>OY728151.1:1776823713-1779473667 GCA_963277665.1 Viscum album | reverse complement strand
CATTTCATTGTCATACGATTGATCTCACCTATTCCAATGGAAAATCTTAATTTCATTTCTCTGTCATGTAAAAAAATGGAGGCACCATTGGAGAAAAATACCAACTTCCAAGCTTTAAATACATCACCAATCCTCATTCATTTTTCAGAGCTCAACACATTTTTTTGTATCAAGACTTCAGAACTCTATTTCAACTCATCAACCAGCTTAGGGACACCAAATTCCTTCCAAGCATCTCGTCTTCATAAAATATTGACATCATACATATTTCCTCCTTCATTGACAAAAAATAAAAAATAAAAAAAGTGGCTTCAATAGATTCAGGTGTTTGGTTTCAACTAGTAGTGTTTTTATCTCATGAAATGTTGTCTTTGAAGAATCATGGTTTCCTTTTCAGCATTGGCACTCATATTTATCATCATGAAATTTTTCTGTAACTAGATCCAAATCTTGTTGCTTTCCTCTTTTAGTGGATTATTCATGTCCCATCACTAAAGTAGCTAATAGCCAAGGTTCTTCAATTTCGATTTATGGTTCACTACCTGCTATTTTCTCCTCTTCTCCTTACCCTAGTTTACCTCTTGATGATTTAGTTTCCCTTAATGAGTCTCTTGGTTCTCATCCCAACTCAGTATAGTTTTTTTTGGACAACCTCTTAGTGAGAATTCTTTGAGACAATATTTTGTTGATGCTCCTTCCTCAGAGCAGTCTTCTGGCTAGTCACAACTCATTCCATTCCTCAAAATTCTCATCCTATGACCACATGTTTCAAGGATGGTATTTTCAAACCCAATGTTTATATTTTTTCTATGGAACCTAGTTCTTTTAATGATGCCTTGTTTTAACCTTAGTGGCATCAAGTGATTCCTTATGAGTTTTTATCTTTACTTAGAAATCATACATGGTCTTTAGTTTGAGTTGCTATTCTTTGTTTAGTTTGAGCTTTCCCTCACCCGACACTTTTTCTGGCATGGTTTGAGTTTTGTTGATTCATTGTTTAGTTTGATTCATTATTAGTTTGGGGGGGGGGAAGGTGCAGGGGGGATGGGGGTAGGTGCGGGGGGGGGGGGGGGGGGGTAGGTACAGGGGGTGGGGCTGGGTGTAGGGGGGAGGGGGGGTGGGGGGCTGGGTGTAGGGTGGTGAGGGCTGGGTTCAGGGAGGGGGGATATGTGTAGGGGGTGGGGTTGGGTGTAGGTGGGGGGGGGGGTAGGGGGGATGGGTGTATAGGGGTGGGGGCTGGGTGTAGGGGGTAGGTCTTGGTGCAGGGGGGGGGGGGGGGGCTTGGTGCAGGGGGTGGGGGTTGTGTATCGGGGGGGGGGGGGGGTGGTGACAGGGGCCGGGGGTTGGGTGTAGGGGGAGGGGGGATGGGTGCAGGGGTAGTGGGGGTGCATGGGGGGGAAATGGGGGTGTGGGGGCGGGGGGGGGGTGTCTAGGGGGGAGGGGGTTTCCAATGGGGGGAGGGGTGTCCAGGGGGGATGGGGTGTCCAATGGGGGGGTGTCTAATGGGGGGTGTCCAGGGGGGAGGGGGTGTCCAAGGGTGGGAGGGGTTTCCAGGGGGGAGGGGGTGTCCAAGGGGGGTGTCCGGGGGGGGGGGGGGGTATCCAGGGGGTGTCTAGTCGGGGGTGTCCAGGGGGGGGTCCAGTGGGGGGATGTCCAGGGGGGGTCTAGTGGGGGGTGTTTGGGGGGGTGTCCAGGGGGGGTGTCCAATGAAGGGTGTCCAGGGGGTGTGGGGGGGTCTAGGGGGATATTGTTTATAGGGGGGGGGGTGAAAAGGGGTTATATCTAGGGGAGAGTGGTGGGTGGGAAAGGGGTGTACAAGGGGGGGGAGGGGGTGTGGTTTCATAGTGCTTCCATTGTTTCTGATAAGAACGTTTCCATTGTTTCACATTGCATTCTGGTTTGTATGAGCAAGGTGAAACCAAGGTTGTCAGATGATTTTTTTGGGAAAACCATCTATAACCACTGTTCTTTAAATCGTGCATATATATGCTGCTGCAAAACTATATATAACCCACAGTTCAACAAACCATGGGTATGTGTGATGTGAAGAAAACTATTTATACCCACGGTTTACTTAACCATGGGTATATAGTTTGTGCTATAAAAATTTATACCCATGGTTCTGTAAACTGTGGATATAGATGTATACCCACTGTTTACTATAACTGTGGGTAATATGAAATTTCAGTGGGCTATACCCACGGTTTCTACAAAAACATGGGTATAGAGAAATCCCAATGCCTTGGGAGCCCACAGTTCATGAAACTGTGGGTATAACTTATACCCATAGTTTCAAGGGCTATTCCCATGGTTTCAAACTATGGGTATAGGGAAATTTTCTAGTAGTGAAGGAAGAAAGGGAAAGCTTTTTCCATAACTACCACCGAAGTGAATCTCAAAAACAAAGTGATGATAGGTATGCTAGTTATTCATTCAATAATCATGAATTTACTTTTTGATTTTGGTTCTATGCATTCATTTATATTATAAAAGTTTAGTAAAACTATCCAAACACTACCACACTGGTTGGAAGTAGTGCTATTAGTGAAAATGGAAAATGGGGAAATTATTACATCCCAAGTATACAAATCCTCCCCTGTAAAAGTTTGTGAGTTGAATTTCCCATAGAACCTCATCATACCCCCTTTGGTGTAATTTGATTCAATTCTGGGCATGGATTGGCTTTACCTATATAGATACAACATAAATTTCCATGAGAAGGAAATCACTATCCATATTGAGAATATTTCTTATATTCTGTACAAATTAAAGGAGAAGGATGGATCTTCTTTAGTACCATCATATCAAGCATGGGAATTATTTCCCTACATGCAACCATATCTAGCTCAAATTATTGAGTCTAAGGAAAGAATCATCCTTAATGACATGCCCATTATGAGGGAATATACTGATGTGTTTCCCAAGGAATTTCTTAGCCTTCCTCTTATTTGATACATTGAATTTTCAATCGATCTTATAGCTGGGGTGTTTCCATTATCCAATAATCTATATAGAATGGATGTTGTGGAACTTGATGATATGAGGAAACAAATACATGATAACATGGTTAAATGTTTCATATGCCCAAGTACTTTACCATGGGGTGCACCAGTCTCCTTCATTAAGAATAAGGATGGTTCAATGCACCTTTGTATTGACTATCATGAGTTCAACAAGATCACGATAAATAAAAAGTATCATATTCTAGGGATTGGTGGCTTGTTTGATCAATTATTTAGAGAAAAATACTTTTCCAAGGTGGATATATGGTTTTGATGTTACCAAGTTAGGGTGAAGAAGGATTATATCCCCAATAATACATTTTATATATTGTACGGGCACTATGAATTCATAGTAATGCCATTCAGACACACTAATGCTCCAGAAATCTTCATAGACTTGATGAATAGAGTCTTTAGTGATTAACTCAAAAAATTTGTGCTAGTATTTATAGATTATACACAAATATACTCCCAAATTAAGGAGGAGAATGAGTATAATTTTAGTACTTTGATAAAGACCTTGCGAAAGGAAAATATTTTTTCCAAGTACAAAAGATGTGAGTCCTAGTTGAAGGAAGTATCTTACTTGGGGAATATCATCACAAGAAATGGGATATCTATAGAACCTTTGAAAAAAAAAATTAAAGGATGGTCAAGGATAACATCTGTGATAGATATCCATAGTTTCCATGGGTTATCTGGGTATTATCACTGATTCGTGAGAAATTTATCATGGTTGTCAAACCTTATTACCAAACTAAATCGTAAGGGAGTCAAGTTTTCCTAGGATGATGAATGAGAATAAAGCTTCAAGGAGTTGAAAGGGAGGCTTATCACTGCACCTATGCTCACACTACCCACAAGTGGAGATCTTTTCATGGTATTCAACGATGATTTGAAAAAGGTCTTGGGCTGTGTGTTGATGAAAAATGACAAATTCATTGACTTTGATTCAAGGAAGTTGAAAGTTATTTTATATAACTACCCAACACATGATCTAGAGTTGGTTTTTGTGATTTTCACTTTAAAAATTTGGTGGCATTATCTCTTTGGGGATAATTTTGAAATATATACGAATCAAAAAATTCTCTAGTATATTTTCACACAGAGAGAGATGAATATGCACCATTGAAGATGGTTTAAGATGATCAAAGACTATGAATTCTCAATTCATGACCATCCTAGGAAAGTGAATAAAGTGGTAGATGATCTAAGTATAGAGGATCCATCAATTCTATTATTTATGAGAATTGATAAGGATTCAATATTCTTATAATTAAAGAGGATGGAAATGAGAATAATATAGGAAGGAACATCATCAATGCTTTCACAAATGATTTATCAACCATATCTTTTGGAGAGGCTAAAGTTTTCTCAAAGATTTTATGTGGGAATTCAGAAGAAAATGGAAGCTATAAGGAAAGTGAAATCCTCAAAGTTCAATTTTAATGATGAAGGTGTTGTAATATTTTTCCCAATACTATGTGTACTATCAAACCCTAAGTAAAAGAAGGAGTTGTTGGATAATGAATATAGCTCAACCTTCTCTATACACTTAGGAATCACAAAGATGTATTGAGATCTCCAAGAACACTATTTGTGGGAAAATATGAATAAGGAGATCACAGAATATACATCAAGATGTCTTGTATGTTAGCAAGTGAAATCAGAAAGGAAAAAATCCAAGGGGATGATGCAACCATTACCCATACCTACATTGAAATGGGAAGACATGACCATTGACATTGTCACTGATCTTCCAAATAAATCAAGAGGGAATAATGCTATATGGGTTGTGGTGGATCATATTACAAAGACTACACACTTTATTGAGATATTATAGTAATTATCATTGGATCTAATTGCATGGATATACATCAGAGAAGTGTTCAGGATGAATGGAGTATCACTATCGATTGTATCTGATCGAGATCCAAGATTTACCTCCAATTTCTAGAAAAGTCTTCAACATACTCTAAACACTGAGTTGAAATTCAGTATAGATTATCACCCTCAAACTAATGGCCAATCAGGGTAGACTATACAAACACATGAGAACATGTTTATGGAATGATAAATTGACTTCAAAGGAGGATGGGATCAACATCTTCCTTTATTCAAATTCTCTTACAAAAACAGTTTCCACTTGAGCATCCAAATGGATCCCTATGAATCCCTTTATGGAAATAGGTGTAGGAAAACTGCATGGTGGGATGAAGTTGGGAAACAAAAACTATTAGGTCCTAAAATGGTCTAGGAAATGGTGGAAAAGGTTAAAACCATTCAATGGCACATCAAGGATACTCAAAGTCAAAAAAGTGATATGATGAAAATCATTTATGAGACCAATATTTTGATGTTAGAGACATGGTGTTCCTCTATATATCTTCATGGAAGAAAGTGATAAGATTTTGGAATAAGGGAAATCTTAGTCCAAGATAGATTGGCCCCTTTAAGGTCCTTGATCGCAATGGAGCGGTGTCCTACATACTTGAACTCCCGCCTAATCTATCTCAAGTTCATGATTTATTCAATGTGTCACTCTTAAGGAAGTACATAATTGACCCCTCACATGTACTAAATTTATATGTGGTACCATTGGAGAATGATCTTTCCTATGAGGAGTAGCCGATGAAGATCTTAGATCATAGAGACAAATTTCTACAAAATAAGACAATGTACCTTGTCAAAGTGCTGTGTATAAATCACAAGTTTGAATAAGAAACATGGGAACCATAGGAAGTGATGGGATAGAATTAACCTCATCTGCTTTAAGGAAGTGAAATGAAAATTTCAAGGGTAAAATTTATGGGGGGGGGGGAGATCGAAAGGACCCGAACTGTTATAAATAAAATTCCTTTGTCATTTAATGTTTTATTATGTAATATGGTTATAGAAAACACATGAACTTATTTTTTTTATTATATATAATTGTATTCAAAATACTATTATAATCTTTTCCATTGTTAATATATCTATTGAATAGTTATCATATGATTAGTATAAATATAGGGATTTTAAGAAATCCAATTCACTCAAACAAAGGAAGTCATGATGTTAATTTGTAGAATCATGACATATGAAGCACATTTACTAGAGATTTTAGGGGAGATAGAATCCCTAGTATTTTCCCTTGACTAAGACTAATATGAGATCCAATAGCATAAGTATGAGAGAAACTGTTTTCAGGAGAAGTTCAAACTCATCGAGATCACTACCGAAACCATCTTCACCGAATGACCCCGTGAAAGTCTGAACGCCGTGCACCTTACTCTTAGAGCATACGTTGGTGTAGTTAAAGAATATGTATCAATAAATTAATAATATGAATATTTATATTTTACAAAATAATTAATTTATTTTCATTTTGTTGTTTTTACTTTATAAATGATTTTGATTATGATTCAATTGAACACAAATTGTATTTTCAGGTAATATTAAAATTCAATTAAGGGATTTATTTTGATTAATTAAATAAATAGTATTTCCATAAATGTAGAATCTTATTTTAAAAGTAAAAATTCACATATTTAGAAAATTATTTAGATAAAATAAATATTATTTCTATAATCAGAATGTCTAAATTATCCAATGATGAATTTTTCATAATTTTCTGAGACAATCAAATATTCAGGTAAAAATTAAATACCTTATAAATATATGGTGTGTTTTATGACAACATAAGGACCCAAAAATGATGTAATAAATACTATAATTGGTATAATCGGCCAAAAATATGGTTTCCACTTAAAATAATTTGATTTTAAGTTTATTTTATTAATTTTATAATGCATTTATGAATCCTCCAAAATATATAATATATTTTATGATTTTAAATTCATTTCTTTAAAAGAGTGACGCACCTCCACATTAGTAAGGGTAATATTTTAATATGTTCGACAATTTTACTAATAAAATAATGAAAATCTTCCCACTGATGCAAAAACCATAGGAAAAATCCATGAGAAGGTTTTTGGTTTTGAATATTTTATTATATAGAGTCCAAAACCTACGTTTTGTGAAATATTAAAGAATTCCCCTCTCATTTCCTATATAAAAATACCCAAGATCCCACTTATCTTCACTAAAAATCCTTGGAGCATGTCCTTAGTCTTCCCTCTCATCTCTATAATCCTCAAAAGGCACCCCAATCTCTCAAGAATCCCCTTTTCAATCTTTTTGAGCCACACACTCAAGTAAGTGTTCTTTTCTTTTTCATCTTTATCCAAGATTCTGTATCTTGTTATTCTCTTTTATTTTAAATTACTAATAATGGGACATGTTTTAACACCTCACGCATACTTCCATTATTATTTATAAATGATGATATACCCCTTTCTCTTTCATCAATCCTTCCTATGTACACTTGTTATCATGCGGAAATTCCATAAGCACCCTTTCCTTTATCTTTTTTTTTCAAGATTATTTATTACTGTATGCCTTATTTTTCTAATTATCTATGTGTATAAATGTACTTCCATATCCCTATTACTATACACTTCTTGTAAAAATGTTGATAGACCCATTTCTATCTCATCAACCAATTTTATGAACTTTTGAGTAAAGTCGTTATGCTGCTGAATTTTCCCCATGATTTTCTATACCAAACTAATTGTGTAGTGAATACCATACCCATTTTTTATCACGGGTGTTCAATTTTATGCACATATAAATCTTTATTAGGGATTAAATATATTTATTACACACTCCTTGATCTTGGAATAAATTATGGTGATGAATGGATCCATGTTTTATGATCTATGTGGCACACTTAAGCATGATAATGAAATGAAAGTGATGGGTGCACCCAAAATTATATAAGTATACAATGTATTAGGTAATGTTTAGTATCATGATACATCATGTTGGGACATGGGTGTACCTGATTATTTTATGGTAATTTTTCCACCATGAAGTCTTTTCGGTTTAGCCTTGACCTATATTTATGATGTAGTGTTCTAATTTTTTTCCACATTTCCCATGTTATGATTATCATGATATATCATGACTTATTATTCATGTTATTTTATGTCTTAATGAAATGCATTTAATAACATGTATTACTATCTTCATTTGATTCTATGTTTATTCCCTTACATGAATTTTTTGATCACCCCTTTATTATCTATTTCCCTAGGTAATCTAATGTAGTTTTAAGATCAAGCATGTTAAAAAGATTTTCAACAAAGATGTTTTATTTCATGTTTAAAGTTGTAATAAAATTTACCTAATTACCAAAGAAACTAGACTTCATGATCTTTTGGGTTGCACTAAGTGTAATTTTATGTAATTAAATCATGTATTAATGTGTAATAAAGAGAAGGGTTGTTATAACCTTACCTTACACACCTAAAAAATTTACCAGTCCCCTTAAGAAAATTTCCTCCATGTTTACTTGCACACTTTGAGCATAAAGGAAATCTCATCTTCTTTTCTTCATGGTTTTGAAGTTTCCTTTGAACTCTATCTTCCTTTTCTTGTCAATAACATGAGATTTATGGGTAACTTCGATCTCCATTTCCACCTTGAGAGAACATAAAATGATTTCTTTAGATCTACTAAAGTCCCTTATAGATAAATCCCTTTGTAGACTTGGTTTTAAGACACTGATGAATCAACAAACTTTAATTTTAGGTTGGATGATAATACTATAAGTGTACATTATAAGTCTTGTAAAAATATACTCGTAAGTACCAAAAAATTCATCATAATTCTACTTTATCTCAAGTAATTACTCCATTTTTGTTTGAAGAATATGAGGGAATTAATTGTTTAAAAATAATATCTTTAACTTATCCAACTCTATGGAGTCAATTTCATATTTGTAAGAACCTAAAACTTCTTTTTAGGTATGAGTTTTTCTTTTCTGGTGTTTTTGAGAAAAAGAGGAGAATCTAGAAATTTAAGGAGTACATGCCGCGTACTTAGAAGTACACGCTGTGTACCTAGTTTCCATAGGTGACCGTGTACTAGCCGTGTAATGGCCGAGTACATGGTTATGCAGGGTGACCTGGAGACTGCCTAATGTGGGGGCCGATTAAGGCAAGTACATGCTGTGTACTTTTAATGAACACACCGTGTACTTTTATTTTTAATTTTTATATTGGATCGGGGTCGCATCTCATTCACAGAAACCCATTATTCTAACGACGTCTCATCCAAGAGTGAACGAGGAGCGAGATTATTCCCGGAGCCCCCGATTGATCATCCATTTTCTGATTCAATATCCTTCGTTTTTGTTGGAATTGGAAATGTGAGCTTTTCCTTTTTCTAGATCCTCATTTTCTGATTTATCTTCTTTTGGGAGATATCTTTGGTTGAGTGTTTTTGATGTTTTTATAGATATACCACATTCTAGGTCTATTAAAGGGCCGATGTTTAAGTATATCGATCGCGTGACATCAAGGTAGGTGGTTTGTGCCTTTCCCTAGTTAGTCTTTGAATATTATGTGAAAAAGTGCCCAATACTCTAGAACGAGGTATTGCGTGTTTAGGGATTTTAGCCCTATTAAATCCTGCTATGCCTTGTGTGCCTGAGTAGAGGTTTTTTGTTTGTGAATAGGGTTATTTTCTATGCTATGGATGTGTTTCCATTTTTTGTTTTGATATTGACGGTTTGGTCTAGTTTTTCTTGTTAGGCTGTTTGTTTTCCATGCCTAGTGTTGTTAGGATGGAGTGATATTATCTGATTCTGTTATATTCTTGTATCTGTTTATCCAAGTAGTTCTTAGGGTTTACTTTGGTTGTTGACCATCATTTTTCATGATTGACTTATACATGGCTGTGGGATCCTGACGCAGTAGACCATAGGGGGAATGGATGGTGAGGGCTTCTCCAGAGTGTCTGTTTACTTTTACGTTGCGAGACTATATGGGGGATGGACTTTGTGCTCCCTAAGAGTGTCTGTAGTTACATGTTTCAAGACCACAGGGGGAATTAGACATTGAGTGATTCCTCAGAGTGTCTATAGTTACCAGTATGAGACCACATGGGGAATTGATGGTGAGTTCTTCCTCAGAGAGTCATTGCTAAATCTAAACTAGAGGGGTTAGACTATGATTACTTCCTAGAGCATTGCTTGTATTTATTTGGTTGAACCAGAGAGTTTAGGATATGAGTACTTCCCAGAGGGTTAATTGTATTTTATTAACTGCTTAGTTGATATATGAAAATGAATGAAATTGAAACTGTATGATTGTTTACTTTTGAGTACTTCCTTGTTTACTAATTCATTTTGCTTTTAGCTTTCCATATATATTCATTGACTGTTAGGAACATATATTTAGGTGGTTGACTACTGGGATTCGTCCCAAACCCTATTTGGGTCATGATTTTGGGCCCAAATAGATTATATTTATACAGGTATAGATATGGGCAAGCGCCCTTCTACGTTAGGTACTTGGCTGCTGTGGAGCTGGAGAGTATCAGACTAAGCTGTGGTTTATGATGCTACTGGGGTTTATTTGTTTTATTTGTACTTTGGTTTAGTACTGTATTCCAGAATTGTGACTTGTTTTGATGTTTTCATAGACATATGTATCATGTATCATTTATATATGTGCTCTAGTTGTTTATTAATTTCAGTCTTGCACTGTTTACTTATTGCATGTTATTATTGATTTCACTACTGTTATCTATTTATTTCCACTGAATTACTCTACCAATGAAGGAATAGTTTCCCCACCATCACATCCATGTCTGTCGCTTCTTGTCAGTAACCTATGACATTTGGGGAAATGCGCTTAAGGCTATGTGACCAACTGGGTTCAGGGCACCTCTGGGTGGTACCTGGAACCAGGATGTTTCAAAGTGGTATTAAAGGAATTATTTTCTTATTGACTTACTATTTGGAGCATATAGACAGGGATAGGAAGGAATAGGTATTTGGTAATATGTTGTTCCTGAGAGTATCTAACCCATGTATAAGGAAATGGTGATTCACCTGGATTATTGCAATTTTTCTAGTTTTTCAATTTTTACAGTTGATTTGATTTACCGTTGGGTGATTCACATGTTTTGTGCTGTTAACATTGATAATATTGAGGTTCTATTTTTGTTGCAACCTGATGAGATGAGGGTATTCCATCTCATGCATCATATAAGCACTTGTTAGAGATCACATTTCATGCATTCTTGCCATTCCATTTAGGGTGCATTACTGATTGCATTTTTTTTATGATAGTTGTTGTGCTAGATATGCATGTTGTTGTGATAGATGCCTTGAGAGAGTACTTTCTATTTTATAGGGTATTTGATTGTGTAAGGTCTCATCTGAATGAATGCCAAACTTTGGTTCTTGAGGTGTTATTGGCCCTCATAGATCATAATTTTGTGGATCATTGCACTATTATGCTTGTATATGACATGTATAAGATTCAAAACTTTGATTCACGGGGAGTATGACCCCCAAGGATCAGAATTTGGCACTTTGATATTTTTTAGTGTATTATGGGTTTTGAGAGTAGTTTCTGAGGCTTTCTGTCCAGAAAAACCAAGAATACACAGTGTGTATTGCAGAATACACGCCATGTGTCATGTTCAGTAAGAAAATAGTTTTCTTAAGTACACACCGTGTACTCTATGTACACGCCATATAGTCTCTAACCGTATCACTAGCAGTGTGGGAAGAAACAAGGGGTTGGGAAACCCTTGGTGGAACACGTCGTGTACCGGACGTACACGCTGTGTGTATAGACCATGTGTCCAGCCACGTGACCAATGACACATGTGTATTATGGGTAGTTAGTACACGCCGTGTTTGGAACAAACACGCCATGTAGAGTCATCCATGTAACCAGCCATGTGACTAACAACACGAGTCAGTGAAGTTCTTTCTAGTACACGTTGTGTCTAGCACAAATACATCGTGTAGTCTTACTCTTGGAGAACAATGTGGGTTAGTCTTTTAGAAGAACTCAAGCAGGGGAGCACGATTAAAGTACACATCGTGTCTTGGGAGAACATGCTATTTGTATGTGGTGTTACACCACCTGGTTTGGCAGGAGTACACGCCCATGTGAAGGATTAAAGGAACACACCGTGTAGGGGACATAGAAGTCGTGTATCCACGTTTTGAAAAAACTTGAATGCTTTTTTTCTCCTATTATTTTCTTACACTTATAAGTTTCAATCCTTGATAAAATTGAACTAAGGTGTGCACTTGACCTTGCAGAGTCATGCCACTGCAACGTCCTCTGGTTGTACGCCAGATACATGACAATGACCAGAAGCCGGACATGGAAGATCAGAAAATGCGAGTAGATCCTCTAGTTGTGTCTGTCTTGGTACCAACTGTTATCCCAGATACAGGTTCCGATGCACAGTTCGAAGAGGGATTTATGAGGTTCATGTAGACTTTATGAGGAGTACCACCTCCAACCCCGTTTATGGAAGATTTGATGTAGGTTTTTCAATAGCCGCATCCTCCCACTTTCTTTGGGGAAGGAGTACCTCAGGATACAGAATCCTAGTTAGAAGCCATGCTATTGATCTTTGAGCATCTGGAGACTCCTCCAAATAGGAGGGTGAATCTCACTATGCATATGATTCAGGATTCTGCCAAGAGATGGTGGGATGTGATCTCATAGGCGGGACGCTAGCAGGTTATGTATTGGGATGAGTTCCAATGTGCCTTCTATGATTACTCCTACTCAGAGAATTTGAGGGCCGATCGAGCCCAAGAGTTCATGAGTTTGGAGCAGAGTAATATCTCAGTCATGGAGTATTCTTCTCGCTTCATAGAGCTACAACAATTCACACCCATTATAGGGGGTGATGAGTTATTCCTGGAAAGGAAGTTTGAGGATAGTCTTAGGCATGACATCTGATCTTAGGTGAACATCTTCAGGTTGACTTCCATTACCTCTATAGTTAACCAGACGCTGATCATAGAGCACAATCTATGGGATTCCGGGGATGTGAGCCAGGGTGGCTCAATATCTGGAGATGGTACCCCTATGAATGATAGTAGGAAGCACCACAGGGAGTCTATGTGTGGAGACTCGAGGAAGCAGGATACTTCTTCTAGTATCCAGGTGGTGTGATACAAGTATAGGAAGAGTGGGCATATGAGGCCACATTTCCCGAGATACCCAGTGGAGTGCCGATCTTGCGACAAGATGGGTCATCTTCAGCGAATTTGTTAGTTATTCTCACCAGTAGTGGGAGAAAGAGGTTCTTCTGTGACTCCTCGTTCAGGAGTGGGACCACTAATTTCTCATTAGTCAGGGAACTGGAGTTCTTCTGGCCGTTCAGGCCAAGATAGAGGTTGTGGCTGTGGTATCTAGTTGGTAGGATTTCAGCAACAATAGAGTGGATGATCTCAGGGTGGAGAGGTAGGGTCACAGGGCCATGGTATAAGCCATACTTTTGCAGTGGAGCAGACCCAGCAAGAATAGGATCTCGGACCCTCTACAGTTCAAGGTACAATTCTAGTTTCCTTAGTCCTAGATTATGAACTTTTCAATATAGGGGATTCCAATAGTTTCATATCTGTTTCTTTTGTAGAGATCCTTGGGATCTATATCTTTTATTTTGCTAATTTCATGATTCTAGACACTCCATTTGGGGACCAGAATAGCTAGTGTACGTCAGTGCAAGGAGTGCCCTCTTGAGGTTGGTGGGTGTCACTTCTTCTGGAACCTTTATGTCTTAGTGATTACGGGCTATGATTTCCTTCTTGGAATGGACTGGTTAGTTCCATTCTAGGCTATTTTCGACTATTATCATCGTAAGGTGAGTTTCACATCATCAGAAGGTGGATTCTTTCTACGTAACGGTGAATGGGATTTCCAAGAGAGTAGAGCGGGACCCGAGCATCATGGGTTCAGAGGAGTTACAACCCTTATGACTAGTCTATTTATAGATGACCGGGGGACTTCAAAAATTGACTTTCCTTCCATGGTGGATCATTTTAGGGATATTTTTCTAGAGGAATTTTCAGGGTTTCCTCTAGAGTGAGAGGTAGACTTTTCTATTGAGCTTGTGGCAGGAGAAGTACTAGTGTCTATTCCTCCCTATAGGATGGCTACACTAGAGTTATAGGAGCTCAAAAATCCAATAGAGGAGCTACATGCAAAGGGTTTCATCTGACCCAATACTTATCCTTGGGGTTCGACTATCATGTTTGTGAAGAAGGTGGATGGTACCCTCTAACTTTGTGTGGATTATCCGAAGTTGAACCAGTTGACGGTCAAGAACCGATATCCCTTACTGAGGATTGATGATCTCTTTGATCAGCTTCGAGGAGCCCGGGTGTTCTCTAATATTTACTTGAGATCCAATTATCATCAGTTGCGTATTAGAACATCAAATATACCTTTTACAACCTTTCTAAGTAGGTATGGTCTATATGAGTATGTAGTTATGCCGTTCGGTCTCACGAATGCGCCTGCAGTTTTCATGGAACTGATGAACCGAGTCTTCCATCCATACTTGGATTATTTCTTGGTAGTCTTCATGGATGATATCTTGGTGTACTCTCACACTCAACATGACCATGATACCCATATTAAAACTATTTTTAGTACACTGAGAGAGCATTAGTTATATGCTAAACTCTCAATATACCACTTTTTGATGGACTGAATTCACTTGGGTCATTTCATCTCAGAGATAGGAGTATCAGTATACCTAGAGAAGTTGAGAGTAGTAGTTTCCTAGGAGAATATGAAGAACGTCTTTGAGGTATAGAGTTTTCTAGGGCTGGATGGTTACTAAAAATGTTTCATACAGAACTTCTCAGGCTTAGCAGCCCCACTGAAGGGCCTGACTAAGAAGGGTGTGAAGTACCTGTGGTTAGATTTCTGCGATTCAGCCTTTTTGGAGCTGAAAGGGAGGTTTAATTCAACACATATACTAGTTTTTCCAGACCCTAGTAAGAGATATATTGTGTACTGTGATGCATAAGGAATTGGGATGGGAGGAATGATTATGTAGGGGGAAGGTGTCATTATGTACGAGTCTCGGTAGTTGATGCCATATTAGAGGAATTACTCGACACACAATCTTGAGTTGGTCGTAGTTGTTCATGCCTTAACCTGTTGGAGACATTATCTGTTGGGAGAGAATTTTGTGTTTTTCACCGATCAAAAAATTTTCAAGTATATCTTTACTCAGCTTAATCTGAATTTGAGACAACGAAGGTGGGTTGAGTACCTTTAATCTTTTGATTTTGAGTTTTCCTACATGCATGAGAAAGGTAATGCAGTAGCTGATGCATTGAGCAGGAGGAATCAAATACAAGCAGTTTAGGAGGCCAAAAGTGAGTGGATGCTTATGGATCTATTCTTTGATATGAATTTGGAGGTGCACAATAGACAGAGGCAAAAATTTCTTTCTTATGTTGTTGTTAACTCTACTCTACTTGATCTAGTGCGAATGAGGTAGCTATCAGATGCTGAAGGCCTGGTCCTACGAGAGAGTGTGTTAGGAGAGGACCCTATTCCTAGATGGAATGTAGGTGAGGATGAGATATTTCACTTTCATGGACATGTATGGTTGTCACCAGACATACATGAAGTGGTGATACAGAACTTTAATACCTCAGTTTGGGTAGTTCATCCTGGTGTCACCAAGATGTATCACGATCTACACCATTAGTATTGGTGGCTATGAATGAAGAGAGATGTTGGTGGGTTTGTCATGAGTTGTTCCACCTGTCAGTAGGTGAAAGCGAATCATCAGAAACCAACAGGGATTTTGCAGTAGTTACCCATTCCTAAGTTGAAGTGGAATGATGTCGCAATGGATCTCATGACAGGTTTGTCGAGGTCACCTCCAGGGAATGATATAGTATGAGTTTTCATTTACAAACTCATGAAGGTTGCTTACTTCTTTCTGATCAAGGAGACCTTCAGTGTTGAAGAGATAATAAGTTTGTACATTCAGGAGATTGTACCTTTATATAGAGTTTTGTAGTCCATTATTTTAGACAGGGATTCCCGTTTTACTTCTCAGGTCAAGAAGGGATTACAAAGGGATTTGGATACATAGGTACTTCCGAGTACAACTTTCCATCCCCAGACAGATGGGAAATCCGATCGTACGATTCAGGTGCTGGAGGAGATGCTTTGAGCATGCGTTCTAGACTTTGGAGGTTCTTGGGAGAAATATATACCTCTTGTGGAGTTTTCCTATAATAATATTTTTCAGGAAACTATTCAGATGACACCTTATGAGGCTTTGTACGGTAGGCCATGCTGATAACCCTTATGTTGGCTAGAGGCAGGAGAGGAAGCTATGCTGGGACCTCCTCTTGTCCAGGAGACCACAGATTAGATAGAGTTGATTCAGAATGGGATGGATACTACATAGTCATGACATAAGTCTTATGATGATCGATGGAGACGACCTATAGAGTTCGAGGTCGGAGATCAAGTTTTTCTACATGTCACACTGAGGTTGGGACACAGGAGGATTAACAGACATGGTAATATTTTGCTAAGGTACATCGAGAATTTTGATGTTTTGGAAAGGGTTGGGCTGGTTTCGTATCGGTTATAGTGACCTCAGAGGTATTGGGTTATGCACGACGTCTTCCAAATTTCTCTGCTACGGTGTTACTTCTCAGACCTATCTCATGTTTTTCAACTCGAGGAGGTTGAGTTGGAGGTGGACACATCATTCGAGGAGCATCCTATCCAGATTGTTGATCACATTGCAAGGGTTCTCCGTGGCTGGTCTGTTCCTCTGGTACAAGTTCTATGGAAGCACAAGTGAGTACAGGACAAGACTTGGGAGAGGGAGACTGATGTACGATAGCAGTGGCCAGAGCTGTTCGAGGATTCTTCTTCTACACTGCCTTTTTAGGGAAATTCAGGGAAAAATTTCTTTAAGGGGGTAAGTTTTTAAGAACCCAAACCTTATTTTTAGGTATGATTTTTTCTTTTCTGGTTTTTTTGAGAAAAATAGGAGAATCTATAAATTTAAAGAGTACACGCCCAGTACTTAGAAGTACACACTGTGTACCCTATTTCTACGGGTGACCATATACTGGCCATGTAACAGCTGAGTACATGGACATGTGGGGTGACCTAGAGACCACCTAAAGCGGGGCCTGGTTAAGTAAAGTACACACCATGTACTTTTAAATAACACACAATGTAATTTTCTTTTTAATTGTTATATCAGACCGGGGTCGCGTCTCGTTCCCAGAAACCCATTATTCTAATGACGTCTCAGCCAAGAGTGGTCATGGAGTATGATTCTTCCTAGATCCCATGATAAATAATTCTTTCTGTGATTCAACATCCATAATTTGCATTGGAATCAGAAAGGTGAGCTCTTCCTTCTTATAGAGCCTCATTTTTTGATTTCTCTTCTTTCGAGAGATATCCTTGGTTGAGAATTTTTGACGTTTTTGTAGATCTACCATGTTCTAGGTTTATTCAAGGGCCGATGTTCAAGAATATAAATCATGAGACATAGAGGTATGTGTTTTGTGACTTTCTGTAGTTATTCTTTGAATATTATGTTAAAAAGTGCCCAATACCCTAGAATGGGATATTGCGTGTTTTGGGATTTTAGCCCTGTTAATGCATGCTATGCGTTGTGTGCCCATGTAGAGGTTTTTTGTTTGTGAATAGGGTTATTTTACATGTTATGGATGTTTTCCCATGTTTTTTTTGATATCGACCATTTGGTCTATTTTTTTCAGTTAGGCTGCTTATTTTCCATGCCTAGTTTTGTTAGGATGGAGTGATATTATCTGATGCGATTATATGCGTGTAGCTGTTTCGCCAAGTAGTTCTTGAAAAATGTTATCGAAGTAGTTCTTAAGGTTTAATTTGGATATTGAACATCATTGTGCATCATTGACTTACACAGGGCTGTGGGAACTTGGTGTAGTAGACCATAAGGGGAATGGACGCTGAGGGCTTCTCTAGAGTGTGTTTACATTTACGTTGTGAGACCATAGGGGAGATGGACTTTGTGCTCCCTTAGAGTGTTTTTAGTTCCATGTTGCGAGACCACAATGGGAATTGGAAGTTGAGTGCTTCTTTAGAGTGTCTATAGTTACCGATATGAGAACACATAGGGAATTGACAGTGAGTGCTTCCTCAGAGAGTCTTTTCTAAAGCTAAACCAAAGGGGTTAGACTATGAGTACTTCCTAGAGGGTTGCTTGTGTTTGTTTGGTTGAACCAGAGGGGTTAGGATGTGATCACATCCCATAGGGTTACTTGTATTTGATTATCTACTTACTTGATATTTGAAAATGAATGCAATTGAAACTATAAGATTTTTTACTTTTGAGTAATTCCTTGTTTACCACTTAATTTTCCTTTTGGCTTTCCATATATATTCACTCACTGTTAAGAACAGATCTTTGGGTGGTTACCTACTGGGATTTGTCTCACACCCTGTTTGGGTCATGATTTTGGGCCTAAAAAAATTATATTATTGCATATATAGATAAATTCAAGCGCCCTTCTATGTCAGGTACTTGATTGATGTGGATCTAGAGAGCATGGAACCAATCCAAGGCCTGCGATGCCATTGGGTTTTATTTGTTTTCATTGTACTTTGGTTTAGTACATTATTCCATCATTGTGACTTGTTTGTCTGTTTTCCTAGACATATGTATCATGCATCATTTATATATGTGATCCAGTTGTTTGTTACTTTCAATCTTCCACTATTTACTTATTGCATGTTATTACTTCTTACGCTACTATTATTTGTTTATTTCCATTGCATTACTATGACAATTAGGGTATAGATTCCCCACTATAACACCCAAGGCCCCCACTTCTAGTCGGCATCCTCTAGAATTTGGGGAAATTTTCTTGAGGCCATGTGACCAACCGGGTACGAGGCACCTCTGGGTGGCACCCATAACCAAGACGTTACAATATTGTTCCAATGCATTCTTGATGAGAGTATACCATTAATCTGATTTTCCTTTCAAAAAATAGATAAATAAAATGAATTTTCATGTTTTGAACAATAGAGAATGGAAAATATCCTTTTAGTGGTTCTAATTCATTTATAAACAACTATAATATTATAAGAACCATTAAAATAATGCATAAATTTCATCATTACAGACTCAATAATATGTTGTTACCTTCTTTTCTCTTTTGGAAGTTTAACATGATTCATGGCTTGAGAAATTTTTGTGAGCATAGAGATGAGATTTTTTATTCCATATCCCATAATATTTGGCTACTTATGAGGAAAATAATTTCATTATCCATCACACTCATTATTGACACGGTTCCTTTGGTCCAATCCATTGACTAAAACCCTAAAATTGCAGTGTAAGAAACAATAATCATAATCATGTAAGATCACACTATAGGATTTCTAAATCCTGACACCTTATTTCTAATCTATGAAACCTTAGATTTATCCTAAGTCATTAATCATTATCATCTATTTAAATCCTTCCTTATGGTTTTTAATGAGTTTGTGAATTTCTAGAGCATATCCCCTAAGAGTTTCAAACCAAGCATGCATCAAAGTCCATTTTCATGCACTAGATGATGAACAAGTCTAGATCAATTCACCATTTTGGGGGTTATTACCCATAGGTACCTGTATGTCAGAGTCACATACACTTATAGTATCCAAACATGGATGAAAATACTTATAAATCACTTTCTCTATCCTTTAAAAAAATTACAGGACATATTACTATACTTTTACTCATCTTTATACTTATCCTTAGAAATATCATTAGAAATATCCCTAGGTATATCACTATAGTTTTATCATCCTTATTTATAGAGGTTAAATAAACCTTCACCTAATACCAAATATAGATATCCAAACTTCTCATAAATAAGTATCAAATCTTAATTGATGAATATTCATTACATAACAAAATGATCCATTCCAGAATCCTTTAGTTCTATTTCCTTTGAAAACTTGGGCACATAAAAAATTGGTCCATAAGTGAGCTATATAATCTCTAACTATGTTCTTCACAATTAGAACCCTTCTTAGAAATATCATATATAATACCTTTCATCATAAAATGGGGAATAGAAACATAAGAAAGGGTGATGTCATATTATCAGTGAGGGTAAAAAAGGGAGATATTAACATATCATGAGAATAAGGGTATGAGAACATTAGAATAACAATATAAAACTATACCCTGCATATCATAGATCCTAAAATTGAGTCATGGAATAAATGTTGTCATTTAATAAGACATGAATCATGATGGAATTAAAGAACATAAACCATGAGAAAAAAACATATCATAAGGCATAGATTTGTGTCATACATATAATAATAGAAAATTATTTCTTTATTAGTTCAAGGCTCATTGCCAAGGTTATCATAGTTGAATGAGTTCACTCCCAAAACCATCACAGTTTTCAAGGTTCACCCTCATTACTATCAAAGTGGATATAGACTCTTACTAAACTAGGTTCACTCCCCATTCCAGTCCTATTTATCTCATGAGATATCAATATTTACCCAATGAATTAGTGGGAGATATAGGTCCCACCTATCACATAATGAATTCTATACATATGTGTGCTACAGTACCATAAAAAATTTATCATATCAGAACCCATGGAAACAAATGGGTTTCAAAAAAATTTCATCATAACATAACCTGTGGAAAAGAGACATGTTTCATAATCAATTTATCATTTCTTAAAAGCATGACCCTTAGAAAAATAAGCGGGGTTTAGAAGTATTTTATCATGGTATAACCTAGAAAAGAGAAACAAGGTTCATAAACATCTTATTATCATAAACGTAAATCATCCATAGAAATAATAAGAATGGAATTATTGGATAATATCCCCATTAAAGAATAAGTAAATCAAATTATGTCATATTAGATGGAAAATTATATTGAAATATTACTTGGAACATTTATCTAGGAAAATAACTTTTCACAGAAAATAAAATTTTAAAACAAAAATTTCATAAACTATTTTGGGAATCATTTTAATTGAATATAAACTTGAAATATTGTAAAAGGATCTTTTGAAACATCTTGTTTTCATGATGGACATAAATTACATACATTCCATAGAAGTTAAAATAACGATTCCTTTCACATTTTTAATTAAAGATAAACATGCCTTTTTTGGAAAATGATAAAAATATTACTTTAATTTTTTTGTAAAAAGTAAAACATGTGTTATTTTTTTTGATAACTCATTTTTATAATGTTAAAAAAAATTTGAAACAATTTTTATAAAACATTTTTTTGGAAGAAAAAGGGTTTTTGACTAAAGAGAGAAATAAAAATGATTTTTATTAAAAACATTATTTTGAACTCTTGAGTACATAGAAAGATAAAAATAAAGGAAAAAAATGTATTCTCATGAAATAAAAATAATAAAAAAAAATTCATGTGTTTTTTAGAGATTAATCATAATATTTTATCATCAGAAACATAATCATAAATAATCCTAATAAATAATGTGATTGTATCATAAAACCCTTACCACTTTGGTAACATTGAATCGTAAGCCCCAATGATATAATAACCTAGAATAAAACATGAAATACCATGAGAATAAAAAAATTAATTATATTATATGTCTATGTGTTTTTATATAAACCTCATACAAGAAGATTGGTGCATCACATAACATATGTCTCAAAGAAGGCAAATTGGGACAAAAATCCCCCACCTTGAGTTCTTCTTGCCCTAAAAGTGCTCTATCCTCTCATATAATAAATATAAATTTATTATAAATCTATTATAAGACCACAATAATATATATAATATCATATATTATGTACTTATACCCTTTACTTTCCTGTTTATTAATAATTCCTTTTTAAAATTATGTTTCAGTTAATAACTGCTTTGTTTTCACATATGTTTTGATTTTTATTTTTGCCCCTTACTATGATCATGGTTCCATAATATATATAATTTTAAAATTTATATAAATATCATATATATTCATTATATATTTATTTATAGTAATCCATAAAAGTTATATATAGAAAATGAAATACCTTGTTCATGGAGATAATATGCCATACACACGCATGAATGATGTTTCTATTTTCTCAATGGATAAAGAGAAATAAAGGTGAATAATATATTAAATTTATAGAAAAATTTATATTTCATATATATCACTTATATTCATTAAATTTATTCCTCATTACCTTCCATATAAAATGTAAGTGAAAAATGAATCACATTGCTTCATAAGATAATTGTCCGCACTACACATGATTGACGTTATCATATCCCCCAAAAAAATGGAAAGTAAAAAGGTATATGTAATAATATATTTAAAAAACTTTATTTATGTTTCAAATATAATAAATATACCTTATATACATCATAATACCAAACTATGATAGTTTTTTATGGAAAACATGTCACATCGGTTCACGAGGCGGTAGTCTGCCATGCACACAAGCAACGTTATCATTTCACATTTTCAGGGAATTAGAGATAGATGTAGGTCATGATCATAGAATAATAACATATTAGTATATATAATGTACTAATTTTATTATATTATCATGTTTTAATAAGGTTTGAAGGAGGTGTAGGAAGAAATAAAATAAAAATGCTTGTTGAAGACCATTACCTCTTATTCGGGTAACCTTATTAGGTTTGAACAAAAATACTTCCTAGGTTGTATTTATGATAAAATGAAGGCTTCTAGGATGAAATGAGTTAATTATAGAATGGTTTTTTTTAGGTATTTTATATACCAAAGGGTTTTGGAAGTGTGAAGAGGAGAGGAGATGGGGTGGCCTTTTATAATTGGGGGAGAGGACACACATGAAGTATTTTAAAAGAATAACATGTACCCATGTTTTTAACATGAAAAAGGATAAAAAAATGGACCATTATAAAACCTTAGAGGGTATAAGGACGAAATATCTCCATTCAATGATTTTTGGATAATTTTTGGTCCATTTTAACCATTATTTATTTTATGTTAACCCCAGGTAAACCCATTTTTACCTTAAGCGTGGTAAATAAGTTTTACAGTTTTTAATTTTCATTATGGTCAAAAATTAATTTTTCATTATTAAATAATAATAAAAATTATTTTAAAAATTATTTAATATATTTTTTCAAATTAAACTAATATAATTGGAAGCATTTAATTTAAAATCAAACTTAGAGACAGTGACGAGAAAATGGGTTTTCAAAGAGAAAATTTTTATAAGTAGAGAAAGTTTTAATATAAAAATTCAATATGAAATTGATTAAAATTAACTAAATTCAATTAATATATATATATATATATGTGAACTAATTTTACTTTTAAAAACATATAAAAATAATTTCTAATTTTTTAAATATTGTAAATGAAAAGACAATTCTTAATAAAAACCAAAATTTTTCACTATTCACTTAAAAATTTATCTTTTAGAAAATTTTAAAAAATCAACTCACAGATAATTTTGACACATATATTTCAAAAATAAAGTTTATTTTGTCAAATAAATTTTCTAAAATTGGTAAAAATTACTTTTTTAAAAAAAAATGTAATAATTTTTTATAGAAAATAGTATTTTCGAAACAAATAAAGACTTTTATAAAAATTTTATACTTTTTTATCAATATGTTTTCCTTATATTAAACCATTATACTTAATATTTTGAAAATAGTTCTTAATATTCATATTTATAAGTATAATTTATAGGTTATAACGATCATGTTTAAATTATAATACTTATTGTATATCATGGTTTGTTATAATTCTATGTCACATGTAACTCAAGATAAACTCAGTGCCATATATAACATAATATAACAAAGAAATTTAATTTATTCAAAAAAAATTCATAAAAACATGGGTTGTTACATTTCACATGGGAAACATTATGTTCTAGATCAACCACCTCCCAATTCAAGACATAAGACTCATTTGACACATACTTATTTAATTGTGATACATAAAAAATGTTATTTTTTTGTATAAAATTGTTGAAATCATAACTGATATGAACCTTCAAAAATCCATTATATGATTTAAAAAGGTCCTCTATACCATGCCATTTACTTTATTTATTTTAGTAACTTTTAGTGAATCAACTTTAGCGACACTGAAAAACACTCTATCACTAGTATAAAAACTGAAGGACTATCATCATTGATTGGGTAAGACTTATACCAAATTTTAGTTGAAATTATTTACTACTAAATTATTCTAACTCAGTCTATCTACTAAAAAAATTGTAAGGTTGAAACCTTTAACATTATATAATCTAGTTTTTTGATGAAGAATTTACTTTCTTTCACATTGATGGTCTTTTCAGGTTTAGAGTTTTATAGAATTATTCCATAACTATTAAATTACATCTCAAATATTACAAAGTAGACACTTATTCACTATCCATTTTTTTTTCAAAACAATGAAAATACTTAAATAATAATAATTTTTTTCTTGATAAAAATATTATTAAATTCTTCGTTTCTCTTACCCTTCCTTATACCCTACGAAAAACAGTTCAAAAACTTGGGATGATCATAAAAATCTAGTAAGGGATATAAAATAAGAAAAGAAAACATTAGTATACACATCAATGAAATCATAATTTTTACTCATAAAACATAAGCTCTTTAACATACCTCATGAAATCATAATATTTATGAATAATTCTTAGAAATCATAAATCATAATGGTAACTTGTGGCATCCATAACATACTTACATTATATCTTTCACAACCATAGATGGAGTAACCTTCATGGTTACGTTTGGAATACCCATAACAGTATATTCCCAAAATATCTTAGGAGAAACCTTAAATTTTACCTCTCTCACATTACCCAATGCATTGGAGAGCTATCATGGGCTCACCCGCCCTCTTTTTATCACAGAACCATCCGTATACATATGCATTTCCCGAGAACCAAAATATTATCATAACACATGAACAATCATAAAGGAAAAATAAAATTTTCCTGTTACAATCATAATACATAATTTCAAGATATTTATATAATCAATCCATTCTCAAAATAATTTCCATAACCAAAATACCTAAATATGGCATTTAATTTTCTTTTTAAAAACATTACGACTTGTAGAGGAATCTAGATATCAAATAATGCTCATGGTGGTGGAAAGGTCGTTGTTGTCACGTACATTAAAAAGAAACATTTCTTTTTTTGTTTAGTGAAACACTTCATAAAAAAATATTCCTTTTGAAAACCATTGAATGAAATTAATAGTCAAATGGGTTGATTATGCACTGTATAAGAGAAGGCCGTATATAAATCAAAATATGCCTTAAATAAAGGAGATTAAGACAAAGTCCTTTATAAAGATCACATAATTAGATTAAGGATAAATAAATGACATAAATATGTGTGACAAATATAAATACCCAAAATATAAGTGTTTATTTTGTGTAAAACAATAAGAGGTCATTCACACATATTCTTGGAAAAATAAAACCAATGACATGGTTATTTAACTCAATGAATGAATATTGAGTTAAAATTTCCCTTACCTCAAATCTGACTTGTCTCATTCGTTATTTATATTACTTAATGATAAAATTAGGTTAATTTATACTTGATTGAGAACCTTTTTTAAATTTTATTATTAATTATATATAACGTATTACCATCTTATAGCAATTAGTTAATTATTTGAGTTCATATCAGATGTTTTGTCGATGTTTGGTATTTGAGTCAAAATGAACTTGTTTTGATGCAAATTATCCATGTGGTCATAAGTCCATCACATAAAAAATTTTATTCATGATTTAAATATCATATATATCTAGTATATATGTATTTATAATGGTCTATAAAATTTGGAGATAATAAACTAAATGTACCATTCATGGAGATGGTAGGCCGTACGTACGCCTGAACGCTACTTTCATTTCTTTATCATATTAAATAAATGTACACTAAATGATACATAGGTATATTATAATTAAATAATAATATATATGTTATATATGTGACATAAGTTTATTAATTCCATCCTTTATATGTTCCAAGTATGGCATGAATGAGTCATATCACTTTGAGGGAGCGATAATCCACACTTCCTCAAATGAAATTATCATATTTACACATTATGGAAAGCATAAAGATATGTTGTAAATAAAAATTAAATAATCATATAGTGAATATAAATATAATATATATCATATTTATTCATTCCATTCTTGTATATAATCGTGGTTTAATTAAGATCATGTATAATGAATCACATCGCATTGTGGAGACGGTAGACCATACGTATGCATAAGTGACGATAACATTCAATTAATTATTAAACAGTATAAAATTTGATGAAATATTAAATATAAAAATAATTATAATGTTATATTCATTATTTATATCCATTAAAATCATAATTATACCCATCCAAATTAAGTCTGGTTGAATAAAAAATTACACCACAGTGTGGAGACAGTAGGCCGTACTTACGCACGCATGGTGATATTTTTATTTGTAGGATGGATAAAAGGAGGTATAAGGTTTTCCCATAATTATAATAAAATATAATAATGTGTAATATATTTTATTTATTACTTTAGTATGGAAACTATATAATAAGAATAATTAGAAGAAGAAAATTATTTTGAAAGAGGTGATAAAACAAATACCTCTTTTTCGAGTACATCTTTTTGATTTTCACAAAAGGTATCCTTAGAATGGATTTATACCAAATTTGTGGATTTTATGAGGAATTTATAGATTTTGGGATATTATTTTAGTATAATTTTTATGAGACAAAGGTCTTGAGAGGTGTGAGTAAGTGGGTAGAGGTGTTGGCCTTTTATAAGAGGGAATATGGGTACTTTAGGAAATTCTTGAAATAATATTTTATTATAAATTTATTTTAGAATTACAATAGTTCCAAAGTGATAAATATTTAGGATAAGATGAGTATGGGTCTAAATAATCTCAACCAATAGTTTTTAGACATGTTTAGGTCACAAAATTAACCTTATCTTTTAGCTTTAATCCTTAGTTAAAAACATTAACTCTTACCACCTCTTCTTGTATCTTCATAATATATGGTTATTGTTGTTATGATAAAATGACAATAGAACCAAAAGTGTATAATTAATTAAAATTTTAACATAATATAAGTTATTTTTTTGAATCTTAGATTTTTAGAACTGTTATATAATTTAATAAAATAGTATTTGTTTTAAAAACTCATTTATGTCAATTTTGATAGTATTTAGAAATTGATTTTTTTTAAGTCATAAAAACTTGATTCCTTAGAAAAAAAAGCATTAAATCGTCCTTAACATGTCAATGTCATCCCAAAAATTCGTTTATGTCATAAAAATGTTCAAATTACATTTAATTTAATATTTATAATATCATTTATTTGAATATTTCATTAATAAGGTAATCATTGCATCATCATTTTGTCACAAATAAATTTATTTATTTAATGTCTAAAAATTATAAATAAAATACCATGATGCAGAAAATATTTTTATATTTCCAATGACTATTTATAGTCAAAGAGATCAGTTATATAACCCTATATTAAAATTGTTTTATTAAAAGATACTAGTTTATGTTATATTTCCCTTTTCTTTAAATTAAATATTATAAAATGTCATTTTCAC
The DNA here is from genome assembly GCA_963277665.1 of Viscum album. Classification (NCBI taxonomy): domain Eukaryota; kingdom Viridiplantae; phylum Streptophyta; class Magnoliopsida; order Santalales; family Viscaceae; genus Viscum; species Viscum album. The sequence continues at coordinate 1,779,446,145 of OY728151.1, read as the reverse complement.
ACCCAAGTGGATCCCTATACGTTCTGGGCATAGAGGAAGATCATGGAATAGGTGTAACCAACTTTAATTTTACCATTAACAACGATCAATCCGAGATCTGTCACGATGATAAAATGAAAAATCTTTGAAATAGAACAAAGAATGAAAAAGAAAGAGGGAAGTTATATAAACATAGAGAGGATCAACATATTTTGGTTATAATTATATTAATTAATAGAAAATAATTACCTTGATGGTATTCTATCTCTGTTGATTCACCCGATCATGATCCAGTGTGATCCATCATTATGCCACATAAGCCAAGTGTAGGCTTCCTTTAGTGGTGATCCATACGTGCTCCACATATATCTAGATGTCGCTGAAGGGATCTCCGGGTGCTAGAAAGGAAGAGACTTCACTTGCAATGTTCGCCTTAGATCACCTTGAGATACAGTTCCAAAGCGCCCTCCTTGATTCGGTGGATGGGGATCTCTCTCGTAACTTAAGTGCGTTTTTAGACGAAATGAATTCCCTCTTGGCTTGAGAAATTTCTCCATATCCATTATGCACAACCAAAAATAATGGCTAGATCTAATGAGAATAATGTAATTGAGATTTATATCACTTAGAATGATAAAATTAATTAATTACCCAAAGGAATTTATTCATTTCAATTAATTCTTATTAATACCCCAAGTATAATAATAACATTTGAATATTATTATCAATTAACATGCACTCATCGAATTACACCTAATATTATTCAATTAAATAAATAATATTATTTCTCATAAATATCTAGAAAAACTACACGACATGTGTATTAATATACATGATGTGTACTTTTGTTTTCCATTTTCTTTATTTCCTTCACCACATTTATTAGACCTTGAATAATGACAATTTATTACTTAAATAAATATCACTGTATTATTCGCTAATAAATATATATTATTTCACCCATAATATATTATATCAAATAACTAGTGTCAAAATAGACGTGATCAAGCATTATTGAATAATTATTAAACCATAATCAAGAAAAATGTTTATTCAACTTGTTAAATGAATATTTAACTGAGATACCTGGATACACTTAGTGCGTGACCCTCTAGGACTTTTTCTCAGTGGCATTAGTCAGAGCCTGCCTAAAGTAAAATGTTAGCATCTAGAAACATGCCATGAAACCCATAGAGAAAGAAGTTAACACCGTAATGATGTTTCACTATAACGTCCCACCTTTTTATCACATAAACTTTCATTACATTATACAAAACTGAGGATCTTTAAGGTTTAGTGTCTTGGAAACCAGGAACTTAATACATGACAACATAAAACATTATTCTTAAAAACTTGAAAGTATTATTCATTTGTTCATCCTAAGTTCATTAGAGCATCTCATAACCTGGGGACATACATCAAAAGAAAGGGGGAGCAGAAGGCCCAGTAAGGGAAAACAAGGAAACAATTTACATGTGAACTTGAGATACATCAATAAAGTCATGAAAAAGAACTTTAAGGTGTGAGAAAGAAATCATGAGGCATATCATAATAAAAATAACGTATTTAATAACTTGAAGATGTGGATACAACATTTAACATATACAATCATTTCTGTTTCACCAAGGTCCATCCTCAAGGTGTCATTAAAAATTACCAAGTTTATTCACCAAGGTATTAGTCAAAATGGTCATCTCTAGAGATTAAGTCTTTACCCAATGCATTGGAGTGCTATCAGGGCGCACCCTTAAATTTTCCTTTATTATCATGTGATCCACATATATAATCATCAATTATTTCATAAACAACTGATATAACATAAAATAAATGTGTTTCATTTCATAGTCATCAAATTAAAAAAAAACTGCTTTAAAGACGTGATCTTTATGTCACTTTAAACCCACGAAAAAGGAAAGCGGGTTTAGTGTATGTAAATCCCATAATTTAAAATAGAACATTTTGATAAATATGTGAATAACCCTATATAAGAATGATCTTTGAGTATTCACTTAATAAAATAAAATAATTTGAGAAAAAGAGAGAGGTATTTTGAGATGAAAATTCTGCAGCATAACGACTATGTTGTTGGGTTTTAGAAAACATTGAAAAGAGAGGGGACATGAGTCACCGACTCATAAATGATCCATAAAATAGTATTGGGACATAATATAAAGGATTTAAGAACATGGTAATGAAATTTTAAAGATATACCATATGAAATAAGGAACATGAAAGGAAGACAAAAATAAGATTTCTCTTATGAAAATTCGGCAGCCTAACGACGTCACTTAGAATTCAAAAAAAAATGAATTGACGAGATCAAATAGGGTCTCTCATCATATGAACATAAAAGATCAGTATGATAGATATAGAGATCATACCCCAACATAATAAAAAGGAACTTGAAATACTTGACATGAAAGTAGAATTTTGAAAAAAGAGATGGGTGAAAGAATCCTTTACAAAAATTCGGCAGCCTAACGGCGCCACTTAAACATTCATAAAACAAAATGATGAGAGTCAGAGAGGATCTCTTATCATATGAACATGAAAAGTGAAGTAGGATGAATATAAAAGAACATCCCAAACATAATAACATGGAGTTTAAAAGAAATGACATAAATGGGAGTACTTGAAAAGAAAGAGAGAGGCAGGATCCCTTACCTTAAAATGAAACTCTTAAAAATCAATTGTTGGGACCTTGAGGGATTGGGGGAACCTTGGGAGGACTCCTTGGGAGTTAATGAGACCAGAGCTTCGTTGGGGGAGAGTTGGGAGTGAAAAATAAATGAGGAAAGGGTGGGTATTTATAGGGAAAGTGAGGGGACAAGGCATTAATGGCCAAGGGACACCTCATTGGTGGTATTGGAAAAACCATGGGCTTGCCCATGGTATTTGCCCATGGTATTGGCCAATTGGGATACCTCATACCTTATCTTACTATTCATATGTCGACCAACTTGATTACATACTTAATACATCATTTAATGATGTCATTAAACACCTGTAACTTAAAAACTGTATTTTCACTATTCATCGAAAATTCAACTTTCTCATAAAAATCCCAAAATTTCACCTTAACCAAATATCGATGCTCTGATTTCAAAAAAGAACTCCATTTTATAAAAATATTTTTTCTAAATATTTTATATTTAATTTTTAAATAAATACACTATTCACTGAAAATTCATTTTTTTCAGACAAATCCCCAAAAATTACCTTAACACAATATCGATGCTCTGAGTTCAAAAATAAAGTCCATTTTATAAAAATAATTTTCTAAATTTTTTTAATTTATTTTTTAATTATAAAACACTATTCACCCGAAAAAACTAATACTTGACTAATAATTTATGAAACCATTATTTAACCATTTTATTGAATCACATTACTTAATCAAGGTGCCTAGATTATATTAACACTTTCTTTAAGTGAGATTACTAATCCATTTGGTCACATTACTAATCCTAAGCATAAAATCACTATTCCTAATTTACTATTCATCAAAAATTATGTTGATCTTATTAGACTCTAAATTTCGTACTGAACATAATTGTAGAAGACCATTTTTTGAAAATCATTACACATAATTTGTTATCTAAGGTTTACATTATTATTTTCAAATATCCTTTTACTAGAATTCATAAAAAATATGCATACTATACTTATCCGGACATTTGAAAATTCACAAACTTCATCACAAGAAGAAATCAGAATTTTTATTTAAAACAAAGGATTACACAAGGCAGTTATGGTCTTGTTACATAGCCCCTTATAACACTAGCATAGGACCTAAGAGTAAGGTGTTCTAGGGTGATTGAATCTTGGGGTGGCTCGGCCAACATTGCACGAGCAGTAATTTCTATCAGTTTGAACTTCTCGTGAAGGCGATTCCGTTCTAGCTTCACATGATGAAGTTCGGCTTGAGTTTGGTCTAGAGCAAAGCCCAGTGGTGCTACCTCCTTCCCAAGTTCCGTTAGATGGGCATCGATTGGCCCGAGACTACTGGATGAGGCCATAAAATCTTCTTTCTATATTAATTAACCAAGATCACTTGTATTTAGAGACAGTAATCGAAACGTTTAGTTTCCAGTAGTCATATTGACCAACGATCATATAACAGTCGAAACCCAATGGTCTCATTTTAATTATACTCATGTTATCAAATGAAACAGTTTTGTTGAGTATAAAATAAAATAACACACAAAATTAGGAAACAAGATTTATTCAAAATTTTGGGTCGTTACAGTCACCTCCTACGAATGCTTATCGTGTAATTTAATCCCTTTGTCTCGATATCTCTCATCAAGCGGGTTTCATGATAGTGCCATCAACCCATGTTCTCGATTGATCTTTCTTTGAATTCCTGAAATTAAACTTTCCCATTCCTCACCATGGCCATGGATTTATTTAGGGTATATCAATTCTATCAAAGGGCCTGAGATATCAACTTCCATTATGGAAGAGAATGGAAAAATCCTTTCTCTTATTATCTATTAATGCAGTATTACTCATGATACACCCAACATATCCTAACTCTCTAAAAATAGTATGTCATCATAGTTTTTATAAATATATCTAAGTGCTCGAGTTGTAATACCCATTAAAAATAATCTTAAAGTTTAAGGACCAACACACACGTCCATAGATAGGAACATCCAATGACACTATGAAATGTGAATTTCCTACTAGCGTGTCTTGTTCTCATAATACCCTCATAGATATTACCAAGGGCGCACACCATGAGAATGTTCCTCAATGTTTTATGAGTCCACACCTCTAATGGTCTGTATTATTTGTGTCCCTCAAATAACATCATTCATCCATATAATATATATTCAAGAATAATGTTAGGGAACTTCTAAGTTCTCATCATAGTAGGGATCCACTATGACCCTTTAGTGAAACAACTCTTCTTAGGACATTATCACATGAATTTTCATGCAGAAGAACAATCAAGATGTGATAAAGTGTTTATTAATATTCAAATCCATGAATACAAGTTTATAATAAAGTATAAAGAAGTTGGTTCTAGGCCACCAACTCCAAGACTCCCAAATGCCAAAAGTTCATCCTAAGGATTCTCATGGTCGGAAATATCACATCAAATAGGACTAGGACACTTTTAGGGCACATTTATATTATTATAATGTTATTTTTTACCCTTATTTACCTGATTTACCCTTTAACAATGTTAAATAAAAATAATTACTAAAGTCACTATTCATAATATCCAAAAATAAAGGGCACCTATTTACATTATTTGGACCTTATGATTCCAAATATGGAATACAATATTCCAAATTCAAAACAAAAAATTGGTAGAAATTAATTTAAATTTAATTCCCGTTGTCAAAACCATAAAATGAGTTTTTAAGAAGTAAAAACTATCAAAAGATTGACATCAGTTTATGTCCAATTAAAATGTGAAATTACTTTCAATGAGCATTATTGGATTAAATGATAAAAACACAATCCAATTACACTTTAAAACCAATTAAAAGGAACATCTAACCATATAAATAAATTAGACGAAAATGGTAGTTTTGAATTAAAATGCAATATTTTTCACTATTTATTAAAAAATAATTTTATCAGAAAAATACCAAAAGTAAATTTTGATGTCCTTATTATAAATAAGAAGTTTATTTTATAAAATAGAAAATATAAAAGTGACAAAAACTATTTTTAAAAAGGTTTCTCCATCAAAAGGTGGTAAAATAACCTTTTAAAAATTTAAAATATTTTATGCTTAAAATTGAATTCACTATCATTTTAAGCCTCTAAAATTTATTGGATAAAAGTTAAAAAGTTTAACAAACAGTTGTAATAATATTTTAGTTAGTTATATTCATTCCTACCAATATAAAGGCTAGGCGTTGACTACCAATTAAAATAATAATAATATTATCGTATTATTTTTCGATATAACTCAATGTTGTGTGCAACATAAGATTTTAGAGAAACCTGTTATTGCGTGTCAGCTACGCTATCATACATTGTGTCCCCTTTAAACTAAAATTAATATTAAATTCAAAAATATTAATAGATATGGAAATTTATTAGTCTATAAATACCTGTGATGTTACATCATTCCTTCTTTTAGAAATTGTGTCCTTGAAATTTTAAAATTGGGCTCAAAAACTTCATTGAAAACCCCACATCAGAAAAAGAGTTCGTAAAACAATCACTTTAAAAGAAATAAATAGAAGTAAAAAGGTCACCTGAGATAAAACAAACTAGGATTCCATGTATGAAAACATGAATATGGAAGAGAAACTAAACATATTATTTTGATGGAGAGTTACAGAAATGACGATTAGGAGAAATTTAACTACCATAAAACCATAAACTTATGATGGGTTAAATAGTCTTTGATTTCCCAGTAGTAAAAGTAAACGAATAACATTTTTAAGGTCATATTCATAAATTTGAGAAATATTTTTACAATATTTAATAATTACATAAGGAAACATACTTACTTTTCAAGTAGAGTTTCTTCCTTTTATAAATATCTACCAAAAAACCATCTTTTCTCCAAATGATGAGTATTCAAGATGACTTGGTTTCACCTCAAGCACTAGAATCAACTTTTATAGAATCAAATAATCCAAGAAATAAGAACTATATATTTCATCTATCATTAGACATTAACCAAAACCAAAATAGTTAGTACAAGATCAGATAATCTCCAAAAGGATAATCCTTTATAAAAAGAAATACTACTGTTAATCTCCATAATTCAAAAAAAGGTTCCCAAATTTCAAAAAATACCCTTCAATAAACAATTACCCTTAAAATTCTTCAAATTAATCCAAACTAATATTGAAACCAATAATTCAGAAGGATTTTATCACCTAGTCTTCCATGATAAATCTTAGCATTTATCTAAAAATAGCATTGAATACTCCTAAAGTCTCATACATAAAAGTAATTAACCTAATAACATATTCTCCATGATTGGTTAATTATTTCCATAAATAAACCAAATCTCCATATTTCCACAATAAAGACACAGATTATTCTAAAATAAAATCAAACCATTACTCCTCAAATAAAATCCCATATTATTCTATTTTCTTTATGCATATGGTGATCCCAAAAGAGCGAACATCTTCAAAAATAAAATTTATCACTTAATCACCAAATTAATTTCCTGTACTAAGGATATAAATTTAATAAAACATAAGTTCCCAAAAATCAACTTAGTCTTGATCCATAAAATCATTTAACTAAAAATAATAAGTCATACTAACCAGGGAATTCATATAGGCTAGTTGTAGGTGATAAATCCTTATTTCACTTTGGTTGTTGGTTCGATTCACATGACCTTGTCTGACATGACGGGTTGTCACCCTTCCTGGAGGTATTCCTTTTTCTAAAACTATAAAATTATTAAAACATTACCAAAATGAGATAATTTTTTTAAAAATAACCATAATATAATTTAAATTCATTTTATCTCTTGACTTTCATTTTGCATCTCAAAATGTAATAAACCATAATTATCTCAAAATCAAGGATCATATAAAACCTAAAAATTATTTATAATTATATCCAAAAAAGAAAATGCAATTCTTCCATAAATATAATTTTTACATAAAAAACTTTAGGGTTACACATACTAGAGAAAAGTATTCTAAAGTAATCCCATGAATAAAATAACATTAATAATTTTAAACATTTCATCACCCATAGATCTAACATAACTCTCAAATTTATAAAATGTAGATATCTTAATCATCCAGCATTCTTCATGATCCCTTAACCCTTTTTTTCCAACTTATTACATAATACTTATTTCCTACAAACAAAATCATGAATCATGTCCTAAGATTCAATAATTTCAAAACATGAGACAAGAAATAAACCATACCTTTCATATGTCATTTTTAGTTTCCTCATCTTCACTTGGAATAACATTAGGTATTTGAAAACATATATTTTTAGGGTCCTTCTGATCCCATTCCTAAACCTTCTTCTTTGGAAATCTATTTTCATAATGACCATACTACCCACATTTAAAACATTCAATTGATAACTTGGAAATAAATTCTTTCCCTTTCCTGGAGTCAACTTAACGCTTCCTTTTTTCCATGGGAGGTTGTTGCTTTATGACCTTTATTACCACATCTATAACATCTTCCTGTACCTTGGAAACATTTTCCTAGGAGTTCCTTTCTTCATACTTGACATATAGGTTGTTGAATATACTTAACTTTATGATTATTTCCTAAACCTCTATAGGGATTCGTTTCTCACATATATGATGCCTTATAGAAAAATCACAAAGCTTCAAGTGGTTAATCATGACTCAATATCATTGGTTAAGAATAACCAAAAGAGTTATTATTGCATCTCCCATTTCATTTGGTTTCATATTCATGAAACCACCACAATTTCCTTTACATCCATTGTTAATTTAGTGCTTTCTAGATCCAACCATTTACTAAAACCAAAAAGGTTAGTGTGAGTATATCATTAAAATCATCATATACTATCTTATGAGGAGGGTAAACATGAAGATATACTTATTTATGTTATATTAAACTCATTCAATTTATCTAAAATAACAATGACTATTTCTAATATTCTACCCATTGTGGTTATATAAAACATGTCACTTATGCTTGAATAACACCCTAAGCACTAATGTTATCTAAACCTAACTCTGATACCAACTGTAAGGAACTAGCCTTAAACATTACATAATCTTGTTTTTTGATAAAAAATTTACTTACTTTCACATTGAGTATCTATTTAGGTTTATAGTTTTAGATAATTAGGCCATAACTATTACATTACATCTCAAATATTACAAAGTAGATACTCCCACTCTCTCTATTTTTTTTCACAACAATAAAACTCATTAAAAAAAGAATTTTTTTTTCTTGATAAAAATATTCTTGAGTTTTTCATTTATCTTATCCTTTCTTATACCCTGTGAAAAATATTTCAAAAACTTGGGATGAGCATAAAAAGATTATTAAGGGATATAAAATAAGTAAGTTAAACATAAGTATACAAATAAATAAAATCATACATTTTACACATAAAACTAAAGCTCTTTAACATACCTCATGAAATAATTTTATTTATAAATAATTCATAGAAATCTTTAATCACAATGGTAACTTGTGACATCCATAATTTACTTACATTGTAGATTTCACAACCAAAGAGAGAGTAACCTTCATAGTTACGTTTGGAATACCCATCACATTATATAACCTAAATATCTTAGGAGAAACCTTAACGTTTACCTCCATCATGTTACCCAATGAATTATAAAGCTATCATAGGCTCACCTAACCTCATTTTATTATGGAACCACCCTTATACATAAGCAATTCCCAAGAACTATAACATAATCATAACACATGAACACACATAAAGGAAAAATAACATTTCCACATTGCAATCATAAGACATAATTTCAAGATATTGATATAATCAATCCATTATCAAAACCATTTCCAAAAAAAAACTATATATGGTATTTAATTTTATATTTAAAAATATTATGGATTTTAGAGTAATCCAAATATCGAATAATGTTTGCGGAAGTGTAAAGGTTGTTGTTGCCTCGTATGTTAAAAAGAAACATTCCTTTTGTCATTTAGTAAAATGCTTCATAAGAAAAGATTAATTTTGAAAAAAATTGAATGAAATTAATATTAAAATGGGTTGATTATAAACCGTATAAAATAAGGCTGTATATAAATCAAAATATGCATCAACGAAAGGAGATTGAGACAAAAATCCTTACAAAGATCAAGTCATTAGATTAAGGATAAATAAATGACATGAATATGTGTGAAAAATATAAATAAACACAATATAATTGGATATTTAGTTTAAAAAAATAATAGGTCATTCACACATATTCTTGTAAAAACAAAACCAATGACATGGATATTTAACTCAATGAATGGAGATTGGGTTAAGATTTCCCTTACCTCGAATCCAACTTGTCCCATTTGTTCTTTATATTCATGAATAATAAACATAGGTTAATTTATACTTGATTGAGAACATTTTTTAAAGTTTATTGTTCATTTTATGTCACTTATTACCATGTTATGTAAAATTTTAAATTATTTGATTTCATATCAGACGTTTTGACAATGTTTAGTATTTTAGTCAAAAATGAACTTGTTTTAATGCAAATTATCCATGTGGTCATAAGTCCATCATCTCTAGAATATGATTAATGATTTAAATATCATATATATACAGTATATATGTATTTATAATAGTCCATAACATTTGGAGATAATAAATGAAATGCACCATTCATGGAGACGGTAGGCCATATGTACACAGGAAAACTACTTTCAGTTATTTGTCATATTAATGGAATGAAAAATAAATGATGCATAGGTATATTATAATTACAATATAATATCTATGTTATATGTGTTAAATAAGTTTATTAACTCCATAATTTATACATTCCATGTATGGAATGAACGATTCATATCACTTTGAGGGGGCGATGGTCTACACATCCTCAAATGAAATCATCATATTTACACATTATGGAAAGCATAAAGGTATATTATAAATAAAAATTATAGAAGCATAGAGTAAATATAAATATAATAAAAATAATATTTTTTCATTCCATTCATGTAAATAATCTTGGTTTAATTAATATCATGTAGAATGAATCACATCGCGTCGTGGAGACGGTAGGCTGTACGTACGCACGAGCGATGATATCATTCAGTTAATGGTTAAAAAGTATATAATTGGATTGTATATTAATTATAAATGATAGTTATAATGTTTTATTAATTATTTAAATATATTATAATCATAATTATACGCATCCAAATTATGTCTATTTGAATAAAAAATTACACCACATTATGGAGACGGTAAGACGTACGTACGCACACATGGTGATATTGTTATTCATTAGACGGATAAAAGGAAGTATAAGGTTTTACCATAACTATAATAACATCTCAGAATGTATAATATACTATATTTATTACTTTATTAAGGAAAAAATATAAGTATAGGAAGTATAAGAAGAATTTTTTTTTGAAAGAGGTGAAAAAACAAATACCTCTTTTTCGAGTACATCCTTTTGATTTTAACAAAAGGTCTTTTTACGGTAGATTTCTACCCAAAGTTTGGAATCTAAGAGGATGGGAAGGATTTTGGGAGATTATGTTATCATAATTTGGACAAGACAAAGGGCTTAAGAGGTTTGAGTTAGTGGGTATATGTGGTTTCCTTTTATAAGTGGGAGGAGGGGCACTTTTGGAAAGTCTTGAAATATTATTTTAATATAAATTTATTTTCAAATTATAATAGTTAAAAAGTGATATATTTATTGTATATGACGAATATGGGTATAAATAATCTCAATCAATAGGTTTTAGACAAGTTTAGGACTCAAACATAACCTTATCTTTTAGCTTTAACCCTTAGTTAAAAACATTTAACTCTTACCATGTCTTCTTGTATCTTCATAATATATGGTTGCTATAGTTACTATAAAATGAAAATAGAACCAAAAGTGGATCATTAATGAAATTTTTAACATTATATAAGTTATTGGGCTGAATCATAGATTTTTAGGACTATTATATCATTTAATAAAATAGTATTTGTTTCAAAAACTCATTTGTGTCAATTTTGACACAATTTAGTAATTGTTTTTGTTGTTAAAGTCATAAAAACTTGATTACTTTGAAAAAAGGAATTAACTCATCCATAACATGTCAGTTTCATCCAAAAAAATCGGGAATGACATCAAAATGTTAAAGTTACATTTAATTTAATATTTACAATATCATTTTTTGAATATTTCATTAATAAGGTAATTACTGCATCATCATTATGTCACAAATAAATTTATTTATCTAATGTATAAAAATTATAAATAAAATAACATGATATATGAAATTTTTTTATATTTTCAATTAATATTTCTAGTCAAAGATATCATTTATATTCCCCTATATTAAAATTGTTTTATCAAAAGATACATGTTTATGTTATATTTCCATTTTCTTTAAATTAAATGTTATAAAAGGTCATTTTCACACCCAAGTGGCTCCCAAATCACAAAAGATCATCGTAAGACTGATATGGGCAGGAAATATCTAATATAATTGGATTAGTACATGTTTTAACATAGTTTTATTTTATTATAATATTATTTTTACCCTTATTTACCTGATTTACCCTTTAACCATGGTAAATAAATATAATTACTAAAGTTACTATTCATAATGTCAAAAAATAAAGGGTAACTATTTAAATAATTTGGAAATTATGATTCCAAATATGGAATCCAATTTTCCAAATTCAAAACATAGAATTAGGAGAAATTAATTTAAAATTAATTCCCGTTGTCAAAACCAGAAAACATGTTTTTAAGAAGTAAAAACTATCAAAAGATTGACCTGTGGTTATGTGCAATTTATATATGAGATTAATTCCAATGCACATAATTGTATTGAATTATTAAAAAATAATCCATCTATACTTTAAAACCAATTAAAATGAAAATTTAACTATATAAATAAATTAAACAAAAATCCAATTTTGAATTAAAATGCAGTATTTTTTACAATCTATTAAAATGATTTTTTTTTTCAGAAAAATACCAAAAGTAAATATTGATTTCCCTATTCTAAATAATAAGTTTATTTTATCAAATATAATATATAAAAGTGACAAAAACTATTTTTAAATAGGTTTCACCATCAAAAGGTGGTAAAATGACCTTTTAAATATATTAGAGTATTTTATGCTTAAAATTGGATTCATTCTCATTTAAGCCTCTAAAATTTATTGGATAAAAGTAAAAAACATTTTAAAACATGTATAATGATATTTCAGTTAGTTATATACATTCCCGCCAATATAACGACTAGGCGTTAACTACAATTTAAAATAATAATAATAATAAAATATTATTTTTTGATATAAGTCAATGTTATGTGAAACGTAAGATTTCGGAGAAACCCATTGTTTCATGTCAGTTATGATATCATAAATAGTGTCTCCTTTAAACTAAAATTAATATTAAATTCAAATATATTAAAAGATATTATGATGTATTATTCTGTAAATATTCAGGATGTTACAAAAATCATGGTCCAGTGAGAGCCTTTTAACTTGTCTTTAACCAAAAAATGGTTGTAATACCCTTATATTTTATGATATATTTTTATTTATTTAAATTTAATTTATTTAATAGATTATTTTACCTGAAATACATGGTTTAAATGAACTAAAATACACTGTTTAATTATTATTGTTTAATGTGAAAGTTACAGCCTAGAGGTTGGACTGGAAGGTATGAATAAGACTAAATTAATTAGGGAAAAATATTGTTTAAATATGTATAAAATGAATTCATTGGTTAAAAAATTAGTTATATATGAAAATGAAAGCATTTGAATGTAAATAATTTTTTTTTTGAAAAAAATGTTTTAATAAACCCAATGTGTGTTTATCTTAATAAATTAGATTGTTATATATTGATGAATTATTTTAATAAAATTTATTGATTATATATTAAATAATTTTTTTTAAAATTCATCTAATAGTTTTTACTAAAAATGAAATATGGATTAATCCAGTTTTATTCTTAAAAGTGCATTTTTTCTAAAAATAGGTTTCGTTACATTTTATGTGCTTATTTTAAAATCAATATATACTACTTATAGAAGTTAAATATTTTAAATGGATTCCCTATTTAGAGTCATAAATTTTTTTTTTGTAATAAGTTCAATTTAATTTTTGGCCATAATGAGTAGTAACTATGGTAAATATTTATCACCTCTACAAGGGTAAATCAGGTAATTAGGTTAAAAATAATGCGATAAGGCTTTAAAAATATATCCAACCCCTACCTTATTTCTGCTAGAAGAGTTTAGTTCAATCATCCTCAATAAATATTCTATGATAAATCTAATTTTGTGCCATTTTTATTTAACAATTATATTAATATTATTTTATGTAATAATAAATACAAAATGTTACTCACTTTGTTGTAATATCTCAAATATTTTTTCATAGGGATAAAAATAGGTTATTTTTTTTATAAATTGTTATTTGAATTAATAATTATTTTTTCAACATTTTAATTTATTTTTTATCTTTAGAGGTGGAATAATTATCTTAAATTATTATGCAACGATGACATAATGCTTGTTTAAGTAATAAAAAATCCAAATAAATAATTTTAAAATTATTAAAAGTAATAAAATTTTGATAAATGATTTTGTTATAATAAATTTTTTTATAAATAAAACTTATTAGTGATGTGTTAAAAATTTATATTCTAAGACCATTTCTGTCTTATCATCTTTAAAGTGAAACTAAGTGAATAGGCCCGAAAATGGATTTAATGGCATCTTATGTTAAATAATATTTTATTCAATAATATAAATTTAAGAAAAGTTTTTTCTTGGATATTTGAATTATATATGGTCTATAAGGTCAACTATTTTCCTCTTATGGGAAAAATTTAATTTTATAGTAAATGTTTTACCCATAAAGGGTAAGAAACTTTGATATTGTGCTAATCATCAAAATGGTTAATAGGGGGTTAAAACTAAGAGATAATGCTTAAAAAGCACCTAAAGTGGTCTTAATTTTTTTTGGGTTATATTATTTATAATATTAATAATCATAGAATCTAAATATATCTATTTTTTTTCATTTTGACTTGAAAATTAATTTATATTAATTTAATACTTCAAGTAATTCCAAGGGTTCCCCTCCCCTTAGTTATAAAAGGGAACCCACTCTTCTCCCTTATTAAAAAAGTTTGATCATTATAGCTTATAAAATACCTACCATAATACCATCCTATAGTCCTTCACCATGAATTATATTTTATGTTCTTTCCAAAACACCATCATTTTAAAGCTTAAGGTGTATGACAAAGGAGGTCTCTTAACGAAGAGGTATAACTCTTAACCGAGTACTTTCAATTTTATTTCTTGTTATACCTCCTTAAATTATATCCTAACCATTAAATTATAATAACATGATTATATAAAATATATAAATATGTTAATATATTAATTTAATAACCTTATTCATATGATTTTTCTATGAAAGGGGAAATGAAAGTGTCACTTGTGCGTATGTATGAACTACCTCCTCTAAAAGGCAATGCATTTTGTTGTTCATAACAGATTTAATTTAATGGTTATAATAATGTATTTACTCAGTATATATGATATTTATGATATTATTATAGTTTTTAAAATTTTAGTTATTATTTAATTTTCTTTCATTCCATCCATCAAAAAGTGGAAACATCACTTGTGCGTGTGTAGGGGCTACCGTCTCCACGAATTGATATAATTCATTTTTCATCACCACTTTATATGAATAGTTATAAAATAATATATAATTATTATATATGATACTAATTAAATGAATAAAATTATTTATATTATATAAATATTATTAAAATACAAGGATCGGGACTGTCAAATCGAAACATGCATGAAAAATAAAGTAGTTGTCACCCAAAATAATGATTTTAATAAAGAATTGTTAATAAATGGGTGATAATATGTTATGAGTAAATAATATGTGGTAAAAAATATATGAATATGGTTTGGTAATATATGTATAATAAATTTATATTTATTACACATGAGGGTTGAATGCATATTAGTTAATACAAGACTTGTGGTAAGAGTTTATGTTATAATCTCATTTGTTTTTAGGATTTTCTATGATAAATTTACATTAAAGAAACTTTTATGGGTATGAAACATTAAAAACAATATATTTTCTTATTCTTTGGTTATTCCTGGACTTTTCATGTAATATTACCATTTTAATCTCTTTGGAGATGAAAACGATCAAGAAAATGATTTTAAATAAAAGTTGAGCTTATTTCCTCTTTGGTCAAAAAACCTTTATTCCATATACATACTCTTAAAAATTGTATTATGAATGTTATTTACTATACATGAAATGTTTTAAAATTTAAATTTCACTAACTTTTAATATATTTATATATTTTTAAAAAGAAATATTTTTAAATAAATGTTTTCCTAAATAAGTAATTTTGGACTTTTTATAAAAGTATGAAAGAAATGTTTTCTTTAAACATATACAACATGAAAATATTTTCACTAATTAATGGAAATTATTTAATTTTAATATTATTTTACTTGATTTATTGGTTATTTCTAAATAAATGGATTTTCTTTATTCTTTTTAATAATTTTTAGTAAACATTTTGTAAAAAAAAAGATATTTTATCATGTTTTCAAAGAAAATATTGAATGATATTTTAAAGGTATTTTAAACTTTCACGATTAAAGATATTATACTGATTGCACAAAATTATTTTAAGTTATGATCATGTTCTCATACCCTTATACTTATCTTATGACCACTTATGATCATTGATTGATATATCCTATGTTTACCCTTAATGAGAATATGAGATCATCCTTTCTTCTATTTATTTTCCCCAAGTTATGAAGAAAGGTTTTATGTAGATTTTATATAATGAGTAAACTATATGGGAATATATTTGGGGGATATATTGAATATATTTCAATAAATAAGATGATTATGTATCTACTCTTCAAATACACTAAACCTTTATGGTACACAAACATTTATTATTGTTAAATGTCTTGATTATTCATATAAAATGATGCAATATTAATGTATTAAATACTCGCGTCACCTTAGTTGGAATCATATGAGGGTTTAGTTATTTTTTAATATTAGTATTAGTGAAATTTTTTGAAATACCTAGAGATAAGTCTAGGTATAGGATAATATCATAAAGTTTTATTAATGTTGATTTTTTGTTGTTTTCCTAGAAAATATATCCTTTATTGGATAATATCAGGTGTATTATGTTGTGTTATAGAAGAACCCACGGGTAACAAATTTAAAAGGGTAGGATTGGGTATTATCTCAATTTCCACCAGTTCAGGATTAAAGGGCCTAAAACTGTACACATGGCTAGAAAATAATGAGAGAAAATATTGGGATAATTCACATTTTATTTATAAACCATTATTAAGTATTTGAATTAAAGGTGACAATGAAAAACCTAGGTTCAATGTGAGGTTTCATATATTCAAAATAAGGTTTCATGATTTAGAAAACCTATGAATTATTTTTCATGATTACATTATTACCCACTATGATTATTGTTTCTCACACTCTGATTTTTCTTCTTAGTCAGTGGATGGATCTGGGAGGAATCCTTTTAATGATAAATGTGATGGGAAATTAAATGATAATACTCATGAGTAATCATATTAAATAAAATCTTAGATGTGAAATCTTGAGGCTATTCTTAATAAAATCTCTCAATTTATGAATGACAAAATGAATTATATCGATATTCCAAATAGATAAAGGAAAAACTAATTATTATGTGTTTTATATAGAAATTTTCACTTTCTTTCACTAGTTCCTCTGATATATTATTTTCCAAGAAATGGTTCAATATCATTGTAAATATTCTTTTCATTATCTAGTGTTTAGAACATGAAAATTGTTTCCTGGAAGTATATTTTTAGAAGGTGATGCATATCAATGGTGGTATCCTATCAAGAATATGAGGTAAGAGGAGGAAATTAACTCCATAAAAGGGAATATTTTAATAAGTTATTTTTATTAAGTATTTCCCCCAAACTCTTTAAAAAAATGGAAAGATAATTACTTTAACTAAATAATAAATATAACAAATCCATTAGTACCTATGAGGAAAATTTCACCATACTTTCTAGGCATGCTTCTGGTTTTTACATCAATATTGAAAGTAAAGTTGATTGATTATTTAGTGGATTGAGACGAAGTATCTAAAATTCAGTCTTTATAAGTAGCATTGATATCGATGATGAAATTTTTTTATGTTCTCTTAGGATGGAAATGGAAACTGGATATTGTCAATGTTCTCATGGTTTTAGGAAAAAATGAGAAAGATGGAATTTCAAGGATATTATAATAATAAAACCCATGGAGGAAAGAAAATAGACCTTTATTAGTGTTAGAAGTGTGAAAGGAAGAACATAGGTTATTTACTAATGCATTTTGGTAAAATTATTATGTTTGGAAAAGAAGACCATTAAGAAAAAGAATGCTGAAGTGATGAGAAGAGTCTAGTCATCGAAAGGAATAATGAAAAATATCAACCAAATGTTCCACCCACACCCCAATGTTTTAATTTAAAGGATTATATACATTATTCCAATTAGTGCATGAATTAGAGGGTTATTGATGAAAATAAACACCATCAACCTCTAATAAAAAGAGACAAAGGGAAGGATAACACAATCACAACTACTGAAGTGGGTCACGAGAATGAACCAGTGAATGGTACACATATGATCCACTATAGAATTAAATTTTTTTTATTTGATTATATATCTACCCACACTTTTATATCTAATTTGTTTTCTAGGGGTATCACATAACCCCCAAAATTATTAGATACTTAGTTTTTAGTAAAAAATCTTAATAATATAATTATTGAATCTCATGTATATAGATCATCTCTGATAGAAGTTTATGGGAATATGAATTTTTGAAATCTAATGATTATCCCTATAGTTAAATTTTATGTGATTTTAGGCATGTATTAGATACATCTATATAGATAACATATAAATTTCTCAGGAAAGGAGTAAAATTTGATATTCTGAATCCACATATGATCATATTTCGGTGCAAGTATGAATATGAACTTCCAATGGATATTACTTATATTGTATGGGTATTATTACCTATTAACTCGGGATACTTATATCAAATGGTTTGTGAGAAACTCAACATCAAAGATATGCCTATTTCTTGGGATTATTCTTATATATTTACTAAATACATTCTTAGTCTTCTCTCAAGCTGTGAAGTTGAGTTTTCAATAGAACATATACCCAGTGATACACCTATTTAAAATAATCCATTTAAATAGACCTGATTGAGGTGAAATAATTGAAGGAGAAACTACAAGAGAATCTTGACAAGGGATTCATATTCCCTAGCATGTCCTTATAAGCTATATTTTTTTTATTTTTTTAATAAAAACTATGGTTTTATATTATAAGGATTACCCACCTCTTAAATAGATTTTAATCTTTATACAAACTCTTATTCTCAACAAATACACTCACATAATTCCAAGACAATATTTGTACATTCTATCCTAATACATGACATCTACAAACTATTTGTTTTATATTTTATAATTAATTTTTAAATTTAAACAAACTATGCATAATTCTTTGAAACACATCGAGAAACATCTACCCACCAAAACCATGAACAACAACACTGGGATCTCCTATGTAATACTATTGAAACCACTATGATAAAAATCATCATTAACCAACATCTAATAAATTTTTACTATTTTTATAAAAGAAATTGGAATAAACCTATAAAAAATCACTAGGAAACATTCCAATATAAAAATTGTGATAAATGATATGAATTCATCATCTCTTAGTATCTTAAAGTAACCACAAGCCAAAGACACATCATTTGAGATGATTCCATGACACTCTTATAAAATCATATTGAAAACCTTAACCCATTACATCTCTATATTATAGAACAACCTAGAAAAATAGAGGTATAAGGGATATATTGTACCTCCAAATTACCATAGAAAACAACTAAGAGCCACCTATTATCAAAGGGTAAGAGAGGGATAAAGGATAAGGGTAGAAGATGGCCAAAGTGGACCTCCTCGCATGATCATTCGACTAAAAAATGAATGGGACTAATGAATAAATTACAAGTCTTCCCCCAATTAAAAAACTATTAAAAGGCCCATTGGGGTGTATTATAAGAGATCATAACACAATACCCATCCTATGGGGCTTTATTGCGGCATGCATAACTCAGGTTATGAAATAAACAATACCCATAAATTACCACCAAAACACCAAAAATATCCATTTTAGAGTATCCTGAGGATCCATAGTGCACCAAATTCATCAAAGAGCCTGAGATCCCAATAGGGTGTCTCATGATTCCACACTCCTTGGTTGTGGCATGATACACCAACTATAAAAAAAAATTAGATTTTAGTTTTAATTTCTCTTATATAAATATTATATTTAATATATTTTCTTATATTAAACACTAAACTAAGATGAAACCATGACTCTTTAAAATAAAATTTTAAAATTTTACTATTATAAAGTATCCACAAAATTGGCTGGGTATATGTAGAGGTAACCACATTATGGAATATATATAGAAAGTAAAATAATGGTCAAATTTAATATTAATTAAATAATGATAATTAATAAGTATAATAAAAAATTAATAAGTTTATTTTAATTATTAACAAAAAAAATAAGTTAGCATAGTAAATATTAGTTACCACGGTAAAATAATTATTTTTCAAATAATTATTTTATAAATGTTGTGTAATTTTTATATAAATAAATTAAATTTATGTCTCTAAAATGATGAATATATTATAAATTTTAATAAAAAATATATATATTAAAAAAAATTAATTATTAATTGATAGGAAATAAGAATAAAAATAATTAATTTATAAAAATTCATCTTCCTATAAAAGTATATTTTTCTATATATATATATTTCATTTCAATTTAAAATTTAATTTCCACAAATTTATAAAATAAAATAAATTAAATGGATTAAAATTTTAAATTCATCTAGTTAAAATTTGTTAAGAAGGCTTATCTTAAATTTTTATTAAAAAAATAATAAGTATGGTTAATTTTTAATCAAGGTTAATAAGGTTAAAAATTAGAAACATAAAGTGGATGGATCTTCACTAAATTAACTTGACATAGGAAACATTATAGAAGAAATTTTTTAGGTTATAATTTCATAACCTAATGACTCACCAATATTTCCTCACCTAGTTCACCTAAAACTCATGTTACTCCATCCTTACACCTCACTTACCATTCAATTACAATGAAAGTCCATCGTTTTCACCTATAACGTAGCTTAGTCCCAAATAATTCAATACACACCTCTCAACCAAAATTTACATGGAACAATAATAATTTTTCCTATACTAGAATCCATTTACATTCTCAAAAGTAATTTTTTGAAATTAAGTTTCCCAAGTCCTTCAATTCCAAGAAGACTTTCAGGAGAAGACTCAAATCTTCAATGTGAGTAATGTCCACCCCATGTATTTTATACTTTATCTTTCTCATCAATCCACCTCAAAAAATATTTTAACCATATTAATAAAATTAAATTATGAAAATTTATATTATTAAAATTAGTTCTATTCTTGGAACAAAAATTATCTATTCACCTCCCATCCAGTTAAAAAATTAAATCACCATCCGCATATACATGCGAACTACCTCCTCTATAGATGATGTGTTTCATTTTTCGTCACTTAATTACATAGAGGATTATATTAATTTATTTAATGGATAAATATTATATATATAACTTATTATTACTCTATAAAGATAAATAATTTCTCTTCTTATTTACAATATTTCCATTGAAAAATGGAAACACGACCCTTGTGTACATGCAGACTTTCGCCTCTATGGATGACGTGATTCATTTTTCATCACCAACTTACATGGATGGTTCTAAAAATTTGTTGGATGAATATATAAGATATTAAGGATTAATATATTTCATGAATATTATTTTTAAATTATGACACCAAAATCAATGATCATTACAAATCAATACATTTATATAAGTAAATTACCTGATAAATTCTTTTTAGTGATTTGTTCATCATGTTTCATGACTAAAAATATAATGTAATGAAATTATAACTTTATAAATTATTATTAATAATATTTTATGTCAACCTAAATATTCTATATATTATGATCTTGGCATAAAATAATATGGATCTACATCAATATTTTAAAGCATACATGAAACAGTCAAAATATCTAACATCCAATGATAAAAATAAACTATAACTAACTAATAAATTTATAATAGATTATTCTAATTTAAAATTATACTAGGTAATATATATGAATAATTTTATGAATTAGGTTTTTAGGTTGGTTATATTAATTATAAAAGAGTTTAAATATATTTCATGGAGGTTGAGAGTAAAAGGTATGTGTGTTTCTTAACTCAATATCCTCTCATTGAGTTGTAATAATTCTTGTTGAAATACATGATAATAATTTTGGTAAAATCTTCCACATAGTTATATTATATTTTTTTACTATTTTTTTTTCTAATTATTAACATTTCTATCGCATAAAATTCTTTACAAATATTTATTACTTTATAAATTATGATGTCTATAATGGTTTTTATCATCTCAATTTTTATTATGTGAGCCATGTTCCATATTCACCACTTGTTCTATTTTGTGTGGTGTATATACCACCCTGTTGATAATATTTACCATAACTTTAATGAACTTAAAGGTATTTATACATCCATATCAATATATATTTTTCAAGGTCTTTGGATTCAATTATTTGAAAATCCATAAGGCTTTTTGTAACCTTAATTTTTGTTCATTGAGTTATTATCATTCTTCTTGAAATTAATTATTATAAATTGTTTGAAATATACCTTGTTACTGAAACATATTTTCTTCATCTCATGATTCCTGGTATTTACATTTATTTCTAATTAAATACCTTTTGAGGCATTTTCACCTCAATTCATCTTTGTTGACATAATTTTTTATTCATAATAATATATCATTGTTAAGAATAATACTCATTATCATTATAGATTTTCCCTATATGTCTATATTATCTATTTCTAGAAAATTTTCCTTTATTATTTAGATAACCAAATATGTATTATCTCATATGATATTCTTATTTATCTTTACCTCTTGTTAATATAATGTTTTATTATTATTGTGATAATGTGTGTTTTAATAAAGGAATTTTAAAACATTAAAAAGGATTTTCATTTCATGGTCATGTGTTGTATCATTCAATCTATATTTCCTTTGGATAACCTTTATGAATTTTTCAAGGATCCATTATTTGGGATTATTTCTATATAATATTTTTAAAAAGTATTCCTAGAACATTCTTGAAAATGTTTCTTTAAACATAACTCATAACTTTTTGTTTTTAAAACAAGGTAAAAATGCTTTATTAAATATTTTTTATGAATTTTCTTCGATTTTACTATTTATCTCCTAATGATATATCTCAATTGGGTTTATATTTCATGAAATACCCCTTAAATTCACTTATGGAATACCCCTTTTGGGTGATAAGTTTTTTGGTATCTACCAATTTACCTCTTGAGGTAATTTTACAAGATACCTTTTTGAAGTATTGTTAAATCTATTTTTATTTCATGGGTTATCAATGATATGACATATGATTTATTTAATATAGAACATATTCTTATAGATTATAATTATGTGTTTGGTGGGCTTGATCTTATATATTCACCCAGCAGATTGGGTAAAGTTTTATTTCTCATGATATTATTATAGGAGGGTGGAACTTGATTCTTAATCCAGTATGTAATGGGAGGAAGGGACATGATTCTTGATCCCAAATGTGTTGGGAGGTAGAGAAGTGATTCATAATACACTATGTGATAGAATTTAGAGATGTGAATTTTGATCCGCTATGTGATGGGAGGCAAATAAGTGATTCCTGATCCACTAGGTGATATGATGAGAGTATTAGATTACCGATTCACTATGTGATGAGAGGTAGGGGAATGATTCCTAACCCACTATGTGATGAGAGGAAAGAAGATGATTCCTGATCTACTATGTTTAGCGAGGAAGTAATGTGATTCATGATCTAGTATATTATGATTCCTTATTCATATAATTATCCCACATTTCTATGTTATAAGCTTATGTCATACTTTAAGGGATTATGTTTGTTTTTTCAAGGTTCTATACTATTATTCCATGGTATATGTCTAATTATTTTAGATTATATTCCCTTATTTATGTTAGTTAAAATTTAAATTAATTATATTAGTCATGATGTTTTTCATCATATATAGCTCTTATTAATCATTGAAGATGAAAAAATCCAAGTTAGCTTTGTCCAATAGGGACTTCCGCTGTGCCCAAAACATTTTGGTGGTATTGAAGTGATCATATAATTAATTTATAACTATTTATTAGTCTTTTAATTATGATATGCATTAAGAGTTAGTTTTCATTTTAGAATTATTGGATCATAAATCTGAACATCCAAATATGTTCTTCTGATTATTTATTCTTTATCATATAACCAAGACAAGGTTAAATGAACACAAAGAAAATTCAAGGACTCTCATAAGAGGTTTCAAGGGTTCATGCTAGATAACATAATATTACATGGTGTACATCTCATTTATACATGCAGTGTACTGATGATAATTTAAATATGATAAACTATGATCAATTCTAGGTTATTACAATAAATACATGCTGTAATCATAAAATGATGTCCATGTGTTGATCTAGCTAGGATGTCACAAAGTTTCATAGAAAACATGTTGTGTACCTCACGTACACGTTGTATGGTATATGTGTTTTCTCAGTGGAAAATACTAAGGGTACATGTCATGTCATGCATTTATTACATAACATGAGGACTGAAAAACATTGCAACATCAAGGAGACATGATGTGTAGTTGGAATAAATTCCATTTACCTCATATATATCCATGTTTATAAAACATGGATATCCCATGTTATGTGTCACAGACATGGGAAGTAGTCATTATAATTTTTATAGTGGAAGTACACACCATGTAATCCGTTGTACCTCATGTAATTAATTTAACACGGGGAGAAAAAATTAATTATATAATTAAAATGATTAACATTGTTTTTATAGGTAATTTATTTATATTAGATGCCATATGATAAGATTATTAATTATATATTTAATCAATTTCCTTTTTAAATTATTAAATGAAAGCTATGTAAGGTCCTTACTCATTATGTACACCGTATGTATTAATAACATTAAATCCCATTTATTTACATATATCAGTGTGTAATATATTAATAGTACGTGCCTTATAAATATGTGTCATTCCATATACTATATGGAAATTGAGTTCACAATACAAGCACCATTCGAGGTAGTTTGTATAGGTACATTTCATTCCCTCCAAGTACACATGTTCAATTAATTAATTTTACATAAAATTAATTTATTTAATTTTTTAAAATTTTAGATGATGGAATTAAGATAAATTAAGGTAATCTATAAATCTAAATAATTTATAGTGATTTTATCTTAATTAAGTAACTAATTAAAGTTAATGTTGGTTAGATTTTAAATGTATATTCATTACATGAATGTGTGTGGTCTTGATATTATTATAGACTTCTGTAATAGATTGGGTTCATTTTAATTTATTATAATTATTATTAAATTAAATTTATGGCCTTTGATTCAACCACTCCTCTAATTATGTATAAGCCTGTGTTCTTATGGTTTCTTTTATGTAAACAGTTTAAATCAATAATTTTATTTTCCTCACTCATGTGTGGGTAAATATTATATAATGAATGAAGCTCCTAGGAGTGTGAATCTGATTCAAGTTTGGAGCCAAGTTGAAACTGATATAGGAGACACATAGAATGATAGTTGGAATGCTTCTGCATTGACCATGTTATGGTTTAAGGTGTTTTCCCCTTAGGTTGTGGGATAGTTTATTTTATTCTAGATAAACTAACCATTAGAAAATTTCATGAGGAAACCACTTTTATTATTTTAATTTTTTTAAGTTGCATCATTAATTTGTTTATTGATGTTTTTTCATTATAATATAAATCAATCAATTAACAAACATATAATAACAAATTAAAATTAATTGGATTATGTGTAAATTTTATCTAATATATGATTAATAACTTAGGTAAAATCCACTTAATATTAATAAGGTGTAATAAAATAAAATGGGAAATTTACACATAAAAGATTAACCACTCAAATAAATTTATATTAGCTGGGTATAATAATTCACTACTTAAGTTTAAAAAATCATAGTCCAAAGTTCTTGACAGAACTAATTCTAGGATTCTTTCAATTATTAAGGAATTATAGCATAGTAATTACGGTTGACCTAGACTTAGTTTACATAAAGGGTCAACTTCCCAAGTAGTATTTTGTATAACTAAGAGGTAGGGGTTGAGTAAATTATTATCTTGGATTTTAGGATCAGAGAGTCCACTCAATAGATCAAGGAGATATGAGTTAATGTAGTTTTTCAGTTAAACCAATCTAAAAACCTTAAAAAATATTTAGTACCATATATAGGTTCTAAGAAGGGGAATATGGATCCTTTGCACTGACTAGAATATCCATGTGATAGGATATTATGAAAAAAATGGTGAGGGAAATTTATTTTTTATAAAATTGTTGGATATGAACAAAATAATAAATTATTGTTTATTTTATAATTTTATAATCTAGATAAATTAAAAAATATATGTTCTTATTTATTATGGAAACAATAATACACACTACTATAATATATCACTATGATCTGTAATAGATTGGAAAAACTTCTCTACAAATAACATTTCCAAGAATGATATAGGAACTTGCATGTTATACTACACAATGAATAGAAATTATGCATGTTGGAAACCCCAGTTCCTGAGTCACTTACTAAAGAGACTAGTGAGGAAGAAGTATGTATATACCTGAAACACATGGATGTTTCAAATAATATCATATATTTCATGCTACCATCTATTTTTAGTGGAATTCTAAATCAACCAGAGGATATAGATTCATATAAAATCATGTTTCACTTTTTTTTATCATTAACAAGAGAAGGAGATACAAGAGAGATATGAGATGTCTAATGAACTATTAATGCATATTATTGGTGATTTAGTTTCTAATGGGTCACATGTAGTCAAGATTATTGGATATATAGAGCACTTGGACATGTTAGGATTTACAATCACTAATGAGCTACACAAATATATCATTTTATACTCACTATCTAATATCCTACATAGTTTCATTATGAATTATAATATGAAAAATAGTGAGAATACTCTTTTCAAGATTATTACTTTAATTTTCCAAGCTAACAAGAACATGGGGAATAAAAAACAAGCGGTCCTTATGGTGAATGAGAAATGAAATAACAAGACAAAGGGCCATAAGACTCATTCCATGTCTAAGGTTCTAAAGATCCATCCTTATAATAAAAAGAAGATCTAACTGCAAGAAAATGAAGAAAATGTGGTATATTTTTAATATGGTAAGCTGGGAAACTAGAATAAATTTTTCACCCAGTTGAAGAAGCAAGGAGAAACTCCACATGTTTTCTTTATAAAGTCAAATATTTCTATATCTACACTTTGGAATTGGATAAAACTTGTGGTGATTAAATATGTATCTAAATAAAGAAGACATATAGATTTCAGAAGATTTCATGAGGATAGGTGGATCTTCAAGCAGAAAATAGAGTATGTATTGCTTATTTGGAGATAAGATACTACAAAATTCAGTTTCCAACATAAATTATTTTGGTTTTTAAAGTTTTTTATCAGGTTCCAATAGTAACAAAAAACACTATGTTTATATCATTCAATAATACCATTATATTTGTTTTCCATGTTCAGATATAAGAGCTATTTATTTTATAAATACTACATATGTTATTATATAGATCATTTAAATAATGGTCATTATATATTAAATCATGAGAACCAATTATTGGAAATTGATGAAAATTAAAGTTTACATGACTCATTGAACTCCTCGTTGTGACACCACCATCTTGTTCATTTAAATGAGAACCTGTAAGAACCCGGTTCTTAGTTTTGAGGTACTGGATTCTTATTTTACCTTTTCCTTTAGTGTTTTTGAGAAAATATGGAAAATGGGGAAAAATCCTAAATTTTGGAACTACACGCCGTGTACTTTTCCACACGCTGTGTACTTTTGGCCGCGTGGGGATGAGTACACAGGGTGTGTAGCCATGTCGGTGACGAGGGGTGTAGGAACAGACTACATGCTGTGTTGTGGTCCTTTACACGCCATGTAGTTAGTCAGTCGACCTAAACAGTAAGGCGGTGGAGTAGCCGCCAGCTGGGCGATAGTACATGCTGTGTACTCGGAAGTATATGCAGTGTACTCTTGTCGACAGATGAACAGTGTGGCAGTGCCTCTAGAGGAGTAGTTAAATGAAGAAGTACACACCGTGTAATCAGAATTACATATCGTGTACTTTGTTTTTTCAGCTTAAAACAGGCAGTAGCCTCCTCATTTGGAAGAGGAGGCATTTTGGGCCGTTTTGGAGCCAAGGAGGACGACTGAACCTTTGAAGATCCACCGAGTGTTCATCTGGAATCCGATTTGGCTTCGGACGATCTCGTTGGAACCGCACAGGTAAGCCCTTTCTCCTCCTTAAGTCTTTTTTAACAATTCTTTCCCGAGTGAAAGTTATTTATGTTTGAATGGGTTTTGTTCTTCGTCAGATCTACGCCGTTCTTGGGCGTTTCTGGAGTTGGCATATAGGTATAGCGTTCGTTGGCGTATAAGGTAGGTGGTTTGGTGTAAATGTCCAACTGTCGTGCGTTTTTGTGCATTTTCGTGCCACGAACCCATGTTGGGGTGTCGTGTGGCTGAGGCTGTTGCTATATTTAATGCCTAGAATTGCATAGGTGATTAAACTGTTATAATAAAATACTGGTTGGAATCATTGTTTGGATCCGGAACCACCCCAGGGGTGTGTTTCACTGTTTAGCCGTTTGGCCAGGATACCCGAGGGTATGCCTTTAAAGTAGTAATCATAGAATTTCCTTGAGAGGAATTGCTTGTTTACTGCATTTTGACATGTTCGGCATGACTCGGTTACCTGTTTAGCCTGAGGGCGTTGTTGTGATTAGCCTATGGGCACCACACTGTTTAGCCTGAGGGCTATAGATATTTCACCTGAGGGAAACCTTTCGTGGCTGAGGGCTTGATTTCTGTGCCTGGGGGCGACACTTCCTACACCTGAGGGAAATTTCTGTTATGCATGAGGTAAATACCTGCGGGTTGGATTCTGGATAGCCTGAGGGCTAGCCTAAGGGCATGGTTTTACTATATAATCCAGAGGGAAAGCTTCTGGTTGGCCTAAGGGCTTGGTGCTGTTGAGCACAAAATGTTACTAAGTTAAATGATTAAATGAATAATAAAATGGAAATATAACAGGTAGTTAGTTACTTTTGAGTACTGCTTACTCTATTGCATTTTACTACTGCACACTGTTGTTTCATGCTTACACACAGTTGGGCATGGGCCTTTAGTGGGTGCCTACTGAGATATATTTCTCACACCCTGTTTGGGTCACGCTTTTCAGCCCAAACAGATTACATTTCTGCAGGTGTAGATAGGGGCAAGAGTCCCTATACATGTACTGGACTGTTGCTGAGGAGTAGGAGGGCATTGGACCAAGCCTAGGCTCACGATGCCGCTGTCAGCTGTTTTGCTTGTTTTGCTGTACTCTGCTTTTGGGTGTACTGTATTGATGTATAACATGTTCTGGATGTTTTCTTAGAACTTGTGACATGTAGCATCATTATTTATCTACTGTTGGTTATATCCACTGTTGTTTTTCATTTCAGTTGTGTATGGTTTACTGCTTCTGCTGTTCGTTTTATGTTTTATTTGTGTTCCGCTGCGCTACACTTTGACAAATGAGGGCATAGTTTCCCCACTATCAGACCTGGGCCCTCGCTGCTAGTCGGTGGCCTCTGGCATTTGAGGAAACGCGCTTGAGGTCATGTGGTGAACCGGGTTCGGGGCACCCGTTGAGTGGAACCCAGAACCAGGACGTTACAAAGTGGTATCACATGGTTTCTTTTCTTTGAATTACCATTTGGAGCCGTAGTCAGGGATAGGACGAACGGTAGTTTTTAATAAGCTATGCCCGGGCGTAGCTAACCTGCGTACAAGGAAAATCCAATTTACCTCGTGATTGCAATTTTATTGATTTTGCAATTTACAGTTGATATGTTTTCACCGTTGGGTGGCGCACTTGGATTGTGATATTTATATTTTATCTCTGAGTTCTAGTTAGTTGCAACCCGATGAGATGAGGGTATTCCATCTCATGCATCATTTAGGCACATTCTAGAAATCACCTCCCATGCATAGTTCCATTACATGTAGTTGGATTAGAAATTTCATGTTGTTGTGATAGTTGTTGTGCTAGAAAAGTATGCTGTTGTGATAGCTGCTCTGATAAAATACCTGCTGTGTGATAGGGTAATTTTATGTGATCCTGTTTATAGAATGAACGCCAAACTTCGGTTTTTGGGGAGTATGGGCCCCCATTGATTGGAATTTGGTGGCTCAATGACTGATTATTTTGTTATAACACATAGAAGATGTCAGAATTTGATTCGTGGGGAGTATGGGCCCTCACGGATCAGAATTTGACACTTAGGTGTTGGTTTCTAGTATTTTCTGGGTTCCGGGGAAGTTTCTAAGGCATACTGCCTGGAAAACCAATATACACGCTGTGTATTATCTTTATACACGCCGTGTATGACCTTCTGTTCGGGAAGAAAAATGAACTTTTTGTGAACACGCCGTGTACCCTGAGTACACGCCGTATAGTCTCTTCCCGTGTCACAAACCATGTGGGCGGCGACACGGGGTTGGGAAAGGCTTGTGTAAAACACGCCGTGTAGCTTTTGTACACGTCGTGTAGTGTTGACCCGGAGTCCGGCCGTGTAACTAACAACACGGGTCGGTGAACTCCTGTACAGAACACCTCGTGTCAATGATGCACATGCCGTGTAGTGTGACCTGGGGACTTGGCCATGTAACTAACAACACGGGTCGGTGTCACCACTCCTTGAACACACCGTGTACCTGTGGTACACTCCGTGTAGTCTTGTCCGAGGACATACCGTGTGGACTTAGCCGTGTGGTGGAGAAACAGGGTAGTGTACACGCCGTGTGCGTATGTAACATGCCGTGTAGTTTCAAGCCGAGTAGTCTGCCGTGTCACAAACGACACAAGCAGTTGGAAAATAACACCATACACGCCATGTAGATATTATACACACCGTGTAGTTTTTGTTGAACGGAATCCGTGTGGCTTAACTGTGTGTAAGGACCCGGGCAGGGGAAGGGAAGTCAAGTACACGCCGTGTAGATAGTATACACGCTGTGTAGTCTTATTTTTCAATGTTAGAAATGCCTTCTTCTTCTTGTTCTCTTTGTGGTTCCTTCACTTTCAGTCTTAATAATCTTGAATATATGGCGTTCCTTTGACCTTGTAGTGTCATGCCGCCTAGACGACCGCACGTTGTTCGCCAGGAGAGCGGCAACGAGCATACTCCGGAGATGGTGGGCCATGGGCTACCAGTGGATCCTCCAGCAGAGCCAGATGCGGCGCCAGCTGCTATACCGAACACAGGCGCGGAGGCGCAGTTCCATGAAGGCTTTATGCAGTTCATGCAGACCTTTCAGGGAGCACCGTAGGCTACCACATCTATGGCCGAGTTGACACGTATCTTTCAGCAGCAGCATCTGCCTACGTTTTCAAGGGATGGCGGACCACAGGCTACGAAGTGTTGGTTGGGGTTGATGCAGACTATTTTAGAGCATCTTGAGACGCATCCAGGGCGTAGGGTCAAGATCGCGACTTACATGCTACGTGATTCCGCCAGGAGGTGGTGGGATGTTACCACCAAGTCAGAGCATCACAGAGACATGGCTTGGGAAGATTTTCAGGTAGTCTTCTATGAGTTATTTTTCCCAGAGACGCTGAAGGAAGATAGAGCTTGAGAGTTCATGAATCTGCAGCAGGGCGCTATGTCAGTGATGGAATATTCTGCTCATTTCACCAAGCTTCAGTGTTTTGCACCCGTGCTGGTGGGGGATGAGACATTGAGAGCCATACGTTTTGAGGATGGTCTTCCTTATGACATCCGAGCATTGGTAAATGTTTTCAGGTTGCCTTTTGTACATGCTATCGTGAATCAAGCTCTAATTACGGAGAGGAACCTGCGGGAATCTAGTGGTGTGGGCCATGGCGGTTCATCACCAGTTACTGGTATTATTTATACTGGCAAGAGGATGAGACATATGGACTTCTCTCAGGGTGGTAGTACTATCCAGACAGCTTCTTCAAGTGGCCCAATCAGGTGCTACCAGTGTGGTAGAGAGGGGCACAAGAGGCCACAGTGTCCACGAGACCCAGTGGAGTGCCAAGCTTGTGGCAAGATGGGTCATCTGCAGCGCTTTTGTAGGGAGTTTCCACCAGTGACTAGTGAGAGGGGTTCTGTGCAGACTCCGCATGCAGGAGAAGGACCAGTGGCTTCTTACCAGTCTGGGAACTGGAATGCGTTAGGGCGTGTAGGCAGAGATGGTGGTCGTGGACGAGGTAGCTCGACGCCAGGATCTCAGAGGTAGCAGGGCGGGATAGCTCAGGGTAGCCAGGCTGTGTCGTAGGGATGCGACACTGGGAAGACATATGCAGTGCAACAGACCCAGCAGGGGCAGTATCCCGGACCTTCTACAGTCAGAGGTACTATTTTAGTAGCTTTTATCATATCTTCAGTACTTTTTGATACGTGTGCTACACATAGTTTCATATCTATACCTGCTGTGGAGAGCCATGGGCTCTATGTTTCTTCTTCTTTCGATATAATGACGCTAGACACTCCGTTGGGGAATAGAACGGCTGGTGTGCGTCAGTGCAAGGAGTGCCCCCTTGAGGTTGGTGGGTGTCATTTTCTTTGGGACCTCCATGTCTTAGAGATGACAAGCTATGACTTCATTATCGGGATGGACTGGTTGGTTCCCTATCGAGACTTTGTAGACTGCTATCGTCACAGGGTGCGTTTCATGTCACCAGAGGGTGGAGAGTTTCTATACAAGGGCGGGTGGAATGTTCAGGCAAGTCAAGATGGACCAGAGCATCATGGGAGAGGTGGAGTCACAGCCCAGATTGCGAGTTTTTATCTGGATGATCAGTGGACTTGTCAGACATATTTCCCTCCAATTGTTGATCGTTTCAGGGATTTCTTCCCGGACGATTTTTCAGTTTTACCTTCAGTTCGTGAGGTGGATTTCTCTATTGAGCTTGTTCTAGGAGCAGCACCAGTGTCCATTCCTCCTTATAGGATAGCTACACCTGAGCTGTAGGAGCTCAAGAGGCAGTTAGAGGAGTTGAAGAAAAAGGGCTTTATCCGGCCGAGTACTTCTCCTTGGGGTTCGCTGGTCCTTTTCGCGAAAAAGGTGGACGGTACCCTCATACATTGCGTAGATTATCGGAAGCTGAACCAGTTGACGGTTGAGAACCAATATCCCTTGCCGAGGATTGATGGTCTTTTTGATCAGCTTCGTGGAGCACGAGTGTTCTTGAATATTGACTTGAGATATGGATATCATCAGTTGCGCGTAACACCATATGATATACCTCTCATGACTTTCAGGATTAGGTATGGTCTATATGAGTATACGATTATGCCGTTCGGACTCACGAATGTGCCAGCAGTTTTCATGGTTCTGATGAATCGTGTGTTCCATCTGTATCTTGATTCTTTTGTGGTAGTATTCGTGGACAACATCTTGGTGTACTCTCTCACTCGACACGACCATGCCACCCATCTTGATATCGTATTGATTACACTGAGAGAGCATCAGCTATATGCTAAGATCTCAAAGTGAAACTTTGGGATGGACCAGATTCACTTC
Organism: Viscum album; assembly: GCA_963277665.1. Lineage (NCBI taxonomy): Eukaryota > Viridiplantae > Streptophyta > Magnoliopsida > Santalales > Viscaceae > Viscum > Viscum album. The sequence goes on along the minus strand of OY728151.1, from coordinate 1,779,412,540 downwards.
CTGGGTCATATCGTCTCAGAGGCAGGAGTTGCAGTAGACCCAGGGAAGGTGAGAGCAGTAGTTTTCTGGGAGCAGCCTAAGAACATGTTTGAGATACGCAGTTTCTTGGGGCTGGCTAGTTAATACAGATGCTTCATACAGGACTTCTCCTGCTTAGTAGCACCGTTGACGGGTCTGACTAAGAAGGGGGTGAAGTTCGTTTGGTCAGAAGCTTGGGAGGAAGCTTTTCAGGACCTGAAAGGAATGTTTACATCAGCACCGATCCTGATACTCCCAGAGTAGGGGAAGAGCTATACAGTTTACTGTGATGCATCAGGGATTGGGTTGGGAGCAGTGTTGATGTAGGTCAACTGATTTGTTGCGTACGGGTCTCGGCAGTTGAGGCCGCATGAGAGGAATTACCTGACGCATGATCTCAAGTTGGCTGCAGTTGTTCATGCGTTGCGCTATTGGAGACACTATCTGTTGGGAGAGCATTTTGTGGTTTTCACTGACCACAAAAGCCTCAAGTATATCTTTACTCAGCGTGACCTGAATTTGAGGTAGAGAAAGTGGGTCGAGTACCTACAGACCTTTGATTTTGAGCTTTCCTAGACACCTGGTAAAGGTAATGCAGTAGTTGATGCACTGAGCAGGAAGACTCAGATACAGGCAGTGCAGGAGGCCAGTGGTGAGTGGAAGCTCATGGATTTGTTCTCTGAGATTCATCTGGAGGTTCACGACAGCCAGGGGTAGACTTATCTTTCATCTTTAGCTGTGACTTCTACCCTCCTGGATAGAGTGAAGATGAGATAGCTATCTGATTCAGAAGGCCTAGTTCTACGGGAGTCGGTGGCAAGTGGGGACCCTGGTCCTAGTTGGACGATAGGTGATGATGAGGTCTTGTGTTTCCATGGACGAGTATGGGTTCCAAGGGATATACGCGAGGAGCTGATGCAGGAGTTTCATGCTTCAGCTTGGCCAGTTCATACCGGGGTTACCAAGATGTACCGTGACTTGAGATGTCATTACTGGTGGTCGGGTATGAAGAGAGAGATAGCTAGTTTTGTTACGAGGTGTTCCACCTGTCAGCAGGTGAAGACAGAGCACCAGAGGCCAGCTGGGCTGTTACTGCAGTTTCCCATTCCCGAGTGGAAATGGAATGATGTCGTGATGGATTTCGTGACTGGGTTACCGAGGTCACCTAGAGGTAATGACTCCATGTGGGTTGTTGTGGACAGACTCACAAAGGTAGCTCACTTCTTGCCGATCAAGGAGACCTTTGGTGTTGACGAGATCAGATGAATGTATATCCGAGAGATCGTTATTCTTCATGGGGTCCCTCGTTCTATCATTTCAGATAGGGACTCCCGCTTTACGTCTCGTTTCTCGCAGAGTTTTCAGAGGGCGCTGGGTACACAGGTGCTTCTGAGCACAATATACCACCCTCAGATAGATGGCCAGTCAGAGCGTACAATACAAGTGCTTGAGGACATGCTGCGTGCATGCGTCCTAGACTTTGGGGGCTCTTGGGAGAAGCATATACCCTTAGTCGAGTTTTCCTATAACAATAGTTTTCAGGAAACAATCGAGATTGCACCATATGAGGCAATATATGGTAGGCCATGGTGATCACCTTTGTGCTGGTTAGAGGCAGGTGATGTAGCTTTACTGGGGCTACAGCTCGTGCAAGAGACATCTGAGTAGGTCCAGTTGATTCGGAAGCGAATGGATACCGCGCAGTCTTGATAGAAGTCATGTGCTGATTACCGCAGATGACCCTTAGAGTTCGTGTTCGGGGATCAGGTTTTCTTGCATGTTTCACCGAGGCTGGGACACAAGTAGATCATGAGACAGGGTAAGATTTCACCGAGGTATGTGGGGCCATTTGAGATTCTGGAGAGAGTCAGGCTGGTTGCCTATCGGTTGTAGTTACTGCACCGGTACCGAGCCATGGACAACGTCTTCCACGTGTCTTAGTTGCGCCTCTATCATTTAGACCCATCTCACACCTTTCAGCTAGAGGAGGTTGAGCTTTAGCATGATGCGTCCTTTGAGGAGCATATGATCTGTATTGTTGATAGGACCACAAAGGTTCTCTGAGGCCGGTTAGTTCCTCTCGTACGGGTGCTATGGAAGCATGGCCGAGTGCAGGATGGGACCTGGGAGCGGGAGGCTGACGTACGTGCTCGGTGGCCAGATTTGTTCACGGTTATATCTTCACCACCCTTGGAAGGGCAATTCGGGGATGAATTTCTATAAGGGGGAAGTTTGTAAGAACCTGGTTCTTAGTTTTGAGGTACGGGATTCTTCTTTTCCCTTTTCCTTTAGTGTTTTTGAGAAAATATGGAAAATGGGGAAAAATCCTAAATTTTGGAAATACACGCCGGGTACTTTTCCACACACTGTGTACTTTTGGCCGTGTGGGGATGAGTACACGGGGTGTGTAGCCATATCGGTGACGAGCGGTGTAGGAACTGACTACATGCCGTGTAGTGGTCCTTTACACACCGTGTAGTCAGTCAGCAGGCCTAAACAGTAAGGCGGTGGAGTAGCCGCCAGTTGGGCAATAGTACACGCTGTGTACTCGGGAGTACATGCCGTGTACTCTTGTCGATGGATGAACAGTGTGGCGGTGCCGCCAGATTAGCAGTTAAATGAAGAAGTACACGCCGTGTACTCAGAAGTACACACCTTGTAATTTGTTTTTTCATCTTAAAACTGGCAGTAGCCTCCTCATTTGGCAGAGGAGGCATTTTGGTCCGTTTTGGAGCCAAGGAGGATGACTGAACCTTTGAAGATCCACCAAGTGTTCGTCTGGAATCCGATTCGGCTTCGGATGATGTCGTTGGAACCGCACGGGTAATCCCTTTCTCCTCCTTAAGCCGTTCTTACCAATTCTTTCCCGAGGTAAAGTTATTTACATTTGAATGAGTTTTGTTCTTTATCAGATCTATGTCGTTCTTGGGCGTTTCTGGAGTTGGCGTTTGGGTATAACATTCATTGGCGTATAAGGTAGGTTTCTCAGTGTAAATTTCCAACTGTCATGCGTTTTTGTGCGTTTTCATGCCACGAACCCATGTTGGGGTGTCGTATGGCTGAGTCCGTTGCTATATTTAATGCCTATAATTGCATAGGTGATTAAATTGTGATAATAAAATTCTGGTTGGGATCATTTGTTGGATCCGGAACCACCCTAGGGTGTGTTTCACTGTTTAGCCGTCTGTCCAGGATACCCGAGGGTATGCCTTTAAAGTAGTAATCGTAGAATTTCCTTGAGAGGAATTGCTTGTTTACTGCATTTTGACATGTTGGGTATGGCCCGGTTACCTGTTTAGCCTAAGGGAGTTGTTGTGATTAGCCTATGGGCTCTGCACTGTTTAGCCCGAGGGCTGTAGTTATTTCGCCTGAGGGAAACCTTTCGTGCCTGAGGGATTGATTTTTGTGCCTGAGGGCGACACTTCCTACGCCTGAGGGCAATTTCTGTTACGCCTGAGGGCAATACCTGCGGGTTGGATTCTGGATATCCTGAGGGAAAGCCTGAGGGCGTGGTTTTACTATATTAGCCCGAGGGAAAGCTTCTGGTTGTCCTGAGGGCTTGGTGCTGTTGAGCACAGAATGTTATTAAGTTAAATGATTAAATGAATAATAAAATGGAAATATAAATGGTAGTTAGTTACTTTTTAGTGCTGATTACTCTATTTCATTTTACTACTGCACACTATTGTTGCATGCTTACACGCAGGTGGGTACGAGCCTTTGGTGGGTGCCTACTGAGATATATTTCTCACACCCTGTTTGGGTCATGCTTTGCGGCCCAAATAGATAACGTTTCTGCATGTGTAGATATGGGAAAGTGTTCCTATACAGGTATTTGACTGTTGCTGAGGAGTAGGAAGGCATGGGATCGTGCCTAGGCTCGTGATGCCGCTGTCAGCTGTTTTGCTTGTTTTTCTCTACTCTGCTTTTGGGTGTACTCTATTGATGTATGACATGTTCTGGCTGTTTTCTTAGAACTTGTGACATATAGCATCATTATTTATCTACTTTTGGTTATATCCACTGCTGTTGTTCATTTCAGATGTGTATGGTTTACTGCTTCCACTATTCATTGTATGTTTTATTTGTATTCCGTTGCGCTGCACTTTGACAAATGAGGACATAGTTTCCCCACTATTAGATCTGGGCCCTCGCTGCTTGTCGGCAGCCTCTGGCATTTGGGGAAACCTGCTTGAGGTCACGTGGTGAACCGGGTTCGGGGCACCGATTGAGTGGCACCCGGAACCGGGACATTACAGAACCTGACAAAGATCAATCAACATGGTTATTTATAATATTTTTATTTAAAACCAATTTAATTATTTTATGAATGTTTACAAGGAAATATGAACAAACCACATTTTTTTGGAAGGGGTGAGAGGGCCACAACTGTACTAGAAATAGTATGCACAAATGTGTGTGGAACTTTTCTAGTAGACCTTATAGGTGGGTATTCTTACTTTATAAATTTTACTAATGAATTGAGTATATATGGTTGTATTCACTTGGCTGGTTATAAGTCTGAGTCCTTTGATAAATTCAAAGAGTTCAAGAATGAAGCAACGAATAAACATAGTAAGAAAATAAATGGGATTTGATCTGATCAAGGTGGTGAATAATATAAATAATACTTTATCAAATTTAAAAAGGGGAATATGAGATTCTATCTCGACTCACTTCACCTTATATTCAATAGTGTGATGGTGTTAGTGAAAGGAGAAGCCATACCTTTCTTAATATGGTATGGTCAATGATGAGTCATGAGATCTTCAATTATCTGTTTAGGGATATTCATTACAGATTGTAACCAAAAAACTTAAAAAAATAAAAAAGTCAAAAAATGTATTCCCTTAAAGTTATGGAGTGAAAAGAAACCCATTTAGCTATATAGTCATGCATAGATATGTGAGGCGTCGGATAAGGACAAGTTAAGAAACAAACTACCACCACCCCAGAATTACGCGTATATTTATAGTGAATTTCAAGGAAACAAGTGGATACAATATATATAACCCCTCATACAGGAAGGTAACCATCAAAATAAATTACATCTTTCTTGATAGGGAATACAATATTGAAAAGTATAGTGGGAGAAATTTTGACTTTAATGAATTTGATTCTCAAAATAGATAAGAGATGGCACTAGAAAAAATTCTATAGGAACCCATGGAAGATGTCATTCCTGATACACAAGTAATATATAGGTGCACCATAGATATTAGAGAACTAGAAAGATATTATTTTATAGTCACTAAGGACGATGACTCATATTTGTGGAAAATAATGATTCACTTTCCTATAATGAATTAGTAGAGAGTTCAGAATATACAAGAGGAAATATTACTTGAATTATGAGATAGATTCCATATATAAGAAGAATTTATGGGTTAATGTTTATCTTGTAGGTTTTTAATTCCCACCGGGTTAAAATTAGTTTTCAAGAGAAAACTAGACATGTAAGTTAAGTGAATACCTATAAATCTCAAAAAGAGTCTAATGGGTTCAAATAGAAAATAAGTTATTGACTATAATGAACCCTTTTCTCCAATATCTTTGTTTAAATTCATTATAATTATACTTTATATAAAACATTTCCATGACTATAATATTTTTCAAATGGATATAAAAAATACTTTCCTTAATAAGAACCTTTAGAAAGATGTGTACATAACAAATCTAGAATGGGTTTTGGCTCTAGGTATTTCCAAAAATATATTAAAGTTGTAGAGATCTATTTATTGAATGAAGAAACCATCCAGGTCATGGAAAATTCAGTTCAATAAATCTATAAAGGAATTTTGTTTCATTATGAATGAATGCGATACATGTGTTTACAAGAAGTTTAATGGGATTTAAATTTTTTATCATAGGAGTATATATTAATTCCATATTACTTATTATTAATTACATACTAGTATTAGAGTAAGTTGGGGACTTGTTGAACAAGTTCTTCTTCATGAAAGACATAGGTGAATAAGACTACATTGTTGGTATTATGATCATTTATGATATATCTAAGAGGGTACTTGGGATAAGTAAAGGTACATGAATTGAGTAGATACAAATGAGATTTAATATAGAAAAATAGAATAGGAGATGTGTTCTAGTGTCACATAGAATACATCTCTGTTTAAAATGTGTGCTCAGATGCAACATCTTAGAGAGAATGAGAAAGATACCATATTGTTTTATGACAGGATCAATCATGAATGTCTTGATATATACTAATATTGTTGTTCTTTATTCCTTGATCGTGGCGGGATGATGTCAAGATAATCATGGTGAATAACATTGGTCTACTGTTAAAGTTATCCTTAATTATTTGAGGTAAACTAAGGATATGTTCTTATTATATAGAGGAGATGAGGTTCTATTCATCATAGATTATATAAATCTTAAATTTCATATAGATCAAAATGATATGAAGTCATAGTCATGATATGTTTCTAGTATCAATAGAGGAGCTGTGTATTGGAAGAGTTAAAATAATTCAGTTTTCACCAAATATATAGTAGTACCTGGGTATATAGAGGCCTTTAATTTGGCCAAAATATCTATTTATGTATGAAAATATATATTATTTATTTTTTGGATGAAATTAGAAAAATCATTGTCACATTATATTGTGATAATACTATAGTGGTGGCTCTCAAAAAGGAGCTAATATCTCACCAATAGATGAATCACATACTCCAAAAGTATCACCTCTTGAGGGAATTTTTTCAGATGAGTGAAGCCACTATAGGAATAGATTACACAAAAGAAGATGTAGTGGACCCATTTTAACAAGGCATTATCTCAGTAGAATAATGGATATCATGTGAGTGCTAGCTAATGTAAGGTAGTTAGCAATTTACTCTACCTTGAGTGGGAGTCTCTTGAAGTTGCTTCCCTAGAACCAAATTATATATTCTTTATGATTATCTATATTCATTATTTTTAATATTAATAATTTTCTTATAATATTATGATTAAGTTTTTTTAATGTAGTGTGTGAGAGTGTCCCAAGAGTAACTGTCACATTAAAAGGTCATATAAGTTCCCTACTATGATGTGAACCTAGAAGTTCCATAATAATATTATTAAATTTATTTTATATTGATATATGTGGTAATTTTATAGGACATAAATGATATAGGTCATTAGGGGTGGAGAATCATAAGTTTTTGAGACACTTTTTCCTGGTGTACACCCTTGGTAGTTTTTAGATCTGGATATTATGATAACATGACCCTCCATTAGTAAATTCATATTTATATGTGTCATTGAATGTTACAATCCATAGATGTGTGTATTATTCCTTAAACATTAATATTATTATTAATGCATATCATGACTCATGTACTTTGATATATTGATGAAGGCCATGATAACATATTTTCAAGATGATGTTGGATACATTGGGTGCATCATGAGTGTTATTTCATTAATGGATAATACGAGAAAGGATTTTCCCTTATGGTATTTAATAGAAGATGATATCTTAATAATTTTTATGGGAATGGAAAAAACTTATTAAATCAATGAACACAATATTTTTTAGGGATATTCATTTACCAAAAGTTAAAGAAGTTAACATCGAGCATATAGGTTGATGACACTATCATGTGACCTACTTGATTAGAGATATCATGATAAAAGGATTATATTACATATTGATTGTTCATATGAAGTTGTATGTCATTGTGACATTTACTTATTTCTCTATGGGAGCCTTTGAATATGACTAGACACTATCCTTGGGTTTTTTTCAATTATGATAGATTCTACTAATAAAGTAGCATATAGGGACACACACTATGTGTGTCCAAAATATTATTTAACTTCTCTTTTGAATTTAACAAGTAAAAAATAAATATTATTTCTACTTTTTGGTTTGATAATTATTCTGTGGATTTCAATGGACATGATTTAATCCTGATTTATTTAGAAGAATACATATATGAGTTAAATAATAATTAATATTTATTATTAAGATTGAATAAATATATTATTTATTATATTTATCAGTGAATAATTCAATAATATTTATTTATTAGATAAATATTCATTATTTAAGGTTTGGTAAATATCGATGAGGATAAATATTATGAGTTTAATGATCATTTAGAGAATTATATATTAAATATCATTTCAATAAATATTTATTTATTTATTTAAAAAATGATATTTATTTATCCGTAGGTATTATAAATGTTAAGAAAATAATAATAATATTTATATTATTCTTAGGAATGGGATTTTATAAGGAATAAGGAATTGGATAAGTGCTTATGTGAAGTTTCCATACCTAACCTAGCTCCATAAATACTTGATTATATGACTTTCTTGGTTTAGTTTCTTATTGTGTAGAACAAACCTTGAGAGAAATATATCAAAGAGTCAAGAGAGAAACGTCTGAAGAACAATATCAATAACAATAACACTAATACTCCTCCACTCTCACAATCCATTTAGAGAAACTAATGAATATTTTATCCCTTAAGAGATTCTTGATAAAATCAACAACATATGATGGATGAAATTTGGATGAATCATTCTAACTTCTGATGATTTTAGGATAATGTTCTGAGATTTTTCAGCACATGTGCATCACCTCTTATGGGATTCAACTATTGGATCAGATAATGCAACAAAAATATGAAAAGTGTAGTCAACCACCCCATCATAGGAGAAGGAATTATAAGAAAAATTTAATTCCAAATATCTCTATAAATTAATTTAAATTATATATTATGATTTTATATTATTTTTATGACATTCATATGTCGACTAAAATTGGAATTAATTTCATTAGTCATGTATTTTTAAATATGGTATATGTTAGATTATTCATTTATTGTGACAAAATATAATTTGGATATGAAAAATTGGAACTCATACTGAGACGTAATACTTAATTAGTATGGTGTAATTATGTATAAATATTCACAATAAGATATTTATATAGATACTCTCAATGGATACCAAACATTTGGGCTCTGGGATTGTGACATTTTTGTTGAGATGTAATAGTTTATATTATATAAAAATATATTTGTTTGGATTGATTAATCTTAGTTGGTATAAAATATATATATACAAGTATTTTATTTTATCACTAGATCAAGGAGTGTGAGGTTTGGGCACCTCAGTTAGTATTAGAGTTAGATTTTATTATTTTAAGGGATTAGGACTAGTGTACATTCATGAAAACTCTAGGGAAAATACTAAATATATAAAACATCCTTAATTATTTTGTAAATTATAGAGTACATAGTTTCTTAAAAATCACATCTCTATTTGGAGAAAATAAGGGAATGAAGACTGTAGCACATGTGCACCTAGGTGTAACTACCCTGAAAATATTAGTTTATTATTAACTCTATCTTCACTCAATGCACGATTAGTGGCACTAACTGTACACTTGGTATGAAATTATTGAGGTATATGATTTGGTGATTTGGTTTCTCTTTATAAACAATCTTGATGGATTTAAATAAAATTTGATGATGTAATATATGACTAATAGGTTAGAGAACCTAGTGATAATATGAACATGTACATCTTAGGTTAAACTAAAGGAGTTATAAGTTAATCAAATAATATCATTGTTGAACTAAATTTATTATAGGTTGAAATGAAGGTTTATAAGGAGAATAAATATTTGGATTGGGTTTTCATGTTCATATGATCATTTAAATTAATTTTATTTTATATTTTTATAACCATTTTGGTTTTATTATTATGGTGGAATAAGGATCATGAAAGTAAAAATTTGAAAGTCATGTCTCTAGAAACCCCGCAATCTTATAAGAAAAGTAAAGAAGCATATTTTTCAAAAATTGATGTGACAAATTAACATCTAAAAATATGTCTATTAAGATGTAAAATATGGTATTCCATGTCTTTATTAATATAGTGAGGTTGGTATCTTAGTACAAATATTATCTTGAGTCTTTCCTTTCTTATGGATAACCTTAGCTATTTTTATTAGAAAGCGATAATTAAAATTTTAAAGACAAAATATATTTAATGCAGGGAGAGTTTAACATCTTGAAATTTTTGAATCAATTTCCATTTAATTAAATACTATATTGAATAAATAATCACACATGTAACATTTAACTAATATGAAACCATGATAGTTTAAAATAAAATTATTAAATTTGAACATTATAAAGTATCCACTGAATTGGTAGTTGTAAATAGAGGTAACTATATTTTTAAATATATATAGACCAAAAAATAAAGGTAAATTTTAATAATAATGAATTGAATAAATTTAATTATTACATCATAAAAACTAATATGGTCATTTTTATTTTTAATATTAAAATAAGTTACAAAAGTAAATATTATTTACAATAGTAGAAAAGTTATTTTATAAAGAATTAATTTTATAAACATTGTAATTTTTTTCTAAATAAATTAAATTAATATCATTTAAATTATGAATCATGTTTAAACATATAAAATATTATATTATACTCATTTAACTAAGAATATTTAGGAAATAAAAATTAAAACACCTAATGTATAAAAAGTCATTTTCTTACAAAAACTGTTTTTTATATCTTATGTTTTAATTTTAATGTTAACTTTATCATATGTAGAAATTTAATTAGATTTAATGGATTAAAAATTTGGATTTATCCCCTCAAAATTTGGTATTAAGATTCATCTTATATTTTATTAAAAAAATAGTTATCATGGTTAATTATTAATAAAGACTAATATGGGTAAAAATGGGTAACATAAACTTACTCAAACTTTACTAAATTTACCTATAAAACAACTTATAAAAGGAATTAGTTAGTTTTTAACATAATAAATATATGTAATAAAACATTTCCTCACCTTACTCACTTAATCCTCATGAAATTTCATTCTTACCCCTCATATAGCTTTTAATTATAAGGAAATGTCCCTCTTTTTCACCCATAAAAGAGCTCACATCCCCCCAATTAAAGCCACAAATTTAATTATAAATTTCTATGTTAACATATCAATATAACCTTTAATATAACCCCATTACATTTTTATATACCTTTTTATAATAAAGTGGAATTGGTCCTCAAATTCCGTGAAGTCTTTAAAGAGAACACTCAAATACTCAATGTGAGTAATGCCCCCCATAGTATTTTTTTCTTTATCATTATCATCCATCCTACACAAAATATATTTTAACCATATTAATATAATTAAATTATTTTAATTTTTATATTTAAATGTTATTTTATTTATGGGACCACCATTATCTATTCCCATCCTATCCATTCAAAAAATGAAAATATCGCCCGTGTGTATGCGTAGACTACTGCCTCCCTAGACGACAAGTTTCATTTTTCATAGAAAACTTTATTGGATGTTTTTAATAATTTATTTAATGAGTAAATATTATATATACAATATAATTATAAATTTTTAAATAAAAATTATTATTTACCTTATTTTATTTCCATCCATTGAAAAACGAAAATAGATCCCAACATATGTGTAGACTACTGCCTCCATGGACGACATGTTTTTTTCATCACCACATAAAATGGATGGTTATAAAAATGTATATAATCAATATATATGGTACTAAATATTAATATATATCATTAATAAAATTATTAAATTATGAAATAAAAATCAGCGATCATTATAATGTAATCTATTGATATCAGCTAATTACCTGAAACGAGCTCATCCCAGATTCATTCCTCATGAATCTTGACTAAAAACTCATGGAATGAAATTAGAACAATATAAATAATTATAAATAATATACTTTAGTACCTTTTATAATATATGGATGATGAAATTGACATCAAATAATGGTGGCCAATATCAACTTTTTATAGCATTCATGGAACAATAAAAATCACTAACACATGATAATGAAAATATATTATAAATAACTATTAAATGTATAATACACGGTTATAATTTAAGTTTATATAGGGTAATTTATATGAATAATTTTATAAAATAGGTTATTGATATGTTTATATTTATTATATAGGTGATAAAATAACTTTTATGGAAGTCAAGATTAAAAGGTGTGAGTGTTTCTTAACTCAATATCCTTTCACTAAGTTATAATGTTTCTTCTTAAACTATACTATTATATGTTAGGTAAATTAAATACTATGATTTATTATGTTATATTAATATTTTTTTTTCGGATTTACATTTATATCACATAAATCCCTTTTCAAATGTTCCTAACTTCATTCTTGTTTTAATTTTATTCTTCCAGTATTATGATATATTCACCACTTATTTTTGAGTTTGTGGTGTATATACTATCATATAGATGAATTTCATCACACCTTTTGTGAAATTAAATGGATATAAACATCCATATCATGTTGAATTTTACATGGGATTTTGATTTAAATGTTACAAAATTCCTAATGGTTTCTGAAAACTCAATTTCCCTTTATTGAGTTATGACCATTTTTTAGGTTGAGTATAATCATTATTATGATTTAATTATATTTTAATTCATTAATTGTTTCTGGGGATTTACATTTCTTCCTAATGAACTCATTTTATAGAGATTTTTACCTCCATTATTCTTCATGGATATAATTATTTTTTCTGAAAAAAGAAACTTTTTTAAGAATAATCATCATCCTGTTTAATGGTTATTTTAACTACATGTCAATATTATTTATTTCCTAAAATGTTTCCTTTATGATATTAATACCCAAATATGTATTATCTCTTATGATATTCTTATTTATTTTTACCTTTTTTAAAATAATGTTTTATTTTCATTTTTATAATGTGGGTTTCAATAAAGGTATTTTGAAATATTAAAATGAATGTTCCATTCATGACCGTATATTTTATCTTCCACTCCATATTTCCTATGGAATACTATTATGTATTTTTCAATGATCTATTATTGGGATTTATTTCTAAATAATTTTTAAAAAATATTCTTCCAAGATCCTTCTTGAAAATTATTTTTAATGTGACTCATAACTCTAACTTTTTTAAAATAAGGTTAAAAATGTTCAATTAAATCACTTTTATGATTTTATTTGATCTTATTGTATATCTATAAAATATATATCGCATTTGGAGTTATATTTTATGAAATATCCTCTAAATTGCATTATGAAATACCTGTTTTCAATTGATTGGATTTTTGGTATTAACCAATATAAATCTTGATGTCATTTTCTGTGATATCTTTTTGAAGTGTTGCACAACTAATTTTCATTACATGGGTTATTTATGATATGATATATGATTGATTTTTTTGTAGCACACATGCCTATATATTTTTATTTTGTGATGTTTGGGAAGATAATTGTATAAAACTCCATTGCATTGGATAAAGTTTGATATCTCATGAAATTAGTATGGGAAGTAGTGACATCATTCCAGATCCACTTTGTAGTGGGGGGGGGGGATGTGATTCCCGATACACTTTGTGATGAGATAAAAGGATGAGGTTCTTAATCCACTATGTGATAGGTGGTAGGGAATTTATTCCTAATCTACAATGTAATGAGATAAATAGACTTTATTTTTAATCCACTATGTGATAGGAGGTAGGGAAATGATTCTTTATCCCCTATGTGATGGGATGTAGGGACATGATTCTTATGTATTGAGAGGAAGGAACAAAATTATTGAATAATAATATTATGGGATGAATGAATGTGATTATTGATATATTATGTTTTGATTTTGTATACTTATGCTTATTCTACATTTCTATATTATATTTTTATGTCATGTTCTGTGGATCATGTTCTTATTTCATGTTTCTGCGTATTATTCCTTGGTATATGTTTTTTTATTTGAGATTACAAACCCTTAACTTTTCTTTGTGAAAAAATATTATTAATCCATGTTCCTTTTTATTAGATATTTCTCCTATTTTAATGTTTTTTCATATGCTTATACTCTAATTATTTATGACTTATTTATACATCTTCTCTTACTGAGTGTTTATGATCACCCCTTTCTTATGTTTTATATTCCCTAGGTTATCAAGATGAGTGTAACATATGTGTTTTATACAATTTGATCTACCATGGCATGATTTCATCTCACTCAGTATCAAATTCAGATATTAATGTATTTGTTTTCATCAACATATTGGGAGTGAGGATCTGGGGAATCTCACCACCCCCACAATTACCCCTTACAACATAACACCTGGGTTGTGGTGTGATTATTTTCTATAAGCACACTCTACGGATAAATCCTTCAGTTTTAGTTTAATACAATATAGATGAGAATCCCTCACGACATGAAACCTAGTATATAACATTATGATATCCTTTGAGTGATCTTTATGCTGTAACCCCCACTATTTTATGTGTGAAGGACCATATACAGTAGAATTTCAACTCCTTTTAGAAACTAGCTCCCCCAAATTCTTCCCAATTCCCTCTAAAACAATGAAGACACCCAAACAAATGTATTAATACCTCATTGATTTTTTGAAGTCCCAAAATTATAATCCATGTATTCATTCTAAAAATTACCCTACTAAGGGACTCAAAATTTAAATTTTATTTATTTTCACCAACCTGTAATGCTGCGGGTCAATAAAAACTCCATACCATAGTGCTTCTCATCCCAGAGAAGAAAATGAAAACACATCTAAACTTACTATTCATCGATTAGAACCATATACCATCTTCATTACTAATTCCTCACAAAATATAGAACAACTAAAACGTCTATATACGAGGATCAGGTCTTCCAGTTTTCTCTCTAAACCCCCAATTTGATCCTCAAAAACACATCTATCATGGCTAAGTGATGTACATGATTTAGTTTCCACAAACCTATGTTCAATTAATCACAAATAATAACTAGTCCTCCACTACTAAACCCTTCATTAAACGCCCTCTTCTCATGTCATTACACCACCACCTAACTCTAATCATGATTCCATTAATTATGGGACAATTGATAAAAACATAAAAAACATACACTAAAGTCCCAACCCGAAACTTAGTGCAGTTCATGGTTAAATCCTTGAGACATCCAAAACCACCACCACCCCTTATCTGAACATACTGATGAGACTTTATTCCAATTCCATTTTAGAAAAGAAAAAAATTAATCTTTGATTTAGTACCTAAGTGGACCAAATTATCCCACAAGCAATAGCTAAATTCTAATTATTGTATTTACCTAGGGACTAAATGGAATTTTACTAATTGTATACAAGTATCTTTGGTGTTTTCTTGATATCCAACCTACCAATTAAACTACCTCCCTAGACCATCCATTATAAGGGTTAGGAACCAAGGTGTGATAAGATTCTCCAAACCATATGAGTACCCTTATCATCATTGTTTTGAACCAAAACACCTGTACTCCAAACTCAAAGTCCTATTAAATACACAACATAATGATTGGATGTAGCTAACCTTATCATACCCATGCTCCAATAAGAAATGAAAATACTTATAATTATAGTCTTACTAGGAATTACACTCTTTGTGTTCACTAAATCTCTCCTAAAACTAGGTCCACTACCTCAAGTTGTCAATGGTGTTCTCCCCACCATATGGATCCTCTAATACTACCTTCTGAGCACGAACCTAACCATGTACAAATATCACTCTCATGTCAATACTCCCAAGCTATGTTCTTGAATTCGTAACTTCATTGTTCACCAACACATGACCATCGACTTGTAGTTATAGTCCACCAATCACCTCTAAAACCTTAATATACATGACTTGAATAGGAAAATTTCATTACCATAAAGTTTATCTCCTTGGTTCTTCCTATAAAAGACCTTATATCATCACATTATGTTCTAAATAATTAGTTATGTCCTATTTCACTATAAATGGAACCCCCTAACTCCCCATATAAATCTCAATCCACCATGATTATTGACATATCACCGAACCAAGTAAGTCATGTCACCTACAAGGAGACCATATACTGAAAACCCAAAAAAGTACAACAACTCACATATAGTATTTTTGGATGTTGTGGTACATAGCACTTTATAATCATTACTAAATATCTTGGGGTTCTTCTGAAACCCATACAATCAGCAATAGAACCACACACAACCCATTAAACACTCTAGATACTGAAAATCAATTGCATATAACCGAAATTCATTTTCCTTCATACATCACGAATTATCCAAAAAATAAATGCCAACACTATCACTTTTGTTTTTAAGGAAATGATGGAATCTAAAGTACCCTCTAACTAGTTACTTTTATGTTGTCCATATAAATCTCATAAAAACGCATTGGGTATGTCCTCTCATATAACCAGATCACATAACCATATTGATGCTCTCATGAGTCTCCTATGATCAAACCTAGGATCCCATTCCTAAAAAATTATATATTTCCCCCTTCATGTCAACACATAAAACTAAAATCACTCTCTATGAATACTTTTCAACAAACATGAGGTATTACACTATTGCCAAGGAATACCACACAATCACTGACAACTCGATCATCATCACAAAAACATGAAGTGTCTACCCATACATTACTCAACCTAAACTTGACAATCTTGGATCATCTCATGCCATCCCCTTATAATCCACAATGAAATCCAACAGGGATTGGTATCCAATTGACCCCACCATTCAAACTCAACCACAATACATGGATCACTCTATGTTATTTAAATTATAAAAATATATGGTATCCCTGAAGCCTTCCTCTACCCTCTCAAGGGTATTCATTACTATAATGAAACCATTGCCCATTCTGAACCACATATCTCTGGAATGACCTGCTCACACCAAGCTATTACCGAGGCAACAATTTATTGACCCAACCCATAAATTGTCATTATAAATCCATTTAATCTAGTTACTATATAGAAATAATTTGAGAACATCCCATGAGCTGATCAACATACACATTCCATTAGAAAAAACCAACTACTCATGAGTCAAAAATGATGATCCAAGAGAATATAATTCCACCAAAAATTTATATAGGGAAACACCATTTAAATTTTTATTAACACTATATATAACTATAACCTCTTATATAATTAGTAATCATTCACACACAGGAAAAAAATGTTATGAGAATCCAATATGAAAAATATGATTCATTTGCATATACCACTTCCCACACCTATTGAAGAGTAAAAACATAAATATTTTTTTGAATATGTGCATTAGAGTTGAATAAATATCGCAATGATAACAATGAAATTCAAAAATCACAATACAATAATCTTGGTAACTTGGAATTCCCAGCATATTGGTGTCCATGACACACCAATATAGTGTGAATACCAATATATGACACATTATTATATCCATATACAAAGTCCTTAAAATTTTTTAAAAAATAAACAAAGCTCTAATAATTTTTTTTATTTTTTTATCCAAAATATACCCAATGTTTCTCTAGTTTGGGTCTCCACATGATGTCAAGCATGCCCAAAAAAAAAAACAGAGTCAATCGGCCAGTAGTGAGAGTTTATAATCAACATTGGGGACACTATAATCTCTAAATAACAATTATAATTAATAATAAATAACAAAAATAATTAAAAATAGATATCTGAAGTACGTAATTTCTGAATTATGGCTAAAAAATCCATAATTTAAACATTGACCATGCTATAACAAATATTCAATACAATTCACACAGACATAGATCCAAACAAATTTTCCAGCAACACAGTGAAAAATAAAAAATAAATAAAATAATAAAATATATAGGAGGATATATTACCAACCTTGATCATTATCTCAATCTGATATCAAAATCATGTTGAGCTACTCTCTTCTAACCCACTATGAAACCTGTGATTTGAACTATATTATAATCATGAGGTCTACATGTTAACTGAGGTGCCTATGTAGGGTGTGATAAATACAAGACACCGGGGTCTCACCCAATTTACCTATTATATACCATCATATAAATTGTTTGGGATATGGAAAATAAATAAACAAAACATATAAAATGCAATAAATCATGTTGAGTCATCATGTTCTAACCAGTCCACCAAGACACATGATAAAACCTAGATTGATCACCTATGATGAATCATGTATATCATTGCATCATTAAAATTAATATTTCACATGACATCCTATACTACCATCCATTTGACTATAGATAATAAAAATTTCTAGATGGTGTCTTAATTCTCGAATGGTCAAACCTTGAGAATCTAAAGTCCTATGGTGTCTTAGAATCTCTTCCAGCCTAAAAATAGATGCTAAATTACACATGGATTCTTGATCTATTATCCTATATAACTATAGTAATAAAATATTATATGAAATCTTATACTCTTTTCTAGATTGGATATAGCTGCTAAATACTGTAAGGCCTCATAAATATAGACCTGTCTACCTATGGGAGGAGATGACAGGCCCATCTAGGGATCTACTAGGACCGTTTTTGTAATTCAACTATTTGTATTTATTTTGGGTTTTCATTCACTTTGACACTATTATCATAACAAAAAATATTTATGGTTGGTTGTCTCTTATAACCAGTTTTGAGAGATGTTGGTTATGCAGGCTCCTTGGTTATTACATGTTGTTACACAATTTATTTTATTTATCTGTTGTGGCGTACTATGGTAAATAGGTTATAATCTCCACATGTGACTTATTAGATCCTCGCTGCTAGTTAGAAACCTTTGGCATACGAGGAGGCATGCTTGAGGTCATGTGGTGATCTAGATCGGGGCTCCGTTTAGTGTCTCTTGGGTTAGGGAAATTACACTAATGTCTTAAATATACAAAAAATAAAATCCATACAAAAGGTATTATTACTATGTCTTATATAATTTATCAAGATATGTTTATTTAGTTTTTACAATATTTTTTCACAAATATGGAAAGGAGTCGATACTAAAGTAAGGTTTTACCATTATTGATAACGTTAGTTATTCTTAAATTTCTAGCATGTTTTTTTATGTTAAAAATATACTTGACATTTATTAAATAACCATTTAAAATTGTACATCCACCTTTAGTGATCTTAAGGTGTTTAGAGTTGGATTTTAAATAATATTTTTATAAAGACTTATTTGGGATGTGGAATATCTATAAAATTTTGGTACCCCACTCACATTAAAAATGTTTACAAATTTATTTTTAGAAAATTGAGTATAACTAAACGTATACCGATGACTCTACATTTTTTTGTTATTTCCTAAAACGAAATCCCCTTTTTACACTCTATTAATTTAGAAAATGAGTATTTATAGAGGAACCTATGAAAATTAAAACTATAACTCAATATCCATTCATTAATCATAGTTTTACTTGACCTATTTAAGACTTAATTATTGTCCTACCCATTTTCAAAAAATATAGAGTTATCTAACCCATATTTATATTATTCCGGGATTTCTTATTACAGAAGTTCCTCTAAAAATATCTATGTTTCTTATAAATATAACTATTCCATTTAAAATAATTATGTGTAGATTGATTATAGTATCTCTCCCTTCACAATATTCCATCCATACCATCACATATAAACATTCATCCTCCACCTTTTTCATATATTTAAGCTATTTTCCTTTAGAGAGTAAATAATAATTAACTTCTTCAAGTTTTATAGATTATTATATATAAATCATTGTGTGTTTGAATGAATTAAAGGAATTATAAAAGTTGTTAATATATTAATAGACTAATCACTATATTAAATTATGAAATTTATATTAAAAAACCTTAATAAAAAGAATATTAAAATAATCAATGTGTGAATATAATGGAGTTACTATATGCATTTTAAATGTATATAATTTTTAATTTTAGTAAATTATACTATTTAATGAATTATTCCTATAAATTTTTTCATGTTTTAACCAAATGGAATTATTGAAAAATCCATAATCATCTTGACACAATAATATTTTTCCCAATGATAAAAATATAAATTATTGAGTCTTATATAAAATATCAATAAAGGCATTGATGTATGAAATAATTTTCTATCCTTTTTAAATCAGACAAGAATAATCATTCTATAGTACATAGAGAGTATCAATGAACCCTTGTTAGACTTGGGGAGAGATTATATAAATCCTCTAGATATTTATTTCATTATCTACATTAAACTTTTCAATTTTAAATTTGGTGGATTCCATCACTATAAATAAACTGAGCTCTGACACAAATGGTTATTGAGGGTTCCACTTCTCATGATATTTCCTCTATATTCAATGGTGTGTGAGTATACTGGGTATTGTTTTTGGTCTTAGATTTGAAACAAAAATTAATGTTGAATCTTGTGAGGGATAAAAATAAAACACAAAAAAAATTAAAAAATAATCATGTGCAAACTCCTAGAGGAAAATAAATGAATTAAATAACATTATTTAATGTGATTTGGTAATTTTTGTACCCACATTCATGGAAATAACACCACATTGGATTTTTATTTTTTATAAAAAAGTAATAGATATTATAGGGAGTTAAAAATAAAAAAAACTGAAATACTATAGAAACTATATGACATACAATTCTCATTACTGTAAGATAAATTAGCCAAAACAACCTTTAGAACACAACATATACTACCTTAAAATATGAACTCACATAATGCACATAAATAAATATTGAATAATTATAACAATGTTATATTATAGAATCAAAAAGTTGATAATAGATACTTATATAACCAAGAAAATCCATAATCTGAGTGCACTCAATAAACATGAATCAATTATGAAAACCTCAATGGGCTGTATCTACAATTAGACTCTAAGAATACTATATTTCATGTTTATATCGACTGGATTTGTTAAAAATATATGATTTGTGAAATAAAGGAGAATAACCAAGCCTAAGAACACACTGTTTTATCTCTTTTTATCTATATTCCATTTAGGGTTTCACGTGTAACACTCCAAGATTTCATAGTATATTATCTCATTAAAGTAATTCAATAGCTTGAGCTCACGCAACACCGAGTTCAAGCATACCAAAACATACAAAACTAGCCATTAAAAAATAATTTATGAATAGTATTAACTGCATTTTGAATTTTTTATATATCCTATATAATTTTAACATTCAAATTTTGTGCTTTTTAGACATAATATGAGAACAAATTCAATTTTTCAGGTAAAAGAAGTATTTTCAAAAAATACAATTTTACATCCTTTTAATGAAGAACCCTTTTAAATAAAATATTTGAGATTTTTTTGTATTAAATTTTACAAAATAAACTTATTCTTTAGAATTACGACATACAAATTTAGTTTGGATAAAATTTTGGTGTTTTTCCGATAACTTTCATATTTTGATGAATAATGAAAAATACTGAATTTTAATTGAAAACAAAATTTTTAATTAAAATAATTCATAGTGTTAAATTATAAATTTGAATGGTTTTTAAGTATAATTATATTAAATTTTTACCATTTAATCTAATTTTGGTCATTTGAAGTAATTTCACTTTGAAATTGGACACAAACAAGTGCCAATCTTTTGATAGTTATTATTTCTTAAAAACACGCTCTTTGTTTTAACAATGAGAATTTATTTTAAATTAATTTCTACCACTTCTGTATTTTGAATTTGGAAAAATGGATTCCATATTTAGATTTGGGAGGTCCAAATTGTGTAAATAGGTAACTTTTATTGATAGTCATTATGAATATTTACTTCAGTAAATATTTTATTAACCATGGTTAAAGTGAAAATCTGGTATATATGGGTCAAAGAATATTATTATAATAATATTAAATTATCTTAACACGTGTACTATTCCTATTGGTTGATACAGTTATACCATGTTCATCCTTGGGTTGATTTTGGGACCCCATGGATCCACTTGAGTGTGATAATGACACTTTATATTAATTAATTTAAAGTAAAGACAAAAATGACACAAACATATATCTTTGAGTAAAATAATTTTTACATGGGGTTAGGAAAGTTATCCTTTAGAATATAAATATTTATTTTAAATCTAAATTTTTTTCCTACATAATGGTATTTTATTTATAATTTTTATACATTAAATAATTAAATTTATTTATGACACAATGATGTTGCAGAAATTACCTTATTATTGAATGATTAAAATAATTGATATTATAAATATCCAAATAAATGTTATTTGATAATTTTAATGAATTAAAATAATTTTATTGGTTAATATGACAAGTTAGGGTTGATTGAATCAAATTTTTTCTAAGTAATCATGCTGTTATAACTTTAACAAAAAACAAAATACCAAATAGTGTCAAAATAGACAAAAATTAGTTTTTAAAACAAATACTATATTATTAATTGATATAATATTTATGAAAATATAAGGTTTGGAAAAAGAACTTATATAATAATAAATATTTAATTAATTAACCACTTGGGGTTCTCTTTTTATTTTATATTAAGTTTATTAACCATTTATTAAAGTAATACAAGAGGACATTATAAAAGTTAAATTTGGTAACTTGGAGTTAAATATAAAAGATAAGATTAATATGGTGACCTAAACCTCTCTAAAACCTATTGGTTGAGTGTATTTATACCCATCCCCACCTTATCCTCTAAATAAATTATTTTTCAGGAATTAGAAAACGAAAATTATTTTATTATTAAATAACATTTCAAGCTTTTCCTAAAGTGACCCTCACCCCTCTTATAAAAGGGCACTCCCCCTTCTCTCAAAATCACACCTCCAAAGCCATTTGTCTTAGCCAAAACCTACCCAAATATCCTCTTAGATTCCCTCACATCAAACTAGAGTCCTTACTTTTATCATAAAGCCAACCTATGGAGCCCTTTTGATCAACTCAAAAGGAAACACCTGAAGAAGTGGTAATAATTTCACCACCCACTTTCAAGTTCTTTTCTTCTTCCACTTCCTCTTTATTTATTGTTTACATAAAAAAATAATAAATCCAGTACCTACTACATACTATGATGTTATTATGGTACAACCATATTCGTTATTCAATCCATCCAATAAATGACAAAGTCACCATACGTGCGTATGTACGGCTTACCATCTCCACGTCGTGGTGTAGTTTGTTATTCAAACACTTCATTATTTAGATGAGTATAATAATGAGTATAACTTATTTAAATAATAAATATAACATGTTAATGATTATTTATATATGATTTACCATCCAATTATATACGATTTCACCATCAATATAATGATATTGTCGCTCGTGCGTACGTACGGATTACCGTCTCCATGACGAATGAGATTCATTTCCACATTCACCATTCAATGATGATTATAAAAATATATATTATTAATGAGTATGTAATATATGACATAATAATGATACTTAATATATATATATATATATCTATGTATTTACTTATATGTATCTTATTCACTTACTTCCATTCAATACGATATGAAAACAGAAACAACGTTTATGCGTACATACGACCTACCGTCTTCATAAACGGTGTTTTCCATTTCATATATCTATCTATTATAAATATTTATATTCTAAATATAGATTTTATATAAATAATTTTTTATATTCTTGAAGTATTTAAATCATGATCTCATTGATATGATCAAGAATGACAAGTTAAAACACGTACGATAAAGAAAGCGATTATTACCCGAAATATTAATTTAACATAGAAATCATTATTAAATGGGTAGTGTAAAGACATAAATGAATCATTTATGATATAATAAATATTAATATGGTTCTGGTATAATTTAATAACATACTATGGTCCCTATACAGGAGTTTAAACATACCCTTGACCAAAGGAAAGTGCAAGGTAAGGGTTATTTCCTCAATCTCATTATTTTCCGAGATTGTTTATCTGTAAGTATTTACTGGGACGTATTTATCATCGATACCCATATTTCATAAAAATGTTTTGAAAAGGAATTTTTTAAGTTTTTATTGGAGGCTATATTTAACTAGATCATAATTTAAAATGTTTTAAAGATTTATCTTTCTAAATCCTTTTAATTAATGTCAATGTTTTCAAAATGATTTTAAGGATTTATTTATATGGACATGAATGTTTTTAAATGATAATTCTTTTCAAAAGATTCAAAGTGGTATGAGAAACTTTTATTCAAAACTATCTTTTAAATTACATCCTTTATAAATTATGTGACTTTTAAATGATTT
The DNA here is from genome assembly GCA_963277665.1 of Viscum album. Taxonomy (NCBI): domain Eukaryota; kingdom Viridiplantae; phylum Streptophyta; class Magnoliopsida; order Santalales; family Viscaceae; genus Viscum; species Viscum album. The sequence goes on along the minus strand of OY728151.1, from coordinate 1,779,388,462 downwards.
AATGAAAAAGGGATATTTTTTCTAAAATATTTTTACTGATCATTTGTAGCTATGTCAACATCCTTTACGGGATATTATTCTTGATCAAGGTTGATTTATTATAAAAATATTACATATTATATTGAAGGTTTTATGATATATTTTACTATGGATATGTTATTTTTAAACCATTCATGGTTTATGGATAAAGTATTGACATTTATTATGCTTGTTCTAATACGAATGTTTATGTTATGTTTTAACCTTTTCATATGAGAAATGTATTGGACTTAGTAAGTGATGAGTGGAGACCGCTATAGCTCCTCGATGCATCAGTAGGTCTAATGAGAAAATTATACGTGGAATTGGACGAGCCCTTTCCCAATTTGATATATGGTTTTGGCTAAGGCCTTAATCATTTTTAGACATCTTGGTCGAGGCCTTGAAAAAATGTTACAAAATGTCCGGCATTATGCATTCCCTTATTGTGAAAATAATATTGATGGTTCATGTGGTTATTCAACTTTTAGAATACCCATGATTATGTTTTATTATGGCATCATTTACTCGGCTCATATTCCCTCCAAAAAGTGTTCATGTTTATTATTTGTAAAGGCTTGTGTTTTCAATTATTAACCATACCTAATTTTTATGTTATCTTCCGCTATATTGCTTACTCTTACTGAGCATTTGAGCTCAACCCTTTCTTATGTTTCATTTTCCAAGGATTACAAGAAGTGTATTATGATTGATATGTAGGGTTAAGCTAAAAGGAATAATGGGATTCTCAAAGAACTATTTATTCTCTATTTTATGTTTGAAATTGTAATGTAAAGTTAATGTATGAAATATATTTTCCATGACTGCTAAACTAATCGGTCCATCAAGATTTGATTCTTTGTAATCATGAAAATGTATTAAAATAATGCACTGGCTCTGGGTAACTGGGGTCGGGGCGTTAAAGTTGGTATGAGAGGAAGTTTAGAAATAAACTTGGAAACTCTATTTAGAAAAACTATGATTAGATAACATTACCCTAAGATAGACTTTGAGGATTAGTATAGAAGAACTTCCTAGAATTTTGGTAATATAGAGATTTTGTGTATTTTCCAAGCAATACATCCCTTTCTAGATATAAGTTGGTAGAGGCGGATCTAGAACAGATGTACCTAGGAGTGGAAACTCCGACAAGGAGTTTTGGGCTTGACCTGGGGTATCCTGGTACACAACAACGGTCCTTGCTTCACTCTTGGTTATGACACTCCCAGGGGATATGCTTAGGATAATTCACCTTTTCATAGAAGCCATTATGAAGGATTTAAGAGTAAATACTTCCTCCAAGAAAACATTTTATGATTATATATTATATGCATAATCTTTTCAACTTATGTTAGGTATTTTACAAGTTTGGAATTATGAATTTTTATTCATAAACTAACCTATTGTATGCATTTTTTAGAAATGTTTCCTTGTAGAAGGAATGAGAACTCTTGTAATATGTATGATACAAATATTAAGAAGGATCATATATTTCATGCTATTAAGCCAAAATTTAGAAAGGAAATAGTATCCCATGTATTATCATCATACGAAGAAATAGTATCATGTGTTAATAGGACAAGTAAAGAATTTATGAGTCCTATGGAATTGGAGGAAAGTCAGAGAAGGAAAGGATGGTAGAGAGAAATATAGATAAAGAGAAGAGGGGAAAGAAGGATTTTTCCCATATGTGATAACTGTGGAAAGAATCACCTTGGTAAATGATTGAAGGGAATGAGAGTTTTTTGTAAGTGTGGAGAAAAAGGACACCATGTATATGATTTCAAGGGTAAGAAAAAGGTTTCAAATGTACAATGCTTCATCTGCAAGGAGTTGGGACACTACGAGAATCAATATCCAAGTAATCAGAGTATACCCCAAATACTTATATTGGATAATAATCAAGTTATGATACTACTGAAGATGGAGAGGAATGATTAGAGTTCTTTTGTTGTTATTAAAAAATTGTGTCATTTGAGTATTTTATTAATGATGTACATGTTATAAGAATTATAGAGTATATAAGGATTGTACTACAGTACTATTTCATTAAGGACTTGAGATTGTGTGGAACCAAGAAAAGTGACTCAATAGCAGGTTATTTTTTTTGGAAAATATATGGTTGAGAGAAAGATAAACCATGAAATGGTTCTGATACTGAGGTAGTGAATCTAGAATAATATATGATTGATTTGGATAAATTATATTGGATATTCTTGACTACCTTGAAACTAATTAATGATTTTTATATTCTATCATTGTTGGAGTTTAAAACATTTTTAGATTGAAGGAGTATATCTAGTATTCTATAAGGAATAATGGAGCATGAATGTAATAATTAAAGTTTTATAGTAATTTAGGATGTCACAATGTTTTAAAAGAATACATGATAAAGTTATTCACATGTTATTACGTGGAAAAAATCATCTTCAATGTGTTTAGATTCCTTATAAATTTTGGACTGTGAGTTTGGACAGAAGTATTTTGGATAATTATAAAGGTTAGAATCGATTAAGTTTGACATTGGATACTATTTTTAAGGTTAAATCATTTATTGAGATTATTTTTGTATTGTCATAAAAAGGACAACCCAGAGGTCGGGCGACAACTTGTTGCATTCGGCAGGGCCGAGATACTTGAACCCGCAACTGAAGGGAGACAAGGGTACATCACCTACCACTAGCCTATGTGATTTCCTAGTTTGTATAATGTAATTTTTCTAATAGTCTGAAAAATGAATTATAAATTCATTAATTTTGGATCCCAATATGATTTGGATAAATAGAATATTTTTGAATTCTATTATATATTAGAGTGAAAGATGAGTTTGTGGTAGGAATTAGTTGAAGGATGAAACTCTACTTGTCAAGTATATTTTTTACCTCTTATTCTATGAATAAATTAATTCTTAAACTTTAGGTAAGGGATCTTAAAACTAAAAATGTGTTATCCTAATACCTTATGTTTTGTTGAATCGATGATATTTTAAATCATCATAGATTAATGGTATTGATGCCCAAAATTTTACACTTGTTTATGATTGATAACCTCAATAACTCCCTATAAATATTTAAATTTTTCCTCCAATTATGTGTCTCTATTTTCCACCAACATTCTCCAAATCTGGATCATAATTTGGTGGTGACTTTTTCATTTCCCTTTCCCTCTTATTAAGACTAAATTTTATTAACCCAATTTCTGATGTGGGTTTTCCACAAAGGTATTTTTATATTTTTAACCTTTTATTTTCGAAGAACAATTTCATATTTCGAAGATGAAATTTATTTAAGTAGGGTAGAATGTAAAACCCCAAGATTTCATAGTACATTATCTCATTAAATTAATTCAATAGCTTGCGTTACAAGCAACACCGAGTTTGAGCGCACCACAACATACCAAACTAGACATTCAAAAAGAATTTATGAATAGTATTAACTGAATTTTGAATTATATATATATGCTATATAATTTTAACATTCATATTTTTTGCTTTTTAGACATAATTTAAAAAGAAATTCATTTTTTTAGATAAAAGAATTATTTTTCAAAAAATGCAATTCTACCGCCTTTTAATGGCGAGTCCTTTTTAAATAAAATATTTGACACTTTTTTATATTAAATTTGACAAAATAAACTTCTAATTTAGAACAGGTATATAAAAATTAGTTTGGATAAAATTTTGGTGTTTTTCTGATAACTTTCATATTTTGATGAATAGTGAAAAATACTAAATTTTAATTGAAAACAACTTTTCTAATTAAAATAATTTATAGTGTTAAATTATAAATTTGAATGGTTTTGAAGTATAATTGGATTATATTTTTACCATTTAATATAATTATGGTTATTTTAAGTAATTTCACTTTGAAATTGGACACAAACAAGTGCCAATCTTTTTATAGTTATTATTTCTTAAAAACACGCTCTTTGTTTTGACAACGAGAAATTATTTTAAATTAATTTCTGCCACTTATTTGTTTTGAATTTGGAAAAATGGATTCCATATTTGGAATTAGGAGGTCCAAATTGTGTAAATAGGTAACTTTTATTTTTAGAAATTATGAATATATACTTCAGAATATTTTATTTACCATGGTTAAAGGGTAAATCTGGTATATAAGGGTAAATTTTTTTTATAATAATAATATTAAATCACCCTAACATGTACCGTATTTCTATTTTTTGATACATGTCCGACCATGGGAATCCTTTTTTAGATTTCTGGACCCCATGGAGCCACTTGATAGTGATAAATGACACTTAATATTAATTAATTTAAAGTAAAGACAAAAATGAGATAAACATATATCTTTTAGTAAAATAATTTTTACATGGAGTTATATAAGCTATCATTTCGACTATAAATATTTATTAGAAATATAGAAAGATTTAATACATAATTTTGTTTTATTTATAATTTTTAGACATTAAATAATTTAATTTCTTTATGACACAATGATGGTGTAGTAATTACATTATTAATGAAATATTAAAATAATTGATATTATAAATATATAAATAAATGTTATTTGATAATTTTGATGAATTAAACTAATTTAATAGGTTAATATGAAATTTTATGGTTGATTAAATTAATTTTTTTCGAATTAATCATGCTGTTATGACTTTATCAAAAACAAAATACCAAATAGTGTCAAAATTGACATAAATTAGTTTTTAAAACAAATACTATATTATTAATTGATATAAAATTTCTAAAAATATAAGGTTCGGCCAAAGGAATTTGATAATAATATATATATCATTAATTAATCACTTTGGGTTATATTTACATTTTATAGTAATTTTATTAACCATTTATTATAGTAATACAAGAGGACATTCTAAAAGTTAAACCTTTTAACTTAGAGTTAAATCTAAAATATAAGGTTAATTTGTTGACCTAAAAATGTCTAAAACCTATTGGTTGAGTGTATTTGGACCCATAAACACATTATAATCTAAATAAATCATTTTTAAGCCATTAGAAACCGAAAATTATTTTATTATAAAATAATATTTCCAGCTTTTTCTAAAGTGACCCTCACCCCTCTTATAAAAGGGCACTCTCCCTTCTTTAAAAATCACACATACAAAGACATTTGGATTAGCCAAACCCTGACCAGATATCCTACCAACTTCTCTAAAATCAACCTAGAGTCCTTACCTTGATCATAAATCCATTCTAGGGAGCCCTTTTGATCAACTCAAAAGGAAACACCCAAAGAAGAGGTAATAATTTCACCACTCTCTTTGAAGTTCTTTTCTTCTTCCAATTCCTCTTTATTTGTTATTTCCATACCAAAAAAATAACTCAAGTACCTCCTAAATACTATGATTTTATTATGTTACAACCATATTTGTTATTCTATACATCCTATAAATGAAAAAGTCACCATATGTGCGTACGTACGACTTACAGTCTCCACGTCGTGGTGTAGTTTGTTATTCAAACACTTCATTCTTTAGACGAGTATAATAATGAGTATAGTTGATGTAAATAATAAATATAACATGTTAATAATTATTTATATATGATATAACATCCAGTTACTTATGATTTCACCATCAATATAATGATATTGTCGCTCTTGCGTACGTACAGATTACCATCTCCACGGCGCGATGAGATTCATTTCCACATTCACCATTCAATGATGATTATAAAAATATATATTATTAATGAGTTTATAATATATGAAATAATAATTCTACTGAATATATATATATATGTATGTATATTTATTTACTTACATATATCTTTTTCACTTACTTCCATTCAATACGATATGAAAACGGAAACAACACATATGCGTACGCACGACCTATCGTCTCCATAAACGGTGTTTTCCATTTCATATATCTATCTATTATAAATATTTATATTATAAATATACATAATATATAAATCATGTGTCATATTATGGAAGTATTTAAATCATGATCTAAATGAAATGATCAAAAATAACAAGTTAAAGATGGTACGATAAAGAAAGCAATTATTACCTAAAATGTTAATTTAACATGGAAATTATTATTAAATGGGTATCATAAAGACATAAATGAATCATTTATGAAATAGTAAATATTAATATAGTTTTGGTATAATTTAATAACATACTATGATCATTATATAGAAGGTTAAATGTACCCTCGACCAAAGGAAAGTGCAAGGTAAGTGTTATTTCCTTAATCTCATTATTATCCGAGATTGTTTTTGTGTAAGTATTTACAAGGAAATATTTATCATCGATACCCAAATTTCATAAAAATGTTTTCAAAAGGTATATTTTAAGGTTTTATGGGGGGTTCTATTTAACTAGATCATCATTTTAAATGTTTTAAATATTTATCTTTCTAAATCCTTTTAATTAATGTCCATGTTTTAAAATAATGTTAAGGATTTATTTATATAGAAATGAATGTTTTGAAATGATAATTCTATTCAAAAGTTTCAAAGTGGTATGAGACACTTTGATTAAGAAATATATTTTAAATGAATTCCTTTATAAATTATGTGACTTTTAAATGATTTCATGAAAAGGGATATTTCTCTCAAAGATTTTTACTGATCATTTTCAACTATGTCAACATCCTTTAAGAGATATTATTATCGATCAAGGTTGATTTATTATACAAATATTCCATATTGTACTGAAGGTTCTGTGATATGTTTGACCGTGGATGTGTTATTTTTTTACCATTCATGGTTTATGGATAAAGTATTTACATTTCGTATGCTTGTTTTAATACGAATATTTATGTTATGTTTCAACATTTTCATATGAGTGATGTATTGGACTTAGTAAGTGATGGGTGGAGCCCACTATAGCTACTCGATGCATCGATTGGTCTCGCGAGACAATTAGACGTGGAATTGGCTGAGGCATTTCCTAATTTGATATATGGTTTAGGCTGAGGCCTTAATTATTTTTAGACGTCTTGGTCGAGGCCTTGACAAAATGTTTCAGAATGTCTGGCATTATATATTCCCTCATTATGAAAATAATATTGATGTTTTATGTGGTTATTCGACTAGTAGAATACCCATGATTATTTTTTATTATGGAATCATTTACTCAGCTTATATTCCCACCATAAAGTGTCCATGTTTATTATTTTTAAAGGCATGCATTTTAAATTATTCACCATGCCTAATGTTTATGTTATCTTCCACTTTATTGCTTACTCTTACTGAGCATTTTAGCTCACCCATTTCTTATGTTTCATTTTCCTAGGATTCCAAGAAGTGTGTTAGGATTGTTATGCAGGGTTAAGATAAAGGGAATAATGGCATTCTTAAAGAACTATCTATGATTTATTTTATGTTTGAAATTGAAAAGTAAATTTATTGTATGAAATATATTTTCCAAAACTACTAAACTGATCGGTCCTTTGGGACTTTATTCCTTGTAATCATGACAATGTATTAAAATAATGCAGTGGATCTAGGTAACTGGGGTCGGGGCATTACATCATGCATGGTTGAGTGATTTTTTAAAGAGTAATAAAAACAACTAATTGAATGCCACTAAAGAAATATATTTTTTCTTCAGAAAAAAAGTGACAATGATTCATAATGGAAAGGTAGGTAGTGTTTTTGGTGCAATAACCAAGGAAACATTGGCTCACTAACTAAAATAATTGTGTGATTCAAGGATTGATTGAACTTTTTTTAATTGATTGTGAGAGTCATGAAGGTGACATTTAACCCCATTAGATTTCAATATTTAATTATCTATTAAATAATATTGTGTTTGATAGATTATGTTACATGAAACACCAAACTGAAATGATTTAATAAATATTAAAACAAACCTTTATAAAAAATAAATATAGTAATCAATTATGAAACTTAAATTTTAATATTTTTTTATTGATGTAATTTAAAGATTATAAAATAAATAAATAATGTGATATAATTTAAATAATTTTATATTAAAATGGGTATTTTTCAAATAATTGTTCTTAAAGTGTTTCATATTTTAATAAATTTATCACATTTAAATAAATTCAATGTATAATATGCAATAATATTTTGATCACTTATAGTTTAGAAAGGTCATTTTTCTACAAAAAAAAGTTTTCTTTATATTTTTTCTATTGAAAGATAAAATTATTAATTTTAAAAATTTAATATTACTAGAAGAATTTAAATTTTTTATTCCTTGTATTAAAATTATATTATGGTGAAATTTTGAGATTTTTATAAAAACGTTTATTTTTTGGTGAATAGTGAGAAATATCAATTTTACAATTATTATCACATTTATGAAATTATTATGATGAAATAATTAATTTAATATTTATGAAACAATTTTAATTGACCAAAAATATAATTAATAAGTAATATAATTCATCTAAAAATATAATTATGATCTTTGAAATCTATGTTTGATAGCTTATTAATCTATGCAATGTTTTTATTCAAATAAAAATATCTTTTGGACCTTCAATTTGAATCAAGAAATCACAAATGTAATTTTGGTTTTAATATGGTTTTAAATTAAAATAAGTCCACATTTCTTAAAAATAATCCAATTAGTTATATGTTAATGAATACTATACATGATTTTGGTATAATATTATTTTAATGCTTAAAAATGCAATTTTTCTATAAATGGGTTTTCATTGAGTTTAGTGAACTTATATAAAAATTAAATTTTTACCACTTATAAATTTTAAATCATAGAAAATGGAATCAATATTTGGTATTTTCATGTTATAATTTGGTAAATAGTTCAATATCATTTTCATTCATAAGGAATAGTTACAATGGTAAAAGTTTATCACCTCAGTAAATGTCAAAAGGGTTAATAAAAGCATTAAACTAATAGAGAAGGATTAAATTTTATCTAAAAACTGTCTAAATGTGAGTGGATGAATATATTTTTATCTTAACTTATCCTATCATTTAAATTAGTCTAAATTGTATCCACTTTTTATATGTAATACATTTATTATATTTTAAAGTTCTTAAAACTTTCAAAGGTGTCACTCCCCTCATTAATAAAGGGAAACCTCATCTTATCATTTTTTAAATCACCCAAATATTCATATATTGACCAATATCTACTAAAATACTTTTAAAATACACTAATTCACTACATAGAAGTTCTTTTATTTCGAAATGTCCCATCTAAGATGCTTTAAGGTGTAAATCAATGAAAGATATCTAAGGAGGAGGTACAAGTATTAACTGAATTATTTCAAGTTTATTTGTTATACCTCCTTAAAAGTATATTATAAAAATCATAATTGAATTAAATCAGTATATTTACTATATTTAATTATTATTATGTTGATGGAATATCTATTTTATACCTCCTTTCCATCTGATGGTACGTATAGTTTACCATCTCTATAAAGTGATGTATTTCATTTTTCATCATCACTTAACATGGATATTTGTAAATATGGATTTAATTAATATATATTTTATTTTTGAAATATTTATGACTATGGAATTATAATATATTATACACTTTATTACCATCCCATACATTGGAAAATGGGAACATTAGTCCTGAAAACATGCGAAATACTACATCCACACAAAAATGAGTTTTTTTAATAAACACCTCACATGACTGGTAGTAAGGATGAATATAATGAATAAATATTACATTTATTATTTTTTTTATGATTTTTTAAGTCTAAACATTTATATACTTAATTTAATTTTCATCCATTAGAAAAAAATATGCTTCTCAAGCATACATGTAAACTACCGCCTCCATGAATAACATATCTCATTTTTCATCATTACATTATATGGATAGTTATAAAGATTTACTCAATTAATAAATATGATATACATGTCAGGACTAATATTCTATAGGTGATTAAATCTTGATCAATTCCTATTGAATAGAACCTCACGATCAAAACATGCATGAGAAACCGAACATTTAACACCTAAACAATTGAAGCAAGTAGGCGGTGAGGTAGGCATGTTGCAGGCATGCAGTGAAGTAGGAATGACACAGTTAGGTGGTGAAGTAGGCATGACGCATTCAGGTGGTGATGTAGACATGATGCAGGTAGAAAAATATGCAGGCATGATGCATTTAGGGCATTGTACTGGGCCTTCAGGCCAAATTGCGGGCCTTTAGGCCATGTAATGGGCTTCATGCCCATTGGACCTTTGGGCTAAGTACTGAATAAATAAAATTTTATGGGTGGGATATCCCTTGGGGGAGGGGGAGGGGGAGGGGGCTATAGTCTGCCTTTCCATCCTACGTGGGTGGTGTGTGTGTTTTTAATGTAATTGTACCTCCAGGAACCTAATATATATTTATATATTTATATATATAAATGGGTAGAAAGAATTTATGAATAAATGATTTCCATAAATATAGATATAAATATGTATCTAAAATCTATTAATATTAAATATACATTTATTATACAGGAGGCCGGATCATATCCTATCAAGAGGGAATCCAAGGTAAGTGTTTCTTATATAAAATTACCATATTTGATGAATGCTTTTAATTATAAACCAATTTACCTTAAATAGATTATATTATACCTCTTTGAAATATTACACCATGATCTAATATTTGATCATGGTATTCAAATATCAATACTAAGTTCATTCTTTCAATATTTTTTTATTCAAGTTCTATAGTATCTGTTAGGGTTTATTGTACAATCTCACTTCTTATTCGGATTCTTGTGCATCAATTTTTATTGGGAGAATTTTATTTTATTACACTCTTAAAACGTATCAATTTTCTTCCCATTTGATTATTTATTTGGTGTTCAATTATTCATTCAATTTATCCTCTCTTTGACAATCAAATCCCCCAAAAGGTTGTTTATAAGAAAATCTAACCTTATTTCTATTTTTTGGTGGTGAATCTTTCTCTTCTATATCCATATTATTTACTTTGTTTTAATATAGTTATTTTATATAGTTGAATAATTCCTAGGGAATTTTTTTGATAACTTTTAATTTCTATTTTTTTAAAAGGAACATTTTTAACATTTTATGAAGAATCAATTTATGATTTTCTTTACAAAAGTGTGAAAATAAAATCTCTTTAAATATTTTTAGAATTAATAGGTTTTCCTATAATCATAAACCACATTTAGGATTTAAATTATTTTCCAAGTTATGATGGTTTTAAAAAGTAATATCTATTTTCATTATTCTGTTATTTTTTCAAATAAAGAGGTTATTATTTTCTTAAAAGTTTTGAAAAGAGATTTTCCCTCCACTAATGTATACATTTATTATCCACTCTAAATTTTATTACTTAAATTTAATTTATTTTTAAGATAATATTATTGTAAATTATTTTACAAATTTTTTAGTGGTCTTATAAACATATCATGAAAAATGTTTTGGAAGTGATGTAAAACTTTATTTTTGTAACAATGTTACAAAATCGTTAAGAGTTACTCCTATTAAAAGTTTCACTTTAATTTTCCTCTCTATTTCCCAAGGGACTTATATTTAATGAAACCAACTAATTTCATTTTAATTGATTGTATTATACATGTAAATTTTATTTATTATTAAGGATGTATTCTAAATCATTTCAAAAATTTAATAATCTATATACCCGTTAATCTATATGATGTAAATAACCTTTTAAATACATTAGATTTAAGGTTTTTACGAAGAATAACAACTCAATTATTAGTTGGATAATGATTTAAAATCCATGAAATTGTTATTTCAATTTGTATAATTTATGACTGATAAAAAAATTTTACTATGTTTTGTGGAAATATTTACGTTTCATATGATAGTTTTCCAACACCAATGTTTATTTCTAAAGCATGTATATTATGTATTGAATTACTATTCATTTCTTTCTTATAATTAATTCGTTGTACTTAATTTTTAATTGGTGGGGCCTAAAATTATATATCCTATAAATGTATATGTTTGTCCCATGTGACAAATTATGTTATTTATTTGGCATATGCCTGACTTATTATTTATGATGTATTGGCATGAAGCCTTGATGGTTTGTTTACAATGTATTGGAACAAGTCCTTTATGGTAATATTTTGATGCCTCATATTAAAAATTACATCACTAAGAAAATATTCAATGTTATATATGTGGTTACTTAAGTTTCTATGTCATCAATGGATACATTTCAAGTCTATTTGATCAACTATAAGGGATTATTTGATTATAATTTATTCATTAAATATTATTCATGACTTGTTTACTCTATGATCAATTCCATTGTATACACTACCTTACTAATATTATGGTGTCACCCTTTCTTATGTTTATATTTTCCGAGGTTATGAAAATGTATAATGAATATTTTATATCTAGAAGGGTATCAGGCATTCATAATTTTGTGGAAAATGTTGATTGATTGTTATGAAATAATTTCCTTTGGATATAATAGAAAAAAATTCAATTTCATGGTAAATACATGAGTATTTTTATGTTTCTATTTTTATAATACAATAAATAATTTATCCTAAAAAGGTTTTGGATATGTATGTGATTCAATAATTTATTTTATTCTAAAATTAAGGAAGAAAAAAATTAGGTCACTTGAGTTGGTGTCAAGCTTGTATATAATGATTATGTTTTTCATTATAGCTTTGAGAGTATCAATATATGCAACTATAATTTTCATAAAATTAGGGATTAGATACATTTATAGGTTATGATGTCTTTAGATGAGTATAATTTAAATATTTAAAATACTTCAAGGGTTAATATGATGGTTTGGGATAAAAGTTAAACGTATTCTACAGCCTTAATGGTTAATACGTTATTCTGAAATTTTGTTTTTTAGATGAATTGAAATAGTTGAATAGAATATGACAAGGATAAGGATATAAAAATAGTTACAATCACCAAAATATGGTTTATTATGATTTTATTTCATATATTCAAACTAACCATTTTTGTTTTTAGTAAACGGTTAGAGGTAGCATGAACCATGCTAAGAATGGATGTCAAGGAAAATGTTGGGGTTGTTTGAAAAAGAAACCAAGTGGGATAGGATTTTGTTTTACAAATATTTTGGATATTATTAACCATATATATTAAGACATTAATTAAAATATATATAATTAGTATATTTACATACTGCATAAAATAATGGAAAAATTGTGTTTTATGGATGTTTTAGTGATAAAGATCATGAATGTAAAAATATTCAATTTCATATGTGTCATGAATGTGGGAAGAATTCCCTATGGAAATGAATCAAATTAATATTAAGATGTTTCATATGTGATAAATAATGGAATAAAATAGTAAAATACCAAGTAAAAATGAATATTTTTGTTAACAAAATTGAGGGGAAGGATGTTATTCCTATGATATCAATTGAATATTTTAACTATGGCGATTTTAGGTTTTATGAGAATAGATTCCTTATGATGAAAGTATACAAAGGATATTAAAATAATTATATGAATAATATATTTCTAAGGTCATATTTCGAACATGGAGAAACCGAGAATAACATATAAAAGGTATGAATTATTTTAACAATTTTTCTTATTTTTAAAGTAAAAACAATGTTTATATTTAGATCTATGAATATTTGGACATGGTTCATATTTTTTTTGTGGAAATTAGTTATTAAATAATATGATGTAAAATACCAGTTAATGATTTATGAAAGAAGTTTAATGATTGAAGTGTCTATATATATGGTTTCAAGAGTTATGATATAGTGCTATTTTATTTACGGATTGATAAGATTTAATAATTACTATAAATTAAAAAGTATAAATAAACTTTTTTTTGTCTTATGTGATTTTATTAAAATGAGGTTAATGATATTATATTATATGTTTATTTTGTTTTAGAAACAATCTATGATTAAATTATTTATTACCTTTTGTATCAACATGGTCTTTGATATTATAGTAATTATTGTTAATTGGGATAACGGGTTTTTATATTTTTGGAAAAATTATATGAATTAATGGAAATGGGAATATTATCTAGTATGGGATTTTATGTAAAAGTGATTAATATTGAATTATAAATAAGTATTGTGTTAAATTTTGAAAGTATATTTAATTTTTTTTGTGGATTTATGGAAATTCAAGTCATTTTGGAAAAATATTATTATATTTTTTAGAAAATATTATTAGGGTATATAAATTTTTTGGTGTGCAAAATTATGAAGTATTAATGGAATTTAATGATACATTTTAATTTGATTTTGGAATAATATGTGATAAAATATTTATTATTTGGTTTTTTTGAAATTGGTTAATCATATTTTGAATTGTTTTAATGTTATATTTCACCTTTGGGTGATATTATTGAGGCTTTGGAGTTTAATATATTTTTCTTAATTTTATGGTATATTTATATTTTATTTGGATATTATCAGTACTTATGGTTACCATTTTTGGTTTTAGTAAATGTATCTAGATAAGAGAAATAAATTACCATCACTTTTTGGGATCTTATGACTGCTTAAAAGTTAATTTTAGCAATCCAGGCATGAAAAATTCATCATGTTTTTTTTATCATTTTGAATATTATATTAATATGATGTTATTAATATTTTCATGACTTATTATATACTCCCCTTACTGATTTTATATGAAATGTGCATAATTTGTGTGAAATATTAATGTTTTAATACTAAGTATAATTTTTGAGCATTTTTAGAAGTAGTCCAATTGAGAAAGTTTACTATTTTATTTATAACTCCCACTATACCAATACAAATTGTGTGGTTACTATTTTTTAGGATTTCGTATTCAATAGAAAAAATTTCATTAGAAGGGATTAAGGGCCAATTCTTCCATTTGAAGGCTCATATGGACCACACAAGAGGGCCTACAGAATCTGTGAAGAAACTTGACCAGCCATGAATATTGAATTACTGGGCTCAATATAAAAGTTAAAATTACCTTATTCTCCTAAATTTTTCTGGGGACAATGTAAGTATTCTTGTATAAAAATTTCAAGGTCCAACTCTAAAGAAAAGGGGCCCAAATGATTCATATAATCTAAGCCCATCATTCTGGCCAGGAGTTAAAAAGAGTACAGTATTAATGACATGTATCCTGATATATTCATCAAATAAATATGAGATATTTCAGTGTTAAATAGGATATATAGGCATACAAATTTGTTTAATAAAGAATTCAGATTTGAAGGCATCTTCCTATTGCAAAATCCATTCACATGTTATCCATAGAAAAAGAATGGATTGAAATGGACAGTTTAACTTTGTTTAATAAAACTGCCATAACGTTGGATACATAGGTCCAAATGCCTCAAAATTTTGAGATTATTCATAAAAAACTCTAATAAAAAACTTTTAATAAGGATAAATCTCGAGATTCGGCTCTCTGGATGTCCAAATCGTTGAGCTAAGAGGAGGGATAGATTGGGAATGCAAACAGTCCACTTCCTCGGGCTATAAATACATCCCCCTCCTCTCCTTCAAAGGAGTTGGAATTTAAGAAGAGAGAAGAACATATTTGCATGACCAAAGCCTTTAAAAGGGATTTGGAGGACCTTCCATACTCAAGTTTTTACTTGAGATACCTTTCCTCCTCTCTTTGTCTTCATTTACTTTTGTGTTCTTCATTTTTGTAATCTAGTAAGTCTCTTTCTTTGTAATTCTGTTTTAATGGAAGTTTCTTATTCAATATCTATTATTATCATCCACCTTCTATAGTATAATACTAATGTTCTTAAAATATTTTAAATATATATTAATCCCATTCCCTTGTTTTTCTTTCTCATTCAATCTAAAGTCGGTATTTAATTCCCTTCATCATTTGTGTGTGTGTTCGACGCACCACTCTTTTCTTATCCCTTTATTTTTCTTATCTTCTTAATTTATCATCATAATAATTATAATCAGATTACTAATTATTTAAATGGATGTGTAAATCTACCATTGGGGTGAGTTATAATTTGGAGATATTAAGTGATTGAGAGTCTTTTCTCGATGAGTATCCTTTGAGTTAATATTGTGTATGTTCAACTTTATATGTCATGGATTAATGACATGTTTTGTTTAATATGTGGATTCCATGGATTATTGGAACCCCAAATACACTACCATAAACAAGTAATGGTAATTATTGGAACCCTAAGTTAAGTTATGGTTTGGATTAAAGCTTTAACACTTGTAAATTCCGATCAAAATCATCTTGTGAAGTGGGTATTAATTTAATGCAATATTAAGAAAAGCTCAAGGATATCATAAGCTTAAATCCCCAATAACGAACTCACACCAATATTTATAATTTTTTTAAATCAATCTTAATCATTCAATCATTTTATAAGCTCTGCAAACAAACCCCCCCCCAATCAGAATAGAATCAACTAAAAACAAACGACTATTAAAAAGTATCATCGCCGAGGATTCGACCCGAGTGCTGCTATACACATTTGCAGAGCATCGGAACTTTGACTGGTCAATATGTGACAATAGGTCATGGTTTCAAATGAAGCTGTTTCTGGGGATGGTGCAATTATGTAGTCTTTATTTTCTAGTTATTGTAAAAAAACAAAAAAAACAAAATTAACAAAAAATGAAAAAAAACACAAAGAAAAACCCGCCTTCCTCATAAAAATCATAAACGGAAAACAAAAAGAAATAATGTCTTAAACTTTCTTCCAAATCTCTCTAAATTCCCTCTAGCCTCCCAAACAATCCCTCGTATTTTTTTGACCCTACAATTGAGTGAACTCTTCGCCAACTTAGGAGGAACTTAAGAGATAATCAACTCATTCAAGAACCAGTCCTTGTCCAGTGAGTTGAATTAGATATGGATAATCCTAGGGAACAAACACTTAAAGAACTTGCTACCCCTGATATAAATTACCAACCTCTTGGTATTCAATATCCAAACATAGAATCTGACTTTGAACTCAAATCTGGTTTGATTCATCTTCTTCCTCATTTCCACAGGCTATCCAGTGAGGATCCACATCTCCACCTTAAAGAGTTCCAAGTAGTGTGCTCTACTATGAAGCCTCAAGGGGTTTATGAGGAGCAAATAAAACTATGAGAATTACCTTTCTTACTAGCTGACGCTACAAAGTCATGGATTTAATACCTTCCTCATGGTTCCATAACCGCATGGAATTACATGAAGCGACTCTTCTTAGAGAAATTCTTTCATGCTTCTCATACTGCTTCTATCCAAAAAGAAATAAGTGGTATTCGTCAATTCCCAAATGAATCACTCCATGAGTACTGGGAGAGGTTCAAAAATCTTGTTTCAACCTTGCCACACCACCAAATCCATGACCAACTCTTGATCCAATACTTATATGAGGGGATATTGTCTATGGAGAGAACCCTCACTGATGAGACAAGTGGAGGTGCTCTTGTTGATAAAACTCCTGCGGCTGCAAGAGATCTCATAAGCAACATGGCTGAGAACACACACCAATTCCATACTCGAGCACATGGTCAAGTCAAAAAATCTCAAGATAGTCAGTTAATAGAGCCGAACGAGATGACAAAGTGGATTAGTGAACTTATAGGTCTTGTGCGACAACTAGCTATGGCTACCAAAGCCCCAAATTCGTATTCTCCACAATCAATGTTTCATGGACCTGTCAAAAACTGTGGAATCTGTAACTCTCCATATGATCCAAATTAAACATGTCCACAACTTCAATAGGATCAATCTGATTCATCTAGACCAATGGATCTCAATGCAGCATATGCTCAGAGGAACACCAACCCTCAACAATTAGGTCAGTTCATTAGAAACTTCAACCAACCTCACTCTAATCCCTTCTCTTATTCCTATAATCAAGGCCCGAGGTATGGTAATTCTGTCTCTCATCCACCTAAATTCCTTCATCAAATCCAAAACCAGTTCCTATATGGTCAAGGAGTTGGAAACTTTCAACAACCTTAACCTTTTATTCCTCAACCTCAAAGGAATAATCCTCCTCCTGGATTCCAATATCCTAGTGAGCCTTCCTAATTCCAAAACCAATACAATCTCTTTCCCAATAACCAAAATCTGGGTTATCCAAATTCAGGACAAGCCTCTTCTTCCAAGAACCCAAGGGAAAGTGCAGTGGAATATCTTGCCTCCTTCACCCATTCCAGCCTCAAGAACATTGAAACCCAAATTAGTCAACTTGCATCCCACCGTAGTCATTAGAAACCATCCAATTCTTCCCAACTTTTTAGCTCTACCATTAACCAACCCCAAGGGTAATGTAAGTGAAATTTCACTTAGATCAGGGAAGAAAATTGCTATGCCGCATGATAAGTTCTCTAAAAACCTTTAAATTTTGACCTAGAAAATGTAAAGAAAAAGAAACTTGAAAAGGAATCTGAAACCATTCCCTCACCTCCTTCTATTCCACTTAGGAACCCGATTCCTTTTCCTCAGGCCATTTCTAAGCCAAATAAGTCCTTTGAACTCGATCCTAAAATGCTCAACATGTTTAGACGTGTTGAATTCAACATTCCACTCTTAGATTCCATAAAAAATCCCTAAGTATTCCAAGTTTCTTAAAGAATTGTCCACCCACAAGAGGCAACTTAGGACCTTGGAAAATGTTTCCACCCGACAGTCTATTCCCATAAAGTGTAAAGATCCAGTGACCTTTACTGTTCCATGCCAAATTGGAAGTTCTAACTTCGATGATGCACTCATAGACTTAGGAGCTTCAATCAATGCCATGCCCAAATCCATCTTCTCCAACCTTGGTATAAGTCCCTTACATCCAACAGGTGTTGTCATTCGATTAGCCAATCAAATCACAACCAGTACTAAGGGAATAATTGAGGATGTCCTTGTCTGAGTCAATGATCTTATCTTTCCAGCTAACTTCTATGTCCTTGATATGGATGGTGAGACAACTTATTTCAAATCTCCTATAATTTTAGGAAGACTTTTCCTCTTGACATCTAAAACCTAAATTAATGTCCTTACTAGAATCTTATCCATGGAATTTGGTGACAAACTGATCAAGTTCAATATTTTTTAATCCATGAAACACCCATCAGAGAATTAATCTGCATTCTCTATCAATTCTTCTAAAACTCTCTCTGAGAGTTGTTAAATCCCAATCCATCATGTCCTTCTTGTTATACTGATAGAGGAGTTTGTGAATATTTCATCCTCATTAATCAAGTCATAAATGAAGAAGTTGATGTTGACATTACAAATGAAAACTCCTTTGATCTAAAGGATCTTGAAAATTATTTAGAATATAACCTTTCCTCTGACCTCCACTTCTCCAACTTGGATGATAATGAGGAAAATGAACAAGCATGTTACTTTTTTTATTCATATTTGATTATCAAACATTCATCATTTCCTATCCATGATTCTAAAAATTCTATTATATGTGAGGTGAACCCCAAACCAATGTGTTTATATTGTCTTTATGGGAGTGAAGGTTGTGATATTTATTCCATAATTAATAAAGTTAACATTGGTGACGTTGAAATTGACCATTCTTTGGTGAACAACATTGAAATAAAGGATATTGAAAATTTTATTAAGTCTTATGAATCCACTGATCTTCATTACTCTACGTCGATAAGAGATGAAATAAATGAGTCAAAAACAATTGGGATCTCATACTGTGGTTTTCTGTTATCTGATCCTTACATAAATAAACCATCAGAATTGAGACATATTCCTGAATTTCCAAGCATAGAAAACCATCACTTTGTGGATAAAATAATTCCACACATTGGATACCAATGGGAGAATAGTCATATTCTATTTCCACCACCATTTAATTTCAAGCACAAAATCATGTAAGGGGATAAGTTATCCAATGAACAATAAGGCATCCCAAAGGAGAAGTTTTTCTGGAAGCACTTTGTAGTTTAAAAAATAAGATGGCCACCGTCGGACTATGGGTAGTCCACTGCAACTATCTAGCTGTAGACAAATAAATGCAGAACCTTTTGGGAGGAAACCCATGTTTTCTTTTACTTTTATGAAATTTTAATTTCTTTTTAGTTTTTCATTATATGTATACAGATTTTTCTTTTTTCAGGTAACATCCCACAATCCTGGAACCACATCGACTTCCATCTGATCCCCAAATTCTGCAGTTGACCCACCACTGGATAGAGATAGAAACCCACCAAATCCAAACCAGAGGGTACATCTTTCTCTTTAACCCCACTTCTCTCTCTCTCCCTCTCTCTATTTATTCTTCCACCCTCATTCTCATTTTTTTCCACTTTCCCCAACACATTTTTTATTTACTCTTTCTCTTTTGTGTGGGTGTGTAATTTAAAAACTAAAAAAAAACTAAAAAATAAAAAAATGTAAAAAAAACCAAAAGATTCATACTTACTCATCTTCAATTTTAAAATTTTTTCCAACCATTTTGGGGAGTCAAAAGACATGGTTTCATCTAAAAAATCTTATGTTTTCATCATATATTTGGATAAAGAATATTGTGTCAATACCAACAAATTTTGAATTCTCATTTTTTGATTTGTAAAATGATTTTTCCAAACCATGAGGAACAAAATTAGCTTTCATGCCAAGGACACCTATATACATATATTAAAAATGTGTGTTTTTTACCCCCATTTGTGAGTCTTGAGTTTATGGACCTTTGAGCTAAATTTCCTACTTTAGTGTGAATTAATATGATAGAGGCATTTAATGAACCACATGATAATCACAATAGCCAAATTGCCTCCCATTTCCCTTACATTAATCCTTTTTTTTAAAGCCCCTTAAAGCCTATGAAAACCTTTTCTTTGATAGCCACATTAAAATCCCAATACCTTATCCCACCCATTATCAACATGGTTTTTTCATTGCATATTTTTTTTTTGAAATTTAAGTGTGTGTGGGGGGGATGGATTTCATTTTGGGTACCCTTTGTTGATTTCAACATGTTATCATATGCTTGAGGGAAAACATCCATTTCAGTGTTGGGGAGAGGTTTTCATTCAGTTAGTTTTTGGGAATGTAATGTACTTTCATTTATGTAATTTTGTAAATGTTATTGACAAGTGTTCAAAAAAATCAAAAAAATCAAAAAAAAAACAAAAAATGAACAAAAAAGTTGGGTTGTTTATTTGGTATGTCAAAAATTACCCTTCCTCAACCTTTTATGTTTTTATAACAATTACAATTAGTGTTGTGAGGAGATCAATCATGGGTTGGGATATGAGTGTGATATCTTTTCCAAGTTCAACTTTCAGAAAAAAAGAGAAAAAAAGAAAAAAAGATCACTTGCATTATATTCTTATGTCATTAGGAGAAGTTTTGTGGTTTTTAAATATTTTATCTTCTCATCCATTTAAAATTTTCTTCCTCTCTTGTGTCTTTTTTCACACAATAATTCACTTGTAAATATGTGTTTTCATTTCCTTCCATGTTTCATTTCAAAAAAAATGTGCATTGCTTTTTCCATGTTGGTATTTCACCCCATTTTTTCCTATCTTTTGGATATCATCTTCCTACCATCCCATAGCCACTGAAAAACCCCTAAAAAGACCTCTTGATTTTTGAGCACTTTAGGATAGATAGTGAAATCTGAGAGCACTTACAAACTCCAATATTTTCACTTTTGGTTGGTGAATGTGTTGAGCTCCATAAATTAATTTTTTCATCTTGAGAGGAGTAAGTTTTGTGTGCCACCATTTTTCATTTCTAAATTTGATCATGAAAAATTTAATTTTTTTTGGAACATTGTTTATGTAGAAACTTGTGGTGGAATTCAATATGGATGAGTGAAATTGTCTAAAACTCCCCTGATTGGGGAAAACAAAATTTTAATATTTTTTGGAGAGTGAAAATGATTTTGGCATGTTTTTATATTTGTTTCACATGAGGACATGCACAAGAATAAGTGTGGGGGATTTGATGTTATTAATATTTTCATGACTTATTATATACTCCCTTTATTGATTTTATATGAAATGTGCATAATTTTGGTGAAATATTAATGTTGTAATACTAAGTATAATTTTTGAGCATTTTTAGAAGTAGTCCAATTGTGTCAGTTTACTATTTTATTTATAACTCTCACCCTACTAATCTAAATTGTGTTGTTACTATTTTTTAGGATTCCTTATTCAATATAAAACATTTCATTTGAAGGGATCATGGGACAATTATTCCATTTTAAGGCTCCAATGGACCACACAATAGGGACTACAGAATTTGTAAAGAAACTGGACCATCCATAAAGATTGAATTACTGGGATTAATATAGAAGTGAAAATTCCTTCACTCTCATCACAGGTTCGGGGGACCATGTAAGGAGTTTTGGATAAATATTTCAAGGCCAATGCCAACGACAAGGGGCCCAAATGATTCATTTAAACTCAGCCCATCATTCTGGAAGGGAATTACAATCAGAATAGTATTCATGACATATATCCTTATCTACTCATCACATCAAGCTGAGATTTTTCAGTGTGAAATAGGGGATATAGGTTTCCGACTTTGTTGAAGAAAGAATTCGGATTTGAAGGCATATTTCTATTCCAAAATCCATTCACATTTTGGACATCAAAAAATCATGGATTGAAATGAACATTTTAACTTTGCTTAATAAAACTGCCATATCATTGGCTACATAGGTCCAAATGCCTCCAAATTTTGAGATTAGTCGCCAATTATTCTTATCTATTACTTTGAAGAAGGATATATCTCGAGATTTGGCTGTCTATATGTCCAAATCGTCGAGCCAAGTGGAGGGACAAATTGGGAATGAAAACAATCCACTTCCTCGGGCTATAAATACGTCCCCCTCCTCTCCTTAAAAGGAGTTGGAATTTCAGAAGATATGAGCACATATTGGAACCACCAAAGTCTTTCCAAGTGATTTAGAGGACCTTCCATACTCAATTTTTCACTTTCTATACCTTTCCTCCTCTCTTTGTTTTCATTTACTTTTGTGTTATTCATTTTTGTAATCTTGTAAGTCTATTTCTTTGTAATTCAATTTTAATGAAAGTTTCTTCTTCAATATCTCTTATTATCATTCAACTTCTATATTTTAATATTATTGTTCTTAAAATAGTTTAAATATAGTTGAATCCACTTCCCTTATTTTGATTTCTCATTCAATCTAAAGTCGGTATTTAATTCCCTTCATCATTTGTGTGTGTGTTCGACGCACCACCCTTCTCTTATAATTTCCTTTTACTTATCTTCTTAATTTATTATCATAACAATTATAACCAGATTACTAATCATTTATATGTATGAGTAAATCTACCATTTGGGTGATTTATAATTTGGGGATATTAAGTGATTGAGAGTCTTTGCTCGATGAGTATTCTTTGTGTTAATATTGTGTATGTTGAAATTTATATGTCGTGGATTAATGACATGTTTTGTTTAATATGTGGATTCCATGGATTATTGGAACAAAAAATACACTACCATAAACAATTAATGGAAATGATTAGAAACCTAAGTTAAATTATGTCTTGGATTAAAGCTTTAACACTTGGGAATTCCGATCAAAATCATATTGTGAAGTGAGTATTAATTTAATGCAATATAAATCAAAGCTCCAGGATATCATAAGCTTAAATTTCCAATAATGAACTCAGCCCAATATTTATAAATTTGTTAAATCAATCTTAATCAATCAATCATTTCATAAGCTCTGCAAAAAAACCCCCCAATCAGAATACAATCAACTAAAAACAAACGACTATTAAAAAGTATCATCACTGAGGATTCGACCTGAGTGCTACTATACACATTAGCAGACCATCAGAACATTGACTGGTTGATAGGTGACAATCAACCACTCTTTCAGAAGACAAGGTTGTAAAATTCTCAAAACAATTCCCAAGGATGATATTTTGATCATGGAATGGAATGAAATAAAGTAAGTATATTTTATCATATTCTCTATCTTGATAGTAAAATTATTCCTCAACTAAAGAAAGAGAAAGATAAATCTATTGAGACTTATGTGGAATATAGTGTTATCCTATCAAGGTATGATTTTTAAAACTTAATATTATTTTTATAATGGTATATACAATATTTTATATTATTTAATAAATAAACAATAAGTTTCTAAGTATAAAATTTGAAATGAATTATCTGTATTTTAGATTATACTTATAAAAAAATACAATTAATTTTTGTTAGATGAAACAAATTTTTTAGGATGATATTTATTTAAGGGTTTTGAATGTAACACCTTAAGATTTTAATATGTAATTCTCCTTTAAATATTATATTGTTCGATATCTTATGTTACATACTACACAAAGCTAAAATAAGCTATGATATATTATAATAAACTGTTAGTGAAAGGAAATATATAAATCAATTATGATATATAAATTCTATTATTTTTATAAATGATTAAATATAATGATTTGAAAATAAATAATTAATGTGATATAATTAAAATAATTTAGTGTAAAAAATGCGCATTTTTTTAAATCATTTGTCTTAAAGTGTTGTGTGTTTTAATAAATTTTCCACTTTTAAAATAATTCAATAGATGAATAAAAAAATCAATAATCAATTAATTTTATATTTATAGTAATTAAGATTGTGATCCCTTGAAATTTAAACAATCTATTAATCTATAAATGCGAGTTTTCTTTATTTTCTTTATTTCCATTTATAAAACAAATTTAAAAATTTTATAAATTTATTTTTATGAAATGAAATTCTTTTTTTGGATTCATTTTATCAAAATTATCTTAGTATTAAATGTTTTTATTTTTCTAATAGTGTTTATTTTTGGGTAAATAATTAAAATAACAATTTTTCAAATACTGTTAATTTTATGAAATTATAATGGTATATGAATTAATTAAAGGTTTATGATTTTTTTTTCATAAAACAAAAATATATTTAAAATATAATATAAATCATTTAAAAATATAACTTTGAACTTATAAATTCATATTTGACATCTTATTATTCTAAGTAATGTTTTTATTCAAATAAAAACTATTTTTGGTCTTTCCCTTTTAATAAAGTATTCAAAAGGCTCATTTTAGATTTTTTTGGTTAAAAAATAAAACAATTACCCTTTTAATAAAAATAATAAAATTAATTTAGTGGTAATAAAAATTATACATGGTTTTGGAATAAAAACATTTTTATTCTTAAAATGGCATTTTTCTAAAAACCATTTCTCATTACATTTTGAAAGCTTACATTAAAATTAATTTTTACCAATTATATAAATTTAATCTTATAAAATTAATTGAATATTTATGACCATAATTTTATAATTTCGTAATGTGGAAAAATTGTTCATGAGTCATAATGAATAGTTACCATAGTAAAAGTTTCTCACTCTTGTAGATGTTAAAAGGGATATCAAGGGTGTAAAACTAAGTGATAAGAATTAAAATATCTATAAAACTTTACTAGATGTTATTTATTGAGTGTATTTAGAATATAAATTATTAAATCTTTTACATTTCGTGATATTGTATTAACTTTCCATGAAAATTACTTTTATTATATTTTAATGTTCTTAATATTTACAAAGGTGCCACTCCATCAATTATAAAATAAAACCTCCTCTTCTCACTTATTCACCACCTATAAGGTCTCTTATCTTGAGAAATTACTTCCATAATACCCCAATAAATCCTTTATTCATGACCTAGAGTATCTGGCCTTCCCAAAATATCGATCTAATAAGCCTTAATGTGTAAACTGAAGGAAGACATCCAAGGAGGTGGTGTAAGTCTTAACTAAATTATTTCAATATTATTTCATCATATACCTCATTAAAATTTATTTTAACCATTATAATATAAATAAATAAGTATATTTAATAAATTGAAATTTTTTTATGTTGATGGAAGAACAATTTTATACCACCTTTTAATTTAGTGTAAAATAAAAACATTGCTCATGTATACATATGGAATGCTGTCTCCGTGAAGTTATATATTTAGTTTTTCATAGTCCAATCACATTGATGTTTATAAATATGTAATTAATTAATATATATATTATATTTATAAAATAATAGTGATTTTATAAATATTATATATTATATACCTTCTTACCCTACTATCCATTGGAAAATAGAAATGTTACTTGTGTTTACCCGCAAAATACCTCTTCCACAAAGTGATATAATTCATTTATCCTAAAAACAGCATATGGTTGTTAAAGAGGATGAATTTAATAAAAACTAAAATTTTTATTGAATAAATACATTTATTTTAAGGCTAAACCTCTATATATTATATTTTATTTTCACGCATTAGAAAAATGAAAATAGTGCTTTTGCGTATGCGTGGTATACCATCTCCTTGAGTTACATATCTAATTTTTCATCTACTACTTACATGAATGGTTCTAAAGATTTTTAATATGTATAAATATGATATATATTACATTATTAATATTATATATTTAATGAAATCAGGCCCAATGTGTAAGGACTAGAACCACCAAATCAAAACATGAAAGAGAAACAAAAGAGTTAACACCAAAATAATTGTTTTTTTAAAAAATAATAGTTAATTAGTAGAAGGAAGTTATAAATAAATGATATATATGGTCATGATATAGATGAATTATAAAAATGAATTTTCTTGTATTGGTTTTTTGAACACTTATGATTAAGAAGAAATCTAAGGTTAATGTTTCTCATCTCAAACTTCTTTCTTTGAGACATGTTTTGAATTATAAATATATTTACAATAAATAGTCTATATTTTTGGATTTGGTGGCCTAGAACCAACTAATTTGTAATTTATTCATTATTAAATACCTTATCACATCTTGATTGTTCTTCTGTGTGAAAATTCATGTGATAATGTCCTAAAGACTGCTGTTGCATGAAAGGGTCATAGCGGATCCCTGCTATGATGAGAACCCGGAAGTTCCATAACACTATTCTTGAATATATGTTCTATGGCCGGATGATGTTATTTGAGGGACACAAATAATACACGTTATTAGGGGTGAGGACTCATAAAACAATGAGGTACCTTCTCTTGGTGTGCGCCCTTGGTAATATTCTGGAGGATATTTTGAGAATGAGACCCACCAGTAGGAAATCCACATTTCATAGTGCCATTGGATGTTCCTATCTATGGATGCGTGTTTTGGTCCTTAGACTTTAAGATTATTATTAATGGGTATTACAACTCACACACTTAAATGTATTGATGAAAACTGTGATGACACACTGTTCACAGTGAGGTAGGATATGTTGGGTGCGTCATGAGTAATACTACATTAATAGATACTGCGAGAAAAGATTTGTCCCTTTTGTTCTGTAATAGAAGTAGATATCTCTGGCCCTTTTATGGAATTGATATAACTTAAAATCCATGGACATGGTAAGGTATGGGTGAGTTCAATTCCAGAAAGTCAAAGAAAGAATAATCGAGCACATGTGCTAATGGCACTAGCATGCAACCCACTTGATTCGAGATATCGTGACAAATGGATTATATTACATGGTAAGCGTTTGTATGAGGTGACATGTTATTGCAACGTTTACTTCTTTCTCTATGGGCGCCTTGGCATGTTTCTAGATGGTAACCTTAGACTTTAGGCAGGCTCTGCCTAATGCCACTGAGAAAGAGGTCTAGAGGGTCACACACTAAGTGTGTCCATGTATCTCAGTTAAATATTAATTTAACAAGTTAAATAAGGATTATTCTCAACTGTGGTTTAATAATTATTTTAGGATGCATGATCGCATTTATTTCGACACTAGTTATTCGAGAGAATATATTGTGGACGAAATAATATATATTTATTAGCGAGCAATGCAGTTACATTTATTTAAGAAATAAATAGCCATTACTCAAGGACTAATAAATGTGGTGGAGTAAATAAAGAAAAATGTAAAATAAAAGTACACGCCATGTATATTGAATATGCACACCATATAGTTTTATAGAAAATGAGTACACGCCATGTATTAATGATTACACGACGTGTAGTTTTTCCAGTTTGGATTTTGAGGAAAAAATATCATTTTATTAAATGATATTTATTATAATCAGTGTGGGCGCATGTTAAGGAATTAATCATTCGACATGGGGGTTTTCAATAAGAGTTAATGAAATAAATAAAACGTGTAACACATTTATTTATTGTCATAACTCTATAACCTCAAACCCGATTATAAATATCCTCACAATCCCAACAATTTTTCCCAATCGTTGTGCACTACAATTCTGGAGAGTTCTCTCAAGGCCAAAATAACTGCTTCCTCCAAGAACTCTCTCAAGACCGAGAGAGATCCACCACCACCAGATCAAGCCGATCGAAGGTGGACATCGCAAGCGAAGTCTATTCCGTGCGAGCACCCAGAGATCCATTCAGCGACGTACAGAGATACGTGGAACATGTGTGGATCACCACTAAAGTAATCCTACACTTGGATTCTATGATGCAGCAACGGATCACACCGGATCATGACTGGAGACATCAACGAAGAAAGAATTCCATCAAGGTAATTCTTATCAATTATAATTAAAATAATTAAAACCAACATATGATGATCCTATCTCTATGGTTCTGGGACTCCATATTTTGTTCTTCGTTCTTTGTTTTATTCTAAAGATCTGGTGTTTTACATCGTGATAGATCTCAGATTGATCATTGTTAACGCAAAAAATTAAAGTTGGACACTCCCACCAATGCACTACCGTTGTGCCCCGAACCTACAAGTGGTATCATAGGGGTCATATCATTGATTATAATTATTTAGTTTTTCTTTGGTGATTTACACATTTAATAATTTAGTTATTTCAATTAAAGTTAATCGTTCTTTAAAATTTGAATCTTGAGATCTGTTCCTCCCCTCTCGTTTCTCGTTCACCTTACAGAAACAAATTTTTCTTTTAATTTTCATTAAAATAAAATAGAGGAACTCATATAAAGGTTCCAAATGTTTCTGTATGTACAACACCAGAATACACGACGTGAATTCAGAAGTAC
The DNA here is from genome assembly GCA_963277665.1 of Viscum album. Taxonomy (NCBI): domain Eukaryota; kingdom Viridiplantae; phylum Streptophyta; class Magnoliopsida; order Santalales; family Viscaceae; genus Viscum; species Viscum album. The sequence continues at coordinate 1,779,359,581 of OY728151.1, read as the reverse complement.
ACACCGTGTAGTCTAGGTTCAAAGCATTGGACTGGTCCTCCAAATCAGGTAGTGTATTGGATCCTATCTAAGTCATTTATGACACTTTGTGTTAACCAGGAACAAGTGGCACACGATTTCCAGATGACATGCCGTGTGGTCCACTGAACACGGCGTGTAGTCCCTTTGGGCTGGGATTGGATGGTGTATCCCATACAGGGCTTGCACGGCTAGAAACCATGTTACGCGGATACTACACGATGTGTGTCCAACGGAACACACCGTGTACTCTGAAAATTTACAAAGTACATAAACACGATATGTCCATGGGCGTGTACTTCGGATGGACGGAGAAGAAAATTACACACCCTGTAGTCGGAACTACAGTCCGTGTACTCGCCCAAATTACACAGATTTATTAAAATTTATTATATTATACAAACCCTTGAGACATGTACTATAGTGCAGGCGTAAAGATGAGGCACAACATGTGATAAGTGTTTTATATATATGTGTTTAATTTAATATCTGCGTAATAAACGGGAATTCACCAGGTTGCCTCCAAGGTACAAGTTACGTATAAAGATAATTTTAAATGAATTTATTTGTTTAAAATTAAGATGGATGGGAATCTCAAGGAAATTCAGAAAAGGGTTTAATATTAAAGGATTGATTAATTAAAAATAATTAATTGATTCGAGTGTGATTTATATTAAAAACAGAATGATTAGAGAATTGAATTCTAGTTTTATTTATGCGTAAATATCATTTCATATATGGATGATCATGAGCTAAATCAAGACCTTTGTATGTGAATGGTTTCTTTAATTAATTTATTTAAATTAAATTTGTTGGACTGCAAGCCTTCTCCTCATTAATATGTAGGGCCTGCACGCCCAAGGATTATTTTATGTAAAACTGCCTTTTTACCCCTCACCTGCATGTGAGATAAATGCATATGTAATGGATATAGCTCCCAAGCTAGTGGAGGCGGCTCAAGATAGAAGCCAATGAGAAACCAATCCAAGGAGATACAAAGGTGGACAGGTGGAAAGCTATAAATACAAACCAAAAAGGTTCAAGGTATTTCTCCTCTAGGTCTTGGGTTAGATTATCAACATCTAGATAAACTAACCAATAGAAAAATCTCATGATCATTCCATTTACTTTATTTCTGTCAGTTACATGGTTTATTTATTGTGGGCATGCTGTCACGATCACACTATTAATGAATTAAAAAAGCATGCAAGATGGAACTAAAATAAAGACCGTCTTATGCGTAAATGTTATCTTAGACATGGTTAATCACTTAAGTATATCCCACTTAATATTAACAAGCATGTAATAAAAGATAATAAAATGGAAATTTACTTATAAGGATAAAATCCCTCAAAGAAATATTATGTCGGTATAGCCTTCCATAATCTTGGTTAGAATCGAACCATAGTTCAAAGTGCTTGACCAACCCTAGTTGGGGTGCTTTCAATTATCGGGGAATTATAATTCAATATTTTGGGTTGAATTGACTTGGTTCTCATCAAGGGTTGACTGCCACAACAGGACTTGTTGTGACCAAGAGGCGAAGGTTGAGGAAATCCAAAATAAAAGGATTTCATGATTGGGTAGTCCACTCAGCAGATCAAGGAGTTGCGAGTTAATACAGTTGGAATTTGGAATGCCTACCTAAAACCCTTCAAGTTTCTTGACCAACCCTAGTTGGGGTAATGTGAAGGGTAATATGGATCCTTTCCACTAGAATATTCAGGAAAAAGAATATTCCAAAGTCAATGCTGAGGGCTATTGGATTTTGATAAAATAGTAGGAGACTAATAAGTATTTATTTATTTATTTGTATCAGTATTTATAATAAAGTACTAAACATTTTCTCATTTTAATTTGTAGAAACGGAAATAAGGATGAATTCAAACATATCATTGTGAACCATACTCGAGAAGGAAAACCTTCTCACCAGTACCAATTTCCAAGAGTGAAAAAGGCGTTTACGAGTCATCCTTCGCCACGAAAGTAAATTGTATTTGCTAGAAGATACTATTCCAACTGTTTCTAGAAAGGAGGCCAGTGATGAGGAACTATATCTCTACATGAAACACATGGATGATGCCACAAATGTCCAGTGTTTCATGCTATCATCCATGTCTAATGAGCTCTTTAAGCAACATGAAAACATGGACGCGTATAGTATGATGTCTCACCTTAAAGATCTATACCAAGAGAAGGTGAGAAATGAGAGATATGAGATCTCCAATGCTTTATTTACAACTAAGCTTGGAGAGTCTATGCCAGATGGGCCTCATGCAGTCAAGCTTATTGGCTACATTGAATGCCTGGACATCTTAGGGATTAAGTTCCTGTATGATTTTTGTACAGATCTCATTCTATAATCACCGCCCAAGACCTTCTCTAGCTTCATTGTCAATTATAACATGAGAAACAATGAGAAGAGTCTATCGGAACTTCTGACCTTAATTCTACAAGAAGATAAGGACATGGGGCATTCCAAACCTGCAGTTCTTATGGTGAATAAGAAAAGTAATGACAAGGCAAAGGGTCCAAAGACTTATAAATGTTCTGAAGCCCCTGAGCGTCATCCTTCCAAGAAGGGGAAGATCCAGAGGCAGAGCAAGGAATGAGAGGCAACATGTTTTGCATGCGGAAAGCAAGGCTACTAGAAGAGAAACTGCACCCAGAAGCATGGGGACACTAAAGGTGAATACGTTATCAAGTGTAATATTTCTATTTCTACTAATTTGGTATTAGATATAGCTTATAGGGCTCACATATGTATTAAAATGTAGGAACCAAGTAAATTTAGAAAGATTACCAGAGGAGATGTGGATCTTCGAGCTGCCAATGGCGCAAGGCTAGCTACATTGGCTATTGGCGATTACCACCTCTCATTACCGACTGGGATGATTTTGGTTTTTCATAATTGTTATTATGTGCCTAGTGTTACCAAGAACATAATTTCTGTATCTTGTTTGGATATGGATGTATTTATTTTCATATTTGGAAATAAGGGTTGTCTATTTTATAAAAACAATGTATATTATGGTATGAGACATTTAAATAATGGGTTGTATATATTAAATTATGAGAACCAAGTGTTGGAAATCAATAATGAAGAAAACTCATATGAATCATACATCACCCTGTTGTGGCATCACCGTCTCGGTCATGTAAACGAGAAGTGCTTTCCAAATTTCTGCCAAGATGGCTATTTAGACTCTACTAAGCTAAAACCACTTGATAGATGTCAATCTTGTTTACAAGGTAAAATGGCCAAGCTGCCTTTTGGTGGATAGGGTGAAAGGGCCACATAGCTTCTAGGATTCGTGCACATAGATGTATGTGGACCATTTACAGTATAAGCTAGAGGTGGATATTCTTACTTCATTACTTTTACTGATGATTTGAGTATATATGGATATGTCTAGTTAATGAGGTATAAGTCAGTAGCCTTAGAGAAATTTAAGGAATTCAAGAATGAATTAGAGAATCAGATCGGTGGAATTACATGTTATTACTATGATAAACCACACATATATTCTTATCCTTTGATTATTTATATTATTTTCCAAGTATTCTTTCAATTTATATTTTATTTTACACTAAAATACACCAAAAGGTTTTTTATAATAAAATACAACCTTATTTATTTTTTTGGTCAGGAATCCTTCTCTTTCACATATATATTTTTATTTTATTTTTTACAATTAAATTATTTATAGGGTTCAATTTTCATTAACATTGAATTTATATTCAAAAGTTTAAAATTAATATTTTTTTTGTATTTTAAGAAAAAGTAATTTTTGACTTTCTTTATAAAAGTATGAAGAGAATCTATTTTTTATCAATTTCAGTATGAATGGATTTTCCTACCATTATATACCATCATCATAATTTTTCTTATTTTCAATGTTTTAATGGTTTTAAAAAGTAATATATATTCATAATATTACAATTAATTTTTCAAAGTAAGAGGTTATTATTTTCTTAAATGTTTTGTAAAGGGGTTTCACTATATTTATATATATAATTTATCTTATCATCCTTATTTTATTACTTAAGTATAATTTACTTTCAATATTTTATTTTTTAGTTATTTAAAAAAAAATATTCCAAATGTATTTTTGACACATCATGAAAAGTGTTTTATATGTGATTTATAAATTCTTTTTTTAAAAAGGTTACAAATGATTTATGATTAATTCTTTTTCAATGTTTTTCTTAAATTTTACTCAATATTTCCCATGTGACTTTTCATTAATGAAACACTTTAATTTTTGATGAATTTGTGGACTTATTCATCTCAATGTTAAATATTATAATAGATATATTCTTAATCATTTCAAATATTTAATTGTCCATATAACAATTAATCCATAATATTTAAACAATCCCTTTTATGTATATCATAATGGGGGTGTTTACAAAGAAAGACATCATCTTTATGGAACGGGTAAAAATTGAAAAACTATATACTTTTAAATTATACATGGATGATTATTGACTGCTAAGGTATGTTGAATATTTACTAAGTGAATATTGACATTTCATATTCTATTTTTCCAAAATTAATGTTTATTACAAAGGTATATATATTATGTATTAAATTTATATTCATTTCTTTCATAAGATGAATGCATTGGACTTATTAAGTGATAGTTGGGGTCTAAAAATAGATATCACCTGGATGTATGGGTAGGTTTTATGAGTCAATTTAGCCATGGAATTTAGTGTATGAATACATGATTATTTATAATGTCTTGTCATAAGGTCTTCATTGAATATTTATAATGTCTTGGTACACAACGTTGATGATAACATTATGATTTTAGACATTATGAATTTCATGACTATGAAATGAGTTATTATTATCCATATTATTATTTACATTTCTATGTCACCAATATATGTATTTCAAGCTCATTTGATTAATTATTTATAATTATTTGTTTATAATTTATTTATTCCATATTATTCATGCCTTATCTACTCTATATAGCTTGCACTATACACTTTCTCTAACTCAGCATATGAGCTCACCCATTTTTGTGTCTCTATTTTCCCAGGTTATGAAAGAGGGTAATGCATATGATATATCTATATGGGTATCAAGAATGTATAATTTATTTGAAAATTTTAAGTCTTTTTAAGGAATAAGGAAATATTGGTATAATGAAAAAAAATTCTCATTGAATGGGAAATACATGAGCCTTGTTAATTGGATGTTTTCCTAATCCTCTAAAGTTCTAAACCAAAAATTTCATAGTTATGTTAGAAACTCAATAATTTATTTAATGTTGTAATTATTGAAGGTAAAAATTGGGTCACTTGAGTTGTTTTTAATCCATTGCGTAATGTTTATGTTTTTATCACCAAATTTTGGAGTATAAGTCTGAGGCGTTGAATGAAATTTGTAATGGATAAGGTTGTATATAGAGAGCATAGAATGGATGGTATGGCTTCAACACAGATTGAATGCATTGTCCAAAATTATGTAACATAGTTATCGAATACATCGAGGGAAAATTTGAGTCATTCGGTGAAATTAATCATTGATTAAAAGTAAAATTAGGAAAATGAAAATGGGTTTGTAAATTTAGACTAAATTGAATTGTAAAAGGCCATGAATTAATTACATGTCCAATAAATATTTCAAGTATATGAATTGTCCCAAAGAATCCTACACAATTCTAGGAGCCCAAGTATAATAATTTTTATATTGATAAATTCAGAAATATGTTTTATTTCATGGTATTTTAAAACCAATAAAACACTATATAAAAATTTGTATGAAAAAATTGAAAAAAATTAATCACACCCTTTAATAATAATCATTTTTAAACCACACACCCTCTCATTAATTATGATTTTATTTATACCCACTATAAATGTAAGATCCTATATCTATCTAGTTTAACCCTATTTGTGTTTCTGATGTCTTAGGTACTCATAGGAGGCCTAGATTAGGCCTTAAGGTGTTTAGTTTAATACTTTAATATTTTACAGTGTGTCTTTTTAAAAAAAATTCAAACTCTTCAATAGATTAGATTTCAAAGAACACTGATCTTAAAATAACTATAAAATATTATTATTATAACCTACCCATTAAATTGATGCGAATAAATATTATTAACCAAATATAAATTATATAATTTTCTAACTCCTTTTTAATGTATTAATTAATTCTTTGTGATTATGTAGATAATTTTTAGTAATGTGATTTTGTTCTTCAAATATATGTTTTCTCTAAAAGGTGATTTTTAATAATTTCCATGAGAAAATATATATAATTAATTTTTGAAATTTTTATTAAATGAATTTTACATAATAGATTTAATTTTTTGACACTGTATAACAAAATTAGCTTAGGGTAATTTTTTTTGTTAATTTTTTAAAAATGTTTATTTTTTGGTATAAAAAGTGAAAATACAACTTTACGAAATACCATAAATATTATGAAATAATAATGATTTAAAATTAATTAAAAATTATTATTTATAATAATTTATTTAATTAATGGAATAATAAATAATTTTTTACACTTAGAAATACATGCCTATTATTTTGAAAACCATTATTTTACCTTTTAAAAAAACCGTTTTTATGGGTTATATGCGTAATATATTTAGAATTTTATTTATCAATTTATTAAATTGAATCAAGAAAAATTGATTCTATATTTTTTATTTAGGAGTTTAAAAATAGTTTATAATTTGTTTTTATTTTTAGGAATAAAAAAGTTTCCATGGAAAAAAAAAATTTACCAAAGTATAGGTAAAATAATACAACTAGTTAAAGTTCCAAGGTAAAGGATTAAAATACCTAAAAAATACATCATTAAATGAATGGTTGATTTATTTATATACCTTAACTAGACTTTAAAACATTAATTTTCATCTAGATTAGTTTTAATTATTTCCAACCAAATGTGGTTGGCTTTAAATATAAAATATTCTTTGTTAAATCACTTAAAACCACCCCTCCTCAAGTATAAATACCTACCGACACCACACCATTTATTCTCAAAAGACATAAAGCTCCTAAAATATATAAAAAAACTCTCCTACACACTATACCTACCTCCAAGTTCTACTTTTCTCACCCAAAGACCAATTCCAAGGTCTTTAGGGGGTCATTTAAGAAGGTGATATTGAAGAGGTAATTTTCTAAAAAACCTCTCTTTTTTTATTTTTTTCTTTTACCTTAACCTAACATTAATCATACATCAAGGCATAATAACTCCATAATCATGTATATACTGAAATTTTATGTTTCTAATAAAATTTATTATATCCATATCTTTTATTACATACTATTATTCAAAGAAACAAAACCATTTTCCAAATTATAGAAGTTACCCATCTATGTGGAAAATGATTTTTTATTTTCCATTACTTCCTTAAAGGATGGTCATAAAAGTATTATTTGGTTAAATAATGTTTTAAAAATTATATTATTAACTTTTTAATTTCTTGGAACTAATATATATACAAAATATTAAATAAAATGAAACTAGTTCATGATGGTCGGAAAAACTTCAAAAAATAAACTAAACATTTATCATCAATATATTATCAAATGAATCATCCCCATGTTTAAAATAAAAATCATATTAGAGACCATTTAAACTTATGGATGTGAATTAATACCATTTAATTTCACTTCTAGTGTTTTATTTTCATTTGATAAGAAAATCCATAATTATACACTAATGGATCGTCAATGAAACCATGAAATGAACACACTCGAAACAATGAAAATAATGAAATATTAGTAATGAATGGGTGGTTAGCTATTATAAAAGTACCATATATAGTATTATAAATATGAATATGGTTCTATAATGAATTAATAACTTTCATTAAATGTAACTCCATGACCCATGAAGGCCCGAGTCAATACCTTACTTCATTACATTGACATGATTACAAGGAATCAAATTCTAAAAGATTGAATAGTTTAGAAGATTTGGAAACGTAGATAGCATTAATGACACCCATAACATTTTGGTAAAAGAAATTAAATCATTACGTAAGTAAAAAATCATCTTCCTTGAAACTCATTCAAAGGATTCCTCTTCATAACTTCGAGAAAGGAAACATAACAAGGGTGAGCTCAAATGCTTAGTAAGGTTAAGTACTGTATAAGAAATAATGAATCAATGAGAATAAATTAAAATGGAAAGGTAAATAATTGGGAACAAATTCCATTAAAATAAATGGATAATTCATAATAAATATTGAAAGGTAAATAAATTTAACACATTCGATTTAATAAATAAGTTGGGAATGAAATGCACCCATAGATAAAATCAAAGAGAAAATCTCATGGATAAATAATAATAATTATAGATAAATTATAAATATAGGAAATTTTTAAATATTTTATTTCATTTCTAAGTAATATGAAAACCTATACCACCAAAAACTTTCACAAAATGGTTTAAAACTACAGGTTGAAAGCCATTTAATTTGGACAACTAATTTGTATCATGCGAACTTGTCGAGGCATTGAGATTATATATAAATTACATGAACCACCCATCAATACCAGTCCAAATAATTCCTCATATAGAGTATTCTATTTAATTAAAAAAAAATATGCCCGATCAAGTATCTGTATTGAATAAAGAATGTAGATTTATCAATATTGCCCCATATAATCAGATAAAAGTCAAAGTAAACATGGTATGTAAAAATGGTATATATTTTGGGAAATAGAAAAAATACATCCCCAAAGAATGTGGGTAATTAAGTATATTAAAAATAATAAATTATTATAATAAATATATTATTTCAAGATAAATTTAACAATCACAAAAGAAATTTAGACTGAAAAGATTACTTTTACCACTTGGAAATTTTAAAGCTAAACCGCTTAGGCGAGATTATTAAAATTGAAAATAAAAAAACCATGAATTATGAGTTTATAATGATATGAAATTACAAAGGGGAAGTATATACACCACATTAATGTAAATTGGTTCATAACAACAAATAAGTCTCAACGAAATGTAAATTGAGATGAAATCACTTACCTTGCATTTTCTTTTGTGTGAATGTCCTTTATAATTTTATATAATGGTTTTAAGCAAGTAATTAAATTATAAAATAACCATAATAATATTTTTAATATTACATATTATCTTCTTATAATATATTATTACCATTTTGTTAACAATCTTTCATTATTTTCACTATTTCAGGTGTTAATTTCTATGTTTTTTGAGTATTTTTGATTTTTTATTTGTTGTTACTACTACTTAGATCATGATTTAATCATATAATGAATGTAAAAAAATATATAATTATCATATATATTTATTATATTTTTATTTATAATAATCCATAATATTTGGATGTAGGAAATGAAACACACCGTTCATAGAGATGGCAGACAACACGTACGTGTTAACGCTACTTACATTTCTTTATTATATTTAATAATTACGTGATATATGTGTATATTATCATTATAAAATAATTTTTATATAAAATATGTCAATTTTTTTATTAAAACAATCCATTAATACATTCCATGTATACCATGTACAAATCACATCGTTTTGAGGAGGCGGTAGTCCACACTTCCACAAATGATGTAATCATATTCCCACAAAATGGAAATCATAAAGGTATATGTTATATAAAAATTAAAGATGCATAAATAAATAATAAATATAATAAGTATCATATAAAAGATATACATTCATCATTATTCCAATCTTTAAAGGTGGTAATGGGATAATCAATGACATTGGTTTGTGAGGCGATATTCCGCTATAAAAACGAATGATGATTGCCTATCCCATTTGATGGATATGCGGGAATGTGTAGGTTTAAATATTATAATAAAAAATATCAATATATTTTTGATACTATGGTTATTATATAATAATTGTATAAAAATAATTTAAGGGGTGGATAAGTAAATGAAATAAAAGTGATCGTTGAAGACTGTTACCTCTTATTGGGGTAATTCCTTTGGGTTTAAACTAGAATACTAACTTGTTTGGGTTTATTCTCAATGTGAGTATTATATAAGGAGGTTAGGGATGTTGGGAGAATATATTTGGAGAGTTTTTATGATCCAAATGGATTTATAGGTGTGAATACATGGGTGGGGTGAGTGGATTTTTATAGTGGATGGGGAGTGACATTCTTGTAAATATAAAAAGGTAAACCCTATTGAGAGGTATCCCTTACATAATGTGCCTGAAATAATGATTAAAACTATAACCAAGGGGATATATGTTTGAAATAGTCCAATAAAATAGGTTTTTCTCATGTTTCTAGGTAATTTTGGCCATTAATTTTAAGTTCAATCTCTTGTTAAGCTTAATTTTACATTAATAACTATAATTAATTTTTACTCCATTCACAAATATTTTTTGGTAAAAAAATAATTTTATCTTGCTAGGAATTATTAATTATTATTATTATAAATATTTAATCTATTTTCCCAAATGCAAATCACATAAGTGGAAGAAATTAATTTATAATTTATCCTGTAGATGGGATGACAAATTGGGTTTTTAAAGTGAAAATATACAAAAGATTAAAATGTTGTTATATCAAATTTCATTGTGAAATTGGTTCCAATTAACTAAATTGGACTAACTGATTTATAATTAGACTAAATATACTTTCAAACCAAATTAAAATATAATTTAAATGTAAAAATAAATTTAATGAAAAAACTATTTTCAATTAAAATTCAGTATTTCTCAAAATTAATCATAAAATAAACATTTTCAGAAAAATACCAAAAATTAAACCTAACATAATTTTTGAAATTATTATTATAGAAATGAATTTTATTTTATAAAATAAAATTTAAAAAGTTTCATTATTTAGTTTTAGAATAGGTACTCCATTAAAAGGCAATAAAACTACCTTTATAAAAATATATATTTTCATGTGTAATATTGGGTTTGTTCTTATATTATATCTATAAAATATATTATATGAATATAAAAACATTATATTTTATAATATATATATATATATATATATATATATATATTCATAAGTTAGTTAATATTTTTCATAACCACAAATTTTACGTCTATAAGATAATTGTAATCTTATTTTAATATTAGTAGTATTTGGTAAAACTCATTCTTGCGTGCAATGAAAGCCATTGAAGAAGATAATTGTTGCATGTAAATGATTATAACCAAGTTTTTCATGAATTTCAAGATATATCATTGATTAAATTTATTTAAAATAGTAAATATATTTTATTATATCGGGATATTATATTCCTTTTTACACTTCCTGTTTCGTTTTATACATGCTATCGAATACAATTTTATTACATTTTAATTTCAGGGTGTTACATTCTGCCCAACTAATTAAATATCATCCCTTCAATTTAGACATGATCCTAGTAATATAGGGTTTGATATTTTAACATACTATTGTTAAAAATCCTACATCTTAAATAGGGTTAATAACACATATTCTTAATAGGAGGGAAAAGTAAACGCGAAGGTCATCACAAAACTAGGCTTTCAAAAAGAATAAAATTAGTGAAAACATGGACATGGAAGAGAAATAGTACATTCAAGTTCTGATGGAGAGTGATATAGAATATTTTCAGCAGAAAGTCGATGAACCTAAAGACTTAAACCATAATTATGAAAAAGGTCATTGATATAAATTGAATTACCATAAAACCATATTGAAAACATGAATTCTTCCATATTATTTAAATAGAACATAGATTATTGGATATATTACATAAATTGAAAAATGTTTTAAACTCCATAAATGATATCATAAACCACATTGTAATTATTCTATTCCAAAGTAGTCATTAATATGTACATTTTACATATTAATAACCTCTTTATCTGACCATAATTAACTTAACATCAGGAACATATTAAGGCTAATATTTCCCTTAACCATGTGTTTTCCAAAAAAATTAAATTGTTATTGAATCAATTTTATTGGTACCGTTCAATATATGATCTCAAATCTTCAATGAAAAAGTTCTAAAATGAAATCCTAATTTACTTCATAAATCATATGATGAGAACATCATCAATAAAATATGTTAAATAAATAATTTAAAGATCTAAATATTGAAGAACATAAATAATTCCACTTTAGTTGTGTTAATTAAATATTCTTTAGCTTGATCCCTTATGTTCTTTTAAGTTATATTCCCTTGATTCTTGAGGAATTCATTTGCATAATTCACCATCCCCTTATAGTTATACAATTGAATAGAATCATTTTCATTATTTCCTTTGCATTATTTTTTCGAGTGACCCTTTTCTCCACATTTATAAAAAACTACCAATATTTTCAAGCATTTATCAGGGAAATTATTTCTATAGTTATAAAACATTGGGAAATACTTCTTTCCATTCCTCCCTTTATTAGTTATTTTCTCTTCCATCCTATTATTCTCATTATTCCCTTTTAATCCATTAGACTTGGATAATTATTTCTCTATCTTTACAGAGCATAAAACTATTTCATTATATGAAGAAAAGGTTTGAGACACCAGTGACCTTTGGATACTTGGATTAATCTCTTCAAATAAGTGAACATTTTTTCACTCCATGTTGCGTATGAAATATATAGCACACCTAACTAACCTTGAAAAGTAACTTCATAATCCGTAATACTTTATTACTCTTTTTATTTAAAATATGGAATTTTCTCTTCAACTTAGTTTTTTTCTCACAAGGGAAATATTTATCAAAAAATGAATCCTTAAAATCTTTACAATACATGAGTTATATTTCCTCCTCCTCCCTAGTGTTCTGGATCAACAACCACCGTCAATTAACATCACCATTGAGAAAATACACTGCAGGTGTAACCTTCTCATTTTCACCACATCCCAATGCCATAAATATCTTCTCGAAATATTTAATCCATTGTTAAACCACAATTGGGTTAGTATACCCACTAAATAATGAGATACACTATTGTATAAAGCAATCCAACATCATAGAATCTAATTATGGAACATGATACTCCATCCGGGAAAGGTTATGTGTCATGACCTGATTGATCTACCGTAATATGTCCCTAACTTTCTCAGTTTCAATAACATCTATGTTGAATTCATATATAGGGAAACTTCTACATTGTCTTTGAGTATTGATACAATTCTTCCTTCCATGTTCCATTTATAAAGAATTTCATGTACTATATTTTCTCTTAAATTTACAATCTTTTTAAAATTTTAAATACGGAATAACACTTAACATAAATTGATAAATTATTTCATAGCTAATCTCATAATGATAATCATGGTTTATTTGGGTTTATCATTACCTTAAAATACTTCATAATGGTTTGGGAATAAAATTTGAATTATCTTAAGCATATCACCTTGGAGTAACAAACCAAGTGCATAGTAAGGCCTATTTTCATATACCGGGTTACGCTCAAATCAGGCATGACACATATTTTTGGTCTTGTTACCCCTAGGTACATCTGTGCTTGAACCAAATCTACCTGTAGTATCCAGATAGGGATGTATTCCTTGGAAGAATCACATAATCTCCACCTTACCAAACTTTCAGAATAATATTTTATTGTTATCCCCAAATTCTACCTTAGGGTTGTGTTCCCTAATCTATCTTTTCCTAAATCTAGTTTCCAAGGTTTATACTAAACTTACTTTAATAACAACTATAACTCCCAACCCCAGAAGACCAGAGTCAGTGCCTTATATGGGCATGATTATAAGGAATAAAATCCTTAAGTACTTAATAGTTTAGTAGTTTTGTAAAACCATATTACATGCATGATACCCATAATACATTCGAAAAAAAAAATAAAGCATAACATAAGTAAAATCTCATCATCCTTGAAACTCATTCGAAGGATTCCTTTTTATAACACGGGGAAAGAAAACCTAAAAATGGTGATCTCAAATTCTTAATAAGGGTAAGTGCAATAGAATCCATAATGAATCAATTAGAATAGATAAAAATGTCAAGGTAAATAACTTGGAACACATTCCATTCAAATAATTGGATAAGGCATAATCAATATAGAAAGGTAAATAATCGAAACACTTTCCATTTAATTAATAAGATAAGAATGAAATGCATCCATATATATTGTCGAAGATAAAATACCATGGATAAATAATAATAATAATAACTTAATTCTCAATGATATAAATTATTAATTATTATACATCATGTTAGAGTCACATGGAAACCTATATTGTGAAGACCTTTCACAAGACAATTTTAAACCATAGGAAGAAACCCATTTAATTTGGCCAACTAATTTGTATCATGAGAACCGATCGATGCATCAAGGGGATATATAAATTATGGTCCCAGTGAATCATTTCCAATCCAAATTATTCCTCATATCGAGTTATCAATTTAGTTAATAAACAATATACCTTATCAAATATCTGTATTGAATTATGAATACAGATTTAACAATATTTTACCTATAAAATAACTTTAAATGTAAAAAATAGATGTAAAAATGGTATATGGTTTAGGAAATAATAATATCCATCACACAATAATGTGTATATTTAAGAAAATTTACAATGTAAAATTATTTTAGTAAATTGATTGTTTCAAGAGAAAGTTAACAGTCACAAAAGAAAGTGAAAATGAACAGATAACTTTTACCACTTGGTAATTTTCAAGATAAACCCCTTGGGTGAGATAATTCAAAGTGAAACTTAAAATAACATGAATTATGAGTTAATAATTATATTAAATTAAAAATTGTTATTATATATCCCACATTAATGTGATTTGGTTCATAACAACAAATAAGTCTTAATGGAATATAAATTGAGATGAAATCCCTTAACATACATTTCCTTTTGGGTGAACATAATTTATCCTAATGTATATTGGTTTTAATAATGTTATTAAATTATAATAGATCTATAAAAATATTTTTAATATTATATATTATCTTCTTATAAGATCTTATTTCTCATTTGTTAACAATCTTTCATTATTTTCACTATTTCAGCTTTTAGTTTTGTAGTTTTTCGAGTATGTTTTGACTTGTTATTTGTTGTTCCTATTAATTAGATAATGATTTCATCAGATATAAGATTTAATCCATGATTGAATAATCATATATATTCAGTATAAATGTATTTATAATAATCCATAATATTTGGATATAGGATATGAAACGCAGCATTCATAGAGACGATATGACATATATACGCATGAACGCTACATCCATTTCGTTGTCGTATTTAAAAAGTTAGTGATATATATATATATTTATATTATCATTACCCCATTATATTTATATCATATATTTCAAAAGTTTTTATTAAAACCATCCTTTAATACATTTCATGTATAGCGTGAAAAAATCACATCACTTTGACGAGATGGTAGTCCACACTTCCACAAATGATGTTATCATATTCCCAAAAACTGGAAAGCATAAGGTTATGTGTTATATGAAAATTATATAAGAATAAATACATCATAAATACATCATAAATATAATATATAAACTATAAATATATCATTATTCTAATCTTGAAAGGTGGTAGTAGAAGAATAAATGACTTCAGTTCGTGCGGTAGTAGTCCGCCATACACACGAACAATGATTGTGTATCCCATCTGATGGTTGTGTGTGAAAGTGTTGGTATTAATATTATCATAAAAACATATAAATATATATAAGATACTATGTTTATTATATAATCATGAAATAAAAATAATTGAAGGTGTGGATAAGTAAATGAAATAAAAGTGATCGTTGAAGAATGTTACCTCTTATTTGGGTAACTCCATTTAGTTTATACCAAAAGTATTCCTTGGTTGGATTTTTTCCAAAAGTGAGGATTCTGGAAGGAGGGGAGGGATGTTTTGAGATTAATTTTTCAGATTTTTTATGATCCAAAGGGATTTATATGTGTGAATAAATGGGTGGCATGAGTTTTTTTATAGTGGAGGTGGAGTGACATTCTAGTAAATATAAAAAAAAGAAAAACACTATTGAGATGTCTCCCTTAAATCATGTGAATAAAATAATGATAAAAATTAGAAAAAGGGAGTATATGGTCTAAATATTTCCATCCAATAGATTTTTTACATGTTTTTATTCTATTTTGGTCCTTATATTTAAGGATTATTCCTTTGTTAAGCTTAATTGTTCCTTAATCACTGTAATTAATTTTAATTGCATTAACTAATATTTTTGGTCAAAAAGTAAGTTGAAATTACTATAAATTATAAATTATTCTGATTAAAAATATAGAATCAATTTTTAAAAACTAAAATCACTGAAGTGGTAGAAATTTATTTGAAATTAATCCTGCATACAAGACGACAAAACGAGTATTTAAAGTGAAAATGTCCAAAAGATTGAAATATTTTTATATCAAATTTCAATGAGATATTGATTAAAATTACCTAAATTAGATTAATTAATTTATAATTAAACTAAATATACTTTTAAATCAAACTAAAATAAAATTTTACTATATAAATAAATTTTATAAAAAAGTATTTTTCAATTAAAATTCAGTATTTTCACTTTTCATCATAAAATGAAACATTTCAGAAAAATATAAACAATTCTCCTGAAAATAGTTTCTTTTGTTTTTATTACAAAAATAAAGTTTATTTTATCAAATAAAATTTATAAAAGTGTCAAAATTCAGTTTTAAAATAGGTTCTCCATTAAAAATAAACAAACTTTCCTTTATAAAAATATAGCTTTTTATACGTAATATTGAGTTTGTTCTTATGTTATGCCTATAAAATATATTATATGAATATTAAAAAATTATATTGAATATATATATGTATATATTCATAATTTATTTCATTTTATTTATAATAAAAAAATTTAACATCTACGAGGTAATTGTAATAATATTTTAATAATTATAGTATTTAGTAAAACTCAATCTTGCATGAAATGCAAGACATCGAATAAAGTCATTGTAGTGTATAACAAAAGCTAACTCAGTGATATGTGAATTTTAAGATATATCATAGATTATATTTATATAATATAGTAAATATATTTTATAGTATTGGGATATTATATTCCCTTTTTCAATTGTTGTTGCGTGTTATAGACGCAATCGAATACAATGTTCTTACATTATAATTTCAGGGTGTTAAATTTAACCTTTATATTGCAGCTTAAAGTATACAAAACTAAATTGAACCATGAGGTAAGGTTTTTTCATCTATCTTTTACTTATATGAGATATATTCCTTAGTCCCACTTATTTTGTATATGTGATGTATATACTATCCTTTGATATATCATATCATGAATCTCATTATCTTAATGGTATTAAGTTATTCACTTGATAATTATTAATTTTATGGGGGATACTATTTAACTAATTAAAAAATTGAAAGATAATTTTAAACAAAATTTCCATTCTTTGGGTTAAACTTTCACTTCCATGATTATGTCATATTAAGAATATCTGTGAAATGAATTTTTAATATCCTATCCTTAATTTCCACTTTTTTTGTTTGTCTTTATAGTTGATACACATATTTTATTCATTTGATTAATTTTTACTTCAATGATATGATATTTATAATGGTCCTTCTTTTAAAAATTATATTTCTAAAATTTTACTTATAACACTTTTTTTCCATGGCCCCATTTTCTAATTTTTTTCCAAAATATTTCCTACTATTATTTTATGATTTACATAAATTAATTTTTATTCATGTTTTAATTTTTTAAAAATAGTTTGAAGGAATTATTATTTTTTAATTTCTAAATGATGTTATTTGTTACTTTTACAAGAAAAATACTAATGTATTTTTTAACTTATACAATATTAGCGTATTTTACTTCCATCATGATGATTTAATAATTTGATGCCTACTTCAAAATATTAAAAGGTCTTATTCAAATATTTTTTTTTCATTTATAATTGGATGGCTTTTTAAGAAGGAATGATTTGAAAATGGAAATGTTTTTTTTCAAGAATTATTTCAAGTGATATTTTAAATTTATTTTCCATATAGGATAATATTATTCGATGTTACTTATTCATAACTAGGGATATTATTAAAGGATGATATCCTTATTATTTTTATGTATGGTTTGTGTTTATGATGGCATGATATTTATGAAGCTCATTTCTTTTATATAGGTTATGCAATGATGAAATGTTTAGGAAGCCCATTTATTTTCCTAGGTTCTGGTATAATGTATATATATATTTTTTTTTGTGGAACAAAAATGTATGGTTTTTATTAAGTGATGAGTGAGACCTATATCACCCATCAATTCAATGGGTAATGATATTATATCTCATGAGATAGATAGGACTAGAATGGAAAGTGAAATTGGTTTAGTAAAGGATTTTCTCTGCAATGATAGTCTTGGGAGTAATCCTTAACTAGTAATATGGTTTGGGGAGTGAAGCCATTCTACAACGATAGTCTTAGAAAAGCTCCTTGACTACTAAGGAAATTATTTTTTATGCTTATGTTTATGAAAAAATTCCATGATTTATGACAATATTATTCTCTTATGATTCATGTATTATGAATATCTATGATTTATTCCATGACTCAAGATTATGATCTTTGATATGCATAGTGTAGTTTTGAAAAGTTACGTTCTTATTCTTATGACTTTATGCTTATTTTATTATTAAAATATCCCTTGTTTACCTTTATTGATCATTCGAATTTACTATTTTTTATGTTTATTTTCCCTAGGATACGAAGAAAGGTATTATTTATGATATGTCCAAAAGGGTTGTAGTTATGAATGAATAAGAGGGAGAAGATATAAATGTTTTATAGAGTAGTTTTTTATTTTTAAATTTCAAAATGACACTAAAAACATATGATTATGGAATTGTTTTATTGTAATATAAATATTTATCTTTTTAGATGTAATATCTATGTTCAAAAAATGGGTCTTTATAGTCAGTATCAGATCAAGGTTTAGTTAACCATTAGAAAATAGGATGAGAAAAACTCATTATTAACCCTAAATATAAGTATAGGTTAAAATCATAGAGTTTTGGTAATAATCGTGAATAAAAGAAGTTAAAACTAATGTGTCGTGGATTAAAAATTTATAAGTAATTTATCTTAATTATGTGGTTTTCCAACCATGATTATTTTTGCTCACACTATGATTTTTTTAGTCAATGGTTGGTATCAGGAGTATTCATGTTAATGGTGAATGTAATATACAATAGAATGATCTTCCTCATTAGAAACGAAATGAAATGGGATTTAGAAGGAAAAAACTTGTTATTATTCCTAATCATAAATATCATAATAATATTTACAATCTCAAATTTGGTGAGTTTTTTAAACCATCTAATAAGAGAAATATAGAGCTCCAGGGTGACCATAGAGGAAATACAGTTCAATTTTCCTCATTTAAAGCATGTAAAAAGAGGCTTCAGGTAGAATACTTCAAAGGAACCAAAAGATGCTTTGGGTGTGTAAAAAAAGGCAAAAAGTAAGAAATTAAAAAGGAAAAGTGAAAGGTTTATATTAATTAACGAATGAGAATAATGGTTTTCCTAAGGAATCATAGACAATTAAATATTTTAGATGTGTAATATATGATAATTATATAAATTGATTCCCTAAAGAGAATGCTTGTGAAGAGAATCAACAAGTTTTTATGAGTAATGCTTATGTTGATGATGATGAAGAAAATAAAAATGACATATGATATGGAATAAGTGTCAAGGAATAAAAATATGAAGCTTGGTTTATGGTTTAAGAAGGAAGTGGAATGATTGAGTGTTTATGTATTATAATTCAAAAATAATATTATAGAAGTTATTTTTTGGAATTATGGAATGATGAAACATCTAAGGACTGTTCCACTACAATTTTTCCTTAGGTATTTAAATTTTTTTTTGAATTATACTGGTAACCATGAAAAGTGATTGAGGTGGTAAGGTGATTTTTTAGAACACTTGACTAAGGAAAAAATATCCCTTAATATGTTCTTGATGTTGTGATAATAATGATATAAATAGATGTTTGTTTGTGATAAAATAAATGGGATTGTATTGATTACCTTGGAACTAATTAATAATATATTGAAAAGGTGTTTTATTAATTTAATTTATAGAATTTTTTATTCTATGTTTTGAGGAAAGAATTAATTTTCAAAATAATGCATTTTTCATGAAGGTTTTTCAAGTTATTACCATATTTCGAGGGAATAAATGAAAATGATCTTTACATGTTTGGTGTGTGGAAATTAAGATCTACATCTAGTTGTTTGGGGGATTGAAATTAAATGGAATTTTAAAATTTAGTGACATTCATTTGAAAGTTTTGAATTTTAATCTCTTGGATGGTTTATAAGGGTTACCATTTAAGAAATTTATTACATTGAACTTTGGAAAAGGTTTTAGAGATTAATATATTACTAAATAATATGAAAAATTATGCGTATTGGATTACCTGTGCTAACCATTTTGTTATGATAATAACTAGAGATGGAAGGAATGAATTTTCATTCCATTATGGATCTTATGATCCACTAGTTTTGCAAGAATTAAATTTTGAAATTCATTCATTGGAGTAAGAAATGTATTAGAAATGATCAAGGAACAACCAAAGAGTGATATTGTACTTATGTGATGAAATAAAGTATGTCTATCTTTTCAAATCATTTTGAAATAAAATATTATAATATTATCATCATTTTTGATGATATCAATTCCCCTTTTCGAACCTATTTGGTTTATGGTTTTTCCATCATTAACCTTCTAAGTCTCTATCAAAATATGATATTTAGAATTCTCTTCCATGTTTATTTTTTTTACTTTCCACTCATATTATTCTAATTAGAATCCTAGTTTTTTGGTGAGTTACATTACATTTTTTAAGTGGAAGGTTTATTAAAACTTTTTATAATGTGGGTTTCCCACAAAGGAATTTTCAAATATACAACTTTAATTTTTGAAGTGAAATTTGGAATTTGTGAGGATATACTTTTTTTAACTTCTTAATCATATCAGGTGGTAGATTATAGATTGATGCTTCTAAATAATATCACTCAATATAATGAGGTGTTCCATGTA
Organism: Viscum album; assembly: GCA_963277665.1. Taxonomy (NCBI): domain Eukaryota; kingdom Viridiplantae; phylum Streptophyta; class Magnoliopsida; order Santalales; family Viscaceae; genus Viscum; species Viscum album. Next base: position 1,779,338,534 of record OY728151.1, on the reverse strand, counting down.
TCCCTCCTGATAAAGTACATACTTGATCCTTCACATCTTATAAATTGATAGGCCATAACAATGAACAAAAATCATTATTATGAAGAGAAACCAGTAGATATTTTGGATTGTAGAGATAAAGTTCTTTGAAACACGACCACTCACCTAGTTAATGTTTTTTTTGTAAAAATAACAATTTAAGGAAGCTGTGTGGAAACTTGAGGATGTAATGAGGTATATGTATCCTCATATATTTGTATATATGTGATTAATTTCTATGGATAAATTCAATTTTACAGGGGTATAATGTAACGCCCCAAGAGTTTATAGTATGTCTCTTTTTTATATAAATTTAATCTCTTCGATTGCTTACACTGCAAAAAAACCAATATTAAACAAAATAAAAATATTATTGTTATAAACATTACATTAATTTTTTTTAAAAAATATTATTAACCAAATTATTAAATATATAATTTTCCAACTTATTGTTATTTTATTAATTAATTCTTTGTGATTATGCAAATATTTTTTTGTAAAGTAATTTAGTTCTTCTAATTTATGTTTTCATCAGAAAGAATTTTTTATTAATTTCCATGTGGAAATAAATATAATGAATTATTTAAACTTGTATAAAATTTATTTTAAATAATAAACTTCATTCTTAGACTCAACATTTTAAAATTTTCCTAGGGTATTATTTTGTAATTTTATAAAAAAGTTGATTTTTGAGTTAAAAAGTGAAAATATCATTTTTGGAATATACCATAACTCTTATAGAATAATGATGATTTAAAATAAATTAAAACTTATTATTTATAATAATTTATTTAATGAATTAAATAATAAATAATGTGTAATACTTAGAAACACATTCCTATATTTTGAAAAACACAATTTTACTTTTTATAATTTTTTTGGGATATACGTGTAACATATTTATAATTGATTTTTATAACTTTTAGAAATTTAAAAAAGGAAAAGTGATTAAATATTTTGAATAATTATATAAAAATTTGGTAATAATTCCATTTTAATTTTTAGTACAAAAAAAATTTCGGTGGTAAAAAAAGATTTACCGCAGTATAGCTAAAATATCGTAATGTGTTAAAGTTAAATGGTAAAGGCTTAAAATAACTAAAAACTAAAATATTAAATAGGTGTTTTATGTGTTCCTAAACTTTAAAAATAATTTAAAAAATTAATTAAAATCTAAATTCTTTTGAATTAGTGCCACCCAAATGTGGTTGGCTTTAAATATAAAATAATCATTATTTAATCACTTAAAGCCACCCCTCCTCAAGTATATATACCGCCAATCACCACCCCATTTATCCTAAAAATAATTGAATCTAATAAAATCTCTACCAAAAAATTTACTCCCCACTCTGACCATGTTTTAGTGATTCTGGTCTCACCATAATACCAATTACAAGTTCTTTAATGGATTCTTCAAGGAGGAGATATTCAAGAGGTAATTTTCTCAAACCACTTATCTTATTTTATTTTATCCTTATAACTTCTCTGAAAATCCTTCTCACATCAAGTAATAATAAATAGATAATCATTTAAATACTGTAATTTTATTTATTTATTGGAATATCTTATTTCAATGCCTTTTATTACCTCCTCTTATCAGAGAAAAAAAAATAATTTTCCAAATTATGGCGGTTAATGGTCTTTGTGGATAATGATTTTTTTACATTACCACTTTCAAGGATTGTTATAAAAGTAATATTCTGGTGATATCATATTTTTAAAGGTATATTAAAACCTATTTAATGTTATGGAACTGATATATTTACATAATATTAATTAAAATAAAACTAGTTCACGAAGGTTGAAAACAAATTCCAAAACACTACTGAAAATGTAGCCTATCCCAATAGTTTAAAATCATGGGGATAAGCCCTAAAACTTTTGGGATATCCCATCCCAATTTTTTCATGAACTATTGATACATAAGATGATGGAATATATCTATACCAATGGTTCATAGTGAAACGTTGGAATAGACTGGTTGGAATTTGGCTTACTAAATGGTTCAATCTGAACTATTGGAGTAAATGTATTTCAATGGTTTACAATCATTGGAATAGAGTTAAAGAAATGGTTCAAACCATTGGGATAAATCTATAAAAATAGTTTGAAACTATTGGAAGAGGCCTATGCTAATGGTTCACTGTAAACCGTTGGCCTAGAGGTTAGGATATATATGTTCCAACAGTTTAAAATTGATGGAATAGAGGAATTTCCACAGTTAAACTCATTGGAAAGAGGCTATCTGAAGGGTTTAAAACCATTAACATAAGATTGTGGATATATTAATAATAACAGTTCCAGAACTGTTGGTATATCCCCCCACCTCCTTGCTGCAACATCCCACTCCACTACCACATGCAATAAAAAATAGTTCCACTGTCACCTGTAATGTAAAAAAACCACCTGCAATAAAAAACACTACCTACAATGAAAAAAAAATCCCATCCCAAAAAATCCCACTCCACTAGAACCCTCAATAAAAAATTGACAAATTTCCCACATACACACACAAAACTCTACTTCCCACACATCTCACCTACAATATAACACACATAACGCTGCACTTACCATTATAAACATCCCACCTACAATAAAAAACACACAACAAGAAGCTTCCCATTTGCAATAAAAAACACAAAAAAATGCATCATCCCAGCTGTAATTAAAATCACACAACATTGAACCATCCCACTTAAAATAAAAAACACACAAAACCACAATAAAAAATAGGAAACCTACACCTCCAAAGAATCAAACAAAAACCACCTTCACCTATAAAAACCTGCACATACCACTAGAATAAAAAATAGAAAGTTGGAAAATTTCTCCTATAATTCCCACTCTTGTGGGAATACTCAATATAACAGAACAAAAAACCATCCAAATAATAAAGAATAAAAATAAAATATATCACATATATTCTTTCACACCAAATCATCAAATAACAAATGTCATAAATCAGTCAAAAACATAACGGATTAATATGCCCCTTATCACAATCAATATCATCATTGTCATCCTCAACATCTTCCTCATACTTTTCCTCATCCTTGTCCTTGTCATCCTCCTCATCCCCACCCTATTCATCTCTCTCATCCCCACCCTCTTCGTCACCATAATCCCCACCCTCTACCTCATGGTCATCCTCACCATCACCATTACTAGGAACATCATCATCCCAAACACCGCTTAAAATATTGCCCGATATACTATAAAATGTCTGCATCCTCGACATATATGCATCACAATCCACAACATCATTGGTGGAAGTGATGGACATAACACTTCCATCTGCTTAAAAGTTTTAGTGTTCACCATTTGAGCCCATTCTTCCACTTATATGGCCCTTTTTTCGGCCTTTCGTTCCTTTTACTCTGCCTATGAAACCTATTCTGAATCTAAGTTTCTAGAACCTACACATGAAATGGGCTAATACCTCATTAGAATAATACTCTTAAATGGTCAGTAGTTACTATGCCATGGTTCTCATCACCCAAAACTTGATGAAAGTTTTCATTTAGGCCAAATTTGTCAGGTTCCTGAGCATCATGGGCCTCCAAATCACAATATTAGAAATATAAAAAGAATATTAAGTTAAAAAATAGATATTAAAAATTTAAATCAATAAAGTAAATAATAAAATTTTATACTGTGTCAGTTTTTTAATAGACTTCATTTTTATCTTTTTTCTGGAGAAAAAAAGTTTTTATTGAGGCACACATCCTTAAATATTTAAAACCACCCTCTGTAATGACATTATTATGCTACTTTTAATTATAAAAAACAAAAAAAAAAGAAAATATATTCGATATACAATTCTAATGACAATAATAAAAAATGATTTAATAGGGAAAAAATAATCACTAGATCATGATAATATCGACATGGGATAATCAAAAGTATGAAAATGTGATGATTTAGTTTTTTTTTCTTTCTTTATTTCTTTTAGTATGAAAATGATTTAAAAGTGAATTCATAATCACTAATTTTGTGTGTTTCTTTTATTTTTGGATTAAACCTACTATTTTTTTACTTTCAGTGTAACCAATAAATAATTGTTCATGGTTCTAGTATTACCATCATTTAGTTTCTTAAGCAGTTTTGTGATTTTTTAAATTTGTAGCCATGTTACAAGGCTTCTTGATTTACACTATGGAATATGTGGTTTTGATTCTTAGGGTATACCCTAATAACCAATTCAACTAAATGATCTTTTTTTTAAAATTTATTTGTAAGATGATTTCCCCCTTATTTTTATGATATATAAAAAATTAATTACATCAAAGTGTTGTACCTACTTCCTCTCATGGTCTGACATCATAGTCCACCCCAAAGGGTGGACATGTGTCGTAAAATCCTTGTTTTTTATTTTTTATTGATGATCACTAAAAAAAATTAAATAATAAAAATGTAAATATTAATTAAAATCATGTTAATTTTCATTTCAAAAATTCAAATTTGATTAATACCTTGAACTTGAAATTCATCCAATGAGTAATAATTTCACGATTAAATTCTACTAGGAAGTCATCCATAATTGGTGTGGCCCCTAAATCCATGACAAATCAAGAACTCCAGCCATTATACAAAGCATGACTATAGCCTATCTAGAGATCACCTAATTCTATACGATATACTTTCCTTACAACCTCTCCATCAGGAAAATTAAATCGAAGTTGACACCAAAATATTAATTCAAATAAATTCAATAATAATATAACATTAAATCCAATGAATTTGTTTAACCATATTTTTCCCATGCATTATCCCTTATTTCACTTGGCATGTGTCGTCAGGAGAGTGGAAAGATGAGAACAATGTCAGAGTATTAGGAAATCAACTCAAAAAAACTCCTACATTCCTGTCATTTTTTTACAACCATTTTATTGTCTTCATTATACTCGACCAAAAACTACATGCAAAGATTCCACACCGTATAGATGTGTGTACACCCCTTCCACTTTTTGGTATATCTATATATTAAAGAAGTCAAACAAATATTATATCAATAAATATTATAATGAAAATAAATAATTATAAAAAAAATTACCGACATTCTATATATATACCTGAGGTAGTCTGATTAGTAGGTGTCGATGGATCCCCAAGAACTAAAGGAACATCAACCTATACAGATGTAGTGGGTCTAAGTGTATGCTCCACAAAGTCAGAAGGTGTCAGAGTAGAAATTGAAGAAGAAATAATGTAGTAGCATGGGGAGAAGGAAAGGAATATGGCACATATGACTATGAAAATTCATAATAAGGTTGAGGAGTCGGAATCATGGGTGAATATAGGAAAGAGAGGCAATGTGTATTATATTTGAATAGAGACACAAAAATAGGTGGCCTAAATATCTCGAATGTCTATAATGACATTTCAAGATCAAAATTCATGATATATGGTACATCAGGGGGAGGGATGGGGCGTGATCAGGCATGCCAACAAGCTATAGTACCACCCCCCTCAAATCTTTATCTTGAGCACTAGAACCACTAGATTCATCAATGAACAATTGGAACCTTAGCGGAAGATCCTGATTATAAGTTAAAATAAAACCAAACCCATGACATTATATGTTATTGATATATATTTTTGAACTAAAATACTCGCATTGAGCATTGAAGGATAGATTCCCATCTCACTCATTTGGAAATTTATTTCTACTTTATTTTTACTTCACCGCTTTTGAGTGTTTTTTATTTCCTTCATTTGAAAAATATATGCAATTAATTATAAATCCACAACTAATGTGTAACTAAAAAAATAAGCTGCATCATGAATTAATTAAGGAATAACACTTTTCAAACCAAATACAAGATACATACTGATATAATAGAAACATTTTATATCTAGTGGGAATAATAACAAAATAGAATAAATTTCATAGAAAAAGAAATATGTTTAAATTAAAAAGTTTAGCATGGGAAGGGGGATATTTTTAAAACTTGTTGATAGTAATTAATTAAGGAAAAATAATCAATTAGGTGTTATGGAATGATAATGCTACAAAATTTTCATTGTTTCAAGGTTGTTTTCAGCTTCATTATATACATTTTTAGTTAAATTCAGTAAATAAATAGTGATTTTCCTATTTTGGTATTTTGAGGAATAAGAGTAGAATATAGAGAATATATGATGTGATTTTCATTTATTAGATTTATTTTTTAAATAAAATTCATTTGGGATAGTTCAAAAAATATTTCAATTTGAATTTTTATATACAATTTTTCATTAATCACATAACATAAAAAAATTCTAACTCTAATATTTAGACAAACAAATGTTCAAGTGGAATCAGGGCTGATGGTCTGCATCTAGGTCAAGGGTTAAAAAACCAAAGATTACCTATTTCCAAAATGGGGTTGGGGTGGGTGAGTGGGTGTTATCTTTGTTTTGTAATCATTTCACACCAACTGGTGAGTTGGTGGATTCCTTAGTATGGTGATATAGATGGTGGACTATGACATAGGGATGGAGGTGGGGTTTGGAAGTGTAATGTATTATAAATCCAATGTAATTTTTTATTGTTATATGGAATTATTTTGAGACTAGAAGCTGAGATGACATGAAATTATGAGGTCTGGAGTGCTCATAATGATCCGTCGAAAAATGAAAAGCTTTAAATAGCACGCGTGAGCAATTTTCCTAAAAAAGTGGAATAACTCTTAAAATGGTACCCAGATTAGAAATCTGAAGGCACCATTGCATTAAAAATGACTGGTTTACCTTAGGGATGACTTAAGTTTAGTCGGTACAGACCTCCAGTGAGAAAACCCGAGAATGACCTAACCGTAAATAAAATAATTTAATAAAATAATTTTATTTTCAAATTATTATAACTCACGAACGGTGACTTGAATAAAAAAGATGAGACCACTGCTAAGATCGTGAGGGTATACTTTCTTTAAGAAGATCCTAAAATTGGCTGGTGCGGGCCAATAGTGGAAGTTAGTACTTGACTGTAAATAAAATAATTAAGTAACAATTATTTTATTGTCAAATCCTTATAACTCTTAAATGGTTACTCGGATTGAAAATATGAGTGTACCATTAATCTCATGATGACGTGTTCCCCTTAGGAAGAGATTAACCTTGACCGACACGGGTCGAGGGTGAAAGTCAATTTTTGAAGTATATTTAAGGTTCATTTAAATAAACATGCGAGTGGGTTTTTCTATCTTTTAAAACCATGCTCGGATTAAAAATCCAAGGGCACTGTTGAACTCAGAATGATGGGATTTTCCTAGAATGGAACTAACCTCGACCACCACGGGTCGAGGCAAAAATTTATTTTTTGTACTTTTTAAAGAAAAATTTAAAAATAAAATAAACATGTTTTATTTTATTTTTTTGATTTTTCAAATTGTTTTAGCTCGAAAGTTTTCAAACCAAGTGAAACTGAATACGCTGTTTCGTTAAATGAAATTGAGTAAAGACATCATAATAGAAATATAATTGAAATGATGATTCACGTTTCATCCTTTAGTGTCCAAGAAGACAATGCGGGATTGTTGGCAAAATCCTAGTTATATTTTGGAGCTCTAGGGGGTGATGACAATGAGCACCAATGGCCACCAAACATAGGATCATGTAGCGATGAACGATTGATGAGTTATTCAGGCACCCTTAGAACGAATCATCATCGACGAATGATCTAACCTAGGTAGGGGTTTAATTGTTTTATGTATTCACCATTCTTATTCTAAAATAATGAAGGTGGATCCACCCACCAACAAGTTGATCTGCAGAACTTGTGTTCTTGTGGGAGGGTGTTTTCCTTCGATTTCTTTCACCAGGATTGATGATTATCCAATAGAAATATGATCCCAAGCCTACCATGCTTTTAAACTTCTAATGCGGAGAGTGTGGGCCGATACGAATAAGGTACGAGCCCCTCAGCTTTTGTGTTCTTCATGGAGGCATCCTAGAAATTGTGGAAAGGTAGATATGAGGTTGTGGCAGTGATGGAGGCAACTTCAGTGGCCCGAGGGCACAGAAGGATCTGAGATCATACTATCAAAGAAGACCCAATGGCCCGTGGAAGGTGCTTCTAGTGTGGAAACATCGGCACTGCAGTGTTGGAAACTGTAGGGAGGAGGCAGCGCCATTCCGAGCACCAAGTGCAGGATGAAGCAGTCAGCTCTCGTCAGCCATGCTCACGGAGGTAGCGTGGTCAGTGCGCACTGCGATGAAGGAGAGCCATGAACCATCGGACACAGTAGCTGGCTGGATGCGGCACCACATAGGAGGAGGGGACCACTTCATGTGGGCCACATGAAGACTGAAGGGGGAGGCCGACTGGCCAAGTTTGTCAGAGCTGAACAGGCCGAGCTAGTCTGAGCCAAACAGGTCGATCTGGTCTGAGCTGAAAAGGCCGAGCTGGTCTGAGCCAAATAGTCCAGCCCATCGGGTCAGGCTGGGCCAGCGTACCGGGACACCCAAGTGTCCTAGTTAAATTTTTGAGCCCATCCTTTTTAGCAGACTGGATGGATGGGATAAAGTAGGTCTGTGGGGTGGCCTGGGTTGGGAAAATAAACCAATGCCCTAGTGTGGGTTGGGATAGAAAAATTCTAGTCACTGGGTGACCAAGCGGACTGGACCCATGGACAACCTCTTCCATTTATAGTGAGGCCCAATGGTTTAGAAAGACAGGATCGGGTCATACGGGACCCCAGGTCGGGTTGGTTGGGTTGGTCCAAACCAGTCAGATCTGGCCCGAACACAACCGACCCCTATTTACAAAAAGGGACATATCTCACAGACTGTGCATTCGATTGAAGCACTGTCTCTGGTGTTGGGACCCACATGACATGGAGATCCTTATGAAATCCTCTATGTAAGATTTCATGGAAGTTTACCCAGTGAGACTTCGTGACTCTGCCACCTAGCGAGACCTTGTGACTCAGATTTCAGTGAGACTCTATGACTCAGCTATCAGCGAGACTCCATGACTCAGATACCCAGTAAGACTTCGTGACTCATCTACCCAGCAAGAATTCGTGAATCAGATATCAGTGAGACTCCATGACCCTGCTATGAGTGAGACTCCATGACTCAGCTACCTAGAAAGACTGCATGACTTAGCTACCCAATGAGACTCTATGACTTAGCTATCAGCAAGACTTCATGACTCAGCTACCCTATGAGACTTCATGACTTAGCTATCAATGATACTCTATGACTCAACAACCTAGTGAGGCTCCGTGACTCAACTACCCAGCGAGGCTTCATGAATCAGCTACTGAATAGGTCTAGGTGACCAAGCTATACTAAAGGACTCATCAAGGATGAGTGGATTTGTAGTGATTGATGTTTAGTGTTTACAACCATTGGTTTTTCTATAAACAATTTAAGTTATACCTCTGTCGAGATGACTCTAGTGTCTTGAATATTTTTTCGTTCTTTTGTGATTCCCTTTTTGTGTTTCTATGAGACCCGAGTTGGTTTTTGGATCCCTACTAAGTATTTCGTTACTCACCCCTACACAGGCTTTGCCCGCACATGTTGTTCCTAGTGCAGATGACTGAAAACTTGGCAGAGGACTTGGTGGCCCAGGATCGGGTGGTGCCTAGTGAGGTGAGGCAGGTGGGACATGCTTCTACATCAACTCTATACTTACCCATCATACGGGGTTTCCAGTTGACGACTATCATTGTTTCCTAATTTTTTACTATTTTTAGTTCTCCCTTAGTTGGGTTTGTATTCTGGTCTATTTGACCTAGAGTTTGTAATTTTACTCAGTGATTGTTTTTTTTCATGCATGTTTACTTTTCCAGCTTTGGGATGTGGTTGTGTGTGCATGCAGAGAGGTACTCCGGAAAATTTCTCCCATTTACAGGTTGACACCTTCGGTGATAATAACCAACCCCTAGCCTTTGGGAGGCAGGCTTGGGGTATGTCATGGCATGGCCCCTGGGGGACGGGTCGTGACAGGGAGCCTTAAAACTATCATTGGGAAACAACACACTAAAAAAATTTCCTTTATAAAATAAATCTCACCTTTATCTTCTACTACAATCCTCTCACCTTTTCATTCTTCCTGAAAGGGTACATAGGGTTTACATGGTTTCTTATATGTGATTGATTTTTTATTTTTGTTATGTCCACTTGTGTCATTTTGTATTTTCATTGGTTTTATTGATCTATTTATTACTAATGTTTTTGTATGCCTCTTTTAGAGTTTCTCTATGATAAAAAAAATGAGATGATGAGATTTTTGTTCATACATTCTTGAAATATTGTTGAAAAATTGAGACATTTTTCTAAGAGATGCCCATTTTTTAACACCGTATTATCCTACCCGTGTTTTATTTTGTGATTATTTTATAAAGTTTTATAGATTTATGACTTTAATGTTGTTGTTAAGATATAATGATGTTAAATATGTTTGGTAATGATATATGATGATGACTAAACACCACCTACTCGTACTGAATTCTTATTATTGTCCAGTGAGTGTTTTTTTGATGAATAAATAGAGACTCCATTCCTACCTCTATTGAATTTAAATACTAGATTTATAAATGAGAGACCCCATAGTAGAAATATATCATGATTTATAATTTAGTTGAAACTTTATTGGGTTGTAGAATAGTGATATACACATGACAAGTAGTGTGCACTGTGAAGCATGTACACAGGCCAAGAAATGTGTACTAGAATTATGGAGTGTGATATAGATGTTGGTCAAGTAGTGTGCAATTTAATGCATGTAAACATGCCAATAAATGTGTACTAGAAGTATTGAATGTGATATAAATAGTCTAAGAAGTATATTTCGCAATAGAATTGGAGGCTATGAATAATTAGAGGTCAAAAAGCATGTACTAGGATATTAGAAGGCCAAGAAACGTTCATCATGACGCATGTAAATAGGCTAATAAATATGTACAATAAGTATGTAATGTGATACATATTGACCAAAAAACATACTTAAAAATAGAATAGGAGGTTGTGATAGAATCAAAGGTTAAGAAACATGTACTGGGAAAGACACATGACCCACATAATACCATGCCTTCTATTTCGGGCCAAGGAGTGTGTACTGGAAAATAATTAGGACAATGATAGAGCATGTGGAAATCATAAAGACTGGAGAGTACATTCCATAAGGGGGAATCATGATCACTACAGGAGAAACTATAGCCTGGAAATAAACAACAACAACTGAGTTTGTTATGATCCCCATAGCTATTTCTTAGTGGTCCCATGTGGGGAATAATGGGAGAATATTAAAAAGGGTGGGTTGGAGAGAGTATGGGGTGAATGTAATCTAAATTAATCAACTAGTTTTCTTGGACATGATAGATGAAAGGCCTCCTGTGTATTTATCTCAAAATCCCTTCCTATTATCCCTATTTTTTGGTGAGAAATTTAGGTGAGTTCTTTCTATTGAAGAGCTGAAGTTGAGATAAAAAGAAACCAAGTTTCATTCACCATTGTTGAATACTTGATGGAATTTACAGACATTTTATGGATAATAAGGTTATATATATTCATGATGAAAAAGTATCATATTCAAACATTGTTATTGAATTTCATAAAATATATAAAAGGAAACACTTTCATATACATAATGTGAATCCATAAGTGTAGATCTATAGAATTTATTTATAGATATCCTTTTGATAATTCAAGTAAAAGATGTAGAGAATAAAAATAATTCAAAATAGATGAAGTCTTCTACTCTCATATCATATATTATTTCAATAAGGTTCCTATTGATGTCATAGATTATATAATTGGGTTTTTCATGGAATTTTTGATGAAAAATCACTGCTAGGGGAAGAAGTTACCCAAATTGATCCCCAAAAGAGTGGTGAATCTAACTGAAAATGGAAACGATGTCAAGAAAATTGTTCATAACAGATTGATCTTATAAGAAAAAAAGGTTTATCAGAAACTACTAGTGTTATTAAATATTTTGAAAATTTTCCATATGTCTTTGGTATAATAGGTCAATATATAAAATTCATAAATGGCTAGAATTAAGGGGGAGTAGAGATAATGATACAAATAAATCATCTAGAAATAATTCATAATATGGAATGAATCAGACAATGGGAAATATATTTTATAGATTTATGGACTTATGTGATAACTACAACATGTTTGAAAAAACATATGATTAATACTAGTATATACCTAATAGATACAATTGTTACACATATGTGAAGGGGACATAACATCATAATAAATCCAAAGAAAAAAATAAGGATTCATTTTAGAGTAAATAAGGAAATAAATCATTGCGAATCCTACTCTAAATAATAAAGTGATGAAGGATGTGAGTGATTTCACACTAGGGAAGAGAATATGATTATATTATTGTATCACTAGAGAAGAGGTTATAAGAAAACACAAGTAAAGTAAACCCATGTAGTTGTAGTGTGGAATTTTAGTTAAATGAGAAAAAACCAAAAAAAGGATCCAATGTATTGGTAATCTAATATAAAACCAATATCCTCCTACCCAAGATATATATTAACATTAAATAAAAGAAATGACATTTTTAGAAAAAATTATTGAATGTAAGATTTGGATTTAAGTTGAGTTTTTTTGTTATGTCATTATTTTCATTGATTTTTTATTTTCATATCATTTTTTTTAATATGTCATATTCAATTAATCTTGTTTTTTATTACAATTTAACTGTTTCTTTTTTATTTTATTTGGTAGGTTTGAATATATTTCTGTTCAATGATAGAAAATTCCACTCAAAGAAAACTACGATAAGTAAATATTGAAAACAAAGATGAAGGTCTAATTGGATACAAAATATTTTTAATCAATAGTAAATCAATTTGTATAGCACCAACCTCAACAACTCAAGTCAAGCTAAACTAAAAGAACTAAGAACACAGATGAATGATTCTATATGTTATCCTCCACAACTTCAGGTTCGTGATCAACTCTAAAAATAAAATTATTGGAGTATTAATAAGTAATAAATAGATCTGGGCCAATGGGAGCAGGTATGGTTTCAATTACATCATCACCATCCTCAAAAATATGTCTTGGCATTACTTCAATAATGACACCTAATTCAGCTCGAAGATGATCTCTGACATAAAAACTTGTTTCTTCATTGATGCCAACATATATGGTTCATCACTAGTAGGAGTGTGAGTCATGTTGATAACTCAAAATCCACAATCATCAAAAAATATTCATTGGATCATCATCAAATCAAACCACTGTAATTTCATTATAGTGACTCAACCATGAGATTAATAATCCAGTATTAGTATTTTTTCAAGGACTTTATAATAGGCTACATTTTCAAATTGATGTCTATTATCTGATGCAATGTAATAATAGTCTATTTTGGAAGTTAATTTAACACTATCAAGTTTTTTTCTCTTGTTCTTTTCTCCTTGAGTTATAATAAATATATACCAATTGATCAAAATTGATGTTCATTCACAAACCAAAAAATTATGACCAAAATACAAATATGTCATTTACTAAGTGAAAAAATCAGTAGAAAAACTCAATACCTAAAATATAAATGAATATTAAACTTAATTAAATATTAATTTTATTAATTTATTATAGCAATGTTTCTACCTTCAATTTCATCCAAGAAGAAAACTCTTTGTCATGAAAATTTTTTCTTCTTCTTAATGATAAAGAATGACACTTTATATTTATCATTTGTTTATGCTCCCTACTGAAATAAATATAAATATTTTAACATATATGTAAAATTACATGATATGGAATAAGGTATACATGTTCAATTTACTTACTTTATGTAGTCATCGAACAAATAACAGTTAAACAAAACTATACGATGTGCCATATCCCACCCTTCAAGGCTTAATGTCATCAATGTATATGATATTGGAATTCCCCCTAGTTGTGGAAGTGATGGAAAACTAGGTTAAATTTTCTCATACTATTCTTCTTAATTTCTCATTGGTTTGATCCATCTCATAGTCAAATTAGGTAAATACATTGAACATAAATCCATAAATTCTTTATCCAAGTAACCTTTGACGATAAAACCTTCATGATGATTTTTTCCAGACATAAGACATCAATGTGAACATGTTTATTTTAGTTGGATACATCCAATGAAAATAAACAAGACCACCAAGAAGTATTTTGGTTGGAATATAGATAGTTAGATGCATGATGCATGTGAAAAATAATGGAGGAAATATTTTCTCTAACTCACACAAAATTAATGGTGCCTCCACCAACATTTTTTTTCAAGAAAGGCTTAGAATTTTTTTATCAAAAATATCTCTAAAGAAATGTCAAAATGAAATAAATGACACCCCTACATTATTGGATATAAGATGAAAATTTTCTATCAGAATCAACTCATGCAGAAGGATGTGATAATCACGAGTCTTCAAAGATTTCAACTTCAAATATTTTATGTTGACCCATTTTTATATGTTTATTGAATATTATTCATAAACATTAATAGTATATAGTTAATTTATATTTTTTTCTAGAGGTTTCATCACATATGAAGAACATGCAACTTTCCATTTATTTTCACTGATACACACAGGAAGGAATTCTAGTCTGATGCCCCAATCCACCAAGTCACGTCGAGATCATAAATCATCTATTGTATTTCCCTTAACATTTAGAATAATTGAAAGTAACATTTCACAAATATTATTTTCAATGTTAATTACATCTAAGCAATGAAATAACAAATTGGTTGACCAATAAGGCATCTCAAAAATGATTTTCCTATCCTTACAATTGTAACATGTTCCAGTGGAAACACTCTTCCTCTTTCTAGATTTCATCTGACCCTTCCTGAATCAAAAACTAAAATATTATAATTCGTTAAGCACATCTATTAAATAAATACACAGAGGTGGATTTTCAATCTCTATTGTATTTTCAAATAATAGATGATTATTCCTATGTGGATGGTCCAATGGAAGGAATCACAAATGCCCAATAAATCTGAAACTGCTGTGATATTTTAGTCTTCTGGATCGTATATTCTTCATAAAAATAATACATGATAGTTTTCCATTCATTCTACATCTAAAAATAATTTCATAATTAGGAAAATCCTTGATATTCCACATAATCACAACCCACATATGAAAATATGTGTTTTATACATGCATTGTATGTGTGCACTGTAACATCCCCAAATGATAAAGGGTTAAATGACTAAATGATATGACTCATGTCAACAAGGTGCACCTTTCTTTTCAGGAGCCTATCTGATTAGAAATCCACAGTTAAGCGTGCTTTTCCTAGAGTAGTGATCAAGATGGGTGACCTTCTGGGAAGTTTCTCAGGGTGTGTGTGAGTGAGGACAAAGCACACTGGAAAGGACATGTGTTGGACTGTGGGGACTGTCATTAGTCAGATGACCCGTTTAGGCATGTGGGTGGACCCTGGGGTGGGCCCCACGAGTCTGCGGGGTAACTGGTGGTATTTGGTGGAAAAAGGACCCGGCGGCCATGTTAAGGCGGGGTGGTTGTGCTGTCACCGGGACCCAGTTTTCACATTTGGTATCCGAGGAGGAACTCAACCTTAAGTGTGCGGTGCACTGCCTGGGTTGAGATGTAGGGCGCACAATGAGGATGTTGTGCTCTAAAGGGGGGGGGGGGGTGATTGTAACATCCCCAAATGATAAAGGTTTAAATGACTAAATGATATGACTCATGTCAACAAGGTGCACCTTCCTTTTCGGGAGCCTGTCTGATTAGAACTCCACAATTAAGCGTGCTTAGCCTGGAGTAGTGATCAGGATGGGTGACCTTCTGAGAAGTTTCTCAGGGTGTGTGTGAGTGAGGACAAAGCACACTAAAAATGACAAGTGTTGGCCTGTGGGGAGTGTCATTAGTCAGATGACCCGTTCAGGCATATGGGTGGACCCTGGGGTGGGCCCCACGTGTCTGCGGGGCAACTGGTGGTACCCGGTAGGCCAGGACCCGGCGACCATGTTATGGCGGGGTGGTTGTGATGTCACCGGGACCCGATTGTCACATTTGGTATCAGAGGAGGAACCCAGCCTTAAGTGCGGTGCACTGCGTGAGTTGAGATGTAGGGCGCACAACGAGGGTGTTGTGCTTTAAAGGGGGGTGATTGTAACATCCCCAAATGGTAAAGGGTTAAATGACTAAATGATATGACTTATGTCAACACGGTGCACCTTCCTTTTCAGGAGCCTATCTGATTAGAACTCCACAGTTAAGCGTGCTTTGCCTGGAGTAGTGATCATGATGGGTGACCTTCTGGGAAGTTTCCCAGGGTGTGTGTGAGTGAGGACAAAGCACACTGGAAAGGACATGTGTTGGCTTGTGGGGACTGTCATTAGTCAGATAACCCGTTCAGGCATGTGGGTGGACTTTGGGATGGGCCCCACGTGTCTATGGGGACTGTCATTAGTCAGATGACCCATTCAGGCATGTGGGTGGACCTTGGGGCGGGCCCCACGTGTCTGCGGGGCAACTGGTGGTGCTTGGTGGAAAAAGGACCCAACGACCATGTTAAGGTGGGGTGGTTGTGCTGTCACCGGGACCCAGTTGTCACATTTGGTATCAGAGGAGGAACTCAGCCTTAAGTGCGCGGTGCACTGCCTGGGTTGAGATGTAGGGCGCACAATGAGGATGTTGTGCTCTAAAGAGGGGGTGGGGGTGATTGTAACATCCCCAAATGATAAAGGGTTAAATGACTAAATGATATGACTCATGTCAACAAGGTGCACCACAGTTAAGCGTGCTTGGCCTGGAGTAGTGATTAGGATGGGTGACCTTCTGAGAAGTTTCTCAGGGTGTGTGTGAGTGAGGACAAAGCACACTGGAAATGACAAGTGTTGTCCAGTGGGGACTTTCATTAGTCATATGACCCGTTCGGGCACGTGGGTGGACCTTGGGGTGGGCCCCACGTGTCTGCGGGGCAACTGGTGGTACCCGGTAGGCCAGGACCCGACGACCATGTTATGGCGGGGTGGTTGTGCTGTCACCGGGACCCAGTTGTCACATGCACACCCACATTCCAAAGATATTTCAACTATTTTATTACAGGTTGTATGTATACATATATATTATTTCTAAGATCAAAAGGTCCATATATGAGTATACTAATGAAAGTGAAATGTTTTTTCATACACATCCATGGAGGAAGGTTATAAATGTGTATGAAAATTTTCCATGTGCTATGTGAAGTAAGCATATGCCAAAACTAATTAAAACCATCAAATGAAAGACCCATACTCACATTACACATGTCAGCTATGAAATCAAGATATTGAGCATCAAATCCCTTCCAAACAAATCTATCTATAGGGTGAACTAACTCATCATTATTATTTTTTATCTTGGTATAATTCCATCATATATTTAATGATATTTCTTCAGATGTGAAAAGATTCTGGAGTATGTAGATCAATGGAAAGTTTCACATTACTTACTGTGTCACATAATATGGCGTTGCATCAGCTTTTTTCTTCCCTTGGTATGTACCACATTTTATAAAATCATTCCATTTAGTAGTTTCCTCCTATAACAAGCTATAATATTTTGGACAAGCATGAATTTTATTTTTTGAAACTCCAATTTTCTCAACTAACATCCATACCATATAGTGGTTTGATGGAATATCTTCTTCATATGTAATTAATTCCTTTAAAAATGTAATAATGTAATCGATGGCATTATTAGAAACCCCACACATTTTTTCCCATGAAACAATTGTATTAAAAATTACAGATTATTCATTTTACCTCATTGTCAATATACTTGAGTCGTGGAAAAATCATTTTATTTTTTAGTCCTATCAATATCATCATTTTAATTAGATGAATCACGTGTGCTCGAATCAATATACTCTTGGGTTGGCATCCCTTTCTTCACTTGATGAAGAATAAATGGAAAACAATCATCTTACAAATTATCAAATCTAGTCCTCTTATCTGAATCATGGGCATTTTGATATTGTATTTTCTCTCTATTGTGATACCACACATAGTAGTATGTTTGAAAACCATATCTGTTTATATGGTAGATAACTTCTTCATGGCTCAACCAAGGTATTCTAACACAATGATAACATGGGAAATGTATATGGCCACTATCTGAAGCATTATCAAATGAAAAATCTAAAGTTCTCACCAACTTGTTTTGAAAACTGCTTGAGATTTGGTCAGCTTCATACATACAACTTCTATGCATTCTGAGAAAATTGTTTTATGACATTTTTTAAAACTAATTAAATAATATTTAAGTTCAATAAAAAAAATATTTAATGAAATGAGAAATATTAAACTTATATGAAACCATAAATGACACGCTAGTCTATATGAGAATCATAATTTAAAAGAAAACTAAATACTATATATATATATATTACAAAATACTATAAATTGATGAGGCATAAAGGACCTTCAGATAGAGTGTAATAGATTCATGAAAATGTGGTATGGAATTATTTATTTCAGCATGGTACAACATGGTTCTATTCAATTTGGCATGTTCCGTTTGTTTATGATTAGTGAAAATGTGGTATATATTTATACTAGATGTATATTTGAGGGTTGATGTCACATTTTTTGTGTGTGTAAAAGATGTATGAAGGTTTGTAGGAGAGAACCTAAGATATCAAGTGATTTACATCTATCACATATACCCTAGGCTTAGGTTATCATTCAAAAACTAATTCAACTATATATCATTATAATAGGCTCACTAGAATCTATATTTTTCATTCAATCAACCATGATCACATTCATAATGTGGAGATAAGAAACTCATTCAATACCATATTTAAATTATCTCATGTTAAATTATAGATCCTGACACCTTTATATAAATCACAAGGTGATACAATTATCTTATATCCTCTGAAAACTTATTTGGAATAGGATTTTAGAAATCATGGTAAAGAAGATCACATGATGTTGAAACATTTATTATCATTCCATATTGTTTGTTATCTAAGCATAAAATATTTGGTGATGAAGGATTCATTTTAGCATAAAAACTTTTTGTCATAGTACATTAATTTATACATAATAATAAAAAAGTATCATTTAATAATAATCACATTCCATATAAGATTACTTATAGAAATACCACATCATTAGAGAATATTCCACACCATAACCTATTCTATGTAGGAATAATCTGGAGTTCTAGATGATTTGATACACCATTTAGGAAGAGACAATGTTATAAAAGGTTGTGCATAAGATTATAAAAATCCCATGTAAGAGTGAACATCACTTCTTCCTTTCATTGTTAATAATAATCTCAATGTATATAAGATTAATTGACTGAGTATCATACCATAATGATGTATATTTTACTATGAAGAGGAAGGATTTGTAGCCGTGAAGATCCCACTATAAATTTTTGTGGTTTTGGAATGATATGGTGTATTGGATCACTCCACATTAAGAATGGAACACAACGGTTATGTGAGACATTGAGAATAGTAAAAAATGTTCACATTGTAAATTAGGAGCATGAGAAAATGATCTTAGTAGGTATTCCATTCGGAACAACACGCCAAGTTTAAGTCATTAAATAAAATCACCTTTTTATGATATTTTGAAATAAAATATCTAAAGATAGGTTTTTATTACACAATATTATAAAGTTTAATAAAATTTTCATAATAATTTTATAGATCTTTTATTCTATTATAATTAATTTAAAATATCAAAATGAAAACACATTAATAGGCCGAAGCCTCTGTTAATAATGTAAAAATTTAAGAATAACTTTTTAACTAGTCTTTGAAAGTAAAAAATTTAAATATAATTTAAAACTAAATATATCAAATGGCGTTAATGATCATGATAGATTAAAAACCATGGTAGACCAAGACATAAATAAAAGATTATATCAGAATAAACTAAAATAGGTAAAAAACTATAATATAAAACATGATACATAAGAAATAACAATATTTTCAAAAAATATAGGGGAACCAAGATCTTTTAACTATGAATTTATTGAACAAAAAAAATACTATTGTGGACTGAGGAAATATATAGGTAATTGTACATAACTATAAAACGATTTAGGGAATCACCATAAGTGGAGGGTTTGGAACCAATTTAATCTAGGTTGTTATTATATTGGACCAGGTTGTATTGGTTTAAGTCATTTTAGTTCGATTCATTTTTATTCATTTTTATTGGTTTAAATATTTTTACATGAGCTCAGTATGAGTAATAACTATTTATGTTAATTTGGAACTTTTAAATCCAATTATTCTTTTTTTTATTTAGTTATAAATAAAATAGTCTGGTTCTATTTATCTTGGGTAAATTTTTTAATTGTAACTATGTTCATTTTAATATAATTTAAACATTAACATGTAAAAATATTAATTATTTATATATTAATATTTAAACTATATTGATATTTAAACTATATTAATATTTAGAAGGTTAGTCCACTAATAAAATTTAACGTTTATATATTCATTTATTTAGTTTATATAGTAAATAAAATTTAAATTGTAAACCATTTAAAGTCTACTATTTACAGTTTATATTTTATATATAAATTATAAACTCATTATATTTTATTACAATATGTTAAATTTTTATATGTTATTTGTAAATTTTTAGTGTTTTTATATTAATATAGTTTACTCTCACAAATAAATTAATTCTAAAATTTTCCATCCCACATATCTATTCATACATATTTACAATCTTGGCCTCTCGTAGTTGGAATTTAGATTATCAGTACACTAAGCGATTTTTGAGACCTATTTCACCCAAATAGATCCCTTGATTAGCGAAATTGAAGTGAATATCTATTAAAGAAAATACAAAAAAAATTATCACCAAGAAAACGTACCACATAGACTGAAATCATTTTACTGTAGCTACATATATTTTATATTACAAATTTTAACCATGTTTCTCGAAAAATCGGAGACCTGGAAATATTTAAAGTGAGTGGGAATCAACCTTGGATCTATTTTTCACCAAGGGAAATAATTAATGATATTATAAAACATTATTTAGAGTTTATACCATTATTCAATGGTTCAATAAACACTTGATAAAAATTGGAAACAAACCATGGAAGAGAAACTCATTCTTAAGACCATATGACCAAGGATAGAGTGGAAATTCAAACATGAGTTTAAGTGATAAATATCTATTTTAGGAAGATGGAATTCAAAGAAATAAATTATAAAATGATCAATTTTCAAATTATAGTGATACAAATTAGGTGAATCACATGAACATACTGTGTTGGAGTCAAGAAGACATATGAAAAGTAGAAAATCCATGAATTCAAGGGGAAATTAAGGGTGGAAAGTAATGAAAATTTGTTATGGACTGTTTCTCCCAAATATAGAGTACCTAAATTATAGGGACCAATTGGATATTTCTTTTAGGGACCTAGATAACCATATAATTATTTTAATTAATAATAATAACCATTGTAAAATAATAATAAAAATTACTTACCAATTCATGATGGGAGGAGGAATCACTTGGGATGGGAACATGATGGTATTCATGATCAGTGAAACCCTTAAAAAAATTCTTCCATTCAATTGATGGTATCTGTTGATAGAAAATGACTCATTTAATATCCTTAAAGGTTCTATATATATAAAATAATCATCAAAATCATATTAAAATAAATTAGGATATAAAATTAAATCTTAATAAGGAACCACGGTCAGAAACCTCCTACTGGGTATCATATCTCTCTCTAGAAAGATTGTAAAAATTATTCTCTCTAAATTTTGAAGTTGTTTTTTGTAATCACTAGTTTTGATGAACTTGATAGAGAGTATTTGTCTTTCCACTTATCAAATCAAGAAACCCGAAAATACACATCGTTAAGAATAGAATAATCCCAAAACCCCTTTTATAAATTCATGAAACTCCACAAAATCTAACAAACACAAACTCGAACTAAATTGAACTGTAAGATGAAAAAAGACATGAAAATAACCATATCTAGATCTTTTTATTCAGAGTAACCAACCAAAAAAACATGGAATTCCATATTTCAACCAAGAGGATATGGATTAGGCACCTGTGGTTTTTGAGACTGGACACAAATTTACAATTTGAATCAAGAGGGGCTATAAGGAGTTGAGATCAGAGAAGGGGAGAAGGGGCACCACAAGGGGAGGAGGGGTTCCATATTTTTGGGATGGAATCAGAGGAGGGTAGTGGGGATGTGAGTAGGGATGGGAGTAGTGGGTGTCATGATAGTAGAAGGGGCGACACTAGAGTTTTAACGAGAATTGGGAGTTCCTATTACAATGGTTTTAAAAAGCTTTTGGAATAGGCTAGGCTATCCCAATGGTTTCTAACAAACCATTGGGATAAAATTTGTTATAAAAACCTATCATAATGGTTAGGAAAACCCATTGGGATAGGTCCATTGGGAAAAACCCTATATCTAGTAGTTAAAATAAACACAACATTTTAATTAAAATTTTATCAAATTAATCATCCTCATGTCAGAAATAAAAATGATATAAATGACCATTTAAACTTATGGTTGTTCATTAGTACCATAAAATTTCACTTCTAGAGTATTGTTTCAATTTTACATGAAAATTCGTAATTACACACAAATGAATCAATAATGAAACCATGAAACGAATGCACCTCAAACAATGAAAATAAGGAAATATTATTAATGAAAGGGTAGTAATATATTATAAAAGTATCATATAAGGTATTATAAATATTAATATGGTTTTTTAGAAATTAATACATTTTTTTAAACCTTTATACATGAGGTTAAAGTATGAAAAACTAAAGAGAAACATGAGTTAATGATTTCTTGTCTCACTTTTACATCTATGAGATATATACGTCATTCAAAAATTATTTATTGTATGTGGTATATATAATTAAATTTGATATATAATATCCTGAATCTAATTATATTAGTGGAATTAAATTTTTTTCTCTATAATTATTATTTTTATGTGTAATACGATTTGATTGTTTGCAAAGTGGAAAGGGAATTCTAAAACCAATTTCTATTCTCTGGGTAAAACTTCCACATACTGGATTATTTTGTACTAAGAGTATTTGTGAAATTAATTTTGAATATATTATATTTAATTTACACTTTTTTATTTGGATTTATACTATATACACATATTTTATTCATTTTATTAATGCAGACTTAAATGATTTGATATTTACAGGGGACTTTTTTAAAAAATTATCTCTTTATGATTTCCCTTTAACTCTCTTTCTCTTACATGACTACATTTACTAAAATTACTTCAAAATGTTTTTTTCTATTATTTTATGATATTTTAAAATTATTTTTACTCATGTTTTAATTTTTTTTAAAAGGATTTAATGGATTCCTTTTTTTCATTTTCTAAATGATTTAATTTGTGAATTTTACAAAAAAAAATAAAAAAAGAATGTTTTTTAACTTAGATAAAAGGGTAAGATTTTCCTGGAAACATGACACTTTAATTACTTCATATCTCAATTAAAATATTACAAGGTTATTTTAAAATAAATTTTTTACCTTTATAATTGGACGTCTCTTTAAAAAGGAATGATTTGAAAATGAAAATGTTGTTTTTTTGGAATTATTTTCAGTGATATTAAAAAATTATTTTCTATATAAAATAATTTTATTTGATGTTACTTATTCCTTACCATAGATATTATTCAAGGATAATATATTTATTCTTTTCAAGGTTGGTTTATTTTTATGATGGTATTATATATTTAAAACTAATTTCATTTTCATGGGTTATGCTATGTTGAAATGTTTATGAAACCCATTTCTTTTAATGGGTTTTGATATGATGAATTATTTTTTGTGGGACACATATGTATGGTTTTAATTAAGTGATAGGTGGGACCTATATATCCCTTAAATTTATTAGGTAATGATATTATATCTCATGAGATAGATAATATAATAATGGGAAGTGAAACTAGTTTAGTAAAGGACTTTTTCCATTATGATAGTCTTGGGAGTGAACATTTTTTACTACGATAGTTTGGGGAGTGAACCCATTCCATTGTGATATACTTGGTAAAGATCCTTGATTGATATTGAAATGATTTTCTATTCTTATATGTACACCACATTTACATGTTTTATGATAATGATATTCACTTCTGATTCAATACTTAGAAACGTCTATGATTTATTCCATGACTCAAGATTATAATATTTTATATACATGGTATACGTTTTAAATTTTATAGACAATTTCCTATGGCCTTATGCTTAGGTTATAATTGATATATCCCTTTTTTATGCTTACTGAGTATCTGAGCTCACCATTTAATTATGTTTATTTTCCCTAGGATACAATGAATGTTATCAAGAATGATTTTTTAAAAATTGTTCTAGTTAAGAAGGAATAAGAACAAGAAGATATAAATGTTTTATAAACCAATTTTTTAGGTTACAATTTTACAAGGACACTAAACCTAAATTATTCTAGAATGGTTTTATTTTAATATGAATATTCATCTATTTATATGTAATATCTATGTATGAAAAGAGTGGGTTGTTATATTTGGATTATGAAAGCTGGGTGTGGGGATAATTCCTAGAATATAAGAGCTGCACATCATGAATATGCGGTTCATGACTTGTGTGAGGTTGGTTCACAAGGTGCCTCACAATATGAATGAATTCTTGGCCAAATGGTCTAAGGTGACGTATTTTTTGGTGGTACATAAATATCAATAATTACATGATGCGAAAGGGTTTCACATCATGAAAAAATGTTATCGATCATGCATTTATATGTTACAGTGCCTCAGGTTTTATCCAAACCCGTGTCATTTCTCCCTAGATGTAGGCATCCAATGACTCTCTCTTCATTTTTTTGGGATCCATATATGGATTGATTTCTGATTTCCTATGTTTGATCTTTGGTGATTCGAGGTACGTTATACCTTTTTATCTCATTTTTCATCATTTGGGATCATCCAGCTTCTTATTTCCTTGTGAAGGAGTATTCTCTCCATTATTTTTATAAATTTTTCTTTATTTTTTATTGGTGTTATTGTGGGAAAATGTACTTAGAGGGATTCCTCTCTTGTGAGAGGGGTGATTGGGATCTATGATATTGGTTTGTTCTTGTGCGAAGAACGTTGACTCATTTGAGGTAGTGTATTCATTACCTATTCAATTTATTTATGTGAAATCATATATTGAGCATGGTTTATCCCATTGTATGGAAATGAAATTAACCAAATAATAATTTTACTGTAATAATAATAAATTCGATAGCTATCATTGATTAATGTTTGATATCGTGATAACGATTTGACTCTTAATTTTCTGGAAAATTTCATATATATGTTATTATTGTAATTATATCATGTAGTTATATGGATTAGAAAGTTTGTCTTGATGGAAAAGGAAAAATAATATAAAGATGGTAATTTTTAATTAGTTTGCTAAATAATTTAAGAAGAATCATGTCAAATTGATCCAGTATTTCTTATAATTTGATGGTAATTTAGATTGATGTAATGCACATTCTTAATTAAATGTGTTCTTACATGATATTGGAATTTATAAAAATGGTAAGCATGATAATACTTGTTTATAATTTTTAAATAAAAAGGAATGTTAATTAGAATAATACTTCTATAATTTTTTTGAAACTGATTTTAATGTTAATATAATGTTCAGATTTTGATAACTTGTTATAGCTTGATGCCTTAGGATTTATATAGTTTAAACCTATGGATAATGAATCTATTAATTCATTATCCAATAAAAACCAATTTTTGATAAAGACAATTTTTAGGACCTATGTTTCCCTTCTCATTGATAAGGATGAGCACTATGAGTTTGGAGCTATGAGAGCTCATTTATGTGTGAAGGTTGGATGCCTTTTTTTAGTGTATGGATTTCCCTATTGGATGCGTTTGTTTTTTTTTATTTCTACTTTTTTGATGTTATCTGGATTTGATATTCATTTCATGAAGTGATAGGAACCTAGGATTACTAAAACAAGGATGAGAGAGGTGATGTGGGTGGGGAGGCCCAGATGATGTCACCATAGTTGACACCTCTAATGGAGAGATGCATCAGAATATACATGTTGGTTTCTAGGATAAAAAGTATATAATGTAACTGGTTTAATATATTCTTAGTCCTTGATCTGATAAATCTATTTTGTTTCTTGATATTATTTTTTCTAATGGTCGATGTGCATGTTTCTTATTTTATTTGAATACCTTTCCCCATTGCTTGAGGTTATCTGGATGTTCTGGTTGAATGTTTCCCATTGGTGGTAGATTTGGATGGTTTTCATAGAGTAACTAGTTTATTTAATTATATTTATAATGAATAATAAATGCTAAACCCACAAGGTTGGTGTTTATAGAATGAAATTGCTGAAAAGATGTTAAAATTGGGAAACTGTGGACTAGGTTTGGATTATGCATAGAGGGAATGGACTTCACACTATTGGTTAATGAATGTAAATTAAAATTATATTAATGGTAAATTTATGGATAATAAATTAAATAATTTAAGTAAATGATAAAAATGAAAACAATATATTAATTTGTATTTTAAAATTCTTGTGTGCCAATATGATATCTAGTCCCTAGAAGTGACAACTGGGTGTTCGAGAGATGATAACTATAGTTGGTTTCTGGAATATATTATTCCCATAGTGTGGTCATGATCTATATTATATTTTTTATATTTTCTAATTTAATATTTTACCCCACCCATGTCAGTTAGGGAGACTATCACCCAGGGGAATCTAGGAGGTTGTTTTCCCCCACATCTTGATGGGATGATGGATGACTAACTACCCCCTATGGCCCCAATATCTTCTCCTAGTGGTTACTTATCCTGGTATGCATTATGGTTACTTTTCTGATACATGTGTTTAGAGGGATGTAATGGATCATGGTTATTTTACACACATTTATCTCTATATATAGTATCCAAAGGTTGATTATAGGTATGCCATGTATAGGCTGTGATGGATTGATGTTTTCCGTAATCAGTGCATGGGATGTGATGGCGTGATGTATAATACTTGATTTAAGATACACATCATAAGGGATATGGTTGATCATAGAAACTACCTAGTTAGTATATGGAGATGTGATATGGGATGATGTGAGACACCATGTATATTTTTTAATGCCTTTCCTCTGTCTTTTTAGGATGGTGTATTTTGGTGAGAGATGGATTCAGATATACGATGTTGGGGAAGAGTGGAAACCAATTGGGAATGGGTAGGCGGGTACCCTTGATTTTTCATTATTATCTTATATTCTCTCTTGTGTGTGATACATGGCCAGAGTTATCCGTGGTGAGGATAGGAAATTAGTATACCTATTTAGGTGATGAGTTAGTTCCCCCATTTTTCACTCTGCATTACCTTGATTTATTTATCTTTTTTCCCAAGAGGATATAGGGAGGATCCTAGCAAGTATAATTTTATAGTCATCCTATATATATATATAAATGCCTTTTTAGGTTAGCAGGATTAGGTTGATGTAAGATCATGGACTTTTCTGGAGTCATCTCAGGCGTATTTTTAGGTACATTTTGAATATTTTAAGTACCTTTGATTTGGAGTATTGTATTGGGGTGAGTTTGGGTGAATTTTTAAGGAATACTAAAGGATAGTTGGGTGTGCATGGTTTGTTCATGGTTTGAAAAACCATGCGAACAAACAATGACATGTGTGCGAAATTGGACATAGAGGATCACACAGTTTGCGCATGGTTTGAAAAACTGTGAGACCAAACCCTACCAAATGTGAAAACCTAGATAGAGGGATCCACATGGTTAGTGAACATTTTTCCCTAATCATGTGCCTCTACCCAGGAAACCATGCGCACAAAATTTAATATCTAAAAATTCTTTTTAAAATCACCCAAATCCCACAGACTCCCATATTTTGACCTTGGATCGGTCTTGACAAATTCTAGGTGCTCCCAAAGCCTTTTGGAGGGATTCCAAGGTGATACAAACTCCATTCATCGATATGGAAAGCCCGGATTGAAGATCCACTCCCTTCCTAGTAAGTGGATTTCATCCCATTGCTTCTCTTGTTCTTTCCTCTGTCGTTCCTTTATCTTTTTATGGAATATCTCTGCTATTTCCATGCATCTAAATCTATAAGTTGAGATTTGTATCTTGGATCATGGATCTAGATCTAGTTTTGGAAGATCTTGATGCCTATGATCTTAATTTTGGTTTAGGGATTTATATCTGGATCTTGATCAATGACATTGTGTCGCTCGGATTTTTGGTTTTTCAGTTGGGCTAACATCCATCAACAAACCTAGGTAGGTGGTATAAATCGAACTCCCATAGTCATGATTTTTGATATGTTAATGTGAGTTCATGATTTTCTAGATTCCTTTGATAATTTAATTCCTAAATTGGAATAATTAAGAATGGGGAATTGACTTGTGATTTACCATGGTGATTAATTGATAATTGAATCAAGAAACAGACTAAAGGGGGTTTCCCAAATTGATATTTGTTTTGGAGATTGATTATGGGTTGATATATTGTCTTTGAGATATTGAATTAATTGTGATAAGATAATTAATTGAGGGAAATTAATTATGAACTTATTTTGGATATAAAAGATGAATAATTGTGAGAATTACTTATGTGCCATAATGATTGATCAAAGATAATTAATTTTGACATGTTGTGATTTGATATGGATAATTAATTGTGAAGAATTAATTATGGAATGAGAATTGTGTTGATTTATTAATTAATTAATGAATTAAATAATGGATTATGTGATTAGTAAATTGTTGAGTTAACTAATGGCCTTTGTAATGTTTAACTAATCTATGGATTAGTAATGAAATAATGTGGCAAATTATTGTGAATTAATGAAAGATTAAATGGCTGATATTTTTGTGCTAATAGACATGGAGTTCTAGACCGATTAGAAGTTGGGACTTGGACATGACATTCCTCCCCAATAGTTATCCAAGATTGAGATTATGGGGTACTAGTAATGATGACCTACATTGAATAAGAAAAGGAGTCGTAGTCATGATGACCTACACTCATCAATATTTTAGGGTGTTAGGCATGGAGACCTACACAAAATGAATGATAATAATGAATGATGATTGCAATGTGATTTTGGTTCTTGACATAATGTTCAAAACCAAATGAAACCTAATAAGGAATGATGATTCAAATGGGAAACATGAATTTAAATTGGGAATAATGTCAATGTGATAACAGTTTAATTATGCACTGTATTTACTGCTTTATAAAACTGCATACACTATCATTTGGCTGGACTTTTTTTAGACACCGTCCGTGGTGAACTACTGAGTCATACTCACACCATATTCGGGCCACCTGATCAACACCTAAGCAGACTTTGTTGTCGCAGGGTAGGATAAGGGTAAGGTCCTGGGATAGGATACTGTTTGATATTGGAGAATGGGAGAGGGAACCAGATGTGGTTTGGGATCCGCTGTGGAGTCGTTTTGTCCTTACTTTTAGTTTCATTGTAGACACTGGACAAATGCATTTTCATAGCATGTTTTTACCTTTCAGTTGAATATTGTATTTTCTATTTTTACTATCATATGACTTGGTATTGTTTTCATTATTTATACTCTTCCATACTTGGTTATTGTTGTTTGCTTCTGTTTGTGTTTTATTCTGATAAAAGAGGGTATAGTCTTCCCAAGACTGACTTAACAAATCCTTGCTTCTAGTTGTCATCCTTTGGCATATGGGGAGGTGTGCTTGAGGGAATGCGGACAACCGTCTTGGGGCACCATTTAGTGGCACTCGAGTTGGGACGTCATGAAGTGGTATCAAAGGTGTTTTTTTTCTTTCTTCTTCTTTTTATTATTCTTTTGGGAAAGTTAGACAAGATACTAGAATGATTCGAGGCATGTTAATGAGCTCATCAATGGGATTTTCAAACCCATGTATGTGGGAAATTCTATTTACTCAGGGTGGGATTGTTGGGATTGTTGTTTGTTGTTACAGTGGGATATTATTTCACCTTGGGTGATCCACTTTTGGTGTGATGTGATATTTGTTTTTAAAATTATTGAATTTTGATTCATGGCCTAAAGAGGCATGATACTTGAGTGTGGATGCATCATTATAAGCACTCAGGGTTGTTGTGACATGAATTATTCAAGGCACTCGTGGGAAAATGGTTTATGGGTAAGTTGTTGAAATTGAACTATTTTTCCTTGTTGTGAGATTGAAATAATGATGAAAAATGAGAATAAATGGGTATCTAATGAGAACCGTGATTTATAAAATGGGTATGATCAATTAATTGTTTATTGAATTTATTAATTTTAGATAATGTGATTAATTAATGGTTGGATTAACTAATGATAATGAATGTACCCTTGTTAACCAAGACCTTGGAGTAGGATGGGTAAGGGTAGTGATAAGGCCTCAATGTTGACAGTGTGGTGAGAAAGGGGAGAAAGGGCATGTTGAAACTTGTTGTGTTAGTTTCTCCTCTTACCTAAATGTTTTAAAGTTTCTTTATAAGACCTGAGATGTCTGTTTGGATTTGTTGAGATATGCCTCCATGATGCTTGTTGAGGGAGATACCAAGTGGTATTGCTCCGAATGAACTTCCAGACATGGAACATGAGGCACCATTGGTGCAAGTTGAGGAGTTAGGGTAAAAATTACAAGAAAAATTTGTGCGTTTCATGAAATTCATGGAGAGAGACCCAGGGCAGGTTCAGAAAAGCATGTCTGAGTTGAGAAGGGAGTTTCATATGCAGCACCCTCCTACTTTTACTGGAGTGGGTGGACCTAACAGAGCTGAATTATGGATTTAATCCATAGAGATGATACTTGACCATTTGGATACTCTAGATAGGAGGAGGGTCAATTTGGAAGCTTATATTCTACAAGGGTCAGTGAAGTACTGGTGGGACATTTAGGTTTGATCTGGACAGACTAATGATATGTTATGGAAGAACTTTCTGGAGATGTTCCTGGAGAACTTCTATCTAGAGATGCCAAGACAAGAGATGGATTTAGAGTTTATGCATCTGACACAAGGAAGCATGCTTGTTCTAAATTACGCTGAATGTTTCATAGATTTACAGACTTTTGCTCCAGATTTGGTTGCATGTGAGGATTCTTCAACAAAACGATTTTAGGACGGACTTAGGTGTGAAATTAATTTCTAGGTGAATTACATTAGGCTGAAGAAATTCTCAGAAGTGGTTAATTAGGCTCTCATTTTAGATGGGAACATGAAGGGGGTTCTATTACTAGATAGGTCGATGTCACTGGATGATTAGGGAGTGTGCCTTCATAGAGTAGGAAGCACCGTTATGAGAACCATAGTCAGGACAATTGAAAGAAAGTTGGATAGTTAGGAGGAATAGTTGCACTATATCTTACTCATGTGATTTTCCACAAGTGTGGTAGGAAGAGACACTATTATACACATTTTCCTCAACCACCGTTAGAGTGCCAGTTTTGGGGAAAGATGGGGAACCTACAGATGTTCTGCAGAAATTAGCGATAAGCTGGTGATGAGGGAGCAGTTGCTCAGAGTCAGAGTGGGGAAGGGGGTCTTCTGCACCGTATAGGTCTAGTAGTTGGAGTTCTACTGGAAGAGCCATTATAGGTAGTGGTCATGGTGCTTCAGGTAATGAGAACCCGTATCAGTATAGTGGTGCAACTCAAGGGTGTTAGACAATTCCATTGGGAAGAGAAGTATGACAATTACATGCAGTGTAACTTACACTTGTAGAGGGGGAGGTTATTCCATCGATAGTGAGAGGTACTATTATATTTTATTATACTAAAGACAGTTCCTTGTTTGATAACGGTGCCTCTCAATCCTTCATGTCTACTAATATTTTTAATGGCTTAAGTCTGGAGGTGGAGTCCATAAGTAGGGTGACGAATATCAATACACTATTGGGAACACAGGCTAGGGATATCTATTTATGTAAGGAATGTTCCCTAGATATCATAGAGTATTGTTTTCTTTGGGAAATATTTTTTTTTGATATAAAGAGATTCGACCTGATTATGGGTATGGACTGGCTAGTCGCATACCGAACCCACATAGATTGTTACCGCAAAAGTGTGACCTTTGTATCTCCAGAGGGTGACTAGTAAGTTCATCGTGGAGAATGGGATATCCATGCAGGCGGAGTGGGGACAATTAATTAGAAAATGGGAGAGATCAAAGACCAAGTTTCTAGTCTTTTTCTGGATGATGGGAGTGGTAAGAAATAATCCCTTCCACCTGTAGAGGAACAGTTTCAGGATGTATTTCCTAAATACTTTTTAGGGTTTCCACCTAAGATAGATGTGGAATTCACTATTGAGATAATGCTGGGGGATCAGCCGGTATCTATTCCACCTTAAAGAATAGCACTGACTGAGATTCAAGAGCTCAAAATGCAGTTGGGGGAGTTTGAGGATAAAGGTTTTATCCCTCCATGTACATCGCCTTGCGGATCAACTTTTTTTTTGCAAAGAATGACTACAAGAGTTTACGCTTGTGTGTCAACTACCTAAAGTTGATTAAAATGACCATGAAGAATTGATATCCTCTTCCAC
Organism: Viscum album; assembly: GCA_963277665.1. Classification (NCBI taxonomy): domain Eukaryota; kingdom Viridiplantae; phylum Streptophyta; class Magnoliopsida; order Santalales; family Viscaceae; genus Viscum; species Viscum album. The sequence continues at coordinate 1,779,305,982 of OY728151.1, read as the reverse complement.
ATATCAATGATCTATTTGACTAGCTTAAGGTGGCTTGTGTGTTCTAGAAGATAGATTTGAGATCAGGGTATCATCGGGTGAGAGTTTGGATCTCTGATATACCTATAACTTCCTTAAAGAGCAGGTATGGCCCTTATGAGTTTTTTGTAATTCCATTTGGGTTGAAAAATTCTCCTGTAGTGTTTATGGCCTTGATGACCATGATCATTCATCTATAATTAGATCAGTTTGTGGTGGTGTTTGTGGATGAAATCTTGGTGTACTCTAAGACTCATGACGATCATGACCAATATCTTGTCATTGTCCTAGGTACACTAAGAAATAATTGTCTATATGAAAATATTTCTAAATTTCAATTTTGGATTTATAGGGTAAACGTTTTGGGGAATATATTCTTAGAAGAAGGTGGGGAATTATACATGGAAAAGTGTAGGGAATGATATATTGGGAGAATCCCATGAGTGTTTTTGATATCTGAAGATTTTTGGGATTTTCTGTTTATTATAGGAGGTTCATCCAAGACTTTCCCCATTTGGAAGCACCAATTTCAGGTTTGAAAAAGAAAGGGAAAAAGTTTGATTGGATAGAAGCATGTGGGAATGCTTTCCAGGAGTTGAAGAAGAGCTTAACATCAGCCCCAATTTTTATCTTACATGAGTTGGGTGTGGAGTACATGGTGTATAGTGATGCTTTTGGGATCAGACTCAGAGCTTTGTTGATGCAATGTGATTGAGTAGCTGGTTATGGGTCTCAGTAGTTGGGGACATATGAACATAATTTCCCTACGCATGACCTCCTGTTAGCAGATGCGGTTTATGCTCTTAAGTGTTGGCGATGCTATCTTTTGGGTGAAAAGTTTATATTTTTTACGGATCACAAAATATTGAAGTATATGTTTTCACAACATGAATTGAATCTTCGGCAGAAAATATGGATAGAGTATATGCATTATTTTTATTTTAAAATGGTATATACACCCGGAAAGGGGAATAGTGTGGTTGGTTCCTTGGGTAGGAAAACTCAGAATCAGTTGGTACATGAGTTGGGTGTAGAGTGGAAGATGATGAATTTGCAGGCAGGAATGAATGTGGTAGTTCAGGAGATTCAGGAGAGGATGACTCTAGTTTATGTAGTAGTGGAATCTACCCTCTTGAGACGAATAAAGGACAAGTAGTATGAGGATCCAAACTGTTTATCCTTAAGGGAATGACCTGAAGGTGGGGTGACACCTTTATACTGGATAATAGATAATTATGAGATCATATAAGTGAAAAATTGGGTTTTTGTGCATACGAGTATATTAGGGGAAGTCATGTGATAATTTCATGCCTTAAACTGGGAAGTACATCCTGGGGTGAAAAAATGTACCATGACCTATGGTGACAGTTCTGGTGGTCATGTATGAAAAAGGAGATAGTAGGGTTCATAACAAGATGTTTCACCTGTCAGTGGGTGAAGGTAGAGCATCAACAACCTAGAGGCCTACTACAACTGTTGCCTATTCCGAAATGGAAGTGGGATGATTTAACTATAGATTTAATGGTAGGACTTCTAAACACCCATAGGAAGAATGGGGAAATTTGGTTCATTGTGGATTGACCAACAAAGGTAGAGAATTTCTTTTCCTATTAGGGAAACCTTTATAGTAGAACCGTTGGGATAAATGTTTGTACAAGAGATAGTTTTTTTAATGGGGTGCCACAGACTATAGTTTCATATCGCGATTCATGCTTTACTTCACACTTCTGGTGGGGATTACAGAAGGTGGTTGGAACATAGATTCAATTAAGTATGAACTTCCACCCATAGACAGATGGTCAGTCTGAGCGTACCATACAAGTGTTAAAAAGATATACTGTGAGCTTGTGTGCTTGACTTTAGTGGTTCTTGGGAGAGGCACTTGGATTTATTGGAGTTCTCCTATAACAAAAATTATCTGACAACTATAAAAATGGAAACATAGGAGGAAATTTATGGAAGACCTTGTAGATCACCACTATGTTGGTTAGAGGTGGGTGAGTGAAAGCTGTTAGGACCTAGTCTTATATAGGAGATATCGGAGCAGGTGCAGTTGGTTTGAAAATGTATTTCTATGGTTGAGAGTAGGCAGAAGTTGTATTCTAATAGATGGATAAGACCCCTAGTGTTTATAGAGGACGATCATGTAATCCTTCAGGTGTCACACAGATTAGGTAACCACAAGATACAGAGAATGGGAAAGTTGGCACCCAGGTTCGTAGGACTGTTTGAAGTGATGGAGAGAATCAGGATGGTGGCGTACCAATTAGCACTTCCATATGAATTCAGCACTATGCATGATGTTTTCCATGTGTCACACCTATGGAGGTATCAACCTGACCCTTATCATGTGATTTATATGGAAGTGGTTGACCTCGATATAGATGCGTCCTTTGAGGAGCATCTGATACGTGTGTTGGGTCGCAGTGAGAAAGAGTTACAGGGAAAGACCATGACGTTAGTTCATGTGTTATGGTAACATGGAATTATTTGAGAGAAAAATTGGGAACAGGAAGAATACATGAGGGATCAATGGCCCAATATTTTTGGCTCAGAATGTTAGAGATGTTCTGGAGTGTAACCCAAGGACGAACTGTTATAAGGTGAAGAGATTATCAGATCCCAACCTTTTCTAGAGTCGTATCAGGCATGTTTAAAGGCACTTTTATAACCTTTTAAGTAACTTTGATTTTGAGTAGTGTCTTGGGGTGCCGTTGGGTAAATGTTTAAGAGAAAATAAAGGACAGTGGGGTGTGCACAGTTTGTACATGGTTTAACAAACTGTGCGAACAAACTCTGCCAAGTGTGCAAAACTGGGTAGAGAGGTTCACACGGTTTGAAAAAATATGTGACCAAACTGTTCCAACTATGAAACCCTAGAGAGAGGGGTCTGTACAGTTGGTGCATGATATTCTCTAACCGTGCACCTCTTCCTAGGAAATCATTCATTCAGAATTTAATATACAAAAATATTTTTAAAATCACCAGAACCCCCCAGAACCCCCATATTTCGACCTTTCCTCAGGCTTGAAAAATTCTAGGTGTTCTCAAATCCTTCCAGAGGGATTCCAAGGTGATATATACACCATTCTTCGAGGTCAAAAGCTGGGATTTAAGATCCTCTCCCTTCCTAATAAGTGGATTTCATCCCATTGATTCTCCCGTTATTTCTACTATCTTTTGTTGATATTTTCATGGAAGATATCCATCTTTTCCATGGATCTAAACCTATAAGTTGAGATCTAGATCCTGGATCATGGATCTGGATCTTGTTTTTAATGATCTTGAAGCCTTTGATCTTAATTTTGGTTTAGGGATTTAGATCTAGAGCTTGATCGATGATGTTGTGCCACTCAGATTTTTGGGATTTCTGTTGGGATAACATCCATCAATAAACCAAGGTAGGTGGTCTAAATCAAACTCCCATAGTCATGATTATTGATATGTGAATTTGAGTTTATGATTTTCTATCTTCCTTTGATAATTTAATTCCTAAATTGGAGTAATAAGGAATGGGAACAAGAGCCTCAGACCAGTTGGTGAGGACTCGACAAGTGCATCCAGAAGACCCGAGTTCAAAACTGATTACAGACATAATTTCTGAGTTACTATAGTAGTATTTTAGTGGGAAATGTAGCAGACATTATTTGATACTATAATAGTAAGAACTATTAATCACTTTTGGCTGTCAAGACATCAGTTTGGGTTGTGGGTACTTTAAGGCCTTCAGGCCACCCAAAGTCTTCAGGACAGTAAGGATTTTGGGCCACCTCAAGGAATTCGGGCCACTTCAAGACCTTTGGGCTACCTGAAATTGGGCATAAAATGACCAGATAGTCTCTACAAAGAGAAAACTCCAGATGGGGATTCTGAGCAGGCACATTCAGCAAAGCATAAGATAAGTGGATTTTTTAGAAAGAGATGGTATGCCATTGCCATCGGGACTAGTCTGTGCATGCACGAGAAGACTAGCCGAACTATCCATGCAAAGGTGGACAACTGATATCATAATGAAGAAGATAGGGAGGAGTAGTTCCAATTATAGTCTATATATTTTCTAATACCTACAGGTCATGTAATATCTAAGCCTTCGGGACTTGTAAGGGCTCACCCTCATACCTTGAAAGGGGGTTTATCAAAAATAAATAAAAAATAAGTCCTTCGAGTAATAAGGAACAAGGAATTGAATAGTGATTTACCTTGGTGATTAATTGAAAATGGAATTATGAAAAAAATTAAGGGGGTTTCCCAAATTGATATTTGTTTTGGAGATTGATTATGGGTTAATATATTGCCTTGTGATATTGAATTGATTGTGATAAGATAATTAATTGGGGGAAATTAATTATGAAATGATGTTGGATAAGAAAGATGATTAATTGTGAGAATTAATTATACGCCATAATGAGTGATCAAAGATAATTAATCATGATAATTAATTATGACTAATTGATATTTGATATGGATAATTAATCATGAAGAATTAATTATGTAATGAGAATTGTGTTGATTGATTAATTAATTGATGAATTAATTAATGTATTATGTGATTAGTTAATTATTTAGTTAACTAATGGCCTTTTAAATGTTTAACTAATTTGAGGATTAGTAATGGAATAATGTTGAAAATTCTTATGAATTAATGAATGATTAAATGGATGATATTTTTGTGTTGCTAGACATAGCATTCTTGACCGATTTGAAGTTGGGACTTGGACATGGTATTCCTACCCAATAGTTATCCAAGTTTGAGATTATGGGGTGCTAGGCATGAAGACCTACACTGAATGAGAAAAGGACTACTAAGCATGATGACCTACACTCAATGAGATTTTAGAATGTTAAGCATGGATACCTACACCAAATGAATGATAATAATTAATTATGATTCAAATGATATTGTGGTTCTTGACATAACGTTCAAAACCAAATTAATGATAATAACGGATGATGATTCAATTGGGAAACATGAGTTGAAACTGGACCTATTGTGATGATTAAAGATTAAAATACAATATGATAACTATTTAATTATGCATTGAATTTATTGCTTCTTAAAACTGTAGACACTATATTTTGACTGCACTTGTTTTAGACACCGTTGGTGGGGGCCTACTGAGTCATACTCACACCATATTCGGGCCGCCTAATCAACACCCAAGAAGAATTCATTGTTGTAGGAAAGGATAATGGAAAGGACCTGGGAGAGGTTATTTTTTGGGATTAGAGCATGGGAGAGGGAACCAGACATTGATTAGGATCCGCTATGGAGTCGTTGTGTCTCTAATTTTAGTCACATTGTAGGCACTTTCCACTTACATTGTCAAAGCATGTTTTACCTTCTAGTTGTTTATTACATTTTCTGGTTTTGAGTATCATATGAATTGATATTGTTCTGGTTTTTTATACACTTCCATACATGTTTATTGGTTTTTTCTTCCATTGGTGTTTTATTCTAATAAAAGAGGTTATAGTCTCCCCAAGAATGATATACCAGACCCTCGCTGCTAATCGACACCCTCTGGCATATAAGGAGGTCAGCTAGAGGGAATGTGGCCAACTGGCTCGAGGAACCATTTAGTGGCACCCGGATTGGGATGTCATAGTTGAAAACTGGGATAAATATTACTACCTCATGGTTTTTTCAGAGTTTTTTGGGATTCATGGTCACTATCATATTTATCTTTTTGGTACTCGTAGTTTCTTTTTTAATTGTTTTTTTACAGTCTAAAATTTCATTTTAGAACTTGGGATTTATTTTATATGTCTATTTAGGTGTTTATTATTGTATATTTCTTATCTCTCTTATTCATATGTTCACTTAGAGGGTAATTCCTCCCATATGTGTATTTAGTATTCCCTCAGTGATAGATGCCAACCCAAGGCCTATTGGAGGTAGGACTCACATAGTCACCATCTACCTTCTCGTATTGTTTTCATAGATGGGTTACTCTCTAGGGGTAGGGGTTCATGAAAGAGTGGTGTTAGAGATTTAGGTTGAGGGATATGATAGAGTTTGGAGATAGGAATAAGTGAGATTTCATGGGTTGGTATGGAAAAAATGTTTTCTAAGTTTAGTAAGCAATGTAAACATAGAGACTAGCTGAGACACAGATATTTATCCCCATTATGATCTTATGCATGAACCTTTAAGTTTATTAAGACTAATAAATTAAGTGATATTGATTGTAGGTATATACCTAGGAAAAGATCATGCATCATTATTTTCTGCACCTATGTTTGTAATGAGTAGACCTTAGGTTATGTTAAAACTTTTAAAAAATAAAAAATAATTAAGTAATTAATGTTTAATATTCTGTATTCAAGATTTAGAAGTTCTAATAGTTTTTTTAGAAGTGGATATAGTTCAACATATTCATTAGGTTCATAATAAATTTGTTCAGTAGGATGTTTATGTAGATCACCATAGAGTATAGTTCTACGATGATGACAATTGGAGGAGGATACTCTAATAGTTTTAGTGCCAGAGTTTAAGGAAGTTTGAGGTATTTATTTAATGAAGCTGGATTAACTTAAATAGAAAATTTATCATTTCTGTTGAATATTTAATACATTACACAATAAACACCCAAATACCATAATAGTTTAGTTCTTTTGGTAACATGGAAACATACATTCTAGTGCATGAGTTAGATACATTATCTCCCACTAGGCTCTCCAAGACTAGAACCCCTCTTAGAAATATAATAGATGAAATATATCCTTATAACCTGGAGAAGTAAACAGTAAAAGGGGTGGGATAATATGCTCAGTAAGGGTAATCAAGAGAGAGATATATATGTATAAATATTAGAATAAGGGGATGATAATTTGATTATAATATTATAAGATCATACCCTACAAACCAAAGATCATAAACATAAACCATGGTTTAAATGCTAGTAGTTCAAAAGAGATGAATCATAAGGGAAACAATAGCATATTCCATGAAAGAGTAAAATAGTAATAAGTCATGGAATTTTTTCATACACATAAACATGTTTTATTTATCACTATAATTCAATATGAATAGCTAAAACTTATCAAGGACTTCTTCAGGACTACACCTACTGGGCGGGACACACCACCATCCCCAATTGTCTTCCCTTCCTTATAAGGGATCAGGCTTCCCCAGCTTCCTAGAGCGGATTAGGTTTCCCTATCTTCCCTTAGTGTATCTAGTTTCCCCATATTTCCATAGTGGATTGGGTTTCCCCATCTTCCCATAGTGGTCTTGGTTTCCTTATCTTTCCTTAATGGATTAATCCCGTAGACTTGAATCCCATAATTTTCTCCTGAGATATAAATCCCTACCTAATGAATTGGAAGGAGATATAGGTCCCACCAATCTCATAATGAAATCATACATACATGTGCCACAATATCATGACACCTAAATTATATCATGACCCATGAAAATTGATGGGTTTCATAAACATAATATCATAACCCATGAAATGAAATGGGTAACATAACATTTTATCATATCCTTACCTATGGAAAAGAGATGGGTCTGATAATCATTTATCCAAATTATAACCCATGAAAAGAAACAGGTTTCGAAAGAATATAACATGTGAAATAGGAATGGGTGTCATAAACATCATTCCATATAAACATAAACCATTTAATAAATAATATGTATGATATTATTGGATATAACCCTCGTAAACATAAACTATAAATAATAATTTTATCTTAGGTAGAGAAGTATTTGGAAAGATCACTTTGAACATTTCTCATGTTAAATAACCTTTCTTTTAAAATCATTTTCATAAATCGATTTCAAAAATTCATTTCTTATAAAGAAATATTTACCATTTTATTAAAAAAAATTCTTGAGTAAAATATTATTTCTTCTTTGACAAATGATCTTTAAAACATAAAAAAAATTGAAGACTGTTTTCCTTGAAAATAACCTTGAAAAATTATAAATAGTATTAAAAACTTTTTATTTCAAAATACTTTGATAAATTATAAAATAAACATTTAAATCATTAAAATACTTTTCTTAGAAAACAACATTTTGAAAACATATGAAGGAAGCTTTAAACACCTTTAAAATAATTTTTAAACATAAAACAATTTTTTGAAAACCCCTTTTCATTGAAAACCATTTTAAAATCAACAAATTTCCAGAATATTAGGAAAAGAATTTCTTTTAAACAAAATAACCTTGTAAACCTAAAAAGTAAGAATCAAGTAAATAATGATCATGATAGTGGGTAAGTCCATACATTCCGAACATTAATTTTTCACCTTAAAACTTTTGGAAACTGACTTGATCGGAAAATGAAAAGAGTGTTCCTTTTATTTTATTTTTGAAAAGGAAATAAATGGGTAAAAATGTCCTTTAAACATATTAGGATAATATTAAAAACATTTTGAATTTTTTTTATAAGACACGGTTTTGAAAGAACATAGATTTCCGACCAAAAGGAGAAATAAAGTAAAATTTTCATAAAAACATTTTCTTGATCGAATTATGTACCCAAGAGTGGAAATATGGTACCATTTCTTAGATATAATATTAATAACTATAGGTCGAGAAAATTATGGATATTTCTTGAGATATTAATCATAATATTTCATCAATCTAAGCATAATCGTAAACAATCTTGATAAACGATGACATCGTAGCAATAAACTGTTATCACTTTAGTAACTTTAAATCATAATAAAATGGGAATAATAAATTTAAATAAATCTTAAAATATCATGAAACAAATTATATTCATGATAAAAATTCTCAATGGTTTTACATACACCTAATAGAAAAATATAGGTGCATAACATGACATGTGTCTCAAAGAAGGAAAATTGAGACAAAATTACATTATCGAATTGGTAACTATTGAAACATAAACAAAATAAAAGAAATATCATAAAAAAGATATTTAACTACCCATAAATTTAAGTGTAAGAATCATATAATACCTATATGGGAAGTATACACACCACAGAAAAGAAATGAGTGGTGAATAAGGCATGTATCTCACGGAAATAAAAATTGAGATGAAATTCCCTTACCTTAAGTATTGACATTATTCGTACATGTTGAATCATCCAATATAATAAATATAAATTTATTTTAAATATAAAATTTAACCATATTATTATATCTCAAATCATATATTATTTTTATGACTTTATATTACATGTTTATTAACAACTCCATGTTAATTTTATTTTTCCGGTAACATCTACTATGTTTTCATATATGTTTTGGATTGTTATTATTGATCCTATTATTAAGATAAATATTTAATTATTTATAGAATGTATATAATGAAATAAATATCATATAAATTTATTTTATGTTTATTTATAATAATCTATAACATATATAAATATTAAATGGAATACATCATTCTTGGAGACAGTAGGTCGTACGTACGCTTGGACACAATTTCTATTTTTTTCATATTGAGAGAAAGAAATTAAATGAAATATATGTATATATATTCATATAATATCATTAAATTTTCATTAATATTTCATATATATCATATAATTTAACTATTCACATCCTTAATAAATTCAATGCAGTGTGTGAACAAATCACATCACTTTGATGAGGTTGTAATCCACACCCCCCAAACAAAATTTTCTTTTTAACAAAAAATAGAACGTATGAAGGTATGTGTTATATAATAATTAAATAATAATAAATAAATCTTAAATATCATTTAAATCACATAAAAAATAGTTTCCATCATAATTTTCAACCATGATAGGTGGTAAAAGAAAACCAAACTACATCGTTTCTTGAGGCGGTAGTTCTCCGTACAAAAGAACTATAAGTTCATACCCATTAGATGGAAGTGTGAGTAAGTTAATGTTGAAACCTTAGAATTAAAATATCTCACTATATTGAGGATAAATATGTTTTTATATGATCATGTAATAAGGATAATTCAATGATGGGAGAATAAATAAATATAAAGGGATCATTGAAGAAGGGTACCACTTTTTTGGGTAAATCTTTTTGGTTTCCACCAAAGGACATCCTTTGATCCATTTCATCCCAAATTTTGGATTCTAGGATTATGGTTGATATTTTGTGAGTGTATTTTAGTATAATTTTTTTTGAGTAAAAGCGATTTATATGTTTCAATAAGTGGGATGGGTGAGTGACTTTTTATAGTGGAGGAGGAGTGGCATTCTTGTAAATTTTTGAAAAGGGAATTCCACCCATGTTTTTCCTATCACAAGTGAATCCAATTATGAAATAAATTCTATAAAATATAGGATATTTTAGAAATATGTCCAAAAATGGATTTTGGACAAGATTCTAGATCATTTTTCCCTTAAGTGTAAGATTTATTTCATTGTGAAGCTATTTTTTCTCTTAATGATTGTAATTAATTTCAATAACATTCACTAATATTTTTTTTCAAAAAATAAGTTAACACTTTTGGAAATTTTAAATTATGATTATCCAAAATATGGAATCCATTTTTTCAAATTACAATTACATAGGTGGGAAAATTTTATTTAAATTTAATCCCGCATACGAGACGACCCAATGGGTTTCTAATATAAAAATGTTCAAATGTTGGTAAGTTTTTATATCTAATATCACTGTAAAATTTATTCCAATGAAATAATTTGGATTAATTTATTTACAATTTATATAATTTAACTTTAAAAACAATAAAAAACATTATTTATCTTTATTAATAAATTATACAAAAATGTGGTTTTGAATTAAAATTTAGTATTATTCACTATTCATCAAAAAATGAAACTTTTCAAAAAATACCAAAAAATAACCCAAATATAATTTTTATATTCCAATCTCAAAAATTAAGTTTTTTTGACAAATAAAAATTATAATAATGTCTAAATTATATATTTAAGATGAGTTCTCCATTAAAAAGTTATAAAATTATCTTTTAGAAAAATATATATTTTTATTCATAAAATTGTAAATATTATTATATTATACCTATAAAATATATTATATGAGTATAAAAAATATATATTGAATATGTAATATATAAATTTTGTTTAAAACATTAATAAAAAGTTGTTTGTTGAAATTATTGAGATAAAAAAATTGTACGTAGAAAAATAGTTTTATTAGAAAAATAATTTCTTTATTTTCAAATAGCAATCACATTCACATATAGTAATTGATAAAAAAAGGATTAATTTTATATTTAGGTGTAAATAAGTTTTTCAAAATTTGGTTAATATTTTTCCTAACTTCCATTCCGATGACTTGTTGGTTGCTAAAATAATATATTAATAATACTATTTGTAGTTCAGTAAAAACACTTCCTAGAGTGCAATACAAGATATAAAAGGGAATATGTAATGTGTGTAATAAAATAAAAACATTTTGTTTTGTGTACCATGAGATAATATAAGTATTTCAAGAAATGTAACACCCCAAGCTTCCACGGTACGCTTCTCGTTGAATAATACAATAGCATGTGTTGTACGTAACTTCGAGTTCTAACACACCACAACCAATCAAACTAGCCGTTATGAATTGTAATTCCAACTTTTTGAAATTTTATAAATTTTATCTTTCAAAATGGACTTCATTTTTGGATTCAGAATATCGAAATTAGCCTAGGGTGATTTTTTGGAATTTTTCTAAAAACTTTCAATTTTTGATGAATAGTTAAAAACACTGAGTTATAGTTTAAATCCGAATTTTTATTTAAATAATTTTTTATTTTATTTAAATATATTTTATGTCAAAATTGATACATAATACCAATAGATGTTCAATGTAATTCATTGGAGTCAGTTTATAATAATTTTAGATACATAAAAATTTTATTCAACTTTTCACCATCTTTTACCTACCTCCTATAAGAATTTGCAAATTCACATAAAACTTAATTTTACCTCTTCTGTGAGTGGAATTTAGAACATCCTAGAGACACAGTTAATATCAAGGAGTAAAATGGGGTTCAATAAGATAAATTTTTTTTGGTGAATAGTAACTTTTTGCTTTTATTTAAAACGATTAAAAGAAAATAGGGTAATTAAGGGTAAAAATGATATTATTATTACCCTAACACATGTAATAATTATATTGGATAAGTATAATTCGACCAAAAACAACATTAGTAATAAAAAATGAACTTCTTTGGTCTACTTGGATTAAATTAGGACATTTATTATTATTTAATTCAAAGAAGAGTTAAAAGAGTTAAAATCAATGTTTAATAATTAACATTTTTTAATATAGGGTTATACATAAGATAAATTCGATTATAAATATTAATTAGAAAGCTAAAATGATTTCATATATAATGGAATTTTATTTATAATTTTTATACCTTAAATAATTTAACTTAATTATGACACAATGGTGATGCAGTAATTACCTAATTAATGAAATATTAAAATAATTAATATTATAAATATCCAAATAAATGTAATTTGAGACTTTTAATGAATTAAAATAATTTTATAGGTTAATATTACATATTAGGGTTGGTTAGATGAATTGTTTTCGATATAATAATGATGTTATGAATTTAACAAAAACAAAATACCAAATCGTGTCAAAATTAACATAAAAGAGTTTTTAAAACAAATATTATATTATTAATTGATATTCTATTCCTAAACATATAAGGTTCAGAAAAAGGACTTATATAATGATGGTGTATCATTAATGAACCACTTGGGGTTCTCTTGGAAGTATATAGTAAGTTTATTATCCATATAATATAAAAATACAAAGAGACGTAGTAAATGTCAAAATATTTAACTAAGAGTTAAATCTAAAAGATAAAGTTAATATAGTGACCCAAACATTTCTAAAACCTATTGGTTGAGTGGTTTTCTACCCATCCCCACCTTAGTATTTAAATAATATCTTTTGGATCCATTAGAAACCAAATATTATTTTATTATAAAATAATTTTTCTAACTTTTCCTAAGGTGCCCCTCACCCCTCTTATAAAAGGGAACCCCCCCCCTTATCTAAAATTCATACCTTCAAAGCCTTTTGGATCGGCCAAACCCTACCCAAATATCCTTTCAACTTCCCTAACTTCATCCTAGAGGCCTTACTTTAGTCAGAAAGCCAACTTATGGAGCCATTTTGATCAAATCAAAAGGAATAACCCGAAAAATAGTTAAGAATTTCACCACCCACTTTCAAGTTCTTTTATTCTTACACTTATTCTTTCTTTGTTATTTGCTTTCAAAAATAATAACTCTAGTATCTTAACACCCGAAATGACGATAATACTAAATATTATTAACAAAACAATTTTAAAAGATAATATATGATATCATATTAATGTATAAGATTCTTGTATAATTTAATAAAAATTATTTCACCATTATACAGGGGTTTAACCTACCCTCAACTAAGGAAAAGTACAAGGTAAGGGTTAATTTCACAATATCTTCATTATCCGAGGTTGTTTATACGTAATTATCTACTGGGACCTCTTTATCATCCACATCCATGTATCTTAAAAATGTATTTCAAAACGTTCTTACTATTTTATAGACTATGGGTTAAAATCATTTATACCCTTGTTTGAATTTTTATAAGATGTTTACAAATGAATCTTTCCATCGTTTTCCAAACAAGGTCCTTTTTAACCTTTTCGACAAAATTAAGATAAAAATGTCTTTTTAACTTATATGGTGAGTGCGGCTATTTTCCGCCGTTATAAAATCGTCAAAGCTTCCCTTACAAGATTAAAAGAATATTTTCAAAGTAAATTTTTTATTTTATAATTATGTGACTTTTAAATGATTGAAAAAAAGAGATAATTCTCTCAAATAGTTTTGATATCATCTATGTCAACATCCTTTGATGGATTTTAAGATTATTTTAAGTTGATTTATTATGATAAAAAACTACCATATTGTATTGAAGGTTTTGTGATATGTTGGACTATGGATGTGTTATTTTTATACCATTCATTGTTTATGGAGTAAGTATTGACATTTCGTATGCTAGTTTTAATACGAATGTTTATGTTATGTTTAAACCTGTTCATATGAGGAATGCATTGGACTTAGTAAGTGATGGGTGGAGCCTGCTATAGGTCCTCGATGCATCGGTTGGTCTCATGAGACAAAATAGTTTCTTGGCATAAGGCCTTGACAAAATCGTATTTGTAGTCTTGGAACAAGGCCTTGACTATGTGGGTATGATAGTCTGGCATTATGCATTCCATCATTATGAAAGTGGTTATTGATATTTCATGTGATTATTCGACTAGTAGAATATCCATGTGAGAAAGTAAATGGAATTATTTTGATTTATATTTTCCATATTATGATGAAGTTTATGTTTAAAAAGATTTTGTTTTAGTCTTATACATTTCCTTATATGTGTATGCTTATTTATAAAAGTTTCTGCTATATTGTTATCCTTACAGTGCATATGAGCTCACCCTTTTCTATGTTTTATTTTTCTCAGGTTGTGAAGAAGTATTTTATGAATGACCTAAAGGGATAGACTATGGGATCTTAGTGTTGTCTCTGGAATCAATGTTGTTGTAGTTTTTCATTTAATGATGTAATGTAAACCTTATGAATGTATCTAGTATTTCCAATGCTACTAAACTAATCGGTCTTTCGGGACTTGATATTTTGTGATCATGCCAATGTTATGTAATAATGCACCGACTTTGGGTAATTGGGGTCGGGGCGTTATAGTTGGTATCAGAGGAATTTTAGTACAAACCTTGGAAGCTAGATTTAGATAAAATCTGATTAGAACACATAGAGCTAAGATGGAATTTGAGGATTTGTATAGAAAAACTTCCTAGAATTTTGGTATTGTAAAGATTTTTTGAGTTTTACAAGCAATGCATCCCTTTCTGGATACGAGCAGGTAGAGGCGGATCTGGCATAGTTGTACCTAGGGGTAAAACCCGAAAACACCGCTTTGAGCTAGACTCGAACGGGAATTAGTGCACGACAATGGGCCTTGCTGCCCTCTTGGTTACGACACTCCCAAGGTATATGCTTAGGATAATTCTAATTTTCTTTACAAACCATTATAAAGGGTTTATGAGTATATACTTCCTCAATGAAAACATTTTTTTATGATTATGGATTATATCTATAAATAGTTCAATTTATGTTAAGTGTTTTACAAGTATGAAATTAGGTATTTTAATTCATAAATTGATCTAGATTATGCCATTGTTTAGAAATGGTGACTAGTGGAAGGAATGTAAACTGTATCAATGCATGCACTCCATGTAGGGATTACCCTTCTACTCTATATAATTATAGTGGAGCTGGTGATACAACTGGTGTTGATCAGCTTATCACCATACTGGGACAACTCACTCAGGTTATAGATAATAACCTTACCCGTATGGAGCACCCTGATCTGCAGCGTGGAGAATCAATGTTAGATCGCTTCATGAGGAAAAAACCACCAACATTCAATGGGGGTACAAATACACTAGTAGCTGAGCAATGGATAAATTCCTTAGAGAAAATATTTCATGCCTTGGGGAGTATTGAAAGGGAAAAAGTTATCATGGTAGTTTACCGCCTCCCTGGAGATGCAGATCAATGGTGGTCATTGATTCAAAACACAAAGGAAGATGATGAAGTATCAAATATGGAATGGAGGGAGTTTAAAGATATTTTTTTATAAAAATACTTTCCTCGTGACCATCGAGCAGATATGGAAAGGCAATTTCTGAGTCTAAAGCAAAAGGAGGATGAGAATGTCGCAAAGTATGAGGCTAACTTTACAATTTTAGTGAGGCATGCTGAAGATTATATACGTAACCCAAGAAGTAATATTGATCGTTTCTTTTATGGGTTAAAACCATTTCTTCATTGAGAAATAGTCTCTCAATCCTTCTTGTCATACGAAGACATTGTCTCATGTACTATCAAGACAAAAAATAATTCT
This sequence comes from Viscum album, assembly GCA_963277665.1. Classification (NCBI taxonomy): domain Eukaryota; kingdom Viridiplantae; phylum Streptophyta; class Magnoliopsida; order Santalales; family Viscaceae; genus Viscum; species Viscum album. Next base: position 1,779,290,087 of record OY728151.1, on the reverse strand, counting down.
CAAAGTCTTACAACTTTAAAGAAAAGTAAGAGAAGAAGAGATCTGTTGATCACTATGGAAATGGAAATAAGGGGAAGAAGGGAAAAGTTGAATATCTATCTAACAGTAAATATGGGAAGAAACACCCTTGTACTTTTCTGAAGGGAATGGGAGTCTATTATAAGTGTGGTAAAAAAGGCCACTAAGCTCATGATGGAAAGGGGAAGTAGGAAGCTACCAATGTTAAATGCTACAATTTTAGGGAGATGGGACATTATGAAAATTAATTTCCTAAGCGTCAGGAGAACGTACCAAAGAAAAGGCCAAGGGATCAAGGAAAATCTTATGCGATCACTACTGATGAGGTTGAAGCTCTGAAAGACGTGGTGGCAGGTAATTTAATGGTTTCCTCAAGTTTATCCAATGCTTTATTTTCTTCTAGATCATCGCATTGTTTCATATCTTCCCAGTTTGCTAAGAAAATTAGATATTTCCAATTTTATTTAACAAGGGAGTTGTCAGTCAAAACTCCAAAGGGAAGTATAATTGCTACAATGTTTTTTGAATTAGTTCCCATTAGGGAATATAAATGTTCTTTATCTGCTGATATCATTGTCACACCCATGATTTAATTTTATATAATCCTCAGTGTGGATTGTCTTTCGGACCATGCTGCAAAAATTTATTTTAAGAATAAGAAGGTTACTATTTTTGATTGTGATGATAAAGAACACCTTATATTTAGAGCAGAATTATCACCACCTAATTCTTATCAAGATCCACCCCCAATAGCTCAACTAAATTCAATTATTGGGGAGGAAGAGAATGAAATAACTATGGGTGAGGAAAGGAATGTTCAAATAGAGGATGTACCTCTTGTGAAAGAATATGTTGATGTGTTTCCAGAAGATTTACCTGGACATCCTTCAGAACGAGAAATTGAGTTTTCCATTGATTTAATTCCTGGATTAAGGCCCATATCGAATACCCCTTATAGAATGGCCACTGTGGAATTAGTGTAAATAAAGAAACAACTAGTGGAATTGAGTAATAAGGGATTTATTTTAACTAGTGTTTCTCCATGGTGAGCCCCTGTCCTTTTTGTTAAGAAGAAAGATGGATATATGAGGATATGTATCGGCTAATGGGAGTTCAATGTTATGACAATAAAGAACAAGTATCCCCTACCTCGCATTGATGATTTATTTTACCAACTTCATGGAGCTCGATACTTTTCAAAGATTGACATTTGATCTAGATACCATCAGTTGTGTGTGAAGAAGGAATACATTCCGAAGACAGCATTTCGAACCAGGTATGGGCATTACGAGTTTACAGTAATTCCTTTTGGATTGAATAATGCACCCTCTGTCTTTATGGATCTAATGAGTAGAGTTTTCAATGAATATCTCGATGATTTCATAGTTTTATTTACTGATGATATATTGGTATAATCCAAAAGTTACGAAGATCATGAAAATCACTTGTGCATTATTCTGAAGACTCTTAAAAGACATGAATTGTATGGGAAGTTTAGCAAGTGTGAATTCTCGATTTAGGAGATTTATTTTCTTGGCCATATTGTATCTAAGGACGGAATCTCTGTTGATCCTTCTAAGACAAGAGCAATCCATGAATGGCCAGCACCGATGATTGTAACTGAGGTACACAGTTTTATTGGTTTAGCAGGTTATTATCAACGTTTCATCCAGAATTTTGCCCGATTGGCTAACCCATTAAGAAATCTCACACAAAAAGGGGTTAAATTTGTTTGGACAAAAGAGTGTGAATAATGTTTTGAATAACTGAAGAGAAGATTAGTCAATGATCCTATATTGACTCTACCATCGGGGAATCATGGGTTTGTTATTTATAGTGATTCTTTAAAGAAAGGACTTGGTTGTGTCCTTATGTAGAATGATAGGGTTATTGCCTATGCATCACGACAGCTAAAAGTTCATGAGAAAAACTATCCTACTCATGATATTGAGTTAGCAGCTATGATCTTTTCATTGAAGATATGGAGACATTATCTCTATGGTGAAAAATTTGAGATATCACTACCACAAAAAAAGTTTTTCCAGCGCCCCCCCCCCCTTTATCAGCGCTTTTTTTAAAAGCGCTGATAAAGGGTCAAATTAAAAAAAATTAAAAAATATATATTAATATATTAATATATAAATATAGATATATTGATATAAATATAATATATAATTTTTAAATATATTTTAGATAAGTATAAATGTACATTTACACTTAATATACTTAATATATAAAATATTTAGTGAAAATGGCTTCTTAAAAAATTTAAAAAAATATTTTTAATTAATAATTTTCTAATTATTATGTATTAATAGTCATTTAATAACAATTTAATGACTAAAAAAATTTAAAAAATTTAAAAAAAGATCCAAAATATGTTGAAAACGCAAATCAAACTTCAAACGACCATAACTTTTGATCTGGGTGTCTGTTTGAGCTCTACCACATATCAAATTGAAGTCTGCGATGATCTCTACATCGCTAGGATTGGGGGGTGACTTGGTCAAGGGATTTTTGAGGCCAAAAGAGGCCCAGAAGGCCTCCAAAATTGAGTTTTTAGTCGGGGTACCCCGATTTTTTAACATTTTGTGGATTTTCATCCTCATTTAAGGGGGTATTATTGGCTTTTTTTGGTGGGGAATGAATTTATTCCAAGGTATTACATTCATATTGATATTATGTCTTTGAAATTTTATCATTTTTTATAATGCACTCCTATTTATAATAAAATATATAACTATATGTACATATTTTTTATATATTCACACCTAAAAATTAAATTTTTAAAATAAATAATTAAACGTATTTACATATATAATATATTAGCTTTATCTAAATAATAACTAATATCCATTTTATTTAACTTACCAATATATGAATATTTATATAACTACTATATATTAATATAACTATACATATATATATATATATTAATCTAGCTATATATATATTAATATAACCACATATATATTAATATTACTATATATATATATATTAATATCACTATAAATATATTTATTAATATCACTATAAATATATATATTCCAATAACTATATATATATATTACTATATGAATAAATATAACTAAATATATATATAAGTAGAGATATATATTAATATAACTATATATAGATATATTAATATAACTATATATATATTAATATAAATATATACTACTATAAAAATAAATATAACTATATATATATAAATAGAGATATATATTAATATAGCTATATATATATATATATATATTAATATCACTATATATATATTAATATAACTATATATATATTAATATAACTATATATATATTAATATAACTATATATATATATTAATATAACTATATATATATAATTAATATAACTATATATATATATTAATATAACTATATATATATTAATATAACTATATATATATTAATATAACTATATATATATTAATATAACTATATATTACTATAAGAATAAATATAACTATATATAGAGAGAGATATCATGAAATAGCAAACAAATCAAAATAGAGTAGTGGTAAGGGCTTAGGCGCGCATGGGGGATGTCTCGAGTTCAAAACCTGGTGGAGGCAGAGGCACCTGCTTAGGGGTGGATGTGGGCTAGCGCTGATAAAGGGTGGAGGGGGTGTGTGTGGGGCACTATTAAAAGGGGGATCAAGCGCTATAAAAGCCCCTCCGGATTGGCAGGATTTTTTTAATTTTTTTTAATTTTTTTTAATTTTTTTTTAATTTTTTATAATTTTTTATAATTTTTTTTTTATTTCTGTTAACTTTTATCAGTGCTAAAATGAAAGCGCTGCTAAAAGGGGTCCTTTATGAGTGCTAAAAAAAGCCCTGATAAAGGGGTACTTTTATCAGCGCTTTTTTTAGCGCTGATAAAGGACCACTTTTATCAGCGCTTTCTTTTAACGCTGATAAAAGGGGTTTTTATCAGCGTTTTTTTGAGCACTGATAAAGGGGACCCCCCTATCTTCGCCAGCTTTAATAGCGCTTTTCTAGCACTGTTAAAGGCCATTTTTAGCGCTGAGAAAGGGCACATTTGTAGTAGTGTATATACCGATCACAAGAGTTTGAAGTAATTTTCTCACAAAAAGAACTCAACATGAGGTAAAGGTGATGGCTTGAACTACTCAAGGATTATTATTGAACTATAAACTAACACCCGGGGAAGGCAAATAAGGTGGAAGATGCTTTGATCAGAAAGGATCATGGAGTTTTGAACAGAATGAGAGTTGAAAGAGATCCAATTTTCATGGATCTAGTAAAGTTGGATATGGGAATAACCATGGAAGGTGAAACATCGATACTTTTTCAAATGGTTTCCAAACCATCTTTACTAGAAAAGATAAAGAGTTCTCATACCGATGATGAAGAGTTTCAAAAGAAGATTAAAGCTATGAATGATGGAAGATTGAGTGAATTTGTGTATGAAGATGGAATTTTGAAATTTGGGAAGATACTTTGTGTTCCCGATATACCTGATCTAAAAAGGGAATTGTTGGACGATGCTCATAGTTCCAATTTCTCTGTACACCTTGGGAGCACCAAAATGTATAGATATTTGAAGGAACATTTTTCGTGGGACAACATGAAGAGGTAGATTGATGATTTTGTGTCGAGATGTATGGTTTGTCAACAAGTGAAAGCTGGAAGGCAACAACCTGCAGGATTCATGCAACCTCTTCCCATATCTGAGTGGAAATGGGATAATATCACGATGGACTTTGTCATGGGACTACCAAAGACTCCTAGAAGGAACGATGCAATATGGGTTACTGTTGATCATCTTACCAAGTCATCACATTTTCTTGCTATAAGGGAAGATTTACCACTTGAACGTCTAGCAACACTATATATTAATGATGTTGTGAGGCTTCATGGAGTACCCCTATCAATTGTTTCTGATCATGACCCAGGTTTTACTTCAAGATTCTGGTAAAGTCTTCAGAAAGCCCAGGATACTGAACTTAATTTGAGCACTGCCTACCACCCTCAAACAGATGGACAATCATAATGGACTATTAAAACCTTAGAAGACATGTTTTGATCTTGCTCACTTCACTTTCAGGGTATGTGGGATCAATATTTACCTCTGGTAGAATTTTCCTATAATAATTGCTTCCATTCAAGTATTCAGATGACACCATATGAAGCGTTATACGGAAAGAGATGTCGCACACCAATATGTTGGGATGATGTTGGTGAAATAAAACTCGTAGGCCTAGAACTAGTGGAGGAAACGATGGAAAAGGTGAAGGTAATCCAAAACCATATCAAAGCAGCTCAAAGTAGGCAGAAGAGCTATACCGATAAGTGAAGGATGGATTTGGAATTTCAGGTAGGAGATCATGTTTTCTTGAAGGTATCTCCATGGAAGGGAGTTATACGTTTTGGTAAGAAAGGTAAATTGAGTCACAGGTACATTGGACCTTTCGGAATTATAGAACTAATTGGGGTTGTAACTTACTGTTTGGCAATGCCGCCAAATCTCTCCAAAGTTCACGATGGGTTCCACGTATCACGGTTGAGAAAATACATGCCTGACCCAACGCATGTACTCACCTATGAGGAATTAGAACTGGAACTCGATTTGTCTTATTGCGAAGATCCTGTCAAGATTCTTGATACAGGAGAACAAGTGCTGAGAAACCGGATGACTCGTCTGGTAAAAGTTCTATGGAGAAACCATAAGATAGAAGAGGTAACATGGGAACCTGAGGATCTTATGATTAATAACCACCCAAGTCTTTTTATGCAGTAATATTTGTGAAATTTCTAGGATGAAATTATTTGAAGGAGGGGAGAATGTAACACCCCAAGCTTCCATGGTACGCTTCTCTTTGAATAATACAGTAGGTTGTGTTGTACACAACATCGAGTTCTAACACACCACAACCAATCAAACTAGCTGTTATGAATAGTAATACCCAATTTTTGAAAATTTATAAATTTTATCTTTCAAAATTGATTTCAATTTTGGATTCATAATATCGAAATTATCCTAGGGTGAATTTTTAGTATTTTTATGAAAACTTTCAATTTTGATGAATAGTGAAAAAACACTGAGTTATAGTTTAAACCCAAATTTTTATTTAAATAATTTTTTAGTTTATTGAAATTTATTTTAGGTCAAAATAGATACATAATACCTATATATGTTCAGTTTAATTCATTGGAGTTAGTTTATAATAATTTTAGATACATAAAAATTTAATTGAACTTTTCACCGTCTTTTACCCACCTCCTATGAGAATTTGAAAATTCACATAAAACTTAATTTTACCGCTTCTGTGAGTGGAATTTAGAAAATACAAGAGACACGGTAAATATCAAGGAGTAAAATGTGGTTCAATAAGAAAAAACTAATTTTTTATGAATAGTAACTTTTTACTTTTATTTACCATGGTTAAAAGTAAATAGGGTAATTAAGGGTAAAAATGATATTATTATTACCCTAACACATGTCCTAATTCTATTGGATAAGTATAATTCAACCAAAAATAACCTTATGAATAAAATATGAACTTCCTTGGTCCAATTGGATTAGATTAGGACATTTATTATTATTTAATTCAAAGAAGAGTTAAAAGAGTTAAAATCAAAGTTTAATAACTAAGACATTTTTAATATATGGTTATACATAAGATAAATTCGATTATAAATATTCATTAGAAAGATGAATCTGTTTCCTACATAATGGTATTCTAATTATTATTTTTAGACATTAAATAATTTAATTTATTTATGAAACAATGGTGATGCAGTAATTACATAATTAATGAAATATTAAAATAATTGATATTATAAATATCCAAATAAATGAAATTTGAGACTTTATGAATTACACTAATTTTATAGGTTAATATTACATATTAGTGTTAGTTAGATGAATTTCTTTCGTTGTAATAATGCTATTATATTATTAATTAATATTATATTCCTAAAAATCTAAGGTTCGGCCAAAGGACTTATATAATGATAGGTGTATCATTAATGAACCACTTTGGGTTCTATTGGAAGTGTATATTAAGTTTATTAACCATATAATATAAAAATACAAAGAGACATGGTAAATGTCAAACTATTTAACTAAGAGTTAAATCTATATGATAAAGTTAATATAGTGACCCAAACCTGTCTAAAACGTATTTGTTGAGTGGTTTTCGACCCATCCCCACCTTAGACTTTAAATAATCCCTTTTTGAGCCACTAGAAACTAAAAATGATTTTATTATAAAATAATATTTCTAGCTTTTCCAAAGGTGCCCCTCACCCCTCTTATAAAGGGCACTCCCCCTTCTCTCAAATTCATACCTTCAAAGCCTTTTGTCTTGGCCAACCCCTACCCAAATATCCTCTCAACTTCCCTCAATTAATCCTAGAGCTATTCCTTTAGTCAGAAATCCAACTTATGGAGCCATTTTGATCAAATCAAAAGGAAGAACCCGAAGAAGAGGTAATAATTTCACCACCCTCTTTCAAGTTCTTTTCTTCTTCCACTTCTTATTTCTTTGTTATTTCCATTCTAAAATAATTACTCCAGTATCTTCTATATACTTTGATGTTATTAGAAATATGGTACCACCATATTCATTATTCTATCCATCCTTTGAATGACATTTCACCATACGGGCATACGTACGGATTACCGTCTCCACGTCATGGTGTAATTATTATTCAATACATTATTATTTGGATGGGTATAATAATGATGTGTAATTCATGTAAATAAAAAATATAACATGATAATGATTCTGTATATATGATATACCATCTAATTATATATTATTTTAATATCAATAGAATGATATTATTGCTCGTGCGTACGTACAGATTACCGTCTCCACATAGCGCCGAGATTCATTCCACATCGTATCCATTCAAGACTAATTTTCATTTGATGATTAAAAATAATGTTTAAAGACTTGATATCATTCTGGATATGAATAAGATACATCCCATACATAAAAAATATGACTCACATAACAAATAATATAAAGGAAAAAGAATCCGTTAACACCAGAAATGGTGATAATACTAGGATATTATAAAAAAACAATGTTAAAAAATCATATATGATATCATATTAATGTATTTGATTATTTTATAATTTAATAAAAATTATTTCACCATTATACAAGAGGTTAACCTACCCTTGACCAAAGAAAAGTAAAAGTTAAGGGTTAATTTCACAATCTCTTCATCATCTGAGGTTGTCTATACGTAATTATCTACTGGGACCTCGCTATCATCCACATCCATGTTTCTTAAAAATGTATTTCAAAAAATTATTAATATTTTATAGATTATGGGATAAATTAATGTATACCCTTGTTTGACTTTTTATAAGATGTTTATAAAGGAATCTTTCCGTCGTTTTCCAAATAAGGTCCTTTTAAACCTTTTTGACAAAATTAAGGTAAGAATGTCTTTTTAACTTATACGGCGGGTGTGGCTCTTTTCGGCCATTATAAAATCATCGAAGCTTACCTTAAAAGATTATAAGAATATTTTAAAAGTAAATGTTTTATTTTATAATTATTTGACTTTTAAATGATTTAAAAAAAAGTGATATTTCTCTCAAATAGTTTTGATATCATCTATGTCAACATCCTTTGATGGATTATAGGCTTATTTGAAGTTGATTTATTATGATACAAAACTTCCATATTTTATTGAAGGTTTTGTGATATGTTTGACTATAGATGTGTTATTTTTATACCATTCATGGTTTATAGAGTAAGTATTGGCATCTCGTACGCTAGTTTTAATATGAATGTTTATGTTATGTTTAAACCAGTTCATATGAGGAATGCATTGGACTTAGTAAGTGACGGGTGGAGCCTGCTATAGCTCCTTGATGCATCGGTAGCTCTCATGAGACAAAATATTGTCTTGGCACAAGGCCTTGACAAAATCGTATTTTTAGTCTTGGCACAAGGTCCTGACTATGTGGGTATGATAGTCTTGCATTATGCATTCCATCATTATGAAAGTGGTTATTGATATTGCATGTGATTATTCGACCAGTAGAATATCAATGTGAGAAAGTAAATGGAATTATTTTGACTTACATTTTCCATATTATAATGAAGTTTTAGTTTAAAAGGCTTTTTTTAGTGTTATACATTTCCTTAGATGTTTATTCTTATTTATGAAAGTTTCCACTATATTGTTATCCTTACTGAGCATCTGAGCTCACCCCTTTCTATATTTAATTTTTCCCAAGTTTTGAAGAAGTATTTTATGACTGAACTGCATGGATAGACTATGGGATCTTAGTGTTGTCTATGGAATCAACGTTGTTTTTTTCCATTTCATGATGTAATGTAAACCATATGAATGTATCTAGTATTTCCAAGGCTACTAAACTAATCGGTCTTTAGAGACTTGATCTTTTGTGATCATGTCAATGTTATGTAATAATGCACCGACTCTGGGTAACTGGGTTCGGGGCGTTACACGTAATGCACACAATTCAAACAAGTTACTTTAATAAAAAAATCTATATTCAGTGTTGCATGAAATTAAAAATATCAAAAATATTAAATTAATTCTAAAATATATATTTTACAAAATCTCAAGCTTTCACATTCTACCCCCATAAAATGAAATTTTCCATTGAAATAAATCAAGTTAATTAAAGGTTTAATTCTTGTAAGTTCCTTTCATAGACACCCACATCATAAAATTTTATATTAAAAATTACTTAAAAAATGGAATGTTGAAAACAAGATGGTTAACCCAAGTAACTCATAAGAAGGTTTTTGCATGGGAGACCTTTGGTGGGAAGTGAAAATATGGACTTTGCTGAAAGGAATAATTATTTAGAGGGAGTGATTAGGGTCATCAATGAAAAAAAATAGAATGATCAATGGAAAGTTGAGGGCCTCAAAGTCATAAATCTGTGATGATTTAAAAGTCCATTAGTTTAACAAAAATTAAGGTATTATGACAAAATTTTATTTCTTGATCATTTTCCTAAAGTTGAAAATTTTCAGGAAAAGATTTACTTGCATTATTTTAGGACAACCTCACCCTTTTTTATTCCTTGATCAATTTTCACTTCACATCTTTATCTAAAAAGGAAGGTAAATTTTTTATTCCTGAATCAATAACAGATCATGAGATCCAAAAATTGAATGATGATTCATTCTATATTTCACAATAAAAAGGTTATCAAAACTTATCCATTATAAATAAATTAATATATGGTGAGATAATACTTTAATCTCTAAAACCTCAACCAAAGTTTAACATAAACCATTCCATAAAAGTTTAACCTTATAAACCTTTTAGAAGATGAAAATACAAAAAAATTATAAAGAAGTTCACAAAAGCATCTTAAAAATGTTCCCTCATATCACAAATTCTCCCTTGGTTGTCACATTTCAAATATGTGAATAATTTTATCATAGATTCTCTTAAAACATGATAATAACCTCAATTTATATAAATCCTTATTGAAATCATGCATGTTTTCTTATTCCAAATTATTTTAGATATATACATTGAATACAAAAATTCTATAAACTCTATCCATGATAGCACAAACTTCTTTTCAAAAAATCATTAATTAGTTCCAATGTAATCTGTATTATATAATACGATTATTGATATCCAACATGTATTTTATCCAAACATCATTATCAAAACATTAGAATATATTAAGGGTCATATTTCCCGTAATCATGTATTTCCCTGAATATCACTTTCCATTAAATCACTTTTTTAGTCTATGAGAACCATTCAAAATATTCTTGGAAATCCTTAGTGAAAAACCTAAAGTAATCAATCCTTATATATTTTATACCTCATAATTATTGAATCCAAATACATAAAATCTTTGGTTACTCCACTTTTTCCATAATACATTGATAAGGATACTTAATCTTATTACATAATACCTCTTTCCTTTCACATTTCACCCGTAGTCTCCTTATTATCAGCAATATAACCATTACTCACACAAACTTACTGATTCTATTATTAAGCTTTCTACTTGGGATATTGATTTTCATAATGAACATTCATTTAACTATTAAAACATTTTACCTTAGATGATTTCTTATGGAGTCCAATATTCCCATCCATTTCATCAACAAAACTCTTTATTTTTTCTTTATGGTCACTTACTTTGTTTCCTTATTTTCCACCACCAAACATCATATTGTTCTTATAATACATTCAGTTAGGTTATTCTTTACACATTTGTGAAATGTATGAAATTTAATTTTCTTTCCTCTATGGTCTCTACTACAAAAAATTTCAGAAAAATTCTTCCGTCACTTCTTTGTTGAGTTTGAGAGTTGGTTAAGGTACACGTTTTTAATCATGTTCTGTGAAAAATGATTTGACATTAACACAATATACTTATCTATAATTATCATCCCATTTGGATATTGATTATAAAAATAACCATCACATTCAATATTAAACTATTCACTTTTGGTTCCCACTACTGGCTAAAACTAGAAATCATAGTGTTTGAAACATTCATCATAATGAAAAACCACGTAATCATGAAACAAAATCACTTATTGGATTTCTAAATAACGGATTCTAATTATTTCATCAATTAAGAATTAGGTTTACCCTAGGTTATTCAGAAGTTTTTTATACTTGAATACTTCATGGTAGTCTAAAAGGGTGTCTTAATTATTAAAGCATATCCTCAGGGAGTGTCAAATAAGGTGTGCAACAAGGCACATTGTTATTTACCATGGTACACTCGAGTCAGGACCGATGCACCTTTTCGAAGTTGTTACCCCTAGGTACATTTGTTATAGATCCACACCCACTTTTGGTATCTATAAATGGATATAATTATATTAAACCAATCAATATATCCTTTACCAAATTGACATGACATTTTCCTAAACATTAAATCATCCTTAGACTTATCCTCAGAGACACCCCTAGACAAATCCTTATAAATAACCATAGGGACCTCACTAAAGTTTTATCATCCCAGTTTCTAATAGTTAACTAAACATTTACTTTGATACCATCTATAATGAACCAGGCTTAATGCACATAGAATTTTCATCATTTTCACAAAATACTTAATACATTATACAATATAATCCCAAAGTCTGTATTAGTTTAATGCCTTTAGAAACTTGGAAATGTAAACTCTGGTACATGAGTGATCTATATTATCTCCCACTAGGATCTCCAAGACTGGAACTCCTCATGTAAATATGATACATGAAATATATCCTCACAACCTGAGGAAGGAAAAAATAAAAGGGGTGAGATCAGATACTCAACAAGGGTAAAAAAAGGAGATTTGTAAGAATAAACATGAGAATAAGGGTTTGAGACTGTGATCATAAAATTAAAGGATCATACCCAAAATATAAAAGATCATAAAAATGCATCATGGAGTAAATATTAAAAGATCATAAGACATGAATCATAATGGAAACAAGAGCATAATCCATCAACCATAACATCAGAATAGTACATGTAATTTCAGAATACACTTAAAAATGTAATATCATTCCCTATAAGTCAAGATGCATTGCTAGAAATTATCAGGGAACTTCATGAGGATTATAACTACTGGGTGGGAAACACCACCATCCCAAATTATGGTCCTTTACTTGTAAGGGATTAGGTTTCCCCATCTCCCCATAGTGGATTGGGTTTTCCCATCTTCCCATAGTGGATCAGGTTTCCCCATCTTCCCATAGTGGATCAAGTTTCCCTATATTACCATAGTGAATTAGGTTTCCCCATATTCCTATAGTGGATTTGGTTTCCCCATATTTCACAGAGTGGATTAATCCCATTGAATTAAATCCCATAATTTTCTCACAAGTTATAAATATTTACCTAATGCATTTAAGAGAGATATAGGTCCCACCCATCTCATAATGAAATCATACTTACAATTTCTATAAGATCATAAAACATAGATCATATCATGACCCATAAAAGTATATGGGTTCCATAAAAATCATATAATAACCCATGAAATGAAATGGGTATCATAACATTTTATTATATCATTAACTATGGAAAAGAGATAGGTTTTATAATTATCTCATCAAAGCATAACCCGTGAAAAGAAATGGGTTTCAAAAGAATATGATCCGTGGAAGAGGAAAAAGTCTCATTAACATCATTCTGTTTAAACATAAACTATTCAATAAATAGTATGAATGGTAATCTCAAATAATATCCCTAGTATATCATAAAATATAACCAAGGATGTCATCTTATATTGATAAGTATTTTGAAAGATCACTTGGAATAATTATTATGTTAAATAGCCTTTCATTGAAAATCCTTTTTAAAAACCCCTTTTAAAGATCCTTTTCTTATAAATAAATAATTACCATTTCATTCAAAAAAATCTTGAGTAAAATATCCTTAATTCTTCAAAAAATGATTTTTAAATAATAGAACATTTTTAAGACTATTTTCCTTGAAAATAAACTTGAAAACTTATAAAGAATCTTGAATTTTTTTGAAAAAAAATTTCTTTTTAAAATAATTTGAAAAATTATAAAATAGTATTTGAAATCATTGAAATCATTTTATTTGAAAATAATATTTTTAAAACATATAGAAGAAGCATTTTGTTCATTTAAAACGCTTTTTAAACGTATTTTTTTTAAAACCATTTTTAATTGAAAACCGTTTTAGAATAAACAAATTTTTATAATATTAGGGAAAAGAATTTCTTTTAAAAGTAATCCTTGTAAACTTATAATGGAAGTATCAAGGAAAAGATGGCCAGGATGGTGGGTAGGTCCATACATGCTGAACATTCCTTTTTCACCTTAAAAGTTTTGGAAAGTGACTGGATTGGAAAATTAAAACAATATTCCTATTAAAACCATTTTTAAATGGTAATAAATGGTTAATAATTTCCTTTAAATATCATAAGATAATAGTAAAAAATATTTGAAAACTTGTTTTGGAAATCATAGTTTTGAAAGAACACAGATTTCTAACCGAAATGAGAAATAAAGTTGGATTTTTAGAAAAGGATTTTCTTAATTTTCTTAAGTACCAAAGAGTGGGAAAATGGTACCAGTAATTGGATATAACATGAATAACCATAGAATAAGAAAAATACTGATATTTCTTGAGATATGGATCATAATATTTAATCAATGGAAGCATAATCAAAAATAATATCAATAAACGATGTGATTGTAGAAATAAATCATTATCACATTGGTAACTTTGAATCATAATAAAATGGAATTAATTACCTTAAATAAAGCATAAAATATCACTAAAATAAGTAGATTCATGATATAATATTTCAATGTTAGTATATACACCTCATAGAAATATATAGGTGCAAAGCATGACATGTGTCTCAAAGAAGGAAAATTGAGACAAAATTACTTTATCGATTTGGTAACTGTTGAAACATAAGACCCCTGAAAGAAATATAATAAAATGGATTTGTAAATAAAAATAAATTTAAGTATAAAAATCATATAATACATCAATGGTAATTTTACACACCACAAAAAATAAATTTGTGGAGAATAAGGCATGTATCTCATGGAAATAAAAAGTGAGATGAGATTCTGTTACCTTAAGTATTGAATTTCATTATACACGTTCAATCCTACTATATAATAAATATAATTTTATTAAATATCTATCAAAAAAATTATTATATATCATACTATATATTATTTATTTATGAATTTACATTACCCATTTATTAATGACTCCATGTTAATATTATTTTTCAGGTAATATCTGTTTTGTTTTTCGGATAAGTTTTCAATTTTTATTACTGATATTATTACTTATATACTTATTTAATTATTTACTGAATATAAATAATTATATAAATATAACATATATTCTGTATATATATATTTATTATAATCAATAAAATATAAAAATTTGAAATGGAATACACTATTCATGGAGACGGTAGGTCATACGTACGCATGAACACTAATTCCGTTTTATTTTCATATTGAAAGAAATAAATTAAAGAAGTATTATTATTTCATATATATCATATAATTTCACTAAACTATATATTCCATATAGAGTGTGAATGAGTCACTTCTCTTTGAGGAGGTGGTAGTCCACACTTCCCCAAATGAAATTGTCATATTTAAACAAATTGGATAGCATGATCATATGTGTTATATAATAATTAAATAAGAATAAATAAATTCTGAATAAAATATATATAATATAAAAATATATTTTTTCATCATAATTCCTAACCATGAGAGGTGGTGAAGAAAAAATGAACAAGATCATTTTGTGAGGTGGTAGTTTTTCGTACACAAGAATGGTATGTTCGTTACTAATTAAATGGAAGTGTGTGTAAGTGAATGCATAACAAGTATAATGAAAATATATAAATATATTTAGGATACTTTTTTTATGTGGTAATTTAATAAGAATGACTTAGGGAGTGGATAAATATATAAAACTAAAGTGATCGTTGAAGAAGGTTTCCACTTTTTCAGGTAAGTCCTTTTGGTTTAAAAAAATACTTCCTTGGATACCTAAATTCAAAAAGTTATGATTATAGGATAATGGGAGATATGTTAAAGGATTATTTGAGTAGTGTATGGGAGTTATAAAGGTATATATAGGTTTTAATAAGTGGGAGGGGTGAGTTCCTTTTTAAAATGGAGGAAGAGTGACAATCTTGTAAATTTTTGAAAAGGGAATTCCGCCCACACTTCTCCTTTAACAAGTGGCTCTAATAATGAACCAAATGATATAAAAGTGAGTATAGGGTATATATATGTCCATGAAATTTATTTTTTACGTGTTTATAGGTCATTTTGGTCCTTAAGTGTAATATTTAGTCCCTTATTAAGATATGTTTTCTCTTGATCAATATAATTAATTTTAATAAATTTCACTAATATTTTTTTGTAAGAAACTAAGTTTAAATTATTAGACATTATAAATTTTCTTGATTGAGAAATTGAATCCATTTTTCTAAATTATAATCACATTAGTGAAAGAAATTAATTTTAATTTAATCATGTAGATGAAACAACACACATGCTTTTAAAGTAAAAGTGTAGAAGAGTTTGGTAAGTTTTTATATCTTATTTAAAAGTTAAATTGGTTAAAAAAAATAAATTGAATTAATTTATGTCTAATTGATATAATTTCACTTTAAAACCAACCAAAAAACATAGTTTATCCTTATTGATAATTTAGATGAAAAAGAAGTATTGAATTAAAATTCAGTACTATTCACTATTCATCGAAAAATGAAACTTCATAGACAAATTTAAAAAACTAACCCTAATATAATTTTTATTCTATAATTTAAAAAATGAAGTTTATTTTTTCAAATAAAAATTATGAAATTGATAAAAAAAATTAGAATTCATTCTCTATTAAAAAGCAGTAAAATTACCTTTTATAAAAATACATCTTTTAATTTAAAAAATTGGATTTATTATTATGTTTTACATATCAAATCTATTATATGAGTATAAAAATAATTCATTGAATATATTATACAAAAATTTTATTGAAAATATTAATAAAATGTTTTTTGTTTAAATTTCTGAGATACAACTGTATTTGTATGCAGAAAAACAATTTTCTTAGAAAAGTTATTTCTTTATTTTCAAATAGTCCTTAAATTAAATTATAGTAATTAATTACCAAAGGATTAATTATATATATGTGTGTTTAAATCATATTTTCACAATTTATTAAATATTTTTCGTAACTTCCATTCCTACAGCTAGGTGGCAGCTATATTAATAATTCAATAATAGTATTTTTTGTTCGGTAAAAAATCAGCCTTGCCTGTAAGAAAATATTTCAAAGGTACTAGGTATTGCGTGTAATATAAGATAAACATAGTGTTACGTGTACCAAAAGATAATTTATGTGTTGTATGTAGTTCACTCAATACAAACTTATTTCTTTAATATAAAAAACTATACTCTATATACATGAAATGAAAAATCTCAAAAAGATTAAATTAATTATAAAAAACATTTCAAAAAAATATATGGGTGTTACAATTAATTTTAGATTCAGTCATAGAATAATGTTTGGAGGAGTTTGATATAGCTTCCATTTTGATCCATTTTCGGAAGTATCACTTGGTTTCATTGGTTGTGACGATACTGCATGGAGCGATGATGTAGTGGTGGTTGTTGTTCCTTGGGTATCATCTAGAGTCAGTAATATCAGAGGTTATTTTTCGAGACTAGTTTTAAGAGGTGTTTTTTTTCTTTAATCATGAAGGTGACCATTCTCTAGGAGATTCTTACCCTTCACCATGGGAGTTCCAACATGTGAGTTTTTTGGATCAGTTTCTAGAGCTTTCTGCAATATGTTTAAGTCCTATTTCCAGATGAGGAGGCCTGGGTAAGGCTTTTTCAGGAGGATTTAAATCCATATATCTAATTATAGGTCCCTCAGTTTATGTTGAACACACATCTTGAGGTCCTATTAAGAAAATAAGTTATTGAGACAATGTGGTCTAGAACTATACTTTTATGGGATGGGATTCATCAAGATGCCTCATAATATATGGTTATGTCTTAGGGTTCTTAGTTTCTTAGACATAAGAGGGTTTTGTTAACCAGGGGTAGGTTCTAGCCCTCATCATCTCATTTCTCTAGGGGAGGTATCTCTTAGACCCATTCAAAGGGATAAGATGAATTTTTTCTAAGGAGGCTGAGTTCATCATCGGTGAGAGTGTCCAACCTTTTTGAGAAGTCAGCATGCACTAAGTGTTCCTATTACGATTCCTCTATTGAGGTATCATCCACTAAGTAAGAAGCAACCGGGGGTTCTAGTTTTCTATTAGAAGAGGGGAGATATGGCAGACATAGTATATCCTTGAGTCCCTCCTCTTCCTTAAAGATAATATCATGAACATGGAGACTATTTTAGTAGGGATAGAGAGGCCATGGAGTAGGTCATGGTTAGCTTCATCCTCTAGAGTTTCCCGTTCCGGGTGAGCCATACATCATTCCATGTACCCTTTTATTTTTCACTAAATGTTTTCATTCTTTTTTTTAATTCATGAGTGATGTAATCCTTCATATCACCCACCCTAATACAAACTTTAGAGATCAAGGTAAAGATGATTTCAATGACCTTGGTGTAGAATATGCTAGTTGGAGTTCAAGATGACTTGTATGAAGTATGTAGATATTGTGAGCTAGTTCTAGGGAAGTATCTCTAGGGTGATATTTCAAATTTTTATAGATAAATACATATGACATCATCATCGATATTGATTGGATGTATTGAATGTAAGATATCATGGATTTATTCAAGTGGAAGGTTATGTTCTAGGATGTTGATGTAGAGCCAGTAGTGTTTATTTGTGAGAGAGACCCTTGAATGAGTTAAAGCATGTTCCTTCTTGGCCTTCCTTTGTAACGCCCCAACCCCAGTAACCCATAATCGGTGCATTATTACATAACATGGCATGTCATACATGATAGATCCTATAGCCGAAGCATATGGGATCTTACTCATTATATATTTCTCTTGTTGTGTTTGTGGAAACATTTTATTAGAAAGATGTAGGCCATGTGACACTGGAACTAATCCCCTCTTGGATTGTTCCATACTAAATTTCTTTAGTATTTGGTCAATGGATGTACCCTGACTTAGTCCAAGCAGCCTCTTGGATCTATCACGAAGGATCTTGATCCCTAGAATGTAGTCTACTTCACCCAAGTCCTTCAAGGAGAAACACTTGTTCAACTAGTCCTTAACAGACTGTAAGACTGATACATCATTTCCAATAAGCAATATGTCTTCAACATATACTACTAGGATAACGATCTCATTCCCATTAAACCTATTATAAACACATGGCTCACATTTGTTCTTAATGAAACCAAATTCCTTTATAGATTCATCAAATCAAATGTTCCATTACCTGGATGCTTACTTTAATCAAAAAATGGATTTCTGCAACTTGAAAACCTGTTTGGATTCACCTGGTATCACAAACCCTTCTGGGTGTGTCATATAGACATCTTCCTAAAGGTTCTCGTTAAGGAACTCCGTTTTGACATCCATCTTCCAAATCTCGTAGTCATGGTAAGCTATTATGGAAAGTTTGATTCTTATGGATTTAAACATTTCAACTAGAGAAAAGGTTTTATCATAGTCAACTCCTTGACGTTTTCTGAATACTTTATCAACTAGCCTTTATTTATAGGTGCTAACTTGACCATCCATGTACAGTTTTCTCTTGAATACCGATTTGCATCCTACAAGCTTTACATCAACTGTATCATCGACCAAAACCCAAACTTGGTTATGATACATGGAATCCATCTCCAAATTCATAGCTTCCAGCCATCCTACAACTTATTATCTTTCTACTGCTTCCTTATAAAAGAGAGTTTCATCATTGTCCAATAATAATGATTCACCATCCTCGTTGACAAGGAAACCAAATCTCTCTGGTTCCCTTACCAACTCCTATATATCTTGATCATCAAATTCTTCGAAGTAAATCTTGCTCCCACTATCCTTTTTGAGGACGTGCTCCCTCTCAAGAAAGATAGATTGTCTGGTGACAGTCACTTTCTTGTCTGAAGGGTTATATAGGTAATATCATTTCATTTTCTTAGGATATCTTATAAAGATACACCTCGTGCCTCGGGGTGCTAGTTTGTTTCCTAAGAAGGCCTTAACCAATGCCTCACATCCCCATACACATGTGTGCGTCAAAATGGATTTCTTTCCATTATATAACTCAGATGGAATTCCATTTTTCGCCTTAGTTGGTACTCATTTTAATGTGTATGCTGCAGTTTATAATGCATATCCTGAAAAGGATAATGGGAGATCTTCATGACTCATCATTGAGATCACCATGTCCAACAAGGTGCGGTTCTTCCTTTCACTAACACCATTCCACTGTGGTGTATAAGGAGGCGTGAGCTGAGATAGAGTCACAGACTCCTATAGAAGATCGATGAACTCTTGGTTTAGATATTCTCCACCTCGATCTAATCGAAGTTTACTTATCTTCTTACCAAGCTGATTCTCTACTTCATTCTTGAATTCCTTAAATTTATCTAAGTCTTATGACTTATAACTCATTAAGTAGACATAGACATGTCTACTCAAATCATCAGTAAAAGTGATGAAGTAAGAATATTCACCACTATCTTCTATTGGAAGTGGTCCACACACATCCGTATGCACCAATCCTAGAATCTCTGGGTCCCTTTCACCTTATCCACCAAAGGGCGGCTTGGTCATTTTTCCTTGTAAACAAGTGTGACATCAATCAAGTGGTTTTATCTTGGTAGAGTCTAAATAACCATCTTGGAAGATCATTGTCAAGCGCTTCTCATTTACATGACCGAGATGGTGATGCCACAACTGGGTGATGTATATGTCACATGAGTTTTCTTCGTTATTGATTGCCAATACTTGGTTTTCATAATTTAATACATACAAACCATTATTTAAATGCGCCATACCATAACATACATTGTTCTTATAAAAGAGACAACCCTTATTAACAAACATGAAAATAAATCCATCCATATCTAAAAAATATATAGAAATTATGTTCTTGGTAACACTAGGCACATAATAATAGTTATGTAAAACCAAAATCATCCCAGTTGGAAATGAGAGGTGGTAATCTCCAATAGCCAACGTAGCCAGCCTTGGGCCATTGGCAGCTTGAAGATCCATCTCTCCTTTGGCAATCTTTCTAAATCTACTTGGTTCCTACATTTGAATATAGATGTGACCCCCACAAGTTGTATCTAATACCTAATGTGTAGAAATGGAAAGATTACACTCAATAACGAACGCACCTTTAGCATCCCCACACTTTTGAGTGAAGTTCCTCTTCTAGTGGCCTTGCTAGCCACATGAAAAACATATTTCCTCTCATTCCTTTCCCTGCCTCTGGATCTTTCCCTTCTTGGAGGGATGATGCTCGGGGGCTTCAGACCATTTATAAGTCTTGATCCCCTTTTCCCTTGTCCTTCCTTTTCTTATTCACCATAAGGACTTTGGGTTTGTCACACCCCATGTCCTTATATACCTAGAGAATTAAGGTCAGAAGTTCTTCTAGACTCTTCTCATTGTTCCTCATGTTATAGTTGACAATAAAGCTAGAGAAGGTCTTGGGCAGTGATGATAGTATGAGATCTGTACGCAACCCATCCCGGAATTTAATACCTAAGATGTCCAGGCCTTCAATGTAGCCAATAAGATTGACTACATGAGTCCTAGATGGCATATACTCTACAAGATTAATTGTAAACAATGTTTTGGAGATCTCATATCTCTCTTGTCTCTCCTTCTCTTGGTAGAGATACTTATGGTGAGACATCATGCGATACACATCCATGTTTTCTTTTTTTCTTCAAGAGCTCATTAGACATGGCTGATAGCATGAAACATTGGACATCTATGGCATCATCCATATGTTTCATATAGATAGACAATTCCTCATCACTGGCCTCTTTCATAGGAGCAACTAGAATAGGATCTTCCAGCACATACAATTTCCACTCGTGGCAAAGGATTTCACGTAAGCTCCTCTGCCACTCTTGGAAATTGGTGCTGGTGAGATGGTTTTCCTTCCAAAGTATTGTTCGCAATGATATGTTTGAAGTCATTTTTCTTTCCGTTTCTACAAATTAAGATGATCAAAGGTTTATCACTTTATTATAAAATTGAGAAAAATAAATAAATAAATACTTATTAGTCTTCCACTATTTTATCGAAATCCAACAGCCCTCACCATTGACTTCAGAATATTTTGTTGCCTGAATATTCTAGTGTAAAGGATCCATATTGCCTTTTCCATTTCCCCAACTAGGGTTGGTCAAGAAACTTGAAGGGTTTTAGGTAGGCATTCCAAATGCCAACTGCATTAACTCACAACTCCTTGATCCGCTGAGTGGACTCCACAATCCTGAAATCCGTTTATTTTGGATTTCCTAAACCTTTTCCTCTTGGTCACACCAAGTCCTGTTGCGGTAGTCAAACCTTGATGTGAACCAATTCAAGTCAACCCAAAACCTTGAATTTTAATTCCATGATAATTGAAAGCACCCCAACTTGGGTTTGTCAAGCACTTTGAACTATGGTTCGATTCTAACCAAGATTACGGAAGGCTATAATGACTTAATATTTCTTTGAGGGATTTTATCCTTATACGTAAATTTCCATTTTATTATCTTTGATTACATGCTTTCTAATATTAAGTGGGATATACTTAAGTGATTAACCATGTCTATATAATATTTACCCATAAGCCGGTCTTATTTTAGTTCCACCTTGCATGCTTGTTTAATTCATTAATTGTGTGATCTTTCAAATACAACCATAATAAATAAACCATGAAAATTGACAGAAATAAAATAAATGGTATGATCATGAGCTAGTTATATTGGTTAGTTTATCTAGTGTTTGATAAACTGACCCAAGTCCTAGGGGATAAACACCTTGAATATTTTGGGTTTGTGTTTACATATTTCCACCTTTCCACGTTTGTATCTCCTTGGATTGGTTTCACCTTGGCTCCTAACTTCAGCCGCCTCCACCAGCCTGGGAGCTCCATCCATTACATATGCATTTATCTCATATGCAGGTGAGGGGTAAAAGGGGTTTTTACAAAAAATAATCCCTGGGCACGCCGACCCTATATATTATAGAGGAGAAGGCTCGCAGGCCAAAAAATTTAATTCAAATAAATAAATTAAAAGAAACCATTCACATGCAAAGGTCTTGGTCTAGCTCATGATCATCTATACATGAAATGATATCTACGCATAAATAAAACTAGAATTAAATTCTTTAATCTTTCTTGTTTAAGATAAATCAGGCTCGAATCAATTAATTATCTTTAACTAATCAATCCTTTTATCATAAACCCTATTCTGAACTTTTTTGAGATTATAATCCTTCGTAATCTTAAACAAATAAAGCAATTTAAAATTATCTTTTTACGTAACTTGTACCTTAGAGGAAACCCGATGAATTCTCGTTCATACTTACCCAATGGGTAGAAATTAACATTACGCAGATTGTTAAATTAAACCAATATATATAAAACACCTATCACGTATTTTGTCTCAACATTACGCCTGCACTATGGTACACGTCTCAAGGGTTTGTATAATATAATAATAAATTTTAATAAATCTATGTAATTTGGATGAGTAAACGGTGTGTAGTTCTGACTACACGGCGTGTACTTTTGTTCACCGTCTATCTGAAGTACACGCCCGGGGACATGGCGTGTTGATGTACTTTGGAAATTTTCAGATTACATGACATGTTCAGTGGGACTCATGCCATGTAGTATCTGCATTACACAGTTTGCAGTCGGGCAAGCCGTGTACGGAGTACACGGTCCAACCCTAACCCGAAGGGACTACATGCCCTGTTCAGTTGGACCACATGACGTGTAATCTGGAAACCGTGTGCCACCTGCTCTGGGTTAATACACGGCGTCATAAATGAAATAGATAAGATCAAATACACGACCTGATTTGGCAGTCCAGTCCAACGCATTGAACCTAGAATACACGGCGTGTACTTCCAAATATACACCGTGTATTTTTGGGTTGTATGGCCAGGAACGTTTGGCACCTATGGGTGAGTTCCACTATTTTTTTTAATAAAAATTAAACAAAAAATTCATTTCTGTAAGGTGAATGAGAAATGAGAGAGGAGGAAAAGATCTCGAGATTCAGATTTTAAAGAATGATTAACTTGAATTGAAACAACTAAATTATTAAATGCGTAATAAACCAACGAAAAAGTAAATAATTATAATCAATGATATGACCCAACTAATACAACTTGCAGGTTCTGGTCACAATGAAAGCGTGTTGGTGGGTGTACTCAGCCTTAATTTTAGTGTTAACAACGATCAATCCGAGATTCGTCACGATAATAAAATGCCGAATCTTCAAAATAAAACGAAGAACAAAAAAAAGAAAGAGGGCGTTCCATAAACATAAATACAAGATCATCATATGTTGGTTATAATTATTTTAATTAACTTATAAGAATTACCCTGATTTAATTCTTTCTTCATTTATGTATTTGGTCACGATCTGATGTGATTCATCATTGCGTCGCAGAAGAAAAGTGTAGACTTCCTCTAGCGGTGATCCACACGTGCACCACATATCTCTCGACGTTGCCACAGGAATATCTGGGTGATAGCATGGAGAAGCCTTTTCTGATGTTGTCCGCCTTAGATCGCCTTGATCTGATGGAGGAGGATCTCTCTCCATCTTAAGAGCGTTCTTGGAGGAAGGATTTCTTTCAGTCTTGAGATAATTTTAAAGAATTGTTGTGTACAATGATTCACTCTGGAAAAGTGTTGGGGTTGTGGGGATATTTATAATCGGGTTTGAGGTTATAGAGTTATGACAATAAATAAACGTGTTACGCGTTTCATTTATTTCATTAACTCTTATTGAAAACCCCCTTTTCGAATGATAAATTCCTTGACATGCACCCACACTGATTATAATAAATATCATTTAATAAAATGATATTATTTTCTCTAAATACCAACTGGAAAAACTAAATGGCTTGTAAACATTAATATATGGCATGTACTCATTTTCCATGAAAACTACACGGCGTGTACATTTAATATACCTGGCATTTTTATCTTGTTTTCATTTTTCTTTATTTCCTCCACCACATTTACTAGACCATATGTAATGGCTATTTATTTCTTAAATAAATGTAACTGCATTACTCGTTAATAAATATATATATTATATCACCCATAATATATTCTCTTGAATAACTAGTGTAGAAATAAATGAGACTAGGCATCCTTAAATAATGATTAAACCACAGTTAAGAATAATCTTTATTTAACTTATTAAATTAATATTTAACTAAGATACATGGACACACTTAGTGTGTGACCCTATAGGCCTCTTTCTCAGTGGTATTGGGCGGATCCTGGCCAAAGTCCATGGTTAGTGTCTAGAAACATGCCAAGGAACCCATAGAGAAGGAAGTTAACGCTGCAATGATGTGTCACCTCAAACGAACGCTTACCTTGTAATATAATCCCTTCGTCATGATATCTCGAATAAAGCGGGTTGCTTGCTAGTGCCATCAACCCATGTGCTCGATTATTCTTTCTTTGAATTTCTGAAATTGAACTCGCCCATTCCTTAACATGGCCATGGATTTATTTAGTAAATATCAATTCCATAAAAGGGCCTGAGATATATACTTCTGTTATGGAACAGAAGAGACAAATCCTTTCTCGTATTATCTATTAATGCAGTATTAATCGTGACGCACCCAACATATCCTACCTCACTGCGAACAGTGTGTTGTCACAGTTTTCATCAATACATCTAAGTACGAGAGTTTTAATACCCATTAATAAATATCTTAAAGTCCAAGGACCAATAGACACACCCATAGATAGGAACATCCAACGACACTATGAAATGTGGATTTCCTACTGGCGGGTCTTGTTCTTATAATATCCTCTAGGATATTAGCAAGGCCGCACACCAAGAGAAGGTGCCTTAATGATTTATGAGTCATCACCCCTAATGAACTGTATTATTTGTGTCCCTCAAATAACATCATTCGGGCATAGAACATATATTCAAGAATAGTGTTATGGCACTTTCGAGTTCTCATCATAGTAGGGATCCACTATGACCCTGTAATGAAACAGCTATCCTTGGGACATTATCACATGCATTGTCATGAAAAAGAACAATAAAGATGTTATAAGGTGTTTATTTAATGAATAGATTTTTAATTAGTTGTTTCTAGGCCACCAACTCCAACAGTTATGCATAATGCCAGACTTCATAACCACATAGTCAAGGCCTTGTGCCAAGACTACAAATAAGATTATGTCAAGGCCTTGTGCCAAGACACTAGTTTGTCTCATGAGATCTACTGATTCACCAAGGAGATATAGAGGGCTTCACCAGTCACTTACTAAGTCCAATGAATTTCTCATATTAAAGGGTGAAACATAATCAAAACATTCATATTAAAACTAGAATACGAAATGTCAGTACTTTAACCCTAAACCATGAATGGTATAAAAATAGCACATCCGCGGTCAAAAATTACTCATTCAATACAATATGGAAGATTTTATTATAATAAATTAACCTCAGTTGATAATAATGAAGGATATTGACATAGATGAAAATAATCATCAAAACTATTTGAGAGAAATATCCCCCTTTTTCTTGAAAACATTTAAAAGTATCACTATTTATCAAGAAGCTTTTTGAAATAGATTTTTGAATC
The DNA here is from genome assembly GCA_963277665.1 of Viscum album. Lineage (NCBI taxonomy): Eukaryota > Viridiplantae > Streptophyta > Magnoliopsida > Santalales > Viscaceae > Viscum > Viscum album. The sequence continues at coordinate 1,779,263,788 of OY728151.1, read as the reverse complement.
AAAGTGTCCTATACCACTTTGAAACTTTTAAAATGAATTTTAATTTTAAAAAATTAATGTCCATATAAATAAATCCTTAAAACTCTTTATAAAACATGGTCATTAATGTGAAAGATTTAGAACAATAAAATTTTAAAATATTTAAAATTATATTTTAGTTAGAGTTCCTAACCAAATGAGAGACGCTTGAATTCAAATAATTGAGGTAATAAAAACTTAATAATATCTTTAGAATAAAGGGATTCATGATATATTATGTCAACGTAAATTATATACATCAAATAAAAGTGAATTGGCACATAACAACAAAGAAGTCTCAATGGAATGTAAGTTGAGATAAAATCCCTTATAAAGACTACATCCTTAGGTTAAGGATAAATAAATGACATAATTATGTGGGAAGAATATAAATAAACTAAGTATGATTGTATATTCAGTGTAAAACAATCAGAGTACATTCACATATATTCTTATAACAACAACACCAAGGACTTGGATATTTAACTCAATGAATGAAATTTGAGTTAAGATTACTCTTATCAAGTTTATATCGATGACTTGAGAATTTATAAATGGAGTGATTATGTGTATCAAAAGAATAAACACACAAATTGGAGTGGAAATTACTAAATAATGAAATAAATAGTTATTTCACACATAATCTTGGATTAAAATAATAAATGAAGTTTTCATAAACCCCAATGAGTGGAAATTGAAATTAGGAATTCCCTTACTGATTTGGTGACTTACAAAACATACACCCCATGAAAGAAGGATCATAAAATGAAGATTTAAATACCCATAAATTAAAGTATATTACATAAGGAATACAATCATGTGAAGTACATACACCACAAAAAAGGAAATAGTGGCAATATAGCAAGAATCTCACGGAAATAAGAGGTGAGATGAAAACCCCTTACCATGTTGTAATCAATCGAGTCGTATGACCAAAAGTTAATAACTACCAAATAATCATATAATAACATGAATATAAATAAGATCATGTTAATATATATCAAATGTAAGTACACAATACACCACATGAAATAAATAAGTGGCGAAAAATGAAAATCTCATGAAATTTAATGTGAGATAAGAAACCCCTTACCTTTCACTTTCCTTTGGTCAGCGAAACGTTTAACCTCCTGTATAATGACCATAGTATGTTATTTAATTAAACCAAAAACCATATTCATTTTTTTATAATAAATTATTCATTTATGACTTTATACTACCCATTTAATAATTATTTACTTTTTAAATTAATATTTTGGGTAATAATTGCTTTCTTTATCGTACGTGTTTTAACTTGTTATTCTTGATCGTATCATTTAGATCATGATTTACATACTTAAAGAATATAAAGAATGATTTATATATCATATATATTTAGAATATAAATATTTATAATAGATAGATATATGAAATGGAAGGCACCATTATGGAGATGGTAGGCCATATGTATGCATAAACACTATTTCTGTTTTCATATCGTATTAGACGGAAGTAAGTGAATAAGATATATGTAAGTACACACACACATATATATATATATATATATATCCAGTTGCATTATTATGTCATATATTATATACTTATTAATAATATATATTTTTATAATCATCGTTGAATGGTGAGTATGGGAATGAATCTCATCGCTTTGTGGAGACGGTAATCTGTACGTACGCACGAGCGACAATATCATTATATTGATGGTGGAATCATACGTAATTGGATGATATATCATATATACAGAATAATTAACATGTTATATTTATTATTTACATTAGGCTTTATGATCAAAGTAAGGACTCTAGGTTTATGTGGGGGAAGATTGGAGGGTATTTGGGTAGGGGTTGGCCAAGACAAAAGGCTTTGGAGGTGTGATTTTGAGAGAAGGGGAAGTTCCTTTTTATAAGAAGGGTGAGGGTCACTTTAGGAAATCCTTGAAATATTATTTTATAATAAATTCATTTTCGATTTATAATGGCTCCAAAATGATTTATTTTGAAGATAAGGTGGTTTTGGGTCGAACACCTCTCAACCAATAGGTTTTAGACATGTTTAGGTTACCATTTTAACCTTATCTTTTAGATTTAACTGTTAGGTAAATAATTTAACTTTTACCGTGCCTTCTTGTATTCTAACACTATATGGTTAATAAACATACTCTAAACTTCCAAGAGAACATCAAGTGGTTCATTAATTAAATAAATAATATTATTTAATCCCTTTGGAAGAATATTATATATTTATGAATATTATATCAACCAATAATATAGTATTTGTTTTAAAAACTCATTTATGTCAATTTTGACATTATTTAGTATTTGGTTTTTTTTAAATCATAACAGCATGATTACTTCAAAAAACAATTATTTAATCAACCCAAACATGTAATATTAACCTATAAAATTAGTTTAATTCATAAAAAGGCTCAAATTACATTTATTTGGATATTTATAATATCAAATATTTTACTCTGCCATTAATAAGGTAATTACTGCATCATCATTGTGTCATAAATAAATTTAATTATTTAGAGTCTAAAAATTATAAATAAAATACAATTATTTAAGAAATATTTTTAAAATTTCTAATGAATATTTTTAGTATAATTTATCTTATGTATAACCCTATATTAAAATTGGTTTAGTTATTAAACGTTGAATTTAACACTTTTAACTCTTCTTTAAATAAAATAATAATAAATGTACTAATCTAATCCAAGTGGAACAAATAGGATCATATTTTCATCTTATTGATCCAAATATTACTTAATTACATCAAATGTGTCTCTTGTATTTTTGAAATTCAACTCAATGAAGCGGTAAAATTAAGTTTTATGAAAGTTTTCAAATGCTCCTAGAAGGTGGGTAAAAGACGGTAAAAAGTTCAATAAAATTTTATACATTTAATTTTATTATATAATGACTCCAATGAATTAAATTATACTTATATAGGTATTATATATCAATTTTTAATTAAAATAAATTTAAATAAAATAAATAAAAATTTTGTTTTAAACTATAACGCAATGTTTTTCACTATTCATCAAAAATTGAATGTTTTTAGAAATATACCAAAAATTCACCCTAATATAGTTATGATATTCTGAATTCAAAAATGAATCCTATTTTACCAAATTCAAAACATATAATTTTCATTAATTAATTTAAAATAAATTCCCGTTGTCGAAACTGAAAAGCGGGTTTCTAAAAAGTATAAACTATGAAAAGATTGACATGTGTTTATGTCAAATTTAAATATGAAATTACTTATAATGACCTAAATTGTTTTAAATGATAAAAATATAATCTAATTACACTTCTAAACAATTCAAATTCATAATTTAACCCTATAAATTATTTTGATTAAAAAAATTGATTTCAATTAAAATTTAGTATTTTTCAGTATTCATCAAAATATGAAGGTTATCAGAAAAATATCAAAAAATTATTCAAAATAAATTTTTATGTCCCAATTCTAAATAAGAATTTAGTTTCATTAAATTGAACATATAAAAGTTTCAAATATTAGTTTTAAAAAGGGTTTTCCATTAGAAGGTGGTAAAATTGCATTTTTTGAAAAATACTTATTTTATCAGAAAAAATGAATTTGTTCTTATATTATATATAAGAAAAACATAATATAGATTCTAAAATTATATGGAGTATATAAAATTTAAAATTCAGTAAATACTATTCATAACCATTTTTGAACGACTAGTTTGGTAAGTCGTGGTGCACTAAAACTATGTGTTGCATGTAGCACAAGCTATTGAATTACTTGAAAGAAAATAACTTACTATGAAATCTTGGGGTGTCACATCCTTGATGAACTATCTAATTGTGAGTTCATCAAATTTTTAGTGGTTATTGTTTACAATTGTTTTAGAGGGATACCAAGATGTATTTCTATAGGATGTTTCATAGAATGGTTATTTCTTATGGATCTTGACAGTTACGTCCCCATGAGTGTAACTATGTCCCCATGATATTGAGTTGGTAGTAGTCGTGTATTCATTAATGTTGTGGTAAAATTTCCTCTTTAGCGAGTTTTTTGTTGTTTTTTCTAACCAAAAGGTCCTGATATTTTTCTTCTCACGACATAACTTGAAATTGCAAGATTATAACTTCGAGATTTTTTATATTTCATGAAATGGAAATGTTTCAGCTGACATGTTTAGATGGAAGGAACATAGTGATTCCATTCATGAATCTAGATATTCTTAGAGAGTGATGGAAGAACTCTCAGTGATGCATCTATATATAGTAGAGGTTGGAGGATGAGGTTTTCATTCTCTAATGAAGGTGTAATCATATTTGTTGAAACAATTTGAGGATTCCTAGGTTATGTATTCTAAGGTAGAGGTTTTGAGGGATATAATTGTTTTTATTGGTGCCTCTATTGGATGGTCCGATGATGAATATCACCGTGTTTTGTTTTAGAAGAGGCTTTTCATCCCTTTAGAAGTATGTGAGATGGTTCTCCATGAGTTTTATAGCTCAACCTTGGTGGTATATCATAATGGGATGAAGATGTACTGAACTTTGAGAGTTTATCGTTTTTGGCTTGGGTTATAGAATAAATTTTCAGAGTTTGTTTATAAATTTTTGGACTAATATAAGTTGAAGGATGAGAACCATGTTCCTGATGGTTTAATCGATCCATTAGATGTTACCTAGTCTAAGTGGGGAGAAATCTTGTTGGAATTTGTTACCAAATTACCTTGAGCTCAGGGAGGCTATGATTCAATATGATTAAAAGTGGATAATTTGATGAAATCACCCTAATTTAAAAATATCAGGGATTTGCGTTGAGTGGAGGTTTTTTGTGGATGTATCTGGAAGAGGTGGTGTGAATCCATGGAGTCCCAAGGAAGATCATGTCTGATCGATATCCTCATTTTAACTCTAGAGTGTGGAAAGGTCTACTATATGGTTAGGGATCTCATTTATTCATTTGAGAAACCTTTTATCCATAGATGGATGGTCATATTGATTGGGCCCTCCAGAATATTGAAGACATTTTTTCTCTTATATCCTAGATTTTAGAGGTTCATGGATGAGGAACCTTCCCTTGGTCTAGTTTTATTAAAATACTAGCTTTCAATCCACCATTTTATGGAACTATTTGAATCTTTATGTGGAAAATTTTTTAATTTTCTATTATTCTAGAGTGATTTTGGGTAGGCAGTAATTCTCATGGAAGAACTAGTATGAAATATGGAATAAATTGTTTAATTAATTCATAAGAATATGAAGAAATCACATGATCATCATAGATCTTATTAAAATAGTTGGAGACCTATGGAGTTTGATGTTGTAGATAAAGAGTTACTTATGGTGACTTCTCATTGTGGGACGTGATGGTTTGGTTGTGGGAGTAAGATTTTTACCTAGTTTGTTGGGCCTTTTGAGGATTTGGATGGTATTGGAGCTGTGGAATATCAGATTGAATTTCCACCATAGATAAGAAAAATACACAATGTATTTCATATGTCATGGATCCAACAATAGCTTCATGACACCTCTCATGTCATCTATTGGGGTGAGATAGATTTTGATGATGAAGTGACCTTTTAAGAAAAGCCTTTGGTGATATAGTAATACCAATATATGGCGTTTCACATGCATGATATTCCCATGGTTCATGTCTTGTGGTGGAACAATGGTGTGTAGGAGAGTACCTGAGAATGTGAATAAAAAATTCACACCCAGTAGCGCAAGAAATCTGTGGTTTATATCTTCTCTTATACCATTGTACATTTTTATGGTTGTTAACCTTTTTGATTTAGGAGATGGTACCCTGTTGTTTCTTATTGGAAAACTTGATCTAATTTGAGGGGTGTCTCCATAGAAGAGTGTTTAGGATTGAGTTTTTTTAATTTTGTGGTTTCATGTTCTTCCTCTGATGGGGTTATTGGGAAGCTGTGATGGTGAGAACTCTAAGTGGTATCTCACAGGATGGTTGTTCAGATGACCCATTTTCATTTTCTCTCAATTTTTTGTTTTCTATTGTTGAGGATGATAATTTTTTTAGGGGTATCTGATTTAAGGACCTAGATCCATCTATTCAGACCCTTTCTGGATCGCTGATGTCTAAGGTAATCATAGGACTCCTATATAAGGTATAACGGTGTTTGGATGCAAAAATTTTAGAGCATCGAGAATTCAAGATGTGTAAGTGTTCCACATTATGAATACGCAGTTCATGGATTTTTCAAGGATGGTTTTCTAGGTGAATCATGACGTGAATTAATTCGAGGCCAAATGGCCCATGGTGATTCATTTTTCAGCATGAAACTGATACTTATATGATGTGAAGGGGTTTCAATTCATGAAAATATGTTGTGCAGCACTCCTTTATAAGTTGCAACACATAAGTTTTTCTCATGAACTATGAACTTTCTCCCAATACCCAAGTGACCTTCAACTCTCTATTATGGAGTTTTGGTATCCCTTTTATAGGGATAGATTCTCAACTTCTGGTGTTCAATCTATGGTAATCCATATTTTATTCTAAATTTTTCTCCTTTGGTTCTTCAATATGTATTCCATACTTATTCATTACATTATATGAAAATTTATCTCTATAATTTTAATGTATTTTTCTTGGTTGTTTGTTGGTGTAGTTGTAACATGAAATCCTAAGAGGGATGCAACTATTGAGATAGGGGTGATCGAGATCTATGATGTTGGTCAGTTCTCATACTAATAAAGTTGACACTTTTTTGGATGGGATTAATTAAATCTTTCATATATTTACATGTGATCTTAAATTTAACATGCTCTATACTTTTATATGGTATAATAATTTACCTAATAAATATTTAAACCGATTAATAATTAATTGGATTACGAATTAAGGTCTCCATTTGATACCATTCTAATTATTTGTATTTTGATTTTCAATATGGCATGTTATCTATGTTATGATCATTATCATGCCAAGCAGTGATATGGATTATCATGTTTATCATGATGGAAAATGGTAAAGAACATAATACTTGTAATTTTTAATTTTTTATATAAATAATTAATGAAGTGGTATGTCAAATGAATTCGGTGTTTCTTGTAATTTTATGGTGATTGAAATTTATAAAATGTGAATTCTTAATTAAATGTGTTCTTCCATGATAAAGGAATTGATAAATAATGAAAAAAATGATAATGCTTGTTGAGAATGTTGAAATGAAAATGCATATTAATTAGAATGGTACTTCTCTAAGTTTGTTTAAACCAGTTTTAATTCTAAGAGCATGTATAACATTGGACATCATGTTATAGATTGATGACTTATGTTAAAAATAGTTGGAACTAGTGAACAATGAATTAGTTGATTCAATATGGAATAAAAAAATGTTTTTTGATAAAGATAATTTTTAGGTTCTACATTTCCCTTCTTCTTGAGAAGGGCGAGTACCTTTCATTTAGAGTCATGAGAGATTGATTATGTGTGAAGGATTAATTCCTTGTTTTATGGTCATGATTTCTATATTGGACATTATTTTTTGTTTCATGTGGCTTTTGTGATGTGTTTGGGATTTGAGATTCACTTCCTATTGTGATATTTTCCTGGGATGGTTCATGTGATATGGGTGGGGAGGCCTAGATGATGTGACATTATTTAATTATTATGATGGTGATTGTATTAGGATATGATTGTGGTTGTTGTTCATAGAGCCAAAGATTATGGAATGGGTTTAATCTAGATTTATAGTTTTTTGTGAAATGATGGATGCTTGATTGAAATTATTTGGTTTAACACCTGATGGAATATTTTCTAGTTTTATATGTATTTATTTCCCCACTTCCTAAGGCATCTCGATGTGATTGGTTTCCTATTTCCAGATTTTGGTAGTTTAGTGTTGTTTTCATAGAGTACATGGTTTATATAATGATGTTAGTAATTAATAATAAAAGATAAAACCATGAGGTTGGATTTGATGGAGTTCAAATGGTAAAAAATGTTAATCTTGATAAATAATGGTCTCATTTTGGATTATTCCTAGAGGGAATGGACTTCAAATTTTCAGTTAATAAAAGTAACTTGAAATAATGTTAATGGTTATTTTAATGGATTATAAATTTATTAACAATAGTAAATGATAAAAAATAAAAGAATTAATTATTTTTTCTCTTAAAATTCTTGTGTTTTTATAGTATATATAGTCCCAAGTAGTGGAAGCTAGGATTCCAAGTGACAATAACTTCAATTGACCATTAGACTAGGTTTTTTCCATAGTGTGGTTTTGGTATAAATTATATATTTTATATTATGTGATTTTTTACACTTCCCCACACATGATGGTTAGGGATACTCACACCCAGTGGACTTGGGGGGGGTGTTTTCCCCAACTTCCTAGTGGGTGGGTGGATGGATGACTACCCCATATAACCTTGCTCTCTTCACATGACAATTACTTATGTTGGTATGCATAATGTTTAGTTTATCTATATATGTTTATAGAGGCTATTGATGGCCTGTATTTATTTCACACACATGTATCTCTAGATAAAATATCCAAAGGATGATTATAATTATGACGTCTATGGGATGTGATGGCTTGAGATTCCTTACTTGGTTTATGGATTGTGATGGATTGAGGTACAATACTCGATGTATGATACACATCATAGCTGATGTCATGTCCCCCATAAACTAAATGGTCACTACAAGGAGATTTGATATGGGATAATGTGATAATATGATACATATGGTGTATGTTATGATTCCTTTCCGAGGTCTCTTCATGCTGGATTATTTTGGAGATGGATATCCCATGACATGCGATGTTGGGGTAGAGTAAAAAAACATTGGGGATGTGATAACGGGGTACCCTTGATGTGTCATTATTATATTATATTCTATCTTTTGTGTGACACTTACTGAGAGTTTTCCATGGTGAGGAAGGGAAGAAAATATACCTATTTAAGTGGTGAGTTAGTTTCACTATTTTAATTGTGCTTTACCACACTTTCCTTATCTTTTACATGAGAGGATCCAAGGAGAATCCTACTGAGTATACTGTTATGCTCGCCCAATTTATATATAATCTTTTTTTAGTTCAGTAAGATGAGTTTTGATATCCGGATGGATATTACAAGATCATGGTTTTGCAGGATCCATTTAGGCATTGTGTTCCCTACCATCCTTACATTTTTTGCACTTATATTTTGTTTTCCAGTTGTCTAATCATTGTATGACATTTCTTGACAGCACTTCAGATTTCTTTTATATGCCTGGTCAAGTTTTTATTAGTGTATCTATCTTATCTCTATATTCCACTTGTTCCCTTTGAGGGAAATTCCCCGATATGCATGTTTAATATACACTCAATGATAATCTCCAATCCAGGGCCTGTTGGAGGTGGGAATTAGGTAGTCACTACCCTCCTATCATTGCCTACTCAGGAGGGGTACTATTTGTGGGGAGGGTTCATGACAAAAAATAAACATAAATAATATTAATTCATTGCCTTTTTTATTAATTTAATTGTATAATGATAACGATAATTTTATAATTTATAATAACCACCAAAAAATTAATATTTAATAAAAAATGTAAATAATATGTAATTGGTAATTAAAAATTAATAATATGTAATGAATATTTAATAATTTTTAACGACTAATTAATATTCAATAAATAATTATAATAATATATAATTAGTAATTGATACTAAATATTTAATAATTAATATGTAATAATTTATTTAGAAATATTAATAAAATTTAATTATTGATTAATAATTATCCATTAAAACATTTTTAGAAGTAACTAATTGTTAATAATTTATAAATTTTAATTAGTAAATAATAATTAATAAGTAACAAGGAATAAATAATTTTCCGTAATGAAAAATAAATAATTAAAAACTAACAATAAGTAATTCATAAATATTACATATGTTTAATAATGACTGTTATGTAATTAATAATTGGTATTTACTTTTAAAAGACAAGGACTCAAGCAGGGAAATCCAACCAAATAAATTCATTAAAAATGCTAAAGACAACATTAGTGGGATTGGATTAAAATCAGAGTATACAAAATTCTTAAATTGTTAGCATTTACTGAGGAAGTACAAAACTCAGGTGTGTTGAAGGACCATATAAAGATCCCATCAATAATGAATTTCATTTACAAAGGGACCAAAACTGTATTTTCCTATAGAAAAACATATGAACCATTTATTTGTATATCTTTAAAGATATAAAGGTATCATAACCATTCCTAGAGTATTTTCTTGGTCATATTTCTTGATCCCTCTTTATAATTTCCACCACTTTCTATCCATATCAACTTCTATGTAAATATCTTTCCATAGGGTAAATTTTTTATTATATCCCATGACTTAGCTTCTACATCTAAATATTTCCCAAATAAATGATGAAAAAACTCCTTCATAAAACATCTAAATTACAGATGAAACCTCCATAGATCGCAAGGTCAGGCATTCCATTCAAATCTACATCAACATTAATTGTGATCATGTTTTATATTAGAGGTATCCATCTCAAGAATATGAGTTTCATAGGTTTCTTTTACCTTCTAGTAATACCAAGTAGTTTCAAGGTGGCTAGATCCAAAAATCATTTTCCATGCAACCCCGGGATATGTTAGCAACAACCCCTGGGTCCCAGTGCACTGGAATAATACTATATCTATAGATTATATTCCCCTATTCATAGATGACATGATTTATAGTATTCTAGATAGAATAAATAATAGTGTAAATCAAAACCTCAAATAGATTTAAGAGTTTATCGCTAAGAGAATGTCTTATTACTGAATTTATGAAAGCATGTAAATCATACTAAAAAAACAAGATGATCTTGAATATACCCTTCCTGTAGTTCTATAGATTATAAGCATTGTCGAATTTGAGAAAAAATTCTCATTTGTTTTGGGATCATATTTCAAATAAGAGAAGATCGAGGCTATGAAGATACAAACCCTATGTAACTGGTCATAAAATGATAAGAAATTTTGTCACATATTCTGTAAGGGGAGGTATCTTCTTCTTAATGTTTAATTATTAATTATTATTATTAATTATTTTTTAATTTATAAATATCAATTAATAATTAATAATTAATATTTAATAGTAATATTTTATTAATTATTAAATAATGATTAGCAATTAATAAATGATACACAATAATAAATAGTTAACAATGAATAATGATTAATGTATAATAAATAAAAATGGATTAAATATTACTAAAAAATTATAGATAATTAAGGAATAATAATTTTATTTATTAGTTATTTGAATAATTTATTATGTTTATAAAGTAAGATAAATAAAATTTATTAATAAACTTATCATAATTTAATCCATCATTGAATAGTTGGAAAGAGTATAAAGAGTATACATGTGTGATTATAGAATTAAATCCATTGTTTCACTAAAAAATATTAAATATCATCACATTATATTTTTATTGAAAAACAATCTATTAATAGCATTAGAAACATAATATTTGAATGAAATATGGTGAATAACTCAATTTAATTTTTGAAGTATTTTATTTTGTTTTCAACCTTGACTAAAAATTATAGGATGTTATTAAGAATATAAATGAATCTATTGGGATGGTTTTTACAGCGTTTTAATTTTATTTTGAGATAAAATGAGGATGGAGAAATAATTTTGATAAGGTGTTTATGATTTTATGTATAAATTCTGAGTTAAAAAATATTTATAAAAATTTACAAAGTATTTTATGAAAAAACTAACATTCAAGTAGTCTTCAGAAACATGAATAAATTTAGAAAATGTAGGATTCATTTAAATTGAATTTAAGAATCATTTAAGTCGAACATAAGAGTCATTTAAATAAAAAGAAAAATTCATTTAATGAAATGTAATAGTAATTTTCTCTGAATGTAAAATTAAAAATTGAGGCACCTTGTGATGCACATAAGTATCATAATCAATTAGTTAAAGTAAAATATTGGTGAAATTTATGAAGGAGAAGATTTCCTGGAATATAATTCTAAAATCTAAATTTTGATAAACTTGTTCTAATATTCAATTTTAAAAATATCATAGTAATTATTACAATCATGATTCGATACAATTTTTTTATATTTATAAATAATTTTATCTTGATGAACCAATCAAAGTTGGTTCTATAATCTGATATGTGCCCACACCTTTGAGAAGAATACTACATCATAGTGTTTATGAAACCCAGAAAAACAACGAACATGCCTTATAGGATGCCATGGTGAATCATGTGTGACTATATCTTAATAAATACATAATATGGTATGATCTATCACACCACTATGATATCCATACTTACTAATGTAGAAATAATAAGTGATCATAGTTTTTATAGGGAAGAACATAGTGTGATATTTATGGATACTACATGAGTTAATCGAATCATGTTTTTAAATAAAAAGATTTATTATGAATCTATTTTAAATTCTATGTGATGAATATTTTTATTGAATAATAAAAATATATAAGAACATATAATAAAAATTAATAAATTATAAAAAGATAATTAGGTGAGTAAAGATTTGGATTCATCATATACCTCATGCTGCTAAAAATCTGCAGTATCATCTTAAGATATAGATAAATATATTGATAAGGACCAATTACTATTATTAATTTTCCTTTTCAAGAAAACAAAATTTGTTACAGATCATCTTGATATTTTCTATTGGGTAATATAAATATAGATGTGTGCTTGCATGCTCTCATATTCATGCTCATCATTCTGAAATCTTAAGAAGGAAGGTTGATCTGCATAGAGTGTTGTTGATTATTTTCTTACTGTTGATAACCTATTATTGATGGAAAATAACATTATTATTTGTTTCAATGCATACATAAGGAAACAAATTATATTTTATACACATAATAGTAGAAGTATAATCTCTTAAGAACAATAGTGATCCAGTATAACTATCTCTATCAACTGATGACTCTTTAAAATAAACAATGGTGCATAGTCATATTATCTTTAAAAAGTTTATAAAGTGCTTAAGAGTAATGTAATTTCATTTCACATATGTTATAATCACTTGGTAAAATATTTTGAATATTTTGATCTTAGAAGTTGGTCGAAATCAAGAAAGGATTAGGTATTAAAATTGAAATCGAACTGTATAAAAAAATATTTATATCCTTTAATTCTCTTTTCTTTAATTTTAAATGAGTAGGGGTGGTAAGTAAGTAAAATTTTATTGAGACTCTAACCATTGCTAAATTTTAATATAAAATTAATATATTATGAATAGTAATAAAACTATTTGATCCCCTAATACTAGTGATATATCAACTAATCTGAGAATTTCAATTGCTATCTGAACTAACAAGTTTGTATATTAATGATCTAATACCAACTGAAGTTAAACAAATAGAGTCCAAATTTAATTATAATTATAGGGTTTTCCATAATTTATGGGAATAAAATTCATGGTTGGAAGAGTATGATAATCCCATAAATTATTTTGTAAGGCCTACAAGTGTGTGATGTTGTTATTGTTGGTTTTAAACAACTTAAAAGAGATTTTACCTTGAAATTTCTAGTAAAAAAATATGATGGTAGGTGTAAAGGCTAAAAAATTTATTTTAATATCATTATATGATAATTTGTATGAAAAATTAATGAGATTTAATATTTATAATGATACATAGGACAATATTTAAAATATGTGTAAAATAAATTTCAATATTAATGAAACCAAACTGTTGATATAGAGAGAAAATTTTGAATATATAAGGATGGATGATGATGAAAAAATTGATAACTATTTCACTAGAGTAAATAAGACAGTTATTCACATCATAGGCTTTAGATATAGTATATAATAGTCAATAATTTTCATTAAGATTATGTGAAATTTTTGTGATAGGTTTGATCCAAATATTTTTTTCATTATAGGAAAAGGTTAAATTATCTTGTGATGAGTTACATATCACATTTCTCAACTATGTGACTAGAAAAGAACCTATATTTTAATAATTAATTCAAGGTAGAATTAGAATTCAATGATCTGAAAAAACTTAATACCAAAGATGAGGAAGTTTAATCCTTTAGTAGATTAGAAGATGAAAAGGAAAAATATAAATAATATAGTAGAGTTGTGGTCCATATCTATAAAAATATAAAAAAGTGGAAGGGAGACTACAATGGAAAACTTCCAAAAAAATTATTTTTGTGTTTTTGAATTAGAAAAGTCACTGTAGATTATCCATTGAAGAGAAATGTAGATTATGATGCAAATAAATTTTAAGAAAGGCCACAGAGGGTTAAAATGTGAGGAAACTCTAAACTATGAAATATTATTTGTGAGAACAAGGATAAATTTCGATGATAAAAAATGAGAAACATTTAAGGAAATTTAGAAGATGGCTACTCTACCTCAAGTAGTAAATTTAAAGACGAGAATTTTTAAAAAATTTCTATTTTCATAGATCATATTGAATTAAATGAAGAAAACTCAATAAATATTTGTGAAATAGAGTAATTATACATTTAAAACAAGTGAAAGGATTTTATTTTAGTTTTACTTTTTGGAAATATCTAACAAAATAGTGAAATTCAACTTGTAAACCAAGAGTTTGAGAAGATCATGAAATTAAAATATATTTTTTTTCAATATGGAGAATGAATATTATGTGGAAATCAATATTCTCTATGTAAAAGTTAATGAATAAGATAGTTGTTGATGGAGTTTGAGAAGAATGTTTTTGTATTGTAAGTAGAATTAAATGTGAAACAATAAAGGTGTTGTAAATACAAAGATACTATAATGAAAATGAAAATTGAATATGATATGTATGTCGAAATAAATGCAGAGTCACAAAAAACAATTGGGAAACATGGTTCATAATCTTAAGTACCAAAATCCTATGATTTATCAGAATGATAAATATGTTTTTCCTAAAAGTGAAGGTTCTAAGGGAAAATATTGGAAACCTTGGGGTGAAGAAAATTATTATAATATTACATTTATATCAAATTATGTTTAATATATCTTGTGCAGGAAATAATTCCCAATTACAAATCAAAAGGATTCTTCAAATCATCCAAAATATAAAATTGAATTTGATAAATAGATTAAATGGTTATATAGAAGTAATATTTTCAATGGGTACTATTCTTGATATGGAATCTTTGGGAATAAAAACATAATTTTATATAATATCGTGTCACTTCTAAGGAGTTATGGAAGGGAAAAATTGATGGTGAATCATATAATAAATAAGTTGAGGAAATACAAGAAAAAGAAATATCTGGAAAAGCATCCATCCATATTACATTACCAAAATCAATTTTATTGTGTAAAATAAATATGTGGAAGGTGTGACAAAAAAAATTTCACTATGATGGGAAGTGTATTTCCATGATTCCAATACAAAGTCAAAAAAAATTGAAGAAAAGAAGACTCAGTGGAGTAACAAAATAGAAATGACACTTCTTATTGAGTTGACTATAAAAACTAGTAAGAGGAGTAGGATATGGATTTTTATAGTGGACTCTCATCACATATTAATAGAGATTCCAATTATTTAAATAATAATATGGACCATGATGGTTCTGTGGTTACCATTGGAATTGAAATCTCTATGAATCTTAAATGAATTGGTATAGTTGATATAAAATGATAAATACTGAAATATAAATATATATTATTTGTTTTTGGGGTCAAAAACTAATTTTTTATTGTGATTTATAATTTTAATTAAAGAAATTGGGTTATTTTTAGAGGTAACACTTTCCTCATATAGAGGAAAAAATATGGAAGTATGATCACTAGGGATTAAGGAGCCACTCATAAACTCCTGCAAATTAGAGACTCAAAAAATTATTGATATATTAGTTCAAAACTCAAGAAAAAACTATGGAATTAAATATTGGGATACATTTTTAAAAGAAGTTAAAGAAATATTTACATGGTGTATTTTGTAATATACTTTCAAAATCTCAAGATACAAAGATAATACACCTGTGTAACATCTAAAAAATAAAAAATGAAACAAGGATTTCAGAAACGGGTTTAAGTTCATTTCTCAAGGACACTTGAGTCAATATATTTATATTTGGGTAGGAAAATGAGAAATAAATCAACTAGGTGTAATATTTTATTCATCATATTCAAAAATTATTTTACATGGATGAAAAAATGTGATATACATAAAGCACATGTCATAATAAGTGGATATCTTCAAAATTTTAAAGGGAATAGTTTAGAAAGAATTGAAGGATTTCATTAGGAATATTAAAAATGATTATAGCAGAGAGTTCAAAAGAAAATTATTCGATTCCTATATTTAATATATTTTAAGTAAAAATAATTATAATGCTATATATAAACTCTAAAAAAATAGAATAATAAAAAGAAATTACAAAATCCTGGATGGGGAGAACTATGGTAGTAGAATTCAAAATCTTAAAGTTCTTTTGGAGAGAATCTTTAGGCAGAAAATCACAAATTAAAATAGTTTCTCACTAAGACCATAATAAAATAATGATTTTTATGAGATGTGTTATAAGAATAATCCAACTATAAACTATTTGATTTTTTTTGTAATTTCATGTTTGAAGAAGAAAAAAAACTCAAATTTGGTAAAGTTTAATGAAAAGAACGAGGTTAGAGTCTTCATGAATTATATAACTAATTTTAGAGGAAGTAATTTTTAGAGTAAAATATATAAAAATTTAGTAAAATATAATAATTTTAAGTTCAATTAAAACAAACAAAAATTTTATGATCCAAATGATGCATATCTTGATGATTTAGATGAAGGAAACAAGAAGATTTCTCATAAGAACAACATGGAAGAATCTATAATTAAAAAAAATATTTTTTATACTAATTGTGATCATAAAAGTGGTAAATAAGGGGATGATGGAGATGATAAATAAAAAATATATATTCTAAAGAAATATGTTGAACATGAAAATATATTAGGAAATTAGGATACACCCATTCAGAAAATAAGAAGACTATGATTTGACCACCAATATGAATCTTTCTAGAATATAAGAATGTTTTTTTGACAATTATGAAACTATTATCCATCATATTGAACAAAATTAAATTTTTTAGAATGTTAAACATAAATAATTTAATGATTATATGAAGGTAGATCTAAATTAGATTTAAAATAATTTAAATTGGGATCTTATCTGTTGAAAAGAAGGGAAGAATATGATTTGAACCAAGTGGGTTTTTAGAAATAATATATATGATAGGGTATAATTAACAATAAATTAGGACATACATATAGATGATAGAAAAAAGATTAATGGGTCGAATTTAAAGATAAATTTTCTTATGTATCAAGGCTTAAAACAATAACAATTTTCATGGATATTGTTTCACATAGGTAATATAAACTTTAACAAATAGACATGAAGTATGACTTCTTGAATGGGGAGATAAAAGATGAAGCCTATATTTAATAAATTAAAGGTTATTTTCTAGATATATATGTAACTGTGGTGTGTAGGGTGAAGGAAGATTTATATAGGCTAAAATAGGACACACGAGTCTCGTATTTGAAACTGGATGGATGCCTAAGATAAATTCAGTTCACAATAGGGAAAGTGGATATCGACTTATATATGATTGAAATGAAATAAATTACTCTTAGTTTTGTTGTATAGGTTTATGAATACATTTTTCATATGAACAAGAGAGTGCATGTGAATATGTTTTTTTTTTGAAAAAAGGATAAATTATTTTGAAATTCCTATATTGGGATAAATGGGAAACTTTATAGGATATCAGGTTATGAAAAAATTAAATATCATTTTTATTTCAAAAGAAATGTAAGTGAACTAATTATTGATGTTGTTTTCTATGGAATTATCCCAAAGAATACTCTATAACCACACAGGTTGGGGTGAAATTTGGAAATGATGAAGAAGGAAATAATGTGAATTAGAATGAGTTTATAAAATTTATTATTATCCTACATTATCTAATAACATCAAGACTTAATGTTTTCTATGTAGTTATATAATGTGAAAGGTGTAAAAGTGATCCCTAATAATCACATATGATGCCCTCTAATAGGGTTCATAAATAATTCAAAGGAACTAGGAATTTTTGGATGATGTACATATGATGTGACTAGCCGAACCTATCTGGATATACTGATGTTGATTGGCTGGTTGATTATGATGAAAATAAATTGAATTCATGTGTTATATTTATTTTGGAAGGAATTTTTGTGATATGGTATTATAATAAGTTGAACATAGCTACATTAAGAACCAAATAGGTAGAGTATATGATTGCTACAAGTTCCTATACCAGGATAACCTAGATGAAAGAACCACTATATGAATTCAAGTTTAATATCGAGTAGCCACTCAAAATTACTTTTGGAAAGAAATATTTAACTAATCTCTTTATAAGGATGGAATTAATTCATACAAGGGATCACCTTGATGATATCTTCCCCAAAGTAATTCCAGAGGTCATGTTTTACAGTTCAAGTTATGTTCTTCACTAAAGATATGACCAATAATAGATCTTAGAGTTTGAGGTCGAACTTGAATGCTCAAACCTTTCTTATCACTTGAGAAACTTTATAAATCCATCCATTATTCCATGGATTATAGTTTTAATTGAGAAAAATATTATTTACAACACTATCTTTATAACATCTGAATCCAAAGTAGTGGTTATTTTAAAAAGGTGATAAATGGTGTCATTGTATGGTTTGAGAGGTATATAATCTAAGTCACTTATCAATAAATTTACTATTTATGAAAAATGAAATTATATGTAAAAAATTTATTTATTTGAAAGTGTGGTTTCAAGATATTTATCTTTGATAAAGGTTATGATCTGGTGATTTTTAGTGTGAGTTTTTAGAACTGAAAACAAATCCAATGGTTGTGATTTATGTACTTAATAAATTTATTGAATTTCTATATTTTTTTAGTGTCACAAACCAAAATCAAATTTTACTTATTTATTTATTAATTCTTGTAATTTTAACCATTTTCTTTTCCCTCATATTTTTTATTTAAATTCTTTCATATTTTGGTGAGTGGTACATGTAGCAAAGCATACAGGTGGTTCGGGAAAATTTGAAAACCAATAGTGCGTAGGTATATAAATTTTTATAGAGGTGACCATAGGGGTTTTATGACTATGGATACAAATAGTGTGTATCTACTCCATGTAACTTATTCCACTTGTATGTTTTAGAAAACCATGCAGCCAAACCATTCATTCTTCCAAGGATTTTAATATTGTAAAATTTCAATATTTGCCTTATTTAGTTTAACCACTTTGAGGTTATTTTGTCTCCTTATTCATTGAACCCAACCTGATTAGTGATATAGGATACAACCTTCTCTCTTATTCATGCCTCTAATAATTTAAAAACTTGATTTCATAAGGTTACATCATATTTTCTATTATCTTTTCCCTTTATACTATTTTAATTTTTGATGTTTTTCACCTTATTATCTATGATTCCATATTATCCAAAGCTTAAAGTGATGATTTTTCTAACTTTTAGGCTATTACATATAAAAAGGGTCTGAATATTTTTCTTGGGGTGATCCTACCACTATAATTAAATATTTTTCATCATCTTCACCTAACTTTGGGGGGTTTTCATGTTATTTTTTTATGAAAACCATTCTATGAATGAACATTTAAATTACATTTTCTATAATTTTTTATAAACTACAGTGAACTTAGTAATTAGTTGTTAGAGTTTTGTGATTACATTACTTAATTTAAAAGTTTTTTTTTGAATTGTTAATTTTTATATGTTTTTAATTAAAACATATACATATTATATGTTTGTTAAAATTAATAGAAGGTTTTTCAACGGGTTTGGTGATTAAATCATTGTTTCAAAGTATTTTAATGGTTTGATGTCAGATTTTTTCTAAGGTTTAATGGTTTGTTTCCTTATTAATTTATTCTTATTATATATTTACATATTTTTTTATATTTTTTATGGATTATCTATGTTTATGGTTTTTCTAAGTTATATAATTATGTTTCGCTTCTTTTCATACAATATATATTGGAATTTCTGATTTCAGATAGGTTTTCCTAGTTTCAAAAAGAGGTTTTAAAATGAAACATAATTTACAAAAATAGATTTTTTTGAAGGTTTTATATATATAATTGTTATCTTATACCCAAAGGCCCATTTAAAACCCATTTTCAAAGGTTTTTCAAGAAGGGGACTTCAAACATGGTTCAAGCCCCTAGAAATCATGATTTTTATGGAATTATGGAACTTGATATTTAATTATGATTATTGTTGAAGCTGGTGTCAATTAATGATGGTGATTTTATAAAAAGGGTGTGTGTGGGTGGGATAAATTGATGTGGTCATATTCCCGTGAAATATTTTAGGATATTGATAATTGATTGTTGTGTTATTAAATGTCACCTAACAAGTATTCTCTAGTATCTTAGGAATATTATGTATCTTGGTTAGATATTGAGATATAGTTACAATACTAGTAATATTATAAACTATATCATATCCCCTAGTTTTAAAAAACACCTTAATATGGGGGAGTTTCACCTGGTCGTTCAGTATGTGAAAAACAAATGGTTATTATCTTTGAACTTCAGTGATCAGACGACAGATGGTTATAATAGAGTACACCTAGGATCGTCTCACTAGCACCGTTAGAGTTATCGATAATTATGTATTCTTTACTCAATAATTTCTTACTCCTCCACAATGCATATGTGTATAAGCTATTTACATTTAATTACTCACTTATACATATGATTTTCATTTCGATTTAGTTTTCTTTATTATTTTATCATGAGATGCATCACTTTTCATTGTCTCTTTTATAGTTTGATTTAAATATACACTAATTTCTTATGTTGTTCATAGGTATTTGAGAATTATTTATAATTTATCTTGATACATTCCATTCTGATCTACTAGATTTCATCCATTTTCATTTATATATATCTAATTATTTGATATAATATTCATTTACTACTAGGTTCTGTCATATGGTAGTTGAATAAAGGGATTTAAATTTTTTTTTGGAATGTGAGTTTTATATTGGATTTCTAATGAAAATTTTAACGTTTTTTAAGTATTACTCTTGTATCTAGAAATATTTTTAATTCTTGATCAATTATTTATTTTATCCAAAATTTTAAAACCCTAAATTTCAAAATATTGTATTTCAAATTAGAATTTATGGATGGTTTTGTTAAAGGGAATAAATTTTATCTTTTGTTAGTGGAAACCTACTGAGATTTTTCTCACACCTTACTTATACCATTAATTTTTATAGACTGAGTGACTTTTATAGGTTCAGTTTTATGTTCCTGATAGTCACATCCTTATGGAATCCTTATATGGGGTCACTCATAGAGTGGTATTTTTGGAGATGGTGTCAGATGGTGACCTAGGGTCTGGTAGAAGTTTTCCATTTAGAGTTTAGAGTTTTCTTTTTCTTTTCTTGTATGACATATGTATTATCCAATTCAATATTCTTATATTCATATATTCTATTTTAGTTTCATTTTATGTTATAGTGTTTATGTTAAATGGTTGTGAGTTGCGTAATTGTTTAGGGTTATTCCATGTTTGGATTGCTTATTTTTTTTTAAACTGTATATTTGACTTTGTATAAGATTCAAACATAAGGATGCACCATATTTATTTTTTTAGTTTTCATTGTCTTTTATTTATTACTTATTTATATTAATCATTTCAAATAAGTTACATTTGGTTCCCTAAAACTAGGTTCCATATTATGGGGATTAGTAATTCCCTTAGCATCTTGCCATGGTCGATCCTTGGTATCTAGTTCTTAAGGCCTTGAAATTTTTTGGTAAAATGGAATTAGATAACCCTTTTTTATTTGGTAAGAAATAGTAGATTTAATATTTGTATTTTAAAACTTGTAGGTAGTTGTGGAGTGAATATAGATATCACTTTCTCATTTGGGGGATCATGTTACCAAGGAAAATCTAGATTTCAGACTTCAATTTGAATTCTATTTAGAATATTTTTATAATGTTTTAATTACCATTGTGTATTATGAAATATTATAGAGTTTTCTTTAGGTTTTTGTAAAATTATAAGAACATAAAGGCTTTGAAAATTTTAATTCATTCTTTTTGGGCCATTTAGAGACCACACACATGGTTTTGAGGACTTCTCAAAGGCTATTTCATAGTTGGTTCATTTTTTAGAAAACCGTGTAGCGAGGATGTGCATAGTTCTACACCCCTCTTGGATTTTTTATTTCACCTCCTTTAATTTACTAATTAATAATAGTGATGTTCCTTATCAATTTGGGGATATTAAAGGGTTTTTTTTAATTAATGTCCTTGGGTGATGTTTTAACTAATTTTTTATTTTTTTATAATTAAGGAATTGTAAAATGTTTTAAGAGATGGACTTGTGAAATAGAAACCCACTTTCAAGTGGAATTTAATTATTTTTGAATTAATGGGGGTAATTTTATAATTCATTATAAATAAATGGTAAAATATAACAGTGGATTTAAAAAGTTTCCTTTAAGTAAAATTTCATTATTCTAAAAGGGTTTAAAAGATAAACTTTCAAATTTTTATTAGTGTAATGTATTTTTTGATTGGTGTTTATGATTTATCTTTTATGGGTTATTCTATTATTCATGAGTTAAATATTGAGTATTTTTAATGAGGCGTAATTTTTATTTATCAATTTAACGTATAAATTGTATAAAATTATTTATGGATCATATGATGTTGATATCATGGAATGTTACTCAGCAAAATGTCTCCCATAGTCGGAATATAGTCTTTCTAGTTGTAGAATCTACCTAGCCTTCACGTAGAGTGTTTGAGCTGAACTACTCTTAGTGCCCACTCATATTATCTGGTGATCAAATTTATTTTGAGGTGTTGGAGTGGCTATAAAATGGTTTGGGTGTCATCAATTCCTAGAATACCCTCAACACCTCATGGGTGAAAATGACACTGACTTGTTTGAATGACTGATTCATGAATAGTTGGATACCATCATTTCACTTTAGTTATATAGTGGCATATCATTGTAATTATTTAAGAAAAAAATTACCTATTTTAATTTTCTAGAGAAGGTGAAAGTGGATAAGTCAAATGAGAGTTCGGGTGTCCTATAGGGTGAATGGATGATAAAGGTTTTTATTAACTATTTAAATGACTTGGTTCCTCTCTCACTTGTGTTAGGATTCTAGGATTCAATGAATATTATCCTTTTTATTTAGGTATTTGGTATTAACCTCGAATGTAGAGTGTTGTTGTCTTAGTTGAATTATTTTTAGAATATATACTACATGACAATGATAATGGAATTCATCTCCAATGGGAAACCCATCATGTTTGGGGACTCTACTTTTTTTTTTATTGGTTGGGGATCCTCACCTTTTGAGAAGTAAAAAATGATTCTAAATTATAAAATCAAGATAATATGTGACGGTTTCCCCATTCATCTTGAATCCCTTCGACTAAAAATGGATCAATTGTATTCTATCAGCACCACCAACTTGGGCAATTTAAGCACTTATTTTTATAAGTCATGAATTCATATCATCAATGTGATCAGTTAGGGCATATTCATAAGTTTTTTATATCATGGTATTAGTAAGGAAAATATTCTATATCTTAGCTCAGAACTCAGTAGTAGTCTTATTGATATTTTCAAGGTACCTCCCCTCTTTATTTGGCATATATTCCTTCAAACTCCTTTAGTATATTGATATCTTTTTTTCTGTGAGAAGTTTTAAATATTTTATACATTAAATAAACTTATATTCATTATAAATTGATTATAGATATATCTTTTGGATGATGGTACCTTATTATCTTCTTCAGTTATTAATCCTCCATGTTAAGTAGAAACATTAAATGGTGGGGAGACTTACCGTGAGTCTTGACCTTCATTAATTTCCTTGGAATTATTCAGTATCAGTTGTGGTCTTGGGAGGGGGTATTACAAAATATTGGATACCTCAGTTTCAATTTTTTTGTAGTCACATCTCCAAGTCTTACTTTTCCTTCCATTTTGACCCCCTACATTCTATAAAATATGGATAATGTCTTCTCCTAACACTTATGTAGATTTATGGGGGTATAATGTTTGATGTATGGAAAAATTACCATACCCAAACCCCTTATTTTCATTATCTATTTATTCATTTATTTGTTTTTATCATTTTTAACAATTTATAGGTATTTTTATTGAAAATTTTATAGATTTGGGTGAGCTATACATGTCAAACAATCTATACACAGTTATTATAAACCAAAAAACCTAACCATGTAATGGAATATAACGTTTTATAGAGTCTTCGACATGGTTGGTGAAATGTTTACCTAATTGTTCTAGAAAAATATAAAACTCTTATAGGTATAGCCAATTCCACCAACATAATTGGTGCATCGTTTAGTGAATGATTTTTCCAAAACTAGGTATTATACCACATTTTTTAAAATTGTGAAATGTTTACCTTTTCCTTTTAAAAATTAATTTCCTTTGAGGGTCTTTTCTATCCCCATTCACCTAAAATCACCTAAGGGGTGTTCTATGAGACCCCCTCACCACTCCTTCATTCCCCCTAAGAATATCCAACCATGATTTCTCAATGTTAGATCATATTCTCTTTTACTTTTTCTCTATTCATGTAATGACATGGAATTTTATAAAAAAATTCCCCATGTGATGAATAAATGAATTATAAATTAATTTAGTTATAGAAATAACATTCTCTACTTTTTTTTATTTTTGACTATTATAAAATATAACTAGTAAGATTTCGATGCCCATTAAGAATCATTAGTATTGCAAATATATCCATTTTATAGTGAAAAAATAATATTTCTATATATTAAGGGTTATGATAAAGTCCAATGGACACAAACAGAAGTAGCTATGACATGGACCAGTAGGATTGTTTCCTATGAATCTAATTTATAGAAACTTTTGAGGGAGATTATATCACTGAAAATTGACCTTGATGAAACCTAAGATAAAATTCAATAACAAAAACATGAATGAAACTATTTATGATAAAAGTTCAAGTTTATTGAGATAACAACACAAACCATATTGTTCAAACCACCCTAAGAAGGTACCATAATTGAAAACCTTAACTTCAGGGAGTATGAAGGTATAATAAGGGTTTATAAATATTGACCCTAGTAGTATGATTTTTTATTCTCATTTTTAATAAAATAATTATAATATTTATCACTTTTCTTTATTACCTTATGTGGGAAATTATATATGAGTTAAAGAAAATTTTATTTTGATATGAAGAAACAATTTTTTTTAAATATATGTTTTAAATTAAAACAATAATTTTTATAAATTATATAATTTTGAAAAAAATGATATTTTACTAAAATAAGATAATTGAATAATATTTATTTCAATATAAATGATAATAGTTTAATTAATTCCAACATAATTTTTATAAGGGTTAGAAATATGTTAGTGTATTAAAAACACATATTTTCTAATAAATAAGGATTTTTAATTAAAATTGTAAGAATTATTTTGAAACAATAAATGATATTTTTTGAAATCACCACATAAAAATTAAACATTAGTGAATTTTTCAAATTATTCTTAGAAAATCATTTTTTTGGACAAAATTTTAATATTTTATAAATATACGGGTTGTATTATGACATCATAATATCTCAAAAGTGATGAAATAAATGCTGTAAAATGAATCCATGACCAAATATTTATTCCAAATTTTAAAAAATGTGTTTTAAATTTATTTGATTTATTTTATAATCCATTAATGAGTCCTCCAAAACCTATATAATATTTTAAGGTTTTAAAATCTATTATTTATGAATATGACTCAATTCTAGATCACCAATGGTATTATTCTGATGTGTTCAGTTAATGACCTATCAAAATATTGAAAACCACTCCTCTTTAACAGAAACAATGTGTAAAATTCATGGTAAGATTTGTGGTTTTGAATATTTTATCATATAGATGGAATTATTTACACTATTACCACCAGTTCCTCAATGAATTAGTTTGTTCATGAACCCCTATTTCTTTAAAAATTCCTTCCATAATCTTTCTAAACAATAATGCCTTTGGGCCATTCGGGCTTAGATATCTCAGTCAGATGAAGGTTTTAGTTGCGTCAAATTGAATAATATCTTCTTCATCAATGATAAAATACTTTGGTAAATATGATCACTATCTTATATTGTTTCCCATATTTGACATGTCCTTTGTTTGATACAATTATGTATAGAGTTCTCTTAGATAATCTTTCAATATTTACAAGAGTTCACTCAAATATCAACAATAAATATTCTCCACGTGTATATATCATTTTTATAAAATGAAATAATATTATGAATATAAGCCTCATTATTATCATGGTAATTATCCATGACTATAGACACATCCTAATGATTTATCATTGGTACGTTCCTCATGTTAATTGGGAAATTTACTCTCTAATTATCTGCTCAATCATTCAGGACTTTATTTGAGGTTGAATGTCCAAGAACATTTCCAAAAATTAATTCTCATTGAATTATCTGGTAGAATTGTGCATTCTTATCCTTATTCACATGGCTCACAAAAATAAAATACAATATCTCATTTTTTATCCTTATTATTATGGTGATTAATTCTTGAATAATAGAACATAATTATTCCACATTAAGTCCATGAAAATTATTTCATTTAAATCCTCACATTAAATACCTGATAATATTTTGGGTATTCTTCATATCCCCATGCAGCCTTGACCTCATTTAAATACACCAAAAATAATCGAGGTTCTAATAATAACCACATAAAACATCCAGATTCATCATCTTAAATACCCAATGGAACTAGGTATTTATTAATAAACTATGAAATAACATGAATCAATATCATCCATTTTTCATGCATGCATCAGGGAGTATGCATGATTTTGAGAAATTATAAAGTAATCAAATATCTCAAGATGAATCTATAAAAATATGATGATCGGGTAAATTGGTTTCCACAAATTCTTCTTCATGTTGTATGAACACCCTTGGCTTATATTATATGAAAGTATTAAGTTTTTTTTTATTTAATGATCATGAAACTCATCTCAATGGAATCATTGTTTCAATGTTGTTTCTTCCAAACATCAATTGTTTTATAATATTACAAGTGAAACTACATGCTTACCACGATTTATATTCATGCTCGACATCTTATAAATGGAATGTCTCTTTATCCACCCTAAGCACAACAAAATATGATTTTTTTTCAGTGAACATGGTTTGAGATTCTTGATGGTATAGATCCACTTTATCTGTTGGGAATCATTCATTTTAGTTTACACATATTACGAGATGGTCATAGAATAACTTAATAGTATAGTATCCTATTATCATACACCATTAATAGTTTTTGATACCATTATACCCTAGTGGTAGTACCCTGGATGTAGCCCACCTAACTGAAAATAACACATCCAACAATTTCACACCCAACTAGTAGTATATCATCCAATGGTTGCATATCAAACTATGTGTAGGATATAATTCTTAGTGATAACATGGTCATGGTATTTCTTTTGGATTCAATTGTTGGGCTAAAAAATCCTCAAAATATACCCTCATGGGGGTTACCTTCACATGTATAATAACACGAGATTAGGATTATGTGTACCCTCATGCGATTTAAAGAAATTTTGGTTGTAAATTTACATATTTTTTGGAAGAACTATATAACATTAGGTGTCTTGTCATTACCTTTATGAAATCCTAAATACAATTTTGATGCATATTTTTTCCCCTTTATGTGATGCTATACGCATACACAAGGATCACTCGACCCTTACTCAAGCTCTATAAATTGCTCAGTACCCTTACGCAAGCTTTGAACTACACTTAAAAAATCTCTAGAAATAACTCTATACCCTTATACAGCCTCGATGTTAACGTTATAAAGCATAATTTAAACATTTTTTACATTAAATAGGTAAATATAACCTTTTACATGCTTCTTTTTATATTTAAATGAGCTTCCAGTTACCCTTACGCACACAAGCTTCCTCTTTTACATTACTTTAGTTATCTATTACCTTCATATTGGGCATGGACACTATTACACATTAAATTATTAGATTCATACCCATATGTAGGCATCCTGTTTAACTCAAAATACTCATTCAAATTCCTCATGAAAAATATAAATATATTTTTCATGGAATTCACAATTAAAACATCTCATTAAATAACATAATATTTCTTGGCCTTCTTCAATTCCTTTTTATTAGAACACCTCATGATATAACTTATTCAAGGATTTATTCAATTAATTTTCTTCATCTACTTCTTAAATATGTTGAAAATAGTACATCATCATTAAAAAAATTCTTTAACATTAAATAATAGTTCATTAATTATCAAAATTACTAGGATAATTGCTCATGCCTGACATCCAATGAAATTGAATAATTTCCTCATAATTATCTAATAATAATAACCTCATATAAACCCAAAAAATACATATCAATCCAATGGAAAAATAAAACTCTTAATTAGGCTCAAAACCAAGTTCTTAAAAAGATCCTCCCAAAATTTTAGAAGTTCCCTCTCATGGTAAGGGACTCACTCATATTCCCTTTTATTTTAAGTACATTTTTAAAACGCAGACCTTTTGATTTCCAATTTTTCATGTTGAAATGTTTTTTTAAAATTTACTTTATTATCTTCATGACACCCCTATAATGATAGAACAAACTTTACACTCCCTAAATATAACCACCAATAAATCACACTCCTAGATTCTGTGTTGAAATAATAAATATTACATTTCCAAATTTGATACTGATAATGGTGTGCCAATTTGTTTCCATCCGAAACATAAAATATAAAAATGAAATAGTGGATCACTAACATTCTTAAGGAACTTTTAGGTTTAGAGTTTTAAACAATTTGGACAAACTCTTAAAAAAAATACCCAAGAATTTATGTAAATATCTTTCCCACTATACCCAGATTTTCATATTCTTTATTAAGTCATCATATTCATATATATGAAACTCTTATATACATAATTCCTTCAACATAATACTTGATAACTTGGGGATAATGAAACATAGAAATGGTGTGCTCAAATGACTTTTAAAGGTAAAAATAATCATTAATAATTAAATTTCATCAGTTTGTATAAGAAGAGCACAAGGGTACGATGACATAATTAAATTGCATGATAATAACATAAAAATATTCATACCCATCATTAATTGGATTGTAAAACCTGAAAACATGTCATAGGGATTTAACAAATGAAAGCGTCATCAGAATTAAATATTATGATCCTTGTGATATCAATCTTGGTCATAAGAAAAATTATAAAACCTTTATAAATAATAGATTAAACATATTGGTATCTTGGAAAATCATCATCATATAACCCTTACAGAGATCTTATAATTGGAATAATCATACAACCGAATTCCAATATAATTTTCCATGAAACATAATAATTACTTAGTGTATTGGAGTGAAATATGATTGCACTCATCATATAATCTATATCGGTCTCACCTAACACTATCATCTCAGACCCATCATATATAATTTCGAAGAACCATAAATAAATTATACAGAGCACAAATTTCATCATAAAAATCATAAAAACAATCATTATTACTTTCATAACTTGATTAACCCTCGGAAACTAAATTTTTTCCATAAAAATCTCTTTGAAATATGATTAGCCCATAGAAAAGAAATGGGTTCCATAACAATCTCATTGAAATGTGATTAACCCATGGAAAATAAATGGTTTTTAGAAAAATCACTTTGAAGCATGACAAACCTATTGAAAACAATCAGGTCCCATAAGAATATATTTAAAACAATCATAGTCCATCTAGAGAAATAATGATGATGGAATCATTAAAAAATATCCCTATTAGATCATAACTAACAAAAAATGATTTCATCTTTGATGGAAAATAATTGTTAAATTTCACTTAGAATACTTATTACGGAAAATAACTTTTCCTTTAAAATCAATTTTTAAAATTAATATTCATAAAATATTTCATAAATATTTTTCTTTTAAAATAATGATGAAAAAATATAAAGGATTCTTTAAAAAATAATTTAAAACATTTCATGATGAAAATATTCTTTCATATTTGAAACAAAAATTCTAAAACATTAAACATTTTAAAAATAATTTTTATTTAAAATAAGATTAGAAAATCATAAAGTAATCTTTAAAAATTATTTAAAACACTTTATAAAAAAAATATAAATCCCTATTTGAAATATATTTTTTAAAAGGTAAATCTTTTTAAAAATATATTTTTTTCAAAATATGCTTGGAAGCTTATAAAGAAGTCCTCAAAGAGAATAATAGAATTGATGGTGGGAATTTTTTCTCATTCTATACATGTTAAAAAAATATCCGTTACACATTTTAAAAAAATTCCAAATAGGAATTGGTTGGAAAAAATATTCATTTCAATGTTTTTAAAAAGGTCAAAAAAGGGAAAAATTTCTTTAATATATAATTTGAATAATATTGAAAACTTTTTTAGAATTTTTTTTGTTATATGAATGGATTTTGACTAGTGATAGAAATAAAGATTATTTTTTATAAAAATATTCTTTTTGATACTTAAGTACCTAAAAAGAGGAAAATAAAGGGAAAACATATATTCTCATGAAATAACCAAAGTTGAATAAAATTCATGCATTTATTGAGGGAAGGATCACAAAATTTCATCATCATTATAATAAACATATATAACCTTGATAAATGATGACATTATATCATAAAACAATTACCACTTTGGCAACATTTAATCATAATCCCTATAAATGAATAACATTAAATTAAAGATAAATATCATGATAATTAGTAATTCATGTTATTTCATGTAAATGGGGCTATATATACCCTTCAAATAATAATATTGGTGCATAAAAAAACTTATGACTCAAAGAAAGAAAACTAATAGAAAAATCTATTACTACTTTGGTAACTTTTGAACCGTAAACTCCATAAAATAATGATCCTCAAATGGTTATGTAAATCCTAATAATTTTCCTGAGAAGCATTATAATATATATTTATTGGTAGTACGTACACAACATAAAATAAATAGGTGGTGATTGGGGAATGTGTCTCATAGAATAAAAAAGTGAGATGAGAATCTCTTACCTTAAGTCTTGACTTCCTTCGTACATGTTCAAACATCCTCTTCTTTAGGTAACCGCTATCAATTTGCACCAAAATCCTTCTAAGGTTACTCTTTTACAAAAATAATAATTTTAAGATGAGATAAGGGAATTTGGGAAGTGATTTGGGTAGGTATTGGATGAAAACAAAGGGTTTGAATGTGTAGATCAGTTAGGATAGGGGTGACATTTTATAAGTGAGGTGAGTGAAACACTTTGAATTTTTGAAAATAAAACGTTGTACCCACATTTTTCACAATATGCAAGGGTATAAAATGGAGTATTATATAGAATTATACATACTAGGTTCAAAATATGGTCATACAATATATTTTAGACAAGGTTTTAGGTAATTTTAACCCTTATATTTTTAGTTTAACCCTCAGAAACCAAATTTTTACCCTGATCATGGCAATTATTTTTTACAAATTTCACTATTTATTTTTTGTAAAAAATTAACTAGAACTTATTATATAATATAAATTTTTCTAATTCCAAATATGTAATCAAATTTTTTAAATTATATTCACATAAATGGTGAATTTTTAATCTATAGTGATGCTTCATTGAAAGTACTTGGTTGTGTCCTAATGTATAATGATCAGGTAATTGCTTATGCTTCATGTCAGTTGAAAACTCATGAGTTAAATTACCCTACACATGATTTGGAATTAGCTGCTCTTGATTTTTCTTTAAAAAATTGGGGGCATCATATTTATGGAGTAAAATTTGAAATATATGCTTACCATAAAAGTTTAATGTTTATAATTACTCTGAAATAATTCAAAACGAGATAGAGAAGATGGCTGGAATTAATCAATGATGAGGATTGCACGATTCTGTACCATCATGGAAAACAAAACCAATTGGATGATGCTTTGAGTCGAAAAAGTAATGTTACATTAACCATGTTGTGATTGGAACATGACCCTTTGATTAATGATTTTATGAACTTTCGAATGGATGTTATTGGTACGAGAAATTCCATTGTTCTATTTCAGGTTTTAGTGTAATCATATGTAGCAGAAAAAATAAAGAAAGCACAAAAGGAAGATAGTGAGTTGCAGAAAAATATAGAATTGGTTAAAAAAGGAAAGTTTCTGAAATTTGAAATTGATAAATATTGTTTTTAGAGATTTGGAAATAGATTATGTGTTCCTTCTGATTCATATTTAAATAAAGAGTTTCTATGTGAACCTCATATTTCTCCATTTTCAGTTCATCCTGCCTGTACTAAGATGTACAATGATCTTCAAGAGTAACTGGTGCGATGGAATGAAAAAGAGATATTGATGACTTTACTGTGAAGTGTTTTACTTGTCAGTAGGTGAAGGGAGAATGACCATTGCTGAAGGGGATGCTTCAGCCTTTTACAGTACCAGAGTGGAAATTGGAAAATATATCCATGAACTTTGTTGTGGGATTACCGAAGAAATATCGAGGTAGTAATTCAATCAGGGTTATTGTTGATCGATTGACTAAATCTGCTCATTTTCTTCCTATTCGAGATACACAGTCTCTAGATCAAATTTCTCAAATCTATATTAAAGATATATTCAGGTTACATGGAGTTCTCCTCTCCATTGTATCTGATCATGATCCTAGGTTTATATCTAACTTTTGGAAGGGCCTTCAGAAGTCAATGAGAACTGAATTAAATTTCTATATAGCTTTTCATCCTCAATCATATGGGAAGTCAAAATGAACAATTCATACATTAGATGATATTCTACGTTCGTGTTAAATGGATTACCAAGGAAATTGGGATCAACATCTTTCTTTGGTTTTGTTTTCATAAAATGATAGTTTTCATTCCATTATAAAGATGGAACCATTTGATGCATTATATGGAAAGTGGTGTCAAACTTCAGATTTTTGGGAATAATTAGGTGAAAGGAAGTTGATGGGACTAGAATTGGTAGAAGAGATATAAAAAAATTCCAGTTGATTCAGAAGCACATGATGGAATCTCAGAGGAGGAAAATAGTTATGTAGATAACCGGAGGAAGGATATTTCTTTAGAGGTAGGTGATCTTGTATTTCTCAAAGTTTCTCCATGGAAAAGAGTGATGTATTTTGGTAAGAATGGAAATTTGAGTCCATAGTTCATTGTTCCCTATAAAATATGGGAGAAATTTGGATCAATTTCCTACAAAGTGGATTTACCTACATTTTTATCCTAGGTACATAATTTTTTTCATGTTTTAATGTTAATAAATTATATTTCGGATTCATCTCATGTTTTGAGTCTAGAGGTAGTCGAGTTGGAAGAGAATGTTTCTTATGAGGAACAACCAATACATATTCTTGACTGCAAAGAGAAAGTATTGATGAATAAGAGGATTCATCAGGAAAATGTTTTTTAGAAAAACCATATGGTTGAAGAGGAAACATGGGAATATGAAAATTCTATGAGTTAAATGTACCCCCACTTATTTGATAAGTGAATAAAGTTGCAATGACACAATTTCCAAAAGGGGGGAATGGTGTAACATCCAAGGTATTTATAGAATTATATATTTTCATATATATTAATATTTTTGAATTTAATATTAATATTAGTTTAATGGGGACACTATGTACTATAGCGTACCCTATATGAAAAAATGGGTTTCTCCGAATGAGTTATACTTAAAAATAACACAACAATAATATTATTATTTTAAATAGTAGTTAATGCCTAGTCGTTGTATTGGTGGGACTGAATAGAATTATCTATAATGTGATTTTACATATTTTTTAATTTTTTTACATTTATCCAATTAATTTTAGAGGCTTAAAATGAGAATGAATCCAATTTTAAACATAAAATACTCCAATATTTTTAAAAGGTTGTTTTACGACCTTTTGAGGGAAACTATTTTTAAATCTAGTTTAATAATTTTTATATTATTTATTTGATAAAAAAACTTCTTCTATATATTAGGGACATCATAATTTACTTTGGATAAATATTTGGTAATTTTCTGAAAAAGTTCATTATTAATGAATAGTGAAAATGCCGCTTTTTAAGTCAAAATAGTCTTTTCACCTAATATATTTATACAGATAGATTATCTTTTTTTTTTGAGTTTAATGTTTAATTGTATTATGTTTCTATAATTTAATCCAATGTTATTAATTTTTTGTAATTTCACATTTTAATTGGACATAAACACATGCCAATCTCTGGATAGTTTTTATTTCCTAAAAACCCGATTTCTTATTTTGACAATGGGAATTAATATTAAATTAATTAATATAACTTCTGTGTTTTGAATTTGTAAAAACAGATTCTACATTTGGAATCATAAGGTCCAAATTATATAAATAGGTACCTTTTGTATTTGGATCTTATGAATAGTAACTATAGTAATTATTTTAATTTACCACGTTTAAAAGACAAATTAGGTAAATAAGTGTAAAAATAATATTATAATAATATAAAACTACCCAAACACATATCCTAATATTATTTTATGGGTCATGGGTGACCTAATAAATCCTTATGATGAACTTTTGGCATTTAGGGGCCACTTGGGTGTGAAAATGACATGTTATAATAATTAATTTAAAGTGAAGGGAAATATAACATAAACTTGTATATTTTTACTTAAACAATTTTAAGGTGGGGTTATATAAGATATCTCTTTGAATATAAATAGTAATTATAAAGATAAAATTATTTCCCACATCATGGTATTTTATTTATAATTTTTAGAGGTTAAATAAATAAATTTAATTATGACACAATGATGATGCAGTGATTGCTTCATTAATAAAGGATTCAAATAAATGGTATATAAATATTAAAATAAATATTATTTTACATAATTTATGTCATAGATTAATTTTATATACTAATATTACATTTTATTAGACTATTAAATGGTTTGTTTTGACGTTATCTCTATTTTTGGATTTTATTTAAATTCAATGAAATGAATAGTGTAAAAATGGACATAATTGGTGTTTTATAAAAATAATAAATTATTTAATTATTTAAAAATACTAAAAAACATTTAAGATTAAAAAGTGATTATTATATGGTCTCAAATTTCATTAAGTGTCTAATTATGGGAAATTTTCTCCACAGTAGTAAAATTAATATCTTCTTAACAATTAAAATGTTGTTTAACACTTTTAAAATTGAAAGAGATTAATTAATGGTAAACCAAAAATATAATGTTTAAAATAAACTTAATAAAAGTATTAAAACTATTGGATGAGAGGATTTCGATATATCCTCATCATATATTATCTATATCTAATTTTGGTGCCACTTGGTTTAAAAAATAATTTATATTAATTTAATATTTTAATACTTTCCAAGGGTACCCTCCCCGATCCTATGAAAGGAACATGTCCCTCTCTATTACTCAAAATTAAGAAGCCTTTTATTTCTTCCAAGACCTATACAAGACTATTCCTAGAATCCCTCCCCACATTCTTGATGCCTTAGTTTAGAAAAAAGACCCTTCTTAGAGGTGTTTAGGTTTTCATCAAAGGTTATCAACCGAAGAAGAGGTATTGTTTTCTTTAGGTGTCTCTATTTTGTTTCTTCTTCCACTTCCTAAAATATCATCCAACCATTATTATATAATAACTACAGTATCCTAAATATAATTAGATGTTATTATGTTAATTTCATACCCTAAATCCATCTCTACTTTTAGCAGATGGGAAAATAATTAATCGTCCGTGTGTACGTGTAAATTATAACCTCCACATACTTATTTAGTTCATTTTCCATTACCATCTATTAAGATTGGTTATAATGATGTAATTTTTCTTCATATGCGATATTAATGAAATATTAATCATTATAAGATAATAATATTTCAATTACATTCTTACATCCTTGTGCATAAAAATGATAATGTCATTCGTGCGTACCTGTGAACTATCACCTCCATGAAGCAGAGGGACTAATTTTTTTTATTATATAACTTTTATGATATATATATAAGTATATTTAAATGATTATGAGGATTTTAAAAATATCATGATCATTAAGGAAAGGTAAAATTATAATTACCTTATTTCCATAGTGATCAATGAAAAATGGAAATGTTACTCATGCGTATCTACAGCCTACCGTCTCTATATTTATAACATTGTTCATGTTTCATAACCACATTTTATGGTTTAAAATAAAAAATAAGAGTTATGTGTAAAAGAGATTAATATTTCATGTATACTATTCTATATATGATGGTCTTATGACCACAAGGACTAGTTATATCATACCATGTTCATTGTCAAGAACTGATTATCGATAAAACATCTGACATGAACTCAAATAATTAACTAATTATTATAACATGGTAAAAAGTGATGTTATGGGAATAATAACCATAAAAAAGGTTATTAAGAAAATATAAAATTAACCTATTTTTATTATTTATGAATACAAATAATGAACAAGACAATTCAGACTCAAGGTAAGGGACTTTGTCGCAATCTCCTTTTATTGAGGAAAATTTTGATTTATGTACGACCTTCTTTTATATACTGTATAATAAACCCATTTGACTTTTAATTTCATTAAAAGGTTTTAAAAATGAATATTATTTTACAAATAATTTTATTAAATGTAAAAAAGGAATGTTTCTTTTTAACGTACATGGGGACAACTCCCTTTCCTCCACCACGAGCATTATTTGATATTTAGCTTCCACTACAAACCGTAATGTTTTTAAAAAGAAACGTAAATGACATATTTCATTTTTATGTATTTTGGTATCGAAAATTGTTTTGATAATGGATTTATTATATCAATATCTTCAAAATATGTCTTATTATGGAAATGTTCAAATATTATTTTTCCTTCATGTTTGTTCATGTGTTATGACTATGCCATGGTTCTTGGGAATTTCTTATGTATACGGGTGGTTCTATGATAAACCAAGGGCGGGTGAGCCCGTGATAGATCTCCAATGAATTAGTTAACATTATAGAGGTAAATGTTAAGGTTTATCCTTAGATATTTTGAGAATATATTGTGATGGTTATTCCAAATGTAACCATGAAGGTCACTCCATATGTAGCTGTGAAAGTTGCAATGTAAGTATGTTATGGATGCCAAAAGTTACCTTTATGATTTATGATTTCTATGAGTTATTCATAAATCTTATGATTTTATGGTGATTGTTAAATATCTTATCTTTTTTGAGTGAGAATTACGATTTCATTTATTTTATGTATTCATGGACTAATGTTTTCTTTTCTTACTTTATAACCCTTACTGAGCTTTTTATGCTCATCCCAAGTTTTTGAAATGTTTTTCATAGGGTATAAGGAAGGGAAAGAGAAAGGAATAATTCAATAATATTTTTATCAAGAAAATAATTATTTTATTATTTAAGGAGTTTTATTATTATGAAAAAATTGGATAGAGTAAAAGTCTCTACTTTATAATATTTGACATGTAATGTATTAATAATGGCCCAATTCTTTAGAACTCTAAACCCGAAAAGATCTTTAATATGAATTAAAGTCAAATTATTGACATATCTCAATATTATGTAATATTTTATGGTTAGGGACTTATACTCATTATTTATTATCTTAATTAATTAAAATGGATGAAAATTATTCATTTTAAAATAGTTTTCAGAAAAATCCCATTTTTAAATCTAAACAAAACTTATACTAAAATC
This sequence comes from Viscum album, assembly GCA_963277665.1. Taxonomy (NCBI): domain Eukaryota; kingdom Viridiplantae; phylum Streptophyta; class Magnoliopsida; order Santalales; family Viscaceae; genus Viscum; species Viscum album. The sequence continues at coordinate 1,779,225,944 of OY728151.1, read as the reverse complement.
AAATATAAAGTTGATTAAAAATAAATTAATTCAATTAATTATATCAAAATAAAACTTATGTAACATTAAATTATATTTGAAAAAAATAAAGTTTTAAATTTTTTAATTAATTGAAATGAAATATAATTTTTACAAAAATAAATATTTTTCACTATTCACTGGAAAATCAACATTTCTTAAAAAATACAAAAATTTCAACCAAAGTAAAATTTGATATTATAATTTAAAAAATGAAGTTAATTTTATAAAATAAATTTTCTAAAATTTAAATGAAATTTAATTGTTATATATTTTCCTAAAAAATAATAAAAATAATTATTGAAGAAAAATTATTTTTGAGGAATAAAATTACATTTCAAAAAACTAAGTAATTATTTAATTAAAATTTATAAATAAATTTTATTAATTAAGAAATATATATATATATATGTATATAATATAGTAGTTAATAATATTTATACCCACCAATTTAATGACTAGATACTAATGGTTATGTATATCGTAGGACGTTTAAGCTTGGTGTTGCATGCCGAATACGCTATCAAATTTAGTTTTATTTTCTAAAATATTTGGGTGTTACATCCCCACCCATTTAATAAATTTCATTATTAAAATTTAAAATCTATCTCAGTAAATAAATTTTTGACATTTGAAAATACCTTTTTTTTGGAACCCACACTATAAAATAGTTATTAAAACAAACATTTGATAAGAGAGAATGGTATGTACAATGATCATATGGAATAACACATAGTAGGTTTCAAAATATAATAATATAGTTGGGAAGTGAAGATTTGGACATGTAAGAAAAGCGTAATGTCTAAATAATGATGGAGAGTGATAAAGATTATTGATCAAAAGAATGTGAATTATTAATAGATAATTGAGGTCCTAAAAACCTTAAACCAAATAGGTTTGAAAAAGGTCTTTGATTTAATTATAAATTGTGGTAATTGGAAAAAATTTTGTTTTTAAGATCCTTTTATGAGACTTTAAGAACTATTTCTTATATAGAATAACGAAATAAGGAAATATAATTACATGATCAGTATAATTTCAATCATTTATAATTTTCTACAACAATCTCATATTTTTATCCAAATTGTGAGTGTTCAAGATGAATTATTCATACATGAGGCAATAAATTAAACTTTTAAAGGCCACTTAACCATAAAAGGTATAAAGGATATTCCTCCAATATTTAGATTTTAACCGAAACCAAGATGGTTTTCACATGGTAAGATAATTCCCAAAATTAATAAACCTTCATATGATACATAAATATTTAATATTCAGTAGTAGTACCCAAATTTTAAACTCAATAATTCCACAAAACTTTATAAAAAAGAAAATCAATAACAAAAAAATTAAAAATTGTTTTATACTTAAAGGCTTTATTATACCCTTCATATTTCAATACAAAAAATATGGTGATCTTCTTTTGAAGAAATATCAATCACTTAGTTACCAAATCAATTTTCAATAATGTGTTTATAGATAATATAAAAGTCCTTTTCACAATATGAAATATCATATAAATCCAAAATGTTACCAATTCCGTAAAACATAGGCCTAAATTTTTTTAATGAAAACATAACATTAAAATAAATAATTACATATACTTCAACCAAATAAAAATCCTCCTAAAGTTTCATTAATCACTTAAAGATATTATCTCATAAAACCTCAAAGGTGTGTTTTAATGATTTTACCTATTATCATACTTAATATTATAGACCTATGATGGTATATAATAATCTTAATATAAAATCACATAAAATGATCATAATCTTTGAAGTTATCTCAATATTTCTTCTAATTATAACTATAATAGCCCAGAACGCACATTATCATATCTAGTGATGAAATTATAAACAACACGTTTCTGGATTTGATACTGATGAAGGTGACACAATTTTTCCCATCCAAAATTTATAATATCAAAAGGAAATATTGGATAACTTAAATTATCAAGGACCTTTTAGGTTTTTCTTTTTAAATAATTCATAAGAACTCTTTCATAAACAATAAAAAAGAATTAAAGAGAGTATCTTTACCATTATACCCTAATTTTCTTATTCCATATTAATATATTAACATCATCTATATTAAACACTTATATACATAATTAATTCAACATCATACTTGATAACCATGGGAAAATGAGACATATGAAGGGTGTTCTTAAATGCTCAATAAGGGTAAAAATAATCATTAATAATTAAATTCCATCAGTGAGTATATGAAGAACACAAGGGTATGATGAAATAATCAAAGTTCTTAAGAATAATAAAAGAATATTAAAGAAAATAAATACCTAGATTAGAAAAAATGAAAACATGGAATAAGGATTTAACAAAGACAAGAGTCATCAAAATCAAATATCATGATCCATATGATATGATTCTTGATCATAAGAAATATTATAAACACATAAAAATCATAGATAAAACATATTGGTATCTTGGAACATCATCATCATAGGACCCTTAAATAACCATTAAAATTAGAATAACCATATGGTCGACTTACAGTATGATTATCTAGAGAACATAATCATTTCCCCATTCATTGGAGCTCTATTTAAGTGAAACCATCATATAAGCTATATTGGGAAGACCCAACACTATTTGGGTGTACCCATCGTATATAATGTCCAGTAAATATAAATAAATTATATTGATCTTGAATTTCATCATAAAACACATAAAAAATTAGTATTACTTTCATAAATTGATAAACTCTTGGAAAATAAACAAGTTTCATAAAATCTCTTTGAAACATGATTAACCCATGGAAAATAAATGGGTTTCATAACAATATCTTCAAAAATATAATTAAACTGTGGAAAAGAAATAGGATCCATAATAATTTCTTTGAAACATGATTAACATATTGAAAATAAATGGGTTCCGCAATAATATCCTTGAAATAATCATAATCCACCAAAATAAATATTGAGGACGGTATTCTAAAAAAATATCCTCATTGGAAAATAATTGACAGAAAAGGATTTAATCCTTGATAGAAAATGATTATGAAAGATCACATGGAATATTTCTTTTGGAAAATAAAACTTCTTCGAAAATCACATATTAAAATTAAAAATTCCTAAAATATTTTGAATACATTTTCATTGAAAATAACAATGAAAACTTATAAAGTTAGTTTTAAAAATCAATTAAAACATTTCTTGAGGAAAATATTCTTTCCACATTGATATTTTTAAATCATAAAATAATTTAAAAACACTTTTCTTGAATATAACCTTGAAAACATAAAAAGGGTGATTGGGAAATCATTTAAAACATTTATAGAGGAAAATATCCTCTCTACTTTGAAAAATACTTTTTAAAAAAAATATTTTAAAGGTCATTTTATTTTAAAATTCCTTGAAAACATATAAATAATTATTCAATGAAACTAATTTTCATGATATTGGGAACTTACCCTCATATCGTAGTGTTAAAAAAATATTCCTTTTACATTTTCAGTAAAATCCAAATGGGAATTGTTTGGAAAATTATATGAAGATTCCTTTAATATAATTTTTAAAAAATAGAATCATGGGTAAAAATTTCATTGAAAAAAAAATTCTAGGAATGTTTTTTTTTTTGATTTTTTTGAGGACATGGTTTTGGAATAATTTTTTTTGCGACAGAATAGAGAAATAATGAAATCTTCTCATAAAAATTTCCTTTTGAACTCTTAAGTACATAAAGATAAGAAAAATAAGGGAAAACATGCATTCTATTGAAATTATCATTTGTGAATAAAATTCATGATTTTATTGAGATATGGGTCATAATATTCCATTATTGTAAGAATAAACATATAAAATCACGATAAACGATGAGATTGTATCATAAACCCATTGTTATAATTTAACAATCGAATCATCTGCCACCTGATGGAATAACATTGAATGAAACATATAATATCATAATAATAATCAATTTCAAGATATTTCATTTCAAAAGGGATATGTGTACAACTCATAAAATTGGATAGGTGAATAACATAAAATATGTCTCATAGAAGGAAAATTGAGACAAAAATCCCTACCACTTTGGTAACTTTTGAATGCTAAACCCCATGAAAGAGAGATCCAAAAATGGATATCTAAATCACAATAATTTTCAAGAAAAGAATAATAATATAAATTCATGGTTATTATATAAATAACATAAAAATAAGTAGGTTTTGAATATGGAATATGTCTCATAGGAGTAAAAAGTGATATGGAAATCTCTTACCTCAATTCTAGACTTCATTCGTACAAGTTCAAACCACATCTTCTTCAGGTAACATCCTTAGGTTTTAACTTAAATTCATACTAGGTTGGATTTATGTCCAAAATAATTATTATAGGATGAGATATGATAAATTTTGAATTGATTTTGGTAGGGCTCTACTAAACCAAATGGGTTTTAATGAGGAAATATGAGAGGAGAGTGGGTGGCCTTTTATAAGTCAAGTGTGTGACAAACTTGAAAATTTTAGTAAAAAAAGGTTTACCCACATTTATAAAATATAAAAAGGATAAAAAGGGATTATTTTAAATCCTTATACATTATAGTGTTGAAATATGTGTTTAAAATAGATTTTAAACATGTGTTTTGGTCATTTTAACCCCGATATTTTTTGTTTAACCGTCGGTAAACCAATTTTTACTTTAATCGTGATAATTAATTTTTACTGTTTTGGTATTCATTTTTTTATTAAATAAGTTTAACTTATTTGATAATTAAAAGTATTTTGATTTGAAATATGGAATCCATTTTCTAAATTCAATTCATGAAAGTAGAAAAAATTAATTTAAAATTAAACCCGCATACGCAACACTAACGGGTTTTCAAGAAGTGTAATTTGAAAGAAAAAGATGATTTTATATTAACTATATGAATAATTATTATTATTTTATGAATTTAAATAAATATTTATTTATTTATAATGTATAAATTTCAGTCATAAAATTATTCATTATTTATTATTTTAATTAATTAAAATGGAGAAACATTATGCATTTTAAAACAGTTTTTAGACAAATCTCATTTCAAAATCCAAAAAAATATAATAATATAAAATATACATTTGATTTAAAAAAAATTAATTAGATTAAATATAATTAAATATTATTTAGGTTACCTGAAATCATATTCAAATTATAATTGTAATTTTAAATACCTTAATTTATTCAAAATAAATGACATTTTTTCAAAAAATGTTATTTTCACTATTCAATGGAAAATAAATATTATATGAAAAATAAAATAAATCATCCAAAGTAAATTTTGATATTACAATTTCAGAAAATAATTTAATTTTATAAAATAAATTTTTTAAAAGTTCATGAAAAATTATTATGATAATGTTTCATGAAAAACATCAAAATCATTTTTGAAGAAAAAATATTTTTAAAGAATAAAACTAATTTAATAAAAATGGACTGATTATTTACTAGAAATATATCAATAATTTATATTGAGTATGATATATATATATTTATATATGTATTTATATTTTATAATGTATTTAGTTCTATCCTTAGCTAACAATTTAACTGCTTGGTTACAATGGTTATATATATCGCAAGTTGCTTAAGCTCGATGTTCTGTGTCAAATAAACTATCGAACATAGTCGTATTTTCCAAATTATTAGGGTGTTTGACTAAACCATTTCATGAACCTTTATTCTCACCCATTATTCTTATTAACATATCATATGATTTTACATGCCAAACTTTTGTTTTGTGAATACTCATCCCCATATCCACTCAATGGTATTCACCTTGATGTAACTATCATTCGTTGATTGTGGAATTAAATATATTTAACCCATACTCCCTAATAACGAAATTTAAATTTATTAAAGGAGTTATTAAGCTATATGATCTATTTGTAACACAAATTCTTTTACATTATATAAATGTGACTAGTGGGATCAAAATTATATATTCCTCCAATTCATTGGGTAAATTATTTATCACATGACATACCCTGTATAGTGTATGAGAGGTTTTCCTAAGAACTATATTTTATTATGTCTCAACAATTATCCATTACTTATGCTTATTATGTCATGTTTTATGTTTTTACACATTTCTATTTTTCCTTTATGTTATCATCTTAGACCATGCATTGATGTTCACAGTTATGATTATCACCCCTTTTATATCATCATGATATTCCTCTTTACTCATATGTATTACAGTAATCATGTAATTATTTTATTATTACCTTAAAAGGATTTATATCCCATCCATTTTTTATGTATATCCCTAGTCTATCCCATGTATTTTTATAAGATAAATGGAATATAAGAACATGTTATAGTGTTTTTAAATAATGGTATTGTATTCTTGTTTCATTTTTTTTGTGATATGTTTATAATAACCTAAAGATACTAGACCTCATGTTATTAGGGGATTATATTCAATACATAATTATGTAATAAATAATAAAATTATGTTTATAATGATATGGGTAGACATAATTGGTATTGGATAAAGGTCTAGTTATTTTCCATGATCAGGATTAGTAAACTAAAGTGAAAGACTTAAGGATATGACTAAGCCTGGAGAAATTTTCTTCAATTTTGTTACAGTATAGAGTAAGTGGTTTCCATGTGAATAAATTCCTATTTAGATACTATAATTGTATGTGGATATAAAACAATTGAACTAAGGGTTAATTACCCTAAAAATAGTGTATTTGGTATTAACTCGATCATCACCTAGTGCATGAAAAATTGGATTTTATGCACACTTGGTTTGGAACTTTTGGGTGATATGATTTTGTAAATTAATAATATTTTTACAAAACATTATGAACAGAAAAATGATGAATATAATTTTTTTTTGAGGAGATAGACATTAGATAACATATATTAAAACATATAAATTCATAGGTTAAGGAACATATGTAAATTATTTTCTATCCCTTTATTGTTCATTTTTTCCATTCATTTGTTTAATAGTATGGAAATTCTCATCTGTAAGTTCATTTTGGATGAATTAAATGATTACAGCTAGAAAAAAATAGTTAAAGGGAGGCTTTTATCCCATTCAAAAATTTTAAATATACCCTATAACTATGGTTATTCACATTCGTTCACATCACAAAAGTTTAGTATAACTATTAAAACACCACTTTAAGACCTAAAAGGAAAGTTATCAATGAAAAGTAAAAAAGGGAATTTATTTAATCTAAATTATATTACTTCTCTTCTATCAGTACTTGTGAGATAAACTACCCAAAATACTTTATCATACCCTCTTTAGAAAAATTAAATTAAATTATGGTTATGGATGGTATTTCCCTATACAGTGCTAATATATATTGATGGGAGAAGGAAATTACCCTCTATATCAATAATCTCCATTTGATTCTATATAATTTCAAGGAGAAGGATGAATCTCCTTTGGAATAATCACCTCAAGAATGAATATTATTTTCTTATGAGCTACTATATCCAGCTCAATCGGTTGAGACTATGGTAATGATCATACTTGATGATGTGCCCATTTCAAGGGAATACAATAGTGAGTATCATGAATAATTTCCTAGTCTTCCTCTAAGCAGTGAGATTGAGTTCTCAATTGATATTGTACTAGGAGTTTTTCTAATATCCAGGACTCTATATTGAATAGAAGCTACTAAACTTAAGGAGTTTAAGAAGAAACTACAATTGAATCATTATAATGGTTTTATATTCCTAAGTTCTTCACTATGGAGTGCAAGAATAATATTTGAAAAGAATAAGGATGTGTCACTATACCTATGAATTTATTATCATGATCTCAATAAGATATTTACAAAGAAAAAGTTTCCTCTATCATAGATTGATGAATTTTTCAATCAACTATGTGGATCCTACTACTTCTCTAAGGTAGATATTTTGTTTGGATATTATCAAGTAAATATGAATAAGGAATATATCTCCAAGTCTAATATTTTTACAAGGTACGTGCACTACGAGTTCGTAGTTACTCCATTAAGACTCATTAATGATCTATCTATCCTCATGGACTTAATGGATAAAGTCTTTAGGGATCACCTTGACATATTTTTTGTAGTGTTTATAGAAAATATTATCATCTACTCTAAAAGAAAGGTGAAATATGAGGATAATTTTATTTCTAAACTAAAGACCTTGTTAAAGGAAAATTTATATGAGAAGTAAAGTAAATGTGAGTTTTGGACAGAGAATGTGATATTCATAGGGAATGCTATCACCAACAAAGGGATGGGAGTGAAGTTTTTATAGACTGATGAATGTGATGATATATTTAAATAATTAAATAAAACTATAATCACTACTCATATTCTCATATTAACCACCAATGGGGAATAAATTTTCATTTAAAATGATGAATCTAGAAAGGTATTCGGTTTTTTACTCATACAAGATGAAATAGTGATATCATATTCCTCTTTCTAATTAAATATCCATGAGAAGAACGACCCAACCCCTAATTGGAAATTTGATACAATTATCTTATTATTTAATATTTATATACATTATCTCTATAGGGATTAGTTTGACATATATTCGGATCATAAAATCCTCAAGTATATATTAACACAAATTGAGCTCAATATACAACAATGAAGGTGGTCATATCTAGACAAGGATTTCGATAGTTTAATCAACTACCATACTAGGATATAAAAAAAGTAGTAGATTCTCATAGTAGAAAGGATCCTACAACCCTATCCAAGATGAGGATTGAAAAATATCTAATCATTGTAGACATGGAAAGTATGGAAATTAGATGAATAAAAGAATCTTTATCCTACTATGCACAAATAACTGATCAACTATCCATTCCTGGGAGGATCAAGGATTCCTAAAATAGTGACAAGGATCTACAAATATGGGTAGATAATATTACAAAGTTTAAATTTTATAAATATTCATTTATATGGGTTGGAACCTAAAAAATTGTACTAATAAAACCATAGATGAAGAGATAACTTATGGATAATCTGTATAACTCATCCTTCTATATTTATTTAGGAAGCACTATGATGAATAATGATCTAAGGAAATTTTTTTGGTTGGATAACATGAAGTGGGATATTCCAGAATTTTTATATTGATGCCTTGAATGATAATAAATCTAGTATTAATGAAATAAGTCTATGGGTATGATGAGACTATTTACCATACCATTATAGAAATGAGAAAACATATATGTGGGTTTCATCGTAGGGCTCCTCAATATATCTAAAGGCCATGATGTCATCTAGGTGGTTGTCAACCACCTTATAAATTAAAAGAATTTTATTACTATAAGAGAATATTTTCCTCTTGACCAACTCACTAAGATATATAAAGGGGAATTTGAAATACTACAAGGAGCACTGCTCTCCATTATATCTAATTGAGATATGTGGTTAACCTTGATGTTCTAGAGAGTTCTTCATCTAGAATTGGATATAGAGAATAGTTTTAGGACTTATTATCAACCTCATATGGATGGTAAATAAAAAATAACTATTCAAAATATAGAGGATACGATTATATCATTTTCAATAGATTTCTATGTATGTTGGAATCAATACATTCCTATAGTGGTGTTTTCATATAAAAATATTTTCCATTCCTTTATTAAAATGGTACTTTATGAGGCTTTATTTGGGAAGAGTGTCTATACTCCCACTTATTTAGATACTTTAGGATAGTGGAAGCTTATGGGACCTAATATTATATAATGAGTAAAATAAAAGGTTCAAACCATTCAATATCATATGTTATCTGTAAAAATTTAATATAAAATCTATGTTGATAATCATTTATGAGACCTAATATTTGGGGTGAGATATTAGTTTTTTCCTTTATATTTGACCATGGATAAAATTTTGGAGGTTTTGGAAGAATGGAAATATTATTTCAAGACACATTAACCCCTTTTATATTTTTGATCGTATTAGAGTAGTGATCTATCAAATAGAACTACCAACTAACCTATCCTATGTATATAATATTTTTCATGTATCCCTCTTAAAGAATTACATACTAGAACACTTGCTTGTACTAAATACAAATGAGTTACCCCTTTAAAATGATATTTCATTAGAGGAGTAACTAGATAAGGTTTATATCATAGAGAAATATTTTGGTGAGACAAGACAACTCAGTTGGTCAACGTTATATGGGGAACCACAAGTTTGAGGAAACTATAAGGGAACTAGAAGAGGTGATGAAACAGAAGTACCCAAATTTGTTTTAGTGTATCAAATGACTTTTCAAGGGTGAAATGTTTTAATGGGGCAATTATTTAATGAACCAAAATTTTATAAATGAAATTCCCTTTTTAATAAATAAACACCTTTTTAAGTAATGTAGTTATAGAAAACACATGCATTACATTGATTGTTTTAGTAGTGCCCTCTCAAGGTAAGGAAATCTCTACTATTATTTTTTATTTATGGAACATCATTTGTATTAATCCCTTATGATATAAAAATTTTCATGTTCTAATTTTCTTTACACATCCTTTTATAATATTTATGACTACCATGTAATGATATACCAATTTTCACCCTTACTAACACCTTCAATAACCCATCATGTACACCCATTCTATTGTCAAAATTATATTATGATTCTCCAATCCAATATTTTTGTTTTAAATAACCATCCCCATTTCCAATCTAGGATATTCATATCCATGTACCTATCATTAATTTATTAGGTAAATATATTTATTTTACCCATCATCATTAATCTTTGGATTAAGTGTTGAAAAAAATAAGTTCTTTGATAGAAATGGAGTATGGTTTGTGTTTGTTGTCAATCCTCACATGGAAGATCATAGAGTTTTCAAGTAAAGGGATATTATAGTTCAAGATGGAAAAAATATTAAAGGTGGCATCATTCCCCACTGTTTTTCAAATTTTTGGGGTCCAAAATTTTGAGGATGGATTGCATCGAGAAAAGTGGATTTCCTTGAAGGCCTTATGAAAATATTGAAAAGGAATGAGTTTCAAAAATATGGGATTCCTTAATGGTATTTCATGAAGGATAAAAGAAAGATTAAGGTGATCTATGTGATAGGGACAAGAATCACAAATGAAGAAGAATTATAGCATCATGAATGGTAAAAGTGATCTCTGTGATTTCGAGAACTGGAGCATCGCAGCATGCAATAGTGTGACAGAATGTTGATGAAAATGTCAAATCACAATAGAGCATTATGAATGGATGAGCTATGTGAAGTTGGGTTTGAAAGATATAGAAAATACTCTAAGATGTGGTGGATCATCATGAATGTCCAAGACTATAAATATAAGGCTACCCCACTTCATTTCATATGAATTTTTCCAAGGAAAATCTAGAATCGCACTGATTTTATGAATCTAGGGGAGCTCTAGGAAACTGACATTCCATGAGAGGTTAACAATCATTAAAATACATGTTGAGTATTAACTAATTACAATTCTTTTGATTAATTAGTGCTTCATTATGATGGGTTATTTTGTATTTACATAGTGATCTTTGAAAAGGTATTTTGTTCTGCAAAGGATTTTAGCTTCGGAAAGGGAGTGATCCTCATGAAGGAACTTCACGAAGAGAAGTTTTGAAAATTAGTTTTCACTAAATAGTGCATTCAAAGTCATCAACTTATGTCTAAACTAAAAGAATAGTCTCGTTCTAGACATAGAAAAATAATTTAATTCCAATCCCTTGGAGTGACCTTCAAGTCAACAATCTAAGCTACTATTATCTCAAATTAGTGAGCAAGGTGGAGTCAAAGGAATTTTTCTAAGGGATGCAGTGTGTTATCCCTAAAATCTTGTAAAGGTAGTGTTCTTGAAATAGATTTAATGTTTCTAATCTTCTGTATTCCACAACTAGTACAGTTTATTAAATTTAGGTACTTCCAAAAATCTGTCTACGCATGTTCTTGGAATTAGAACTTAGGGAAAAACCAATTAAAATTATTTTGTTGTCCTCCCACATGTGATTTTTTATTTTACTTCACATTACCTACCAAAAGGTTTAATATTTTCCTACCAACTAGGGAAAAATATTTGTGACTTTAGAAGAAAATTTTGACACCCAGATTCACCCCTCCCCTATCAGGGTGTTCCAGGGTCCTTCAAGTGGTATTAGAGGAAGGTGAATTGCTGGTGTTAAATATGTCCTTTACTATCATTGAAAATTCTGTTAATGTTAGGGGAGTCCCCCAATTTGATAGAAGAAACTTACAAATTTGGAAGAATAGAATGATATACCATCTAATATCTCTTGGAATGGAAGTAAAATTTTCTACTGTACAACGGTTTCTTTTCATTGATGTAACAGGACTATCAATAAATAAAACAAACAGATAAATTCATGATATAGATTCCAAAGCTCAGAATTCCCTTACAATAGCTCTATATGATCAAATCTATAGGAAGGTGATTAGTTTCATGTTACCCAAGTATATTAGGGAAAAACATTAAAATATTTATAAAGGATACAATAAGGTGAAGGAGGTGAAACTCAATGTTTTTTATAATAATTATGATGATCTGAATTTTTATCCTGATGAAAATGTAGAAATCTTTTCAATTGAATTACTGAAGTTTTTGGATCAATTTGAGGGATTTGTGAAGAAATCAATGAATTTTACATTGTAATGAAAATATTGAGAATACTTCCACCTCTTTACAATCTAAGAGTGTCAGCCTAGGAGGAAGGGGATCTTTCCAAACATTCTTTGGATGATCAGCTGAGCAGTTTGGTAACATATGAATTGAGATTAAAAATAGAATATGTAACTAGTTATGTTATAAAGAAGATGGAATTCAAATAAATATAAAAACTTAGATTTTAGAAGATTTTGTTAATGAAGGTAATGAGGAAGACATACACATTTCTCTCTTTTCTAAGAAATTCAATATAGGAAAAGGAAGATTTGAAGGGAAGCTACCCTTGTCATATTTTCATTGTGGTAGTGTTGGGAACATTTCCTCTTGGTGTTCTAGGAATTTTGATGATAAAGAAAGTGAAGTTGGAAACTCACAGAAGCCTCATAAAAGTTTTTCTCAACAAAGAGACTTCAAATCTGGAAAGAAATTATAGATAAAGAGTTTTTTCCATAAATAAGAAGATAATTAAAATGAATTGTTTGAGGAAGAATAACTAGAGTTTAAATTTAGAATACAATCTTCTATGATAGAAAAAGTTAAAAATTCAGATACATGCAAAGATAAATCAAGAGATAATCATTTAATTTATGATTCTGATCTCAAGATGTACCTTGATGATTCTATTGGTGATCTTGATAATCAATGAAAAAGAAGAAAAAAGTGGAGAGCAGTTGTGAAAGATTTATCAGAATACGATGATCAACTAGAAGTTGAAATTAATTGAATGGAAGAAGTAGTGAATTAAAATTAAACATCTTTACATAGATCAGAAGATATAGTTGAACTTAATCTAAGAATTAAATAATAGGAAAATGTTATTAATGACCTAACATCTAAACTGGAGGAGAAGTCCAAGATCATTTAGGGTATTGAAGAATAATTTGTTACTATTTTGAGTAAACTTGAAAGTGAATCAAATTCAAAAGAAACAATGAAGAAAATAAAGTTTAAAATATTCTTAGATGCTAGGATATTGGAGAGAGATAAACAGGGTTCTGTTAGAGTATAAAAGGTTTTGAATGTTCAGATATGATTGTACATGGGAGAAAGTGGAATTGGTTGTGATTATGAAACATCAAAGGCTGTAAATAAGATAAACCAAAGTAAAGGGAAGCCGAAATTTGAACATATCACAAATTCAACTGAAGTTCTAACAAAGAGAGCTTAAAATAAAACTAAACGGAGAACTCAATCCTATAACAAAGTTTATCTGAATGATATGAATTCAAACTATTTTCCTATGGAAGGAGGAATGAGGAGGAATAGAAATGAGGAGAAATTTTTTCTGAAGAAATGTTAATTCTATGGCTATTTGGGCCATACCTTGTCATGCTATTATGATTCAAGGTGTTATTTAATTAGGGAAGGGCTTGGATGTCATCAAAGTAGTATGAATTCATATCCTACTTCTTATATAAGAAACAGTTTTTATGGATATTGTTTTCATTTTTATGAATTTGTCTGTAAAATTATTTATTGTTGGTATAGGAAAGACAACAACAATACATACAGAACTGAGCGACAAGCCAATACTCATCAATAGACGGTCTTTCTCTTACAAATATGTTTTCTATTCTGAAAGAATAGTATGAGTATGATGAACCTATGTAAATGGAAAGTATATTTGAAAGTCTATATTTATCCTTTACAAAATCTAATATTTCATGGAAGGAAAATAAGAAAATAGAGAAATCCAATATTGTAAAAGTTACCCCCAAATCTACCAAGAATTGTAGCACAAGGATTATTTATTGCTGATGTTCATCCCATTTGATTGTAAACGAATACCTATTAAAAAATGTTAAGAAAATGGTTGATTTAACAGTAAGGTTTGGTAATGATGGGGTTTTGAAGATAAAAAGCAGTGGAAGTACTAAACTGGATAATAGCGAGCTGAAGAAAGCTGAAGTTCTCCATGTGGATGGTCTACATGTCAACCTCCTGAGTGTGAGTCAAATATGTGACTCGGGATTGATGGTGACATTTAATATAAATAGATGCTCTATAAGAGGAAATATGGGGAATTCTCTTATGAATCAATGTAGAACAAATGATAACTTATATGTATTTGATAGTAAATAGGGAATTTCCTACATGATATTTTGAGAAGAAAAAAACTTGTGGCACCAGAGGTTGGTCACATTAATTAACAATACATGGAAAAGATATCTAAGATGAATATAGTCATAGATATCCCCAATATATAGCTTTAACAGAAAAATACTTGTGATTATTTCATTGGGAGTATATTGCTCTGTAGTTCATATTGGCCAAATAATAAAAGGGCATAAAATATTCTTGATCTCAACCATACAGATGTATGTGGTATGATAAATGTTTCAAAACATATGGAGAAAGGTATTTAATTATTTAAATTCATGATTATGGTATAATTTCTTTTGTGGTGGTTATACATAGGAAACAACATGTGCTTGATTTCATGAAAATACATCAATGAATAGATGATAATGATACTAGATAGACAACCAAAGTTTTGTAGTCTAATAATGGAGGGGAATGCGCACCCATTGAGTTTTAAAATTACCTATAGAAACATAGAATATAACACGAGGTTGATACCATGAGGTCCCCACAGAAAAATGGAGTTGTTGAGTGTCAGAATTGACAACTGAACAAAATGGCTAGAATTATGCTTATTGAGAGTTTTATCTATATCTATTACTAAAAGAGGAGGTTCAAGCTACAGTGTATAATCAAAATTGAATAGGGCTTTATATGGGAGAAACCAAGACTCCATATGAGTTGTGGCATATAAGGAATCCCTCTTCGAAATATTTTCTTGTTTTTGGAAGTAAATGTTTTATCAGAAACAAAGAAGAAAATCAAGGAAAGTATGGGAATATAGAAAATGAAGTAATATTCCTTGGTTATTCAATATAGAGAAAAGCCTAAAAATATGTCAACAACCATCTTGGGAGAATTATTGAAAATGTGATATTAAGATTCTTGAAGATAAGACCACTAATACTTCAAGAACACATTATGATGATATGATAGAGGATGAATAATATAATGGGCATGTAAAAGATTCAAATACAGAACTGGAGGAAGGCATGTAAAATGTCCAGTTTTCAGAAAATGGATATGATTCAAAAGTTGAGTCGAAAGAAGAAATGATGGATAAATAAAATTCATCTGAACCTCACAAGAGAAAGTTAAGATCTGGAATTGATCACTCTAATATCATTTGGGATTGGAAAGCACCCACAATGACTAGGAGAATAAGGAATAATGCACAATCTTCTTTCCTGTTAGTTGTAGAACCATCCTCATTTGATGAATCTAAAAATGATGAATCATGGCTTAAGGCCATGAATGAAGAGTTAGATTAGATTGAAAAGAAATAGTCATGATATCTTGTCAAGAGACCCAAATGTCACAATTTTAATTGTACAAATTGGATTTTTAAGAACGAATTCGATGAACATGGTAGATTGATCAGAAATAAATAATGATTTTTTTGTAAAGGATATTCACAAATTAAAGGTATTGATGTTGAAGAATAATTTTCTCCATTGGATACACTAGAGTTAATAAGAAATTTTTCTACTACGGAAATTAAAATAGGATAAAAAGTGTATCAAATGGATGTCAAAAAAACTTTATAATTTTTTGTTCTTGAAGAAGAAGTCTACATTGAACAACTAGTGTGTTTTCTTCTTGGTAATTATGAAATGAAGGTTTAAAGATTGATTAAGGTGATATGTGGTCTGAAGCAGGCACCCTGAGTATGGTACTATAATATGGATTGTTATCTAAAGAAGATCAAATTTAAAAGAGGAGTGGATCACAATTTCTATGTAAATAATTCTCAAAAATATCAGTTCATGGTACTGGTGTACATTGATGATATTATATTCAGTGTAAGCTGGCAGGGAGTAGTGGATGAATTTTCCAATCACTTGAAATCATAATTTGAAGTTTATATGATTGGTGTACTCACATATTTTTGGGGATTCAAGTGATTCAGGGGAAAGACTACACTTTTCTTTCTCATGAAAAGTATGCAAGAGAGTTTCTGAAGAAATTAAATATGCATGATTCCAAGCCAATGTCGACTCCAATTGCGGTTGGGTCAAAATTGGGAAAGCCTGAGGATTAGATAAATCTTCATCCCACAATGTACAGAAGAATAATCAGAATATTATTGTACTTGACCATGACACGTTGAGATGTTGTCTTTGAAATATTCTTAGTGGCCCTCTTTTATAGTAATCCAAAGGAAGAACATTTGAAAATAGTAAAAAGTTTCTTGAGCTACATTCAAGGAACTCACAATTATAGATTATAATTTACTGTAGGGAAACATAATAAAGTCTCGACATTTTATGATTGTGACTAGGAACCTAGGTAATCCAAGGAAGCTATTGATTTCCATCACAAATGTTGTTATGGTTCATCCATAAATTACCTAAGTCTTTTGATGATCCACAGATATCCATTTACTTGTGATAACAGAAAATTAGAAGGCTTATTTCTTCAACCAAAAATCACATTTACCCTACTTCACATATATTTTTTCTTTTCACAAGGTCTTGGGTGCTTAATTTAGATGCTCCTCATGTTCCTCATTTATATTGAAGTATAAAATCTTATATCATAAATGTACTACCAAAAATTTATCATTGTAATCTCTGGATACTCTATTCATCAAGTCCATGAATATTTTTGGACCATTTTTTATTCTAAATGGAATCACTATAAACTTATAGTAGTTATGCCTTATACAAAAAGCAGTCTTGGGAATATTTTCCTTCATCTTCACTTGATAATGTATTGTCCAAAGTTATACTTTAGGGAAGTATTGGGCTCTACATATCTAATCGTTCATATCATCAATCCATGGTATAGGATACTTTTTCTTTATCATGATCTTTTCAATCCAAAAATAACCAATGTAGAGGGGTACTGGCCCATCATTTTTCTTAATGAAAAATAATGGTGTTCCCTATAGTGAAGCACTTGGACTTATAAACCAATTATCCATATTCTCCTATAGAAACTTATTCATTTCTTCAAGTTCAAAAGTGTCCATTATTTATGCATTATTGAATATTAGAACAGATTTTAGTATAAGTTTGACTGAGAGATCAACCTATCGGCAAAGAGGAAGACCTAGATATTATTTGGTAAACACATAAGTGAATTTTCTCATTATGGGTCTACCATCAATGATGATCTTTTCCTTAGTATCAATCATTTTACCCATATATGATTTCTCATAAGGAAATAATATCCATGTTTTATATTATGATACAAAAGGAGATTCATCATCCTCCTTCCACTTGTATAGTTTCACAGGGTGATTTGTGATAAGGAGGGATATTTCCTTCTCATGGAAATTTATGTTATCTCTATACAAGGAAATAAAATCAATGACTAGAATATAATTGAATTCTAAAAAATGGAGTATCACAATTTTTTCTATGAAATTCATCCCATAAATTTCTACAGGGGATGAGTTATATGCTTGTGAGGAAACAATTGACCCATTTTCCTTCATTACTAAAAACATAATTTCAATATTTTGTGGTGGTGTTTGAATATTTATACTAAACTTGAATGGTATGAAATAATGTATATAACCATGGATGATGACCCTACATTTCACTATTTTACTCTTTTCCTAATAATTTATTTCATCTAAACATGACTTAGATATAAGAATTTTCAAACTATTAAAAAGATAAACATAAAACTAGGAACATTATCCAAGAAAAAATTATTATGGAATTATTTTCCCTTGAATAATGGTTTGTAATGAGCTTGTGAATTTACCAAATCATGTACCTTATGTGTGTCAAACCACGTTTTTATTAATTCCCCTTTATTATGAACTATGTGATGATGAAATATAACCAAATGTTCACTTTTGGTGTTATTTCCCCTAGGTACAACTATACTAGATCCAAATCCACTTTTAGTATCCAGAAAAGGATGTATTTTCATGGAAACCACTTACTTTTTTCTTTAACATATTTTAGGGATTTTTTCCTATGTTAGTCTTATCCATTAAACTTTCACTAGGGATCCCTAATCCTAATACAAAAAATAACTATACATTCTGATGATACCAACTATGAAAAGTCATATCATTAATACAAAATAATTAAAGTTTTATTATATAAGGACACACTTAATAAAATCTAAAAAAATCATCAGGTCTAGTATATTTTGGAAATTAGGTACATATCACATTAACTTTAAATGGGGATACAAATACATTATTTAAATCTCTTTAAAATTCTGTTAAAATTTCATTTCTCTTCTAAAAATTATAGGGGATAACCTCGGGATGTGCATACGAAAGGGGTGTGCTATAATTTCATGTAAGAGAATAATAATATAATAACCTAAGTTAAATTATAAAATGTTATTCAAGAGGCATAATATGATTACATTATGAAGTGAAAATCATAATCAGGAACATTGAATCATTGTATAAGATAATAACATCAAGGCATCATCGGAAGGTGGTGACAACATCAAATAAGACATCATAAGTAAAAGTGAAGGATATCTTCCACAACATTATAAAATATTGTGATTATGATAAAATTATATTCACCATACATGTATATCTTGAGTTAAAACATTACCCAATTCATTTGAGGGCGGTATAATTCTAGGCTTACCCATCACGTTCATATCATGTACATGAATAAGTGTGCACATAGATCATATATGATAAGTATATCTTCATCAATTTTAATCTAATGATTAAGGAGTGTGGCTTAAATACATGCAGTTCCCTAATAAATTTAGGATAATTAAATCTGGTTGAATACCCTTGATTGGAAATGGTGCTGGGTATTCACTACAAAAAATGTTTGGTTTGGAAAATTGAAAGATAATTTTGACAACATAACAGGAGTACATGAAGATTATTGAAAGGATTTAATGAGAGTTAAGGGGGTACTTAATCACTTAAAAAACCAAATTACAGTAAGAGGGATGTGTAAATACATATCCCAACATTAAAAATTGGAAATAAAAAAGGCATAATATAAATAATGTGCTTGAATAAAGTGGATAAGGTGATAATCCCTTACCATTATAGGGAGCTTCTAAAAGCTTTAGAGGAGATTCTTAAGATCTTGTCGAAAACATGGAAGGGATCTAAAGAGGTAAGGGAAGATTAAATTTTTGATACAAGGATTTTTTATGAATTGGAATGAGGTATTAGTTGGGTTTATAGAAAAATCTAGAGGAATTCTTTATTAATTTCCAAACTTGGATTTTGGACTCTATATGGTAAAGTAATCAAAACCAGAAACCTCTTCATGGTTTATCCCCATAGTTTCTACAAAATAGGAGTGTATTTAGTTTTTTTATAAGGATAATAACCAAAATAATTAAAATAATACCCTTGGTGATGCGCAAGTGAGTCATACTTATAAATAATTGATTTTAAAACCCCAAAATTTAATATCGGTTTTGGAGGATTCATTAAGGATTTATAAAATTAATAAAATAATTAAAAGGACATTAATATAATGAGGAATGATAATTTAGGTTGCAGATACTATTTTTAGAATTTATTACATCACTTTAGATTTTATGATGTCATAATATGTAAGGTATATTTATACTGTATTTAATTTTTACCCAAAAATTTTATTGTGTCTGAAAATTATGAACAATTAACCATTGGATAATTTTGATGTGATCATTCAAAAAATAATGTTTATTATACCAAAATAATTTTATACATTTTATAATTGACACTTTTAAATCAAATTCCTCATTTATGGAAAAATACTGGTTTTATGAAAATAACAGTCTAATGATTCCTATACAAATTACATTTGAGTTAATAAAATTATATTAAAATTTATATTTAAATAAAAATTATTTAATAAGAATATTTAATTAAAATAATAATTATTCAAAAAAAATTCTTATAAAAGAGTATCCTAATTGAAACTACGAATTTCCCAAAAATATAATTTGACATTCATCATATCAAAATCTAATATTTATCAAACTAATTATTTAATCATTTATAACGTAATAAAAAATAAATATAATCATTTTTTTATTAAAAAAATAAATCAATTTATTCTATTATGACCAAGATATATATACCTCTATTACACTGGTGAATTCTTTAAGGGAAGGGTGTTTGGTGGCCTTATTTTCTTATGGGGGTTCGGAAGACATTGTTTAGGTTGGGATATCTATGAGCATAGACATATCCCAAAAATGGTTTTGCTCATTCTTTAGTTATTGAATCTTGACTTGGGATTGGTTAAGGAAAAATCCAAATGATTCCATATCCCTCAAAGCTATGATAAATGAGCTTTATAGGGTATGATTATAATGTTTGAGGTCTTCTCTTCTTTCTTTTGTGCCGATTAGACTTTATCATATACATTAATATATAATAATATTATCAGTCACTGTACAGTGGATTTATTAAAAATAATCTTGATAGTCTTTCAAATATGATAGGATATAACTTATAAAATTTCAAAATAACAAAATTTGTGCATGTGTTTTCTATAAATAAATTACTTAATAATGAATTTAATCATTTTAAAATGAAATTTAATTTATAAAAATTCAGGTCATTACAGAGTCATTTTTTACTTTATTTATAAAAATTTTAAGTTCCAAAGGCATACATAACAACTAAAAAGGGGGATGAATCAGTTTTTTCCTTTTCGAAAATTTCAAATTTAGAAAATTTAACCCCTAAAACTTGTTATAGTTTATACATTATTAACTTCTAGAAAAATCAAGTGCATGCAGAAATAAAAAATTAAATAAGGCACACGCAATTTACAAGGTTCTACCCTAGTGTGACAACCTACATCCTTTCCATATACACACTTATGGGTCTATGAAAAAACATTATTATGAAAAGGTGAATGCAACTTGAGTCAACTCCCGTTAGATACCTTCTATCTCCTAATAAGAATGATTATACTAACTCCCATCAATTTACAAAAAAAAAGTACCAAAATGTGAGCCACAACAATAAAATTATATTTGAAATATTTTTTCTCAACAATGATCCATCTAGAAAAATATATGTGATTAGGCTCTTCTGATCATCTAGAATATGATGGACTACCACAGGTGGCCTATATCTGATAGCCTCATACCAATATCCCTTTTACCAATATGTGATTCTCAAACAACTTCACAAGACATAGACTGATTCCCTCAGTCTGATTATCTCTATTCTATAATCTAAATTATCCTAGGTCTGATCTTCCAATCAAAAAACCATTATCAGAAACTTTTATTCATCTTTTAATAACTTTCATTGGTAAACTCACTTTTGAAACCAATTCTATGGAGTATTAAATTTTATGTACTTGCGAAAAGTGTCAAGAACCAATTTACTTTCCACCTATATATATAGGTTCTCCAGAAATAGTAAATGCAGGAAACTGAAATACTTTCCCGCTCACCCAAATTTAAACATCCTTATTTATCAAACATTTAAACTTCATTTTGACTATTTCAATCATTCTTATTTCTTCTTGTGTCAACTCAAAACTTCTTTAATATTCATAACAATTCTTGAATTTCAAAACCTTACTGAATAAGAACTTTTTAAATGATCTATCAGAAAATTGACTGTCCAGAACATATCGTTCCAAAAATCTATTCATAAATCTGATTATTTTGACCCAATTAAAACATAAAACATTTAATCAATCTGATTAATTTCACTCAATTCATAATTCTTAAAAAATCTATATTATGGATATCTTTAATACTTCACATCTTCTAACATCAACATTCCTCTGGCAGATACTCTTGAACCAATTGAAATAACTCCCATATTTTACCTTTGATCTATAGAAAAAAACAAATATTATTGATTTCTTCAATGCTCTAAGCAATCAGAAAATGTTTAAATACATTATTGCAACATATAAAGACTTCGGATACCTACAATGACTATCTGTTAGAAGCTTTTATATATCTAAATTTTTCATTCTAGTTCTCTATTTGTTTATATAATCTTTAGTCTGATTATATATTGTCTTATTGAACTCTACATCTAATGTGTATTATCGATGTAAAATTCTCATTCGATGGATTGATTTCCATAGATTTTATCAAAACCTCATGATCTCAACAACCACAACACTTCCAAATTTTGGAAAAATTCTTTTCCAGATGATCTGCATCTAATTTCTGGGATCAAAACACCACTTTGTGCAAACTCATAAACTGAATTTTTTCTGATCATATATGTCTGATAAAAACTCAACTTTTCTATCTTTCAACAACTTCTACATCTGATGATTTTATATACTAAAACAAATTCAATATTATTCATAATTTTTTAGAAACTTGACAGAACTTAAAATCATTGTCCGACATGTTTCTAGAAAGTTATATGACTTCCCATCATTTCAATTCTCAATAACTTTGAAACATTCTTCAATTCAAAAAGTTATGATTTAAAAAACTCAATCAGATGGAATGAGCCTAATGGATAGTCTTATCGAACATTCAGTCTACAAATTTGAAAAACATTTTCATTATCTAGATTTTTAGTTCCTTCTCAATAAACAAGTTATAAAATTCTATAAATACATATTTAACCTCATTTACAAAAAAAATTATTTTACAAAAAGTTAGTTGTCAAGAAAATCAAAACTTTATTAAAACAAAAACATCAAAAAGGATCATCAATATCCCCCTCTGTATTAGTTGACAACTCTTATTAACAAATTTTTAAACTCATCATTTTCAAAACTCATACTTTTTTACAACTCATTTTTGAACATTTATCATGACACCACATATCTTAAAAGAGAATTTATTGACACCAAACTACTAGATAGAGTATTTGTTTTCAAGGAATTATATCCCTCAATGAAAAGAAAATTTGAGGCCATGTTAAGATAAACTCTCTCTTATTTTTATCTTTTCTGCTCACTTTTATTTCTCTCTCTCATTTTATGATAATCATAGCTGTAGATTCATTTAAGTAAGAAAAGTAATTATTTCTCCCTTATACGATAAAGTTATACATATTATCCCCTTTTGTGAGAATAATCCAAATCAAGGTTGGGGTTCTTCCTTAAGATCTTTAGGAATACCTTTCTGGAGACTAAACATGAAGTTGCAACCTCAATTCTTCAAATCTATCCCTTGTAATATCATTTGTGAAAACATTAATAATTTTATGTATTGATGAAATATATTAAATAAAAATGTCTCCTCCAACAACTTTCTCTTTTATAAAGTGAAACTTAATATCAATATGATTTAATCTTGTGTGTGGTACGACATTTTTAGAATGATTGACTAAACTCTAATTGTTACAAAGTGTCATCAACAGTTTTAAAACATCAACTTTTAAATCTAATAATTTAACTTTCATCCAAAATGTTTGATTAAAAAACTGTGTAGCTGTGACATATTTTGATTCTGATGTTCTCAATGTTACTGAACTTTGTTCTTTACTTTTCCAACTCACATGACATTCTCCAAAGAAAAATATCCCCCCGAATGTTGATTTTTTATCATTACTATTTATAGACCAATCAGCATTAGTACAACCATGGAAGTTCATTTCATGAATTTTTTATATAAAATCCCATATATATTTGTTCCTTTAACATACTTTAGAATTATATTTTCTACCAACATATGTGATTATTTCATACCACTCTAATATCTAGAACAAAAATTTACATCATAAACAATATCAGGTCTTGAAGTTGTTAGATAAAAAACATCCTATCAATTTTTAAAATTATTTTTGATTCACACTTTTCAAGATTCTTATAAACTCATATTCATCCTAACTAAAATCGGAGTAGAAAATTATTTATATTCTACAATACCAAACTTTTTCATCAATTCCTTGGAATAATTTTCTTGAAATAGATAAATGTATTTTTTTAAGCAGTAAACCTTGAAATAATATTAATTCCCACAACATTGAAATTTAAAAATTCTTCTTCATTTTCCTCATAAAATCCTTTAAAAAAAATTTATTTATCGCCATAAAAAATTATATCATCCCTCTAAATAATTTCAATTAGAAATATGGGGTTAAATTCTTTCACAAATAAGTTTTTATCAACCTTTCTTTAGAAAAAATCAATACTCTCAAAAAAAATTATCATGTTTAGAATACCAAACATTTGGATATTATTTAAAACCATACAAGGATTTATTTAATTTATATACCTTGGTTCCATCATTATCAAGTAGAAACCACAAGTTTTATCAATGTAAAATTCTTATTAAATTTTTCTATTTAGAAAATATGACCTTAAATACATCTGGTAAAATATATTTCTTTGATGTGAAGCCACTTCTAGAAAAATTATATATTTTTTTAATCTTATTACTAGGGAAAAGGTTTCTTCAAAATTCAAACCTTCCACATGTTTATAACCTTAAAAAACAAATATTTATTTGTTTTTTAAATCATCTCCATATCCATTCAACTTGTTTCTATATACCCATTTGGTTAACATAACATTTTTATTTGATGGATTTGTTTTTTTCTCAATCTGATCCAATAGTTCATTCATATAATCTACCAATTCTTTATGTTAAACTAATTATGAAACTGATTTTGGTTAAATTTTTGAAATGATTGATGTCTGATTTTCTCATATCAACCTTCTTCTTATATAAACTAGAACTTTATGATTCCAAAGTATATTTTTAGTTTCAACAAGCTGTTTTAAGGAATTAAATTTCAATGTTTCACTTCCATCTTCACTTTACACATCACATAATTCTTCTGAATCTTTGTAAGTTTATTTTGAATCACTTCCACTTTCTTTGGAAATTTTCATTTTGTCCTCCTTAATGTTTTCGACTTTATTTTTGGAGGAATTAATATTTTCAATAAATTCCCCATCATAGGAGTCCACAATATTTTTTAAAAGTTTTTTATAACATTTTTAACTTATTTGGTTGGGTGAATATCCCATTAAAATTACTTCTTCAACTTTCTCATCAAATTTTTCATGATCTGGATTTTTTATTTTTAGTAAACAAGGACATAGAAAAACATTAAAGTATTTTAGTGATGGTTTTTTTATACCACATTGTCATAGGAATTCTTGTTTGATTATAGTATAAAAAACTTATTTTCTCACATGTATAGTAGTTCAAATGGATTCTATCAAGAATAACATTGAAAGTTTTTATTATGCTAACATGTTTCTTCCTATTTCCACTAAAATTATTTTTTTCCTTTTTAAATATCCATTTTTTATATGGGTGTATAGAGCACTATACTGATGTTTAATTCTGTGTTTCTTCAAATATGATTCGAATGAACTGCATGTGTATTCATTTTAATTATGAGTTCTCAAATTCAATATGTAAACACCCATTTCTATCTCAACTTCTCTTCTGAAAACTCTGAACATTTCTACGACCACTAACTTGTACTTCATAAACATAATGTTAGTCGTTCAGGTGAAATAATCCATAAAAGTGATAAAATAAAAAATTATTTTTGATTAATAATTTCACATTGGCCCATATAAATCAGATTTAAAAAGTTCAAGACATCTGGTAGATTGGATCTCAACTTTCTTGTTCCTTTTATTAGTCATTTTTCATTTCTAAAAAGTTATAAAAACATCTTATATTCTTTTGAATTTTTCCAAATTTCATATAGAATAAACTTTAGAAAGTGTGTTCATGCTCTTCTTCCTAATGTGTCCAATTTTTTGGTGCCACAACTTGTTTTCATCTTCAGTACTCACATAATAGGAGTTTTGAAGATATCCAATTTGAAAGAGATTTCCACTAGTTCCATCTCCCTTTGTTACAAATTTACCATCTTCTACACAAATCATGATAAAAGAATTTTTTTCTAAAAATAACTTCTTTTCCATCATCATAAAGTTGACTAACACTAAGTAAGTTATGTTTTAGACCATAAATAAATAGGACTTATTTATATTTCAACTTTTTTTCTTCAATATCAGTTATTCCACTTTCTTTTATTTTTAAGGAACTATCATTCTCGAAGGAAACAACTACTCCAACATGATTTTAAAAATATTTTAATATTTTCAAATCACCTATCATGTGTGATGAATAACCACAATTAATTATCCATTATTTTTTTCTTTTTACTTTATTTAAGTTCTGTCTCAATAAAAAAATCTCTTTCCTAGACTTTCTTCTTTCCATCTTTATTTTCTTTTCTATTATAATAAACTTGTTCTGGAAGGATTTTCATACATTTTTTATAAAGGTGACCCAATTGGTAACATCTTCCACATATTTCCTATATGCAATCAAACTGATTTTTTGTAAGAAATGCTCTTACATCTTGAGATTTTACTTTTCTTACTTCCTGTGGGTTAGGAAAATTACTCATTATACTCCCATCATTTATTCGAATTTGTTCAAACCAATTTCCAAGAATAGAGAAGTTATGACAATATATTTAAGATATATTCCCATAAATTCCAAAAAAACAGAAACCACAAAATCTCAGTTTTCTATTGAAGTGTGATCTTTCTCTGTAATAATATTATTGAGGTTTATAACATTTTTAAAATTTAGTTATTTCTAGGCATGTAACAACTTTCCTCTATTTGTATGTTTAGAGTTTTTTATATTTGATAGGTTTCTAATGACCCTTCTCATTCCAATATTTCCCAATACCTTTTAAGAAACATAAAAGGTTAGATAAATCAGATGAACCTTTTAGTTTAGTGGGTGTAGATTTCACTTGATTTTTAGAGTGAGGATTTTCTCTGGATTTTTATGGTTCATATTTTACTTCTTAAGTGTTGATAAAATTTTCTGTCATCTTTTTGGAGTTACTTTCATCTTCTAGAAGTATTGATTGAGTTTTTTTAACTTTATCTTCTTAAGATTCCAACTACTCATTAATATCTTCAACCATCTTTCCATTTTTAGAAATTATTATTTTGTAACTTAATATCTCCTAGATTTATTCTTCTTCCTTCTTAGAAACATCATTTCCACTATCTTTCTTCATCATTATGATTTCCTTTTTGAGAGTTCTGGTTTCCTCAAGACATGAAACAATTTTTTATCTAAGTTGACACTCCGTAAGATTCGTGACTTCCTTCTTCTTCACTATTTGATGAATCATCCTTTTTCTCAACATTTTCATGAAAGGTTCTCAACTTTTATAAACTTTTATCTTCTGAAGAACTATTTTCAACTGAGTCTGATTCATCCTTATTACTCAGTATACTTATTTTGTTTTTAGTGAAAATCTTATTATATTATTTCAATAACTTTTCTTCTTTAGAACTTTTGTTCCACTTATTCTACTTAGGTTTTTTATCAAAATCATTTTTATATTCTCTAAATTTCTTTTGGGTAAATTCATAGAAAAGTTTCTGACTTCACCACACTCAAAACATTTGATGGGAAGGTTCCCTCCATACTTTACCCTTTCTCTCTGATAGTTCTCTAAGATAAGAAAAATTATTTTATCATTCAACTTATCAACATCTTTATCTTTGGAATCACAAGGATCATCATGTTCAACATCATAAATTTTCATCTTTCTCATGGATTCAAAATCCATTTCATCTTTTATTTGAAAAATAGATCCTTTATCATTTCATAAGTAACAAAAAATTTATGTAGTTTATCAAGAGATAAATATTATCTATCTTCAAAAGAAATTTTTTTTTAATCAAACCTATCTGGAAAGTTTCTCTTGAGTTTCTTAAAAATTGTGGAATATTCCAAGACATATTCAAAATCTCTAATGTTTCAAATAATTTAATTTACATTAGTAAAGTAATCAACAATAGTTTATTCATATCTCATTTTTATATCTTCAAAAAAGCTATCCCATATTGGTATTTGTGATTCATTCATTTTAATATTCACTTTTAAAATAATTTCAAGCTTTTCCCACATAATCTTTGTTTCTTTGTAACCCATAATCTTCATAAAAATTTTATAATAGATAAAAAAGTATAGAAATTCTATCTTTTCCATCAAATTCAATATTTATCTTGTCAGCAACAGTCATAGGAGATCTTTCTCAATGGTTGGAAAACCAATTATAGCATCATCAACAACTTCTAGGCCAAGAGATATGACATATGTAATCATCCGATTTTTTCAAACATAATAATTTTTGTCATAAAATATAGGAATTATTCTACTATTGATAGAATTGAGATTATCCATGATAAGGATTCAACAAGGAAACCTCCCTATAATACCACATGAAGTTCCAAAGGATTGTAGAATAACTGATAGGGGAGTTGAATCAGTTTTTTCCTTTTTACAAATTTATACTTTAATAATATAACCCCAATAACTTTTTAGAGTTTATTCCTTACTAAATTTTATAAAAATAAAGTGTGTGTTGAATTAAAAAGTAAAAATGGCACACATGATTTACAAGTTTTGGCCTCAGTGTGAGAACCTACATCCTATCCATAACCACTCCCATAGCACTATAGAAATTAGCTATTATAAATAATTGAATATAACATGTGTAAAATCCCATAAGACACCTTGTATATCCAAATAGGAATAACTATACATAATCCTATCAATTTATAAAACAATTATTATAAAAATGTGAGGCACAAAAATAAAAGAAACCTTGAAAATTTCTTGTCAACAAATTTCCATCGAAAAATAGCATCTGATTATCCTTTTTCTGATATTCCATCATATGATGGCCTACATCTAATGACATGCATCTGATAGTCTCAGAAGAATATATTTCTTCTCAATATAAGCACCACAAAAAAATTATTAAGACTCATATTGATTCCCTTAGTCTGATTATATCTATGTGGTAATTTGAAATATCCTCTTTTGGATATTTTTTATCAGAATACCCTGTCCAAAATTTCTTCTTTACATTGAAAAAGCTTCATTTGTAAAAGTAACTTCTAACACCAATTCTATAGAGTATCAACTTTTATGGTTAGTTGAATAGTGCCAAGAACCACTGTTCTTTCCACATATATTAATAGGAGCTCTGGAAATTGTAAAGGTGGAAAACTAAAATATTTTCTCACTCACCCAGATTCACACATACATATTTCTTGGTCATTTGAAATTTATTTTGATTGTTTCAAAACTTATCATATCTTTTGTTGCCTTCTCAAAACATCTTGAATCTTGAAAAAAAAAATTAAAATTTCATTAAATTACTGAATAAGAAATTTGAAAATTATCTATCCATAAATAGATATATTGAAATATATCAGTTTGAAACTTTGTTCACCACTCTGGTTCTATTGATCCAATTAAAATAAAAAACATTTAATCATCCTGATCAATGTTTCTCACCTCAAAATTTGTAAAAAGATTTTTTCCAATGGACATATTTAAAACTTAATAACTTATAAATTCAGAATTCATCTGTTAGATACTCTTAAAACAATTGAAATAACTCTTATATTTTTCTCTTAATATTCTAAAATATATATTATTTCTCACTTTGAAACTCCAAGACAACTGAAAATGGTTGACTATATTGATAAAACTTTTAAAGGCTTAAAATTTTTATAACATGTTTTTGGTATAAACTTTTATATGTCTCATATTTTCATTCTCATTCTCCATATATTCATATTCTCTTCAGTTTCATCATACAGTATCCAATAGAACTCTGCATCTAATGACTTATCTGTGTAAAATGTTCATATAATGGATTTTTGTCAACATATATTATCAAAAATACATGATCACAGTAACCAAAATCTTTATAACATTCTAAAAAATCTTTTTCTATTAATCTAAATCGGATTTATTGGATCAAACCATCACTTTGTACAAACTCAAAAACTGCCTCCTATATGATCAAATCTGACTGATAGTAAACTCAACCTTTTCTATATTTTTGAAAATTATTCCATCGATTGTCTGTTGATGTGAAACAACTTCAATATTCTTAATAATTTTTTAGGTACTTGAAAGAAAATCAAATAATTATCTAAATTGTTTTTTGAAATGTTTGAGACTTCCAAAATTTTTAAGACACAAAAACTTTCAAACATAAATTATTTTAATAACTTATAATTTTCAAAAAAAATCAATATAATAGACTGAGTATGATGGATCATTTGATAAAGAAACTAATCACAAACTTTTAAAAACACTCTCTTTATTTGGATTTATAAAAGCTTCTCAACAAATAAGTTATAAACTTCCAGAAACATGTACTTCACCTTATCGACAAAAACATTCTTTTACAAAAAGTTAGTTTTTAATAGAAACAAAAACATCACAAAGGATCTTTAAAAGTCAAAAGAAATGTTTTTTTAATATATACGGTGTTAATAGATTTTCCCACCACCATAACTATTTTAATATATTTAGCATATTCTGCAAGATTTCAATGGTTTTATATAGAAAAATATTTAATGAACGCTTATGTTAATTTTTTTCTTCCATTTTCCTTTATTCTTAAAAGTACAAGATTTTATTAAAAAAATATTTTTATGAATTCATGGTCATATTATGTCTCTTATTAATTTTTTGGTTGTTAAAATTCTCTTGAAATAGTCACCTTCTTGAGATTATTTTAATTGGATATTACATTTCTCTTAAATATGCATATTATTTGTAACATGGATATGATTATTTCCTAAACCGTATATAATTTATACAGACAGTGTTTTACTTTGAAAGTTATTTTATAAACTAAGGAAATAATAATATTTTGTATTCATTAATAAATATAGATATTTTTGGACAAGGAATATTTTTTATGAATTTAATTTATCATTCAATATATGAGGAATTCATTCGACATGTAGTGACGGGTGGGGCCTAGTTATAAATAGACCCTTAGTGAATAAACAGGTCACATGTGACAAATTAGTTGTCCAAAATTATTAAATTATTTTTTTATACCTAACCATATATTAAACTATCTTGGAATAAGGATTTGAGGGTAAAGATATCGTGATATCTGAGATCATGATGTTTGAGATCATTATGTATAATATTAATAATTTACTTCATTAGGAATTTAGTTATTATTATCCTTGAGATTAATTCATTAATATTATCCATGGATGCATTTTGTGATCAAGTTATTAATTAAATTGAATTTTTTTCAGTTATTTACCTTTCTATATTGATTATTCCTTATTTACTCATGATAATTCTAATTATACATAACCCTTACCTTTCATCTAAGATCAACCTTAATTTGTTTTTATTTCCCTAGAATATGAATAAGGATATCATGAATAATATCAAGGGTAAAATAATGTTTCTTATGCTATGTATTTTATATTTCAAATGTAATATGGAAATCTTGTGTGTATATTGTTCTTAAAGACCTCTAAACTGATTGATCATGTGTGGTGAGATCCATTGTATCTAGTAAAAATGTAATAAAGAATATACCAACTTTGAATTTATAGAGTTGAGGTTTCTATAGTTGGTATTAGAAAAGGTTTTGTAGAAACCTTGGGAACTAGATTTTTAATAAACATAGCTGCCATAAGAATTATGAAAATCCCTTATAGTGTTTGAAATCTTTTACTGTTAGAAGGGTTTTTATTTTATAGCTTAATATTCATGATGATTATGATCTAACTCGGTTTGCTCCATTATTTAGTGATTATTACTAATGTAAGTAATGGTATCAACACCCATAAACAATATAGGTATTTCCCAACTGAGTAAGCCAATATAGATAGTATTGGAACTGAGTAGAAAATTTCAATATTTGGGCTACTGACTCAGGTTATAAAGATTAACTTGCCTATATGGAGAACCCTATTGTTCCATTGTGTGATTCTCTTATTTTGGATCACTTAATGTGATATAAGCCTCTATATTTTATTGAAATTTATAATCCACTGGAATCTGAATAATGTATTAAGTCTCCCAAAAATATATTCTTGGATTTAGGATAGAAATTATGTAATGGATAACTTTTAATTTTATTTTCTTTGATAAAACTTCCCTTGAGAATAGTGAGCTAAAATGCAGAGGAAGTTCATCACGTTAAATAAGAAGAAATAAGAAAGTGTGAAATAGTATGAGGCTAACTTTAAAATATTATTCTAGAATTCTTCAGACTATAAATATAATTTGAAAATAAATATTTATTGTTTCATTGATGGTATTAATCCGATTTTCTAAATGGTCAGAAGTTTCTCAAATGTTTTCATTATATGATGATATATTATGAAATTCGATTAAGTTATAGAATTAATTTTCTAAATCCTCTATCTTCAAGGGAAAAAAAGATAATAATAGTTCTATTGAGCACCCAAAAAAATGGTATACATCAAAGAAGAATATGGGAAGATATAAATTTCCATCATGTAAAAATTGTGGAAATAATCATCTAGGAAAATGCTTGAGGGGCATGGAAGTTTGTTACAAGTGTAGAGATATGGGTCATCTATAAAATGAATAAAAGGAAAATAAAGAAACCACAACTATATAATTATTTAAATCTAAAGAGATGGGGAATTATGTAATACAATACCCCAATAATCATAGGAACTTACCATAGAAGAAGAAAAAGGGAGAAGGCTAACCATATGGAATTACTATAACAGAAGTGCAAGTTCCAAGAGATATAGTTAAGGGTACACTTATCATCCACTCTATAAGTGTAAATGTTTTATATTATTAGGTTATACTCATTATTTTATATCTAAATAATTTAATAAGGGTATCACATCGCCATCTAAATGTTTAGATGTTGGGTTAGTGGTGAAAATATCCTAATGGTAGAATGATAATATCTCAAGTAGATGGATCCTCACTGATATAAGTTTGTGGGAATGTGATTCCTATTAATATTTTTATTCACCCTCTTGGGGAACTTGATGTAATTTCAGGAATGGATTGGCTCTATTAGTACATTTCCTATTTCAATTGTAGAGGTAGGGAAATTGCATTCAGTATTATGAATCAACCATTGATATTCTTACAGTGTGGGGATAAACCTGAAATCCTAATATAAATTTATTCCATCACATTGGTATTAATACCAATCAATGAGGGATATTTATCTCAAATAGTTTGGAAGAAACTCAACATAGAATATATACCAATTTCAAAATATTTTTTTGATGTCTTTTCAGAAAATTTTCCTAGTCTTCTGTTGAATCGTAATGTTTATTTTCCAATAGAACTCATACCCGGCACTACACTTATTTCAAAGACTCTATATAAAATGGACCAAATTGAGTTATGGGAATTAAATAAGTCACTCCAGTAGAATCTAGATATGGGATTAATTTGGACTTGTTCTTCCCTATGGGTTACACCTACTATTTTTTGTTAAGAATAAATACTGATAAATGAGTATTTTAATTTATTATTAGGAATATTAGAAAATCACAATTAAGAAAAAGTACCACATAACCCATATTGATGGTCTATTTATTAAATTATGAGGAGATAAATATTTTTCCAATATTGTTCTCCAATATGGATATCATCATCTAAGGGTCAAGAAGGAGGATATACCCAAGACAACCTTATGTATGAGGTATAGTCATTATGAATTTATATTAATTCCATTTAGACTTACTAATACTACTTATATATACATGGATATAATTAATTGACTATTTATAGATAACCTTGACTAGTTTTTGGTAGTCTTTATATAATATATTTTCATATCTTCAAAAATTAATAATGAGCATGAAGAATATTTTATAGTTATGTTGAAGACCATGAGGAAAGAAAATTTGTATGCTAAATTTAAGAAGTGTTAACTTTGGCTTCAGAAAGTTTCATTATTGGGTTATATAATTTTAAGTGAAGGTATATAATTGGATCCTTTAAAAATGGAATTTATTGAGAAAAGTTCTAGGTCATCCACGGTAACTAAGATCCCTAGTTTTTTGGAGTTTTCTGGATACTACCGACACTTTGTGATAGATTTTCATGACTATATAATCAATTTAAAAAGTTTAATCAAAATGGGGTTAAGTTCTTGTTGGAATATGAATGTGAGGATGATTTTAAAGAATGGAATTGGAGTTTGTTCAATGTGCCTATGCTTACATAACCCTATAGCAGAGAAAGGTTTGTTATATATAGTGATACATAAAATAAGTGACTAGGATGTGTCCTTAAGAAGAATGATGTGGTGACAAGTTATGTCTCCTTACAATTGAAAATTCATGAGTAGAATTACCCGACTCATGATTTGGAGTTATCAGAGGTCATATTTCAATGAATATATTGATACATTATTTTTATGGAGAAAGGTGTAATATATATATTAATTATAAAGACTTAAAGTGAATATTTAAAAAAAAGAATTGAATATGCACTATATAATATAGTTAGAGTTGATCAATGATTATGATTTCTCAATACATTAACACCCTGTTAAGGTGAAAACTGGTAGTTATTTCTCTAAGACAAAAATAACATACTTGTTTTCCTATGATGAGGATTGAAAGAGATCCAATATTTATGGATTTACAGAAGTTTGATCTTGAAATATTAAGAAAAGGGGAAAGATATTATCTTTCATAAATGTAATTTCGACCATATATCTATGAGTGGATTAAGAAGGTGCATAATTATGATATAGAGTTGTATAAAAAGGTGAGTAATGTTCCATAGTTCAACCATGATCATGCTAGAATGATAAGTGACCGATATACCTAGGTCATCGCTGGTCTCGAGAAAAAATTAATTATTTATCAAATCTACTTAAGAATAATTTTGTCATAAGTAGGGATTTATCCATAGGGAATTACATCTATAGACAGGGTGTTGAGTGGGAAAATCTAAAATAGAAAACAAATAAAAACAAAAAATAGAACAAACAGTAACGGTGAGTGTAATGGTGGTGAAAAAGCGGATAGAGTGGAAGTGAAGGACTGAATACAGCAAGTGATCATGGTAAGGGGGAAGAGAACTTGATGACCTAAATGGATTCAAGATACGGAACAAGGAAATTTTGTTATATGTCAAGATAATTTAATTATATATTTTTTAATTTTTTTTATTATCTTTACTCAGGTTTAGGTATTGCAGGATTTGGTAAAATTGAATAGTTGATTCTCTTGAATTGAAATTTTTTTGTTGATTTAAGTCTTAAGTTTCTCAACTAGAGTCCCTATAAACCCACTCAAATAATTAACAAGGAATACAACCCTTTTATGTACTTTCCTCTTCTTATATGGACTTCTAGAAAACAATTTTATCACATCCAAAAAAATACACATACTGAGTACTGACAGTTCAGAGATAGAAATAAATTATTCAAAGAGAAAGGGGTAGGATACAATGGTTCCAGGAACGCGAGGGAAGTAAATGTGTCAACTATATCAACCTCATTACCTATTTAGTGTTTATTCAACCATTATAATAGAAATATAAATTAGATATGAATAGTTGTTGATAAAAGGGGGAATGGGTGAAAATAATAAAAAATTAGAAAGTTCCCAATCAGAGCTTCAAAAACTTCTTCTCAAACTCTAGGATCATTAAACACATTGTCCCTCCTCTTTGTCCCCCCCCCCCCCCCGCCCCATGATGAGTTTCTATGCTTCAATATTTATGTAAAACTATGTTGCCCTTTTCTTCCTTTTCTTTTTAAATAAAATAAAATTATAGATCAATCCTACTTACTCTCAGATAACACCTAATTTTTTGAAGAACCTCTATCCTTGAATAAGTACACCTACTATGTACCCCTGCTTCATTCATAGATTTTTTATCATGGCCAAACCACTTGTTGGTCGCTATATAAAAGTCTAAATAGAAGGAATTCCCTCAATACAGTGAAAAGAAACTTCACTGGAAAGAACAATGTATTTGTCTCTATCCAAATATCCAATTTGATCGATGTAGGTGTTTGAATTGACATATATGAATTGATTATGTTCATATTTATCTACATAGATAATTCTGTTTGTGTAGCCAATTGGATGACATAGGAATTTTCCTTCATGTAAGAAATTGGGACACATAGGGGATTATCCATGTTGCTAATTCTACTAACATATCAGATTCACCATGTAGTTGATTCCTCATGTAGAAGATTGGCTATCACATAGCCATTTCGATCATGTCTCAAATTTTCTCAAAGTAACCAATGGATTGACATAGCTGATTGGACCTTCTATATAGTTCCCAATCCATCATTCCCCCAAATTTGAATTATTAAAAGACAAAGGTTCCATAGGACTAAGAAGAATTATTTTATGTGTGATTATTCTTAGCTAATTATGGAAGCAATACCCTACATGTTGTTCTATTTATTCCACACACCAAATCTTCAAGAATTTAATGCTTGGAAACAATGGGAAGTACATTATTAAGCTTCATATGGGGATGAAAATATAGATTCTCCAATAATGGCTCAGCTCAAATTTCAATACACTTTAGTGAAAACATTGAATTTATTAATATGAGATGATAGATAAGGATTTAGATTCAAGTGATGGCATCAGCTTCAACTTCTTAGAGGAACGCTTAGTTCATATCCCTCTTGAAATAAAGAACTCCAAGTTAACAGAGTCGTCAAAGGCTTCATCCACTTTAGCATAAATGGATCTCTCATGGTTATTCATAGAAACCAAAAAATCTAAATCTAAACTAGTAAATGGTGGTGGAATCAGCAACCTTCACCCATAGGGTTAGCATAGTAGAAAGTTTATAGATGTTTTAAGGATAGTATCAGTGCACAATCTATCCAAATTACTGTCCTTGATTAAGGAAGGAAGATATTTTTCTCTCTTGAGTTTATTTTAGAAGCATTTATGTCTCCTCAACATTTTTACAAGCTAGAAAAAAAAGATATTTTTTTACAATTAAAACTATCAATTAGAAACGATGATCAACACATAAGAAAATAAAACAAACAAAAAAAATTAAATCAATAAATTGAAAAAAAATACAATATTCCAAAACAATTCAATGAACCAAAAAATACAAAAAAATGATTCCAAATTTAATGGATCTCTATTATAAGATCAATTTTCATAAGAAAATTATTTAATTCATAAAAATAGATGTGGAAAAGTGTGATAAAATGATTCTACAACAAACTCCCCCACACTTAATCCTTTACATTATTGGGAAACCCATTCATTAAATTATTAATTTTGATGAACTCAAAATAAAAATCGATGGAAATCCTACCTAGGTATAATTTCCTATTCCCAAATTAAAGGAAATCATCAGATCATCCATTATTTAGAAATTCATGCCTCCTATGTAAAATCTTCACATTGTCCTTCTTCAATACAAGTTCAAAATCTAGTACCATGAGGAAAGAAATGAGAGACCCAAGTGGAATTAAGTTGATAACAAGAGGGAAAAAACATTCACTCACCCATAGGATCCTCAAACACAGGATCCAATTCCCACTTTCTTGATACAACTCAAAATATTTCCTTATAAATTAATTGACTATACATCAATCTAGGTTCAATATTACCCTCATTATCATGATCCTTTTTTTGAAATGGTCACATTATTTAAATTTTTCCTAACCACGAATTTGTGCATATCAATATATAGAGAACTTATTGTTTGAGGATTTATTTATAAAAAAATTTACTTAGTACCTCTATCTTAGATACACACTGTGGAATCACAATTTCCCATTTTACTCCATATTCAAAGTATTTATAAAACACACCATTGGGATGGCTCCATAAGATGTCTCATGTTACCTAGGAAAAGTTGATAGGTTCAAGTTTTAGCACAAGATTCCTCAAGTTATATTTCCAATTTCATTATATTATAATCTATCAAACTTCCTTTTCCAAGTTTTTAAATAGATTTTCTATAAAGATAGTAGGAAATAACACTCATAAATCACTCAATTCTTACAAATTTTGACATAATGAAATACCTCAAACAATTCATGGAATTTTCCCTTAGTAAGAACATAATGATATCTTATTCACCTAACCTAGATACAAAATAAGCATTTCTTTACATACCAAAAACAAATTGAAATTAAAAAAATAGAGGAATTAGAAAAAATATATGGTGGTGTTTTGATATGGTATAATTCAAGCACAAAAAGGCATATAAAGTTCCCTCTCCCCCACACATAAAACCCAAAATTATCCCCAATGTTGAATCCAAAGGTGGGATAAAAATTTTGTCCAAAAAAATATTAACTTCAGTTGTTCAAAGATTTATAAGAAGTGGTATTAAAGTTACAGATACCACAATTTCCTAATAACCAATTAAATGGAAAAAAAATAATGTTTTTTTGTTTTGTTTTTGTTTTATTTTTAAAAATTTCATGCTTTAATTTTTAAATGAATAAAAAAATTTCTATTTGGAATAAATAGAATAATAATAAGTGGTAAATGTTATGGGTGCTGGGTAGATTTGAAATTCAACTCAAATTGGATTTCTATTTTCTAGAAACTAACACCAACTTAATAAATTGGGGTGAAATTATCCAAAAAAAAGTAAATTTTCCCACACTTAAAACTAAGTAGTAAAGAAGAAAAATATGGGATAAATTAAAAAAAAACTAATTTTATATAGAAGTTTTTCACTCCTTATTTAAACCATAAAATCCTATCATTTTCATTTGATTTGGAACCTCTGGATAGCATGGTCAGATCCAAGAAAAATGAATCAATGATGAGAAATATAAATATGTAAATAATTGGAAAAAGAAAATAGGAGACGAAAAACTATGAAGAAAAATCAATGACAGATTTTTTGTCTCCCATAAATCAATGAGTTTAGGTTATTTAGTAAAAATACAAAAATGAATCAATTCTAAAGGTGGAATATATCATCTAAACCCTTTGGTTGGCCCGCAAAATAATGTTTCGCTCTCTACCCATTGACCAAAAATGGTTGGTTGTCAATTATAACTTATTCCACTACCACATTGACAGGCACCCAAAATTTTTTAAATAGACCTGCCCACTTAGATATATGTTTACAAGGAAACAACTTCAATAATAATTGAAGAGAATCACCTTCTATCCCACTAGAATGTGCATATTTTGAATTTGTGAATCATAAGAAATTAATTATTTCCTTATAGATCCTGTCATTATCATAATTTTATCGCATGATTTCATCTAATTAACTTAATTCAACACATATTCTCTCTCCCATATACTTGATTTCAAAATTCAAATACTTTACTACCAAAAATATTTATGTTAAAACTTCATAAGAAAATAGAAAGATTTTCTAAAAAGAAGCTTATATGGTGACATTCCTATTGGGGTTTTAAAGTTTATCCTATAATCTCATAGTGAATAATCTAACTTTAGGGAATAATATTTCCTTGATCTAGAAGATGTATTTTCCAAAATATTTTTAAGCTCTTGGATAGATACCTCAACCTTCCCACTATTTTGTAGGTGGTAGGTTGTACCTATTCTGTGTACATAACCATATTTATTTATTAAATTATTAAACTTATAATTATTCAAATGGGTTTCATTGTAATTAGTGAAATACTTGGGTATTCTAAACCTTGAAAAGATATTCTTCTTCAAAAACATGATGAAACTACTAACTTGTTTGTTTTGTAGTGTCATTACCTCAACCCACTTCAATACATAGTCAACAAAAAACAAAATGTATTCATTTCCACATGATGAGGGAAAGGGGTACCAGAATTTTATTCCCTAAACATCAAAAATTTTGACCTCCAAGAATCATTTTCCAAGAATCAATTTATTTCTCCCTATATTACCAAATATTTGTCATTTATTATGCACAATAACAAGCATTCAAGCATCCTTGAACAATGTGGGCTAGTATAATATAGATTGAAAAACTTTTTTGGTAGTACTATCACTACTACGGCTTCCTCCCCATGAATATAAATCTTAAACCTCTATAAGTAGAAAAATTTATTACTTAGGAACGCATATTCTCATAATTCCATTGGAATGCCACTTGGAAAAGAGAGGATCATCCTAAAAAAATACTTAAGATTTGAGTTAAACTTCTATCTCTAGTTGTGAGAAAATTAATTAGGTATAATTATTACCGAACTAAAGTTAAAAAATTAAAAAAACTATGAAATTATCCCATCGGAAATAGTGAAAATATTCTCATCTGGAAAATAAGGGTTTATCTCCCTTGGGTCATCATTTTGGGTCTAGGAAACCTATAAAAATGATCATCCATGGCATTTTTAACCCCATTTTTATCCTTGATAACAAAGTAAAATTATTATAACATGAAAATCCATCTCATCATTCATGGTTTATATTATTTATTAGAAAATATATATATATATATATATATATATATATATATATAAGTGTTTAATGATCCTTAATGGCAATGACTTTGGATCAAATCAAATACTTCCTGAATTTTACTGAAAATCCCACCTCTAAGAGCTCCTTATCTATTGTGGTGTAACTCCTTTGATACTAATCAAGTAATCTACTAGAATAGTACACTAAATACAACATCATTCATTTACCTTTCACTAAAATATCCCCCACCAAAATTTCTCTAGCATCACACATAATCACAAAAGGGAGTTCCCAATTTGGGGGTACAATAATGGGTGAATAAATGAGACTTTCCATTAGAAAATTAAAAGATTCCAAAATTTTCTTATCAAAAAAATGGTGTGTCCTTAACAAATGGGTAATGTAATGGATTATTTATATTAAAAAAACCTTAATTAATATCTTATAAACCCATCATTTTTTATGAATATTTTAATCCCCTTGAGATTTTCAGGAAGAGGTAACTTTTGTATCACTTTAATTTTAGTAATATCAACCTATAATCCACTTCTAGAAACATTCAATACAAACACAATTCCTTCAGTAACCATGAACTGAAATTTTTTAAAATTTAAGACCATATTCATTTTATCACGCCATTTCAAATCAATTTTCAGATGTTTCATACAATCCTGAAAATCCAAACAAAAAGTGGAAAATTCATCCATAAATGCTTTCAAAAATATCTTGATCAGGTCAAAAAAAGAGCCATAATTAACCTTTGAAAGGTCGTATTACCTCAAAATAGATCAAAAGGAATAAAACTATAAGAAAATTTCCCAAATAGATAGGTGAACGTGGTTTTTCATGATCCTCAGAGGCAATGTAAATCTGATTGTAAACAGAACAACCATCCAGAATACAGAAAAATTGATT
The DNA here is from genome assembly GCA_963277665.1 of Viscum album. NCBI lineage: Eukaryota > Viridiplantae > Streptophyta > Magnoliopsida > Santalales > Viscaceae > Viscum > Viscum album. Next base: position 1,779,184,224 of record OY728151.1, on the reverse strand, counting down.
TCCATACAACCTTTAATGAATTTAATCTACAAAAGGAATTATAAAATGATATTTTCTCATATAAGAGTTAATATTTTGGTATTCTATAAACACCCACAATTTTTTCAAAGTTCAAGTTTTAATTTGTTCATTATTTTCATTGGATTTCAAAATCACTCAAATATTCATAGGGAGCACCAGAATAAGACTTACCCATGGGATGTCTGAAATAGGAAGTATTATTCTAAAAAAAGTTGTATAATAACTTATTTATGGGAAAATTATTTCATTTTTGGATTTATCCTTCTTTGATATTCAACCACAAGTGTACAATTAGATTCCATAAGAATATTGTGCATCAAGAATAATGAGCATATACCACTGATTCAAAAATAGACCTACCAAAAATAGATTTAAAATTTATCAAAATACCAACCAATTTATCCTCTTTAATTTCCTATAATTTATAATAAATAATGATAATTAAAGTTAATACTTATCCAAAAAAATCATATTTCAAATGGATTGGAAGAGGCTTGAGCTCCATAGTGGGAGGAACTTTGTTAGAGGGAAAAAATTTGGTTTGGGTGGTCCAAGATAATTATGTTTTGTTCTAAATAATTAAGTGTAAAAAGAATATTATTAGTTACTATTAAAATTATATAAATAATCATCACATCCTTTTTCCTTGAGTGGGGGAAAATTGTTATATGGAAAATTCATCTATGTGGCCCAGAAATATTTCTTTAAATTTATCTAAGGGATATTTATCCATGGATAAACTAATCCAAATTCAAGTTTCCATAGGTAAATTAGGGGTATCATTTAGTTTTTAAATAATCATTAAAATAATTATTCCTCATCATCTATAGATTCATCAACTTTAAAAATCTCATCTCTTGGATGGATATGGTCTTAGAGAGGATCTTTAATTTTTCTGAACACGTTAAAATCCTATTTCTTCTCACCAATGTTAAAAATCTATTTCCCCTTTAAAACATCAATGACCACCCCCCCCCCCCACCCTAATTTAATGAAAGGTCCTTCAAAAAATAATAAGGGGATCTTGGTCACACTATATATCCAAAATAAGAAAATCAATGGGTATAAAGAGCTTACCCACACCTATTATCAATTTATCTACACTACTAACTGGGTGGACAATAGATTGATCTGAAATTTGCAAAAATATTTTAGTGTGTTGGGGAACTAATAGAATAAATTGTAGGAAAAATGATAAATGAATCACATTTACACTCACACAAAGATCACCTAAACAATTAAATAGAAAACCCTATCATCAAATGCAAAAGGAATGATAAAACTCCCTAGATCTTGACATTTGGGAGGTATCTTATTTTTTAGGGCAGCACTACACTCCTCTTTGAAATTATAGGTGGAAAAATATTCTATGGTTACATTTTTTAGATAGATATTCATGAGATATTTCAATTAATAAGGGATTAGAATTATTTTCTCAAGAAAAGGAATATCAATGTTCTGTTTCTTGAAAACATTCATAAATTTGAATAGTCCATAATTTTTACTTTCTTTCTTAATTATTTGAGGAAAGTGAATGAATGGGGAAAATGTCCTTGTGATTTTATGCCCCCCCCCCATATTCTTATATAATATTTTTATTTTCTTTATTGTCCTTTGATTTCATGTGTTTTTATTATCATTTTTCAGTTTGTAAAGTAGGCTTCATCTAAATATCAGTAGGGCTATTCAAATTTTTAGATTAGTCAGTTTCTAGGAGCTAATTTTTAGTTTCGACAAGAATTTAATTCGAGATGTATTTTGGATCCATACTCTATAATTTTTATTTTTCTAGACCACCCTTAGTTTTATTTCAATGTCATTCTCCATGTTATTCGACTCAGTAGTGCTAGGTAGTTTTTCTTTATCTCTAACTCCAGTATTTTTGACTAATTTTTTAACTTGTAACTCTATATTTTTAAACATTAAATCATGTTGTGACTTATCAAAATTATTATTTTCCTTTTTCTCATCAAACCTACCCATTGGTTATTAGAATATCCCTTTTAATTCATCTTTTGAACTATATGGATCATCATTTGGTAGAGGTTGTAATTGTTGACTATTCTATTGAAAACAGGATCATAAGTAGGTCTCATAACTCTCATCTCTTTTCAAGATAGGTTGGGGTGGTTCTAGTAGCTTTTTTCATAGTTATTTGAGAAATTATCATCTCTCGACTACATCCTAGGGCCATAACTAGAGAATTTAGGATTTTGGGGACTTGGGTAGGCACATCAAAGTTTAAAAATTAAGACTATGAAAAACCAAACATCCCACATTGAAGATATTATTATTTGATAGTGTGTTGATATTTTTCATTTTAAAAATCATCAGATTATTCTCTAACTTGGTTAGTGGGTGTGGTTTCCTTCATAAAAATATTACTCCTTTTAAAACATTTTTTTGTTAATTCTGTGCAAAAATTTTGAAAATTTGGTTGAGCTCTTTAGTTATTTTACCAAATATATCTTCTCCATGAGAATATTTAACTAGGGTTTGATGGTATGGTGTCATCCTATTATAAAAGGTATCCATGAGAAATTGTGGAGTACCATGGTGGTTGGGGAACCTCCTAAGTATCCCCTTTAATTTATCTTAATATTTATGGAAATATTCACCTTTCTCTTGTAAGAATCCATGGATTTTATATCTGATTTCAAAAATTAATCTCATTGGTAATAACTTTAGGAAGAAAGCATTATAAAATTGATCCCATGAATCAAATATGACTTTATGCATTTATTGGGACCAAAAAAATCATTTTATTTCCATAAAAATGGAAAAAATCTAAATTTTAATTCTTCCTCACGCAACCCTCTAAGTGGCAGTTGCTGCATTGTTCCATGTAAATACCTAATGAAATCCAGGGAGTCTTTATTGGGAAATCCATTGTATGATGTTAGCATAAACAGGTGGTAATGCTTAATCTCATAGTTTCTAGACCTAAGGGTTTTCGTAATGCATGATGGATTATTTAACACTGTAAGCACCTAAAATCACATAAGCTTCACTCTATCCATTATAGAATTTCAAAGTGGTGGAGGTTTGAAATTTTTATCCTAGATGTGGTTTAAGTTTTTTTACTATTTAAATCTTTCTCGATATTTTCCATTTTATATTTCTTCTTGATTTTTAAAATAATAAAATGTTTTTTTAATTTCAGGGATGAAGTCCTCTAGGTTTTAAGATGATGACCTAATTTTACTTCACTCCCTTTTAAAAAAGAATGGTTTTTTGGTTTTTGGTTGCTTGACCACATTTTCCCTTCTGTAAAAATGGCACCAAATTTTGACCACTAGGTCTGGGTCATCACTAGGCCCGAGAAAAATAAATTATGTATAAACCCTACTTAAGGATAGTGTATTGGTGAGTAGGTTTCAATCTATAGAGAATGAATTTTGTAGAAGGTGTGTTAATTGGTACTGTAAAGACCCGTAAAATTCAAAGGAAATTTTTTCTTAATTTTCTTTGGAATTTTACAAGAACGCGGTTTCTGACGGCACCTGATTCCGAGGCCCGGTGTGCCCGGAATCAATTTCCGAAGTTTGGCTCGGGTACGTTCAGTGAACGAACGAGCGGGTTTTCCTATCTTTTGAACCGGTGCTCGGAATTGAAATCCGATGGCACCGATGAACTCGCAATGCCAGTAATCGCTTAAGGGAACCTTTACCGTAGTTGCGTTTGTGTGGGAGAAGAAGTTAATTAATGGGGTTTAATTAAAAAAGTAAATAAAATTGTTAAATCAATTTATTTCTTTTTCAAGGTGGTTAGTTTCTACCATGGGAAGTTGGTGGTGGGGCCCACATCCACCCAACTTCCCATGTGTGGATAATTAAAAGGGTGGGGCCCACACGACCCCCCCCCCCCCCACCTTTTCAATTTTTCCCTAACTCCCTAACCCCACTTAACCCCTCACATTCCTAACTCCCCATTAACTCACCTTCATTAATATTTGACAACTTATTGTAATTAATTTGGTGAGTTACATGTAAGTTTTTGAATTTCAAATGCTTTGTTGTGTTAATAAAATAAGTTTAGAACTTATTTTATTAGGGGTTGGTGTTGGGTTGTTTGAGAGCTTTTTGGAGAAAAAGCTAAGGAACACCTTCTTCCTCGACGAAGAACGCGAGGAACACCGTTCTTCAATGAAGAACTTCTCCGCCGAAGAACATGGTTCTTCCGCGACGCCGTATCCGCGACGTGACGTTCTTCTTCCGTGTCGTCTCTTCCGCGACGGTTTTCCGCGACGAAATCGTCGTCAACGACTTCGAATCCTCGCTTCGCGACGTCGATGTTCTTTCCCCGCGACGCCCGACCTCCGCGACGCTCGTCTTCCACGGGTCGTTGAAGAACACCGTTCCGGAACCAAGGTAGGGGATTATTGTTATTTTATTAAATTATTTCTGTTCTTGATTCTAGCATGTCGAACTTCGTGGTTAATCGACTAAATTTTTATCGTTTAACAAGAGGGGGCCAGACCGCACAAACACGGCCTAACCCCCTCTTATGTTCAAGATTTTTTCTTGTGAATGGAACGGGATGGCGTGGTGCTGTCACACCACACGAGAATTGCTCGGCAAGTATTACGCGACGCCGTCGCGCCACGCCGAGAAGTCGAACAAGAACGCGACGCCGTCGCACCGAGTCGAAGGAAACCGAAGACGCCGCGACCGGAGCGGGGCCGCGGCGGAGGGGCGCGGTGTCGTCGCACCGCGCCGGACGACAAGGGTCGCGGCCGGTTTCGGGCCGCGGCGGAGCAAGGTGACCGGCGGCCGGACCGTGCCGCCGGTGTCGGCGAAGAAGGGGACCGGTCGTCGCCGGTCCCATGGAGGCCGGAACCGGCCGGCCAGGGCGGGCCGGCCGGACCGGTGTTCAACCGGGGGTTCAAACCCCCAGACGGCTGGCCAAAATGGCCCCCCATAATTGTGGGGGGCCGCGGTTACACAGGGGGCAGGCGCCCCCCCTTTGCCGAAACGGCTCGGCCAAAGGGCCAAGCCAGACAGCGCGCTGGGCGCGCTGTCCCCAGCCGGACCGGCGCCTGGCCGGTCTGCCAAGCCGAGCCGCGCCCATCCGGATGGGCCGGGCCAGGCCACGCCGGGCCGGGCCGCGCCGACTCGGACCCGGGGCGGGTCGACCCGGTTTGGGCCGACCGGGGGGTCTCGAGCCGGGTCGGTCCGGGCCCGAAACCCCCGTTATCTGACTGATTAAGTTAAAATGCCCATAACTCGGGCTATAGACCTCCAAACGACGCGCCGTTAGCGGCGATGCGATCCTTGGATCAAGATGGTCTTTTCGGTATATCACACTCAAGGTTTCAGAATACTTTGAGTTCGGCCGGGTTGGTTCGTACACGAAACCAACCGGGCCCTCGGAGCGGAAACACTCATATCTTGACCTACGGACGTCCGATTGACGTGTCGTCGACTTTGTTGAGTTCCTCTTAGTGAGACGGATATTTTGGCATACTTCGCCCGAGGTTTGGATGCAGGTGGAGTACGGTCGGGTTGGTTTTTCCTTAAAAACCAACCGGGCCCCTGGAACGAAAAAGCCAATAACTCTCAGTCCGGGCGTCCGATTGACGCGCCATCTGTTGCGTTGAGTTCCTGTTGTCGATACGGACTTTTTGGATACATCAACTCTGTTCTTTGTGACAGTTGATGTATCAGCCTCTCGGCTCGTGGAGCGGACCCTCTCGAACGAGCTTGCTGTGTGCGGGAACCCTAGAGCTGGCTGCGACTGCTACTGTGACTGCGACGACGACTGTGCAGAGATCCTCAGTGGATTCGACGACAACAACTACAGCACTCAGCGATCCTATATGGATCAGTGCTACTGATCCTGTGTGGGTTCGATCCTGTGTGGGTCAGCGCTCAGCGGTTCTGTGTGAGCCAGCGCCTACAGATCCTGTGTGGGTCTGATCCTGTGTGGGTCTTTGCGGGGGTTAGTACCTATCGATCCTTTGTGGGTCCGACGACTTAGATGGATCAGTGATCATCTCTATCGTCTTCGAAGAAGTATACCTGTGTGAGCTGATTCCTATTTGCTTTCATGTGTGGATTGTGTTGTGCTATCCTGTGTGGATTACGTTTTGCTTTCCTGTGTGGAATACGTTTACTTTCCTGTGTGGACTAAGTTGTACTTGGGCTAGGAGGTTGGAGCGTATTGGAATTGATGACTTGGGTATATGTATGGGCATATACCTAAGTAGTGTCGGTTGTTACTTCGTGATTGTATCTTTCCTTTGTGATTTATCCTTTGTGGATTTTGGGAGACCATCGGGGGTCTCGGGGTCCCTACTGAGTAGCTTATACTCACCCCTGCACGGGCTATGCCTGCACTACGTTGTGTTAGTTGCAGACGACAGACAACGTTGATCGTGGTTGAGGCTTGCAGATCAGGACGGTACCTGGAGGTGGACCACTGGGCGGGACGTGCTCGGAGCGGACGGCGGGACCCGAGGAGCAGTGGAGCTATCTGTACTCACCCTTTAGGTGGAATTTCCAGTGGACAGCTCGGCGTAGAAGCTTTTACTTTTCAGTTGTTGTTTTCCCTTTCGAGTTGTACTTTACTTTCAGTTTGGGTTTGTATACTGGCCCACTTACTTTTCCGCACTTACAGTTGTACTCTGTTTTTACTTAGTGTTTACTTTTCCGCTTGCTTACTATGTGGTGCTTGTTTACTTTACAAAGGCAATGCCTTCCCTTTTTACCGGGATTTACGCCTTGGTGCTAGTCGCCAACCCCTGGCCTATGGAAGTCGGGCTTGCGGTAGTCACGGCACGGGCCCCAAGGATGGGTCGTGACAGGTACAAATTAAAAGATAAATCAAATAATCAAAAACAATAAAAAAACCAGTAAAGGTGAGTATAATCGTGGTGAAAAAGTGTTCAGAGTTTAAGTGAAGGACTAAATTAAGAAAGTGATCATTGAAAGGGGAGAACTTAATGATATAAAATTATTCAAGATATCAAACATAGATATTTAGTTATATTTATAACATATTATATTATATTTTTCTATTTTATTTTTTGACTTAACACAAGTTTTGGTAATGTAGGGTCTGGAAAAATTTAAAAGTTTATTCTCTCAAATGGAAAATATATAGGTAAACGGAGTCTTTAATTTCTCAAATAAAGTCACCAAAAACCCACTCAATGAAGAAACACGTAATCTAACCCCTACATGGACAATCCTATTCCCATATGGACTTCCATAAAACAAGTTGATGCATCCAAAACAACAAACATAGCTCTCATTGAGTACTAACAGTTCAAATATAGAATTGACTTATTCAAGGAGAAAGGGGTAGGATCCATTAGTTCTTGGAACTTTAGTGAAGTAAATGTTCCTACCAACTCATCCTCATTACCCTATTAGAGTTTAGCCAACCATTATAACCAAAATGTTCAATATATATATGAAAAGTGGTTGGGAAGTGTGGGAATGGGAGAAAACACTAAAAATGAGAAATTCCCCTAATGAGGGTTTAATTTTTTTTTATCAAACTCAAGGAGTATATAGACCCATGTGCCTCCTCCATAGGCCCCCCTTGATGAGTCGTTATGATTCCCTATATATGCACCCATGCACTTCCTTTTTCTTCCTTTTCCTTTTAAATAAGATAAAAATAAAGATAATTCTTATTTACTCTTTGATAACACCTGCTTCTTAGAAGAACATTCTCCCTAGAAAATTTACACATACTTTATATCCTTTCTTCATTCATGGAGTTTTAAGCATGGGAGAACCACCTATAGGCCGACATATGAAATTCCAAATGGAAGGAATTCCCTCTATCCAGTAAATAGAAACTCTACCTAAAATAAATACATAATCATCTCTACCCACGAAACCAATTTTATCGATATAGTAATTTAAATCGAAATAGATCAATTAATCATGTACGTATTAATCAATTTATCCAATTTTGTTCAAATATCCAATTATATTATATAGGTTTTTTCCATCATGTAATTGATTAAGCTACATAGACGATTATTCACATAGATGATTCTATTGATGTATTCAATTCACCATGTATCTGATTTCCTAGGTAGGTGATTTCCTCTCAGATATCCATTTCACTCACGTAGCCAATTTTAATGATGTATCCAACTGGATAACATAGTTGATCATTTATTTATCTATAATTACTAACTCATCTTACCATTGAATTAAAATCATCAATTTATAGAGGCACCATAGGATTGATAGGAATGATTTAATGCAAGCTTCTTCTTAACTCATGCTGGGTTCAACACCCTAAGTGATATACTATTTATTTTGAACAAAAAATACTTAATAATGGAATGCTTGGTAGATATGGGAAGTACATGATAGAGATTTATACATGGATACTTATGCTGATTCTCCAATAGTGGATCATCTCAAATTTCAATACACTTGAGTGAAAACTTTATATTTCTTAATTGGTGGTGATGGATAAGGATTAAAATAAAAGGAAAACATCAAATTCAAATTCTTTGAGGTCTTCTCAATTTGAGGACCTCCTAAAATGGATAAATCCTTATCAATAGTTGTGGTAAAGGCTTAATCCACTTAAGTATCAGTGAATCCCTTGGGATTGGTCACAAAAAACAACACTCTAAATCTGAACTAGTGGATGGTGGTGCCATCAAAAACTTTCACCAATAGGGTTAGCACGGTGAAAAGATTCTAGATGTTCCTAGGATAGTGTCAGTGCACAGTCATTCCAAATGATCAGCCTTGATGGAAGAATTCGTATATTTTTCTCTCTTATGCTTCTTCTAAAATACTTTATGTCTCCTAAAATTTTTTATAATCTAGAATAGATACTTGTTTCCATTATAACTCTAAATCATATCACACATGAAAATAAAACAAACAAAAAAATTTAAATCAATAGATTACCCAAAAATATACAATCTTCCAAAAGAAAACGATGAAGCCTAAAATACAAAAAAAATAATTCCATATTCATTTATTCTACATTATATTCTCACTTTTTAGAATAAACTTATTTAATTAATAAAAATAAATGTGTAAATGCGTGGTAAAATAATTCCAAATCAATAAGGTTTAAGGACTGATTATGTGTCTAGTAAATACTATAGTTTAAGAATAAGATATTGAATAAAGCACAATGTTCATCATTATATATTTATCCTAGAAGTACAAATATTTATAGAGATCTAAAAAATTATTTTTAGTGGGATAACCTGAAAATGGATATTATTGAGTATGTATCTTGATGCCAAGTGTGTCAGTAAGTTATGGATGAGATACAAAAGTAAAAGGGGATGTTACAACCATTACTCATACCATAATTGAAATGGGAAATCATTACCATGTATTTCTTCATTAGAATCCCCAAAACATCTACAGGGAATAATGTTATTTGGATTTTAATCAATCTCCTTAAGAAATCAGTGTATTTTATCACTATTAGAGAAGATTTCTCTCTTGACCATCTTACTCAGTTATACATTAAGTTTTAAGATTTCATGGAGTACCAATCTAAAGCAAATTTTTTCAATGTGTTTTGTTAAAGTTTGATAAAGAGAACTATTCAGACCTCATCTATTTGAGGAAGTAGAAAAGAAGGTTAGATTGATTAAGCAACAAAAAAGGGATTCTCAGAGCCAATAAAAATTTTAGGATGAAAATCATCGATGACATATAGAGTTAAAAGTCAGTGATAAGTTATTTCTATGAATATCTCCTTGGAAAAGGATTATTAGATTTTAAAATAATGGAAAAATGATCCCTAGATATATCAGTCTCTTCAAAATTCTTGATCATATTGGAATGTTATCCTATCATTTAGTGCTTCCACTGAAGAATGTAACAGCCTTAAGATTTTATGATATATTTATCATCAAATAAATTTATTTGATAGCTTGTTTTACACAGAACACCAAGATTAAAAAAACTTTTAAAACCTATTAAATTATTATTATGTGAAAATTATTTCAATTTTTAATTCATTATATCAATATTATATCAGTTTGAAATTTTGGTATTTTTCTCACAAGATTGATTTTTCAATGAATAGTGAAAAATACATATTTCTATAAAACTATAATTTATTCCAATTTAAAAAACACAATAATTATTTGAATTTAATCCTAAATTAACATAATAATTATTAATTTATAAATTATCAAATCTATTAAATTTTAATCATTATTATACCTGATTTTGGTATCAGTTCATTTCGATAATTAAAAACATATTTTTCTAAAAACTATTTTTCATTATATTTTGTGTTTTTATCATAAATTAATTTCTACCACTTATAATAATTAAATTTGTTAAAATGGATTCCATATTTGGAATCAGGATGCTCAAATTTGGTAATTGATTCCCTTTTTTTTATCATTATAAATTGTAGCCTTGGTAAATATTTTTTAACTTCATAACAATAGAACAGATAAAGCATAGTTAAAAATTAGGGATAAGGATTTAAAATTTGTCTGATACTTGACTTAATCCTATTTTATGAGAATATTTTTACCATTATCATCCAATTCTCAAAACTATGGAAATTTTTTTCCATTTTTCTTTGATATTGGCCTTTATATTACATTAAGAAAAGAATAAAAAAAATGTCACACTTTGGACTTTAATAGCTCTAATATTTTTCCTTAAGGATCGAATAGGTTATGATCATTTATAAATGTTAATTTGAAATATTAATTAATTATTTTTATAATGTTAATTTATTTTTATGTCTTAGTGATTTAATAATTAACTATATTTTTTACACAACACTGAGGGTATTTATTAAATTAAAAGAAAAATAAAATAATTGATTTTAAAAATATTAAAAGTAATGAAATTTGGATAAATTATTATGTTCCATAAATTTTATATTTGAATATATTATATTAGGTAGTTTTTAAAGGATTATATTAAAAAAATTCTTGGTAACTTTAATGTCAATCTAAATGAGGAGTGTCAAAATGACATTAGTGATATTTTATGAAAATAATATTTTATTAAACCATTTAAAAATCATAAAAATTATGAGAGGAAAAGGGGGATACTATATGGACTAAAATTTCATTATTGTCCATTTATGGGCCAATTTTCTTTTTATTGTAACATTCTGGACTCCTATAGTGTAAAAACAATGTTATAGTGGTAATTTTAAATAGAGTTAAAGAGCAGTTAAAATAATGAGATAAGGGTGAAAATATCACCTAAAACTGTTCAGTATTTATTTAATAAGATTATTTTGACTCATACTAAACTTATCTCCCAATTATATAAATTTTTATACATTTATAGTTGTTAAATAATTTATATTAATTTAATACTTTAAGAAATTCTAATAATTCTCCTCCCCTCACTTATAAAAGGATGCCCCTTATCTCTTTTCATTACACCACTTTGATAAACTAATCTCAACCAAACCCTAATAAAAACTCTTCTCAAAATCCTTAGTTGAGTTTTGGAAGTTCTGGTCTTCCCAAAATACTAACCCTTAGTCCCTTAAGAGGTTATCTAAAGGTTCTCTATCAAATAAGAGGTAATCACCTTTACCAAATCTTTCATATTTCTTTATTCTTCTACCTAAAAAAAATTTGTTGTACCCATCCTAATATGACAACTATGATGCCAAAAATATACTAAGATTTTATTATGATTATGGGACTGTTAGGACAGATATTATGACAGTAGAAGCTCTAGAGGGGGGTGAATAGACATTAATTAAAATTATAAAAGTTGTTAAAATTAAGTGAGATAAAGTATTAGAAAATAAAACAAAATATAACATATTGAATTTATAGCAGTTTAGATCTAAATGATCCTACTATACTCTTCACACCATAACCGATGGAGTATAGCGCCCACTTTGAAAGATATAGAGATACATTTATGTAGGAGAAAACTAATCCCATACTTTTACAATTTGATGAATCCCAACCAATGACTTTTTGATGAGAAGTCCCAAACCTAACAATACACAGCCTTTTGTGGGAGAAAATAAAAACATAAGATTTCTATAAGTATTATCCCCAAGAAAAGTGTTTTACCATTTGTTCAAGTAATCATAACCGTGTTACTCTGTTTTAGTATGGTATCACAAGCAAACATGTATTTATATAGGTGTAATAAACTTCTATGTGAATGATATAAGTGAAGAAAACTCTACCCAGTCCGTAAAAAATAAATACAATAATTATATAACCATTGTATAGTTGTAGAAAGAATATTTTGATTAAATAGTAGATTTAGGCCCTTTTATTATATATTATGATGAAGTCTCAGAATTCTAGAAAACTTATTATATGTCTCTTTATGGTGAATGAATTCAAAGAATAATTCTTTCTCCCTTGAGAGTTTATCATAAATGATGTAAATAATTGAGTGTTGGATCACTTGATTTATGTAATAGTGTGAATGTATGTGATCATATGTTATTATTTTTATTATTTTTATCTATTAAAAACATCCTTGAGTCCTTTAAATAAAAAATATTTATACTACACACTTGAGTAAACCACTTAAATAATTGAAAACAATAAAAACATAGTCAACCATAAATATTATTGAGATAAAACCATTATTATAAATGTCTAGGCATTAAAAATAATTTCAATATAATGTTTAAAAATGTTTAAAATATTAAAACAAATTAAAAAATCATTCAAACTAACTCCATAACAATCAGTCAATGATTTCCATGAAAATAGAAATTTTGAATTTGAAATACGAAAGTAAAAAACATTCTATTTAAAATAAGCGATGAATGTGAAGAGAATATCAAAAAAATAGCAGTAAATTAAAAATATTAAAACAAGTTTGAATGATTTTAATGTCAACTAATATTTATTTAGGAATAATAGAATAAAAAACAAAAAATGATTAAAATGATTTTTTGAGTTTCAAGCAGTAAGTTACATGCTTGAAAATAGAACACACTTTGATCTTTATAAAAATATGTTTGAAACGATGAAAAATAGTCCTCATAGGTCATATATAATTAATATGAATTTATAAATACATTATAAAAACTTATATATTTGAAATAAACATGAAACAAACTGGTATATGAAAATAGATAAAATTTCCAGAATTTAAAAATACCTGTAGAAATTCATTGAACTATGTTGTAAAAATCACATAGAATTTTTCACTATTAAATTTTATTAGCCATGTAAGAAAATAAAAGTAGTTTATTTTCATAAGTAAATTGATGTAAGATATTCACAGAATCAAAAAAGATAGATTCACATAAACAAATTCATCATGTAGGCGATTCGTGTATCAAAATTCCTAAAATATATAAATAGATTGACTTCTCTAATTTCAGAGCTAAAACAGACATACTAAATGGTAGAATAAAAAATTATAGTTTAATTATATTTAAATAATTACCGTATCTTTCAAAATAATCAATAATCACTGTAATCATACCTATAAATCTAAATTTATGATTAAAATATAGTAACCAAATAGTTCTAGAAAATAGTAGAAATAATACTGAAATGTATAGTAACTTATACACTAATTTTAGTTATGATATTGATTGATTCAGAGTTTGATTTCTTCTAATGAAATTTAGATAATTTTATTATATTTCCAAAAAAATAACTACTCAATTTTAAGTTTCATATCTCAAGATATAGTCAAAATATAGATACCAAGAAATTCTGGGAAATCAGCTACGTGGATTTCAAAAGGAAAATGAGGATAATGATTTGGTTATGTGGTGTGTACTATATTGGATGTGTGTGAATACTAAAAAACACTTTTAAATGATATTTTAAGGTCCCAAATTACTTATTTATCCTATAAATGCTATATAAAACTTGTAAAACATGTTATAGTCATTCAAAATGTGAAATCTAATGATATTTTAAGTAAATAAATATTATGATATGACAATGGTTAAACATAATTTAATAAATAAACAATTAAAATTATTAATGCATTTAAAGGAAATAAAAAATATATTTATAATTATCAAAACACAATGTCATTCAAGGAGACACTCAACATTCTCCTCACTATTGATTATTACAAAACCAAGTATAATTTCAAAAACATCTCCCCCTTTTTGAAATTATCAAAAATATGAGATTTTAAAAAATGGATTGTGTATTATAAGGAAATTAAAAAAAGATAAATATATAATAAAAATTTTCTAAACATGAAACTTGGAGTGATTATAAATTCATCCATTGTTAAAACATATAATTATATGTAGTGAGAAGAATTTATAAAAGTTGTTTAAGGAAAAATAATGAGAAATGTTTGATGAAAAATGATTTTACTCAAAATAAAGGTCTAAACTCTAAGTTAACATCATCAAGGATATATGAGAGGTTTAAAAATAGTTATATAATAAAAAAATTATATAAATTAAACAATAATAATATGAAAAAAAGATTTCTAGTATTTAGATATTTCAGGTAAATCTAAAAATTTTAGAATATAAACATACTCAAACCCCATAAATTTAATCTTAAAAATATTAACCTATATAAAATGGTTATATCATATAAAAAAATTAAACTCTATTTATCATAATAAAATGAAACATTATTGATAGAGTAGCCTTTATTTTATTAAACAATGAAGAACATGTGGTAGAGTCTAATAAAAATCAAACACAAACACTTTTTAGCTCCCACACCGTTTTGGGTCCAATTGGGTTTGTGATATAATTATTTTGAACCCAAGTAGATATAAAATAGTTATTATAACATACATAAGAAGATAAATTCTTAGATATAGAAACTCTAGTAATACAGATAGATTTAGGGAACCTGAGAGAACATTCATCAGCATAATGTCGTTCCAACCAGAATTTGAAATATATAACTGTCAAAATCATCAATATAGAACTTTTAAAAAGATTATTGTACATATAGGAATTAAATTATTCTAACTAAAAACAAAATTATCTCTATTTTTTTCATCATAACTACCATATTATAATATTTTTCTTTTCCATGAACAAAGGTATATAGCATTTCTTTCAAATTCAAAATTTATTTTTTCATATTAAAATTTTCCTTCTAAACAATATCTGGATCATCACAAACTTTATCTTTAGTATATTAAGTAATATTTCTCAAACTATCATTTTCCTTTTTTAGGTTTGAAAGATTATTTTCCTTAATAATAAATTTCTCCTTTTCTTTATCAAACTCTAGAAAAACAAATTTCAATTTTTCACTTTCAAAAATTATATTTTTTTCTTTAGAAACGTTATTATTACCCATAGTCATATTTCCATACCTTTTTTCAATTTTTTCAATTTCTACTTGAAAATTATCACATAAATCACTTAATTATTTAACATTTGAATTGTAAAAATCTAAACTATAATAAGATTCAAAATCACAATCATAATTATAATAATTACTAACCTAATCTGATTTTTCCATTAAACACAAATAAGTATCATTTACCATATCATCAAAAGGATATATTCCTTGAGGATATTTTCTCATCAATTCAAGGTTTCTACTCTCTTTTTCACTTCTATATTATTCACTAGAGTCTGATTCTTTAAAGAAACCCAAAACATTATAATAATAAAATTTCATTTCCTTTTTTTTCTTATTCTTACCTTCTTATTTTAACTTTGGACACTCATATTTGGTATAGTCGGGTTTCATGGATTCATAAAAAATAAAAGTGGATTTAGCATTCTTTTCTTTTCTTTTAAAGTATTTTTTGTATCTCTTTCCTTTCCCTTTATCATTTTTGGTGGAATTATTTTTCTTTCTGAGTACTTGAAAGCATTTACATACTTGACTTAGATCATCATCCTTTTCCAATCAAGAATAATCCAAGGAATCCCTATAAGATTTTGCACAAACATATTTAGATTTAAAATAAACTCTATTTATTTTGTAGATAAATAAATCTAATTATTCTTAAATTCAATATCGTACTGAAATAGATATCCAATCCACTCATCTAGAGATTATTCTACAAAAAAAACTTTCTTAAATGGATACTTTCTTTGAATTCCATTTCTTTGGTAACGCCCAAAATATAAATTCAATCATCAATTCATTCTTCATGGTTTTAATAATTTTTTTCTTGATATTGAAAATATGTGTGAATCAGTTGAACATTCCATTCACACTTTCATGGTCAGACATTATAAATAAGGGAAATTCAGCCCTGTGAATTCCAATCTTAGTTTTATGAAATATTTTAGTTCCTTGGGGAGTGAATTTTAAAGTCCTCCAAATATCAGGATCATTTTTACAAGAATATATATGACTGTAAATACTCCTACTATGAGAGCAGTAAATCTAAGTCATGACTTTTTAATTAAAAATATATTTTATAGCATAATTTCTAGTTAAAGTTTCGTGTTTGACTTTATGTATTTTATAAGTTCTATTTGTGATAGTCCAATATTCCATACCTATATTTTTTAGAAATACCACTATTCTATATTTCCAATATCCATAATCACTTACATTGAAATGAGTTGGTCTCAATAGATTCATGAATTCAATATACTAAGTTTCCATCACTAAAATTGGTCTCCCCTTAGTCTTATTAAAGAATATGATATACGTTATCTCAAATAATCAAATAAATATAAAAAATTCTAAGACAATCCTTTTTAGGAAAATAGAGAAGGAATAAATATTCCTAAAATCGTATCCCTTAGATGATAATAATTGGTATTTAGAAAAATAATAACATATCTAAGTAATCTTTAAAAAGTTTCACCTTTGATACCAAGTGCTAGGTTGGATACAATGATATATAAAGGTCTAGAGGGGGGAAATAGACCTTTATTAAAATTATAAAAGTTATTAAAATTAAGTGAGATAAAGTAGTAAAAAATAAAATAAAAGAGAACATAGAGAATTTTATAGTTGTTTGGATATAAATGATCCTACAATACTCTTCTCAACCCCAACCAATGGTGTATGAAACCCACTATTAAAGAGACAGAGACTTTTACAAAGGACCCATCTAAACCCATAATTTTTCAATAGGATGAATCAAAACCTAGGAATCTTTGAGGAGTATAACCAAACCAAAAAACACAAAGATATTTTTAGAAGTAGACAAAAAACTAGGAATTTCAATAAGGAGTATCCACAACCAAAGTTTTTTTTCCTTTTACTCAAGAAATAATAACCATGTAACTAAATTTTGGTATTGTATAATAACCACATACTACTTTTTATATGTTTTATAACCTGTTTTGTGAAATATAGAAGTGTATAAAACTCTACTCAACCTAGAATAAATAAATACAATAATTATAGAATAAATGGAGAGATTTTGAAATAAAATTCTACATAAAATGGTTTATTTAATCCCTTTGAATAGATTTGAATGATGAAATATATGCATTCCATCAAACGTGCAGTATGTCTCTTCAAGGTGAATGACATCAAATAATATTTTTACCTCTATTGAGAGTTTGCAGTAAAGGATGTAAACAGTTAAGCATTGGATCAATTGATTAACTTAAGAGTATGAAAATATGTGATCATCTGTTATTGTTTTTAACCCTTGTATCTATTCCAATCATACTATAGTCCTTTAAATAAAAAGATATTTAGACAACAAACTCAAGTAAATTGTGTGAAAAATTCAAAACAATAGAAACATTGTCAACTATAAAACTCATAGAGATAAAACAATTTCTAGAAATGTTATGGTGTAAAAAATAATTTAAATAAAAAATTAGAATAAATTTAAACGCGTAAAAAAAGTAACTTAGATTTAAAAAATAATTCTAGAATAATATGTTTGTTATATCCATGAAAATAGGATATTTAAATTTGAAATATGAAATTCAAAAACAATATATTTAATACAAGCATTAAATGTGCGGAGAATATAAAAAATTAATAACACTATATTAAAAATATTAGAATAATATTTTATGAGTTTAATACCAAATAATATTTATTTATAAGAAATATAATCAAATAAAAACAACAAAAAATAATAAAAATGATTTTTTTGAGTTTCAAGCTATAAGTTTCATGCGTGAAAATAGAACACACTTTGATCTTCATAAAACATGTTTAAAACAATGAAAAATAGTTTTCAAAGGTTATATATAATTAAAATTAATTTAATAATTCATTAAAAAAATTAAATATTTTAAATAAACATAAAGAAAATAAATATATGAAATAATACATAAAATAGTGAAAATTTCTAGAATTTAGAAAAACCAGAAAAAAATTTCTGAACTACGTAGTCAAAATCACATAAGTGTTTCTTATGTAGGTGTTTTTAACTATGTAAGTGAATTAACCACATGATAGAAACAACATAGGTGATTTATGTAATAAAATTTATGTAAGTGATTCACTAAATTTAATTCATCACATAGACGATTCACACATTTTAATTCATGAAATCTGTAAATAGATAGACCTCTCAAATTTCATATCTAAAACAGACACACTAAATGATAGAATTACAATTTTTCTGGTCAAATAATTTTTATCAAATTTAATTATATTTCTAAATAATCAAAAATCACTTTAATGTGAACAATATAGCTCACTTTATCATTAAAATATAGTAGTAAAAATTTTCTAGAGAACAAAAGAAATAAAACTGAAAACATATAGTGACTTGTAGCCTAATTTAAGAAATGATAGAGATCGATTTGGAAGTTGATTTCATCAAATGAAATATAGATAATTTTCTTATATTTAAATAAAATTAGTCAATTTATTATTCTGTAGCACAATATATGGTCAAAATATAGATATTAACCAATTTTGGGAAATCGACTACGTGGATTTCAAAATGGCTATGTGAATTTTAAAATGGCAATGAGGATAATGATTTGACTATATGGTGTATAGTATATTGGCACTATGGGAATAGTAAAAAACATGTATAAATGATATTTTATGTCCAAAATGGCTTATTTATTCTAGGAACACTATATAAAACTTATAAAACTCATTATGGTCATTAAAAACATGAAATATAAATATATTTTAAGTGAAAAAATATTATTATTTGATTAATACTAAACATAATTTAATCAATACAAAATTAAAAGTATTTAGACATTTAAGGGAAAGAAAAAAAATATTTTTAATTATCAAAATATAAAGTGTTTCAAGGAGATACTCAATAGGTATAACCATTTTCTATCTCTTTTCCATCCTTCAAAAGGAAAAATCATCGCTCTTGAATATGTAAAGCTTATAGTATCCACATAATGATGTAATTAATTTTTCACCGCTAATTTACTTAGACAGTATGAAACTAATGAATATATATAATATATCTGAGATAATAATTATTCTATAAAGGTGAATTTTGATTTACCTTTATTTTATTCCATCCATCGAAAAATGGAAACAACATTCATGCTTATGTATGGCCTTTCATCTCTATTAGCGGTGTAATTAATTTTTCCCCTATCTATATTTCATGGATAACTATAAATGTATATATACTGAATATATGTGATATTTATATTCTGAATAAAATTATGTATATTATAGAAACATGAGAATTATTCATGTTTTGAAACTACTGAATTGAAACTTACATGAAAAATGAGAGTGTTAACACTCTGAAATGAGGGTTTTAATAAATAATTATTTATAAACGGGTATTGACATTTTATAAGAGGATAATTAATGATATTATAAGTATATATATGGTTATATATATAATAATAATAATAATAAATATAAATTTATTATATATGAAGATAAAATCACTTACGAAGAAAGTCTAACTTGAGCTAAGGGATGTCTTCTCAATTTCTACTCCATTGAGACATATTTGGTGTTATACACCTATTTATTTTTATATGGTGAATATACATCCCCTTTTATGTATTCAACATGAATATATATTTATTAATGATGATTAAATTTCACATTCAAGTTTATAATTTCAATGATTTCTAGTTTAAAAGTTACCAAAGATGTGAGAATTAATTTTACAATCCCATTTTTTTAGGATTTTACTTATTTTCATTATATGAATATTATAATATATCATTCATAAACTCAATAAATTTTTTTATAATATTGATATTCAATAATTTCACATGTTTTATTTTAACTTTTCATCTCTTTGTAACTTTAATCAAGTAAATAAATTTTTAAAATAAAATCTGATCTTATTTCTCTTTTGATCGGGAATAGTTTTCTTCCATGTCCATATTTTTGAAAATTATTTTTCAAAAGTAATTTTATTTACTCAAATGATTTAAAAATAAAATTTTAAGTAATCCTTGAATTTTTAAAGTTTATCGAATTAATTTTGAAATAAATCTAAAAGGTTTGTTTTTTACCTTCTTTATAACAAGTAAAAAAGGAATATTTTTTTAACATATACGACATTAACAAATTTTTCTATCATCATAATAATTTTCTGATATTTAGATTCTTATAAAAGATTTAAATTATTTTACAAAGAAAACACTTTAATGAAATATTATGTTAATTTTTTTCTTCAATTTTCCTTTATTCTCTTAAGGATGTGATTTTATTACAAAATCTATATTTCTAACGAATTGATGGCCATTTTCTATCTCTTATTAATTGTGTGGCTATTAAAATTATATTATAACAATTAATTTTTTGTGATCATTTTAATTAGACATTAGATTTCTCTTAAATATCCATATTATTTTTATCATGTATATGATTATTTCCTAAAACATATTCCATTTTTATATTTGGTGTTTTACAATAAAAGTTATTTGATTGACTGGAGATATCTTAATATTTTGTATTCTTTACTAAATATAGATATTTATTAATAAGTAATATTTTTTATGAATTGAATTGGTAATTCAATGTATAATGAATGCATAAGATATGTAGTGATGGGTGGGGCCCTATTATAGATAACCCATCAATAAATCTACAGGCCTCAAGAGAAAAATAATTTAAAAAAATATATTAAATGATTTTTTGGTTTGCACATACCCATAGATTAAACTATCTTGTTATATGGATTAGACGGTGAAGATATCATGATGTATGAGATCATGAAATCAAATATTAATAATCTGATTTATTAATAAATTATTTATTATTACCCATGATATTACTATATTAATATTATCTGTGGATACATTTTTCACTCAAGTTATTCATTAAATGGCATGTGTTTTTAGTTATTTACCTTTCCATATTTATTATAACTTATTCACTCGTCATATATTTAGTGTATGAAACCCTTACAAAGAATTTAAGCTCACTATTTATTTGTTTTCCATTCCCTAGGATATGAATAATGAAATTATGAATAATATAAAGGGTTTATGAATATTTTTTATACTATGAATTTTATATTTATAATGTAATATGAAAATTAAGTATGTATATAATTCTTAAATACTGTTAAAATTATCAATCCTTCAAGGTGAGATCCTTTTTATCTTGTAACAATTTAATAAAGAAGACACGGACAACTAGAGTAGGGGTTTCTATAGATGTATTTCCAGAAGATTTTTTTGGAATTCCCCTAGAACATGAGGTTCAATTTTCAATTAAAATCATACCCAGTACTATGCCTATATCAAAGAGTCTATAAAAAATATCCCCCCACCTTTGATTTGGATTAAATAAATAATAAAATACAAGAAAATTTAGACAAGGGATTTATACGCCTACATGTTTCTCCATAGGGTGATCCATCTCTCTTTGTTAAAACTAAGGATGGATCAATGTGAGTCTATATAGGTTATCATGACCTTAATAAAATCATGATCAAGACCAAATATCCTCTACCTCACATTAATGATGTTTTAGATCAACTTAGAGGGTATCAATACATCTCAAAGGTGGATATTTATTCTATATATTATTAATTCAGATTAAAGTGGGAATATATACTTAATACATCCTTATGTACACAGTATAGACATGATGAATATATATTGATTCCATTTGAAATTACAAATTCCCCTATTGTCATCATGGATTTTATGAAAATAGTCTTTATAGATTGACTTGACTATTTTTTGTTAGTATTTATAAATGATATAATTATATATACTAAGAGCAAGGAAGACAATGAAGAGAATTTTTTAATTCTCTAAGAGACATTGTGAAAGGATAAATTATATGATAAATTTGGAAAGTGTGAATTATTGTTTCATAATGTATATTTATTTAGTTTTGTAATCATAAGAGGGTATATATCTATAGATCCTTTAAAAGAAAAGGTGATCGAAGAATGGCCTAAACCAATATCTGTAATAGGTATCCAATGTTTTTTGGGGTTAGTTGGATACTATTTATGTTTTGTGATAAATATATCATAATTGGAAAATACTCTAACTAAGTCATCACATATGGTAGTAAAGTTTCTCTGGATAGAAGAACATGAATAAAGTTTCAAGGATCTTAAAAAAAGTTGTTTGTTGCACCTATAATCACATTAACCACCAATATAGAAGGGTTTAGGATACACAATGATAATTAAAGGAAGGATTTGGTATGTTCTCTTATTAGAAATGATAAATTGGTATCTTATAACTCACATAAATAAAATACCCATGATAAAAATTACCTAACACGGGACCCTGAGTTAGAAGAGATAATTTTTACATTAATGATTTAGAGGCAATGTCACTATGGCGAAAAGTGTGATATATGTATATATAATAATAACAAGAGATTAAAGTATATATTTACATGTAAGAAGTTAAAAATTCCCTAATAGATATGGTTAGAGTTAATCAAGTAAATTTATTACTCAACACATTACCACACAAGGAATACAAACAACTTAGTCGATGTATTGAGTAGAAAAGAGCATGATACATTATCCATGATGAGGATTGAAAGAAACCCAATCTTCATGGATATAAAAAAGATAAACATGGAAATAATAAGGGAAGTAATAAAATATTTTCCCTCCCAATTCATTGCTTAACCATAAATCCATTTGAATATCAAAGTATTGAAAAAGTTTTATATGAATCAATAGAATATGGTAGGAAATTCCTCATAGTTAAACATTGATAATGATATCATTAAAAGATGCATAAAATTAATCTGTGTCCCCTAAATACAATAATTTAAGAAATTTTTGTTTTATTATGCACATAGATCATCATTTTCTATTTATATTTTAAGAACTAAGATGTATATAGGTCTTATGAAGAACTTTTAGTCGGAAAACAAAAATAAAGAGATTGAGGAGTATATATATTAGTATTTAGTGTGTTAGAAATTAAAAGCCAAACATTAGAAGTCTAAGGATATGATAAAACCATTTCCTATACTCTTATGTAAATGGGATAACATCACTATGAATTTTTTCTTAAGTCTTCACAATACCTTTAGATAAAATAATGCTATCTAAATAGTAGTTTATTGAATTACAAAGTCATGAAACTTTTTTTAATTCAATAAGATTTATAACTCAATAAAATTGCTAAGATATACCAAAAGGAAGAGGTAAGGTTTCATGTAGTACCTAATTTATTTTATTTTATTGTGACTTAATTTTTACCATAAATTTATAGAGAAGTATCCAATAAGTATTTTATAAAGAGATGAATTTTATTTTGAATTATAATCCTCAAAATGTTGGTGAATCTAAAAAGACCATTTAAACATTAAAGGATACACAAAGATCTTGTATTATGGATTTAAAAGGAGGCTTAGATCAGTATCTTCCCTTAATCGAGTTATCATATAACAATAAATTCCACTAAAACATTCAAATGGAACCATATGAGTCTCTATATGGGAAAAGATAATAAACTTCATCATATTGGGATGAAGTTGGAGAGAGAAATTTATTAGGACATGATATTGCACAAGAAATTATAGAAAATCATCAAACCACTCAATTACATATCAAAGAAACACAATTTTAATAGAAGAGTTATGTAGATAATTTTCAATGATATTTAGAGTTTTATTCTAGTTATATAGTATTCTTTTGAATATCACCTTCGAATAAGGTTACTAGATTCAGAGAGAAATGAAAGATAATCCAAAGATACGTAGTCCCCTTTGATATTATAAATATTACGGGGACTATAGATTGTCACTTATAGCTTCCAAAAAATCTCTCCCAAGTTCATGATGTGATACATGTATCTATTTTACGTAATTACATACATGATCCATCTCATGCACTGAAATCAGAAGCTATACAACTGGAACTTGGTCTCTCTTATATGGAACAGCCTATGGAGATCTTGGATCATATAGATATTAAATAATGAAATATTAAAACACACCAATTAAAAGTCCTATGGATAAATTATAAGTTGTATAAATCTATAGGGAACACAAAGATGTGATGAGATAAAATAACCCTCATCTATTAACAATTTAGTAGTGAAACTTCAAGGGTGAAATATTTTAGGGGGGGAATGTGACACACTAAATTTTTAGTTTAAAATTTCATTTAAATAAATATCATTTTTCAAATATCATTTATTATATGAAAACACAAAAATAATATGAAGAAATTCTCATTATATTAAGGTTAAATATTTCAATTTAACAATAAATTACAAGATATCTAAATGAAACTTAATTATGAAATTTAAAAAAGGAATAAAACCACAAGTAAATAAAAATACTATGAGATCGTAATACTCATCCTCGTGATTTTAAATAAAGATAATCCCATAAATAATAAATATATAAATATTATAAAATGTTATAAATATGATAAACATCTTGGAAATAAATAAGAGAATTAAAATGAGTGTTTTTTTAGATAAGTATGGTTTTATATAAAAAAATTAACCATTTAGGGTTGATGTTATATGACCATTATAAAACCAATTACATGATACCTAAAATAATAACTAGGATACCCATTATATGATTTGGTAAATTTAATATGATTCATCATATAATAATTATAAATTTAAAGTTATTATCTTTACATTATTAAATTAAATATGTTTTATTACAAGGTTATTAATTTTATCTTGATTTATTATTTTGACATATTTAAATGATTATTAAATATTATATATTTCATAAATGAATATTTATGTTAATTCTATATATTTATATTAATATTTACTATTATGATATATTTAGAAATAATTATTCGATGATATGAAATGGAAGTGTTATTTTTAATCCAAAAGGAAATATTTTTTACTCTCAAAATATATATTATTTTCATATAACATGATATTTAATTTAAATTTATTATTTAATAGCTAGAGTATGATTTTAATAAAGTGAATTCAGTAACTTAAATGATCAATAGAAACATTATATTTAAATTATTTTCTTAGAAATTTATAAAAACAAGTTATGACTCTAAATAAGAAATGTGGTGTATAATCATTGTTTTTTATAAAACATTATGATAAAATATTATAAATGATATATTTATTTAATTTTATGTTTTTCATGTTTTAAAGGCTTTATTTTGGAAGTAAATATTGAAATTCAATGGGTTTATAATTTTATTGATACATTTAAATTTTTAATTATTTATAAACAATAAGAGTTAAATTTAAAATTAAATTTTATTTCTTTTCAATTTATAAATGCCTATAATATTTTATAAAAAATGAGAAATATAGTAAATAATTTCCAATATTATAGATATAATAAATTTTTATTCAATATTCCAATATTCATATTTTGTTTAAATGTCAAGTAATATGGTTAAATTCTTTATTAAATAATAAGAGGTCAATTTCAAATCAAACTCTACAATCCACTATTAAATATGTGAATATAATTAAATAAAACACCTGTGAATGATATATAAAATTTAAAAATACTTAAAATACATAAAAAATAAATTTATGAAGTCAATGGATTAATTTTAATTAGTACGAGTTTCAGCAATATGCTTAAACTCCTTTTAAAATTATGAGTTCAAATTCAAGTGAAGTTCTACTTATTATTATAATAATTTATCTAGAATGGTATAGAACATTATAGAAACCAATGAAATATTTATTTAATTTTAATATAATTAAAATATAATATAAAAATTATTCAATTGATATAAATTAATTTTTATGTCAAGATAAATATGAAAGTAATTATCGATGTTAACACACTAGTTGTACAACAAAGGAAAAGTAAAAAAATGGTGAATTAAAGATGGAATTTAAAAAAGAATAAGTAATTTATTGAGAATAATGGATGAATATTATGTTTAATGATTTATATAAATATTATAATTTTATTTCTATGATTATATGAATATTTTAAAATCAAATTACAAAAACTACCCTAAAATCTTTAAAATTTTGATTTTTTCTTAAAAATGATTTATTATTTAATAAAAAAATTGAAAAAATTATTGAGTTAGTTGAGGATGTGTAATGGTCCAAAATTTCTTATATTGTCTATTTATAAACCACTTTCCACTTGGAAATGATATTTTTAATCCTTAAGGATTGAATAGTTTTGAAATTATCATTGAATCCTCTCTATGAAAGGGCACTCATTATACTATTTTCTAGACACATATAAAAAACATTATCTAAAATATATACCCAAATTTTATATCTTAAAATACCATAGAACTTTTTTGAACTTCTATTCATAATAAGGATTCCAAAATCCATCATTTCTGAGAGGTTTTGTAAGATAATATTCAACACTTCAATGAGGTTAGAGCACCTATGACCAAACAGGAATCCATAGTAAGGGTTTTTATTGACACAGACTCCTATATTTGACTCATAATCCTTTCCCTTGGACTATGTTCTTATAATTTTAATATATTCTACACATTCACTTTGTAATATTATTCTTTCTTTTCCTTTCAAGGAAAATTATATTTTCATGCCAGACTCTTATTATTTAATAGATTTATTTGTTTATTAAATATTATGTTGTTAAGAATAATTCTCATCCTATATATTGGGTATTTACCTTCCATGTACTTATTCTTTATTTTTTAAAAACAATTATCATGAAAGATAAATATGTATTCTCTTTAATACGCTTCCTATTTCTCGGTATCTCTTTTTAAAATCAAAATTTATAAAAATTTATATTGACGTGGGTTTTCATTAAAGATGTCAAAAGTGATTAAATGTGTATTTAATTCCATTTTTGTTTATCTTATATATTTAAATATATATTTATTTACTTAAGATTTATTTTTTCTCAAGGATCCATTACTAAGAATTATTTTTATAATAATGTTTTAGAAGTCTTCTTTTCACCTCTTAAAAGGTATTTTGAAAGTGACTTACAAATTCATTTTTATTAAATAATATTTAAGAAAAATCTTATTATGTTTTCACATCCATTTCCAAACTATTAATAAATGATAAATCTAATATGTAGTTATGCTTAATGTATCACTCGCTAAATTCTCATATGATATACATCTTTTAAGTGATTGAATTTTTGGTATCAACCATTCCAATTATTTATTTAATCTTATGTGATAACATTTGAAATTGTTATTTAACCTATATTCTTTCAATGGATTTTTTAAAATAATACTTATGATTAATTTCATGTGTCACACATATGTATGACTAATCAATATGTGACACATGGGTATGATATATCCCTCAAATTCATTATTTAAAGTTGTATATCTCATAAGATTACTATGGGATTCAAGTAGTGATGCACAATCCACTAAGGGCCATATGTTGTGTTACCTAATCCACTATAAATTAGATCTAGTTAGTGATGTTTGATCCACTATGTGATGATGGTATTGTAAAGGAACCTTGATAGTTGTCATGATTTGTTATGCATATGTTTTTGAAACATTCTTATGATTTATTTCCATGACTTATGATTATTGCCACACATTTTCATCCAATGGTATATTTTTGTTATGATTTCATAATGATTCTTTTATGGTCCTATATCCCTATAATATGATCTATGTTGGTATATCATGTTTTTTGTTCAGCTATTATGATCCCATGGTCCATTTAATAATGTATTCCCAACTTTTTTGTGTTTCCTCATATGGTAATGATATGATCCTTTATAATTTGCTAATATTTTTTCCCTTAATGAGCATTTTAGATTACCCATTAAGTCTTTAAACTCTCGAGGAACTTATTTATAAGAATATGTCTAGGAGTATATCATGTAAGGAGAAATTTTTTGGGAGATAGTTAAAGTCCATTATGAAATAATTTTTTTATGTCGATAATTTCCAAAGACACTACACCTTGGTATTATAGGAGTGTGATTATTTTTGATATGTAATGATTAAATTATGTGTCATGATGTAAAAGATATGTATGGAATATTTTGTTCTCTTCAGACCTTGTGGTGGCTTTTCTATTTATGGTTTGTATTTTTATGACTGGCATGCATAGATATACATTATTCATGTATTATTATTGGGAATGAATTTTATTATTCATTAAGATGTTGAGTTTTAATTTATAAAGGGTAATTCCTTATATATATATATATGTGATATTTTAACCTTAGTTCTAATTTCCAACACATGCTTTATTGAAGTTAGGCTGTGGGTATTACACTCTACCTCGTTTTCATTTATAGTGGAGCCTCTATGGGGATGGGTTGTGACATTATGGAAAAATCTAAGAGAAAATAAGTTATATGGGATGTTCCGAAAATCTAAATTTTTTACTTCAACATGTTTCTTTCCTTTGACATATTATCACCAAAATGGTATATCTATTGACCCTTCAAATATCATGTTGGTCAAATAATATTCTAGGACTATAACCAAAATACATAGTTTCCTTGGTGGGTAATGTTATTAATGATGTTGTGTTAAAAAATCATTATTAGATAATTTGTTAACCATTTTAACACATAAAGGGGTTAAAATCACATAGTCAACGAAATGTCAAGAATAATTTCTATAGTTCAAGAAAATATTGATTAATTTTCTAATATTGAATTTACTAGAAAGAAAGCAACGATTTTTCTTCCATATGGATGCATTTAAGAAATCACTAGGATGTTTCCATATGTATAATGAAAGGGTTTGGGACTATGTATCATGAAAACTCAAGTTCCATCAATGTAATTACCCAACACATGAATTATAGTTGTAAGTGGTAATATTTTCATTGAAAATATGGAAATACTATATCTATAGATAAATATTTCACATATATGCGGAATAAAATTGTTTTAAGTATATATTCCCATAGAGAGAACTCAAAATGAGGCAAAGGAGAGGGTTTTAATTACTCAAGGAATATTACTCTGTTATACACTATGAACATGGAAAATTAAACAAGATAACTAATGCATTGAGTATGAAGGTTCATGGAGTCTTATCAATGATAAGGGTATATAATGATTTGATACTCAATAAACTAGTGATCATAGACCTAAAACTGTGAAGGAAAATGGAAATATCAAATATTTAATAATTAATTTCTTAACCATATTTTCATTAGAATCTTAAAAAGAAAAATAAGTGTACAAGTGTCTATAAAAGAAGATTAAATTTATAAAATATTATAATTTGAATGATTATAATATTCAAGGAGACTTGATTTTGGGTAAAAGAATATATATACCACCAATACGAGAGTTAAAGAAATATTTTTTATTTGAATCTCAAAGAATAAATTTCTATATATACCCTAATAGCATCATTATGTATGGGGATCTCATGGAACACTTTTTAAGGTATAACATCAAGTGAAAAATTGTTGACTATACTACAAAATGACTGGTATGATAGTAAGTTAGTACTGAAAGGAAAATTTATAAAGGGGTTATGTAACCTCTTCTTATACCTATGTGGATGTGGGATAATATCATAGTGAAATTTATTTTATAGGTTTTCCTAATACTTCCAAGAGGAATGAAATGATATGGTTTATAATAGATTTCCTTAGCATGTCTACTCATTTTCTAAAAATATGAAGGGATGTCATCGTCGAGTGTCTTGTATGACTTTAAATTATTAATATGGTGAGTCTTAAGGGTTAAAAATTATCCATACTATATAATCAATATCCATGATTCACATAAAAGTTTTGTTGAAGTATTTAGAGGGGTTTTAACACAAAGTTAAATATTAGTACCACCTATTATCCTCAAATAGATGTGTAATTCAAAATAATTGTTCAAATATTAGAGGAAATGTTGTTTTCATTATCTGTTAAATTTCTAGGAACTGGGGAAAATATCTACAATTGGAGGAAATTTTATACAATAATAGTATTTTATCTATAAAATAAATGGAACCTTATAAAACTTAGTATTGGAAAAATTTTGTACCACAAATTGTTGGGATGAAGTTAGTGAAAGGAAGTTAATGGGACTAGAACTTATTTAAGATAAAATTGAAAATTTATAGCTCATTAAAAAATACATCAAATCATAACTAAGTAGACAACTTATGTTTATAACCAAAGAAAATAATTTTAATTACATGTTATAGATCATTTATTCTTAAAGTTTTTACCATGGAAGGGATTGATACGTTTTGGAAAGAAAGGGAAGATAATCCATAAGTACATTGGTCCCTTTGAGATATTATATCATATTAGAGTTATTTTATATTGGTTGGTTATGCCACAAAACCTCTCTAAAGTACATGATCTATCTTAGGTCTCGCTATTAAGAAAGTACATGTTATACCCTAAGAAAGTAATTAACAATAATGAAGTATAGATAGATCCTAACATATCATATGATGAATAAATGATTTAGATCCTTTAAAAGAAAGAGATTATGTTACTAAAAATATGGATAGAAAAATAAAGCTTCACTGTAGGAATTATAAAAATGGAGGAAGTGATGTGATATTCTGAGTAAGTAATGATGAGAATATATCCACATTTCTTCATGGACCAATGTATTGCTTAAATTTTTGGGGAGAAATTATTTAGTGTTGTAGAATAAAAGTCCTAACACTTCCACTCTAAAATAAGTAAACTTTTCTTATTTCATAATTATAGAACATTAAAAATGAAGTTAAAATACATTCCATAAAATTAAGGGCTATATATATAGTTTATATTAAGTCAATATGATCATTGTAATTGGTATGGTTATCTTAGGATCACTCATACGATAATAAACACTAAGAGGGAAGTGAATCGATGCTTATGAATTTTTCTGAACCTAAACACTCTCATAATTATTAAACACAATTCTATAAACCCTCACAAATATATAGAAAATAAAATAAAAAAAACATGTTTATTAATGAGGTTAAAATATTGAAAGGATAACTAAGTCCCCAATGTATTGTTATTTTTATCCCATACACACATATATCTTCTCCTATTATCAATAAGTCACTACAAGAAAGGGAACAAAATTGAACTTTTTACAAAGGATGGTTTCGACTAGTTATAATTCAAAACTAATAAAACAGAAAGATTCCACTTGAAGAATGATATATGATGTAATATCAAGCCTCTGCAAGCACTAAACCAAATTTTTACCTTCTTTTTATTCCTCCTTTTCATGTAGAAGACTAATTTTGTTTCTCCAAAAGGGATGTGTAAAATTATCCTAACACAGTTGCAGTAATCTCAAAAAACTACCCCACTCTATTCTTCTCAACTTTTATATATCCTTTCATGTGAATATCTCTCTATATTTTAATATGTAAATCCTACTTTAAAAAAATGGTGTTATCTTCTCCTTAATTCTCATCCAATACCAGTTAATTATTTTCTCTAATCTTATATTAAACCTCTAGTCAATGTTATAAGAAAATAAAAATATATTCTACTTTAAAACATATAAAAAAACTGTGGTTATTAAATCTATTCATTCCTTCATGAATGTTTTCATGAATAAAACTCCACATTTTGTCACCTCACTCCACATTATGAGTAAATTTCAATCTCCTTATAGTTAGAACAATCATGGTGTAATATCTCAACTCATGGTGCAGCTAACCCTCAAACAATATAACCAACTTAGGATAGTATTTGTATTCAATTTTATTTTGAACATGAAATTCTTCTTCATGGATCACAAAAAATTCATATTCATTAATTATTTAAAAAATTATCTTGAGTCATAGATTAAACATAAGTATCATGAAACGTAATTTATTAAGACATCATACCATTGTCCCAATTGAATTTCCAAAAATCCCTTAATTGTTTAAAGTGAGGATTCATAAAAAAGAAATGTAACTACATATCTATCCATAGTGTGAGTTATATATTTCTTACATATATATGCAATATATTTTACTCAACCATAATTTTAGAATATAGCTTACATAATAACTTACACATCTTACGTATCTCAAGAAAACTTATACCTTTTCTGTATTTCAATATTCTCTAGAACACATATTATGTATTCTTCAAAATTTATTATGTATAATGAATAATATTTCTTTATTTATTTTTTAGTTAACTCCTTAACATACATATTATATATTATATTACCCCCATGACTTTGATTCAAATTCAAACAACTCATACATAATATTTGGTAATTATTAAGTATCTACATAAGATGTTTTCATTTGATAATTTTCAGTATCTTACATATTCTATACCATTTCTATTTTTCTCTATCTACTCATAAGAAAATATTATGTATTATCCATAGAGTATATTACATATATAGGGAAAACTTATAATTTTCCAATTCTTCTTATTATGAAAATATACTATATATTTACATTTTTAGTTTTTTCAATAACCAAAGATTTCAAGAATCATCTCAAACCTTCTCCAAAACATCATAAAACAACTCTAGATTCATTAAAAACGTTTTTCAACACCTCAAACATACGTATTTACAAAAAATATAACATCATACTCAAGTGGGTTAAAAAAATTTCCCCATTTTTATTTTTTATCAATACCAACACATTCATTTTTTTCACATCACATCAGAAAATATACCCTTATTAAACTATGAAAAGAATATATAAATGAACCTCCTTTCAATCCCCTATTGAAAATAAATAAAAATAAAATATGAACGTTAAGGTATCAATATATTCAAATCAATTATCTATGAAGTAATCAACTCTAGGTCCACTTGATCTAAACTCGGTGTATAAAATAAGAGTAATTGGATCAGATATCAAAGTTTTACTTTAGTAATTCAACAGGATAAATCTGATCAAGTTTTTAATTAAGAAATGAGATAGTGGTTTTCTTAATAATTTTCCTACAGTTACTAAATAAACACATTAAAATAACCCATAAACAATAATTTTAGTACAGTCCCCCTATAAATTACTTATCCCCTTTATGTAAATATTTTAAACATCTCTGGGGATACAAGTAGCTAAATTTTTTCCCTTTTAGTTCCATGTTACACATCTCTCACTAATAAAAAATGATCCACCTAATGTGTACTTTATATTATAAACTTATACTTCCAAATATAAATTTTTCAGTCCCTTCATATCCAGTTCACCCTTATTATTTTAAATCGACCCATAATTAAATGTATTTGAAATGTATATCATAATTCTCTTTTACACTATAATATGTGATTCTTTTGGATTTTATTAGTACCTAAGACAAAGGGTAGCAACATAGATAATTAATCATCTTGATGTAGTCTAGTATAAGAGACTTTTAATTAATATTTTGAATACAATTTCATTCAAATTTTTCCCTTAATCACCTTTTCTTAGTATTGTGTCTACCTAAATTGGTGTAGAAACCCCTCTTGAATCCTTTATTCCAAATATTTTGGATGTACCCTAGTATATTTTTATTGTGAAATGACGATGTGACCAGAAAATTAGGTTATCAAAAAACCCAAAAAAAAATCATTTCATCATTTAAT
Source organism: Viscum album (assembly GCA_963277665.1). Lineage (NCBI taxonomy): Eukaryota > Viridiplantae > Streptophyta > Magnoliopsida > Santalales > Viscaceae > Viscum > Viscum album. The sequence continues at coordinate 1,779,150,557 of OY728151.1, read as the reverse complement.
GATATATCAAACTTATTTTTCATATTCTTATAAAATTATTCACATTTATAATCTTCATTTTTTGGAAAAATAAAATTTTATTAATATACATTACCATAGTGAGTGAGGTAGTTTTGGTCTTGTTCGCATATAAATTTCTATCCACCTACACTTTTTTTAATTCCATACTTCCCATATATTCATCCATCTGGAAGTACCAAGCTCTTAAATATCAAATAAAACCATAACGTTCCTTCTAAAATTTATACACCCTAAAGAAATTTTATTCTAGTATAAAACCATCAGGTTGGTCAAAACCCATTGGGCGCAGGTTAATGTAGTGGTACTGTAGTGGTACTATAGTAGTGGAGGCACCGTAGATCAGTGGGTACTGTAGCGGCGGCATGGCACTATAGCGGCGGCAGTACTATGCGGGTACTGTAGCAGGCGGGTTACTATTCACAGAATGGCTATTGCGCCAAAAATTTGAGCCTAAGTGATATGTAATGGGATAAAATTCCATTGGGCTTATGGGCTATGTAATGGGTTTCCCTCTACCTAGTTAAAAGAGGTCTTTACTTTGGTTTAATAATAAAAATTAGGCTTCATCCCCAACCTTTTAAAAAAAGGTTAGTTAATGTATGATTATTTATCTAGCTCACTATTTAGGAAAATAGATTTTACATCCATTTATAATTATTTATAGCGTATTTGATCTATATTTTCATAAAAATTTATAATATTTTCTTGTCTAGAAACATGATAAAATGTTTCATTAAAGGTAATTCATTTAATTTTTTAATATCATTTTCATACAATCATTTCCATGTCTCTAGAAATTTATCCTTCCTCATCCTACTTATTTTTAAAGACCTGTATTTTTCCAATTAAAATTGTTTCCTTGGTTCTAGGAAAATATTCCAATTTATATTGTTATCAATTTGATAAATATATTTACTCATAACTTGGATATACTTCTTATTCTCAAAAGATTTAATAACTATTTGGGGCTAAATACTCAAAAGAAAACAATTATGACTAGATTCCATGACTTTTGTCCTTTTTTCACTCATTTATTATTATTTCTAATAATGTTTTCAATATCAACATATTTAATTAGTTTAAAATTTAATCCTTTGTAATTATGATCCTCATCATCATTACTAGAGTAGACATAATCTATATCTTTTGTCTAAATCTGTATGTTCTCTACAGTTTCTTCAATTGACTTAGAACTCACAACAACATCCTCAACATCCAAAATAATTGATTTTTGGTATTTTCTTAATTTTAAATATATACCATGTAATCATTATCTATAATCCCCTTAGACATGTTTTTTTAGTATTTTTTTATGAGCTTTTATTTGTGGTATAACAAAGTAATGTTCCAACTTCACCTTTCTCATCAAACTTTCTACCATTTTTATTTTTTCTATTAATCAAATATGGGCTCCCAAACACCCTAAAGTGTTTTACAATAGGATATATCTTGGAAAAAAATTCATAGGGAGTCATAACTAAGTTTTTCCTTAAAATATATATGTTCTCAATAATTCCAGTAGTATTAATTGCATGAAACCGAAAATATCCTTAGGTTTCATTCTTTTACAGCATTATTCTATCCATATCCTCTGGATTTTTTTTCTTACATTTATCAACCTAGTTATGATGAGGGGTATATTGAGCACTGAATTTTTGTCAAATTCCATGTTTATAAATATATTCATAGAACTATTTTTAGTAATACTCAGTTTGATTATTGGACATCAATCACTGGAAAGACAAGCCTTTTTATTTCACTATAAGTCCTCTAGAACTCTTCAATATTTACAAGGATTGAGATTTGTGATACATGAACATGATGCATTTCATTATTGTGAATTCATCTATCAAATTGGTGAAGTACCTTTCTCAACTTGTTGAATTATTTTTATAGGTTCAAAAACATTAGAGTGGTCCATCTCAAGATCTTCTTTAGCTTCAATATCACTTCATTTGTAAATTTTGTTTATCATTTTTATTTTTTTAAAAGCATTATAAATAGTGGTAATGTATTCTTTCAAAATTGGGATTTTTACTATTCACCGATATATTTATTCATGTTCTTTTTGATAAGGTGGTCAAGTATTCTATAACATAGATTATTTTTTAGTTCTTGTCTAATGTAACAATTTTCCCTTGCTTCTCCAACTTGAAAAAGGTTACCTGGGGTTCATAACCATTTTGTTACAACTACCCCATTTTTTATTCTCTTAACAAAATAACCAAGTTTTATAAAGTTAACTTCATTTATAGAATTCCAAATTAGTCATACACTAAATAGATTATGGTTTATTTCATCAAAAAACTTGACATTGTAAAGACTAATATGATTTTTATTAAAATTGTTTATTCCAACTCCATAATATTTAGTGAAATATAATAGTAAAATATTACATATCCTACTTCATATCTTTCAATATTTTTCAAATTGTTCATATCAATTATCATGTGATAGGAACATCCACTATACATGATCTATAGATTCTTAGATTTTCTTAATTTCAATGAAACTTCAACAAAATTTTCTTATTTGTTGTTCTAGTTTTCATTCAAAACATTTCTAAATTTCTGATAAATATTTAACTAATCTAGAATAAATATAACACATCCATCTGAGGCTTTTCCAATTTTATCACACCTCCACACATCTCTACTAAACTCCCAAAACTATTTTTCACTTAAAATTTATTCTTGGGATTTTGAAGATCTTGGTTTATTATCATTTGTAGTTGTTGTATCCCCCTTAAATCTTACTTTATTATAAGTCATTCTAGATACAATAATTACCAATAATTGTAATTTTTGGCTAAAAAACCACAACTCCATATATAACCATGAAACTACTTATTTTAATAAATGGTCTACTACTAAATGGGTTTATGTCTAGCTCTATTATCATTATTAAATTGATTTGATCCAACCAAAACCTTTCTTGGGATTATTTCTTGAGGTTGTTAAACTAATATGGACTAATTTCTTGAAATTTTCTATTTCCATATCTAAGTAAAGTTTTCATTTTCTTTAGACATTTTATTTAATCTAGATTTCTATTGAATACTAGATTTTTATTTATGTTTGGATTTCTATTCAGATATGGATTTATTATATTTATCTGTTTCATTCCCAATATCCTAAACACTGGAGGAACATTGCGATTACTTCTTGGAACACTCAAATTTTCTAACAACTTCCTTACTAAAGTCAATTGTTGGTTTCTCTTTATGTTTTTTCATTTTACCAATATTCATTTTTGTCCAATAAAAAATTTATCTCCAAGAATAATTATGGAAGTCATATCATCAATTATTTTCTATTTACCTATATTCCTAGAAATTAGTTTTTGAATTTCCTTGATCATACCCTATTTCTGAATTTTATTATGTTTTCATAACTTTTCTTGAGATGAAAAATTTCTTCTCCAAGTCTTATAATCTTTATGAAGTGCATTTTAATCTACATTCTCATGATAAATAATTTATATGTTTCTAATTCTTCTAAAATATACTAACTATTGATTTGTTATAAATATTATGATAATTCAACTTATTATTCTTCGTATTCCATGAATATTTTTAGATAATATTCTCTAGGTTCTTTCTCATCATTAACACTTTCTTAATTATATGATATATCTTATTTCAACTAACAGAAATTTCCTTCTGAATAATTTTTCTAAAATTCTATTTTAACCCTTTTACTAAATTTTTTTCAAAGAATATATTAATGGTGACCTTCCTGGATACTTATTCATCTTCACATTTAGTCCTGATTTGTTAAGTATAATTGGAATAAAAGTGGTGAATTATTTCATAATTAAAGAATTTCAAAGGAATATTACCCTTATATTTATACATACCATGAGTAATGTTTCTTGAAATTAGTGATAGAGTTTCTTAAAAATATTCGATAGTTTTATCTTCATCAAATAAACCCCTATCATATTTGATTTTAAAGTATTTAATGTTTTTAAATGAAATTTTTTTCTCCTTATTGAGATTTATTTTAAGGGAAGTTCATCTTCTTATTTAATAATTTATAAGTGTGTTATAAAGTTCGAAAATAGTAAAATCAAAAATATATCTATATTTAAGAACTAAGATATTAACATCAAACTTTTCATGAATAATCCTCATGAATTTATTGACAATAGTATAATCTTCAAGATTCACACTATATCCTATAATTGTACCTGTAATCAAATAGAATATGGTAAATAATTAATTAAACATTTTTTCTTCTTGTATTATAATGTATTCAAATTTTTGTCTTATAATTTATAAATTGGATTCCTTTACCTTATTGTTTCCTTCATAGATACCGTGAATCTTTTTCCAAATAGAATATATTTTTTTACCCCCCCCCCATTACTTTTGTAGGTTACTTTTGTGATTAAAATGATAATAAATCAATTTTCCTATCCATAAATTTCAATAATCTTTTTATCTATAGGATACCAAGTTGAAGTCCCACCTGAAGCTATGCACCTATATTGGATAGAGTTGATAACATCAAACCCAAGAGAGATAAGATATAGTATCATTATATTTTTATAAATTTGAAATTATTTTTTATCAAATGTTGGAATTCCTTTTTTATTGATAGAGTGGTGTGGATCCCTGAAGAATAGGAGAGAGCCTGTAGGTAGAAATCCTGGAATTAATTCTGATATTTCAGATCACTCAAATGGTGATAAAAATTAAAATGTATAGAATCAATGTTTATGAATTTATTTGTTCCAAAAATATCTTGGGCTTATTCAACACAATTCACTCAATACTTAAAAAAAATTCATAAAATAAAATGAAAATAGAATGTTTTTTAAATGAGGTTTGTTTCCAGAAAGGATGACTATGTATTCATTATGTTTTGGTTTTTATCCCTTGAACACTAGATCATCACTCATTATCAATAAATCACTATATGAAATGGAATGACATTGAACCTATTACAAATTTTGTATTCAACTAGTTAAAATCTAGTATCAACAGAACATTAATATCCCTCTTGAATAGTGATCTATAATGTAACCTCAATCCTTATCATGGGATAAAACCAATATTGATCTTCTTAATATTCCTCCTTCACATAAATCATTCTTATTTTGTTATTCTCAAAAGGATTCCTAAAATTCTCCTCCTCCTGTTGTAGAAATCTCAAAAAAAAATATGTTCTCTATTTTCTTCTCACCTTTTATATATCATTACATGATAACATCATTCCATATTTGAATATAGAAATACACCTTAAAAAATGGAGGCACTATATTATCATTAATTCTTATTCAATACCGGTCAATGATTTTATATAATCTAATATTAAATATTCATTTAAACTACAAAGAAACTCAATATTTATTCTTTTTTAAAACTTCCAAAAAAAATCATGGTTGATAAATATACCAACATTAGAATGTATATTTTCATGGGAAACATTTTTTGTGCATCACACCACCTTAATATGTAAGGTAATTCTCACTCTTCTTATAGTTATAACAGACACAATGTGGCATCTCAAATCATATTGAAACTAATTCTCAAATAACAAAACTGGTTTCAGTTGGTATTTATCTTCAAATAGTTTTACAGGACAACTTTCTCCTTCATGTATCACAATAATTTAATCTTCATTAATTCTTCATGATTCCCATTTTGAATCATGGATTAAAAAAATCATCATGATATGTAATCTTTGAATATCATCATAGCATCACCCTAATTAAATTTCTTGAAATATCCAAAAAATTAAAGTGTTGATTCATACGTATGAAATATAGTATAATATATATCCAAAGTATGAGTTCAAGACTTATTATGAATTTATATAAGATGTTTAAATTTTCCACATTTATAATATACATTATATGTATGCACTTACACATCTTACATATATAAAGTATCCTAATTCCTTTATTGCATTTTCATTTTATTTGGAACACGTATTACATATTCTTACTAATTTCTTATGTACTATATATAAGGTTTCTTATTTTATGGATTTTATATTATACTAAATAATATAAATCTTACATATTATAGTACTCTCATGAGTTTTTCACAAAACTAAACAACACATGTGTAAGATGTGGTACTTCTTACATTTATGTGGAAGATATTGTCCTTTTTAAATTTTTAGTGAGCATATTTTTTATTCTTTTCCATTTCCATTTATGTCTCTAATCAAAGTGAAATCTTACTTATTATCCAAAGAGGATCATACATACATTGGGAACCCTTTTCCTTTTCTAATTTCACTTCTTCTGGAAATATAATACATATTTTCTTGGTTGGTTTTTTCAACAACCTGTGATTTCTAGATTCATATAAAACCTTATAAAAACATATTATAGAAACTCCAGATTCATTCCAAAAAAATTTCTCAATATCTCAAACATATATATTGAAAAAAAATACAACATTATCCTTAAGTCAGTTCAACAGGATGTTGTTGGAAATATGGTTGTTACAATAGTAACATGACCATAGTAATAGTAAAGTGGTAGTTATGGTTAATTAATTAAATAAATATATAAGTAAATAAATACCAATATATAAATATATAAATAATGTAAATGAATATTTAAAATAATAAATATATTTTTAAAATTCAACTAACTCAAATAAATTAATTATTTTAAACAGTTTTTTATCTTTATTTATTAAACTCTGGTGTTTTATATTCATTTTAAATATTGAATTTATAAATATAAAATGGATAAATCTAAAATTAAAAATATGAATTTCATAATTTTATTATATTTTAAAAATACATTGTTAACGTGTTAATACTAATTAATTCAATTTAATTAAAAATTTAATTAGAAAATAAATCTAATATGTAATGAACATAAAAATAAAAAACATGTTTTATAATTTTAACACGATTTAATATATATATATATATATATATATATATAATTTATTAATGATATTTAATTTAATCATGTTGGGGTTTACAATTCCTTATGAAAATTAATCAAAGACTATTAAAATATTAAAATGGTTATGAGTTCCCTATCATAATCCTATATAAACTCAACTAACTACTAGTCTATCCCTTCTAAATTAGATTGGGTTTGGGATTAGGATACCCTAATCCTACTATCTAAACCATACACAAATATAAATAAGGTTTTCAAATCATTATTGTAGCCACAAAATGACACAATTAACAATTAGTCAAACCCTACTTAATTGGGTTGGGTTTAGTATACCTAAAGTACTAATATGATATAATGGAATAGGAGGTCGGGAAATCGAATTGGAAATGAAATTTAATGGCCTAAATTTTCTTGAGTCCTTACCTTTTCATATCTCAAGTTTTACTGGATAATGGGTATTTTTTATAGTACTTTTTGAGTTTTTGGAAGGATTATATCAATTTTGGTTAATTTTAAAAATTTTGGGTTTTAATTTTATTTAAAAATTTTGGATATGTCTTATATATTTTATATTTTAGAATACTTTGAAAATATATTACACATAGAAATTTTGTTAAGTGAAAAATATTTATTTCTTACACCTTGATTTTAAAAAGACTAGAATATTTTACCCAATGAAATATATATTATGCATTGATTTAAAAAATAATGTGTACTAATAATTTATTAAGTATTCATTATAATTTATTATTAATTGACTAAAAAATATTACATAACCTCTATTTATATCTTACTTATTCAAAAATATTATGTATTTGATAAAAATATATTATGTATCTTTCACAATTACAAAATATATTATGTATTGATATTATAAAAAGTATATTATATTATGTATCAAATATATTTTCAGGGTTTTAGTTTAATTAATAAGTAGTTTAGTTGGATTTATAATTATTACGAAAATTATTTGATTGAAATGTTTGATATTTATTTAAAAGTTGAAAATATTATTATTTAAAATATTTTATTTAATAAATTTATAATATGGTCAAAGGTAAATATGACATTTTGTTTAAGATGGATTTTTTCATATTAATATTTATTTTTATGTAATTAATATTTAGATAATATTATTTATTTATTTTAGAAACAAGATGACTATGATGGAATATAAACTATGAAATTTATTTATGAGATTGAATTTATTTGGTATTTAAGTATAAAGAGTGGAATGATGATGTCATGACATGAAAAGGGAAATTTGGGATTTTGTAATTTGTGTATAAGTGGGAAAGAAATAGTAATAAATGAAAAAATGATGAAAATGGTGGGTGTATTCAATATACATATTCATAAAAACAAGGGGGAATTAAGTTTTAGAGGGTATGGAATTGTCGATTTCTTGAAAAATAAAAAAACATAAACCATTTATTAAAATATTAATAAGCGATGGTATATATATAATTAAATTTCAATAAACATTTTAAGAAGTTAATAAAATATAAAATTACAATAAATGATATATGAGTTAAAATAGGTTTGTGGTGGATTATATTTCAACAAAACTATAAAATTAAAAAAAAATTGGAATTTTGAAGACTCTTATAGAGGTAGAGTTAATTTATTGGATGGAGAAACTTTAGAAGACCTTTTTTCTTTGTTAGAGAAGTGGTAGTGATTTCCTATAGGATGGAAGTAAGGTTTTTCGAAGATCTGAATTTATAATGGATGCATCATGGTGGTTATTCTATTGAAATTTCATCTGGTGTTGTGATCACGGAAAGGAGGTATTGTATGCATTTATCTGACTCATAGAATGGTGTTTTTAGGAATGGGTTATGGCATAGGGAAAACATTTTCTTACTGGTGAATGGTAGTCTGGATGATAAAAGAAACCAGTGAATAGCATATACACAATGCAATGAATAGACTCACACAATTATAGGGAGTCAGTGAAACTAAATGATCGAGTGAGAACACGTTATTAAGGTGTCATGTGATTACTTATGTTAGTGATCTACATGTATTCTTAGTTATAGTGATTATAACCTTATATTTATGGTGAAATTAAAGTGTGTAATTTTTTTCCTACAGACATAACAGAAAATTTCATACCATATTAAACCTTATAGTGATCTTTAACTACTTTAATTTATCTTTATTGTTTTCATGTGAATTTTTTGTAAGTTTGTAGTTAATAGGATTGATTGTACAACCCATTTAAATAATTAGGGTGAAGTTGTTTCTTATACGTTTTCATACATTAAATTTGAGAGGATTCCTTCTGGTAGCCTATTTCTTCCAGTGCGGTCTTCTAGTGGAAAAACTTCCCGAGTGAAAAGTTTGCGCGAGATTATCAAAAAAAAATTAAGCACATAAAATAAAATGGTGGGTCATGATTAATGAAAAAAATAAATAAATATTAATATAATAAATAATATTAGTAAATTGGGGACTTTTCTATTATTAAATGAAATTTAAAATAAATAAGAACGTGGGTTAAAATATTTGATCTTTTTGAATTTTAAAAAATTATATATAATATATAAATTAATATATTTTTACCCATTTATTGATTTTTCAATATGTAATATATAAATATTTTTTTAGTATTAGTTTATCTTACTTATGAAGGTATTTTATGAAATTTTATTGAACCATGTTTTAGATAAATTGATGTCGAGTGGTTATATTTTTAGTACAAATAATAGTTTTGGAAATCACATTAATTCATGATTCAAAATAATATATATATATATATATATATATATATATATATATCCATATTTAAACATTTTTTCCTTCATGGGGATAAATCAATATTTTTGAATGGAGAATGGATTTTAGAAAATGGGTATTGTTAATAATGAACAAATATGGGAAGTGAATGAGCTTCTTTTAACATATGGAATTCTAAGATTTCTCAAATCTTATTGAATATCCAATAATTGATATACAGTTAAATTTATTAAGATACCCTAATTTATCTAAACATTAAATTTTTATCTCTTTGAAGAAAATAATTGGAATTATCATCAATTTAATTTGATTGTTAACCCTTTGAAAGTAATGGTTGGATTTACCATCATCTTCTTTAATTTAAAACTCTCCCTATAAACCTTAAATATGGTATTTCTTATACAACTCTAAACTTTTAAAATATACCACTTAGATAATCCTTAAGATATGGAAATTTCTTACTCTCCTGATGTGTGTTTGTTTCATTTCTTTTCAATATTTTTTTTATCATGCCTTGTTCAGTTATTTATTTTCTTATTAAAATTTAAATTAAATTAGAATTATTATTCTACAATGTTGTTATAATTATAATTTTTTATATATTATGTGGGATCCCATGGGAGATGGGAAGTATCATTGAAAAGGATTTGAAGTGGGGGATCCAGAATGATAATTACAGATATAAAATTTGAACATTTTTTAATTAGATTCCCACTATTATATCTTTATTAAACATGTGTGTTCTACTATATTAAATTGATGATATTATTATTAATCTTACATGTATATGTTGTTTTATTAAAATGATAAGTTCTATAAGAAAATTATATGATTAAATGGGAAATAAAGAGGAAAAGATAATGACATATAAATATATAATTAAGGTTAATTTTATAGATAATATCTCAATAATGAATGTAAATGGGATGAAAATTAGGAATTAATATTAATTTAAAGAAGTATTGTTTTAACTAAAATAATTTAGGAACTTCTAGGGTCATGAGTGTTTTCATTAGTGTGAATACATATTTTATTATAATTTTTTCATTATAAAGGTGGGTAGGAGGCCAGGTTATGTCTTAGTTATATAAATTTAAGTGGCTGTATTTAATCATTAAATCATTTAATTTATTTTAGTAATTAATTAGAGTATTTTAAATAATTAATTAATATATAAGTAAATAGTTTAACATAGTGATAATTACTCTATCATAAATTGATTTTGTTAATTTATATCATGTTGTTACACATATTACCTTCTCATGTGACACTTATTGATTATTATTATTTGTGTATGTTTTTTTTATAATTCATTGATTTTCTATTCCTTGCTAGTATTTTCTGTTATTTTATGTGCTTAATTTCTAAATTGATTTCTTTTATATATTTTTTATTATCTTTTTTTGTTTTTGATCTTATTATACATTTATATTGTAATGGATTTTATTTTTTTGTATACCTAGATGATCTATAAAGGTTTTAGGCATAGTGAACCTATACATGATCTGTAATTTCTCTTAGTTATTTCATTTATAGTTCCTATAGGATGAAATGGATTATGATTTATGATATGAATTTATATAAATACACAAGTTATAATGGATTAATGTTTAGTGTATGTATTCTTGTGTGTTTATTGTTTTTTGTTTTGTTTTTTTCTTTTTGTGTTTGTATTTATGTTTTTATTAATGTATTTGGGATGTAATGGATCAAGGTTATGACATGTGTATTAATTTATTGGTGGCAGATGATTAAGTTTATGATATTTATATGTAAACTCAAGTGGTGATGGAATAGGTTCATGTCATGTATTTGGGTTGGGATGGATCGAGGTTATATAATGATTCATTGAGGTGATGGTTATGGAAATATAAATATAATGGCAATGATGATGTGATGATATGGTGATTATGGCTATAATTATTTTTTGGTGATGTGGTGGTGTGATGTTTTTGGTGATCTGGAGGCTTTGTGATATGAATATTATGGAAATAATATCGATGATATGATTATAATGACTAAAAGAGCGGTGATTTTTTTAAACCTAATCTTGTAATTTTAATATGATTAAGGAAACCCAATAACATCCTCTTTTATTTTGCTAATACATAATAAATGACTCAATAAAGTGTTACTTACAAATATTATAGTTATTATATTTACTTCAATATTTACTTACAATGTTAAAGTGTGTTCGTGATCTTTCCATTTTCTCACTTAGTTTATTTCACTCATGTCTGTGTCGATACATTTATTTCACATAGATATAGAACTATTTATAAATATCATCGTAATAAGTAATCTCAAGTTATCACCCCTATAAACTTTACTGAGTTGTTTATAGGATATATTGATAGATATTTGGGGATATTATAGTTCGTACAGTAAGAGTAGAGCCTAGGAGGTCAATCTATCATTACCTTATTGCATTGTATTCATTATCATATAGTGAATATTTTGTAATAGGTTTAATAAACTTTTAATATATTTTAAACATAGTTGATTGGTAGATCCACTTTAATATACTTGTATTTATGAGGGTAATGCCTCTCATTTTTATGATAGATACCCTTAGTGATAGTCTTCAAATAATAGCCTATTTGAGGTAGGCCTCGGGGGGTCAAACTTATCTCTGTTGCTGACCCAAGAGGGGTTTCAATAGGGTTGTCCTATGAAAAGGTGGTATCAAAGTTTCTTTATGAATTATGGAATGTATTTTTGAGTTAATAACAGGTGAGGATTTCATGGATTCTATAGTGTAATAGTGACATTTTAACTAACTAGTAAGGAAGGTGGGGGACTGGCTATAACATTATTATTTAGGGTCCCTTGTGAATGATTCCAGAACCCTTAATTTGATGAAGGTTGGCTAGGATCCAGATATCATGGTCCATTTTATCCTATGTAAGGATCGTGAAAACCAACCAATCATGTTTAGGAGGAAAGTTGCACTGATTTTAGGGTATAAAATTAAAAAATGGTGCATGAATCATTTTATTCGGTTTCTTTTAAGTTAAATTTTTATTTTTAAAATATTTTTTGTGTTTATTTATGTTATCTAAAATATTATTATAATTTAGTCTATATAATTATTTTTTATTTATTTTTATTAAATTAACTCATTATAGATAAGATATACTTTCTTAAAATTCAATAAATGATATGATGTTTGATTTTTTTAATATTTATTATTAGTTTTTAAAATATTAATATTAAAATAATGAAAATTAATGTAATTGCCTGAACTTTTATAAATGAAATTCTTTTTTTAATGAATAAATGAATTATTAAGTAATGTAGTTATAGAAAAAAATGCACTACTTTGGTTATTTTGGATTTTTTATATGATCTATTAGATTTAGAAGGTTATTAATCCTCATAACTTTGATAAAATATTCATTTTACAGTTACTATTAAGATTACTTATATTAATGGTTATGATAAAATCCAACTGACATATAAGGAAGGTGTGGTGGCCTCAACGAGTAGGATCTTACCCTATGAATCCTACTTATCAAAGCTTCCATGGGAGATAGAATCATTGGGATTTAACCTTGATCAATCCCAATTTCAGATTTAATAACTAAATCATGAGTGATACTTTATATGGGAGAATTTAAAACTCATTGAGATCATAGCCCAAACCATGTTCGCCAAACCACCCCAAGAAAATCTCACCATCGTACACCTCACCCTTACGGAATTCACTAGTGTAATAAAGGAATATGAATATAGACCCTAATAGTATGAATTTATATATTTTATTTCAATAAAATAATGGTTATATTTATTTCTTTTTATTGTTACTTAATAGAGGATTAAATAATTAGCTTGATAAGCACCCCATAATTCTACATGGAAAATGGGGGTTCAAAACCCATTGGGGCGCAGATACTGTAGAATCACTGTAGCGCTACTGTAGCATCCAAGATACTGTTGCAACGGTGGAACTGTAGTAGCGGCAGGGGTACTGTAGCAGCGGCGGTTACTATAGCAATGCGGGTACTGTAGCAGTATTATTCACAGAATGGGTCTTGGGCCAAAAAATTGGGCATATGGGCTATGTAATGGGCTAAATGCCCACTGGGCCTATGGGCTATGTAATGGGTCTCCCTCTACCAAGTTAAAGAGGTCTTTGCATTGTTTCAATAATAAAAATGAGGCTTCGGCCCCAACCTTTAAAAAACATTAGCTTGATAAAAATTAGATATTTATATGGTGAAACACAAATTATTTTTTTGGGAATTATATAGTTTCAATGGTGACACTCTTTATGATGAATTCAATAATTTTATAAACAAATTTTATTTCAATAGAATATTCTTATTAAATGATATTTATTTAAATATAAATTATAATGTCATTTTATGTAGTCAAATGAAATTTTTATAAGGGTCAGAAAATTGTTATTGTAAAAAAATTGAATTTTTCAATAAATGATAATTTTCATTTAAAAATGTAAGTTATTAAATTTAGATAATTATTGGTATGAAATTAATTTTATTTTTTAAATATTCATGTGTAAATTAACCAATAGTGAATTTTTCATAATTTAAAAAGATAGTTGAATTTTTGGGTCAAAAATCAATATAGTCTAAATATACGGTATGTATTATGACATCATGAAAGCCAAAAAAAATTATTTAATAATATAAAAATTAATGACAAAAAAATTATTTTCCCATTTAAAACAATTTCCCTTTCAAGTTATATTATTAATTTTAAAAAACCTTATTGAATCCTCCAATACATATATTATATTTTAAGATTTTAAAATCAATTATTTATAAACATGACTCACTTCCACATCACCAAGGGTATAATTTTAATGATTTTGGTTCCTAGAATTATAAAATAATGAAATCCACCTCTATTTGGTAGAAACCATGGGCAAAAACCAAGGTATTATTAATGGTTTAGATAAATTTATTATATAGAGTCCAAAACCTAAGTTTGGAAATTAATAAAAAAATTCCCCTCACTTTGGATATATAAACCTTCCCAACCTCCCATTCCTCTTCATTAAAACCCCTTGAATAATTAATTCACTCTAACCTTGCCTCTCTATATCTCTCCCAAGGTTCCCCCATTCTCTTAATAATCTCCTCTCAATCTTTTAGAAGTTCCCTCTCAAGGAAAGGGATCCTCTCCTTCACCTCTTTATTCAAGAACATTAATTAAATTATACCTTTTTTCAATTGTTCATATACAGATATGTTTTTAAATAAATAAATTAAGGACTTTATGATCTTAAAGTGTTGAGATAACCCTTTCACTCTTGTTTAATCCTTCCATGAATCTTTATGTACACATGTTATGCTGTCAAAATTATCCTACAATTTTCCATACCAAACATTTTTGTGGTGAATTCCCATCCCCATTTCTACTCAAAAGTATTCACCTAATTGTAATTATCCTTCATTTATTAGTTATTTCAATGAATCTAACCCACACTCCTTAATTTTGGGGTTTAACTTTTTGAAATACATCCTTTCTTTGTATGTTCTATGTGGCACAATTATGCATATACGTGATATAAAATTGATGGATGGGCCTAGAATTATATAGTCCTCCAAGGCGTTGGGTAATGTTTTTATCTCTTGAGATTCCATGTGTAGTGAACAAGAGGTTATCCTAATCACACTATGTTATAATTTATTAGTGTTTATCCTTGACTTATGTTTATGATGTCATGTTTTATGTTATTTGTACATTCCTATGTTTCCTTCATGTTATCATATTATATCATTCTTTTATGTTCATGATTATTATTATATCCCCTTTATGTCTTTTTTATATGCCTATTGACTCACATGAATTACTTTCACCCTGTTATGCTTTGATTATTTTCTTAATCTGATTTATATCTCAACCCCTTCTTATGTACATCCCCAGGTTATCCCACGTAGATTTAAAAGATCCAAGAAATATAATGGACATGTTTTATAGATTTTAAATAATGATTTTTTACTAAAGTTTTAATTTATTATTTCTTATACCTAATTTACAAAATACACTAGGCCTTGTGATCTTATGAGGTTTTATTAAGTCTATATTTATGTAATAAATCATGAATTAAGGTGTATTAAAGACATTAGATGTCATAATTGACAATCCTATAACAACATGTTAGGAACTAAAAGTGTTATTTTAATGTATTATTCTAATATGATATAATTAATAATGAAGCATGCTAAATGTATTTTTATTTCTAAAAAAATCTAGAAGATTTATGGTTTAATAATTCCTTTTATGAATTATTAATTAAGTCAAATGTATTTTTTAAATAAATATTCCCAAAATACTTTTTTAGATTCTAATGTTTCTTAATATGAAATTTTATTTATGTGTTAAGTTGAACTAATAATTTGGGAAATTTTTTCATTTAAATGAATGTTGTAAGTGTGGGTTTATTAAATTGATAAGTATGGTAGAGTTTTAATTTTTTGTTACTTTGTATGTATAAGTTAATGTATGTTGTGAATAATATCTAACATGTATTGTGTCAAAATGGAATTAATCATTCCTAATTTAAATTGATAAATAATGTGATGTGCATGAATTGACTATTGTAGATAGCTTGTCAAAGATTGTTAAATTCTATAAACAATTTGATATGTAGGTATTTTAAATTATGTGACATGTCAATTTTCGTTTATATTATGTTGAGCATGATGAGCTATGAATTTTAAGATTTAAATTATCTATATCATTTATTATTCCATGAATTGGTTAAGTATGAGGCATGAAATACAAACATGTGGAAATTAAGTAAATAATTAAAAAACAAGATAAATTTATAATGAATAAATTAATAATGAGAAAGTATTACGATATGATTATTAAAATAATGTAGTAATAATGTGAGAATTGGATATGAATATACAATTTAAGCCTCCCATGAAATAATATTTCTAAGGATATTTTAAAATCATGTTTTAAGCTATTATTTTGACTCGTAAATATTGGTATGTCATTTTGATGATATTATTTTCATAAGCCTTAATAAAGTTATTAATTTACCATTTCAAATTCAATATTTGTGAAATAAAGCATTATAAAATTATTTTTTAAGTCCTTCGAAGGATTCTATATGGAATTTCAAGGAGGAGTGGTTAATATGGATATGTTTTGGGGAAACTTTATTGTGGTTAGTTGTTATTTTCTTATTTCTATTTGTTATTTTTTAATTAACTAGTTTTTATTGTTTATTTAGATACTATTTTATTATTTTCTAACTATTTTTTCTTATTTATTTGTTGTTAATTATTGATAACCATTGTTTGATATTTTCTTTTTTTTTATTTGATAGGCGCATATTTATTATTTGATTAGCAGTTGGAAGATATGTTTCTTGGAATGATAGAGTATTTCATTATGCATATTTAATTAGTGATCGATGATGATATTAGTTCTTGTTATAATTTATTTGGTTGATTTCTAAAACCGTATACATAACACATTAAATAAATTAAATTAGTAATCAAAAGATAAGAGTGTAAAAATATGTTAGTCCCTATTTATTTAGGATAACATATAGTAATTGAAGAAGTATTTATTGATATTTGACATTTCTTACTACTGGGTTCTTGATTTTTGATACCTTATACATTATATTTGTTGTGATTTAAAACTGAGACCTAGATTTAGGTTGGTTGAATAAATCCAAAGTTATTTTAAAATTTATCTTGAAATTTTATTTAAAAAATGGAGGGTGTGTGTTTATTTCAGTAAACATAAATGAACTTTTCCATTACTAAAATTAGTAACCATAATTTTCAAAAAAAAAGGTTTTTTTAAGAAACATAAGGGTTATGAATGGTTTATAATTTATTTCAGTTATTATTAAATTTTCATTCCTTGTTGTGTTTGGTTTTCCTCGGTGGGTAAGTTTCTATTAGAGAGGTATCTCCTCATGGACAATAAGATTTAGGTCTCTCTCTTTTTTAGTTGGGTATGGATTCTAGAGGGAAAGAATCATTTAATAGGAATTTAATATGAATATCCAAATATAATTTTTCTTTTCTTAGGTTGGTTTCCCTTATCCTCCATGACTTATTTCAATTTTGAAAGATGGGAATTATTTGGGAGGTATCAATTGTAAAGTCCCAAATATTCCCTAGTCCATTATCATTTATCAAGTGTTTTAGGTGTTCAAGGATGTTTTCTTGATGTTATAAAGGTATAGGGAGGCTTATATCAATTTAATTTAATTGTATGTTTTTATATTAAAATTTTATTTCCAAAATTTGGCTAAGTCTTAAATATTGTGTATTATAAAAGGGTTTGACATTATATTATCCATGGAATTTTTGTTTAGTGAAAAATATTATGTATTGAAAAAAATATATTACACATTGATTTTTAACAA
Source organism: Viscum album (assembly GCA_963277665.1). Taxonomy (NCBI): domain Eukaryota; kingdom Viridiplantae; phylum Streptophyta; class Magnoliopsida; order Santalales; family Viscaceae; genus Viscum; species Viscum album. Next base: position 1,779,132,544 of record OY728151.1, on the reverse strand, counting down.
AGTTGAATATATTACAAATTAAAATATAATATATGCATCTATTTAAAAAAATATTATGTATTAATAATTTCTTACACATTAGTTATAAATTCTTGAAAATTGAATAAAATATATTACAAAAAATCTATGTATATATTATGAATTCCAAAATCATACATTTTTTATAAAAATACATTAAATATCTCTTACATTGATAAAATATATAAAGTATTGGTATTTCTACAAGATAAATTATATTATGCATCAAACATATTTTTATAGTTTTAGTTTAATTAATTATTAGTTAATTATTTATTTGAAATAATTTGGAATATATTATTTTTTTTATTTTTTTATTTATAATTATTATGAAAATTACTTAATTGGGATGTTTGATATTTATTTAAATGTTAGAAATATTTTTATTTAAATTATTTTACTTAATTAATCTATTAGATGGTCAAATTTGTAAATTGTATTTTTTTAAGATAGAATTTTTGAATATTATTATTTTGTTTTAATGTTACTAATATTTAGAACATATGATTTATTTATGTTAAAAACATCAAGAATATGATGAAAAATAAATTATTTAATTTTTTTAGGTGAAATTTATTTGTTGTTTAAACATACTGAATGGAATCATGATGTGATGACATACAAAACGAAATTTCAGAATCTAGAATTCACATATGATATGGTATAAATAATAATAAATCAAATAAAATTTAATGATGAAGATAGTGGGAGTATTCAACATACACCTTCATAAAAATAAAGAAAAAATAAGCATTAGGGGGGTTGAAATTAGAGATTTCATGGAAAATAAAAAAATGTGATATGTTTCTTAAAACATTAATATTAGATGTTATATGTATATAAATAAGAATTTAAATACAATATAATAATTAATAAAATAAAAAAATAAAACATGTGTTGAAAAAACAAAATAGAAAATAAAGGGTGGGGTGAGATGCATGAAAATAAAAATTATATTAATATAATAACTAATGGTATTAAAGGGGGATTTTATCATTAATAAATAAAATTTAAAAAAAATAAGGGCATAGGTTAAAATCTTTGATCTCCATGAATTTTAAAAATTTATATATATCATGTAAATTAATATATTTTTACCCATTGATTGATTTTTCAATATGTAATATATTACTCATGAGTTATTTAATATAAATAAATTTTTAGTATTTATTCATCTCCTTTATGATTAAATTTTATATAATTTTAATGAAACGTTATTTTAGAGAAATTATTGTAGAGGAGTTAGATATTTAGGATAATTAGTGGTCTTGGTGATCATGTTATATTATACTTCAAAAAATTATATTTCAACGTCCATATTTAAACATTTCTTCTTTCATGGAGGAAAATAAACAGTGTTGAATGAAGAATAAATTGAAGCAAATGTTTTTGTAGTGGATAACAAAAAAATATAGGAAATAAATGATATTTTATCAAAGTTAGGGATTTATAATAATTCTTTTATCTTCTAGAATAATCATTGCTTGACATGTAGTGAAATTTATTAAGTTACCCTCATTAAACCTAACCATTGACTTTTTTCCCATTGAATATGATGATTATAATTATTATGAATATAATTTTATTATTAAGACTTCGCATATGATGATTGGATCTACCATCATCTTCATTAATTTGAAATTAATTCAATAAACCTTAAAGTTTTGAATACTTTTACCGCTCTTAACTTTGAAAATCTACACGTTAGATAACCCTTCAGATATAGAAATTTATTTCTCTCTCTATGTGTTTTTATTTCATTTATATTCTAAATTATTTAGTATTACTCTTCATTTATTTATTTTTTTGATTCTTCAAATTTTAGTTAAATTAGTTAGATGTGTAGCTTGAGCACATCTATTATAAGAATATGGTTACCAATGACTCTATTGGATACCAATTAAAAGTTATTGAAACTCAAATGTAATTTCCCAAACTTGGGTTCCACTAAACCGGTTCCCCAAGTCAGCTTATCACATGACCTCAAGCATGCATCCCCATATGCCAGAGTTTTTCGACTAGCAGTGAGTGTCTAAGAGTAATTTAGGGACACTATACCCTATTTTTAGAGTAATCCATAGTAGAAAACATATAAAATAGTAGAAACAACCTAGAAACACCAATGAATATGTATAGAAAGCCATCACCCAAAATGGGTACAAACTACAACCAATAGTAAATATGTCATGTCATGCTACAGAACCAAGTGGAAAAAACCCAAAAGAAAGGCAACAGCGGAATCCCAAAAATGGTCCTGACTCCATGTCTGGAACCTCATCCACACACATCCAAAAGAAGACTCAATTCCCAATCACTGGTCATTTGCCATGTACCTAACCTGCAACCATGAAATCTTCTCGACTACGCAATAGTGGATCGAGCAGGGTATGAGTTCAACTCAGTAGGCCACAACCAATAATTTCTACAAAATATCCAATCTAAACAGATAGTGCATGGAAGTTCTAAATAATGATAGGTAAATAAAATACAATACAAGTATCCATTAGTAATAAAGTTTCCCCTAAGTTATTCCATCATCATATCCATATTCTATACTTAAAATATCTAAGTGATTAATTCACCTTTTTCATGTGTTTAATGTATTAGGAAAGTTCAACAATTTGAAGGAATACGGGAATAAATAAATTCCTATCTCACTAGGGAAACACATCACAACAACCACATTATCCTCACCTCAAAGCCTTGCTCCAGGTGGAATGCAACCGTTAAGGGAATCGAACTTCGTCCCCTTCCCTAAACTGTGCATTGAGGGGTGGAGTTTAGAGCCTTGGTGCAACTTGACCCATGGGCATAGAACCTCATGTCTATACCTCACTCTACCAAGCCATCTTCACATGCTTATTTATTCGTTCACCACACATAACCACATTAAAATCAAGCATAGCCAATATCATTATAAATATCACAACAATAAAAAAAATGAATCAATATTCTTCCAAAATTCATTAACACGTTTATCATTTATATCATATAACTATTTATCCCAATTCTCATTCCTCATGACTAACTCACTAAGCATATTCAAGTACAAAACATGATTCATTTTCACTTTCCCATTAATCCCATTTAACCCATTTATATTCCAAACCAAAAAAATCCCTTATCCATTATCCACAACTAGAAAAAATATACACATAATACTTTATTAATCACTACATTAACTAATTTACACATTTTTCAAGGGCTCTATTTAATCTCATGTCAATTTCAAACTTTAAATTTTTGTTAACCATGTTCGATAGGGTTATCACACCACAATGGTGGCCCTAAAATGGTCAATTTATCCTCCATGCATCCCATAGGGATCATGAGGTGTTCAATTGGTTATTTAGACACCCATTAAATCAAATATTCCAAATTACACCAAGAACACATCAAGGATACAACAAGAACATAACCCCACATGCACAAATCTATGTAAAACCCAAGGGATATAACTTGTACACTAGCTACCTAAAATACATTGATGAATGCACTCCTAATTAAATATTTAGATCCAGATTCCACCACCCTTTAAAGACTCAGCCTAGATCTCACTAAAAAGGAAAGGTTTTAGAGATTCATATGGAGATAAGAGAAGAATGCAAACCCTAAACAGAAAATAGAAACAAGATGGGGATAAGAATTACCCAGACCTTAGATCTGAAACCATCAGCACCTCCAATGACCTAGAGGTGAAGGAGAATCACCCTTGGGATCCATTTTAAGCTCTTGTTCTTCACTAGGGTTCAAGGGAGGAAAAGAGGGGTGAAAATCATGTGAGGGTTTAAAATCTTATAGTGGCATTTTTTTTAATTTTTCCAAACATTACAAGGGAACACTATTTACCCACATGGTTTGAAAAAACCATCCGCTGGCCAATATCTAAGGGAAGTTGGGTCGCACGGTTACCTGGTAAGGCTCTGTGGTTTGATAGACCATGCATTGAACATGTGTTAAGCCTCTGTACAAGGTTATATGGTTATATAGGAATTCCACATAGTTTGCTTAACTATGCCCCAACTTTTCACCTTGCACAGATTAGCCCGGTTTCCCCCATTCTCATGTCCTGAACCCTTGGGACACCCCCAATACCCAACATAATTCCTGGAACCAATTCATTAAAAAAAAAGGAGCTTGAAAATAAAATTTTTGAATAGGGGTATACCTCCATAAAGTATAGGATCTTACATAAAATCACAGAGAAGGAACATATAACTCCTCTTGAAATGGTAAATTAAGATAAGGATGGTAATACAAATAAAGTCTCTAACTTGGGATGAAAACCCTCTAAGGAAGATTTCTCAGCAAATAATAAAGCATTAGTTATTATTAGCCCCAATCTTTCAGGGTAGACAACTAATATACCTAAAGAAAGAAAGGAATCCCATCCTAAATAGATGTGATTTCTTAGGATCAGTCCAATTTGACTTCCAAAGAATTGGATACTTCTAAGGTTATAAATAGAGGAAGTCCTAAGGGATCTCCTAGTAAGAAAAAGTCACATTCTGGTGGTAATAAATCAAAATCTAAAATCAATAATAAATGAATATACTCTATTGGAATTTTTAGGGGTTTTACAATTCATCCACTACTAACAACCTTAATAATTCTATTTTTAACCATAATCCCTTCATGATTGTAATTTCTAAACCCATGGATCATTTGAGAACTTATAAATGAATTAATTTCAAGTATTTTTGTTTTCATACTATTGATATCAAAGAGCACTCAATTGTGGTTGAAATGCTTTGGGTATCGGTGTCTATGAGAGTTATTAGTTGTTTTACATTTCATATTAGCCAAAAGATTCTCAATTGAATGATTATCCTAGAAGGTACCACTCTTTTTTATTCCTTTATTTTTACCCTTAATAATTACTAGGATTGAATATCTATCTGAGCATAGACATTCAATATTAAACAGAATATCCAAGGCTCATGGGTTCTCAATGGGGATTTTAATATTGTTATTAGAATGTATAAAAGGATATTATAACATTATCAATATATTTGTAGTATGTACATCAATGAATTCATTGATTATAATGATCTGGTGGAAGTTACCCTGTATGGAGATAAATTTACTTGGTACAGAAATCATGGACAAGGATCGTGGACAGTAATCTAGAAATAATATTTGTAAATTTAAATGATTTGGAGTAGTAGGGGGAAGTCTATTATTAAACCTTGATGAATTTAAACTTATATCATCACCCCACTCTTACTACTAGTATAATAAAAATAGAAGGGGGTTATTCATCATTTATATTTAATAATATTTGGGTTAATCATCTGGCCTTCATAAGGATAGTTCAAGAGGTATGGGTATAAACTAAATGAATTAATGATCTATATTAATCGAAAAATTCAGAACATAAATCCCATATTGAGATTTTGGATTAAAGAGGCCTTCTCTTTTATGGTTGTTGAAATTGTGATCTTAGAAAGGGATCTTGAATAGATTGAAAATAGATATTTAGAGGATTTTTACATTTCACATTTCAAAAGGTAAGTGGAATTATCTTTAAGGTCAAATAGAAATTTTAATTTTAAGGAAGTTATTTTGAAAGAAAATTTCAGGATGAAATGGCTAAAGGGGATGGAAAAAATGCATTTTTCAATAATATAAAAATGGTCAAAAAATTTCTAAAACCCATTCTATACCTAAAGAATACAAATAAATTCATATATAAAAAAGAAATACATCAGGGAGAATATTTTACAATTTATTCAAGAGATATTTAACCATGGATCTACTGTAAACCTTAGAGAAATGGAAAATTTCATTCCTAGAGTTTTTGATGATTTGGAAAATCTGATACTTATAAGGACTTAAAATCTAGTGGAGGTATATAATGTAGTATTTTTACTCAATCTAGTGTGTTATCCTAGGATAAATGGGTTTACTAATCTCTTCTTCCAGTAATATTGGGATGTTTTGTGGGAAGACTTGAAAGAAGTTGATCTCCATCTTTTTCATAAATATTATTCTTCTGAGGTACATTAAATCTCAATTTCTGATTCTCTTCAAAAAATTAAAGACTTATAATTATTTCAATTCTTTCAGACCAATTTCTATAACTAACATTGTTTACATGATCATGAGTAATATTTTGGACATAATTCTCTCTAATATCATTAGTAAAGTGGTGTCTAAAAACTAGTATGTCTTTGTTCATAGAATAAGACTATAGGACTGTCTATTAATTACATATGAATGGGTCAATATTTTTAGGAAACCTTATAGAAATGGGAATATATCTCTAAAATTAGATGTCATGAATGATTTTGACACCACAAAATTGGAGATTATTATTGAATTACTATATAGGTCTAGATTTTTTAATTTATTCACTGATATGATTCTCTTATTCTTCAAATTTTTTAGAATTTCAGTTCTGGACAATAGAACCCCAAAAAAATTTCTATTTTTCCTATAGAATTAGGAAATGTGACCCATAATCTATTATATTATTTATAATTTATAAATACCATTTAAGAATATCGATAATTGACATCATAAAAAAAGGTATTATCAATACCATCTAATCTAGATTAGTGATTAAGGCACCATATCTTCTTGTTTACACTGATGACTGGATTCTATTTCTCAAGGTAGACTGTAGAATATTGAATCCATCAAAGAGACCCTTAAGAATTACGGACTCATTTTCAACCAGAATATTCATTTCTCTAGATCTTGAATCTTATTCATAAACAACATATATTTCCAAAAATAGGTTTTTTTATCAAAATAATATTGAACATTAGAGAGGGAAACCTTCCTTTTACATACTTAGTAATTCATTTGTTCTAGGGTAGTAAAAAGGCTTCGCACATTAGTGATAATGTAAATAGTATCAAAGGATAGATAATATATTGGAATGGAGAATCTCTCCCACTAGCTAGAATTATTTCTCTTGTTAAATGCATTGTCATTCCAAAGAGATCCCAAGACTCATACACCTAGATCCAGTGCTAAAAACATACTCTTTACAATTTTTATTTTGATAGAAAGCATTGAGACCGATTTTAAAAATCCATTATTAAATTATCAATATCCAACATGGAGTCACTTACGTGCCCATGATATTTTAGGTTTAGAGTTTTAGAGAATTAAGAAAAACCCCTCATGTAAGAAAACCCATATCTTTCAATCCAAATTTTATGCTTTTCAATTATACCAAGATTTTCATGTTCCATAAGAAGGATTTAACAATTCCCAAAAACTTCTCTACATGTGATACCCTTATTCACATATCTTACATAATATCATTCATCATAACTTGAGGAAATTTAAAAAAAAGGTGAGATCAGATTCTCTATAAGGGTAAACATAGGAGATATCAATTGATGATCATATGTAATCCTAAGATTTGTGTGACGGTTTGAGAGAATAACCAAAGTGAATGAGAATAACATAATATAATTCATACTAAACAAAACCTAGATCATAAAATATGATTGATGGAATAAATATCTAACATAATATAAGTGTCATGTGATTCAATAATCATAACCATGTCAAATCAATCTTGTTCTAAGGAACCATTAAAACTCATAAAAATCAAAGGGAAACCAAGTTGGTATCTTGTGACATTATAATTTCATCATTGAATCACCTAAAAAGGATAATTACAACATTATATTAGGTGTAACATACATCTAGTTAAATCCATCATCTCTTAGGATTTACTTATAATTAGTAATCTTCATCATCTCTTAGGAGTAACTTCCATCTATTTAACTCCATAACATTATCCAATCCATTGGAGATCTATATCGGGCTCTCCCATAATCATCAATAATGTCCAACAACCATAGAAAAAATAAAGTACATAGATATTTGATTTCATAATAAAAATAATAGAAAAACCCATCATGCACTTCATAACTTGATTAACCCATGTAAAAGAAACATGTTTCATAATGATTTTATCATATCTTAATAAACTCATGGGAAAGTAACAGGTTTCAAAGGATCATCCTTAAAATATTATCACCATAATTCATACAAAGAAATAAAATTGATGATATCATAAGATCATATCCCTAGGGAACCATAAAAATCCTTAAAGGATGTAAACATAGATGAAAAATATCTTTAAAAGAGATTTGAACATTTCTTTGAAATCAGGTAAAATATCCTTTTCCATTGGTGATTTTAAAAACCTAATAAAATCCATAATATAGAGCAAAATATTTTATTTAATAACTTCCATGGAAACTTATAAATGATTCTTTAAATAAAATAACGGTCATGATAGTGGTCAAATCTATTCATGTTGTATACATTAAAAAGGAATATTTTTTCACATTTTGATAAAATTCCAAAAGTGAGTCATACGTAAAACTTTTTAAAAAATTCACATATTTTTTAAAGAAATTAAAAGGTAGTAAAAATAAAATTTTTCAAAAATTTATGTATAGGTAAAAACTTTTACAAATTTTTTTTAAGAACATGGACTTGTACAAGAAATATTCTTGACCTAAAAAAGAATAAATAAGGTCGTATTTTTTAAAAAATATTTTCTCTATCATTTTAAGTACCAAAGAGAGGAACATGGCACTAATACTTTAAAATTTTATAAATACCCATAGGAGAATGAAATATATTTGGTTTAAAAGATAAATATTATATAATTTTCCTTAATGAATATTTAATATAGATAATCTTGAAATGAAATGAGATTGTATTATAAATTCTTATTGCTTTGGTGAATTTTGAATCATAAACCCCTGGAAAGAAATAATTTTAAATGAAACTTTAAATACCATGAATATAAATATATTCATTATAAAAAATAACAAAGGGTATCATATATACCATATAAAAACAAATAGGTTCACAACATGAACATCTCTCAATGAAACAATATTGAGATGAAGAAACATTCTAGTTTTGGTAATATTTGAATCAAAACTTCATAAAAGAGAGAACATTAGATGTATTTGTAAATACAAATAATTTTCATAAAAATAATAATAAAATTAATTCATGGGTAGTATATTCCCCACAAAAAATAAAATAAGTGGTTAATATCGAATATGTCACATAGAAATAAAAGTGAGATGACAACTCTTACCTTAAGTTCAGATTTACTTTATACATGATCTTAACATCCTATATAATAAGTTTAAATTTATTATAAATTTATAAAAACAATATTAATATTTTTTATACTGTGTATTACTCACTTATAACATCTTATCACCCATTTATTAATATTTTTTCATTAAAATCATTGTTCTAGATGTCAACTATTCTTGTTTTCATGCATGTTTTGGTATGATGGTTATGATATTTATAATGTAGTCATGGTTTAATTATATAAAGAATATTAATCATGTTATAAGTATCATATTTATTAATTATATACACTTTTATAATAATTTATATAAGTTAGTGATGTGAAATTAATTACATCACTTCCTGGATATGGTAGTCTGTACATAAACATGAGTAAAGTTTTCACTATTGGATTGTTGGATTAAAAGAAATTTAAATAGTAATTAACCTTAAAATAATAATAATTATATCATATATGTTATATATATTCATTAAATATATCCTTATGACTATCCATATAAATCCTAAATGGAAAATGTGTCACATCACTCCATAAACATGGCAGTCTATACATACACATGAGGGATGTTGTCATCTTACAATATATGGTAGGTTTAGAAGGTAAATAATATTTAATATTTTAAGAATTATAATAATGTTATAAAAATAATATATATTAATTAAACCCATTTATATAACCAACCATGTGAAGAAGTGATGAAAAATAACATGCATCAGTCGTAGAGATGGTAGTCTATATATACGCACGACGACATTTTCATTTTACATAAGGATAGATGATAAATATATAATGACTATTATATTAAAATAATAAAATTTTAGTAATATAATTTTACTTATTTAACTATTTTAACATGGTTAAATAAGATTTAGATGATTTAGAATAAGAAATAGACATAAAAGTATTTGATGAAGATGATTACCACTTCTTTGAGAAACCTCCTTTGGATCTCTTATCAAGGACCATTAGTTTGGTCTATAAAGAATACTAAAACCAATAAAATCTCTATATTAAAGTTTATAATATATTTGGGTAGGTTTTTTCAAGCTATTTGGCTCTGTATGGTTTGTATAAGAGAGGAGAGGATGTGTCCTTTTATAAGTGAGGTGGGTGGAAATATTATTAATACATGAAATATTGATATATAATATGTGTATAACTCAATTATAATGGATAAAAAGTTCAATATATTATAATTTTAAAAAAATTAATTTCTAAATAAATTCAATCAATAATATTTAGACAAATATTTGTGTCATTTAAAACCTTATCTCTTTGTTTAACCCCCTTGTAAACCCTTTTTACCTCAACTATGGTGACAAAATACTTAATATTTAACGGTAAATAATTTTATTATAAAAGGGTAAGTGGTTCATAAGTGAAAAATGGTTAATAATCCCTACCATTTACCATTAACATAATAAAATATAGCTTTTTATGATTTTTAAAACAATTTATTAAATATTTTTTAACATAAAATATCCTTAAAGTCATTTTTGGGACTATTCACAAAATTTGGCTTTAAAAACGCCATGATTTCCATAGAGTTTGAATTTTAAAATTTAAAACATTAATCATATTCATTTTAATCCATAAAAATCATGAAATCCTTTAAATTATAAAAAACACAACACTTTTAATGTTTTAAAACTATTTACTTTGACTTTTCACCACCTTGCACAAGTGTTTCATCGGAACTGTATAAGGGTTTTAGTTAATTATACCATTAAAAAAAGTTAAAAATAAATTATTAGGAAAAAATAATTTATTAAAATTCAATATAAAATTTATAAAATCTTCCTTATTATTATGAAAACATATTAGAAATATTAAAAGAAAGAGAGCGGCATTTTGTACTTGTTCTTTGCTTAAAATAATATAAAGGTCATAATCATTATAAAATGTAAATAATTGCAATTTTTTTATAATTCAGGATGATTATAGACAAAATAAACAAATATAATTATATTAATGAAATTTTATGAGATATTTTTAAGCCGTATCCCATACTTTTAACCATATTTAACTCATTTTACCCTTTACTGAGGTTTTAAAATTTTACCATGGTTATTATTCATTATGAACAAAAATTAATTTTAAATTAATAAATAATATTAATTATTATGATTCCAAATATTTAATATATTTTACAAGATTAAATTTCTAGAATTAGAAAAAATTAATTCTAATATACGAAAACAAAACCCGTAAAACCCATTTTTAGAGAAAATGTATTTTTATGTATAAAAAATAATTTTATTCTCATTACTTACCAATAAAAACCATTATATTAACATTAATATATTTTATATAATACATGATCTACAAATTATGTTAAAATCATTCATCAATGGTTGTTAATTTAATTTCCTAAGATAAGAAAAACATTATGTGTATAAAAATAGTTTCTGAAAAATAACACCTTTTACTATCAACTGATTTTATCTTTACCTCTTACAAATTGATAATAAATGTATTAGGATTATTCAATTTTTTTTACAATCAATACCAATATATTTCATAAAAATACTATTTCACTAATTATCAATATACATAGTAAATAAAAATACAATACTTTAAAAAATTTATCTTTTAACATAAAATGATTTTAACATTTAAAATTGGGTATTTATTTCCTAGGAATTAATAAATACTTTTTAATTAAGGAAAAAATTTATAAAAAAAATTCTTATTTTTTTAATCCTTTTTCATACTATTTAATGTAATGTAAATTCAAAAATAGTCACATTTAAATAATAATATTTACATAGTATATCATAGTTAGTTTAATATTGGTTTTGTATGTGGTGAACACTATAGAACTTAGTGTTTATTTAAAATAAAATACATTTTAAAATATTGGGGTTCTACATTCTATCCCCCTTAAATAAATTTCACCCTTGTAATTTTATCTTTTGTATGATAAAATGGTTTAAAAATCATCATAATCAACTCTATAGAGTGGAATATAAATTACCTAATTAGTAAGAAATGTCTTTTAATCCACATAGTTAACCTTTCCTTTTAAAAAGTGATTTAATTTATATTTTAATAATAGGAAACTTATCATTTCTTAAATATTTATTAAACTATTCATTTAGAATTTTGTAACTCATACTTATGAATGATTTTCGTAAAGAGTACCATCATAGTTGATAAGATTTATCTTTCTCTTGAATTATTTTTAGAAATTATTTTACAGTTGATATAGATAATGTGAGGGACTATAAATACATTATTTCTTCATACAACTTTATCATTAGGTTGAGTTTTGATTATTTTCACACATTTAATTCATGTCATAAGATAAATAACCATGATGAATTTTTCATTACTAAAGTATTAAAATTATCTTTTAATGGATCATAAGATCCTCAAAAGGATGAAAAATTATTTCCCATGTTTCTTCCCATTAACCAATAGAAAAATGGTTACCACATGTTAATATAATATCAAAAATGAATAGAACTTTATACATACATCTCCAAAACCTCAAAAATAACACCCAAAGTTCAACTTAAACCATTTCATATATAAAAAACCATAAATCACATCTAAAATATTCTTGGCTAGATTAAAACCCCTGAATGAGAAATATTTGACCACAAATTCTTCCAAAATCAACTTATCAATTATCCTTAAGTAACATTAATCTCTCATAAAGTCACACAAATAAAAATGAATATTACCTAATCATATATTCTCTAATATATATAAATCATTTCCCAAAATAACCTGAATCACCATAAAACCAAAACAAAATATATGTGATTTTATAATTTAACTCAATCTTTATGCCTCAAATAAAATACCATATTAAAAAATAATAGTTTTGTTAATCATATAATTCCACAAATACATTGAAATTATTGAAAAATAACTTTAATCACTTTTCCACCAAATAATTTTTCAATCGCATGGTTATCTAAACATATATTCCCAAAATATGATAAACCTTTTATATCCATAAACCATAAATACATCATCATCAAAGTACATATTAATCTTAATGTTTATGTGTTTATTTTAACATATCTCCAGAATATAATTCTTCCCAAATAAATTCATAGTTAATCACATGTTAAACCTAAGGGTTATATATACTGCAATGATATATTACATCCCAATAAAAATTTCTCAAAATGTTATTAGTCACCTTAAAAATCCATAACATAAAACCTCAAAATGGTATCTTTTCCTTTAAACTTAGGATTATCATTAAACTTGTGAACCCATATTTTTTTACTTAACTCTTATATTGTCCTCATTTAATAACTTCCTTACTTATAAGGTTAACTAATCTCTTCTCTCATAAAAACTGAGATAGCCTGAGACTCGTACACCCAGATCTAGTACTAAAAATACTCTTTACAATTCTTTCTTTTATACAAACAAATGAGACTCAATTTTAACCATCCATAATTACAATATCAATATCCATTATGAAGTCACTCATATACCCAACACCTTTTAGGTTTAGAGTTTTAGAGAATTAATAAAAATATCTCATGTAAAAAAACAAAATATTTGCATCCAAATGGTAATTTTTACCATTATACCCATATTTTCATGTTCCATAAAAAGACTTAAAAATCTCCCAAAACATTCTCCACACATGATATCCTTATTAACATATATTATAAAATATAATTCATGATAACATGGTTAAATGGAAACATAAAAAATTGTGGGATTAGATGCTCTGTAAGGGTAAACATAGGAGATATCAATTAATGATCATATGTAAAAATAAGATAAGCATAAGTGTATGATGGAATAATAAAAGTGAATGAGTATAAAATCATGGAATTACTACCTATAAAAAACCTAGATCATAAAATATGGGTCATGGTATAAATATTAAACATAATATAAGAGCTGTATGAGTCAAAAAGCAAGAACCATGTCAAATCAATCTTATTCAAAGGAACCATTAAAACTTATAGAAACATAGGTAAACTGTGTTGGTATCTTGGGACATCATACTTTCATAATTTAATCACCTAAATAGGATAATTACAATAATATCATAGTAGTGACATCCATCTAGTTAATTATTTCATCTCTTAGGATTTACTTATATTTAGTAATCTTCATCGTCCCTTAGAAGTAACTTCTATATAGTTAACTCTATCACATTACCCAATACATTGGAGAACTATAACGGGTCCACCCATTATTATGATAAATATTACACTCACTCAACATCATGATCCATATCAGTATCATCCATTATCATCAACAATGTCCAAAAACCATAATATGAATAAATTACATATATCTTTCATTTCATCATAAAACACAAAGAAACAACCCTAATTTAATTCATAACATGATTAACCTATTGAGAAGAAATGGTTTTCATAATGATTCCATCATAGCTTAATTAACCTATGGGAAACTAATGGGTTTCATAGAATCATCATTAAAACAACAACATCATAAGTCATTCATAGAAATAACATGGATGGTATCATAAGATCATATCCCTAGTGAATCATAATAATCCTAAGAGCATATTAACATAGGAAAAAATAACTTTAAAGGATAATTTGAACATTTATTTGAAAACAGAAAAAATATCATTTTATTTTGGTATCATTAAAAACTAAAAAAATTACAAAATATTGGGAAATTTTATTCCTGAAAAATAACCACGAAAACTTATAAATGATTCCTAAAATAAAATTATAGTGATGGAAATGAGAAAATTTCTTTCTATTTTGTATATAAAAAGAGAATATTTTTTTCACACTTTGATAAAATTTCAAAAAGTGAGTCATATGTAAATATTTTGAAAAGATTCATTTTAATAATATCTAAATAAATTAAAAGGTAGTAAAAATACACCTTTTATTTCATTTTAGTTTATATATAAACTTCCATAAAAAATTTAAAGAGCACGGACATGGAGAAGAATAATTACTAACCCAAAAAAAAGAAATGAAGTTGGTTTTTCTTAAAAACATGTTATTCGTAATTTTAGGAAAAAAATAGAGGAAAATGGAAAAAATAATTTAAAATTATATAAATAATAATTGTATAATAAAATATGTGGGTTTTAAAGGATAAGGATAATATAATTTCCCTACATGGAAATTTAATATAGATAATATGGAAAAGAAATTCTATTTTAACATAGACTCTTACCATTTTGGTAATTTTTGAATCATAAAACCCTTGAAATAAGAAACTTTAAATGAATATTTAAATACTGTTAATATAAATTTATTAACTATATAACATATAAAATGTTATTATATACACCATATAAAAAAATAGGTGTATAACATGAACATTCCTCAATGAAACAATATTGAGATGAAAAGCCCTTACAGTATTGGTAATCTTTGAATGAAAACCTAAAATAGATAAAATTATATATATTTGTAATTTACCTTAATTTTTAATAAAATAAAAATAAAAAACATTAATGGTCAGTATATTCACCAAAAAAAATAAAAAAATTTGAATATGGCATGTGTCTAATAGAAATAAATGTGTGATAAGAAACCCTTACCTCAAGTTCTGATTTTCTTCATACTTACTCACACCTTCCTTTATAATAAATTTATGTTTATTATATATTTATACCAAAACCATATTAATACTTATTATACCAAATATTATTCACTTATAACATCATATCACCTGTTTATTAATAGTTTTTCATTAAAATCATTATTTTGTGTGTTAACTGTTTCGTTTTTTATGCATGTTTGGTATGATGATTCTAATGATTGATCCATGTTCATAGTTTCATAATATATTGAATCTTAATAATGTTGTAAATATTATTTTTATTCATTTTATATTATTTTAAAACAATTTATATATGTTGGTGAAGTGAAATGAATTACAACACTTCGTGGAGTCGGTAGTCCATACGTAAGCATGAGTGATGTTTTCACTTTTCAATGGATGGAATGAAAGAAATCTAAATAGTAATTAAACTTCAAATAATCTTAATTATATAATATATATCACATATATTCAATAAATATATTCTTATGACCATCTATATAAAGTGGAAATGGAAAATGAATCACATTGCTTCATGGACATGGTAGTCCACACATACGCATGAGAAAATTTATTATCTTAAAAAAGATGGTAGGATCATAAAGTACAATATATTTTCTCTTTAAATAATCATAATATTATTATAAAAATAATATATAACAAGTAAACCCATTTATATAACCAACCATGAGAAGTAGTGATGAAAAATAACATGCATTGGTCGTAGAGATGGTAGTCCGTACGTTCACATGACTTCGTCTTCATTTTCCATTGGGATATGTGATAAATAGATAGTGGTTATTCTACTAAAATAATAAAACTTTAAAAATTAAATTTTACTTATTTAACTATTTTAATCATGTTAAATAATATTTTTAGAATTTAGAATAAGAAATAAAGAAAAAATGATTCGATGAATATGGTTACCTATTCTTTGAGAAACCTACTTTGGATCTATTCTCAAGGACCCTTAGTTTGGTATTTTAAGCATAAAACACCTCTAAAATGTGTATAAGAAAGTTTATAAGATCTTTTGATAAGTTTTTGTTGAGATATGTGGCTAAATAAGGTTTTTAGAAAAGAGGGAAAGGGGTTACCTTTTATAAGTGAGGCAGGTGGAAATCATGTAAATACATGAAATATTAATATCTAATATATGTATAACTCATTTAATATGGATAAAAAGTGACATATATTTTAATAAAATATTTATAATGTTTAAATAAATTCAACCTATAATATTTATACAAGTTTATGTTGCATTTTGAACCTTGTCACTTTGTTTAACCACCTTGTTAACCCTTTTAACATTAATCGTTGTAGAAAAATAATTAATCCTTAAGGGTTAATAATTTATTTCCAAAATGGTTGCTAGATAATAAGTGTAAAATTATTGATATTATCAACCATTTACCATCTACTTTGAAGAGGATAATTTTTTAATTTTTAAAGTAGTTTATTAAATATTTTTTAACAAAAAATATCCTTAAAGTCATTTCCAGAACTATTCACAAAATTTAACCTTAAAAATAACATTATTATAGAGGAGTTAGAATTTTAATATTTAAAAAATTAGTAATATTTCATTTTGATCCATACAAATCAATTAATCTTTTAACTTATCCAGAACACATCACTTTTAATATTTTAAAACTATTTACTTTGATTTGTCTCCCACTTGTATAAGTGTTTCATCACTGATGTGCAAGTGTTTTAGATAATTATCCCTTTAAAAAAATTAAAAAAAAACAATAAAAATATAATTTATTCAACTTCATGATAAAAAATTTATAACCATTAAAAACATCTGCAAATTCTTATGAAAACATATAAGAAATATTAATAAGAAGAGAATGATATTTTGTACTTATTCTTTACTTAAAATAATATAAAGGTCATAATCACAATAAAATTGAAAAAAATCATATATTTTCTTGTTTATGAAAATTATTGAAACAATACACATATATAATGAGAATAAAGAGAGTTTTTTAGATATTTTTAAGCCTTATCCCATAATTTTAACCCTTTTTAACCCATTTTACCCTTTATTGAGGTGATAAACTTTTAGCATGGTTATTATACGTTATGAAAAAAAATTAAATTGAAATTACTAAATAATATTAATTATTATGATTCCAAATATACAATCTAATTTAAAATATTCAATTCCAAGAAGTATCATAAATTAATTCAAATATCTGCACACAAAACGTGTAAAAACCATTTTTAGGGAAAATGTATTTTAAGCATAAAAATGATTTTATTCTCATTCCTTACCTAGTAAAAACAATTATATTAATTTTAATATATTTAATTTAATAAATTATATAAAAAATTTATTAATATATTTCATCAATAATGATTATTTTAATTTATTAAGGTAAATAAACATTATGCACATAAAAGTTCTGTTTGAAAAATAACTCTTTTTACCTTAAAATGATTTTATATTAACCTATAGATAATTGATAATAAATATATTAATTATTATTAATTTTTTTAAATTAAACACCAATATATTTCATCTAAATACTATTTCATTAATTATCAAGATATATAATAAATAAAAATAAAATACCATGAAAATTTTATCTTTTAATATAAAATGATATTATTTTTAAAATTTAAATATGGGTATTTATTTAATAAGAATTAACCAAAACTTTTTCATCAAGAAAACCTTTATAAATATTTGTCATAATTTTTTAATTCATATTTATAATTTTGAATACAACAGCTAGGTGATAACAGTCACATTCAAATAATAATATTTCTTTAGTATAATGTGGTTCGTTTAAGATTGGTGTTGCATGTGGTACATGATATTGAAATTGGTATTTATTTAAAATAAAATTCATTCTAAAATCTATTGGTGCTTCATTATACCCCCCCATAAAGAAATTTTTTCCTCATAATTTTATCTTATGTGTGATAAAAAGAGTTTAAACATTATCATAATCAACTCTATGGAGTGGAAGATAAATATATATTATTGGAAATAAATATCTTTTAATAAACATGGATAACATTTCCATTTTAAAAGGAATTTAATTTATATTTTAAGAGTAATAAACTTATCATTTCCTAAATATTTTTTAAAACATGAATTTATCATTGTGAGACACATACTTATGAATGAATTTCATAAATTTTAACTTATTAAGTGACCAATATTTTACACATAGGACTTGATATATTTATCTTTCCTTTTATTTATTTTGAAAAATTATTTGAACATCGATATGGATAATGTCAAAGAATATACATACATGATTTTGTTGTATTTCTTCATCCTTTGGTTAGGTTTGGAGCAGTTTTCCACCTCTGCTTCATCTCATAACATAAATTAATATAATGAATTTTTCATTCATGAATAATTAAAATTATTTTTTAATGGATCACGCCATCCTCAAAAAGATGAAAAATTATACCTCATGTTTCTACCCATTAACCAAAACCAAAATGGTTAGCACATGTTAATATAATATTAAAAATGAATAAACCATTATTCATTAATCTCCAAAACCTCAACAATGAAAAATAAAGTTTAACTTAAATAATTTCATAAATAATTAACCTTGAAAGAGTTCTAAAATATTCTTAGCCAAATTAAAACCCTAAAATGAGAAATATTTGATCACATATTCTTCCAAAATCTAGTAAATAACATTAATCACTTATAAATTCATATACCAAAAATATATATACCCTATTCATATATTCTCTAAAATATAATAATAATTTATCAAAATAACTTAAATCTCCATAAATACAAAACAAAATATATATGTATCTATAAGTTAAATCCATATTTATGCATAAAATAAAATCCCAACTTATAAAATAATTTTTTTAATCATATAATGTCCCCAATGTAGTGAAATTATTCAAAAATAACTTTGATCACTTATTCACCAAATCAACTTTCAATCCCATGGTTATCTAAACATATATTCCCAAAATATGATAACCCTTTTATCGCCCAAACCATAATTCCATCATCATTAAAGAACATATTAACCTTAAAGGTTATGTGTTTTTTAACTTATCACCCAAATAACATTCTTCCTAAATAACTTCACACTAAATCACATGTTAAACCTAATTGTTACATATACATAAATAATATATTAAAACCCAAAAAACCCAAAATTTCATTAGTCACCTTAAAAACCCAAAACTTAAAACCTCAAAAGGGTCTTTTCCTTTAAAATTATGACTATCCTTAAACTTATCAACCCATAATGTTTTCTTTAACTCTTAAATAGTCCTAATTTAATAACTTCCTAACTTATAATGTCATCTAAAACCTGTTTTGATTTCAAATGAGATAGTCTGAGACTCATCGACCCGGATCTGGGGCTAAAAATATACTCTTTACAATTTTTGTTTTGACACAAACAAATGCGACTCAATTTTAATAATCCAAATTATAATATCAATAGACAAAATTAATTAAATTAAAAACCCAATACTTTTTAGGTTTATAGTTTTTTATAATTAATAAAAAAACCTTCATGTGACAAAAACCATACCTTTCTATCCAAATAGAATGTTTTACCATTATACCTAGACTTTTATGTTCCATAAGAAGACTTCAAAATCTCCCAAAAATTTCTATACACATGATACCCTACTAGACATAACTTAAAAATATCAGTTCATCGTAACCTTGGTAAGTGTAAACATAAGAAATGGTGGGTTTAGATTCTCTGTAAGGGTAAATATAAGAGATATCAATTGATGATAATGTGTAAGCATAGGATAAGCATAAATATATGAGAGCATAATCAATGTGCATGAGAATAAAATAAGATAATTCCTACCCATAAAAACCTATATCATAAAACATGATTCATGGAACAAATATTTAACATAATACAAGAGTCATATGAGTTAACAATAAAGAACCCTATCAAATCAATCATGTTTAAGGAGCCATTAAAACTAATAGAAATCATAGGTAAACAATTTTGGTATCTTGGGACATCATTATTTCATCATTTAATCATCTAAATATGATAATTAAAAAAATATATTGTGAGTAACTTCTATCTAATTAAATCTATTATCTCTTATAAGTTACTTATATTTAGTAATCTCCATCATCTCTTAATATTAACATCTATCTAGTTAACTCCATCACATTACCCAATGAATTAAAGAGATATATAGGGCCCACCCATCATCATGATCTATATCATGCTCTCCCATCATTATCAACAATGTAAAAAATAAATAAAGTACATTTATCTTTAAATTCATAATAAAACTTATACATAAAACAATCATTCACTTCATAACTTGATTAACCTATGGAAAAGAAATGGGTTTTATAATTATTTCATCAAAACTTAATTAACTGTTGGGAGAGTAATGGACTTCATATAATAGTCCTTAAAACATCATCATCATAAGTCATATGGAGAAATAACATGGATGGTATAATAAGATCATATCCCTATTTAACCAAAAAAATCATTAAAGGCTGTTGACATAAATAAAAAATACCTTCAAAATAGTATCTGAACATTTCTTTGAATATAGAGAAATATCCTTTTATTTTGGAATCATTAAAAAAATAAAATTTTAAAGAATATTGAGAAAAATATTTTCTTTGAAAAAAATCATGGAAACTTATAAAGGATGATATAAGGAAAATAACGGTCATGAGTATGGGAAAAAATTCATGATGTATACATTAAAAGAGAATATTTTTCCACACTTTTATAAAATATAAAAAGTGTATTGTATGTAAAAATTAAAAAGATTTATTTTAATAAATTTTAAATAAATTAAAAGGTAGTAAAAACCTTTTTCAAATATTTATTTATATATTATAACTTCCATAAAACATTTTTAAGAAATCAAAATAGAGTGGAGTGATTCCCAACCTGAAAATAAGAAATAAATTCATCCTTTCTTAAAAACATTTTCTCAATCATTTTAAGTACTTAAGAGAGGAAAATTGTACTAATACTTGAAAATTGTAGAAATAACCAAATGATAAGAAAATTTACGTGGTTTAAAGGATAAATATCATATAATTTCCCCCAATGTAAATTTAATATATACATTCATAAAAATAAATGATATTGTAACCTAAACTCTTACCATTTTTGTAACTTTTGAATCATAAAACCCTTGAAAAAAATAAATTAAAGTTAACCATTAAATAACATGAATATAAATAAATTAATTATATAATATAAAAAAAGTTATTATATAAACTATATAAAAACAAATAGATTCATAACATGAACATGTCTCAGTGAAATAATATTGAGATAAAGAACCCTTACAGTTTTGGTAATCATTGAATCAAAACCTCATAATAGTGAGAACAATATATTGATTTTTAAATACCCTTAATTTTAATTATAATAATAATAAAATACATTCATTTTCATTATAAGTACCAAAATAAATAAAAAAGTGGTGAATATGGCCTATGTCTTATAGAAATAAAATTGAGATGAGAAACCCTTTCCTCAAGTGCAGCTTTTCTTTGTATGTACTCTTACCATCCTGTATAATAAATTTATATTTTTTATAAATTCATAAAAAAACAATATCCATACTTATTATACTATATATTATTCACATATAAAATCTTATCACCCATTTATTAATAGTTTTTCATTAAAATCATTGTTCTGGGTGTTATCAGTTTCCTTTTTCAAGCTTTTTTTATACAATAATTATGGTCCTGAATCCATGTTCATGGTTTCATCATATCTATAATCATATTAATTTCATAAATAACATATTTATTCATTATATACACTTTTATAACAATTTATATAATATGGTGATGTGAAATTAATTACACCACTTCATGGAGTCCGTAGTCTGTTCGTTTGTATAAGTGATGTTTTCACTTTTTCATAGATGTAATGAAATAAAGTTCAATTGTAATTAAAATTTAAATAATCATAATTATATCATTTATATAAAATATATTCATTAAATATATCCTTATTATCATCGATATAATGTATAAATAGAAATCAAATCATATCGCTTTGTGGACATGGTAGTCCACACATAAACACAAGCAACATTGTCATCTTACAAAAGATAGTATGTTTAGAAGGTTGATGATAATTTATATTTAAATAATAATAATTTTATAATCATCATATCTAATAATTAAACTCATTTATATTACCAACCATGTGAAGTAGTGATGAAAAATAACATGTTTCCTTCGTACAAATGGTGGCATGTATATATGCATGATGATGTTTTCATTATCAATTGGGATGGATGATTAATAGATAATGGTTATTAAATTAAAATAATAAAATTTTTGTAAATTAATTTTACTTATCTAACTATATTAATATGGTTAAATAATATTTTGAGAAGATATAATAAGAAATAAACATAAAAGGATTTGGTGAAGACGGTTACCACTTTTTTGAGAAACCTCATTTGGATCTATTCTCAATAACCCTTGTTTTGGACTTTTAAGAAGAAGAAAACCTATAAATGTGTTTATAAAATTTTATAAGATATTTTATAGGTTTTTTAGACATTTTTCTCAATAATTTTATTAGAAGAGATGAGAATATGTTCCCTTTTATAAGTGACGAGGGTATAAATCTTATAAATATGTGAAATATTAATATATAATATGTGTATAAGTAATTTAAAATGTACCCAAAGTGACATGTATTAAAATATAATATTTATAATTTCTAAATAAATTCAACCAAAAACATTTATACAAGTTTATGTGTCATTTAGAACCCTATCTATTTGCTTAACCCCCTTTTTAACCCTTTTAACCTTAACTGTGGTAACAAATTAATTAATATTTAAGGGTAAATAATGTCATTATAAAAGGGTAAGTGGGTAATAAGTGTAAAGTGGTTTATTTTATCCAAAATTTCTCATTCAATTTACAAAATTTATGCTTTTATGTTTTTAGGAAAGATTATTAAATATCGTTTAACATAGAATATCCTTAAAGTCACTTCCAGAACTATTCACAAAATTTTACTTTAAAAACATTAGGATTACCAAGGAGTTATAATTTCAATATTGAAAACATTAATTCAATTTCATTTTGATCCATAAAAATCATGAAATATTTAACTTATCCAAAACATATCACTTTAAATATTTTTAAATTGTTTACTTTGATTTGACACGCGCTTACACATGCCATGCATCAATGGTGTATAAATGTTTTAGATAATTATACCGTTACAAAAAAATTAAAAGTAAATAAATATCAAAAAAAATTATTCAAATTCAATAAAACCATTTATAATTATTCATAACATCTTTTTATTCTTTTGAAAACATATAATAAAAATTAATAGGAATAGACTGTCATTTTGCACTTATTCTTTACTTAAAATTGTATAAAGTTCGTAATCATAATAAAATGGAAAAAAAATTCAATAATTTTTAATTTATGATGTTTATGGAAACAATACACATAAATAATGATATTAAGGTAAGTTTTGAGGTATTTCAAATCCTTGTCGAATAATTTTAACGCTGTTTAACCTATTTTACCCTTTACTAAGGTGTTAATATTTTACCATGGTTATTATTCATTATGAACAAAAAATGAGATGACCTTACTAAATAATATTAAGTATTATGATTAAAAATATGGAATATATTTTACAAGATTCAGTTCCAATAAGTTTCAAAAATTAATTCTAATATATGTACACAAAATAAGTAAAACATTCAAGAAAATTTATTTTTAAGAATAAAAAATGATTTTACTCTCATTACTTACATTGTAAAAACCATTAGATTAACATTAATATATTTTATTTAATAAATTTTATACACATTATGTTAAAATTATACATCGATAGTGATTAATTTAATTTACTAAGATAAAAAAAATATTGTGTGCATAAAAATTATTTCTGAAAAATAACTCTTACATTCAAATGATTTTATATTAACCTCTAACTAACTGATAATAAATATGTGAATTATTATTCATTTTTTACATTCAATACCAATATATTTAATCAAAATCCTATTTAACTAATTATCAAGATACATAATAAATAAAAATACAATAACTTCAAATTTTGATCTTTCAACATTAAATGATATTATTTTTAAAATTTAAAATTTGGTATCTACTTCATAGGAATTAATAAATAATTTTTTATTAAGTAAATATTTTATACATATTTGTCATAATTTTTTTATTTTTATTTAAACTCTCAATTACAATAGTTAGGTGATAACAGAAACATTTAAATAATATTATTTCTATAATATATCATGGTTCATTTAAGATTGGTGTTACATGTGGTACGTGCTATCAAACTTGGTATTTATTTAAAATAAAATACATACTAAAATATCTTTGATTTATATCCCCCCCTTAAAGAAATTTTTTCCTCACAATTTTATCTTTTGTATGATAAAAAGGTTTTAATAAATTCTTATAATTAACTCTACAGAGTGGGGATAAATATATCAAAGTGTAAACAAATACCTTTTAATACACATAAATATAATTTATTTTTTAAAAGGATTTTAATTTCTATGTTAATACTAGTAAACTTATCTTTTTCTAAATATTTCTTAAACCATTCATTTAGAATTGTGAGACTTGTACTTCTGAAAGATTTCATAAAGTGTACCTTCATATATGAGTAATATTTTCTATAATGGACTCGATATATTTATCTTTATCTTTCTTGAGTTTGAGGAATTATTTTACCATTGACATAGAGAATATGGGAGAATATAAATACTTGATTTCATTACACAACTTCATCATTTGGTTGTGTTTCGAGCAGTTTTCCACCTTTATTTCATTTCATAATATAAATAACCATTATGTATTTTTTATTCATGAAGCATTAAAATTATATTTTAATGGATCATGAGATCTATAAAAAGTTGAAAAATTATTCCTCTTATTTCTACCCATTAACCAAATCCAAAATGGTTAGAAAATGTCAATATAATATCAAAAATGGATAAACCTAAATTTATCAATCTCCAAAACCTCAAAAATAACACCACAAGTTCAACTTAAATCATTTCATAAATAATTAACCTAAAAACAAATCTAAAATAGTATTTACCAAATTAAATCCCCAAAATGAGAAATATTTTATCACATATTCTTACAAAATAAACTTATCATTTATCCTTAAATAACATTAATAATTCATAAAGTCATATACAAAAAATGAATATACCATAATCATATATTATCAAAAATATAGTAATCATTTCTTAAAATAACCTGAATTACCATAAAAATATAACAAAATATAAATTCTTATATAATTTAACTCAATATTCATGCCTCAAATAAAATCATGTCTAAGAAAATAGTACTATTTTTAATCTTATATTGTTCCCAATTCTTTGAAATTCTTAAAAAATAATTGTAATCACTTACTCATCATATAATTTTTCAATACCAAGTATATTTAAACATATATCCCCAAAATATTATAACCATTGTATCCCCATAAACCATAATTACCTCATCATTAGATAATGTATTAACCTTAAAGGTTATGTGTTTCTTTTAACTTATCTCCCCAATAACATTCTTCCCAAATAACTTCACACTAAATCACATTCTAAATCTAAGGTTTAAAATACCTCAATGATAAATTAAAACCCCTTAAAAAATTTCCAAAATGTAATTAGTCACCTTAAAATACATAACATAAAATCTCATAAGGGTATTCAAGCCTTCAAACTTATAATCGTCCTTAAAATTAGCAATCCATAATGTTTTCATTAAAATTTAAATTATCCCCATTTAATAACTTCATAACTTATAATGTTATCAAAATCCTACTCTAATACCAACTGAGATAACCCAATACTCATACACGTGTATCTGGTGCTAAAAACGTACATATCATAATTCTGTCGGGCCCTGCTTGGCATCAACACCAAGGTTCTGCATTCTTGGCGCGAGGGAAACCAGGTGGCTGACCACCTTGCTTCCTTTTCTTTTCCTAGTCATGATCCTATTTTTCTCCATAGGTGGAGTAGATTATCTCCAGTGGGGGTTAATCTGATTAGGTTTTATGCCCTGGGTCTTCATTTTTTCAGGCCCCCTTAGGTCCTCTCGGCCTTAGTTGTTTAGGTAGTATGTTTCCCCTTTCCCTTAATACAATTTTTTTACATTGGATGGATGGATACCAACACATGAGACTCAATTTTAACCATCCATAAATACAATATCAATAGACAACATGCAGTAACTTACATATACAATACCTATTAGGTTTATATTTTTATATAATTAATAAAAAAACATTAGGTAAAAAAACTCATATCTTTCCATCCAAATGGGATTTTTTCCCATTATACACTAGTTTTCATGTTCCCTTGTTGATTTTCGATACTCTGGGATCCCTACCTCAGGAGGGTGTTGGCATTGTTCTGGGGGACGCTCTTGGGCTCCACCATTACAGACTTTCGTGATTCATTGCTTTATGTAAGGTTTTAAAATGAATAAAGAATAAATAAATTTTAGTCATTTGAGTTAAAATTCATAAACCATGTGAAATAAATATTGTTCAAAGGAACCATTAAAACTCATTGAATGAATAGGGAAACTATTTTGGTGTCTTAAGATATCATACTCTCTTCATTGAATCACCAAAATAGGATAATTACAATATTCTATTAAGATAAAATTTTGTATAGTTAACTTTTTCATCTCTTATGAGTTACTAATATTCAGTAAACGTTTTCATCTATTGGGAGTAACTTCCATCTAGTTAACTCCATCACATTAACCATTGCATTAGATATTTATATCATGCTCACCCATCATCATGAATAATATCATGCTCACCCTTCATCATGATCTATATCAAGATCACCCATCACCATCAAAAATATGCATGAACCACAACATGAATAAAGTACATAAATCTTTCATTTAATCATATAAATCATATAAATAACCATTATTCCCTTCATAACATGATTAACCCGTGGAATAGAAATGGGTTTCATAATGATTTCATCATAACTTAATTAGCATGTGGTAAAGTAATAGGTTTCATAAAATCATCCATAAAACATCATCATCATAAGTTTTCTAGAGAAATAACATGGATGGAATCATAATATCAAATCCATGGTGAATCATAATAATCCTTAAGGATGCTTATGTGGATAAATAATACCTTTAAAGGGCCATTTGAACATTTATTTGAAAATTAGAAAAACATCCTTTTCTTTTTGTGTCTTTAAAAAACAAAAAAAATCAGAATATTGAGAAAAATATTTTCTTTGAAAATTACTATGGAAACTTTTAGAGGGATATTCATTTAGAATCCTGAACCAAGAGCCACTAAAACAGTGCCCCAAGATGGTTTTCCACTAGACCTCAAGCACGTATCACCATATTCCATAGGCTGTCGACTAGAATTGGGGGTCTAATGGTGGTATAGTGTGGAGAATATACCCTATGGATCACTAGAAAATATAGAATAATCTATAAACATAAAGGAAATGGGATATAATAATAACAGGAAATAAATAATGAATGAATAAATGATCATGCATGAACATGCTCTAATAAAAACACAGGCAAGTATACATAGTACATAGCAAGGCTGGTAGAGGAAATAAATAAATTAAATTAGTGTTATCTCTAATAGAATCATGAGCACTATCTTGGTCCTCTTCTTTCATAATTCATCCTAGCCAAGAAGGGTAATGGCGAGCAAGCACAATTCATGAACCTGATCTTGCAAACATGAGATTTGTTTGAGTACCCCAGTGTAATGGAAGCCCGAACAAGGTGTGAGATATACTCATTAGGCCACCACCAATGGTATATAATGCATAATTCTGTAAATGGATATAAAATAATCAGTGTACAAGTGTATCAAAACTAATAATTATCCATAATAATAAATGTAAACAAGTCAGGCTCAGGTTCCTCAAGAACACCTGGCCAACTAAACCTCCTTCAGCCTAAGCTATGATATCTTTGAACATGTCACACTGAATATATATATATATATATATATATATCATTGTGTATTTATATTTATATACTCTATACGTACAAGAATATATAGAAATATATATAAATATATCATATTATTAAGGACTCAAGGTGTAACTTGGGAGTCCTTACATAATCTTAAGACTGTCATACTCTGTAATGGATTTCATGTCTGTAATAAATCAATGAATGAATAAGTAAATATCTTCCAACAGTCTTAGGAGGAAAAATAATAATAATAATAATAATAATAATAATAATAATAATAAGACCGGTTCTTATAACAAATGGGTCATAAGCCCCGAATCTAAATTTTGGAGACATAAGTCATGTCGGTCATCCTTCTCATGGATGTGACCATAATGCTCAACATCCAAATTGATGGGGCATGATATGCCATTCCCAACAATCCAAGTTATGTGAGACACCATGTCAATCATCCTAGACCTACAGGATTTGATAATTTAGGCTAAATGACCCTAACTAAGGCCCCTTCAGTCCTAATAAAACTTAGGTTAATACTAATTTCCCTATAATCCCTTGGCCATACATTTCATAAATAGGTAACCAGTAATACTCAAGGCATAGTGGATCCTTTTAGTATAATAGAATTTAACATCTTTAAATACTGTTCATAAGAACATCCATTTCATAGTAAATTCAATTTATAACACTAGGCCATTTTATTTATAATAAACTATAAGTCCATGGTAGGCACCCATGCCATAATAAAAATCACTATACACAACATCAATCAATTCGCTTATTTAATTTATAAGACAATGCACCTAAAAACGTGGTTTTATTAGAAAACATGATATTTTCATCAAAAAATTCACTTTAAACATGTTTTTCAAGTGGAATGATTTAATACTCCAAAATGGGAGGATCTAGAATGCAATATAAGATGGTCTAGGAATTTTATTAATCCATTTCAAATTTTGGAGGTGAAACTCAAAAGATCCAACATACGGTATAATGGTAAAATTATAAAAACAACTTGAATTTAAGGGGAAAACACACAGACCACCTACCTCATGCTTAGGATGGTCCACTCATCCAATATCAGCCTTTGGTTCAAGACAAAGTGGAAAAAATTAGAATAATAAAAAAATTCCCTGTAAATAGGGTGTATTATCTCACACCAAAATAACTCTATAGAGATAGAATTAAATAATTAAAGGCTCAATAGGAAAGAATATATTACCTATACACATACAACAAGACTGACATAACTAGATTCTAACACCAAATGGAGGAGATACTTGGAATCCTAGAGGATGAGAGGAATGGGAGCTCGAGTAGCTTCCCTTAGTTCGCACGAAGGAGAAAGAAAAGGAGGAGGAAAATTGAGGCAAGGGAAATGGTCATTTCATCCCTTTTATAAAGAGTCACGTGGTTAGGCCACACATTTTTTCTAACTATGCACCAATCATGTGTTATTCACTATCCAAAGCTACACCTTTCATAGTTTGGTTGCATGGTTTAATCTAACTCTGTTCCAACTATGTGTAGCTATTGGTTAAGTGGAACTAAGGGTGCGAGCTGAGTGCACGGTTTGAAGAATCATATGCATCCCATGTTCCCACCTCTATAATAAAATTTAGACACCTCACTTTTCCATGCACATCAATTATCATGGTTAAATAAAACTTTGCAACACCTCTTTCTATACTGGACTAAGTCTCATGATTTATCCTAAAGGGCTACACAGTTTAAACTAACCATGTGCTCTAACTTTTTCTCCGTAGAAGCAACCGTTCTAAGATCAGAACTCCCAAAACTCACCCAAACCTCCAAGGAACTTCTTGATCCTTAACCACATCCATAAATATCACTTCTATGTGACCTAAAACTTATATTTACATTAAGATGCTCAATTTAATATTTGGCCCTTCCATGAAATGAAAATTTCAAAAACTCTGGAAATTTCAACCCAATTTAAAACATGGGACGTTACAATATCCCCACCTAAGAACTTCTCTTCCCTGAGAAGATTTGGGGAAAAATAAGAAATACCCAGCCTACATGGGTCATGATGTTTTGATTAAATGAATGTGTGGCATTTCCAAACACCCAACACACCTCCACGATTCACTTTAAGAAAATGGTACATTAACTGCTTAAACTCAACCAATGCCTATAAGCAAGGCCAAGATAGATAGAGCTTACCTAATACCATCTAACCTGAGATATGATTTCCATGTTGATACCTTTATCACAGAGCCTAAGTCACTCCCCGCCTTAGGTCTTAACCTTTGAATGGTAAATTCCAAGTCACGACACTTGAACCATCATAATTTTCTACTAAAGCATGTTTGTATAATTATTACGATTCTCTTAGAATGTTTCTTAAATGATACACCTAATTACAGGCAAGTAAATTTATTTTTTACCTCATTTTGATCTCAACGGTCAATTCCAATTGACCCCATTAAAAATTGATTGCTTTGAATTCTATTGAAAAGCCAAGGTGACCCTTTCCACGAAACCCGCATAAACCTATGGAATGCACGAAATGGTTCCACACCAACCATATAAATACCTTATAAAGAGTTCCACTTGAACCACCTCTAGTTGACTATAATAAAAAGTGATTGGATTATAGTGTCGTCTCAATCCAAATACTAGATCCCAATGCCTTTAAACATAGGCATCTTGAGATCATATTTAGAATGTTCACTGAAGCTCATACCCAAATTCCAATTATGTCACCTAATCTAACAACTCATGGTTCCTTTTTTCAAACGCCATACAAGTTCCAAAATGACCATCCAATAATAGATCCCACATTTCTAAGACCCTTCTCTCAAGAGGGTTATATGTTAACTGCTTATAGTGACATCCATAACATAAGGATTTCATTAAAATTCTCCATGATTGTACTTCCAAGGAGTCTATTAATCAATATGGAAAGGGAATTTCATTTATTGATCTCATCATATAACTTATTCTCTCTTATCGTACTCAAGACGGTGTCAATATAGGGGTCATTCCTGCCTCAAAACAAGGATTACACCAAGATTTTATCGATAAATACATACTGCTCTTTATGATCCACACTTGTATCAAAAATAGGCTATAACAGCCTTAGAGAATTCCTGGAACCCTTTCTCCTAACCATGAGTTTCCAGGTTCTAGAATAATTCAACCATTTCAAAGTTCCAAAATTAATTTTATAATATCCCTCATCACAACAGTACCATTAATTTACTCAATATTTGGGTCACCATGCCAAAAATAATGAGAACTGAAACCATCAGTTCTCATCCCACACATGTCTACTCTCCATTCGATAATCTAAATAGTACCACATGCAACCAACATGTACCAAACAATCCTTACATAGCAGTTTTAATCTATCATACTACCTGGTTCTAGACCCAACTCATACTCTTGAAGGTCTTCCAGCAATAAGGACAAGTTTACCATACTACTTGGAATGTCGGTCTAACTAAGGTAGGATCTCCCTTGGAACTCATTTCTAAAACAGAATCCCTACATTCCATTACATATCAAAAAACTTCCCACCTAATGGTTTCATTTTAAGATTTTTAATTTTTAACAATCTTACCATCTCTTAAACCTATTCTAACCATTTCTGAATGGTCCCTTACAATTGTGTTCCTTCTACTTGGAAGGAAACACTTCTTATGACCAATGTGATTCTCCCCACCATAGGCGTGTCCTATTCATTGAGTTATTGAGAATGGAAAACATCTGATAGCACACATTCCATCACCACCAAACCTGGTTCCTAAACATGACCAAAATTCTTTTAGTAAGAAAATTACAAGAATAGAGTAAACCAAACTAATCATAAGAACTCTTGGTCAGATTCATTGTTAGATTTACACATGATTCTCCAACCAAGAAAATTCAATGTGCTTCATTAGAATCAAATGTAAAATACAAGACTAAACTATATTGGTTGTGTAAAAACACCTGATCCATTTGAAAATTTTATCCCAACCCATTGGGACAACTCAAATTTCGGTTTATATCGCAAATATACCACACTCATAATTATCACAAAACACTCAGGTTACTCTACTCTAGAGACAAACTATAAATGTAGCCTTCAAGAACCCATAGTACTTCATAAAATAAGTTGGGTAACCATACCATTTAAGGTATTATGAGTCCTTGTTTCTCAAACAACATACGATTTAACATATCACTTTTAACTCGATGGGAATCGCATGTAAAAATGTGTGCCACAACAATAACAAAGTAGTGTATCTGGTGGTATACATTCCTGGAATAAGTTATCCCATTAAGAGGAGAGGAAGTCACATGACCAATTAATTGGTTGATCATGCATAAGGAATGTCTAACCTACTGTACTGAAGTATTACATAATTCCCACGCCTTTAAAAAGTCTTAACTTATTGAACAAACTTCCTTTTACTCAAATTGTATCTTTATTATTAGGAGTCCTGCTTTGGAAAAATGGCACCCAAACGACACCACTCATCTGAAAACTAAAACGAAGCATTCATCAATTCTTTACGATTGAAATTTTCTACCATAATCAAGATATCTCCTTACATACATGAGGCATCGACCCTAAAATAAGGTCATTCCTAAAATGATAGATAAGACTTAACGCCTAACCTCTAGGTCTAACATAGCCTATGAAGAATTCAACAAGTGTATATGGGAAACATCTATATTCCAACTCCAAGGAAACATCAAAAATTTACCCATACATGAGGGTTCCCACTATAAACACCTATACCAGGTTTCACTTTTAGGGCATTTAAATGATGATCATCTGTTAAAAATTTTAAGTAGCTCATACATCCAGGATATTAAGTACCAGTTTTTAGAGATATTTTCTCAAAAAAATTATTTAGCTTATATCATACATCATTTCAAGCAATTTATCTTATAATTTATTTTTTAACCAATTATTTTATTCAATATTTTCCACAACTGGCTCGGTTAAAGAAAATTTCTATTTCTATTATAGAGACAGAAACAATATTTAGTTTTTAATTGTAATTTTAATTAAATGATTCCTCTTAATAATAAATCTCACAGGTATATAACAAGGCTTTTATTAATTAAATGGACTAGTCAAGTAATTTTCCACCATAAATTTATATGTAACATCATATAAGAAGTTGCATACACTTTAAATGATCATTCCATTTATCATATAAACAACCCCATGGGGTTAAGTACCAAGTAATATAAAAGAAAAAGGAGACCAATAAGGGTCCCACTATTTCATTCAAAATTTTTAACACACACTTAATGGGTTTAGTACATAATCATATCATCTCAAGACCGACCTGCATGGGTTGATTCTAATTTACCTTATAAGTAAAATGACTCAAATGATCTAATTGGGTCTAGTTTTTCATTTAGTGATTTAGTCACATAGGTATCCATGCCCCAAATTTAGAGGGATAAGCATTTATCCATCCAAATTTAAATTTTTATTATTAATCCATTTTGAGGAAAAATGGGAAACCATAATTCACAGACAAGACCACTACGTGCTAAAATACCTCAAAAAATTATTAAACACGATACTTAGATTACTCGAGTTAGCTACCCTATAAAGTTCCCATTGAAGCAGAATAACCTGTGTTTTTGGGTCCTCTCTAATAAGCTCTTCAAGGTGGGTGAGCATCCTCTCCATTGTCTGGATGAATTCCTCTGAGTTGAGTATGCTCTGATTGAAGCCATGAGCCAGTATTCAGTCTTTTTTATCAATCCATAGCTCTTGATCCTCGTTGGAATCAACTTGAAACCTTCTTTCATAAATTATTTTGATCTCCTCTTCTGAGACATTGGGTTGGACAGCTTTGTCTAACATTTATTCCTTGGAGTGTAGAATCAAATTCAAACACTCCATAGGTTCTTCACTTTCCCCCTTCATTAGGCCTTTGCTTCCATTATTCCTGTCCTTCTTGGATGACCTTGTCTCCATCAGCTTTGGAAAATGGGAGTAATCCTTGCATACCTTTTGTTTTTTCACTTCAACCACTATACATTTCCCTGAATCTCGAAATCCTTTTTTCCCCTTCTTCCTTCGGGGGATATGAGGCCCTTTCCCTTGATAATTGAAATTTATCACACATTTAACTAGAATGAATAAGTGCTTATTTAAATCTTTCAAGAAAATTTAACTTATTTACCATTTAAGGTCCCAACCATGTCAATTAATTAACCATTAATTTATAATTAAATATTAAAAATTTATTATTCTACATAATGGTATAGTTAGATGAATCTCCATTCCAAAATTATAGAGGTACATGCCTTTAAATTTTATAATTGGCATTCATGTAACTGAAATGATATTAGCACTCTTATTCTCAAAATATAACAAACCCATATATTATAGTTAAATCATATGGGTTACCATTCTCAATTTATAAGGGCTCATACTCCTTATAAATTGGAAATTTGGCATCCATTTAATCATAACCATCAATGTTTTAGCATATGCAACCAATGGTCCATGGATCAAATATAAAATAATTAGTTGATTAAATATAATGACACTATCAATATATGTGGGGAAACACTATTTATGTTAATACATACATTTTATTTAATCAACCTTATATTAAAATTATCACTAGGCATGTGGTCACTGGCAATAAATAAAAGCATGGACACAAACATGGAAAGTTACTACGTAAGAATGAAACACCAAAGTATGGTACAAGATCAGTCATGCTAAAAAAATCACAAAAGTGTGGCATAGAACTAAGCATATTACTAAAATACCTAATATAGTATACAAGTATTTATGTTAATAAACACACAAGGTACATCAAAATATCTCATAATATCAAGCAATGCAATCTACATTGCATGGAATATGCATGGAATGTGAATCTCTATGTTCCTAGAATGATGCATGTATAAATACCTCCTTGATATACAAGGACAAGGGAATAATTCATAAAATATATAAATCAATAACTTTTAAAAATAAAACAATCACCCAAGGTGGAACAATAATCAACTATAATAATAGCATTATGAACAATAGTCCCATTACCTAGAAACTTGATATTTCCCTCATGCATGGATTGGATAGACCTAGACACAAGCTATTTACCAAGTATTGACACATTTCTACTATCGTCACTACCTTTATCCAAAAATAGTATGACCAAGGAGAAAAAATAAACCTCTGATACCATTTTTAGCATCCCGACCCAAGAGACACTAAAATAGTTCCCCGGTTCGGTTGGCCACTAGGAATCAAGAGAATCTCCCCATATCCCAAAGGATGTCGACTATAAGTGAGGTTATAATGGTGTTATAGTGGGGAGAATATACCCTCTATATCAGTAATAAATATAGTAGAATAAATAAACATAAAGTAAGTGGAATATAATAATAACTGGAAATAAATAATGAATGAATAAATGATCATGCATGAACATGCTCTGGCAGAAATGCAGGCAGGTATATACAGTACACAGCAAGGCTAACAGGGGAAATAAATAAATTAAAGATACCACAAATATCTATAATATAATCAAAATCACTAGCTTAGTCCTCTACTCCCATAATTCATCCCAGCCAAGAAGGGTAATAGTGAGAAATCACAATCCATGAACGTGATCATGTAAACATGAGATATGTTTAGGCACCACAGTGAAATGGTGGACCAAAAAGAGTGGGATATATACTCATTAGACCACCACCAATGGTTCCTAATTCATAATACAATCTATTAATATAAAATAAGTAGTGTTCAAGTATACCAAAAGTAAGAGAGTTCTATAATAATAAATGTAAACAAGTCGGGATCAGGTTCTTCAAGGACACCAGGCTCACTATACCTACTTCGACCTAAGTCAGGATATCTCTGAACATGTCACTCTATATATTTATATTAGTTTTTATTTATATATATGTACTCTATATGGACAATTATATATATCTATATATATAAATACTTTTTACTAGTCGAGACTCAAGGCATAACTCATGTGTCCTTATATAATCATAAGAGAGTCATACTCTATAAGGGAATTCATTCTTTTAATAACTCAATGAATTAATAAGGAAATCCTATACAATGTTATTAGGGTTAAAATAATAATAATAAGATAGATTCTTATAAATAACGGGTCATAATCCCAAAATCTGAAAATGGGATACGAAAGTCATGTTCGCCATCCTGCTCAAGGTTGTGGTTTCCATGCTCGACATCCTAATAGAGGGAGCATGAGATTCCATTCCCAAAAACCCAAGAGATGTGAGATTCCATTCCCATCATCCTTTGTCTAGGGGTGTGATACATCATGCTCAACAACCCAAACCAAGGTCCCTCCAGTCATAATAAAATGTAATGTAATCATACTTTCCCTATGATCCTTTAGATTGATGTTTCATAAAGAGGTAACTGACATCACTTAAGGCACACTGAATCATTTTTAATATAAACCAATTTAACATTTTTAAATACAATTCATAACACCATCCATTACATAATCAATTCAATTTATAACACTTGGGAATTTTATTTATAACCAACTATAAGGCCATGGGAGGCACCCATGACATAATACAAATCACTATACACATCATAAATCAATTCACCTTTTTTATTTATAAGACACCACACCTAAAAAGGTTGTTTAATTTTAAGACATTATATTTTCATTAAAAATCACTTTAATCATTTAATTCAAATGGAATAATTTAATATTCCAAAACAGGGGGATCTAGAATGCAATACAAGATGGTCTAGGCATTTTATTTATGGTATTCCACATTTTAGAGGTGACACCCTCAAGGTCTGGCACACAGCACAATGGAAAAATTATATAAATGGAATAAATTTAAGTGAAAAGAAAATATACAACCTACCTTTTTCTTAGTATGGTTCAATCATCCAATATTAGACTTTGGTTTGATCCAGAATAGAAGAAATCGGAAGAATCGACAAACTCCCTGGAAATAGGGTGAATTATATTACACCAAAATAACTCCATCAAGATAGATTTAAACAAAAAAATCTCAATAAGAAATAATAACATACCCATATGCATCCAATGATACTGATGGCACTCGATTCTGACATCTAATGGAGGAGATACTTGGAATATAAGAAGAATAGAGGAAAGGGAGCCTGAGCATATTCCCCTAGTGCACATGAAAGAGAAAGAAAAAGGGGGTAGGGAAAGAAATAGATGTAACATATCATATTTCTAAGTGCATTATTTTTAAATATTATATGGATTAATTTCAACAATAATCATTGAGATGGTTTTAGATTTCGAGACTCGGTGTTCCCAAAACAATTTTTTGAAAAATATTAAGCTTTTAATAGCACATGCACGCATTTTTCTTGAAGAAGTGGAATAAATCTTAAATGGGTTCCCATGTAAAAAATATAAGTGAAACGTTGAGTTTATGGCATTGACATTACCCTATACATGACATAACTTTTTTCGATGTTGTTCCTCTATAGAAAAACTCACGAAGGACGTAATTATAAATAAAATTATTTTATAAAAATTATTTTGGAGATGGTGACTCTTTTTTTATTAAGACTTCATTATAAATTCCGGTTTATCCCCATAACCCTAGAATTCCTCTAGAAACATAGATAAAGAACCTCTGGAGAAACCATTGGCGAATGACAACGGATCGATCGGACGACGCACCTCAGATTCGATGAACCTTGCCAACGATGACAACGAAGCTTCACTCTTCGTCAGCGATTAAACCAAATCAAGGTAAGTGGTTGTTTCTATGTGTTTTACCCATTATTTATTTTCAAAATGAATGCGGGTAAATCCATGAATAGATTGATCTGTAGTTTTATCATTTCATGATGGTTTATAGTTGAAGGGATTATTTGGGACTTTTCTTGATTTGGTTCTTCGTTCTTCATTCTAATGAGAACGAATCAAGGCCAACCTAACAAGGTCTAGGTTCATTCCTCATATTATAGTTTTACTTGGATTTCTACCACCCGTTCTTCATGTTTATCACCATTGGAACCTCGTGGTTCCTGGTTCAACTTTCCAGGTTTCTCCAAACGCGATCAAACCCCAGATTGAAGGTAAACCAACAATAGAGACCGAGTCTGTGTAGATTGGGACCTGAGGAGCTCAGATTTGTGGCTGTTTTCAAATCTGAGCATCGTAATTGGCTCATTGGTCTGATTAATGGACCACCAAAGTGGTTCAAGCATGGTGGTCGGGGTGATGACTTCGGCCGGTTCAGCTAGGTGAGGTGGCATCATCAGTAGACGAGGGTGGAAGTGATCATAGGCGGTGGTGTAGGTGGTGTGGATCATGGAAGGTGGTCGTATGAGAGCCGTTGGGGCCAGAAATAGTGGACCTCAGCAGCGGCCGTGTGGATCGTAGGTCATAAACATAGCCAGGTGGGTCGTGTGTGGCGACCCATGTGGCCCGTGCGTGGGCAGGTTAGGCTAGGGTAGATGGTTCGGGCCAGGTGGATTGATCTGGGCCCAGGCGGGCTGGGATGACCAGGTTGGACCCGAGTCGAACCTAGAGTGACTAAGCCGGAGTTAGTCCATGGTTTACTATGATGGTCGACTGTGATCCATGGTAAGTCGAGTTGTTGTGTGGTCGCGGCAGCCGGGGGCAGTTGACCGTGGCGGCCGACTGTGGCAGTCGGTCTAGGCAGTTGACTGCGATGGTCGATCTGGGTGGTTGACTACAGCAGTTGATCGTGTGGTCAGTCAACAGGCCTAGTGACCACCTTTGAAATTTCTAACTTCCATAACTTTCAAATGATACGTCTGTTTGATGATATGTCAGTGGCATTGGGACACTAGAGATGAGATGAACATTTTGGGAAAAGTGGGGAGTTTTTAGATGGGGCCTGTATAGGTTGATATTATTTCCCTAGATATTTTCCTCGAGGATTTGGTATGGTATTATGTTCACATCACTGGATTATAATCCCCTCTAGAGGAAGAGTCTCAGATAGAGTATGGTATCCCTCCCAAGACTAGAGTGTGATGCTTTATCACCCCTGGTGGATTTATGGAATCAATGTATCCTCCGAGAGCATGGAGTTGGTCCTCCAACTAGAGGCCCACTTTTTTTAGTTACGTGATATCCCCTAGTCAATTCTGGGTGTAATCTGTGGCAAACCACGGTCAGTACTGGGTGTAATCCCATACGTAGCAGGTTGATCCAGATTAGGTATGTGGTATCCCATAATCAGTTATAGGCACAATCTATGGTTCCCCTTGGTCAGTTCTAGGTGTGACCCCCTATTTGTGTGTCATAGTCTTCCTTGACCAATATATTCTCATTTGGGCAGGTATCAAATGAGCTAGACCTCTTCCTGAGTGTCTTGGATGATATTATGGCTCAAGGAGTGAGTTCTCCCAAAATGGGCATGCTTTGAGTAGAATCTTGTGGTTGGTAATTGGTTGTGGCTTACCTATTGACTATGTGTCTTTAATTGAGTATATATGGATATTCTTATTACATGTGTTGTATACATATACCTGTGTAAAGATAACTATACTTTCCTTTGTGATATTCCTTTGTGGTATTCCCTTGTGGTATTGACGTGTGGTTTCGAGGTGTCCTGTTGGGTATTGTTATACTCACCCCTACACGAGATTTTCCTTCACATGTCATATTTTATACAGATGATTGACCTTTTGATGTAGTCCTAGGAAAACCAATACTATGCAGTGCTTAGCAAGGCTGGGCAGATCGAGATGTGTTCCTGCGGTTCAGACAGCAATCCCAACACCTTTTTTCTTATAGGTTGGACTTGTGTTACAGACTATTTTTAGTGGTATTGTATTATTTCCCTATTTAATTTCTATTAATTTTATTTCCATACTCTATTTTTATATCTTAGTGGTACGCATGCATTATTTACTTAGTGTTTTTTACATTCCAGCATTTTGTGGTTGGTAGATGTGTGCATATGTACATGTACTTAGGATAATTCCTCCCATTTGGAGGATATGCCTACTCGGTGCTAGTCACCATCCCCTAGCCTATTGGAGGCAAGATTGGGGTAGTCATGGAATGGAACCCTCTCACATGGGTCATCACAGAGTAGTATCAGAGGAGGTCAGTTCTACTTTAGGATCAGGAGTTTGTGAGGTTGGTTTGGGGAAATAGTGTGTTTCGAGTTCGAATTTCAGGTCAGGGACTCCAGTGATGGTATGGAATCCAACGTATCCATACACCATAACTCAAATTAACTATTTTATACTTAGCACATAAAAACACAGGTTTTGGGGGAAAACAATGGTATATGCATCATATAGGAATGGTTGTGTTTTCCATGTCCTCCTTGAGTCAGCTCTCCAGATTTACTCTATTGCATGTGGTACATATTGTTTTATTTAAGGATTCCTCCACATAGACATCCATCCATGATTCAATTGTGTAATCACGAGGATGGTTCGACTTGAGATGAGGCATCAATATAAGGCATGTACCAGAGATAGCACCTCCGGATGGTTTACCAGCTATACCACCACCCATCGAGGAGCAGCTACTACCATCACTACACTGCTAGAAATTTAAGCTATAGAAATGGATCTATAGACACGGTTTTATAGATCCGTGGCTATAGCTTATTTATAGCCACAATTTAGTATATACTTCCAGGGCTAAAAATTTGCGCTGTCTTTTTTTTTCAATCCCGTCGGACTCCTCCTTTATTCTCCCCCGATCTCTTTTTTTTTAAATCACGTCGGGCTCCTCATCCATCCTCCCGCGATCGCGACCCTCTGAACTATTTCTCTCATGGAGGCAACCCTCTAAACCCTGGACATCTCTCACTGCGCACGACCCTCCTTCCCCGACCGATCGCGACCTCTCCTCTCCCCGATCCTCCTCCACTGACGGTTCCCCTCACGACCCTTCGAACCCTCGACGTCTCTCATGGCGGCACCCTCCTCCCCGATACCCACTGTGTGCAACCCTCCTTCCCCAACCCATCGCGACCTCTCTTATCCCCGATCCTCTTCCACCGATGGTACCCCTCGCGACGGTGCCCATCGCTGACACTGAACAATGAAACACCACCGTGAGCCGCTGCCACAGAATGTGGGACACCTCACCTCCCCTGCCAACGCTGCTCCTAGGTGGCCTCCCCACCTCCTCCAGCATGCCTCTGATGCGTCCAACCCCCTCCAGATGATCCTCCTCCTCCTTTTTATGAACAATTATGTGTTCATTATTTTGTTATCAGTGTATAGAAGTAAACTGGAATAGTTTCACATTTTTGAGTATGGTAAAGAGGTTTTTTAATTAGATACATTATTCTAATTATAATTGATATGTGTGGAGTGAGGGACAAGTGATTTTTGGGGAAGAATCAATTAGTATAGATTTGGAATCTTCCAAGTGGAGTTGTGGAAAATTGGAATCGATAAAAAATGATGGTATCAAATTTTTATGGTTAAATTGGGAATCAGGGGATCATCCTGGATGCTTCTCAAGGATTTTAATTCTTATTTTTGAGAGTTTTTAATGACCCACACAATTAAAGGGTTGGTAATTTTAGAGGAAATTTGATTATTTTTTCCTGAATAAGGGATATTTTTAAGAATTGGAATATAAATTGGAATTTCAAGAGTTAATACATCTATGGGATGTGTTTTCATTTGAGGATAATGGTTATTTAGAGGGTTGGTTTCCAAATCTTAGGGTGGTGGATAACTGCAAAAAACTGTAGTAATTATTGGGTATTCGATTGGGAGGCACTAGGTGCCTCTTAATGGGTTTGTAAAAAACTAAAGCCTTTATAAGGTACCCGATGGAGGGGTACCAGGTACTCGGTGGGATGGAAAGTGTAGCGGACCTTTTATAAGGGCCATTAGGTACACAGTGGAGGTGGATTGGTTACCCAGTAGGGATGGGTGTTGTTTTTTAAGGATAAAAAAATAGTTATTCTGGATTCCACCGCTAAAAATGCCTTATGGGGTTCTTCTACTTTAAATGGATAGAGGTAAATATTCCTCTTCTACCTCCATTATTCTTTCTTATTTATATCTTTTAATATTTATTTTTTTAGGGTATGGTTTGTGTTAGATTTCACCAAGACTTATTATGGAACATGGGAATGTGATGTTTCCAAGATTTATTTATCCATTGACGTGTTAGAAATATTGTGGCACATGGAAACATTGTTTTCTTTTTATCATTATGTTAGATACTCCAATTATTTCTTATTTATTAAAGTTATCCTTGATGAAATCATTACATTTTCATCATT
Source organism: Viscum album (assembly GCA_963277665.1). Lineage (NCBI taxonomy): Eukaryota > Viridiplantae > Streptophyta > Magnoliopsida > Santalales > Viscaceae > Viscum > Viscum album. The sequence continues at coordinate 1,779,089,690 of OY728151.1, read as the reverse complement.
CCCTCATAGGATGTGGTGAAATGACATTAAACTTCCACATTCTCATCTTTAACTAAGATTTCATGTGATCTTATTCTTTCTTATATTTTGATATATTTACCCAAAAAAACATACCAATTGATATAGTATATGTTTACTAGCATGATTATTATTTATCATGGTTGATTCCCTGCATAAATATTTGCACAACAATGTTTCTTATAGATTATATGTTAATACTATTCTAATATTTCTTGGATTTAGGTATGAGAAAACAAGACCAAGATGTATCATGATCAGATTTTGGTGTTATATTTAAAAATATAGATGTTCTAGAATCATCCCCAGGCTAAAGGTGAGCTCATGGAATTTACGAATCTATCCTATAGTGATAAATTTGAATATTTAACCACTTATTATTATTTGGTGGTTCATCATTATTAGATTTAAAATTATCAACAGTGATAATGAAGTTACCATAATTGAAGCTACTATGTGATGACATGGGCCCAATGATATTATTACCACTAGGAAAATTTTAAATGTTATATCTTCCTCTTTACCTATAGTTATCAAGAATAATATATATTTTTTCTAAAAACAATATGTAATTTCATAATTCTGAAACAAAACCTCTAAACATGTCAGAGTGAATTGAGGTTCTTCAACATGTTCAATTTACTACTTTCATAAATATTATTGAAAGAAAACATAGTGGAGACATGGTATCTACTAACTATACTAATCCTGGGTTCCTCTCTATTCCATGTGTCCAACATTCAAAAACCCATGTTTCTTCTCGGCTTGACTTCCACACACCTTCTTCGTGTTAATCCCTTCCTCTCCCTCCCTCCCTATTCGGCATACAGTTTACCTCAGATTCTCTTCCAGCTCGGGGTTCATCTCTTATCGACCTAGGTTTCATTGTCTTCCTTTTCATCATACTGTTTCTTTTTCCTCACTCCCTATTCTGTACGTGGTTTCCCTCAGTTTCTCCCCATGCTCGTGCTTTTTCTTCTGTTGACCTAGGGTCCCTGCAGACCCCAGTCGTCGTCTTCCTCCTAATCCTGGTTCCCATCCACTCCTCGGATTCTCATGCACTATTACCACCGTTGTACTCCAATACCATCCTTCGCATCAATCCACCCTAATTCCCTCTATTGACTATGACGCCACCTTCCTTTTCTGGCTCCAGAATTTGTTCACATCAATGCCAAGTATCGATTTCCCTCGGTTTCTCCTCACGCTTGATTATCACCTCCTATCGAGCTAGAGTTCCCACCTACCCCAGTCGACATCTCCCTCCATCACCCGGTTCCCCTCCACTCCTCCAGGTGTTCCCGGTATTATCTGTCTCTTATGAGATCTACCACGGTGAAGAACGCCCTATACTCACTTCGCGTTTCCATTCACCATCATTGAAACTTTCTACTTTCTTAACAAATTTATCTTACTATTGCTTTTTAGAAATAGATGAGAGGGTAGAAATGTTCCCTAAGCGCAGATTCATCCAGCTCTCGATGAATCATGCATATGGTATTTTCTCTTCTATAGCATCTCGGTATCATTTTTCTCTACTCTATAGTTTCACATTTCACTATGTTCATACTAATTTTGCAGGGTGTAATACAATATAGTGCTTCACAAATGGTGGGTTCTCATAACTTTCTAGAAAAAATTTCAGTTCTCTCCAAGATTTAGTTTTTTCAGCTACATATGGATTTTTCAAACATCAATATAATATATCTCCTGTTTTGATTCACCAATTACTACTTGTACTTCTTTTTATTGGTCAATATTTCTTCGTCTAAAATTTCTTCCATGGTTGATCAACTTCTAAGTTAATAGTCTTTTTTCTCAACACTGGAGCACTTGTATTTATAGCTCAAAAGTGTTTGATTTTCTTTGTGCATTCTTATTTCTCACATTCTAAACATTTATGTTGAGGAAACATGGTTTTCTCTTCATTCACATGTTTATTATTGTTTGAAAATTGAATATTCACTTGAGCAATTAGAGAACTCTCAATGTTTTTCGTTTTTTTGGTTTATCCTTTTATAACTCATCAGACTATATGATCAAACATTCATTCTTATCATGTTCAACCTTCTTCATAGGTGTGGATCCATTTTATGTTATGATATATTCTATTTGATTAGAAATTGTGTCCTCTAGTAAACTTTTATTATCAGGTGGGATAAAAACTTGTATCGAACAAAACCATATTAAGCTGAAACTTGATCCAAACTAATTATATACCATTAATAGGATGAATAATTGTTAATTAATAGGAATTTACTATTTGATAGTATCATTTTAAAACATGGATCTATTTCCCCCTTGCTTGCAGGAACATGATTTGACCCATGGGGCATTGTGGTTTTTATATGTTGGGCGGTGATGTGTATAGTCATAGGAGACAGGTATGTTTTAGTTTAGTTTTCATTTTATTTTATTTATCGTATTGGTCACTTAGGTCTTTTACTTCTTTCTGTGGACAAAGGGTAATTATATTCTGTGAAGGGGGGAAATGGGGTTCAGATTGATTCAGTCCACTAGATTTGATCCGAGGTAAGATTATATGGTTACTACGTGTCTCTAACCTCGTGTATTTGGGGATTTCAGTGTTTTTTACTCCATATTATTTTTTTAGTAGGGCGTTGGATCATTTCGTGTTGGTTTTGGTGGATTTGGTTCTCCCAATAGAAGTAATACTTTAATGTTGTTGGTTGGTTTCTCACTGGTTATGTAGCATCCTTTATGTGCTTTAATGTTCCTAATATCCTTTGTGTAGTGCGTTGATCCTTGCTCGATGGTTTCGAGTAGCCAAGTTAAGGGTGACTCACCTGTGTGTGCATAGGTAAAAAAGCATATATATGTGGGTTCCCCCGTTGTGTGTATAGTCAACCATGGAAGTGATTATGAACGTATGGGGCTATGTGTGCCCATGTATATATATATATATATAAATGCATATTCAGGTGAGTGGAGACTGGTATATGCATATAAGCATATGTGCAAGGATCCCCTTGCACATTCTCATGGCCATGCGGGTGTGTGAATAGGGGCTAGGTGTCCTTGAATGTGTGTGAAGGTGCGTATACCCAGTGGGGGAGCAGCAACTTTTAGTTAGAAAGCTCCAAGAGCTGAAGTGGATGGTTTGGTTCCACCTTGAGGTAGGATCCCTCTTCTAGCCTCTTTAATTCAAGAATGCTTTAAATTGAATTTAGCTTCTTTCTTAATTCTGCTTAATTATACTGAATTGCATATCTTGAATAAGTGTTCGTTAATATAATTGTTTCATTTGATAAATAAAGTCATGTTTTTATAATAAAACCCCTCCAATGGAGGTGCACTGTCTGCGAAAACTCACATTCATAGTTATGTTGATATAGTTGCTTAAATTATTGCATTTGATTTGTGATGAATGAGTTTTAGAATAAATGTTAAATATAATTAAATGAATTGTGTGATAAAGCAATGCCATGATTTTATAATAAAACCCCTCCAATGGAGGTGCGCTTTATTTTAAACCAAAGAGTAGTAATAGTTATTTGTATCATATTTAGATTTGGTTTGAGTCTTTCATATGCCTCTTGTTGGTGTTTGTTTTGTGGCTAGTTAGTTTTTGTTTTCTTTGAATAATATAAATTGGATTATCATACTGGTTTAACTCAAATAACATTGTCTGAGTAGGCATATTCCTTGACTATGACACTTTACTTTTCATGCTTTGAATATTATAAATAAAATTTCCATGTTTAGGCAAAGTGAATGAATTTGTAAATGGTTTGTGTAGGGTGTATGATTCTTTTCTGTTTTGTTTCCCTTTAGACGTTGTGTCATTGTACCGCTCACTACAACCTTATCTGGAGATCCCTTGTTATAGTATATTAAATAGTTGGGTTTTATCATCTGTTGGCGAGGCGATGGCCAGAATGTTGCCCCGCCTCCTCCCGCTCCCTTCGCTCCTGGTCGGAAGATGCTGCTCCGCGGATGTCGCTAGACCAATCCAACACATCGTGGTCACGTCGCGGTCATGTCGTAGTCATTCCGCGGTTACGCCACAGTCACGCCGTGATCACACCACAGTCACTTCGCGGTCACACCACAGTAATGTCGTGATTTGGCCCTGTTCCGGCCACATCTAGCCCACACCAGCCCCCTTCCACCTTCATTTCAGCCCGCTTCCACCAGCATTCCAGCACGCAACAGCCCCCCCCCCCCCCCCCCACCACCTTCGAATCAGCCCACACCATCCCCCCAGCACCTGCAACCTGCCCCCTTCCACCAGTATTCCAGCCTCTTTCCGCTCCCTTCGCTCCTGGCTGAAAGATGTTGCCCCGCAGATGTCACTAGACCGGGCCAACACGCCGCAGTCACCCTGCGGTCACGCCGCGGTCACACCGTGGTCACGCCGCAGTCATGCCACGATTTGACCCTACTCCAGCCACATCCATCCCACACCAGCCCCCTTCCACCTTCATTTCAGCCCGCTGCCACTAGCATTACAGCCCGTAACAGCCCCCCCCCTGCCACCTTCGAATCTGCCCGCACCATCCTCACAGCACCTGCAACCAGCCCCCTTCCACCAGCATTCCAGCCTCCTACCGCTCCCTTCACTCCTGTCTATAAGATGTTACCCTGCGGATGTCGTTGGACCGGGCCAACACGCCGCGGTCACGCCGCGGTCACGCTGCAGTCACGACGCGGTCACGCTGCGGTCACGCCGCAGTCACGCTGCGGTCATGCTGCGGTCACGCCGCGATAATGCCATGATTTGGCCCTGCTCCAACCACATCCAGCCCACACCAGCCCCCTTCCACCTTCATTTCAGCCCGCTGCCACCATCATTCCAGCCCCCAACAGCCCCCCCCCCCCCCCCCCCCCCTCCCACCTTCGAATCAGCCCGCACCATCCCCCCAGCACCTGCAACTAACCCCCTTCCACCAGCATTCCAGCCTCCTCCCACTCCCTTCGCTCCTGGCCAGAAGATGCTGCCCCATGGATGTCGCTGGACTGGGCCAACATGTAGCGATCACGCCATGGTCACATCGCGGTCACGCCGTGATTTGGCCCTTCTCCAGCCACATCCAGCCTACACCATCCCCCTTCCACCTTCATTTTAGCCCGCTGCCACCAGCATTCTAGCCCGCAACAACCCCCCCCCCCCCTGCCACCTTCGAATCAGCCCGCACCATCCCCCCCAGCCCCCATTCACCAGCATTCCAGCCTCCTATCACTCCCTTCCCTCCTGGCTGGAAGATGTTGCCCCGTGGATGTCAATGGACCGAGCCAACACATCGCGGTCACACCGTGGTCATGCCACGGTCACGCTGTTGTCAAGCCGCAGTCACGCCGCAGTAATGTCGTGATTTGGCCCTACTCCAGCCACATCCAGCACACACCAGCACCCTTCCACCTTCATTTTAGCCTGTTTCCACAAGCATTCCATCCCACAACAGCCCCCCTGCCACCTTCGAATCAGCTCGCACCATCCCCCTGGCACCTACAACCAGCCCCCTTCCACCAGCATTCTAGCCTCCTCCTGCTCCCTTCGCTCCTGGCCGGAAGATGCTGCCCCATGTATGTCGCTGGACTGGGCCAACACATCGCGGTCACGCCACTGTAATGCCATGATTTGGCCCTGCTCCAGCCACATCCATCCCACACCATCCCCCTTCCACCTTCATTTTAGCCTGTTGCCACCAGTATTCCAGCCCGCAATACCCCCCCCCCCCCCCTTCCAACTTCAAATCAGCCCACACCATACCCCAACACCTGCAACCAGCCCCCTTCCACCAGCATTCCAGCCTCATCCCGCTCCCTTCACTCCTGGCCAGAAGATGCTACCCCACAGATGTCACTGGACTGGGCCAACACGCCACGGTCATGCCATGGTCATGTCGCGGTCACGCCTCGGTCACACCGCGGTCATTCCGCGGTCACACCTTGGTCAGGCCATGGTAATTCCTTGATTTGGCCCTGCTCCAGCCACATCCACCCCACACCAACCCCCTTCCACCTTCATTTCAGCCCACTGCCACCAGCATTCCAGCCCGCAACATCCCCCTTGCCACCTTCGGATCAACCCACACCATCACCCTAGTACCTGCAACCAGCCCCCTTCCACCAGCATTCCATCCCCCTTCCACCAGCATTCGAGCCCGCACCAACCCCCAGACACCTACAATCCAGCCCGAACCAGCCACCACACCAGCCACCACCCCCCAGCCTCCTACAAAACACTCATGACAGCCATCTTCCACCTGCAAAACAGCCCCAGCCACTAGTTCCAATCCTCACCAGCCCCCAGCCTCCTATATCCCAGCCCGCACCAGCCCCTGCCACATTCCCTACAGCCCCCAGCCACCTGAAATTCAGCCCACACCAGCCCCCTTCCACCTATTCCAGCCCGCACTAGCCCCATACCATCCCCCTGCCACCTACCTTCCCGCCCGCACCAGCCACTCCAGTCCGCACCAGCCACCGCACCAACCCCCAGCCTCTTTCATTTCAGGATGCACGAGAAAAAATCCATGCAAATCACAAAAAGGAATGGAAAAAGCGAATCCCCTTGACTGAGCCCTCCTTTCCCCAAAAAGTATCCATGTAAACTGCCATTAATGTTCACTGAGAACATTGGGGTAGAGATGCATCTTTTAACCCAAGACAAGAACCTAGCTGGAAAGCTATGCAGATCCAAATCATACCATAAGAAGTCCCACCTGACTGAATCAAAAGCCTTGAATAAATCGATCTTGAAGACACACCTAGGAACCTCAGAATCAAGATGGTATCCCCACAATAATTCTTGGGTAACAAGATTCTTAGGATGAATTGGTTTTGGTATTGAAGGTTGAGGATATTTTTATCCATCTTTTTATTTATGAGTCTCTTAAGGTTATTTTTGTAACCATCCTACTAGAGTGTTCGAGTTATAAGTGGTGTAAGTCTATTATTTAGAATAATCCAAACAAAGACTATTCTTGGAAAAGTTTCAAGGCATTTTTCATTTATCATTATTTAATAATAAATTGAAGGTATTGAAGGCTATAGAATTTTATAGGAGGGGATTTCCTGGTGGGGTGTCCAAGGGCTGTTCGGGGGGTGTCGGGGGGGTCTGTAGGGTAGGGGGAGGGTGCAGGTGGGGTGTCTAGGAGGGGTTGTCCAGGGGGTGTATAAGGGCTGTTCGGGGGGGGGGGTCTGCAGGGTAGGGTGCAGGTGGGGTGTCCAAGGGATGTTCGGGGTGCTGGGGGGTCTGCAGGGCAGGGGGGAGGGTGCAGGTGGGGTGTCTAGGAGGGGCTATCCAGGGGGGTGTCCAAGGGTTGTCCAGGGGGTTCAGGGGGGTCTGTAGGGAAGGGGGAAGGGTGAAGGTGGGGTGTCTAGAGGGGCTATCCAGGGGGTGTCCAAGGGATATCCAAGGGCTGATTTGAAGAGATAAACCCACAAGCAATGAGACCTAGCCTCATAGAAATAATTTTGCTAATTATTTTTGGAAAGGTATTCCCAATAGAAATAGGTCTGAAATCCTTTACATCCATAGAATTTTCCTTCTTTGGGATCAGGGAAATAAAATTGGAGTTTATTCCATAGGTCATTGAGGCATGGTTAAAGAACTCCCTCATGGTGTTAAGGAGCTCATCACGAACTATGTCCTAGTAGAACATAAAGAATTAATTTGTGAACCCATCAGGACCAGCCACACTCTCAAGATTTAGAGAAAAAAGGGAACTCTTAACCTCCTTCTCATCAAGGGATGCAACAAGGGAGATTGTTGGATTGGTGTAGCCCGATCCGGTTGGTCCGAATTCTTGTGGCTCACAACTATAGCAACTTTGACCACTATAGCAGTGCGGACTTTGGAGTCTACTTTACTGTTGCACTTTTGACTTCCAGCCGGTAGCCACTAGAGTATTGAATACATATATGAAAGGATTCATAAGATCGAAAATGTCTATAATAGTATTTCCTCATCTCTCCATACTACTAAAGAAATCTTCTCCTCCATGAATAGCTTGAGTAGTGTTGTCATCACTTTTAACTGGTGAACCTATTCCTTGAAAACCCATTCTACAGAATCAGCCTTAATTAATCCTAATGAAATGAATGAACATCACCTATAACAACATGGAGATACTATTTGACTATAGACTAGATCGAATCAGTATCAACTAAAGCTGAGAGAGGTGGAGAACTATATGTAGATACAACAATAGGAGGTTCCTGATAACTCAAAATTCCACTGAAATCAAAAAGAAGTCTTTCTCTAAAATATTATAAATATAATATGGATAAAAAATATGAAGGTATTGGGGAAACAACTCTCTCAACACTAGGTAAAGAAACCTCTACAGGTTATGATTTGGTAGGTACATCTAAGGGAAAAGCCTGAAGCTCACCTGCTTGGTCAATCTTCTTAACTAAGGATCCCTTAGGATATGTGCAAGGGATGTGTAAGGGGGTGTGCAGGGTGAGAATATATTATATGAGATCAATTAGTTCCACATTTCTCTCAAGTGATCATCTTCTATTATGATATCACCTATCATGAGAATATATTATATGATCTCAATTAGTGCCACATTATTCTGAAAAGATATCTCCTTTATGGTGTAGTGAATAAGGAATGAAATTTTCCATTCTTACATAACTCTAAGATAGTCACACTCAATATTTAGTTCCATTAACCTTTACTTACATAAACTTTAGTTATGTGTTTCAACCTTACATGAACCTTAGAGATACAAAATTTATCTTACAAGAATTCATACCATACTTTTCTTGGACACCTCCATATTGAACCAATATAATATTACAAATTTCTTCATATTATTCAAATTAATTTCATGCAGCATTTGAGTTTATTTGGTATAGATATGGGTTAATATTTTTCTTCTTCTGAGACACAACATATAATTATCATATTTCCTCTTTTATGCTAGTTCAATATCTCTCAGCTATGATGAAATAGTAGAGTCCAGAGAAGCTTTATAATTCAGGAGTATGTGGGAATCAGGTGTTGATTCTATGAAATTCTTAGGGAATGTGTAAGATATTTCGGTGGTGGTTCATTTAGATAGTGGATCAAGTGACAAATTTATTTCTAAAAATATTTCCAAGGATTCCAATGTAGTCTTCGTTCCAACCTTGCAGTTCATAACATATTTTTCTTGGACACCTCCACCTTGAACCTATATAATATTACAAATTTCTTCATATTATTCAAATTAATTTCATGCAGCATTTGAGTTTATTTGTTATTGATATGGGTTAATCTTTTTCTTCTTCTGAGACACAACATATAATCTCATATTTCCCCTTTTATTCTAGTCCAATATCTCTTAGATATGATGAAATAGTAGAGGCTAGAGAAGCTTTAGAATTCAGGAGTATGTGGGAATCAGGTGTTGATTCTATGAAATTCTCAGGGAATGTGTTAGATATTTTGGTGGTGGTTAATTTAGATAGTGGATCAAGTGAAAAAATTATTTCTAAAAAACTTTACAAGGTTTCCAATGTAGTCACCAGTCCAACCAAGCAGTTCATACCATACTTTTCTTGGACACCTTCACCTTGAACCTATATAATATTACAAATTTCTTCATATTATTCAAATTAATTTCATGCAGCATTTGAGTTTATTTGGTATAGATATTGGTTAATATTTTTATTATTATGAGACACAACATATAATCACATATTTCCCCTTTTATGCTAGTTCAACATCTCTCATCTATGATGAAATAGTATAGGCCAGAGAAGCTTTTGAATTTAGGAGTATGTGGGAATCAGGTGTTGATTATATGAAATTCTCAGGGAATGTGTTAGATATTTTGGTGGTGGTTCATTTAGATAGTGGATCAAGTGAAAAATTTATTTCTAAAAATCTTTCCAAGGTTTCCAATGTAGTCGCCAGGATAACCAAGCAATTCAGAATTGGTCTGGAGATGGGAATTGATAGTACTCTTAGGGGTTTGTAAGGGTGTTTAGGTGACTATGAAGAATGTTTTTCACTAATAAGGATCATGTGTTTGACACAGGTGGACCATAATTGATTCTTTGAGTGACTTGGGAAATAATTTTGTTTATATTTTTTAAAAATTAGAAACATAAATCAATGGAGTTCATGTGGGATGGCTTAGTGGTGAGATTACATGAGGAGACAAGCAGATACGAATACCACTGGAACTAAAACAAACATTCTGCCCATGGATTATTCTTTTAGAGTTTTTGTTTTGGAAAACTAAATTTAAATGTTTTGTTACCAAGAAAAACCATCCTTGGGAAGAAAACCAGTAGAAAATGGAATACTTTATTTTTTAATTTCATTATATATTTTATGAACCAAGAGAGTTACCACCTAAGTTAGAGATCATTTTATTCCTTTAATTCATGTGAAACACAATGAATATATATGACCATATAAGCTAGATACTTCCTTGAATGAGGAGGATGGAAAAAAATTATCTGGAAGGGGGGATACTGGTGGGGGGTGCAGGTGGGGTGTCTAGAAGGGTTGTCTGGGGACTGCAAGGTAGGGGGAGGGTGCAGGTGCAGTGCAAGGGGGGTGTCCAGGTGGGGGTGGGGTGAAGGGGGGTCTGTAGGGTAGGGGAGGGTGCAGGTGCGGTGCAAGGGGGTCCAAGAGGGGGGGACCTAGCAGGGGGGATACTGGTGGGGGGTCTGCAAGGCAGTGGGGAGGGTGAAAGGGGGTGTCCAGGAGGGAGGACCTGGCAGGGGGTGCAAGGGGGTCTTCAAGCCAGGGGGAGGGTGCAGGTGGGGTGTCTAAGAGGGTTGTCTGGGTGGGTCTGCATGTGGGGGTGTAGGGGTGAGGGTGTGGGTGCGGTGCAAGGGGGGACCTAGAGGGGGGACCTGGCAGGGGGGATGCGAGTGGGGGTGTAGGGGGTCTGCAGGGCAGTGGGGAGGGTGCAGGTGCGGTGCATGGGGAGTGTCCAGGAGGGGGGGAGACCTGGCAGGGGGGGTTGCAGGGGGAAGGGTGCAGGTGGGGTGTCTAGGAGGGGGTGTCCAGGGGGTGCAGGGGGGAGGGGTTCTCCATGGGGGGGTATGATGTCTTACATAAATGTCCATCCATTTAGTGATGTGTCAAATTCTTAGATATACACTAATGACACTAGTGTTATCATACATGATCAGAACATGTGTATGAGTGAAACCATTATCTATCCCTTTGGAAATACCATAGGATTCTGCTGAGTTCTTTTTCAACAGTAAGGACTACTCTCAGTTCTCTGTCCCTTTGCATAGACTCTTCAATACACCCATTGGTTGTCCAATATCAATTCAACAGCTCCTTTCCTAGTCTAAAAGAGATGGGTAACTGGGTAGTTTTTCCACACCCAAGCTGTAAACAGTTGTTTAATAGTATGGAGAAATCCCCCTGCTACATCAACCAAGCCATCTATTTCTATATTTCCAAAAATCTTTGATTCACCTAGGGGGTGCAGGGGGGTCTTCTTGTCCAGGGGTTGTCCGGGGTCTGTCTGGGGTGGTCCATGGGGGGTGTCTAGGGGGTAGGGGAGTCTATGGGGTGTCTAGGGGGAGGGGGTGTCCAGTGGGGGTGCAAGGGGGCTATCCAGGGGGCATGAGGGCTGTGCAGTGGGGTGAAGGGGGGAATGGGGGTCCATTGGGGGTACAAGGGGGCTGTCTAGGGGGGCATGGTGGTGTGGGGGGGATGTTCAAGGGGGTGCAGGGGGGCTGTCCAGGCGGTACATGGGGGTGCGGGGGGATGTTCAAGGGGGTGCAGGGGGGCTGTCCAGGTGGGGCATGGGGTGCAGGGGGGGTGTTCAAGGGGGGATGTGAGTTTTTTTATGAAATGGAAAGGCCTACAGCCACAGTTTCAACCTGTGGTTGTAGGTATATTTCCACGGTTTTAAACCGTGGCTAAAACCATATAGCCACGGTTCTGAACTGTGGCAATAGGACCTGTATGGATTACTGTTCTGCCACGGTTTTCAAATCATGGCTATAGTCATTTAGCCATAGTTTTTAACTATGGCTATAGCCCTTTAACCACGGTTTGAAACTGTGGCTATATGTCTTGCTTTATAGCCACTTCAATACCAGCCACGGTCCATTGAACCATGGTTATAACCTATAGCCATAGTTTTTGGGATTATAGCCATGGTTTGAAACTATGGCTATAGCCTAAATTTTCAGTAGTGATACCAGATGAGGATGCACATAGGATGAGTGTGTTTCTTGAGTTTTAGAGGTAGTGACCTTCCAGGTTTCATGGTGAGCCACAACCCTAGTTGGTTGAGTATTTACTAGAGGCATTCACCCATGTTTTCTGACTTATGAGGACACCTGGTGACCAGATTGAATCCCTCTCCAAGAGTCTTCTTAAGGGATCTGAGGGGTGATGGTGGAGCTTGGAGACCTATTCTCAGAATGATAAATATCTCTCCTAGATAAAATTTTAGTGAATCTTTTGAGAATATTTCTATCCAGCCATGTTGTGATTTGTATGCATACAGAATATACTACATCTACAGTAGGGTAGTATGATCATGGCGGAGTATCCAGCTAAGTTTATAGACCTTTCATGCTACTCCATAGACATGGTGACAGACAAGTTCTTCAGGGATTTAACCTTCGAGTATGGATTATACTAGGATATTAGGGCATCAATGGTATCCCTTAGAATTTCTATCTATTTTGGGGTTCTTGAGCGATCTCTTCTAGAAGAGAATTTTCTCACGGAGAAGACCCTGGTAGTGGGAGATAGTAGTGCTAACTGGGTAGTTGAGACCATGATAGTAGGTATTTTATGGTAGTCATAGGGATAAAAGCAGTAAAGGTGATTCCTGGGATGATCCCAGGACTCCATATCAATGTTGCAGGGATCCCAGGGCCGCTTGAGTTAGCCTAGGGATAGACAGTGTTACTCATGTGGTGGTTGGTGAAATCTGTCATGAGATTGCATGAAATGTCATACTGCTGATCAAGAGATGGTCGATAGACCACCGATTTAGAGGCAGAGATAGGAGCAGGGTGTTCCATAGGGTGGAGAATGTGGCAGAGGGGTAGGAAAGGTGGAAGGAGGTGGTTGGAAGTTCGACCTATTACCCCCACCACCCCCTGGTGTTCCACACCAGGCTCAGGGAGCTAGTGGTTAGAGATGAGGCTAGATATAGGAGATTGAGGATTGTGACCCCTGGTCTCTAGGGATGATATGAGGTACAATCTGTGTCTTTTCCACCTTAGATGCAATTTTTATAGGCATAGGTGTTAGTCATTCCTTTCTTTCCATGAACATTGTTTGAGACTCAGATATTCCGATTTAACTATTTACTTGACCCTTATGCTTGGAGACTCCTGCGGGAGGAGATTTTAGGATCACACACTAGTTCTAAAAGTGTTCCCTGACTTTTTGAGGTGATAGTTTTGATTGGGATCTCTTAGTAGTGGCATCGATGCCTTACAGATTCATTTTTGGTATGGAATGGTTATCCACAATTCATGCTCATATTGACTGTTTTAGGCATAGAGTGTGGTGTGTTTGTAGTGATGGAACCAGGTTTTCCTTTGTTGGTGAAAAGGAAACACTGGCAGCATAGAATGGACTCTCACATGGGAGCGTGCTATCAATCACTCATTAGTTGGATAGCCTCACCCTCAGTGTAGTGGATGATATGAGTCATAGGTTTCCTATAGTGGTGGCAGAGTATGTGGACGTCTTTCTTGAATATTTTCTAGGTTTACCACCCCACAAGGAGATGGAATTCTGTATTGATCTACACCTTGGTAAATCCCTAATATCTACACCTACATATAGGATATCTCCCACAGATCTTCGTGAACTTAGGGTTCAGTTGGAAGACTTGTAGAGGAAGGGCTTCATGAGACCCAGTGTTTCACCCTAGGCAGCCCCAGTTTTGTTTTCCAAGAAGGAATATGGGATCTTGAGGTTGTTTTTGTATTATCGGCACTTTAACCAAGTGATTGTGAAGAACAAGTATTCACTATCTAGGATCTATGACCTATTGGATCAATTGAAAGGGGTGTGATGGTTCTCAAAGATTGAACTCAGATCAGGCTATCACCAGTTGTGAGTATGGGAAGAGGATATACCAAAGATGGAATTTAGATGTAATTATGGTCACTATGAGTACTTGTTGATTTTTTTTGGCATGAAGAATGCTCCAGTAGTGTTCATGGGACTCATGAACTAGATCTTTCAGCCTTACTTAGACCAGTTCAAGGTGGTCTTCATTGATGGAATCCTAATGTACTCAGTGTCTGAGGATGAGCACGTGAGGCACTTGAGGATAGTTCTAGACACTCTCCAAGAGCACCATATTTATGGAAAACTATCTAAGTGTCAGTTCTGGATTCGAGAGGTCCATTTTTTGGGACATATCATTTCAGAGGATAGAGTTACAGTGGATCCAATGGAGGTTGAGGTAGTGATTTATTAGGATCCAACCAAGAGTGTTACTTAGGTGTGAAGTTTCCTAGAATTGTAAGGGTATTTTTGGATGTTTGTACCCAACTTATCTAGAGTATAATCACCCTTTAAATATTTGACATGAAAGGGGTGGCCTTTTGTGTGGACAGAGAAGTTCCAGTAGTGCTTTCAGGAGCTGAGGCATAGGTTGATGAGCACTCCCATATTAAAGTTATTGGAGGAAGTCATCTAATACATGGTGCTCTGTGATGCATTGGAGATTGGGCTTGGTTGTGTCCTGGTGTGGGGGAAAGTAGTGATTTCCTATGGTTCATTCCAGTTGAGACCGCATGAGTAAAATTATGTGACCCATGATCTTGAGCTAGAAACGGTAGTCTTCATATTGAATATTTGGATACACTGCCTAATGGGTGATCAATTTATCATATACTCTAATCACAAGAGTCTCAAGTATATATTCTCTTAGAAGGATCATAAATTGAGACATAGGTGATGGTTAGAGTTCCCCCAGGACTATGACTTCAAGGTTTTTTATACTCCTTGTAAGGGGAGTGTGGTGGAAGATGCTCTGAGTATGAGATCTAGTTTTTAGTTGGTGAACAAAGGTGTCAGAGAAGTTGGACTCTTTGCAGATATCCTTTCTGGATGGAGATGGAGCAGCTTACCTCCAGTCGATGGTTGTCATCCCTTGACTCTTATAGAGATTCAAGGAGGCACAGCTTAGGGACACCGGCTTTGAGATCTTATGTGCTCAGATTTCCACTGGACATTCTCCTAATGGATATTTAAAAGGTGGGGTGTACATTTTTCTTTTCAGAGGGTGCACAGTAGTACCAGTTTCTATTCGGGGGGGATTTTGAGGGATTTCCATACATCCCCTTTGTAGGTACATCTAGGTGTATAGAATATGTATCAGGACCTTCAACATTAGTTTTGGTGGCCAGGGATGAAGAAGGGAGTTATGGAGTTCATCTCTCGATGACTTATTTGTTAGCAAGTAAAGGTCAAGCACCAGGTTCCAGTGGGTTTATCTCAATCGCTTGAGGTGACGGAATGGAAGTGGGATGGAATATCGATGGAATTCATGATGGGTTTATCATGTATGTCTAGGTGGAAATATTCCATATGGGTGATCATTGACCAACTCACCAAGTCATCCCACTTCCTATCTATCCTGTAGCAGAGTTCCATAGAGATATTGGGACACCTCTATATGCAGGAGATAGTTCGACTCCATAGAGTTCCATCAAATATAGTTTTAGATCATGATTCTCTCTTAACATCATGGTTGTGGAAGAGATTATAGGAGGCATTTGGTACCCATCTACACTTGGGCACAGTGTTTCACCCATAGACGGATGACCAAACTAAGCAGACCATTCAGGTTCTAGAGTACATTTTGCAGGCGTGCATGTTAGATTTTAGTTGTATTTGGGAGGATCACCTACCACAAGTGGAGTTATCACAAAACAATATATTTCACTACACCATTGGTATGGAACTATTTGAGGCCTTGTATGGGTGACCATGTAGGTTTCCACTTTGTTGAACTGACCCAGGAGAGTCAGCAATCATAGGCCCAGATTTGGTATGAGATACTACTAAGAAGGTGCAGATCATCTAGGAGTGGATGAAGACTACTCAGCCGTTAGAAGTTTTATACTAACAGACTATAGAGGCCTTTGGAGTTCGAGGAAGGAGACCATGTGATCCTTTGTGTTTCACCTCGACAGGGATTATGGAGATTTTTTCGGGGCGGAAAGCTATCTCCAAGGTTCATCGGCACTTTCCAGATACTATGTAGAGTTGTAGAGGTGTCTTACACTTGGATCTACCACTGGAGTTAGATATGGTTCACTATTTCTTCCATGTTTCATAGTTGAGGAGGTATGTACATGACCCATCACACGTCATTGGTTGGGGAGAGCAGGACATTGAAGATAGAGTGACTTTTGTAGAGTACCTAGTGGAGATCGAGGATCAGTAGGAGAGGACACTTTGTGGGTGATCAATTCCTTTGGTTCATGTTCACTGGTATCACAAGAATATCTAAGAGAGAACATGGGAGCGCGAGACTCAGATTCATGCTCAGTACCCTCATCTATTTGTGTAGCATTTGTTTTGGATTTCGGAGATGTAAATCCCCAAGGTGAGGATAATTTAATGTCTCATATTTTTTCATGTATTATTTTTAAATATTATATAGATTTATTTAAAGACCAGGAATAGAGACGATGTGTGATTTAGAGACCCGGTGTTCCTGGAACAATTGTTTGAAAAATATTAAACTTTTAATAGTACGCACAAACTGTTTTCTTAAAAAAGTGGAATAACTATTAAATGGGTTCTAGGATCAAAAATATGATGGAACTATTGAGTTCCAGGTAGTGGATTTACCCTAGGTGTGACATAACTTTTGTATGCACGGTTCATCTGTAGAAAAATTCACTGAGGACATAACTGTAAATAAAATAATTTTATAAAAATTATTTTTGATGAAACAACTCTCCTTTTATTAAGTATTTCTCATAAATTCAGGGTAATCCCCATAAAATTGGAATTTATCTAGAGAGGTAGAGAAAGAACCTCTAGAGAAACCATTGGCGGATGATGATGGATCGATCAAACGACGCACCTCAGATTCGACAAACCTTTCCAATGACGAAAACGATGCTTCATTCTTCATCAGTGATCGAAGAGAATCAAGTTAGGGGAGCTATTTATTTGTGGTTTCCCTATTCTTTATTTTCACAATGAACATGGATAAATCCACAAATAGATTGATCCATGGTTCGATCATTGCGGGATGGTTTATAATTGCAGAGATTATTTGGGAATTTTTTTGATTTGGTTCTTAGTTCTTCATTATGAAGAAAATGAATCGAGGTCAACCTAACACGGTCGAGATTCGTTCCTTATTTTCATGTTTTCCTTAGATATATCCCTCCCATTCTTCATGTTATTAATCATTGGAACATCACGGTTCCTGGTTTGACATTTCAGGTAAATTTGAATGCAATCGAACCCACAGATTGGAGGAAAACCAACAACAGAGGTAAGGTCTATGTAAATCAGCACCCGAGGATCTCAGATCTATGAATATTTTGAATTTCAAGCATTGGTGGTGGCTCGGTGGTCCAAGGAAGGGACCACCAGCGTGGTTACAACGCAGCAAAAGGTGGCAGCTGAGGTGAAGGCTTTGGCCAATCTGGCAAGGCGGGGTGAAAGCGTTGGCAACCTAGGGCAGTGCTGATCGGAGGTGGAAGTGTTGATGGTTTCGAGCAAGGCGGGAAGACGTGTGGGACTCGATGGGACTGGAGGGAGCATACTATAGCTAATGCATGAGATGGGTATAAGAGGGCCACGTGCAGTGGATCAAGTGACCTACACACGAGCAGACTAGGCCAAAGAAGATGGGTTGGGCCAGGTAGAGTGGGTCTAGCCCAGGCGAGCTTGGCCGAGCGGGTCAAAATCAGGTCAAACCCAGGCAACTAGACCAAATCTAGGACATGTTTGACTATGGCAGTCGACTGACGCAGTAAACCGTGGTGGTTTATCTCTATGATCGGTGGACCAACTGTGTGGTCGGTCCATAGGCCCTGTGACCCCCTTTGAAATTTCGAACTGCCATAACTTTCAAATGGTACCTCCATTTGACAAGTCGTGTATGGAGTTAGGAAACTAATGATGAGATGAAAGTTTTGGAACAAGTGGTGAGTTTTTAATTTGGACTAGTATAGGTTTATATTGTTTCCCTTGGTCCTTTACTCAAGGTTTTGGAATGGTATTTCATCCACATCACTAGATTTTAATCCCCTCTAGAGGTCAATTCTCAAATAGAGTATGGTATACCTCCTTAAGACTAGAGTGAGATCTTATATCATCGATAGTGGATTTATGGAATCAGAGTAACCTCCGTGATCATGGAGTTGGTCTCCCACCTAGTGGTCCACTTTTCTTGGGTACGTAGTATCCCCTGGTCAATTATAGGAATGATCTGTGGTTTCCCCCAGTCAGTTATGGGTGTGACCCCCTATCTGTGTATTATAGTCTTCCTTGACCAATACGTTCTCATTTGGGTAGGTCCCAAATGAGATAGACCACTTCATGAGTGTCTATGATGATATCATGGATTGAGGAGTGAGTTCTCCCAGAACGAGCATGCTTCGAGCAGAATCCAATGGATGGATATTGGTTGTGGATTGCCTCTAGATCGTGTGTCTTGGTTTGAGTGTATCTAGATGTTCTTGATACATGTGTTGTATACATATACATGTGTGGAGCTGACTATACTTTCCTTTATGGTGTTCCTTTGTGGAATTTCTTTGTGGTTTCAGGGTTTCCTACGGGGTATTATTATACTTACCCCTACATGGGCATTGCCTTCACATGTCATGTCTTGTGAAGATGATCGACCCTTTGATGAAGTCCTAGGCGGACCAGGACCAGGTAGTGCTTAGTGTGGCCAGACAGACCGAGGTGTGTTCCTACGGTTCAAACAGCAGTCCCAATACCTTTATCCTTATAGGTTGGACTTTTGTTACATACTCTTTTTGGTGGGATTGTATTATGGGACTGTTTACTTTCCAGTAATTTTATTTACGTGCTCTATTGTAAGATATTAGTGGCATGTATGAATTTTTTACTTAGTGGCTTTTACATTTCATCTTTTTTTGGCTTTGATATGTTTGTGTGTGTATAGGTACTTAGGCTAAAGTCTCCCATTTGTGAGACATGCCTACTCGATGCTAGTCACCAACCCTTGGCCTATTGGAGGTGGGATAGGGGTCTTCACGGCATGGGAACCTCTAGGATAGTTTGTAACAACATAGGTAGGGAAAACAGTCATTTTATCACTTTTTTAAAGAGTTTCATGGTTAGGTCATAGAATTTGGATAACCATGTACCAATCTTGAGAGCTTCATTGCCCAAATCTACACCTTGCATGATTTGTATACATGATTTAATCTAATTGGGCACCAACCATGCATAGGTAATAGTTAAGTGGGACTAAGGAAGTGGGATAGGTGTGAAGTTTGAAAAAATGTGCACAGCCCATGTTCCCACCTATGAAATAAACTGCAGACATCTTGCATGGCCATGAGCCTCAACTCACATGGTTAAATCAAACTGTGCGACACCTCTTGGTCGATTGGACCAAGCCACATGATTTCTCCTGAAGGGTTGCACAGTTTAAACTAACCACGTGCCCTTTTAGTCTCTCTGAGGAAGCATGATTTCAGAGCTCAATGCTCTCAAAACTCACCCAAATCTTCGAGGAACTTCTAAGGCCTTAACCATGTCCAAAAACACCACTTTTAAGTAACCCAATGCTTGGATTTACATTCCACGTCTCAGTTAAAGAATCAACCCATCCACCAAATGAAAAGTTCAAAAACTCTTGATATTTCAACCAAGTCCAAAACAATGAATGTTACACTTCAAAGAAAATAATGTTCATGATGGTGGGATAATCTATTCATTTTGTATACATTAAAATATAATATTATTTTCACACTTTAATAAAATTACAAAAGTGATTCATATGTAAAACATTTGAAAATATTCCTTTTAATTGTTTGTAAGTAAATTAAAAATTAATTAAAATAAAAAAATTTCAAACATTTAATTATATATTAAAAACTTTTATAAATCATTTTTAAGAACATTCACTTAGAGGAGAAATATTCCTAACCTGAAAAGAAGAAAGAAGATCATATTTTCTAAAAAACATTTTCTTGATTAGTTTAAGTACCAAAGATAGAAAAATGGTTCTAATAATTTAAAATCATAGAAATAACAAAAGTATAATAAAATATATTGGTTTTATAAGATAAGTATCATATAATATCTCTTGATGTAAATTTAACATATACAGTCATAAAAAAATTGAAATTGTAACATAAACTCTTACTGCTTTAGTAACTTTTTAATCATAAACCCCTTGAAAGAAATAACATGAAATGACACTTTAAATACCATAAATATAAATATATTCATGATATAACATATCAAATGGTAGTATATTCACTATATAAAAACAAATAGGTGCATAACATGAACATGTATCGATTAAAAAATATTGATATGAATAACCCTTATAGTTTTGGATATCTTTGAATAAAAAAATCATAAAAGAGATAACCTTATATGGACTTATAAATACCCATAATTTTTATGATAATAATCAAAAAATAAATTCATGGTTAGTATATACACCCTAAAAAAAGTGGTGAATATGGTATATGTTTCATAGAAATAAAAGTGAGAAGAGAAACCCATACCTCAAGTTTTAATTTTCTCTGTACGTGCTCTTAAACTCCTATATAATAAATTTAGAGTTATTATAAATCTATACCAGAACCATATTTATACTTATAATACTATATTTTATTCAATTATAACATATTATCACCAACTTATTAATAGTTTTTCATCATTTTAAACATATATGGGGAAGTCTCTATTTTTTATTGAAACGAGTACAACCCTCTTGTTATTCTGGGAAGTTGGATCTCATTAAATAAATTTTATAGGAATAGTTGGAATTAAAACCCATAATAACTAGTCCAAAATCCTTGATCCATAGGAACACCATCTTGTTTGATCAATTCAGATCGATCCATGCACCTGAACCGACGGGGTATATCCTTGTCATCATTATTTCCTAACCCTAACCCCTACATCACCTTCGTCTGCGGACATTGTCGACACCATAGCACATAACCCCCACTACCACCATCTTAATTAAGTCCTAAAATTTCAACATTATCACCATCCAATCCCATTCCTAACCCTATCCACTTCCGTCTCCATTTAGGCTCATGCCTCCATGCTCTGTTTGTGTCATCATCGTTATCACCAATGCCTGGTCACCAGGCCCACACCTCTGCATGTTCCATGCAGAATAAATTCATCACCCCCACAAATGGGGTAAAATTGATGTGGATGGGAATAGAAACCCCATAAATCTGTATGAGTTGTCTTGGTCGATGACCACTCAACTATGGTTTTGGCCACAATTAATAGTTTTTCATTAAAATCATTGTTTTGGGTGTTGACTGTTTTTTATTCATACTTGGTTTGGTATAGTTGTTCTAGTACCTATACTTTGGTCATGGTTTCATCATATAAAAAATATTAATCATGCCACAAGTATAATATTAATTATTTATATACACTTTTATAATAATTCATATAGTTTGGTGATGAGAAATGAATTACATCACTTTATGGAGATGGTGGTCTGTAAGTACACACGAGTGATGTTTTCACTTTTCAATGGATGGAATGAAAGAAAGTTCAATAGTAATCCACCTTTATAGAATCATAATTATATCATATATATCATATATATTCATTAAATCTATCCTTGTGATTATCTATATATATTATAAATGGAAAAAATCACATCGCTTTGTGAAGGTGATGGTCCACACATACACACGAGCAATGTTATCATCTTACAAAGAAAGGGAGAATCATAAAGTAGATAATATTTTTTATTTAAAGAATAATTATAATGTTATAAACATAATATATAATAATTAAACCCATTTATATAACCAACCATGAGATGAAGTGATGAAAAATAACATGTGTCGGTCATGGAGACAGTAGTCTGTACGTACACACAATGACGTTTTCATTTTCCATTAGGATGGATGATAAACAGATAATGGTTATTATATTAAAATAATAATAATTGAATAATATAATGTTACTAATTTAAATATGTTAATAATTTTAAATAATATTGGAGGAGGTGGAAGAATAAATAAAGTTAAAATGACTTGGGGAACACGGTTACCTCTTCTTTCAAAAACTTCATTTGGATATCTTCTCATGGACCCTTGGGTTGGAATTTTTAGAATATTGTAACCTATATAATGTGTATAAGTGATTTTATAAGATATTTTTTCTAGGTTTTTGAAGATATATGTTTCTCAATAGGGTTTGTAGAAGATACGAATGGAGTTTCCCTTTTATAAGTGAGATGGGTGGCAATATTGTAAGTACATGAAATATTAATATATAATATGTTTCTAAATCATGTAAATGTATCCAAAGTTTCATAGATTCAACTATATGGTTTATAAGGTTTAAATAAATTAAAACAATAATATTTATATAAGTTTTTGTGATACTCTGAACCTTATCTCTTTATTTAACTCCATGTTGACCCTTTTAACCTTAATCGTGGTAACAAAATACTTAGTTTTTAAGGGTCAATAATGTCATTATAAAAGGGTAAGTGGATTATAAGTGAAAAATGGTTGAAATTATAGATCATTTTCCAATCACTTTAAAAAAATTAGTATTTTTTATTATTTTTAAGACAGTTTATAATATATTATTCAACATAAAATATCCTTAAAAGTTATTTTTTGGACTATTTAAATAATTTGACTTTAAAAACCCCTTAATTGCCATTAATTTATAATTTTAATGTTAATAAAATTATATAGATTTCATTTTTCCCTAAAAATAATTAAATCCTTTAAATTTTATAAAACATTTCACTTTTAATATTTTAAAACTATTTACTTTGATTTTTCACTCCCTTACACAAGAGTTGCATCAATGATGTGTAATTGTTTTAGGTAAGTATGCCATTAAAAAAAATAAAAATAAATAACTATCATAAAAATAATTTATTCAAATTCATTATAAAAAATTATAAACATTCATAACGTCTTCTTATTCTTCTAAAAACATATTAGAGATATTAAAATAAAGGGAGTGGCATTTTGTATTTATTCCTTAATTAAAATAATATAATGGTCATAATCACAAGAAAATGGAAAAAAATAAATATTTTAGAATTTATGATGAATATGGATGAAATAAACATATATAATGACATTATGTAAAGTATTTTATAGATTTTGAATCCTTATCCCATTATTTTAACCATGTTTAATCTATTTTACACTTTAGAAAGGTGTTAAACTTCTACCATGGTTATTATTTATTATTAACAAAAATTAATTTGAACATATTAAATAATATTAATTATTATGATTCCAAATATAAAATCCATTTTATAGTATTCAATTTTTGTAAGTAGTATAAATCAATTATAATATCTGTGCACAAAACAAGTAAAACAATTTTAGAGAAAAGGTATTTTTATGCATAAAATATAGTTTTATTATAATTACTTACCTAGTAACAACCATTAGATGAATTTTAATATATTTTATTTAATACATTATCTAAATATTATATTAAAACATTAATAAATAATGCTTAATTTAATTTACTAAGATAAAAAACATTATGAACATAAAAACAGTGTAACATCCCGAACCTGGATGCCACTCAATAGTACCTTAAGCCTGGTTGGATACATAGACTCAAGATCATATCCCCAAATTTCGTAGGATACCAACTAGTAGCGAGGGAATATATGTGTTAGTGGGGAGAATTTCAACTCATTACCATAGTATATCACAGCAAAAGTCAATAACATACAGATAGCAGAAGCAGTAAAACAAGCAGACAATAGATACATAGCAGGAATAGATAGAAATCTCAAAATATGGCTCATATAAAATTATGAAAATTATGAATTTATCTATAAAACATCCAAAAAAAGTACATATAAATACAATACAATAAAATTATCCAAAATAAAAAAAAATACCAAAAAGTTCCCATAACGTTACAACCTCATCTTGGTCTTGTGATCCCCTGCTCCAAAATAATGACCAAAAACCAATGTTAGGGCGCTTTCCCCTATTATCACCTACAACCATATAATTTTTTTGGGTCCTCAAGGAGGCCCAAATAGGGTGTGAGATAAACATCCTTGTAGGTTTCCACCCAATGATCTATACAGTTCTAAGAAGCATAATGCAATAAGATAATCAAGTGTAAGTAAGCAATAATGTAAGTGTGAATACCCATGGAATATGTCTACTACAACAAGTAATACCAAACATCCCCTGAAGGCTCCCTACAATAAGTGTTAGATCCTAATAAGGCATTTATAAGAAAATTAAACAAGTATCATGGCCTAGACATACATCAACCCATATCCTATCCACATGGCCTTTTCATATAGAAAAGTCATATAAAAAACCAATGGCCTTATCATATAACCAAAGTCATATGTATCCCAGGGCATTGTTGTATAACTAAGTGTATCAAAATTACCATGGCCTTGTTGTATAATGAAGTCCCAGAAGAAACCCACAGCCTTTTCGTATAATGAAGTGACAAACGAAACCCACGACCTTGATGTATAATGAAGTGTAGACCACGAAGGGCCAGATCCAAGGTGTAGAAAACCAAGGAATCCTCATTGATTCCCAGGATCATCTCGATGGAAACTCAATATAGGAACTGGTTGGATTCCTAGGAGCATGTGTACCAACATTTCCTATGTGAGTCCAAGAAATCTGGATCCAAGGGGTAGCAAGGCCCAAGGTATCCCATGTAATCAAGACCCTAGGAGCATACTTTATCAAATATGTCCACTACCACATTCCAGATCCATAGAGAGCCATACATGGAATCTATACAAACATACATTTATCTCACACCATTTAACAATTCATATTCCATTAAATGAGTATACCTACTCATATAAACCACTTCCATTTAATCAAGTCACATGGGTATACCCACCCATTTATCACAAATAGCCATTTAACGCACCACATGGGTATACCCACCCATTAATCATGAAAATCCATTTAAGAAATCTAAAAACAACCAATGAGTATACCTAGTCATTTAACACATTCCATTTAATAATTTAATCAAATTAGGCATGGAATAATATTCTAACACAATGCAAGGTGGCAGAACATTTTCTAAGAATGTAATTCAATATCATTTGAATGAAACTGAGATTCCTTAAGCTAGAAAATATTGAGGACACACCCCTTGGGTAGTTCATCAAAGGAAAAAACCAAATCAAAGGCATGGAATAGCCCTTGGGTGGCCTCCAGTTGGGGAAACAACTGCCAATGCATCTCAGAGAACCTAAGGTCATCCCTAACAGGTCCTAATTCATTTATTTCAGTTAAACATTTCAAAATAGGGCTCATGCCAAAAAGTACAATGAGATACAAAATGGATTATAGCTCTATAAATCATAAAAATCTAAAGAAAGAAAAGTATAGACAACCTACCTTAGCTTTATAGTAGAGTGGTCATCTAGTATCCAGTCTTGATTCACCTTGGTTTATAAGAAATCTGAAGAATGGATGAAGAAAAATAAATTAGGTCATATGTTCCTAAAACCAAATAGCGCATCCATTTTTCAAAAGAATCAAGAATGGATAAAAATAATTGATCACTCACTAATCTGGTTACAAAAAGACTAAAGAGGAAAGAAATGGATTCCATATCTGTAATTGGGAGAAAATCCTACCTTTAGGACTCAAAAGATCTTTCTACATGTGAAAGGGAGGAGATGTGAGCTTTAATTTTAAAAAAATAGAGGCTCCTACATCTATTTTTAAAAAACTTAGTCAGAAAATTACACAACTTGTAATTTCATTACATGGCGCGTAATGCTCGGTTTTCCCTTCTCAAGGAAAAACAATTTCACACTGTGAAAAGTCTTTTCCATACCATTACACATCGTGTAATTGGATTACATGGTGTTTAATCCCATTACACATCCTGTAATTGGCCTATATCCAGTACACAGCCTTCCTGCCTCTTCTTTCCCAAAAAAAACCCAACCGGCCCACAACCCAACTTATGGTCTAATCTAAAAAGGGAAGTAAACAAGCATTTAACTTGAAAAGAACATATTTTTACCTCAAGAAAACTTAATATATTACAATCTTTCCCCCTTAAAGCAATTCATCCATGAATTTCCCTCTCAAGGGTGTTAAATATTCATCTAAAAATACCTCTGACCACTGAGTATGTACATCAGCCTCCCGCTCCCAAGTCTCATCCTGTAAATGTTTGTGATTACATGGCACCCATACTAAAGGAATTTAATAGCCTTGGAGAACCTTAATGATCCTATCAACATTACGAATTGGATGCTCCTCAAAGGATTCATCAACATGTAGATCAACCTCCTCAGTTTAAAAAATGTGAGATGGGTATGAATGATAATGGTGCAGCTGAGATACATGGAAGACATAATTCATGGATTAGTGGCTCTAAGGTAACTACAATTGATAGGCTACCAACCCAACTCTCTCCAAAATATCAAATAGCCTGACATGTCTTAGTGAAATCTTACCCTGTCTCACGATCCGTTTGTGTCCCAACCTCAGTGAAACACGTAAAAAGACCTGATCCCTGGCCTCGAACTCTAGGGGTCGTCTACTGTGATCAGTGTAAGATTTATGTCGAGAATATGCAATAGTCATCCACTTATGAATCTATTGGAACTTCTCAATAGTCTCCTATATGATATGTGGTCCCAGTAAAACTGCCTCACCTACCTCTAATCAACACAGGGGTGATTTGCATGGCCTACCATATAAATCCTCATAAGGTGTCATCTGTATTGTCGCCTGATAATTGTTATTATAGGTGAACTCAACTAGGGGAATGTTCCTATCCCAATATCCCCCAAAATCTAGGATGCAAGCATGTCCACTAACACATGTATCGTACCCTCTGACTGGCCATCTGTCTAAGGGTGGTATGTTGTTCTCAGAATCACCTGTGTACCCATAACCCTCTATAAAATTTTCTAGAAACATGAAGTAAAGAGGGATTACCTATCTAAAATGATAGTGCATAGAACCCCATGAAGTAATAATATCTCACGTATATACAACCTTCCAAGCTCATCAACACTGATGGTCTCCTTGATCAGCAAGAAATGATAAACCTTCATAAGCTTATCAACAATAACCCACACATCATCACTACCTCAAGGCAACCTTAGTAATCTAGTCATGAAATCCATCATGAAATCATCCCATTTATACTCTATAATAGGTAACTATTGTAAAATCCTAGCTGGTCACTGATGTTCCACCTTCACCTACTGACAAGTGGAACACCACGTAACAAAACCAACTACCTCTTGCTTCATACCTAGCCACTAGTACTGACATCGCAAGTCATGGTACATCTTAGTGACTCTAAGGTGCAATATGCAAGCTGAATCATGACACTACTATATCAGATCCTCATGTATATCCACTAGAACCCAAACATGTTCATGGATACATAGTATCTCATCCTCGCTTACCATCCAACTAGGAGGTGGACCCTCACCTAACACACACTTTTTTATGACTAGTCCCTATGAATTTTATAGTTTCATCATCCTAAATATGTGTAGTATAGTATAGGCCACAAATGAGGATGATATATATGTCTTTCTCTAACTTTTGTGCACCTCCAGATGCATCTCAGAGAACAACACCATAAACTACCACTCACTACTGGCCAACTACACTATCTGTATCTGATTCTTCCAACTCAGTGCATCGTCCACTACGTTGCCTTTACCAGGAAAGTAGGAAAGATCTAAGTCAAAGGACTTTAGGTACTCCACCCACATCTACTGCCTCAAATTCAGATCACATTGTGTAAAAATATAATTGAGGATTTTGTGGTCTATGTACACCACAAAATGATCTCCTAGTAAATAGTTTCTCAAATAATGAAAAGCAGGAAAAAATATAGGTAGCTCAAGATCATGTGTAGGGTAATTAATATCATATGGCCTTAGTTGCTGAGACCTATACACCATGACTATATCCCCCTACATCATCACTTCCCCCATCCCAATACCTGATGTGTCGCAATACACAGTGTAGATCATTCCCTACTATTGAAGTATTAGGACTGGTGCTGATGTCAACCTTCATTTCAGCTCCTTAAAGGATATCTCACAAGAATCTGACCATAAAAACTTCACACCATTCTTAGTCAAGCCTGTCAATGGTGCTTCTAAGCAAGATAAGTCTTGTAGAAACACCTTTAGTAACCAGCTATTCCCAAGAAACTCTATATTTTAAAAAAGTTCTTGGGATATTCCCATGACACTAAAGCTCTCACCTACTATGGGTCGAATGATACTCCTATATCTAAGATGAGATGACCCAAGAAGTGAATCTGATTAATCCAAAAGTGGCACTTTGCGAACTTAGAACATAACTAATGCTCTATAAATGTATTCAAAATGATCTCAATATGGTTGTCATGGTCATGTTTATTGTGAGAATACACAAAGATATAGTCCACAAAAAACTTTACAAAAGAATCCAAGTAAGGGTGGAACACTCGGTTCATCATCTCCATGAAAACTAATGGCATGTTCGTGAGAAAAAATGATATAAACAGATACTTGTATAGACCATACCTTCTATGAATGGTTGTATGAGGTATTTTTGAAGCTTGAACACATACCTGTTGATATCCTAAACTCAAATCGATCTTTGAGAACACTCGAGCTCCTCGAAGCTGATCAAACTGATCATCTATCCGTGTCTAGGTATATCGGTTTTTAACTAATAGATGCTTCAGTTTCCAATAATCCATGCAGATCCTAATATTTATGTATACATTTTCCACAAAAAGGATCGGTGAACCCCATGGAGAAGTGTTGGTTCATATAAACCCCTTCACCTCCAAATCCTCTATCTATCACTTTATCTCCTAAAACTCCATCATATTAGTCCTGTAAGGAGTAATGGATACTAGTGTATCTCGTAGCACTAGTTTGATGGAGAAATCAACCTCTCTCTCAGGAGTTACCTAGAAAATTCATTCGGTAACACATCCCTGTAGTGTTCAACCATGGGAGTAAAGTCTGCCTGACTCACTCCCTGATCATCAAGAAACAAACTAGAAATATAGACTATCATCCTACTTATCCCATGATGCTCTAGTTCATCTCTACTTGCCTAGACATCCCATTCATCCTTATAAGTAAACACTATACCCTATGGTGATTTGAAAGTCACTATCTAGTGATAGAAGTTGACATAATCTTGATAAGATATTAACTAGTCCATCTTGAGAATGATGTAAAACCCTATCATCTTGAGGAAATAAAGATCCCAGAAGAAGTGGCACCCACTAATGTCATGACCCGTCCTTGAGGACTGTGTCGTGACTACTCCAAGCCCGTATTCCATAGGCCAGGGGCTGGCAACTAGCACCAAAGGCGTAAATCCCGATAAAAAGGGAAGGCATTGCCTTTATGATAGTAAAAAAACACAACAGAGTACACAAGCTGAAATAAGCACAAAGTACTAATGAATACAAAGTAAGTGTTGAAAGGTAAATGGGCCAGAATACAAACCCAACTGAAAAGTACAGTACAACTAAAAGACTAGTACAACTGTAGTAAAGTGAAACAGCAACCACCGAGTTGTCCTCCAGTAATCCCACCTGAAGGGTGGGTACAAATAGTCTCCCCAGCACCATGGGTCCGTCCGTCTGATCTGTGTATGTCTCACCAACTGGTCCACCTCTGGGTACCATCCAAATCTACAAGCCTCTACCACGATCAGTGTTTTCTATTATCTGCATCAAACACAACATAGTGCGCGAATTGCCTGTGCAAGGGTGAGTATAACGATATTCAGTAGGGACCCCGAGACCCCCGAAGGTCTCCCAGAATCCACGAAGGATAAACCACAAATAGAAGATACGATCATGAAGTATCAACCAACTCTACTTAGGTATATGCCCATACATATACCTAAGTCATCAATCCTAGTTCGTCTCCAACTCTTGAGCCCAAGTACAACCCAGTCCACACAGGAAAGAAGTCAATCACATCGATGATAATGATTGAAAGTCAAGACTCAGCTCACACAAGTATATAACTTTCATAAGGTGATAGAGATGATCATATGTAGTCACGGATTCATCTAAGCTATCGGACCCACGTAGCAAACTAGACCAGCTACTCTGTCGGACCCACACAGGATACTAGACCAGCTACTTTGTCAGACCCACGTAGGATACTAGAACAGAAGTCAAACTGTTGGACCCACATAGGATACAAGAACATTAATCTTCACCGTCGAACCCACGGAGGATTCCAGTATGGTAGTTATCGTCTCCGAACCCACGGAGGATTCCAATACGGTAGTCGTCATCGCCGAAACCACGGAGGATTCCAGTACGGTAGTCGTTGCAGTCGCAGCCAGCTCTAGGGTTCCCGCACACAGTACGCTCGATTATGGGAGGGCCCGCTCCTCAAGCCAAGGGGTTGATACATCAACTGTCACGAATTCCATATTTGATGTATCCCGAAGTTCGGTCTCATCAAAAGGAACTCAACGCGACAGACGGTGCGTCAATCGGACGCCTGGTCTGAGAGTTATTGGATTTTCCGTTCTAGGGGCCCGGTTAGAAATACGCTCGTTCCAAACCCTTCCATTATCCAAATTTGTCCAAAACTCACTTTGAGTATCGCAAAAGTACCACCACATCACGAGGGTGTCAGTGCCGCAGACGGCGCATCGATCGGACGCGCAGTCTTCGAGTTATTCACCTTTAAGTGAAAACGGGCCCGACCCGTTAAGCCCAGTGGGCTGGCGGGTCGGGTCTACCCGGTTTTGGTGGGTCTGACCCGACATAGGGTCGGACCGGCCTGATGAATCGCACGGACCGGCCCAAGGGGTGGGGCTTAGCCCGAGGGTTGTGGCCCGGACAGAGGGGGGCGCGGCCCGGCCCAGCGGGGCGCGGCCCGGCACGGCGCGGCCCCGCCCAGTGTGGCGCGTCCCAGCTGGTCACGGCTCGGCCGGCTGGCCGCGGCTCGGCCGACTGGCCAAGCGGCTTGGCCCGGAGGGGCCAATCAGTCTGAGAGCGGGGCATGGCCCCCCTCTTTCCCAAACCGGTGGCGCCAAGCAGCCCACTCGGGCGGGCCACGGTCTTGCTGCGCGGCACCTTCGGGTGTCATGGCTTCTTCACCCGGCTAGCCGACGAGCTGACCGATTTGCGGCTGAAGCGGCCCGCGTAATGCGGGCTTCGGTCCTCCGTAGCGCGGCTCCCCTTATGGCGTCGCGGTCTTCCTTCGGCCCGGCTGGCTTTAGCCGGCCGGTTCTTCTTCGGCCGAGCGGCCCGTAGTTGCGGGCCGTGGTTCTTCCGCACGTGGCCGGCGCATGGTCGCCGCTTCCGTTCGTCGCCACTGCCTCTCGTTTCTGCCTCTAAATTTTTGAAGAACAATCGGAGGGTCATTGGTCCGTGTTCATTCGGCCCGCGCCCTCCACGTTAGGCGGTATCAAATGGCCAAAGTTAAGTCATGGTTTCAACAAGGGATAAAGAACAATTTTATTCAATTAAAATTGAAACAAACCCCTACTTTGAAAATGACGTCGCACATTGTCAAGCCGTGGAAGACGAGCGTCGCAGTAGTCGGGCGTCATGGAAGAACGGTGTCGTCCCGCCAACGTTGGAGGAGGAGGAGGTAGAAGAAGTCATGGAGCATTCTTCGACAGAGGTGTTCTTCATCGGGAGAAGAACACTTTTCTTTTCTAATCCTCCAGAGGTTCCACCCCAAAATATTTTTCAATCCAATATTATATTAAGGCTCCCCCTATATTAATAAACTTTCCATGAATTTTCAAAATGATTCAAATCCGCCCGAAGTAATTAATTAATTTGTGCAGTTCAAAATAATTAATTCAAGGTGTTGTCATATTAATGACCAAGTGGAAGGTGGAGAGTTTAACAATTAAAGAGGGGAGTTGTCAAGAATTAAACAAGGGGGTTTAAGGGAGTTTAGGGGGAGTTATGGGGAGATGAAAAGGTTAGGCTCGTGTGGGCCCCACCTCACAAATATCCTCCCATGGAAGTTTATGTGGGTGTGGGCCCCACCAATAACTTCCCCATGTAGGATTTACCTACCCAAGATAAATAAAATTGTTCACAACAATTTTATTTAACTTTTTTATTAAACCCCAAAAAAATTAACTTTCAACCCGCATAAAACACAATTGCGGTAAAGGTCCCCTTAAGTGAATATCGGCACTGCGAGTTCATCGATGTCCTAGGATTTCAATTCCGAGCACCGGTTTAAAAGATAGAAAAACCCACACGTACGTTTACTGAATGTACCTGAACAAAATTTCAGAAATTGATTTCGGGAACACCGGGCCTCGGAATCAAGTGCCGTCAGAAACCGCAGACTCGTAAAATTCCAAAGTATTTAAGAAAAAAAATTTCCTTGAAATTTCTGCGTCTTTAAATTACTCCCACCTCAAGTCTTTACGTCCCCGTAAAGCTACAACACACATTAGGGAAACAAATGGGGGTACTGAGCTCGCATATGAGCCTCCCGCTCCCAAGTTCTCTCCTGGAAGTTCTCGTGCTGCCAGCGAATGTGCACCAGAGGAATCGACCGCCCATGTAGGACCTACTCCTGTCGATCCTCGAGCTCTACCGGGACCTCCATGAATGTTTCCCCATCATCAATTTCCAGCTCACTGTGGTCAATGATGTGGGACGGGTCGTGCACGTATCTCCTCAGCTGAGATACGTGGAAGACGTTATGCACCCGGTGCAACTGAGGTGGAAGGGCCAGGCAGTAAGCCACCTCACCTACTCTTCTGAGGCCTGTAAAGGTTCGATGAAACGTGGAGATAACTTTCCACCCCAGCCAAATCTCTGTAGACCCCATCGAGGTGAGACCCGTAAGAAGACGTGGTCGCCATCCTTGAACTCCAGTGGTCTCTGCCTCCTATCAGCATAGGACTTCTGTCTGCTCTGTGCAGTCTTCATCCAATCCAGGATGATCTGCAACTTCTCCGTCGTAGCCTGAACCATCTCTGGTCCTATGAGTGCTGACTCCCTAGGGTTAGTCGAGCACAGAGGTGATCTGCAAGTTCGGTCGTACAGTGCCTCGTATGGTGCCATCCCGATGGTGGAGTGGTAACTATTGTTGTACGCAAACTCAACCAAGGTTAGGTGATCCTACCACCTGAAACCAAAGTCAAGGACACATGCAAGGAGCATGTCCTCGAGTGTCTGTATGGTCCTCTCAGTTTGGCCGTCCGTCTGAGGATGGAAGGCGGTGCTCAAGCGAAGCTGTGTCCCGAAAGCCTCCTGTAACCCCTTCTATAGCCGGTAAGTGAAATGATCATCACGATCGGAAATGATAGTCGATGACACATCGTGAATCCATACGATCTCCTGAATGCAGAGGTGTCCCAAGCTCTCTACTGAGCCCTGCTCTCTAATCGGTAGTAAGTGGGCTGACTTGGTGAGTCGGTTAACGATCACCTAGATAGAGTCATGCCCTCTGGATGTACATGGAATCCCCATCATGAAATCCATGGATATCCCATCCCACTTCCACTCTGGGACCTCTAAGGGTTGTACTAAGCCTGCTGGTACCTGGTGCTCCGCCTTCACTTGCTGACAAGTGAGGCATCATGAAACAAACTCTGATACAACCTTCTTCATACCCGGCCATCAATGTTTCCATATGAGGTATTGATACATCTTCGCCACTCCTGGATGTACCACTAGAGGGGAAGTGTGGAACTCCCTCATAACCTCCTCCTATAGTGAAACTAGTACCATAGTACATCCCCTGAAGATGATGACCAGCTCCCCTCCTTCATAAAATCCATCAGGCACCTGCCCTATAGATATCTAAGCACGTCGTGTCTCGCAGTCAATGTCCCCTTGATGTTCCTCTCTGACTCACTGAAGGAGTGGAGGAGTGACTGTGAGTGACTATAGAAAGGCTGCTCCATCTCTATCCATAAAGGATATCTGCAACACGGCTAGCTGCTCTATCGCCTCTCCTAGTAGCTGAATGCCCGATCTCATGCTGGGAGTATCAGCTACAATGTTCCCCTTACCAGGATTATAGACTATCTCAAAGTCATAGTCCTGGATGAACTCGAGCCATCGCTGTTGTCTTAGGTTCAGGTCCTTCTGCGAAAATATGTTCCTAAGACTCTGGTGGTCAGAGTAGACTGTAAAGCGCTCTCCCATCAGATAGTGTCACCACATCTTCAAGGCGAAGACCACTGCTGCTAACTCCAGGTCATGGGTAGCGTAGTTCTTCTCGTGATGCCTCAACTGCCATGAACCATACGTGATCACTGCTCGCTCCTGCATCAGGACACACTCGAGTCTGGTCCCTGATGCATCGCAGTATACTACGTACCCAATGCCCTCCTCTGGTAGCCTCAAGATGGGCGCACTGGTCAATCTTTGTCTCAGCTCCTGAAAGCTCTACTGGCATCTCTCCGACCACCCGAAGGGTTTCCCCTTCTTCATCAAAGATGAAAGTAGTGCTGCAACTTTGGAGAAGTCTGGAACAAATCTCTGATAGTATCCAGCCAGACCTAGGAAACTCCGCACCTCCATCACACTCCTGGGTGGCTCCCAAGAAAGTACTGCCTCGATCTTCGCTAGATCCACTGCAACTCCCACATCCGAGATGACGTGTCCCAAGAAGTGAACCTCTCGAATCCAGAACTGGCACTTTGAGAGCTTACCATAAAGATGGTGCTCTCAGAGAGTATCTATTACAACCCGCAAGTGGTAGGCGTGCTCCTCCTCAGTAGTCGATTATATCAGTATGTCGTCGATGAAGACTATGACAAAACGATCAAGGTAAGGCTGGAAGATACCGTTAATGAGAATCATGAACACTGCTGGAGAGTTTTTTACGCCGAAGGGCATAACCAAGAACTCGTAGTGGCCATACCGATACCTTAAGGCCCTCTTCTTCACATCCTCATCTCGAACTCTGAGCTGGTGATAGCCTAACCTAAGGTCTATCTTCAAGAACCATCGTGCTCCCTTGAGCTGATCAAAGAGTTCGTCAATCCTCGGAACTGGGTACTTGTTCTTCACGGTCACCTGATTCAAGCGATGGTAGTCGACACACAGTCACAATCTCCCATCCGCCTTCTTGGTGAACAAAATCGGAGAAGCCCAGGGTGAAACACTGGGTCGGATGAATCCCTTTCCCTGTAAGTCCTCCAGTTGTACCCACAGCTCACGAAGCTTGGCGGGATCTATCCGATATGATGGAGTAGATATCGGTGTTGTCCTGGGGTACAGGTCTATGTAGAAGTATACCTCTCTACGAGGAGGTAGTCCTAGAACATCGTCAGGAAAAATGTCCGCGTAATGATCCACCACAACAGGAAAACTCGGACTCCGCACATCAACTGCTCCAAGGATGAGACTAGCCAACTGATGTGTGATCGGCTTCCCTCTCCTCTGTGTAAGTCCATCCTACACTGCAAAGTCTCACTTCTCATTGGTGAAGGTGAACCTGGTCCCATTCATGCAGACACACCGCACTATGCGCCTAATGCAGTCAATCTGAGCATGGACTGTAGACAACCAGTCCATACCCAAGATGACGTCGTAAGGTCTCGACACCGCTACAAGAAGATCGCAGCTGAAACTCTCACCTCCTAGAGTAAGCTCACACTGCCGGCACCAGTACTTAATCGTCGAGTCTGCTCCCGTAGGAGTCTCTAGCCGTAAGGATAGATCCAACGGCTCCGTCAGAATCTCCGAGCTCCGAACAAGGGCAGCGGTAATAAAAGAATGAATCGCTCCTATGTCTATAAGTATAGCATCAGGGGTGGAGTAGACACATATAGTACCTTGAATCATCTCAGGTGCACCGTGGTCATAAGCTTCAACTGCCTGGAGCTTAGCCTACCTCTGTCCGCCAGCTCCCTGTGGTCGGGGTGGACCTCCTGGTGGTGGTGGTGGTAGAGCCTCAAAACATCATCCACCACTCGCTGCTCGGCCAACTCCTCTACCTCGTCTGCCTGCTCCCTGCAGACCACCACTGTCGAACCTCTGCTTCTTTCTGGGAGGTCCCTCCACTATCTTCTGCTCATCTTCATGGAAGTTCGGGAAGTCTCGAGCCATGTGACCCTACCCACCGCATGCATAGCATTGCCTGATCCTCGTATAGCTGGCTCGGTTTCGTGTGCCCCGCACAACCAAACCTGTATCCTGAGGTCACTCTCCTGATGGCCTAGTCCTCTTGGACCTCTGTGA
Source organism: Viscum album (assembly GCA_963277665.1). Lineage (NCBI taxonomy): Eukaryota > Viridiplantae > Streptophyta > Magnoliopsida > Santalales > Viscaceae > Viscum > Viscum album. Next base: position 1,779,053,332 of record OY728151.1, on the reverse strand, counting down.
CATATGTCTACTGTCGGCTGCAGAAGACTCTGATACGTGTCTCCCTACGGTGGGTCTCGCTGATGGTGTCGGCTCAGTGAGAAAGCTATCCACAAGAAGGGTTCGCTTCAGCACTCTCACCTGTGTCAAAATGTTGATGGCGATCATCGAAGCCCTGATCTCGTGCCTCAGTCCCTGCTCAAAGGTTCGGGCCCTAAAGAATGGGTCTCGTACCATGTACGTGGAGTAGCGCAAGAGGTCAGTAAACCTCGCTGAGTACTGAGCTACTGTCATGTTTCCCTGCCACAGGTGAAGTAACTCCTAAATTCGCACCACACGAAGGGTGGTGGGAACAAACTCTGAGCAGAAGAGACTCTCGAAGTCTGTCCAAAGTAGAGATGCCTCATCGTGCACCTAGAGCATCAAGCTCCACCATCTACCTGCTACTGCATACAGGAGACTCGCGGAAAGGATCACCATAAGATCGGCTGGTGTCCCTACTAATCTAAAAACCCTGATGATATCCTCCAGCCAATCCTCGGCTACTTGAGGGTTCATCTCTCCGAGGAACCTGGGCGGCCTCTGTCACTCAAACTCGTGCAATGCACTCAGGCGGCGTGCACTCTCTGCTCCTAGGGATGGTAGTATCGGTGGCTCAACGGGTAGTGGTACTATTGGTGCCTCTGCTGTGATGGGGTCCTACATCGAGGCCTCATCGCTCGATGGGTTTTCATCTCGTACGTGACTCGGAACCCTAGCTGGCTGCCTTAGTGGGGCCATCCTGAAAAGAAACAGATGCGCCACAGTCAAAATAGTATACCTGGTGAGCTGACACAAAGTAATCACAAAGAAAACTTTTGAAACACACATGCAATCAGTGTTTTCGTGCACTGAGTCGGAAATCAGGGGTCAGGGTCCTAGTGTATGGATACGTCAGCTGCCGCACCAACACTGGACTCCCTAGACTGAAAACCACACTCAGTACTCTTAACATTATTGCTTCACATAAAGGAATGATCAGAGTCCTGAGTTCTGTGGTAGAACTGACTCCTCTGATACCAATTTGTCATGACCCATCCTCGGGGCCCGTGCCGTGAGTACCCCAAGCCCGCCTTCCATAGGCCAGGGGCTGGCGACTAGCACCAAAGGCGTAAATCCTGATAAAAAGTGAAGGAATAGCCTTTATAATAGTAAAAAAACACGACAGAGTATGCAAGCTGAAGTAAGCACAAAGTAATACTGAATACAAAGTAAGTGATGAAAGGTAAATGGTCCAGAATACAAACCCAACTGAAAAGTACAGTACAACTGAAAGACTAGTACAACTAAAGTAAAGTAAAATAGCAACCACTAAGTCGTCCTCCGGGAATCCCACCTGAAGGGTGGGTACAGATAGTCTCCCCAGCACCACGGGTCTGTCTGTCTGCTCCGTGTATGTCTCACCAACTGGTCCACCTCCAGGTATCGTCCAGCTCTACAAGCCTCTACCACGATCAGCGATGTCCGTCGTCTGCATCCAACACAACATAGTGCAGGCATTGCCCGTGCAGGGGTGAGTATAACGATACTCAGTAGGGACCCCGAGACCCCAGAAGGTCTCCCAGAATCCACGAAGGATAAACCACAAAGAGAAGATAAAATCACGAAGTATCAACTAACTCTACTTAGGTATATGCTCATACATATACCTAAGTCATCAATCCCATTTCATCTCCAACTCTCGATCCCAAGTACAACTCAGTCCACACAGGAAAGAATTCAATCACATCGATGATAATGATTGAAAGTCAAGACTCAGCTCACACAGGTATATAACTTTCGTAAGATGATAGAGATGATCAGATGTAGTCACTGATTCATCTAAGCTGGTGGACCCACGTAGGATACTAGCCCAGCTAAGCTGTCGGACCCACGTAGGATACTAGATCAGCTACTCTGTCGGACCCACGTAGGATACTAGAACATAAGTCAAACTCTCGGACCCATGTAGGATACAAGAACAGTAATCTTCGTTGTCAAACCCATGGAGGATTCTAGTACGGTAGTCATTGTCACCAAACCCATGGAGGATTATAGTACGGTAGTCATCATCGCCAAACCCACGGAGGATTCCAGTAGGGTAGTCGTTGCAGTCGCACACAGCTCTAGGGTTCCCGCACACAGTACGCTCGATTCCGGGAGGGTCTGCTTCTCGAGCCAAGGGTTCAATACATCAACTGTCATAAATTCCATAGTTTTTTATCCTGAACTTCCGTCTCGTCAAAAGGAACCCAACGCGACAGATGGCGCGTCAATCGGACGCCCGGTCTAAGAGTTATTGGCTTTTCCGTTCTAGGGGCCCGGTTGGAAATACTCTCATTCCAAACCCGGACATTATCCAAAGTTGTCCAAAACTCACTTAGAGTATCTTAAAAGGATCTCCACGTCACGAGGGTTCCATTGCCGTAGACGGCGCGTCGATCGGACGTTCGGTCTTCGAGTTATTCACCATTAAGTGAAAACAGGCCCGGCCTGTTAAGCCCAGTCGGATGGCGGGTCGGGTCTACCCGGTTTTGGAAGGTCTGACCGGACAAAGGGTTTTACCGGCCAGATGAATCACACGGCCCGGCCCAAGGGGTGCGGCCCGGCTCGAGGGGCACGGCCCGGCCCGAGGGGGGCGCAGCTCGGCCTGGCGCGGCGCGGCCCTGCCCGGCTGGCCGAGCGGCTCGGCCCGGAGGGGATGAGCGGTCCAAGGGGGGGAGTTGCCCCCCGCTTTCCCAAACTGGTGGTGCCAAGCGGCGCCTCCCTCCCAACTGGTTGTCCGGCCTTCCTGGCGCAAGCAGCCCTCTCGAGCAGGCCGCGGTCTTGCTGCGCGGCACCTTCGGGTGTCGCGGCTCCTTCACCCGACTGGCCGATGAGCCGGCCGGTTTTCCACCAAAGCGGCCCGCGGAATGCGAGCTACAGTCCTCTGCAGCGTGGTGCCCCTTGTGGTGCTACAGTCTTCCTTCGGCCAGGCCGGCTTTAGCCGGCTGATTCTTCTTCGGCCGAGCGGCCCGCAGTTGCGGGCCGCAGTTCTTCCACACGGGGCCGGCGCACAGCCGCCGCTTCCGTTCATCACCACTACCTCTCGTTGCTGCCGCCAAAGTATCCAAGAACAATCGGAGGGTCGTCGGTCCATGTTCGTTCAGCCCGTTCCCTCCTTGTTAGGCGGTATCAAATGACCAAAGTTAAATAATGGTTTCAACGAGGGATGAAGAACAATTTTATGCAATTAAAATTGAAACAAACCCCTACCTTAAAAATGACATCACATGTCATCGAGCCACGGAAGACGAGCGTCATGGTAGTCGGGTGTTGCGGAAGAACGGTGTCATCCCACCGACGTTGGAGGAGGAGGAGGTAGGAGAATTAGTGGATCATTTTTCGACAGAGGTGTTCTTCATCAGGAGAAGAACACTTTTCTTTTCTAATCATCTAGAGGTTCCACCCCAAAATATTTGTCAAGCCAATATTATATTAAGGCTCCCCCTATATTAATAAAATTTCCATGCATTTTCAAAATGATTGAAATCCTCCAAAAGTAATTAATTAATTTGTGGAGTTCAAAATAATTAATTCAAGGTGTTGTCATATTAATGAACAAGTGGAAGGTGGAGAGTTTAACAATTAAAGAGGGGAGTTTTCAAGAATTAAACAAGGGGGTTTAAGGGAGTTTAGGTGGATTTATGGGGAGATGGAAAAGGTTAGGTTCGTGTGGGACCCACCTCACAAATATCCTCCCATGGGAGGTTATGTGGGTGTGGGCCCCACCAATAACTTCCCCATGTAGAATTTAACTACCCAAGATAAATAAAATTGTTCACAACAATTTTATTTAACTTTTTTATTAAACCCCAAAAAAATTAACTTTCAACCTGCATAAAATGAAACTATGGTTAAGGTCCCCTTAAGAGAATACCAGCGCTGCAAGTTCATCGGTGTCCTCGGATTTCAATTCCAAGCACCGTTTCAAAAGATAGAAAAACCCGCACATATGTTTACTGAACGTAGCTGAACAAAACTTCATAAATTGATTCCGAGCACACCGGGACTCGGAATCAAGTGCCGTCAGAAATCGCAGACTCGTAAAATTCCAAAGTATTTCAGAAAAAAAAATCCTTGAAATTTCTGAGTCTTTACAACTAACCCCAAGGGGGAACTCACTGCACCGGTGCACATCATCCATTATGATTCCCAATGGTGTGTCTAGAGTCAAAACACCCTCAGAATACCACACAATAAGCCTAAGGATTTTTAGGTGAATATATTAAACTATGAGATGCACTAGTATCAAGAAAGAGAAAATGTAATAGTAGAGGATACTAAGATTGTACCTCTCACCATAGATGGTTTGTCACCCTAGTCCTCAGGGGTAGGCTATACAAAATAGAACTGGCCTACACCATGGCCCTGTCACACAACCTAACTGCCCGGAGTAGGCCCATTCTGATGTCTTGGTGTAACTGGTGTCTGACCGCCTCTACCACGGCCACCACTGCCTCAGCCTGACCGGCCATCTCTAATCCAACTCCCTACTTGAAACGGATCTAATAAACCTTCTCCTGAACCTAGTGTCAGAGCTGACCCCCTACCACTAGAAACTGTAGGGAAGCTCCTGAAAAATTCTACACATGCCCCATCCTACCACAAGCTCAGCATTCGACTGGGTTATGGTAACACTAATTATTTATGTGTCCTCACCTGCCACACTGGTGAAAAAAATTGAGCTACTAATACTCACAACCTAACTAGTACCCACCTCACGGGAAGCCTCAAAATGGTGCTTCCTGCCTAAATATGTAGAACCATTGGGTCAATAAGAAACACTTCCCTACTTTGTTCCCCCAAATTTCCTCAGGTTCCACTCTGTAATTAGTTCTTGATTCACAATTTCAATGATATAGGTCAATATAAACATATTGACCTTAGATTTGATAGCATATTAGAGACCTTCCTCGAAGCTTCTTTCTCTAGAAATATCATCAGTAAGGTACATAGAAGCAAAATGATGCAACTCTATACAGCGTGCTAAGTACTCCATAACCATCATCGTGTCCTGCTCTAGACGCATGAACTCACTTGCTCGCTCTGCCCACAGAGTCTTAGGGTAAAAGTAGTTGTAGAAGCGGTTCTGGAAATTAGTCCAACCCATATATTGCATCCCTTCATCCTGGTTTAGAACATCCAACCAACGCTTTTCTTCTCCACATAGCATATAAGTCACAAGATTTACCCTCCTCCAAGGAGGCATATCTAAATGCTCGAAGATAGCTAGTGTGGTCTCAATACACAGATAATTAGCATTTAGACTTCCATCCCCCAAAAACTTGGGAGGATGTTGCTACTGGAACACCCATGCCAGCTCGACCATAGTCAAGGTAGGCTGTGGTGCCCCCTAAAAAGTCTACATTTAGAAAAAGAACCCCTCACAGAAATTTACCTTGACACCTATGTCTGGAATAGCCTATAGTATCGTATCTGGCACTAAAGGAGGATCAACTGGTATCCTATAGACTACCACCTCCAGAGTATGGTCATCACCTCCCTCGTGGCATACTACTGGAGGTCATTATGGTAGCATGTCTCTACAATTCCAAACACATGCCTAAGAAAAGAATGATATCAAAGTCACGGATCAAAAGCATAGGATAGTTCAAAACCTACCTAAAGCCAATTCATAACCCACAGATTGCTCATAAAGCCAGAATTGTATAAAGAACAGCCACTAAACCACTGAAACTCTACCTCTTTCCCACTCAAAATTCAGGTATAGATCAAGTCTCTACTTTCCTTTCAATTTTCATTTATCATTCAAATGTTCAAAAGATTTAACCCACGTTCCACCAATTTCTGACCCATGAGGGCCCATAACGCCTCATGAACCAAAATTTAATGCCCATATCATACATACATCTCTAATTAACTTATACAATTGAATATAAAAGGTGCATCATTTTCCACTCCATAAGGGCCCATACACCTTATGAATTGAAAGATGACATCACTCCTTTATCCTCTTTACAAGTTCTATCAAAACAGGAGGAATAGCTATCACTGCACCTATAACAATAGCATGCATCGAATAATGCATCCTAAATGTCATGGCATAATGCATGACATGTGATTTATAACAAGTGACTATATGATCCATGAGATTTCATACCCTTATCTCATCGGGTTGCAATGGAAATAGAACCCAATAATATCAATAGTAATAGTATAAATCAAGTGTTTCACCTAACAGTGAAAACAAATCAATTATAATAGTAAAAATCTAGAAATAGAAATTTCATTCAGGGAAATTTTGATTTTACCTGTACACGGGTTAGCTACACCCAAGCATAGCTCATTACAAAATTTCATTTCCTTTCGATCCATGTATATTTTCACCAAACAGTAAATCAAACTAGAAATGAACCTCCTATGCTAAAAATTTGTAACATCTCGTACCCGGATTCCACTCAACAGTGCCCCAATCTTGGTTGGCTATATGACCTCAAATGCATCTCCCCAAACTCCAAAGTCTACTGATTAGTAGAAAGTTCCTAGGTGTGTCAGTGGGGAGACTATTCCCTCATTAACAGAGTATATCATAGTAGAAGTCAATAACATACAAATAGTGAAAGCAATAAAACAAGCAGACAATAGATAAATAGTAGGAATAGATAGAAATCTCAAAATATGGCTTATATACAATGATTCATATGATGCATGTATCTATAAAACATCCAAAACAAGTACTTATAAATACAATAAAATACAAGTATAAAAAATAAAAAAAAGACCAAAAAGTATATGTAGCATTACAAGCCTCAACTTGGTCCCATGCTCCCCCGATCCAAAGAAATGATCGATGACCAGTGTTACGGCATTTTCCCCTATTATCACCTACAACCATATAATTTTTTTAGGTCCCCAAGGAGGCCCAAATAGAGTGTGAGATAAATATCCCATTAGGTTTCCAACCAATGATCTATACAATTCTAAGAAACATAATGCAATAAGCTAATCAAGTGTGAGTAAGTAGTAATGTAAGTGTGAATGCCCATGGCATGTGTCTACTGTAACAAGTAATACCAAACAGCCCCTCAAGGCTCTTTACAATAAGTGTTAGCTTCTAAAAATGAATCTATAAGAAAATTAAACAAGTATCATGGCCTATCCATATATCCACACATATCCTGTCCACATGGCCATACCATATAGAAAATCCATATAAGAAACCCACGGCCTTGTCGTACGATCAAATTCATATATATCCCATGGACTTTCCATATAATGAAGTGTATCACAATTACCACATCCTTTTCGTATAATGAAGTCTCAAAAGAAACCCATAGCCTTACCGTATAATGAAGTAACAAAAGAATCCCACGACCTTGCCGTATAATGAAGTGTAGACCACGAATGGCCAGATCCAAGGTATAGAAAACCAACGCATCCTCATCAGGTCCTAGGAGAATCTCAGTTGAAATTCAGTACACTACTGGAAAAAATGACCTATACCCACAGTTTAAAACTGTGGGTATAGCCCCCAAAACTATTGGTATAGGCTATACCCATAGTTTTGTGAACCGTGTGCAACCAAGGCATCGGGATAGGTCCCCAGCCTATACCCACGGTTTGTAAAACAATGGGTATAGATTTTTTTTCCATGCTGCCAAATCCTCATACTCATTTCCTCGCAGTCAATAACTTTACCCACAGTTTTAAAACCGTGGGTATTAATTGTACAAAAATTCAACCTGCAGGTGTTGAACCCATAACCTCCAACACCTGCGCTTTTCAACTGATGCATCTCACCACTATGCTATGACACTTCTGATTATATATATCATTATTTTGTTAAATATATTAATTATATCCATATTAGGAAAAACGATGGTCGCGGGTTTCGAACCCCGACCATTCTCCTGAAAACTTATGTGACTAACCAGCCCATCTACACTGCTTTTCTTTAAATAAATCTAAATTTAGTTTAATATATTAATATATCTCATTGTATCAGAAAAAAACATTTTGCGGGATTCAATCCACAAACTGTGGGAAGTAACAAAGAGCACCTCACCAACCAGCCGATGAAGTTTATTTGTTTAAATATTTTTATCCTTTTAAATATATTAATCTAAACTGTGGGTATAGGAGGGAAAACCGTGGGTATAGGTTTTCCCACCAAATATTTTTTGTTTCCCATGGATTTTTTTCCCCACCAAAGCTATACCCATGGTTTTAAAAAACTGTGGGTATAGGTCTTCGGAAAAAAACCCTATGCCCACAGTTTTCAAAAAACCATAGGTATATGCCTTAAAAAACACATATACCCACGGTTTTGGAAAATTGTTGGTATAGGTCATCAAAAAAAAATCTATACCCACGGTTTTGCCCAAAACCGTGGGTATAGGTCACCTGTACCCATGGTTTTCATAAACCATTGGTATATGTCAGTATACTATACCTATACCCATGGTTTTCAAAAACTGTGGGTATAGGGCACACTTATTCCCACGGTTTTAAGAAAAACTGTGGGTATAGGTCTATTTTCCAGTAGTGGTATAGGTACTGGTTGGAGTCCTAGGAGAATGTGTACCAACATGTCCTATGCGAGTCCAAGTAAGTTGGATCCAAGGGGTAGCAATGCCTGAGGCATCCCACAGAATCAAGACCTTAGGAGTATACTCTTTCCAAGGCATCCACTACTGTGTTCTAGATCCATGGAGAGTCATCTGTAGAATCTCTACAAACATACATTTATCTCATACCATTTAACAATTCATATTCCGTTCAATGAGTATAGCCACTCATATAAACCACTTATATGTAATCAAGTCACATGGGTATACCCACCCATTTATCACAAATATCCATTTAACACATCACATGGGCATACCCGCTCATTATTCATGAAAATACATTTAAGAAATATAAAAAACAACCAACAAGTATACCCCCTCATTTAACAAATTCCATTTAATAATTTAATCAAGTTAGGCATGGAATAATATTCTAACACAAGTCAAGGAGGCATAACATCTCTTAAGCATGTAATTCAATCTCATTTGAACACAATTGAGCTTCCTTAAGCTAGGAAAACTCGAGAGCACACCCCTTGGGTAGTTCATCAAAGGTAAAAACAAAATCATAGGCACGAAGCATCCCTTAGGTGGCCTGAGGTTGGAGAAACAACCACTAAAGCATCTCAAAGAACCTATGGGAATCCCTAACAGTTCCTACATCATCTATTTCAGTTAAACATTTCAAAATAGATCCCACACTAAAAATTATGGTGGGAGAAAAAAAGGGTTGATAGCTTTATAAAGCATCAAAATCTAAAAGAAAATTATAGACCACCTACCTTAGCTCTGTAGTAAATTACTCATCCAGTATCAAGTCCTAATTCACTTCAGTTTAGGAGAAATATGAAGAATGGATGAAGAACGAGAAATTAGGGCATATGAGCCTAAACCCAAATAGTGCATCCATTGTTCCAAAGGATCAAGAATGGATAAAAATGAATTGATCACTCACCGATGTGGTTCCAATGAGACCAATGGAGAAAGAAACAAAGTTTGTATCTGTAACCAGAAGAAAACCCCACCTTTAGGCTTCAAAGGAGATTCCTACGCATGAAAGGGAGGAGAGGTGAGCTTCTGTTTTAAAAAACAGAGGCTCCTAACACTATTTTTAAAAAACATAGTCGATAAATTAGATGATGTGTAATGCCTGATTTTCCCTTCTCAAGGAAAAACCATTTCACACTATGAAAGTTCATGTCCAGACCATTACACATTGTGTAGTCGGATTACATAGTGTCTAATCCTGTTACACGTCATGTAATTTGCCTTCAGCCAGTACACAGCCTTCCTGCCTCTTCTTTCCCAAAAACAAATTAATCAGCCAATGGCCCGAATTAGGGTATAATCCAATAATGGAAGTAAATAAGTGTTTAACCTGAAAAGAAAATATCTTTTCCACAAGAAAAACTTGAGATCTTATAAACAGTTTTCTGAAAAATAAATTTTTTTACTTTCAAATGATTTTATCTTCACATATAACTAATTGATAATAAATAGAAAAATTATTATTCATTTGTTTAAATTAAATAACAATATATTCCATCAAAATCCTAGTTTATTATTTATCAATATACATAATAAATAAAAACATAATACCTTGAAAATGATCTTTTAACATTAAATGATATTATTTTAACATTTAAAATTAGGTATTTATTTCCTAGTAATTAATCAATAATTTTTCATTAAGGAAAAATTTTATGTATATTTTTCATAATTTAGTTATTTTTATTCATAATTTTAATCCAATAGCTAGGCAATAACATCCACATTTAAATAATAATATTAACATAGAATATTGTGGTTCATTTAATCTTAGTGTTGTGTGTGGTACATGCTATCAAAATTTGTAATTATTTAAGATAAAATACATTATAAAATATTAGGGTGTTATAATCCCCAAACATGTTTAATCTTATATGGATTATAAATAATTTATTTCTCTAATTAAAATCATGAATCAAAGTATTATAAACTTCATATGGAGTGGAAACATTTATTAGAGGAAATATGTGATAGTAACGTTGAATTCATGATGTAAGATAATGAAGGACGGTGGAATGGGTATTAAAATCCATGATTTATTCAATGAATCCCTCTATGATAAGTTTTTATAGAATATTTTGATCGAAACACCTATAGGAAATATATTCCCTGGATTTATTAAAAGATTTCATTTTGAAAATGTGAATTGCATTTTATCCTCTATCTGGCTAGGCATAAAGAAGACTTACTCAGCTATGATGAGTCATAGTCGATGGTTGGCCTATTTTAACTCCAATTTGAGTTTTAGGTATGAAAATGGATTGGATATCCCTTTTCTGACCACTAGAATTAGTAGATTCAAGATACATATGTGAAAATTAAGGACAAAATCAGTTCCTCCTTGACCACCTACCTGATCTACAAATGGAGGATATTTATTCTTACTTTTTCATGCCTGGTAAGGATTGATTAATTTAGGTACCAATGAGATATGGTTATAAAACATTAAAATTATATTATAACTTCTATATTGGTAGGTATTTTTAAGTGGATAATGGGACAAATCAATTTAATAAGACCTAGGTTTATCCCTAAATGTATGTTTTAATATATAAGGTGACTTATAATAATATTCCAACTATTGAATCATTGATGAAATATGATCTGAATCTTTGTGAAATTTAAAACTCCTATAAATATGTAAATGATTTCAATTTTCATATTTTCTTCTAATGTTAGTTTGGAAAATATTTATGAATATAATGTATAACCTATTTTAGGTGCATAATCTATTTGAAGATGTTTTAGTGGGTTTACTTTCTCATTGTAGTAACCATGATGGATCAAACTTGTTCAAGAACATTCTCATGTTTGTTTTAGATAAGGTTTGGCATCTTATATGGTGGAAAAGAAACTCTAACATTCATGATGGTCATTATATTAGACTAAATATGTCCATGTAGAGTATTTTTTATTTTATTAAGATGGTTGAAATAATGGGATCTTACCTGGATGGAAATTCTATTTGGTAATTAACTATTTTTGATAGGCTCGGTATTCAGGGTCAACATAAAAAAAATAATGGTTTTATCTATGTCGTTTGGAAACCTACTCATACAGGTTGTATCAAGATCAATATGGATGGTATATCTAAATAAAACATGAGACCTTCATGTTGCGGTGGAATTTCCAAAAACTCTAAAGGATTATCTCTCTCATTCTACTTTAAGGATTGTGAGACAACTATTTATTATGAGGATAATATGGTGGGTGTGATTCTAGTGATACATATTGTAGGATTCAATAAATAGAGATATTTATAGTTTGAGTTGGAATATTCCTTTATTATAAATTCCAGCAAGATGAAGATCTCCTCACCCTCTTAGAGGCTTCCAGAATCATGGGAGGATAGTATGTATTTTTGTAATAAAATAAGTTTTTTTCTACCATAAATATAGATCGGGTAATATAATTACTAATATCATATCCAACATTGGAATTGGGTTGGGGGTCAACAAATGGTCATCAACCTTTCTAGATTCCATTGAGGATAGTATGGATTTTTTTAAGAAAGTAAGTTTTACAATATTTTATGGTCCCCATATTTTTCTCTTGGGAAGGATCTTATTAAAAAAATAAATTAAATTAATATTAATATTATGTAATATTGTTTTAATAAAAAAATCACTAATATTATGTGGGATCCCATGAGGTATGGAAACTATTATTAAAAATGATTTAAAGTGGGGAATATTAAATTATAATTATGGATATGAAAGTTGAGCATGTTTAAATTAGATTACCACTATTCCATATTTATTAAACATGTATGTGTTCTTTCATTAAATTTATGATATTATTCTTAATATTATTCTTATATATTGATTCATTAAAATGATAAGTGTTATGTGTAAATTATATGGGTGAATGGGAAATAAGGTGGGAATAGTAATGACATGTGAACCTGTAATTTATATTAATGTGATAGGAAGTATCTAAAAAATATATAAATAGAATTATAATATTAATTTAATATTAATTTAAGTAAGTAATGTTTTACATAATATAATTTAGGCACTTATAGAGTTGGTAGTGTTTTCATAGGTGTGTAGGCTTATTTTATTATTAGTGTTGTCTTGGGAAGGTGGGCATAAGGTAAGATTATGTCTTAGTTATATGTATTTAGGTGGTTGTATTTAATCATTCAGTTAATTAATTATGTTTATTAATTAATTATAATAGTTTAACTAAATAATTAATAGATGTGTAAATATCATATCATGGTGATAATTACTTGATCATAAATTGATGTGATTATCTTATCTCATGTATTGAGTTTGTTACTTATGTTACCTTTTGATGTATCATTTATTGATTTTTATTGTTTATGTATGTTTTTTCATATTCTTTATTTATTCTCTTTTACCTTTTATAATTTTTAATTATTATATGTTTCTTATTACTTGAGTGGTTGATTGTATGTTTTCCGTATGTTTGTTTGTTTGTTTAAGATCTTATTATACATGTAGGTTGTAACATATTTTGGTTGTTGTATACCTTCACATTTCATAATGGATTAAGGAATAGTCTACTTATACATGGGTCTCAATGGATCTTGGCTATTGCATGTGTATTCCTTATGGGATATAATGGAATACATTTTATGATATGCATTTATATATGTACATGGGATATAATGGATTAATGATTTGTGTGTGTGTGCAGGTTGTAATGGATCAAGGTTATGACACGTTCACCAATTTATGGATTTTAATAGCTTAAGGTTATGACATGTACACATATAATCAAGCGGTGATGAATTAGGGTTATTTCATGTATTTGGGTTTTGATGGCTTGAGTCTATAGCATGAGTCGTTGAGGTGATGGTTATGGTGATGTGGTGGTGATGTTTGTGATGATGTGGATATGTAGTGGTGATGGTTATGATAATGTGGTGATGATGTGGTGGTTGTGATGATGTGTCCATGGTGTGATTTTTTGGTGATATGGAGGTATTTGTTATGAGAATATTACGACAATAATATTGATGATATAATTATGATGATTGAAAGAGTGTTGATTTGTTTTTGGAACTTATCTACTGTTTTATATTGATTTTGGAATCCTAATATCATCCTCATCTATTATTCCAATACATAATGTGTAATGAACTGACCCCATTTGACTTTCCACATCACCTGAGCAAGCTAACCACAAGGTTCAAAGTGTGTTCCTGATTTCCATGTGCTAGAGATAAGCGCTAAGGGTACCAAATAAAACATTTGGTAATGGTTTCATCCTCAAAGTCACATAATCAACAACATGGACTCCTCCTAGAAATCTAGAAATAGGTATCCATAACTTTTAAATCTATGAACATCAATGACCATAAATAATAATAACAACATCTAAATAGATTATAACACAACATGATAACTTAATAACCAAACATCACTTTCATAACTAAGATGTAAATTGATAAACCACTCCATTTAAATAACTGAATCCAAAATGAAGTCAAGGATAGTGAGGTTATTACATAACCAAAACCCAAATCCAACACTAGAGGATCCCTAAAAACATCATTCTAGATGTCTTTGTGTGACCCACCATTACAACCAATCCCATACCATGGAGGATGATGATTACATCAAGATGATCTTCCATAATATGAGTCACTTTTACCTTTTACATCATCAAACATAATCAATTCTACATATTCCCAAAGGATTGTGTAGGGTGGGAGAAAAAATTCCAATAGGATACCAACATAAATCTTTATAATACCTTTCTCAATGAAAACCAATAACTATAGTTTCAAAAAAACATTCTCTAAATACTCTTTCTCATTTAATAAAAGGAATAGTGGGAAACCATTTCAAAATACAATGGTTTTATAAATATAATCCAAGTTATAAATTCAATAAAAACAAGGAAAACATAAAATATAATTATCAGAATCATGTCATAATCATCATCATGATATCTAAATAAGGAAGAGAATCATCAATGACAATACAACTCAAAATGAAAGATCGCATGATCTCTAACTTTGGGTCACAAAATAACAATAAAATGGGTAGTGGACCTCACTTCAGAACATTTTCTAGCCTATATGAACCTAACTAAAAACTAAACTCTATTTTACCCTCTTTGTCTCACTAGGAGGTAATCCCTAGTAAAGTGAAATCATTCATAGGGTAGTATCCAAATCATAATATAAAGTAGTGTAACAATAATCAAAATTACCCAACAACACACTCAAGGTTCCCTGTATTCAAATCATCAACAATCAATTCTCACAACATGTGAAATGACGTCAATGATATAATCAAAAAATCATAAACAAATCTAAGGTTTATAAATCAAGTAAAATATCAATCATAAATCAATCCTATTTCAAAACCTCATTTGAAACCCCATTTAGAATCAAAATATTTTTTAAAATAATATATCAAACACCATGTATGCACTAAAGATGGTTTTAAGGGAAACGCCACTTGAAACCCAAATAAAGCCTTAATTTTTCAACAAAAAGTCAAGATATTCAAAGGGTATACATAAACTAGTACTCAATAATTAATTTCAAACATTATATAAAAAATAAAACCAAATGAAATGCAAACACTAAGGGTAATCCAAAGGAAATATCCATTATGTAGAGACACCTATCTGAAATATAACAAAAACTCATCTCCTTAACTAGACTATATAAGTAAAAGAGAAAAATATGTCCTATAAATCCTATAAATCAAAGAGATTCATCATTTAAAATCAAACCTATCCATGAATCCCCCCCATGGCTAGTTAGAGTGCTAAAATGAAAAAAACAAGGGATGATAAGGAATTGGAGAAATAAAGGAAGGGAAAACAAAGAGAAACCAATACTAACCTTGATATCATCTAAGAAAATAAAATGAGAATCACTAATGGGAAAGGATGATTAATAATCCATGGATGGGGAGTCCTAGGTCACATGAATTGGAGGAAAAGTAGGGGAATTATAATTAAAACTGACAAGTGAATTTAAGTGATTTCACAATTTTAAGAAAACTGGGAAGACTGCACAGTTTGGGAAACTGTGTACCAACCATGTCATCTCTATTGTGTGAAAACCCCATGGGAAAGGGTAAACCATATGGTTTGGCCACATAGTTTCCTATAACCATGCACTAATTCTTCACTTTACTCTTGTACATCAACTGAGCCACACTATTTTCCTAATAATATACATGCTTTAGAGAACTATGAGCCAATTTTGAAAAATGACATTGGAATACCCCTCTCCATCCACATGGTTTGGGTGTATAGTTATCACTAAATGTGCGCTAACCATTCACCCGAACCTATTTTCCCCATTTTACAAAATTTTAACCTCTAACACTTTAAATATATAAAAACATAATAATTAAGGGAAATAATCAAAACAAATACATATTATTTACTTGTAAGGTGTTAAAATTCTCTCCACCGTGTCTTATACTCCTAAAAAGTTATTATCTCTCCTCATCAAAGAAAATTTGAGTTCATTTCTCCCATGCCTAAGCCTCATTCTCCCAAGACTTTTGGATATTTTTTCCAAAATTCCATAACAAACAAACTAGGGGGGTTGATTTACCCCATAAAAACCTATCATAATGATCCATAATATTAATAGGCTACTTAATAACCATGGTGTCAGTCACTGAATCTATATGTTCTAAATCAATCACATGAGACATCTTCAGATAATACTTCTTCAATAAGGAAATATAGAACACGTCATGAATTGATGTCGTATAAGACAGTAAGGATATTCATTATTCCACTTTTCAAAGATAATCCATGATCTCAAATGGTCTAACGTAACATAGTTTCAACTTACCCTACTTCCCAACCTATGATGTCCCAATTGAGAAGAAACTCCGATAAACACTTGATCACCAATGAAAAACTCTAATGGGCGATGACTATGGTTGATATAAAATTTTTAGAGACTCTAATTCATCACAAATATTTTCCTAATCAACTTAATCTTATAAATAATCTCATGGATGATGCTTTATATCATAAAAGAATACTCACCCAATTTCGACTAGTAAATAGGGGGCTGACATGCTCATCCATAAATGGATTTGAAGTAATCCATCTTTATCGAGGTTTGATATATATTTTTATATGAAAACTCAACCAATGATAAAGGATTCACCCAAGAGTCAACAAAATCAAACACATAATCCTAGAGAATATCCTTAAGAATCTAAATATCCCACTTTATATATGCATCCATCTGTGAATGATATGTTCTTCTCAACATCAATTGATAACCTATAAAATCCTAAAGTACCATCTAAAAATGGGAACTAAATCATGGGTATCAATTAGAAGAAAAAAAATAGTTGATGGAATTCCATGAAGCTTCATAATCACTTGGAAATATAGGAATCTATTCTCTTATACCCTCATCTACTCCTTAATAGGAATAAAGTGGGTTGATTTCGTCAATTGTTCAATAATATACCATATGGAATTCTTCCCACTAGGAGATCGATCCAAACTGATCACAAATTCCATAGAAATATCATCCCACTTCCACCCAAGAATGTAAATACGCTACAGTAGAACAACTGGTTTCATGTGCTCAGTTTAAATCCTCTACTTGGTAAGTTATCAAGATACAAAATTAAAAATTACTTGCTTCATCCCAATACATCAATACTAGTATTTCAAATCATAGAACATCTTGGTATCCTTGGGGTGAATAACCCAACTAGAAAGGTTCCTAGCTTATATCACTCCATTCCTCAAATCCAATGTGACTACTAACAACATTCTGAAACAAATAAAATCATTGGGATTCTGGGACCAATCACCTGAGGTCACCCTACCATTTAAGATTCTATAAATCTACTAATGGTCAAGATCTGACTTTTACTCTAGCTAAATCCAATCATCCAAAGAGGGTGTAACTTGCACACTATCCAAGAATAAATTTTAATCCTACTCTTTAAAATTCAGATACAATTTATAGAATGAACTCATCAAATGTCATTCCTCCTCTGATTGTTTCACTACCTATGTGGGTAATTATCTACTCAAGGTTTCCACCAACACATTTCCTTTACCCGAGGAGTGGTCC
Organism: Viscum album; assembly: GCA_963277665.1. Lineage (NCBI taxonomy): Eukaryota > Viridiplantae > Streptophyta > Magnoliopsida > Santalales > Viscaceae > Viscum > Viscum album. The sequence goes on along the minus strand of OY728151.1, from coordinate 1,779,035,659 downwards.
ATATAAAAAAACCTATAGATACTCCACCCATAGCATTTTTCATAGATTTATATCCCAATTAGTGAACTTATAATTTAAACTTTCATGATCAAAATACATGGGGAACCTTTCCCTAAAAAGGTAGTGGCTCTACATTTTTCAAAGCATTCATCACTACCGCTAACTCAAGGTCATGGGTGGAGTAATTATTCTCATGAGGTCATCATTGGTGAGTTCCATGTGTCAAAAATAGTCACCTTTCATTAATACACATCCAAACCAAGTACCTAAGGCATCATAATAAAAAAAATAACCCTATATAGGATACAAGATATTTTATATAGAATATGATGTCGATCTTACTTTCAACTCCTAAAAGGATATCTAGAATTTTTTATGCCAATAAAATCTCACTCCCTTTCAGTCAAGGGATAATCCAATCTAGATAAATCTTAAACAAAGTTCCTGTAATATATTTCTAGGCCTTGAAAGCTTCTGATTTAGAATTCATTTTTAGTCTTTTCCAAAGATATCACAACCTAGATCTTCTCAGGTCCTATAGAAATTCCCTTCTACAATACCACATGCCCTAAAAAATACTTCTTTAATCCCTAAAAATAATTTAGAGTGGTTTGAATATAGGAAATGATCCTTAAAGGTTACCAAAATGACATCCATATTGTTCTCATGCTCCTCTTTCATCTTAGAGAAAACCAAATATCATCAATGAACACAATAAAAAGGTATCGAGATTCCTATTAAAGGATTGATTCATTAAGTCCATAAAACATTATCAGAATTATTAAAGCCAAATGGTATAACCAAATACTCATAATTCTCATACTATGTTTGGAAAGAAGTTTTGGGAATATCTTCTTCTCTCGCCCTCATTTGATGGTATCCTAAGTTGAGGTTAATATTTGAAAATCATCTCTCTCCCCTGAGTTGGTTGAAATAAAATTGATCCTAGGAAATAGGTTCTTATCCTTAAAATTCATCGCATTGATTTTTCAGTAATTAATGAAAATCCAAATATTCTTATTTCCTTTTTTATAAAGATGGCATGTAATTCCCATGGGGATGCACTAGGGTGAATAAAACCCTTATTCTAAAAATCCTACAGCTAGAACTTCAATAATTTTTACATGGTAGGAGAAATTTGATCGGATGATAAGAATATATGGATTTTACCAAAGATTGTATCAATAGATAACTCCACCTCATGCAGGGGAGGTAACTAAGAAAATTCATTAGGAAAAACATCATGATACTTGATCACTACCAAAGAATTTTTTCCATCTGAAATCCACTCAATAGAATCATAAAAAAAAAGCTAGATATCTAGAAATATATCTATCTAAAATCTAGAACAAGAGGTCATGTCGTTACTGACCTTGGTTCCCATTCACCTAGGAATACGTGAGTGTTACTATTAGGAAAAAGGTATAAAACCATTAATTTATTACAATTGATCTGATATTTCAAATAAATAATACATTACATGAATAAAATGAGATATAATATATCTAAATCAAGCACTAAGAAATCCCACATGACCTCAGCATTAGAAACTATCATGTGACACTCTAGTAACTTCAAACATTATTCTTTCCTATTTCCCAAAGGATTAGAGAGCTCCATCACATATAACATCTGCTTATATTGTAATCCAAAATCATCAATAAACTTATTTGAAAAACAAAATAATATTATGAACCTATGTCTAATAAATTCAAGTCTATAAAGGAATTGTTAATCACTTTACCTTTAATGGTTGTTGGTCCAGCTTTAGATTCCCCATGCACCAATTTTTCTATATATAAGAGCCCAAATTTGGGCCCACTCTGAGATTTTTTTATATGATGGGAGTATCCTTTCATCTAAGGATGATATCTCACTCCCTTGGATTTATATAAAGGAAATTTATGGGCTATGGTATGAGAATATATTATCATACTTCTCTAAGGATAAATCTATAAAAAAGTGTTATAGATTCCCCAAGTGTCCACATTAATTAAAAACTCTAGGGGATGCTTGAAAATTCAGTTTAGTTTTCCCCATATTCTCATACTAGAAGCACATTACTAGTCTATACCCTGAAGGTGACACAAATTTAGAATCATAAGGATGCTGTGAGCTCTCGTATCTACCCCATAAGGACTCATTTTGCTTCCTATTTTGACCTGAAGAAGAACTTTGACTTCCCCCTATTGTAGTACAATTACCACACATACCATTTAAACCTGGAATATCTGCCTCTTCCATCGCTACCTTATCGACCCCCATATTATATGTCAATAGGAAAAAAAGATAATCCTTGATATAAACTTAGTATTTAAACCCATCTAAAAACATAAATCTTTTAGGAAATAATTCATGAAGAACTCATTTAAAAACTTTTTTATTATGGAAGAAATGGATACTATTTTATTATTATACACTTTGTATGTTTATGGGTTGTCATGTATGAGTTCAGACCTAATTATCTAAAAATATAAACTAAAAAGATCTTTGGTAATGTAAGAATGTGAATTCTATTTGAATTTACTATTTTATGAAATGTTTAAGGTTGAGTCCTTATACACTACCTTTGTTAAACCCCGTATGGAAAGAAGATATCCTCACAAGCCTAGAAATCATAGAGATTCATTATTTAAAACCAAACCAATCCAAGGATTCCCCACCCACATGGATGACTAGGGAACTAAAATGAAATAAATTATAGAGAATAAGTAATTGGAGTAAGAGGGGAAGGGAAAACCAAGATAAACCAAAACTAAGTGTGATAATGTCTGTAAAAACCTAGGTTTTAGGTACATGTCCCTTTATTCATGTATTTTTAGTTAGTCTAATTCTTTGATTGAGTTTTGTGAGGTTTTGATAGGTTTTGGAATGTTTTAGAGTCGTTATGGAGGTGCATAATTTGTGCATGGTTATTAGAAACTGTAAACTATCTCCAATAAATTGTGTAAGAGAAGATAGTGGTCATTCGGTAGGTGCACAATTGGTACACAGTTGGCACACAGTTTGGAAAAACCATGAGAGTTCCTAGGGGAAACCATGCAACTTGAAATAGAGGGAAAATCATAGTTGGCACAGATTTTTTATAACTGTATGAGCCAATCATGCAAGGGGAGGCTTAAGATAGTAGCACCACATGGTTGGTGTACAGTTCACCAAACCATGTGTCCTAACCTTGTGGTGTACAGTTGGCACCCCTAAATTTGTGGATATAATCTGAATTAATTCCCAAAAACCTCATTTAATCACATAATTCTACTATAACCCAAATTCCATTTTCTCTCTAGGATTGAGAGACTTCTCCCTTCTATTCGGAAGTGACTCTTAGGTGAATCAAAGTGAATTTGAGGTCCAGATTCAACGTTAAGTACCTTTTCTTCCTCATTCTTCATAGACCCAAGGTTTTTATCTCTCTAATAACCATATATCTAGTCCATTGTGGATATATATATGTGTTATTAATGGTTTTATAATGAAATATTTTTTGATCTACTGAAGGGAACGTGGGTTGTGATCGGATCTTAAAGTTTTGTGGTACTGTTCTTCATTTTTTTCAACTATTGTGAGGTAGGTGGATTATATCTTATCTTTACTCAACTTAGAACTTGAAGGATTATTTTTTATTAAATAATTTTAATGAAATGGTTATTAAATACTTATGTGATTCTTGATAAAAACAAATTTTAATTGTGGATTTGGAATTTGGGAAAAATAGATGGATTTCATGAAATCCCCCTTTGTTTATAATTTTTAAATGATTGTTTTAAAATTATGGTTTGGTTTTTGAAACATGTAAATCATTTTTTGAAATGATTTAAAGAATGAAAAGTTTTTATATGGAATGGTTTGGCATGGTTATCTAGAATACATGGCTGGTGTGTGTGAATTCATAGACATAACCCTATAAAAGGGGCGTGTTGGGCACCTGGTATTAGTCACATTGTGATGACTTGGTGGATCAATGAGATATTTCTCATGAGTATGGAACTATAACTCGATCATTCTTGGTGTGTGAGGAGACATGTTTATGGGTATAAAAAGTAAATTAGAAAGGTTCTTTTCTTGAAAATATTTTCCTTGGAAATTTTTATAGATTTGATAAAAATTATTTAAACAGCTTTTAAACTATTTTATAAATTTCACTAACAATATTTTTCCTATTGGGGTGAGTTGGGAAGTCATTGGGGAAATACTACTGAGTTTATACTCACCCCCTACTTGGGAATTTTTGTGCACTTTAAAATTTCATCTATCGAGACATAGGTAAAGGTAAGGTATCCTAGTTCTTTAGTGATATTTCTTGATACTGTGGGCATGGAATGTGGAGTTGGAGTTTATAACATGTTGGGTTTTTTTGGTTATTGTCACTTGGGAGTTTGGAGTTTTTTGGTATTTTGGTTCTCTTTGAGAATTTTTTTTTTGTTTCTACTTGTACTATGATGTGATTTATTGGTTTGGTTATGTTTTGAGTTGTATTTTGTACTCATTCATCATATAGAGGTTTGGTTGGTTATTCTTTATGTAGTTTTTATATTTTATCTTTAAAAGAAAAATCATATCCCAAATATTCTTGAGTCCCTTATCATTTATTTCCAACATTTGGTGACTTGGGGATGTCACCTAAGGCCTAGTAGCAGACCCATTACTTCTCAAGTCAATGAGGAGGGATAGGATGTTACAATATCTGCATAAATTAAATGATAATCTTCAAGGGAGAAAGGATGAGGAATAAACCATGATTAAATATCCCTAGGTCATGCTAATGGGGAGGAAAGGAGGGGAATCAGACTTAAAATTGACACGAGAATTTAAGTAATTTTAGACTTTTAAGAAAATTGGTCAACGCACAAACTTTTACCACATGATTTGGGAAATTGTGTGTTAACCATGTGATCTCCACTAGATGAACACCTCTTGTTCTAGGTTAACCACATAGTTTGTCTATATTATTTCCTCCAACCATATTCCAAATACACACTTTACTCTTATTCATCATCTGAGTTGCATGATTTTCCAAGGAATCCACATGATTAGGATAATCGTGCACCAACCATGTGACAACTGGGTCCCAGTGATAGCATAGACACCCCACCTTAACATGGTCGTCGGGTCCTGGCCCTCCAGGTACCACCAATTGCCCCGTATACAAGTGGTCCCCACCCTGGGGCCCACCCATGTTCCTGAACAGGTCATCTGACTAATAACTATCCCCACAAGACAACACATGTCCTTTCCAGTGTGTTTTTTCACCTAACTCCTAGTAGCAGACCCATTACTTCTCAAGTCAATGAGGAGGGATAGGATTTTACAACATTTGCTGAAATTAAATGAGAATCTTCAAGGGAGAAAGGATGAGGAATAAACCATGACTAGGGATCCCTAGGTCATGTTAATGGGGAGTAAAGGAGGGAAATCATACTTAAAATAAACATGGGAATTTAAGTAATTTTACACCTTTAAGAAAATTGGGCAAGGCACATACTTTGACCACATGATTTGGGAAATTGTGTGTCAACCATGAGATCTCCACTAGATGAACACCTCTTGTTCTAGGGTAACCACGTAGTTTGGCTATATGATTTCCTCCAACCATATGCCAACTACACACTTTACTCTTATTCATCATCTGAGTTGCACAATTTTACAAGGAATCCACATGATTGGGATAATTGTGCACCAACCATGTGACAACTGGGTCCCAGTGATAGCACAAACACCCCCACCTTAACATGGTTGTTGGGTCCTGGCCCACCAGGTACCACCAGTTTCCCCACAAACACGTGGTCCCCACCTTGGGGCCCACCCACATGCCTAAATAGGTAAACTGACTAATGATTGTCCCCACAGGCCAACACATGTCATTTTCAGTGTTTTTTGTCCTCACTCACACACACCCTGGGAAACTTCCTAGAAGGTCACCCATCCTGATCACTACTCCAGGCCAAGCATGCCTAAATGTGGAGTTCTAATCAGGTAGCCTCCCGAAAAGGAAGGTGCACCTTGTTGACAACCATATTCCAACTATACACTTTACTCTTTTTCATTATTTGAGTTAAAAAAAATTCTAAGGAATCCACATGATTAGGATAATCGTGCACCAACCATGTGACAATTGGGTCTCAGTGATAGCACAGACACCCCACCTTAACATGGTTTCCAGGTCCTGGCCCACCAGGTACCACCAGTTTCCTCGCAGATATGTGGTCCCCACCCCCAGGCCCACCCACGTGCCCAAACAGTTCATCTGACAAATGGCTATCCCCACAGGACAACACATGTCCTTTCTAGTGTGTTTTTTCCTCACTCACACACACTCTGGGAAAATTTCCAAAAGGTCACCCATCCTGATCACTACTCTAGGACAAGCATGCCTAGATGTGGATTTATAATCAGGTAGGCTCCTAAAAAGGAAGGTGAACCTTGTTAATAGCACAGACACCCCACCTTATCATGGTCTTCGGGTCCTAGCCCACCAGGTACCACCAGTTTGCCTACAGACATGTGGTCCCCACTCAGGTTATCTAACTAATGACTATCCCCATAGGCCAACATATGTCCTTTCTAGTGTGTTTTTTCCTCACTCACACACACTCTGGGAAAATTCCCAGAATGTCACCCATCTTGATCACTACTCCAGGAAAAACATGCATAACTATGGATTTCTAATTAGGTAGGCTCCTGAAAAGGAAGGTGTACTTTGTTAATAGCACAAATACCCCACCTTAACATGGTCGTCGGGTCCTCGCCCACCAGGTACCACCAGTTGCCCCGCAGACACGTGGTCACCACTTAGGGGCCCACCCACATGCCTGAACGGGTCATCTAAATAGTGATTGTCCCCACTGGCCAACACATGTTTTTTCTAGTGGCTTTTGTCCTCACTCACACACACCCTGGGAAACTTCCCAAAAGGTCACCCATCCTGATCAATACTCCAGGACAAGCATGCCTAACTGTGGATTTCTAATCAGGTAGGCTCTTGAAAAGGAAGGTGCACCTTGTTGACCGTCATATGCCAACTACACACTTTACTCTTATTCATCATCTGAGTTGCACAATTTTCAAATGAATCCACATGATTAGGATAATCATGCACCAACCGGACAATAATTGGGTCCCAGTGATAGCACAGACACCCCACCTTAACATGGTTGTCGGGTGCTGACCCGCCAGGTACCACCAGTTTCCCCGTAGACACGTGGTCCCCACCCTGGGGCCCACCCACGTGTTTGAACAGGTCATATGACTAATGAATATCCCCACAGGCCAACACATTTCCTTTCCAGTGTGTTGTGTCCTCACTCACACACGCTCTGGGAAACTTCTCAGAAGGTCACCCGTCCTGATCACTACTCCAGGCCAAGCACGCCTAACTTTGGATTTCTAACCAAGTAGGCTCCCAAAAAGGAAGGTGCACCTTGTTGACAGCACAGACACCCCGCCTTAACATGGTCTTCAGGTCCTAGCCCACCAGGTACCACCAGTTTCCCCTCAGACACATGGTCCCCACTCAGGGGCCCACCCACATGCCTGAACAGGTCATCTAACTAATTATTGTCCCCAAAAACCAACATATGTTATTTCAAGTGTGCTTTGTACTCACTCACACAAACCCTGGGTAACTTCTCATAAGGTCCCCCACCCTGATCACTACTCAAGGTCAAGCACGGTTAACTGTGGAGTTCTAATCAGGTAGGCTCGCGAAAAGTAAGGTGAAAATTGTTGATATTAGTCATATCATTAAGTCATTTAACCCTTTTATAATTTGGGGGTGTGACAATACCCCCCCCCCTTAGAGAACAATGTCCTCGTTGTGGGCCCTACTTCTCAACCCAGGCGGTGCACCGCACTTAAGGCTGGGTACCACCTCTGATACCAAATGTAACAACTGGGTCCCGGTGATAGGACAGAAACCTCGTCTTAACATGGTCGTTAGGTCCTGGCCCTCCATGTACCACCAGTTGCGCCGCAGACATGTGGTCCCCACCCTGGGCCCACCCACGTGCCCGAACGGGTCATCTGACTAATGACAGTCCGCACGGGCCAACACATGTCCTTTCCAGTGTGTTTTTTCACACTCACACACACCCTTTTAGTCATTTAACCCTTTTATCATTTGGTAGTGTTACAATGACCCCCCTTTTAGAGCACAACGTCCTCGTCGTGGGCCCTACATCTCAACCCAGGCAGTGCACTGCACTTAAGGCTAGGTTCCACCTCTGATACCAAATGTAAAAACTGGGTCCTGATGACAGCACAGACACCCCGTATTAACATGGTTGCCAGGTCATGGCCCGCCTGGTACCACCAGTTGCACCACAGACACGTGGTCCCCACCCTAGAGCCCACCCACATGCCCGAACGGGTCATTTGACTAATGACAGTCCCCATAGGACAACACATGTCCTTTCTAGTGTGTTTTTTCCTCACTCACACACACCCTTTTAGTCATTTAACCCTTTTATCATTTGGGGGTGTTACAATAACCCCCCCTTGAGAGTAAAACGTCCTCGTTGTGGGACCTACATATCAACCCAGGCAGTGCACCTCACTTAAGGTTGGGTACCACCTCTGATACAAAATGTAACAACTAAGTCTCGGTGAAAGCACATACACCCCGTCTTAACATGGTTGTCAGGTCCTGGCCTGCCAGGTACCACCAGTTTCCCCATAGACACGTGGTCCCCACCCTAGGGTCCACCCACGTGCACGAACAGGTCATCTGATTAATGACAGTCCCCACGGGTAAACACATGTCCTTTCTAGTGTGTTTTGTCCTCACTCACACGCACCCTGGGCCCGAACGGGTCATCTGATTAATGACAGTCCCCAGAGGTCAACACATGTCCTTTCTAGTGTGTTTTGTCCTCACTCACCCACACCCTGTGTAACTTCATAGAAGTTCACCCATCCTGATCACTACACCAGGAAAAGCTCGCACAACTGTGGAGTTCTAATCAGGTAGGCTTCTAAAAAGTAAGGTGCACCTTGTTGACATGACTCGTATCATTTTGTCATTCAACACTTTTATCATTTGGGGGTGTTATAATAACCCACCCCCCCCCCCCCAGAGCACAACGTCTTCATTGTGGTCCCTACATATCAACCCAGGCAGTGCACCAGGTACCACCAGTTTCCCCGCAGACACGTGGTCCCCACCCTAGGGCCCACCCACGTGCCCGAACGGGTCATATGAGTAATGACAGTCCCCACGGGCCAACACATGTCCTTCACCTATACAGATCACTACACCAGGCCAATATTGCAAAACTGTGGAGTTCTAATCAGGTAGGCTTATGAAAATGAAGGTGAACCTTGTTGACATGAGTCATATCATTTAGTCATTCAGTCCTTTTATCATTTGGGGGTGTTACAGTAACCCCCCCCCCCCCCCAGAGCATAACGTCCTAGTTGTAGGCCCTACATCTCAACCCAGGCAGTGCACCGCACTTAAGTCTGGGTAGTACCTTTGATACCAAATGTAACAAGTGGGTCCCGGTGATAGCACAGATATCCCGTCTTAACATGGTCTTCGGGTCCTGGACCTCCAAGTACCACCAGTTTCCCCGTAGACACGTGGTCCCCACCCTAGGGCCCACCCACGTTCCCGAACGGGTCATCTGACTAATGATAGTCCCCATGGTCCAAAACATGTCATTTCCAATGTTTTTTGTCCTCACTCACACACACCCTGAGAAACTTCCCAGAAGGTCACCCATCTTGATCACTACTCCAGGATAAGCATGCTTAATTATGGAGTTCTAATCAGGCAGGCTCCTGAAAATGAAGGTGCACCTTATTGAAATGAGCCATATCATTTATTCAATTAACTCTTTATCATTATTGGGTGTTACATTAAATGTAACAACTAGGTCCCAGTGACAGCACAGACACCCCCACCTTAACATGGGCGTCGGGTCCTGGCCCTCCAGGTACCACCAGTTGCCTCACAGACACATGGTCCCCACCCTAGGGCCCACCCACATGCCCAAATGGGTCATCTGACTAATGACAGCCCCCACATGCCAACACATGTCCTTTCCAGTGTGTTTTGTCCTCACTCACACACACCGTGGGTAACTTCATAGAAGGTCACCCATCCTGATCACTACAACAGGTCAAGCACGCATAACTATGGAGTTCTAATCAAGTAGGATTCCAAAAAGGAAGGTTCACCTTGTTTAAATGAGTCATATCATTTATTCATTCAATCCTTTTATCATTTTGGGGTGTTACAATAACCCCCCACCCCCACCCAAAGCACAATGTCCTCATTGTGAGCCCTACATCTCAACCCAGGCAGTGCACCACACTTAAGGCTGGGTAGCACCTCGGATACCAAAAGTAACAACTGGGTCCTGGTGAGAGCACAGATATCCCGTCTTAACATGGTCATCAGGTCCTAGCCTGCCAGGTACCACCAGTTTCCCCACAAACATGTGGCCCCCATCCTAGGGCTCACCCACATGCCCGAACGGGTCATCTGACTAATGAAAATCCCCACGGGACAACACATGTCCTTTCCAATGTGTTTTGTCCTCACTCAAACACACCCTGGGAAACTTCACAGAAGGTCACCCATCCTGATCACTACTCCAGGTTAAGCACGCTTAATTGTGGAGTTCTAATCAGGCAGGCTCCCAAAAAGAAATGTGCACCTTGTTGACATGAGTCATATCATTTTTTCAATTGACTCTTTATCATTTGAGGGTGTTACATTAAATGTAACAACTGGGTCCTGTTGACAGCAGAGACACCCCACCTTAACATGGTTGTAGGGTCCTAGACATCCAGGTATGACCAGTTGCCCCACAAACACGTGGTCCCCACCCTAGGTCCCACCCATGTGCCCGAATGGGTCATCTGACTAATGACAGTCCCCACAGGCCAACACATGTCCTTTCTAGTGTTTTTTGTCCTCCCTCACACACACCCTAGGGAAATTCCCAGAAGTTCACCCATCCTGGTCACTACTCCAAGCTAAGAACACTTAACTGTGGAGTTCTAATTAGACAGGCTCCTGAGCACAACGTCCTCATTGTGGGCCCTACATCTCAAACTAGTCAGTGCACCACACTTAAGTCTGGGTAGCACCTCTAATGCCAAATGTAACAACTAGGTCCCAATGACAGCACATACATACCTTCTTAACATTTTCATCGGGTCTTGGCCCGCCAGGTACCACCAGTTGCCCTGCAGACACGTGGTCCCCACCCTAGGGCCTACCCAGGTGCCTGAACGGGTCATCTGACTAATGACAATCCCCATGTGCCAACACATGTCCGTTCCAATGTGTTTTTTTCTCACTCACACACACCCTAGGAAAATTCCCAGTATGTCACCCATCCTGATCACTACTCTAGGCTAAGCACGCTTAATTGTGGTTTTCTAATTAGGAAGGCTCCCAAGGAAGGTGCACCTTGTTGACATGAGTCATATCATTTAGACATTTAAATCTTTATCATTCTGGGGTGTTACATTAAATGTAACGACTGGGTCCTGATGATAGCACAGACACCCCGCCTTAACATTTTCGTCGGGTCCTGGCCCTCCAGGTACCACCAGTTGCCCTGCAGACACGTGGTCCCCACCCTAGGGCCCACCCATGTGCCTGAACAGGTCATATGACTAATGACAGTCCCCACATGCCAACACATGTCCTTTCTAGTGTGTTTTTTCCTCACCCACACACACCCTAGGAAACTTCCCAGAAGGTCACTCATCCTGATCACTACTCCAGGCTAAGAACACTTAATTGTGGAGTTCTAATCAGACAGGCTCTTGAAAAGAAAGGTTCACCTTGTTGACATGAGTCATATCATTTAGTCATTTAACCCTTTTATCATTTGGGGGTGTTACAACAACCCCCCATTTAGAGCACAACATCTTCATTGTGGAACCTACATCTCAACCCAGGCAGTGCACCGCACTTAAGGTTGGGTACCACCTCTGATACCAAATGTAAAAACTGGGTCCTGGTGATAGCACAGACACCCTGCCTTAACATGGTCGTTAGGTCCTGGCCCGCCAGGTACCACCAGTTGCCCCGTAGACATGTGGTCCCCACCCTGGGGCCCACCCACGTGCCCGAACAGGTCATCTGACTAATGACAGACCCCACAGGTAAACACATGTCCTTTCCAGTGTGTTTTTTCCTCACTCACACACACCCTGGGAAACTTCCCAGAAGATCACCATCCTGATCACTACTCCAGGATGAGCACTCTTAACTGTGGAGTTCTAATCATACGGGCTCCCAAAAATGAAGGTTAACCTGAGTCATATCATTTAGTCATTTGACCCTTTATCATTTGAGGGTGTTACAAACCATGCATAAAGACACTAGAAAATCCCTCCCCTACAACACGGTTTGGGAACACGGTTAGACATAACTATACACTAATGATGCACCCCAACCTATTTCCCCCATTTTTCAAAATTTCAACCTATAACTCCCGAAATCTCTAAAAATATACTAATTAAGGGAAATAATCAAAATAAATATCTTCCAGTGACCATAAAGGTGTCTCATAATAAATTAATCATACATGGGTTATAGGAAAAGGTGATGGTTATTGTATTCACATTTGGCTTTACTTACTAGCTTAAATATTGTCCATGGTTTTTTCATTTATCCTACTTAGTTGATTTCACTCATGTCTGTCCGAGCACAACTATTTCATATGGATATAGAATTGTTCAGAAATATGATCATAATGAATACTCCCAAGTGCTCACCTATTTACATATCGATGGAGATTTGGGGGAGCAAATGTTCGGGTAGATGGAGTGGAGTCTATGAGCTCGTCCTTATATTGTCATATTTCATTGTATTCATTATCATGTAGTGATGATTTGGGAAAGGGATTAATGTACTTTTAATATATTTGGATCAGAGTTGATGTTAGGTTCCGGGGCCCGCAGCAGAAAGCAGCGGGCTGGGGATTTTAAATTTTTCGTCGGCGGGACGATGGAACTTGTTGTCGCCAACGATCCAAGCCCCGGAGAGGTCCGAGGATCTCGCGTATATTGTAAAGAGCACAAAACTAAAATGAAAACGTTCTCGTTTCAAATCTGAAGCTGTAGTCAATTGCCACAAGTCGATGACTAATTTCACTTGAAGGATCCAAAGCAGGATCCCTCTAGATCATCCACATGTGCTCCATAAATCTGTTGGAATGTTGATCGTCGAATTCCGGGTGCTAGTGCGGTGATCTGACGATGATTTTGACATCCCGAAGATCACCGCATCGAGATCTCTTTGATGCTTGACAAAGAACTTGATCCGAACTCTTGTATTATCAGCTTCTCTCTCTAGGAAGTGGTAGGAGAGAGAGGCTCACAATTTTCATTCCATACATAATAATGAATAGTGAATTTCACAATGTAAGAGAGATCCTCCTCTTATATTTATAGTGGACTTGAGAAATACCCAGTTAGGATCCCCGGCCCCCGTTTATTTCAATGTCCACTAAATAAATAATTTTTAAGAACTAAACTGCGCCAATATTATTTATTATTTTATCACATACTTATAATATATATATATATAATATATTAAGTGATAAAACCGAGCCATTTAACTCGACTCACTATCCCGCTTAATATTAAACGAACCTTGAATATTAAAATAATATTTGTTTGATTAATATTTTTTCATATTTACTAAACTCATAAATACATTAAATAAATTCAATCCCAAATATTCATAACTTGAATATTAATGAATTTATTTAATTGATCGGTGATCGATAACTTGGAAAACGCTCAGACCCCATGGCGAGGCCCACTATGTCCATATACCTATTCAACTGAATAGGGCAGATTCTTGAATACTCTATTGTGTGTGACCCTCTAGGCCCTTACCTTGATAGTAGTGAATAAAATCCACAGACCAAGAGCAGAGTCTATCAACCCATCATGTCCCCTAAAGAGATAAGCATAGTCGTAGCAATGACAACCATCCTACGAACACTGACTTTGTACTATAATCTCTTTTTCATTAAATATCTCAAAAAGTAGGATGCACACTTGTGTCATCATCCTTATCTTGCTTTATTATTTGTTGATCTATCCGGATGGATTTGTCTTTCTACTACTTTGGCCAAAGACTTATGAAGGTGGAACCATCCTGATCAACCAGGCCTGATATATACAACTTCCTGAACTTGGAAGTGACAAATCCTTTCTTGACCATTCATCCAATGTCATACCATCAAGGATGCACCCAACACAAACTACCTCGCCATGACATCACTTCCATGGTTTTCATCTTGCATAAAAGTACATAATCATATGATATACATTGGTAATAATATCAATTCAGAAGACCAATACACATGTCCTTAGATAGGAACAACCAATGACACCCAAAACATGTGGTGTTCCTATTGGAGGGTATGTCCTCATAATCTCACAACTAGAGATCACTAAGTGCGAACATCATGAGAAGAAGTCTCAATGCTTATGATCCCCAAGAACCTGATAGTCAAACATCTACTGTGTCCAGTTAGTAAGATGTATCTAGACTATAGAACATATATTTAAGATCAATGTCATTATATCTTGAGGTTCTCATTAGAGCATGGGATCTACTATAACCTCTTGACACGACAACTAACCTTTAGACATTACCATTATTATAGTGGATCTAGAAAAGTCTGCACTTTAATGGTAAGATAACATCATGCATAGCTAACTATATAGATGATATGGTAATCAAAAGTAATGCATAGTTGGGTCTAGGGCACCAACTATTTCAACACTCTCACTTGCACTAGAGCCAAATTGCTAACTAAACTTGTTAGCTACTCACGTGATAAATGTCATGCTTCTACTGACTAATGACTATCCCCACAGGCCAACACATGTCCTTTCCAGTGTGTTTTGTCACCTAAGGCCTAGTATAAGACCCATTACTTCTCAAGTAAATGAGGAGAGACAGGATGTTACAACATCTGCTGAAATTAAATGAGAATCTTCAAGGGAGAAAGGATGAGGAATAAACCATGACTAGGGATCCCTAGGTCATGATAATGGGGAGGAAAGGAGGGAAATCAGACTTAAAATCAACATGGGAATTTTAGTAATTTTACACTTTTAAGAAAATTGGGCAAGGCACATACTTTGACCACATGATTTGGGAAATTGTGTGCCAACCATGCGATCTCCACTAGATGAACACCTCTTGTTATAGGGTAACCACATAGTTTGTCTATATGATTTCCTCCAACCATATGCCAACTACACACTTTACACTTATTTATCATCTGAGTTGCACAATTTTCCAAGGAATCCACATGATTTGGATAATGGTGCACCAACCGTGGGACAAATGGGTCCCAGTGATAGCACAGACACCCCACCTTAACATGGCTATTGGGTCCTAGCCCGCCAGGTACCACCAGTTTCCCCACAGACAAATTGTCCCCACCCTGGGGCCCACCCATGTGCCCGAACAGGTCATCTGACTAATGATTGTCCCCACAGGCCAACACATGTACTTTCTAGTGTGTTTTTTCCCCACTCACACACACCCTAGGAAACTTTCCAGAAGGTCACCCATCCTGATCACTACTCCAGGCCAAGAACGACTAACTATGGAGTTCTAATTAGTTAGGCTCCCGAAAAGGATGGAGTACCTTGTTGAAAGCCATATGAAAACTACACACTTTACTCTTATTCATCATCTTAGTTTCACAATTTTCCAAGGAATCTGCATGATTAGGATAATCATGCACCAACCGTGTGACAATTGGGTCCCAGTGATAGCCCAGACACCCCACCTTAACATGGTTGTCAGATCCTTGCCCGCCAGGTACCACCAGTTGCCCTGCAGACACGTGGTCCCCACCCTAGGGCCCACCCACGTGCCTGAACAGGTCATCATTCTAATGAATATCCCCACAGTCCAACACATGTCCTTTCCAGTGTGTTTTTTCCTCACTCACACACACCCTTGGAAAATTCCCAAAAGGTCACCCATCTGGATCACTACTCCAGGCCAAGCACGCCTAGCTGTGGAGTTCTAATCAGGTAGGCTCCCGAAAAGGAAGGTGCACCTTGTTGACAATCATATGCCAACTACACACTTTACTCTTATTTATCATCTGAGTTGCATAGTTTTCCAAGGAATCCACATGATTAGGATAATCGTGCACCAATCATGTGATAATTGGGTCCCATTGATAGCACAGACACCCCACCTTAACATAGATGTCGGGTCCTGGTCTGTCAGGTACCACCAGTTGCCCCGTAGACACGTGGTCCCCACCCTGGGGCCCACCCACGTGCCCGAATAGGTCATCTGACTAATGATTGTCCCTATAGGCCAACACATGTCCTTTCCAGTGTGTTTTGTCCTCACTCACACACACTCTGGGAAAATTCCCAGAAGGTCACCCATCTTGATCACCACTCCATGCCAAGCACGCCTAACTTTGGATTTCTAATCATGTAGGCTCCCGAAAAAAAGGTGCACCTTGTTGATAGCACAGACACCCCGCCTTAACATGGTTGTTGGGTCCTAGCCCACCAGGTACCACCAGTTTCCCCACAGACATGTGGTCCCCACTCAGGAGACCACCCGCATGCCTGAACGGGTCATCTGACTAATGATTATCCCCCACAGACCAACACATGTCCTTTCTAGTGTACTTTGTCCTCACTCACACACACCCTAGTTAACTTCCCAGAACGTCATCCGTCCTGATCACTACTCCAGGCCAAGCACACTTAACTGTGGAGTTCTAATCAGGTAGGCTCCCAAAAAGGAAGGTTCACCTTGTTGACATGAGTCGTGTCATTTAGTCATTTAACCCTTTCATCATTTGAGGGTGCTACAACACCCCCCCTCCCTTTTGAGCACAACGTCTTCGTTGTGGGACCTACATCTCAACCCAGGTAGTGCACCGCACTTAAGGATGGGGCCCACCCAAGTGCCCGAATAGGTCATATGACTAATGATTGTCCATATAGGCCAACACATGTCCTTTCCAGTGTGTTTTGTCCTCACTCACACACACTCTGGGAAACTTCCCAGAAGGTCACCCATCCTGATCACCACTCCAAGCCAAGCATGCCTAACTTTGGATTTCTAATCAGGTAGGATCCCAAAAAAAAGGTACACCTTGTTGACACCACAGACACCCCGCCTTAACATGGTTTTTGGGTCCCATCCCACCAGGTCCCACCAGTTTCCCCACAGACACATGGTCCCCACTCAGGGGCCCACCCGCATGCTAGAATGGGTCATCTGACTAATGATTGTCCCCACAGACCAACACATGTCCTTTCCAGTATACTTTTTCCTTGCTCACACACACCCTAGGTAACTTCCCAGAAGGTCAGCCATCCTGATCACTACTCCGGGATAAGAACGCTTAACTATGGAGTTCTAATCAGGTAGGCTCCCGAAAAGGAAGGTGCACCTTGTTGACATGAGTCATATCATTTATTCATTTAACCCTTTCATCATTTGAGGGTTCTACAACAACCCCCACCCCCCCACCCCCACCCCCCTTTAGAGCACAACGTCCTCGTTGTGGGCCCTATATCTCAACCCAGGTATTTCACCGCACTTAAGTCTAGGTACCACCTCGGATACTAAATGTAACAAATGGGTCCTGGTGACAGTACAGACACCCTGTCTTAACATGGTCTTCGGGTCCTGGACTGCGAGGTACCACCAGTTGCACCGCAGATATGTGGTCCCCACCCTAGGGCCCACCCACATGCCCAAACGGGTCATCTAACTAATGACATTCCCCAAGGACCATCACATGTCTTTTACAGTGTGTTTTGTACTGACTCACACACACCCTTTTAGTCATTTAACCCTTTTATAATTTGGGGGTGTTAAAATAACCCCCCCTAGAGCACAACATCCTCATTGTGGGCCCCAAATCTCAACCCAGGCAGTGCACCACACTTAAGGCTGGGTACCACCTCTAATACCAAATGTGACAACTAAGTCCCGGTGATAGCACATACACTCCATATTAACATGGTCGTCGGGTCCTGGCCCACCAGGTACCACCAGTTGCCACGCAGACACATGGTCCCCACCCTAGGGCCCAACCACATGCCCGAATGGGTCATCTAACTAGTGATAGTCCCCACGAGCCAACACATGTCTTTTCCAGTGTATTTTATACTCACTCACACACACCTTGGGTAACTTCCCAAAAGGTCACCCATCCTGATCACTACTCCAGGCCAAGAACACTTAACTGTGGAGTTCTAATCAGGTAGGCTCCCGAAAAGAAAGGTACACCTTGTTGACATGAGTCATATCATTTAGTCATTTAACCCTTTTATCATTTGGGGGTGTTAAAATAACCCCCCCCCCCCAGAGCACAACGTCCTCGTTGTGGGCCCTACATCTCAACCCAGGCAGTGCACCGCACTTAAGGCTGGGTACCACCTCTGATACCAAATGTAACAACTGGATCCTGGTGACAACATAGACACCCCTTCTTAACATGGTCATCGGGTCCTGGCCCACCAGGTACCACCAGTTGCCCCGCAGACATGTGGTCCCCACCCTAGGCCCCACCCACGTGCCTGAATCGTTCATCGGACTAATGAAAGTCCCCATGGGCCAACACATGTCCTTTCCAGTGTGTTTTTTCCTCACTCACACACACCATGGGAAACTTCATAGAAGGTCACCCATCCTAATCACTACTCCAGGCTAAGCACGCTTAACTGTGGAGTTCTAATCAGGCAGACTCCAGAAAAGGAAGGTGCACCTTGTTTACATGAGTCATATCATTTAGTCATTTAACTCTTTATCATTTCATGGTATTACATTAAATGTAACAACTGGGTCCCAGTGACAACACAGACACCCTGCCTTAACATGGTCGTCGGGTCCTGGACCACTAGGTACTGCTAGTTGCCCCTCAGACATGTGGTCCCCACCCTGGGGCCCACCCATGTGCTCGAATGGGTCATTTGACTAATGACAGTCCCCACAGGCCAACACATGTCTTTTCCAGTGTGTTTTCTTCTCACTCACACACACCCTCGGAAACTTCCCAGAAGGTCACCCATTTTGATCACTACTCCAGGATTAGAACACTTAACTATGGAGTTATAATCAGACAGGCTCTCGAAAAGGAAGGTTCACCTTGTTGACATGAGTCATATAATTTATTCATTTAACCCTTTTATCATTTGGGGGTGTTACAGTAACCC
This sequence comes from Viscum album, assembly GCA_963277665.1. Lineage (NCBI taxonomy): Eukaryota > Viridiplantae > Streptophyta > Magnoliopsida > Santalales > Viscaceae > Viscum > Viscum album. Next base: position 1,779,016,459 of record OY728151.1, on the reverse strand, counting down.
CCCATTTAGATCACAACGTCCTCATTGTGGGCCCTATATCTCAACCCAGGCAGTGCACTGCACTTAAGGCTAGGTACCACCTCTAATACCAAATGTAACAATTGGGTCCTAGTGACAGCACAGACACCCTGCCTTAACATGGCCATCGGGTTCTGGTCTGCCAGGTACCACCAATTGCCCCGCAGACACGTGGTCACCACCCTGGGGCCCACCCACGTGCCCGAACAGGTCATCTAACTAATGATAGTCCCCACAGGCCAACACATGTCCTTTCCAGTGTGTTTTGTCCTCACCGACACGCACCCTGGGAAACTTCCCAAAAGATCACCTATCCTGATCACAACTCCAGGATAAGTAGCTTAACTATGGAGTTCTAATCAGATGGGCTCCTGAAAAGGAAGGTTGACATGAGTCATATCATTTAGTCATTTAACCCTTTATCATTCGGGGGTGTTACAAACTATGCATAAAGACACTAGAAAATCCCTCCCCTGCAACTGGGTTTGGGAACACAGTTAGCTCTAACTATACACTAATGATGCACCCCAACCTATTTCCCCCATTTTTCAAACTTTTAACCTATAACTCCCAAAATATCCAAAAACATACTAATTAAGGGAAATAATCAAAATAAATATGTGTCAGTGACCAGACGGATGTCGCATAATAAATTAATCATACATGGGTTATTGGAAAAGGTGAAGGTTATTGTATTCACATTTGGATTTACTTACCAGCTTAAATATTGTCCATGGTTTTTCAATTTATCCTACTTAGTTGATTTCACTCATGTATGTCCTAGAACAACTATTTCATATGGATATAGAATCATTTAGAAATATGATCATACTGAATACTCCCAAGTGCTCACCTATTTACAGATTGAGAGGGATTTGGGGAAGCTAATGTTCGGGTAGATGGAGTAGAGTCTATGAGCTCATCCTTATATTGTCCTATTTCATTATATTCATTATCATGTAGTGACAATTTGGGAAAGGGATTAATGTATTTTTAATATATTTAGAACAGAGTTGATGTTAGGTTATGGGGCCCGCAGCAGAAGCCGGTGGGCCGTGGATTTTAAATTTTTCGTCAGTGGGACGACGGAACTTGTTGTCACTGACGATCTGAGCCCCGGAGAGGTCCGAGGATCTCACGTAAATTGTAAGAAGAACAAAACTAAAATGAAAATGTACCTGTTTCAAATCTGAAGTTGTGGTTGACTATAACTAGTCGATGACAATCATCACTTGAAGGATCCAAAGCAGGATCCCTCTAGATCGTCCACATGTGCTCCAAAAATCCACTGGAGCGTCGATTGTCGAATTCCAGGTGCTAGCACAGCTATCCGATGATTCTTTCGATGTCTCGACGATCACCGCATCGAGTTCTCTTCGATGCTTAAGGAAGAACTTTATCTAAACTCTTGGATCATCAGCTTCTCTCTAGGAAGTGGGAGGAGAGAGAGGCTCTCAATTTTCATTCCATACATAAGAATGAATAGTGAATTGCACAACATAAGAGAGAGCCTCCTCTTATATTTATAGTGGACTTGAGAAATACCTGGTTGGGTTCCCCGGCCCCTGTTTATTTCAACATACACTAAATAAATAATTTTGATGAACTAAACTATGCCAATATTATTTATTATTTTATCACATACTTGTAATATATATATATATATTACGTGATAAAACCGAGTCATTTAACTCGACTCTCTATCCTGCTTAATATTAAACGAACTTTGAATATTAAAATAATATTCATTCGATTAATATTTTCTCGTATTTACTAAACTCATAAAAACATTAAATAAATTCAATCTCAAATATTCATAACTTGAATATTAATGAATTTATTTAATTAATCGGTGATCAATAACTTGGACAACACTCGGACCCCATGGCGGGGCCCACTATGTCCATATACCTATTCTACTGAATAGGGCGGATTCTTGAATACACTATTGTGTGTGACCCTATAGGCCCTTACCTCGATAGTATTGAATAAAATCCACAGAACAAGAGTGGAGTCTAGCAAACCATCATGGCCCCTAAAGAGATAAGGATAGTCATAGAAACTACTACCATCCTACGAACACTAACTGTGTACTATAATCTCTTTTTCATTAAATATCTCATAAAGCAGGACACACTCTTGTGTCATCGTCCTTATCTTGCTTTATTATTTTTTGATCTATTCAGATGGATTTTCCTTTCTACTACTTTGGACAAAGACTTATGAAGGTGGCACCATTCTGATCAACCAGGCCTGAGATATACAACTTCCTGAACTTGGAAGCAAAAAACCCTTTATTGACCATTCAGCCAATGTTATACCACCAACGACGCACCCAACAAAAACTACCTATCCCTGACATCACTGCCATGGTTTTCGTCTTGCATCAAAGTATGTAATCAAATGATATACATTGGTAATGGTCTCAACTCAGGAGACCAATACACATGTCCATAGATAGGAACAACCAATGACACCCAAAACATGTGGTGTTCCTATTGGCGGGTTTGTCCTCGTGATCTCACAACTAGAGATCACCAATTGTGAACTTCATGAGAAGAATTCTCAATGCTTATGAGCCCCAAGCACCTGATAGTCAAACATCTACTGTGTCCAGTCAGTAAGATGTATCTAGACTATAGAACATATATTTAAGATCAATTTCATTGTATCTCGAGGTTCTCATTATATCCTGGGATCTTCTATAACCTCTCGACACAACAATTAACCTTTGGACATTACCATTATTATAGTGGACGCAGAAAATTATACACTATAATGGTAAGATAACATCATGCATAGATAACTGTACAGATGATATGGTAATCAAAAGTACTGCATATTTGGGTCTAGGGCACCCACTATTTCAACACTCCCACTTGTACTAGAGCCAACTTGATAACTAAACTTATTAGCTACTCACATGATAAATATCATGCTTCTATTGAGTAATGGATTTAACTGTTGGGCCTGCCACGTTTTCACCGCGTGGAATATCTTCTATATGCATCCTCATCGGCTTGAGTAAAACTTCTCAAGATAAGGTATCCCCGAGTATATTACTTTTGTCCATTTTCATAACTTGACAACTTGGCTAGTGATAATATCATAATTTAAATTATGATAATACTTTTCTAACTAGGTGAGAATCCAAGAACTAGAAAAAACCGTTGCATTTAACTACTTCTTAGTTGCCTTAGAAGCTGCAATGTACTTGGTATTTGTAGGTATGGCTACCACTAGCTTTTATGAGCTTGACTCGCTCATCTCCTTTGCCTAACTACGATACTATATCAAATTGATATAAGGATTACTAGTTTGTGTCCCACAAAAACTAGTATACCTTCCTCTCCATATTCTAGGTACATATCATTTGTACTTGTAGAAGTACAAGATGATAGTTTTGACTGCATCACTTACAGTGCTCCTGGAAATAATTGATATCTGCCTACAATAAAGTATATCCTAGCAATATCAATTATTGTACATATTATGGAATATGTGATTGATCCATCGCTAAATAATATGGTATCAATTCACAAAATTAATCTCTACCCATGCATTGAACATGTTAACCTGGAGAGATTAAGCCATGTGACATTGGAAACAATTATAAACTTGAATTGTTCCAACTTGTATTTTTAAATACAATGTCACTTTATGTATGATTGACTAAGTCCAAGAAACCATTAGATCTACCTCAGTATATCATGTTCCCTAGAACATAGGTTTCTACTTTAAGTCAATTATTGGAGAATTACTTTTAACCTGATTTTATCTAACTGTAAGACCAAAATCTATTTTCCAAATGTTTCCTAACATATTTCACTTGGAAAAAATTGTTTCTCCCACTAACATTTGGTAGACACAAGTCAAAGATTCATTTATAATAAATGATATAAGATCTTGTCACTTACTTTAATCCAAAACTGGATTTCATTAACTTGAAACCCTTATTGGAATCATTTGATGTCATCATCTCTTTCTGGTTGCGCCGTATAGACACCTTCCACGAAAGGTGATCTTGACATCTAATGACCAATAAAAAGATCTTAGAATTTTAGCTATGAAAAGTTAAATTCTAATGGATTTATGCGTACCGACTTGGTATAACCAATCGATCCTTATTGGTACCAAGCGTGTACCATCCATGTATCTTATCATTTGAATACCCACTGCAGTATTCAATTTATAATCCCCTTTGAAATTTGATACATGGAATCCATTATTGAATTTTAATTGATCTTGTCAATATTAGCTAATTTCCATATACTGCATACTTGTATGATTTATTATTTTCAATGAATAATATATCACTAGCCATAGTGAATATAAAACCATCACCATGGTTTCATTCTTCCTACACAGTATGTGTCACTAGAACATGCCTATTCCACATGTACTTGTGGAACTTGTTCCTATGTCAACCATTTGTGCATCTTGAGCATTGAATAAGTCCAAGTCAATTCATCTCCCACTATCTCTAATAGAGATGTGCACCCTTATATATAAATTTAGTCTAATACTTGACTACATCTTTTCTATCTTATGGATTTATGTAATATCGAAAGAAACTGTTTGGATAATTACCTAAGATGCACAATTTTTTTTAACTTAATGCATGTTTGTTTGTTTTTTCCTTAACAAATGATTTGCATCCTAAACACATGTCCTATGAAATAATGGATTTTCATCATACTATGACTCATATGATATACATTTGTCATTTTAGTTGGCCTATTGGTTATGGTTTTATGTCGTTATTTTCAAATCACGTCTTGAAATATAATGGAAGTTTCTGTAGGTTGTAACATTGATACAACTTACATCATAACTTTGATGTATAAAATGTACATTTAGGAATTTCTCCACGCTACATTTTTTTTATCAATGTTCATATGTAAGAATCTTCATCGATCCTATTTATTAACATCAATACGGTGATGTAGATAAGGTAACATGCGTTTAAGAATTACTCCATGCTACATTATCATGATCGATGATTGTTTGGTCAAGATATTCTTCGGCATGCCGATCCAAAGCAACTCATATCTTCTTACCAAACTTATAATTCACTCGTACATTCCTTAATGACTTAAAGGAATCTTATGAAGTATTTTTACCTCTATCTTTCTTTGGAATAGTTCACACTATCGTGTTGAACTAACCTCAGAAGCTTTGTGGCATACCTTTATTTCTAAAGGTTTCTTTGTCTAAACTAAGGGTGTCAATAATACCAAAGGTGTTTAGCTGTGTCGAGCCTAAATACCATACTGGGTATATAGTTGACGTCCACTTTTAGTTTTACTTGACAAAGAATCATATTTCCACAACTAGGTAGGTCTTACAATTTTATATTCATCATATATTACCTTTGATTAAAATATGTCTGAACTATTTGTTGAATATATTACCAGAAACAAAATTCATTCCAAAAACATGGAATGATGTCTCATTATGCCCAAAGGTCATGTGAGATAAATGTTTTGGTTATACTCAACAACTTGTTCAGTTTAAGTCAATTATTTGTTAATTTGAAGTTATGTGTTTCTCACCACTGACTTAGGAATCACCCTTTCTCAACTGCTTGGAGAAGACACATTACTCCTAGTAATGTTTCTCTACTTACTTGGTTACTGTATTTCAATACATATATGTGAAAATCATATTGTATTTTAATACCCAATAAGTATGTGAGAAAAAAATACTTCTATTTGATGAATATTAACTGAATGAGAAGTGGGCACTTGCTTCTAGTATTTCAATTTTTAAACTTCCATGAATTTATTTCATAATATGTGATGAAAATAACCTCCTGTTAAATAACCAACCACTTTTCTTTGAAGGACATGATGAAGGTGCCTTTGGTGTAACTTTCCATAGGGATTTTTGCCTTGTCATTCAATTTATTCACCATAAGAATAAAAGATAGTGTTATCTCCAATATTCTTATTACTTGGCAAATGTAACCATAAAGGTAATGAAGCACATACTCTATACCATTCATTTTTATCCTTAAAAGAAACAAGAGTAATTGGGTGTAAAAGGTATAATAATGGGATGAAATGAAAGATTGTGAACTATCTTTCACTTTGCACAATCTGAGTGTTATCACCACATTCATATGTTGCTTCACTTTCTCCTCGATACATTCTTGGAGATGAGACTTCAGGCAATATCATTCATATCGTGATGTAGCGACTGCAACTAACATCAGACTTTGATGATAGCATTATGACAAAACCATCATATGCTTGATTCATGAGTCTCTTGTAATCAGTTTTACACCATCACTTCCTGAGGTGACTTAACAAGTTCGGACACAAGCACCTTGAATTTCCATTATAGTAGTAATGTGTGCAAGCGCCTATACTACACTTGGAATTTTGTGCTTGTTTGGACATTATCTTTGTCCAATATTTATCGTAGTTTTTATTATGGTATTACTTTCCATTCTCTACAAATAGACTTTAATAGATCGTACTTTTAATATTTATTACCAAATGTGACATTACTGATTATTTAATCATTAAATGTATCCCACTAATTTTTTGAATTCTAGGAACCCTCTGTACTAGAATCGGAATACTCTTGAGTATTCTAGTGGCAAGGATCTCTGAACCTCCCTCATAGTCTACAAGCTATGGCTATGCCACTACTCGGAGGGTCCAAGGTAGGCTATTGACTGGACAACAACATTAACTTGCAGTTCCTTGATCTGTGGAGTGAAGTCCCAGCTTCAAAAATCATTTACTGATTTACTCAACGCTTGCCTTTAAAATTACAACAAGCTAGCTATGGCTATTTCTTTACTGCAATTTTAGTTAAGTCGACCCACCACACGAATAAGAACTCCCCGGTAGTAAGAGGAACCCTCATCTAAGGCATGACCGGCACCTCAAACACCCGGTTTTGTTCAAACTTGAATGATGGAAGGTTTTTTGTGACTTAATATTTTCATTGAGGGTTTTATTGGTTTTTCTCTCTCTCGATGAATGTAATCCATTTCTATTAAACTTGTTCAACTATGTTGTCATGCTCACAACTGAACTTTAATAGAAAAACATACATCGCTTCTTTATGTATTTTATTATTTATTATTTTATGTATTTTCTCGTTGTTCTAAAATGCATAAAATAATAAATAAATTCATAAAGGTTAACTGCTACCCGACTGGTCTTGAGAATCTAAATGACCTAAGGGCATCATACTTGAGTCAAATGCTTGACTCTTGATGCATCTTGCCCTGTCATGTATGTCTGTTGATCTTCTGGAGTGTCACCACGTCTTAGCGGGATCCATGTGTCGTCTTGCATCGTCTTGATCAACGTGCATTGCCTCGTCTTGGCGGGGTCCACGTCGCTTGTCGTCTTCATCCAAAGTACAATAATACTCATGTGCATGCGAGGGGGACTCAGGTATAAATGTACATCAAATGGCTTGGACATGCAGGTACTTATACATTTTAACTGAAAAATAAAAGATGATGCACATACCATCTATTTAATTAATTATAATCATCGCAAGCAATTAAAATAATTAATTAAATAAATGCGACATACACAGGTTGGTGCTCAAGACCAGAATTTGGGTAAAATAAAGTGCGATAAAATTAAAATGCATTAATTAAGTACGAGGGTTATCTAAATTAAATTAAATGAATTTAAAAAAATCAAATAATTTAATTAATTATCGATCCGTTAATTAATTTAATTTTTAGGCCAAAATTAAATTAATTAATTAATTTAATTTCTTTACAAAATTAAATTAATTTATATCTCAGGTATTAAAATAATTAACCAAAATTAATTTTAATTAATTTAATTTATATGCTAAAATTAAATTAATTAAATTAATTTATTTTGATTAATTTTAAAAAGGTTCGGTCCCCGAAACTCAACCGCATGGCCTGTGTGGGTCGGACCAAACCCGCACAGGGACCTATTAGGACGTACAGGGCCAAACTGGGCCGGGTCGATCCGTCCAAACCCATTCCGGGTTGGCCAGGTCAGCCCGGACCGTTTCGGGGCCAAATTTGGTCTGTCGAAATACTTTCATACAAAATTAATACCTCCCAGGTCTTGACTGAGGGAGACGGTGAGGCACGGAGCTCAGTAGATAAGAGCAACGACTGGCCGGTGTGGTAGCGGCCACCGCTGTCCGGTGAAAGGGATGTCGGAGGTGCCCCTGCTGCACTTGGGAGCTGTTGGTTGGTCGGGAGTCAAGATCGGGGTTCCTACAGGAACCTGCGAGGGCAGGGGAGTCATCCAGGATGATAGGTCCTACAGTGTGCCGGAGGGGTCGTAGCCAGGTCAAGCCTACAAGGGAGGGGCGATGTGGGAGGCCAGCTGCAGCGTCGTGGGTTCAAGGTGCTTCGGCATTAGGAGGTGTGGCAGGTGCCGCTTGCGGCGGTGAGGACCTGGGCTCACCTGCAGAAGGAGAGCGGGAGGTGGTGCTGGTCAGCCTTCTACAACCAAGGCGGGGACCTCTGGAGGTGACAGGCCAGCAGGTGGCACCTCCTGTAGCGGTGTGGAGGAAGGGCGAAAGCCAGACAGGGCTCTAGCGGTGGCCTGTGATGCTGGCAGGACGGTGAGGTCCATTGGCCTGCTGTGCGCCGAGGGCAGCACTATGCTGTAGGGGAGGGCTGAGGCAACAAGGGCTAGTGCTACATGCGGAGCGCGCCTACTGCGGAGGTGGCCCGCGGCGCCTCAATTGCGTCGCACTGGGAAGAGGGGTCCGCTCGAACCCCTGCAAACCTTTTTTTTTGCCTTTATTTCCACCACCCAACCCTCTATTTTCTTTTCTTTACGACTTCTTTTTAAGTCTTTCTTTTCCCCTTTTTTTTTGAAGTCTTCTTCCACCCCTCCATGAGTTAAGTCACCTCCCCTATAGATTTTTTTTCTTATGTGTTTTCCACACACAATTTATCTTTCTAAAGGCTATTCAAATAGCCTTTTGGTATAATAATAATAATATTATTAAAATAAAATAACAATTTATTATTATTATATTATTATAATAATAAAATAAATTTTATTATAATTATAAAATTATTATGCAAATTAATAAAATTTATAATTTATAATTTTCACAATTTTTAATTATATCCGATGAACCGATCTAATCTTGATCGGTTCTTCGGAATGAATAAGACATAATACCCGATATCAAAGCACGAATTTGATCCAATTCGAAAAATTAAAATGGCTAGAACTTGGTCATTCAGCATCGGATCTCCACGCGGTTTGAACCATTGGGACCGCCTTTGATCCCACTACTTAATAATAATGAAAATTTAATTTTCTAGGCTCAGAAAATTTACACGCTCCCTCTGATACCATTGTTAGGTTCTGGGACCTGCAGCGGAAGCCGGTGGACCAGAGATTTTAAATTTTTCATTGGTGGGATGATGGAACTTGTCGTAGCCGATGATCCAAGCCCCAGAGATGTTCGAGGATCTTGCGTAAATTGTAAGGAGTACAAAACTAAAATGAAAATGTACCCATTTCAAATCTGAAGTCTCGGTCAACTGAAACTAGTCGATGACGATCGTCGCTTGAAGGATCCAAAGCAGGATCCCTCTTGATCATCCACACGCACTCTAAAAATCCGCTGGAATGTCGATCATCAAATTCTGGGTGCTATCACGACGATCTGATGATGCTTTCAACGTCCCGACGATCACCGCATTGAGATCTCTTCGATGCTTGAGGAAGAACTTGATCCAAACTCTTGAATCATCAGCTTCTCTCTCTAGGAAGTGGGAGGAGAGAGAGGATCTCAATTTTCATTCCATACATAAGAATGAATAGTGAATTGCACAACATAAGAGAGAGCCTTCTCTTATATTTATAGTGGACTTGAGAAATACCCGGTTGGGTTTCCCGGCCCCCGTTTATTTCAACATTCACTAAATAAATAATTTTGGCGAACTAAACTATGCCAATATTATTTATTATTTTATCACATACTTTTAATATATATATATATAATATATTATGTGATAAAACTGATTCATTTAATTTGACTCACTATCCCGCTTAATATTAAACGAACCTTGAATATTAAAATAATATTCATTCGATTAATATTTTCTCATATTTACTAAACTTGTAAATACATTAAATAAATTCAATCCCAAATATTCATAACTTGAATATTAATGAATTTATTTAATTCATCGGTGATCGATAACTTGGACAACGTTCGGACCCCGTGGCGGGGCCCACTATGTCCATATACCTATTCAACTGAATAGGGAGGATTCTTGAATACACTATTGTGTGTGACCCTCTAGGCCCTTACCACAATAGCAGTGAATAAAATCCACAAACCAAGAGCAGAGTCTAGCAACCCATCATGGTCCCTAAAGAGATAAGGATAGTCATAGCAACGACTACCATCCTATGAACACTGACTGTGTACTATAATCTCTTTGTCATTAAATATCTCATAAAGAAGGACGCACTCTTGTGTCATCGTCCTTATCTTGCTTTATTATTTATTTATCTATCCAGATGGATTTTCCTTTCTAATGCTTTGTCCAAATACTTATGAAGGTGGAACCATCCTGATCAATCAGTCCTGAGATATACAACTTCCTTAACTTGGAAGCGACAAATCCTTTCTTGACCATTCAGCCAATGTCATGCCACCAACAACGCAGCCAACACAAACAACCTCGCCACGACATCACTACCATGGTTTTCTTCTTGCATCAAAGTACGTAATCAAATGATATACATTGGTAATGGTCTCAAGTCAGGAGACCAATACACATGTCCATAGATAGTAACAACCAATGACACCCAAAACATGTGGTGTTCCTATTGGAGGGTCTGTCCTCATGATCTCACAACTAGAGATCACCAAGTGAGAACTTCATGAGAAGAAGTCTCAAGGCTTATGATCCCCCATCACCTAATAGTCAAACATCTATTGTGTACAGTCAATAAGATGTATCTAGACTATAGAACATATATTTAAGATCAATGTCATTGTATCTCGAGGTTCTCATTATAGCATGTGATATGTTATAACCTCTCGACACGACAATTAACCTTTGGACATTACCATTATTGTAATGGATGCAGAAAAGTCTGCACTATAATGGTAATATAACATCATGCATATCTAACTATACAGATGATATGGTAATCAAAACTACTGCATATTTGGGTCTAGGGCACCCACTATTTCAGCAGTTGATTGGTAGTTGTGCTTTAATTTCCTATTATTTATGAGGGTAATGTCTCCCATTTTTATGATAGGTATCCTCAATACTAATCACCACCATGTGGCCTATTAGAGGCAGGCCTCGTGGGACACACTAGTCTCCATTGTCAACCCAAGAGACATTTCAACGGGGGATTCATGAAATAAAAAATTGGAAAACTAATGTTTGGTATGATATAATGGAAGTAGTGGTTCCATTATACGAGGGAAAAGGTATTCCATCCAAAATCTGACGGAAAGGGGGGATCAGGAGACCAAAAATAGATTTTAAGACAAAAATTTCCTTTGAATATTTTTGAATCCTAACCTCATCCCACTATCATTATCACTCATTGCCTCTCCTATATCCATTCATCGGATTGATCACTGGTCACATCATCCTTCTTGATCAGCAAAGCAGATTCAACAACATTGCATAATCTAGAGGAACAAGATCTGTCATTGTTAGCATTTCCCTTCCTTCCAAACCTATCATTATCGATATCACCCACCTATCGAACCAGTTGTTACCGAAATTTCCACATTGTTGAACCAAATTTGGTGTAAAAAAATCGAATTCACCTTAACTGCTATTATTACCCCCCCCCCCACACACACACACATCTATGGTCTGGTTGTTGATACTTTTCCTCTAGTGCAATTTTGTCATTTCTTTTAAAGTGTTAGCACTACTATATATTTTGCAATATTAATTGTAACCCTTTATCAGTGCTAATTAAAAGCACTAATAAGAGGGGTGCTTTTATCAGTGTTGTAAAAAGATGTTGTTAAATGGTGTTTTATCAGTGATGATAAAAAACTATCTTTATCAGTGCTGATTAAAGGATTTTTTATCAGCACTTTTGTTTTAGCACTACTAAAAGGCACACTTTATGAGTGTTTTTTGGCTCTGATAAATGTATATTTCATAAAAAAATACATATATCATTAAAAATCATATTTAATAAAATATATTATATTTATATCGGTATAAATATATTTATATATTGATATATGATTTTTAGAAGAATAAATATTCATTTACACTTAATATATAAGATATTTAGTGAAAAATGAATTATAAAATAATTTAAAAATAATATTAATTAATAATTTATTAATTATTATTAATTAATAGTCATTTAATAACAATTGGATGACATAAAAATCAATAAATTAATAAATGGTCTAAAATAAGTTGAAAACATGACTTGAACTTCAAACGACCATAACTTTTGATTCAGGTGTTCGTTTAGGCCCTACCACAAATCAAATCAAAACCTAGAAAGATATCTACACTATGTTGACTGAGAAACCTTATTCATTGTTTTTTTGAGGTCAAAAAAGATCTGAAAGGCCTCCAAAACTGAGTTTTTGGTTGGGGGATACCCTAATTTTTTAATATTCGATGGGATTTCAGCTTCGTTTAAGGGATTCTTTTTTCTTTTTTCAATGGATACTAAATTTATTCTCACGGATTACATTCATATAGATATTATGGTTGTAAAGACCCAGATTTTTCCATGTAATTGTTTTTAACTATATGGAATTATTACGAGTCTGTGAAAATTGACGGTACGTGATTCTGAGGCCTGGTGTGCCCGAAATGAATTTTTGAACTTTTTTTAAGGTGCGTTTAGTAAACGCATGAGTGGTGTTTTCTAAATTTTGAACCGGTACTCGGATTAAAAATCTAAGAGCACTGTTGAATCCGTAGTGCCGGGATTCGCTTAAGGAAGGCCTCACTTCGACCGTAGTAGGTCGGGAGAAAAAAGATAGATTTTGGACATTTAAAAGAATAATAAAATAACAGAGTTATTTTATTTTATTTTCCTTTTCCTCCAATGGAAAAACGGTTTTGGTGGGACCAACTACATGTCAATCCATTAATTGGCTTGACTCCTTAATCCTTGTAATAGCACCGTTGGAATTTGGGAGGTTCAATCATTAAATGAACCTCATGAATTCCCAAAGGCATTACTCACACTCACCCTCTTTTATTTATAAAGAGCTCAGGGTAGAGTATTGGCATGGCTTCACCAAGTGATTAATCTCTGGAAAAAGTACCACGACGCCAACCATTTGGAGGACGGAACTGGTTTCAGCGAGTGGTGAAGAGCGCCACCGAATCACGAACCGACGAACACTAACTCTTCCCCAAATGCGGACGTTCTCCAACATTCCTAGGGTATGGTTTATTTCTTTTCTAATTTCAAGATTTGTTAAATCATTATACTAACCTATTGCTATCAAGCTAACGTGGGGAATGGGCCAAACGAACAAAGCCTGAACCCTCCACCTTTTTTTGAAATTAGACATGTTCTTCGCAAGCGATTTATTTGGGTTGGAAGAAACTTAGAACGGTGGGTTTAGCGACGAAGAGGGCATCCTGAGAAGTCTTTTGGAACCTTTGAATGTAGAAACGGGCCACCGAAGCTTACTCGGTGACCCGCGGAAGACCGCCGAAAACTGACGCTGGTGGAGGAGGTGATAGCGGCGGTCGGCACCGACCAGTCACGGAAGAGATGGAAGCGCGCGACGCACCGCCGGCGAAGAAGGCCATGGCTGTAGCTCTGGCAGGTGAATACGGTGGTCGGCTCGGGCCGGCCGTGGAAGGAGGAGCGGTGCGCAACAGCATGCCGCTGGAGAGAGGGTCGCGGAATATAGTCGTGACGGACAGCGGCAACCGACACTAGCCAGCCGAGGGTGGAGGTGAGCGGCATGTCGTCACACACCGCTGAAGATGGTCGTGGCCCAGAAATTGTGGCGGAGGACTGGGACACGCTCCCTGTGGGTCCTACGGGTGACCTAGTGGCACCCCTTGGTGTCGCCGCTCCGACTCTAAACGGGGGGAAATGCCCCCACATGCCAGCTAGGGCGGGCCCTGCTCCAACGAGCTATGGGCCGGGCCACGTGAGCCTAGGGGGTCGTGCCCTCTGCGGTCTGGGCTAAGCGAGCCTAGAAAACTGCGCCCCTCCATGGTTCGGGCCATGCCAACACAGCGGGCCGCACCGCCCAGGCGGGTCGGGCCGGTCCGCGGCCCATCGGGCCGAGCCCGCCACGGCCCAGACCAATCGAGTTGGCCAGGTCTGGTTCGGGCCGGGCCGGGTCAGAACCGGACTGGGTTGGGTCAACCCGAACTTGATCGAGTCGGCCCAGATCAGGTCGGTCCAACCGGGACGGACCGGACCCGGACCCTTCCAGGCCCAGTTTTGCTAAAAGAGTTATAACTTGTGAACTGGGCATCCGTTTGACAAACCATCAGCAGCACTAGGATCCTTGGAGCGATAGGGTCCTTTTGGTATACTCTACTTGAGTTTTGGAGAAAGTTAGATAATAGCTAGGTTGGATCGAACCCGAATCCAACTAGGGCCTCAGTACTAAAATGCTTATATGTCACAGACCGGGCGTCCGATTGACACGTCGTCTATTGCGTTGGAACCCTTTCAACATGGAGGTTCTTTGGGATACTTCTTCGTGGAAATTTGTGGAGGTTTGAGGTATGAATAATGGATTTAGAAGCAGATCCTCCCGAAATCAATCATGCTTAGTGCGGGAATCTCGTGGCTGGTTGTAACATAAAGAAAGAACATCAATCCTATGTGGGTCAGTATCTATTGATCTTGTGCGGGTCAGCACTTAGCGATCATGTGTGGGTCAGCGCCTAGAGATCTTGTGTGGGTCAGCATCTATCGATCATGTGTGGGTTAGCAGCAGAGCCTCTCGACAGAATAAGATGATCTAGTTTTATGACTTATCATCTGTACTTATGTACTTAAGTTATATACCTGGTGTGAGATGAGTCCTTTACCTTCGTGGTGTTACCTTTGTGAAACTTTTACCTTCGTGGTGTTACCTTTGTGGTACTTTTACCTTCGTGGTTTTACCTTCGAGGTGTTACCTTTGTGGTATTCTTCCCTCGTGGATCAATTGTGAAAATGGCTTAAAAGTTGTAGCCTTATGTTTCCTCATGTATGAGACAAGTATATTTTGATAATTTAGGTATATATATGGGCATATACCTATGTAGAGTTGATGAATACTGCTTCTTTCTTTGTGATTGAGGTCTTTCTTTGTGGTTTTTCCTTTGTGGAACTCTGGAAGACCTTCGGGGGTCTCGGGGTCCCTACTAAGTATTGTTATACTCACCCTTGTATGAGCTACGCCCACACCTTGTTGTGTCTGGTGCAGACGACGGACAACATTGATCGAGGTTGAGGGAGTCAGGACTGGACGATGCTCAGAGGTGGACCATTGGACGTGACATGTCGCAGTGACTACTGATCATTATTTGTACCTACCCTTCAGGTAGGATTATCAGTGGACGTTCCAGGTGTTTTTTTCTCTTTCAGTTGTACTTGTACTTTCTAATTGGGCTTGTATTCCATCCCCTTTAATTTTAGTACACTTTTTACTACAGCAGTTTACTTCGTGGTTGATTTGTGTTGTGTTCTTGGATTGTGTGTTTGTACATTGATAAAGGTAATGCCTTCTAGTTATAGGGATATTCCTT
This sequence comes from Viscum album, assembly GCA_963277665.1. Classification (NCBI taxonomy): domain Eukaryota; kingdom Viridiplantae; phylum Streptophyta; class Magnoliopsida; order Santalales; family Viscaceae; genus Viscum; species Viscum album. The sequence goes on along the minus strand of OY728151.1, from coordinate 1,779,000,714 downwards.
TTCGGTGCTAGTCACCATCCCCCGGCCTATGTAAGGTGGGATTGGGGTAGTCACAGCATGGGCCCCGGGGGACGGGTCATGACAAAGTGGTATCAGAGGAGTCGGTTCTATTGAAGAACTAGGACTATGATCTTTTCAATGTTGTAATATTGTTAAGTGATATGAGTGTGGTTCTTAGTTTGGGGAATCCAGTGTTGGTGCAGGAGCCGACGTATCCATACACCAGGACCATGAGTTCTGATTTCCAACTCAGTGCATGAAAACACTGATTGCATGTGTTTTGGAACTGTTTTCCTTTTGATCTCTTGAGTCAGCTCACCAGGTATAACTTGTTGACCATGGCACACCTGTTTTCTTTCAGGATGCTACCACGCAGATAGACAGCCAGGATTCCCAAGATAGTACATGATAACGGCCCCTTGAGTGATGAGGCTTCGATATAGGGCCCTCTTACGGCGATAGTACCTTCAGGTGGTGCACCAGTAGTACCACCACCCATTGGGAAGAAGATTCCACCAGACCCACCAGTAGAGGGTGCACGCCGACTGAGTATGTTGCACGAGTTTCAGCGGAAGAGGCCTCTGAGGTTCTGAGGCGAGATGGATTTGTAGGCTGTTGAGGACTGGTTGGAGGTTGTGACCATAGTTTTTCGCTTAGTTGGGACATCAGCTGATCTGATGGTGATCCTAGTTGTCAGTCTCTTCCAGGGAGCAGCTAGGAGATGGTGGAGTCTGACACTCCAGTTACACGATGAGGAGACCCTCACATGGGTGGACTTCGAGGGCCTTTTAGGGTAGAGTTATTCCCAGCAACTCTACGCTCAGTGGGTATACAGGAGTTACTGCACTTACTATAGGGCGGCATGACCGTGGCCCATTACTCAGCGAGGTTCACTGATCTATCCCACTAGTCCACCGACATGGTACGAGACCCTTTCTTTAGGGCCCAGACCTTTGAGTATGGTCTCCGATGGGAGATCAGAGCATTGATGATATCACTCAACATTCCGACATAGGCTGGGATGCTAGAGCGAGCACTTTTGATGGAGAGATTCCTAACTGAGCAGGCACCGACAACGAGATCCACCATTAGACGTCAGGTAGTAGAGTCATCCACAACAGGCAGTAGACAGATGACGCAGGGGCCCAAGTGGGCCAGACCTTCCGGTGGATGACCTTAGGATATAAGGTCGGTGCTGCGGAGCTCACAGGATAGAGGAGGACAGATGAGGAGCGAGCAGTGCTACTTGTGCGGCGGGCAAGGTCACATGGCTCGCGACTACCCGACCTGTCGTACAGATGACCAGCATATGGTTGAGGGACCGTTGAGGCAGAGGAAGAGGTTTGAACGAGGAGGTACGCAGGGTGGTGTATGTGGAAGAGGAGTTGGTCGTGCAGTAGGTGGTGGGTAGCGATTCGAGGTTCTACCACCACCACCTCCAGGTGGTCCACCCCGACCCTAGGGAGCTAGTGGGTAGGGATAAGTTCAGCTCCAGGCAGCTGAGGCCTACGACCACAGTGCTCTAGAGATGATTTGAGGTATGATATATGTCTACTACACCCTAGCATTAGTACTTATAGACACAGGTTCTAGTCACTCTTTCATTGCCACGACTCTCGTTCGGAGCTCGGATATTCTGGTGGAGTTGTTGGCTTAATCCTTACGATTAGAGACTCCTACGGGAGAATATTTGACAATTAAACACTGGTGTTGGAAGTGTGAGCTTACTTTAGGAGGTGATATCTTCAGCTGGGATATTTTAGTAGTGGCGTCAAGGCCTTAAGACGACATCTTGGGTATGGATTGGTTATCCACAGTCCATGCTCAGATTTTCTGTATTAGGCATAAAGTGTGGTGTGTCCGCGATGATGGGACTAGGTTTTCATTCACCAGTGAGAAGGGAACCTTTGCAGCATAGGATGGACTTACCCAGAGGAGGGTTCATCTGATCACACATCAGTTGGCTAGCCTTACCCTATGAGCATTTGATGTTGAGAGTTTGAGTTATCCTATAGTGGTGGACCAGTATGTTGATGTCTTCCCTAATGATTTTTTGGGACTACCTCCTCATAGAGAGATGGAATTCTACATTGACCTATACCATAGGACGACACCGATATCTACACCAACATATCAGATGGCTCCCATGGAGCTTCGTGAGTTACGGGTACAGCTAGAGGACTTGTAGAGGAAGGGGTTCATAAGGCCTAGTGTTTCACCATGGGTAGCCCTGATTTTTATCTCCAAGAAGGCATATGGGGTTTGAGAATCTATGTAGACTATCGGTTCCTGGACTAGGTGACCGTGAAGAACAAGTATCCACTTCTGAGGATTGATGATCTTTTCGATCAGTTGAAGGGAGCTCGATGGTTTTCAAAGATAGACCTCAGATCAGGCTATCATCAGCTCAGGGTACGAGATGAGGATGTGCAAAAGACAACCTTCAGATGTTGGTATGGCCACTATGAGTTCTTGGTTATTCCATTCGGCGTGACCAATTCCCCTGCAGTGTTCATGGGACTCATGAACAGGATATTTCAGCCATACCTCGATCGCTTTGTGGTGGTCTTCGTCGACAACATCTTAATATACTTGGCATCAAAGGAGGAGAATTCCTATCATCTACAGATGGTTCTGGATACACTATGAGAGAACCAGCTCTATGGTAAGCTCTTGAAGTTCTAGTTTTAGATACGGGGGGTCCACTTTCTAGGACACGTTTTCTCAGAGGCTGGAGTTGTGGTAGATCCAGTAAAGATAGAGGTAGTGCTTGCTTGGGAGCCACCCAAGAGTGTGACTGAGGTGTGGAGTTTCCTAGGATTGGCTAGGTACTACTGTAGATTCGTACCCAAATTTTCTAGAGTTGTGGCACCCTTTTCAGCATTCAAGAAGAAGGGACAGCCCTTCGTATGGACGGAGAGATTCTATCAGAGTTTTCAGGAGATGAGGTAGAGACTAATGAGTGCCCCATCTTGAGGCTACTAGAAGAGGGAATTGGGTATGTAGTCTACTGCGATGTATCAGGGACCGAACTTGGATGTGTCCTGATGCAGGATCGAGCAGTGATCGCTTATGGTTCATGACAGTTGAGACAGCATGAGCAGAACTACGCCACTTATGACCTAGAATTAACAGCAGTGGTCTTTGCCTTGAAAATGTGGTGACACTACTTGATGGGAGAATGGTTTACTGTTTGCTCTGATCACAAGAGTATCAGGTATATCTTCTTATAGGAGGATCTGAACCTGAGAAAGTGGCATTTGCTAGAGTTCCTCCAGGACTATGACTTTGAGATAATCTACACTCCTGGGAAGTGAAACGTAGTGGTAGACGTACTCAACAGGAGGTCTGGTTTATAGCTGCTGAGTGAGGTGATAGAGCAGCTATCCGCATTGTAGATTTCCTTTGTGGATAGAGATGGAGCAACTTACCTCCAGTCTATGACTGTCACTCCCCCACTTCTTCAGTGAGTTTAAGAGGCACAACTTGGGGACATTGACTGCGAGGCTCGACGTGCTCAGATATCCTCAGGACAGGAACCTGATGGATTTTCTGAAGGTGGGGAGCACGTCATCCTCTTCAGAGGATGCACCATGGTACTGGTGGCGCTACGGGAGGAGGTGTTGAGGGAGTTCCATATGTCCCCTCTGATAGTACATCCTTGTGCGGCGAAGATGTACCAAGACCTCCGGCGTCAGCACTAGTGGCCAAAGATGAAGAAAGCAGTAGCAGAGTTTGTTTCACAATGCCTTATTTGTCAGTAAGTGAAGGTTGAGCATCAGGTTCCAGCAGGTTTAGCGCAGCCACTAAAGGTGTCGGAGTAGAAGTGGGATGGTATCTCAATGGACTTTGTGACAGGGATTCCACATACGTCCAGGGGACATGATTCCATCTGGTTGATCGTTGACTTACTCACCAAGTCGGCCCACTTCCTACCCATCCAAGAGTAGGGATCAGTAGAGGACTTGGTACACCTCTACGTACAAGAGATTGTACGACTTCATGGGGTGCCATCGACGATCGTCTCTAACCATAACGCACATTTTAAATCCCGGTTGTGGAAGGGATTACAGGAAGCATTCGGGACTCATCTAAGTTTGAGCACCACCTTTCATCCACAGACGGATGGTCAGATGGAGCGGACCATTCAAAAACTGGAGGACATGCTTCGTGATTGCGTCCTATAATTTGGCTATAGTTGGGAGGATCACTTTCCCTTGGTGGAGTTTTCATGCAACAACAGTTATCACTCCACCATCGGTATGGAACCATTTGAGGCCTTGTACGGTCGACCATGCAGATCACCTCTATGCTGGACAGACCCAGGGGAGTCAGCACTTATGGGTCCAGAGTTGGTATGGGCTACCACTGAGAAGGTGCAGATCATCCAGAAGCAGATTAAGACTACACAGAGCAGACAGAATTCTTATGTTGACAGGATATGGAGACCTCTGGAGTTCCAGGAGGGGGACCATGTATTCTTGAGAGTCTCCCCTCGATGGGGACTACGGAGATTTGGCCGAGGCGGAAAACTCTCACCAAGGTTTATCAAACCATTTATGATACTTTGGAGAATTGGCGAGGTGGAATACTGCTTGGCACTACCACCGCAGTTGGGGAGGGTGTGTGATGTCTTCCATGTATCCCAACTGAGGAGATACGTGCATGACCCATCTCACGTCATCGACCATGGTGAGCTGGACTTTGATGATGGGGTGACGTTTACAGAGGTTCCAATGGAGATTGAGGATCGAGAGGAGTGGGTCCTTCTTGGATGGTCGATACCTCTGGTGCGTGTTCGCTGGCAGCATGGGAACCTCTAGAAGAGCACATGGAAGTGGGAGGCTCATATTCGTGCTCAGTACCCCCATTTGTTTCCTTAGTCTATGTTTTAGTTTTCGGGGACGAAAATCCCTAAGGTGGGGAGAATGTAAAGATCCAAATTTTTCCACGTAATTTTTTTTTAAATTATATGGAATTATTATGAGTCTACGAAAATTAACGGTGCATGATTCCGAGGTCCGGTGTGCCAGAAATGAATTTCTGAACTTTTTTTGAGTTACATTCAGTAAACGCGCGAGCGGCATTTTCTAACTTTTGAATCGGTGCTCGTATTAAAAAAATGAGAGTACCGTTGAATCCGAAGTGTCGGGATTCTATTAAGGAAAGCTTCACTTTGACCATAGTAGGTTGGGAGAAAAAGATAGATTTTCGACATTTAAAATAATAACAAAATAAAAAAAAATTATTTTTTTTTCTTTTCCTTCAATGGACAAGTGGCGGTGGCGGGACCAACGACATGTCAATCCATTAATTAGATTGACTCCTCAATCTTTGTAATAGCACCGTTGGAATTTGGGAGGTTCATTCATTAAATGAACCTCATAAATTCCCAACGGCATTACTCACCCTCCCCCTCTCCTATTTATATAGAGCTTGGAGTAGAGTATTGGCACGGCTTCACTAAGCGACGAAGCTGTGGAAAAGTACCGCGACACAAACCACTTGGAGGATGGAACCGGTTCCAGCGAGTGATGACGAGCGCCACCGAATCACGAACTGACGAATACCGACTCTTCCTCAAACGCGGACTTTCTCCAATGGTCTTGAGGTAGGGTTTATTTCTTGTCTAATTTCAAGAGTTGTTGAATCATTATACTACCCTCTTTCTATCAAGCTAGCGCGGGGGGGGCGAACAAGGCTCGGACCCTCCGTCTTTTCTTGAAATTTGACGTTTTCTTCATGAACAATTTATTTGGGTTAGAAGAAACCCGAAACGAAGGGTTTAGCGACGAAGAGGGCATCCCAAGAAGTCCATTGGCAGCTTCGAATAGAGAAATGGGCCACCGGGGCTCACCCGGTGACCCACGGAAGACCACTGGAAACCAACGCCGGCGGAGGAGGTGATGGTGGCAGCCGGCATTGATCGACCATGGAAGAGATGGCAGTGCGCCGTCATACGCCACCAGTGAAGAAGGTTGCGGTCGTATCCGCAGTGGGTGAAGACGGTGGTTGGCTCAGGTCGGCTATGGAAGGCGGAGCGGTGCGCAACGGCGTGCCGCCGGAGAGAGGGTCACGGCATATAGTCGTGGTGGATAGTGTCGGTCGGCCGTGCATGAAGGTGAGCGGCACGCCATCACGCACCGCTGATGTAAGAACCCAGGTTTTTAGAACGGGTCAAAATCCTGACCCTATTTAATTTTTTGACTTGTTTCTGAGGAAACTGGAAGAAATAGGCAGTTTCTGGAAATTTCCAGACTACACGCCGTGTACATTTAAGTACATGTCGTGTATGTGTTAAGCGAGTGACCGGCTGTGTGCTCACCGATTACATGTCGTGTGATGACCATGTAGAAAATTTCTTACTACACGGCGTGTAGTTTTTGACACGCCATGTACCCTTGACCATGTGGAGGCCACACATGGCATGTAGGCCTGTTGGCTAGGTAGATTTGTTTAAACCAAGAACACTTCGTGTTCCTTTTGGACACGCCGTGTAGTCTATCCATGTATGAGGGATATACATGGCGTGTGGGTAAGCCGGTGATGAAGAGAAGGGAAACCAAGTATACGACGTGTACCCATAGGTACACGTCATGTACTCATATCGGCAGGTTCGGAAAGTAAGTCGGCGGAATTCTAGCTTCCAAATAAACAGTTAAATGATATACACGGCGTGTAGTCATGGAGTACACGCCGTGCACTTTCTTTTTTTGCGTTAAAATGGGAAGTAGCCTCGTTTTGAGGCAGAACTCATATGTTCTGCCCAGTTTCACAAACCAAGATGGCCGAAGCTTATTTCTTCTCCCGATCGTCCGTCTGAACTCCATTTTGATAACGGATTGTTCCATCGGAACCCCCTCGGTAAGGACTCAATTCCTCTTCAGTCGTTTTGTTTGATTTCTTTTCTAGAACGAGTTATAGGGGTTGGAGCAGGTTGGATTATTTTGTATATTTATCATTTTTTAGACTGAATTGGAGTTTGTTACCAGAGGAGTATCTTTGTACGAGTCTCAGGAAGGTGGTGCATACCTATTTTTGTGTTTTCGTGGTCATTTGGGTAACGTGGCCTTCAGTGCGTTTTCAGGTATTTTGGAGGGACCTGTTTTATCTTCTATTTCATATTGAATTTTTTATTGGACCTATGGGATGCCTTTGGGTATTCCCTATTACCATTTTTGCTTGAGCGGGGCCAGGCGAGGGGTCGTAGCTCATCGGGACATTTTGGCCGGGGGATTCCAAAATGGTTAAATTTGAAATATATTGTTATAAACTGTTGAGTTTATTTTATTAAAGCCTGATATAAATTGTTAGAGGCATTTAAAACCTTAGTGCTGGTATGGAACAGCAGCTTGCATAGTGCAATTCAACTATTTAGTTTGTTTTGCATGTTTATGTTTTCTGTTTAAATATGTTATATATGAAATTGCTTATTTGCATCTGCTGGACCCTTTGGGTGGTGTTGGGCATGGCTCGGATATTGCTGAGTGATGTTGATCATAGGTTGGGCTTGGCCCGGGTTACTTTGGGTGGTTTTGACCACGGGATTGGGCGTCATGGACGTCGGCTTGAGGCAGTACGACTGTCGGGTTGGGCATGGCCCGGGTTACTTGGATGGCGAGGCCACCAGACTTGAGCGGCATGGTTGCAAGGACACGAGGTGTCAGATGTGTTGGTGGCTTAGGTACTATTTTGGTGATTACCGCTCACCCGGAACTTTGAGTAGTGTGCACACAGAGATACTCTATGTTGAGGTGGTTTTGACCACTCGTGTGGGTAGAGGACCCCATTAGTTGCGGTTTAGGTAATTTGGTTGGGGGTTCTTGTCGTAGAAAGCCACGTGGGAGATGAGGAGCCTTCAGAGGATAGCATTGAGACTATCGGGTTGGGGGATGAGGCTTGTCGTTATTTGAGGGCAGATATCACTGTCCCTCTGGATACATTATTTGAGGGCAGACATCGCTGTTTGTAACACCCGAGACTTTTATGAGAAATATTTTGTTTCTATGTTATATAAATCATCAAATGAATCTTTCACTACACACAAAACTAGCTTAGCTTGCTTTACACGCAATCGCGGCCTTCCTTGATAGCTTGCGTCGTACGCAATACCAAGTTTCACTAAACAATGATATGCTATTAAAATATTATTAAAACTAGCCGTTATGAATAGTACTAACTGAATTTTGAATTTTATAACATTTTAATTCAACTTATGCATTTTCTAGAATGAGGTATAAAAGCAAAATTAGTTTTTTTGGATAAAAGAAGTATTTTTCAAAAAATACAGTTTTGCCGCCTTTTGATGGCGCACCCACATTAAATCTAGTTTTTGACATTTTTATAAGTTAAATTTGACAAAATAAAATTCTTATTTTGAATCAGGGTATAAAAATTTACTTTGGATAAATTTTTGATATTTTTATGATAACTTTCATATTTTGATGAATAGTAAAAATACGCTATTTTTTTAATTAAAAACAACTTTTTTTCATTGAGATAATTTATATGGATAAATTATAATATTGAATGTTTTTAAAGTATAAATAAAATATATTTTTACCATTTAATATAATGTATTTCATTAGCATTAATTTTACATTGAATTCATAGGTAAAAACATTTCAATCTTTGGCAATGTTTTAACTTCTAAAACTCGTTTTCTTAACAACGAGATTTATTTTAATTTAATTAACTGCAACTTATATGTTTTGAATTTTGAAAAATGGATTCCATATTCAGAATCAGTGGGTCCAAATTATGTTAATAGGCTACTTTTTATTTTTGGACATTATGAATAGTAACTATGGTAAATTTTATTTACCATAGTTAAAGGTAAATCGGGTAATTAAGGGTAAATATAAGATTATAAAATTACCCTAACACCTGAAAAAATCATATTGGATGACTAAAAGTCGACCCATATCACCTAAGGGTTGTATTAGATTCATTTAATGGACTTTTTTCCATGAACATAATTTAATTATTATTAAAACCAAAGAATGTGACAACATGTCACTTTCTTAAATCTTATAAGTATAATAATTTTAATTTAGTGATAAACTTCATGAAACTTCGAAAATGAATAGTCTCCAGAAATCTAATACAATTATCTACATCATAGGAATTTATTTAGAATTTTTAGGGATTAAATAATTATCATTGATTATGACACAATAGTGATGTTGAAATTATTTTATTAATTAAAATATCAAATAAATGGTTTTAAAAATAATAAAATAAATATTATATGAACTATTTAATGTTATCCACTAATTTTATAGATACATATGACATTTTATGGATCTATTAAAGCTTTTAGTTTGAACATATCTTCTGTATATATTTTATTTAAATTCAAATAAATAAATAGTGTCAAAATTGACACTATTGTTATTTTATAAAAATAACATATTATAAAATTGTTTAAAAATAACAAAAATATTTAAAATTTATAAATTAAAATTTATATGGTCTAAAATGTCATAAAGTGTCAAATTATGGAAAATTCACAACACATATGTAATTATTTATAATAATTTAAAATTTAGAATATTATTACCACAAATAAAATTAAATTGATAAATAAGGATAAATCAAGTTGATAATGTTTAAAATAAATTACTAACATGTCTAAATTTTATTTGTTGATGAGATTACAACCCTATCTCATCTAATCTTTGGATATGAGTCATTTTGGAAGTTTTTAAGTGGGGATTGGATTTAATATAAACTAATATTTCTTATATTTCCAAAGGTGCCCCTCTCCTCCCTTATAAAAGGTAACCTCCTCCCTATCCTCCTAACACCAATTTGAGCCTTCAAGCTCGGCCAAACCCTGCCACTTTCTCCCCTACACTTCCCTAGAGACATCCTATATGTCCTGGTCTTCTTCAAAGACCAATTTTAGTGCCCTAAAAGGAGGTCTCAAAGAAGCGCTTCAAAGAAGAGGTAATGCCTGTTACCGATTCTTTCATCTTTATTTCTTCTTCCACTTATTCTTCTTTAGTTGTTTCATTATGAAGTAATAACATAAGTATCACTCATATACTTATATGTTATTATAAGTATGAAAAAACCATATTTCACCATCTATCCATCCTACGGAAAACAAAATCACCGCGCGTGCGTACGTACGGAATACCGTCTCCACGCCATGGTGTAATCTATTTTCCTCCACCACCTTACTTGGATGGGTATAATGGTGTAAATAATAACTATATATTATTATTTTAAGGTTATATTGATTCTTAAATAGTATACATACACTCCAATATAATTCCACGATCATGGGAATGATATCATCGCTCGTGCGTACGTACGGAATACCGTCTCCACGATGTGATGCGACTCGTTCTACATGATCTTCATTTAATAATGATTATATAAATGAATTGAATGAATTAATATGATATATATTACACTAATAACATTCTGGAAATGAGTTATCTATAACCTAAAGAGAAGAATAAGAATTTATTCGACAAAACACGCATAAGAACAAAAAGTAATAAACACCCGAATAACTAGTAGTAATGAAATATTACTAATAAGAAGATAAGAATATGACCATATATGATATCATAAAAATACATATGATTTTGGAATAAGTCAATAACATTATTTAAAATCATTATACGGGAGGTTCGGACACTTACGAAGCAAATCGGACCTAAGGTAAGGGAAATATCACAATCTCATTTTTATCCGAGATTGTTTATACTTTGGAATTTACTGGGTGCATTTTATCATCCACGTCCATGTTTCCTCAATATGTAATATTTACATCATTCTAAAATAGTTTATATCCAATTTTACCCTTCGGTGAGTTTTTAGTAAAAGATATGAAAGGAATCTTTTGTCGTTTTTCGTACGAGGTACTTTTTGACTTTTCCGACAAAAGTACGAGAAGAATGTTTTCTTTTAACTTATACGGCATGAATGGATTTTTAAAACATTATTTCCAAGAAGCTTCCCTTACAAGTTTTCAAGTTTATTTTTAATCAACTTCTTTTAGTTTAGAATTGTATGACATGTTAAGAAAGGAAAAGTGTTTTTGAAGTAGAAAGGATATTTTCCTCAAGAATGGAGTTCAAGTGTTTTATCAAAATTATTTTCCATCTAAGATAATAAAGGGTTCTGTTTCTATCCCTATTATTACATTGATTTGATTATGTTGTGATGGAATTATTTTTATGAATTTCTTTATCTTATATGAGTTGTTTTATGATGTCACAATGTTTAAGATTCCCATTTTTATTATATGGGTTATGTCATGATGTATGGTTTATGATTTTTTGGCACACATAAGAATGGTATCATTATGAGATGGGTGGTACATATATCTCCCTCCAATTCATTGGGTAAAGATTTTATATCTCATGAGATAGACATGGATGGAACAGCAGGTTATACCGGTTCAGTGAAACAGGACTGAAATGAGGAGTGAACTCGGTTCAGAAATGGACTTTGTCCACTAAGATAGTCTTGGCAATGATTATTGACTAATAAGAAATGATTCTTAATGATTATGTGTGTATGACACAAAGTTTCATGTTTTAAGTTATGATTATTGGTATTACATTTCACTACTATGATTTATTCCATGTTATGAAATTATGATCTCTTTTGCAGGTTAAGATTTCCAAAAGATATGTTCTTATGTATATGATGTGATTGATATTTCTTTTGTTTACCCTTACTGAGCATTTGAGATCACCCTTTTGTATGTTTTATTTCCCCAGGTCAGGAAGAAGGTTATTAAGTAGTATATGCCAAAAGGGACTCTATATATGATGAAATAAATGGGAGGCAAAGTAGATGCTTTATGAACCAGTTTTTTATGTTTCCCAGTTTCTAAAGACTCTATACCTATACGGTCCTTTCCTGGTTTTGTTATATGTTATAATAAGTGTGCTTAAATTTTGAAGTAATAACAATGTATGTAAAGTATGGGTCGTTATACTGTTCCTCCGGGCTACTTCTTGGGCGTGCCTTTGGGACGTCGGTACTTGAGACACGAGGTGTCAGGAGGCACATGATGCCGGGTTGTTACTTCTTGGGAGTGCCTTTGGGATGTCGGTACTTGAGACATGCGGTGTCAAGTGGCACATGGTGCCGGGTTACACGACAGAGATTCCGGCATTGGCCAAAGTAGGTGACACTCCATGGTGGTTGCTAAGCACCAGTGGAGTTAGTGTTTGTTGTACATTGTTCTGTTTATTTATTTCCTTATAAATGCATGCGTGCTTAAACACTTATATTAGGTACGCACTGTTGGGTGGTATCCTACTGAGATTTGTCTCACACCCTACACGGGCCCTTCGGGACGCGTTTAGACTTTAAGGATTGACGTGCAGTAAAGAGGCCAGCTTCAGGAGTTGGGTTGAATTAGTTTTTTCATGGAGACGGTATGGACCTTGAGATCTTACCTTGCTGGGGTTTACTTTGTTTTGTTTTATTTTCTGTATTGGCATGCTTACTTGTTGTAGCTACTGTTGGTTATCCATTGACGCCCTTTTTGTATTCAGTTATGTATGACCTGCTTTGGATGCATATTTTCATGTTCAGTAGTAGTTACATGTTATCAGCATACTATTGTGTTTATTTCCACTACTATTGTTATATTTATTGCTTCCGCTATTTATCTATATTGATTGTGCTTCTCCTCTGTGGGTCTGGTTTGAGTCTGCTAAGTCGTTTATTCCGCTGCAATCTCTACTGTTATACTTGGACCAGTACCATTATTATTATTCTTTGAGAGGGTATATCCTCCCCACTATACCTATCAGACCCTCGCTACTATTCGGTAGCCTTTGGAGTTCATGGAGGAGCGCCTAAGGTAGTAGCACCCAACCCGTTTAGCAATGTTTGGGTGGTTGTTCGGGTCCGGGTCGTTACAAAGTGGTATCAGAAGAGTTCTTGATAGGGATTTAGTAGAAGCATTTTACTGGCTACTAATGAGATTGTGAATTCTCTTTTATTTCTGCTAGTTTTACTATTTGGGATATAGTATACTGGACATGTAGGTTGCTACTGGAACTGGTTTTCTAGCTTGTGCTTGGGTTCCTGCAGCACCAAGTACGAGGGAAGGACCAAGTTTCCATGGGTGGAAATTGTTGTTTGCTTTTTGCTTAGATTACAGTTGATATATGATTTCCACCTCAGTGGCTCACTTGGTGTGTGATGTTATTGATTTTGATATGTAACCCTTGACCCGGTGTGGTAAGGGAGACTTGGACCTTGGCCCGGTATGGCAAGGATTTTTTTCTTCGCTTTTGATAGGCACATTTTTAGGGTATTTCAATTTCATAACTGCACGTATGCTTTGTGAAGTGATAATTTCATGTGAATAAAAATCAATTACCATGCTTGTATTCTTGAAACTTGAAAAGGTGAAATTCCTGATAGAATTGCTTATTGTTGCAATGTGTATACCATGCTTTATGTTTGTATAATTGCATGTGGCGGGATATTTGGGTCTGGATCTTGTATGAGCAGGCAGGTGCTCTAGTTGAGGTGATTTTGATCACCAGGATTAGGAGACTAGGTCATCGGTTTGAGGAAACGTTGGTTGTCAGGACGGGCATAGACCGAGGTACTTTTGATACTTGGCACCGTTAGGGGCAGGTAAGGAGGCTCTGAGGCCGGGGTGCCGTGGGGCATGGGTTGCAGTAGGGGAGAGTAAGGGTAGTAGTTATGCACTGCCTTTTACTGCTTTATTATCTACATTAAATATATATTGTTATATATATATATGGGTTGTCTGACCATTTATGGTATTCAGTGGGTTCCTATTTGGGCGACTCAGATGGAGCGTCAGACGGGAGATGATACAGTGCCGCAGGTGCAGGATCAGGTTCAGGATTCGGTACACGCAGAGCATGAGCTGCAGGTACAGGCTTAGGGACAGGATCAGGTCCAGGATTCAGTACAGGCAGGAAAGCAGCCGAGTTTGGCATCGTTTGGGCCATGGCTCGACGAGCAGCTCCGAACGAGCCTGGTACGCGTCTTGCAGGGGATCGACAGAGGCGTACAGGGTACAAATCCATCTATGGAATATCTGACGTGGGAGTTCCAGTCGCAACACCTTCCACTTTTTCAGGGTGAGGGTGGTCTACAGGTGGCTGGGAATTGGATCCAGAGCATGAAAATGATCTTCGAGCAGTTCGAGACGCCTCCAGGGCAGAGGGTCAAGCTGGCGGCGTACATGCTGAGAGGACCGGCGAAGCGTTGGTGGGATGTGCAGGTTCAGGCTCGAAGTCACGAGGGACTTGCATGGAAGGACTTTGAGGGAGGGTTCTTTGAGCACTTTTACCCAGAGACACTAAGGGTAGAGAGAGCTCGGGAATTATTGAGTCTTCAGCAGGGAGACATGTCTGTTATGGACTATGCAGCTACCTTCACAGAGTTGTCTCGTTTTGCACCTGGTATTGTAAGTGATGACGCGGCTAGAGTGAGACACTTCGAGGATGGATTACGACACGCCATTCGGGTCCAGGTGAATATTTTCAGGCTGGGTTCCTTTTCGGAGGCAGTGAATTAGGCACTTATAGCAGAGGGAAACCAGAGGGATAGGCCCCAGGTTGGTCAGATGATAGCTTCAGGTGACGGTTCGGATAGCAGGAAGCAAGGACGGGATGAGTTCCAGGAGGGCGGTCAGGCCAAGGACTCAGCTAGACCACCTTGTGGTAGTTATTCAGTGATTTTTTTTCAATGTGGATAGTCAGGACATGTTCAGACTCAGTGCGATAGGCCTCCAAAGGAGTGTCGGGCATGTGGACAGTTCAGGCATCTTGAGAGGTTTTGCAGGCAGCCTTCACAGACATCTGGCAGACAGGGACTAAGACAGAGAGTGGCATCTGGAGTTGGTTCGGGTTTGGTACCAGGAGAGGGTAGCCGAGGTTCAGCTACACGCGGAGGATGTGACAAAGACAGTGGGACCCAGCTGAGGGGTCAGTGGATGGTGACTGGAGTAGCACCGCCGGGAGGTCAGGCATCAGGCAGCCGTACTTCAGGCCAAGTGCATGTCGTGGAGCTGCCAGAGGCTGAGCAGGCTGGTAAGCCGACGACGGTTAGAGGTACATCGCGGTGTGGTCGTGATCTCCATGTTTCCTTTTTTTTAATGACCTGTAAAGGAATGTCTGTTTTGAGTGCACGTGGTGCATAGGATCTATGTGGACTGACTAGATGCTAGTTAGTGGGATTGGCACCATATCGGGTGCGTGATATATTCTATATATATATGTGTGTGTATGAGATGCGTAGCATCAGGGCATCGAGGATGCGGGTTACTTGAGGTGCCTTGGGAATCGGGGCATCGAGGATGTGGGTTACTTGAGGTGTCGTGGGCATCGGGGCATCGAGGATGCGGGTCACTTGAGGTGCTAGGCACCAGGACCCCATGGAGGCAGACACCAATGTGGTGTGGGCTACGTTGGGTGTCGGGAGCGACAAAGGAGCACCAATGAGGTGCACGGGTGACGATGCGTCACGGAAGGACTATGCTTCCGGAAAACAGGTTAGTAAACCTTGTTTGCTTTAAGTTTTGTTGGGTTGAGACCGGGTTAGGTGATTCCAAAGGTGGGGAGCCCCTTTGAGGAATTTAGTCGAGAACTCTGAGACCGGGGGAGTCTTGGTTGTTTTTTCAGGGTGGTATGTTTGTTGTCATCTCCAGGTTTCGTTTGATAGCTCGGGGATGAGCTATGTTAAGGTGGGGAGTTTGTAAGAACCTGGGTTTTTAGAACGAGTCAAAATCCCGACCCTGTTTAATTTTTTGACTTGTTTCTGAGGAAACTGGAGGAAATAGGCAGTTTCTGGAAATTTCCAGACTACACGTCGTGTACTTTTAAGTACACGCCATGTATGTGTTAAGCGAGTGATCAGCTGTGTGCTCGCCGAGTACATGTTGTGTGATGACCGTGTAGAAAATTTCTTACTACAAGGCATGTAGTTTTTGACACGTTGTGTACCCTTGACCGTGTGGAGGCCACACATGGCGTGTAGTCCTGTTGGCCGGGTAGATTTGTTTAAACCAAGAACATGTTGTGTTCCTTTTGGACACGCCATGTAGTCTAGTCGTGTATGAGGGATATACATGGTGTGTGGGTAAGTCGGCGAGGAAGAGAAGGGAAACCAAGTACACGCCTTGTACCCATAGGTACACATCGTGTACTCATGTCGGCAGGTTCAGAAAGTAAGTCAGCAGAATTCTAGCTGCCAAATGAACAGTTAAATGATATACACGGTGTGTAGTCATGGAGTACACGCCGGGTAATTTATTTTTTTGCGTTAAAATGGGCAGTAGCCTCGTTTTGAGGCAGAACTCATATGTTCCGCCCGGTTTCGCGAACCAAGTTGGCCGAAGCTACTTTCTTCTCCTGATCGTCTGTCCGAACTCCGTTTCGATCACGGGTTGTTCCATCGGAACCCACTCAGTAAGGCCTTGATTAATCTTGAGCCATTTTGTTTTATTTCTGTTCTAGAAAGAGTTATAGGGGTTTGAGGGGGTTGGATTCTTTTATAGATCTATCGCATTTTAGACCGAATTGGAGGCTGTTACTAGAGGAGTAGCTTCATACGAGTCTCAGGTAAGTGGTGCATAACTCTTTTTGTGTTTTCATGGTCATTTGGGTAATTCGGCCATCGGCGCGTGGTTCACGCCCAAATTTACCCAAGAGAAGAAGGGTAGAACGGTCCTTGTAGTGTAGCTTGGGTTGTCGATTCCACAGAGACCTAAAAAAGATACCTAAGATACACAACCTAAGGGATGGATTTTTGGCTATGAAGTGGCCAACTTGGATTGATTTTGGATGGGTTTTAAATATATCTAATATATTTAAGTGGATTCAATTTAAAAGAATGAGTTGATCCTAGGTTATCGCTCGGGGTGGATTGGACGTATTTTCTTTTTAATGATTTCAATTTCTTAAATTTGAGATGGGTTCATTTAAGGAGATAAAACAACATCATCACTTACTGGTTTAATGCCTACACCCTCTAATACTAATCACCTATACACTTGAAGGATCAAAGTTTTGATCACTTCAAGGTAAAGGATCGTATTAGTACTTGAAGTGTGTGGCCTTAAATTCAACAAGGACGATGGAGTTTAAAAATCATCAAATAAAAATCCCAATTAAAGAAGTGATTATACATTAATTAGGTGATAAATAACATCCAATCAATCCTCTTGCTACTCCCTTGGATCAACCCATAAGTGGGTTATCCCTCCATTGATCCCATGGTTTCAATGGAAGCGGAAAGTAGACTCATGAGGGAGGAAATGGAGAAGTAAAGAAAACAACAAAAATAAAATGATCACTCCACCGTTGTGTGAATAATTTCACAAGGGTTGGTGTGAATAAATTCACACCTTGATCCAACGGTATCAAAGTTATATTAAGAACAATAGAATAAGAGTATAAGAAGAACTTTTATTAAGAAACTAAAGTGAATTGAACAACTTACATGTGAAAGACAAAATTGAGGCAACAAAAATGCAGCATAACATTACAATTGAACAAAGCATCCAAGATCCTCAACTCCTTCACCACTTCTGCCTTAAATAAGAATTTTGGGAGCCTTGGGTCGAGCCTCAAACAGTACAAAGCATTTCAATTAATTTTGGTAGGCCATAGGTGGTGGAAAGCTTGTGGAATTTGAACTTTTCCACATTTGACCCGAGGTGGCAGCCAGCTTTCCTTCACCGAACAGACGCGTCTGGAAGACCTTCTAGACGGCCGAATCAGAGTGAGCCATAGAAGAAGAAACTGGAGCTCCGGATGTCTTATAATCTCCTGTAAAATTTGGACCCATTTGTAGTTACGTATTCCTAGATATGATAAAATTAGTGGACTGTTTTTCTGGGCCGCAGAATCTGGCCCAGAATTGTATCTCTAACTTGGTCCGCTTTAATGACCACCATAGAGGCCGAATTAGCATTGTCTAATGAAGAGTTATTTGTTCCTATGAATGTATTATAGCATCCCACAAAATGTGGGATTCATTGGGCCTGTATGTTGGGACCCACAGTCTCATCAGTGGGCTAGTGTCCAATCTGCCTTCTCTAGAATTGCTTCCTTTCATCACAAAATATCCCCATCTTTTTCCATGAATTCTCCATTGATCCCTGAATGAAAAATGTTCACATTTAAGTATATATAAAGTTCCAAAAATATAAAATTAAAAAATTGGTAATTACATTCCTTATAATCAGATGACTCATTGGGCCTAAATTGATGTATATTAGGCATGAAGTGCACAAATGATGAGAATGGATGTTCATAATGAAAATGCACTAACTCAGGCCCATAAGATCAAAAATGAAAATTTAATACCATTAAAATTTAATTAAAATATATGTTTTTATTGGATAATCACACCCCCCAACTTGATATTTGCTAGTCCCGAGCAAATAATTCAATGATTTTATTTGAATTCCTTTCTTCAAACACATTATAACAAACAGTGCTCACAATGTAAACTGCACACAAATATATTTTTATAACCTATCAAGATAATTTAAAACAAGATTAATTTAAAAGCAAATCCCAATCCCAAGCCCATTCCTTTGATCAAATCGATCATCATACTTCATCCAACTCAATTAGGTGTAATGATGTGTTGTGTATCACAATAGATATGGAGGTTCATTTTCATTCAAGGGGGAAATCATGGAAGCGCTAGGTAGAATCACATTTAATCCTAATATGAGTATTATTCATTATTATTTTTTTGATTTTTTTTTTTGCAATATTGCCATAGTAATTGAGATTGCAGTTAATCAAATTAACCCATGTAGCAAGACTTTGCCGATGACTCCCAGACTCAAAGGCCTTAGGGCACCAAGTGAAGCCCACATACTCAGGCATCGTCTCGAGTTAACTTAATCAAAAACAATGTCATATTACCATAAATAGAGATATATTGAAAAACTCAGGGCTAGACAACTCTGGATTCACGATCCCCAAGTGCCGAAAGCCTCGTATTTTATCAATTCATTGCTCTACACGCAAATTTTTTTTTTTTTAATAATTTTTATTTAGTTTTTTTTTTGAATACTCATATTATTCATAAAAATAAAACCAGCCTATGCTATTTATTATGGGACCCCAAAAATTCAAATTAGTACCCCACAGTCTAGAGGACGTGCATTGTGGCATTTTTTTTATTTGGATGAAAATATGAACGATGAAATATCACATTGGACAGCCACACTTTCCAAAATCTATGCTTTTAAACTTAATCATGAATTAAATTAAGAGTCAAGGAAATAATAATTATTTGATATGTAGTTTTTATGTGAGCAAAGATGTTATTATATGAATGATGAAGAAATTTTACTTCTTTTTTTTTATCATTGTTTTTTTTAAACAAACATTTTGTTTCCACACCCCCCAACTTAGAATGAAATTGTCCCTAGTTTCATAAAAACAAAATTTAGAATGGGGTAGAGGAATAAAAAGGGGATTTCAATAAGGAAATTTAAATATGAGGATCATGGAATGAAGTCACCTGGTGGTTGAAGTTTGAAGTTCTTTCCGCTCGAATTTATTCCTTTGATATCCATGTCGCTTGCAAAGTTCCCTAGTGGAAAAAGGAAAAACAAACAAAAACAAACAAAAACAAACAATATATATATATATATATTTATATAATAAAGGAAGTAAAATATAAGAATATATATAAAAATTATAGAATAAGGAATCACAAGAAGCCGCAGGTCAGTGGTAAGCACGCGCCCCTGTCTCCCTTCGGTCCCGGGTTCGAGTCCCCGCGGCTTCACCGGTTGTGACAGGGTTTGCCCCACGGCCTATGGGGTGGACTTTTTTTATTTTTATTTTATTTTTATTTTTATCTTAACCTAGAAAATAATAAAAATAAAACAAAATAAACTGATGATACATTGTCTTCTTTTTAAATTTCTGGGTAAGGTATTACTCAAGGATCACACCACGTGACACGGATGAATATTGTGCTCCCCTTTTGTACCCATCCATACTCATTATAGAAGAACAGGTCAACAGTTTATTATTTTTTTTCAAAATATCAAAATGTCTCATTAACCCTATTTAAAATATAAAGTTGATTAAAACAACTAAATTATTGGAAACTTGAAAACCATGGGTTGCCTCCCATTCAGCGCTTTGTTTAACGTCGTTAGCCCGAAATGGACCCTAAATCTATTAATTTGTTCCTTGTTCATAGGTTGGCTCAGTTAACTCAACCTCTATTTCTTGTTTATTGAATGATTCAATGAATGGTTTTAACCTTTGACCATTGACCTTGAAAATTTAACCACTTGTGGGATATTGAATCTCTACTGCCCCATGGGGGAATACATGATGCACTATGAAAGGTCCTGACCATCTAGACCTTAACTTTCCTGGATGTAAATGAAGTTTTGAACTATACAAGAGAACAAGTTTTCCCGATTCAAAATGTTTGACCTTGATATTCCTAGATTGGTAGGCTTGAACTCTATCTTTATTGATCCTTGAATTTTCATAAGCCTCCATCCTTAGTTCCTCCAGTTCATTGAGATCTAATTTCCTTTTTGTTCTGGCCAATGAGAGATCATAATCCATTTTCTTAATTGCCCAAAAGGCCTTATGTTAAATCTCCACTGGAAAATGGCATGCTTTACCATAAACCAACCTATATGGGGACATTCCTAAAATGGTTTTATATGCGGTTCTATAGGCCCAAAGAGCATCTAAGAGATTCTCAGACCAATCTTTCCTAGAGGGGTTGACAGTTTTCTCAAGAATTTGCTTAATTTCATGATTGGCTAACTTAGCTTGACCATTGGTCTGTGGGTGGTAAGCAGTGGACACTTTGTGAGAAATTCCATATTTTTCCATGAGTGATGAGAATGGACGATTGAAAAAATGAGTTCCACGATCACTTATGATAGCCCTAGGAATTCCAAATCTAGAGAATATGTTTTCTTTTAGGAATCTAATCAAAGTTTGATGATCATTGGATTTTGTGGGAATGGCCTCAAATCATTTTGAGACATAATCAACAGCTAATAGTATGTAGAGGTATCCATGATAGTTTGGGAAGGGACCCATTAAATCAATTCCCCAACAGTCAAAGATTTCAACCACTAAGATGGGAGTGAGTGGCATTTGATTCCTTTTTGTGATGGACCCTACTTGTTGACACCTAGGACAGCTTTGACAAAATGTGTAGGAGTCCCTTGAGAGGGTGGGCCAGAAAAGACCACATTGAATAATCTTAGCAGATGTTTTCTTAGAGGAAAAGTGACCTCAACATGCCTCACTATGACATAATTTAAGGATGGACTCTTGTTCAGATTCTGGAACACACCTCCTAATGACTTGGTCAGGGCAGAACTTATAGAGGTATGGATCATCAAACACATAGTGTCTAACATCAGAAAGGAATTTCCTTCGATCTTGAGTCCCTAAGAATTTTGGAATGACTCCTGTCACTAATAAATTTGCTATGTCATCATACCAAGGGCAGTCACTCACAGAGTATAAGTGTTCATCAGGAAACGAATCAGACACAGAAAGGTGATTTGAGTTGTCTTTGAATTCCATCCTAGAGAGGTGATCAGCTACAACATTTTCAACTCCCTTTTTATCCTTGATTGTGAGGTCAAATTCTTGTAAGAGAAGGACCCACCTAATCAGTCTAGCCTTAGAATCTTGTTTTTGGAAGAGGTATTTTAGTGCAAAATGGTCAGTGAACACAGTGATGGGTGATCCTAAGAGGTATGAACTAAACTTCTCTAAGGAAAACACAATAGCAAGTAACTCCTTTTCAGTGGTGGTGTAGTTGATTTGGGCATCATTTAAGGATTTGATTGCATAAGCAATGACATAAGGAGTTTTATCACAACGTTGTCCTAACACAAATCCAACAGCAAAGTCACTGGCATCACACATAAGTTCAAAAGGAAGGTTCCAATTTGGAGATTTCATAATGGGAGGAGAGGTGAGAGAGGATTTGAGGGTTGAGAATGAACCCTCACAGCTTTCTATCCAAACAAATGGAGCATCCTTTACTAAGAGAGCACAAAGGGGACGGGATATTGAACTAAAGTCCTTGATGAATCTTCTATAGAAACCAGCATGTCCTAAGAAAGACCTCACTTCCTTGACAGTTTTGGGTGATGGAAGGTGACAAATGATGTCAACCTTTGCTTTATCAACTTCAATCCCCCTACTCGAGACCAGATGGCCTAGAACAAGTCCCTCTTTAACCATGAAATGACATTTTTCCCAGTTTAGGACCAGATTTTTTTCTTCACATCTTGACAAGACTCTCTCCACATTCTGCAGACATCCCTCAAAAGTATCCCCAAACACAGAGAAGTCATCCATGAAGACCTCAAGAAAATCCCCTACCATGTCTGAGAAGATTCCCATCATGCATCGCTGGAAGGTTCCAGGGGCATTGCATAACCCAAAGGGCATGCGTTTGAAGGCAAAGGTACCGAAAGGACATGTGAATGTAGTCTTCCCTTGATCCTCTAGGGAGACCTCAATTTGATTGTACCCCGAGTACCCATCTAAGAAACAGTAGAAGGCATGACCTGCCACTCTCTCAAGGACTTGGTCAATGAATGGTAAGGGGAAATGGTCCATCTTGGTGAATGAGTTTAGTTTCCTATAGTCAATGCAGACCCTCCATCCACTACTCACCCTTGTTGGAAGAATCTCTCCATCCTCATTGGTTATCACTATGATTCCAGCCTTTTTTGGAACCACTTGGATTGGGCTCACCCATTCACTCTTAGCTATGGGATATATGATACCAGCTTTCAACAATTTCAGAAGTTCCTTCCTTACTACCTCCATGAGATTAGGATTGAGTCGCCGTTGAGGTTGACGACATGGCTTTGAATCAGATTCCAGAACAATCTTATGAGTCCCGATAAGTGGGCTAATCCCAAGAATATCAGAAAGGGTCCAACCAATGGATTTCTTATGCTTCCTAAGGACATCTAGAAGCATCCTCTCATGATTGGCTTCAAGAGAAGAAGAAATGAAAATAGGATGTGTTTGATTTTCCCCTAGGAAGGCATACTTTAGTGCAGCAGGAAGTTCCTTAAATTCAAGATCAGGTTGGTTCAGAATTTCAGTAGAAGATTGGGACATTGGATCAAGATCAATTTATTTTTTTAGAGGTTCAGATAGGATTGATTCCTCACATGTAGAAGTTTCAGCTACTAGATTGGCTTGATCATATTTAGGGAAGGAATTTAGAGGGGTCTCTATGAAATTGGTTTCTTGAAAGGTTTCACTGATTGTTGGACCTAAGACTTCATCATAAGAGCAATTTGAAAATGATTCAAGCCAAGGAGATAAACTTTCTTCATATGAACAAAGGAAATAAATCTCATTCTGACTTAAACATTCATCAAATATTCCTTGATGTTCCATGGATTCATTATCAATGCTTCCTATCATGTTTACTTCATGAATATCCTCGTCATCCCCTATTCGTGAGCTTTCATTATAGATGTTCAAGTCTAGACTCATGTTCCCAAAGGTGATGGTCATGTTTCCATTTCGGACTCGGATAACAGAGTTGATTGTTGCAAGGAAAGGACGACCAAGGATGATTGGGGTTTGTTCCTTATTTCCTAAATTTGGATGGTTGTCAAGGACAATGAAATCAGCAGGGTAGATGAAGTTTTCAACCTTTACCAGAACGTCCTTTAAAATCCCCTTTGTAACCCTAATGCTACGATCAGCAAGCTGAAGTGTGACAGATGTGGGTTAGAGCTCTTCTAGGCCTAACTGGAAGTACACAGCATATAGGATGAGATTGACACTATCACCTAGGTCACACAAGGCCTTGACAACTTTGCTCTCTCCTAGTTCAACATTGATGTAAGGGAAACCTGGGTCTTTCAACTTAGGAGGAATGGTCCCTTGAATGGTGGTACTCACATTAGCATCCAAAAGGACTTGGTTTTTATGTGAAAATTTTCTTTTAATAGTGCACAAGTCCTTAAGATACTTTGAGTAGGCAAGTATGGTTTGGATTGCATCGAGAAGGGGTATGTTCAACTTGACTTGTGAAAATATTTCTCTCAGCGTTTCACTCAGTTCAGGCTTGGGTTTCCCCCTCATGCGTTGAGGAAATGGTGCAGGTTGTGGGGTTGTTTGTTGAAGAGTTGTTTCCTTCACATTGTTATCAGTTTCCTCAGTTTGATCTTGTGGTTCATTTGAATTTTCATCCAAGTTTGAATCTTCAGGTGGGTTCTGAATTAGTTGTTCAGGTTTCTCAATTGATTTTCCACTTCTTAAAACAGTCACAGCCTTTAGTTGTTCATGAGTTTTTTGAGCACAACTTGACTCTCCCCTTGAAGTTGAGGATGGCACCGCCTGAGTAGGCATGGGTGCCTTTCCAGTTTTGATGGTTTGAAGTTCTTGTTTTAGGGAAGATACTTCTGAGTTCATCCTCTCCATTTGTTTGCATAGTTGTTCTAGTAGGCTTTGTGGAACAGTTTGGGTTGGTGCTTGAGTAGGTTGGTTTATCCCAGGGGGATATTTTGGAGGTGGGATGGTTTGTTGAAAATGGACTGGTGGCTGTTGGTATTGGATAGGTTGGGTTTGGAACTGGTTATGGGTTTGGTAGTTCTGTTGAGGGTAAGGATTTTGCCCTTGTGGTTGGCTATGTTGTTGGTTATCCTTCCATCGGAAGCCTGGGTGGTCATTGTACCTTGGATTGAAGGTGTTTTGGTATTGGGGCTTTTGAAAGTTTAGGGCATTGAATTACGCTGGGGTTCCTCCTATAAGAACATCCTTGATGGATGGAATGGTTGGTCAGTTGTCTGTTTTATGGTCATGTTTGTCACAAATTGTGCAAACAAGGTCTACATATTGGATTTTATGGACTTTCCTAAGGTCTATCTCTTCAACCTTCCTAGAGAGTGCTGCGAGTTTAGCCCTAAGGCTTTCCTCTTCTCTAAGTGTATGAATTCCAGTGGTTCTTTGTGGCTTTTCAGAATAAGGTGAAGTTCCCCAAGTTTGGTTTTGTTCAGCCAGACTTTCCAGATACTCGTAAGCATCATTTGGGGCCTTGTTTTTAAAAGTTCCATTACACATCATGTAAATGAATTGTTTATTACCCGGACCCAACCCTTCATAGAAAATTATCACTTGTTCAGGTATGGAAAACCCATGGTGTGGAACCATATTTAGGGTGTCTTTGAACCTCTCACATGTTTCATAAAATGACTCTCCCTCTTTTTCAAAAAAATTTTGGATGCTCTTTTTAAGTGCAATTGTTTTGTGATGAGGGAAGTATTTTTTGTAGAATTCTCTTTGCAGTTGGTCCCAAGAGTGGATTGATGCAGGTCTCAAGTTGTTTAGCCAATTTTTAGCTTGATCCTTTAATGAAAAAGTAAATAGCCTCATCTTAGCGGATTCTAGTTAATGTGGGGGACACATGGTTTCAACAATGTCGTTGAACTCTTTGACATGAAGGTATGGCATTTCTGACTCCATCCCATGAAAGGTTGGAAGGTGGTTTAGGACATGGGGTTTGAATATGTAGTTGGTGTCTCCTATGGAATTGTGTCTAATTCATGAGGGGGCATTGGTCCAAGCTGGAGTGAGGTAGTCGTTCATGTTTTGATCAACTACATTCCCTAAGTTTGGAGCTTCTTGGTTTTGGTTTCCCATTTGATTCCCCCTAGGGTTTACAATTTGATTTTGTGGATGGCCCTCCATTGGACTTGTTTCAAGTTCAGACTTTGGGGTTTCAAGAATATTTGAATCTGATTTAAACAATCCCTTAGGTGCACTTGACTCCCCTATCCTAGGACTTTCCACCCTAACTAGTCTGTTTGAGAAATCGCGGGTGTAGGCGGACATGCGCCAAAAAAAAGCGAGAAAGGGACAAGATAAGAGATCTTGGGTGAGAGTAGAAGAATGGAGGTGAGGAAAGAAGGTTTTTTTTTTGGATCTAAGGTACTTACTTGGTCCCCGTAAACGGCGCCAAAATTTGGTTCACACCCAAATTTACCCAAGAGAAGAAGGGTAGAACGGTCCTTGTAGTGTAGCTTGGGTTGTCGATTCCACAGAGACCTAAGAAGATACCTAAGATACAAAACCTAAGGGATGGATTTTTGGATATGAAGTGGCCAACTTGGATTGATTTTGGATGGGTTTTAAATATATCTAATATATTTAAGTAGACTCAATTTAAAAGAATGAGTTGATCCTAGGTTATCGCTCGGGGTGGATTGGACGTATTTTCTTTTTAATGATTTCAATTTCTTAAATTTGAGATGGGTTCATTTAAGGAGATAAAACAACATCATAACTTACTGGTTTAATGCCTACACCCTCTAATACTAATCACCTATACACTTGAAGGATCAAAGTTTTGAGCACTTCAAGGTAAAGGATCGTATTAGTACTTGAAGTGTGTGGCCTTAAATTCAACAAGGACGATGGAGTTTAAAAATCATCAAATAAAAATCCCAATTAAAGAAGTGATTATACATTAATTAGGTGATACATAACATCCAATCCAGCCTCTTGCTACTCCCTTGGATCAAACCATAAGTGGGTTAGCCCTCCATTGATCTCATGGTTTCAATGGAAGCGGAAAGTAGACTCATGAGGGAGGAAATGGAGAAGTAAAGAAAACAACAAAAATAAAATGATCACTCCACCGTTGTGTGAATAATTTCACAAGGGTTGGTATGAATAAATTCACACCTTGATCCAAAGGTATCAAATTGATATTAAGAACAACAGAATAAGAGTAGAAGAAGAACTTTTATTAAGAAACTAAAGTGAATTGAACAACTTACATGTGAAAGACAAAATTGAGGCAACAAAAATGCAGCATAACATTACAATTGAACAAAGCATCCAAGATCCTCAACTCCTTCACCACCACTGCCTTAAATAGGAATTTTGGGAGCCTTGGGTCGAGCCTAAAATAGTACAAAGCATCTCAATTAATTTTGGTAGGCCATAGGTGGTGGAAAGCTTGTGGAATTTGAACTTTTCCACATTTGACTCGAGGTGGCAGCCAGCTTTCCTTCACTGAACAGACGCATCTGGAATACCTTCTAGACGGCCGAATCAGAGTGCTCCATAGAAGAAGAAAATGGATATCCGGATGTCTTATAACCGCCTGTAAAATTTGGGCCCATTTGGAGTTACGTATTCCGAGATATGATAAAATTAGTGGACTATTTTTATGGGCTGCAGAATCTGGCCCAGAATTGTATCTCTAACTTGGTCCGCTTTAATGACAACCATATATGCCGAATTAGCATTGGATCATGAAGAGTTATTTGTTCCTATGAATGTCTTATAGCATCCCACAAAAGTTGGGATTCATTGGGCCTGTATGTTGGGCCCCACAGTCTCATCAGTGGGCTAGTGTCCAATCTGCCTTCTCTAGAATTGCTTCCTTTCATCACAAAATATCTCCATCTTCTTCCATGAATTCTCCATTGATCCCTGAATGAAAAATGTTCACATTTCAGTGTAGATATAGTTCCCAAAATATAAAATTAAAAAATTGGTAATTACATTCCTTATAATCAGATGACTCATTGGGCCTAAATTGGTGTATATTAGGCATGAAGTGCACAAATGATGAGAATGGATGTTCATACTGAAAATGCACTAACTCAGGCCCATAAGATCAAAAATGAACATTTAATACCATTAAAATGTAATTAAAATATATTTTTTTATTGGATAATCAGCACGTTTTCGGCTATTTTGAGCGGGACCCGTTTTATCTGTTATTTCATATTGAATTGTTTATTGGACCTATGGGATGCCTTTGAGTATGTTCTGTTACCAGTTTTTCTTGAGCAGAGCCTGGTGAGGGGTCATAGCTCATCGGGGCATTTTGGACAGGGGATGCCAAAATGGTTAAATTTAAAATATATTGTTATAAACTATTGAGTTTAATTTATTAAAGCCTGATATAAATTATTAGAGGCATTTAAGACCTCAGTGCTGGTATGGGACAGCACCTTGCATAGTGCAATTCAACTGTTTAGTTTGTTTTGTCTGTTTATGTTTTTTGTTTAAATATGTTATATATGCAATTTCTGAATTGCATCTGTTGGACCCTTTGGGTGGTGTTGGGCATGGCCCGGATATTGCTGAGTGATACCGATCACGGGTTGGTCTTGGTCCGGGTTACTTTGGGTGGTTTTAACCACGGGATTGGGCGTCATGGACGTCAGCTTGAGGCAGTACGACTGTCAGGTTGGGCATGGCCTGGGTTACTTGGATGTCAAGGCCATCATACTTGAGCAACATGGTCGCAGGGACACGAGGTTTCAGATGTGTTGGTGGCTTAGGTACTATTTTGGTGATTACCTCTCACCCGGAACTTTGAGTAGTGTGCACACAGAGATATTTCGTGATGAGGTGGTTTTGACCACTCATGTGGGTAGAGGCCCCCGTTAGTTGCGGTTTAGGTACTTTGGTTGGGGGTGCTTTCCGTAGAAAGCCATGTGGGAGGTGAGGAGCCTTCAGACGACAGCATTGAGGCTATCGGGTTGGGGGTTGAGGCTCACCGTTATTTGAGGGCAGATATCACTGTCCCTCCAGATACATTATTTGATGGCAGACATCGTTGTTCCTCCGGGATACTTCTTGGGCGTGCCTTCGGGACGTCGGTACTTGAGACACGAGGTGTCAGGAGACACATGGTGTCAGGTTGTTACTTCTTGGGCGTGCCTTCGGTACGTCGGTACTTGAGACACACTGTGTCAGATGGAACATGGTGATGGGTTACACGACAGAGATTCCAGCGTTGGCCGAAGCAGGTGACACTCCATGGTGGCTGTTGAGCACCAGTGGAGTTAGTGTTTGTTGTTCATTGTTCCGTTTACTATTTTCCTTATAAATTCATGCCTTCTTAAACACTTATATTAGGTACACACCGTTGGGTGGTATCCTACTGAGATTTTTCTCACACCCTGCACTGGCCCTTCGGAACACGTGTAGACTTTATGGATTTACATGCAGGAAAGAGGCCAGCTTCAGGAGCTGGGATGCGTTAGTTCTTTCATGAAGATGGTATGGACCTTGAGGTCTTACCATTCTAGGGTTTACTTTGTTTTGTTTTGTTTTCTGTATCGGCATGCTTACTTGTTGTAGCTACTGTTGGTTATCCATTGGCGCCCTTTTTGTATTCAGTTATGTATGACCTTCTTTGGATGCATGTTTTCATGTTCAGTAGTAGTTACATGTTATCAGCATGTTGTTGTGTTTATTTCCACTACTGTTGTTGTATTTATTGCTTCCGTTGTTTATCTATATTGATTGTGCTTCTGCTCTGCGGGTCTGGTTCGAGTCTGTTGAGTCGTTTATTCCGCTGTAATCTCTACTGTTATACTTGGACTAGTACCATTATTATTATCCTCCAAGAGGGTATATCCTCCCCACTATACCTATCAGACCCTCGCTTCTAGTTGGCAGCCTTTGGAATTCTGGGAGGTGCCCCTAAGGTAGTAGCACCCGACCTGTTTAGCATTGTTCGAGTGGTTGTTCGGGTCCAAGCCGTTACAGCTGAAGACGGTCACGGCTCGGTAGCTGCAGCGGAGGGTCAGGACCCGCACCCTGCAGGTCCCATGGGAGACTTGGAGGCACCCCGTGGAGCCACCACTTCGACTCCAAATAGGGGGAAATCCCCCCCCCCCATGTCAGCTAGGGTAGGCCCCGCTCCAGTGGGTTGCGCCTCTAATAGGCCGCGCAAGCCCAGCGGGCCGCGCGAGCCCAGCAGGTCACGCCCCTCCGTGGGTTGGGTCACGCCAGCCCAGTGGGCCGCACCACCCAGGCGGGTTGGCCCGGTCCGCAGCCCAGTGGTCCAAGCCCGCCGCAGCCCAGCCCAACCGGGGCGGCCAGGGCCAATTCAGGTTAGGTCGACCGGGATGGACCGGACCCGGACCCTTCTAGGCCCAGTTTCACTAAAAGAGCCATAACTTGTGAACCGGGCGTCCGTTTGATGAACCGTTTGTGGTGTTGAGATCCTTGGAGAGAGAAGGTTCTTTTGGTATACTCCAATTGAGTTTTGGAGAAATTTTGTGTACGTTCGGGTTGGATCAAACCCGAATCCAACCGGACCCTCGGTACTAAAATGCTTATAAGTCACAGACTGGGCGTCCGATTGACGTGTCGTCTGTCGCATTGGAACCCTTAAGACATGGCAGTTCTTTGGGATATTTCTTCATAGAACTTTGTGATGGTTGAGGTATGACCGATTTCTTGAGGAGAAGATCTTCTCGGAATTAACCGTGCTTAGTGTGGGAATCTCATAGCTAGTTGTAACATGAAGAAAGAACATAGATCCTATGTGGGTCAGCATCTATCAATACTATGGGGGTCAGTGCCTAGCGATCCTATGTGGGTCAGAATCTATCGATCCTGTGTGGGTCATCATCAGAGCCTCTCGACAGAATAAGATGATCTAATTTTATGACTAATCATCTACACTTCTGTACTTAAGTTATATACTTGGTGTGAGCTGAGTCTTTTACTTTTGTGGTGTTACCTTCGTGGTGTTACCTTTGTGGTAATTTTACCTTCGTGGTGTTAGCTTTGTGGTGTTACCTTTGTGGTACTTTTACCTTCGTGGTGTTACCATCGTGGTATTCTTCCCTCATGGATCAGTTGTACAAATGACTTAAAAGTTGGAGCCTTATGTTTCCTCATGTATGAGACGAGTATATTTTGATAACTTAGGTATATGTATGGACATATATCTAAGTAGAGTTGATGACTACTGCTTCTTGCTTTGTGATTGAGGTCTTGATTTGTGGTTTTTTCTTGATTCGCTTCTGGATTTCATGAGCGCATGCCTCGCAATGCATGTGCACCCAGAGCACCACCATGATCGGTGGCGGAGGCGGCTGCGCAAATCAAGGAAACCATCAAAGAGCCCAGCGGGAAAACAGGAGAAAAAATGTTCAAGCTAAGAGGACAGGACAGACGAGCCAAACCCATTCCTTCTTCTCCTCTATAGGTTTAGGCATCTGTTTCTCATCTTCTTTCTCAGGATCCTTGGAAGGTGGCTTGGGAATCAGAGACAGAAGATTGACCTGCAAATGGCTCTTCCTCTGCAACCTCTCTAGAACCCTCAATGGATCTGCCCTCTCCCCCTCCACCATGACCTTCTGTACCTTGCAATCCGTCTGCACATCCTCGACGCCTACAAAAAACACATCACGTATCGAAAACACAAGACATGTAAAACAGAGAGCTATGCAGGATTTAAGCAGGGCCAGCTCCAACCTTCAAGGTGTCCGAGGCAGGGTCGAACCTTCCGCATGAATCCTTCACAATGCATGTTCACTTTAAGAAGGATCAATGGCGACGGCGACGGCGGGGGTGCATCCTTGGACTCCTTGCTCTCATCGCCCGCAGGCTTCTAGTGATTGACCTCTTCGCACGTATTCTTCTTCTCCACCTCCTACGGCTGCTCTGCTTCCCCCACTGGTTTTCCCTCCCCTGGTTTATTCACCTCTGGCTTCATCTCTTCTTGGGAATCCCAATCAGGAGTGAAACAGAGCATAAAAGAAACCACAAAAATAACAGAGATGCAAGAACAGAGGGAGGAAATTGTATCTGCAGAAGACCTTTCCCATTGGGAGGATTCTGGAGCGGGACGTGGTGGTGGAGTGATCGGAAGGACGGTGTCACGTCGCAGTCGCACGCAGAGGGAGTGATCGTGGGTTGTTTAGAGAGAAAAATGTGATCTGGAACTCGAGAATTGTGGGGTGGACCAGGAGGGTGGTGGTGGGGATGGTGATGAAGGCGAGGATGGATAATGATGATGAGAGAGGGAGGGGCAGCATCACTCCGTTCGATAACGCTATTTATGAGTAGCCACCTTGTGCAGGCGCCCCGTCTCTACAGTGACATTTGGCATACTACGTACTTTTTCACAGAATGGACTGATATGATCATGCAATGCGTTTCGTCTGTCTCCTTTCAGAT
The DNA here is from genome assembly GCA_963277665.1 of Viscum album. Taxonomy (NCBI): domain Eukaryota; kingdom Viridiplantae; phylum Streptophyta; class Magnoliopsida; order Santalales; family Viscaceae; genus Viscum; species Viscum album. Next base: position 1,778,968,738 of record OY728151.1, on the reverse strand, counting down.
CAACATTAATGGTGGACTCACCCAAGTCTTCTCACCCACCTGTGGCCTTCATCAGGGAGATCCCCTCTCACCCTTTCTCTTCATCTTGGTGGTTGATGTCTTTTCCAACCTCATTTCCTCGACAGCGTCCTCTAAAAAGATCCATGGGGAAATGGTTTGTTGGGCCAGCCCACCTATCTCGCACCTTTTCTTTGCAGACGACTGTTTGTTATTCTCTAGAGCTACTGATAATGAATGTATTGCTATCTGCCATATGATCCGCCTTTACGAGAGGGCCTGGGGACAAGCAATTAATCAAGGCAAGTTGGAAATCTCATTCAGTTTGGGTGTCCCACTGACCAAGAGAGTAGAGCTCTGTCTTACTGCAGGCATTCAAATGGTCAAAAAACACAAAAAGTGCCTTGGGATTCCAACGATAGTCGGCCGGTCAAAAAAAGAAATCTTTTCCGCTACGGTGGATATAATTGAGAAAAAAATCCAAGGCTGGACTCCGAAAAGAATCTCCAAATCGGGTAAGGAAACACTCATCAAAGTCGCTCTTCAATCCATCCCCAGCTATATAATGTCTCTGTTCAAGCTTCCTGGTACGCTTGTTGACCAAATTCACTCCCATATTGCTAACTTCTGGTGGGGTCACAATAACGGAAGAAACAAAATTCACTGGGTTGCTTGGAAGGCGCTTTGCACTCCAAAATCAGGCAGTGGAATGGGATTTTGTGACCTCCGCCTCTTTAATGATGCTCTTTTGGAAAAACAGGGTTGGCGCCTCATGATGCATCCTTCTTCTCTGTGCGCGAGGACTCTTTGTGAAAAATATTTCCGCCACTCAGACTTCCAGAACTCCTCTCTCGGCCCTCACCCCAGCTTTCTATGGAGAAGTCTGTGGGGATCTCGTCAGCAGCTTAATAAGGGGTTGGGATGGAGGGTTGGGGATAGAATTAAAGTTAATATTTGGACTAATCCCTGGATGATCGATAAAGATAGTATGCGGCCTACTTCCCCTGCCTTTCCGGGGTATGAGAACGCCACTGTTCGTTGTCTCTTCGACGATCATGGCACTGGGTGGTGCATAGATAAGATCAATTCATGGTTTAATAAAAGGGAAAAAAGGATTATTCTTAGCATCCCCTATGTTAGGGACGTGGGGCAAGACTGCCTATTCTGGAGCAACGATATTTCTGGATCCTACATGGTGAAGTCAGGGTATCGGCTCGCGCTTGATTATCAGCTCGAGGAAAGAGGAGGGTTGTGGAAAACCCTTTGGAATCTTAATGTCCCCACAAAAATTAGCTATTTCTGGTGGCAGATTTGCATAAGAATTCTTCCCACCATGGAATTTCTCGCTTTTCTCCATGTCACGAATGACACGCAGTGTCCCCTCTGTTCGGAGGTGCTCGAATCCCCTCTACATGCGATCATCCAGTTCCCGGGAGTGGAGGAGATTTGGACTCCCTGGGAATCTGGGATGGAGCTTATGCTGGATTCGGCACCGGACCTTCCAACACTGCTAATGTTGTGGTCATCCTCCTTCTCTGCAGATAAAGTTGCTTCCATGTGCATTGTGGCTTGGATCGTCTGGACTCGAAGAAACGATTTCATCTTCAATCACACAGCAAAGCCTTCTAGGTTCTGGACTGAATGAGCCACCTCATGGATTGAGGGGTGGAATCAGACATCTGACCGTCATGGGCTCTTTGACACTCACATAGCGGCCTCACGGTGGTGCCCGCCCCCGGAAGGGATCCTCAAGATTAACGTTGACGCATCGCTCTCCACAGATGGATTCGTTCGAATTAGACTGCTGGCCCGAAACCATCATGGTCATATCATTGCTGCCAAACATGAATGTCACTACGCTCTTTGGGAGCCCGTTGCCGCTGAAGCCTTCGTTGTCCTTGCTAGGTTGACTTTTGCAAAATATCTTGGATGGGAAACCATACACATTGAATCGGATTGCCTCACCATCATCAACACTATCAGGAATAATGAGGGGGGCCTCCAATCTTTTGGACTCCTAATCCGGAAAATCCAGTCCCTCAGTCAAAGATTCACAGCATGCACCTTTTCTTTCATCAAAAGGGAAGGAAATGAAGCATCCCATCACCTTGATTCTTTTAGATCTTCCGTTGCGTAGCACCTCTGGCTTGACCATTTCCCTTCTTGGTTGCATGAGATTATAACTGCTGATTTTCATGATTAATATATCATTTTCCTTTGTCAAAAAAAATTAATTAGTATTAATTCCTTGAATATATATTTTTGAATGATAATTAAATTGTTAAATATACTTACTTAATATGAGATTCATTCATTTTAAAATAATAAGTAAAATTTAAAATTTTGAAATTATAAACAAATAATTAAATGAGTCAAAAATATTCAGACGTGTATTTCAAATTATAACCAGGAACATTATGATAATATGTTTAAAAAATAAATGTGTGTAAATTTTGTACAACTAATCAGTTATTTCATGGTGCCTAGTGTTCTTTTTCCCTTTGGAGCAAAGAAACAAAGTATTGAAGTTTCTCACCATTCAAGTCGAGCACTCTATCTCATCTACCAAGATGTGTCATAACATCCTCCATCAATTTTGATGGTTGGTGATGTGGGTTTGATTTGATAAATTTTTATCACATCTATTTTAGGGATTTATTGAGTTTTTAATGTTGGAGAGATTTGGGCCAGCTGCCTATCGGTTGCAGTTACCTCAGAGGTACTGGGCTATGCACGACGTCTTCCACGTTTCTCAGATCCGACGTTACTTTTCAGACCTGTCTCGTGTCTTTCAACCTGAGGAGGTTGAACTTAAAGCAGATGCATCGTTTGAGGAGCATCCTATCCAGATTGGTGATCGCAGTACGAAAGTTCTCTGTGGCCGATCTGTTCCTCTGGTACGAGTGTTATGGCATCACGAGCGAGTATATGACGAGTCTTGGTAAAGGGAGGCTGATGTGCGATCGCAGTGGCCGGATCTGTTCGGGATTTCTTCTTCTACGCCTCGCTAGGGAAATTCAGGAACGAATTTCTTTAAGGGGGGGAGTTTGTAAGAACCCGGACCTTCTTTTCAGGTATTTTTTTCCTTTTTCTAGAGTTTTTTAGAAAAGAGGAGTTTCTGGAAATTTTTGAAGTACACGTCGTGTAATTCCTTGCCGCGTGAGGCTGTGTGTTGGCCGTGTCCGGGCCACACACACGGCCATGTAGGGGTGATGTGGAGGCTGCTTAAATCGGAGTACAAAAAAGGCTAGTACACGCCATGTGCTCCAAAAGTACACGTCGTGTACTTTTTTTTTCATTAAACACACCGGGCTCGCGTCTAATCACCAGAGGTGTCTTCTTCTAGATCTCACTCGACCGAGAGATGTCGTACGGTCGTGGAACTTCTACGAGCCCCCAAGCCTTCGTCTGTTCTCCAAATCGACCACCGTCAATTGCGTTGGAACTACAACGGTAATTTCTTCCTTCTTCTAGAGCATCGTTTTCCAATTCTTCCTCTTTTTCAATTTATCGTGGGTTGAACGTTTCGTGCATTTTCGTAGATCTACGAAGTTCTAAGAAGATTCAAGCCTTGTGGTTCAAGTATATCGATCACCTAGCATCAAGGTAGGTGGTTTGTGCCTTTCCATTCAAAATCCTTGAGTATTATGTGCAAATTCCACCAATACCCTTGAATGGGGTATTGCGTGTTTACTGTTTTACCCCAGTTGTTTTCCTGCCTTGCTTGTATACTTTTGTAGAGGTAATTTGGTGATGTATAAGGATAATTTCTATGCTTGGATGTTTTGCCCATGCCTTGTGCTATTTACGACCTTTTGGTCTTGTTCATCCTATTGGTCGTTATACCTGCTTTCCATGCCTTGTGACCGTAAGATGGAGTATTGTTCCCTGACATGCTTGAGATGTTGTAGACTGGTTAGCCAAGTAGCTCTGTAGGTTTACTTTGGCCATATAGAATTATTATGCACTGACTGGCACAGGGCCGTGAGAACCTGGTGCTATAGACTATAAGGGGATAGACTGAGTGAGCTTTCTCAGAGAGTCTTGGACATTATAGACTTTAGGGGATAGACCGAGTGAGCTTCCTAGAGAGTCTTGGATATTATAGACTACAGGAGGATAGACCGAGTGAGCTTCCTCAGAGAGTCTTGAGTTATTATAGACTATAAGAGGATAGACCGAGTGAGCTTCCTCAAAGAGTCTTTGTTTTGTTTAAATTTCCTTATACCATTCCAGGATATAGGAGGAATTGACCGAGTGAGCTTCCTCAGAGAGTATGTGATAGACCTGAGGCTATAAGAGGAATTAACCGAGTGAGCTTCCTCAGAGAGTCTCTAGACCTTGGGGATATAAGGGGAATTGACCGCGTGATCTTCCTCAGAGAGTCCCTGACTACCCTAAACTATAAGGGGAATTGACTGGGTGTACTTCCTCAGAGAGTCTATAATTTCGTATGACCAAACTAGAGGGGTTAGGCTGAGTGTACTGCCCAGAGGGTTGTTGGAACTTCTTGGATAGGACCAGAGGGGATGGCTGTGAGTACTTCCCAGAGGGTTTCCTGTTTTTTGTTAGCTGTTTGCTTCCTTGTTGCTTGTTGACCTGCGGATTGTTTACTGTTGTGAATTACTGTATACTGCTCACTATTTACTATTTACTGTACTTTACCTGCCATATACTCACTGACTGTTAGGCAAAGATCTTCGGGTGGTTGTCTACTGGTATTTAGTCTCACACCTTGTTTGGGTCATGCTTTTGGGCCCAAACAGATTATATTGTTGCAGGTATAGATAATGGCAAGCGCCCTTCTACTTCAGGTACTTGACTTGCTGTGAAGCTGGAGAGCATGGGACCAAGTTATGGTTTGCGATGCTGAGGAGTTATATGTTTACTTTTCTTTTGCACTTTGGTTAGCACTATTGTATTGCCAGCATTGTGACTTGTTTGGCTGTTTTCCTAGATATATGTATCATGCATCATTTCATATATATATATGTATGCTCCAGTTGTTTATTGTTTTAGTATTCTGTTGTTTACTGTTGTTGGATATTTACTACTTCCGCTATTGTATGTGTTATCTATTTCCGCTGTGTACTCTGCCAATGAGGGAATAGTTTCCCCACCATCACACCCAAGGCCCTCGCTGCTAGTGGGCAGCCTCTGGCGTTCGGGGAAATGCGGTTGAGGGCATGTGACCAACCGGGTATGTGGCACCTCTGGGTGGATTCCTGAACCGGGACGTTACACCGCCAGCGAAGAAGGTCGTGGTTGTAGCCGCGGTGGGTGAAGACGGTGGTCGACTCGGGTCGGCCACGGAAGGCGGAGCGGTGTGCCACGGCGCGCCGCCGAAGAGTGGGCCGCGACATATAGTTGTGGCAGATAGCGGCGGCAAATCGTGGCTAAAGGCGAGCGGCGTGCCGTCGCGCGCTGCTGAAGACGGCCGCGGCTCGGAAGCCGTGGCGGAAGGCCGGGACCCACACCCTGCAGGTCCCACGGGCGACCTGGCGACGCCACCGCTCCGACTCCAAACGGGGAACCCCCCCCCCCCCCCGTGCCAGCTAGGGTGGGCCCCGCTCCAGCGGGTCGCGCCTCCACCAGGTCGTGCCCCTCCGCGCGCTAGGCCGCGAGAGCCGAGCGGGCAGGGCCGCGCTAGCCTAGCAGGTCCCACCCCTCCGTGGGTTGGGTCGCGCCAGCCCAGTGGGCCGCACCGCCCAGGCGGGTCGGCCCGGTCCGCAGCCCAGCCCAACCGGGTCGACCGGGGCCAATTCGGGTCGGGCCGGGTCAGACCTGAATCGGGTCGGTTCGACCGGGATGGACTGAACCCGGACCCTTCTAGGCCCAATTTCGCTAAAAGAGCCATAACTTGTGAACCGGGCATCTGTTTGATGAACCGTCTACGGCACTGGGATCCTTGGAGTGAGACAGTCCTTTTGGTATACTCCACTTGAGTTTTAGAGAATGTTGGAGTATGGCCAGGTTGGATCGAACCTGAATCCAACCGGACCCTCTGTACTAAAACGCTTATAAGTCACAAACTGGGCGTCCGATTGACGCGTCGTCTGTCGCGTTGGAACCCTTACGACATGGCAGTTCTTTGGGGTACTTTTTCGTAGAACTTCGTGGTGGTTGAGGTATAACTGATGGCTTGAGGAGTTGATCTTCCCGGAATCAACTGTGGTTACTGCGGAATCTCGTGGCTGGCTGTAACATGAAGAAAGAACATCGATCCTATGTGGGTCAGCATCTATCGATCCTGTGTGGGTCAACAGCAGAGCCTCTCGACAGAATAAGATGATCTAGTTTTACGAATAATCATTTGCACTTCTGTACTTAAGTTATATACTTGGTGTGAGCTGAGTCTTTTACCTTCGTGGTGTTACCTTCGTGGAGTTACCTTTGTGGTACTTTTACCTTCATGGTGTTAGCTTCATGGTGTTACCTTTGTGGTATTTTTACCTTCGTGGTGTTACCTTCGTGGTGTTATCTTTGTGCTACTTTTACCTTCGTGGTGTTGCCTTCGTGGTGTTACTTTTGTGGTATTCTTCCCTCGTGGGTCAGTTGTGCAAATGGCTTAAAAGTTGGAGCCTTATGTTTCCTCATGTATGAAACGAGTATATTTTGATAACTTAGGTATATGTATGGGCATATACCTAAGCAGAGTTGATGACTACTGCTTCGTGCTTTGTGATTGAGGTCTTGATTTGTTGTTTTTCCTTTGTGGAACTCTGGGAGACCTTCGGGGGTCTCGGGGTTCCTACTGAGTATTGTTATACTCACCCATGCACGGGCTACACCTGCACCTTGCTGTGTCTGGTGAAGACGACGGACAACGTTGATCGAGGCTAAGGGAGTCAGGACTGGACAGTGCTCAGAGGTGGACCATTTGATGTGACGTGCCGCAATGACTACTGATCGTGAGTTGTACCTTCCCTTCAGGTAGGATCTTCGATGGACGTTCCAGGAGTTGTTTACTCTTTCAGTTGTACTTGTACTTTCCAGTTGGGCTTGTATTCCGGCCCCTTTACTTTCAGTACACTTTTTACTACAATAGTTTACTTCGTGGTTGCTTCTTGTTGTGTTCTTGGATTGTGTGTTTGTACGAGGATAAATGCAATATCTTCCCTTTATAGGGATACGCCTTTCTGGTGCTAGTCGTCAGCCTCTGGCCTATGGAAGGCGAGCTTGGGGTAGTCACGGCACAGGCCCCGAGGGACGGGTTGTGACATAATTACATATATGATTTACTTGTGTCCTTTTGTTACCCATTTATTAACAATTCTATGTTAAAGTCATGTTTCGGGTAACAACCATTTTGTTTTTCATATATGTTTTGATTTGTTGTTTTTTGGTCCTCTTACTTTGATCATGGTTCTATCATCTCCAGAATGTTAACCATGATATAAATATCATATATATTCAATATATATATATATATATATATATATAGAGTAATCCATAAAATTTAGTGATGAAAAATGAAATACACTATTTATGAAGGCAGTAGGTCATATGTACACATGAACATTGTTTCCATTTTTTTATCAGATTGTTATGTCGACCCGTCATCAATCAGGTTGTCATCCTTCGGGACGCTCTGCCATCTCGGCTAGCATCGGCTCCTTCCCGACTGAGGCTATATCTGGAGTGATCTCTTCACAGGGAGGAGGTTCCCTTGTGTGGAGGGTTCGAAAAGGTCACACCTAGGGATTCCCTTTTGAGAATAAAAGAAAGGTAAATGGCATATTATCATTCTATATTCATTGTTATGTCATATATTTAATATCTTTCATGTAAAGCGTGAACAAATCACATCGCTTTGTGAGACGGTAGTCTGTCGTACACACGAGCGACGTTATTGTATTCCCACAAAATGGAAAACATGAAGATATGTATGATATAATAATTCCATAAGTATAATAATATCATAAATATCATATATAAACAATAAATCCATCATTATGTCCAACCGTGAGAGGTGGTAATAAAAAAATGAATGACATTGGTTCGTGAGACGGTAGTTCGTTGTACACACGAACAATGATTTCGCAACTCATTTGATGGAAGTGGAGATGGTTGTAGATCATGCTCTTTAACATAACATCTCAGTATATGAAAGATATTATGGTTATTATATCGTCATGGTATAATAAGGATTAAAGGAGGTGGAGGAAGAAATAAAACAAAAACAATTGTTGATGAATGTTACCGCTTTTTTGTGTACCCTTCTTAGATTTGCACCAAAAGTTTTTATTGGTTGTCTTTCTGTCCAAACTAAGGCTTCTAGAAAGAGAGGATTGAAGTTGTGAATTGATTTGGGCAGGGTTTGACCGAACCAAAAAGTTTTGAAGGTGTGAAGAAGAGAATAGAGGGGTAGACTTTTATAAGTGGGTGAGAGGACACACTTGCTATTTTTGAAAAGAATTGAGTGATCTCACGTTTTTCACGTCACAAGGGTCCAAAATGGGTCATTCTCAAACCTTAGAGGTGGAATGGTTGAAATATGGTCAACCAATAGTTTTTAGACAAATGTATAGGTCATTTTTATTTTTATTTTTTTAGTTTAATCCCTCGGTAAAGTCATTTTTATCTTAACAACGGTAATTAATTTTTATTGTTTTCACTATTCGTTTTGGTTAAAAATTAAGTCGATCTTATTAGAAATATAAATTATGTTGATCTCAAATATGAAATGTCTTTTGTCAAATTTCATTCATAAAAGTGACAAAATTTAATTTAAAATTAATCATGTAGACGTGATGAGAAAGCGGATTTTTAAAGAAAAAAATATTATAAAGTTTACAAAGTTTATATATCAAAATTCGATATAAAATTAATTCGAATGACTTAAATTGGATTAATGGATGTATAATTGAACTAATATTACTTTAAAACCAATTAAAGTATAATTTAACTTCATAAATAAATTAAACTAAAATGCATTTTTCAATTAAAATTCAATAATTTTCACCGTTCATCAAAAAAATTAACTTTAAAAAAAAACTCAAAAATTCACCGTAAGATAATTTTGATGTGTTATTTTCAAAAATGAAGTTTTTTTTATCAAATTCATTTTTTAAAAGTATCTAAAATTAATTTTATTAATGTTTACAAAAAGAAACAAAAATCATTTTTTGAGAAAATAGTATTTTCCAAACTTATAAAAACTTTACCGAAAATTAAATATTTTTTATCAATATGTTTTTTATTCAAAACCATTATATATAATATTGAAAATATTATTATTTATCTCATTAAGTTTAACAGTTAGGTTATAATGATTGTGTTCGAATAACTATATTAATAATATATCATGGTTTTGTTAAAATTCAGTATTGTGTGTAACGCGACCTAATCCGATGTTGCGTGTAGCGCAAGTTTAACTTGGTGTTGTGTGAAACACTAACTTAAATTGATATTGGATGTAATATAAGATATCAAATAAATTTAATTTATTCGAGAGAGATTTACAAAACCTTGTGGTGTTGCATTTTTAACGTCGATAAATCAAATTTGTAACGGTTTTAAAAGCACGATTTGTAACAGTGTAAGTTTTTTTTTTATCAAATTTCTTAGTAGTCATTGCCCCTTTTGATTTAATTATCATCCATCTTGGCTCTTCCATCCCATTTCTATTTCCATTAAAATAATTTTCGTCAACATGGTCAAAGATTACTACCAAAATGTATCATAATATTAATCGAGTGTGCTAAAACAATTCAGTAAACTACATCAAAATATTAATTAGGTTTTGAATTTAATATGCTACCCTTTAAAACTCAATTAATCATCTATGCGCCACTAAAATTTCAATGAAGCGCTATATTAATCCTACTCTTTCAGATCACTCATTGCTTCCTGATTAATGATCAGGACATATAATTTTTTTTGTATCTTTTATTCTTTTTTCTAGACTAACGTAAGCTACAAAAAAAGAAAAAAGAAAAAAAAAGCATATTCAAGGGCAATAAGGTAATCACATATTGCCAGAAGCTCTGTTGGACATTATTATTGACAACAAAATTCTACAGGCCAACAGCAGACAGGTTTTACTTGTACAGTCTCGCCATGCTCTCGAGAACAGGCAGTGTCCATATTTTCGATTCCCCAAAACACCCTCTCCATTTCTCGATTTTTACATCACGTAACAAGCGTTAGGGTTCTCGTCACTGAACATCTGCGACGGCGGCGGGGGCTGCGCGGCGTAGGGCAGCAGGTGGTAGGTATCCACCGGCGGCACCGGTATTAGCGGCGGCGGAGCCATGTACGCCGGCGGAGGGTAAGTCTCCAATGGCGAGTAATACAGCGGTTCCCTGAAGTAGAAGTGAGGAGGCAGCGGGTCGCTGGAGTACTCGCTCCTCATGGCATTCAGCAGCGGCGCATCCTCATTGTCGTCTGCCGCCGGCGAGCTGCCGTCGCCTTCTTTGGTCCCCTGGCCATCCGCCGGCTCCGCTCCTTTCTTCTCCGCCGCATCCCCGGCGGACCCGCCGCCTTCCGCCGCTTCATCCTTCCCTTTGCCGTCGCCGCCTTCCTTCTTCTCAGATGCATCCTTCTCCACGATTATCGCGTGCTTCCCCGTCCTCTTATACACGAATTCCACGAGCTTCGCCGGATCGAAGATGCCTTTCACCGCCACCCGGGAGCTCTTCAGATCCGGCTCCGCCGAAGACACCCCTGATTCAAAAGACTGTCACCATGAATGTGGCCGGTGGGGCAAAGCAGTTTCTTACACCCCTAAAAATCAAAACAAAAGTATCTGCTGGTCTCCACAAAACATTCCCACTAAAAGAGATGGATGATCGAGTGATCCTGATTCACCCCCATCGCTCGCTTTACAGAGACGCGACAACGGAAAAGATGAAAAGGCCAAGGCCATAATTCTTTTCCAGGAAGCGAGCTCCGAGAATCACACGGGGATGGAGAATTACCCTTCATTTTCTTGATTCGCTTCTGGATTTCGTGAGCGCATGCCTCGCAATGCATGTGCACCCGGAGCACCACCGTGATCGGTGGCGGAGGCGGCTGCGCAAATCCAGGAAACCATCAGAGAGCCCAACGGGAAAAGATGAGAAAAAATGTTCAAGCTAAGAGGACAGGACAGACGAGCCAAACCTCTTCCTTCTTCTCCTCCATGGGTTTAGGCTTCTGTTTCTCGTCTTCTTTCTCGGGATCCTTGGAAGGAGGCTTGGGAATCGGAGACAGAAGATCGACCTGCAAATGGCTCTTCCTCTGCAACCTCTCCAGAACCCTCAACGGATCTGCCCTCTCCCCCTTCACCACGACCTTCTGCGCCTTGCAATCCGTCTGCACATCCTCGACGCCTGCACAAAACACATCACGTATCGAAAACACAAGACACGTAAAACAGAGAGCTATGCAGGATTTAAAGCAGGGCCATCTCCGACCTTCGAGGTGTCTGAGGCAGCGCCGGACCTTCCGTGCGCATCCTTCGCAATGCATGTTCACTTTAAGAAGGATCAACGGCGGCGGCGGCGGCGGGGGCGGGGGTGCATCCTTGGACTCCTTGCTCTCGTCGCCCGTCGGCTTCTGGGGCTTGTCCTCCTCGCCCGTATTCTTCTTCGCCGCCTCCTGCGGCTGCTCCGCTTCCCCCGCTGGTTTGCCCTCCCCTGGTTTATTCACCTCCGGCTTCATCTCTTCCTGGGAAGCCCAACCAGGAGTGAAACAGAGCGTAAAAGAAACCACAAAAATAACAGAGATGCAGGAACGGAGGGAGGCAATTGTATCTGCAGAAGACCTTTCCCATTGGGCGGCTTCTGGAGCGGGACGTGGTGGTGGAGTGATCGGAAGGACGGTGTCACGTCGCAGTCGCACGCAGAGGGAGTGAACGTGGGTTGTTTGGAGAGCAAAATGTGATCCGGAACTCGAGAATTGTGGGGTGGACCAGGAGGGTGGTGGTGGGGATGGTGACGAAGGCGAGGATGGAGAATGATGATGAGAGAGGGAGGGGCGGCATCGCTCCGTTCGATAACGCCATTTATGAGCAGCCACCTCCTGCAGGTGCCCCGTCTCTGCAGCGACATTTGGCGTACTACGTACTTTCTCACAGCATCACCATTACTACTATATTGTATTAAGAAGTGTTGGATCAATGTTTTATCAACTTTTTTATATAATTATGATATTAAATTCGGAACCCGTAGGATTCGAGTATTAATTTGAGAGTATCCAAATCTGGAATCTAGTTGAATTAATTGTTGATAATTTATTAATTTGATATTTTATATATAATTTATAATATATAATATTTTATTTGTTTTGAGTTAACTTTATATCTCAAATCAGATGTAATTAAATCAATTAGTATTAATTCCTTGAATATATTTTCGAATGATAATTAAATTATTAAATATACTTATTTAATATGAGATTCATTCGTTTTAAAATAATAAGTAAAATTTAAAATTTTGGAATTATAAACAAATAATTAAATGAGTCAAAAATATTCAGACGTGCATTTCAAATTATAACAGGGAACATTATGATAATATGTTTAAAAAATAAATGTGTCAATTTTGTACAACTAATCAGTTATTTCAAATTTCATGGTGCCTAGTGTTCTTTTTCCCTTTGGAGCAAAGAAACAACGTATTGAAGTTTCTCATCATCGAGTGGAGCACTCCATCTCATCTACCAAGATGTGTCATAACATCCTCCGTCAATTTTGATGGTTGGTGATGCGGGTTTGATTTGATATATTTTTTTTCACCTATTTTAGGGATTTATTGACTTTTTAATGTTAAAATATACTTCAATTAAATAATTTTTGAACACTGACTTATTTGTTGTTGACTTTTTTTTTGAATATCTAGATGAAAGTGGGTAATTCTCGTGGTTAAATGATCAAATGGTCTAGCCCTTCATTTTTATTTGTGTTGAGAACTATTTTTCAAGTGATTTTGTTGGTTTCGACTTTTGGGTTTAATATTTTGAAATGTTTCATGTTTTTATATCGAACATTAATTGTTGGAACTCATTTTCGTTCACATTTTTAAGTTTATAATTCATGGTTCAATTCTATTGTGAAGTTTTTTTTTCATTTTCAATTGATAATTTTCACTAAAAATTGATTTTTGTGTGTTGAAGGTATCGACATTAGTAGGTGTGCATTGGGAAGGCACTGCATAATGGTCATTTAGATAACCACATAAAGGTTATTCACGAAGGTGCAGCAACTACAAAAGAGTACATCCATGGTTTTGGAGTTGCGTAAGGGTTGTCGCACACTTCTTAAGTCTTGTGTAAAGGTACCTTCATAGTTCAACCGTTGCGCTAAAGCATCCTATGTAAAGGTATCACCACAACTGGATGCTTGCATAAAGGCCATTAGCAAGCACGTCTAAATTATTTGGGAACTCAAGTCAATGCAAAATGCACTCACGTAAGGGTACCCTCGCATCTCAATAACACCACATTAAGGTCAAATGAGTCTTCTTAACAATACTGTGCAACATTTACTATAATGGTATGGCAATTCCTTCATTATTACAACAACAGTCAGGGGAGAAATACAAGAGAAGCCTTACACTATCAACAGAGAATAGCTCGGCGAGACTCAAACCCGAGACCTCACCAAGACCCCGTAGAGCCACTACCAACTGAGCTACACCCTAGGGGCACAATTCCTTCATCGATTAATAAAAGAATTCTTTTTGTTCATATTGACTATTTTATTATATTGCACAATGGAAGAACATAGAAAGACTACTTCAAAAAAAAAAAGAATATTACATGTAATAATGCCAATTACTATAACTAAAGCTAGTAAAGATATATAAAACCCAATGAATAGAGACCACACAATGATATACTCCATAGGATCAAATTCTACCAGGAAAATTACACCTACCATGAAAACTGCAAAAAGAAAAAGAAACGTTAAGAATATGATAGACATTATTAAAGGAATTTTAAAAACCTTTGGAAATAAAGTAGTAAATGTTGATGTTTGATGATATAAATATAGTAATTAATCAGAAGTGTGATTGTTAGAGTATGACCATTACATTACTATTACATGACTGTTGGTTAATATGATTGTTGGACAATATGACTGTTGGTAATTTAGTCATTATAAAGTGACTGTTAGAGTTATTTTATATTATGGGTAATGATAAGAGTTAATTGAATGCGAAAAGAAGAAACAATGACGTCAATCAAAATAATCATTTCACTTGTTAGTGCTAAGGAGGGAGGTAGTGTTTCAGTTAGTGCCTTAGAACCAACTAATTTTGTATTTAAGATTACATGCATATTCAAAGATGTGAATATTAATTTAAATATATTATCACATATTGATTGTTCTTCTCCATAACATTGATATGATAATTGATGGGTTTTGTATGATCATCATATGACCATATGCAGCAGAAGACAACCCAAACACAGACAAATTTATCTTCAAGAATAAATGTGAAGTTGCCAACGACAAAAGTCTCTATCTTTCTCGACGAAGGAGCATTCTTGATGACGATCACGAAGCGGTGAACAAAAGTACTCAACCTCCGGGGGGGGGGGGTATACCGTCCAATGGATCCATGATCATATCGCAAGGATACCCGAATGCTAAAAGGGTGTTAGTTTTAGAGTTGGTGTCCTAGAACCAACTATTTGTACTTTGATTACATGAATATTTGATATATTAAATATTAAATCAAACATCTTATTACATATTGTTCATTGTTCTACATGATCATAATGTAATAATGTCCTAGAGTATTTGATTCATTGATAAGGTCATAATAGTTCTCCACTATGATGAAAACCTTGAATTATTATGACAATATTTTTAATATAGTTATGAGGTTGGATAACATACGATGATGAGACACATAGTATATAGACCATCAAGTGTGAGTACTCGCAAGCAGATGATATTTCTTCTCACGAAGTTCGCACTTGATAATCTCCGAGACGGGAGATTATGAGAACAGACATGCCAGTAGGAATTCCGAATGTTTTGGTGTCATCAGATATTTCTATCTGCGAGCGTGTGTAATGGTCCTTATACTTTATGATTATCATTAATGCATGTAACAACACGCGCACTTAGATTTGATGACAAAAACCGTCACGTCATATGTTGGCGGGAAGTAGGGTACGTTGGGTGCGTCACGAATGACATGTTATTAATGGATAAGTCAAGAAAAATTTTTCCCCTTCCATATTTATGAAAGTTGATATCCTGACACTTTGATTGAAATAGAACTGTCGCCCTAAATTTCATGACCATGGTGTAACGAGTTTATTTTAGATAGTCAAAGAATGATGTATCAAACATATAAGTTGATGACACCATCATGCAACCTGCTTGATGAAATTATGTGACAAAGAGATTATATTACACAACGAGCGTTCGTATGTAGTCATCATCATTGCAGTTTTATGCTCTTTCTCTTGAGTATCTTGACTCGTTGCTAGACAGTAATCTTGGACTTTAGGCAAACCCACCTAATGTCAACGAGAAAGAATAATAGAGGGTCACATACTAAGTGTTTCTGGTGGTTTCGATTAAATTTTATTTGAATATTAATTAATGGAATAAAAATTATTCTCAAGACCGAAGAATAATTTTATTTAAGTTGTATTGATCGCATAAATTAAATAAATATTCATTCACTGGATTGTGAATAAAAATATATTTATTTATTTTATTGAATATTTAATAAATATTTATTTACTAGATTGTGAATAAAATATTTATTTAAGAGAATAAAATATTTATTCGGGTGTTCAATAAATACAAGAGGAGTTCGAACGGACCAAGACCGTGTCCGATGATAAAATAATTATTTACAAGTCGGTAAATATTATTTATCCATTTTGCGCAAGTTGGCGCACCAAAAAATAATAACTGCTATTATTATTATGTGGCATGAGATTTATTTAATGGTTATAATTAAATTTAATGGGTGCTATGTAATTAAATTTTGTAATCAAAATCTCAGCTCTACAAATAAACGACTATGTCTATTGTGTAATTCATTTGAAACTAATTTCAAGATTGAGTATAAAGAATTGTTGCGCACAACGAATTCTCTATCGACTCCTCCTCTCTCCCTCTCAAGAACGAGAAACCCAAGAGGGAATTTCTTCAAGACCGAAGAACGAGCGTTCAAGAACAAACAACGCAAGGCATTTGATTCACCGCGCTAGCATTCGAAGAATGAGTGACGTTACTCAGAGACCATTGAAACACGTGTGGATCACCGATAGAGGGATCCTACCCTTGGATCCTCACAAACGCAATGAAGGCAATCCGGAAGGGCCGTTTCAGATGATCAACAATTATCAACGAAGAAAGTTCATAAGCTCAGATATTTATTTCTTTAGATATTAAATAAATTAATTATAAATTTGACGGAAAAAATCCCTGATATTGGTTTCCGACAATGATTATTAAAATAAATGTTAATATATCATCCACCAACGCATGCTTCCGCTTTGCCCAGAACCAACAAGTGGTATCAGAGCGGTCATGTTTAAATTTATAATTATTTATTTGATTGTTGATCTATGTGCAATTGTGGTTAGATTTTATTTCATGTTATTCGTTCTTTAATCCGATTTGAATTAACATGTTATCAATATATTAATCATGTTCGTTTAGTGTTTCATTTTCTTAAAGGTTTAAGAACAAATGAAGAATGACCAGAGATGCCATCAGGAAGTGCCAAATCATTGGCCGGTAAAACTGGGTTACACACCGTGCGGCCGAAGCATATGTTGTATACCTATGTGCATTGTATCTAGATGCACCGAGTGATTTATTACACATATTGCTTTTATTGCACACCGCGTGTTGACCAGGCCAACCTGACACACGACAAGCGGATACAGAGTGTAATTGGCATGTACACACCATGTAGTCTGACTGAGTCAACACACCGAAGCCCCAGGCGTGTGACTTGGATATACGGCAACTGAGATACATGGAGTGTAGCTTCAGGTACACATTGTGTAATCTCCCATTAATGAACAAAATTAAAATTACATTAAATTTGAAATTGCACCATTAAAACCTTATTTTTTGAATAGCACACCATTGTGTATTTGACAATTTAATAATGGTTTTAAAGAATTTTAAATTCTTAGTCAATTTATTATAATTAATATGTCACTATTGGTTCTGCCGTTTATTTTCCATGAATTCCATTAATGATGGGTATCTCTAAATAAGATCGGATTATCATTTAGATGAAAGAGAATTAATTAATTAATGCAACACGTTTATCTTAAATAATAAAAATAAAGAATAATAAAATAAATGCTAGCCATTTACTTTTGTGTATTTGTTGCATGTGTGACTGTTCATGAGCGTGACCAAGACCTATGTATGTGTTGAAATTTATTTAATTAATGTTATTGCATGTTTTTTCAATTATTTAATATTAAATTAAGAGATAGCCTGCGAGTCATCTCTCCCTCTATTATTATGTAGGACTTGCGTATCCAATGATATTTATGTGATTCCATTTAACCAATTCACTGGTTCCACTCACTTGTGTGTGAGTAATAAATATTTATAATTAATGCAACATCCCAAGGCGCATGGGGACAGTTCAAGACAGAAACATAATGACGCCAACTCGGTGATACATAGGTGGACACGTGGAATGTTCTAGCTCATGCCAATTTCAACATAAGGAGTTATTTCCCCTAGGTCATAGGTTGATTTAATGTCCGCTCATTAAATCAACCATTAGATAATATCATAATTGTGTCATTTAATTAATTAATTATTTTCTATCTAATGCATTAAAATTATATTTATTGATGCAAGATCATAATCATATAAATGAATGATTTAATATGCACAGACAAAATTTAAATAAAACTGATTATGCGTAAATGTTTTATCCAAACATGGTTAATTAATTAAATAAACATCCACTTAAAAATTAACAAGACATGTAAAGGATAAAACAAGATAAAAAATTTATGCATAATAAAATCCCTCAATCTAATATTAAGTCAGACTAAGCCTTTCGTTACTTGATTAGGAACAAAACTCAATAGAACTATATGTTTGACTAACCCTTATTAGGACACTTACTTTTATAAGGGGAGTTCTTATGAAAGTTTTGGGTTGACTTAACCATTTTACATCAATAGGAGTATTCCTTGCTAGACTTGGTGTAATTTGGAGGCAAGTGTTGAGAAAATCCAAGTCAGGATTTCTGGATTGGGAAGTCCACTCAATGGATCAAGGAGCTTCAAGCCCGCAGTTGGCAAAAACTTGCCTACCTAAATACCTTCAAAATAGCTTAACCAACCCTTGTTGGCGTTATGTGAAGGGGAATATGGATCCTTTCCACTTGAATGTCCTAACAACTAGACATTCCAAATTCAATGATGAGGGATACTGGGACTTGATAAAATAGTGGGAGATTTAATAAAATTAATTAATTTATTATTTCTCACAAAATTTGTAATCAAGAAAAGTACTAATAATCTGCTTCTTTTAATTATAGAATAAAATGAAAAGCTCATCATCCACACTATCTATACAATAAATATTGGATAAAGACAATCTTCTCATCGACAATAACTTCCAAGAGTGGTTTAGACACCTTCAGGTTGTTCTACGCCATGAACGAAAATCTTACGTGCTAGAATCCTCAATGCCTGATCCGCCTACTCAAGAGACAAGTGATGAAGAGTTCATAGTCTACAAAAAACATATGAATGACATGGTCAACGTTCAATTTTTGATGCTTTCATCTATGTCTAGTGAACTCATGAAGTCTCACGAAAACATGAATGTGTATAACATGCTTGAGCACCTCCGTAGTCTTTACCAGGAGAGAGCTAGATAGGAATGGTTTGAGATTTCCAAGGCGCCCTTTTAGAGTAAGCTTGGAGAGGGTTCCCCAACTGGGCCTCAGGTAGTCAATCTCATTGGCTACATTGAGTGCCTATAGGTTTTAGGGTTTAAATTCCATGAAGAATTGGACACTGATCTCATTCTGGCATCACTCCCTTAGAGATTCTCTAGTTTTGTTGTGAATTTTAATATTAACAACATTGAGAAGTCTCTTCCAGATATTCTTATCATCCTTCTCCAAGTAGATAAAGATGTGAATCACGAAAAACCTTTTATCCTTAGGGCGAACAAACGAAAAAGGGAAAGAAAAGAGATTTAATCCCAAATCTTCTTTACGCCCTTCCAAGAAGAAGAAGATCAAAGGAGATGTGTGGGAATAGGATGTTGTCTGTTTCGCATGTGGCAAGAAGGGCCACTAGAAGAAAAATTACACCTAGCTAAAGAAGAAAGGGGGAGCTTTAGGTGTGTTTGTTATCAAGTGCAATTTATTTATTTCTACAAATTGGGTATTAGATACAGCTTGTGGTGTTCACATATGTATTCAAATATAGGATCAAGTAGATTCAGAAAAATTGAACGAGGGGAGGTATATCTACGAGCAGCCAACAAAGCTAAACTTACCACTATTGCTATCAGGGACTACCACCTCACATTACCGACTGGAATGTTCTTGGTTTTAAAGGGTTGTTATTATGCGCCTTCAGTTACCAAAAACATTATTTTTGTATCCAGACTAGATATAGATGGATTCATTTTCAAATTTGGAAATAAATGTTACTTTTTTTATAAAGATAGCATTTTTTATGGTAAGGCACATTTACATAACAATATTTACGTGTTGGATCACATGAACCAAGTAATGACAATCGATAACGAAGTTACTTCACATGACTCATACCACACTGAACTTTGGCAACATCGGCTAGGTCATGTAAATGAAAAACGCTTGAAAAAATTACATCAAGATGGATATTTAGATTCTTTCGAACTAAAAACACTTGGTGTATGTCACACATGTTTACAAGGCAAAATGACTAAAGCCTCATTTAATGGGAAAAGTAAAAGGGATAAAGATCTTCTTGAATTAGTTCATACCGATGCGTGTGGACCATTTCTTATTGAAGAAAGGGGTGGGTACTCATACTTCATAACTTTTACTGATGATTTTAGTAGATAGGGATATATTTACTTAATGAGGTATAAGTTAGATTATTTTGATAAATTCACAGAATACAAGAATGAAGTTGAGAAACAGATTGGTAGGAAGATTAAGAAACTCCACTCAGATCGAGGTGGAGAATATCTTAATAAATAATTCATTGATTACTTATGGGAGTCTGAGATCCTATCCTAACTCACTTCTCCTTACACACCTTAGTGGAATGGTGTAATCAAAAGGAGGAACCACACCTTGTTGGACATGATGAGATCAATTATGAGTCATGAAAGTCTTCTATTATCCTTTTGGGGATATGCACTAAAAACACCAAAAAACATACTAAATCAAGTACTAACTAAATTGATAAATGGTATTTCATATGAATTTTGGAGGGGAAGAAAAACCATGTTATCTAATTTGCATGTGTGGGGAAGCGAAACATTTGTTAAGGACTCTTCAGGTAATAAACTTTAACCCCAAGGCACAAAGTGTACCTTTATAGGATATCCCAAGGAAATAAGGGGATATCACATATATGACCCCTCATATAAAAAGGTTATGGTGGAAAGACATGCCATATTACTTGAGAGGGAGCAAACATCCAAAAGAGATAGTGGGAGCGAGATAAACTTCGATGAAGTTGAGGATCAAGGCACACAAGAGTTGGTACAAGATCAGATTCCACAAATCCCCATGGAAGAAGAAATTGTTCCAGAGACACAAGAACTGCGTAGGAGTACAAGAGAGGTTAGAGAACCAGAATGATATGGTTTTCTAGTAACTAAGGATGGTGGCTCATTATTAGTTGATAATAATGATCCTCTAACCTATAAGGAAGCAATAAGTGGCACATATGTTTTCCAAGTGGCAAGAAGCCATGAATTCTAAAATAGATTCCATGTACCAAAGCCAAGTCTAAATTTTGGTAGATCCTCTAGTGGATGTAAAGCCTGTTGGTTGCAAATGGGTATTCAAGAAGAAACTGAAATGACATGTTAGTACCTATAAGGAATGACTGGTTTCAAAAGGGTTTAAACAATGTCAAGGTATTGACTACGTTGAAACCTTTTCACCAATTACAATGTTGAAATCCATCAGAATTCTACTTGATATTGTCACAACCCGTCCCCCAGGGTCTGTGCCGTGACTACCCCAAGCCCGCCTCCCGAAGGCCAGGAGCTAGCGACTAGCGCCGAAGGCGTCAACCTGCAAGTGGGAGGCATTATCCTGGATACCTATACGCACACACATGCCCAACCAAGTCCCAACTCACAAAAGGGAAACATCATACCACTGAATAAACTGAGTGCAAGTACAGCTGAAAGAAAGTGGGCCAGAATACAAACCCAAGAAGAAGTACTGTAAACCGTAAAGTATGAAAAGTGATCTGATGGACATCTGTAGTAAACCCCACCTGATCATGAGAGTAGTGAAGATACTGGAAGTCGAAGTAGTACGTCATGTCCGCCCGTACCTACTGGGCCCCGCCTGGTCCTAGGCCACTAAGTCCACTGTTGTAGCATCCGTCCGTCCCGTCTTCCTAAGCACCCCTGTCGAAATGTCGGTCATCTGCACCAGACACAACACGTGCGGGCGAAGCCCATTCAGGGGTGAGTAACACAGTACTCAGTAGGGACCCCAAAACAAAAAGAAAGAACACACAATAATTCCTCAAAGTAAATCACGAAACACAAGGCAACTCACACTAGGTATATTCTAGGGTAGTAACAATAGCATCGTTAGTCACAAACGTCGAACTCCTCGACCGCTGGAGAACTCCTCCTCTATCGAGTATAGTGGGCCTATCTGGTTACACAGAGCCGCTTCCTATGTTGGCCAAACTGAGGTACTCATCCAGTCGAGTACCATGGGTATGTCGGGTCATACAAAGCCACTCCCTACCATGGGCCTGCTGGGTCACACTGAGCTGCTTCCCACTGGGCCATCCATGAGCAGTCTTCAGGTCTCAGCCAACCATAGGGTTTCGTACGTAGCACATTTGTAAGAACCTCTCATCAATTCATTCTTCTCATATCAGTGTCTATGTAAGTCACCATAAATCATTCCGAAATATCCACCTCCTTAATAGGGTCCCAACGTTGTAAACGACCTGTCAATCAGATGCACAGTTTGCAAGATACATATGTTTTAGTAACCAGAAGGCCGATTGCGATGTGGCTTGGTCTGACCCAGTCAGACTGACCCGACCAACCTGACTCGGGGGTTCCACAAACCCTGGTTCATTCTGATGGACCTGACCTGACCTGGTGTGGGTCGGGGTCGGTCTGGTCTGGCCTGGCCAGTGGGCCAGGCCCAATAGATCTCGCTGGACCCGATCCGATTGGCCGAGGGTCCAGCCTGCTGAGTCGCTAGATGACACGGCCTAGTCCGGCCCAGCCCGAAGAGGGCACGGGTCTAGCCCACTGGCACGGTCCAGCCCGACCAGGTGAGTCGCGGGTCCAGCCCGCTAGGGGTTCGCGGCTCATTTGCAGGAGGCAGACTGGTCCGCCTCGCTGGATGTGGCCGAGAGCTACGGCCATGCCCCGCCATCGCCCTGTGGGTCGCCTCCTTTGCTGCGGTCAAGTAACTGTGGCCTGTCACGCGGGACATGGCTTGGTGCCACGTCCTCTATATTCCAACACGGTCAAGCGACCGCGTCCACCGCCTCCAGCCATCGGCTTCTCCTGCTGCGCTGCAACCCGATCTGGCCACAAACTTTCATCTGATGTGCCTCCTCCCACCCACGACCGCCACCATGGGCCACCGTTGGCAATCGCCGGTGCCACTGCCGGCACTGACAGATTCTTCTGCAGACCACCAGATCCGCACTGGTGGTCTGTTCTTCGTGCCACTTGCACCTTCATTTTCTGAGGACCATCCTCTTCACCACGATAGTCTCAAAACTGCCTTACTATTGATTCAAAAGTTTATCCATGAAGAACACCCACGATGAAGGGGCTCGGGCCTTGTTCGTGTCGGCCTGAGCCCTCTGCATTAGAAGTTTACAAAACAAGGGAGGTTCAGAGATTTTAATTTGAACAACAAAGACAATTAAATCTAGTATAAAGAAACCCCAAAGAAGTCACCCTCCGATGAGAACGCACGATTCACGGATTAAACTGTTCGTGGGTTAATCCGCGTTCATCATTTTTTTAGAAAAGGAATGGGTAAGAAAATTTAAAATTAAACACCCCTACCTCTTATGATGTCTGATTCCACGACGTTCATCCTCGAGGGATTTAAGATGTTGACATCACTTCTTTTCTCCAATCTTTGAAAGACGTGATGAAGAAGATGAAGTTCCACCGTCGTTCTTCGTTCTTTGCTGGGGTGGAAGTTTGTCAGAGGTTTTCCAGAGAATACTTCTATTTCTTTGATCTATATTTTCCTAGCACGTCGAATTATAAATAGGAGAACGTCGCATCGTTCCCATTATGATGCGACATCGCGTCGTTACACTGTTTTATTTAAGAACCAGTGTTGCTGTTATGCGTCATTAAAGCGTCGTTACGCTGTGAGTTTAATGAGCCATTAATGATCCATTAATGATCCATTAATGAGACATTAATGAGACTCATTGATGTGCATCGTCGCCGCTCTATCGCTTCCCCATAGCTTCGCTGTCTTCCACTCCAATGTGAGAAAGAAAATAAAATAATTTATTTAAATTATTTTATTATTTTTCTCAAAAAGTCCGAAAAATAACTTTTCTGCTCGGTCTTTACCGGCCAAAGTTAAGTCATTTCTAGGTGAATCTCGATTTTCTGAATTCAATGGTGCCCTCATATTTTTGATCTGAGCGACGGTACCAAAGATAGAAAATCCCGCTCGCACGTTTACTGAATATACCTTAAAAAAAGTTCAAAATTTTGTTCCGGGCTCTTCGGACCTCGAAATTATGTGCTGTCAAATTTTGCAGTTTCAAAATAATTCCATATAAATAAAAAAATTTACACGAAAATTCCGAGATGTTACATTCTCCCCACCTTAGGTATTTACGTCCCTGAAATCCAAAATAACAACTAAACAAAAAGATGGGGGTATTGAGCATGAATCCGAGCCTCCCGCTCCCATGTGATCTCTTGGAGATTTCCGTGCCACCATCGGACGCGCACTAGAGGAATTGAACATCCGTGTAGGACCCACTCCTATTGATCCTCTATCTCCACTGGGAACTTCGCAAATGCCACCCCATCGTCAATGTCCAGCTCGCCCAGTCGATGACGTGCGAAGGATCATGCATGTACCTCCCCAGCTTCGACACATGGAAAAAATTATGCACCCAGTGCATATGTGGGGGAAGAGTTAGGTGGTACGCCACCTCGCCAACTCTACTCAGGATCTAAAAAGGACCAATTAACCTCAAAGATAACTTTCTTCCCCGACCAAATCTCTGCAATCCTCATCGGGGTGAGACCCGAAGGAACACATGATCTACCTCCTCGAACTCCAAGGGTCTCCGTCTCCTATCGACATAAGGCTCTTTCCCGCTCCGTGTAGTCCTCATCTTCTCC
Source organism: Viscum album (assembly GCA_963277665.1). NCBI lineage: Eukaryota > Viridiplantae > Streptophyta > Magnoliopsida > Santalales > Viscaceae > Viscum > Viscum album. The sequence goes on along the minus strand of OY728151.1, from coordinate 1,778,944,230 downwards.
TGGATAATATGAACCTTCTCGGTGGTAGCCCGTACCTACTCTGGACCCATGAGTGCCAACTCCCCTTGGTCTGTCCAGCATATGGGTGATCTGCAAGGCCACCCATACGAGGCCTCAAACGATGCCATGACAATGGTGGAGTGATAGCTATTTTTGTATGAAAACTACACCAGTGGAAGGTGGTCCTCCCAACCATGACCAAAGTCAAGGATGCAAGCACGAAGCATTTCCTCTAAGGTATGTATGGTCTGCTCCATCTGACCATTCGTCTGGGGATGAAAAGTTGCGCTCAAGCGTAGCTGTGTCCCGAATGGCTCCTGTAATACCTTACAAAACCGGGATGTAAAACAGGAATCGCTATCTGAAACGATAGTCGAAGGCACCCCGTGAAGTCACACTATCTTCTGGACATAGAGGCGTCCCAAGCCCTCTGCCGTTCCCTGCTCCCGGATGGGTAGGAAGTGAGACGACTTGGTGAGTCGGTCAACGATCACCCAAATAGAGTCATGACCTCTAGAAATACGTGGTAACCCTGTCACAAAGTCCATCGAGATACCATCCCATTTCCACTTCAGTACCTCAAGTGGCTAAGTCAAGCCTGCTGAAACCTGGTGCTCGACCTTCATTTGCTGACAAGTGAGGTGTCGTGAAATAAACTTTACCACTACTTTCTTCATACTTGGCTACTAGTACTGATACTGGAGATCCTGGTACATATTTGCCACTCCAAGATGTACTGCCAAAGGGAAAGTATGGAACTCCCTCAATAACTCCTCCCGCAACGCCACTGGTAATAAGGTGCGCCCTTTGAAAAGGATGGTGTGCTCCCCACCTATCAAAAATCTATCAGGAGCCCATCCTGAGGATATATGAGCACGTCGGGCCTCGCAGTCAACATCTCCCAACTATGCCTCCCTGACTTACTGTACGAGTGGAGGAGTAATAAACATCAACTAGAGGTAAACAACTTCACTATCATTCACAAGGGATACCTGCATTGCGGCTAACTGCTATGTCTCCTCACTCAGCAGCTGCTACCCGATCCTCCTGCTGAGCGCGTCTTCCACCACATTCCCCTTTCCAGGAGTATAAACTATCTCAAAATCATAGTCCTTGAGGAACTCTAAAAATTTCTGCTGTCTCAGGTTTAGGTCCTTATAGGATAATATATACCTGAGACTCTTGTGGTTGGAGTAAACTGTAAACCGCTCGCCCATCAAGTAGTGTCGCCACATCTTCAATGAAAAGACCATTACTACTAACTCTAGGTCATGGGTCATGTAGTTCTGCTCATGCTACCTCAACTGTCATGAGCCATATGAGATCACCACTTTATTCTGAATTAGGACACAATCGAGCCTGATCCCTAATGCGTCGTAGTAAACTACATACCCGACGCCCTCCTATGGTAGTCTCAAGATGGGGGCACTAGTCAGTCTCCGCCTCAGCTCCTAGAAACTCTGCTAGCACTTATCCGTCCACACAAAGGGATATCCCTTCTGTGTTAATGCCGATAAGGGTGCTGCTACCTTGGAAAAGTCAGGCACAAATCTCTAATAGTAACCAGCTAGCCCCAAGAAGCTCCGCACCTCAGTCACACTCTTGGGAAGATCCCAAGAAAGAACTGCCTTTATATTTTCCAGATCTACTTCAACTCTTACCTCTGAGATGACGTATCCCAGAAAGTGGACCTCCTATATCCAGAACTGACACTTCGAGATCTTACCATAAAGCTGGTGCTCTTGGAGTGTATCTAGGACTATCTACAGGTGTGTAGCGCACTGCTCCTCCGACGTTGAATACACCAAGATGTCATTGATGAAGACTATGATGAACCGGTCGAGGTAGGGCTGAAGGATCCTATTCATGAGGCCCATGAACACTGTTGGGGCGTTGGTCATGCCAAAAGGCATCACCAGGAACTCATAGTGGCCATACTGTCACCTGAAGGCTATCTTCGGTACATCCTCATCCCGTACCCGAAGCTGGTGATATCCTGATTTGAGGTCTATCTTTGAGAACTACTTCGGTCCCTTTATCTAGTCAAAGAGGTCATAAATTCTCGGCAGTGGGTACTTGTTCTTCACAGTCTCCTGGTTCAAGTGCCAAAAGTCAATGCACAACCTCAAACTCCCATATGCCTTCTTGGAAAAAAGCACTGGGACTGCCCATGGTAAAATGCTGGGCCTTACAAAACCCTTCTCCTGCAAGTCCTCCATTTGTACCCTCATCTTTTGAAGCTCTGTGGGATCCATTCGATATGCTGGTGTGAATATCAGTGTCGTCCTGGGGTACAGGTTGATACAGAAGTCTACCTCTCTACGAGGAGGTATCCCTAGAACCTCATTAGGAAAAACATCCTCGTACTCGTCCACCACTACAGGTAAGCTTGGACTCCTCTCCTCCACTACACTAAGGGTGAAGGTAGCCAACTGGTGAGTGATCGGCTGCACCCTCCTTTGAGAAAGTCCGTCCTGCGCTGCAAGGGTTTCCTTCTCACCGGTGAAGGAAAACCTGGTCCCATCTTCATGGAAACACCGTACTGTACCCCCAAAACAGTAGATCTGAGCATGGACTGTGGATAACCATTCCATACCCAAGATGACATCATAAGGCCTCGATGATACTACTATGAGATCCCAACCAAAGCTCTAGCCTCCTAGGGTAAGCTCACACTGCCGACACTAGTGTGTAATCGCCAAATTATCTTTTGTAGGAGTCTCTAGACATAAGGATTGAGCTAACAACTCTAATGGAATCTCCGAGCTCCGAACGAGATAAGTGGTAAGGAAGGAGTGACTAACACCTGTGTCTATAAGTACTGTAACTGGGGTGGATAAGACACAAATTGTACCTCAGATCATCTCTGGAGTGCCATGGTCGTAAGCCTCTGCTACCTAGATCTGAGCTCGCCCCTGTCTGCATGCTCCCTGAGGTCAAGGTGGACCACTTGGGGGTGGTGGCGGTAACATCTCAAACCATTTCCCACCTCCTTCTGCTCAACCAACTCCCCTACCACGTCCGCCACCCTGCGGACCTCCTCGCTCGAGCTGATACCGCTGCCTTGGAAACTCCTCGACCGTTTGACGGTCATCTGTATGGCGATTTGGGCAGTCACATTCCATGTGTCCCTTCCCGCCACATGCGTAGCACTGCCTGGCTCCATATCGACTCCCTCCGTATTGGGAGCCCTTCACCATCGATTCCGAGTCCTAGGGTTGTCCTCTGAAAGACCCAGCCTACTTGGGCCCATGCATCTGCTGTCTGCTGCTTGCTGAAGACTCCGCCGCCTAGGGTCTGCTGGTAGCTCTAGTTGCAGGCACCTACTCCACCAAGAAACTCTCTATCAGAAGGGCTCACTCCAGCACCCCATCCTAGGTAGGGATGCCGAGAGACACAACCGAAGCCCTGATCTCCCACCCGAGTCCCTTCTCAAAGGCTTAAGCCCTGAAGAAAGGGTCTTGCACCATATTTTTGGAGTAGCAGGAAAGATATGTGAACCTCACTGAGTACTCAACCACCGTTATGATTTCCTGTTGTAGGTGAAGCAGCTCTTGGATGCGCATTGTGCGCAAGGTCACGGGAAAAAACTCCTCCCAGAAAAGCCTCTCAAAGTCAACCCAAGTGAGGGTCGCCTCATCATGAGTCTGGATGGTCAAATTCCACCATCTCCCTAGAAAGCCCTGTAGAAGGCTTGTTTCCAAGATCGCCATCTGGTCGGGCAGTGTCCTCACTAAGCAGAAGACCCGCATTACAACCTCTAGCTAGTCCTCAGTGACCTGAGGATCCATCTCTCACCTAAACCCAGGAGGTCTCTATATCTGAAACCCATATAGGGAACTGAGCCTACGAACATCCTCTACCAGAACCTCTGATGGTAGATGTTGGCCATCGAGTGGTGGTAGCACTGGTGCACCACCCGATGGGGTCATCTCTAGAACTGGTCCCTGAATGGACACCTTTTCGCTAGGCGGGCTTTCCTCACAACCTCGTATCAGGATCTTGGATGGTCATCCACGTGGAGGCATCCTGAGATAGATCAAGATGTACCACAGTTAGAAGGTTACACCTGATGAGTTGACTCTTATTAAAAAATAAAGAGACACTTATGCAACTAGTGTTTTCATGTATTGAGCTGAAAAAAAAAATTCAAGGACCTGGTGTATAGATACATCGGCCGCCGCACCAACATTGGACTCCCCGAATCTGAAAGTTGAAATCAAAACACTTACCACTGTTGCCCCAAAACAAAACATCAGACTTCCGGTCTTTTAGGGGGAACTCACCGCCCTTTGATACCACTTTGTCATGACCTGTCCCTTGGGGCCCGTACCGTGACTACCCCAAGCCCGCCTTCTGAAGGCCAGGGGCTGGAGACTAACTCCGAAGGCGTCAACTTGAAAGTGGGAGGAATTGTCTTGGATACCTATACGCACACACATGCCCAACCAAGTCTCAACTCAAAAAATGGAAACAACATACCACTAAATAAACTGAGTGCAAGTACAACTAAAAGAAAGTGGGACAGAATACAAACCCAAGAAGAAGTACTGAAAACTGTAAAGTACAAAAAGTGCTCTGATGAACATCTACAGTAAACCCCACCTGATCGTGAGAGTAGTGAAGCGATTGGAAGACAAAGTAGTACGCCTTACCCACCCAATCCTACTTGGTACCGCTTGGTCCTAGTCCACCAAGTCCACCATCGTAGTGTCCGTCTGTCCCGTCTCCCTGAGCACCCCCGTCGAAATGTCGGTCGTCTTCACCAGACATAACACGTGCGGGCGAAGCCCGTGTAGGGGTGAGTAACACAGTACTCAGTAGGGACCCAAAAAAAAACAACACACAGCAATTCCTCAAAGTAAAGCATTAAACACAAGGCAACTCACACTAGGTATATTCTAGGGTAGTAACAGTAGCATCGTCAGTCACAAACGTCGAACTCCTCGGCCGCTGGAGAACTCCTCCTTTATCGAGTACAGTGGGCCTGCCGGGTCACACATAGACACTTCCCACTAACCTTAAACTACTATGGTACTCATCCCTGATGAGTACCATGGGTATGCTGGGTCACACAGAGTCGTTCCCCACCATGGGCTTGCCGGGTCACACAGAGCTGCTTCCTACCTTGGCCGAACTGAGGTACTCATCCTGTCAAGTACCGTGGGTCTGTCGGGTCACATAGAGCTGCTCGCCACTGTGATCTTGCTAGGTTACATAGAACCGCTTCCCACTGGGATATCCTCGAGCAGTCTTTAGGTCTCAGCCAACCACATGGTTCCGTACATAGCGCGCTTGGGAGAACCTCTCCTTAAGCCATTCGTCGCTTCTCAGCATCCATGAAAGTCACCATAAAGCATGCTGAAAGATATGCCTCCTCGAGAGGGTCCCAATGCCGCAAAAGAACCATCAATCAGATGTACGATTAACATGATACAAGTGTTTTAGTAACTAGGGAACCAGTTGTGATGAGGCATGGTCCGACCCGGTCGGACCAACCTGACCAAACCGCCTCGGGGGTTCCACATACCCCGATTCATTTTGATGGACCCGACCTGACTTGGTGTGGGTTGGGGTCGGTCTGGTCTAGCCTGGCCAGTGGGCCAGGTCCAATAGGCCTCACTGGACCTGGTGCGATTGGCCGAGGGACCAGCCTGCCGAGTCGCCCGGCGACTCGGCCTAGTCCGGCCCGACCTGAAGAGGGCGCAGGTCTGGACCACCGGTGTGGGTCCAACCCACTATGTCACGAACCAGGCCGGGTCTCCATCCAACCCGGCGCCCGACCCGGTCCGCGACATGGATCAAGGGGCATTCCCGATCCCCATGGGCTGGCACCAGTGCCTGAGTATCAAAACATTACATGGGAATGATTTACCCAAAATAGTAAACACAACAAACAAAAAGATAGATAAAAAAAATTGAAAATTGACAACCAAATAGACCCTTGAACTAAATCCAAATTTAAAGGTTTAAAACATGAACCAACATCCAAAATAAATGACAACAAAAGAAACTAAAACTCTAACTCAAACCTCTAAGAAACAAGGGAGGAGCAACATCCACAAGCTACAACCACCAACCTGCACGAGCAGACCATCAACAACCCAAACCACCATCGCTAAGCACGATGCCTCAACCTGAAATACACAAAGGACAAAATCTACATACACCCAAAGGTGTATGTAGGGTGTGAGCCAAATGCCCACTAGGATACCACCCAATAAAAAGGTTCCATGCCATAACATCAAAATGATAATTTAACATGCTTATTTAAAACCATACTTTTTAAAATGCTTTTAAAGAAAACATTTAAAAACCGAAAGTAAAAAAAAAAAGAAAATAGTACTGGAAGAAAAATCATTTCACAAATAATACTTTAAAATGGAAGAGAAAAATACATAAATAACACGCACATACCCAAGTGGTCCTTTGTATGCCGATGGAAGGCACCACGTCATGAATAGTAGAGAAATGTGGGTAAATCCCCTAAGGTTTATCTAGCTCGAGTGGAACCCTAGAAGCTCATACCTCGATAAAAAGTAACCATAACAAATATCTATTCCCATGCACAAGATCCACTATTAAGAGAATCATCCATAACCTAGTGGTCCCCAACTTCATCATCATCATAGTTTAGTTAGTATTGTAAGCATCAAACTGGCTAAGTGAGACAGAGATGATACCACTCCGGATCACTAGCACACTAGTTCTAGTCTATGCACCTAGATACCCAGGGATTTACCTTGTTCTCAATCAAGTTAAACATTCACATAATAGATCACTTTCACATATCACAAACCAAAAAAAAAACATTACACAAAAAAGGCACCACTTGCATACACAAACACTATTTAAAAAACACACACACACACCAAAATACCTTTCCAAAATACATTTTCTGTTACTTAATCATTTCAAAAATCCCCATTTAGAAACACTCAAAGAAGAACATAATCAATTTTCACAACATATAAAACATTATTAAATAATAAAACAAAGGCTTACATAATAAACATACCCAATTCCAAGTAGGTAAAACCATTTTCAAACCACTTTCTCAACAAATTATTCTTAAAACTAGTTCCACACCACTTGCATAATTAAATGAACCATTTTCACCACTTATAAAACACCACCAAGTGACACAAGGAGGGTTTACACAAAAAACATGTCTCATTTTATGTAAACATGGTTCTTAAAAATCAAATGCACATTATAACCTTTCAAAAACAGAATTCACACAACAAACATAATCTAGAAAATTATTTACACAATTGAAAAACAAGACTGACACGCCCAAAATGATTCACTACTCATTGAAAATCCACATTGAAACATACACATTTCAAATACCCTTAAAAAAATAGTTCGCACCACCCAAAAAATCCCTAAAACCCATTTTGAAAACATTACACCAAAGCAACACAAAACATTGTCACTTCCTTAATCAAAATTTCAATTCTAATTAACAAACACACCAACCATTTTAAAAATACCATTAGCACCACAAAATGAAACTAAAGAACACATTTATAAACTCAAATAAGCACAATAAATTTATCAAATGATGATAAGAATTGGAACCACCGACTGGTATGTAGCAACTTTACGAAACAACCTGCAGACTTCCACTGCACACCACACACACTGCAAGCAAACAGAATAGGACCTTAAAACAAGTATTCAAACAAAACAGAGATTCCAAAACGACCCTTAATGAACCTCATACCTTCTGGAAGGAACAAAACTCAAAGGGGTAATGCATAAGAACTTAACTAGATGGGGACAGTGCACGCGGAAGGAGAATGGGGTGATTCGCTGGAGCTGCTCACCGAAATGAGGAGAATACTGGCTGTAAGGGGAGGCCGATGGGGCGGTGCTTCGAGACGGTTGGGGATCAGGCGAAGTGAGATGGCCGGGGGAGGGGTGCGCGATCACAGAAGGCCAAGGGGAATGAGTGGTGGGTGATTAGCTATAGAGGGAGCAGGATGCGGTGCGAGCGGCTGGTCGAGGGTGGTTGCGGATGACGCGAGAAGGCCAGACTGGGAGGGAGGCGGGTGGTCCGGCGGGTGGGTGGCGCGGCGGTGAAGCATGCGAGGCTAGAGAGCAGGTGAGGTTGGTCCACTAAGGGTGGGGGGAGGGTGCAGTGCGACAGGATTGCAGGGGGGAGAGGGAGATCGACGAGATTAGGGTAAAGGGGAGGGGAAGGAACCCTAACCCAAAAAAATAAATAAATAAATAAAATAAAAACAAAAACAAAAAATAAACCAATAATAATAATAATACTAATAATAATATTCTTAAACTAAAACCATAATAATAATAATAATATTATCATTAAAACACAATTTATTAAATTGTTAACACATTTTTCTCATTTTTTTATTTTTATTCTTCCACACATTTAATTTTATTTCATTATTATTAATTCATTTTATTTGGTTAGTTGAACAATGGCCGGGTCACACAGTGGACCTGGATAAGCTGTACAACCTCGCAATTATGCTTTGCCCATGCATCACATGCTTTCAAGCCTCGAAACACTCGTTTATCGACAAAAACACCAAATTCAACCGTGATTCAGCCCACACCTCGGCGGAACATTTTGAAGCCAAATAAAATAAAATAAAATAAAATAAAAGACATTAACTTATTTTAATATTAACATTAATAATAATTATTACAATATTAATAACAATTTAATTAAATTTTTTATATTCTTAACACTAATAATAATAATAATAATATTCTCAAACAATATTATTATTATTGTCATTAAGGCAATTTCTTAAATTTTATTAAAACTTATTATTTTTATTTCATCTTCATTTTATTGCACGTCATTATTCTATTATTACTTTATGTTTTAATTTATTTTTAAAACCAGGTAGGTCGCGCGGTCTCAGAACCGCGCCCTGCCCATGCGCCCGGTGATGCCAAACCAAAAACGTGCACTTTTCTCAACCAAACTCCAAAATTTTTAAACACTGGTTGACCCAAAACCCAACGAAAAATCACTAGGCCAGAAAATAATAAAATAAAATAAATTGAAAAAGATAGGGTGCGACACGCTAGGTACGGGTCCGGCCCGCTGGTGCGGTCTGGCCTACTGGGCTCGGGTCCGGCCCACTGGGCAGTAGGATCGGCCCGACCTGGTGAGCCATGGGTCCGGCCCGCTGGGGGTTCAATCCCCATACGGTCCACAAGAGGCAGACAATTCTGCCTCGCTGGACGCGGCCGGGAGCTGCGTCCGTGCCCCGCCATTGCCCCGCGGGTTGTCTCCTCCACTTTGGTCAAGAGACCGCGGCCTGTCACGTGGGACGCGGCTTAGTGCTGCATCCGATTCCCTCTGATGCGGTCAAGAGACCGTGTCCACCGCCTCTAGGTGTCGGCTTCTCCTACTGCGCTGTGGCCTGGTCCGACCACAACCTTTTGTCCGGTACTCCGTCATGGCACGCCGCCTCCCACCCGTAGTCACCACCGCAGGCCATCACTGGCAGTCGTTGGCACCGGCACGCCGACAGATTCTTCCACAGACCATTGGGTCCGCACCAATGGTCCATTCTTCGTGCCACATGCCCCTGCATTTTCTGGGGATCGTCCTCTCCACCGCGACGGTCTCAAAACTTCCTTGCCATCGATTCAAAAGTTTGGCCACGAAGAACACCTACGACGGAGGGGCTCAGGCCTTGTTCGTGTTGGCCCAGACCCTCCGCGTTAGAAGTTTACAAAACAAGGGAGGTCTGAGGATTTTAATTTGAACAATAAAGATAATTAAATCCCAGATAAAAAACCCCAAAGAAGTCACCCTACCACAAGAACGCATGGTCCGCGGATTAACCTATTCATGGGTTAATCTGCATTCTTCGTTTCTTTCAGAAAAGAAACATGTAAGAACTTTTAAAATTAAAAACCCCTACCTCTTTTGAAGTCCGATGACACAACATTCATCCTCGAGACATTTAATATGTTGACATCGCTTCTCAACTCCAATCTTCGAAAGTCGTGAGGAAGAAGACAAAGTTCTTCCGGTATTCTTCGTTCTTTGCTGGGGTGGAAGTCCGTCAGATGTTCGCCAGAGAATGCTCCAATTTCTTTAATCCATATTTTCCCATCACGTCGAATTATAAATAGGATCACTTCACAATGTTCCCATTATGATTCGACATCATGCCATTACGCTGTTTTATTTAAGAAACAACGTCGCTGTTACGTGTCATTAAAACGCCATTACACTGTGAGTTTAACAAGCCATCAATGAGGCTCATCGATTCACATCGTCGCTGCTCTATCACTTCCCCACAACGTCACTTTCCACCACTCCAAATTGAGAAAGAAAATACAATAATTCATTTAAATTATTTTATTATTTTTATCGAAAATTCCAAAAAATAACTTTTCCGCTTTGTCTTTGCCGATCGAAGTTAAGTCATTTCTAGACGAATCTCGGTGTTCTAAATTCAACGGTGCCCTCATATTTTTGATCCGAGTGATGATTCAAAATATATAATATCTCACTCACATGTTTACTAAACACACCTTAAAAAAATTTCAAAATTCTATTCCAGGCTCTCCGAACCTTAGAATTATGTGCCATCGAATTTCACGGTCTTAAAATAATTCAATATAAATAAAAAAAATTTAAATAGAAATTTTGAGATGTTACAACTATTACGGCTTACCATGACTATGAGATTTGGAAAATGAATGTCAAAACAGCCTTCCTTAATAGGAACCTTTAGTAAGATGTCTACATGAAAAAACCTGAAGGGTTTGTGACTCCAAAGTATTCCAATAAGATATGAAAGTTGCAAAAATACCTTTACAGATTAGAGAAAGCATCCAGGTCATGGAACATTAATTTTGATGAAGCCATAATAAAATTTGGTTTTATAAAGAACGAATGTGATCCTTGTGTCTAAAAACGGTTTAGTGGGAGTGGAGTTGTTTTCTTAATAGTACATGCTGGTGATATATTACTTATTGAAAACTAAATACCAGTATTACAGTCTGTCAAGGCATGGTTGAATAAATGATTTTCTATGAAAGACTTGGGAAAGGTATCATATATTCTTGGGATAAAGATCCATCATGATAGATCCAAGAGGTTGCTCAACCTAAGTCAAAGTACATACATTGTCAAGATACTAAAGAGATTCAGCATGGAACAATCCAAGAGGGGATTGTTGCCAACATCACATGGCATTCATCTTTCCAAGAAAATGTATCCTCTAGCCCATGAGGAAAGAAATAGAATGGAAAATATTCCATACACATCAAAAATTGGGTCAGTCATGTATGCTATGCTACGTACTAGGCTAGATGTTGCCTACACATTAAGTGAGGTAGACAGATATCAAGATGATCCAGGTGACTGCCATTGGATGGCAGTCAAGACTATCCTTAAGTATATGAGGTGTACTAAGGATATGTTTATGATTTATAGAGGAGATAAGGAACTATTCATCAGAGGATATGCAAATTCTAGTTTCTAGACTGATCAAGATGACATGAACAAACAGGATACATCTTCACTTTGAAAGGAGGTGTTGTGAGCTGGAAGAGCTCAAATTAGGTTGTAGTAAAATATTATACAGTAGAGTCCAAATATATTATAGCTTCTGTGGTATCTAAATAAGAATTTTGGATGCGAAATTTTGTCTAAGATCTTGATGTGGTACCTAGAATTAAAGATCCCATCACACTCTATTGTTATAATACTGCAACGGTGGATCTCACAAAAGATCCAAGGTCACATCAGCAGATGAAGCACATAATTAGGAAGTATCATCTCTTGAGGGATTTTTCTTAGAGAGGTGAAGTTGTAGTGAGTAATATTTCCATAGAAGACAATGTGGAATACCCCTTGACTAAAGCCTTGACTCAGTAGAAACTTGATTATCATGTGAGGTCTAGCGGATTGAAAGTCATAGGCAGTTGGCTCTAGTATAAGTGGGAGATTGTTAGATTTGGTGTCCTAGAACCATCTGTTTTTACTTTGATTACATGAATATTTGACATATTAAATATTAAATTAAACATCTTATTTCATATTGTTCATTGTTCTTCATGACGATAATGTAATAAAGTCCTAGAATATTTGTCGCATTGATAAGGTCATAGTAGTTCCACGTTATGATGAGAACCTTGAAGTGTTATGACAATATTCTTAATATAATTCTACAGTTGGATAATATACTATGATGAGACACATAGTATATAGACCGTCAGGTGCGAGTACTCGTAATAAGATTAGACTTCTTCTCATGAAGTTCGCACTTGGTAATTTCCAAGGTGGGAGATTATGAGAACAGACCCTCCAGTAAAAATTCCGTACATTTTGGTGTCATCATATATTCATATCTACGAGCGTGTGTAATGATCCTTAGACTTTAAGATTATCATTAATTCATGTCATGACTTGTTCACTTAGATTTTCTGACAAACACCATCATTACATATGTTGGTGGGAAGTAGGGTATGTTGGGTGAGTCACGAATGACATGTTATTAATGAATAAGTAAATAAAGGATTTATCCCTTCCATATTTATGTAAGTTGATATCTCATCCCTTTTGATTGAAATAGAACCATCACTCTAAATTCCATGGCCATGGTGTAACAAGAAGTTTATTTCAGATACTCAAAGAATGATGTATCAAGCATATAGGTTGATGACACCATCATGCAACCTTCTTGATGAGATTATGTGACAAAGAGATTATATTACACAGTGACAATTCGTATGTAGTTGTCATCATTGAGACTTTAAGTTCTTTCTCTTGGGTTCCTTGACCCTTTTCTAGATAGTAATCTTGAACTTTAGGCAAGCCCACCTAATGCCAATGAGAAAAAATCCTAGAGGGTCACACACTAAGTGTTTATGGTGGTCTCAATTAATTCTTATTTGAATTTAATTAATGGAATAAATATTATTCTCAAGACCGAGGAATAATTTTATTTAAGTTATATTGATCACATTAATTAAATAAATATTTATTCACCAGATTGAGAATAAAAATATATTTATTTATTTTATTGAATATTTAATAAATATTTATTTACTAGTTTGTGAATAAAATATTTATTTGGTTGTTCAATAAATACAATAGGAGTTCGAATGGACCAAGTATGTGTTTGATGATAAAATAATTATTTACGAGTCGGTAAATATTATTTACCCATTTTACACAATTTGGAACACCATAAAATAATAATACTATTATTATTATTATTATTATTATGTGGTATGAGATTTCATTAATCACTATAATTATATTTAATGGCTATTATGCAATTTAATTTTGTAACTGAAATCCCAATTCTATAAATAGACTACTACGTCTATTATGTAATTCATTCGAAACAAATTCCAAGATCGGGTATAGAGAATTGTTGCACACAACTAATTCTCTCTCAACTCCTCCTTCTCTCTCCCTCTTAAGAATAAGAAACCCAAGAAATAATTTCTTCAAGACTGAAGAACGAGCGATCAAGAACAAAAAATGAAAGACATTAAATTCTCCACACTAGCACCTGGAGAACGAGTGACATTTCTCAGAGACCATTGAATCATGTGTGGATCACCGATATAGGGATTCTACCCTTGGATCCTCGCAAATACAGCGAAGGAAATACGAAAGGTCCATTTTGGATGATTAAAGATCATCAACAAAGAAAGTTTGTAAGCCCAAATATTTATTTCTTTAGATATTAAATAAATAAATTATAAATTTTACGTGCAAGATCCCCACTCTTGGTTTTAGGAAACGATTATTAAAAGAAATTTTAATATATCACCCACCACCATAGGCTTCCACTACACCTGGAACCAACAGTTAGCACCTTCATCTCAGATGATGAACAATAGTATGAGACGAAGAAATAAATGAGATACTTTCTCACAATTTCATGTCTATAATATGAGGGATCACATAACTTTATATAGTCATCCATGACAAATTTTATTAAATGAAAATGCATCAAACATATTAATGTATCCATATACATTTATTCTCATAATTCATTGAATCCCATTCAATGAGTGGTCAAGTCAATTAATCCGTTAATAACGAGTTATAACTGATATTAAAACCGTTCGGGAGAAATAAATATATAACAAATATATATATTTATCTTGACATGTATTTAATACATGCATTATGATACATGCATGAAATTCATGTAATTAAATATACGATATATATATAATATCATATATATATAGTGCATATCTAACAATAATATCCTAGAGCATATGTCACGTTGAAAAGGGTATAGCAGTTCCCCACTAGGATTAGAACCTCTAAATGTTATGATGATATTCTTAAAACTAGTTCTATGGTTGGATAACATACTATGTAAGGGCACATAGTATATAGACAGTCAGGTGTGAGTACTCATAAGCGAATGAAGCTTCTTCTCATGAAGTTCATTCTTGGTAATTGTAACGACCCAAAATTTTATCAATGAGATTTCCCTTATTATGTTCATTTCATATAGCATAGATCACATAAAATCACATATAGAATATGATACAAACTTTATAAATGGATAATGAATGAAATTAGAGGTATTTCTAGAAGTTAAGGAATCTATACTGATGAAATAGTAACTTGACCTTATGAATAGTAATACGACCCTTTTGAATAGTAAATCAACCAAATGAATAGTAACCTCACCCATGAATGTATAAATAAAATTTAGGTCTCTTATAAATTAAGGAATGAAAGAATTATATCATAGAATAAGTAAGTGAATATTTTAAAAAATATTAATTAAGTGCTGGTATTTTTATAAGTCATAAATATTTAATTATAACTTTATAATTAATAAAATTATTTAAAAGAAAATTTATTTATATAAAATATATTCATAAATTATTATTTTTTCTTATTATTTTATCATAATTTTATGAGGCCTTAGTTAATTTTTGAAAGCATTATAAAATCAGTTATAAATTTAAAATATGTATTTTTTGAGTAAATGATGGTTTTGATTAAAAACTAAATTTATAATATTTAGAAAATAATTTTCATAAAATGGATTTCATTTTTTAATTCTACACATCGAAAAATGGTTAGGGTGAATTTTTAGGATTTTTCTAAAACACTTGAATTTTTGATGAGTAGTAAAATACAATAATTTACGATAAATATTAAATACATGAATTTTGAGTCATTGTTGATGCTAGGATGAGGTAAAAACCATTATTTATAACTCAAATACACTATTTACTGTATTTATTCACAATAATCAACACTATTTCATGTCTTGATCCAAAATAATAAACTAATGATTAAAATATTCAAAAACCACCCTTCTCTTCCATTATAAATATCACCCCTCACCACCACTTCTACTCACACCTATAAGACTTGAAACTTGTCAAATTTCTACTCATTACTCTCCAAAATCCTCTCCCCAACTTCTAAGAGCTCTTGGTCTTAACAAAAGACCAAAATAAATCCAATTAAGGAGGTTCTCAAGGAGGAGTATTCAAGAGGTAAAATCCTCTTCCTTTTCCTTTTAATTTCTTTTCAAGTTCTTTTCTTTTATTATTATATCCTCACCTACCCTATACAAATGAGAATGATAAATCCATTATAATATATACAATGTAATTATATCATTATAATGGAATATCCTTCCTCAAACTCCTTTATATCTCTCTTTTATTTTAAAAACAAAATCATCGTCTGTGAGGTGCCGATTTACAACCTTCGTGGACGACGAATTTTCATTATTAAATTTCTCCTTCAAGGATGGTAATGAAAACATTTTTATGGTTAAAAAACAATATAATATATGTATTAAAAGCTATTTAATGTTATATAACCAGTATATATACATAATATTAATTGATACGGTAAAACTAGTTTGTAATGATCGAAAAACCACCAAAATAATCTAAATGATTATCACTAATGTTTTATCAAATAATCATCCTAATACCATATAAAAAAATGAATTATATAAAAATTTAATATTATTAATGTTAATTAATATCATATAAATTCAATTTGGGAAAATTATACCCATTCCACATGAACTTCCATACTCATATACAAGTATACCGATTGTGAAAACCAAGAAAACGAATGCTACCGAGCGATAAAATTATATCTTATAACTCATCAAAAAGGCCATAAATGAACTTAATAAAATTATAATAAATAAAATAAATGTGTATAAGGTTATAAATTAATTAATTAATGGATTTAATTTTATTATCCAGGATGTTAAGGTCAAGTGAAGAACACATTCAAACATAAGGTAATGGTTTCTCCCCAAACCTCCATTTTTCATTCGGGATTACACTTTCTCTCTCTTTAACCCAATGAAATTCTTAATTTTTATTATGTAATAATAATAAATTATATGTTAATGTTCTATATATGTGTACCAATCAGAATCCTTCTTTATTTTATGGGGAGTTACATGTTTTATAAGGATCTTTCTCAACTCTTCAAGCCCGATTAAAGGGAACTTCCCGATTTCTTACCAATTTTCAAGTGCACTATATAATCCATTTTAAGCCACCATTATTTTTCTAAAATCAATATTTTTATTATGAAAAAACTATCTTAGTTCATTTCTTTTTTATTCAAATATTTTTCCAAAATAACACTTCTTTTTAAATTAAAAGAGTTACTCTCAAGAATTCTTTGATGACTTTATTAGAGTATTTTCATCTATTTCAACACCCCCTGTTGAATCTTAAGTTTTATTGGGATTAAAATTTTATGATATCATTTACTATATTTTATTAAATGTTTTATTATTAGTTTGATTTTGGATGTTATATATTTATACCATCCACTAAATTACTTATAATGATTTATGATTAAGTTTATGCTTGGGGAAAGTTATTTAAATTTTATATGTTAGTTTTGATATGAATGTATATATTGATTATGTTTCTCCCCTTTCATATGAGGAATTAATTGGACTTAGTAAGTGACAGGTGTGGCCCAATATATCCCCTAAATGCATCAGTAGGTCTCAGGAGACAAACTAGACTGATTTTGTACCCATTATGTAGGGTGTCTTGGCCAAGGCCTTGATGGTATGTTTATGATGTCCGTCATTATACATTCCATCATTTTGAAACAATTAATTGATATTCCATGTGATTATTTGACTAGTATAATATCCATGGTTATATTTTATTATGGAATTATTTAATCAGATTTTATTCCTTCCATATTATGCTCAAGATTATGTTTTAATGGCATGAGTACTTTTAGTTATTCACCATGCCTTATTATTTATGCTTTATCTATATTAATTACCCTTACTGAGCATATGATCTCACCCATTTATTATACTTTATTTTTCCCCAATATGAGAAGATGAATATTATGAATGACTTACAGAGATAATCTAGGATTTATGGATGTTTCCAAAGGAATCTCTATATTATATTTCCTTTTAAAGTTGTAATGTAAAACTTATGTTTGTATCTAGTTTTCCAAAAATACTAAACTGTTCGTAACTTTAGGATAAGAATTCCTTGAAATCATACCAATGTAATAAAGTAAGGCACTGACTCTAGGCTATTAGGGTCGGGTCTCAATAGTTGGTATCATAGGAATTTTATTAGAAACCTCAGAAACTAGATTTAGAAAACATATATTAAGGAACATAACCCTAAGACATACTTTTAGGATAAGAATAGAAGAACATACTATAATTTTGGTAAGGTAAATACTATGTGGATCTTCCTAGAAATACACCCCTATCTAGATACTAAAAGTGGATGTGGTTATGGAACAAATGTACCTAGGGGTAACAACTCTGACAAGGTGTCCTAGGCCTGACTCGGGATAACTTGGTACACGACAAAAAGCCTTACTGCACACCTCATTTGACACTCCTGGAGGATATTCTTAGGATAAGTCACATTTTTACAAACCATTATGAAGGATTTAAAAGTAAATATATTCTCAAAGAACCCATGTTTATGATCATGAGAATAACTATGCATAGAATTTTAATTTATGTTAAATATTTTTCTAGTTTGAGATTATAAATTATGATTCATAACCTAATCTAGTGTATTCCATTATTTATAAATGATTCCTTGTGGAAGGAATGGAAGCCGTATCAACGCATGTATCTCATGTAGGAATTTCCTTCCTATGAAAGATAATGATGTTGGTATTGGAGCTATGCCTTATCATTTGGAAATTCCACCTATCCTTTCCATATTTCACAATGTATTCCACATCTCCTTATTAAGGAAGTAAATGCCAGACCCAACACATGTTTTCACTTCTGAAGAATTAGAATTGGAACCTGATTTATCTTACTGTGAAGAGCCTATCCAGATTCTAGACACTAAAGAGCAGGTATTGAGGAATTGGATGACTCGTTGGTAAAGGTGCTTTAAAAAAATCATAAAATTGAAAAGGCGACGTGGGAGACTGAGGAAGTTATAATGAAGAACCACCCAAATCTTTTTATGAGGTGACATTCTAGAAATTTTGAGGATGAAATTTTTGTAGGAGAGGAGAATGTAACGTCACAAAATTCTATCAATGATATTTCCCTTCTTATGTTTATTTCATATTGTATAGATCATATAAAATAACTTATATAATACAATACAAAATTTATAAATGAATAATGAATGAAATAAGAAGTATTTCTAGAAGTTAAGGAACCCATACCGATGAAATATTAACTTGACCTTAGGAATAGTAATATGACCATTTGAATAGTAAATCATCCAAATGATTAGTAATCTCACATATGAATGCATAAATAAAATTTAAGCATCTTATAAATGAATTTATGATATAATTATATCATAGTACAAGTAAGTGAATATTTTAAAAATTATTAATTAAGTGTTGGTATTTTTATAAGTCATAAATATTTAATTATAATTTTATAATTAATAAAAATATTTAAAAGAAAATTTATTTATATAAAATATATTCATAAATTAACATTTTTTGTCTTATTATTTTATCATAATTTTATGAGGCCTTAGTTAATTTTTGAAATCATTATAAAATCAGTCATAAATTTAAAATCTGTATTTTTTAAGTAAATGATGGTTTTAATTAAAAATTAAATTTCTAATGTTTATAAAATTATTTTCATAAAATTGAGTTCATTTTTTAACTCTACATGTCAAAAAATGGTTAGGGTTTTTTTTGGATTTTTCTAAAATACTTGAATTTTTGATGAATAGTAAAATATTATAATTTACGATAAATGTTAAATACATGAATTTTTGAGTCATTGTTGATGTAAGGATGAGGTAAGATCCATTAGTTTTAACTCACATGGACTATTTACTATATTTATTTATAAGAATCAATACTATTTCTTGTCTTGAGCCAAAATAATAAACTAATGATTAAAATATTCAAAAATCACCCTCTCCTCCACTATAAATACAACCCCTCACAACCACTTCTCCTCATACATCTAAGACTTTAAACTTGTAAATTTTTTACCCAATTCTCCCCCAAGACTCTCCCCAACTTCTAGTATCTCTTGGTCTTAACAAAATACTAAAACCAATCCAATTAATGAGGTTCTCAAGGAGGAGTATTCGAGAGGTAAAATCCTCTTCCTTTTCCTTTTAATTTCTTTTCAAGTTCTTTTCTTTTAGTATTATATCCTCACCTCCTATATCCAAATGATCATGGTAACTCCAGTATCACCTATATACTGGAATTATATTATTCTAATGGAATATCCTTCATCAAACTCCTTTCTCTCTCTCTCTCTCTTTTATTTTAAAAATGAAATCATCATTCATGAGGTGCCGATTTACAACCTTTATGGACGATGGATTTTCATTCTTCAATTTCTCCTTAAAGGATGGTAATGAAATCATTTTATGGTTAAAATAGAATAGAATATATTTATTAAAACCTAGTTAATTTTCTATAACCATTATATATACATAATATTAATTTATATGACAAAACTAGTTTGAAATGATCGAAAAAACGCCAAAATAATCTAAATGATTATCACTAATATTTTATCTAATGAATAATACTCATACTATATAAAAAAATTAATTATATAAACATTAATTCTTCTATATTTTCATTAATATCATATAAATTCAATTTTGGATAATTATACCCATTCTACATGAACTTCCATACTCATATACAAGTATACTGATCATGAAAACCAAGGAAACAAATGCTCCTGAGCGATAAAATTGTATCTTATAACTCATCAAAAAGGCCATAAATGAACTTAATAAAATTATAATAAATAAAATACATGTTTATAAGGTTATTAATTAATTAATTAATGGATTTAATTTGATTATTTAGGATTTTAAGGTCAAGTGCAGAACACATTCAAACATAAGGTAATGGTTTCTCCCCAAACCTCCATTTTTCATTCGGGATTACACTTTCTCTATATTTAACCCAATGAAATTATTAATTATTCTTATTTACTCCTCATAAATTCTATGTTAATGTTCTATATATATGTGTACCAATAATAATCCTTCTTTCTTTTATGGGGAGTTACATGTTTTATAAGGATATTTCTCAATTATTCAAGCCCAATTAAAGGGAACATCCAGATTTCTTACCTATTTTAAAGTGAACTATATAATCTATTTTAAGACAAAATTATTTTTATAAAATAAATTATTTTATCGTGGAAAAAATATCTTAGTTCATTTCTAGTTTTATGCAAATATTTTTCCAAAATAACTCTTCTTTTCAAAGTAAAAGAGTTTTACTCTCAAGAATTCTTCAATGATTTTATTAGAGAATTTTCATTTATTTCAATACCTCCTATTTAATATTAAGTTTTATTGGGATTAAAATTTTATGATATAATTTTTCATATTTTATTAAATGGTTTATTATTAGTTTTATTGTGGATGTGCTATCTTAATACCATTCACCATAATACTCATAATGATTTATGATTAAGTTTATTGCTTGGGGAAAGTTATTTATATTTCATATGTCAGTTTCTATATGAATGTATATGTTGATTATGTTTATCTCATTTCATATAATGAATTAATTGGACTTAGTAAGTGATGGGTGGAGCCCACTATAGCCCCTCAATTCATCAGTAAGCCTCATGAGATAATCTAGACTAGGTTTTTACCCATTATGTATGGTGTCTTGGATGAGGCCTTGGAGACATGTTTATGATGTCTGAAATTATGTATTACCCCATTGTGAAACTAGTAATTGATATTATATGCGATTATTATACTTGTATAATATCCATGGTTATGTTTTATTATGAAATTATTTAATCAACTGTTATTCCTACCATATTATGCTCAAGATTATTTTTTAATGGAATGAGTACTTTTAGTTATTCAACATGCCCTATTATTTATTCTTCCACTATATTACTTACCCTTAATGATCATATTATCTCACCCTTTTCTTATGTTTTATTTTCCTCCAAGATGCAAAGATGAATATTATGAATGACTTTCAGGTATAATCTAGGAATTATGGATGTTTCCAATGGAATCTCGATATTGTATTTCCTTTCAAAATTGTAATGTAAAACTTATGTTTGTAATTTGTTTTCCAAAAATAATAAACTATTTGGTACTTAAGGATATTAATTCCTTGTAATCATACAAATTTAATAAAGTAAGGCACTGGATTCGGGCTACTATGGTTGGGTATCTTCAGTAATCACCAAGACTAGAGATTATAAGAACAGACCCGCTAGTAGGAAGTTTACATGTTTTGGTGTCATTAGAAATTCCTCTATATGAGCATGTGTAATATTTATTAAACTTTAATATTATCATTGATGAAATTATTGACACACACACTTATATTTAATGACAAAAACCATCATGCTATATATTTCCAGGAAGTAGGGTACGTTGGGTGCATCACAAATGACATATTATGGATGGATAAGTCGAGGAAAGATTAGTCTCTTCTATATTTATGAAAGTTGATATCTTGAACCTTTAATTGAAATATAATTATTGGAATAAATTTCATGTTCATGGTCTAATGATGTTTATTTCAGATAGTCAAAGAAAAACATATCAAACATATAGGTTTATGATACAGATGTGAAACCTGTTTGATGAGATATCTAGATAGAGATTATATTACATGGAGAGCATTCATATATGTTTGTTGATGTTGTGGCATTAAGTTTTTTCTCTTGGGTGCCTTGACCCATTGTTAGACAGTAATCTTTGACTTTATGTATACCTGCCTAATGCCAATGAGAAAGAATCTCAGAGGGCCACACACTAAGTGTTTCCATTAATCTTGATCAAATTCTATTTGAATTTAATTATTGAAATAAATAATATTCTTATGACTGAGGAATAATTTTATTCAACTTTTATTGATCATTAGTATTTTAAAAGTAATAAATAATTATTTATTCATTAAATAAATAATTTATTTAATTACATGAATATTTAAATAAATATTTATGCATTGGATTGTGAATAAAAAATATATTTATTTTATTTAATATTTAATAAATATTTATCCAATGGTTTGTGGATAAAGATATTTATTTATGAATAAAATGTTTATTCAGGTATTCAATAAATGCCAAAGAGTTTGAATAGTCCAAGACCGTGTTCAGTGATAAATATTAATTTACAAGCTGGTAAAATAATATTTTTTATTGCGTAAGTTAGCACACATGACATAAAATAATAATAATAATATTATTATCAAATGAAATGTGGTTAAATAAAGATTATAATATTATTTAAGGGACAATACATAATTAAATAATATTTCAACATAAACTCCAGCTCTATAAATAAATGGTTATGTATATTATATAGGTTTAATAAAAAATTGAGGACAGAGAATCGTTCCGCACAATAGACTTCTCTATCTCTCACTCGAATTTCTCCTCTCTTCCTCTCAAGAATGATAATAACTCCTTCAATTCTGAAGGATGCTGGAGTGATCAAGAAAAATAACGCAAGACATTTGATTCATTGTGATATCATATAGAAATAAATTAGTGTTGCTCAGAGATCAAAGGAGCACGTGTGGATTACTACCAAAGGGCTTCTATACTTGAATACTTACAGTGCAATGAAGGTAATTCTAAATGTGTTTTGAAAGATCAACAATGTCATCAAAGAAAGGATAATATGATGAGGTGATAATTTCTTCTAATATTAATTAAATTAATTATGAATTTAACATTCAATGATACTATATTTGGTTTCAAGAAACTTTAAATTAAAAGAAATTTTAATTTTATTCACATCAATGGTGCTTCCACCGTGCCCAGAATATACAAGTGGTATCAAAAGGGTCAAATTTTAAATTTATAATTATTTATTTGTTTGTTTATCAATATTTGCAATCATGGTTGAATTTTTCATTTTATATTATTTTTTATTTAATCCTATTTGAATTAACATATTTTTGACATTTTAATTTCTTCATCCAAGATTAAAAATTTCTTAAGTTCAAGAACAAATAAAGAACGATGAGAGATTCCATCAGGAATTATCGAGGAATTTAGCCAGATAGGATGAGATTACATGATGTGTTGCTGGAGTACATGATATGTGCCTAAGTGCACTGCACCTGGTCGTGTCACAGGATACATGATGCACTGAATAGTAATTACACATGGTTCATTTATTACACACCACGTGTAGACCTATTAGGACCAAGTTAAAAAGAATTTGTTATTGAAATTGGAAGATGTTTTGTGTTGTATTTTTTTGTCAAGGAAGTTTTTGAAGAAAAGGAAATCACCTCACTTTGTATTTATTGGTGATCATACTAACCATCATATTCAGAAAATTAGATACAAAATGATTAAGAAATTATACTGGATTGAGAAGATGTTTTCTGGAAGAAAAGGCTCATCGGAATTACCTTGGGTCTGGAATAAAAGGAAGATCATAATGAGGAAAATAATTAGATTCTACATGGATTCAACATAAAAATAAGATGATTCTTTGTTATTTTTTAATTCAAAAAATTCACAAGTATTTTGAGAAACTTGTAATGAAAGCTTTATAAAATAAAGGGGGAGTGCTACCAATCGTATTGAGGGTTGGAGAGAAAGATGTATTTTAGAAAGGATGGGAAGTCACAAATACTTACCAATATAAGTCATACAATTCTAAATCCTATCTTTAATGTATTAAAATTAATGAGGAAGTCATGATACAAGCTAAATTCTGGAGGAGAATAATGTTTTTGAAGCCAAATATTTCTGGTCTCAGTTTATTGGTATGAGAAAACCAGACAGAAACATGTCTGTTGGCTGAAAAGGTTGATCAGAACGTGAACATGTCTTGATGATGGTTTTTATTCAAACCAATAATCCATGAGAAAAAAATATTTGGAGTAATAATATGAGTATTGAAAGTTCATTTGTATCATATTTAGAGAAGAAAATAAGTTGTTGAATTCGATGCAGCTGAAACTTCTCCATTAGATGCAGTGTTCCACTGATCCATCGTAATGGATTCTAACACTGATTTATATTTTTTTGGTATATATTGTATATAATATATAGATTTTTATTGATAGAATAATTTTTTGTGATAATTTTTTGGTACTGATAAAAATAAAAGAAATTGGGAACCAATAAATATAGAGATGGAGATACGTTTTTAGTGACCAATACGAAGAATAAATTCATAGATCAATAAACAATGTAGTCAACCATTTCTCATCAAGATGAATTGTTGATTGTTTTCTTGATGGAAACTTTTTTTTAAGAGTTTTGGTATCAAGTGAGTCAAGAGAAAAGAAATGATCTGATTTGTTTTTCATTTGGGTCAATAGTAAGAATAAATATGATATATGTTTATCAATTGGGTCAATACTATCAAACTAGAGATGAAACCAATAACTTCGTCAAACCCGAGATCATTGGTATTGGAAAATAAGAAAAGGATAATTTATTGAATCTTGTTAAAGTGTTATTGAGGAAGCAGTTGAAGAGATTTGAATACTAGTTTTCATATGTTTCATTTGGTGAAAATCAACCTGCTGTCTCTATTGTAACGAAGACCTCAAAATAAGTATTTGGTTCCAAGAATCATAATGAGAAGACATCTTATTCTCATATTATCTATGCACTGTTTTCAATTGGTGAAAAGTTTTTGGTGTAGAGAAATGTAAATAAGAATATTTAATCTTCATCGTAAGGAAGAAATCAGAATGGGGTATATTAGTTCTTTTAATTTGTACGGTGCATCATAATGAGAAAATTGGAATGGGAAATCAGAATCAAAATAAAGTATGTAATAAAGTTTGAAGTGAGCTGAAGTTTTTAGAATTCTCAAGAAGAAGTGAGAAGAGCGGAGAAGCATTGTAGAAGTCAAATATGTATCTGAAATTCAAGGGAAATTAAAGTTTTTTTGAGTGGGAAAACTTTTCAGAATCCCAAACAAACTAGATTTGGATCACCTGTAAATAGTGGAAGTACATTGTACTTTCCTAACATGAGTACTGTTCAAATTTAAGAGAGAGAATCTCTGAATTTATATAGATAAGAAGTTTCTATATTGATTATTCCTAAGGAAGATTTTCTAGAAAGAAGAAGAAAGTAGAAGAGACAAGATCATATTCAACTAATTATCATATTGGGTTGGATCATCGAACTTGGAAAATTGTATTGAGTTTTCTGTACTGAGGAAGAAGAAGTTTAGATTTGTTTCAGTCATATTCTTGCAAATTATTTTATCATATTGAGTAATCGAACTTGGGAATCAGACTGATTATCATTATGAAGTCCAGAAGAAGTTCTTGATTATTGCTGGGTAATAAAGTGAAGAATTGTTTTTGAAGAACATATTTATGAAAGTTGATCAAGTTAGCATAGTAAAATGTTTCTTAACTTGTTACAAAAACTTTGTATTACATAATTTTTGGTAGAATAATCACACACACACACGCACACTTCTATATTGAACATGGTGCTACACAAGTGTAAGGGAATATCCTACTCACTATATTCCACACAAAAGGATTTTTTCATAGTGGATTGTGTTGTATAATATTTTTTCCATACCATAACTGTAACGACCCGGAATTTTGAATAAATATTGTTTCCTAATTTTGTGTGTTGTTTTATTTTATTTTTATACTCAACAAAAATGTTTCATTTGATAACATGAGTATAATTAAAATGAGACCGTTGGGTTTTGACTGTTATATGACCATTGGTCAATATGACCGCTGTAAACTAAACGTTTCGATTATTTTCTCTAAATACAAGTAATCTTGATTAATTAATATAGAAAGAAGATTCTATGGCCTCACCCAGTAGTCTTGGACCGATCGAAGCCCATCTAACAGAACTTGGGAAGGAGGTAGCACCACTGGGCTTTACTCTGGACCAAACCCAAGCTGAACTTCATCGTATGAAGCTAGAACATGATCGCCTTCGCGATAAGTTCAAACTGATAGAAATTACTACTCGTGTGATGTTGGCCGAGCCTCCCTCAGATTCTATCACCTTAGCACACCTCACACTTAGGTCCTATGCTGGTGTGATAAGGGGATATGTAAGGAGACCGTAACTGCCTTGTGTAATCCTTTATTTTAAATAAAAATTTTGATTTCTTCTTATGATGAAGTTTATGAATTTTCAAATGTCCGGATAAACATAGTATGAATAATTTTGATGAATTTTAGAAAAAGGATATTTTAAAAATGTTTAGGTAAACCTTAAATAATTAAAAATGTGTAATGATTTTCAAAAAATGATCTTCTACAATTATGTTCAGTACAAAATTTAGAGTCTAATAAGATCAACTTAATTTTTGATGAATAGTAAATTATGAATAGTGATTTTATGCTTAGGATTAGTAACGTGACCAAATGGATTAGTAATCTCACTTAAAGAAAGTATTAAAACAAGCTAGGCACTTTGATTAAGTAATGTGATTCAATAAAATGGTTAAATAACGGTTTCATAAATTATTATTCAAGTATTAGTTTTTTCGGATGAATAGTGTTTTTTAATTAAAAATTTAATTAAAAATATTTAGAAAATTATTTTTATAAAATGGACTTCATTTTTGAACTCAGAGCATTGATATTATGTTAAGGTAATTTTTGGGGATTTTTCTGAAAAAAATGAATTTTCGATGAATAGTATTTTTTAATTAAAAATTTAATTAAAAATATTTAGAAAATTATTTTTATAAAATGGATTTCATTTTTGAAATCAGAGCATTGATATTTGGTTAAGGTGAAATTTTGGGATTATTCTGAGAAAGTTGAATTTTCGATGAATAGTGAAAATACAGTTTTTAAGTTACGGGTGTTTAATGACATCATTAAATGATGTATTAAGTATGTAATCAATATGGTCGACTTATGAATAGTAAGATAAGGTATGAGGTGTCCCAAGTGGCCAATACCATGGGCAAGCCCATGGTTTTGCCAAAACCACTAATGAGGTGTCCCTTGGCCATTAATGCCTTGTCCCCTCACTTTCCCTATAAATACCAAGACATCCTCTCATCGATTCGACTCCCCACTCTTCCCCAACGAAGTTCTGGTCTCATTACCTCCCAAGGAGTCCTCCCAAGGTGCCCCCAAGCCCTCAAGGTCCCATCCTTTGAGTTTTAAGAGTTACATTTTAAGGTAAGGGATCCGACCACTCTCTTTCTTTTCAAGAAATCTCTTTTATGTAATTTCTTTTATGATCCATGTTCTTATGTTAAAGGATGTTATTTTATACTCCTCTTACTGCCCTTTTCATGTTCATATAATGATAGATCCCCTCTTACTCTCATTATTTTGTTTTATGAAGTTTTAAGTGGCGCCGTTAGACTGCCAAATTTTTTGTAACGGATTCTTTCTCCCTTCTCATTTTTCAAGATCTATTTTCATGTAAAGTATTTCAAGTTCCTTTTTATTATGTTGGGGTATGATCTCTAAATTTATCATACTGATATTTTATGATCATATGATTAGAGACCCCATTTTATCTCTTCAATTCATTATTTTGAAGTTTTAAGTGGCGCCGTTAGGCTGCCGAATTTCTAAGGGGTTCTTTCACCCTTCTCGTTTTCGAGATCTACTTTCATGTCAAGTCTCTCAAGTTCATTTTTATTATTTTGGGGTATGATATCTATATCTATCATAATTATCATTTCTGGTCATGTTATTAGAGACCCCATTTGATCTTTTCAATCCATTTTTGGGAAGTTTTAAGTGACTCCGTTAGGCTACCAAATTCTCATAAGAGAAATCTTATTTTTGTATTCCTTTCAAGTTCTTCGTTTCATATGGTATATCATTAAAATTTCATTACCATGTTCTTAAATACTATATATTTTGTTCCCCTACTTTTTTATGTATCATTTTCGAGTGGGTGACCCATGT
This sequence comes from Viscum album, assembly GCA_963277665.1. NCBI lineage: Eukaryota > Viridiplantae > Streptophyta > Magnoliopsida > Santalales > Viscaceae > Viscum > Viscum album. The sequence goes on along the minus strand of OY728151.1, from coordinate 1,778,915,888 downwards.
CCCCTCTCTTTTCAATGTTTTCTAAAACCATGTATTGTAGACGTTATGCTGCATAGTTTTTATCTCAAAATACCTCCCTATTTATCTCAAAATTATTTTATGTTATTAAGTGAATACTCAAAGATCTTATTTCTACAGTGGTATTCACATATATATCAAAATGCTCTATTTTAAATTTTGGGATTTACATACATGAAACCCACTTTCCCTTTTCCGTGGGTTTAAAGTGACATAAAGATCATGTCTTTAAAGCAGTTTTTAAAACGTTATGATTATGAAATGAAACCCATTTCTTTTATGATATATGGGTTGTTTATGAAATGATTGATGATGATATATGTGGCACACATGATAATAAATACATGTCAAGGGTGCGCCCAGATAGCACTCCAATGCATTGGGTAAAGACTTAATATCTAGAGATGAATTTTAGACTGATACCTTGGTGAATAACCTTGGTAATTTTTAATAACACCTTGGGGATGGACCTTGGTGAAACGAAATGATTGTCAATATTGAATGTTGCAGCCACATAATCAAGTTATAAAAAATGTTATTTTTATTATGATATTCCACATGATTCTTTCTCATGCCTTAAAGTTCTTTTTCATGACATAGTTGATGTATCTCAAGTTCACATGTTAAATGTTTCTATTGTTTCCCTTACTAGGCCTTCTGCTCACCCTTTCTTTTGATGTATGTTCCCAGGTTATGAGATGCAGTAATGAACCTAGGATGAACATGAGGAGAAGCCTTTCAAGTGTTTAAGAAGAATGTTTTATGTTTTCATGTTTTAAGTTCCTAGTTTCCAAGACACTAAACCTTAAAGATCCCCGGTTTTGTAAAATGTAATGAGAGTTTATGTGATAAAAAGGCGGGATGCTACAGTTGTATCAAAGGATGGTTTAGTTATTTGTGGAAATTAGGATATGAAAACTCTAGGAAGAACCCTATAGAAAAGTTTAAATATAGGAAATCTTCCTGGTATTTTGGTGAGTATTGAGTAAGGGGTTGCCAAGCAAATACATCCCTGTCTGGATATGAGCAGGTAGAGGTGGCTCTGGCACAGATGTACATTGGGGTAAAACCCGAAAACACCGCTTTGAGCTAGACTCGAACGGGAACTAGTACACGACAACGGGCCTTGCTGCACTCTTGGTTACGACACTCCCGAGGGATATGCTTTGGTAAATTCATAAGCTTAGTATGAACCATTTTTAAAGGAACAAAGATAAAATAAAATAAATATTCACATAAGAATATATGATCATGGATAACCTAGATGGGAACCTAGGGGATCACAAGTTAGGGTATACTTTTCTTCTACAAATTATCCTTATATGCTTTCAGTTTCTTTTTATGATTATTGGCTAAGTACTTAAGCCCCTAATTATGCTTTCTCTTCTTAGTTAATGGTGGAAAATGGAAGAACATGTCCCAACAACCAATGTGATAGGATATGCGATGATTTCCATAATAATATGACAGGGATGATTAGGGGATTAAAAGATGATTATTATTTTTGAAGATGTCCACTATTTTGGGGACCCTATATGATCGAGGTAAATAGATTACTACGGTATTTTCATTGAGGAATAAGGTTGACTTATATTTTGAAGAATCGATGAATTTAAGGTGGACTTATAGTAATTTAGGTTACTTATGGGAATGATTAAACTATCTTGAGTAAAATATGTTTAGGTTATCTACTTTTGTTATAAGATGTTAGGAGTGGTTGATGTTGTTTGGAGATGAACAATGAAGTTTATTTTGGAAGACTATGTTATCAAATCCTTCTTGTATTTGGGTTTCAATCTTAGTTTGGTTTATTTTGAGGAATTTTAAGGACCGTTATTTATGGAATGGTTTATGATGAACTTTGGGTACCATGGAACTTTGAATATTTAAAAGTAGTTTCCATTCCTATGGGATTCTTTCTTTTTGAAGTGTTGTTTTACCTTAACCTTTCTGTTTTTGGGATAATGTTTAAAGATAGAAGAAATAGATAGTTAATCTTTTGTGGATTATGTGATTCTATAGAAGATGATTCTTGTGCTTTTTATGAGACCAAGTGTTTTTGAATTCTCATCATTTGGGGAAAAGATTAGTGTTGGTAGGGACTTATTAAAGGATGAAACTCTACTTGAAGGTAGGTATATTTTATTATGTTTTTGTTCTATGTAGTAAATGAATTCATCAAAATTATGAAAAGGAACGTAAAACAAAAACGTTGTTGGTTTATGTTTCCTACTAGGTAATCAAAGACCGTTTACACACATCGTAAGTTTGGGATTTTCTTATGGTTAACTTTATCCTAATCATGTTTTCTATCACTCTCCCTTATAACGTGACCCTTGGTTTTTTCCTCCATGTCCATGTTTTCCTACATGGGATCCTAGTATGGGTTAACTCGGGTGACCTTTGTACTTCCCTTTCTTTCTTTTAAAGTAATAGTTTTACTGACTCCTTTTCTGATGTGGGGCTTTCAATAAAATTTCAAAACCCAATTTTAAAAATTGCGAGGACACAATTTCTTAAGGGGGGAAGATTGTAAAAACCCGGAATTTTGAATAAATCTTGTTTCCTAATTTTGTGTGTTGTTTTATTTTATTTTTATACTCAACAAAAATGTTTCATTTGATAACATGAGTATAATTAAAATGAGACCGTTGGGTTTTGACTGTTATATGACCATTGGTCAATATGACCGCTGTAAACTAAATGTTTCAATTATTTTCTCTAAATACAAGTAATCTTGGTTAATTAATATAGAAAGAAGATTCGATGGCCTCACCTAGTAGTCTTGGACCGATCGAATCCCATCTAACAGAACTTGGGAAGGAGGTATCACCACTGGGCTTTGCTCTGGACCAAACCCAAGCTGAACTTCATCGTATGAAGCTAGAACGGGATCACCTTCACGAGAAGTTCAAACTGATAGAAATTACTACTCATGCGATGTTGGCCGAGCCTCCCTCAGATTCTCTCACCTTAGCACACCTCACACTTAGGTCCTATGCTGGTGTGATAAGGGGCTATGTAAGGAGACCGTAACTGCCTTGTGTAATTCTTTGTTTTAAATAAAAATTTTTATTTCTTCTTATGATGAACTTTATGAATTTTCAAATGTCCGGATAAACATAGTATGCATAATTTTGATGAATTTTAGAAAAAGGATATTTTAAAAATGTTTAGGTAAACCTTAAATAATTAAAAATGTGTAATTATTTTCAAAAAATGATCTTCTACAATTATGTTCAGTACAAAATTTAGAGTCTAATAAGATCAACTTAATTTTTGATGAATAGTAAATTATGAATAGTGATTTTATGCTTAGGATTAGTAATGTGACCAAATGGATTAGTAATCTCACTTAAAGGAAGTATTAAAATAAGCTAGGCACTTTGATTAAATAATGTGATTCAATAAAATGGTTAAATAACGGTTTCATAAATTATTATTCAAGTATTAGTTTTTTCGGATGAATAGTGTTTTTTAATTAAAAATTTAATTAAAAATATTTAGAAAATTATTTTTATAAAATGGACTTCATTTTTGAACTCAGAGCATCGATATTATGTTAAGGTAATTTTTGGGGATTTTTCTGAAAAAATGAATTTTCGATGAATAGTGTTTTTAATTAAAAATTTAATTAAAAATATTTATAAAATTATTTTTATAAAATGGATTTCATTTTTGAAATCAGAGCATTGATATTTGGTTAAGGTGAAATTTTGGGATTATTCTGAGAAAGTTGAATTTTTGATGAATAGTGAAAATACAGTTTTTAAGTTACGGGTGTTTAATGACATCATTAAATGATGTATTAAGTATGTAATCAATATGGTCGACTTATGAATAGTAATATAAGGTATGAGGTGTCCCAAGTGGCCAATACCATGGGCAAATACCATGGGCAAGCCCATGTTTTTTCCAAAACCACTAATGAGGTGTCCCTTGGCCATTAATGCCTTGTCCCCTCACTTTCCCTATAAATACCAAGCCATCCTCTCATCCATTCGACTCCCCACTCTTCCCCAACGAAGTTCTGGTCTCATTACCTCCCAATGAGTCCTCCCAAGGTTCCCCCAAGCCCTCAAGGTCCCAACCTTTGAGTTTTAAGAGTTACATTTTAAGGTAAGGGATCCGACCTCTCTCTTTCTTTTCAAGAAATCTCTTTTATGTAATTTCTTTTATGATCCATGTTATTATGTTAAAGGATGTTCTTTTATACTACTCTTACTGCCCTTTTCATGTTCATATAATGAGAGATCCCCTCTTACTCTCATTATTTTTTTTATGAAGTTTTAAGTGGCGCCGTTAGGCTGCCGAAATTTTTGTAACGGATTCTTTCTCCCTTCTCGTTTTTCAGGATCTATTTTCATGTAAAGTATTTCAAGTTACTTTTTATTATGTTGGGGTATTATATCTAAATTTATCATACTGATCTTTTATGATCATATTATGAGAGACCCCATTTTATCCCTTTAATTCAGTATTTTGAAGTTTTAAGTGGCGCCATTAGGCTGCCGAATTTCTAAGGGGTTCTTTCACCCTTCTCGTTTTCGAGATCTACTTTCATGTCAAGTCTCTCAAGTTCATTTTTATTATTTTGGGGTATGATATCTATATCTATCATACTGATCATTTCTGTTCATGTTATGAGAGACCCCATTTGATCTCGTTAATCCATTTTTGGGAAGTTTTAAGTGACGCCGTTAGGCTGCCAAATTCTCATAAGAGAAATCTTATTTTTGTCTTCCTTTCAAGTTCTTCGTTTCAAATGGTATATCATTCAAATTTCATTACCATATTCTTAAATACTATATATTTTGTTCCCCTACTGTTTTATGTATCATTTTCCAGTGGGTGACCCATGTCCCCTCTTTTTTCAATGTTTTCTAAAACCATGTATCGTAGACGTTATGTTGCATAGTTTTCGTCTCAAAATACCTCCCTCTTTATCTCAAAATTATTTTATGTTATTAAGTGAATACTCAAAGCTCTTATTTCTATAGGGGTATTCAAATATATATCAAAATGTTCTATTTTAAATTTTGGGATTTACATACATGAAACCCGCTTTCCCTTTTCCGTGGGTTTAAAGTGACATAAAGATCATGTCTTTAAAGCATTTTTTAAAATGTTATGATTATGAAATGAAACCCATTTCTTTTATGCTATATGGGTTGTTTATGAAATGATTGATGATGATATATGTGGCTCACATGATAATAAAGACATGTCAAGGGTGCGCCCAGATAGCGCTCCAATGCATTGGGTAAAGACTTAATCTCTAGAGATTACTTTTAGACTGATACCTTGGTGAATAACCTTGGTAATTTTTAATGACACCTTGGGGATGGACCTTGGTGAAACGAAATGATTGTCAATATTGAATGTTGCAGCCACATCTTCAAGTTATAAAAAATGTTATTTTTATTATGATATTCCACATGATTCTTTCTCATTCCTTAAAGTTCTTTTTCATGACATAGTTGATATATCTCAAGTTCACATGTTAAATGTTTCTCTTGTTTCCCTTACTGGGCCTTCTACTGACCCTTTCTTTTGATGTATGTCCCCAGGTTATGAGATGCAGTAATGAACCTAGGATTAACATGAGGATAATCCTTTCAAGTGTTTAAGAAGAATGTTTTATGTTTTTATGTTTTAAGTTCCTAGTTTCCAAGACACTAAACCTTAAAGATCCTCGGTTTTGTAAAATGTAATGAGAGTTTATGTGATAAAAAGGCGGGATTCTATAATAAAAATGACTTAGAAACTCTTGTTGAGTAGTGAACATGGTAAATACTTGTGTTCCTATGGATGTGTTTTTTTTATCAAGGTAATAACTCTTTAATTAGAGTCGAAGGTTGTTTCATAAAGAAGGAAACTTAAAATAAAAAGTTATCACTGATTCACCCCCCACTCAGTGATACATTGATCATAGAGGGAATTCTCAATTGGTATTGGAGAGAAGACTCCCTTTGTTTACTCTTTACAAAAGTTTTTAAGCAGAATTTGTGATATAGAATCTCAATTGTGTGGATAGTAATGGGATTCTGGTCTTCAATGTTAAGAACTATCATATCGAGAAAGATGGAATGTTTCCTTATCTTATATCTATTGGGTATGATGTTCTTGATGCTGCAATATATGGATTTCCTCTTATTGATAATAAAGTTCCTCTTAAATATTTTTACAAGAAGAATCTTGAGAATGATGTATGGGATAAGAATTATTTACTCTCATCACTTTTTGAAAGTGAGTATTTAAGAGTGAAGGGTGTTGCCACTGCCAAAGGTATATTGGATAAGATGAAAAACATATATAAAGGAAATAAAAAGGTAAAGAAAGAAAATATAAAAATATAGAGGATAAATTATGAATATCTGAATATGGGTGAGTTTGAATTTTTCGGGGACTAATTTACTAGGTTAGATGAAATTTCCAACACTATAAGATGTATCAGTGAAAATTTAGAGTATTATACAGTTTTTGAAAGGATATTAAGTATTCTTCCCAAAAAGTTTGACGCTAAAGTACCCTAATTGGAAGATAGAGATCCTAAAGCTGTATCTATGGATGATCTTTATATTACTCTCATTACTTATGAAATGATAAGGGAGAAAATTATGAAGGAAAAAATAAAAGTTGATAGAGAAATGTCTTTCAAATCCTCCAAGAAAGAAAAGTTTATGAAGGTTCTTGAGGAAGAGGATGTTGTTGACTCTAACTCCAAAAATGAGGTATGTAAAAATATTGATGAATTTTAATCCTTGTTTTCTAAAAATGTGAAAATAGGTACAGGTAAATATATAGGGAAACTTCCCTTGAACTATTTTTAATGTGGAGCTATTGGGAATTTTGCAGCCAATTTTTCTCAAAGAAATAAAGAAGATAGTGAGGAAGATAATAAATAAACAAACTCATTCTGATAAGGAAGATAGATAGGATTATTTTTTTTGATAAGTATGCAGATGAGGATTAATAAAATAGTGATCATACTCAAGAAGAATCAGACTCAACTATTTCTAGTGATGAGGATGAATCTCAAAAATCTCATCCCAGGAAGAGGAAGAAAATGGAAGTTCAAAATATCATTGGTAATCAAAATCAAAAGGTTCAAACAAGAAGAGAAATTTTACATACTTTTTTGTATTCAAAAGTTGATATGAAATATGTCAATTAAGATTTTGAGCATCCGAAATGGGTTCAAGCTATGAATGAAGAGCTTGATCGGATTGAAAAAATGACACGTGGGAAATTATACCTAAGCCATATAACAAAAATGTCATTAGTAAAAAGTGTATTTTCCAGAAAAAGATGAATAAATATGGTGAAGTGATCTATAAAAAAGCAAGGTTATTTTGAAAATTCTACTCAAAAATTGAAGGCATTGATTTTGATGAGACTTTTGCTCTAGTGGAAAGATTAGAAATAATCATAATCTTTCTTGCTATTACTGCACAACAAAGTTACAATTTTTTTTCAAATGGATTTGAAATCAGTACTTTTGAATGACGATATTAATGAGAAAGTTTATATCAAAAAAATTTGTGGATTTTTTTTTGGGAAAGATGAAAGTTATGCATGAAAGTTGAATAAATCCTTATATGGGATAAAACAAGCCCCAAGAGCATAATATTCCAAATTTGAAAACATGATTAAGGAAAATGAGTTTTAAGAAAGGAAGATTTGATAACAATATTTATATCAAATAAATTCAGGAGTTTCCCTCATTATAATTGTTTATGTTGATGGTATTATCTTTTCTGGGAATGATGAAAGATCTTGTGAAATATTTTCTAAATAAATGATTTTTTGAGATGTCTATGTTGGGAGAAATGAAATACTTCTTTGGGTTAAAAATTTTACAAAAGAAGAAATAAATTTTTCTTTTCCAAGAAAAATATGATAAGGAACTTCTTAAGAAGTTCGGTATAGAAAAATTTTAAACCAGTTTCTACACTTATTTTAGTGGGAACCAAGTTGATAAAAGACGGCCAAGGCAAGGAAGTTGATCAAAAATAGGTTTGAAAGCTAATAGTAAGTTTTTTGTATTTGAATGCCTTAAGACCTAACATTTTTTATACTATCACCTTATGTGAAATATTTCAAAGTTCCCTAAAAGAATAAAATTTATTAGTTATAAAAAGAATTCTCATATATATCAAATGCACATCAAATTTTAGAATCTGGTATAATAACTCAGAAAGTAATGACTTGTTTGGGTATTCTAATGCTGATTGGGTAGAAAGTGTAGATGATAGAAGATCCATACCTAGCGGATTTTTCTTTATGGTAATAATTTGTGTTAGTTGGAATAAAAAGAAATATAATTCATTAACTCTTAGCATGACTGAAGATGAGTATATTGCTATCACTCAAGCTGCTACTTAACTTATGCGGATGAAGTCTCAGTTGGAATATTTACTTATTGAAGTGAAGATACCCTTGATCTTGGGTTGTGATATTCAAAGTAAAACCAACCTTACCAGAAATCTGGTATAACATTCTCATTCAAAAAATATTGATATAAGATATCATTTCATCAAAGAGAATGTAGAGAAGAATGAACTAAAGCTGGAATATTTTCCTACATCATAAAAAGTTGCTGACATTTTCACAAAACCTTTACCGAAGGAACATTTTTCAAAATTGAGGTTGAAAATGGGCATTCAACCTCCTTCTCATCAAGGTTTAGGTATGTTCTTATGTCCCTCTATCATCTTGTCTTTGAATAGTGTTTTCAAAGGGGGATAATGTTTTATAAATCTATCCATTGTTATGTGCTAAATTTTTTAAGGAATCATGTAAAAATGGAGAGTTTTGGGTAAGCTGTGAATCCAAAATTAAAAATGTGTGAACTATTCTAACTATTTGTTAGAGTGGTTATAGGAAACAATTTTTTTAGGAAAGTTTAAGAAGAAAAGAAAGATGTGAAGAAAATCTAAAGATGTTTCATGGGTCACTACTTTTGGATAGCATGCCTCTGCTATCGATAGTTCTTTTTTCCTATAATTAGTTAGCTCATGTAGAATTAGAATTATTGATAAGTAATCCATATCTTGAGGTTACAAAGTTTAGTGATTTATGAAGTTTCGTTGAAAATAAAATCCAAAGGGGGAGATTTCTAAGACCAAGTTGGAAAGAAGTTGTTTTTGAAGATGGGAGGTGTTTTGTATTGTCTTTTATTATCAAGGATGTTTTTGAAGAAAAAGAAATAACCTCACTTTTTATTTTTTGGTGATCAGAATGACCATAATATTTAGGAAATTAGACTCAAAATTCTTAAGAAAGTCCATCAGATTAAGAATTTTTTTCTAGAAGAAAAGGCTCATTGGACTCACCTTGGGTCTGGAATGAAAGGAAGATCGTAATGAGGAAACAAATTGGATTCTGCATGGATCCGATATAAAAATTTGACAATGATTTTCTATTTTGTAATTCAAAAAAAAAATCATAAGTATTCTGAGAAACTTATAATGCAAGATTTATTAAATAATGATAGAGTTTTTCCAATTGTATTGAGGGTTGGAAAGAAATATGTATGTTAGAAAGCATATGAAGTATCAAATACTTCCCAATGTAAGTTAGATGATGTTGAATATGATATTAAACACATTCAAATTCATGAGTAAGTCATGATACAAGATGAAGTTTGGAGGATAAGAAAGTTAGTGAAGATGAAGATTTTTGATCTCAGTTCATCGGTAAGAGAACACTGGACGCAGAAATGTTTGTTGGCTGAGATGGTTGATCGAAAAGTGAACATGTGAAGATTCTAGTTTTTAGTCAGACCAATAAGTCACAAGAAACAAATATTTGTAGTAATAATCCGAGTACTGAAAGTTCATTGGTATCATATTTAGAGAAGAAAATAAGTTGCTGAAGTCGAAGCTACTGAAATCGGTCCATCAGATGAAGTGTGCCACCAATCCATCATAATGTATTCTGACACCGATTCATAATTTTTTGTATTTTTTGTATATCATACATAGAGTTTTATTGAAGGAATAATTTTTTGTAATAATTTTTAAAGACTAATAAAATGAAAAGAAATTGGGAGGAAATAAATATAGAGAATTAGAAAAGTTTTTGGTGACCAATATGAATAAGAAAGTCAGAGATCATTCAACAATGTAGTCAACAATTTCTCATTAAGATGAATTTTTGATTTCTTTCTTGACGGAAACTTTGTTTTTAAGAGTTTTAGAATCAAGTGATTCAAAAGAAAATAAATTCACCAATTTGTTTTTCATTTAGGTTACGAGGAAGAAGAACTCCGATATATGATTATCAATTGGTTCAAGACTATCAAACTAAAGCTGACACTGATAAATTTACCAGACACAAGATCATTATTCTGGGAAAATAATAAAAAGAGAATTTATTGAAGCTTGTTAGAGAGTTATTGAGGAATCGATTGAAGAGATTTGAATAAAGGTTTTCATATGTTTCATTTGGCTTAGAGAAACCTACTGTCTCTATCATAATAAAGACATTAGAATGATAAGTTGGTTCTAAGGATCGTAATGAGAATACATATTATTCTCATATGATCGATGCAATGTTTTTCAATTGGTGTGGAGTTTTTTTTGCAAAGAAATGTCAAGAAGAATCTGCCATCTTCATCATAAAAAATAAAGCATAATAGGGTAGATTAGTTCTTGTAATTGGTATGATGCATCATAATGAGAAAATCAGAATGAGGAATTGAAATTGGACTAAATAATGCAAGAAAGTCTAAAGTGATATGAAGTTTCGAGAAGTTTCGAGAAGAAGTGATAAGAGTAGAGAAGTGTTGAAGAAGTCAAATATGTATCCGAAATTAAAGGGAAATTGAAGTTTTGGGAAATTTGATTGAGTGGAAAAACTTTTCAGAATCCCTCCTAAACCATATTTGGATCACCTATAAATAGTATAAGTATATTGTAATTTCATAACATGAGTACTATTCATACTAACAAGAGACGAGCTCCAAATTTATAGGGAGAAGAAGTTTCCATATTGAGTATTATTGAGGAAGGTTTTCTAGATAGAAGAAGAAAGGAGAAGATTAAAAATTTTATTTAGCTGATTATTATATTGGCTTGGATCATTGGACCAAGAAAATAATATTGAGTTTTTCAAACCAAGGAAGAAAAATTTAATATTAGTTTCATTTTTATTTTGATAGAGTATTTTATCATATTGTACAATCAGAATTGGGAATTAGACTGAGTATCATTACAAAGTCCAAAATAAGTTCTTGTTTACTACTAGGTAAGAAAGTGAAGAATTGTTTTTGAAGAACATATTTGTGAATGTTTATCAAGGAAATACAGTAACATGTTTCTTAACTTTCTACACAAACTTTATATTACATTATTTGTACTAGAAGAAGTACATGCATTAATGTATTGAACATAGTGCTACATGAGGGTAAGGGAATATCCTACTTATTGTATTCTAAACAAAATAATTTTTTTCTAGTGGATTTTGTGGTATCAAATTATTTCCATACCATACCAAGGACGTAGATACTCTTATTGAGTAGTGAACCTTGTAAATACTTGTGTTCCTATGGATGTGTGTTTGGTTTTGTTTTCAGTAAGGAAACAAATCTTTAATAGGAGGCGAAGGTTATTTAAAATATAAGGAAAATTAAAAGAAAATTTATCACTGATTCACCCCTACCCCTCTCAGCAATACATTGATCCTACTGGTAATTATCAAGAACAACCTAAGCTAGCACACAACATGTTAGATTACATGATGTGTAACTGGCACACACACTGTGTAGTCTACATGGGTTAGCAGAAAAATTCATGCAATACATGTGGTCATTATACATAGTTAAAAACTGAATGATACTAACACATTGCTACATTAATGGAGTACACAACATGTAATCGATATATACAACATATAACTCATTCATTTCCACATCCTAAGTACACACCGAGCATTCGATGAGACAAGCGAACACATTACATGCAATATACATAGTGTATAACTAGCTTGTACACATCATGCAATACCATGTTTGATGAACACGCTGAGTCCTTCAATGGGTTGCACAGACATATGGAAAGTAGAACACAGGGCATGTAGCTGGTAGTACACACCGTGTAGTCTGATTGATTTACATGACAAAGCCCTGATCATGTAACCTAGGCACACAGAAACCAAGATACACAGTGTGTAGCTCATAGGCAGATGCCATGTAGTCTCCCAATAAAGTATATAATTAAAAATACATTAAATTGAAAATATTTGTAACAACCCAAAATTTTATAAATAAAATTTTATTTATGATTGAATTAAATTATCCATTATGTATTATGGTAATAGAAAACACATTCACTTTGTTTTTTTGGGAATATTATATCCTATTAGATTTAAAATGCTGTTAAGTACCATAAACATTGATAATATAGTCATTGAATAATGATCTTATTATTAGTATAATATAACGGTTATGGGAAATCTAATTGACACAGACAATGGAAGTGATGACCTCAATCAGTAGGATCATACCCTATAAATCCCATTTATTAGAGCTTATGAGGGAGATAATATCTATGAGATTTTACCTTGACGAATACCAAGATGAGATTCAATAACTAAATCACAAGCAAAAACATTTATAGGAGAAGTTCAAGCTCATCGAGAACACAACCCAAACCATGTTTGCCATACCACCCTAAGAAAATCTCATAGTTTCACACCATACCATTTGGGCATTCAATAGTGTAATAAAGGACTATGTATCTCAACCCTAACAACATGAATATATATATTTTATTTTCTATGAAATAATTATTTTATTTATTACTTATTGATTTTACTTTATAAATGATTAAATAATGAGTTTGATAAAAATTATATTTCAATATGACAAAACTCGAATTGTATTTTTGGGTAGTAAGCAATTTCAATTAAGACTTTAATTTTGAAGAATTAATGAATTTTAAGAATAAATTATATTTTAATAAAATATTATTATTAAATAATATTTATTTAATATAATTGATAATATTATTTTACAAAGTCAAAATTAATTTTTATAAGGGTTAGAAATTAGTTATTGTAAAAAAAACCAGTATTTTTCAATAAATGAGAATTTTGATTTAAAAATATAAATTATCATATTTAGAGATTTATTTGGATAAAATAAATATTATTTTTGTATTAATCATGTTGAAATTATCCAATGGTTAATTTTTCATAATTTTTTGAAACATTTGAATTTTCAGATAAAAATTAAACATTGTATATATATATGGTATATATTATGAAATCATAATGAACCAAAAGTGATGTAATATATGTCATAAAAGGTATAAATGACCAAATATATATTTAAACTTTAAAATAATATATTTTTAGGTTATTTTATTAATTTTAGGCATATTTTATGAATTCTCCAAAACCTATATTATATTTTAAGTTTTTAAAATCAATTCTTTGTAAACATGACTCGCTTCCACATCACCAAGGGTAATATTTTAATATTTTACATTATTGTAATTATAAATAATTAAAAAGAATCTTATTTTATAGAAACCATGGGAAAAATGCATTAGAAGGTTTGTTGTTTTGATTACTTTATTGTTAGAGTCCAAAACCCAAGTTTAGGAAATAAAAAAGAAATCACATATCTTTTCCTATATAACCCCAAGATCCCATTTATGTTCAATAAAAAACCTTAGGGAACATTATTAATCATATATTACCTCTCTATATCCCTCCCAATTATCTCCCATTCTCTTAAGAAGCTCCTCCCAAGATTTTAAAAATACCCTCTCAATGTAAGGGATCCTCTCCTTTTACTCTTTATTCGAGAACCTCCATTGTGTTGTGACTTTTGTTTTCCATTTTTTAATGTTGGGGTATGTTATCACACATATATATTACTTCCATTATTATTTAAAAGTTATTATATACCCCTTTCACTCTCATTAATCCCTCCCATGATTCATTAGACACCCTCGTTATGCTGCTGAAATTGTCCTATGATTTTCCATGCCAAACATTTGTGAAGTGTATACCCATACCCATTTCCACTCAAGGGTATTCACCTAGTTTTACCTATAACTAATTTATTGGGTACTTCCATTTATGTAACCCAAATTACTTAATTATTGTAATAAATGTGATGAAATATATTCTTATTCTATACGATCTGTGTGGAACACTTATGCATATACATGATATAATTATGATGGGTGCACTCAGATAGCGCTCCAATGAATTGGGAAATGTTTTAGTCTAATTATATTCCATGAAAGGTTCACAAGAGGTTATAATAAGTACACTATGTTATGATGTATTGGTGTTTAACCTTAACTTATGCTTATGATTCTATGTTTTAAGTTATTGCCGTATTCCCATCTCACCTCTATGCTATCATGTTGTATCGTGCCTCATTATTCAAGATTATCATTATCACCTCTTATGTTACATTTGTATGATTATTGGATAATATGTATTTCTTTACCCTATTCCATTATTTTTTATTCCCTTACTAGGCTTTATATATCACCCATTTCTTATGTATGTTCCCAGGCTATCCCATGCAGTTTTAGAAGAGCAGTGTAAATTTTAGAGCATATTAAGGAAGTTTTCAATAAAACTGTTGTATCCTAGTTTTATGATGTTATGTTATGTACCTAATATCTCAAATACTCTAAGACTCTCAATATTCTAGGTTTTATCAAGTGTGTTTTTACATAATAATTCACGAATTAATGTGTAATAATGAAAAAGGTTGTCATAATTGTAGCATTAAAACCTTATTATATTGATTGACACTTATTGTGTTTGGAAATTTAATAATGGTTTTAAAAAATTATTAAATTCTTAACTAATTTATTTTAATAATCTATAATTATTGGTTCTATGTATTATTTTCCATAAATTCCTTTAATGATGGGTATCTCCAAATGAATTCGAATAGTCATTAAGATGAAAGGGAATTAATTAATTAATTAATTAATGAAAGCAAATTTATATTAATAATAAAGAATGAATAGAAATGAATGTTAACCAATTTAATTTTTCATACACATTTCATGTATGACCGTTCATGATCTTGATTAAGACCTGTGTATGTGTTAGATGTTTTAATTTAATTTATTGTATGAGTTTGGAATTATTTAATATTAAATTAAATTTGATGGCCTATGAGTCATCCTTCCCTCCATTATTATGTAGTATCTGTGTGTCCATGGTTATTTATGTAATAACCATTAATAAATACTTTGCTTTCCCTCCCTTATGTATGAGTTATAAATACATGTAATTAATGAAGTATCCCAAGGTGTGTAGAGGTGGTTCAAGACAGAACTGTAATGATGTCAACCCATATGGTACATAGGTGTATATGTATAATGTTGTAACTCATGCCAAGACTGGAATAATAAATTTTACCCTAGGTTAAAGGTTGATTTATTGTCTACTCAATAAATCAACTGTTAGATAAGCTCATGGTTTGTTCATTTATTATTTATTTATTTTTTTCCTATGTATTATTTATTTTATGGATGGAAGAAAACTATCACATAGATAAATGAATTATTGTGAAAATATGGAATTTAAATAAATGTATTATGTGTAAATGTTTTATCCAAAATGGTTAATTAATTAATAATAACCCACTTAATATTAAAAAGTTATGTAAAGGATAAAAAAAGATACAATTTATGCATAATAAATTAAAATTCCTCAACTAAATATTAAGTCAGACTTCACCTTCCATTACTTGATTAGGAATAAAAACAATAGAACTAAATGTTTGAACAACCCTTTTTGGGAAAATTACTTTTTTAAGGGGAGTTCTTAGGAATTTTTTGGGTTGAATTAATAATTTTACATCAATAGGAGTATCCCTTGATAGACTTGGTGTAATTTGGAGGTAAGTGTTAAGGAAATACAAGTTAGGATTTCTAGATTGAATAATTCACTCAAAGGATCAAGGAGTTGAAAGCCCGCAGTTGGAAAAGTATTTCCTACCTAAATACCTTAAAATATCTTGACCCACCCTTTCTGGGGTTATGTTAATGGGAATGTGGATCCTTGAAATTAGAATGTCAAAGAAACTAGACATTCAAAGTTCAATGGTGCGGGCTATGGGGACTTGATAAGATTGTGGGAGAAGGGACCAACCCACCTAGATGAAGGGGGAGTAGTGGTAAAGGGCCGAGGGTCATAGAAATTATGTTTATTAGAGGTATGAGGTTCGATTCCTAGGAGCCTGCTCTTGGGTAAATTTCCACCTCCCCTAGTCCACTTGCCTTGTCAGGTCACCCGGTGTCTCATCAGGTGGGTAGAATGGTGCAACCAACCTATCTGATAGATTTCTATGTCAAACAATTTTTGTTCAGGTTTTTACCTCGTAGAACGCTCTGTTATCTCGGTTGGCAACGACTCCTTCCTGGATGGGGCTCTCTCTGGAGTGATCTCTTCATGGAGAGGGGGGTTTCCTAGGGAGGAGGGTTCAAAAAGGCCACTCCTGGGGATTACTTTTTTTAAAGGATAATTAATTTATTATTTCTCAAATACTTTATAATAAATTAAATTAATAATAATATATTTTTATTATTATAGAAAATGGAAAGGAAATCTAAAAAAATAGTATGACCATTCCTTAACTTAGGGCATATCCTTACAAATACAAACTTCGATCATTTTTAATGATGGGGACATATCTACCAAAATAAAATCCAAAATAATCTGAAATTAAACATGGAGATAGATAAGGAATTAATGAACAACTTTTATAGCTGAGTCTATGTGAGATCATTCCGTTTTCAAGGCCATAATAGAATGAGAATTTTGAGTATTAGAATACAAAAAGTGACATGGACAGATTAATTTTCCAGATTAAACCATACATAACTCATTCAATTCTTGGCCAATCAAGATGAAATTTCATGGGTGAATGTTAAAGAAATATAACATTTTTTTATTAATAAAATATTTCACAATTAGGTCATTTATGGAGTGTAACACATGAAAACCTTTAGATAAAAATTCTAGAGTGAAAATGAGCCACCCTCTCGTTGTAAATTTACACTTCACCTCCTTTTGAAGGAGTTGAAAATATAGTGGTCATTTTTTGTAACTTTGGTGTTTATTTTATGTTTTAGTATATTTTTATACTTTATATTTATATTAGTCTTCTTATTCATACCTCATTATCTCATTTTTACTTTTATGTGTATCTCCCACTATGTTCCTTTCTCAACTTCACTAAAACTGGAGAAATAACCTCAATGTTTGTTTGAGTGAGGGAATGATGGTTTTATTGAGTTTTATTGTGATTAATTATTAATATCCTTATTCATTTTTGGGAATTTAAATGGTGGTTAAATTTATTACGGTGAATAGTCACCATGTTTTCCCTATCATTTAATTCTTCTTCTTATTTATCATTTTGCTTCTCTTTACTATTTATTTCATGCATATAGTGGAGCATGATTGAACTATAGGTACAGGGTGATGAAATTTAAAATGATAAAGTGAGGTGTGATAGGTCTTAATCACCTTATAGAATTGAATATCAAGAACCATTTTGAACAATGATTTCTATCACCATGATCTCCCAAGAACAATTTCCTTCCTTTTTTTGTCTAACTCATTTTTGCATTGCATTGAATATATATTATATATATACACATAAATATCATTAATTACATAAACTTTCCCCATTTATATTAGTTTATTAGTTTTATAGTAGTAAAAATTTATAATAGCGACAATAGAAAATATTTTGCGTGTAATGTAACGACCCAAACTTCTATTAATGAAAATTCCTCTTAATCTAATTAAATGTCTTATTATGTAAAATGGTTATATAAAACGTATTAACTTACTTGGTTTTATGTTTTTGGATTTTAAAATAACATTATTATTTTTTACCATTTCTAATATAGCTGTTGAACAGTTATCACATGATTAGTATAAATATAGGGCTTTAACTAATCCAATTTACTCAGAAAAAGGAAGCGATGACCTTATCCAATAGAATTGCTCCATAAGAAGCCTAGTTTTCAGATCTGGGAAAAGAGGTAGAATCCCTGGGATTCATTATTGACTAATAACAATCCGAGCTTCAACACGTTAAGTTTGAACGAAACCGCCTATGGGAGAAGTGGAAGTTAATAGAGATTACCACCTGAGCAATGTTATCCGATCCACCCTAAGTGTCTTTCACCATCACACATCTTACCCTTAGGTCTTATGCAGGTGTTATAAGGGGTTATGTAACAATAGCCTAGAACTATTATTATGTGCATTATTTTATGTATAAATAATATACATCCATTTTATTATTGTTACATCGTAAATAGATTTTAAAGCACAAATAGTATTTTCAGTTAATATTTAAATTCAATTAAAAAATCTATTTTGATGAATTAATGGATTTTTTAATTAAATAATATTTTAATAAAATATTTTATATAAATTAATTTTTATTAAATATAAATGATCATACAATTTTTATGAATACAACTGTAATTTTTATTAATGTTTGAATGCTGTTTTTGTCAAAACATAGGAATTTTTGAAAAATATCAATTTTTATTTTAAAAGTAAAAATTCACATATTTATAAAATTATTTATATAAAATGAATATTATTTTTGGATTTAGGACATTGAAATTATCTAACGGTGAATTTTTCATAATTTTCTGAGACAATTGAATTTTTGGATAAAAATTAAATACCGTTTAAATATATAATGTGATTTATAACATCATAATGAGCCAATAGTGATGTAATAAAATACTATAAAAGGTATATTTGGACAATATATGTTTTACCTTTAAAATAATTTGATTTTATATTTGTTTTATTAATTTTACAATGCCTTAGTGGACCCTCTAAGACTTATAAAATATTTTTACATTTTAAAATGATTTCCCTGAGAGTGTGAATTACCTTCACATAAGCAAGAATAATATTTTAATAAGTTTAGACATTGGCCTTATAAAATAATTTTTTACACTCCCCCTTTTTAAAAACCATGGGATGGTTTGTGGTTTTGATTAGTTTAATGTGTAGTGTCCAAAACCTAAATAATAAAGAATTCCCTCTCCTTTCCTATATAAACCCACCCAATCTCTCATTTATCT
This sequence comes from Viscum album, assembly GCA_963277665.1. Taxonomy (NCBI): domain Eukaryota; kingdom Viridiplantae; phylum Streptophyta; class Magnoliopsida; order Santalales; family Viscaceae; genus Viscum; species Viscum album. Next base: position 1,778,896,758 of record OY728151.1, on the reverse strand, counting down.
TCACTAAAAACCCTTGGATCACGTCCCTAATCTTCCCTCATCTCTATATAATCCTTCCAATGTTCCCCAAGCTCTCAAGAATCCCATCCTCAAGCTATTGAAGTCACACACTCAAGTAAGGGATCCTTACTTTCCTTATTTATGTCCAAGTTTCCTCATATTATTATCCACTTTTATTTTCAATTAAAAATGTTGGAGTATTATTTTGGAACCTCCCACATACTGAACTACTTATTTTTAATGATGATATACCCTTTTCTCTCTCATTAATTCCTCCCATGTACACCTGTTACCATGCCGAAATTCCCTATGGGATTTCTTCCCTTCTCATTTTTGTCCAAGTTTCTTTATGTTGTTGTACCCTTTTATTTTAAATTAAAAAAGTTGGGGTATGACTTCAAACCTCCCCCATACTTCCCTCATTATTTTTTAATAATGATATACCTTTATCTTTCTTATTAATCCCTCCCATGTACACCTATCACCATGCTGAAATTTCATAAGAGTTATCCCATTTCTCCTATTTCTTCAAGTTTCTTTATTATATTATGCCATCTATTTCAAAATTTCATGTGTTGGAACATGAATATATATTAAACCCTTACTTTCCATTTCATGTACATATGATGAGATACCATTTTATCTCTCATCAAACCTTTTTATGAATTTTTATGTCACGCCGTTATGCTGCCGAAATTGCACTGCGATTTTCCAAGCCAAAATCATTGTGTAGTGAATACCATACCCATTTTTCTATCAAGGGTATTAAAATTTATGAAAAAATACATATTGAAGGGTACTTACATGTATTTATTCCACATTCCTTTATTGTGGAATAAATGATGATGTTGAATGATTCCATGTTATATGATCCATGTGGCACACTTATACATGAAATGAAATGTTTATAAAGGGTGTGCCCTGATAGCGCTCCAATGCATTTAGTAAAGAGTAGTATCATGATACATCATTTAAAATGAGAGTTTAATCATGCTAATTCAAGTGAAACAAGGGTTTAATCATGATAATTCAAGTTCAATGAGAGTTTACTCAGGCTAATTCTAGTGCAATGAGGGTTTACTCATGCTCCATATGCAATGAGCCCTGGCTAATGCTAATATCATGTTAAATGTTGTTTCCACATATCCATATTTTGATAATCGTGCTATATCATGCCTTTATTTTTATGTTTCTCTTATGATCAATTAATATTTATATTTCTTAATATGTATTGTATTATTCATGTTATGCCTTTTTTACTCACTATGCTTTATATCTCACCCTTTTCTTATATATTTCATCATGTTATCCCATGCAATGCTAAGTACGAAGGAATGTTGTGGTCATGTAAAAGAATTTTTCAATAAATATATTCTATTTTATGTCTTACGTTTTCATTTAATGTTCCTAATTTCCCAAGACACTAGACTTCTCAATCCTCAGAGTTTTCTTAAGTTCAAGTTTATATAATAAATCATGTTTAAGTGTGTAATAAAGAGCAGGGTTGTTATAATTGGTATAAGAGGACATGTTTAGTTATTTTTGGAATTATGATTAGAAAACCCTAGTGAAAGACTTAGGTATAAGACTAAGTATACCAAAAACATCCCTAAATTTTGGTGAGTATAGAGCAAGTGATTTATCAAGAAAATACATCTCTGTCTGGATACGAATAAGTAGAGGTGGCTCTAGCACATATGTATCTAGGGGTAAAACCCGAAAATACCACTTTGAGCTAGATTTGAATGAGAACTGGTGCATGAAAATAGACCTTGCTGCACTCTTGGATCGACACTCCCGTGGGATATGCTTCGTTAAATTTATAAGCTTAGTATGAACCATTATTAAGGGAGAAAAAAAATCCCATAAGAATATATGTTATGAAATAGATCATGGATAACCAAGACTGAAATTTAGGATATACTTTACAAGTTTATCATTCTATATCTAATGTTTTCTTTTTTACATTCTTATTATCTAAGTATTCAAACCCCCTAATTGTATTTTCTTTTTCTTAGTTAAAACATGGAAGGAGGAAGATCACGAATAACTCTTCTCTCTCTTACTGAAGAACTACTTGGAGAGATTATCTTGAAGTCATTCTCAGATGACTTTGAAACCTTTTCAAATATCAAAGTTACATAAAAAAACTTTATGAGGAATTAAATACCTCTATAATTTCATGATTCTTTCAAGGATCAGGCACCGTCTATTGGATAATCTTTCTCTCTCAACTTTCTTACCATGCTAAGCGTGGGAAGTACCATCAGGGTATTTAAAAATTCTTCACTTCATTTCAAAATGATGAAGATCTAAATGATTTTCTAGATGCTAAAAAAGAGGGTGACCTATGAGAATCCTATATGTATCAAATTATAGATTTATGTCTCTGGGGAAACACTAAAAATGATATACCAAAACCCTATTTGGAAATATTTGAATATGAGTCAGTGAGAATTTTTTATAAAAAACAAGTTCAAGAAGATATTTCAAAATTATATATAAGAAGTACCTTTTTAATGGCTTATTATTTCTTCCATTGATATAATCCAAGACGCTTGTTGTGTTTTTGGGTAAAGAAAGTAGGTGATTTTGGAAATATCCTGATGTACCATTGTGATGCATGAACCCATTATACTTAAATGAAATACTAATAGGAAAGACCGAAGACCTCATTGAAGAGATTAAGGAGAAGTACCCTCACCTATTTTTTTGACTAAGTATGTAAAATGAAATTTCAGGGGAAAAATTTCGTAAGTGGATAAGATTGTAAATACCCAAAAATTTATTAATGAAAACTCATCTTGATCTAATTAAATGTCTTATTATGTTAAATGGTTATATAAAACATATGAAATTATTTGGTATTATGTTTTTTTATTTTAAAATACTTTTAAGAATTATTACCATTTCTAATATAGCCATTGAAAAGTGATCACATGATTAGTATAAATATAGGGCTTTAACAAATCCAATTTACTCAGACAAAGGAAGCGATGACCTCACTAGTAGAATTGCTCCATACGAAGCCCATTTGTTGGAGCTCATAAAGGAGGTAGTGTCACTGGGATTATCTCTTGACCAAGCCCAAGCCGAGCTTCAACACATTATTCTTTAATGGAATCGCCTAAGTGAGAAGTGGAAGATAATAGAGATCACCACCTGAGCGATGTTATCCGAACCGCCTTAAGAGTCTGTCACCATCGCACAACTTACCCACAGGTCTTATGTGGGTGTTATAAGGGGTTATTTAGAAATACCCTAGCACTATGATTATGTGCATTATTTTTTATAAATAATATACATTCATTTTATTATTGTTACTATATAAATAGGTTTTAAAGCACAATTAGTATTTTTAATTAATATTTAAATTATATTAAGAAATATATTTTGATAAATTAATGGATTTTTGAATTAAATAATATTTTAATAAAATATTATATCTAAATTATTTTTTATTAAATATAAATTATTTTATAATTTTTATGAATACAATTGTTATTTTTATTACGGTTTGAAAACTGTTTTTGTCAAAACCCATGATTTTTTGATAAATGTCGGTTTTTATTTTAAAATTAAAAATCCACATATTTAGAAAATTATTTAGATAAAAGTAATATTATTTTTGGATTCAGGACATCAAAATTATCTAATGGTTAATTTTTCATAATTTTCTGAGACAGTTGAATTTTTGGGTAAAAATTAAATACTATTTAAACATATAATGTGTTTTATGACATCATAATGACCCAATAGGGATGTAATAAAATACTATAAAATGTATATTCAGAAAATATATTTTTTAACTTTAAAATAATGTGATTTTATATTTTTTTGATTAATTTTAAAATGCCTTAGTGGACCCTCCAAGACTTATAAAATATTTTTACATTTTAAAATGATTTCCTTCAGAGTCTGACTCACCTACACATAAGCAAGCCTAATATTTTAATAAGTTAGGAAATTGGCCTTATAAAATAATTTTTTCCACTCCCCTTTTAAAAAAACCATGGGAAAAAACCATGATATGGTTTTTGGTTTTGATTAGTTTAATGTGTAGTGTCCAAAACTTAAATAATAAAGAATTCCCTCTCCTTTCCTATATAAACCCACTCAATATCCCATTTCTCTTCACTCAAAACCCTTTTAGCATGTACCTAATCTTAAATCATCTCTATAGAATCTTCCCAAGGTTACACAATCTCTCAAGAATCCCCTCCTCAAGCTCTTTAAGTCACACACTCAAGTAAGGGATCCTCACTTTCCTTCCTTGCTTATTTATGTCCAAGTTTCCTTATATTATTATGACCTTCTATTTTCAATTAAAAATGTTGGGGGTATGATTTATAACATCCAATATAATTAACTCCTTATTTTTTAATGACAAGATACCCCTTTCTCTCTCATCAATTCCTCCCACGTACACCTGTTACCATGTCGAAATTCCGTAAGGGATTTCTTCCTTTCTCATTTTTGTCCAAGTTTCTTTATGTTGTTATACCATTTTATTTTAAATTAAAAATGTTTGGGTATTATTTAAAACCTTCCCAAACCTCCCCCTTATGTTTTAATAATGTGATAACTCTTTCTCTCTCATTAATCCCTCCCATGTACACCCGTTACCATGCCGAAATTTCATAAGAGTTATTCCATTTCTCCTCTTTCTTCAAGTTTTTTATTATGTTACCCCTTCTATTTCCAAATTCCATATGTTAGGACATGTATATATATAACCCCCTTACTATCCATTTCATGTAAATATGATGAGATACACCTTTATCTCTCATGAACTTTTTTATGAATTTTTATGTCACGCCGTTATGCTGCTGAAATTGCACCTTGATTTTCCAATCCAAAATCATTGTGTAGTGAATAACACACCAATTTCTCTATCAAGGGTATTTAACTTTATAGAACACATAAATATTGAATTTTAATTACATGTATGTATTCCAAATTCCTTTATCATGGAATAAATGACGATGTTAAATGATTCTATGTTATAAGATCCATGTGGCACACTTATGCATGAAATGAAATATTTATAAAGGGTGCACCCTAATAGCACTCCAATGCATTGGGTAAAGAGTAGAATAATGATACATAATGTGCATTTAGGGTTTACTAATGCTAATTAAAGTGCAAGGAGGATTTAATCATGCTAATCCAAGTGCAATGAGGGTTTACTCATTCTAATTCAAGTGCAATGAGAGTTTACTCTTGCTCCATGTGCAATGAGCCTTGGATCATGCTAATATCATGTTAAATATTGTTACCACATCTCCATTTTGTGATAATAATGCTATATCATGACTTTATGTTCATGTTTCTATTATTATCCATTAATATACCTATTTCCTAACATGTATTGTATTCTTCATATTATTCCTTGTTTACTCCCTTATCAGGATTTATAGCTCACCCTTTTCTTATGTATATCCTTAGGTTATCCGATGAAATGCCAAGCATGAAGGAATTTAGTGGCCATGTAAAAGAAGTTTTCAATAAATATGTTGTATTTTATGTCTTAAGTTGTCATGTAATGTTCCTAATTTCCCAAGACACTAGACCTCTTGATCCTCAGAGTTGTCTTAAGTGTAAGTTTATGTAATAAATAATGTTTAAGTGTGTAATAAAGAGCTAGGTTGTTATATGTAAGTGGCCTCTATGATATTACCACTAGGTTGTGAAACTATGGTACAATCTTATGAAAATAAGAATTTAATTGACTGGGGATCTGTAAAAAATCATCTCATATCAATTCCGCATAGTTTCTAGAGAGTCCAAGAGCTTATACACACTATTTTTCATGAAAAAAATTAAAAAACTAAAAAAATAACTTTATTGCATAACTTTTATTTCAAAGGTCAAGATGGATTTTTATTGTTATTATTTTAATTATTTATATGTTGATAAATTTTATAGTGATACAATAAGGTAAGATACATTTATGATTCAAATAGAACAAAATGTCTTGAAGATTCAAGATAATTTCAAAATTATTGAAAACTTAAGAAAGCTGGTAGTATCACTGATCAAAAAAGTTGAATAAGTTAAAGTTATATGGATAAAATGACAAAAAAGGAAAGCTAAGTAATTGAAATTTAAACTACGCCTACATTTGAAGTTGAAGAATATGAGGAGGGATTAAAGATGCAGCTTGAAGACCCATTTACCCTATCTCATCCATTACATGAAGAGGTTTTTGAATTATACCATACAACTAATACAATTTAAGGAGATTAAAAATTATTTGTAAGAATATTGATTATATTTTTTAAGATCAAAAGGTAAGGGATTCTACCATATCTGAAAATGATAAATAAGCTCCTCTATACCCCTCTCTTTCTTTGGAAGATGATGAAGATTCACCTACTGAGACTGAGTTTACAATAGTCCTACCAGAAGAGATCAATTTCCAATATTACTTACTTGAAATGGAAGATTTTTATATTTATACAACATGTTTTAATATTATTCAAGCTTAATTGTTTTCTGACTTCTAATTTTCTAAAATTTCTAGTACAACAAAAATAAAGCAGGCCGTGGACATGGATGTTATGAAAGAGGTAATTAGATTAGTGGGTGAATAATAGTATCTAGGGAAGCATGTGGTGATGCTACTTCCTCCTCTTAAAAAACTTCTATACCATATGGAGGAAGAAACTATGATAGTTAGCTGGGTGCACCCCTATCTTATTTTACCTCCCACTCCAGACCTTGAATTCTATCATTATTCTTTCTTGGGGTTTGGGAACTTTATTATATTCTTTGGGGGTTTCATTCTTGGTGTCTATCCATGGATACTGGGAAAAGTCACATGTGTTGGTTCATGAGTAATAAACCCCATCCACCTTCATATTGGGGTTAAAACACTATAACTGCCTAACTAGGGGAAGCAAAAACCTACCAACTGCTTGGGGGACAAACCATGAAATATTTATTTTTATTCCCCTATATCTCTTTTTATTTTTTTATCACATTTTTCCTTTATTTATTTTATGTTTAATATATTAACAACTAGAATATTAACTCAAGTCCATCACTTAAAAATAAATCTGGTTGTGTCTTTTATTTTCTTCCCATTTAAAATTATGTATACAAAGGCATCTTGATTTTATTTGAACTAAAAAGAGGGTAGTAAATGTAATAAGTGTTTGTGTGTGTTTGTGGGGGGGGGGGGGTATTACAATATATTTTAGGATTTTTTTGTGATTCAATTTTTTTCGTGTTTTTTTTTTCATTTTGGTGTGTTTTTAGGATTCTTGAGGTGAATCGAATGCTTTGGAAAATTCAAACCATCTTGGTATTTTTTTGGAACATTTATTGATTTGAATATTTGAGGAATTAAATTATTATTTAATTTAATTTTTTCCTATTTTATAATCTTTTCATTTGATTAAGTTTGATTAATTTTGAAACTCATATGCACTAGTGATTTCTAAATTGAAATTGTTTCCCAACCCGAGAGGTTATAAACCATTTTTAAATATTCTTTATATTTATATTTTTATTGAGATTATTGAGACATTTTGTGTGATCTATATATTTCTATTTTTCTATTTTTCAAAGTTTTTAGAGTTTATAGAATGTTTCAAGTATGATTGAGGCACCACTTTGAAATCCCTTTTTACATTTAACTCTCATTTTGGTCTACATTTACATCTAAACTTTCTTAATCCCTTAGTTTCCATGAAATAAATTGTTAAGAAATCAAATTACAATCAATTTATCCCTATTAAACTTTATATATAAGTTAAATGCATGATTATTGTTGACCTTAAGCGTGGGGGAGGGAGAAGATGACCTATATTTTTCCAATTTAAAGAAATTGTTTGAAATGAATTGAAAGTGTTCCAATATTTATTACTACTTTGGTGGAGGAAATTTCATGATGTAATTATTTATGGGTGGTCCTAATATCATTAAAATTTCATTAGGGGAGTTCACCAATACTTTAAGACCAAAAGTTGCCTCTCATTTTTCTCAAAAAGTTGATTCTGGAGAGAAATTCCCGCTTTGAATTCAAGTGGAAAAAATCACTATAAATTAGAAAAAGTGGGAAGAAATTTATCATTGATGTTAATATTACAAGTTTTAAATTACCAATGATATCAAGATGTTTTTTTAGGTGATCCATATTTGAGTTTATTGTGGAGAACACCATTCTTGAGAAAAACTGTTTTCATGCATTTACATCACTTTAGAGCTTAACCCTCATCATTTTGCCTCTAAGATTTTTACATTTACAATATGCCAACAATGTTCCACAAAACAAAACATGAAAAATACATCATGATTGACAAATTTTTAATTTTTTAAGTGGAGATACTAGGAGTATATCAAGACTATAGATATCACACATATTCTTGAGAATTCGGAAAACTTCACAAAAAAATCATTAAGAGAAGAGAGAAATATTTTTTCAAGGAGGTATATATGACATGAACATGGGGATTAACATAACATTGAATTTATTTTTATAATTTGTGAGTATTTAGTGAATTTTGATCCATACAGGAGGTATGTTAATCCCTTTTATGTGATAATTGAGTAGTGTTGTCATTTATACTTTGGGAAGTTTTTTTTGACCTCGGTATTAAATGATTGCTCAGAAGTGAAACAGTTTAGTGTGGGGGAGTGATGAAGCTCACAATTTCATATATTTTATACTTTTTTTCAATTTTTATAATCCCACAATAGTTTTATTTTATGTTCAATTGTCACATTTTTTATGTTTTAGAAGTATTTTGTGATTAATTTGAAAAATGGCCTAATTTTGGATTTTAACTATTTTAATTTTCTTCTACATTTAGATCATAACTTTTTTATACTAAATTAAATTGTGAAATTACATTTTTATAGGATTCAAAATATATTTGGATTAATTTCATTCAACATCACCCAAAGCTCAATTCTTCATTTGAAGTCCCAAAATAGCTCACAATCTGGGCCTCAAAATTTGTGCATAGTTTAGATCATTTTTAATGATGGGCCCCTATATCTCTAAATACAAGACCAATGAATCTAAAATTAAACATATATCTATAGAAATAATTGATGAACAAATTTCATAACTTAGGAAATGTGATATTTGTTTCTTTTTCGAGGTCATAATGGCATGGTAAGTTGGAGTTTTAGAATATGAAAAGTTACCTTGATAGATTAATTTTATAGATTAAATTATTCACAAATCATTAAATTATTGTCTAATAAAGCTTAAATTTTGTCGGTGAATGAGAAGGAAATATATGAACAACTTTTATGAAGATAAAATTCCCCAATTATCCTATTTAAGGGGTCTAACATGTGAAAACATTCAGATATAAATTCCAGAGGAAAAATAAGAAACCCTATCCCTATAAATTTTTACTTCACCTCCTTTTGGAGGGGTTGGAAATATAGTTTAAATTTAGTGTAGATTTTGTGTTTATTTTCTATTGGAGTATATTTTTATACTTTATATTTATACTATTATTCTTATTCATATATAATTCTCTCATTTTTACTTTTTTATGTATCTCCCACTATGTTCCCTTCTCAACTCCACTAAAAATGGAGAACTAACCTTAGAGTTTGTTCATGGGAGAGAATGGTGGTTTGATTCAGTTTTATTGTGATTTATTTTCAATATATTTATTCAATTCTTGTAATTTTGGTTGTGGTTAAATTGATTATGGTGAGAATTCACCATGATTTCTCTGTCATTGGATTCTTCTTCTCGTTTATAATTTTCCTTTCCTTCACTATTTGTGTTGCACATATAGTGGAACATGGAATAGATTATGATGGTTGGTGAAGAGTTATCCTAGTTAAAGTTTGTAAGAACATTGAACTGTATAAAGAGTTCTCAATATGGGGTGATGAAATTTTAAAAGACAAGGTGAGGTGTGATAGGTCTTGATCACCTCATTGAATTAAATATAGAGAACTATTTTGAAAAAATGATTTCAATCACCACGTCCTCCAAAGAAGAATTTAATTACTTATTTATATATTACTCATTTTGTGTTTCATTTAATATATATATATATATATATATATTTCATGAATTTAAAACCCTCTCCCTATTTATATAAGTTTATTAGTTTTATATTAGTTAGAATTTATAATAATGATAATAAAAAATTCAGTGCATGTAAGAAGCCTCTATGAGATCGACCCTAGGTTGTTCCACTATGGTACACTCTTAGGAAAATAAGAATTTAATTGTCTGGTATCTCTAAAAAATCCTCACATATCAAGTGAACTCAAAAGGAGCTAAGAGAGGGTGATTCCTATGTCATCCAAGGGGAAATCACTATTTATCATTGTCAAAATAGAATGATTCAAGTTTGTAATATGTATTATCAAAACATTTATATTAGTGTCTATCTAGACAAAATGAGACATTATTTCAAATTTATAATAAATGTTTTTATAGTAATTCAATACTAAGCTATTGGTTAATTAAATCTTGAATCTCAAATATATATCATAAATAATGATGAATAAAAAATATAATAATCTTACCCAATTGTGGCATGATAATTTTTTGTCAAATAAAACTAAAATTAGTTGACTTATTTATAGCCATAATTTTTTTATTCTAAATTAATCTAAGATATTAGGAATACAAACAAACTACTTATCATGTTTTAGATAAATAAACCTTTACAATTAAAGGTACATCATAGTGGTTTTGAAGTTAGTTCGACATGTTTGTATAAACTATTCTAAAGCTAAACATAACTTCATATACTTCATGAGACTCCTTTAAGAAATTCTAGAAATGATCAATGAAGTAAACGAGTGAACTTGGTAAAGATTAACTAACCTTTGAGCTGGATCATTAGATAACATCTTATCCAAGTATTCATTGATCATATATGTGGAGTAAAGGTAATACCAAAATCAAATTTCCTTGTAAACATCATTGTCATGATTGTAGTAAAAGGAAGATCAATAGTGAGTCTTATATTTATTACAAATATTACATTATTTCTTTCAAGATATGTTTTTCAAATAAAATTTCAATAACCAGACCATATGCCAACTAAATTGTCTAATGGATATCATATTAATTTCAATATGATAAGAATATATTAAGTCACTACAATAAGTTTTATTGAAAACCATTTGTTAAAATTTGTCCTTATCTATAAATTAATATCAAAACACTAAGGTGAATCTAAGTTAATGATCATATAGGCATTGAGGATATTAATATTTACTCAAGATTTACAAGATTTCCATAAAGGAATCCTATATATTTGAATATATTAGGAGAAAAATTAACATCTATGAGTTAAGTATCTAGATGAAAAAAAGTTGGATAGGAACACTAGACTCCACATAGCTTAGTGGGAGGATTAGTTCCATATACACATAATGCATAGGAATTTATAACCAAAGAGGTGATTTATGTTCACCACGGTGGATGATACAGGTATTATTCTTTCAAAATAAAGATTAAAATAATTCAATAGTAAATAATAATATTCTAAGGTTGAAAAGTATGTATAAATTCAAGTAATGGACTCCGTGTATCAAGATTTGGGGAATCCATGTTTTTAATGTGTTTAAGACTTTATAATATTGGTGAGTATTAAATAGAAACTAGAAATGGATGGTACAAGATGGTACTAATAAAGAATGATTGATTTTTTAAAGGTCTATTCTATGAAAAAACCTATACACCAATCATCATGAATAAAATCCTTCTTGAATTATACTTTTTAAAAGCATATTTCTATGATCATCATATTGGGATATTGATTATCAAGGACACCTAAGTTAGAGTAAACCTTATGGTAGATGTCTACATGACACAACAAAAAAGATACCCTATGGTATATGTATACTAGGCATATCTTAAAAGGGTTAGTGAAATCAATAAATGTCAATAAGATATGCATATTACATAAATTAATTTATGAATAAATCATGCATAGTGATAATAAAATATTTGTTTTGAAATTAATGAGTGACACGTGTCTCTACCTAGTTAGTGGGAGCACTATAATTTTTCATGGTAGATATTTTGATAACATATGGAAAGAAAATGTTGTGTCTTACCAGTTTTTTAAGACTAAGGAATAAAATTTCTCCAAGTATGACTTAAAGAAACAACCTTGTTTAGGGAACAAGATCCACAAGATAGATACACGAGTTTTCTCAATTTAGTCACAGTACATATATTAACTTAGTATTGAAAAATACAAGTTGTAAAAATTCATGACCAGATTATCATTGGAATATAATCCTTATAGAATAACATGCATATACATAAGAAGATTGAGATTAATATAATTTCACAAGATTAAGTGATAGGAATTTATATCATGTTACATGATATTTTATGATGTTTTATATTACTAATGTATTATTAATAGTATGTAAATATCAAATAGATCCAATATAACCACATCAACTTGTTGTTAGAACTATCCAATAATACTTTTCAAATTAGAATCAGATGAGTTATTGGTGTTTTGAGAAGTGGGAATACCAGTGATCAAGTAAATTGAAAACTTGTCTCCATTTACTTCAATTTTATCTAGTATCATAAAAAAGGATAAGGTAATATGTAATAAAAAATTATTATAACCAGTGTAGCGATATCTACAATATATGAGAATGTTGTGTATTCTGATGTACTATAAGGAGTGGTTTAGAAATTCCTTGTTATAAATTTTTTTTATACCAAAATAAATAGTTTTATTATTATCATGATAAGATTTTACAATGGATTTAGTGAGGATGTCATGACTTTGAAATGGGAACAATAGGTGGATACTCAGTAATATCACCACATGAGGGATTTTATAAAGTTATTAATGCTGTAGTAAATAGATTTTCAATAAATACATGTATATTTTTCTAACCCTATACATAGAAAAATTATAGTCCCAATAGCTATAGCCATACTCATCGGAAGCATATTTATACATGTGAGAACTAACTAGCCATTAAAAGTTGTCTCTAGTGCAAGTTAGAGCTTGTTGGAGTCGGATCCCTAGAACCAAATAATTTTTTTACTTAAGATTACATGTATATTTAAAGATGTGAATAATAATTTAAATATATTATCACATATTGATTATTATTCTATATAAAATTGATGTGATAATGTCTTAGAGTATCTGTTGCATTGAAAATGGCATATAAATTCCCTACTATGATGATAAACTTAAAATTCTATGAAGATATTATTAAAACTAGATCTATATCTAGATAACATACTATACAAGAGCATATAGTGCATATACTATTAGGTGTAAGTACTTGTAAGTGGGTGAGGCTTCTTCTCATGAAGTTTATACTTGTTAATCTCCAAGATAGGAGATTTTGAGAATAAACCCTCCAATAGAAATTCTGCATGTTTTGGTGATATAGGATATTCCTATATACGAGTGTGTATAATGGTCTTTAAAATTTAAGAATATCAATAATTCATGTCATGACTCACACATTTAGATTTATTGATAAAACAATCACTCCATATATTGGTGGGAAGTAGGGTATATTGGGTGTGACACGAATGAAATGTTATTAATGGATAATTCAAGGAAGTATTTTTCCCTTTCATCTTTATGAAAGTTGATATCTGTGCCCTTTGATTGAAATATAACTACCATATTAAACTCCATAGCCATGGTGTAATTTTTTTTATTTCAGATAGTCAAAGAAATATGTATCAATTATATAGCTTGATGGCATAGATGTGAAACCTACTTGATGAGATATTAAGACAATGAGATTATATTACATATGGAGCATTCATATGTGGTTGTTAACGTTGCGACATTAAGTTATTTATCTTGGGTTCCCTAACCCATTGCTAGACATTAATATTTTACTTTAGGAATACCTACCTAATTTTAATGAGAAAGAATCAGAGAGGGTCACACACTAAGTGTTTCCATGGATCTCGATTAAATTTTATTTGAATTTAATTATTGGAATACATATTATTCTCATGATCAAGGAATAATTTTATTCAATTTTTATTGATCCCTAATATCTGAAAGGTAATAAAAAATTATTTATTCATTAAATAAATAATCTATTTAATTACGTGAATATTTTAAAAAATATTTATTCACTAGATTGGAAAAAAATATTTTATTTATTTTATTAAATATTTAATAAATATTTATTTATTAGTTTGTGTATAAATATATTTATTTATGAATAAAATTTTTATTCAGGTATTTAATAAATATCGAGGAGTTTGAATAGACTGAGACTATTTCTATTGATAAATATTAATTTACAAGCCGATAAAATAGTATTTTTTATTGTCAAGTTAGCACATGTCCCATAACATAATAATAATAATAATAATAATATTATTATTATTATATGGAATGAGGTTTAATAAAGATTATAATATTATTTAAGGGCTAGTACACAATTAAATAATATTTTAACCTAAACCCAAGCTCTATAAATATATTGTTATATCTATTGTGTAGGGTTAATTGAAAATTGAGGATAGATAATCGTTGTGCATAACAAACACCTCTCTCTCTCTCTCTAAAATTCATCCTCTCTTCCTCTCAAGAATGAGAAGAACTCCTTAAAGCCTGAAGGAGCTTAGAGCGATCAAGACGAACAACACAAGACATTTATTCATTGAGCTGGTACCTAGAATTCAATTAGTGTTGCTTAGAGATCAAAGGAGTATGTGTGGATCACTACTATAAGGATTCTACACATGAATCCTAATAACAGACTAAAGGTAATCTGAAATGGGTTTTTGTAAGATCAACAATGTCATTGATGGAAGGATCCTAAGATGAGGTAATCATTTCTTACAATATTAAATAAATTTATTATAAATTTAACATTCAAAGATCCTCTATTTGGTTTCAAGGAACTCTAAATTAAAATAAATTTTAATTTTATGCCCATCAAAGGTGCTTCTGTTATGCCCAGAACCTACATATAGCATTTTTGGGGTTTTCTATTGATCAATACCAAGTATAGATTCAACAAGTTGGGATCAAATAAAATCACCAATGAGAGAAATTCTAGCTAGTGGAGATCACCACTAGATCATTGTTTCCCAAACCACCTCATGAAACTACCACCATAACACACCTCACCTTTAGAGAATATGATGATGTAATAAGGGATTATTTACCTAGGCCCTAGTAGTATTAATGTTACATTATTTTAAAAATTAATTTATAGTTTTATTGATTAAAATTATTATTTAGTATTACACCCTTAAATATAATTCATATTATTAGTGCAACACCATCGATTTCAATTAATTAACCCCGTATTTATTATTTGTAAGTATGTAAAGAGTTTGGGTGAAGTTTGGGAGGGTTTAGAGGAAATTTTATATGTTTTTAGGGATTTTATGGAGGTACATGGTTTGAGAACAGTTAGCAAAAACCATGCCACTCTTATAGGAAACCGTGCAATGTGAGGCAGTGGAATCTGGGCAGGCGCATGGTTAGGAACACAATTTGTCCAAACCGTGTGTCAACCTAAGAAAAACCTTACTTTTTGGGATAGAGTCATTTTCATTATTAGTTCATTGTTTTTATAACTGTGTGACTAACCATGCACAATTAAAAGTTAGATCCTAAAAAAGTGGATCACACTGAGTTTTGCCTCTAAACAACTCATTTTCCTCCTTGGTGACCCTAAATCGGGTTTTCCTCCTCCTAAAGGCTATGTAAATTTTCCCCTTCAATCTAGGAGTGATCCATTGGGAAATTTTGGTGCGTTGAAGGCCAAATTTCTTGGTAAGTCTTCGTTCTTAGTGGTTTTACTAAGATCTACTCTTCTCCCTCTCTTGTATTCATAGATATGATCCATTATGGATATATATATGATAATTTATGCCAATAAAGACGACGTATTGCTATTTTTATGTTATGGAACAAGATCCAAGGTAGGTTTTTGGAGATTTAACCTAGTTTTGTTGAAGAATTTTTGTTGTTATTCATTTTCACCATAGTTTCCAAGGTAAGGTGAATTCAATCTCGACTCCTCTTATTATAACTCGAAGGATTGATTAAAAATTTATTGTTTTTCTTGAAATTTATTGTGAAATTTTTGTGAAATTATTGATGGAATCCCTCTTTGGTGAAGGTTTATGTAATTGTGAAAATTGGGTATTTTTGTGGAAAGTGAAATTAGTTTCATGATTTTAAAATGATGATTTTAAAATGGATGTTTGATTTTAGTTAATGGAAATAGGTTGTAAAAGTGTTTTAAATAAAATCATTTTTTTATTGAAATGGTTTTTCACTTTTGTTTGTCATGGTTTTTGGGTATAAATGGTTGGTGTGTGTTCATGTGCATTTGGGATGGATAAGGGCGCGAGGTTCCCCCATCAAAAGACTAGGACAAATAAAGGCGTGAAGTTCCCCCATCAAAATGGTTCACTAAGTTGTGGCTTAGTGAAAGTATGGATCCCCAATCACGAGTATAGGGAGGTCTATGGTTGCATGCATGGTTGGATGGGTAGATTTGTGAAATGTAATGGGTTATGAAAAATGAATTTGAGAAATGGTTAAACAAATTTTTGGTTGCTTTCCTTGTAAATGGATTTGATTTGGGAAAACTATTTTGGCATGTAAATTGTTTTATATTTTGGTATAAAATATTTTAAATTGTTTTATATAAATTTGATGACTTGTTCTATCCTAATGGTTTGAGTAGGGAAGTCATTTGGAGAAAACCTATTGAGTTTCATTACTCATCCCCTGCTTTGGCACTTTGGTGCTTTTGTAGATATTATTTATCAAGAAACAGTTAAAGGTAAAGTATCACACTTATTTAGTGGTGCTTAATGATAATTGTTAATAGATTGTGGATTTGGAGCTTTTATAATGTTGGGATTTTCTATGTTGGTGTCTTGGAGTCTTTGAGTTTTTTTTGGATTTTTATTCTGCTTTATACTATAATGTTATTAGTCTTCCACTTTTGTACTTTGGTATATCTAGGTTCTGATTTCTGTTTTTATAATTTATGTTTTATACATTTTTATCTTTCATTAATTAGTGGTTTTTGGTTATGGTATGTTGGCTGTGGTTATTTTAGTTTTAAAGGGAAAATTGTCTCCCAATTTTACTGAAGACCTTGGCATTTATTTCCAGCCTTTGTCATCTTGGGGAAGTCACTTAAGGCCAAGTAGCAATTCTACCTCGATGCAAGAAAATGAGGAGGTGAGAGATGTTACAAGTGGTATCATTCTTGGTTAGTACAAATATTTTGGGGACAAGTGGTATCAGTCTTGGCCAGTATAAATCTTTTGGGGACAAATGATATCAGTTTGTTTGATCCTTGTTTATTAATTATGTCAGTTTTGGAGTTTAAAACCATTCTAGTTTATTCCTTGAGTTGGGATGGTAGAAATGAGTAGGATTTTCAGGACATAAATTTTAGATCATAAATATACATAGCTAACCTATTTATACTGAACTTCAAGTTATCAGGGAGTTGGGTACATAACTATTTTGGAGACACTTATTATAACAACCCATACTTTTTATACATAGATATTACATCTAAATAGAATAATATTCATTACATAATATAACAAAACCATTCTAGAACCATATAGTTTTAGTGTCTTTGAAATTGGGAAACATAAAAAACTAATTCATAAAACATATATATAATATCATACTTATTCCTTAATAAATAGAACCCCTTTTGAAACATCATACTTAATATCTTTCTTTATATCATAGGGAAAAGAAACATAAGAAAAGGGTGAGCTCAGATGATCAGTAAGGGTAATCATGGGAGATAACATAAGCATAAGGTCATAAGAACATGTAAATAAATTTTGAAAATTATATCCTATATATCAAATATCATGATTTCAATTCATGGGATAAATAATATAAGTTCATAAATAATCAAAGAAAATATTCTCTGAGACTAAGAACATAAATCATTCATCATATTAGAACCCATAAAAAGAAAAGGGTTTTAGAAAAATCATTCCATCATAACATCAAACAACCAAAGAAAGAAAAGGGATAATATCCTTGAATAATATCTCTAATAAATCATAATTAAAATAAAATAATGTTATTTTAAATATAAAATAATTTTGATAGATCACTTGAAAATAATTCTTGAGGAAAATATCCTTTCTTTTTTGAAAATATTTTCTTTTATTAAAATGCCACACAATTTTAAAATAAAAATTTTTCATTGAAAAAAAACTTATAAAATTTTAATTTAAGTTTTAAGGCATTAAGGTTTCATAAAAGAGTAAAAATCCATTCATGTCATAGAAGTTAAAAAAACATTCCTCTCATTCTTTTATTGGAAATGTTACAAAGTACCTTATTAGAAAAATAACAAAAGATTAATTTCAAAACATTGAGTAAAAATTCACAAATAGGTAAAAAAGAATTTAAAAATTTTAGAAGAACAGTAAAAATATTTTTAAAAATATTTTTATGAAACTTAGACATGTAATATAAATATTACCCAACATATACTTATGTATAAGCAATCTCGAATAAAAATGAGATTGTGAAATTGACCCTTACCTTAGGTTTGATTTACTTCATACGTATTCAAAACCCATGTATAATGGTTTAAAGAATGTTATTAATTTATAAATGAAACATATTTATATTTATTATATCATATATGATCCTTTTATATCATCTTATCACCCAGTTGTTAATAATATTTCATTATTACTCTTCTTTCTGGTGTTAATTGCTTCATTTTCCTTTGCATGTTTTGTTGTATAAGTCCAAGTTATTGTACATAGGATATAGTTATTTCATATCCATAATTATATTAATGTAATATATGTCATATTTATTCACCATATACATTTATATTATCATTTTTTGATAGAGATCATAGAGAATTAATCGCACCGCGTTGTGGAGACTGTAATCCGTACATACGCACAAGCGATGATATCATTCCCTTAATGATGAAATGGTAAAGAAGTGGATGATATATAAATATATATATTACAGAATAAATATAATAATATTATTGTCATATATATATTTATATAATATTTCCATAATTATTCCCATCCAAATAAAGGGGTAATGAAAAACAGGTTACACCACAACGTGGAGACGGTAAGCCATTCATACGCACGCGCGATGCTTTCACAGGATGGATAAAAGAATAAATATGGTTGTTACCTAATCATAATAAAAATATAAACATATATATGATACTGTAGTTATTACTTAATAATGGAAACAACACATGAATAGTAAGTATAAGAATAAACAATCTTGAAAGACTCAGAAAAGAATATTACCTCTTATTCGACAAACTTCCTTTAGATATCCTATTAGAGACACTAGAGTTGGTATTTTAGGAATAAAATAACCTCTATAATGTTACGAGGAAAGTTTATAAGGGAAATTGATAGGGTATGGTAAATATTGAAGGATCAATGTGATGTGAATAAGTGAGGGAGGAGGTTCCCTTTTATAATTGAGGTGAGAGGAACTTTTGGAATTTAAAAAACATTTAATTTATAATAAATTTAATATCAATAAAAATACCTCAAAAAATCCATGTATTAAAATATAAGATGATATAAGGTTATAATATCATCCAAAAATATATTTTATATAAGTTTTTTTTATTATTTTAAACCTTATCATTTTGATTAACCCTTAGTTAACCTATTTTAATTTTTACTATGGTAACAAAATTTCAATATTAAAAGGTTGTAATTTTTAATTATGTGATGTAAATTAGAACATAAATAAAAAATTTATAATATTTTAGACCATATTATAATTATTTTTTATTTTTAAATATTTTCTATGATTTTTAAATAATTTAATAAAATATTATTTTGATAAAATATTATTAGTGTCAATTTTGATAGTATTCATTACATGGAATTTTAAAAATATCAAGATAACAAGTTAACTTCGAACTAAATATTTTATTATATCTTTAATAGGTAAAGGTATTATATAAAATTCGTTTATAACATTAATTATTTCAATGTATATTTATTTTAATATTCTTGATAACATTTATTTGATGTTTCCATTAATAAAATAATTACCAAATCAACATTGTATAATTATTTAATATACTCATTTTTTCAATAAAAATTAAAAATAAAAAACCATGAAGAAAATAAATATTCTATATTTTATAAGAATATTTATAATTGAATATATCTTTTGGGTAACTCTATATTAAAAATGATATAGTATTTAAAAAATGAACGTGATATCTTTAAAGTTTTATTAAATAATATATCATAAATATCATAATATCATCTAAGTGTTTTAAAAAGTAAAAAATAAATTTATATAATAAAATTATATTTATTAAGTTAAAAATTTATATTTATATTCATTCATAACATACTTTTTTCCTCATGTGGACACATAAGGGATATTTAAGACAAAGAAAGTGTCATTTTTGTGACTTTCTTTGATTTAAACATTATATTAGTCATTTTCATAGAAAAGTGTTCATTAAACAATTTAATTTAGATAATTACATGTTAAGGGTCAAATTATTTTCATCCAATAATTTTTTTGGCATGTTTTAGGGTCATTTTATAGTCTTTATCATTTTATTTTTAACTTAAATCACCTAATTTACCCTTTACTATGGTAACAAAATTTATCATGATTAATATTCCTATTGACGAAAAATTAAAGGGAAATATTAACTAAATTTTGAACTTATGAATCCAACATTTTTATCTATTTTAAAAAATTAAGAACACATAAGTTGTAGAATTTAATTTAAATTAAAACTGGTAAAACACCATGAAAATGGGTTTTTAGAAAAAATGTCCTTTTAAAATAGAAAATGTTTTTATAATAAATTAATGTCTAAAATAATTTTAGAAAACCATAAATAGATTATTTTAAATCAAAATAAACTTATAAAAATTTAAAACTAATCCAAAACATAATTTTACACTGTAAAGACTTTAAAAGAAAATACAATTTCAATAAAACCTAGTATTTTTAATATTAAAAAAAACAATTTTAAGATAATTTTGACATGCTAAATTCAAAAATAAAATTATCTTTGTAAAATAAATTTTCTAGAACTTTTAAAAATTAATATTTACTCATAAAAAGAATAAAATATCATTTTTGAAGTAAACATATTTTTTTTGAAGAATAAAATGATTTTACTAAAAATTATGTGATCATTTTATAAGAACTTAAAAATATATTAATATTGAGTTGGACCTTTATATTTATTTTATAAATTAGTTGATCATATTCATTACCACTAATTTAAAAACTAGTTTATAAATAACATATAATATTTACACGGTTCGTTTAAGCCCACAGTTACGTGCAATGAAAGCTATTTAAGAATTAAAATTATTTAAAGAGAAATATTTCACTAAAAATATCTGGGTGTTACATTATACCACCCTTAAAATGAATTTTACCTCTAAATTCATCATTTGGATACAAATATATGAGGATACCTATTCCTTATCAAATCCTCAGTTTCCCACACAGCTTCCTCGAATTAGTGGTTCTGCCATAAAATTTCGACTAATTGAGTGGTCTTGTTTTGTAGAAATTTATCTCTATGATTGAGAATATCTATCAGTTATTCTTCATATGAAATATTTTCCCCTTTTGGTATGAATTATGAGTTTAGTACATGTGAAGGATCATGTATGTAATTTCTTAGAAGATATACATGGAAGCCATCATGAACTTGAGAGAGATTCATTAGAAGCGCCAATCTATAAGATACCTTCATAACACGATTAAGAATTTCAAAAGGACTGATATACCTAGGGATTAGATTTCCATTATTTCTAAATATCACTACTCTATTCTAGGGATATATTCATAGAAATACCTTTTTACCCACTTCAAACTCTAGGTATTTTCTTCGATTTTTAGCATAATGTTTTTGACGAATCTGGGAAGCTTCTATGTGCTGTTGAATTGATCTAACCTTATCTTCCATCTCTTCAACAAGATTAGGTTACAATATTTTTCTTTACTGAACTTCATTCTATCATGTTAGAGTTATGAAATTCTTAACATAGAGGGATTCATAAGGATCCATCTGAATACTAGAGTGAAATCTATTATTGTAAGAAAATTCTAAGAAAGATTGGTGTTGATCCCAACCGCCTTTAAAATATATATAGAAATATATCAACATGTATTATAGAGTTTAAATTATCCTATTAGACTGACCATATGTCTAAGGATGATAAGTAATTCTAAAATTTAACAACGTATCTAGATCCTACTAAATAATTCTCCAGAATATTGAGGTAAACCTTGGGTCTCAATTAGATATAATTAAAAGTGGTACTACATGAAATCTCACCACATCCATAATATATATTCTAGAAATATGATCAAGAGAGAAATATTCATTGATAGAAATTAAGTGTGCGGAATTTTCAAGGTGATCAACTATAACCCATATAACATTTTTTCCTTTAGATGTTTTGGGATGTATGATGACAATGTACATGGTGATGTTTTCCCATTTCCATTTTAGTATAGGTAATGGTTGTAACATCCCCTTAGACTTTTTTTCTTAGCTTTAACTTGATGACAAATCAAGTATATAGAAACAGATTATGCAATATCTCTCTTCATTCCATCCCACCATAAATACTCTTTCATTCCCCTATACATCTTTTTTCTTCCAGGATTAATAGAGAATAATGAACTATGAGCCTCATCCAACTGATACTTATTTAATTTTGGTATGGGAGGAATACAAATATGGTTCCTAAATATTATTATTCCATCACAATCAAGGTTAAAATTAGGAATATTTATCACCTTATTTTATAACAGTACATCTTCCTTCTACGCCTCCTTAATCTTCACTTGTATAGAGGGTTGAACATTTATTTGAAAAAGATAGGATTTATCTCCTTTTAAAATTTCCATATCTATAATTTTCAAATCCATACATATTATATCTTTTGTTATCCTCATACTATATAGGCTAGCATGGTCCTTTTGACTCAAAGTATCTTACACATTATTTTCTTTCCCAAGGTGGTAGTGTATTGACCCATCATAATCTTTAATAAATTCCAACCATCTCCTTTGGATCATATTCAACTACTTTTGAGTGAAAATATACTTTATAATTTTATGATAAATATATATAACACACCTTTCTCTATAAATACAATGCCTCCATATCATTAATTCAAAGATTACTGAATTTAACACCAAATCATGAGTTGAGTAATTTTTTTCATGGATTTTTAATTATCAAGTGGCCTATGTGATCACTAAATCATTTTCAATGAGAAAACATCCCAAAACTTTTTTTGGATTCATCACTATAGATCAAAAAACTTTATAAACTATATATTTGTGTGAGCACATGTTCACTAACTAACTTTATTTTCAACTCCTTGAAATTATCTTCACATTCATCCGTCTATATGAACATAAATATATTTCAAGTAATATTGGTGAGTGGATTAGATAATCATGGGAAATATTTAAAAAATGTCAATAATATCCATCCAAAACAAGAAAAAAATATTATCTCAGTCACTGTTGTTAGTCTAGGCCAATATTTAATAACTTCCATCTTTGCTAAATCCACAGATTTCTCCAGTCTTGAGATTATGTGACCCAAAAATGAAACTTTTTGAATCCAAAATTCACACTTGGTAATTTTTTCATAAATATCCTCCTTTCTCAAGGTCTTCAGTAAAATCCTCAAGTGATCTTCATGTTCTTAATTTATCTTTGAATATACAAGAATATCATCTATAAATACAAGCACAAACTGATCAAGATAGTCTCTAAAGAATCTATTCATTAAACCCATGAAGGTAGTGGGAGAATTAGTAAGACTAAAATGAATCACTCTAAATTCAGTGTCCATACCTTGTATGAAATGTTTTCTTGGATATATCCTCCTTCTTGACCCTTAGTTGATAATATCCAAAATAGAGATCAATCTTAGAAAATTATCGAGATTCGTATAGTTGATCAAATAAATCATAATTACAATGGAGAGGATATTTGTTCTTGATAACGATCTTGTTAAGTTATCAATAATAAATAAAGAGTCTCATTGATCTATCTTTCTTCTTAACAAATAGAATTGGTGAACCCCAAGGTGGCGAACTAGGGTGTATGAATCCCTTTTCAAGATTCACTTGGAGTTTCTTCTTCAATTACTACAACTCAATTAGGGCCATTCTATAAGGAGTATTTGAAATAGGCATAACACCTGGTATGAGTTATATTGAAAACTATACCTCACAATTTGGTGGAATTCATGAGAATTACTTAAAAAAAAATCAAAAAAATCCCACACAATAGGTGTATCCTTAATGGAGAGTTTCTCCATAACCATATGAGATAAATAACCTTTATTTATAGAAATTAAGTCCCACAAGTTGGAATTTATTTCCACTAGAAGTTCATATTCATCCTTGCATTGATATATGATCATCGATTCATTCAGAATATGAAATGTGACTTCCCTTCCACAAAAATTAATATGAGATTCATATAGAGAAAGAAAAACCATTCCAATAATCATATAGAATTCAACTAAAGGAAGGATCATAATATTTTTAGGAAGTAATTTCCCACAAACTTTAACTAGATAAGAATTATAAACTTGTGATGTAACCGTTGTACCATTATGAGTTTTCACAGAAAAATCAACATCCCATTGTTGTGGTAATATAGAGGTACCCTTAGAAAATTCTTTATAAATAAAAGAGTGGGAGGATCCAGAATCAAATAAAAAATCATATACTTTAGAGTGGATGGTAAGTGTACCTTTCACCACTTTACTTTATTACTCCACATCACCAATAGTAATTGCATGTGATTTTCCTTTTCCTTTGTCCTGAAGAGGTTTCTAACGTCGATCATCATCAATATCCCTTGGATTTGGGAATTAGTTATCATAATTACCATTATCATTACACTTGAAGCATTGGAGTGTGGGAGGTGCATTTTATGTAGCCTTTTCTATATTCGCATCATTAACTATATTTTTCCCATCACTCTAGAAGTCAATTTCTTAATAACCTTGTTTCCTATACTTAAAACATTTAATATCCCCTTTAAGGAAGTTTCCTTTATTTTTCTTTCCATACTTTGAGAAAAAAGAAAATCTCATCTTATTCTCAATATGGTTTTTAGATTTTCCCTTAAATTCTATTTTTATCTTCTTATTAAACCCATAAGATTTATGGTCAACTACAATATCCATCTCAACCTTGAGATAACATCAAACAATTTCCTCATATCTATTGAAGTCCTTTATGGATAACCCCCTTTAGATATTTGGTTTTAAGCCACTGAAGAATCGATCAAAATCACTCTCAGGTTGGATGATAATTCTAGAAGATTACCTTATAAGTCTTGTAAAATTTTCATTATAGGAACCAATAGATTCATCATAATTTTTCTTAATATTGAGAAACTCATTCTCCATATTCATTCAAAGAATACGAGGAAAGTAATTATTGAAAAATAATTTCTTGAACTCTTCCCATTCCATAAAGTCAATTTCATATCATTGCCTCATATTCTTTGTAAGATTCCACCATTGATCTGCTTAACCTTGAAAATGATAGACAAGAAATATGAATTTATCTTGTTCTGAATATTGGAGTACCAAAAATATCCTTTCAGTGGTACTAATCCATTGTTTAGCCACTAGTGGATAAGAAGACCCAATAAAATAAGGTGGACACTACCTCATGAAGGAATCAATAGAATGTTGTTCCCTCCTTTACTTGTTTAGAAGTCCTGCATGATTCATAGCTTGAAAAAGATACGCGATCATAGAAAAAAGGTTTTTAATTCTAGCTCCCATAACATTCAGTTGCTCAAGAGGAAAATCATTGCATTGTCCATCACATTCAGTATTAACGCAGTTCCTTTAGGTTCTGGACATTGACTAAAACCAAAAAGCATGGTGTGAGTAACACTAATAATAATTAGGAAACCACATCATCAAGAGAAATTATTTATAAAACTTAAATTAAGGTCACCTTAGGTTTTATCCTTGGTTATTTATAACCATTATCAAAACTCTAGGATTATATCCTATACTTAGACTTATCGTTAGTGTTCTTACTAATATTTTATCATCCTAGTTTCCAAAGGTTAACTGCACCTTGCTCTGATACCAACTATAACGGACCATATTTTTCATACATAGACATTACATATAAATATAATAATATTAAATACATAAAATAACAAAACTATTCCATAACTGTATATTTTTAGTGTCTTTGGAAACTAGTAAACATAAACAACTGATTCATAAAACATCTATATCATTTCCCACTTATTAATTCGTAACTAGAATATTTTTTGACACATCATACTTAATAAATTTATTCATATCCTGGGAAAAAGATAAGAAAAGGGTGATCTTAGATGCTTAGTAAGGTTAATAAATGGAGATAACATAATCATAAGGCCATAAGATCATGAAAATAACTTTTGAAAATTATATCCTCTATATCAAAGATCATGACGTCAATTTATGGGATAAATCATAGAAGTTAATAAATAATAAAATAGCATATTCCATGAGATCATAACATAATAAATGGAATTATGGAATACAATAAGTATAGAAAATCATTTTCATATTAGTCAAGGCTCATTTCCAAGTCCATTATAGTGGATATAATCCTTTACTGAACCAAGTTCACTCATCAGTTCAGTCTAGTATTACTGAAATGAGATTACTACCCATTCCAGTATTTTTTATCTCATGAGATATAAATATTTACCTAATGAATTGGAATAATATATAATTCCCACCCATCACATAATTAAAAACATATATATGTTCTTTGTAATAACATAAATCATTCATCATATCAGAACCCATAAAAATAAATGGGGTTCATAAATATCATTCCATCATAACATAAACCAACCATTTAAAGAATATGGATATTATACTTGAAAAATATCCCCAATAAACCATAATTAACATAAAATAATTTTATTGTAAATGGAAAATAATTTTGAGAGATCAATTGAAAATAATTCTTGAGGAAAATATCCTTTATTATTTGCAAACGTTTTATTTTCTTAAAATGCCACAAAATTTTAAAATAAAACATTTTATTTGAAAATAAACTTGTAATATTATAATAAAATATTAAAGTAATTAAGGAATAATGAAATAATACGAATCCATTGATTCTGAATAAGTTAAAAAAACATTCCTCTCATACTTTTTTCAGAAAAGCCACAGAGTACCTCGTTTGGAAAACAACAAAAAATACTCCTTTAAAACTATTTATTAAACATTTAAAAATGGGTAAAAATGAATTTAAAAATTGAATAATAATAGTAATTTTTTATTAAAGAAACATGGTCATGGAAGATAAATATTTCCTAGTAGATACTTATGTATAAATAATCCTGAATAAAAATTTGATTGTGAAATTAACCCTTACCTTAGTTTTTATTTCCTTCGTATGTATCCAAAAAACCTGTATAATGGTTTAAATAATGTAATTAATTTATAATAAAACCATATTTATGTTTATTATATCATTTATTATCCTATTGTATCATCTTATCACCCATTTGTTAACAATATTTCATTATTACTCTTCTTTCGGGTGTTAACTACTTCATTTTTCTATGTATATTTTATCATATAAGTCCCAGTTAATGTACATAGGATATAGTTATGTAATATTTATAATTATAGTAAGATAATATATATCATATATAAATTTATACAATCATTATTTAATAGTGAACATGGAGAATGATTGGCATCGCGTCATGGAGAGGGTAGACCGTATGTACACACGAGTGATGATATCATTACCTCAATGATGAAATGGTAAATAAGTGGATGATATATATTTTTAGAATCAATATAATTTTATTATTATCATATATATATATATATTATCTACATCATTATACCCATCCAAATAAATCGGTGATGAAAAATAGATCACACCACGACGTGGAGACGGTAAGCTGTACGTACACACATGCAGTGATTTTGTTTTTCATAGGATGGATAAAAGGTGTAATATGGTTGTTACATAATAATAATAACATCTAATAATATACATTATACTATATTTATTACTTTATAATGGAAAAAACACATGAAGAGGAAGTAGAATAAGAAATAATCTTGAAAGAGACGGTAAAGAAGATTACTTATTCTTCAGCAAACTTCCATTAGATATCTTCTTAGGGAAACTAAAGTTGGTATTTTTAGAACAAAAGAACATATATAATGTGAATATGTAAGTTTATTAGAGAAATTTTCATTGTATGGTTGAACTTTAAATCTCAATGTGATGTTAATAAGTGAGGGAGGAGTTACCCTTTTATAATTGAGGTGAGAGTCACTTTTGAAATTTACAAAAATATTAATTTATAATAAATTAAATATCAATAAAAATACCTCAAAAATGACATTAATTATAATATAATATGATACAAGGTTTTAATATCATCAACTAATTCATTTTAAAAAAGTTTATTTATTATTTTATAACTTATCATTTTGATTAACCCCTATTAACCTATTAAAAATTTAAACTAAGGTAACAACATTTTAAATATTAAAAGGATGTAATTTTTACTTATGAAATGTCAATTAGACCAAAAATTAACAAATTATAACATTTTTGACCATATTATAATTATTTTGTATTTTTAAATATGTTTTATGATTTTTAAATAATTTAGTAAAATATTATTTTGATAAAATTTCATTAGTGTCAATTTTGACACTATTCATTACATGGGATTTTTGAAATATAAATATAACAATTTAAATTTGAAAAAAATGTTTTATTATATTCATAATAGGTAAAGTTAATCATTAAATTTTTTTGATCACATTAATTATTTCAAAATATATTTATTTTAATATTTTTTAAAACATTTATTTGATATTTTCATTAATAAAATAATTACTACATCAACGTTATATAATTATTTAATATACATATTTGTTCACTAAAAACTAAAAATAAAATACCATGATTAAAATAAATCTTCTTTATTTAAAAATAATATTTATAGTCTAATATACCTTTTGGGTAACCCTATATAAAAAATGATACAGTATTTAAAAAATGAATGTGACATATTTTATTTTTTATTAAATAATATATTATACATATCATAATATCATCTAAGTGCCCTAAAAAGTTAAAAATAAATTTATATAATGAAATTATGTTTATTAATTTTAAAATTTAAACTTAAATTCTTTCATAACATACCTTTTTCCTCATGTAGACACATAAGGGATATTTAAGGCAAAGAAAGTGATATTTTGTGACTTTATTTGATTTAAATATTATATTAGTTATTTTCATGGAAAAATGTCAATTAAACAACTTAATTTATATCCTTATGTATTAAGGGTTGAATTATTTTTATCCAATAAAATTTATTCATGTGTTATGCTCATTTTATAGTCTTTATCATTTTTTTAACCCAAGTCACCCAATTTACCCTTTACCATGGTAACAAAATTTACTAAGGTTTCTATTCATATTGGAAAAAAATTAAAGGGAAATATTAGCTAAATTTGTAAATTTTAAATAAAAAATTTACATCCATTTTTCAAAATTCATAACACATAATATTTAGAATTTAATTTAAATGAAAACTGGTAAAATTCCATGAAAAACAGTTTTTTCAGAAAAAAACACCCTTTTAAAAAATAAAATATTGTTATAATAAAATCATGTATAAAATCATTTAAAAAAATTGGATTTTTTAAATAATAATTAACTAATTAATATTTAAAACTAATCCAAGACATAATCTTACCTTTTAAAGACTTTAAAAGAAAATACAGTTTTCAATAAAAAATTGCATTTTCACTATTTAAAAAAATAATTTTAAGATAATTTTGAAATGATGAATTAAAAAATGAAATTAATTTTTTTAAATCCATTTTATATAAATTTTAAAAATTAATATTCACTCGTAGAAAGAAAAATAACTCATTTTTGAAGAAAACATATTTTTTGAAGAATATAATGATTTTACTAGAAATTATGTGATAATTTTCTAAGCAATTACCAATACATTCATATTGAGTTTGACCTTTATATTTATTTTAAAAATTAGTTGATCATATTTATTCCCTATAATTTAATAAATAGGTTATAATTAACATATAATATTTATACGGTTCGTTTAAACTCATAGTTTCATGAAGCGTAAGCTATTGAAGAATTTAAATTATTTGAAGAGAAATATTTCATAAAAAATATCTGATTATTACACTTATAGGAGTTGTAATATCATTGTCTTGGGTTTATACAATGATAAGAGAATTACATTAAATTTAGAAATTAATTCCCCCTAGGAGTTCATATTTCATTTTGACTAGTGATTTATGATAAGGTGCAAACCTGTTGATTTTTGAAAAATGATTAAATTATTTTCCAATGTGATATTTTGAAAAGTAATTATAGTGGTATATTTAAAATAGTTTTATTTTCAAAATCATGGGGGATTTTTTAAAAATTGATTGAAAAGGGAAGGTGTATAATTTTTGGAAAGCTTTATTATCATAGTTGTGATATATAAATTCGAAATTGTTAAGACATAAGTTGATAGAGAGTGAGACTCAGGATGTTTTTTAGTTGTAAAAATGGCACCCAATAGGCGTCATAGAAACCAACTAAAAGAGGTTACTAATAATGTGGTTTCAACTAATCTATAGGTGAACCAATAACTGGTTCCATGTTTTTTCCAAAATTTTTAAGCTATAGATAGAGGGAACCAAAGGGATAAACTAGGAAAAGTGGATCACTCCATTCTATTCCAGAAGAAAAATCCACCCATATTTCTGGGTGATTTAAAACTAAATAAGCCATAGGTGTGGCTAAATAGGATAAATAAAATCATTAATTTCCTTAGAACACTATAAGAGTTTAAATTAAAGTTTAAATATATATACTAGAGGTTCTTGCACACCAATGGTGGGATTTAGAAGTTCGGCCTAAATTAGACCAAGGAATTTCATGGAAGGATTTTGAAGAATCTTTAAACAAGAAATTCTGTCCTTATATGTCTAGGATTTCAAGAACAACAAACTTTTTCATTTTTAAGTATGAGAATATCTCAGTGAAAGAGTATGGAGCTAAATTTATGAATTTAGTTTGATTTTCACTTCAATTTACTGCCAGTGAATCCTTAAAGGTAAACATTTTTTAATTAGTGATAAGGAAAGAGATTCACTCAAAAATTGTCATGCTTTGTGTAATAGATTATATAGAGATGGTAAATAGAGTGATAGATTCAGAAAGGGACATCTCAAGAGCTACGAGTGGAGGGAGCATGTTGATACCTATAGAAAATGGTGGGAACTCAAATACTAGGAACAAGTAAAAGAGGGAAACCTATTTTCAAGGTAGTGAGATAAATTAGAATCAGACAGCTGGATTAGTGAATCTTCCCCCAAAACTAGAAAGTAATACTGGATATTTCCAATGTGGTTTCTTAGACCACATGGAGAGAGATTGTACGACACCATCTAGAGCATGCCATAATTGTAACCAGATTGGTCATCTTCAGTGCTATTGTCATAGTGCTCTGAGGTGGAGTGTTTGGGACACATATCATGTGTTGCAGACATCGTATGCTTCGACGGGATGAGGGCAGTAGAATAATTCTCATTAGCAGAACTGAGCTAGCCATGGTGATTCTAGGAATACCATGATGACTCAATAGGGGAAATATCAATAGGTAAATAAAGATAAGCGTTCAGGGTGTAAGAATTTATATGGGGCTGAACAAGTTATCATGGATGATCAATCTGGACCGTCTATAGTGAGAGGTATGATTCTTTTGAATTTTAACCTTATGAAAAATTTGATTGATATGGTTTCATCCCATTATTTTATTTCTTCTCATGTTATTGTATTATTAGGTTTTCATGTTGAGAAGATGCCTTATATTTTGAAACTTTAAAATACTCTTAGTCAAAGAGAATATTGAGCCTTTATATGTAGACTATGTTCTATAACTATTGATAGAGTTGAGTTGATATGAGATTTATCTATTCTTGAAATGGATGTCTATGAAAAAATCCCGGGTATGGACTGTTTGACTATGTTCAAATCTCACATCGATTTTTATACCCTAATGGTTAGTTTTATGACTAATGTTGGAATCAAGAATCTATTTAAAGGAGACTGAAGTGTAAAGGCAAGTGCAATAAGATTTTTGGAACCAGTAGTTGGAACAATGTCATTCTAGTTTTAATTTTTTTACTTTGGCATTGATGGAAAAATTTAAGAATAGAAGTTTTCTAGTATTTTTTGTATTAGTTTCCAGATGTTTTCCCAAAAATTTCTTAGGGTTTCCACCCAAAATATAAGTGGAGTTTATAATTGATATCCTTTCAGGGAATTGTCCTATTTCCCTTCTATCTTAATTTATGGAACCAACAGAATTAAGGGAATTGAAAGCTAATGTTTAAGATCTTGAAAGAAAAGGGTTTGTTCAGCCTCTCACACCTTCATGGGTAAAACTAGTATTGCTTTTCAAAAAGGTGGATGAAACTATTTAGTTTTGTGTGGATTATCATAAGCTTTAAAAAGTTACAATAAATAATTAGTATCAACTTCCACACATTTATGATTTGTTCAATCAATTTAAAGGAGACCAATGGTTCTCAAAAATTTAATTGCAATCAATATATCACCAATTTCAAGTTTTGAAGGAGGATATTCAAAATAAAGATTTCAGGAGTAGATATTTATATTATGAGTATGTGGTTTTGCCTTTTGGTATTACAAATTCACCAATGGTATTTATGGAATTGATGAATTGGATATTTCATAGATATTTGGATTATTTTGTGGTCATATTTTTGGATGACATATTGGTGTATTCAAGGAAAATATGAGCATGAGAAACACTTATCGAGAGTGTTGGGAATCATGAGTGATCATCTTATGTATTCCAAATTATTAAAGTGTGATTTTTGGATATAAGAGGAAAATTTTCTTGGATATGTATTATTTTAAAAAGGTTTTTCTATAGATTCAGGAAAGATAGAGGCTATTATATCTTAGAAATCGCTAAAAAATGTCTTCCAGATTCATAGTTTCCTTGTTCTAGATAGTTATTAGCAATATTTTGTTTGTGCTTTTTCATGGATAGAATCACCTGTGACATCTTTGATAAGGAAAAATGTTCCATTCTAATGTAATGATGAATTTCATTCGTCTTTTTAAGAGATAAAGGTTCTCCTTACATCAACATCAATATTGATATTTCCAGAATCATAATAAGGGTATGTGGTGTATTGTGATGCTTCAGGATCTGGGTTGGGATGTATTCTCATCTAGGGATATCATGTTGTTGCTTATAGATCACAACAATTATGGTTTCATGAGAAGAACTACCCAACACATGATTTAGAGTTAGCTACAAAAATCCATGCTTTTAAGACTTGGTGTTATTATCTATTTGGTGATAAATTTACAGTGTTTACAGATCATAAGAGATTGAAACAAATTTTCTCACAAAGATATTTGAATCTAATAAAAATAATATGGATGGAGTATCTTCAAATTTTTGACTTTGAATTGATGTATACACCAGGAAAATGTAATTCAGTGGTAGATGCATTAAACAGAAAGTCATACACTTAGTTGGAAAAAGATGCTTTAGATTTTTGGTAGTTGATGTCTGTTATAGTCGACATGCACTTAGAATGTGAATAATGAGGTGATGTTGTTGTTTTCTTTATAGGTTATCTTGTTCTTGATTTGGTTGTGATAGTTAAATAGACAGATATATCTGATTTAGAATGTGTTTTTATGAGGTAAAAACTCAATGTTGGGGAGACCATAGAGGGATGGAAACTGGATAAGAGTTCCATGTTTTGTTTTACAGATTGGATGGTCATACCTATGGTTTGTCAGGAAAAACTTTTCATTATTACCACCATTCGATATGGTCTGTTCATCTACGAATATAGAATATGTATAAGGAATTGAAACCACAATTTTAGTGGGTTGGTATGAAAAAAATGTGGATGAGTTTGTTTTGAGATGCTTAACTTGTCAGCAAGTTAAAGTATAACATCAAAAACCAGTAGGTATGTTATAGTATTCAACTATTCCTATTTGGAAATGGGAGTATATATACATGGATTTTGTGATAGGTATCCCAACAATAGTTCAAGAACATGATGGAATATGGGTGATAGTGGATCATCTCATAAAGTCATCCCATTTCATCCCTATTCATGAATCTCATATGGTGGAGGACTTGTATAAAATCCATTTATGAGAAGTATTAAAGTGGCCTGGAATACCATTTTTGATAGTATCATACAATGATCTAAGTTTTACATATCATTTATGGAAATCCTTACATCAATCCCTTGGGACTCAGTTGACCATGAGTATGGAATATCATCCTTAGACGAATGGAAAATATGAAAGGAATATAAAAACATTGGAAGACATGATATGTGATTGTGTAATTGATTTTGGTGGTTCATGGGAGGATAAAATACCATTATTGGAGTTATTATTTAACAAAAATAATTATGCCTCAATGCATATGAATCATTTTTAAGCATTGTATGGGCATCCTTGTTGTTATCCACTTTATTGGGTGGAAATAGGTGAGACTTCACTGGTTGGGATGAGCCTTGTCCAAGTGACAACAGAGAATATTTAGTTGAACATGAAGAGAATGGAGATTGCTCAGAGTCATGAGAGATCATATGAGGATCATTGTTGACGGCTGTTGTCATTTGAGGCGAGTGATCACATGTTCTTTATAATCTATCCAAGGTTTGGGAATTGTCATTTTGTAAATAAGGGAAAGTTATCTTATCGATAAATAGACCATTTTTGAGATACTTGAATAGGTTAATGAGGTGGAATATAGTTTGGATTTTAGACTATGGTTCAATTCAGGGCACAATGTGTAACAACCCGAAATTTTGAATAAATCTTGTTTCCTAATTTTATGTGTTATTTTATTTTTTATACTCAACAAAAATGTTTCATTTGATAACATGAGTATAATTAAAATGATACTGTTTGTTTTTGACTGTTATATGACTATTGGTCAATATGACCACTAGAAACTAAACGTTTTGATTATTGTCTCTAAATACAAGTAATCTTGGTTAATTAATATAGAAAGAAGATTCGATGGCCTCACCCAGTAGTCTTGGACCAATCGAAGCCATCTAATAGAACTTGGGAAGGAGGTAGCACCACTGGGCTTTGCTCTGGACCAAACCCAAGCTGAACTTCATCGTATAAAGCTAGAACGGGATCTCCTTCATGAGAAGTTCAAACTGATAGAAATTACTACTCGTGCGATGTTGGCCGAGCCTCCCTCGGATTCTCTCACCTTAGCACACCTTACACTTAGGTCCTATGCTGGTGTGATAAGGGGCTATGTAAGGAGACTGTAACTGCCTTGTGTAATCCTTTGTTTTAAATAAAAATTGGGATTTCTTCTTATGATGAAGTTTATGAATTTTCAAACGACCGGATAAATATAGTATGCATATTTTTGATGAATTTTAGAAAAAGGATATTTTAAAAATGGTTGTGTAAACCTTAAATAATTAAAAATGTGTAATGATTTTCGAAAAAAGGTCTTCTACAATTATGTTCAGTACAAAATTTAGAGTCTAATAAGATCAACTTAATTTTTGATGAATAGTAAATTATGAATAGTGATTTTATGATTAGGATTTGTAATGTGTCCAAATGGATTAGTAATCTCACTTAAATAAAGTATTAATATAATCTAGGCACCTTGATTAAGTAATTTGATTCAATAAAATGGTTAAATAACGGTTTCATAAATCATTATTCAAGTATTAGTTTTTTTGGGTGAATAGTGTTTTTTATTTAAAAATTTAATTAAAAATATTTAGATAATTATTTTTATAAAACGGATTTTATTTTTGAACTCAGAGCACCGATATTATGCTATGGTAATTTTTGGGGTTTTTTCTGAAAAAAATGAATTTTTGGTGAATAGTGTTTTTATTTAAAAATTAAATTAAAAATATTTAGAAAATTATTTTTATAAAATGGAGTTCATATTTTTAATCAGAGCGTTGATATTTGGTTAAGGTGAAATTTTGGGATTTTTCTGAGAAAGTTGAATTTTCGATGAATAGTGAAAATACAGTTTTTAAGTTACGGGTGTTTAATGACATCATTAAATGATGTATTAAGTTTGTAATCAATATGTTCGAATTATGAATAGTGAGATAAGGTATGAGGTGTCCCAAGTAGCCAATACCATGGGCAAATACCATGGGCAAGCCCATGGTTTTGCCAAAACCACTAATGAGGTGTCCCTTTGCCATTAATGCCTTGTCCCCTCACTTTCCCTATAAATACCAAGCCATCCTCTCATCCATTCGACTCCCCACTTTCCCCCAACGAAGTTCTGATCTCATTATCTCCCAAGGAGTCCTCCCAAGGTTCCCCCAAGCCCTCAAGGTCCCAACCTTTGATTTTTAAGAGTTATGTTTTAAGGTAAGGGATCCGACCTCTCTCTTTCATTTCAAGTAATCTCTTTTATGTCATTACTTTTATGCTCCATGTTCTTATGTTGGAGGATGTTCTTTCATACTCCTCTCACTGCCCT
Source organism: Viscum album (assembly GCA_963277665.1). Lineage (NCBI taxonomy): Eukaryota > Viridiplantae > Streptophyta > Magnoliopsida > Santalales > Viscaceae > Viscum > Viscum album. The sequence continues at coordinate 1,778,860,144 of OY728151.1, read as the reverse complement.
TTTCATGTTCATATATTGGGAGATCCTCTCTTACTCTCATTATTTCGTTTTATGAAGTTTTAAGTGGCGCCGTTAGGCTGCCGAAATTTTTGTAACGGATTCTTTCTCCCTTCTCATTTTTCAAGATCTATTTTCATGTAAAGTATTTCAAGTTACTTTTTATTATGTTGGGGTATGATCTCTATATCTATCATACTGGAATCTTATGTTCATATGATGAGAGACCCCATTTTATCTCTTCAATTCAGTATTTTGATGTTTTAAGTGGCGCCGTTAGGCTGCCGAATTTTTAAGTGGTTCTTCACCCTTCTCGTTTTGAAGTTCTACTTTCATGTCAATTCTTTCAAGTTCCTTTTTGTTATGTTGGGGTATGATATATATATCTATCATACTGGACTCTTATTTTTATATGATGAGAGACCCTATTTGATCTCTTCAATTCAGTATTTTGAAGTTTTAAGTGGTGCCGTTAGGCTGCCGAATTTTTAAGTGGTTCTTCACCCTTCTCATTTTGAAGTTCTACTTTCATGTCAATTCTTTCAAGTTCCTTTTTTGTTATTTTGGGGTATGATCTATATATCTATAATACTGGACTCTTATGTTCATATGATGAGAGACCCCATTTTATCTCTTCAATTCAGTATTTTGACGTTTTAAGTGGCGCCGTCAGGCTGCCGAAATTTTTAGGGGATTCTTTCACCCTTCTCATTATTTTCAAAGTTCTACTTTCATGTAAAGTCTTTCAAGTTCCTTTTTAATTATGTTGGGGAATTATCTCTATATCTATCATACTGAACTCTTATGTTCACATTATGAGAGACCCTATTTGATCTTTTCAAATCATTTTTGTTGAAGTTTATGTAACGCCGTTAGGCTGCCGAACTTTCATAAGAGAAATCTATTTTTTGTCTTCCTTCCATGTTTTTCATTTCAAATGGTATTTCCTTGAAATTTCATTACCATGATCATGTATCCTTTTTATTCTGTCCATCTACTGTTTTATGGGTCATTTATGAATGTTTGACCCATTTTCCCTCTCTTTTTAATGTCTTCTAAAACCTCGTAACATAGCCGTTATGCTGCATAATTTCCGTCTCAAAATGTATCTCTCTTTTTCTAAAGTTCTTTTATATTATTAAGTGAATACTCAAATATCTTTCTTCTAAAGGTGTATTCGCATATATACCAAAATATTCTATTTTAAATTCTGGGATTTACATACATGAGACCCACCTTCCTTTTCTGTGGGTTTTAAAGTGACGTAAAGATCATGTCATTAAAGCAGTTTTTAAAACGTTATGATTATGAAATGAAAACCATTTATTTTATGCTATATGGGTTATTTATGAAATGTTTGATGATGATATATGTGGCTCACATGATAATAAAGGCAAATTTAAGGGTGCGCCCTGATAGCGCTCCAATGCATTGGGTAATGATGTAACCACTAGAGATTACAATTTTCACGATACCTTGGTGAATAACCTTGGTAATTTTCAAATGACACCTTGGGGATGGACCTTGGTGATATGTTCATGATTGTATATGTTAAATGATGTATCCACATTTTCAAGTTATGAAAAATGTTATTTTTATTATGATATGCCTCCTTATTTCATTCTCATGCCTTAAAGTTCTTTTTCATGACCTTATTGAAGTATCTCAAGTTCACATGTAAAATGTTTCTCTTGTTTTCCTTACTGGGCTTTTTGCTCACCCTTTCTTTTGATGTATGCTCCCAGTTTATGTGATGCAGTAATGAACCAAGTATGAACATGAGGAGAAGCCTTTCAAGTGTTTTAGAAGAATGTTTTATGTTTTCATGTTTAAAGTTCCTGGTTTCCAAGACACTAAACCTTAAAGATCCTCGGTTTTGTAAAATGTAATGAAAGTTTATGTGATAAAGAGGAGGGATGCTATAGTTGGTATCAAAGGATGGTTTAGTTATTTGTGGAAATTAGGATATGAAAAATCTAGGAAGAACCCTATAGAAAAGTTTAAATATAGGAAATCTTCCTAGTATTTTGGTGAGTATTGAGTAAGGGGTTTCCAAGCAAATACATCCCTATCTGGATACGAGAAGGTAGAGGTGGCTCTGGAACAGATGTACATAGGGGTAAAACCTGAAAACACCGCTTTGAGCTAGACTCGAACGGGAACTGGTACACGAAAACGGGCCTTGCTTCACTCTTGGTTACGACACTCCCGGGGGATATGCTTTGGTAAATTCATAAGCTTAGTATGAACCATTATTAAAGGAACAAGGATAAAACAAAATAAAGATTCACATAAGAATATATGATCATGGATAACCTAGATTGGAACCTAGGGGATCACAAGTTAGGATATACTTTTATTCTACATGTTTATCCTTTTATGCTTAAAGTTTCCTTTTCATGATTATTAGCTAAGTAAATAAGCCCCTAATTATAGTTTCTTTTCTTAGTTAATGGCGGGAAATGGAAGAACATGTCCCAAAAACCAATCTGATAGGAAATGCGACGATTGTCGTATTAATATGACAGAGGTGATTAGGGGATTAAAAGATGATTATTATTTTGGAATACGTTCACTATTTTAGGGACCCTATATGATCGAGGTAAATAGATTACTATGGTATTTTCATTGAGGAGTAAGGTTGACTTATATTTTGAAGAATCAATGAATTTATGGTGGACTTATAGTAATTTAGGTTACTTATGGGAATGATTAACCTATCTTGGGTAAAATATGTTTAGTTTAGATAATTTTGTTATAAGATGTTAGGAGTGGTTGATGTTGTTTGGAGATGAACAATGAAGTTTATTTTGGAAGACTATGTTATCAAATCCTTCTTGTATTTGGGTTTCAATCTTAGTTTGGTTTAGTTTGAGGAATTTTAAGGACCGTTATTTATGGGATGGTCTATGATGAACTTTGGGTATTACCATGGAACATTGAAGATTTAAAATTAGTTTCCATTCCTATGGGATTCTTCCTTTTTGAAGAGTTGTTTAACCTTACCCTTTCTGTTTTTGGGATAATGTTTAAAGATAGAAGAAATAGATAGTTAATCTTTTGTGGATTATGTGATTCTCCAGAAGATGATTCTTGTGTTTTGATAAGACCAAGTAGTTTTGAATGCTCATCGTTTGGGAGAAAAGATTAGTTTTGGTAGAAACTTATTAAAGGGTGAAACTCTACATGAAGGTAGATATATTTCCTTATGTTTTTGTTCTATGTTGTAAATGAATTCCTCAAAATTATGAAAAGGAACGTAAAACAAAAACGTTGTTGGTTTACGTTTCCTACTAGGTAATCAAAGACCGTTTACACACATCATAAGTTTGGGATTTTCTTATGGTTAACTTTCTCCTAATCATGTTCTCTGTCACTCTCCCTCAGAACTTGACCCTTTGTTTTCTCCTCCATGTCCATGTTTTCCTACATGGAATCCTAGTGTGGGCTAACTCGGGTGACCTTCGTACTTCCCTTTCTTTCTTTTAAAGTAATAGTTTTACTGACTCCTTTTCCGATGTGGGACTTTCAATGAAATTTCAAAACCTAATTTTAGAAAAATTGCGAGGACGCAATTTCTTAAGGGGGGAAGATTGTAACAACCCGAAATTTTGAATAAATCTTGTTTCCTAATTTTATGTGTTATTTTATTTTTTATACTCAACAAAAATGTTTCATTTGATAACATGAGTATAATTAAAATGATACTGTTGGTTTTTGACTTTTATATGACTATTGGTCAATATGACCACTAGAAACTAAACGTTTTGATTATTTCCTCTAAATATAAGTAATCTTGGTTAATTAATATAGAAAGAAGATTCGATGGCCTCACCCAGTAGTCTTGGACCAATCGAAGCCCATCTAACAGAACTTGGGAAGGAGGTAGCACCACTGGGCTTTTCTCTAGACCAAACCCAAGCTGAACTTCATCGTATAAAGTTAGAATGGGATCGCCTTCGTGAGAAGTTCAAACTGATAGAAATTACTACTCGTGCGATGTTGGCCAAGCCTCCCTCGGATTCTCTCACCTTAGCACACCTTACACTTAGGTCCTATGCTGGTGTGATAAGGGGCTATGTAAGGAGACCGTAACTGCCTTGTGTAATCCTTTGTTTTAAATAAAAATTGGGATTTCTTCTTATGATGAAGTTTATGAATTTTCAAATGACCGGATAAATATAGTATGCATATTTTTGATGAATTTTAGAAAAAGGATATTTTAAAAATGGTTGTGTAAACCTTAAATAATTAAAAATGTGTAATGATTTTCGAAAAATGGTCTTCTATAATTATGTTCAGTACGAAATTTAGAGTCTAATAAGATCAACTTAATTTTTGATGAACAGTAAATTATGAATAGTGATTTTATGATTAGGATTAGTAATGTGTCCAAATGGATTAGTAATCTCACTTAAAGAAAGTATTAATATAATCTAGGCACCTTGATTAAGTAATGTGATTCAATAAAATGGTTAAATAACGGTTTCATAAATCATTATTCAAGTATTAGTTTTTTCGGGTGAATAGTGTTTTTTATTTAAAAATTTAATTAAAAATATTTAGATAATTATTTTTATAAAACGGATTTCATTTTTGAACTCAGAGCACCGATATTATGCTATGGTAATTTTTGGGGTTTTTTCTGAAAAAAATGAATTTTTGGTGAATAGTGTTTTTATTTAAAAATTAAATTAAAAATATTTAGAAAATTATTTTTATAAAATGGAGTTCATATTTTTAATCAGAGCGTTGATATTTGGTTAAGGTGAAATTTTGGGATTTTTCTGAGAAAGTTGAATTTTCGATGAATAGTGAAAATACAGTTTTTAAGTTACGGGTGTTTAATGACATCATTAAATGATGTATTAAGTTTTTAATCAATATGTTAGAATTATGAATAGTGAGATAAGGTATTATGTGTCCCAAGTGGCCAATACCATGGGAAAATACCATGGGAAAGCCCATGGTTTTGCCAAAACCACTAATGAGGTGTCCCTTTGCCATTAATGCCTTGTCCCCTCACTTTCCCTATAAATACCAAGCCATCCTCTCATCCACTCGACTCCCCACTCTCCCCCAACGAAGTTATGGTATCATTACCTCCCAAGGAGTCCTCCCAAGGTTCCCCCAAGCCCTCAAGGTCCCAAACTTTGAGTTTTAAGAGTTATGTTTTAAGGTAAGGGATCCGACCTCTCTCTTTCATTTCAAGTAATCTCTTTTATGTCATTACTTTTATGACCCATGTTCTTATGTTGGAGGATGTTATTTTATACTCCTCTTACTTCCCTTTTCATGTTCATATAATGAGAGATCCCCTCTTACTCTCATTATTTCGTTTTATGAAGTTTTAAGTGGCGCAGTTAGGCTGCCGAAATTTTTGTAACGGATTCTTTCTCCCTTCTCATTTTTCAAGATCTATTTTCATGTAAAGTATTTCATGTTCCTTTTTATTATGTTGGGGTATGATCTCTATATCTATCATACTGTACTCTTATGTTCATATGATGAGAGACCCCATTTTATCTCTTCAATTCAGTATTTTTAAGTTTTAAGTGGCGCCGTTAGGCTGCCGAATTTTTAAGTGGTTCTTCACCCTTCTCATTTTGAAGTTCTACTTTCATGTCAATTCTTTCAAGTTACTTTTTGTTATGTTGGGGTATGATCTATATATCTATCATACTGGACTCTTGTGTTCATATTATGAGAGACCCCATTTGATCTCTTCAATTCAGTATTTTGAAGTTTTACGTGGCGCCGTTAGGCTACCGAATTTTTAAGTGGTTCTTCACCCTTCTCGTTTTGAAGTTCTACTTTCATGTCAATTCTTTCAAGTTCCTTTTTGTTATGTTGGGGTATGATCTCTATATCTATCATACTGGACTCTTATGTTCATATGATGAGAGACCCAATTTGATCTCTTCAATTCAGTATTTTGACGTTTTAAGTGGCGTCGTTAGGCTGCCGAAATTTTTAGGGGATTCTTTCACCCTTCTCATTATTTTCAAAGTTCTACTTTCATGTCAAGTCTTTCAAGTTACTTTTTAATTATGTTGGGGAATTATCTCTATATCTATCATACTTAACTCTTATGTTAACATGATGAGAGACCCTATTTGATCTTTTCAAATCATTTTTGTTGAAGTTTAAGTAACGCCGTTAGGCTGCCGAACTTTCATAAGAGAAATCTAATTTTTGTCTTCCTTCCATGTTTTTCATTTCAAATGGTATGTCCTTGAAATTTCATTACCATGATCATTTATCCTTCTTATTCTGTCAATATACTATTTTATGGGTCATTTATGAATTTTGACCCATTTTCCCTCTCTTTTTAATGTCTTCTAAAACCTCGTAACATAGCCGTTATGCTGCAGAATTTCCGTCTCAAAATGTCTCTCTCTTTTTCTAAAGTTCTTTTATATTATTAAGTGAATAATAAAATCTCTTTCTTATAAAGGTGTATTCACATATATACTAAAATTTTCTATTTTAAATTTTGGGATTTACATACATGAGACCCACCTTCCTTTTCTGTGGGTTTTAAAGTGACGTAAAGTTCATGTCTTTAAAGCAGTTTTTAAAACGTTATGATTATGAAATGAAACCCATTTATTTTATGATATATGGGTTATTTATGAAATGTTTGATGATGATATATGTGGATCACATGATAATAAAGGAAAATTTAAGGGTGCGCCCTGATAGCGCTCCAATTCATTGGGTAATGTTGTAACCACTAGAGATTACAATTTTCACGATACCTTGGTGAATAACCTTGGTAATTTTCAAATGACACCTTGGGGATGGACCTTGGTGATATGTTCATGATTGTCTATGTTAAATGATGTAGCCACATTTTCAAGTTATGAAAAATGTTATTTTTATTATGATATGCCTCCTTATTTCATTCTCATGCCTTAAAGTTCTTTTTCATGACCTTATTGAAGTATCTCAAGTTCACATGTAAAATGTTTCTCTTGTTTTCCTTACTGGGATTTTTGCTCACCCTTTCTTTTGATGTATGATCCCGGGTTATGTGATGCAGTAATGAACCTAGGATGAACATGAGGAGAATCCTTTCAAGTGTTTTAGAACAATGTTTTATGTTTTCATGTTTAAAGTTCCTGGTTTCCAAGACACTAAACCTTAAAGATCCTCGGTTTTGTAAAATGTAATGAAATTTTATGTGATAAAGAGGCGGTATGCTATACAATGTGTTTCATGTATCTCAGTTGAAAAATAATTATCATGATTCTGACCATGTGATTCGATGGGATCATGTTGACCTAGAGTTGGATGCGTCGTTGGTTCATATGCCGGTACAAATTGTGGATAATAAAGATAAAGTCTTTCATGAAAAAATCATTATTCTAGTGCGGGTTTTGTGGAAACATGGTCATATTCAGGAAGAAAATTGGGAGCAAGAGAATGAAATGGTTGATCATTGGACCAAACTCTTTTAATAAAATGGTGGTTTTCTACTTTACGAGGACGAAAAGGCCAATGGTGGAGATAATTTAATTCCCATGATTTAAATTAAGTAACCCATTATTTATGATTTGTATATATGTAAAGTTTTTGGGTGATTTTTGGGATATTTTAGAGGACTTTTGAAAAGTTTTTGGGGATTTTATAGAGGTGCAAAATTTGAGAATGGTTAGAAAAAACCATGAATCTCCTAAAGGAAACCATAAAATGTGAGGAAATGGGATTTGGGTAGGTTCAAAATTGGGTGAATGACTTGGATAAACCATGATTCCACCTAGTAGAAGCTTTTCTTTTAGAGACATAATCATTTTCACAGTTAGCGCACGACTTTCCAAACTATGCACGGTTAAAAGTTAGATCCTAAAAAAGTGGATCTCACTTGGTTTTGCCTCTAAACCACTAATTTTTCCTCCTTTGTGACCATAAATCTATTTTTACTCCTCCCAAAGTCTGTAGAGACTTCCCACTTCGATATGGGAGTGATTAGTTGGAAAAAATTGGTGTGTTGAAGGTTATATTTCTTGGTAAGTATCCATTCTTGGTGGTTTTACTTAGATCCACTCTTCTTCCCTATCTTTTAATATTTCTAATATATTAGATATATATATATATGATATTTGATTCCAATAATGTTTATATATGGTTATTTTTATATCAAGGAACAATATCTAAGCTGGGTGTTTTGGATATTCAACTTAGTTTTGTTGAAAAATTCATGCCATTCTTCGTTTTTTCCATAGTTTTCGAGGTAGGTGGCTTCACTCTTGACTTCTCTTATTAGAACTGGAAGGAATTATTTCAAATTGATTGTTTTTATTTAAATTGATTGTGAAACCTTGGTGAAATTCTTTATGGAAACCCTCTTTGGTGAAGGTTTGTGGAATTGTAAAAATTGGGTATTTTAGTGGAAAGTGAAATTGGTTTCATGATTTTAAAATGATGATTTTAAAACGGTTGTTTGATTTTCGTGAATAGAAATTGGTTGGAAAATTTTTTTCATAAAAAGGATTGTTTTATTGAAATGGTTTTCCACTATTGTTTGGAATAGGTTTTGGGTATAAATGGTTGGTGTGTGTTCATGTGCATTTGGGATGGATAAGGGTGTGAAGTTCCACCATCAAAAGAATATGATAGATAAGGGTGTGAAGTTCCCCTATCAAAATGGTTCACTAGATGATGTATTAGTGAAAGTATGACTCACCACTCATGAGTATAGGGAGGTCCATGGTTGCATACATGGTTAGATGTGCAGATATGTGAAATGGAATAAGTTATGACAAAAAAATTTGATAAATTTTCAAATGATTTTTTTTTCATTCCTTATAAATGGATTTGGTTTGGAAAGACTATTGTGGTGTAGAAATTGTTTTATATTCTAATATTAACTATTTTAGAATGTTTTATATAAATGTGCTAACTTTTTATATCCTAGTGGTGTGAGTAGGGAAGTAATTTGGGGAAAACCAATTGAGTTTTATTACTCACACTCTGCTTTGAAACTTTAATGATTTTGCATATATTTTTTATTGAGACACAAGTAAAGGTAAAGTATTACACTTCTTTAGTGGCGCTTCATGATAATTGGACATGAATTGTAGATTCGGAACTTGGATAATGTTGGGAGTTTCTATGTTGGTGTCTTGGAGTCTTATCTTTGTTGGTTTTGTCTTCTTCTTTGTACTTTGATATTGTTAGTATTCCTCTTTTGTACTTCTATATAGTTTGGTTTTGATTTTAGTTATTATACTTTGAGTTGTATACATTGTTATCATGCATCATTTAGTGGTTTTTTGTTATGGTATGTTGATTTTGGTTGTTTTAGTTGTAATGGGAAAACCATACCCCAATTTTATTGAATCCATTGGAATTTATTATTAGACTTTTGTGCCTTGGGGAAGTTTCTTAAGGCCAAGTAGCAATTCTTGTGACAACCATGCTTTTATTCCACACTTAAACATGATTTATTACATAAAATTCATTTGATACAACAAAGAATATTGATAGGTATAGTGTCTTTGGGGCTTAGGATCATTACAAAACAAATTAAAACATGAAATACAACATCTTTATTGAAAACTTCATTTACATGACCACTATATTCCCTCGTACCTAGCATTGCATGGGATAACCTGAGGACATGCATAAGAAAAGGGTGAGCTATAAACCCTAGTACGGGAATAATCATGGAATAACATGAGGAATAAAATACATGTTAGAAAATACACATATCAATAGATCACAAGATAAGTATAAACATAAAGGCATGATAAAGCATGATAATCATAACATGGAAATGTGGCAACAACACTTAACATGGAATTAGCATGAGCCAAGGCTAATTGCACATGGAGCATGAGTAAACCCTCATTACACATGAATCATGATAAAACCCTCATTGCACTTGAATTATCATGAGTAAACACCCATTTCAGATGACATATCATGATACTATAATTTACCCAATGCATTGGATCCCTATAAGGGCACACCCTTCTTAAACATTTAATTTCATGAATAAGTGTGCCAGATGGATCATAAAACATCGAATCATTCAACATAATATTTTATTACATGATAAAATAATGTATAATGAATACATTAAACTATTTAAACAATAATTAAATGTGCATAAAGGTGAATACCCTTTATAGAGAAATGGGCATGGTATTCACTACACAATGGCTTTGGCTTGGAAAAGCGCGGTGCAATTTCAGTAGCATAACAACGTGACATAAGAAGTCATAAAAATGGTTGATGAGAGAGAAAGGGGTGTATCATCATATTTACATGACATGGACAGTAATGGGGTCATATTGATACATTTCCCAACAAATGTAATGGAATTTAGATTTATGATACAAAAAAATTGCTTGAATGTAAATGAGGAGAGATAAATTCCTTTTGGAATTTCGGCATAGTAACGGGTGTACATGGGGGGAAATTAATGAGAGAGAAAGGGGTCTCCAATAATTCAAACATAAAGAGGGAAGTATGGTGGAGGTGAGAAACCATACCCCAACATTTATAATTGAAATTAAAATGTCATAACAACTTAAAGAATATTGGACAAAAATGAGAAAAGAAGAAAACCCCTTACTTGGAAGTGTGCTTCCAAAGGCTTGAGAGAGGCTTGATAGATGCTTCTTGGGAGCTTGGGTCACCTTGGGAGGATTATATAGAAAGTAGGGCAGAGGTTGGATGAACTCTAAAGGCTTTGAGTGAGGAGGAAGTGGGAGATTGGGTGGGTTTATAAAGGAAAGGTGAGAGAATTCTTTATTATTTAGGTTTGGGACATCTCACATTAAACTAATCCAAACCACAAAACATCCCATGGTTTTTTCCCATGATTTTTGTAAAAGGGAATTGGAAAAAAATATTTTATAATTCCAAAGTCCCAACTTCTTAAAATAATGGGGATGCTTATGTGGAGGTGAGTCACACTCCCAAGGAAAACAATTTAAAAAGACAAAATGTTTAATAAGTCTTGGAGGGTCCACTAAAGCTTTGTAAAATAAATCAAAAAAAAACCCAAAATCACATTATTTTAATGGTAAAACATATATTAGCCCAAAAAAAAGTTTATATTATTTTATTACATAACTATTGGGTCATTATGATGTCATAAAACACATTATATATTTAAATGGTATTTAATTTTTACCCAAAAATTTTACTGTCTCAGAAAATTATGGAAAATTCACTGTTGAATAATTTAGATGTCTTGATTCCAGAAATAATATTCATTTTATCTAAATAATTTTCTAAATATTTTAATTTTCACTTTTAAAATAAAAACCGACATTTATTCAAAATTCATGGGTTTTGAAAAAAATTGCTCTCAAACCTTAATAAAAATTACAATTGAATTCATAAAATTATATGATCATTTATATTTAATAAAAATTAATTTAATAATAATAATATTTTATTAAAATATTATTTAATTCAAAAATCCATTAATTCATAAAAATATATTTCTTAGTTGAACATTAACTAAAAATACTATTTGTGCTTTAAAAACTATTTACAAGGTAACAATAATGAAATGAAAGTATATTCATTATTATATAAAAAAATAATGCACATAACCATCATGCTAAGGTCTTGTTACATAACCCCTTATAACACTCACATAAGACTGAAGAGTAAGGTGTGCGATGACGATAGACTCTTGGGGTGGCTTGGATTACATTGCTCAGGTGGTAATCTCTATCAACTTCAACTTCTCTCATAGGCGGTCCTGCTCGAGCTTAACATATTCAAGCTCGGCTTGGGCTTGGTCAATAGCGAAGCCCAAAGACACAACCTCCTTTCTGAGCTCTGACAAATGGGCTTCGTATGGGGCACGTCTGCTAGATGAGGCCATCACTTCCTTTGTCTGAGTAAATTGTATTTGTTAAAGACCTATATTTATACTAATCATGTGATCAATGTTCAATGGATATTTTAGCAAAGGTAACAATTCTTAATAGTATTTTAAAATCCAAAAACATAAAACCAAAGAAGTTGACATTTTATATAAAAATTTTATATAAAGAGATATTTAATTAGATCAAGAGGGATTTCCATTAATGAAAGTTTGGGTTGTTACAATCTTCCCACCTTAAGAAATTTCTCCCTTGAAATTTCCTTTTCTTACACTAAAACAGATTTGGTTAACTCTGATTCATCATTTCCTCCGATTACCATGTCGCTTCTTCAAACTTGGGGTTTCTCCATAACACCTTAACGAGGGGCATTGTCTTATTTCGTAGAACTTTTTCTCTATAATCTAAGATCTTCACTAGTTGATCCTTATAAGAAAGATCATCCTCTAACTATACCACCTCTGAAGAGAGTACATGTGAAGGGTCCGGTATGTACTTCCTTAAGAGGGATACTTGAAAGACATTATGTACTTTGGCCATGGTAGGTGTAAGTGCTAGTCGATAGGCCACAACCCAAACACGATCAATAATCTCAAAGGGGAGGATGTGCCTTGGACTTAACTTCCATTTCTTTCCAAAACTCATGACCTTCTTCCACGGATATATGCGTAGAAATAACATGTCTTCAACTTTATACTCAAGGTCTCATCGACGGTTATCTACATAACTCTTCTGTCAACTCTGGGTTGCCTTGATATGCTGCTGAATGGTTTTAACCTTCTCCACTATTTCTTTGACCATTTCTAGTCCAAGCAGCTTATGTTCACCAACCTCATCCCAAAACGCCAGTGTTATGCACCTTTTCCCATAAAGGACTTCATATGGTGCCATTTGGATTCTCGAGTGGAAACTGTTATTATAAGAGAAATCAACCAGAGGAAGATGTTGATCCCATCCTCCTTTAGAGTCCATTGAGAATTATCTCAACATGTACTCAAGTGTTTGGATAGTCCACTCGGATTGTCCATCAGTCTGAGGATGATAGGCCGTATTGAATTTCAGTTCAGTATTCAGATCATGTTGAAGACTCTTACAAAACTTATAGGTGAATCTTGGATCTTGATTGGACACAATAGATAGTGGTACTCCATGAATCCTTAACACTTACTTGATATATATCCGTGCCAGTTGATCCAATGAGAAATCCTCCAAAATATAAATGAAGTGTGCAACCTTTTTAAGATGATCTACAACAATCCAGATTGCATTGTTTCCTTTTGATGTCTTTGGAAGTCCAGTGACAAAGTCCATGGTGATGTTCTACGATTTCCATTCTGGTATGGGAAATGGTTGCATCATCCCCTTAGATTCTACCTCTCTACCTTCACTTACTGATGCACCAGGTACTTTGATGTATATTCAGTGATTTCCTTCTTCATATTATCCCACCAATAATGCTCTCAGGGGTCTCGATATATCTTTGTGTTTCCTGGGTGAATAGAGAAATTTGAACTATGTGCATTATTCAAAAGTTCCTTCTTCATCTCCGGACTTGATAGAACACATAGTCTTTTCCAAAATCTCACAATTCCTTCTTCATTAACATTAAACTCTGAGGATTTACCTTTTATGATAGCTTCCACTTTTTTCTGAATTCCCACATCATTCTTTGAGCATCCTTTAACCTTTCCAAAAGTGACGGTTGAGAAATCATTTGTGAAAGGATTTATGATGTTCCCTTCTTTATGATTCCCATTTCCATCTTCATCAAATCTAAGAAGATCGTATCCTTTTAAATTCTCATCAATGATAGAATCACTGGGTCCTTTCTACTTAGGGAATCAACCACCTTGTTCACTTTACCAGGGTGGTAATGGATTGAGAAGTCATAGTCTTTGATCAGCTCTAACCATCTTCCTTGGCACATGTTAAAATCTTCATGTGTGAATATATACTTGAGGCTTTTTTGGTCCGTATATATTTCACACTTCTCCCCAAAGAGATAATGCCACCAAATTTTCAAAGCGAAGATCACTACAGTCAACTCGAGGTCATGTGTTGGATAGTTCTGTTCATGAAATTTCAATTTCCTTTAAGTATAGGCAATTACTTTGTCATTTTGCATCAACACACATCCCAGGACCTTCTTCAAAGCATCACTGAATACCACAAAAAGTTCTCCACTTGTGGGTAAAGTGAGTACAAACATAGTGATAAGACTCCTTTTCAAATCCTTGAAGATTTATTTGCATTCTTCACTCCAAGAAAACTTTACCCCCTTCATAGTTAGCTTGGTAAGAGGGTTGGAAATTTTTTAGAAATTTATCACAAATCGTCGATAATATCCAGCTAACCCCAAGAAGCTACGGATATCCGTTACCGATGTTGGCCTTGACCATATCTGAATTGCATTTATTTTGGATGGATCCACAAATATCCCATTTATTGTGATGATATGGCCCAAGAATGATACCTCCTTCAACCATAACTCACACTTGATGTACTTTGCATATATCTTCTCCTTCCGCATGGTCTCTAGTACAGTTCTTAGATACTCCTCATGATCCTCCTTGGTTTTGGAGTATATTAGAATATCATCTATAAATACTACCACAAATTTTTCGAGGTAATCTCTAAAGACTCTATTCATCAAGTCCATGAAGATTTTTGTAGCATTAGTGAGTCTTAAAGGCATCACTATGAATTCATAGTGCCCATATCTTATATGAAAAAGGAGTCTTGGGGATATCTTCCTTCTTCACCCTTACTTGATAATATCCCGACCTCAAATCCACCTTGGAGAAGTATTGTGCTCGACAAAACTAATCAAAAAAGTCATCAATTCATGGGAGAGGATACTTGTTCTTTATCGTGATTTTGTTGAGCTCACGATAATTGATGCAAAGGCACATTGACCCATCCTTCTTATTGACGAAGAGGACTGGTACACCCCATGGTGAAGCACTTGGGCGTATAAACTCTTTATCGAAATTCTTATGTAGTTGTTTCTTCATCTCCTCATGCTCCACAACAGCCATTCTATATGAATTCTTGGATATTGGCAACACCCCAGGTATAAGATCAATTGAGAATCCAACATCTCTTCTAGGAGTAAGACTAGGCAATTCCTTGGGAAACACTTCAACGAATTCCTTCACAATAGGCATGTCTTCTAGGATGGTTTCCTCCTTAGAATCAATCATATGAGCTAGATATTCATGCTCATAGGGCAGTAATATCTACGCTTTAGATGATGGAGCTAAAGAAGATTCATCTTCCTCCTTGCACTTGTAAAGAATCGATGGTCGATTTTCCACATGGAGAGTGATTTCCCTCTCACGGAAATTTATATTGGATCTATATAAGGAAAGCCAATCTATGCCAAGTATTGCATAAAATTCCACCAGAGGGAGTATGACGAGGTTATCTGGGAAGTTAAATCCACATATTATGATAGGGGAGTAGTTATATTTATGGGATACAATGATTTCCACATTTTCCGTACTCACCGACATCTTTACTTCCATGATTTGTGGTGGTGCTGGGATTGTTCTACTAAACTTTCAAAATATAAAAGAATGTGTAGAACATGAATCAAAAAGTACGTTTTCTATTCTTGAATGAATAACTAGCGTACCTGTCACCACTTCGTTGTCAGGGTTCACTTCGGCAGTATTGATGGAAAAATCTCACCCTTATTGCCTTGGAGGTTGTTGGTTGCCTCCGAAAACCCTTGGATTAGGGAAATAATTTGCAAGATGCTCTGGTTCTTTGCAGTTTTAGCAATGAACAAAACGATGAGGTTAGAATGGAGCATTCCTCTCCTCTGTTGGAGCCGTGGGTTTTTCTTGTCGGCAGTTAACATCTAGGTTCCCTTATCTTCCACACATAAAGCATTTCCTCGTACCCTTCAGGCAATTTTCAGGGTGCTTCTTTCCGCACCTTTGGCAAGTGGGGTGTTAGATCTTCTTAGCACTGTTGGATTTATCCATCAGACCGCAAGCATTGAAGTTAACCTTATGCTTATTATCCCCATGATACCCTTGATATTCGTTGATCTCCATTTCGACCTTGAGGGCACATCAGACAATTTCCTCATAGCTGTCGAAGTCACGGATCGCCAGCGCTTTCCGCAGGCTAGGTTTCAGCCCAGCAAAGAAGCAGTCAACCTTGAATTCAGGGGTAATGATAAATCCGAAAGTGTATCGTGCAAGACTTGTGAAGTTTTCCTCATACTCTCCAATAGATTCATCATCTTTTTGATTGAGGGAAAGGAAGTCCCTTTACATCCTAAGTCAGAGGGTGCACGAAAAATATTTTTCAAAAAACATCTTCCAGAAATCCTTCCATTCCAACGCCTCGATCTCCTCCTCAGGGTTCTTATTTTTGATCAAAGTCCACCATTGATCAGCTTCACCCTCTATATGATAAGCAGTCAGGAGAACCTTCTCTTGTTTAGAACATTGAAGGATGGAGAATATCTTTTCAATGGAGTTGATCCATTGTTTGGCGATTAAGGGATCAAATGATCCATTAAAAGTAGGAGGCCTTTGTCTCATGAAGATCTCGATAGTGACTTGTTCTTTCTTAGGGGGGGTTGAACGTTCCTCTTGAACCATGTTTCTATTCAAATCTTGAGTTATATGAGAGAGAAGTGTGACAAAGTTAGTGATTCTCACTCCCATTGTATTGGGCATCTCATTTGTACAATCATCACATTGATCTTCACATCAGTTGTTAGCCCGGGTCCTCCTATTACCGGCCATTAGATAGAATAAAAGGAAAGTTAGGGGTAACACATAAAGGGTAATACAAGGTAAAAACTGATGACTTATAAATAACCCTTATTTCCTTAACATATGAATCTATTGGGTTCAGTCTATGTTATCCATGATCTACTTTCTAACATATCTTCTTAGGACATTTTTTGTCCCTTAATAATGGTTCATACTAAGCTTGTGAATTTACCAAAGAAAATCCCCTAGTAGTGTCGTAACCAAGAGTACAAAAAGGCCCATTGTCGTGTACCATTTCCTGTTTGAGTCTAGCTCAAAGCGGTGTTTTCAAGTTTTTCCCCTAGGATACATCTATGCCAGAGCCGCCTCTACCTACTCGTATCCAGATAGAGATGTATTTTCTTGATAAACCATTTACTTAATACTCACCAAAACATAGGGATGTTTTTATTATACTTAGTCTTGTCTATAAGGCTTTACTAGATTTTTCTAATCCTAATCCCAAAAATAACTAAACCTATCATCTGATACCAACTATGACAACATTGCTTTTATTCCACACTTAAACATGATTTATTACATAAAATTCATTTGATAAAACATAAAAGATTGAGAGGTATAGTGTCTTTGGGGTTTAGGATCATTACATAACAACTTATTACATGAAATACAACATCTTTATTGAAAACATCCTTTACATGACCACTACATTCCCTCATACTTAGCATTGCATGGGATAACCTGAGGGCATGCATAAGAAAAGGGTGAGCTATAAAGCCTAGTAAGGGAATAACCATAGAATAAAATGAGGAATAATCATAGAATAACATGAGGAATAAAATACATGTTAGATAATAGGCATATAAATAGAGTAGATTAGAAATATAAACATAAAGTCATGATAAATCATGATAATCATAACATGAAAATGTGGCAACAACACCTAACATGGAATTCTCATGAGCCAAGACTCATTGCACATAGAGCATGAGTAAACCCTCATTGCACATGAAGCATGAGTAAACCCTATTTTAACTTGAATTAGCATGAGTAAACACCCATTGCACATTAATTATCATGATACTATACTTTACCCAATGAATTAGAGCGCTATAAGGTCGCACCCTTCTTAAACATTTCATTTCATGCATAAGTGTTCCACATGGATCATAAAACATTGAATCATTCAACATATTATTTTATTCCATGATAAACGAATGTGGAATGAATACATTAAACTATTTAAACAATAAGTAAATTTTCATAAAGGTGAATACCCTTGATAGATAAATGGGCATGGTATTCATTATACAATGACTTTGGCTTGGAAAAGCGCGGTGCAATTTCGGCAGCATAACGATGTGACATAAGAACTCATAAAAATGGAAGATGAGAGATAAAGGGGTGTCTCGTCATATTTAAATGACATGGATAGTAAGGGGTCATATAGATACATGTCCCAAAAAATTTAATGGAATTTATATTCATGATACAATATAATTTCTTGAATGTAAATGAGGAGTGAGAAATTCCTTTCGGAATTTTGGCATAGCAACGGGTGTACATGTGGGGAATTTAATGGGAGAGAAAGGGGTCTCAAATCATTCAAACATAAATAGGGAAGTATGAGGTAGGTTCAAAACTATAACCCAACATTTATAATTGAAATTAAAAGGGTATAACAACTTAAAGAATATTGGACAAAAATGAGAAAGGAAGAAAAACCCTTACTTGGAAGTGTACTTCCAAAGGCTTGAGAGAGGCTTATTGGGAGCTTCGGGAACCTTGGGAGGATTCTAGATAGAGGATGGAAGAGATTGGATGAACTAAAAAGTCTTTGAGTGAGGAGTAAGTGGGAGCTTGGGTGTGTTTTTATAGGAAATTTGAGGGAATTATTAATTATTTAGGTTTGGGACACCTCACATTAAACTAATCCAAACCACAAACCAGACCATGGTTTTTGCGCATGGTTTTTGGAAAAGAGAAGTGGAAAAAAATATTTTATAAGGCCAAAGTCCGAAATTCTTAAAATAATGGGGATGCTTATGTGGAGGTGAGTCACACTCCCAAGGAAAACAAGTTAAAAAGACAAAATGTTTAATTAGTCTTGAAGGGTCCACTAAAGCTTTGTAAAATAAATCAAACAAACCCAAAATCACATTATTTTAATGGTAAAACATATATTTGACGAACATAAAGTTTATAGTATTTTATTACATCACTATTGGGTAATTATGATGTCATAAAACACATTATATATTTAAACGGTATTTAATTTCTACCCAAAAATTTGACTGTCTCAGAAAATTATGAAAAATTCACCGTTGGATAATTTAGATGTCTTAATTCTAGAAATAATATTCATTTCATCTAAATAATTTTCTAAATATGTTAATTTTCACTTTTAAAATAAAAACCGACATTTATCGAAAATTCATATGTTTTGACAAAAATGGCTTTCAAACTTTAATAAAAATTACAATTGCATTCATAAAATTATACGATAATTTATATTTAATAAAAATTAATTTAATAATAATAATAATAATATTTTATTACAATAATATTTAATTCAAAAATAAATTAATTCATCAAAATAGATTTCTTAGTTGAACATTAACTAAAAATACTATTTGTGATTTAAAAACTATTTATAAGGTAACAATAATAAAATGAAAGTATATTCATTATTATATAAAAAAATAATGTACATAACCATCATGCTAAGGTCTTGTTACATAACCCATTATAACACCTGCATAAGACCTAATATTAATGTGTGTGATTATGACAAACTCTTGGGGTGGCTCGGATAACAATGCTCGGGTGGTAATCTCTATCAACTTCCACTTATCTAGTAGGTAGTCCCGCTCGAGCTTAAAATATTCAAGATCGGTTTGGGATTGGTCAAGAGAGAAGCCTAAAGACACAACCTACTTTCCGAGCTTTGACAAATGGGATTTTTATGGGGAACATCTACTGGATGAGACCATCGCTTCCTTTGTCTGAGTAAATTGGATTTGTTAAAGGCCTATATTTATACTAATCATGTGATCACTATTTAATGGATATTTTAGCAATGGTCACAATTATTAACAGTATATTAAAATCCAAAAACATAAAACCAAAGAAGTTGACATTTTATATAAACATTTTACATAAAGATACATTTAATTAAATCAAGAGGGATTTCTATTAATGAAGGTTTGGGTCGTTACAATTATGCCTTGAATCAATCCAATGAGGAGGGGAAGGATGTTACAATTAAATAATATGATAAAATAGTTTTTTATAAAAGGTAAATGTGATTCTATTTTTTTGGAAAATATATATATATTTAATTTTTATTAAAATAAATTTTAAAAATAAGAAGATTTATATTTTTTTTCAACATTTATCTACAAAATATTTTTATTAAATTATATATAGATTTTCATGGGGATAGAAATATTTTTGTATAATAAAAATTGGTGGTTTTTAATAAATAAGTATTTTATATTTAAAAATTAAATTTCTTATATTTAGAAAATTTTCCTAATAAAAAGAATGAAATTTTTGAAACCATCATGACAAAGATTTTTTCATAATTTTCCAATACATTCAAATTTTTTGGGTAAAATATAAAATAGGATATAGTACAATATAAGTTTTATAACATCATAAATTTGTAAAACTGATGTAATAATTAATTTAGTATCTTTATCAACCAAAAAATATATTATTTTATTAATATTGTGTATTTTAATGGATCTAAATCAATTTTCAAACCTATAAATGACTTTCCAAAGTCTAAAATAGAAATTAAGATTTTAAAAACAATATTTTATGAAAAATTTACTTTCCATAGGAAAAGAAATATAAAAAATTAATTTTGGTTCCAATTAATTAAAATATTACAAAATATTACTTAAATGTCTACAACCATCTGTAAAAACTATGGGTAAGCCAATAGTTTTTCATTTTCCAAAATCTTGAATTCCAAGACCTATATTTAGAAATTATTTAACAAATCCTCATCCTTTACTATAAATACCCACCCATACTCCCACTCAACTCCACTCTAAATCCCTTAAACATGAAATTATTCTCATTTACCCTCTCTAAATTCCATCCAAGGAGTCTCCAATGTCCTAAAGTTTCCCTATCCAGGATTTAGAAAATTACTTCCCAATGTAAGGGAAACCTCATCCTCTTATTTTCCATTCAAGTGAAACTTTTTTAGTATGTATTCTAAATATTTAATGACATTATTTTCATGCACTTTTTATTATCCCATTACTGCAAAAATAGTGTTTTGTTTATGAGAGGCCTTCTTTCCCTCTCATTATACCCTTTATTTAATCCACATTGTAAACCCATCATGCTAATAAAATATTTCATGAATATATCTCTTTTATATGAAACATACTTATGTTGTGAATAACCAACCAATTTCTCTACACATGATTTTTCACGTAGATGTAACAAGGATTCATTAATTAGGGACTTCCAAATATGAAACCCACATTCATTTCTCATGGGTTAAAAAGGACGCAATGCTCATGTATTTAAGAATTTATGATTTAATATATTTTAAATGAAAACCATTCAATATTACCCAAGGTTTATTAATGAAATATTTTCTATTGATATATGTAGAGTTCATGAATTTAGACATATGAAGGGTGTTCCCAAATTTCACTCCAATTCATCGAGTAAAAAATTAATCTCTAGAGATGAAATGTTTTATGATAACTTGGTGAATAACATTGGTAATTATATTTTATGAATCCTTAGTGATAAACCTTAGTGATATACTTCTGAATGTTTCATTTTTATATTGTATCCACATTTCAATGTTATGCTTCATGATCATTCAATTATTATATACCTCAAGTTCTTATGATCTTTCCCAATTGGTATGCCTCATGATCACATGATAAATATTTCCTTTATTTATTACCTTTTTGGTATTTATTCTCACCCATTTATTTTAATTTATGTACATAGGATATAATATGTAGTAAAAGTTACCTTGGTTTAATCTATGAAGAATTATTTCAATATTAAAAGAAAATTTATGTTTTTCTCATATTATGTTCCTAATTTCTAAGAAAATAAACCTTAAAAGATCCTCTATATTATTAATTTTTTTTAATATTTAGTGAATGTTTTATGTATTAAAAACATGGGATTCTGTATTTGGTATCAAAGGAAGGTTTAGTTATTTTTGTAAATAAAGGACTAGAAAACATTAGTAAAAACCATTGCAACATATCTTAATATTGGAAAACATCCTAAAATTATGGTGAAGTATAAAGAGACTGGTTTTTAAGCAATGAAATCCCTATCTGGATGTTAAAAATGGATATGGATCTGTAATAATAGTACCTAGGGTTAATAACCCTAAAAAGAGGATTTTATATTAACTTAATCATCACCTGGTGCACAAAAAATAGGACACATTGAACACCTAGTTTAACACTCCTGAGGGATATGCTTTGGTTAATCATAATATTTTTATAAACCATTATTGTCACACCCCTACCTTAAAATTTTAATTATTTTAATTATTTTTTATCTTCCCTTTTGATTGTGGATTATTTTGGGTTAAATTTTAAAATTTTTCAAGCAAGTAGAGGGGTACTGCACACGAGTTGTGAATGGTTAAGAGTGAACATGAGAAAACCGTGTTTGAGGGTATGTTATCAGATAGTTACAAGTTCCACAATTTGAGAATGGTTTTCTCAACCATTAACCTACTAGCAGGTAACTATGCGAGGGTGACTAGCCTTGGTATTGGCTAGTACACGGTCAGTACATAGTTTGGTAAATCATGCACAAACCGTGCATATCGCCCAAAATATTAAAATTCGGTTTTCATTTTATTTTTATTTATTTTTTACTTTACATTTATTTATTTTTCCTTTTTTTCTCTTACTTATCCCTTTTACATCACACGAGGTGCATCCCCTCTCCCATGGACACGATCCTCCCCTCTCTCTTGACCCCCTCTTCCATCGATGATTTCCACCAGTTTCTTTTGAAATCTCACTTGGTCCTTTGAGGTAAGAAC
Source organism: Viscum album (assembly GCA_963277665.1). Lineage (NCBI taxonomy): Eukaryota > Viridiplantae > Streptophyta > Magnoliopsida > Santalales > Viscaceae > Viscum > Viscum album. Next base: position 1,778,837,501 of record OY728151.1, on the reverse strand, counting down.
TCCTCATCCTACCACCTCCATTTAATCAGTTTATTTCCTCCTCCCCAGCACCCAACATTTCTTGGCTGAACCCTAGGGTTTTCGGTGAGTTTATTTTTGACATTCCTCTTCTTAATAGGTTAGGTGACGGGTCTCTCGGTCCTACTTCATTTATGTTTCAACATCCGTTGCCAAATGCGAAGCAGATTGGTTCATCTCGGCTCACTAGCACTGCTCAGGGTAATGGTCTTCTTCCACTATTTTATTTTTGAATTTTATTTTGGGTCCCTTTAGTGATTTAGGGTACATAGAAATGGTTTGTAGAACGTTCAGTGGATCCTTGGTGGTGAGCATGCATATACATAGGTACGCACACACACACGCACACACACACACACACACACACACACACACACACACACATCTCAAGAGTATTTCCTCATGGAGGAGGTAATACATGCCTTAGACTAAAGGATATTTATATAAGGGTGTATGTGCGTGTGAGTGTGGGGTGATTTCGAATGGTCACCGCCTAATATGTCAAGTGCCAAAGTATCTCAGATTGGTCTTCTCCCTTATTGTGGTAGGGTTCCTATGCTCGCACATTTAATTTGAGTTTCCCAATTTCTTAGTATTTTAAAAGTGTGTTTTTACATTTGTGTGATATTTATATATACATATATATAAATTCCTATGTGTTTAGTAAAAATTAGTTTTGCCTCTTGGAATTGGTTTCCCATTTATTTATATAACTCATCAAATCCTATTTAAAAGTTGTTTTTAAGTTTGGAGCATCCTAAATTTTTTACAATACTTTACTAAAATACTCCAAGCTTGTGACATGTACTCTGGGGAACTTCAATGCTTTATTTAAATGTGTTATTTAAAACTTGGCTTGTTTGAATCCTTTAATCATTGTTTGACAATTAAATGACATGAAGGCCCATTTGGCACTTTTTAAGTGCATTGTGTACCAAAAATAGGAAATCATTTTGGAAGATGAATTTGGTTTGGAAAATGTAAATTCCTATATAGAAAAGTTCTTATGGAAGTGGTGTTTCACATTATTTTATAAATTGTTTGGAAAATTATTATTATATATATATTTTAATGATAGTATTAAAGGATTGGTTAAAACCTTATGTCATTTTGGAAGTGAAATTTGGTTTTGAAAGTGTGAACACCTAGTTGTAAACTTAAAGTTTTTTGTGAAATGGTTTAAAGGTTTATGTGATGTGACGACCCAATTGGAATTTGTAATTGGTTTTTTATATGATGGGAACACCTATTAGGGATTTCCCCTTGTGGGTTATCATATAGGCGGTTTCAGTGTTTGGGGTAGGAAAGTGCTGTGATGGTAGGTAAGGTGAGTCACACATGTGAGGGCCTCATACTTATACACTGTATTAATACCTTGGGTTTCCTAGGTGTCTTCTTGAGGATACAGTGATGGTTTCTTATCAACCCTGATTAGACGGGTTGGTACCCCCAGGATTTGTTGAGAGGTCAGGTGGGATGTGCCATTGTATTGGTCAATTTAGGGTGGCCAATTGGTTATTAACTATAGAGTTTCACTATGCACCAATAGATGGTTCCTAATCGAGTATATCCAGGGGTCACTCTAGGGATGTTTACGAAACACTCATGATTACATACTTCTATTTTCATGTTTTCTTTTGTGGCACTTTTGGTTATATGATTTCATGACACCATTACTTTTCTTTTTATATTAAAATTCCTATTATAGCACTAGTTGGTTTTTAGAATAATTTATTGAAATGACATATGTGTTTTTGGGAACTATTTTGAAAAGTGAAATTAAAAGTATTTTTCTTAAAAATAGCACCCCATTAATTCTTTTGGTAAAAGTGTGGAAAACCTTATTTTTAAATATCCTATTTTCAAACTAGTAAGAGAGGATTTCACTTTAAGGGTGGGGTATTAGGAATGGATTGTTTTTAGCATTCCTACTGAGCATTTTAGTGCTCAATACTACTCTATATTTTCAGTTTCAGGTTCTCCCATTTTTACATCACTCTCAGAGTGAGCTTTGTTCTTTGTTTGGTGGTGACCCATGAGGTCACAAGGAGGTACGTGCAACAATTTATTTATTTCTTCTGTGAGATATTATTTTTATTATTTATCTTGATTTTTATTTATTTTTTTGTCTCTTGTTTATGGTCCAAATCATTCCCATATGCTTTATCTTGATTCCTGAGACTAGTTTCCATCCCATGGGTATCAGGAACTCCCCTCAGGCCTTATAAAAGAATGGCTCAGGTGACTGGTTTAGGGTTTAACTAGGTTGGTTCATAACAAAATGGTATTAGATAGAGGTTCTTTATTATTTGGGGTGTCAGATAGTTAGAGACTAGGACTGTCGAGACTCAGGAGGTAGGTGCAGAAAAATAATTGCGAACACTTTCTCATTTTTGATCCTTGAGTTTCTAGGGGTATTCTGGGATTTGAGTCTTTGATTTCAATTTATATTGTTGGGGGATGACCAAGGGAGTGAGCTGGTGTTTCACTATAGACTTACATGGAGTAGCGACCTAGGTGGAGCTCGAGTGTATGGTTTGAGACATTCCTAGTGTTTGGTTCTTTCTTGGATCATGGTCTGCTAAACCATGTAGTTGAGTTAGGTATGACCACTAGTTCCTCATCTAGGTGCTTTGATGCAAGTTTTGTTTTTGGTTGGTACGAATTTAAAATTGGTTTAGGGTTTCTTACTTGAGTTATGAAATGAGACTTGATTTTCAAAGGCTGGATTTCAAAAATGAAAACATTGGGTTGCTTTGAGAATGGAAGGGAACTTATTTTGAATATTGAAAAGTTTTATAAATTGTGAAATGATAATTTAGTTGGGAATTATTGGTTTTAATGGATAAGGGGTATGTGTGACCCTTGGTGTTCTTTATGGACGTTTACACATGTGTGTGCGTGCAGGGAAAGTTCATGTTGGCCTGTATGTGTGGATGATATAATAGGAAGTGGGGAAAACATATATGTGATGGATCATATGATACCGTGGGTGAGTATTTGAAAATCAAAGATTGATATGTTTTTCCAAAGTTGTTTTTGAAAAGGAAAATGGTTCCGAATAAATAGAAGCTTATTTTATAAAGATATTTTTGGTTTTAAAGGAAAAATGTGATAGTGTTTTGAATTTTTAATCAAATGTGTTGGAATGATTTTTGAAATTGAAAATTACTTTTTATTTAAAAAGGGAATTATTGTCTTGTTTTGTGATGTTGTGGTTTTATTTCAGTTGAGATTTGGTTCATCTTCGATTTGGTTTGGGATGTATTGGTCTATGAGACTGGAATTTGGTTGAATATGACCTTTTTAGTGGTATTTGGTTGAGTGTTGACTTGGTTTTGTACTTTTTTGTTATTTGGATTATGCTGCCCATAAAGGTCCCTGATGTTTCTGGTGCCTTTCGGTCTTTGGCCTTTCCCAGACTCCTAGTGGAGTGGTGGGATCAGGTTCGTTTTGGTTGTTTCCCATTTTCCCTAGTGATTGAGGTTTGTTAGAGGTAATGAAGTGTATTGAAGAAGTTGAAATAATTTTTAGGAACTCCTAAAGTGGTGAGGGTTCAAATTGTTTTGAGTTGTTTGGAGGTCCAACTATGAATCGGGGGAGGGTGTTTGTTCCAACATCATTTCAAGTTGGAGTGTCATGGGGGGAATTTAAGACCACTTTCATCTAGTGAGGTGTACCTGAGGAGGTAAAGGTGAGGAATATGATGGGGATAATGAGCGTTCAGAAAGGTAAGTTGATGATGAAGGCTCATGTTGACCAGATTGAGGAGTTGGTTTTCTTTTCTTCAAAGGTAGCATGAGAAGATTAGTCTGGGAATGTAGTGGATGAAATATATTTTTCTGAGTTGTTTTCTGGAGCGCAGGCAGTTGGAAATCCAGTGTCTCTTTTTAATCAGTAAGGTTCACTATCTAGTGAGAGGAGTGTTCTAGAGGTGTCTATTTCTAAAAATTCTCCCTCATTGGGTCCAATATCTAGTTCTCCAGACTGTTAGGTTGTTTTCCACCAGTGTGGTCGGTTTAGGCATTCAAAGCCGTCCTGTCGCAATAATCTGAAAGCATGTCATCATTGTGGATATCTGGGTCACCTGAAGAAGTTTTGCAAGAAGCATCACTCGAAGAAGACATTGTGATCAGAGGATGTCAGTGCCTAACCATATGACAGGAGGTGCTTAAATCATTACGGATCCAGCCATAGGTCTCAGAGTGAAGCTCGCGCACAGTCAGGAAATCACCAAGGGAATAAAAAACCTTGGTCCAACTTTTGTCTTCAGTGATGGAATGAAATAGTTTAAGTCTACATTGTAGAATCTTTATCTTTGAAGGTTCTGTTTTTTTATAAAAAGATTAGAGGCCTCATTTTTTCATTGTGGTATTTGTTTTTTAAATTCACTTTTGGTTGTGAAAGGTTTGGTGGCCTTGTGTCCTTTTAAACTATAGTTGTCATAATCGTGCCTTATGGTTGCAAACCTTTGAAAATTGGTCTCTTTGGGGATTGGTTTTATCTTTCAGTTGTGCTTGTCTTGGAGATGCTCACGTCTTATAGAGGTGAAAAATTGTGGTTTGGTTCAATTTGGAATTTGGGGTTATTTGTTTTCCCCCCCTTGTGGTGGGGTTTGGTCTGTGTAGGAGATTACAGGGTTGGTATGTATTGGGGGTTCTTGTTTTGGTTCACGTTGCTAGTTTTATAGTGGGTTAGTGATAAAAATTCCAAGGTTTGTCTAAGCTGGTCGGTTCTTAAATGGTGGGGAGACCCACCATGGATCTCATTGTGGTTTCCTTTTGTGTTGGTCAGTACTAGTTTCATTCTTATGGTGGGGATAACCCCCTTTTGTTCTCCCCTAATTATTGTGCTTTGGTTTCTTCTTGATTGATTGGTTGTGACTTATGGAGTGAAAGTTCACACCCCTAGGTTCACAGTTTCTCTCGGTTTTGATCAGGAATGGATTTGAGTTTTGTGTATCGCTTGGCTGGGTTACTTTCTTGGGGAAGATTTTTTTTGTGGTGGGGAGAATTGTCACACCCCAACCTCAAATATTTAATTATTTTAATTATTTTAATTATTTTTATCCTCTCTTTTGATTGTTGTCCAGTTTGGGTTAAATTTTAAAAAATTTCAAACAAGGAAAGGGTTACTGCACACAGTTAAGAGTAACCATACAGAAACTATGCACGAGGGTATGTTATTTGGTAGTGATGAGTATCACAGTTTGAGCACAGTTTTCTCAACTGTGCACCTTCTAGTAGCTAACCATGTGAGGGTGCTTGGCCTTGGCAGTGTCCAGTTCACGGTTAGCGTATAGTTTGGTAAATCGTGCGCATACCATGTAGATTGCCTCAAATCTTAAAATTAGTTATTTATTTTTTTTGTTTATTTTTTGTTTATTTTTTTCTTTCATATTTTCTCTCTTCCTCCCCCCTTATACATCATGTGAGGTGCCTCCCCTCTCCCATGTCTGTACGTCACCCCTCCCTCTCAGCCCTCTCTTCATTCGATGATTTCCGCTGGTTTCTTTCGGAATCTCTCTCAATCCATCGAGGTAAGAATTCCTCCTCCTTCATCCTCATATGATTTGGTGTATTTCTCCCTCCCCATAACCTAAAATCACTTGGCCAAACCCTAGGGTTTACAGAGAGCTGATTTTCAACATCCACCATTGAAGGCAAAGCAGATTGGCTCGTCTTAGCTTGCCGACACTGTTCGAGGTTCAGGTTTTCTTCTGCTCTTCTATTTTGAACCTTTATTTTGGGTCCCTTTGGTGATTTAGGGTATATAGGAATGGTTTGTAGGACGGTCGGTGGCTCCTTAGTGGTGATCATGTGCATACATAGGTATATATATATATGTATTTATATATATATGTATTTATATATATATGTATATATATATATCTCCTTCAGGTGTATTCCTTCACGAAGCGGGGAATACATGCCTTGGAATAAAGGATATATATATATATATATATATATATAAAAGTTTTTATGTGCGTATGAGTGCACTATGGTTTTGAATGGTCGTCGCCTAACTTTTCAAATGCCAAAGTGTCTTGTCTTGGTTCACTCCCTTATTGAGGTAGGTTTCCAGTTCCCACATCTTTAATTTATTTTTCCTAATTTCTTAGTATTTTAAAAGCGTGTTTTTACATTTATGTGATATTTATATATACATATATATACATTCCTAGCTGTTTGGTAAAAATTTATTGAGTCTATTGGAATTGGTTTCCCATTTATTTATATAACTCATCAAAACCTGTTTACAAGTTGTTTTTAAGTGTGAAGCGTCCTAAATGTTTTAGAATAGTTTACTAAAATTCTCCTAGAATGTGAAGTGTACTTTGTGGAACTTAAACTATTTATTTAAATGTGTTATTTAAAACTTGGATTGTTTGGATCCTTGAATTTTAGTTTGAAAATTAAATGACATGAAGGCCCATTTGTCACTTTTTAAGTGCGTTGTATACTCTGACCTAAAATTGGAAATAGTTTTAGAAGATGAATTTGGTTTGGAAAATGTAAAGACCCATATGGAAAAGTGATTATGGAAGTGGTGTTTCACATTGTTTTAGAAATGGTTTGGAAAATTATTATTATTATATATATATTGGAATGATAGTATTAGAGGCCCAATCAACACCTTATGTCATTTTGGAAGTGAAATTTGGTTTTGATAGTGTGAACAACCAGATAGAAACTTAAAGTGATTTGTGAAATTGTTTAAAGGTTTATGTGATGTGACAAACTGATTATCATTTGAAATTGTTTTGTTATATAATGGGCACACCTATTGGAGATTTTCCCTTACGGGTTATCATATAGGTGGTGTCAGTGTTTGGGGTAGTCAAGTGTGGTGATGGAAGGTAAGTTGGATCACACATGCGAGGGCCACCTACTTACATAGTATATTAATAACATGGGTTTATTGGGAATTTTTTTGAGGTTCAATTGATGGTTTCTTATCAAAACCGATTAGATAGGTTGGTACCCCCTGGATTAGTTGAGAGGCCAGGTGGGATGTACCACTGGATTGGTCAGTTTAGGGTGACCAGTTGGTTATTGACTGTGGAGTTTCACCATACACTGATAGGTGGTTCCAAACCATGTATGTCCAGGGGTCTCTCTAGGGAGATTTAAAAAATTACCATGATTACATACTTTTATGTTCCTATTTTTTTGTGGCACTTTTGGTTGTATGATTTAATAACACCTTTACTTTTCTTTTTATATTAAAATTCATAATCTACCACTAGTTGGTTTTTAATTTTTTTTATTGAAATGATGTATGTGTTTTGGGAATTGTTTTGGAAAGTGAAATGAAAAGGAGTTTTCTAAAAAATAACACCCCATTACTTATTTTGGTAAAAGAGTGGAAAAACTTATTTTTACATGTCCTATTTTCAAACTAGAAAGAAATGATTTCACTTTATGGGTGGGGAATTGGGTGTGGTTTTTTTGGAATTCCTACTAAGAATTTAGGTTCTAAAACATACTATATCTTTTCAGTTTTAGGTTATCCTAGTTTTAAATCACTCTCAGAGTGAACTTAATTTTGTGTTTGGTGGTGACCCATGAGGTCACATGGAAGTACGTGTAGCAGTTTATTTATTTCCTCTAAAATCACTTATTTCTATTATTCAATTTGATTTTCATTTATTTGTTTGTCTCCGTTTTAGGGACCAAATAATTCCCATATACTTTATCTTGATTCCCAACACTAGTTTCCAGTCCATGGGGATCGGGAATGCCCTTTAGGCCTTATTGCGTACCAGCTCGAGTGACTGGTTCAGGGTTGACCCAGGTTGGTTTGTAACAATTATGAAGGATATATATCAAAAAAAAATTATTAGAGGAGATTAAATAATAAATTCTTTGAATCATGTTGTTTTAGGACATAAAATCCATTTAGAATTATAAGATTCCTAAAAGTGATACGTTTCTCACTAATGTTTTATTCCTTTAAAAAATGGTGGGAAATAGTAGGAATCCCTTAAATAATTAGTGTAATGGAAGATTCACTGAGAATCTTCCTAACATGATGAAAACTAGAATAGAAAGATTTTTTAGGATGATGAATCAACTATCTTAGGTTATAAATAATAACTCAAATCTTATTGATTTCATAGATTCACCCAGAATGGAATAACTTGCAGTTGAGTCCTTTATGTGTCAACAACCACCTTCTTTTAGTGGATTTTTTGATCCATTAATTGTAGAAAAATGGATTCGCTGTATATAAAATATATTTTCTACACTTTTTTATTCTGAACTAGATAAATTCATATTGATAATATGCTGTTTAAAAGGATAATCTGATCAGTCGTAAACACTGATAAATATCACGATGCTAAGAGGGGAGATTAATGCTATGGAATGGATGGAGTTTAGGAGAATATTTTTTCAATAAGTATTTTCTCCATTAATTGTGAAAAAAATAGATAAGGAATTATTAGAGCTAATGGATAAGAAAAATGAATCATTGGGAACCTATGAAATTAATTTTATGAGACTTTCTCAACACACCTCTAACTTTGTTATGGATCCTAATGAAAATATTGATCAGTTCTTTGATGAATCTTGAAAATAGAGACTATGAAATATATATGAAGATAGAGAAGAGTGTTATAAAGGTTTAAATGGATTTTAGAGAGATTATGTGGTATAATAGGATGAATTAGAATAATAGATAAATAGATAAATTCTCAATGAATAATTTTTATTATGGAAGAAAAGGAAACATAAACTACCCATGTGCAGAAAATGTGGGAAGAAAAATTGGGGAATTGTATCCATGGAAGTGGAATGTGCTAAAAGTGTGGAAGAGATAAAAATAGAGCTCAAAACTATTGTGGTGAGGTGAATCCTAAAAATCTCAATGCAAAAAAGGGAATATGATGTAAAAACAACCTAAAGTTAAATGCTTCAAGTGTAGATAGCTATGAAAATTTTCAAATAAATATCCAAATTAGAAGATAATGGAGGGTAACCACCATAAAACTCAACATAGTCCAAGGGAGTAAGGTTGTACATTCACATTCTTAATGGATAAAGTAGAGGCTCCAAATGATGTGGTGATAGGTACACTTATTGATCTCTCAAAGCTAGAAATTACATTGTTTGACTCTGGTTCTACACATTCCTTTATTTCATCCAATTTTGTAAATAATGCAGAATCAAATCCTGAACTAGTAAAAGTAGATTGATAATTTAAGACTCTTGGAGGGATTATCCAATCATAAAAGGAATATAAAAACTTTAGTGTCAAATTTTGTGAGTAAAATATCCTCGAAAATCTAGTAGTCATTCCCATGGTGAAATTCAAAACTATACTAGGGATGTATTTTCTCTCAAAATATAATTATAAGATAAAATACAGAATTAAGGAAATTTCAATTTCCTTGAATGGAAAACCTAGAGTTATTTTCAAAGGAGAGATATCCCAACCCAATATTTGTTTAGAAGCACCTCCTATAGCCTTCTTTATGAAGGTGATCTACGAAGAGGGAGAATAAAATGAAAGTATAAAGATAAAAAATGTATCCATTGTTATAAGAATACATTGATGTATTTCTTGAAGAGTTACTTAGTATTATATTAGAAAGATAGGTGGAGTTATACATTGAACTCATACCTGGATCCAATAAAATATTAAAGACACCATATAGAATGCCATATGTAGAGTTAGAGGAATCAAAGAAGAACCTATAAGGCCTCTTGGAAAATGGTTTTATTTGACCAAGTGTGTCTCTTTGGGGAGAAATTATTCTTTTTGTGAAAAATAAATATGGATCGATGTAGTTATGCATAGAATATATATATCTTAATGTGATCACAATAAAGAACAAATACCCTCTCTTGAGGATTGATGATTTATTATCCCAACTTTGATGGAATCAATTCTTCTCCAAGATTGACCTTTGATTTGTGTATCATCAATTTATGGTAAAGAAAGAAGTTATCCCAAATAATTTATTATAAACAAGATATGGGAACTTTGAGCTTATTTTAATCCCATTTTTCTTTATTAGTTATCCTACCATATTTATGGATTTTATGAATTGAGTCTTTAAGTAATTACTTGATAAATTTTAGGAGGTATTTGTTGATGATATTTTGATATATTCCAAAATTTGTGAGGATCATGAGGATCATATATGGGTCATGTTACAAATCCTGAGGAATGGGAAGATTTTTGGTAAATTTAGTAGAAATGAGACCTAGTTATAACAAGTTTCATTATTCTGGAACATCATGAATAGTGAAGGAATCTCAGTGTATCCATCAAAGAAAAAGGCCATAGAGGAGGGGCCACATCCTATAACACTAAACAAGATTTGTAGATTCCTTGGTTTAATAAGGTATTATAGAAGGTTTGTGAATTTTTTTTCAATTATTTTTAATCTATTAACCATGTAAACTTTAAAAGGAGTTAAATTTTCTTGGGAAAAGGAGTATGGATAAATTTTCCAAGAACTGAAGAATAGGTTGGTTAGTGCACCTATTCCAACTCTACCCTCTATCATAGAAGGATTTTTTATCTATAATGACACATATCTAAAAGGGATTCGATTTTTTCTCATGAAAAATGATAAGGTGATCACCTAAGAATCTCTACGGATAAATCCTCATGAAAATAATTATCCTACTCATGATCATGAGTTAACTGCATTAATTTTTTCTTTGAAGATATGAAGACCCAATATTTATAGAAAAAATTTGATATATATATAGACCAACAAAGTTTCAATTAAATATTCATGTAAAATTAAATAAACATGAAAATATGACATGGTTGGATATTTTTAAAGACTATTATTATTTAATTAATTATCATCCTAGAAGAGAAAAAAAAATTTAGATGAATTGAGTAGGAAAGATCTTAGTGTTATTACAATGATGAGGATTGAAGGAGATCCATTTATCAAGGACCTATTAAGGTTGGACATGGGGATTAAAAGGGAAAGGGACATCACCAAGATTATCCCAAATTATTTCACAACCATTATTACTAGAGAAGATCAAGAAATCTCAAAGATATAATCCTTTGATGAAAAATAAGATAGAGGCTATAAAAAATGAGAAGTTTCCTAAATTCAATATTGATCAAGAAGTTTTACTAAAATATGGCCCAAGGAGATGTATCACATTTATTCTAGAGATAAAGAAGAAGCTGATTGATGAATCTCATAGATCTATATTAACTATATATCCTAAAATAACTAAAATATATAGTGAACTTTGAGATCATTATTGGTTGGATAATATGAAAAAGGGAGATTATCAATTACATTGTAAGGTGTTTGGTGTGTCCACAAGTGAAGGCATATTGTAACCACTACCAATACCAATATGGATGTGGGAAAACATCACTATATAATTTTTCACTGATCCTCATAATAAATCCAAGAGATATGGGTAATCATTGATAGGTTGACAAAGTCTGCCTATTTCATTTCCATAAGAGATGATTTATCCCTGGAGTGCCTAGCTTGCCTTTATATTCAAGAAGTAATAAGAATCCATAGAGTACCTATGTTGATTGTTCCTGAATGAGATCCAATATTTACTTCTAAGTCTTAGAGAAGACTTCAAAAGGTAATGAATATATAAGTAAACCTGAGCAAAATATATCATCATCAATTGGTGGGTAGTTTGAGAGGAAAATTCAAACATTATAAGATATGATTAGGAATATATCACTTGATTTTAAAGGGAGTTGGTACCAACATCTTCCACTTGTTTAATTAACCAATAACAATAATTTCCACTTGAGTATTCAAATATCACCTTTTTAATATCTCTATAGAAAAATGCATAGAACTCTAATATATTGGGATTATGTTGAATAAGGAAAGCTATTGGGACCAAAAACTGTGAAGGAGACTATAGAGAAAATACAAGTGATTCAGAAACACATCATGGCTACTCAGAGTCTAAAAACACTTATTCCAAAAAAAAGTAAGGATAAAGAATTTAATTTTGGGGATCATGTATTTCTCAGGATATCAAAGTTGAAAGAAGTTATGATATTTAGAAAGAAGGTGAAACTAAGTCCAAATTACACTAGATGATTTGAGATTCTGGAGCATGTTGGAGTGATTTCTTATCAATTATCACCACCTCTAAATCATTCCAATTTCCATGAAGTCTTCCATGTGTCTTTATTGAGAAATTATATGTATGAAAAAACACACATACTTGTAAAATGTATGGAATTGGACCCTCATTTTTCATATAAAGAGGAATTGATATAGATTATTGATCAAAGGAAACATGTGTTAAGGAACAAGATAACATGACTTGTGAAAATGCATTGGATAAACCACAAGTTTTAAGAAGCTACTTGGGAAATTGAAAAAGTGACGAAGGAGAAATACCCCAATTTATTTTGAAGTAGGACACAAATTTTGAGGATGAAATTTATTGGGGGGGGGATGTAACGACCTAAAAATTCATTCTTTGATTAATAAAATAAATATATTTTTTCATAATAACTATTTTATTATGTTTTACAATGAAACTACGTAGAAAAACTATTATAAAATAATAATAACACATGTTAAGTAATAATAACAATTACTATATATAATATTAGTACAAGGATATAAAAACCAATGAATATTGAACACACAATGAAATTATATATGGGGCCAAACACTACTAGTAATATTACACCTTCTGTGAAAACTGTTGAAAGAAAAATAAATGTTAAGAATATAATATCCATTATCAAAGGAATTATAAAAAACCTTGGTAATGAAGTAGTAAATATTGATGTTTTTAGGTATAAATATTGGATGTAATTGGAAATGTTACCATAATGGTATGACTGTTACATTACTATAACATGATCATTAATAAATATGATCATTCCGAAATACGATCATTGGTAATTTAACTATTATAAAGTGACCATTAGGGTTATTTTTTATTAAGGGCCACGATAAGAGTTGATTGAATGTAAAGGGAATAAATGATGGACTCAAATATTAGAATCATGCCTTTGGAAGCTCATTTTTCTTAGATAGGGAGGGAGGTAGCATCATTGGGGTTTTATCTTCATCAATAATAAGAAAAGATTCAAAAATTCAAACTTGAATGAAATTGCCTATGAGAGAAGTCCCAACTAGTGGAGATCACTACTAGATCATTGTTGGTCAAACCACCTCATGAAACTACCACAATCGCACACCTTACCCTTAGATCCTATTCCAATTTAATAAGGGGTTATATATATAGGCCCTAATAGCATTAAGATGTAATTATTTTAGAAATTAATTGATAAGTTTATTGATTACATATTATTATTTAGTGAGGAAACCTTATATATAATTCATATTATTAGAGAATATGATAGAATAGGTTTATATATAAATAAGTCATGATTATATTTTTCTATAATATATATATATATATATAGAGTTTTAATTAAAATAAATTTTAAAAAAGAAAAAGTTTTATAAAATGTAGAAAATAAAAACATTTATTTATAAATTTTTTTATGCAATTATATATTGTTTTTCTAAGGGATAGAAATTTGACTGTATAATAAAAATCAATGGTTTTAAATAAATAAGTATTTTACATTTAAAAATTAAATTCATAATATTTATTAAATTATCCTAATAAAATGGATATATTTTTTGAAAGAATCACATCTACATTATCCAATGTATAATTTTTCATAATTGTTTGAGATAGTCAAATTTTTGGGTAAAATATAAAATATGGTATAATATGCGGTAAGTATTATAACATAATAAATACATAAAAATGATGTAATAATTAAGTTAAAGTATTTATTATCAAAAAATATAGTATTTTATTAATATTAAATATTTTAATGAATTTAAATCAATTTTCAAACCTATAAATGACATTTCAAATTCTAAATTGGAAATTAAGATTTTAAAAACTATATTTTGTGGGAAATTTACTTTTCTAGGTCCAAAGTAATATTAAAAAATGGATTTATGTTTTAATGAACTAAAATATTATTAAAAATTACTTAAATGTCTAAAACTATGAGGAAAAACCATGGTGAATCTAATGTTTTTTATTTTTTTCACAACCCATAATTTCATGACCTATGTTTCAAAATTATTAAACAATTCCTCCTATTTTACTATAAATACCAACCTATCCTCTCATTCCTCTCTACTCCAAATCCATTAGGCATAAAATTATACTAATTTAACCTCTATAAATTCCCTATAAATTGTCTCCTAGTCCTAAGGTTTACCTCTCTATGCTTTAGAAAGTTACTTCCCAAGGTAAGGGAACTCTCTCTTTTTTTTCATTCAAGTACCTCTTTTGCTGTTTGTCTTATAAATATTAAATTACTTTATTTTCATGCATTTTTATTTTAAAATTACTTCCAAAGGATTATTTTATCAATGAGAGACCTTCATTACCTCTCATTATTACCACAATTGGAAGAAAGCCTATACGAACGGTTTGTAACTGTTGGTATAACCCCCAAAACTATTGGTATAGGCTATACTAATGGTTTTGATGGCCATTGGATTATCTGGAATTGGTATATACCTATACCAATGGTTTTAGGAAATTGTTGGTATGGTTAATATGAAATACCTATACCAATGGTTTTGAAAACCATTGGTATAGGTAATTCAAAAAAAAACCCTTGGTAGGTTTTGATCCCCGCACATCCGATTTATATTTTAATGACCTAACCACTAAGCTACAATGATTTTTGAAAACATAATATGTTAAATATTTATATTTATATTTAAAAGTAAATTAATTTTTTATTTATTCAATTTTATTTGATAAAATAATTCATTAAAAAAAATACCTATACCAATGGTTTTCTAAACTATTGGTATATGTATTTTGATTTTTGGGACCTATACCAATGGTTTTCGAAAAACCGTTAGTATAGAGACTTTAAATGGAATATATACCAATGGTTTTAAAAAAACATTTGGTATAGCCATAACCTATACCAATGGTTTTGGAAAAACCATTAGCATAGGGATATTTTATGGAAGTTATACCAACAGTTTGTGTAAAACCATTGGTATAACTATCACATATACCAATGGTTTTGCTAAAACTGTTGGTATTGGGTCATATTATGGTACCTATACCAAATTTTTCCCCAAACCATTGGTATAGGGTCATTTTAAGGTACCTATACCAGTGGTTTTATAAACAATTGGTATAGGTTTGTTGGTATAGGTATAGTTTCTAGTATTGTCCCTTCTCTTAATCCATGTTGTATGACCACCTTGCTACTGCAATATTTCATGAATTTCTCTCTTTTACTTGATATATCCTTATATTGCGAATACCCAACCCATTTATCTATTCATGGGTATTCACCATGATGTAACCATGATTCATTGACTTTTAAATTCAAAATATGAAACCCTCATTACTTTCTCATGAATTAAAAATGATGTAATGATCATGTATTTAAGAATTTAATAATTTAATATCTTTTACATAAAACACACTCACTATTTCCCATAAGTTATTAATGAAATGTTTTCTTATGATCTATGTGGCACACATGAATTTAGACATATGAAGGGTACACCCTAGTATTACTCCAATGAATTGTGTAAATAATTAATCTATAGAGGTAAAATGTTTTATGATACCTTGGTGAATATCCTTGGTAATGATGTTTTATGAAACCTTAGTGATAAACCTTGGTGAAATTCATATAATTTCTTATTTTTATATTGCATACACATTTTAATTTTATTCTTCATGATACTTTTATTATAATATGTGTTATCTTATTATGATCATGCCCTATTGTTTTGACTCATGATCACCTAATAAATATTTCCTTTATTTATTCCCTTACAGGGTTTTATGTACACACCTTTCTTTTAATGTATATCCCTTGGATATGATATTTATTAAAATTAACCTAGGATGAATATATGAAGAATAATTTTAATTCAATTAAAATAAAGTTTATATTTTTTATGTATTACATTCCTAATTTCCAAGAAAATAAACCTCAAATATCCTCTGTATTATTAAATGTTGTACTATGTAATGAAATTTATGATTAAAAATGCAGGGATTCCATATTTACAGCACATTTAAGGGTATCATCTCACTTTGTAACCTACATAAGGGTGTTGTGCGCTTCAGTAGAATAATTCAAGGGAAGTTCTTGTTCCATAGGGTCTATGTAAAGGTCATTGGATAACTACGTTAGGTCTAATAATGAGATTCAAATCCTACATAAATTCCATATAAGGATAAAACCATGATACTTATGGGTAAAAGCTATATAAAATGTGAAAAATAATTAAAATTCACCTAAGTATAATAAATTATCAAATATATTTCAAAGATAAGGGGATATTGAGTCAAGAACTATCAAGAGTTTGTCTAATCCTTCAAAGCTTGTTGAGGAAACTAAGTGTATTGAAGAAAACTGGGATATTGAACTAGATTAATATAATGTTTGAACCCATGTGGGAGGATAGAAATTAGTTATAGTAACTTATCTTGAGTTACCAAAAAGGAGAATAAGAATAGTAACCAATTCCATGCAGAGATATAGGATGAAATCTCAGAACCTGTGACCATCAAGAAATTACTGGGAGAGATTTTAGTTTGACATTCTATATGGATGATAAGAGTTGGACAATACAATGCTAGATATTAACCGATAATTTTCCATGAAGTTGGTACTTCTTGTTATAATAATTTTTGAATATTTACCTATTTTAGTTTTCAAATAGTGGATAAGAATTCCTTATTCATCATTCATCACTTAGAGGACTCTCATTATGTAATTATGACTGATATTTTGTAATTGAAAATGGTTTTGTTTTTCTCCCTTAATGTTACTACAATAATAGGAGGTAAAGCTTTAAGATAGCTGGATATTTGAATATCAAGATGGCCATCAAATTCTTCTTCACTCTTAAAATATTGTGAAGGTTAAGTGGGGAAATATGATAACATACTCACTCATAGAATCAGTTTTCTAATCTTATTTACTTTATATTTTCCCTATTTCTAATTAATTTCACCCAAAAGAGTGTGATGAGTGATGGTTGTGTGGATCGATTATTTTAGTTGGACCATTCTACATTGTGATACATCCTTGGTAGAATGACTTCGTTGAGTGATTATTGTGGAAAATTTAGAGAATACTTGTTCTCTAGGAGAAATTATATATATGAGCACTCATGGTTTAAGGTGAGGGTGGTGTTTGATTTGAGACATCAATCATGTACTGAGTGGGGAACTCTATTGATGGTTTAATACTTTTATAGGAATGTTATAGGTTCTGGAAAAGTGGATCAACCTGGGGCTGGTTTTGTCTCTTGTTGATTTATCCCTTTTTCTTACTTATGTTTTCTTAATTTTACATGCTTTCTCATGTTTTCTTCATCATAGTTTTCATTTATTCTTTCAAAATAGACAAACACACAATTTTTTTAAATAATAAGTTTAACAAGAAAATTACCTCCTTGAGATAACTCCAAGGTTATCCACCATTCTATATATTGGAAGATTATAAATTAAATTCAGACCATTCACATGATAGGACAACATCAAAATTTAGCATCATTGTCGGGGAGGCAAATTTATCTTGGTGATTATTAAATTTTATTTTAATTATCATTGGGAATAGTGATTGACCCTAATGGTTTTATTCAGTTTTCCTTTATATTAATCTTAGGTGCCTAAACTTAAATAAGACGTGGAATATTTTTAAAGTTTTCTATAATAAAAGGTATTTAAAGAACCTACTATGGATGTCTTGGTCATTGTTGAGTGGCTAGTACAATTTTTCAAATTTTAAACTCAATTCAAGAGGATCAAAAGAGGAAGGAATTATTAAAACCTCATATTAAAGAAGACCCTTAGATGAAAATGAAAAAAAGATAAATTTAAAAAAAAAAGAGTTAGATGAAGTTAGAGATGCCTATTTTTGAACATTCGATTCTCTTTGCTGTTGAGTGGGAATTTCATGATTGATATTATGAGATATTTTTTGCAGGATAACAAGAGAAGGAACATGCTAAAATTTTATAAGTTAGATATTACTTGGAATAACATTTAGAATTGAGAAAAAAATTTATTTAATTTATTTTCACTAACCTATCCAATGATTTTTTAACGATTAAGAAGGTTTTTTCTACTAGAAAGACCCTATAATTTTTTCATGGAGGACACCAAAACAAAGGTGGTTTACTTTGAGGAGATACTGGAGGAGGCCAACTACCTTACTCAAGCTCTAGACACACCCATAGGAGAACATTTTCATCATGAAGAAGAGAAAACTAAATAGTTTTAGGGAGCTTACTATTTAATGGAAGAGTATGTTTTTCTATTTGATTATGAATATGTTTAGCTTGATCTTTATCATTTTTCCCTTTTTATTTTTTAATGAGATAATTGATATATTCAAACTCTTCAGTTAAGAGGGGATTGGAAATGCACCGTTGAGTCACTAATGGAGCTTCAAGATTTTATTGAAGATCTTGGTATGTGAAATATTAAATATGATGAAATTGAGACCATATATTTGGTAGAATTTATTGAAGATAAAGTTCCTAATTATGGTTAATATTCTCATTTTACTTTAATTTTATTGATGATTATAAATTTTACTTGGTAATGGTTGAAGATGATTATTTTTGTTAATGTTAGTTTAGATAGTTTTCATGAGGTTTAGGTTCATCAAACTTTGTCTCAACCTTCCTTCAACCAAATTAATGAAATATATTAAGAAGATAAGGTAAATTTATTCTTTTTTATTGATAAGGAGGACCTCAAATAAAAATAATTTGTTATTGAACTTAAAATCTAGTGTGTATGGAAACATACTGGAATAAAGTCTATATGGTGGTTTCTAATCCAAAAAAACCCCTATTAGATTGGTGATAGACCATATCCTGTCTAGATATAGATTTTTTAAATACATCACCCCTTGGGGGTTATCCTAGAACTATCATATTTTTTATTTTTTTTTCCATTTTTAATTTTAATAGTATTAGTTTTTTTTAATATTTTTTATCCCTTTATAGGATAATAAAGAGAAAGAGGACTCCAAACCCTAAAAGACCATCTTCATCTATTTTTATTCAAACAAGGATTAATTTTCCTATTCTTCCATATTAGACTTTTTAAGAGTTTGAATTCTTATAACATGACATAAATCAACTGTAGTGGAGAAGTATATTTAATTATTTTCACTAATTCTACTTTTGGGATTTAAAGGGACTGTTATAATTATAAATATATGATATAAATGTTCAATATTGTTTTTTTATTGAAAATCATTGAGATTATATACTAAGATCTTGTGTGTTCTCCTTAGAATACATTGTTTTTAGGTTAATTCTTGATATAATTGATGGATGTTAGTGCTTTCTCAAAATATTTTATTGAAAATAACTTTTAAATATAATTGAAAAAATGTCTTAGTACCCTATAAATTCTTAAAAAAAATTGATTCGAATTTATTAAATAATTTTTCATGCTTGTTAATTTTCAAATCAATATTGAAAATCTGTTTTTTTATCCATAAAGAAAAAATTATATGTACATTCTAATTTATGTCTTAGAATTTCCATTGAGAGGAGATCATATAACCTATTAGAGAATAATCTCAATGGTTTTCAAGTAACAAAAGGAGCTGAATCCCAAAGAAACTTTAATCACCATCACTTTAATCAAACGCTGGTTGAATATTATTTGAACATCAAATTTTGGAATCTAATATTTATCCATTTCAATTTATAAAAGATAAATTATATTCAAGAAGAGATATTTTTTAATATAAAAGAGGGTAAGTTTCATTGTATGAATTAAAATGCTTAAATATTCCATTTTTGAGAAGTAATTATTTTAATTAATTATTTTTTTTCTCTCTATATTTTGGCTTGAAAACTTTTGTTGTTTTCATGAATAAAATAGTTAAAAATTGATTAAAAATTTCTAATTTATACAAAAAATTATTAGAATATTTATATCGACTATTACTATTTTTATTGGTATCTTTGATTTCTAAAATCATGGAATTGTATAATTTTTTTGGATTGTTCTGAAAATTATTTTTGACTTTCAATGTTTAAGCATGATCTTATCTAAAAATTATATTTTTTACATTGAAATTTCCTTGTGACAACTAGCTAGAAATGTTTGTGTATGTTTTGAATTGACTGCTATTTATGATTTGTGAAAAAATATGATTTATTGAACTTAATTATATTTGAATTTTTTTATTTGATTTTAAACTCATAATATATAATTTTAAAGAGGATATTAAATGAAATTATAATCTTTTTTTTTTACTTTTTATTCTTTAAGATAAAACAAGTGGATGAGTTAATTATTCTCCCTTTTATTTATTAAGTTCAATCATCAACCAATTTTGTGTAATTATTTTGTGTGTTAATTTTGTGAGTCTATTTACTTGGATAAAAAGAGAAGTTTTTAGGTAAATTTCAATGAAAAGTGATGTTTGTTTAATTATTTTAAATTTTTTAAAAATTTAATCACTTTTATAAAAATAAAACTATCTTTTTTCCAAACACTTATTTTGAGAAGAGTAACCATACTTTCTTAGTTGAATAAGAACATGGGGGAAAACATTTATAAAAGTAAACTTTTCATTAGAATGAATTTTTTTTTCAGTTTTGAGATGAATTTATTCCACTGAATTTGTTAAATTAATTTCTTGAGGAAAAAAATGCCTTATGTGTGGGTTAATTTGATATGGCTTTGATTTGATACATTTTTTTATAATTCCTTTTGGAATTTATTATGTTTTTAATGCTAAAATGTTCTTTAATCAAAGAATTACTGAATATTGGTTAATTTATTTTTGAATCTATTATTATTTTAATATCTTGATGAAAGTGGGTAATTCTAGCACATAATTGATCAATTTTTCTAGGTATTTAATGTTATTTATTTTAAGAAAAAACTGTAGGATCGAAATGATACTGATTGTAGTATCTTAATAATGATATAGATGCTCAATATACAGGGGGGGGGGGTGGTGAATTGTATACTTTAAAAAATTCCTCGGGAACTTTTAAAGATGGTAATGTTTAACAAAGTTAAACAAGGTAAATTAACAAGACCTCTAAGTTCTACAAACTTTCGTGAATCCGGAAAAATGATTTTGGAAATGAAACTTAAATTTTTTTACAAGGATAAATATTCTACCTTAAAGTGTATAGAATCTTACTAATCAGAGCACAAGTATAAGGAAGTATAAGATAGTTATACTTTCCTCAAAAATCAAAATTGCAGCGGAAAACTTGAAACAAAACAAGTAACAAGTAGTAAATCTTTTAACCCATATAGAATTGTATCCAAAAACCTTAGATAAAGGTCCCTTAATTTATACTTACAAGAAAGTTTATCTTACCCAAACCATGGTAATCCCTTGATATGAAGATCAGAGTCTATCTTTCTATCCCCATAAGTCCTCAACTTCAAGTTAGTCGGCACCTATGTCTTCCTCAACAAGGAAGTATAAGAACTTTGAGGTAGTTGGAACCTCTATCTTCCTATCCCCGGAAGCCATTGAATATATTGAGCAACATTCGGATCTGCATGAAGAAATCCTAAACAAGATGTTCAGTATGCACAAATCATGAGAGTATATCTCTCTAGAAATCACTTCAATAGCATGTATTCTCAAGATTCATAGAACCGTGTTGAGCTCGTTCAAATGAGCTTCTATTTATAGGAATATCTTCAACAGTCGACTCCCTCCTCCAACATTCATATTTTTCCTTGAATTTTCGAGGGATCTATACACATTTAACTCAAAAAATTTTTGGTTAGAAACAGAAAGCATGGAATCATTTTATAACCATAATAAGAGTAAGAAAAAATTTGATTCTTAACCAAATTCATTTTTTGGAGTCTAAGGAAAAATGAAAGTTCGGAGTCTAACCAAAAACCATTCAGTGTCTATAATAAATGAATATTTGGATTCTGTCTTCAAAATAATTTGGAACCTTAATTCTATAGAATTCAGAGTCTAAATTTCAAGGAAATTCGGAGTCTGAATTCAGTAGACTTAGAAGTCTGAATTTCAAGGAAATTCGGAGTATGAATTCATAAGAATTAAAAACCTGAACTCATAAGAGTTTAGTGTCTAAATTTAGAGAACTTGGAGTCTGAACTAATGAGAATTCAGAGTCTGAACTCATAAGAGTTTGGAGTCTGAATTCAGAGAACTCAAAGTTTGAACTTATAAAAGTTTGGAGTTTGAATTCCGAGAACTCAGAACCTAAACTCATAAAAGTTCAGAGTCTGAATTAAGAGAACTCAGAACCTGAACTCATAAAAGTTCAGAGTCTGAATTCAGAGAACTCAGAACCTAAACTCATAAAAGTTAGGAGTCTAAATTCAGAAGAATTCGAAGTCTGAATTCAGAGAAATTGGAGTCTGAATTCGGATCCTGAAAACTGAATGCTTCATATCTAAGTATATATATGATTATGAGGTTTTGGATATAAAACTGAATTTTCTACTTAGAATATGAATAATGAAAACATGGTAAGGATAAATTTCCTTGGGGGAGGAAAATTTTCCTTATGAATATAAAACACAGGAAAATGAAATTTTCCTTAAGAAAGAGTGTTTGGGATTTTCAAAACATGAAGGAATGGAAAAGTCATAAGGAAACCTTATTGACTCAACAATCTCCCAATTTTTGGAGAGCATAAACATCCTTACGAAAAAGAATATAAGCACTTAGAAAATATTTTTCTAGATTTTGAAAATAAAACTTATCTCCCTTAACACATGGTAAATGATGAATACGACTAACCCCCCCGTAGGATTTGGAACACTAAGGATCGTATTCTGATTTCCTGAATGAGATTTTTCATTATATTGAATATATAAATCTTTATAATAAAAGCCACCCTTAGATGAAATCCCCCGACTTAGGGAAAATTCTTCTTACTAGGTATTCTTTTTGACATTCCTTTCTCCCCCTTTGTGATTTTCAAAATGGAATAGAGGGAATGGAAATAAAATATGGTACCTGAAATATTAGTACTAAACATCCAAAACAAAAGAAACCAAAAAATTTCATTACGATTGGAAAAATTTGTACAACAAGGAAATACAACAAAAGATTAAAATTTAAAAGGTTTATCCTTCCTTATACTTGGGTATCAGCTTCTTCACTATTGTTTTCAGCTTCTTGAGATCCTTATGATCTTCCTATGCACCCTTAAGTAGCTGATCCTAATCTTCTGATTTCTTCTCTAAGTCTTTGATTTTTTCTTCCTGATCCTTGAGAGATTCTTCCTGACCATTTAGAAATTCTTCCTGCCTGGAAAGCTTCTCTTCTATCTCAATCTTGAGATCAATTTCTCTCTTCCAACTCTGAGCAACTGAATACAACTTCCCATTCAGATATTTCACTTCTTTCTTTTGAGAATTTTCTTCAAGAGATAGATTTTATTCAAAATACTTGGTGAGATCTTTGAACTTACTATCTTCAGTTTCAAAGTCATCTTTGACATCATCTTGAAATTCATCAAGAATTATCATGTCTTCTATAGTCTTCTTTGACCAGCTGATCATTTTCTTACAAGATCTTTTGTGGGATTCGTAGTTTATGTAAAAGGTTTCGAAATCAGCCTCAAGTTTCACACACTTATCCATCACCATGGATACTGAATCTTCTTTATGATTTAGGGTGTTTTGAAGCATATGACATATCAAATCTATGCTTGGAAATTCAGGAATAGTCCCAAAAAGATTCTTCAAAGACTGAACTACGAAATCATGTCCAAGGGAAGACGATTCCAAATCAGAGACTTTACTTGGTGGGGATTCTTTCTCTATTTCAACTACCTTCCTCTTTGACGAAGCACCCAATTCTTTCTTATTCACTAACACTCTGCTAGGAGTATCAACAACCACTTGTTTTTCCTTATCAGGTTTCAGAATGGCTTCTTATTTATTAGGATATATATGTTCACTACCTAATAGTTGAACAATTTTTTCTTGATCTACCTGTTCCTTCTCAGCTCCCGCCTCAGTATCCTCAGGGTGAATGAAATCATGATTAGAATTTTCTTCTTCAAACAGATTATTCATTTCTTCTTCAATCTTGTCATCTTCACCTTTCTCATCTTTCCTAGGGGTAGCAAGCTTTGAAGACTCAGCTTCATAAGTTAGGATTGAAATCTTTTCAGATGGTATTTCCTTGTCATGAAAATCCTCAACTTGCTTTATCAGATATTCAGTATCACTAATGCCTTCTTCTTCTTCTTCTCCTTCTACATCTTATAATTATTTTTCTTTAACTTTTTTCGGAGTCACATAATTCTTTCCTGGTGTCTCTGGTAAATCTTCTACTAAGAAGGATTCTGGTACCAGAATATTTTCGAAGTCTTTCTTAGCAGCCTTTAGAAGAGATTGCACAATCTCTTCTTAAATCATCTTCTTATTTTGTTTCTTTTCCTTTTCTTTCTTTTCAAGATCATCAGCAGTTTTTTTCTTTTAAAGATTTTGATTCATTAAGATCCAAACCAAAGCTTGGATCCCCTGCTTTCCTTTTCTCCTTGTCTTTCATCTATTTTTCTACTACCTCATCCAGATATGCTTTTTTGATTCTTAGGCTTTGGTGGTGTGGATTGGGTTTCCTTAGCCTCTGGGGATTTTTATTTCTCTTCTACTTTCTTTATCTTCCTCTTCCTTCCACCCTTTTTAGAAGGTTCATCCACCTCTTGTTTCTTCGGAATTGCTTCCACTTCCTCTTTTGTAAAATAAAATAATTCTCCAGATTCTTTAGAAAAACCTATTTTCATCCTCTTTAGAGTATCATGACTTACCAACATAACTTTACAATTTCTTGGCTTAGAAATAAAAGGTATTTTTAAGGAATATAAACACCGAACAATCATATTTGAGAGAATGGCTGGATACATAATAATCTGAGCCTTTAGATTTCCGTTCTTTATGTTCTCAATCGTAATTAGAATATGTTTAACCAGGTTAATCTTCCTTAGATTCACCAAGAAATCTATGATATACATGTCACTCCTCTTCAAAGTATCCTTTTCCCCTTTTCTCGGAATGATGAATCCTTGAACCCATAATTTAAGAATCTGAAAATTTGTAGATAGGTGAACAATCTTCGAAGTATTTATATCTGAAAGACCGAGGAACACCATAGCCTTCACCTTATCAAAACTTCCTTTAACATCAGGCAACTTATGTGAGCATAACTCTACCTCACCCTCATAAGGAACTCCAATCAAACTGGATGCCATGGTTTAAGAAAGAGCATAAGTCTTCCCATATCTCTTGAAAGAGAATTTATCTTTTCCTTATTCTTTGAAAAAACTTGCTAACTCATAGAATTCAACCAACAAGTCCAGATATACTAGATCCTGAGCTCCTAGTTTCGATACAGAAACACTCTCCCATCCTTTCAGATTGATGTTCTTTGAGATGATTGAATCATACTTAGCAAAGAAATTTGGATGTACCAACCTTTCTCTGTAAATCTGCCATTCAAAAAGCGGCTTGGTAGTTGACATGTATTTCTAAGAAGATACTTCGACAAACATTCAGAGTTGAAGAAGATTTTAGAAGTTTGAAATGAGTTTATGTAGGAGGATAGAACTTCAACATGCGAAGGATTAAGTTTTGATGTGGGATAACCATCGGGGGGGTCCTTTATATAGGTGTTTGAAGTGACGATTCAACTTCCTTACTCAATCCAATGGTTAAAGAACCTTCTGATCAGATCTGACTATTAAGATGATAGCCTCAAGGAGTATTTGATAAAATCCAATCTTTTGAGGTTTTAAATAAAAACATTCGGATTTAAGGAAAAGAGAATCTGAAAAATTTAAAAAACAAAATGAAAATTTCAACAAGTAAAAGACGATTAAGAAAATTCAATAAAGGAAACATACCTTTCATATTACTAGGAAGATTATTTGTGATGAGGAAAATTCTTCTTAAACAATTTTAGATTCTGAAAAATATGATTACAAAAAGTTTTCAAATCTGAATATGAAATTTTTTAGAAAATATTCATTACTAAAATTTGGAAAATCTTCATTACCAAAATTTAGAAAATCTTCATTACGAAAATTTAGAAAATCTTCATTAAAAAAATTTAGAAAATATTCATGACAAAAATTTATAAAATCTTCATTATGAAAATTTATAAAATCTTCCTTATGAAAATTTAGAAAATCTTCATTACAAATATTTAGAAAATATTCATTACGAAAATTTAGAAAATCTTTATTTTGAAAATTTAGAAAATCTTCATAACAAAAAATTTTAGACTACGAAAAAATTTTAGACTATAAAAAAAATTGTAGACTACAAATTTTTTTTAGACATCTAACAAAAAAATGTACTCCCCATATGAAAAGGAGTTTATTACTGTAAGGAGATAGGTTTCAACAAGAAGTTAATAAGGAATATTACCTTATAGGTATTATTCCTAACTTCTGTTTAATGTATTCAAATCTATTATAAGGTAAAGATTTTGTAAAAATATCAGCAAGTTGATTTTTCATTCCAATAAATTGAAGAATCATATATCCTTTTTGTGTGTGATCCATAAGAAAGTGATTCCTAATATCTATGTGTTATGAATGAGAGTGTTGTTAAGGGTTTTTTCTTAAGGTAATGGAACTAGTATTATCAGAAAAAAATTGTGTTTTGGTAAAACTCATACCATAGTCTATGAGTGTGTGTTACATCCACAACACTTGAGCACAACAACATACAGCTGCTACATATTCAGTTTCAGCAGTGGAAAGTGCTACTGAGTGTTTCTTTTTGAATGAACAAGAAACTAATGAATATTCTAAGAAATGACATGTTCTGAATATACTTTTCCTATCCATTCTACATCCACTAAAGTCAACATCCAAAAAACGTTTTAAAACAAAATCATTTCCAGAAGTATAAAAGAATCCTAAATCCACGGTTCCCTTTAAGTAGCGAAAAATTATTTTCACTACCTTTAAATGAGATTCCTTAGGATTGGATTGACATCTTACACATAAGCATACTGAAAACATTAAGTCTTGACGACTAGCTATCAAGTAAATTAGACTTACTATCATACCTCTAAAAGATGTTTGATCTACTGGTTTCCCAAGTTCATCTAGATCAAGTGAATTTGTGGTACAAATGGGAGTACTTATACTCTTAGTATTGTCATATCCATACTTTTTAAGAAGATATTTAATATACTTATGTTGGAATATATAAATTCCTTCTGGTTTTTGAGAAATTTGAAAACCAAGGAAAAATGTTAACTCACCCATCATACTCATTTCAAACTCAGATTTCATTAGATTCGCAAAGGAATCAGTTAAATATTGCTAAGTTGAACCAAATATAACATCGTCAACATAAATTTGAATAATCAAAACATTTTTCTTATCTTTCTTTATAAAAAGGGTTGGATCAAAATTTCCCTTAACATAATTATTTTGAAGAAAAAAACCTGTAAGTTTATCATACCAAGCTCTATGGGCTTGCTTAAGTCCATACAAAGCTTTGGTAAGTTTGAAAACATGTTCAGGATGTTTTGTATCTTCAAAACCAGTAGGTTGTTCAACAAAAACTTCCTCTTGTACAAAACCATTAAGGAAAGCACATTTAACATCCATTTTAAAAAGTTTGAAATTGAAGAATACTACAAAGGCAAGTAGAATACGAATAGATTCAAGTCGAGCGATTGGAGCATAGGTTTCTTCATAGTCTATTCCTTCTTATTGATTATAGCCTTTAGCAACCAATCTAACTTTATTTCTTACAATGATTCCATTTTCATCACACTTATTTCTGAAGAACCATTTGACTCCAATAATATAATATTCCTTAGGTCTTTCAACCGAGGTCCAGAATTTATTCCTTTCAAATTAATTTTGCTCATCTTGCATAGATTTTATCCAATCATCATCACCTAAAGCTTCATTAGTGCTTTTTGGTTCTAATTGGGAAAGGAATGCTAGATGTTCTACTTCATTCCTTAAGGAACTTCTAGTCCTTATAAGTTGATTCACATCACTAATGATACTATCACTAAGATGATTCTGGAGAAAAAACTAATTTGGGTTTTGTAAAACATGTTCATCAATATAGGGTGGGAAATATTCTGGGGTAAATGTCTCAGAAATATCTTCTTGGAAATTTTACTTATTGGAAGGATCTTCTATCAAGGGTTGATAATCAGTTTTTGAAAAAACATATGAATATGTAGGTTGGAGTTGTTTAAAAACAAAGGGATCAGTTTCATCAAATTTGACATGTACTGTTTCTTCAACATTACAAGAATTTTTATTGAAAACTCTATAAGCCTTAGAAGTTGTGGAGTAGCCTAAGAAAATTCATTCATCAGATTTTGGTGCGGATTTGTATAGATTATCTTTAGTATTCAAAATGAATACCTTGCAACCAAAAACCTTGAAGTAGGAAAGTCTAGGTTTTATACCATTCCATAACTCATAAGATGTTTTATTAAGAAAAGGTCCAATTAAAACTCGATTTATAGTATAAAAAGAAGTACTTACAGCTTCAGCCTAAAAATGTTTGGTTACCGAATACTCACTCAACATGGTTCTTGTTATCTATTGAAGAATTATATTTTTTCTTTCAACAACACCATTTTTTTGAGGTGTTCTAGGTGTTGAGAAGTTATGAGCAATGCCTTTTCTACTAAAAAAAGTATCAAAATCAGAATTTTGAAATTATCCTCCATGATCACTATGAATAGTTATCAAAGGAAGTTTCTTCTCATTTTTAACTTGGGATCTAAAACTTCTGAAATATGAAAAATCTTCAGACTTTTTTGCTAGAAAATAGACCCACGTCAATCTAGTGTAGTCATAAACTAAAACAAATACATAATATTTACCTCCAATGCTTCCAGTTTGTGTTGGACCAAAATGATCCATGAGCACTAACTATAATTCATTAGTGGTTGAGACTTCACCGACTTATTTAAAACTTGATTTATATTTCTTTCCATATTGAAAAGGATCAAAAACTTTTGAATAATCAAATCTAAGCTCTAGTAGATCCTTAACTAGTCCTTTCTTAGAGAGTTTTCATAGGTTCCTAAGGTTACAGTGACCTAACATTCTATTCCACAACCAAGAATGATCTTCTATTACACTAAGTCAAGGTAATTCTTGGCTCCTAAGGTCTTCTAAGTTTAGTGTGTATACATTATCTTGCCTATGGGCAGAAAGAATAAAATCTTCCTTGGAATTGTGTACTAAGAACTTATCATTCCTAAAATTCACAAGGTAACCTTCATCACATAA
The DNA here is from genome assembly GCA_963277665.1 of Viscum album. Classification (NCBI taxonomy): domain Eukaryota; kingdom Viridiplantae; phylum Streptophyta; class Magnoliopsida; order Santalales; family Viscaceae; genus Viscum; species Viscum album. The sequence continues at coordinate 1,778,808,181 of OY728151.1, read as the reverse complement.
TTGACTTATGCTAATGAGGTTGTGCTTAAGAACCTTAATAAATAAAACATTTGAAATCAAAGTTTTTCCAAGAAGAACGATGTTACATATACCAATAATTTCTCCCTTATCATTATCTCCGAAAGTTAATTTTCCTTATTTAGTCTTGATAATCTTTTCAAAGAAGTTTTTGTTACCAGTCATATTCCAGGAACATCCACTATCCATGTACCATGTATTTCTATTGGTACTATCTTTACTTTCCTAAAAATAAGAGAGTTAGACTTTCAGAATCCAAACTTTCTAGGATCCAGAAACTTCAGAAAGAAAAATATTAGGAATCCATATATTCTTTGAAAAATATGCTTTATGAAATCCTAAAGACTGAGTTTTGTTTAAGGAACAATTTCTTTCCCAATACCCACCACACTAACACTTAGTGCAGAATGAAGCACTTTGAGGAAAAAAATAATTGTTACTAAAAATCAGTTTTGAACCAGTATAACCAAAACCAGAACTATTCCTTAGAGGTCGGATTTGAGAATACATCTTATCAAAATTTTCCTTACCTAAGGTAAAGATTGAAAAACACTTCATCAAGGAAAATATTTCGGATTTTAGTCTAATAACTAAGTTCTTATCTTCCAAAACATTTGTTTTAGAACTAGAGTTAGGCTCGAAAAAATTTTTCTTAGAAATTAATTCTTCTAGATCCTTAGTTTGTTTATCCTTCTCAGAATTTAATACCTCAAGGTTTTTTGAAATACTTTCAAAATCATAAATTTTCTTATTAATATATTTAGAAAGATCTGATATTTACTTAGTAAGAATAATATTTCTAGAATTTTCTTTATCAAGATTTTTCCTAAGTTTTGAATTCTCATTCTCTAGAAGCTTAGCAAACTTGGAAACTTATTAATAGGTAGGTAAAGTATTATCTTCCTCAGAAGAATATTCTTCATCCGAGTATTCATAGTATTTAATATTACTATTTAAAGATACATCGGTGATAGATTCAGCATTGTGTACCTTATCCATTAAGCAATGATTTTCAACAAGTAGTCTGGCTAGTAAACCAAGATTCTTCTATCTAGAAGATTCGTAATATGATGATTCATCTGAAGAGTCACCACCAATGGCACTCCAGGTGGAATTAGCTTTCAAAACTTTATTAGCTTTAGTTTTATAGTACTTCTTTCTATTCCTTTCAGAATGATTTTTTTTCTATCCTTTCTCTTAAGCATAGGAAAATCTGGCCTTATATATCCACCTCTCTTGCATTCATAACAAGTGACTTCTGAGTCTTTCTTATATTTTCTTTCTTTATTATTGTATCTGGATTGAAATTTATTCTGTACAAAAATCTTGTTCATCCTTCGAGCAAGATTGGATAGTTCATTTTCTGAAGATTCACTTCCACTAGATTCAGATTGAATAACAACCTTATTAGATTTAGATCTCGTAACTCTCTCAGGAGTCTTGGATTTCATATGATTTGATGTTTTTGTAAAATCCACACTGCCATTTCCATTATTCTTCTTAATATTATTAGCATCTCTCTTCATTCTAGTCTCACGTTGAAGAATAATTCCAAAAAGTTCATCAAGAGAAATCTGTGTAACCTTTCTATTCTCAACTATAGCTATCCTCTTGGATTCCCACTCATTGGGCATGATGTCTATGATTTTTTCCACAAGAGCTTTATCATCCAATCCTTTCTCACCCTTATATTGTAAACTATTAACAATAGTCATGAATCTTTGTTTCACCTTACATATGGGTTCTCCATAAGGAAAGTAGAAACCATGATATTCAGCTCTGATCATGGATCTTCTAGTTTCAATAACATTGAAAGTTCCAAAGTGAGTAACTTCAAGATTCTTCCAAATACAATTTTCTACTTCATAAGATGAAATTTGCCTATATACAGTTCTAGTCATAGAACAAATCAAAGTATTTCATACCTTATAATTCAGTTGATATTCATGATTTTGTTGGTTGGTGAATGTACCTACTTCCTTGTCAGGGATTTTATATCCTCTGGTAAGCATAACAAAATTTTCTACTCTAGTATTGATAATAAATGTCTTCATGAGATCTCTCCAATATTCGTAATCATTCCCACCAAAAATAGGTGGTCTAGTAGGATTTAGGTTGTCTATAGAACCAACATTGATTCCTGCCATCTTAAAAAAATATTTCCACACAAACTTGTTAGTAATAAAAGTTTGTAAACAAAAATAAAAATATCATAAGCAAGGAAAATATAGAACAATGAAAACTTGAGTAAGAAAACTTATATGTGAATATAAGTATTTCAACGACCTCCTATAATACCAATTGTAGGATCTAAATGATACTAATTGTAGTATCATAATAATGATGTAGATTCTCAATATACAAGATGGGGGGTGAATTTTATACTTTAAAAAATTACGTTGGAACTTTTAAATATGGTAATGTTTAACAAAGTTAAACAAGGTAAATTTACAAGACCTCTATGTTCTACACACTTGCTTGATTCTAGAAAAGTGATTCTGGAAATGAAACTTAACAAAAGTTTACAAGGACAAATATTCTAACTTAAAGCGTATAGAATCTTTCTAATCAGAGTACAAGTATAAGGAAGTATAAGATAGTTATACTTTCCTCAAAAATCAAAATTGTAGTGGAAAACTTGAAACAAAACAAGTAACAAGTAGTAAATATTTTAACCCAAAGATAAGGGTATCCAACAACCTTGGATAAAGGTACCTTGATTTATACTTTCAAGAAAGTTTGTCTTACCCACACCAGGGTAATCCACCAATATGAAGATTAGAGTCCATCTTGATATCCTCGCAAACCCTCAACTTAAAGGTAGTCGGCACCTCTGTCTTCCCCAGCAAGGAAGTCCTCACACTTTAAGGTAGTCGACACCTCTGTCTTCCTATCCCCGGAAGCCCTCGAATGTACTCAGCAACATTCGGAGTCGCACAAATAAAGTCTGAAGAAGATGTTCAGTACGCAAAAATCATGAGAGTATCTCTCTCTAGAAATCACTTCAACAACATGTAATCCCAAGAGTCGTAGAACAATGTTGAGCTTGTTCAAATGAGCTCCTATTTATAGGCACATCTTCAAAAGTTGGCACCATCCTCCAACGGTAATATTTTTCCTTGAATTTTGGAGGGACCTATACACATGTCACTCAAACAATGGTTGGTTAGAAACAGAAAGCACGACATCATTTTATAACCATAACAAGAGTAAGAAAAAATTTGATGCTTAACCAAATTCATTTTTTGGAGTCTAAGGAAAAATGAAATCTTAGAGTCTAACCAAAAACCATTTGGTGTCTATAATATATGAATATTCAGATTCTATCTTCAAAAGAATTTGGAACCTGAATTATATAGAATTCGGAGTCTGAATTTCAAGGAAATTTGGAGTATGAACTCAGTAGACTTTGGAGTCTGAATTTCAAGGAAATTCAGAGTCTGAATTCATAAGAATTCGAAACCTGAACTCATAAGAGTTCGAAGTCTAAATTTAGAGAACTTAGAGTCTGAAATCATGAGAATTTGGAGTCTAAATTCATAATAATTCAGAGTCTGAACTCATAAGAGTTTGGAGTTTGAATTCAGAGAACTCGGAGTCTGAACTTATAAAAGTTTAGAGTCTAAATTTAGAGAACTTGAAACCTAAACTCATAAAATTTTGGAGTTTTAATTCAGAGAACTCGAAACCTAAACTCATAAAATTTTGGAGTCTGAATTCAGAGAACTCAGAACCTGAACTCATAAAAGGTTGGAGTCTGAACTTAGAATAATTCGGAGTTTGAATTCATAGAACTTGGAGTCTAAATTTGGATCCTAAAAATAGAATTCTTCATATCTAAGTATATATATGATTATGTGGTTTTGGATACAAAACTGAATTTTATACTTAGAATATGATCAATGAAAACATGGTAATGATAAATTTTCTTGGGGAAGGAAATTTTCCTTATGAAGATAAAACATAGGAAAATAAAATTTTCCTTAAGAAAGAGTGTTTATGATTTTCAAAACATGGAGGAATGGAAAAGTCATAAGGAAACCTTATTGATTCAACAAAAACTTTTAAGTGATTTTTTTGGTTTTGACTTTTGGGTTAAATATTTTGAAATATTCCATGTTTTTATATTGAACATCATTTATGAGAACACATTTTTATTCACATTTTTATGTTTTTAATTTATGTTTTTATTATATTTTGAGGTTTTATTTCTCATTTCAATTGATAATTTTCATTTAGTGTTATAACTTCCCGACCGGGTGCCACACACTGGTGCCCCTAGCCAGTTAGTCACATGACCTTAGGTTCACCTCCCCGTATGCCAGAGGCTGTCGACTAGTAGTGAGGGTCTATTATCGATCATGAGGAGACTATACCCTCTTTATCAAAGTATAAAAAAATGGAAGTAAATAAACAATAGCCAATTGAATAACCAAACTAAATTCCATAACTAAAACAAACCAATATCCCATACTAAACCAAATGAGGATGCAATATCCCAAAAAAGTAGATATGTCATGAAATAATAACTGAAAAATTTCTAATGAAAAAAGAAAAATAAAGATAGACTAACACTCCCAAGTGGGACTGACACCATGTTTAGTTCCCCCATCCATGCTCCATTCCAACTCATCCATCTAACATTGGGATCTTTCCCTTATCCTATCATGCAAACATGAAGTCTATTCAGGTACTGATCAGGTAGCCTGAGTTGGGTGTGAGTACAACTTAGTAATCCACCACTAAATTCATCTAAAACAATATCTAGTTAATAATAGTGTATGCAATTTTATAAAGAATAAAATAAAAGTGATAAAACAAGATGTTCACATATTTAGTTATTCTTTATTTAACCACATAAACCCTCAGGTTCCTAAGGACACCTAAACCATCAATACCTACTTTGAACCATGCTCGATTCTAAACTATCCCTAAGGGATATCACATGTAACAATACACTGGATATCATTTATCATTTCAAATCAATTCATATCAAACCATTTGGAACCATAGTCCAATGACAATCTCATGGGCATAGACTGTCGTCTGTAGAAACCCATGGACATTTGGAGCCTCAATATCTATCCCACACTCACTAACACATATGGGTATTTGGAGCCTCACTCCTTATCCCACACTCACCAACACATATGGGTATTTGGAGCCTCAGTCCCCATCCCACACCTCAACATCACATATATCACAAATATCCCAATATCACACAAACACAATTTCACATACATCAAGGTTATGAATCATTAAACTTTTTATCAAAAATTATCATTAAATCATACCTTTTAAATTTATCACAACAATCATAATTCTCTATTTCAATTACGTGGAATAATATGAACAATTCACTATTTAACCCTTTATTAATATTTAATAAAATTAAATCATTGACCCTTTCAAGGTTAATTCAAACATCACTTTATTCCCATTCTAAATCAATTCTACATATCAAAAATTAAAATATTATACAAATCCCATTTAATTGACCGAATCCAAAACCCTAGTATCACATCTATTCCACAATCACATCATTCCAATAATTAATTAATTAATCAATTAATCTACTTTATCCAATTTAATTTCCCCAAATTCAACCCGTTCAATTATCACATAAAAATTTAATTAAATCAATTCAACCTATGATAAAATTTCCCAATCATGGAAATTTCAATTTCACAATAACATACACATAATTAAATTAAGACTATGGGATTTTCAATTTAGACCATCTACCTCAAGATTGTTGACAAATGTTCTTCAACAAAAATCCCCAAATTGAAGTGGAAAGTCCAGTTCACAAAAAATAATAATACCTAGATCCAAAACCTATATCCATGATCAAATCGGTTAGATCCATAAAAACCAAGATCATAATCCGTAATCAATGGAGGAAAAAATCCCTTTTAAAAGATGAGAGAAATACAAGAGTGAGAGAGAGAAGAAACTAATCAGGATGGGAATATCTTACCACGATAGGTGAATATATTCAATATAATATTCAATTAATCAATAATGTAGTACAAAAGGACTTATAATCCATCCATGAGCCTCCAAAAATGAGAGAAAACATTTAGGGTTGAGTATTATTGAATTAGGGTGAAGACTGGGGGGTTTAGGATTTTTTAATCTAATTTTTGGTTGTTTAATTTTCCATGCGAACGGTTTCCTATATAGGATTTATGGTTTTCCCTAACCATGCCCCTAACCATGTGCCTCCTGTTAGGGGTCACATGGTTACTTTTTAAAGGGTTCACAATTTGACAAACCATGCACCAACCATTCAAATCCCTTTTGTTTGGGTTCTCACGGTTTGTTGGCCTGGGCACACAGTTTGGGAAAACCATGCACCAACCATACACTTACCCTATTCCTTCAAAAATTATTCAATTTCATCAAAAAACTTTACAAGTTAAAACCCAAACAAGATATACTCAAAATGAGGGAAAAGAGTACCTGAAAAGATCTCAATACATCATTAGAACATGTTAGAATATTATTATATCCCCACCTTATAAAAGATCATCCTCAAGCTATACTCCCAAACATATCTAAGATTACAAGGTAAAAATATCGGGCCACCAAGACCACATATATGATTCTATGTCCCAATTTTGCTCCTAAAAATGTCCATATTTCCACAATACACAAACTATTAGCTTAGTATTTCCCAAAAATACTTTTTCACTGTGATCCAACACACGTATGAGATGATCCTCAAAGGACACATTGGTATAAAGCTCAACATCATCCAAATAGATCATATGAGAATGGTCAGGGTGATACTGATGAATATGTGACACATGAAAGACATTGTTCATAACACTATATCTCTCTGTAATATCCAATCAGTACACCACCATCCCAATTATCTCTACAACCAAAAATGGCCCAACAAACCTAGGCACCGACTTGCACTATCTCTGAATCCTACGATGACCCAATCTTGGATATACCCAAAGGAAAACATGATCACCCACTATAAACTCAAGCGTTTAACATTGTCTATTATTATACAACTTCTGCATACTTTGATCTATATCCATACATTTCTAAATTAGCTTAACCTACTCCGATATCTCCTACACGAGGCTCAGTCCCAGCAACTCTGACTCACTTTCCTCTATCCGACATAGAGGTGATCTCCAATACCTACTATAAATTTAATCATATGATTCCATCTAAATAGTCACCTGATAACCGTTGTTTTGTGAAAAATAAAATAGCACTAATTGATTATCCCAAGACCCACCAAAGCTAAGAACACATAATCATATCATATCCTCAAGAACCTGAATAATACAACCTAATAACCCATCTTTATATGGGTAGAAATATGTACTCAGTAAAACCTGTGTACTAAGTGCCTTATTCAAGACCTTCCAGAAGTGTAAATTAAAGCATGAGTCACAACCTAGATCTATACTCCCTGGTACCCCATGTAGATAGACTATCTATCGAATATACAAGTCTCCCAAATGATCCACAAAAAAGTCTCCCGTATAGGTAGTGAATGTACTACATTCATCAGTTGTTCCCCAACCACCCATATAGTGCCATTATATTGAGGCATCCTTAGGAGACCCATCACAAATTCCATGGTAATTTCATTGCACTTCAATTATGGAATGATAAATGATTATAGCAAGACTCCAGGTCTTTGATGCTTGGCCTTCACCTATTGACATGGGAAGTATCATGTCATGAACCCTGAAAACTCCTTTTTCATGCTCGACCATCAATATTGTCAACATAGTTCACGATATATTTTGGTCAAACCCAGATGTACCACCCATTTTGAGGAATTAAATTCATACATCATCTCCTCCCTCATACTCATAGGCACAACAACACAATTAGTGACATAGATGATCTCATCCACATCTATGTTCCAATTAGAAGGTGACTTCCCCATTAAATGATTTCCCTCAAGGCCAAATATTCATAATCCTCATATTTTCTGTATCTAATCTTGATAAAAAGTGTAGACTCCACTGATACAAATATGATAGTCATCTTCTCCTAGATCCCCTGAACCACAACATTCATCTTAGCCAACACAATCATCATCTTCTACTCAGCACTAGACTCATAAACTATCTGAGTCTAAGTTTTCCTATATAAAGCGTTGGCAACACTATTTCTATTTCTAGAAATATATGCTAGATCAAAGTAAAATGAATTCATATAATCAACCCATATCCATTTCAGAAGATTCAAATATCATTTTTAAAATATATACTTTAAGATATTGTGATCAATATACACATTAAAATTTTATCCCAATAGATAATACCTCCAACACTTCAAAGAATAAACCACTAAAGCTAGCTCGAGGTAATGCATAGGGTAATTTTGTTCATGAATACTCAACTACTGAGAACCATTTTCCACAAATCAATCTCCCCAAATCAACATTGCTCCGAGTATGATCTGAGAATCATCACAAAACATTGTATACTCCTCACTTTCCTTGGTTGGGATCAAGATTTTTTCCATTTTCAAGTTGATTTTCAACACCTATAAGGAATTCTCACATGCTACAGAACATTCAAACTTTTTTCCTTTCTTGGTAAATACCAAAAGTGGTGCTTAAAAATGGGAAAATTCCTAGATAAACCTTTGATAATAACATGATAATCCTATAAAACTATGGATATCAAAAAAATTATTGGGATGTCCCCAAGAAACAGCTGCCTAAACCTTTTCTGGGTCCATTGAGACACCTTCCTCCAAGATGATGTAACCCATGAAGTGTACTTGATCAATCCAAAACATACACTTATATAGTTTGGTGTATAGTCAATTCTCTCTTAGTGTACTCTGTACAATGTAAAGATGTTGGGAATGATCGTCAGGAGTCTTGGATTACACAAATATGTCATCCAAAAACACTACCACAAACTGATCTAGGTACGGATGGAAGATTCGATTCATCAAGGCCATAAACACTTCTGGTGCATTCATCTGCCTGAACGACATCACGACAAACTCATATAGGCCATAAATACTTCTGAAATCATTCCAAGGTATATTGGAAGGTTGAACTCTCAACTGATGATACCCTGATCTCATGTCAATCTTAGAGAATACCAAAGATCCTATCAAACTGTCAATGAGATAATTGATACATAGAAGAGGATACTGGTTCTTCATTATCATTGGGTTCAAATTTTGGTAATCAAGAAATAAGAACAAAGTCCTATCAGCCTTATTTGAATTTTTTTTGGAGAACCCTAAGGAAATATTCACTGAGAGATAAACCCCTTATTCATCAAATCTTCTAGTTGATTCTTTAATGCTTGATGTTATGTTGGTTCCATTCTTTATCATGGGATATAAATTGGCTCAGCCCCAACCATGAGATAAATTATAAATTCCACATCTCTAATAGGTGTAATCCATAATAAGTCATTAAGAAACACATCCTAGTACCTTTCCACCATGGGTAGAAATACATCATGCCATACACTCCCATAATCTAGAAAAAGACTTACAACATGGGTAGTGTTCTCCCCTAGTTTTTGATGAATTGGCCCCGAACATCCAGCCTTGATATCCCACACACCATGGTGAATATAATTTTCACACTTAGGAGATGTAAAGGTCACTCTCCTAAGGTAAAAATCTATGTGGGGTTAGTATTATACTAACCAGTCCATAGCCATAATTATATTGAAACCTGAAATATCCAGAATGTAGGGATCCCAAGGATAATGATACTCCCCAACCTTGAGAGAACTTCTCTTTCATAAGTAGATATATTTTAACCGTAATCCTAATGTTTTATTGATCATCATAACTCTACTCATGAACTCAACCACCAGTATCAAAACATTCATATGTTGTGAAGATATAAAAGAATGAGAGACACCAATATCAAATGAGGAACTAGATAGCATAGAAGCTATAAGAATAGTACCTATAATGGTCTATGGTCCAACCACTCTATCCAAAAGTGTAGGATGAAATGCATGAAAATGCTTTACCCCTCTTATGTGTGATGTAATCTGAGTCCCCTGAGCTGCACCACTCTTCAGATATGGAATATCTTTCCCAAAAGAACCTCATTTACTGCCTCAAACACCATGACCATTAAAACTCCAAATGCTAGACTGATATGGGGTTGGATACCCCTTCCATCACCCAAATTTTTCCTAAATCCTCCACCATTACCCATATTTTTTAGTTTCATGAAGAACCTTAGTAGATTTTCCATCCTTCCAAAATCTCGACACTCCACCAGTGGTTAGGGATAATACCTACAAAAGTGACTCGACCAAACGTATTGGTGGAAGAGCACTCAGTTAGGATCCTGAGTAACTGATCCTTCACCCTAGCCACTATTCTTTTCACTATTCTAGTTAACATTCTTATAGTGATGCTTCTTATCCTTGGAAGTTGTACCTCATGATCATCCAACAGAAACCACCTTTTCTACATTGTAATCCTCTCCCAGGTTCCCCTCAAATATGAGAGCCTGATCCACCACCTCAGCAAAATTCTTTAACCAAAATATGTTAACTTGAGAGTTAATATCAGATTTAATCCCATACTAAAAAAACACTTTTTCATAGTCATCTAATCCCCTTAAATCACTAGAGAAAAGCGTTGTAAGTCAGTAAAGTGACCAACACAATCCATCACATACATATGCTTCTAGGCCAGACTCATAAAATTTGATACCCTCTCCTATCTCAGTGTATCTGGATAAAAGTTCTCTAGTAACTTCTCCAAAATTTCCTTCAATTCGATACCATATTTCTTCCCAATACAAGCTTGAACATCCAACCAAAGATTTACTGATCCTCATAACATATAAGTTTCCAACTTGACCCTCTTTTCATCAGGATTCTCTAAATATTCCAGTATAGTCTAGATAGACTCAATCCATAACTCATCTGGCTTAGGTACATCCTCTCAGGTGAAATTTGGAGGCTGGTTTAACTGAAACACCCATGTAAGGTTGGACATACTCTTCACAACCCACTATTTGTATCTATCCATAAACTACATTAAGTAAGAAATAGTATCATGAAACTGCTCTTCGAATCCTCCATCCATCACTATCGGTTCCTCAGGTTCCACTATCGGTGGATAATTTCCAACAGTAACCTCCTATCATCCTATCAACAAGAACCATCATGGAGGCATATCTCTAAAATTTAAAACACATAGTTTAGGGAACATAACACATCATTATAAAAATTATAGATATTCACATAAATCTATAATAAGTCATCCCCCAAACCCCACCGCATGGTCAAAACTGAGGCACTATAACTACCCTTAACCATTATACATCCAGGTGATGATTAATAAAATGGTAGACTCATTCTAATTATTCAATTTTCTCATTTGAAACCCATTTATTCTAACATTTCATCATTTTACAACTTTCAAGTTCACATTAGGCACCTTTTTCATTAAAATTTACATAATCAAGAAAATCACTTTCATATTGACAACTTATCCCAAAACCTTCTTTTCCTATGTATTCCTAAAATGATGCATTACCTAATAATTACTAAGTGTCTATAATGATGCATGAATACTCAACTCTCATGCTATATCGAGCCATGAGTCAAATCTTAGAAAATATCAGAAACAATAACCACATCACACAACAAGTGAATCACTCAAGGTGAAATAACATCCAACTGTAACAACAAAGATTAATAGAAATAATCCCACCCTAGGTACTTGGATTTTACCCTCATACATGGGTTATCTACTCCCATTAATGATATCTTAACCAAGGCCTGACTCATCCTATTATCCTACCTACCTTTCCAAAATAGTAAGACAAAATAAAAGAAAAGAAAAATTCCTTGACACCACTTTGTAACATCCTGACTTGGGTACCACACACCCGTGCCCTGAGTCAGCCTATCACATGACCTTAGGCATGCCTGACCATACACCAAAGGCTGATGACTAGTAGTGAGGGTCTATTATTGATTATGAAGAGACTATACCCTCTTTATCAAAGAAAAAAATAATTAAAGTAAATAAACAATAACCAACTAAATAACCAAAATAAATTCCATAACTAAAACATACCAATATCACATGCTGAACCAAACATGAATATAATATCCAAACCAAAACAGTAGATATGTCATACCATAATAAGTGTCAAGTGTCTAATAAAAAACAAAAAAATAAAGACACACTGACACACTCAAGAGGGTCCAAACACCATGTCCAATTCCCTAATCCAGGCCCCATCCCGACTTATCCATCTAATATTGGTATCTTTCCATTATCCTATCATGAAAAAATTAATTCTATTTAGGTACCGATCAGTAGCCTAAGTAGGGTGTGAGTACAACTCAGTAAGACACCACCAATGGCATCTAAAACAATATCTAGTCAACAATAGTGAATGGAGTTGTATAAAGAATTAAATACAAGTGATAAAACAAGCATTTTACATATTCATTTATTCTTTATTTAACCATATAAACCCCTAGGTTCTTGAGGACACCCGAACTATCAATACCCGCTTCACCCCATGCTGGAGTTTGAACTATCCCCAAGGGATGTCACATGTCAAATTACCCTACTTATCATTTATCATTTAAAATAAATTCATATCACGACCATTTGTATAATGTCCCACTTATTCTCATTTAATTGAGTGGGAATGAGACATTACTAGGCCTAAAGAGACATCCACAAGATGAGAAAGGCTGAAAATAAATTCTGAAGGGTTTCAAATGAAAGTGGGTGATGATATACCATTTTATTAATAAACCACTAACCAAACAACCATAATGAAACAACCACTATATGATGCATGATAAAAACAAGACAACTCAACCATCATCTTTTGTAACAAAACCACACCAATGTACACTATAGAAGAAGACAAAAAAAACAAGGTAAACATTAAAAGAACAACTAAATACTCCAAGATGACCACAAGACTCCATGCTCTATATCTCCATGATCCAACATCACCAAAAAACTCAAGTATCACGAGGTGGTGCTAAATATGTGTGACACTTTACCTTTTCCCATGTCTTTGAAGATAGAATCTGCAAGATCACCAAAGTGATAAAGAAGGGGTGAGTATAAATCTCAATAGGTTTTCCCTAATTACTTATCTACTCATGCCACTAGGATAAAAAGGTTATCAACATTTATATAAAATTGGTTATATACTTTTTTTTCCAAAATAGTTTATAACTAAATATAAATAAGTTCCAAAGCCATTTGTAACAAAGAGTAAACAAGTTCTATTTTCAACTAATTTTTTAGAAATTATCACTTTTAGAAAATCAACCATACAAGGATTTAAAAACCATTTCTCAATATCATTTTTGAATAAAGATTCCATGGTTCACAACACACACACCCATGCATGCTTCGTTTGACAATTCCATACCCATGAGTGGTCTCTCATCCAATTACCATGTGTCCCAATGACACACACCCTCGATTAAGGGTCACACACCTTGTACCCTAATGGCACATATCCCTTATTTAGGGTAATGTTGAACATGAACTCACACAACCCAATGTATTCAAAAACCATTTCAAATAACCATTTCAAACCACTTAAAAAAACCATTATTTTATTGAAAACCTTTAAAAACCCAATTTAAAAAACCCATTATATTTCAATAAAACCATTCCATTAATTGAAAATCGTTTTATCAAATCCATTTTTCATAATTCTAGCAAAATCCCTTTTCAAAACTTCATTTTAAAATCAAGAATCAAACACTTTATTCACAAGAACCAATTTTCTAGATTTCCACAACCATCACCAAAAATGGTTTCAACCAATAATAAAGAATTAAATTAAAAATAAAATCAAAATAGAGAAATCAATTTGAAACCAAGACATTCAGTTTTGTGAAGAGGAGTCAAGAGTGAATCCACCAACCTCAACCATTTTGACGAAAACTAAAAACAGATGAAGAACGCTCACAAAAATGGGTTGATTCTCCACAAAACACCTTAGATATCTTCCCCTAACAACAATGATACCATATCTCAACATATTTGGAATCCAAAATATTATATCTACCCATAATAGGTGTAGATATGAGAATATGAAAAGAGATCAGAAGTAGATCTAAGTAGATCTAAGGAAACGTGACAAGAATGGTGAAGAACAATGATATACCACAAGAAACCAACTTTTAATCACCAAAGGAAGCCTTATAATTGACTTTGGATCAATGGTATGACCTTATTTTTACCTTAGGATAAGAAAAATCCTAAGTTTAAGCCAGTTTGGGGAAAACGAGTGGATTAAAGGCAAGGCCATCCTAGGTCCACTTTTTAAGGAGGTGGGTTTTAACCCTTGCATGGTTTAGTCACATGGTTATAAAAACCATGTGCTAATCGTGAGATAGATACTACCTCAAGAACAACCTCAAATGGACTCCTCACATGGTCTCCCTAACCGTGTGCCAACCATGCCGAAGCTACTGCCTCAAACCTGATACTGTGCATGGTTTAACCTAGGATTTATGCATGGTTTAGATAAACCAGGCACATATTGTGTGCCTTCACTTTACCCCAAAAAACTCCTTTAAAGATCCCCAAAATCTCCAAAACATTTACCCATAAGATTTATATACAATAAAAACATAAATAAATGGTTACATACTAGAAATTGGGGGTAATAAATTCTTCCCTCCATTGGTCTTTCGGTCTTCAGAAAGTAAAAAACCATTATTTCCCTAAAAGAGTCCTGGCCATTGCTCTTTCATTTCCTTATCACGTTCCTAAGTCTTTTCCTAAATATTACCATGTTTCTATAAAACCCTCACTTGACCAATGATTTTTCCACACAATACATTATCCTGCCTATCCAAAATCCACACCAGGATATGTACCAAGGAAGCATCCAGCTCTAGGTCGATGTGATCCCATATGATCACATGGTCAGGATCAAGATGATACTTTTTTAGATGAGATACGTGGAACACATTATATAGAAAACTGAACTATGGTGGAAACTCCAACCAATATTCCACCTCTCTAAATCATTCTAGTATCTCTAAAGGGACATTGTACTAAGGAGATAAATTTCCATGCTTCCCAAAATGATGATGTCCAAGCCTCAGAGAAATCCACAAGAACTCATAATCAATCATCGCAAATGAAAAAAATCTTTGATGATGATCGTCATATGATTTCTGATGAATCTGAGGAGTCTCCATCCATTTCATGATCAAATGAATCTTGTATATTATTTCTCAGACATGGATCATCCCAACTGGTGAAGTCTCACCTGTTTCCACCCAACAAAGTGGATAACGACATAGACACCCATACAATGCTTCAAAAGGATCCATATTCATCAAGGAATGATAAATATTATTATAAGAGAACTCCGTAAGGGTATATTATCTTCCAATGAGCCACCAAAATCCATTACACAATCCCACAACATGTCTTACTATGTCTATATCATCCTATCTAATTTCCCATCCATATGAGGATGATACACCATACTCATAGTCAACTGAGTGACAAGGTGTTTCTATAAATAATTCCATAAATGATATGTGAACCTCATATCTCTATATGTGACTATCGAAACTGGTAATCCATGTCACTTTATAAACTCTTGGATATAGATTTTGTACAGATCATCCACCATATGAGTTTCATGAATAGGAATGAAATGAGCCGACTTGGTGAGCTGATCCACTATCACCCATATGGAATCATTTTTCCAGACCATTATTGGGAGACCTGTAATAAAATCCATGGCTATATGATCCCATTTTTACACTAGTATAGGTAAATACTATAACACACCTACTGGTCGTTTATGTTCTACCTTAACTTGCTGACAAGTTAAGCACCTTGAAATGAACTCAACCACTTTCCATTTCATATCAATCCATCATAAATGAGCTTTCAGGGCCTTATACATCTTCTATATTCTTGGACGAACATCCCATATCGAATGGTGGTAAGCATGAAGAAGTTTCTTCTAACAAGCCATATATATAACCATCCGATCTCCAAACCACAAAACTGAACTCCCATTAAGTTTCCATCCCTCCATGGTCTCCCCACTATTGAGTTTTGAACTCATAACTAGGCATTCCACATCATATGTTTGTGCCTCTTTGATAATATTTACCAAATTAGGAAACAAAGAAACTGAAAAGAAAACCAAAACAACACCTTAGTCTTCACATTCCACGTGCATGTCACCTAGGACTGACATTAACTACCACTCATCTAAAGATTCTTTCTCTAAATATGCATATGAATTTCTTATTAATACATCAGCCACCGAATTACCTTTTCCTGGTGTATACTTCAAGTTGAATTAAAACATCTGAAGATACTCCATCCATATCCATTGCTCAGATTCAAATCCTATTTTTAGAAAATGTGTTTCAAGCTCTTATGATCCGCAAACACAGTAAATTTCTCACAAAAGTGATAATGTTTCCAAGAATTTAAGACATGAGAAACCGCATCTAACTCTAAATTGTGTGTTCGATAACTATTTTCATTAACTCTCAACTTCCTTGAACCATAAGAAACCATGTGGTATCCTTACATGAGGAAACATCCCAACCCAGATCCCGAAGCATCACAATAAACCACATACTGCTGTCCTAATTCTGAAAAAATCAAGATAGGTTCTGATGTAAGATGAACTTTCAGCTCCTAGAAAGTCTTCTAGTATTCCTCAGTCCATTGGATTGGGGTATTCTTCTTTCTAAAAGTTTTAATAGGTAAATATAGTTGTGAGAAGTCACACAAAAAGAATCAGTAATAACCAGCTCGACCAAAAAAACTTCATATCTCAAATACATTCATTAGGGGGTTTCAAGAGATAAAAAATTCTATCTTTTTTAGTATTCACTGAAACAAATTTTCAAAAATTATGTTTCTAAGAAATCTTACCTCTTGTATCCAAAAATAAAATTTTGAGAGTTTGGAATACAAACAATGGTCTCCCAAGATTTCTGACACTATCGCTAATTGTTCCTCATGCTTAGCCTTTGTCCTTGAATGTATCTATATATCTTCCACAAACGCCACAAAAAATAAATCTAGATATCTCTAAAATATCCAATTTATCAATTCCATAAATTCTTATGGTGAATTGATAATACCAAAATGCATGAATACATATTTGTAGTGGCCATATTTTCTTCTGAATGCTGTCTTTGGAATATCCTTCTTCCAAACTCGCAATTGGTGATATCTTGATCGCATGTCAATTTTAAGGAACCAATGAGCTCCCCTCAATTGATTAAATAGATCATCAATTCATGGATGTGGATAATGATTATTTACCGTAACTTGGTTAAGATTACGATAATCTACACACAACCTTAGAGTTCTATCTTCTTTCGTCACGAACAAGACTAGTGCTTCCCATAAAGATGTGCTCGGTTAAATGAAACCTTTGCTTTATAGCTCTTCCAACTACACTTTCAATTACCTAAATTCTGTTAGTTCCATACTATAAGACAGAAGGGAAATAGGACTAGTCCCCATAAGGATATAAATTATAAAATACACTTCCCTTGTATGTGGTAACCGTAATAATTTCTTGGGAAATACATCTGGAAATTTACCCACGAATTTTGGAAAACTGCTATTCTCAATCTCTTCCATCGATGCCAAAGTCAACACCACCAACTAGTAAGTGATCGTTCCCACTACTGGTTCCAAAAAATCCATTGAAATTATCTTTATAACCCTCTATCCTATTAAGAGATGCTCGATTCCATCCTCAGTTTTGAAACTAACCATTCTTATATAACAATGGATGTGATCTTTGAACATTTTCAACCAATCCATACCTAGGATTACATCAAATACATCCATTTACAACACCAAGAAGTCCCACTTTAGTTTGTCTCTATCAATGGTTATTGAACATGCTCTACACACAAAGGCTCTATATTCTCTTTTACCAAAATGAGTTTGAAGTTTTAACATGGAGGGAATCATCTAAAGTTTTAAACATAGAAAATCAATAGCACAAGAAGAAATGAAGGAATGAATTGCACCAGTATCAAACAACACTTGCACAAGGGTAGAATTCAATATAATCATACCTCTCACCATAGGAAGTCCATCTTGATCATCCACACTCACCTGTTCATCTCCATACAATTGCTTTGTTGTTGTACCATGATCCTTGTTTCCTTGATGAGATTTCCCTTACTGAGGAGTCATGGTATTCATATAATCACCATGGATATCTCTAATCTACTGATGAGATTGATTCTGCTTCCCTCATCTTGTCGAAGCATATGATGCCTACGACACTTAATAAGTGTCCCATGTGCCTGACCTCATAGCATTGTGACAATAGTTTTGAAGATTCCCCATGTTATTGCAGTTATGGAATACTCTAGGTTGTGTTGTACACTCTCACTTTATGTGGTCAAAAAAACCATATTGGAAATATCCCTCTGTTCTCTTGGGCCATGAAGGAAGGATCACTGATCTAGCTGTTGGATTCTGCTTCCCACTCCCACCTTGGAAATAGGTGTCCCTCTCCCCATTTCTCCCAAGATTTGAATTCCCACCATTTTCTTGCAGGTATTATCATACTTCCTTCTCCCATAGTTCCTGATATATCACATTCAACAACTATTTCTCTGTTCACCATCTCTGTATAATCTATAATATAGAGTACCACAATCTTTGAGTGAATCTCCCATATTAGCCATGTTTCAAAGATACATGCCTTCAAGGCCACACTTGCCACAACTTATGGTGTGAAGTGAACTAAATTAATGAATTTATCTGTATACTCTATGATAGAGAGATTTTCCTACTTCAGGATAAAGAAGTTTTTCATTTGCTGGATCCTAAACTTATGAGGATAGAATTTTTTATTAAAAAATTATTCAAAATACTCCCAAATAAGGCCTTGATATAGTTTATCCCACAACTCTAAATCCCACATCTAGCATGAAATATCATCAAGCATATACATTTCTAACTTAAGATTGAACTCCACCAGTGTGACAATGAAATCAAATATATTATTCATCATGTTCAGCCAAACCTCCACCTTTTCGAGTTCAGAATCACCCTATAAGATGAGTGGACTCTACTTCATGATCTGGATGGAATGATCCACATGCCTTGGATCATCCCTTCGATTTCCTGTTTCCACTGCTTGAAATGGTTATAAAATACTATGAACTAGAACTTAGTTCACCTGTGGTTCAGGTGTAACCACATTCTCCACAAATTCTTCCAGCTGTTTTCTACAATGTCTTCAAGGTGCCATTTTCTAAACAGACAACAAAATCTATAAGCCTCAATCTCTAGAAACTGATGGATTATTATTTAAAATTCTATCACATCAACTATCACCACATTTCTTTCCAAAAACAAGTTTTTTCCCATTAACTAATTTTGAAAAATTTTGTTCTTCCTTTTGAAAATCAAACCATTTTGAAAATCCATTATTCATGCTGTTTTCAAAGTCTTTAATTTCAAAAAAATTTCTACATTTATTAAAATTCAAAACTTTGTACAAAATCATAAATCATTTATATAAATTAAATATTAAATTCTAATGGGAAGTCATTCCTCTACAATTCATGTCATGATCATCTCATTGGCTAAACCCATGACAATGAGATTTCCAAAATCCTATAAGTGTCTCCAAAACACTTATGTACCCAACTCCCTAGTAACTTGAAGTTCATCATAAAAAGGTTATCTATGTCTTTTTATGCTCTAAATTTCAAGTTCTTGACAATACTACTCCTTTCTAAGATCATAACCCAAGGAATAGATAATAATGAATTCAACTCCAAGTCCAAGAAATTGAAGGCCACTTATTAGGGAATGACCAAACAAGATGATACCATTTGTAATTTCCCAATTATTCTCATTGAATTGAGTGGGAAATAAGACATTAATAAGACTTAAGATAAATACCAAATATCCCAAAAGAAAGAAATAAATGCTGAATGGTTTTAAATTCAAGCGGGGGATGATATACCCTTTAATAAATAAACCACTAACCAAAAAACCATAACCAAACAACCACTATATGATGCATGATAAAAACAAGACAACTCAACCATCATATTTTATAGAAAAACCACACCAAAGAATGCTACAATGGGAACAAAAAAAAACAAGGTAACCAATATAAAAACAAATAAAGACTCTAAGATGACAAAAAAACTCCATTCTCCATAGCTCCATGCTCCAACATCACCAAAGAGCCCAAGTATCATGAGCTGGTGCTAAATACGTGTGATACTTCACCTTTTACCTTGTATCAGAAGATAACATCTATAAGATCACCAAAGTGAAAAAGAAAGGGTGAGTATAAAACTTATTAGGTTTTCCCCAATGACTTCCCTACTGACACCACTAGTATATAAAGGTTAGAAACATTTATATAAAATAGTTTATATAAACCAATTTCCCAAAATAGTTTATAAATAAATATAAATAAGTTACAAAACCATCTTTAACCAAGAGTAAACAAGTTCTATTTTCAAAAAATTTTCTAGATAGTCACACTTCTTGAAAATCAACCAAAAAAGGCTTTAAAAACAATTTCTCAATATCATTTTGGCATGCCCATTCCATGGTTCACAACACACACACCCATGCATGCTTTATTCGAAAGTTATATACTCATGATCAATCTATCATCCAATTATCTTGTGTCCTAATGACAAACGTACCCAATCCATGGTCACACACCTTGTACCCTAATGATACACATCCCTTATTTAGGGGCACGTTGAACATGAACTCACACAACCCAATGTATTCCATAACCATTTCAAATAACCATTTAAAACCACTTCAATAAAACCATTATTTTATTAAAAACCATTAAATAACCAATTAAAAACACCCATTCCATTTCAATAAAACCATTACTTTCATTGAAAACAATTTAATCAAATCCATTTGTCATAATTATAGCAAAATACAATTTCAATACTTCCTTTTAAAATCAAGAATCAAACACTTTATTCACAAGCAGAAATTTTCCATATTTACACAACCATCACCAAAAAGGGTTTAAATCTATAATAAAGAAGACAATTCACAATAAAATCCACAAAAATAAATCAATTTGAAACCATTCCATTCAGTTATACTAATAGGAGTCAAGAGTGAATCAACCTACCACAACTATTTTGATGAAAACTAAAAACAGATGAAGATCGCTCAAGAAAACGAGCTGATTCTCCACAAAACCACCTTAGATATCTTAACCTAATAATAAAGATACCAATATCAACATATTTGGCATCAAAAATATTATATCTACCTATAATTAGTGTAGATATTATAATTTTAGAATATAGGAGAAGTATATCTAAGTAGATATAAGGAAATATGAAAATAACGGTGAAGAACGATGAGATAACTCAAGAATATGACTTTAAATAACTAAGGGAAGCCTTTGGATTGCCTCCAGATAAATGGGAGAACCTTATTTGGCCTTAGTAGAATAAAAATACCAAGTTACATATAGTTTTGGAAAAAAGTGGATTAAAGGCATGGTTGACCTAGATCCATTTTTTAAGGAGGTGGTTTTTAACCTACGCATGGTTTAGTCGCACGGTTATACAAACCGTACGCTAAACTTGTGTTAGATACTACCTCAAGAATAGCCTTGAATATCCTCCTCACACAGTCTCCCTAACTGTGCACCAACTATGCCAAAGATAATACCTAAATCCTATTATTGTACACTGTGTCCCCTAAGATTTGCACATGGTTTTGACAAACTGTGTGCATCACATGCACCTTCCCTTTACCCTCCAAAAATCCTTGAAAGATCCCAAAAATCTCCCAACATTCACCCATAAAATTTATATAAAATAAAATTATAAAGAAAGGGTTACATAGTAGAAATCAGGGTACTACATTCTCCCCACCATTGGTCTTTTAATCCTCATAAAGTAGAAAACAATTGTGCCCTAAAAGAGTTCCGGCCATTGCTCTTTCATTTCCTTATGGAATTCCCAAGTCTCTTCAGGAATCTAACCATGTTTCCATAAAACATGCACTAGACCGATTATTTTTAATTCAACAATTTAGCATGCATATCTACAATCCACACTAGGATATATACCAATTAAGCATCCAACTCTAGGTCGATGTGATCCCATCTGATGAAATGGTCAGGATCAGGCGGATACCTTTTCAGCTGAGATACATGGAGCACATTATGTACCAAAATGAACCATATTGGAAACACCAATCGATATTACACCTCTCTAAATAATTATAGTATCTCTAAAGGGCCGATGTATCAAGGAGATAACTTTTCATACTTCCCAAAACAATGATGTGCATGCCTTGAAGAATTCTTCAAGAACACAGTACCACTCACTGTGAACGGAAATGGTCTTTGATGATGATCCACATATGATTTCTGATGAATTTGATCTGTATCCATCTATTTAATATTGGAATGAATCTTGTACATTGTTTCTTAGAAAAGGATCAGCCAAACTAGTGAAGTCTCCCCTATTTCTAACCAAAAAAGTGGAGAATGACATGGATGCCCATACAATGATTCAAAAGGATCCATATGTATCGAGGCCTGGTAGCTATTATTATAAGAGAACTCAAATAAAGGTATATTATCTTCCCATAAGTTGCCAAAATCAATTACGCAAGCCCACATCATGTCTTCCAACATTTGTATTATCCTTTAAGATTTCCCATATATTATAGGATAAT
This sequence comes from Viscum album, assembly GCA_963277665.1. Lineage (NCBI taxonomy): Eukaryota > Viridiplantae > Streptophyta > Magnoliopsida > Santalales > Viscaceae > Viscum > Viscum album. The sequence continues at coordinate 1,778,785,453 of OY728151.1, read as the reverse complement.
ATTCCATACTCATAGTGAACTGAGTACCAAGGGATTTATGTAAGGATTTCCAAAAACGTGATGTGAACCTCAGTTCTTTATCTGAGACTATCAAAACTAATAACTAATGTCTCTTTGTCACCTCTTGGATATATATTTTGGATAGATACTCCACTGTATGAGTTTCACGAATAGGAATGAAATGATCCTACTTGGTGAGCCGATCCACTATCACCCATATGGCATCATGTTTTTAGACCATTATTAGGAGACCTGTAACAGAATACATGGCCATCTGCTCCCATTTCCACACTAGTATAGGTAAAGACTACAAAATGCATGTTGGTTATTGATGTATTCCTTAACTTTCTAACAATTTAACCACCTTGAAACAAACTCATCCACTTTCCATTTCATACCAATCCACCAAAACTGCACTTTCAAATCCTTATAGATATTCTATATTCCCATATGAACAAACCATCTTGAATGGTGGTAAGCATTAATATGTTACTCCTGAAAAGCCATAGGTACAACCATCCGATATATGAACCACAAAAATGAACTCCCATAAAGTTTCCAACCCTCAATGCTCTCCCCACCATTGAGTTTTGAACTCATAACCAAGAATTCCACATTGGATGTCTATGTCACTTTGACCATCTTTACCAAATTAGGAACCATGGAAACTGAAAATAAAACCACAAAACCACCTTGTTCTTCACCTTACACATGCATGTAGGCTATAAACAACATTAACTACCACTCATATAAAGCTTATTTTTCCAACTACACATATTAATTTCTGCTTAATGCATCGAACAACAAATTACCTTTTCCTAGTGTATATATCAAGTTGAAGTCAAACATATGAAGATACTCCATCCATATCCTTTGCCTCATATTTAAATCATATTGTAATAAAATGTGTTTCAAGCTCTTATGATCTATAAAAACAATAAATTTCTCACCAAAGAGATAATGATTCCAAGTCTTCAAGTCATAGATTACTGCAACTAACTCCCATGCCTCAATATCACATAGGTATTTGGATCCTTGGTCCTTTTCCCACACTCAATATCATATATAGGTATTTTGGTACTCGGTCCCTATCCCACACTCACCAACACATATAGGTATTTGGATCCTCAATTCCTATCCCACACCTCAACATCACGTATATAAAAAAACCACAATAGCACACAAACACAATTTCACATACATCAAGGTTATGCATCATTAAAATTTTTATCAAACATTATCCTTAAAGTGTACCTTTTCAATTTATCACAATAATCATAATTATCTATTTCAATTACATGTAATAATATGAACAATTCAACATGTAACCCTTTTTTAATATTTAATCAAATTAAATCATTGACCCTTTTAGGGTTAATTCAGACATCACTTCATTCCCATTATGAATCAATTCCTTATCTCAACAGTTAACCAATTACAAAAATTCGATTTAATTGACCAAATCCAAAATCCAAAAATCCGATTAATTCCAAAATGACATTATTCCAATAATTAATTAATCAATTAATTAATCCATTTCACCCAATTATAATTGCCCCAAATTCAACCCATTTAATTATCACATGAAAATTTAATTAAATCAATTCAAACATTGATAAAATTTCACAATCATGGAAATGTCAATTTCAAAATCACATACATGTAATTAAATAAAGTCTATGGTATTTTGAATTTATACTACTTACCTCAAGATCATTGAAAAAAATTATCCAGTGGAAATCCCCAAATTGAATTAGAAAGTTCAATTTCATAATAAAGAATGAGAAATAGATAAAAAAACTAGATCTAAGATGAAAAAAATTAGATCCATGAAAACCTAGATCTAAATATGTCACCAATGGAGGAAAACATCCCTTCAAAAGATGAGAGAAAGATGTGTGAGAGAGAGGAAACCAATCAGGATGAGGATCACTTATCGGGAGAGTTGGATATCTTCAATTCTGTCTTTGATTCATCAAGAACATATTTTTAAAGGCCTAGTAATCGAAAAAATATCCTCAAAAAATGTTAGAAAACATTTAGGGTTGAGTTGGGTCAAATTAGGGGGAAGTCCAGTGGGTTCATAAATTTTTAATCTAATTTTCAGCGGTTTAATTTTTTTTCATGCATGGTTTCCAATAAAGGGAACACATTTTTCCCTAACCATGTGCCCAACCTTGAACCTCATATCAAGGTTCATATGGTTACTTTTGAGAGGGCACACCGTTTGACAAACCATGCATTATCTGTGCATATCCCATATGTTTGGTTCACATGATTTTCTGGCCTCGACACACAGTTTAGGAAAACTGTGTGCCAACTATTAAATTCCTATATTCATTATAAAATTATCTAATTTCAGACAAAACTCCCCAATGTAAAACCGAAATAGGATATACTCAAAAAAAGGAAAAAACATTACTTGAAAATGACCTCTAGAGATCATTAGAAAAGGTTAGAATCTTAAAATTGTTGATTTTGATTATTGAAGGTAAGTATGTAAAGGTACTTGTGTATTTGGAAAGAACTATGTAAAGGTCATTACGTCTCCTATGTAAAGTTTATTCACTGATGTGTAATGACTATTTAAGTAGACACAATCCATTTTGTTTTGTTTCATGTTTTATCTTCCTATTTTCTTTTGAAAGTAGTTATGTGAGGTTCCCTTGTTTGTTGGAGGTCTGTGATGATGGTGGTTCCGTTTGATTGTTAGTAGATTTGGATCTATTTTTGTTAATTCTAATGGTTTTGGTTTTTTTCCCTGGTGTTCATAATGATATAGAAATGGTTGTTTTGTCCTTTTCATCCTTTTGGTGTTTGTTGGTTTTTATGGTTTGTCAATGGTCAAGATCTGGGTATTTTGATTTTTCATTGCGTATGGTGGTTCCAACAACAATGAGTTATAGATTTTGAGTGGTAGTGATGGAAACAATGTGTGGTGGAGATAGCGAGGTCATATTTTATTAATATGTGACATGGTTGGTGTAGTGGTTGAGGTATGTGTTAGTATCAAGCTACATGAAAGGGCCCACATATCAAGGGGGTTTGTGGATCCAGATTTGCAGTGGAAAAGCTAATGTAATTTTGAAATTTGATATTTGTGGGTTGTTTTTTAAATTCATAATCTGATGTTTGAATTTTGTTTGTGTTTTGAACTCTATGTTAGGGTTCACACTTAACCCTTAAATGTTTTTTAAAAATATCAAAAACATGGATTAGATGGTAATGACTATGTAAGGGTACATCCAAGGTTTTGGTCTTACATAAGGGTTTTCAAAAACTTCATAAGTCTTGTGTAAAGGTACATCCATAGTTAAACCACTATAGAAAGGTCACTCAAGATACCCACATAAAGTTATATCCATGTCTGAGTGCTTGTGTAAAGGTCATCATCAAGTTCTTCAGGATACATCAAGTTCTATTTGGAAATCACATCATGGTAACATGCACTCACAAATTGGTACCCCCACATCTCAATAACAGCACGTCAATGTAAAAAATACTTGAAAATGGTATTTTTTCACATTCACAATCCACATAAGGGTACCACCATGTTTTGGAACTTTTTTAATGGTTTTGTTTGCTTTATTAGGGATACTTAAGGGAATTCCATATTCTAGAGTGATAATTTAAAGGTTAGTGGAGAGATATATCAGGGTTATTCCTAAGATTTGAATCCTATGTGAAGTTCACTGTAGTATAAAACTAAGTTATGTAAGGGTAAAATATCTGAAAACATGAATTGAAGGATTAAAATTCACTAATGTTACATAAATTCTGAAATTTATTTTGAAGAGAAGGGGATCTTGAGATGTTCTTGAGAAAAAGTTATTCAAATCCTTCAAGTCTTATTGAGGAAGATGAGAGTAGGTAATCAAACTAAGATACTGGACCATATTCATTCAAGTAATGAACCCACATGGGATGAGTAAATTTAGTTAGATGACTTTAGATTTAGTTAACATAAAGGATAATATGAATAATAACCAATTATATGTGGAGATCTAGGATAAAATCTTAGAACATATGACTGTGAAGAAAGCACAAGGAGTTTTTTCAGTTGGATATTCGGTTAGGATCATAGGAGTTAGACTAGAAGCAACTATATATTATCATGTAATAATGGCATGTGGTTTATACCACCTACCAAAATAGTTTCAAAACGTTTTCCTATTTTGGTTCTCAAATACGGGATGAGTATTCCTTATTTATAATTACTCATTCCAGAGACTGTGATTCTATAATTCTGACTTCTATTTTATAGATGAAATAAGTTTTTTTCTTATCCATCTATTTTATTTAACCTCTAGACATATAGAACTAACTCACTAGTCCAATACTAATAGGTGAATCTCAAATCTATCTGGAGATATAAATATCAAGATGTTTGATGACTTATTATTTGATCTTAGTAGATAGTGATGGTGAATATGGGAGATACAACAACACACTCACTCATGGGATAAATTTTATACACTTCTTACCTTTTACCTTTTCCTCTTATTCATTCAATTCACTTGAAAAATTGTGATGAGTGATGGTTGTGTGGCTTAGTGACTTTAGTGGAATAATTATATCTTAAGATACATCATTTCTTGAATGACTCTTTTGAGTGATTATTATTTCAAATTAGGATAATACCTATTCACTCTGATAGATTTCTTTCATGAGTGTTCACTATTTAAGGCTAAACTATTGTTTGAGTTGAACATCAATCATGCACTGAGTGTTGTATTTTGTATATTATTTAATCCTTCATTTGGTCTATGATTGGAAGTGGAAAAGTAGATCAACCTATTACTGGTCTAGTTTGTTGCTAAATTTATTTTCACTTTTCTTTATTTTTATTTTTGGTTTCTTATATGATTTCTCATGTTTTCTATATCATTGTCGTCTTTGATGCTTTTAAAATAGAAAAAAACATAAATATATTTTAGAGTAATCACTAAGTTGAACACACTGCCTCCTTAAAATGACCCTAAGTTTAGTTGTTGTTCTATTTCTAGGGAGTTTATAAATTTTATTTTGACTATCCTTTCGACAAGATGATGTTATTTCAGAATGAATAATGAATTTTTTTTTGCGTGATATCTGATTTTTTAATAGGTTAAGGTAGTGTATCAAGGAACAATAGTATTTTTTGCATCCATTTCCCATTTAAACATGGAAAGTGTTAATATATTTTAAAAAAAATTCATCATTGGGTTCCCATGATTACTATGGAAGCATTATTATATTTAGGTAGTAGTGGATTGAATCATGAAATCTATTTATTTTTATTATATATGAGAGGAATTTTCATTTAATGACCTTGGTAAGAATTATTTTAGGAATTTTGTTAGATTTATAAATGATTTATATAATAGATAGTTTTTACATGAATTGTAAGTCTTGACCACATCACGGTCCATCCTTAAGTTCACTAGGGAATAAAGTGAGACACTTTTTCATGGTGACTATATGTGTGATTTTCATATTATACATTAATCCTTGGTTCTACAATCATATTTAACACAATCTATCATTATCTATTATGGTTATCTGATGATGATAATAATGAGGGGCTTGAACATCATGCATTTCGATTTAAACTTTAAATGAATTGATGAAGGATCAAGTGGAATGTTACAAAGAGTTATAGAATTAAGTGAAATTTATAAAATATATCATAAATATAGGCAAATCATTTGGGTTTTTATTGGCCTATATAAACCTATTTTGATCCTCACGGTGGTGGATGTAAGTTTGAGACTCATTGATCCCATTAAAACTCATCAAACCCTAACATTTATCAAATTATTTTTTATCTATATCCTTTAAACACATGGTTCAAGAATACCTTGATTATTGAGAGATCCCACATAAGTGTTGGCTAATTCCTACTATATATGGATAACTTTGGAGGAAGGATTCATTCAACTACTTCTTAGAGATCTTAATCAAATGCTTATGAAAAGTTTTAAGAGGATGGATTAACTAGTGTAAGGTACAATATTCATATTGTTCTTTTTTTATATTTATTCCAAACATATAGTTATATTATATGATTAATCAGGTCTTGGAGTATTTTCAAATTGAGTTTATATATTAGAAATCCCTAAAAAACCCTTTTGTGGTATCAGAGCAGATTTATAGATGTTTTTCTAATCTTCGAATTGATGAATAAAACTGAAAAGACAAGTTTTTTAGGTTCCATGACATAAATAAAGAAAAAATGCCTATTTTTGTTCTTGAGAATTCAAGACCTTTAAATGTTCCTTCCGAAACATGAGTTTTATGCATCAACATAATGTCACAAAAAATAGAGCATTATAGGAAAATGCTCTATGCCATGGTCTAGAGGTTTCAATATTATGGCCGAGCTTCACCATGGGGATCTCCACAAAAAGGTCAATCCATTTCAATGGATTGATCATATAATTGAAATGACTCGGAGAACCAAAATAGATAGCCCAAAATTCCCATTTTCATGGTATTTCCATAACTATAAAATAATTCCAAAACAATTACAACACATGGTGTTTTAGAAGACCAAAATGGATTTTATATTATGTCATGGTGCATGATATTTTTGAAAAAAATTTAAATAAAATTATATTTTTGTTATATGTGATCATAGTTTAAATTTGATTTATATGGTTGTATAATTTATAAATTTTTTATAAATTAAATAAAGTGAAATATAAAAGTGGTTATATTAATTTATGAATAGTTCATAAAGGAAAATATAAAATATTTATATTATTGTTAGAAAATTTATTTGAACCATTCAAAAATGAGTTTCGAGTGATAAGACCAATGATCAATGATTTAAATTAAATCCAATGTGAGATATTAAATATATATAAATGATTTACATAATATAGAAAATGTTTTTATTTGATAAAAAAAGTATTTATATAATATATCAAGTTTATAATATGAAGGAGTTCATAAAAATAACATGTAAATAATAATAACAAATATTCATATTGGATAAAAGTGATTTTTTTTCATGTTTATTTATAATAAATTATAAAGTGTTTATAATTGTTTTATTTATGAATTGTTCATAAATATTTATCTCATGCTTAATATATGAATATTTATTTATTTATTTATTCTCTACTTTATTCATAAATACAATTTTCATATTATGAATGGTTGTATGCTTTAGTTTAAAATTTTAAACTACTTCTATATTATCTTACATGCATTTAAGGAGTTACATACTAGGTATGATAACTGATTTAACTTTATTATACCTTGAATTTAGCTTACAATAGGTTATGATCATAAATTAATAAGTTAATTATAATTTATACATATTTGGTGTTAGAACTATGATGAAATTTAAATCTCACTTGAGTAAGGTATTCCTGGGTAGAGGGACTTTGGGTCGGACAATTCACTGACTTAGAGGTTTATGCCTTGTTTAGAAAAGTGGGGGTTGGATAACTACCTCCCTAGGATTAATATTATTGGGATTAATGATTTCATATGATTATAAGTATTTATATGAAAGAGTTCCATATACACTATTCATGATATGCATTTAGATATGTATGAATAAATCTATCTTTTAATTTAGGTTAATAACACAAGATATGATATGTGTAATGAGTTATAGATCAATATGGTTTAAACACATTGATTTATAGAAAGGAATATGATTCTAAACTATATCACCAAAATCATGCATACATATAAAGGGGATAACATGATATAAAATGGTGAGATTAAATCTCCTTTATTATACTAAGTGTTAGATTCCTTCCAAAGTGACACTTTCCAAGACCTAGATATGGTATATGATTTTGAGTATGAAAAATTTATGAAACCCATTTTATTTTGTATGGGATATACTATGATGAGATGATAAATGTTTTCATGATCTTGTGCCATACATATGAATGGATTATGATAATGTGACAAGTTTATCCATTATATCCCTCCAATGTATTATGTAAATATTAATGTTTTACGAGATACAAGGATACATATGAGGGTATCCCAATCCTAAAAGGTTATACGATTGGTTATCCCAATCCCAACAAGGGTTCACATGAGGTTATCCCAATCCCAAAGCACTACAAAAAAAGTTCATTAGAGGAAGGTTTTTTATCAACTAGTGGTGGTTTAAACTTTCACCTAATTGAATAGTGGGGGTTAATAAAACCTCTGTATATTGAACGGTCTCTAGTCATTTAGAAGAGGTTTTTTATTTCATTGTAGTTTTATTATGTTTCATTTTGGAACATTTATTAGAGGTTTTATGATTATTTAGAACTGTTTATTTTATTAAAAAAACTGATGGAATATAAATAAAATGAAAAAAACCGCGACTGAGCATATTAGCAGTGATGTTAATTAGCCACCACTAAAAAATATTTCATTTAATGTATTTAGTGGTGGTTACTAAAAAATACCACCGAATTAGTTTGTTTTAAATTATTTAATAATAAACTGACATGTAATAAACAAAAACATGAATATATGATAAACCCATTATATATATGTCACACATCCACAATCATATATACAAACATCCAAAATCATCATAACATCAATCTCAGTGAACTCATACATATGTCAACCAATACATAATTAATCAATATATACATATAAAATATGTTCAACAACCACTGATTCCCAATATATATCCACGTCATGACCTCCACTGCATCTGTCTTCCGCCACATCATCCCATCAACTAAAACTGACTACATAATCTCATCAGCTTTAATAAAAAAAGAGAACAAAAATTAAAAATAAACACAATAAATCATAATTATAGTAGAAAACTAGAAGATTTTCATGGATCAGAATGATCAACCTCCTGCATACTTATGACATCTTCCACCAATAATGAAAACTAGAACATTTAAGAAAGTAAATGAGAAAGAAAAGAGACACACAATATATTTATAATGCTGCACATTTTTTTTTATTTTTTTAGTCAAACAGAATACATTTTAACATAAAAAAATAATATATAGTACAAAAAACTTTGAAAACATAAACTTACCTATTTAAGACAAGTTTCAACACTTGAAATTGAAAAGGGATAAGTAAACATTCTAATTTATTTTTTAAGAAATGTAAATAGTGCTTAAAATTGAATTTATAAAAAGATTCTAAATACTTTGATATCAAAATATGTACTATATTTCAAAAATAACCCACCAGTGTTTATCCAATGATTTCACATTAATATGAGGTTGTTTTCTACTGTTTTTATAGTTCCACTCATGTTTTAGTGTTTTAAAACAATAAAAAAGAATTTTCAACCATCATGGGAAAATCATAATTCAGAATGAAGTTCCATAAGTTCTTACATTTCAAAATTAAATCCATGGTTGATTTACCCTTATTTTATGGAAATATGATGATGTTTTCTAGGTTTTGACCCCCGAAACTTGTTTTTAAAGGCTTTTTTACCTTTAAGAAGTATTTACCGAGTAATTACGACCACACCACATGTAGGATTTATGTTTTGTTTGTGATTACATGTCAAAAAAATTCATCAGTGGTTTTCCCATGGTTTCACATAAATATGAGGTCATTTTCTAATGTTTTGACCATTCTGCACACATTTTAGTGTTTTGAAACACTAAAAACACATTTACAACCATCCAGGTAAAACCATAATTCCTAATGACATAAAGTTGATTCCTACACATCATAAATTACTTATATATATTTTTACTAAATTATCAAAAAATATGAATGTGGTTTCTTAGTTTTGAGTAGGTCACTTGTAATTTTTTACTAAAATGGATGTCAATTTTAAATAAAAAGACGCAATTGGAGCCATATCGGGAACATCTTGTATCAGATTGAGGCGAGTTTGATTCTTAAATGTCACAATTGACTTATGGACAATTTTAATAAATTATCAGAACAATAAGAATGTGTTTTCTTAGTTTTTAGTTGGTCATTTTCCCTTTTTACTAAAATTCATGAAATTTTTAAATAAAAAGACGCACATGGAGTCATACCGGTCATACCGCGTGTTAGATTGAGGTGCGAATAATTATTACATGTCTCAAATGACCTATGGATCATTTTACTAAAGTATAAAAATAATATGAATGTGTTTTATCTATTTTGAGTATGTCACTTGTCTTTTTTAGTAAATTGTCATTTTAAAATGGAAACACACACTTTTACTCATACTGATCACATCGTGTATTAGTTAGACATGAGACCAATTTGTACACATAAAAAATGACTTATAAATCAATTTAATAAATTATCATGAAAATATAATTACATTTTCTCTATTTTTAGTGAGTGACACTTTTTAAACTAAAATGTCGATTTTAAACTGATAACAGACACATTGAGTCATACTGGGCACATCATGTATCAGATGAAGGCAAGGTTTATTCCTATACATCATAAATGACTTATGGATAGTTTTAATAAATCATAGAAATAATCTGAATACATTTTATTGGTTTTGAGTAGGTTCGTTCTCCATTTTACTAAAATATGATGTCAATTTTAAATAAAAACTTGCACTTGGAGCCATACCTGGAACATAATGTATTAGATTGAAGATAATTTTATTCATATACATAAAAAATGACTTATAGACCATTTTAATAAGGTATAAAACAACCTGAATACATTTTCTTGGTTTTGAGTTGGTCATTTTTCCTTTTTACTAAAATAGATGTTAATTTTACATAAAAAGACGCACTTGGAGTCATATCAGGAACACCATGCATCTGATTAAGGTGTGACTAATTTATACATGTCTCAAATGAATTATAGATCATTTTAATAAATTTTCAAAGTAATCTAAATCTTTTTTCTTGGTTTGGAGTACGTCACCTGTATTTTTTATTGAATTTTTATTTTCAAATGGAAACACACACTTTGACTTATACCTATCACATCATATATCGGTTTGATGTGAGAATGATTACTACACATAAAAAATTAATTATGAATCAATTTCCTAAATTTCAAGGAAATTAGAATGCGTTTGTTCAGTTTTTAGTGAGTGATAATTATTGAACTAAAATGTTGATTTTAAACTGATAACAGACACATTGAGTTATACTGGGAACATCGTGTATCAGATTGTGGTGTGGATGATTCATAAATTACATAAATGACTTATATATCATTTAAATAAAGTATAAAAATAACAATAATGAATTTATTGGTTTTAAGTAGGTCAATTTTCCTTTTTACTAAAATTGATGTTAATTTTACATAAAAAGATTCACATGGAGTCATATTGGTCACATCGTGTATCAGATTGAGATAAAGTATATTATTATATGTTAAAATTGACTTATGGATAATTTTACTAAATTATAAAAACAATCCAAATGCATGTTCTAGGTTTTGAGTTGTTTATTTGCCATTTTTACTAAAATTGATATCAATTTTTAATAAAAAGATGCAGTTGGAGCCATACCTGTCACTCTATGCATTGGATTTAGGTGAGGATAATTCTTACATGTCTCAAATGAATTATTGATCATTTTCCTAAAGTATCAAAACAGTACAAATGTTTTTTTATTGTTTTTGAGTATGTTACTTTTCTTTTTTAATAAATTTTCATTTTAAATTGGAAACATGCACTTTAAATCATAAAAATTATATCGTGTATTAGCTTTATGTGAGGCTAATTTCTAAAAATCAAAAATTATTTATTAATATATGTCCTAAATTATCAAAAAAATCAGAGCACATTTTCTTAGTTTTCAATGAGTAACAACTTCTTGAACTAAAATATTGATTTTAAACTGATAAGAGACACTTTGAGTCATATCGAGCACATTATGTATCAGATTAAGGTGAAACCAATTCATACTTGTCAAAAATAAATTATATATTGTTTTCCGAAAGTATAAAAAAAATCAGAATATTTTTTATAACGTCCCGGATTTGAATGCCACTCAGCTGGTGCCACATACCCAGTTGGCCTCATGGCCTCAAGTGAATTTCCCCAAATTCCATAGGATCACAGCTAGTAGTGAGGGACTAGGGTTTGATAGTGGGGAAACTATACCCTCATTGGTAGAGTGTAACACAATAAAATGAATAAAAATGCAATAGAAGAAGGAGTAAACATCATACATCTGAAATAAACAGAGAAAGACTAATAAGATAAATTACCAAGTATCATTCCATACAAAAGGTGATGCATCATGTTATGTTCTAAGAAAACATCCAAAATAGGTACACTATAGGAATCCACAATATATGTTCCAAAAGAAAAAATAAACAAAGGAAACTAAGAAGGATCACAAGATTCAGCTCGGTCCCATGATCTTGGGATCCCAAACAGCATCTCAAGTACCTATAGAAGGGCGCTTTACCTTATTGAAACTTGAAACAATATAATATATTTGGGACCAAAATCATGAACTAAATATGGTTTGGGAAATAAATCCTAATAGGAAATCACCAAATATCTGTTCCTATCTGTCAGTGAGTATATGTAACAAGTAGTGTACAAAAAGGAAAAATAGTAAACTAGGAATTACTCAAAAGTAACAATCCTACAAGTCCTTTTTTTACATTTTCATTAATTATGTTCAGTTCAACCATTAAATTATTTTTAATTATATAATTATTGAGATCCGGCCTAAGCCTGTCAGTCCCCCGTATAAAGAGTACTCAACAGATACCTCAAAAGGCTATCTAAACAAATAAAGTGAAGACTGAATCCAAGATTATTCTTTTTCTTAGCAGACATGTCAAAATTCATTCCATTTAAATAATCAATTCAAAATATTTACCTCATGCTTATAAAATACCTACCCATAGGAATAACTAATCTTCACCCACAGGCATAAAAATCCTCTCCCACAAGCATAACAAATTCTCTCCCACAAGCATAACAAATTCTCGACCACATGCATAGTAGTCAATTGGTTCGAGCCCAATATATAAGTATTTCAACATAAAAGAAAACACATTTAAATTATAATATTACATGGTTAACATAATAACAACTCACATGGGCATCATACTTATCAAGAAACACGTGAATTAAACTATCACAAGGCCTAAATGATAATTGGCATATCATGGGAAGTGGGGAAACCACTAATTCCAAACCCTTAATCAAATCAATCACAATTTATCACAATTGTAATTCCATAATACCTATAATTCATACTTAACAATCCAATAAGGGAAATAAAGGCATTCCTCATAATAAACCTTGCCCAAACGACCATAAATGATCATTTGAGGGAAAGGCACCCACGAGGTGGCCCTTAATCAAACCAACAAGATCAAAAATGATTAAATTAATTTAATTCATGAATTAATCACCATTAGGAAAAAAGGGTGAATTTACATTCAAGGACACACCCTAAACATGGGTGAATGACACTACGACACATATAAATAACTTAACATTGAACAAAATGAACAAGACCACCTACCTCGTGCTAGTATGACTCTCCTCGTCCAGTGTCGAGCTTAGATTCGACCTAGAACATGGTAGATATTCAAAATGAGAAAAAATACTCAACCTTTGACAACTCAATAGAGATAAAAAGTAGGAATAAAGTCTCAAGATGAATTGAGTAATTACTGAGAGGATTCCAATGGATCCGATGGTGTTCGAATTGGATATCGTTTGACGAATCAGGAGCCAAACCCTTATTCAAATTTTCTGGGCATGCTGTACATCGGAAAGGAGTTATCTCTGTCCATATAAAAAAATGACATCACTGTCCAACTTAATAATTTAAAAGAAGTACACAACATGTACTTGAGACTACACGTTGTGTCCGTACAACTCCTGGCAGACCATCACATGGACATGTACTGGGATTACATGGAATGTTTCCTTCTCTACACAGCTTGTACATACAAGTACACAGTGTGTAGTCCCTATTCACATCGTTTAAGAGGCCTATAGCTATCCCTTGACCTCTTTTCCCATATTTTCTTAAGTATAAGTTGAAAGGACAGATTCTTACCTCAAAGGAAGAACTAGGTTCTTACAAATTCCCCCCCTTAAAGCAATATATCCCCGAATTTCCCTTCCAAGGGAGATGAAGAAATATATGAGAACAAATCTAACCACTGTGAACATATGTCAGACTCCCTCTCCCATGTCTCGTCCTGAAGTCGGCTATGCTACCACATCAGCCATACCAAAGGAACAGACCAGCCATAGAGAACCTTCATGATACGATCCACAATATGAATTGGATTCTCCTCAAAGGACGCATCATCCTAAAACTCCACTTCCTTAGGCTAAAAGGTGTGAGATGAGTCTGAAATGTTACATCAAAACTAAGAAATATGGAATACGTCATGCATATCCCTGTACCCCTGTGGTAATTATTATCGATAAGCAACTAGCCTAACCCTCTCCAAAATCTCAAACAGACAGACTTATCCCCACAAAAGCTTACATTATATCATGATCCTCTTGTGTCCCAACCTTGGTGTGACATGTAGGAAGAATCAATCCCCAACCTAAAACTCCAAAGGTTATATATGGTGATCAGTATATTATTTCTGATGAGACTGCACTGTATCCATCCACTTCCAAATCAACTGAACCTGCTCAGCGGTCTCCTAGACCAGATGAGGTCCAACATCGTTACCTATCCTACCTCCAGCCACCACAGGGGTGATCGACTTGGAATACCATACAAATCCTCATATGGAACCATATTAATGGTATCCTAGAAGTTATTGTTGTAGGTTAACTCAGTAAAGGGTATGTGTTTCTCTTAGGAACCCCTAAAATCCAGGATTCATTCCCGAAGCATGTCCTCTAGCACCTGAATTTTGTGCTATGAATGTCCATCTATGTGAGAGTGGTAATCTATGCTCTGAAGAACCTATGTACCCAAATCCCTCTATAAACCTAGAAAAAAAAAACGAGAAGTAAAACAAGCATCACTATATGAAATGATAGAATAAGGAACCCTATGAAGTCGTACAATCTCTCAGATGCACAACCTCCCATTCTCATCAACATTGAAGGTTTCCTTGATTGGTAGAAAATGTGAAACATTTGTAATCCTATAAACCACAACCCATACTGCATCATTACCTTAGGGAGACCTCAGTAAACCCATCATGAAATTCATCATGACATCATTCCATTTTCACTCAGGAATGGGTAGTTGCTCAAAAGTCCTACTGGTGTTTAGTATCCTTCCTTCACCTATTGACAGGTGGAACATCTCATGACAAAACTAGCTACATCTCCCTTCATGCTTGGACACCAGTACTAATGATGTAAATCCTAATACATCTTGGTGATACCAGGATGCACTTCCCAAACTAAATCCAGAAAATCCCGTATCATCTCCTCGTGAATGTCTTCTGAAACCCATACCCGACCCTATAAATGAAAAACCTCATCCTCTCTTATAGTCCTACCAGGTGGAGCATCCCCTCCTGACATACTCTCCCATATAACTAGGATTTCAGAATCTGAAATCTACCTCATCTTCACTATGTCTAGTAAGGTAGAGGTAATAAATAAGGATGCGAGAAAAGTCTACCCCTATCTGTTGTTCATCTCCAGATGCATCTCAGAAAATAACTCCATCAGCTTCCACTCGCTGCTGGCCTACTCTACTACCTATATCTAAGTCCTCCTACTCAGTACATCGTCCACTACATTTCCTTTCCTAGGCGTGTAGGAATTATCGATGTTGAAATACTGAAGTTATTCCACACACCTTCCCTACCTCAAATTCAGATCATGCTGAGTAAATATGTGCTAGAGAATTTTGTGGACTGTGTACACCAAAAAACACTCTCCCAAAAAGTAATGTCTCTAATAGTGTAATTCATGAACAACCATGGCTAACTCGAGATCGTGTGTCAGGTATTTCCTCTCATGTGGTCTCAACTGCCGAGACCTGTATACAATGACTTGATCCCCCTACATAAGCACTACTCTTATCCTGATTCTTGATGCGTCATAGTACATAGTGTAACTCCTGCCCGACTCTGGAAAAATTAGTATCAGTTCTTACTTTAATCTCTCTTTCATCTCCTAAAATGATGACTCGTAAGAATCTGACCATACTTACTTTATACCCTTCTTTTTCAAGCCTATCATTGATGCTGCTAAGTGTGAAAAGTCCTGTATGAAACAACTTTAGTAACTAGGAAACCCTAGAAAACTCTACACCTAAAATACATTCTTGGGATGATCCTAGGTAACTACTGCTCTCACCTTATATAGGTCCACTGATACTCCAATCTCTGAGATGACGTGGCCTAGGAAGTGAATCTGATCCATTTAGAAGTGGAACTTTGATAGCTTAGTATATAACTGATCCTCTCTTAGTGTACTCAAAATGATGTCAGGATGAGTGTCATGGTCATGTAGATTGTGATAATACACTAAGATATCACCCACAAAAACCACCCCAAAAGAATCCAAGTAAGGATAAATCACTCAGTTCACCATCTCCATGAAAACAGTTGGTGTATTCGTGAAACTGAATGGCATAACCAGATACTCATATAGACCATACCTGCTACAAAATGTGGTAAGAGGTATTTATGAAGGTTGAACACATACCTGGTGATATCCTAACCTTAATTTTATTTTTCTAGAACACCTGGGCTCCTCAAAGCTGATCAAATAGGTCATCTATCTTTGGAAAGGGATATCGGTTTTTAACCGTCAGCTAGTTCAATTTTCGATAGTCTACTCATAGCCTGGGGGTACCATCAACCTTTTTTGAAAAAAGGGCTGGTAAACCCCATAGATAAGTACCGGGTTAGATAAACCCATTTC
Source organism: Viscum album (assembly GCA_963277665.1). Classification (NCBI taxonomy): domain Eukaryota; kingdom Viridiplantae; phylum Streptophyta; class Magnoliopsida; order Santalales; family Viscaceae; genus Viscum; species Viscum album. The sequence goes on along the minus strand of OY728151.1, from coordinate 1,778,768,709 downwards.
CCTATAAATCCTCTAACTACCTATTGAGCTCCTACAACTCCGTCTTAGCCATACTGTAAGGAGGAATGGATACTGGTGAAACTCATGGTACTAGATTGATCGTGAACTCCACCTCTCTCACTAGAGGTAACCCTAAAAATTTTTCTAGGAAAACATACCTAAAATGGTCAACCACTGGAGGTAAATATATTTGACATGTTCCCTAGTCATATAGATATAAACTAGAAATCTATTCTGTCATCCCACTCAACGCCCATTGCTTGGGTCTTTCTTGGATTTGTTGGACATCCCACTCTCCCTTTTATAGAAACGATATGGCTTTTGGTGATGTAAAACTCACCCTGCAGTGATAGTAATCAACAGAGGATTGAAAGGAGACTAACTAGTCCCTTCCGAGTATTACATAAAATCCTTTCTTCTCTAAGACATAGAGATCCCAAAATAAGTGGCACCCACCAACCTTAAGGGGGCACTCTTTGAACTAACACACACATGTCGTCCTTATCCCCAACAGAGTGTCTAGTGTCATAAAATCATAAGAAAATAAAACACATAGCCCAAGAATTTCTATAATGGGAAAAAATATAAAACTATGTGAAACCCATGTATCAAAGAGTGCATAAGATAAAACAGAGGAGACTAGAATAATTCCTATGATAGTAGAAGGTCTAGGATCCTGCTCCTACTAGGTTTGTTTCACTACATAAGTCTTACCAGTACTGTGTCCCTAAGACACTGCCTGACTACTCTGAGATGACCCTCCCTACTATCCCTGTGTTCTTGGGGGTATGGCTTCCACAACCACTACCACCACCTCAACCTGAATGGACTGGCATATTCCAATTCCAGGACTGGTGAGAAGCTGTTGACCCTCCTCCGAAATGTGGAGTTAGTGTGGAACCTCTCTCACTAGATTCTGGTAGAAACACCCTGTATAAGTGCTGTAGATAGCCAATATTTTGGAAATATTGACATTAAACTAGGTCCATCGGACACTATGATCACATATCCCCAACTCTGCCCCACTGGTAGCACCTCGCCTAGATACCAAAAGAAATGTTCTGACTGCTCGTATCACTGCGAGAAAGCTCCATAAAACGATTCTTGCTCCCAGTTGAAACAGTACTGGATCTCAGTGCCAAACCACCGTAGTTTTCACCTCTATCTTCCCATAGATTACGATCAGTAATTATCACCTGATTCATGATGGCATATACATAAGGAAACCTAAAAACATTCACCTATGATTGGATGTCGTACTTGAGACCATACTCGAATCCCCTAGCCCTTAATGTCTCGTCACCAAATAGAATAGGTGTGAATCTCTGAAGCTCAGTGAAATGGGAAGATTAGTCCATCACTGACATAGTTCCCTAATCCATATGCATGAACTCCTAGGCTCTATCGGCCCTCAACATCTTAGGGAAATAGTAGTCATAGAAGACCGTCTGAAAATCTCCCCATGCCATGTCCCGATGATGCTCTATCTATGTGATAACATCCCACCACCTCTCGGATGAATCATGCAACATATAATTTGTGAGCATGACCCTCTTCTCAATAGGCATATACAGATGCTCAAATATCGTAAGAATAGACTCAATCCATGACTCTACAGCCTGTAGTCCACCATCCCCTAAAAACTTAGGCAGATGCTACTACTGGAATACTTATGTCAGTTCTACCATAGATGAGGAAGGCTAAGGTACTCCCTAGAAGGTCTTTATAAACCACATAAAACCTTTACGAAACTATGCATCATCACCTACATACGGTATAATAGCTGGTGCTGCAACTAACACGATTGAAGGATCTTATGGTAGCCCATACCCTACCACCTCCAGGGTATGATCATTTCCACTCTCTTGGCGTACTATTAGTGGTCTTCATGGTTGAATTTTTTTGTAAAGTCCATCCCACACACCTTAGTATAATCTTATTTATCAAGGTACGTAGTTCAAGAGTGCAAGAACTAAACAGAAGAATAAAAGTCTATAAAGTTAACAAAAGTATAGTACACAATGTGTACACTTAATCCCTTAAATGGTCATGTAATCCTGTCATCCTGGGCATGTAAACACCCCAGGTACATGGTGTGTAGGGAATATACAGAGCCTGTACACATAAGATCTTACATGGTTGTGTACTCCCGCTAGCCTAGTTGTTTATACACCCTAGGTACACGGCGTGTTAGTTGGGTACAAGACATGTACACAAGTCTTCCATCCTGGCCATGTACTTTAACATGGCCAGAGCCACACGTGTTTTCCTATGTAAAACTACATGGTGTGTACATAAGGTACACAATGTGTTCTGATCAAAACTCAATAACCCACGTTTTCTTTCACATGGTTGGTGAAATGCTCATATACCACACGGTGTGTACTCAGAGTACACGATGTCTAATTGAAAAGTTCTTTTCTTCCTGAACATAATAACACAAGGAATGTGTTCATAGGACTAAACACCATGTTGTATGGGTTTCCAGACAGTAAGCTCTGTTTTTTAAAAATAAAGCAACGATGTGCCAAATTATGGTCCTTGGGGCCTATACTCCCCATTAATCAAAGCATGAAATACACATATATCACACAACAACACAATCTATATCCCATAGATGAAACATGATCCACCAAATTCCGCTCCAGAGGGCCCATACTCCTCAGGGAACAAATTTTGGGGTCCATCCAATTAAATGATAACACATACCAATACAGCTATTTCAATAGAAGTCATATCTATCATGATATCTATCACAAAAGCATGTATATCTATCATGACATCTATCACAACAACATGAAATCAGTAATGCTTTCTAAATGGACTGGCAAGAATGCATGGCATGCGATTTCTAACAAGTGCCTATATGATGCATGAGATGTCATACCCTCATATCATTGAGTTGTAAAAAAATAGAACCAAAATAATATAAATAATAACAATACAAAATAAGCGTGTCACCCAATGGTGAAATTGAATCAACTGTAATAACACAAAATCCAAAAAACACAATTCAATTTGAGGTAATTTGGAATTTCCCTATAAATGAGATAGCTACTCCCAGACACAACTAATTACCAAACTCTATGTACTTTATTTTTTCACCAAAAATTAATTCAAACCAAGAAATAAATCCTATGATACCACTTTGTAATTTCCTAGATCAGGATGCCACTCAAATAGTGCCCCGTACCCAGTTGGCCACATGGCCTCATGAGCATTTCCCCAAACGCTTGAGGCTACGGACTAGCAGTGAGGGACTAGGGTGTGATAGTAGGGAAATTATTCTCTTATTGGAAGAGTGTAACACATTATAATAAATAATAATACAATAGCAGAAGTAGTAACTAACATACATCTCAAATAAGCAATGGAAGATTGATAAGATAAATAACCAAGAATCATTCCATACAAAAGGTGATGCATCATATTATGTTCTAATAAAACATCCAAAATAATTACACTATAGTAATCCATAATATATTTTACAAAAGTAAAAAAAGAAACAAAGGAAACTAAGTAGCATCGCAAGCCTCAGATCAGTCACATACTCTCCGGCTCCCAAACAACATCTCAAGTACCTGTAGAGGGGTGATTTCCGTTATCGACACCTATAACAATATAATATGTTTGGGCCCAAAAGCATGACCCAAAAAGGGTGTGGGAAATAAATCCCAATATTCAACCACCCAATATCTGTTCCTATCTATCAGTGAGTATATGAAACAAGTAGTGTACAAAAAGGAAAAGTAATAAACTAGGAATTACTGAAAAGTAACAACCCTATGAGACTTTTTTTCCATTTTAATTCATTATGTTCAGTTCATCTATTCAATTATATTAAATTATATAAATATTGAGATATGGCCTAATCCTATCAGTCCCCCATATAGAGTACTCAACAGATACCTCTAAAGGCTATCTAAACAAATAAAGCGAAGACCGAATCCAAGCTTGTGCTTTGTCTTGGAAGACACATCATAATTCATTAAATTTGAATAATCAATTCAACATATTTCTAACATGCATAGAAAATACCTACCCATAAGAATACTAAATATTCTCCCATAGACATAACAAATCGTCTCCCGTAGGCATAAAAAATTATCACCCATAGGAATAACAAATTCTCACCCACAGGTATTGCAGTCAATAGGGTCGAGCCTGATATATCATTATTCCACTGTAAAAGAAAACACATGTAAATTACACTATTATATGGTTAACATAATAAAAAATCATGTGGGAATCATACATATCAAGTAACATGTGAATTAAACTATCACAAGGCTTAAATGATAATTGGCATATCATGGGCAATGGGGAAACCACTAATCCCAAACCCTTAATCAAATAAATCACAATTTATCACAATTTCAATTCCATAAGGGCACTGCTACTTACAAATTATAAGTGGACTCACTATCCCTCATAGTTTACAACCATTCATATTTTGAGAACTCACTGCTCTCTCAACAGAAGAGAGCTCACTACTTTTTTAGAATATCTACTCATAGTTTATCGACCTGCAGGTCTCTTCATTATCACTAATGAATACATCCTCAATTACAGATAGATGCTCTATTGAAGTCTAAATTTCATCCATTTATTAATACCCTTTTTCCTATGATCACTGGGAAAAGACCTTTGGAAATAATTTCAAAAAGCACCCTACTTTGCGAAGCTCCCAATTTCACGAAGCTCAAACAAGCCTTCATGAAGTTTCTATCGCTTCACAAAGCACACACCTTTACAAATCTCACTACTTCATAGAGAAAAATACTTCAAAGAGCTCAAGCCTTTACAAAGCCCAAGCCTTTGAAAATTTTAGGTCATCGCAAATCTCAGGCCATCACAAAGTGACTTCCTTCATGAAGCTCACTAAGCCAACGTGGGACACGCCTCTTTCACAGAGCTAGATTAGCTGCCACGAAGCTCCTGTCTTTCGCGAAGCACACTACCTCCGCAAAACTTCTTTGTGATTCGAGAGTAACAAATTTTTCTTGTAAAACTATCTACTTCTCCTGATGGGGTAGAGGCCTATTTATAGGTGATTCCATTGACTCGAGAACCTACCACGCAAAGTTAGCGCCACGTCATCTCAAATCGAAAAGCTCAAAAGATTCCACTGAAAATCTATCTAAATCGCGAATCACCACAAAAATTTTTAGATCGTGGAGCTCGTCGCAATCATGGAGTGTTCCGTCAATTTATTCATGCTGCTACCACAAATCTACCTCACAATGACCTTCATCTCTGCCATTCGTGAAGCTTGTCGTAATCATGAAGAACACCGTCAACTTTCTTCATGTCTTCGTAAAATCTACTTCATGAATCCCATATTTGCGAAACTCATGACTTTGCCATATTTTGATGATATATTTAAGGAAATACACTTTTCGTGATGCTCACCAAACTCAAAATTTTGGACCCCAAAAATTTGGCAAACACAGGAAAACTACACCACGTTGTATTTTCTCTTTTTGTACCACCTCCAGATCTTCCATTCCTTTGTCATGGTTCTTTGTCAACATGGATAGTTAATAACATCTACGGAGCTCAACAATTCACCATGGAAACCTTCATTGTCAAAAAACACAACCAACCCAAAATTTCTGCAATATTACCCTAGGGGATTTTTTCCAACACTTAACATGGGAGAATGACACTATAACACATATAAACCACTCGACATTGATCAAAAGTAACAATACCACCTACCTCGTGCTAGTATGTCTCTCTTCGTCCAATGTCAAGATTTGATTCGACCTAGAACAAGGTAGATCTATAAAATGAGAAAAAACACTCAACCTTTGATAACTCAATAGATATAAAAAAGAAGGAATAAAGGCTCAATAGTAATTGAGTACTTACCTAGAGGATTCTAATGGATCTAATAGTGTTCGAATTGGAGATCGTATGACAAATCGGGAGCCAAAACCTTATTCAATTGCATGGCGTGTGGCCTTCCCTACATGGTGAGTACATAAAATTACATGGCGTGTAGTCCCTAGTCACATCATGTAATAGGACTATAGATAGCCCTTGACCACTTTTCCCCCATTTTTTGAAGTATAATTTTAAAGGAAAGATCTATACCTCAAATGAAGAACTGGGTTCTTACACATTTCCCCCTTAAAGAAATTCATCCCCGAATTTCCCTTCCAAGGGTGATGAAGAGATATATGAGAACAACTCTGAACACTATGATCATACATCAGACTCCCTCTCCCAAGTCTCATCCTACACTTGGTCTTGATACCACATCACCCATACCAAAGGAATAGGCAAGTCTTGGAGAACCATCATGCTACGATCCACAATATGAATTGGATGGTCATAAAAGGACCCATCTTCCTACAACTCCACTTCCTTGTGCTGAAAGGTGTGAGATGAGTCCAAAATTTTACATCGCAACTAAGAAATGTGGAAGAATTAACACATAGCCCTGTACCTCTAAGGTAATTGAAATTGATAAGAAACTGGCCTGGCCCTCTTCAGAATCTCAAACGGACCAACGTATCTCCGTGAAAGCTTACCCTGTCTCATGATCCTCTTGTGTCCCAACCTTGGTGTGACACGTAGGAAGAATCAATCCTTATACTAAAACTCTAAAGTTTGTCTATGACAATTTACATATGATTTATGATGAAACTACACTATATACTCCTCTTCCGAATCAATATAACCTGCTCAGCAGTCTCCTAGACAAGATGAGGTCCCATCATCGCTGACTCTCCTACCTCTAGGTAGCATAGGGGTGATCGTCTTGGCCTAATATACAAAGCCTCATATGGGTCCATTTGAATAGTATCATGGAATATATTTTTATAGGAAGACTCAATAAGGGGTATGTGTGTCTCCCACGAACCCCCAAAATTCAGGATGCATACCCAAAGCATGCTCTCTTGCACCTGAATCATGCGCTAAAACTAGCCATCTATCTGGGGGTGGTAATCTGTGATTAGAATTACCTGTGTACCCAAAGACCTCTGTATCCCTTTCCATAAATGATAAGTAAAAAAGAATCCGTATTTGAATCAATAGAATGAGGAACCCCTTGTAGTCATACAGTCACCCGGATGCACAACCTACCAAGATCATAAACATTGAAGGTTTCCTTGATTGGATGGAAATGTACAAGATTCGTAAGCCTGTCAACCACAACCCATACTAAATCATTACCTCATGGAGACCTCAGTAAACCCATCATGAAATTCATCGCAACATCATTCCATTTGCACTCAGAAATGGGTAGTTACAACAAAAGTATTTCTGGTCTTTGGTGTTCTTCCTTCACTTGCTGACATGTGGTACATCTCATGACAAATATAGATACATGTCCCTTCATTCTTTTCCATTAGTAATGACGATGTAAATCCAGATACATATTCATGAAACTAGAATTAACTGCCCAAAATAAATCCTGAAAATCCCACATCAGCTCCTCGCACATGTCTGCTAAAACCCATATACGACCCTATAACCACAGAACCTCATCCTCCCCTATGGTCCTACCAAGAGGAGGGTCCTCTCATGATATAATCTCTTGTAGAACTTGGCCTTCAGAATCTAATAGCTACCTAATCTTCACTATGTCCAGTAAGGTAGATGTAATAACTAAGGATGTAATAAAAGTCTACCCCTACCTATTTTTCATCTCTAGATGCATCTTAGAAAACAACGCCATTAGCTTGCACTTGCAACTGGCCTGCTGCACTGACTGTATATGAGTCCTCCTACTCAGTGCATCAGCCACTACATTTCCTTTCCTAGGCATGTAGGCAAGCTCAAATTTGAAATACTAAAGGTATTACACACTCCTTTTCTGTCTCAAATTTAGATCACGCTGAGTAAAGATAAAATTGAGACTTTTGTGGTCTATGTACACCAAAAAATCCTCTCACAACAAGTAATGTATCCAACATCGTAAGACATGAACAACTGTGACTAACTCGCGATCATGCATCGGGTAGTTCCTCTCATGTGGCCTCAACTACCAAGACCCATACACAATGACTCGATCCCCCTACATAAGCACTACTCCTAGACTGATACCTGATGTGTCATAGTATATAGTGTTTCTGTTGTCCGGCTATGGAAAAATTAGTATCATCACTAATGTTAATCTCCCTTTCAGCTCCTGAAGGGCCATCTCGCAAGAATCTTACCATATGTACTTCACACCCTTCTTTTTCAAGCACATCATTGACATTGCTATGCGTGAGGAGGCCTGTATGAATGACCTTTTGTAACCAGGAAACCCTAAAAAACTTTGCACCTCAAAGACGTTCTTGGGATTATCCCAGGTAACTATTGTTCTCACCTTCTATGGGTCCACTGGTACTCCTGTCTTCGAGATGAAGTGACGCAGGAAGTGAATCTGATCCATCCAAAAGTGGAACTTTGAGATCTTTTCATATAACTGATTCTCTCTTAGTGTACTCAAAATGATCTCAAGATGGGTGGAATGATTGTGTAGATTGTGATAATACACCAAGATATCATCCATTAAAAGCACCACAAAATAATCTAAGTAAGGATAGAACACTCGTTTCATCCACACCATGAAAACTGTTGGTGAGTTCGTGAGACCGAATGACATAACCAAATACTCAAATATAACATACCTAGTAAGAAATACGGTACGAGGCATGCCTCAAGGTTTAACACATACCTGGTGATATCCTAACCTTAAGTTGAGTTTTTAGAACACCCAGGCTCCTCAAAGCTGATCAAATAGGTCATCTATCTGTGGCAAGGGATAACAGTTTTCAACCTTCAGCTGGTTTAGTTTTTTGTAGTACATGCATAGAATGTGGGTACCATCCGCCTTTTTTGAAAAAAGGACCAGAAAACCCCAAAAATAAGTACTGGGTCAGATAAACCCCTTTGCCTCTAAATCCTCTAGCCGCCTCTTGTGCTCTTGCAGCTCCGTCATAGCCATCCTGTGAGGAGGAATGTATACTGGTGTAACTCATAGTACTAGCTTGATCATGAACTCCACCTCTCTCAAAGGGAGGTAAACATAAAAAGGAATCTTGGGAAACATCCCTAAAATGGTCAACCACTGAACGGAAATCTATATGACATGTTCCCTGGTCATCCAGATATAATCTACAAATCTATGCTATCATCCCACTCAGCCCCCATTTCTTGGGTCTAGATCTAATTTTCTGGACATCCCAGTCTCCTTTGTATACAAATGATCCACCTTCTGGTGGTGTAAAAATAACCCTATGGTGATAGAAATCGACAAATGCTTGAAAGGAGACTAACTAGTCCATTCTGAGTATGACATATAAAGACTGTCATCTCTAAGACATAGAGATCCCAAAAGAAGTGACACCCACCAACCTTAAGGGGGAACTCCTTACATTGACACACACCTACCGTCCTTATCCCCAATGGAGTGTCTAGTGTCATAACATCATCAAAGAAGAAAACACAGATCCCAAGGCTCTCTAAAATGGGAAAAATTAGAAAACTATACGAAGCAATTGTATCAAATAGTTAAGAAGATAAAAGATAGGTGACTAGAATGGTACCTATGATAGTAGAAGGTACAAGATCCTTCTCCTACTGGGTGTGTTTCATTGCATAAGTATGACCTATACCATGGCACTAAGACACTACCTGGATACCCTAAGCTAACTCGCCCTACGGTCGCTGCGTTCCTGGGGTCTGGCTACCATAACCATGACCACCACCTCGACCTGAATGGCCTAGAGTATGCCAATTCCCTGACTGGTGAGATGCTTCTGACCCTACTCCTAAATGTGGAGTTGGTGCGGAACCTCTCTCACTAGATTTTGGTGGAAACGCCCCGCAGAAGTGCGGCATGTGGCCCATCATTCCATAAGATCTACATTTGAATGGGTCTATCAGACATTATGGTATCATATTTCCAACTCTTCCACAATGTTAGCACCTCTCCTGACTACTAGAAGAAATGTTGTAAGTGCTTGTATCACTATGAGAAAGCTCCATACAATGCTTCTTGGCCCCGATTGAGACGGTACCAGATCTCGGTGCTGAACCTCCCAGGTTTTCACCTCCAGCTTCCCGCAGATTACACTCAGTAATTAGAACTTAATTCACGATGGAATATACAAAATGAAACCTGAAAATTTTCACCTATGATTTGATGTATTACTTGATATCATCCTCGAATCTCCAAGCCCTCGATGTCTCTTCACCCATTAGAATAGGTGTGAATATCTGAAGCTCAGTAAAATGAGAAGAGTATTCCATCACTAACATAGTGCCCTGCTTCAAATGCATGAACTCTCGGGATCTATCATCCCTCAACATATCAAGGAAATAGTAGTCATAGAAGACCATATAAAAATCTCCCCATGCCATCACCCGATGACTCTCTATCTATGTGATAACATCCCACCGCCTCTTGGCCAAATCATGCAACATATAAGTTGTGAGCTTGAACCTCCTCTCAGGAGGCATCTCTAGATGATTAAAGATCATAAGAATGGACTCCAAACATGACTCTACAGCCTGTGGTCCACCATCAATTGAAAATATAGGCAGATTCTACTACTAGAATACTCACAATAGTTCTTCCATAGACGTGGTAGGATGAGGTACTCCCTAGAAGGTCGGTATGAACCCCATAAAGCCTTCACAAAACTATGAATTAATACCTATATCTGGTATAACAGCTGGTGCCTCAACTTGCATGACTAAAGGATCCTATGGTAGCCCATGGCCTACCACCTCTGGGGTATGATCATTTACACTCTCAGGGTGTACTTTTAGAGGTCTTCTTGGTGGAATTTCTCTGTAAATTCTCACCCACACACCCCAGGTACATGATGTGTAGGGACTATACACGGAGTGTACACTTAATCTCTTACATGGTGGTGTACTCCCACCGGCTTGGGCATGTAGACACCCTAGGTACACAATGTGTTAGTCGGGTACACAGCGTGTACACAAGTCTTCCCTCCTAGCCATGTACTTTAACATGGTAAGAGCTACCCGAGTCTGCCTACATAAAACAACACATTGTGTACATAAGGTACACGATGTGTTCTATTCAAAACTCAATAACCCATGTTTTCTCTCACACGGCTGGAGTCGCGGTCATCTACCACATGGTGTGTACTCATAATACATAGAGTGTACTTGAAAAATTTCTTTTCTTCCTAAATAGATGAACACATGGCATGTGTTCATAGGACCACACACCATGTTGTCTGGGTTTTCAAATAATAAGCCTCAAAAACCTTCTCGAAAACCTTGTTTTTGAAAAATAAATCAATAGTGTGCCAAATTCTTATCCTTGGGGGCCCATAATCCCCATTAATCAATGCTTGGAATCCACATATAGCACATAACAACACAATCTATATCCCATGGATACAACATGATCCTCTAAATTCTAATCCAAGAGGGCCCATACTTCTCTGGGACCAAAGTTTGGCATCCATCAAATTCAACCATAACACGTACCAATACACCTATCACAACATTAGGCATATATATCATGATATCTATCACAAAAACATGCATAGCTAGTATGACATCTATCACAACAACATGAAATCAGTTCTCTCTAAATAGCATGGAAAGAATGCATGGAATGTGATATCTAACAAGTTCCTATATGATGCATGAGATGACATACCCTCATCTCATTAGGTTGAAAAATATATATAACCACAACAGTATAAATAATAACAACAAAAAATAAGTGTGTCACCCAACTGTGAAATCAAATAAACTGTAATAGCAAAAAATCCAAAAATCAAAATTCAATTCGTGGTAATTTGGATTTTCCCTGTACAGGAGATAGGTACTCCTGAGGAAAACTAATTACCAAAATCCATTACTTTATATCGTCACCAAAAATTAATGCAAACTAGGAAAGGAATCCTCTCATACCACTTTGTAATGTCTCAGATCTGGATGCCACTCAACTGGTGCCCCGTACCCGGTTGGCCACATGGCCTCAAACGCATTTCCCCAAACACCATAGGTTGCCAACTAGTAGCAAGGGAATAGAGTGTGATAGTGGGAAAACTATGCCCTTATAGTAATAATATAACATAGAGGAATAAATAATAATACAATAGCAGAATTAGTAAACAACATACATCTAAAATAAATAGCGGAAGACTGATAAGATAAATAAAAAAGAATCATTCCATACAAAAGATGATGCATCATATTGTGTTCTAAGAAAACAAACAAAACATGTACACTATAGGAATAATAAATATATGTTACAAAATAAAAAAAATAAAAAAAGGAAACTAAGAATAATCTCAATCCTCGGCTCGGTCCCATTCTCTCCAACTTCGAAACAGCATGTCAAGTACTTGTAGAAGGGAACTTTCCCTTATCGACACCTGCAACAATATAATCTTTTTAGGCCCAAAAGCATGACCCAAATAGGGTGTGAGAAATAAATCCCAGTAGGAAACCATCCAAGACCCATTCTTATCTGTTTGTGAGTTTATACAACATGTAGTGTACAAAAAGGAAAAGTAGTAAACCAAGAAGTTCTCAAAAGTAGAAATCCTACAAGTCATATTTTTCCATTCTCATTCATTATGTTTAGATCAACCATTAAATTACATTGAATTATATAAGTCTCAAGATCTGACCTAAGGCCATCATTCCCCCATATAAAGAGTACTCAATAGATACCTCAGAAGGATATCTAAACAAATAAATTAAAGACTGAATCCAAGATTGTGCTTTGGATTAGAAGACGTGTCATAAGTCATTACATTTCAATAATCAAATAAACATATTTCCTATAATAATAGAAAATCCCCACCCATAGGCATAACCAATCCTCACCCATAGGCATAACAAAACCTCACCCGTAGACATAATAAATTCTCGCCCACAGGCATAATAAATTCTCGCCCGTAGGCATAACAATCAATAGGGTCGATCCCGGTATATCATCATTTCAACATAAAAGAAAACACATGTAAATTACACTATTAAATGGTTAAAATAATAATAAATCACTTGGGAATCATATATATCAAGAAACAAGTGAATTAAACTATCATGAGGCTTAAATTATAATTAGAATATCATGGGAAATAGAGAAACCACTAATCCTAAACCCTTAATCAAATAAATCACAATTTATCACAATTGTAATTCCATGATAAATATAATTAAAAATTAATAACCCCACAAGGTAAAGAAAGGAATGACTCATAGGAAACCTTGGACAAATGGCCATAAATGGTCATTCGAGAAAAACACATCCATGGGGTGTCCCTTAATCAAACCAACAAGCTCAAACATGCTTAAATTAATTTAATTCATGACTTAATCATAATTAGGAAACAACAAGGGTCAATTCCCATTCAACACTACACCCTAAACATGGGATAATGGAACTATGACACATATAAACAAATCGACATTGAGAGAAAGGCACAAGACTACCTACCTCATGCTAGTATGATTCTCCTTGTCCAGCGTTGAGCTTTGACTCAACCTTGAATAGGGTAGATCCACAAAATGAGAAAAAAATTCTCAAGCTTTGATAACTCAATTGAGAGATGAAATCAGGAATAAAGGCTAAAGAGTAATCGAGTACTTATTGAGAGGATTCCAACGAATATGATAGTGTTCAAATAAGAGATTGTACAAAGAATTAGGAGCCAAACCCTCGTTTGGATTTTTTGGTCTTGCCATACATCAAAAAGGAGTCATTTGTGTCTGTCTGAAAAAATGACGCCACTTCCCGACTAAATAATTAAAAAAAGTACACAATGTGTAATCGAGACTACACATCATGCCCATACAACTCCTGGACAAACCATCACATGGCCGTGTACTGGGATTACATGGCATTTAGCCTTCCCTACACAGTGTGTACATAAAAGTACATGGCGTATAATCCCTATTCACATCATATAACAGGCCTAAAGATTTTCCTTGACCTATTTCCCCCCATTTTCCTAAGTATAAGCTGAAATAAAAGATCCATACCTCCAAGGAAAAACTGGTTTCTTACATTTTTTCTTAGTTTTGATTTTGTTAGTTGACTTTTTTACTAAAATTACTATCAATTTTAAATAAAAATACACATTTGGAGCCATACCGGTCACACCGTGTGTTGGATTGAGGTGCAACTAATTCCTACACATCCGAAAGGATAAAAAAATTATAACTACAAATTTTACCATGATTTACATTATCTTTCTTTATTGAACTGCAAATATTTCATATTAACTCAATGTTATTAGCTGAAAAAACTTTCTTGTTATTGGAAGGAAAAAGAGAAGAGGAAGCACATGTGCCCATTATATCATGAGAATTCACCAAAATGGGAAAATGATCAACCTCTACTCTAATTACTTGGAATAATTAGAAAGGTTTTTCAGATAATAACATCAAATCAATATGCAATGTTGGAATTTCAACAAACAATTTCAATTAAAATAGAAATTGTGGTAACATTGGAAGAAAGAAACATTTGATCTTTTTGTTCCTTGTTGTAGATATTTGAAAGAAAAACATGACTTCCCAAGATATCTGTGAAAGAAACTAAATAAGTATTATATAAAAATGATAAAGAAATTAAGTTTCAAATAGTAGGTAAAATGATGGAAAAATTAATTAAATAAGTAGTAGTAATTCCTCTTTTTCATTATGGTTTTATGAATTCTTGACAAATTTCCTTGTTTCCTTTATCACAATTGTAGGATTGAAGTCCAATCTTTCATGAGCATGATCATATTCAAATAAACCACCTAAACTCGAACAAAATATTCCATCTATATAAGAAAAAAATTATTATATGAGTAATACTAAAAAGAAATAAATTAAACATAAATATGAAAGAATACATTTTAGAAAAAATTAAACACATGAAATTATAAAAGATATAAAACATGTATTCCTAAATTGAGAGTTGGAATATGTAGTTTCTTTCTCAGTAAATATAAAATTATTTGTTCTTATATATTTACTTTTTATTTATTTTTTACTTTTATAAATTATGTTTTACTAAACATTTAAAATAACCCCTCTAACTAAATTTTTGTGTGTTTGTCCTTCATTTTTACGAATTTAATGTAATTAAATTTATAATCATGATAAAAATGACATTTAAAATACAATATTTTATATATTGGAAAACTATTTTTTGTATAATAATAATATTTTTACTATTATGTTTTCTTAATATTTTAATGCATTGATTACTAAAAAAATTTATATTAATATAATAATATATGTTTGTAAAAATCATTATAGTGTCCTTATTTTAAATAGATCAATCTAATTTATTAGTTAAATATTAAAAAACATTAATAAAATAACTCATCAAAAAAAATATTTTTATCATTATCATGGGAATCAAAATTAATCATAGTAATCACCCATTTATTACTAAAAAAGACACTAGAATTATTACATAATATGGTAATATTTATCTAAAATAAAATGTTCATTTTATGGATATAATTTCAATAGATGAAGAAAACTATTTTTTTAATTTAATCAACTAAATTAATATTTTGATTAAAATATTGTACATTTTTGAAAAATTACATACAAGTTTTTTTTAAATAAAACAAAGTATATTTTTTTGAATTATTATATATATATTTTTATAATATAAAGATGATGCAAAAAAATTAAATCCATTCTTCCATTATAGTAACTTGAATTTTTCCCTATGTAATTGAACATGATTATATTTTTTTTATTTTTAAAAATAATGTGTTGAGTATGATTTTAAAAAATTAAAAAAATTAAATAAATAAATAATAAATATGGAATAAAACCTTGATATTAAAAGAATAAATAGTAAACATGGAATGAAACTATGAGATGTGTGAGTAAAAAATCCAAAGTGAGTATATCTATAAATTTACAAGGCTAGAAAAAACATGAAACTATATAGTAGCATGTATATAAGGGTATTCAATTTAATTAATTCAATAAAACATATCAATAATGTATGATCATCATGGATTTCAAAAGCATATTTTGAAATATCATCTTGGAATTAACCATAAGGACTAAAACTAAAATTTCATTTGAAGGTGAAAAACTAATACCTAAATTTAAAGCTCCTTGGTGAAGTGATAATAAGAACCAACAAAAGGCCTCCTAAAACATGCATTTTGATTTCAGTTTTACTTATACATGGAATTATATAATAGGAAAGATGAAGGTATGTGTATTTAAGGACCCTTTCTCTATAGGAACAGAATCCTATATCTGAATCCAAGAAAAATTAATATAAAACAAAACCAATTTTTACTCAAATATAATTTTTTCATATCAATGAAAAAATGCACAAGTAAAGATAAAATTAATTAAAGAATGATATATATATTTAGATTAATTAAAATATTGATTTCTTAATGGTTCAAATGAAAATTATAATAAAGTTTTGTATAATTAATCAATGATATAATTATGGTATTTTGAAGATTTATATCAATTCACAATATTTGTATCTCAATTTAAAGTGTTGACATTGCCAAATTATAAATATATGTCATTGTTGACTAGAAATGGTTGAATGAAACAAAAAAAACTGAAATTATAAAATAATTAAGGGTGTAATTTTCATCTTATAATTTGTAAATTCAAATATCATTTCATTATCTAGAGGAAGTATAAGGTTTTTATCTATGTAGTTAAACTTTTTACATTATGATTTTTCATGTATAATTGAATCTAAATTATGACATTACATGTGTATGCTAAATTATGAAATTTGGTAATGATAAGTAGAAATAGTTATAACTATTAAACACACAACACAAACCATGTCAGGGGACAAAAAATATTATCTAAGTATCATTTTTAAGGATACAAATGGATTTTTTTTCATTTTAGAGGGGAAAAAATAAAAAAGGACATAAAATGATGTTTCAAAAAGGATTAATGATATTTATTTGAAGAATTTGTCACTTATTAAACATAATTTTCATCAAACAATCTTGATAATAGTTTAGTTAAAGTCATGAGATTCATAAGTAGATAATTTTCATCTTATATTTTCATATAAATGATTTGAAGGCTGGTTACATTATTGGATAACATCATCTGTTTTTAATATGAATCATTTTCTTGCTCAATATATTGGTTTCATAATCTCTCTGGGAAAATCCTTATAATACAGAAATAAACTATAAATTTATTACAAAAAATTAGATTAATTTGAAATTACATAATCCAAAAGTAAAATATAGAGTGATTAAAAAATAAATAAATCATAATGGACAAACATATAACTTAAATAAACATTCATTAAATAGAATAAAATGTACTGCATTAATTTTTTAATAAAAATATAGTGTGATTATTCACTAATGAAAATGTGATGAAACTATAATAAATACATTGTAAAGCATTGATTATAAAATTTAAATTAGAAACTGCATAATCCTATGTAATATATAGATTTATTACACTTTTTTATTAATTAATATATATGGACACAAACTTTAAGGGGGGGGGGGGTTGCATTTCCATTAAGGAGGGGATCTGAGCTAGGGAGAGGGGGTTCAGATGGGGGTCCCTGTTACCTTGGTGGAGGGGAACTAACCTGGGGAGAGGGAGGTTGGAGGGGTGGTGGGAAGGGGAGTTATGGGGTCGGGGTCTCCATTGGGGAACAAAGAGGACGGAGGAGGGGGTGGAAATGTGTTAAGGCCACACAGAGGAAGTGGGGGAGGGAAAGGAATTATGATTTTTTTAAAACATTCAACAGATGTTTAATTAAAACTATCTCTATTTTTTAAATAATAAAAATATAGTAGTGGTTTTATAAAACTGTTGCTGTATAATATTTTTTAAAACTAATTTAATTCATGGAGGTTACTATAACTACCATTAATAATCCATCTCTAAGCTGTGTTTTTTTAGTGAAGGAGGTACACATGTGGTTATCCGAAGCCTAACATTTGATGAATTCCTTGTTGGGTATCCTTGAAATAATATTTATATGATTATTATTATTCCACACTTTATGACACACTTTGATTACATGATCATATGAAAATGTTATGCTATGATGACCATGTTCTTTGATTCCTTTATGATTCATGTTTTATTAACTGCCATACCTTATGAAATTAATCATGATTATGATCTATGAATTACTGGGTTTGATTTTAAAATTTTAAGCTCATGTTCCCATATCATTATTCTCATGTTATTCTAAAAATGATCACTCATTAATATATCCTTTGTTTAAACTTACCGAGAATTTTATCACATCCATTTTTATGTTTTATTTTCCCCAAGATATGAAGAAATTTTTTATGTATGATATATCTAGTAAGGGCTTCAGTTGTGAAGAAAAAAGTGGGGGATGTCATAGATATTTTATGTTCCAGTTGTTTATGTATTCATGTTTCCAAATAAGCTAAAAATTTATGGTAATAGAATGGATCCTAATGATATGTAATGAATATTTTTATAATTATATATAATAATTATATATTCAATGTTTGGGTCACCTCAGTTGGAATCAGAATAGAGTTTAGTTATTTTTTGAAACCGGGGAGAGAAAAACATAATTCTAATCCTTAGAATAACCATATTTATAAGAGAACATGGTAAGTTATGGTAATGAATGTAGTGTGATTTTATTAAAAAATAAATACCAATACAGATACTAGAAATTGGATGAAATTTTTGGAAAAATGAACCTTTTGGTAATAACTATGAAAGGGGTGGATTAGGGTACTAAATTGATCATCCCTAGTTCATGATGATTTGACCTAAGACTACACACCTAGATATACACTCTTAGGGGATATTTTAGGGTTAATTAAAATTTTATTTATAAACTATTATGAAGGATTTATATAGATTATGGACCATGGATGACATAGGTTAAACCTAAGGCGTCGTAGATTTAAAATATTTTATCCTGATTTAGACATCCTTTATAAATGATTTTCTTTATTATATGATTTCTCCCTCTGATTATTATTGCACATGTTATGAGTTTTGGTTTTATTAAATTGATGAAATTAGGAGGAATCATGTTAACAATTAATGGGATGAATGATTAAATTATTTACCTCATAATAAAACAAATGATATAGGATATGTAATGTGAAAGATAATTATTATTCCTAACCAAATATTTTTATATATGATAAAAAACATGAACCAAGGTGAGTTTTCTATCACACATAATAAGATAAAAATAGTGTTTTATGAAATTTCTAGTGATAAATATAATTGAGAAAAGAAGATTTAATTTCCTCAATGTTTGAAATATGGGATGAAGCACTGAGGGGAATATCTCAAAGGATTATAAACATGTTTTATTTCTATAAAAAATGGTCATAAAGAATTAAATTGTTGAGTTTGAATGAATGGTACAAATAACTCAATTGATGGGGATAATGTATCAATTATGGTTGAATGTTTTACATATAGAATGTGTGAAAATTATTCAAATCGATGTCCTAGGGGAAAATATCAAGAATTGGATAAAAAAGTTGTATGAATAATGATTTTATTATTGATAATGAAGAGAATACGGATTACATATGAAATATATCAATTATTTTAACAATATTTATTATATTGAAAAGTTAGTGACATGATTAAAATGAGGTTGATGAATATTGAGACCTAGTTTATTTTTCATATCACCAGAAGAATGTAATAATAAATAAGATGATGAATCCCAATTAATTGTTCAATAAGGAAGCGGAACAATTTAAGTTTTTTATGTATGTTCCTGACTCAGATGCCACTTAGTGGTGCATCGATATGGTGGGCCATAAGGCCACAAGTGCACCTCCTGGTATAAAAGAGGCTGCTGTCTAGAATCAATGTCCTAGGGTGTGTTTGGGGTGACTATTCCCTCATAGATTAGAGTGGATCATATCAATATAAATTCATACAAAATAGGTAACAAAAAAACAAGTGGAATAGTAACCAACCATATTGAAAGTAGTAGTAATAAACAGGCATCCATGGAAATAATAAAATAAACCAAGCAATGTAAATGACCAAAAAGAAGATGAATAGTAATATATACAAAAATGATGATGTTTATGATAAAATTTAGATATTAAAAATGAGTACATGAGGATCAATGGATACATGAATATACCACATGCTAAGAAAAAAATACAAAAAGTACAAAAACATCCACAACTAGCATCACAAGTATAGGCTTGGTCTCTTTCTCTAGTGCACCAAAATAGGAATCAGAATCAAACATTAGAAGCTAGCCTATTTCCTTTATCTATACCTGAAACCATGAAGTCTTATTGGGTACCAAATGTGTCCCATAAAGTGTGTGAGATATACTCAATTGTCCACCACCAATGCTGTCTAGATCAATATATTAAATGAAAATAAAATGATAAATTTTATAATAAATTGTGAATGCAAGGAAATAAATAAATTTAATACATTAGGTTGGGTTCCACTTGGAGAACCAGTCCATCTCTACCTTCCTAGGCTTAAGCTGGATGTTTGTGATTTGAGGTAACCCACACAAGTGTGAAATTTAGTATGAGATTCTAACAGTAAGGTGTCAAATGATGGGTCATCCCTAAGTATGTGATTTGACTTAGCGGTCCTATTATAAACATTAAAATTTCCATATTATTTCTTTTTCATTTATCTGACATATTTATGTTTTATTAAGATTCACCCTATCTTATCCAAGTCCATCATAAGAAACCCTAAGTATCACTCTAGGGGCTCTGTATAAGTTAAATTCCATAGGAGGCCATCCAAGGAGACCCATGAATGAGATCCCAAGTTTCACTCTTAGCATGGTGTGAAAACATCATGAACTAACCTATGATCCCATCCCTGGTATCACACGTAGGGGTCCAATTCTCTCTCATGGAATGGTACAACCAACATGCCACCAAGCCCATCCACATGGTCTCTAATAGGGAACTAGTGTTACTCATCATGGGGTTAAAAGAAACTAATTCATGGAAATACTTTTCCAAGCATAACTAGTATCACCCCTAATGTATTGAAAAATTCATTAACAATTCATTCTATAGGGAATGCTGAGCATGTCCAAGGGGCCCTTAAGTCGATATCCCCTATATCACCCTTGTCACAAAGGTGAGGGCCTGGTTTGGTTATAAAAACAATACCATTTAGCAAAGAAAATAATTCATAACATAATTAACAAGTGGACTAAGGAATTAAAGTAGTCATCCCATTTATGAAATAAGGTTTCAAGGACTATTTCATGGACCATCATTCAAATCAATTCAATTTATTAGGTCAAGGAAGTTATTACAAGGGGATTCACACTACATGTGGTGTTTAACAATTTACTTAAAGTTTAAGGTATGCTATCAAGGACTATGCACATGCAAAGGGGTTTCTTAGATCATGGAGATAAACTTAATAGGTGATTTACCACTAACTAGGGTCACCATATGCATGAAGAACCATTTTTAATAATTTATTTAACATTTTGGAGGCATCATTGGAATGGTTCAGTACACAACATAATGGTGCAAGTTATTAAATGCATCAAAAATTGAGGAATGAATCTAGACTAGATACCTTAGGCGGGTAGAAGACAACTCATCCATTTTTGACCCTTGAATCAATATATAAAGGAAGATATTAGATAAATAATCAAAATACCTAAAATTAGTAAAAAAGAGGCCAAACTTAAATAATTCTACAGGGGAGGAGACAAATGATGAAAAGAAGCTAGGGGATTCGAGTGTTTACCAATGCGGATATGATGCTTCCAACAGAGAGAGATTTGGAGACCAAATTAGGGGGTTTTCTCAATCCCTAACTTAGGGAAAAGGAGGCTCATAGGAGGAAGAAGAGAAGTTCAAAAAACTAGAAAATGGAGAAAGAAAAGAGAGGTTTAAATTTTAAGTTCATTAAGGGAAATTTTGTAAATTCACCCATTTTTCTAGGTGAACACAGTTTGGCTACATGGTTGGCCAAACTGTGTTCCAACAGTGTGCCATACCACTACCCAAAAGAGGACCCCACATGATTTAAATGCACAATTTAGACAACCATGCACAACCTATGAAAAATCCTTTGTAAATTATATGAGACAAGTTTCATGGTAAAGAATGATTCTTTGAATAGTTTCAGAGAAACTGTGAAAATCCCTGATTCCCACTATCTCACACCATACGGTTATGGAAAACATGTGGGATGTGGTGCATGGTTTTTATTATCCACAAGTCCTTGTATACTCATCCAAACTTTGAGGCTTTAGGCATCATAAAATTCCTATACACCCCGACACCACTCCTTATCCATTAAATCTAAAATTTGGCATAAACTGAGAGGTTTTGAATAGTCACAAAGAAGTCTACACCTCCATGTAATGCTGGGTTGTTACAACATCCTCTCCTTAAGAAAACTCATCCCAAAGTTTCCCTTCTAAGTGTGGTGAAATTTTTTCTGAAGAAGGTTTTAGACACTGCACCCATACATTGACCTCCCACTCCCAGGTCTCATCCTGTAAACATCCAACTCCATCTCTATATCCTTAGGGTCCAATGAATGAGACAGGTCATGAAGATATTGACGAAGATATGATAAGTGGAAGACATCATGCATGGAATGATACCTCTAAGGTAACTGCAACTGATATGATACAAGACTGATTCCCTCTACCATCGTAGATGGCCTGACATAGTGAGGTGATAACTTGTCTTGTCTCCAAAATTGTATATGACCCAACCTGGATGAAACTCCCAGAATACCTAATCTCCCAGATCAAAATCCAAAGGTCTATGATGACGTCAGGTATAGGAATTATATCTGGACTGAGATATATCCATATGCTTCTAAATCAGTTAGACTTTCTTTATGGTCTCTTTAATGATATGATGACTCGGTAGAGATGTCTCACATTCCTATAACTAGAAAATTGGTAAAGGGTAGGACATACCATAAAGGGCCTCATATGGAGACATATAATTTTTTTCCTAAAAGACATTGCTATATGGAAACTCCACAATAGGTAAATGATTTTCCAATGAACCTATGAAATCTAGGACATATTCTCTAAGAATTTCCTCTGACACCTGTATCATCTGCTCAGAATACCTGTCTGTATGAGGGTGATATATCATACTCAAGATCACCTTTGAACCCAATGCCTTATTCAACCCTTTCTAGAACTGGGATGTAATCTAGGAATCTCAGTCTGATATGGTAGAATGTGGAACACCATGAAGATCACTGCCTCCCATATATAAATCATCCCAATCTCATCAACTATGAAGGTCTCTCGAATTGGTCATAAGTGTGCAACCATGGTTAACTTTTTGATGATCACCCATACTACATTGCTTCCTCATGGAGATCTTGGAAATCCCATCACAAAATCCATGGTTATGTCATTACATTTCCAATCAGGAATGGATATAGGCTGTAGAATTCTAGTAGGCTACTGGTGTTATGCCTTCACCTACTAATAGGTGGAACAAATCATGATGAACCAAGAAATATAACTCTTCATACCTACCCAAAAAAAACTGATGAGGGGTGTCTTAGTACATCTTGGTAATCCCAGGGTGAACTTCCCAAATAATGGCATGAGACTCCCACATAAAATCTTTCCATATATCTGAAGAAACCCATACATGGCCAATGAAAGAGTAGAATCTCATCCTCACAAAAAAGCCAAAAAAGATGTGGGTTCTCTCCCATGATGCTCTCCCTCAAGATTAGGCCCTAGAAATTAGATAGATACATCATCTTGATCCATAATAGTATGGATGATGTCACTATAAGAGCTACTAAAACAAGCTACCCACATAGTTCTTGAAACAAAAAGTGAATCTCAGAAAACATAACCATCAACTAAAACCCACTAATGGATTCCTAGATGGTATGTTTCCACGTCTTTCTGTTTACAACATCAGCTACAACATTTCCCTTACCAGGTGTATAAGAAATCTCAAAATCAAATGACTACAGGTATTTAACCCACCCTCACTGCCTGAGATTCATGTCTCATTGAGTGGATATGTATTTGAGACTCTTGTGATATGTGTAAATAATGAATAATTCAACAAATAAGTAGTGCCTCCAATAGCATAGTACATGAACCAAAACAGCTATCTCGATGTCATGCATAGGGTAGTTCCTCTAAAGAGATCTCAGTTGGTGGGACTCATATACTACAACCTGATTACCCTGCATCAGAATTGCACCCAACAAAATACTTGAAGCATCACAGTAAACAATATAGGCTCTTCTCAGCTATTGTAAAGTCAGGATCAGTGCTAAAGTCATCCCTCCTTTAAAATCCATAAAATCTATCTCACAAGCTTCATACTAGATGAATATCACACCCCTCTTAGTCACTCCTATAAAAGGTGCTACTAAATGGGATAAATCCAGATTTTGTCACCTATAATAGCCAACCAACCCCAAGAAACCACACATATCAAATTCATTCTTAGGATATTCTTAGGAAAGCATGGTTATCACCTTCTCTGGGTTAATATATAAGCCTACCTCTAAAATGATATGACTCAACAAGTAAACTTTTATAATATATAAGTGACATTTACTAAGATTCACATATAGATGGTGCTCTCTTAGTGTATTAATCAGGATATCAATATGGTTGGTGTGGTTGTTTCTAGCTTGAGAATATACTAAGATGACATCTATGAACACTACCACAACTGAATAAACGTATGGGTGTATAACGCGTTTCATCATATCCATAAATATTTTTAGTATGTTCGTATGGACAAACGACATAGAAAAATACTCCTACAATCCATTCATACTCTAAAACATGGTACATGGTATGTATGATGCTCTCACATGCACCTGATGATTTTCCAACCTCAAATTGATCTTAGAGAAAACTATTTATCCCCAGAGATAGTTGAAGAGTTAATCTTTCTGATGTAGTGTACACTATTTCTTCACCATACTCTAGTTCAATTGGTGGTAATCCATGCACAAATAGAGGGTTTCATCTTCCTTCTTGGTAAAAAAGAAGGGTGAACCCTGAGGTGAAGTGTTGTGCCAGAAAAACCTTTCACCTCTAGATCTTGCAGCTTATTCTTAAGTTCCTGAAGCTTTGTAGGTTCCATCATATAAGGAGGAATGGAAACTGGTTCCACAACTAGAATTAGATCTACTGGATAATCAACCCCTTTCTCAGTAGGTAAGCCAGAGAAATATTCAGCGAATACATGCCTAAAGAAATACACACTTAGAGGGAATTCCACGAGCTGTATTCCCTGCTCACTCATAATGATTCTTTCAATCTGAGCTGTCATTCTTCCTATCCCCCTATGATCATGTAAAACTTGACTCGACTAGTTATCACATTCACCTATATGGATACACGGTCTTCCCTCGTGTGACATAAAGGACACCTGTTAGTGATAAAAATCCACATGGTCTCGATAAGTTACATGCCTATCCTTGCCGAGAATGATGTCAAAGATGATCATCTATGATAGATAAGTTACATATGATTCAATACCTACCTATCTTAAGAGGTAATTCCTGGTACCAGCATATTTTCTTTTATCTAACCCTAAGAGGCGTGTCAAGAGTCATCACACTAATGAAGTATTCTATCACTAGGCCCAAAATCTCCATATTTTCAAAAAATACAAATGAGTGATATGAAACAGTATCAAAGAGGGAATAAACTAATGTAGAGACTACTAGAATAGTAACACTAACCATAGATGGACATGGACTCATCTCTTTAGAAGTAGGATACATTGTATATAAATGGATTGGATTAAGGCCCTGAGATTCCACATGACTAGTTTGAGAAGGTCCACTCTGCTGGTGACGAATATCTGAACCCTGAGTACATTGTCAAAAAACACTTCCTCATCTCAATTGTTTGGTAGAAGACCAACTACTAGATTGATTTGGTTTGACTAATCATGTACCATAGATCACCATTGGTATGAATCCCCTTTCACTGGGTACTGGAGGAAAAGATCAACCGAAATGAAGGAGGTGACCAATATTTCAACAAGAAAAACACTCGATTGGGTTCCATATACAGAAGGTATTTTTAGTGTCTAGCCTGCCACACTGATGTCACGTCACATAGCTATCAGTTCATGCCACCTGTCTAGTAATGCCATCACATGTACCCTCGAAACAACCTTTCCAACTGCTGGATAAAATACTTCCCTTCCTTGAAGCTGAACCACCTTAGATCACATGGTTGGACTCCCTCAGGTTCTACTTAGGGAAGAGGGCCTGGTTCACTATTTCAGAAATAGTGGTCATATTGAAAATGGTCACCTATGACCAGATGGTGTATGCATGCCCATAATCAAATCGTATCATAGTAGTCAAATCATCACCATTCAATTTCAGTGTAAAATTCCATATCATAGTGAAGAGAGATGAGTAATCCATCACTGAAATGTCACCTTGTTTGAGGTTCATGAAATTTTGGGTTTGGTCAGATTATATAATCTAAGGAAAGAAGAAGTAAAAAAAGACTATATAGAAATCTTCCCAGACCATACCCTGATGTTGAGAAGCCTGAGTAAGGATTCCTCCAATGCTTGGAAGATTCATACACCATATAGGTAGTGAGACCGAACCTATGCTTTAAATGAATATGAATATTCTAGAATATAGAAAACATGTATTATAGATAGGAATCAGTAGCATGAAGTATACCATCCCTCGAGAAGGTGGTAGGATGCTATTGTTGGAACTCATAGGTTAGCTCTACCATGGTAGAGGCAGGTCGAGGTGTACCCTGCATGGACTGGAAAAATGCAAGAAATTTATATGACAGGGTGCCTAATATAATAAATGAACTAATATTCCCTCATATGATCGAGATATTATAAATCAACCCATAATAATAATATTAATAGTAGAAATATCTCAAACAAGTACATCACCCAATAGTGAAATCTATGAAACTATAACAAATGCAAACAATAATAGCATTAACCCATCCCAGGTAATTTTCTTCTCACCTATATGTGGGTTAGCTACTCCCAGGAACATATTCATTTCAAAATTATAATATCCTAGTCTCCTATCTAATACCCAAATAGTAAGAAAAAAGGAAAAAAGATCATTTGATACCACTTTGTAACATCCCACCCTGAATTCCACTTAGCGTTTCCCTGAGATGGTGGGCCACAAGACATCAGGTGCACCTCCTTATACACTAAAGTCAGATGACTAGCAGTGAGGGCCTATGGTCTGTCCACAGGGTTACAATTCCCTCATAGATTATAATGGATCATAGAGAGATAAAAACATTCAAAATAGGTAATAACAGAAGTAGACACTAATACAACTAGACCAGTAACCTTCTATAGTAGAAGTAGTAGTAAAAACAGACAGATGAATAAATAATTAAATAAACCAAGAAAGATAAATGGCCAATAAAAAGATAAATAATAATTGACACAAAAATTATGATGGTAATGATGACATATAGATATAAAAAATGAGTTCATGGGGATCAAGGTATAGAGGAATATAACACATGCTATAAAAAAATATGAAAAGGAAAAAAACAAATACAACAAGCATCACAAGAATAGGCTTATTCCCATGCTCAAGTACACCAACCTAGGAATTAGAATAAAAAAGGAAGATGGATGCTTCCCTTTATCTATACCTACAACCATAAAGTCTGCTTGGGTACCAAAGGAGACCCAATTAGGGTGTCAGATTTACTCAGTAGGCCATAACCAATGGTGTCTATATCAATCCAGAACATGCATAAAAAATGTAAGAACCCAGTATTTCACTCAAGTATGGATCCTTTTTAAATTCGGTATAATTATTTATTTTGGAACAAATATGGATGCTTAATGAGTTCGTGAAGGTTTTGAGGGCATCTGAGGCTTATTCAGAGCTCGAAACCCAAGTCGATGGAGAAAATACCTCAGCCTCATGGTTAGTAGAAATCGTGTGACCTAGCCTACATGGTCTCTCTTAACCACGTGGGGATAGAAAGTGGGGTGAAAAAGGAAGAAATTTCCCCCAACCATGTGTCTGGGGATGCAAAATATTCCAAAAGCTATAAACTTTTTATAAGAGGTGTTTTTCATGGTTGGAACATCGTTTCTCTAACTGTGTGGCCTAACCGTGAAAATTTCCCATCCTTCCAGCCGATAGCGCATGGTTTTTGCATAGTTTGGGAAAATGTGTGGTGGAACTACGTGACCCAAGTTATTGATTAAAATGACCAAATCACCCTTAATGAAATGTTTTAACTCTTCCTTCCTATCATTTCATCTCTAGATGACAACAAGAGCTCCATTATCCCTATTTGAGGTCATCTGAATCCCTTTAATGGTATTTGATATTGAATCACCATCCAAACTACGATTTGATCCCCGTTTTTCATGTTGGATGCACATCGATAAGTTCTAAATTTATTTTTATCTATTCTTAGTTCTTCTTTATATCAACAAAACTTTTTAGATGCAGGCTCATATGCCCTATTTTTAGGTCGTCAGTCTATTATTGAGATCTATTCTAGTGCAAGATAAACTAGAGGATGATAATAGATGAGGAGAGTCATACGATTATGAGGTTGGTGGTCTGTCACTCATACCTTAGGTTTTTTTTCATTTTATAAATTTCCATAGTTTTGCGGGCCCTGATTTCATTGGGAATGACCTATTGAATTCACTCAACTTGTTTATAGTCATTAGAAACACCTTCTAAGACCCTTTTTAATTATTTTATACATCATTTGAGGTTATGACATCAATATTTACCGCCCCAAGTAGGGTGTTCCATAATATTACTTTTATTAACTTGTTAATCCTATTTCCCACACTGTTTTGATGATATGTTACTTGAACATGATAAAGGTAAGTGTTTACATTAAATTAATGAGTTATAAATGGTTATACATGCATATATGACTTGACCATTCTAAGGTAAGTGTTCTAATTAACTAAATGAAACTTTAAGTGGTTATTGGAAATCCTATTATTGATATTAGTTGTCCTAGTTTATTATAAATGAATTCCACATGGTTGCACATCCTTAGGCTTCCTTTTCATGATAATTAATGGTAAAGGAGTGAACCAAGTAAATGAAATTTTATTAATGTACTAAATGGTTTTGTGCCCTATCAGCCTCTTCACAACAATGATAGGCAATGACTTGAACCAAATGACTTATTAAATGGCATGATTATTACATGGAACAAACTATTAAATGATTAAAGTTTACAGTGACTATTGAATATAGACTTGATCATTATTATATGAGTGGTTATACTCAAGATATCCTTGGATTCCTGAGGGAATGAATTGAGCACTCATGGACTCTATTCTGATTCAAGGATGAAGGTTTCCAAGGGTGAGACCCACTTTGAAACTCGATCATTTTCTACTATTGGATGCCCGATATGACACCATAAGATCTATAAATTATCATTATAGGATTACTTGGATAAAATACTTGGATCCTTAATGTTTTCTACATATATGAGGCACCATGGATACACCTATTGGGCCCAATCACTGATTATACCATTTTACCTTGGATGATATCCTTATACTCTAAAGGAGTTACATTATTGTGGAATGCCTTGGGTGTTTCCCCTTGGATTACACTCCTAACTATTATAGTCCAGATACAATTTAGATACAATTTATTACCTAAGTTGTCTCGAACCTTTAGGTCATTGATGTCTTGGTTATTACCTTGGATCCTCTTCATTATCATCATCATCAAGGGTTACATGGTTATTATCTTGGATCCTATGTTATCATAATTTTTATGGGATGCCTTTTTATCTCATGGATCCTTTATTATTATTATTGTTATCATGATGTCAGTGATGATTATATCTCATTTGAATTGCTATATAAACTGGTATATAATTATTAAATGAAAATATTACATGTTTAGACACCAATTGAGACAGAAGCAGGTTTCTGGGTATTTACATTACTTTACTGCTTTACTTTTAGTAATGCATGCCTGCACACTATTTCAGTTTATTTTACATAGACTGGATGTTATAGACTCTATTGGTAGAGGCCTAATGAGATTTATGTCACCTCCTATCTAATCTGCCATTGGTATGGTAGTATATTACATGTATGCAATTGTTGACAAAGGGAAGCATCCTGCGTTGGATACCTGATATTCCGTACTTGCTTAGGATAGATCATGGTAGAAGATGACTGAGCTGGAGCTCGGGAAGAATAGATAATTTTTGGATAATTTTTGGATAATTTTTTTATAGAATGTATTTTATACTACCTTATAAACATGTTTTCCTTCTTTATAGATACATGACATACATTATCATCAGCTTTTGAGTATTATTACCAATTGTTCTCTTATTCATTATTCTTGTATGCTTTTTCTGTGCCATTTATTTATACTATTTTCACTATTTACCTATTATTCCATTTATCTGATATGATATAATTTCGTAATTAGGGAATATTCTCCCAATGGACACACCATAGACCCTCTCTACTAATCAGCAACCTATGGAATTCAAAGACATGTGCTTGAGGCCATGTGTCCCATTGGGTTTGGGGTACCTTTGAGTGGAATCTGGGTTAGAGATATAAAAATATTGTGTCAAAGGGGATAATTTATTATTTTAGTATTTAGATACATTAGATAGAAGATTAGGAACCCTTTAAAATTGGTTACAAGTCATGATTGGGTGTAGCTAACCCATGTTTTGGATAAATTCTGAGTTTCCTAAATAATAATTGTTTTTCCTATTTTGACTATTGGAGTTGATATCCTTTCACCATTTGGTGACATAGATACTATGTGGTGGTTATTATTATTATTATGATTTTAGATATTTTCATTTCATCCTTGGCCAGATGATATTAGGGAAAGTATCATCAATCGTGCATCATCATAGGAACCTATAATTCACATGCCATGCATATTCCATTCCATATAGGTTCATTCCACTACTTCCATTTTTTAGTATTTATTTGATTGTTGAGTAATGATATGGAAGTTATATTATGACTATGCACTTATATAGATGTGATTGAGTGTTTTCTAGTTTCAATTGATGAGAATTATGGGCCCTCATGTGTTGGAATGTGTAGTTTACCAAGTCAATCTATTAAACATAACACATTACATTCTAAACCTGGATGAATATGGGGTTAAATTGAGATCAAATGGGAATCATATTTAGTGATAAATTGTATAGTCCTTGATTCATTGGGAATGAAAATATATTTTAATCAGATTTTGGTATAAGTTTTTAAGAAAATGAAACTTAAAAATGTGAATATAGACTTATAAAAGGGAGTTGTTTTCATTAAATAAAGAGGAAAAGTACTGTTGAATTTTCACCATCTGGAAACCTTATAATTAAATAATAACTCTTACCAATACATAGACTTATGTGTGGGTATTTTTGGTATTATACTATGGGTAGTGATCCCTTTCCTTTCATTTAGCTTCCTCTATTGCTATATATCTTCTTAAATCTTGTTTTGAGGTCTTTGATTGGAATTTGTAGACTAATTCCACCATGAAGTCCTCGTGTCATACACCAAGGGGGTGGTGATGACCATGCTCTAGACATTGTGGGCCTTGAGCTGCTAGTGTTACTACCATGAGTGAAACTTGAGGAACCTCATATTGTAACTGATCTAGGAACTGATGCTCAGCTTCATGAGAGTATCCAACATCTAATGTAGTCCATGTAAGGTGTTCCACAATTTGTAATTATGATGGCTGATCTAATTCATGGGTTTTAGCAGAAACATCATCCCACCTTTTTAGGGGATGGAGGTTCACATGCTACTTGGTCTTTGATGGAATCCATGCTAAATATATTTGAGTATCTAGATATGCTTCTAGAGTAGAGGGTTAATCATGATACCTATATCCTATTTGATTCGACCAAGTGTGGAGGGAAGTTATTACCTAGGGTTTTTATCACCAGGGAGGGGAACTATGTTAGCCAGAGAGTTCAGACATCTAGAGAGGGGCACTATGTTAGCCATGGAGTATTTAGTTCATTTTACTAAATTTCAGCACTTTTCACAACTTCTAGATGGTGATGAGATTTCACATGGTAGAAACTTTGAGTATGGGATCTAGTATGACATCCGTACTTAGGTGAATTTTTTTCACCAACCTAATTTCTATGATATTATCAATAAGTATATCAACAATGAGAAAAACATGAGGGAAGGAGATATTACCAGGCATAGAGTACTAGTGCAAAGAAAGACCATTAGTTTTTTTAGTAATAGGAAAAGTTCCCTTGAGGTTTCTCATCATGGCAGTGGCAGTCAGAGTACCCATAGTAGTAACTCTGTGTCATTCCATCAGGTTGGACGACTGGGGAATCTAAAGCCTTAGTGTGATAGAGACCCTCTAGAGTTCCTAGGTTGTGGACATATGGGGAATATTTAGATATTATATCAGACCTTTCCATCCGATTCTAATAGAAGAGGCTCCACAACAACTCCATTTTCAGGGGCATGATATTTTATGCCATTTCGGGTAGGGATTTTGGGGTATCATCAGAAGGACTGGCCAAGGGGGTGGTCATGGACATGGTATCCAGACTCCTAATCAACATAAAAAATGATGGAGCAGTCATACATAGGATTTTCTATCTATAGAATAAGGTCGTGGACCAGGTCTGTTTCATGCTTTACATTCTATACCCGAGGTTCAGAGTGCAATACCATCTACAATGTAAGGTACTATTCTAGTGTCCTCCACTATAGTTTCTACTTTATTTGATATAGGTTCTTCACAATCCTTAATCTTCTTATCTATTATGTAATTTTTCGAACTATAAATATGATATTATTATGATGTGATGAATTTGGACACACTATTGGGAGTAGGGTTAGAGGGAATACACCAGTGCAAGGGCTGCCACCTTGGTATAAGAAATTATGCTTTCTTGTGGGACCTCTTCATTCTCAAGATGGAATTCCTCAATGTCATTATTGGGTTGGATTTTTAGGTCCTTTATCACAACTTTTTAGAGTTCTACCTCTAAAAGGTATCATTTACATCATAATAGGGAAGTAGTTATCTGAAAAATGGTGAGATGGATATCTATAATGATAGAGATGGACTAGAGAATCATGGTATAGGTGGAGTGACCACTTATATTTTTAATCTCTTCATGGAGGATTAGCGTTTACATTACACTAAATTCCCTTCAGTAGTAGATCGTTTCAAGGACATATTTCCTGATGATTGTTTCGAGCTAACCTCCTAAGAGAGAGATAAAGTTTATGATTGATCTTGTTCTAGGAGTATCTCCAGTACCCATTCCTTTATACAAGATAGAACCTACATAGATATAGGAACTCAAGAGACTATCCAATACCTAGAGGAAAAAGGTTTTATAAGACTCAGTACTTCTTCTTGGGGTTCACCCTTAATTTTCACAAATAATTCTGACGGGACACTTTTTTTATGATTGTATTACAGATGGTTGAACCAACTTATGGTTAAGAATTGTTACCCATCACCTCAAATAGACTATCTCTTTGAATAGCTTTGATGTGCATGGGTCTTTTCTAAAATCAACGTGAGATTGGGCTATCATCAAGTGTGAGTTAGTCCATAAGAAATACCTCATACAAATTTCCATATCAGGTATGGTCTATATGAGTATATCGTTATGCAGTTCAGTCTTACAAATATGCCTTCCATTTTCATGGATTTGATGAATATGGTGTTCCACCCCTATCTAGATTATTTTGTCATAGTATTTTTGGATGAAATCTTGGTGTATTATTACACTCATAGAGACCATTATAAGAACCTTGAAGTCATTATAAGTACACTAATAGAGCACTATATTTATGCTAATATTTCTAAGAGCCACTTCTGGAAAAAAAATTCACTTCTCGGGTCATATTATCTCAGAATTAGGAGTATCTATTGACCTAAAAAAGGTGAGTTCTATTGTTACCTAGAAGAATCCCAATAATTTATATATATATGGATTTTATTGGGACTACATGGATATTACATACATTTCATATCATACTTCTCATTCATTTTCTCACCTCTAAATTTTCTTAGAAAGAAGGGTGTTATGTTCATATGGTCATTAGAGTGTGAAAAATCAATTCACAGGTAAAAAAGAAGGCTTATTTTGGTACCTATTATGATTCTTCAAGATCCTTGTAGAGGATATAAATTATTCTATGATGAATTAAACATAGGTATAGGAGCATTTTTTATGTAGGAGGATAGATTCCTTTGCATACAGATCTTAACAGCTGAGGCCTCATGAGATAAATTACCAGACTCATGACCTTGAGCTACTAGCAGTTGCCCATGCCTTATGTTGTTGGAGACATTATATGATGGATGAGTGATTTTCGGTGTATACGGACAACAAGATCCTAAATTATAACTTTAAATAGCGTGTCATGAATCCCAGACATCTAAGATGGGTCAAATTTGTCCATTCCTTCAATTTTGAGCTTTCCTATATGCCTAGAAAAAGAAATGCATTAGCTAATGGGATGATTTGGAAAACTCAAGTAGTGGTCATATGATAAGAAAATGATGAATGAAAATTGATGGATCACTTTTTCCATGTTTCATATGAAGTTTCAGGATATTCATGAGCAGTATTATCTTTCAGCCAAGATAGTTACCTCTTTAATACTTGAGAAGGTAAAGAGGAGGATGTTTTCAGTGAGAGTGTTTCAGGAGATGAAATTCCACTAGATTGGTCTGTGAAAAGGTATGGAATCCTATATATTGATGGAAATGTCTGGGTTCATACATATATGAGAGAGGAACTAATGCGAGAGTCCCACGCTTCTTAGTGTGTAGTTCATTCTTTAATTTACAAGACATATTGATATATGTGACTCTAATATTAGTGTCCTGGAATTAAATGTCATATAGAAATATTTTTCACTAGGTGTTCCACCTATCAAAAGGTGAAGGAGGATTACTAGAGACATGATGGATTGTTACAACCACTTCCAAACCTTAAATGGAAATAGTAAGATATTTCCATGGAATTTGTTGTTGGGTTTCTAAGGTCTCCTTGAGGTAGCGATGTAGTTTGGGTTATCATTAGAATACTGAAGAAAGTATCCCACTTACTTCCCACCCAGAAGAATTTCTCAATTGATGAGTTGGAAAGATTGTATGTATATGAGATCATCCAATTACATGGGTTCCCTTGTATTATTATTTCAGATAAGGACACTCATTTCACATCATGTTTATGACAGGGGTTGAAAAAATATATGGGTACACAAGTGCTTTTGAGCATAAATTTTCACACTTAGACTGATGGAAAATCAGAACAGATTGGTGTTAGAGGACTTTCTCCAAGAATGAATCCTTGATTTCAGTAGTTCTTGGGACAACCATAACCCTATCTTATACTTTTCCAATAATAATATATTTCAAGAAAAATTTCATGTGGATTGTTTTGAGGCCTTGTAAGGTAGGCCTTGGCATTCACCTTGTGCTGGATAGAGACTAGTGAGACGACACTTCTATGTCTAGATATCGTGAAAGAGACCTCAAAGTTTGTTCAGTTGACCAGGAATTGTTTTTCTACCGCCCAGTCTATATAGAAAACATATACCGATTGTCATCAATGACCTCTAGAGTTCGAGGTTAGGGATCATGTTTTTATGTTGGTATCACCCATGTTTGGTAATAGATGGATACATAGGAAAGGGAAGATGTCACCTCATTATGTAGGTTCATTTGAGATCTTAGAGAGAGTCAAATCAGTAGCCTACCCATTGCCACTATTGTATAAGTACCATGGAATGAAATATGTATTCCATAATTTATAGCCTCACTGGTATCATGCCGACCCATCTCAATATTCCGATCCTTATAAAGTTGAGTTAGATTCCAATGATATATTTGAGGAGTATCTTATACTCATCATTGACCAAAAAATGAATATTGTTCAAGGCCAGTCTATCCCTTAAGTATGGGTGTTATAGAAATATGACCTTGTAGAAGATGGGTCTTGGGAGTGGGAGGTTGATGTACATTCCACGTGGCTAGAGTTCTTCCCATACATTGTTCCACCGCTCTTCGAAGGTGAACTTGGGGAAGAGTTCCTTTAAGGGAGGAAGAATGTAAGAACCCAATTTTCACTTAGGTATGGATATTTTAAAATTTGTTCTAATTATTATTATTTTGTATAAAATAGGAATTCCTAATGAGTTAACGAAGGTTTTTGGGGGGTTTTTGGGAATTTTTCAGAGCTTCTGGTGTAGAAACTCACTAGCCCACACAGTTAATAGTAACCATGTAACTCAGTCCACATGGTTAGTAGAAAGTATGAGACTCTTCCTACACGTTATCTCCTAACCATATGGGGAAGGATAGTGGGGTGAATAAGGGTGCACAGTTTTCCCTAACCATATTCTAGGGGCTGCACGACTGTGCAAAAATTGTATACATTTTAGCAGTGGTGTTTTTCATGATCAGTGTATGGTTTCTCAAACCATGTGGCCTAACCATTGGAGGTGATCCTACTTCTAGTATATGGAACATTATTGGAACATAGTTTAGACAAATATACGACCAAATCACGTGACCTATGTTT
The DNA here is from genome assembly GCA_963277665.1 of Viscum album. Taxonomy (NCBI): domain Eukaryota; kingdom Viridiplantae; phylum Streptophyta; class Magnoliopsida; order Santalales; family Viscaceae; genus Viscum; species Viscum album. Next base: position 1,778,732,177 of record OY728151.1, on the reverse strand, counting down.
TTGGGTAAAATGACCAAATCTCCCTCAATGAAATTTTCTAACTCTTATTTCCTCTCAATTTCACTCTAGTGGACAATAAGGGATCCATTCTACCTATTTGATATCCTCTTAATCCCTTCAATATTATTTTATCCCAACTCACCATTAAAACATTGATTCTATCCCCATTCGTCATGTTTGATGCACATCAGCAAGTTCTCAATTATTTTTTATTCATCCATCATTATTCTTTTTATCGACAACATTTTTTAGATGAAAGATCGTATGCCCTATTCTTAGTAAAATAGACTATTATTCAGATATCATTTGATCAATTTCAAAATAGAGGCTGAAAATGGATGAGGATATTCATAAGAGTATGAGGTAGGTGGTCTATAACTTATCTCTTTGGTTTTCATCATTTTATAAATTTCTATAGCTGTGCGCGCACCGTTTTCATCAGCCATGGCCTATTAAATTCATTTTACTGGCTTATAGACATTAAAATAATGTTCTCAGATCCCTGTTAAATATTTTATCCATCATTGTAGGTTATGACCTGAAATTTTACATACCCAAGCAGGGTTTCACCACAATATTTATTTTAGTATCTTTTTAAGCTTATTTGCACCACCATTCAAGTGAGTTGTGACTTGACCATGATATAGGTAAGTGTTTAGATTAAATGAATGAGTTTCAAATGGTCAGACATGTATATATCACTTGACCCTTCTAAGGTATGGGTTTTAATTAATTAAATGAACATTTAAATGGTTATTAGATAGTATATTATTGATATCACTTAGCATAGTTTATTATAAATGTATTCCATAAGGTTGCACATCCATAGGCTACCTTTTCATGATAATGAAAGGTAAATGTGTGAACCAAGTAAATGAAATGTTTTTAATGAACTAAATTGTTGCATGCCCTATCATCCTTGTCACACTAGTGAAAGGAAATGAATTGAACCAAACAACTTATTAAATGGAATGATTATTACATGGCCTAACTTATTAAATGAATCAAGTATATGGTGCCTATTTAATATAGACCTACTCATTATTATAGGAGTGTTCAGACTTTATTTATACTAAGATTCCCTAGGGAATTACTTAAGAACTCGTGGATGCCATTCCAATTCAAGGATACCAGTTTCCAAGGGTGAGACCCACTTTAGAACTTGATCTTTTTCTACTAGTGGATGCTCGATATGACATCATAGGATCCATACATTATCATTTGAGGATTCCTTGGATACAATCCTCAGATCCAGTGTGATATCTACAGACATGAGGTTCCATGGATACACCCACTAGGCCCTAATCACTGCTAATTTGCTTTACCTTGGATGAGATCCTTTAACTTAGATAGATTTACATTGTTGTGGAATTCCATGGGAGTTTCCCCTTGGATTACCATCTTACCCATTATAGACAGCATAAAATTTATTACTTGAGTTGGATCGACCCTTGAGTCTTGGATTCCCTGGTTATTACCTTGTATCCTCTTCCTTATTAACATCCTCAAGGATGAATTAGTTATTACCTTGGATCCTTTATTATCATAATTACTATTGGATGACTTATTATATCATGGATCCTTCGTTATCATTAACTTGATGTCAGTACTGGTTATATCTCACATGAAATACTATATAAACTAGGATATAATTATTAAATTAAATGATTACATGTTCAAACACTAGATGAGGCTAAAGTAGGTACTTGGGTATTTACATTAATATTACACTTTACTTTTATATATGTATGTCTGCACACTATTTCAGTTTATATTATATAGACATGATTTTATATATGATGTTGGTGGTGTCATATTGAGATTTATCTCACACCCTATTCAGGCCGCAATTGGCATCCCAAAATATTTCAAGTATGTAGGTGATTACAAAGGGATGCATCCCACATTGGACACCTAATATTGATTTCTTGATTAGGATGGATATTGGTAGCAGATGAATGAGCTGGATACCTGGATGCTTGGGAAATTTTTGTATTCTTTTTTCTTTATTCAAATAACATATATTTCCTACTTCCTTATCAACATTTCTTTCGGGTTTATAGATACATGAAATACATTATCATCATCTTTTGGGTATTACTACTAGTTTTTATATTATTCATTATTCTTGTCTGATTCTAATGTTCCATATATTTATATTGTTTCCTCTATTTACTAGATATTAAATTTATCTATTGTTCTATACTCTAGTAATGGGGGAATATTCTCTCCCACATACATACCGTAGGACCCTTGCTTCTAGTTAGCAACCTATGGGGCTCGAGGATATGCACTTCAGTCCAAGTGTCCCAATGGGCTCAAAGAACATTTTAGTGGCACTAGAGTTTGGGAAATCACATAAAATGAGAAGTGTGACAATAACTAATGAATGAAATGCAATAAATTAATGTAATAAATTGAACTAGGTTCTAGTTTGTGCACCCATCCAACTCTACCTAGTTCGGCCTAAGCTGAAGGTATATGGTCTGAGGTAACCTATACAAGCGTGAAATATTGCAAGGGATGATAAATTTAAGGTGTCAAAGGATGGACCATCCCCAAACATGTGATCTAGATTGGTGGTCATTTCCTAAGAATTTTAATTTCCATACTATTTATTTTTAAATTATTTTACATATTTATGATTTATTAAGAGGAACCATAAGCCCATATAAGGTGATCAGAAAGAACCTTGAGTATCTCTATTGGGGATATGTATATGTTCAATTCCGTAGGAGTCCGTCTAAGAGGACCCATGAATTCGATCAAAAGTTTTACTCTAGGAATGGTGTGAAAAAATCATGAACTAAACTTTGATTCCAACCCTCGTATCTCATGTAGGGGGTCCCAGTCTCTCTCGTGGCCCGGTATAACCAACACAACACCAAGACCATCCATGGGGTCTCCCCTAGGGAAATGGTTTAACTAGTCTGGAGGTGAAAAGAAACAAACACATGACGATCCCATCTTAGACATAGCTGTTATTTTACCCAGATTATTGAAAAATTATTTAACAGTTATATTTATAATGCATGAAGAGCCCTTATAAGGGTTCTTGAAGTTAAAACCCCTTGTATCACCCTCATCACTTCGTTGGGAGTATATTATTTTGTTAACAAAACCATACCATTTAGAAAAACAAATCATTCATAAAAAAATTACCAAGATGGACATGGCATTAAGTAGGCATCCCATTTATGGAATAAGGTGTAGGGTCCTATATCATGTCCCATCATTCAAATAAAATCAATATATTAGTTTAAGGAACTTATTATGAGAGGTGTTTAATAGTAACCAAGAAGTTTTTACCTCCCCATAATGCCAAAATATTATAGTTTATATACTAGGATTTGAGAATTATGTTGTAGAAATGTTTTATCAATGCTGTTATGGTTATAAGAATCATGATACATATGAGGACTACTTTTTAATAGTTTTTCTTTAAGTATTTTCAAGAATATGATGAATAATACCAATAACTTTGAAAAGTGATTTATTGATAAGGTGATATTTTTATAAAACACATGATTGAGATATAAATAACCCTTAATATGTGCCTGATGTTAAGATAATAATATTTAGTTGGGATAAAGATATGATCTACATTGAAAAATTAATTTGGACAGTATTGATGACCTTGAAATTGATTAGAGATTTAACAAAAAAGTGATTTATGTTATCTTTGATGAACTTTATTGCATATTTGGATTTATGGAACATATTTGATTATCTTTGATTTCATTTTAGGAATAAGTATAGTGTAGTATTTTAAAAAAATATATGATCTCGTTGAGGTTTTATGTTGATTCAGGTCATTAGAATGTTTTCATAGAATATATGATCATGGTATTCATGTATTTGGTTGTGACATTAAAAGAGGCTTTATAATGTTTGGGATAAAAGTAAAGCTTTATTGGAAATATTGTGACCTTATTTTTCTATTTTTTCAGCATTGAATACCGGTTAAGTACGATTTGAGGAGTTTTATGAATTTATTTAGGACCCTAGAAAACTGTAAGAGGGGGGTGAGGGTGAATTCATGTGTCGACTTTTTATTTTAAAGTGACAGATCATGTTCCCATATTGGTAGGAACCTTTTAAACCTATATAATGGAACTGTTCAACAATCAAACGTTAATGTGAAGAGTGAAAACATAAAAATTTTACTTGATTCACCACTAAGGTCTAGTATAAGGAGCATATAATGGAATTGTGTTGGTCATACCTAAATCCACTAATCTTCAGTTCTTGTGGAATACAGAAGTTCAGACACAGTCACTCTTTTCCAGAAACACTTCATTTAAATGATTTTAGGGATAGAAAAACTGACTCCCTTAGAACACTCCCATCAAATCCCCCTAGATCACGACATTGAGTAAAGTATTACTAAGTTTAATGACTTGAAGGTGGCTTCAGTAGATTGACATTTAATTATTTTTCCATGATAAGAATGAGATTCTACTTGCACCATAGTTTGGAGTTGATGCACTTGAAAGAACTGTTCACTTAAAACAGATGTTCAACACTACTATTTGTGAAGCTTGTAGCCTTCACAAAACCCCCATTATGTTTCAATGAAATTGTAACTTTCAAAACCACACACTTTTAGGAAGCTAACTACCTTCAAAAAGAAAACTCCCTTTGTAGAACACTATGTTATCACATAATACTCAGTCATAAAAAAATCCTTTTTCTAAGACACATAAGAATTGGTCAAGAATAAGAAATTATTTTCACGATTCTATAACTCACAAGGAAATTCATATTCACGAATCTATAAATTTTTTTGGAATTTATAATGATTCAACCTTTTCTAAAATTCTTTTTTTATCAAATTAAGTGGTGGTAGCTACCTATGTATATGCTTATCCTTTCCCAAAGATCCCAAGATCCCATTGGATTTTTTGTGAAGCTCTAAAATCCCATTCATGAAGCTTCTTAATTTTAAAATATCTAGTGAAATTTTACGCATTTAGGAAGCTTCTCATTGCCGCGTAGATTTACCGTTATCCAATTACATATTCACAATTATTGATCACGATGCCCTAAATATTTGAAAATAACAACCTTTGTGAATCATAGACTTCGTGAAACTCATGAATTTACCATATTTGAGAAGATTAAATCCCAAAAAACTAACTTTAATGAAGCTTTCCGCTTCATTCTTATTTTGATCCAAAAAATTTGGCAAGCACAAGGAAAAGACTCCACATTCAAAACTATATCCATATTGTAATATAAGATCACATGACTTGAAAAATCCGTAATAAATCTAGTGTGTATTAAAAAAAAAACAAAAACATGACTTTGTTTCCAGCTTTCAGCTATGATAGGCCTTAGTTTGAATAATTTCCCCATTTGGGTTTGTTGGATATCAGTTAGGTAAATCCAATTAAGAACCATCCTCAACCAAAAACCTGAATGGATAAAAAAAAATCATCTAACACTCTAAGTCCATGTGATCAATGATAGATTTAGAATATAATAGGGGAATAATGAATAGGGTTCTCATGATTTTTAATTTTTAAAGATGTCCAATCTAAGCTCTGAGAAAAAATAATTGTTTCTTCATAACATCTAATTATCATCATATCACAAAATCATTGTATTGTTTGTCAAAATATTACAACCATTAAACCTTTATAAAATTGAATTTATTCATTATGAACCTTTAAAACTAATCCTAAAGAACCTGTATTTGTACTTGTATAGATCAAAATGGTCTCCCCCTAGATCGTATCTCCCCCATAAACCTGTACCACTTTCAAAAACATATTAAAACAGTTAACACAAAATGGGGAGTGGGAACCATACATAACCTCATCATGCACTGAGAGTTTGTTTAAAACATAGGTTTAACTGATGTTTCTCAAATATATGTGATACCAATAGATTAGTCAAGATTTTATCCAATTTTTCATCAGATAAATATTCTCTATTTTAATCACACCATGTTCAACTTTTTCTGTAATGAAGTGATATATATTATAAATATGTTTGGTACAAGAGTGATGAACTAGATTATTTATAAGATAAATAATACTCTTGTTGTGATATTGAATCACCATAATTTTTTTAAACTCAACACCAATATCAGTCATTTGTTTCTATGTCCACAATAGTTGAGTTCATGCCTTCGTATAAGAGATATATTGTGCTTCTAACGTTCTGAGTTAAGTGATTTCTTATTTGTTTCTCAACCATCCCACACATTTGTTTCCAATAAAAAATGGACCTCCAATTTTGGAATTTATATCCAGAACGTCTCCAAGACCTTCAACATACAAAAGTGATATTAATTCATTATCTCTTCCTACTACAATGTATAAGTCAACATTAAGAGTACCTTGAATTTGACTCATGATTCTTTTAACTGCTTCCAAATTCTCTTCCTTCATATTAATTTGAAAGTGGTCCACTAATAATGTTGAAATGATGATATCTATCCATGTTTCAATCAAGAATAATAAGCATCCAATCATTCTCCTGTACAGTGTGGGATTCATATATATCCCATCATCCTGCTTTCCAAGTTTTTTCAAAACCGCAATTGCATTCAACATCAGTTTGGAGTATTTATTTTTGAATTTATTCAGAATATATATTGCATATTTTACCTTAGAAATGAAGGTTCAATCCTTATTTTGAATCACTTGTATCCCTAATAAGTATGTGTGTTCACCAATGGTAGATATTTCAAATTCTGTTTTCATGTGATTATAAAATTATTCCACTGATCCCAACTTTCTTCTACCAAAAATAATGTCATCCACATACACAAGCACAATAAATTGATCTTTATGAGAATTATTCACATAGATATTTTAGTCAATAACTCCTCTTTTATACTGAAGCTTCTTGTTATAATAATTGATTTAAGAATTCCATTCTCATGGTTCCTACTTCAAAACATAGAGTCCCTTTTTTAATATGAAAACCTTAGTCTCATTTTTCTAATCAGAAGTCTAATTGGTTGTTAATGTGGACTTCATATTCAAGAAAACAATTTAATAATTCTATTTTAACATCTATATAATAAACTATATACTCTCTTTGAGTGTCCATAGAAAAGAAAAGCTTGATCGACTCTAGTATAGCTACTAAAACAAAAATTTATTCGATATAAATGCCTTTAATCTGTACATAGACTTTACAAACTAATAATGCCTTATTTCTGATCACATTTATATTCTCATCAAACTTATTTTTTAAAAATACACTTTATTCGAATCATATTATGTTTTTTAGGTCTCCTAATAAGATCCCACGTCTGTTTTTTATCAATCAAATCCAGTTCTTCATTCATGGTCATAAACCATGATGCATAGTTCACTTCTTCTTCAAATGAGGTTGGTTACACAATTGATAATAATGTTTAATGTGATTAATTACTCATTCTCATTGTCAATGTAGGTGTTGTACAATCCCCAATGATGTTATATTGATCAATTTATACTCTTCTATTTCTCCTGTGAGATTCTGATGAAGTTTCTTTAATAATGGTTTCATATTTTTATTCTTTGTCTAATTCAACATCATTTTGTGATCCCTAAATTTTTTTAAATCCTTCCTTTATTTCTGAATTTGAATCTTTCTCTTTTACACTTTATTCTTCATATTTAATCATATCAACATATGATCTTATTGAATTATTTATTGGTTTATGCTCAATGATCTTAACAACACTTATTTCGAAAAATATTTATTATATTATTATTGTAATATTTGTGGGATTTACTCTTCATTGAATATACATGGAATACTCACTCATCAAAATCATCACCATACTTTTCTTGAATTCCATCTCTGCTTCTGATTAGGAGTTTACTTCCAAAAACCTGAAAATACTTCCTAGAGGGAATACTTATATACCATATCTCATATAGTATCTTGGTTTCTCCCATAAAAATCTATGTATGATTTTGGGTATACACTACTACTTGAGAAACGTATTTCCAGTTGTGATGAGAAACAAAAATCCAAATTAGAATAGTTCTAGCCATATTGTTCACTTGTCAACTTTTGGGTTCAACAAACCCATTGTTTCAGGGGGGGGGGGGTTCTCACTATATTCACCACATGTTTTATCCTTTTTTGAGATAATTTTCAAATTAAATGGATGTATATTGTCCTCTATTGGAATATCATAGAATCTTGATTGTGAGGTTGGTTTCATTCTTAGCTACTTGATGATAAGTCTTCATGAAATCAGGCACTTTTCATTTCATATGTATAATAATTACACAATCTATTCTACTAAAATCATCAATAAAAGAATGAAGTACCTCTCTCTACATGTGGAAACAATATTTATTGGTTCACATATGTCTGTGTGAAAATATCATGCAGATTTGATTCCCTTTTTTTCTTCGGTAGATATGAACTCCCAAACATATTTCCTCACATGAAATAATCACATATATTTTATTATTTACACTTAATATAGGGAATATAGATGACTATATTTAGCTTAGATATATGTTCCATGCACTTTTGATTATTGTGACCCAAAATCTGGTGCAACAAGTTGTTTTCTTCTTCAAATTTTAAGTAACATGTGTTCTCTTTACTATCAACCTGCTATAAATTACCTTCTATTATACATCCTTTCATGGGATAATTATATTCCCTTCCCTTTATAGTGAAAAGCTTATGATTAAATGTCACTATTAGTCCCGAGTTAGAGTGTTGAATCACACTCAGGATATTGTGATGATAATCATAGACACATAGAACGTGATTTTTCCACAACTCATCATTTTCCAATTCTGTATTTCTACTACCTTTAATCTATAAAGAAAATATAATGTTGAATATCTCTATCCCATCAATAATTTTCTTAACATTATTCAATAAATATGTATTTCAATTTCTATGGCATGAGCATCTGCTATCAGGAATCTTGTTGTTACTGTTATTTCTAGCTTTGATAGATATTTCTGCAAGGTTGAATTTATCGATTTTCTTCTTTTCATTCCATGATATACTTTATTGAGTAGAGGGTAATGATGGAATTTCCAATATTTTTTCAATAGGCATGGGTTAATCTTACTCATATTATTATTCACTAATAGAATACTAATTTCCAAGGGTAATTATGCTCAGTTGATGAGTATTGAATTTTCTCAATGTTCTATAGTTATTATTTCCACCTTTTCTATTCCTGAAATGAAGAAATTTATGTCTATAGTTATAGAATTTGAAACAATATACATAAAAACTATTTCCTCTATATGATTAAGGATGTGGTTTCATTTTCCTTTGTTTATTTCCAGGCCCTTCCCCATTTAGATTGCTCCTTTACTCTTCACATTAATACAAGGTATGGCCTAGAATGCCACAAAATTGACACTTCATAAGGGTAAAAGGACTCTTGATTCCATTCCTCCACATGTCTACTTTTTTGTAATGAAATGTGACTATTTATCTTTTATAGATACTTGAGGGTTTTTAAACTCTCTTTTTAATTAGGTTCAAAGCTTTCTTGGTTGGGATATCAGGTTTCTTTGTTATATGTGGAACATTTTTCTTCCCTTTATTTTAGATCATACTATTTATATTCTTTGATGATTCTCCATCATAGATAATTCCAATTTTTCCCATAAATGTGGATCTCTTATCATTCAAGGCCTTTTATACTCCTTCATAAACACTTTTAGCTCTTTTTAATTGCTCTGTATCTGAAAAAATTCCAAACTAGAATTTATTTTTTATTTCCTTTGATTTTGATTCAGTTTCTAGTTTACTCATTATAGTAAAAACTTCTTATTCAAGTCCCTAAACTATCTTAGAATTTTCCTAAAGTCTCGATGTATGGTAATTGATGAATTTTACATCTCTTCACTATTGAGTTTAAATTACATAACCACTTTTGATATTTTAGGATATTTTACATGCTCTTCTTCCTCTCCTTATAGTCAATCAAGTTATGCATCAATAAAATCAACACACTCTGATTAATCTTTTCACAAAAATCTCATATTTATGTTTCTAATTATTTTATTCTAAAACTCATCAAGCGCACCCTCAAGTTACAACTTGAGATAAACAACACCAAGAGACTAATTATCTATATCTTTTGTAGGTATTTAATTTTCAACCTTTTTCATTATAGATGCTTGGGGTTCTGATTTAGACACTGGTTTTAACATATACCAAAAAGTCATTATCAACTTGTTCTTCCTTGTAGACGAATCTCTTTTTTTTTAAAATTTATTTCCTAAAATAAAGTCTCCCTTGTTAGGAAACCTATTTTGAGGTTTCTTCATGATTTATTATTAACATTTAACATCATAAAATTTTCTTCATCATTTATAGGAAATGTGTTCTACTCTCCCCCACAAAAAAAGCCAATATAAGATTTCTTACAAATAAAACTTTTCCTCTATTTAATTTCGTGGAAAGAAGATAAATAAGTTCTTCTTCCTCATTTTCTCTATAATTACATACTCTATAAATCTCAAGTTTTTCTGTGGATTTGAATACCATTTCCTTACTTACTCGATTGGATGCATATTACGGTTTGACTCTAATTTTATACACCACCTGGCTACATAACAAATCATCAAGAGAAATATTAGACAAATATATTTCTTTAAGGGCTGACGCTTTTGAATTTTATAGAGGTAGAAGACTTATATGGTTTTTCTTAACAATAGAAATGACCTTAATTTATTCCCAATTTTCTCAAATAGATCCAATAACCTCAATTATGTGATTAAAGAATCTTTATTCATTTTCTTCTGAATGAATTTTCAAATCATCAAACCGATTTTGGAAGACATTAATTTTGTCCTCTTTTAATTTTTTATCACCATCATATATATTTTATAGCTTTCCCACATGGAATTGTCTCACACGAAACTAATCACATTCATATAGATCTGATCAAATAGAGCTGCAGTGAATGAATTTCGAGATTTTTCATCCACCTCAAGCATTTTATTGTCTATTTTTTTCATATAAATACCTATTGCATCAGTGATCGGAGAACCCTAAGATGTGGAAAAAAGAAATTGCATCACAAGTTATCACATATGATATGTAATGTCTTACCCCTCCTCATTGGCTTGAGAAGGTGAAGAGATGCTATAAGGCTGTAAGTGATATTCCCATGGTGACAAAGGTTGGAAATAAATGCCGAGGGCTTCAAGAATAAATTTGGAATGATTTTACCTTGAGATTAACCAACCAACCAAAAAATTCATCACAAAAAAAATACACGATGCATGTTAACATAGTAACCCAAACCATATATTACCAAAATACAACCAAACTATGCCATAACAATTCCCAAAAACCAATATAACCAAACCATTAAAAGAGTGCCAAGTATAAGACTAAACAAAAGGACCCAAAAGAACTATGACACCATCAATATCTCCACACCAAACTCCATGATACAAGCACCATAATACCACCAAAACATCATGAAAAACCGCTAAAAAAATTAGATGTTGTACTCTTACCTATGTTCTAGAAAATAATATCTGAAAAATCACCAAAGTTCCAAGTTAGGGGTGAGAAATAATACTAATTATGATTTCCCCAAATAACTTCCCAACACAAACTACTAGAATAGAACACATTAGTAAAATTTATATAAAAAAGTTTATTAAAGTCCATGAACTTGTGAAAAAATGAACAACAATCCAATCAAATCATTACCTAAAGAAATTTACACCATTTTGTGAATAACCAAGGAAAGAAAACAAACAAGTCATTACTCATTTCATTTTTTTCAATACCGCATACATATCACAACCATACATACAACTATGTCACACAACCAATACCATTAACTCATTCATGGTGCTACTTTAATGGTAGTACCTTCATGACCAACCCATATTCTCCATGGTGCAGGACTTCATGCCTATCCGTGGTGTGGTATTCCATGCCCATGACACTCCCCTTTAACGATGGTACATTCACGACCATCGCCTTAATGGTTCTACATTCCCGACCACCATCCATTAAAACTTATGAAAATCAACATTTTCTAAAATCACCAAAACATTTAAATCCTCAATTACCAAAATCATATCACCAAATAATTGCCAATACCTAATTAACCAATTAATTCTAACAAAATTTCAATGTAAAATGTCAAGTTACTTCAATAAATCACACCTTTATTGAATACGCCCTCAAACCATTATTCATGTCAAACCACATTTCAATAAAACAACATTTTTATTGAAAACCATCTTTCATTATGAATTTCCATAACTCAATCATTATACCAATTTTAAAATCAATATTTTAATAATCAACAAAACCTCTTTCATAATATTAACCCATTTCACCCAAAATCCCAAAATCACCACCCAATGGGTTTCCAACAAGATTTTAAGATCATATTCCCAATTAATTTTAAGAAAAAAAAATTAATTTTAAATAAGGCCTGAAGTTCTAGTAAAGTGGAATCGAGAGATAATCCACCTACATTTATGGTTCTAGTGAAATCGACCCACAATAAACCACACCACCAATATAGAGAAACACTCCACCAAAACCACTATATATGTCCTTCCATATCATAAAAAATCCCTAAAATCATCACCTAAAGCAACAAAAACCCTATATCTACATGAAATAGATGTATATCTAGAAAACCATGAGAGACAACAGAGAATATCTAGAGGAAACCACAAATAAACCAAAAGTGAAGGCTTACCCGAGATGAAACACCTTCAAAACACCTTGAAAAACCTTCAAATCCCTTCTAAAATGAAAAAGAGAGCACCCCTAGCCCTTGAGAAGATGAAATCCCACGCAGGGTTCATATGAGAGAAGAAATGGATGAGTTAGGGAAAAATCCTGACTAACCCCATTAAAAAACCATTTTCATTGGGACACATGGTTAGATAACATGTTTTGACAAACCGTGTGCAAACTGTGCGTATGATACTGTCTAAATAGTTTCATATCACATGATTACCTGGGATCCTCGCACGGTTTCCCCTAACCATGCTCAAAATGTGAAAACTTAAAAAGGCCTCCAAACCTTTCCAAAACCTTTCCAAACTCCCCCAAACTTTCCCAAACTTTACCCAACTACTTTATATACATAAAAAGGTATAAAAAAAGGTCACATAAATCATACTAGGGGTGCTAAATTCTTCTCACTATTGTAATTTTCATCCTCAAGAAGTAGAGAAACACCACTATGCTGAAAGAGATCGAGCCATTGCTCATCCATCTCTTTCTCCTTCTCCCAAGTCTCCTCTTGAATATGACCATGCTTCCACAAAACCCAAACTAAACTGATTTTTTTACCACCTAATATTTTCTCTTGCCTATCCACAATCCACACCATCACGTGCACCAAAGAAGCATATGGTTCTAGCTCAGTATGATCCCAATAAATCACATTGTCACTATTCAGCTGATTATTTTTCAACCATGACACATGAAACACATTGTTCACCTCATTAAATAGTGGTGGAAAAGCCAACCGATAATCCACCTCTCCAATTCACTCAAGTATCTCAAAAGGGCCAATATAAATCAGAGATAACTTACCCTGCTTTCCAAACCGAAGATGTCCCAAACTAGGATAGATTCTAAAAAACACATGATTTTACACCTCGAATGAAAACGGCCATAAAAAATGATCGACAAATGTTTTTTGATGACTCTGAGTCATCTACACACTCTTTCTAATTAACTTGATCTTCTATGTAGTCTCTTGGGAAAGGCTTAGTCTAGTCGTCGAAGTCTCAACCATTTCCACCCAACATAGTGTAGAACTACATGAATGCCCATACAATGCTTCAAACAGAGCCATATGTATTGAAGCTTGATAACTGTTATTATAGGATAACTCTACCAACTCTAAGTTCTCCTCCCATGAACCATAAAAATCCTTTACACATTCCCTTATCATATCCTCCAAAGTTTGTATCCTCTTCTCGGACTGGCCATATATTTGAGGATGATATTCGGTGCTCATCGTCAACTGTGACCCAAGGGCTTGCTGTAAGGATTTCCAAAAATGAGATGTGAAACTTGGATCCCTATATGATAAAATCGAAAATTGAATACCATTCCTCTTTACTACATCCCAAATATATATTTTGGACAGATCCTCCACCATATGAGATTCATAGATTGGGATGAAATGGGATGACTTCTCAAGATGATCCATAATCACCCATATGGCATCATGTTTCATGACCATTTTCAGGAGAACTTTTGAAAAATCCATGGCTATTTGTTCCCAATTCCACATTAGAATAGGAAGTGATTACAAAATTCCTACTATTAATGCTCTTCCTCGACTTGCCGAGAAGTCAAGAATCTCCAAACAAACTCAGCCACTTCCCTTTTCATACCATCCCATAAAAATAGCACTTTCAATTACTTATACAAATTCTAAATTCTAGGATGGACAACCCACCTAAAATGATGATAATACCAAATAAGTTCTTCCTAACAAGACACTAATACCACCATCAGATTCTAAAAACACAAAACTAAATTCTCATTCATTTCCCAGCCCTCAATGGTCTCCCCACCATTGAGTATAAACCTCATCACCATATACTCAGAATCAGATGTTTTTTCCTCTTTAACCAAACCAACCAAGTCAGGAACCAATGAAACTAGAAATAAGATGGATCTATCACCCTGGTCCTCACATTCCAACCACATGTCGCCTATGACCAACATCAACTACCACTGATTCGATTCCTATTTCACCACTTGATAATATAATTTTATACTTAATGTATTCTACACTAAATTTACCTTACTCAGTGGGAAAATTAATTCAAAATCAAACATATGGAGATATTCTATCCATCTCCTTTACCTCAAGTTCATATCTCTTTGAGAGAAAATACTCTTTAAACTCTTATGATCAGTAAACACTGTGAATTTCTCATCGAAGAAATAATGATGCCTCATATTTAAAGCATGAAAAACTTTCACCAAATCTAAATTATGTGGTAGGTAGTTCTTATCAAGTAACCTCAACTGCTGTGATCCATATGAAATGACATGATCCCTTGCATGAGAACACACCCCAACCCCGATCCCGATGCATCACCATACACCATGTACCATTTCTATGATTTAGGAAAAACTAAGATTGGTTCTGATGTAAGGAGACCCTTTATCTCTTCAAAACATTTCTGATATAGCTCATCCCATTGAAATGGAACATTCATCCTTGTCAAGGTTGTCATTGGTGAGTCCAATCAGGAGGAATCCCGAAAAAAAACGCCGATAATACCCATTTATCCAAGGAATCTTCGTATCTCAAAAACATTATTTGGTGGTTTCCACAAGATAACCTCCTATTTAGTTTATGAATAAACTGAAACACCCATCTAATAAATAACATGGCCAGGGAAAAAAACCTCTGGTATCCAAAAGTCACAATTTTACAATTTGACATACAACCGATGATCCCTCAAGATCTCCAACATTATCGCCAAGTGTTGCTCATTCTCCATAGAGACATAGAGTTCTATCCTCCTTTTTAACAAACCAAACCAGTTCTTCCCACATAGACATTCTAGGCTGGATGAAACCTTTGTTCTATAACTCTTCTAACTAAACTTTAAATTCCCACAATTCTACTGGTGACATCCAGTGAGATGGAAGTGAGATAGGACTGGTCCCCAGAAGGAGATCAATCGTAAACCCCACTTCTCTCATGTAGGGAAACCCTGATAATTATTCAGGAAAGGCATCCATAAACTGATCCAAAACTACTAGGATAACACTCTACTCAACACCTTCCACCCATTCCAATGACAAAGCTTCTAACTGATACAATATCGTGCCAACAACTGGTTCCAAGAAATCTATTGCACACAATTTTTCATTCTTCTCCCCTCTAAATAGGTGTTAAATTCCATCCTCCATCATTGAGCTAACCATTCACACATAGAAATTTATGCACTCCTTAAACTTCACCAACCAATCCATTCCTAGGATTATATCATAAGAATCCATCTAGAGAATTGAGAAATCCCACATCAATTCAATGCCGTCCACAAAAAATAAACATGATCTACATAGGAAGGCTCAACACTCTCTTTGACTCAGAGGAGTTTTATGTTTTAAAAAATAATTCATCACTTCCACAGATAGACCCAAAAAACTCACAAAACATGAAGAAATAAAAGAATGTAAATCACCTGTATCAAACAAAGCTTGCATCAATGTGGTATTTAAATGAATTTTACCTCACACTGTGGATGGTACTGACTAATCATCCACCACAACTTGCTCATCTCAAAATAGCTATGGGCTTTCAATGATCTTCTTATTATTACCCTACTGAAGCTCTGCCCAACCTCGAAGCATTATTGAAATATTAGTGAAGATACCCCATCTTCTTGTAGTTCTGACATGCTTAAGGTTGTTCCTTATAATCATATTTCATGTGGCCTACAGAAGCGCACTAAAATTTTCCTAGCTTACACTTGGGTCTCAGAGGAATTTTTAAAAATATAGTGGTCCAATTCTGATTTGATATATGTTGTTGAGGAAAGGTTTCCCTCTTGATCTTTATATTAGTATTGGGGTTCACACATCCACTAGTGAGGACAATTATACTTCTATTACTTAGATTTCAGACTGTGATAGATATTGTAATAGGTGTATCTAGTTGCAATCCTGATTGAACTATTTGAAAAGCCTGAATGATGATTTGGGCCAACTGTTTGTTCACCTGGGGCTCAGGTGCAACCAAATTTTCAACAGCTTCCTCTAATTGGCCTCTACGATGCCTACCCGGTTCCATATCTATAAACACAAGAATCAAAATAAGTCTCACACCCTAGAAACATAAGGCTTGCAATTTGAATTTCAATTACACAAAAACTATCACAACCAATCTTTCCACAAATTCACAATTCCCATGTTGCACTATTCTCAAAAATTCACCCTATTTTGAAAATTGAACCATTTTAAATATACGAAAACCATTCTATAACACCCTGCTCTTTATTACACATTTAAACAGGATTTATTACATAAACTTTCACTTAAGACAACTACGAGGATCGAGAGGTCTAGTGTCTTGAAAAAATTAGAAACATTACATGAAAAATTATGACAAAAAATACAACATATTTATTTAAAACTTATTGTACATGACCACCAAATTCCTTCATACTTATAATTTCATGGGATAACCTGAGGAAATACATCAAAAAATGGTGATCTATAAAGCCCAGTAAGGGAGTATACAAGGCATAACATGAAGAATAAAGTACATGTTAGGAAATAATAATATCAATGGAGAACAAGAGAAACATAAACCTAAAGGAATGATATATCATGATTATAATAACATGGAAATGTGGAAACAATATAAAAGATGATATTGACATGATCCAAGTCTCATTTCACATAGATTACCATGAATAAACCCTCATTGCACATGAATTAGCAAGAGTAAACCCTCATTGCACAGAAATTAGAAAGAGTAAACTCCCATTGCACATGAATTACCATGAGTAAACCCTCATTTCACATGTATTATCATGATACTAAACATTATCCAATACATTGGAGTGCTATCAGGGTGCACCCTTTATAAGCATTTCATTTCAGTCATAAGTGTGCCACATGGATCATACAACATGGAATGATTCAACATTATCATTTATTCCAAGATAAAGGAATGTGGAATACATACATGAAATTATATAATCAATAAGTATATGTGCATAAATGTGAATACCCTTGATTGAGAAATGGGCATGGTATTCACTACATGATAATTTTGGCATGGAAAATTGCGGTGCAATTTCAGTAGCCTAACAACGTGACAAAAAATTCATAAAAATGGATTATGAAAGAGAATGTGGTATCTCATAAAATGTACATTAAATTTATAGTAATGGGTTCATATATATACATGAAACAAAACATATAATTTGGAAATAATCGGTGCAACATAATAAAGAAACTTGAAGAAAAAGGAGAAATGGAATAACTCTTACGAAATTTCGGTATGGTAACAGGTGTACATGGGAGGGATTAATGAGAGATAAAGAAGTATCTAATCATTAAAAAATAAGGAGTGAAGTAAGGGGGAGGTTAAAAATAATACACCAACATTTTTAATTGAACATAAAATGGTATAACAACATAAATAAACTGGGATAAAAAAAGACGAAGGAAGGAATCCCTTATGAACATTCGGCATGGTAACGAGTATACATAAGGGTTTATAAGAGGGATAATGAGAGTTAAATGGGATATCATAATTTATACATAAAATGGTCAGTAATGAGGTTATATAATAAAATATCCCAACATAGGAATAAAATAAATTGAAATACGTAACATGAAAAGAATGCTTGATAAAAGAGGAGGGTGGAAGACCCCTTATGGAATTTCGGCAAAGTAACAGGTGTACTTAAAGGATCATAGGAGGGATTGAAGAGATTGAAAGGAAAATATAATCATATATAAATAAAATGGACATTATAGGGGTCATGGAACATCATAACCCAACATATAAATATGTAACTTAAGAAGCATAACGTAAAAGAGTAGCAGGAATGGAAATGAGAAGAGTGAAATCCATTAAGTAATTTCAGCATAGTAACGGCTTAGGTATGGTTACAAATGAGGGAGTATAAATTATCCCTTATTTATATAACATAAATTTAATATTAAGGTAATTATTACAATCTAATTTCAATACAATCAATTGAAATTAAAAGAACTACTCTCAAAGAAGGTTCTTGAATTCAAAGGGGAGGAAATGAATCCATTACGAAATTTTGGCTCAGTAATGGCTTAGTTATGGGTATAAATAAGGGAGGATAAAAAATACCTCATTAAAATAGAATCAAAAAATAATAATAGAATTATTATAAAATAATCATATTATAACCATTCAAAATTACAAGAACTAATTTTAAATATGATTCTTGAATTTGAAAGGAGGAGAGGAAAGTGAGGATCCCTTACTTGAGTGTGTGACTTCAAGAGATTTATGAGGGGATTATTGAGAGATTGGGGCACCTTAGGACGAATATAGAGATATTAGGTAAGAGTAGGTATATGATACAATGGTTTTTAGTGAAGATAAGTGGGAGTTTGGGTGGGTTTATACATGAAATGAGAGGGGGATTCTTCAATATTTCACAAACTTAGGTTTTGGAATCTATATAATTAAATATTAAAAACCACAAACCTTCCCATGGTTTTTGAAAAATGGGATTGGAAAAAATTATTTTATAAATCCAAAGGCTGAACTTATTAAAATATTAGGCTTTCTTATGTGGAGGTGAGTCACACTCTCAAGGAAATCATTTTAAAATGTTAAAATATTTTATATGTCTTGGAGGGTTCACTAAGGAATTATAAAATTAATAAAACCAATCCAAAATAACATTATTTTAAATTTAACACATATATTGGCCAAATATTCCTTTTATAGAATTTTATTACATCACTATTGGGTCATTATGATGTTATAAAACACATTATATATTTATACGGTATTTAATTTATACGCAAAAATTCGACTGTATCAGAAAATTATAGAAAATTCACTGTTGGATAATTTCAACATCCTGATTCGAAAAATAATATTCATTTTATCAAAATAATTTTACAAATATTTTAATTTCTACATTTAAAATAAAAACCACCATTTATTGAAAATTGACGGGTTTTGAAAAAATTAGTTTCCAAACCTTAATAAAAGTTACATTTGACTTCATAAATATTATATAATAATTTATATTTAATAAAAATTTTATAATAATAATATTTTATTAAATTATTATTTATTCCAAAAATTCATTAATTCATCAAAATAAATTATTTAATTAAAAATACAATTTCATTTTTAACGTATGAAAATATAATTCTTATCAAACTGAATACTTAATCATTTATACAGTAAAAACAATAAGGAATATAATCACCACTTATAATTAAAAGGAGTGTTATTTTAACAATATTATAATAACAATACTAATAAAATCTCAGTTTAATATAATCATTTATATATTTCTAAAAAGTACCATTTTACCTGAAAAAACAATTTCTTTAATTCATTATATTTTTAAGAAAAACTATTTCCATAACAAAATTGATGGAATAAGACTTTTATTTATAAAAAAGATTACACAATTAGTAAATAATGACTTATTACATAACCCCTTATAAGACCCACATAATACCTACGGGTAAGTTGTGCGATGGTGACAAACTCTTGGGGTGGCTCAGATAACATCCCCCGAGTGGTAATCTCTATTAACATGAAATTCTCTCATAGGTGATTGAATTAAAGATTAGCATGTTGAATCTCGCCTTTGGATTGGTCAAGAGAAAAACCCAGTGATGCTAAATCCTTTTTGAGCTCTGATAAATGAGCTTCGTATGACCCAAGTCTACTGGATGAGGCCATCCTCTCCTTTGTCTCTATCGAACCGATTATTTTTAAAAACCTTAAATTTATATCAGTCATGTGATCACTGTTCAATAGATATATTATCATTGGTAATGATACTTAATGGTCATTTAAACCCAATAATAAAAAAATAGTGCAAGTGTTTTCTATATCCATAATAAATTTAATTTAAAAAAAAGAAATGGAATTTTATTCATGAATGTTCGGGTCGTTAAAACATTTCTCCCTTTTGAAATTTCAGCCTTGAAATTTCCATTTACCACACTAAAATAGATATGGATAACTCTGCCTCATCACTTCCTCTGGTTCCCACATTGCTTCCTCAAACTTTTTATTTCCCCACAATACTTTGATGAGGGGAATTGTCTTATTTTGTAGAACTTTTGATTTATCCTTAAAGAGCTTCATAAGGATCCATTTGGATGCTTGAGTGGAAACTATTATTGTAAGAGAACTCAACTAGAGGAAGATGTTGATCCCATTCCCCTTTAAAGTCCATTGAGAATGCTATCAACATAACCTCAAGTGTTTTGATAGTTCACTCATATTGGACATCAATTTGAGGATGATCTGCCGCAATGAAGTCCAGCTCAGTATTCAGAGCTTGTTGGAGAATCTTCCAGAACTTAGAGGTGAATCTTATATGTTGATCAGATACAATCAATAGTGGTACTACATGCAGCCTTACCACTTCTCTAATTTATATCTATTACAGTTGATCCAATGATAAATCCTCTCGAATTTCAATAAAGTATGTAGTATTTATAAGACGATCCACAACATCCCAGATAGTATTGTTTCCTTTGGATGTCTTCGAAAGTATAGTGAAAAAGTCCCTGGTGATGTTCTACCATTTCCATGTTGGTATGGGTAATAGTTGCATCATCCCCTTAGACTTATTCTTATCATCCTTCACTTGATGAAATACCAAGAAATTTGATGTATACTCAGTGATATCATTTTTCATGTTATCCCCCCAATAATTCTCTCATAAATCTCGATACATCTTTGTGTTTTCTGGGTGAATGGGGAAATGCGAACTATGTGCATCATAAAAAATTTCTTTCTTTAACTCCAGATTTTATTGAACACATAGTCTTGACCCAAATATCACAATTCCTTCTTCATTAAAATTGAACACCAAGGATTTCCCTTTTTTGGTAGTTTTCGATTTATTCTGAATTCCCACATCATCCTTTTGAGCATCCTTTAACATTTTCAAAAGAGACAGTTGAACAATAATTTGTGAATGGATTTATGATTTTCCCTTATTTATGATACCCATGTAAATCTTCATAAAATATAAGAATATTGGATCCTTTTCAATTATTATCAATGATATAATCATTGGGACCTTTCTACTTAGATCATATGACACATTGTTCACTTTCCCAAGGTGGTAATAGATTGAGCATTCATAGTCTTCGATCAGCTCTAACCATCATTCCCACAAACATCAACATGTGATACAACACTTATATAAGTTTTTCTTTAATGATTTAATATCATTTTTTCTAGGGACTCAATGTTCTTAGAAAATATAAAAGATATACTAATAGGACATGAATTGAAATTCATTACGACATATACTACTTTGAAGTAGTGGTTACATGTGATTCAATCATCATTATCTATCTTAGCATAAGACTTACCATGTTCCCTTTATCATGGATATTATTGATGCTCATCACACTTAGCAACCCTAACAACCGGGCATTGTCTTGGTTAATACTTGACTTCTCCACATTTTTATCATAGAACTATATATGATGCTTTAGATGGAACTTTATTTGCATCCCTCACATTACCCATTATTTCATGGAAATTGGATTCTTTGTGCCCTTCATTTCTGAACTTAAAACATATCCTAGTCCCTTTGTGACATTTACCTTGGTACCTATTTCCACACTTGTTTCTTGAAGTAAATTGGTTCTTCTTCCCCTGATCAACTTTAGAAGATGGACTTTCATGTGATGGAATCTTCCCACTCCTTTATTTCCTTGGGAATTCAACAAAGTACCAATTCTTAATTGTGATTTTTGATATTTGGTTTGGAATAATCACAACATGTCCTACATGAGCTCCCATTTGATTGGGAATCTCACTGGGACATTCATCACATTTCCCTCCACATTGGTTTTTAGCCATATTTCTCATATTATCGGCTATTGGATAGAATAAAATGAAAATTAGGGATGATTATCTTAAGCATTTTAAAACATAAAGGGGAATCAAATGACATTAAATGGATAACTTATAAATTACAATTATTTCATTAACTTATTAATTTATAGGCTTCAATCTATGTTATCCATGATCTACTTCCCAACATATAATCTTAGGGGAATTTTTTATTCTCTTAATAATGGTTCTTACTAAGATTATGAATTTTCCAAAACATATCCCTTGGGAGTGTCGAACCAAGAGTACAGCAAGGCCCATTGTTGTGCACTAGTTTCCATTTAAGTCTAGCTCAAAGAAGTGTTTTCGGGTTTTACCCATAGATACATCTGTGCTAGAGCCACCCCTACTTGTTTATATCCAGACATGGATGTATTTTCTTGATAAACCACTTACTCTTTACTCACCAAAATTTAGGGATATTTTTCTTATACTTAGTCTTATACTTAAGGCATTCATTCACTAGTGTTTTCTAATCCTAATCCCAAAATAACTAAACCTATCCTTTAGTACCAACTATAAAAACCTTACTCTTTATTGCATATTTAAATATGATTCATTACATAAACATGCACCTAATATAACTCTAAGGATCGAGAGGTATAGTGTCTTGGGAAAATTAGGAACAATACATGAAAATATAAGACATAAAATAAAACATCTTTATTGAAAATTTATTTTACAATACCTCAAAATTGCTTCATACTTAGAATTTAACGGGATAACCCGAGGACAAACAGAAGAAACGAGTGAGCTATAACGCCCAGTAAGGGAGTAAACAAGGCATAACATGAATAGTACAATACATGTTAAGAGACAAGCATATCTATGGAGAACAAGAGAAAAATGAACATAAATTCATGATATGGAATGATTATCATAACAAGGACAAGTGGAAACAACATACAACATGATATTAGCATGAGCCAAGGCTCATTGCACATGGATTAGCATGATTAAAACTTCATTGTACATGAATTATCATGAATAAACCCTCATTTCACATGAATTAGTATGATTAAACCCTCATTGAACATGGAGTATCATGATACTAAACATTACCCAATTCATTGGAGTGCTATCAGGGTGAACCCTTTATAAACATTTCATTTCATGCATAAGTGTGCCACATGGATCATATAACACAGAATCATTCAACATTATCATTTATTCAATGATAAAGGAATTTTGAATACATTCATGAAATTATATAATAAATAATTATATGTTCATAAATGTGAATACCCTTGATAGATAAATGGTCATGGTATTCACTACATGTTAATTTTGGCATGGAAAATTGCAGAGCAATTTCGGCAGCCTAACGACGTGACATAAAAATTCATAAAAATGGATGATGAGAGAGAAAGGGGTATCTCATCATATGTACATGAAATATAAAGTAAGGGGGTCATATAGATACATGTCCCAACACATGGAATTTTGAAATATAAGGAGTAACATAATAAATAAAATTGAAGAAAGAGCAGTTATGGAATAACTCTTTCAAAATTTTGGCATGGTAAAAGGTGTATATTGGAGGGAATAATGAGAAATAAAGAGGTATCTCATCATTCAAACACTAGGAGGGAAGTATGGGGGAGGTGATGAATTATAACCCAAGAGTTGTAATTGTAAATAAATAGGTATAACAACCTAAAGAAACTTGTACAAGAAAAAGAGAAAGGAAGGAATCCCTTTTGAAAATTCGGCATGGTAATGAGTATACATAAGGGTTAATAAGAGGGATAGTTGAGAGTGAAATGGGACATAATAATTTATAAATAAAATTTTAAGTAATGAGGATATGTAATAACACATCCAAACATAGTAATAAAATAAATTAAAATATATAACATGAAAATAATTATTGATAAAAGAGGAGGGTGGAAGATCCCTTATGGAATTTCGGAAAAGTAACGGGTGTGCTTAAAGGATCATATGAGGGATTTATGAGAGTGAAAGGAATATATAATAATATATAAATTAAATTGATTATATGGGTGTCTTGGAACATCATAACCCAACATATAAATATGGAAATTAAGAAGCATAATGTAAAAGAGTATCTGGAATGGAAATGAGAAGAGTGAAATCCCTTACGAAATTTCGGCACAGTAACAGATTAGGTATGGGTCAAAATGAGAGATAATAAATGATAAATCATTGAAATAAAAAAAACTAGATAGTAAATTAATGATTATAATCTTATTTCAATACAAGAAATTTAAATTAAAAGAACAAATATCAAAGATGGTGCTTGAATTCAAAGGGGAGGAAAGGAATCCCTTATGAAATTTTGGCAAAGTAATGACTTAGGTAAGGTTCAAAATGAGAGATGATAAATAATACCTCATTCAAATAACATCAAATGGATAGTAATATAATGATTATAAAATAATAACATTATAAACATTCTAAATTTCAAGAACTACTTTTAAATAGGATGCTTTAATTTGAAAGGAGAGGAATTGGGATTTTTAGTGAAGAGAAGTGGGATCTTGGGTGGGTTTATATAGGAAATGAGAGGGCAATTCTTTAATATTTCACAAAATTATGTTTTGGAATCTATAAAATTAAATATTCAAAACCACAAACCTTCCCATGGTTTTTTCAAAAGGGGAGTGGAAAAAATTATTTTATAAAGATAAAAGGCATATCTTATTAAAATATTAGGCTTGCTTATGTGGAGTTGAGTCACAATCTAAAAGAAATCATTTTAGAATGTTAAAATATTTTATAAGTCTTAGAGGGTTTGCTAAGGCACTATAAAATTAATCAAAAAAATATAAAATCAAATTATTTTAAAGGTAAAACATATATTTACAGAATATCCCTTTTATGGTATTTTATTACATCACTATTTGGTCACTATTATGTCATAAAACACATTATATAATTATACGGTATTTAATTTTTACCAAAAATTAGATTGTATCAGAAAATTATAAAAAATTAACCGTTGGATAATTTTGACTTCCTAATTCAAAAAATAATATTCATTTTATCTAAATAATTTTCTAAATATGCTAATTTTCACTTAAAAAAACCATCATTTATTGAAAATTGACAGGTTATGACAAAAACAGTTTCCAAACCTTAATAAAAGTTACATTTGACTTCATAAAAATTTTATGATCATTTATATTTAATAAAAATTATATAATAATAATATTTTATTAAAACATTATTTATTCCAAAAATTCATTAATTGATCAAAATAAATTATTTAATTAAAAATACAATTTCATTTTTATCATATGAAATTATAATTCTTATCAAACTGAATACTTAATCATTTATTGTGTAAAAAAATAAGGAATACAATCACCACTTATAATTAAAAGGAGTGTTATTATAACAATATTATATTAACAATATTAATAAAATCCTAGTTTAATATAATAATTTATATATTTCTTAAAAGTGCTATTTTACCCAAAAAATCAATTTGTCTAACTCATTAAATTTTTAAGGAAAACTATTTTCATAAAGGGATTGATGGAATAAGACTTTTATTTATAAAAAGGTATTTCATAATAAGTAACTAATTCCTTATTACATAACCCCTTATAACATCCACATAATACCTAAGGGTAAGGTGTGTGATGGGGAGAGACACTTGGGGCGGCTTAGATAAAATCCTTGGGTGGTAATCTCTATTAACTTGAACTTCTCTCATAGGTGATTCTGTTCATTATTAAAATGTTGAAGCTCAGCTTGGGCTTGGTCAAGAGTGAACCCTAATGATGATACCTCATTTCTGAGCTCCGATAAATGAGCTTCGTATGACCTGTGTCTACTGGATGAGGCCATCCTCTTGTTTGTCTTCGTCGAAATGATTATTTTTAGAAACCTTAAATTTATATCAGTCATGTGATCACTGTTTAATAACTATATTATCAATGTTAATGATAATTAACAATCATTTAAACCTAATAATAATAAAAAAACGTTCATGTGTTTTCTATATTCATAAGACATTTAATTAAAAAAAAGAAATGGAATTTTATTCATGAATGTTCAGGTCATTACACATTTACATTTAAAATATGAACATTTGAATTAATTTTCATCTTTCCACAAGTAAAGACATTAACATCACAATATAAATAATTATGCCCAATGAAAAATTCATCCTAGATGTAATTCATTTCTACCATGCATGCCGTGATCATCTCATTGGCTACACCCATGATAATGAGATATCCAATGCCTATAAGTGTATCCAAAACACTTATGTACCCAAATACTTGGTAAATTTATGTTGTTCATAAAAGGGTTAGCTACATCATTTTATGAAATAAATTCCAAGTTACAACAATCCTACTCCTTGCTACCATCGCAACTCCAAGAATAGACCAAGAAGGAATATCAATACCAAGACCAATAATGAACGCTAAAGGACCGAACAACTACTTTCACTTGAAATCCAAGGACCGAACAAAATAATACCACTTGTAATGTAGTACCCCTCCTCATTATATTAAGAAGGATAAGAGATTCTAATAGGACTTGTGTGGTGTTCCCAAGACACAAAAAGATGACAATAAATGCTAAAAGATTTAAGAAAAAATTGCAGAATGATTTTCCCCTGAGATTAACCAACAAACCCGAAAAGTCATCACCAACAAAACTACATGATGCATGTTAACATACATCTTATACCATATATTACCAAAAGGAAACCAAAAAATTCCATAAAAATTCCCAGAAACCAATACAACCAAACCATTAACAGAGAGTCAAGTGGAAGACTAAACAACAAGACCCAAAAAGAACTATGACACCATCAATATATCCGCACCAAACTCAATTCTCCAAGAACCACAATACTGCCAAATCATAATGATGAACCGATAGAAAAATGATATGCTTTACTCTTACCTGTGTCCCAAAAAACAACATCTACAAAAGCACCAAAGTTCCAAAGTGGGGGTGAGTAATAATACTCAGTAGGATTTTCCCAAATGACTTCCCTGCACACACCAATAGTATAGAACACATTATCACAATTTATATAAAAAAATTTATATAAAGTCCACGAACTATTACAACAGTGAACAAAAAGCCAAAAAAATCTTTACCTAAAGAAATTTACCCAATTTTTTGAATAACCAAGGAATGAAAATGAAAAAGTCATCACCCATTTCATTTTTTTCAAGACCACATTCATATCACAACCATACATACAATTATGTAACACACCAAATACCATTTACTCAATCATGGTGCTACTTTAATTGTGGTAAATTTAGGACCAACCCATCTCCTCCATGGTGTGGGACTTCAGGCCCATCCCTGGTGTAGGACTCCATGCCCATCACCCTCCCCTTTGATGATGGTAAATTCACGACCATCTCCTTGATGGTTCTATATTCTAAACCTCCATCTATCCAAATTACGAAAAATATCATTTACAAAAATCACCATAACATTTAAATCCACAATTACAAAAATCATATCACCCAACAATTTCCAATACCCAATTAACAAAATTATTCTTGACAACATTTCAATGTAAAATGTCAAGTTACTTTAATAAATCACACTTTTATTGAATATGACCTCAAACCATTTTCCATGTCAAACCACATTTCAATAAAACAACATTTTTATTTAAAACCATCTTTTAGTAAGCATTTACATAACTTAGTCAAGCTACCAATTTTAAAACCAACATTTTATAAATCAACAAACCCACTTTCAAAATATTAACCCATTTCACCCAAAATCCACAAATCATCACCCAATGGGTATCCCATAATAATTTAACATCATATTAATAATTAATTTCAAGCAAAAAAAATTAACTGTAGAAAAGGCCTCAAGTTCTTGAAAAGTGGAGTTGAGAGAGAAGCTACCTACCTTTAGGGTTCTAGCGAAATCGACCCATAAGAAACCACATCACCAATATGGATAAATGCATCACCAAAACCACTCTATATCTCCTTCCCTATCATCATAAAGACCTAAAATTATCACCTAAGGTAATAATAACCCTATATGTACATGAAATTAATGTAGATCAAGAAAACCATGGGAGGGAAGAGAGAATATCTACAGGAAACCACAAAGAAAACAAAAGATAAGACTTACCTGAGATGAACCATCTTCAAACCACCTTTAAATTCCTTCAAATACTTTCTAAAATGAGTGGGAGAGAACCCCTAGCCCTTCAGAAGAAGAAATCCCATGTAGGGTTTGTCTGGGAGAAGAAATGGGTGAGTTAGGGAAAATCCCGACTAACCCTTTTAAAAAAAACCATTTTTAATGGGCCACATGGTTAGATCACATGGTTCAATAAACAGTGTGCTAACTGTGCAGATGCTACTATATGAACAGTGTCATATCGCACGGTTACCTGGGATTCTCACACGGTTTCCCGTAACTGTGTTCAGACCATGCATCCTTAAAAAGGCTTCCAAACTTTTCTAAAACCTTTCCAAACTCCCCCAAAATTTCCCAAAAATTACCCAACCACTTTATATACATAAAAAGGTATCAAAAAGGTCACATAACTCAAACTAGGGGGTGATACATGGGAAATCATACTATTATTATAATTCTAAAATTTTATTCCAAAAAAGAGGGTAACAAACTTGATATTCACTGAATTCTCCATGAAACACATAATGGATAGATTGAAAATAAGAAACCTATAATATCTAATACCACTTATAGGAACTCAGAACCTTATGATAGGGGTGGGGTGAATCATGTTGTTAAATTTTTCATTTAAAGTGACAGATCTTTTTCCCATGTTGGTAGGAACTTGTTAAACCTTTTTTTTATGGAATCATGTAGTAATTAAACATTCACATGAGAAGATACAACAAAAAATTTTACTTGGTTCACCACTAAGGTCTAGTCCAAGGAGCATATGGCAATAGTGTGTCGATCTTACCAAAATACAATAATATTCACTTTTTGTGGAATAAAAAAGTTTAGAAATATCCACTCTATGCCATTTACATTGCTTTTATAATATTTTAGGGATAGAAAAATGTCTCTCTCAAAAAACTTTTGTTGACTCCCCCTAGCTCACCAAATCGGGTGAAGTCTTACTCAGTTTAACGACATGAAGGGCACTTCAGTAGATTAAAATTTTAATATTTGTTCCGGACTAGCATGAGACTCTTCTTACACCAAAGACCCAAGTTAATAATCTTGAAATCACTATTTAGATAAAACATATGTTCAAAAATATTGTTTACAAAGATCCTATACTTCTAAAAACCCCATTTATGTTTCAATGAAATTAAAAATTTCAAACCCACAAGCATTTGTGAAGCTCATTTGTGAAGCAACTTATTGAATATTACTGCCTTTACGAAGAAAATACCCTTCACAAAACACTATGTCATTGTAGAACACCCAGTCATCATGAAAATACATTTTTTGAGATACCTATGAATTGGTCAAGACTATGAAAGTCTTTTGACAATGCTCCGAATCATAAGGAATACCAGATTCACAATTATATCAAACTTCAAAAATTCATATTGATTCAACCTTTTCTCTAATTGTTTTTATATAAAATGAGGTGTGTGTGGGGGGGGGATCCTTTCCAATTTATAGGATCATCCTTTCATAAATATCCCAAATGAGTTTTCATGAAACTCCAAAATCCAATTTGTGGTTCTCCTTCATTCATGAAGATCCATTGAAATTTAACCCATTCATGTAGCTTATCATGGTCATGTAGATTTACCATTATCCCATCTCACATTCATGATTCTTATTCTTGATTACCCACATCATTTATAATTTCAAACATTATGAAACCCAGTCTTCATGAAACTCATACCTTTACCATATTTGAGAAGATTCTATCCCAAAAAACAACCTTTCTTGAATTTCTATCCTTCCTCCTGATATTGGGCCAAAACATTTGGAAAAAACATGAAAATACACCACCTAAAACACTTTAACCATCCTGTATTGTAATATCACTTCCATTGAAAACACCATGATCAACCCAGTGTGGATTGAAAAAACAAAAACTTGACTTTTTTTCTCTAGATTCCAACTATGATAGGCCTTAGTTCCAAAAATTTAGATATTTTTGGAACGGATTTAATAGATATTTAGGCCTGATTATGAATTCTTTGGGATCATTATTTAGAATTATAGTTTATACATATTATTTATCTTTACATTTACTAACCAATTTATTCTTTGAGTAAATATGTAGTGATAATAGGATTAAATTATCATCCTTTTATAGATTATATGTTATAATATAAGTTTATTTCTATGCTCCAGGCATGAAAAATTTATATTGTTCATTCATTATTGGAATATTACATGAAAAGAGGTGGAAATTAATTGAAAAGTACAACCAAAGGATAAAATTTCATTTATGGATTTGAAGAAATAAAGTAATTATATCTCCTCATATTTCATTGTAAATGAATTCATTAAGTTTAGGAAAATTATCTTGAAAATTAAAATTGTTTTCTTCTTAAAATCATTCATACGAAATTGATGGTAGTTTCACCCTTCACTAATTTATATTTTAGTGGTCATTAAATTTATAATAGATATTTTATTTATCGATATCTATTATTATTTGGGCCATATATTTCTCCTATATATCCATATTTTCACTTACCATTAATTTTCATCTTATGTAGGAACCCAATTATGTATTATTTTTGGGAACCATTTTATTTTCCACTTCCCTTTTCAATGTAAGTTCTATTATCATTTTGTCTGATGTGGTTTTAAAAAAAATTATTTTCAAATATCGAACCTTTGATTACCGTGATAATAATATAGAAGATGAATTTTTTTGGGGGAGAATGTAAAACCATGAAATTTTATTTCGAAAGAGTACTATGTTTGATCACTTTATTAACATCCAATACTGAGCTTTATGTGAACTATGATATACTATTAAGATATTGTTATTTAAATATGAAAATTATAACATTGTTGTTAAATAAGTAGGCATCAATAGTAATAACAACATTATAAAAAACATGTATAAAGGTTTTTAATAATGAAAATGTATTGATTAATTCATAATAAATAAGTACTCAATTTTCAGAAATGTCATTTTGTTCTTCAAAAATATATTTTCTTCCAAATTGGTTTTTATTTTATTTTATATTTGAACATTAGGATTAATCTATACAATTTTTGGAAATTTAATTAGTGGGAATGGATTTCATTTTTTAAATCATTTTTTCAATATCATTTTATTGTGATTTTTTGTGATTTTTTAAAAATATTTAATTTTTAGTGAATAGTGAAAATACTGATTTTTGTAAAAGTTTCATTTATTTAATTTAAATAAAGTAATTTAAAATTACCATTATATTTTTTATTTGGTTTTAATTTAACTGAGATCTTTTTTAATAAACATAACATAAATAATTCCATATTAATTAATATTTTATTTTATTTTGGTAAAATTTCATTTTTATTCATAAAAGAACCACTCTCTAAAAACCTTTTTTCATGAATTTTACACAATTATATAAAAATTAATTTTTAACACTTACATATAAATTTAATATTGAATAGTATATTAAATATTTTGAATAAAGGGTTTCATATTTATTAAATATTTCCCTTTTATTTTTGATCATTTTGAATAGTGTATATAGTAAATATTTGTGACCTCCAGAAGGGTAAACTAGGTAAAACAGGGCTAAAACCTTGATATATGACTAAAAATATTACTGAAATTTTATTTTATCCTATTTTTAGTTTTACTATACAAAATACATCCTATATACAAAAATATGACAATTTATTTCGACACTTCTATATTTATAACATTTATTGTATTTTAAGAAAAGGATAAATGAAAAATGCCACTATATAGATTTTAAATCCTCTTATATGATGTCATAGGGATAAAAAGAAGTTATTAATGAATATAACAAGTCATTTTTAACATAAATTAATTATTTTTATAATTTCAATTTATTTTTCATTTTTATTGTAGATATAATTATCTTAAATTCTTATGCAACATTGATACAATGCTTGTCTAAGTAATAGAAAAATCATAGTAAATGATTTTAAGAATAATAAAACTAATATGTTTGAAATAATTTTGGTATTCAATTAATTTCATTGGTAATTATAAATTATAAATGTTTTTTAATGTTTATATATAATGATTATATTGCGATATTGATGTCTTAGAATCTAAACTAAATGAATAGTTCCAAAAATTATTTAACGATATTTTATGTTACCATATTTTATCATATGATTTAACAATAAAAAAACTTAAAAGGGGACAATTATAATTTTAAATGGTCAAAAATTTCATCCATGGGCCATTTTTGAGCCACATGACAAATTATAAGT
The DNA here is from genome assembly GCA_963277665.1 of Viscum album. Classification (NCBI taxonomy): domain Eukaryota; kingdom Viridiplantae; phylum Streptophyta; class Magnoliopsida; order Santalales; family Viscaceae; genus Viscum; species Viscum album. The sequence goes on along the minus strand of OY728151.1, from coordinate 1,778,699,263 downwards.
AATTAATTACCCTTAAAGGAAAAGAAACGTGTCACTAAGGTTAATGTTAAAAGGGGTTAATGAGGGGGTTAAACTAAAAGATAAGGTTTAAAATGAAACATAAACATGTATTTTGTTTAATTGGTTTAAGGGATTCAAATCATTTGATTTCCTACCATTTAATTAAGTATATTTGGTTCATTTTGAAATTATTATGATATATATTATATTAAAATCTTTTATATACTTACAAGTGCATCCTTTCCATCACTTATAAAAGGGAAACTCCTCTTATCTTTAATTTAAAAAGTTTGAGCACTCTAGAGCATCCAATACAGACCATAATACCTTCCTACATTCCTTTCCTTTTTCCTAAATCCACCTTTCCTCACCTAAAACTATCTTAAAAATGATTAAGGTTTAATCCAATCAAGGCCTCTCAAATAAGGGATAACCTTGTTTCCCAACATGTTAGAAGTTTATTTCTTATTATAATTCCTATGAATCTTTTATATCCATCCTAAAATAATTACTCAAGTATCTTCATGTATGATCCTAAATTTTTTTGGAGATGTCTCAAGCACATTTTTCTGGTACACTTTTTCATTGTTTTGAGTATATGATGTTTGGGTTTTACATTGGGGAACCTTTAGGTGAAATTGAAGATTTTTGGAGGGGTTTTGGGTAGTTCATGGTTGGAGTATGATTTTCCCAAACAGTTCTTCATGCCCATGAAAATAGTGCAACCCTAGAAAAAGACCGACTGCATGGTTGGTGAAAATTTGGTTAAATAGTGGGACCTCCTAGTAGTAACTATGTGATAACTAATAGGAGGCACACAGTTAGGCATATAGTTAGGGAAAACCATGTGCCCCTTACAAGAGACCATGCATGCAGGAAATTAAACCCCCAAAACTTATTAAAAAATTTATGACGCTAAGTATTACATACCTAAACACCCCAACTGGACCATAAACGCATTACTTTGATTTTTGGATCTCTCAAATGGATTCCAAGGACTTAGAAACATTTTTCTTTATGAATCCAAGATCCCTTGACATATTTTCACCTATTCTAGTATGTGATATCTTCTCGATTGGATTCCTCTCTCACCCATATCTAATTTTAGACAAAGTGGAATGTTTTATTCCTCATTGGGGTTGGTTTAGATCTATTTTTATGGTTGTTATTATGTTTTATCTTGATTCTAGGATTTGTGTATAGATCTCATTCCTCATCATTTTCTTTATCATTTCGCTTCAATTAAAGAAATTTTTAGCAAACGCTCAACAAGGATCTTATAGTTGGTGGTATAAATTGAAAATACCATAGTCGTGAATTATAATTACATGTATTTATTATTTAATTTCAATTTACATGATTGGAAATTAAATCCTGAATTTGATTATTTAATTATTTAAAATAATTAATGGACCTGTGGAATTGATTAATTGATTTTCCATGTGATAAATAATCGGTTGAACATGGAGAATTGAATTTTTCTAATTGATTTATTTTTGGAATTGGTTGATTAATCGGGTGTTTAATTGATTAAACAATGGGAATTATAGGATGTTTGGATTATACTTAAGGGGATAATAGAATATATGATTAAATGTTGATAAATGTATTAAAGGTGAATTTTCATATTATTCCATGTGATTAATGTGTTGACCCATGTTTGAGTTTATAATTGAAATGGTATACCATGATATGAATGTTTTATAGGAAGGATAATGATTATTAACCTTGATGAATATGATACATGTTATATATGTGTGATTTATTGAGAAATGGGATATAGGATATGGACTAATGCTCCAAATGCCAATGGGGCTCTAAGAATTAAATTATAGGAAAAAATGAATGCATTTGAATATTATTTTATGAGACAAGGAATGATGATCCCAATATACATGAGGTGTGGGATAGAGGCTAATGCTCTAAATACTCATAGGGTGATAGACACAATGTTCTATGCCCATGATTTTTGAATTGGATTATGGTACCTGGTGGTTATGCTATAAATTGAAATGTAATGGATAATGAAAGACCATGTGATAATTAATTTTGTTTCCCTATATGATAGGGTTTATAAAATAGAACTTGTTAAAGATTTTATTGAGTGCTTGAGTTTCTTTTTGAACCTTGGTAGTTTATGTGGTCAATTAACGAATAATGAAATGTGATAATTGTTTAGCTTGTTTTACTTTATATTTATACAACTAAATACACTATTTTTGACTGGATATTTATTTGGACACCATTGGTGGTAGCCTACCAAGTTGTACTCAAACCCCAGTTAGGATTCCCGATTGGTACCTAAAAAGGATTTATGTTTTCAAGACATGATAATGGTAAGAGACCCATGATCGATGGATGAGTCCGGATGGATCCTGGATGAGGGTACCCAAATTGGTATCAGGACCCTATTCGGAATTATCTATGTGTCTTTATTTTTGGTTTTCATATTGAAACTTTACACATATATGTGATGACCTATTTACTACTTTAGTTTGGATATTGTATTCCTATTTTTGGTTTATCAAGTGATAATGGTATTATTTTGGTTATCATTATTTTATTTTTGTTATTGTTTATAATTCCTATGTTGTTATGCTTTCGTAAAGAGGGTATACTATCCCCATGATATATTATTAGACCCTTATTGATAGTCAGTAGCCTCTGGAGTACAAGGAGACGCACCTGAGGTCAAGTGGCCAACTGACTCAAGGCACCAGTGTGCAGAACCCAAGGAGGTATGTCAAAAAGTGGTATTAGAGAAGTTTTATTTTATTTTATTTTGGTTTAATATTTGGTAAAGTTTTAATGGCTATTAGGATGAGTCAGGCTGTGGTTAAGGGTTTGCACATGGGAGTATCAAACCCATGTACGAGGGTAAAATCCAAGTACCTAGGTTGGGATTATTTTCATTTTTGTGGGTTGTTATAGTTTTATGTTAGTTCACCTAAAGTGATGCACTTGTTGTGGGATGTTATTTCTTTCTGATTTTTTCAAATATTTGACTCATGGCTTGGTACAAAATGATATTTGAGCATACATGCATCATTATAGGCACTTAAGAATTACTGTGACCTACATCATTTTAGGCATGCATGGAATAATATGTTTTAGGTAGGTAGTTTAATTTGTAACATTTTTCTTTTCTTGGGAAATTGAAAAGTAAAAAGGGCCTAATATGAAATTTGAAAAAATGTAAAATGATAAAAAATGTTGAAAATGGGAGTCTAATGAGAGACATGAATATAGAAACTTGTTTACCCTTTTTTAATCCATGATATAGATGAGGGATGGTTGAGGTTAGTGATAGTGACTCAGTTTTGATCATGTGGCGGGAAATGGGGGATGACTTGATATGGATTTAAATTAATCCCTATTGAAAAAATGTTAAAGGTGTGTTATGTGTCTTAATATATGTGTTTGTAATTTTAGAGATATTCCTCCCTGAAAATTCTTGTGGATAGGAAGACATGAGTTCATGGATATAAATAATCCTCCAGTAGTGGAACCTGAGGCACCAACAGTACTGTGAGAGTAATTTGGGTAGCACTTCCATGGGAACTTTTCTCACTTTATATAGTTTATGGAGAGATATCTAAGGCGTGTTGTGAAGAGTATTTCCCACTTTACAAGGGATTTTCAATTACATTAACCTACAAAATTTACTAGAGAGGGTGGAACTGAGGATACTTAGTTCTGGATTTAGTCTATCCAAACTATTCTTGACCACCTTGAAACTCCTGCTAAGAAGAGAGTCAAAATAGATGATTATATGTCACATGGTCAGGGGAAGAGTTGGTGGGATATCTATACACGAGATGGATAGCTGCAGAATTTGGAGTGGAAGAATTTCAGGTGAATTTCTTGGAGTACTTATACCATAAGATTCTCAGGTAAGAGAGGGAAGTAGAATTTATGAGGTTAAACCTAGGGAGTATGTCCATGATGGACTATACTAGTCACTTTACTCATTTGAAGGGATTTTTTCCATAATTGGAAAGGGATGAGTCTATTGTGTTAAATCAATTTTAGGATGGTCAAAAATGTGAGATTAATACTAGGTTAATATATTTAAACTGAATAAGTATTCTGAGCTGGTGAATTAAGCTCTCATATCTTAGGGGAACCTGAAGGATCCATCCAATGCAATACCGGTGGAATCTTCTAGGTGATAAGGAGGTATTTATTTTGAGAGTATAAAGCATCTCTTTGAGAATTTCAACTAAGGATACAGTAAGTAGAGTAGTTAGGGAGAATTATCAGTTACTCTTGATCTTACCCGACTGCTTTGCCACTAGTGCAGTAGGTGGGGTAATTTTCATAAACATTATTCCTGACCACCGGTAGAGTTCTGAGCATGAATAAACATGGGACATATAAAGAGGTTCGGTTGGAACCACCAAAAGATGGGTAATGATAGAGGAACTAGGTAGAATTTGAGTGTTTGAAGGGGTTCTTCAACCCCATATCAGTATGGATGTTGGATTTCTACTATCCATGGTGGTTGAGGTAGTAGAAGAGGTGATTCTAGGAAAGAGATCCCATATCAGTAGAGTCATGCAGCTCAAGGGGCTCAAACTACATCACAAGGAAGTGTGCCAGGACAATTACATGCATTTCATCCTACACTTATGGATATCGAGGCTTGAAAATTGATAATTAGAGGTAAAATTCTTATAGATTCTATAGTTTCTAGTGCCTTATTTGATATTGGAGGATCTAATTCCTTTATATATGGATAAATTGTTAATGGGTTGAGTATTAAAGTGGAGTTTATAGAAAGGTTATGATGATCAATACACCATTGGGAGTATGATCGAGAGACATCTATTTATGAATGGGATGTTCTATTGATGTTGGAGAGTATTGTTTTAGTTTTTATCTTTATATACTTGATATTTTAGTATTTGATTTGATTTTGGGTATGGAATGGTTTGTATCATACCAATCCCACATTTATTGTTACCACAAGAGCGTGAATTTTAAATCTCTAGAGGGTGACTGTTATGTTATTAATGGGGAGTGGGATATCAAGGTAGGTTATGTAGGTCCGATTCATCAGTAACTAAGGGACCTCACCAACTATGTTTCAAGTCTATTTATGGATGATCTAAGTGTAATTAGGATGATTTCAACCCATAGTGGACTAGTTTCAAGACATGTATCCTGAAAATTCTTAGGGATTAAACCTAAGGGTGATGTGTAATTTGCAAATGATCTATTTCCAGAGTAGATCTAGTTTCCATTCCACCCTAAAAAATGAAACCAATAGAGATTTAATATCTTAAGACTCAACTAGAAGACTTGATGGATAAGGGATTTATCCAAACGAGTATGTATCATGAGGGTTCTCTAGTTTTCATTTCTAGTAAGGATAACAAAACATTACACTTATGTGTTGATAACTGGAAGTTTAACTAGATGATAGTAAAGAAATAGTATCCTCTTACATGTATTGATGATCTATTTGACCAATCTATAGGTTCTTGTGTGTTCTAAAATATTTACTTAATATCAGGGTATCATCAGTTGGGAGTTTTACCATTTCATATACCAAATATTTCTTTCAGAATTAGGCATGGCCTTTATGAGTTCATCGTGATGCTGTTTAGGCTACAGAATGCTCCAACAATGTTTATGGCTTCGATGAACTGAATCATCCACCTGTTCCATGATCAGTTTTTGGTTCTGTTTGTGGAATACATCTTGGTGTACTCAAAGACTCATGATGATCATTAAAAAAAACTTGACATCATATTGAGTAAACTAAGGAAGCATTAATTATATTCCAAGCTATCTAAGTGTAAATTATGGATTAATCAGGTAAATTTCTTGGGTCACATCATCTTAGTGGAAGGTGTGTATGTGGATTCATAGAAGGTGCAAGAAGTGGTTTCCTAGGAATATCCCAAGAATGTATATGATATATGTAGATTTTTAGGGTTGTAAGGATATTATCATAGGTTCATTCAGGATTTTTCCCACTTTGTAGCACCACTTTAGAACTTTAAAAAGTAGGGTATAAAGATTTAATGGTCTAAGGAATATGTGAATTCCTTCTAGGAGTTGAAGAAGCAGTTGAAAATGGAAAAAATATTGATTCTACCTAGACTGGGTGAGGAGTATTCAATGTTTTTTAATGTTTCTAGGATCAGAATTAGAGTAGTGTTGATATAGGGGGATCAAGTTGTGGAATATGAATCATGATAGTTGTGTCCATATGAATGAAACTACCCTACACATGACCTCGAGTTACCTGGAGTGGTTTATTCCTTGAAGTGTTAACATAATTATATGTTGGACAAAATGTTTACTATATACACTAATCCCTAGAGGATAAATTATATCTTTTCTTAATGAGACTAAAATATCTAGAAGTAGAGATGGGTTGAGTATATTAAGTCATTTTAATTTGAGTTAGAATATATTTCTTGAAAGGGGAACAATGTTTTTGAAGCTTTGAGAAGGAAAACTCATACTGAGGAAGTTAAATAGTCTATTTTGGAGTAAAAGATGATTTCTTTGATTATTGAGATGCATATTGTAATATGTGAGAGCTAAGAGTAGATGAATCTCATATTGGTTTCAGTGGAGTTTACTCTTTTAAGTAATATTTGGGAGAGGTAGTATCAGGATCCATAGTGTTTTTCCTTGAGGGAAATCCTTGAATGTGGGGTGTCACCTTCAGAATAGACCATAAATGAGGGTGGGACTCTCTATTCTCGAGGTTGATTTATTTTATATATGTGTATACAAGAAGAGTTGATGCATGAAGTTCATACCTTGATGTGTCTGAGTTTGAACAAAATGTACAATGACCTACATCAATAGTATTGGTGGCTAAGCATGAAAAATGTTATTGAAGGGTTTATGAAACAATTATACACCTTTAAATAGGGGAAGACCAAGAATCTATGACCTAGTGGTTTATTATATCTATTTCCCATTCTGGAATGGAAGTGGGATAACATTAGCATGGATTTTATGGTGGGTCACCCAAGGACGACTCTAAATAAGGATTCTATTTGGGTTGTTGTGAACGGATTAATGGAATTATCTCATTTAATTACTATATGGGAGAATTTCTCACTGGACTAGCTATGATACATGTACGTTAGGGAAATATTCTGTTTACATGGGGTGCCACCAAGAATAGTTTTAGACCAGGGATCATGCTTTTCTTCATTATTCAGGTAGGGCTTATAGAAGGCTCTTGGTACATAGGTTTTTCTGAGTATGGATTTCCACCCAGAGATAGATGGGTAGTTAAAGCATACTATTCATTTTCTTGAGGATATTATACGAGAATACGTTCTTGAATTTAGTGGGTCTTAGGAGAATAACTTTGTTCACATTTATTTTTCATATAACAATTTTTACCAAGGAATTATTTAGATAGAACCATATGAGGCACTTTATGATAGGCTATGTAGATCACCTCTATGCTGGATGGAGGCTTGTGAGTCCGAGATATTGGGACTGAGTCTAATGCTTGGGATGTCAGAGTAGTGGGTGATCATGTTTTCCTTTGGGTGTCACCTATATTGGGTGACCATAGAATTTAGAAATAAGGAAAGTTGGCACCCAGGTTTGATGGGCCATTTGAGGTTGTGGAGAGAATCAGTCTGGTGGAATACCAATTGGATCTTTCATAGAGGTATAGTGTTATGCATGATGTTTTTCATGTGTAATAACTTTTATGGTATTAACCTAAACCTTATCTTGCAATTTATGTGGATGATTTTGATCTTTAGGCTGATGTGTCCTTTGAGAAGCATCCAATTCATGTTATGGATCATAGTGAGATAGTGTTGTGGGGAAAGAATATATCGATTATTAGAATATTGTGGAAACATGGTCGTGTTCATAAAGAAGAATGGGAGAAAGAAGTAAATATATGTGCTCGGTGGTCCAATATTTTTACCTCATAATCAAAAAGTTCACGGTAGTATAACTCGAGGATGAACTATTATAAGGTGGGGAGATTGTAAGATCCTGAAATTTTTTAGAGATGTATCATGCATGTTTTTCAGGTACCCTATTTCCTTGTTTTGGGTATATCTTGTTTGTTGTTTTGGGAGCTTTAGGGTAAAGTTGGTGATTTTTGGAGGTGTTTTGGGAAGTGCATGGTTGGCGCACGATTTTACCAAACAATGCACCCTTCCCTAGTAAACGGTACGACCCTAGATAGCGGGGGATTGACCAGTTGGCACAAAATTTTTCAGACCTTATTCCCTCCTATACCCCATAAACCATAAGAGGTGGTTCATAGTTTGGTGTATAGATTGGAAATACCATGCACCCCATAGAGGAAACCATGCACACAGAAAATTAAACCGCCAAAAAATTGTTAAAAATTTACCAAACCCCCAGATTATAGCCCTAAAACCCAAGCTCGACCCTAAACTCATTCCTACAATTTTTGGAGCTCCTAGAAAGATTCAAAGTCCTTCCAAACACCTTTATTAATGAATCTATGATCCATTGACATATCTGCACCTATTTTAGTAGGTGATCTCTTCCCAATTGGATTCCTCTCTCTCTCTTGTCTATTATAATGGATAGAAGAGTGTTTAATTCTTAATTGTATATGGTTTAGATATAGGTTTTTATGGTTGTTGTTCCATTTTATCTTGATTATAGGATTTTTAGATCTCATTCCTCACTGTGCTCTTGATCATTCCGCTTGAATTAGGGAATTATGTTGGTGAAGGATCATCAATGATATCGAGTTAGGTGGTCTAAATTGAATATCCTATAGTAATTAATTATAATTGTGTGTATTTATTATTGAATTTAAATTTACATAGTTGGAAATTTAAATTTAAATTTAGCTAATGAATTTATTAAATTAATAAATGGAACAAAGAAATTGATTAATTGATTTTCCATGTGATAATGAAATGGGCTGAACATAGACAATTGAATTTGACCAATTGAATTATTTGTATAATTGGCTGATTAATGGGATGTTTAATTGATTAAACAATGTAAATTATGGAATGGATAGATTAACCTTAAGGGGTAAAAAGTATAAATGATTTAATGTTGACAAATGGATTAAATGAAAATTTTCATATTATTCCATGTGATTAATATTTTGAACCAAGTTTGAATTGATAATTGAAATGATATAAAATGATATGAATGTTTAATAGGAAGGTTAATGATAATTAACTTTGATGAATATGATATATGTGATATATGAGTGATTAATTGAGAAATGGGGTGTGGGACATGGACTGATGCTCAAAATACCCATGGGGTGCTAGACATGAAATTATAGGCCCAAATTCAGGCTTGTGATTATTATTTTATGGGATATGTACTAATGCTTCAAATACCTATGAGATGTGGGATATGGAATGATGCTCCAAATACCCATGGGGCAGTAAAATTTTTTTTGTACACCCATGATTTTGGCATTGGACTATGGTTCCATGTGGGAATTCTATTAATTTAAATGAAATGGATAATGAAAGACAATGTGATAATGAATTGTGTTCCCCTATATAATATGGTTCAAACTTCGATAGCGAATGATGCTCCAAGTACCCATTGGGTAGTAAAAACAAAGTTGTACACCCATGCATTTGTATTTGGACTATGGTTCTAAGTGGGAGTTCTATTAATTTAAATGAAATGGATAATGAAAGCCAATGTGATAATGAATTGTGTTCCCCTATGTGATATGGTTCAGACTTCGGTGTGGGATGAAGTATGTATTGAGTGTTTGGGTGTCTTTTTGACCACGGGTAATTTTTGTGGTTAATTTAAGAATAATGAAATGTGATAACTCTTTACCTTGTTGTAATTTATTCCTTATACAACCGCATACACTATTTTTGACTGGATATTGATTTAGACATCGTTTGTGGTGGCCTACTAAGTTGTAATCACAACCTACCCGGGATGACTGATTGGTACCTGAATAAACTTTATGTTTTCAGGATAAGATAAGGGAAAGAGACCTATATTAGATGGCTGAGTCAGGATGGATCATGGATGAGGGAGATAGACTTGGTATTAGGACCTACTTGGGAGTTATCAGTGTGTCTTTATTTTGGGTTTTTCATATTGACACTTGAAAAATATATGGAATGACATATTTACTATTTTAATTTGGATATTGTATTCCAATTTTGGGTTTATTGTCTAATAATTATATTATTATGATTATGGTTTTGGTAGTTTGGTTTTTTTATTATTCCTCTATTGTTTTTCTTTGATAAATAGGGTATAGTATCCCCATGTTATATATATCAGACCCTCACTGCTAGTAGGAAACCTCAAGTGTATGGGGAGGCGTGCTTGAGGTCACGTGACCAACTAGATCAGGGTCACAGTGTGTGGCAACCAAGTAGGTAAGTCACACATCAATATACTAAGATTTTATTATGTCTATGGCGAAACCATTTTCCATTAAATGGGAAATGAAAGTATCACTCATGCGTATGTGTGGACTACCACCTCCACCAATCAAGGTGATTCATTTTCTATAACCTCACCACAAAAATATTTATAATGATGGATGTAATAAATATTAATGATATTTAATATGTAATTAATATAACTTAAGGACAAAATATTTTTTTATCTTCCTTTCCTTATGTTCAATAGAAAATGAGAACATCAATTATGTGTATATACGGGCTACTGTCTCCATGAACATTGCAATTAATTTTTGTATATCAAACTTTTATAGATGGTTATAAATATGTATATAATTAATATATATAATATTTTTTCATGAATAATATTATGTATATTATAAACCAATGATCAATATGCAAGTATTATAACATCCAAAACAAAATGTACATGAGAAACAAAGCAGTTAACACCTGCAAAGATGACATTAATAGAGAATATTTGATAAAAGAGTGTTGAAATGTTTTAGGGGGATAATATATGATATTATATGTTTGGATATATTTATTTAGTTGAATTATAATATATAAAAATTTAATATATAGGATGTTATAGTGCTTACAAACCACGCCCGATATAATGTAGTGGTACTTCATCCCAATATGATTTTGTTGAGAGATGTTTGATATTATGCACATATTTATGTTCTTGAGTTGTATATACTAAAGATTTAACATATTATATAATTTAATTTTTTTAATTTAGGGTATATATATATAAAATTAAATTTATTTAATCCAAGGGTTTTGATTGAAAGTTACCCAAGTGCTAAGGGTTTCTCGGTTCACTTTTGTTTTTGTGATAAATAAGAAGAATTTACACTTTCTTTAAGTAATGTGTTGTATATAATTCAAATTTGATATGGTATACAATGTATACCTTTATATTAATGGTATTTAAAATTTCATTTGATTTTTTTCTTCAATTAGTGTTATTATTTAAATGTTAATAAAATAGTAAGGGTTTTGTGTTAGATTCTTACTTTTTACCAGGTTTAATTATGCATAAATTTATGATAATATTTTTTTGATATATCTATAAAATATCTTATGCATTTTATTATCCTCTATTTATTTATATAAATTATAAGTTTTCTTATCATTTCACTCTCTCTAAGTACTCAAAATTCTGAAATTATGTTTCATGGAGAATCTACTTAATTTCTTTATTCAGGTAGGGATAATTCTATTCAAATTCCATATTTAATTTAAAAGGTTTTTGAAAATTATTTTAATATTATCCAATGATTGAAAAATGTTATTTTTACCCATTTTTGAATTTATATTAAAATTTTCAAATTAATCATATTATCATTTTCCGAATGAGGTACTTTGTTCTAAAGGTGTGAATAAAATCGTTGTTTTAATATATACAACATTAACAACTTTTCCCTAAATTATGAACACTCTTTTATTAGAAAATTCCCCTAAATATTTACACAGTTATTTTTAAAGGAAACATTTTCCTCAATATTTTATAAATTTTTAGATTTAAAATAATAGATTTCAAAATGAAAATGGTATTTTCCTCAAGAAATATTAGAGTGATATTTTAAAGAAATTTTTCATGTATAATAACATCTTTCGATGTTACTTATGATTTAATGGGTATATAATCCTTTGATAAAATCATAATTATTTCTATCCATGATTTATGATTTTGATGATGAAATATTGATGAAACTAATTTTGGTTTCCATGTGTTATGCTACGATGAGATGATAAATGTTTTCATGATCTTATGTCTTACACATCAATAGATTATGATCACGTGATAGGTGGGTCCACTATTTACCTCCTATTAATTGGTTAAAAGATTATGTTTTATTAGTTCAAAGGGTATATTTGTGGTTATCCCAATCCCAGAAGAGGGTATACATGTGGTTATCCCAAGCCCAAATCAAGTAAATTGGTGGTTAGCCCAACCCTGGCATGTGATGGATGTCTTGGTGGGTAGCCTTGAAATAAGATTTATATGATTATAATTATGAAACACTTTATGCTGCTCTTTTATTACATGATCTAATTCCAATGTTATGTGGTCATAGATCATGTTCTTGGATTAATTAATGATTCATGTCTTATGAAATTCCATGATTTAATCCACAACTCATGATTATGATATATTATTATTGAGAATGATTTTAAAATATTAAGATCATTTTCTCAAACCCTTATACTCAGGTTACTATTATCAATGATCATTGATTGATATCTCCCTTGTTTACCCTTATTGAGTATTGGAGCTCACCCTTTTTTATGTCTACTTGTCCCCAGAATTTGAAAAAGGTTTTAAGTATGACATTTCTAGTAATGGTGATAGTTGTGATGAAATTAGTTGGAGATGATGTAGATATTTTATGTACCAGTTGTTTATATATATCCAAGTTTCCAAAATCAGTAAACCTTTTTAGTAATTTCATGAATCATAATGATATGTAATGAATATTTATCTAATAAAATGTAATAACTATTTATGTAATGTTTGAGTCACCTCCGATATTCCATAAATATAATAAAATTTTAACATATTAATAACATTGATGTTATCACATTATCATGGATAGAATTTATTTAAGGAGGTATAGGAAGAAAGGAATTTAAGAGAATTTAGTTGATAATATTACCTCTTCCTCTAGATGTTCACTATTAAGATACACCTTATGGACTCTTAGTTATTTATTTTTCTAAGAGTAAGGATTATATGATGCGGGTTGAAAGTTTTTGGGTGATCTCAGTAGTTTTTGGCTACAATAAAGGTCTTAGAATAAGTTTCAAAGTGGTGAGGGGGAGGGTGGTATTTATAGTGGGGAGATGTGTGAGTTTTAAAATAAAATAGAATAGTATTTCTTTAAAAATTGACCCATATTGCGATTAAATTTCAAGGAATTATGATTATACTGTTAAAGGGACAATAAAATATCAATATAACTCCTAGAAACCTTAAAAATTCATTTATATATACTATTACAAAATATTGTACATATATGGTGTTTTACGATTTTACCTATGTATTTTGTTTATTATGAAAAATAAAAAAACTCCACACTAACCATTTTTAGTTGTATTGATTCTAAAAATGACAAACATTTTTCCCAAACAATGTTCTAATTATTTAAAATTATAAATTTAAATAAAATAATTATTTTATAATTTTTTCAGGACATGATCAAAATTCCAAAACTTATAAAAATTACTTACGGTTTCATAAAATTATATTATTATATTTATGAAAAAATATATTTTTTCATGAAACTAATTTATTAAAATGAAATTTTATTTACGAATTTTTATTTTTTCTTAAAAAAATATTCTGTTGAAAATAAGTCATATATATTTTTCAAAAAGTATAATTAATATTTACTTGTGTCAAAAATTTATTTTATCACATTTTTAACTTTTATTTTATCTTATTTTAATATAAATTCTTTATATTTTTATTTATTAAAATATCCCAAAATACTAAATTTCACCATTAAATATTTTTCTCAGAAAAATTAAAAACAATATGATATTAAAGGAAATAAAATTTAATTTTTAAAATAATTTACACATCAATAATACATATATAATATATAGAAAACCTCTCTTCACACTTTCATAATCCTTCTAGGAAAGGTTATCAATTGTGGTACATTTATGGGGCGGTTCAACCGACATGTATTAAATGGTGATTTTAACTGACTTGAAATTATCCCATAGATGATTCTAATTGTTCCACACTTATTGATCTTCTTATTGGTCTTGGTCAAGGGGGAACCTCAATGATGGTACCCACCTCCAAAGATAATATAAATAAGCTACATAAGGCATGATACTATTAGTTGAGTCTTCCTTTTAAATCAATTATTTTTTATCATTACCCTTATAATAGAATAATTCAAATGATAAATTTATAATAGATATCCTTTCAATGGTCATAATACCCAATAGTCATAATTCTTAATGATCATATTATGGATATATTAATTCTATAAAGTTCCAATAAAACATCTTTAGTCTTTTATAATGTGTTTTATATTAAATTTAAAATGTTTATATATTAATAAGATAAATTTAATTTATAAATTTTAGGATTGTTTTGTTGAGGAAGTGTTGTTTTCAATAATACATGATTTTATTATTAATAAGGGGGAGATTTTTGAGAACAATACACTATTTCTATATGATGATTTTGATGCTCACAAAATACCCTTAATTGTTTTCAAATGATTTTACTTTAAGTATATTTCAGGAATTAAATATGTTATATATTATTATTTTTGGAAGAGTATTTGAGTATTTATACAGCTTGAAACAAGTGTTAAAGAGTTCAGATATCAATTTAGCATGTTCTCGAAACACTGTTCATAACCTACGTGGTGAAGCATAGCGTAAGGATGGAATGCGGTGTATACTCTAAAAAGATATCAGAAAATTATGGTTAATCAACCATATGTTATCAGAAAAGTATGGAAGAGGAACCCTATGTTAGGAAGGAACCCTATGTTTTAAGATATTGAAAAGTGTGGGAGAAGAACCATACATAAGTTTTAAACATTACGTTTGTTTCTCAAAAGTATGGTTCATCAACCTTACTTTTGTGAACAACCTTATGTTTCATCAAATGTATAGATCATGTACCTTATTTTTGGAAGCTTATAAAAGTATGGATCATTTATCATTCATTTGAATGTTGAAAAGAAAAGTATGGACGATCAACCTTACATTTGTATTCAACCTTATGTTTGAAGGATGAGTCATCAACCTTACATTTGTGATCTACCTTACGTTCAGAAGATTCATGCTATACAGTTGAACCTTACATTTGGATTCGGAAAATTAAAGACGATATTATTATGCAACGATCTACAAGCGGATTATTAGGATGATTTTAAGACATATTAAAAGTTGTTTTTAAAACGTGTCTTTGACTGATTCAAAGCCATTTTATCTACGATTCAAAGGGTCAATTTAAAAGGACCTTTTCATGCCGAATTTCAAGGGGAGTTACGACTGATCTGTTTATTCAAATGTTTGAATATCGCGAGTCAGAAGGTGATTTTTTTGGAGCTAAATTTGTAGAAGAAGTGCTCATCGTTATTATATATATTTTAAAAATATAGATGTGATATACACAGATATTATATATAAAAGAACTACATAACAACAACGACGAATATACAAAGGAGAAAAATAGAGACCATCAAGATCTACAGATCTGCTGATTACGAAGAGCGACAAAGCTCTGTTTATTGAAGAAAGAGATACACGATAGAAGATTCACCTATTTGACATCAAAGATATATTGTGAATCTACTTCTGAAGTTGTGAATTATATTTCTATATCTACTACAACCGGATCGACTCAGAATGAATCTTTCTTGAAGATCATTATTTTTGAAGATGACGATCCATATTCTATCAGTTGTATTCTGTTGCAATTGTGAAGAACAACTACGAAATAATTTTCAACGATCAAATACTCTTCTATCTTGAGTGATAAAATTCTTGTACTAAGCTATTTATTAGGTTCTATGTTTGAACCAGAAGGCTCTGTTTTGACTTATATTGTAATGGTGTCAACTGCCTGTACTCAGTTGTGGAACGGTTTATTGACAAGAGGACCAGATAGTGAAAATCACCAAGCTCATGGAGTAGAACATTGGTGGAGTGGACTAGGGGCCTTCTGTTCTCTGAACCACTATACATCGCGTGTCCTGCGCTATTTATTTTTCACTACTACACTCTTTGATATAAAGGTAAAAGGCTAGATCACGATTATGCAAAGAAATTAAAAAAGACACAATTCACCCCCCCTCTTGTGTATATTTGGTAAAACCCAATCCAAAAATTGGTATCAGAGGAAGAGCTTTCTGATAAAGTCTTAACAAGATAAAAGTGATTATACACAGAGCATGATGAATGATAAAATATAGGGAATGTATATACTCAGAGCATCATACTTCAATGGATAAAATTATGGATGATGGAAGTTGCAAATAATAATTTATCTAAAAAACCTTGGATACATAGTATATTCTAAGATTCTGATTCCATATGAAATCTCTGAAAAACCTAAGAAATGGAGTGCATCCACTGAAGCATAATATGATATGAAATCTAAGGTAATTAATGCAATTATATGTGGTCTAGGACTTTATGAATTCAACAGAGTATCTCAAAGTGCGACATCATATGAGATGTGGAAAACTATTGTTTTTGCTTATGAAGGAACTGACAATGTCAGGAAAATGAGATATACTAATTCTAAGCTTAAATTTGATAAATTCAGAATGTTTGAAGGTAAAATCATTAATCAAATTAATGGAATATTGAAAGTAATTTTCAACAATATAACTACTTTAGGAGACCCAATCAAATAAGCCGATCAAGCTTTGAAAGTACTGAGAGTACTACCTAATAAATGGAATGGAATCTTTGCTGCAATCATAAAATCAACACCAATAAAAGACTTAACCATGAGAGAGCTGATTAGAACACTTATGATGTATGAATCCAAAATTCATGATGAAGAAAATGATCATAAGGTTCTGATAAAGATAGAAGACACTACCTTAAAAATATTATCTCTGATTAAAAGAAAAAAGCTAAAGAAAAAATAAGTAAAGGTGAAATCAGAAGGTTCTAATTCATAAAATTCTGATGTAGAACTGGCTCAGCTATCCAGAAAGTTTAGTAAATTCTACAGATATAAGAAAGGCTTTAGAAAAACATTAAAAAAGGATGAAAAGGAAGTTAGATGTTATGAGTGAAAGAAAATGGGTCACATCAAACCTGACTATCCTCAATTAAAGGAAGATAAGAAGAAGAAATTATTCAAAAATAATGATTATGAGCAAAAAGATAAGAAAGCAATGAAAGATACATGGAGTATGTCTGAAGACTCCATCATACCTTCAGAATCAGACTCAGAAAAGGAAGAAGTAAATCTGAAAGCCAACATGTGATTTATAGAAGAAACATATGAGTTACAATCATAATATTCTTCTGATTCTAATGTAGACTCTAGTTATGAAACAAGCTATTCTAATTAAAAACTTGCTGCCTACCGCAACATGGTTGAAGAAAAATATGATTCTCTTTTTAAGAAACATAAGTATTTAAAGAAAATTCACAAGGCTGTTTCAGATGAAAGAGATAAAACACTAAAACAAATTAAGGAGTTATCTGATAAGTATAATTCAATTAAAACTAACTATACAGATTATGAATCGAAGGTAAAAACACTGAAAAATGAAGTAGAAACATATAAAAGTGCAACTCTTATTTTTACAAAAGGAGAAAATACACTAAATGAAATTCTTGGAAAGAACGTGATTAAAAAGAGAAGATATGGAATAGAAAGTAAAGGTGAAAAGCCTAAACTGTACAAAAATTACATTGTACCAAGTACAAGAAAGGTAATATGTAACTTTTGTGGTGAAAAGGGTCATCTGTCTAAGAATTGTTACTTAATGCAACCCCAAATAAGTGGAATAAAGAAAGCCTTTGTCTCAAACAATTTACATGATTCTTTTGATTTTTTAAAAACAAAGAAAGTCTGGATTCCCAGATCTTTGCTGGATAACACAACTGGACCCAATAGAATTTTGGTGCCAAAACAATCTGTTTAAATGACTTTGCAGGAAGCAGGTCATAGAAGAAAAAAGGCCATATGTTATATGGATAGTGGCTGCTCCATACATATGAGTGGAAACACATCAAATTTCATAACACTAAATCAAAAAGATGGTGGACTAGTCACTTTTGGTGACAATTCCAAATGAAAAATAATTGGCATTGGAATAGTTGGAGATCTAGAATCTATCTCAATTAGTAAAGTACTTTATGTACAAGGATTGAAAAAAAATCTGATAAGTATCTCTTAACTCTGTGATGATG
Source organism: Viscum album (assembly GCA_963277665.1). Taxonomy (NCBI): domain Eukaryota; kingdom Viridiplantae; phylum Streptophyta; class Magnoliopsida; order Santalales; family Viscaceae; genus Viscum; species Viscum album. The sequence continues at coordinate 1,778,680,949 of OY728151.1, read as the reverse complement.
GTTATGCAGTTGATTTCTCTAACAATTGCTGTTCTATTTTCAAAAATAAATTGCTTAAATTTTGAGCACCTACAATTGATAATGTGTATAACCTGGACTTAAATTCCATGTGTAAACAACAAGTAAACTTCTTAACTTCTAATATAAATGAATCACAGATCTGGCATATAATACTTGGACATTTCAATATATATTCTTTACATAAGTTATCCAAGAAACAATTAGTTTATGATTTGCCAAGTCTCAAGTTTGAAAGTGATTGATTTTGTGTTGCATGCCAACTTGGGAAGTATAAAAAATCATCCTTCAAATATGTTAAAAAAATTTATACATCTAAACCTCTAGAATTTATCCATATAGATTTTTTTGGAACTTCAAAATTAGAAATATTGGCTGGTAAATTATATGTATTTGTTTTAGTTTATGACAATTCTATATTTACATGGATTTTCTTTTTAAAATTTAAAAATGTATCTTTTATATTATTTTAAAGTTTTTGCAAAGCTGATCAAAATGAAAAAGTTTTTAAAATAATTTCATTAAGAAGTGATCATGGTGGAGAATTTGAAAATCTGGAATTCAATTCTTTTTATTCAAATTTGGGTATTAAACACACCATCTCTTCACCAAGAAAACCTCAACAAAATGGAAATGTTGAAAGAAGAAATAGGACTATTCATGAAATGGCTAGGACCATGATAAATGAATACAGTCTTCCTACCTATTTTTGGGAAAAAACTGTAAGTACAACCTTCTATATAATGAATAGAGTTTTAATTGGACCAATTTTGAAAAAGACATCCTATGAACTCTGGAATAACAAAAAACCTAAAGTAAATTACTTCAATGTTTTTGGATACAAGGTTTACACCATAAACACCAAGGACAATCTTGGTAAATCCAAAATCTGATGAAGGCATTTTCTTAGGATATTATGCTACTTCCAAATCTTATAGACTTTTTATTAAAAAGTTAATAATTGTTGAAGAATCAGTTCATGTGAAATTTGATGAATCTGATCCCTTTGAGAAAAGGACAGATCAAATTGAAGAATCTGACTCTAATGATAACATGAGACTTGAGAACCTGATAGATTATTTTGAAAAAATATAAATAAAATTCAGTTTAGTCCAGAAGAACATGAAACTGAATAACCTATAAGTGTACTACCTAGAGCAGCCAAGGACCCTAAAGAATCACCCTTTAGAAACTATAATAGGAGACTTAGAAATAGGAATAAAAACTAGAAGGAACATAGGAAATCTTGTTGAGTTTTCTGCCTTTCTATCCCAATTAGAACCCAAGTCTATAGAAGAAGCTTTAGATGATGAAAGTTGGATGATATAAATGAAAGAAGAACTAAACTAGTTCAAAATAAATGAAGTCTAGGAATTAGTTGAAAGAACACACAATTATCCAGTTATAGGAACAAAATGGGTGTTTATAAATAAACAAGATGATCAAGGAATAATAACTAGGAATAAAGAAAGACTAGTAGATAAAGGATATAAATAGGAAGAATGTATAGATTATGATGATACCTTTTCACCTGTAGCTAGATTAGAATCCATTAGAATCCTTTTAGCCTATGAGTCTTATATGAACTTTAAATTATTTCAGATGGATATTAATTCTACCTTTTTAAATGGTTATTTAATGGGGGAAGTTTATGTTGAGCAACCTCCTGGTTTTGAAGTTTCACAAAAACCAGATTTTGTTTTTAAACTTACTAAAGCTCTTTATGGCCTTAAACAAGCACCCAGAGCTTGGTATGAAAGATTAAGCTCTTTTCTTTTGAAAAATGATTTTACTGTTGGAATGGTAGATCCAAAAATATTTAATAAAACTATAAATTCTAATTTTTTATTGGTTCAAATTTATGTTGATGATGTAATTTTTGGATCAACAAATAAATCTATTTGTCATGAGTTTTCAAATCTAATTCAAAAATAATTTGAAATGAGTATGATGGGAGAATTAAATTTCTTTTTAGGACTACAAATTTTTCAATAATATTTTGGAAATGTTTTGAATAAAAGAAAATACATTATTGATTTACCAAATAAATTTGTATTTGAAAACATCTAGACATATATAACTCCTATGTGTACTAATATAAAATTTGATTTGGATGAAACTAGAAAATCAGTTGACAATAAGTTATATAGAGGTATGATTGGTAGTTTATTATATCTTACTACTAGCAGACCAGATATAATGTATTCATTATGTCTTTGTGAAAGATTTCAATCAAACCCTAAATAATCCCATTTAACTTCTATTAAAATAATTTTTAGATATTTAAAAGGAACTATTTTTCAATATCTTCTTTATCTCAAAACATCTGATTTTAATTTAATTTCATATTCTGATGCAGACTTTAGAAGTTGTATATTAGATAGAAACAACACCTTAGGAACTTCTCACTTTTTAGGAAAATCCTTAGTGTCATGGTCAAGTAAGAAAAAACACTCAGTTGCCCTGCCAACAACCGAGGCAGAATATGTATCTGCTGGGAGTTGCTGTGCACAAGTTTTGTGGATGAAAAACACTCTTATGAATTTTGGACTAAGTTTTAATAATAAACCTATTTTATGTGATAATACTAGTGCTATAAATATTTAAAAAAATCCTATTAATAATTATAGGACAAAGCATATTGATATCAGACACCATTTTCTAAGAGACCATGTTCTTAAAAAGGATATATTCTTAGAATTTGTAAGTACTGAAATTAAATTAGCTGATATTTTTACTAAACCACTACCCACTTCAAGTATTGATTTTATTAAGGGGATCTAGGTTTATTTAAATTTAAATAAAGCTTTATTTTATTCAAGTGATTATTCTATTTCTATTTATACTGTTTAAAATAAATTAGTTATTTGTTTTTTGAATAGAATATTTTGTTTTATTAGATCTGTTTTTAAATGCGTACAATTTTATTTGTTTTTAAAATTTATATAATGATTATTGATGACACAGGAATCAAGGCTGTCAGAAACCTTTTGAATTCTGAAATGTTTCATTTCTAGAAAAAACCCTTTCGCACCCGCGAAACATTACCACTATTTGTCAATCCAAACCTGAAACTTCAAAACCATAATCCTTTTTCGAACCTTCAGAGATTCATGAAAGAAATGGACAAGACCAAAAGAACCGATGAGGCTGAGAGCAGCACTGCCAAGAGGCAGCACTCGGCAGGAAGGAAAATTTTTCAAGGAAAGTTCATAGATATGGAATGGTTATATCAGATGAACCTGTTGTTGAAGCAAGATCTTTCTTTTAAAAGCCTTGAAAAGACGTTTAATGGAGATCATATAGAGTTTCTATATGAGGTAGATTTTCATCATTTATATAAGTCAGTACAATTTAGTCTGGGAACTGATGAGGATTTGATTGTTTCTAAGATTGAGGACCAAGATTTTTCAATCTCATCTGTAGAAATAGCTCGAATTCTTAACTGACATCATGAGGGAGTTTTTCATTTTTATTTGAGGAATATTGGTGATTCTGTGCATAAGTCAGAAGATATTATGTCTTTCTTGTTTGGAACTAAATCTATAAAGAAAATGTTTGTGAAGGATTTGAAACCAGATTAGAATATTTTGATTAAGTTTGTGAAAAATGGTATTGCACCTAGAATGTCTGATATGAAAAATATACTTTATCCAGATATGTTCATAATTTTTTTTTCTGCTGAGTGATATCAAATTTAACTTTCCAAGATACATGGTAAGGTATCTCAGTTTCTGTTTCCCACCAGTGGCAAGGATGAACTTTTATCCTTTTGGACGGTTCATCTCACAAATTCTGTTTAAGATAGGTATGATTAGATTAGTGGATGCTCGAGTGAGATTCCACCACAGTAATATCTTCAATGCTGATACATTGAGAAAAATTAGATTTTTATGGATCACTATCAAAGGAAAGATACTACCTTTTGGAGTTGAAGAGGATGACGAAAGTGCTCAATCCCAACCAGAAAAATAAAAGGAAGGACAAGCTAAATCAAGAATCAGTACTGTATCAAGAAGACTTAGGTTTGAGGCAATGGAAGTATCTGAAGAAAGAAGTCAGGAAGGACTTCTATTCAAAAGGATCAGGGATCCTAATACTTATGAAGAGCCTGCTGTAACTTCACATGTTTTCACATCTGGTGATCTCCTAAGCTATAATTTTGTGAGAGAAACTACATTGGAAGAAATACTACAGGGAGAAGTGGATTAAGATAAGGTGACTCCTCCAGTAGGGTAAGAATTTTTGACTCAGGAAGTGATAGAACAAGGAGCTCAATCAAAAACTATAACTGAGACAGTTCCTGGTGAAGGAGAAGCAGTGGGCCAAACTCCAATTGATCAAGTCCAGGTTGATCAAGAAAACATTGTTTTGGAAAATCCAGTGATAGAGGAAGACCGTGAAGATGATGCTCATGAGGAGCAGCCTCCAGCACTTGACACCGAGGAAGAGAATGCTTCTGAGATTCATACTGAAGTACTGAATGAGAATTTTTCCATAAATGAGTCTGGGAAAGACTTGGAGGAAAAATCTGCTGAAAAACCTGCTCAGGAGGACATTAAGGAAAAATCTGATGCAGAGTCATTACCTATATTTCTGCTACCTCAAGTACAAGCTTGGGATGAGAATCAAGCACATGGTGCCTCTAATTCAGTTAATGGGGAAGTAAAAGAGCTGTACAGGATGCAAACAAGTTTTGAATCTGAAAATGTTTCTCTCAAGAGAGCCTCAGAGAAAGAACAGTTGAATTTTTAGAGGCTAAAAGCAAGTACTATTTCCAGACAGGAAGTTGAAGTATTTAAGAAGGAAGTGTTAAATGAAGTTAAAAAGTTGAAATCAGAGATGGTTATAAAGACATATTTAATGGAATTTAGATCTTTCATGAGGCAACAATTTGAATCTGTCAAACCCAGTGAGTCCAGTACATCAAGTACTTCACCTGATTTAATAAGAAGATTTCAGGCTATTACAGTGGTCAAGGAGAATATGAATTCCAGATTGCAGGACCTTCAATTTAATAGTTCCCCTTTTTCAGTACTGTTAGATAATCAGAAGTTTCTTATAGACCAGTTGACCTCAAGTGAACCAAGTATTATAATTGTACTGGATCGGTTCACAGAGAAATTAACTCTATTTATGGAGAAGGAAGAGAGTCTTCATGAGTTTTTCAAAGTAAATATGATTGATGATATTCATATGACTCAAAAGAATAGAGATCTTATTATCAAACTAGGCGATAGAATGATGATACGTCTGAGAGAGAGGTTGAAAGAAATCAAGGCAGTAGTTCAGAGGAGATAGACCCTCTCTCATACCTTTACCACACCTTGATTCCTATGTTCATCATAATTGTATCTGTTGCATATTCTTTTAATGAAATGTTATTTCATTCTATATTTGTGTGTTTCTATTTGTTTTACTGTCTTTGTTTAGATATTACAGTAATCTAGATTCATTTATTAACAAAAAGTTCATAACAGCATTTACTTAAGTACAATGCTACATTAAAATTTGTTCTATTCAATCTTCTATCATTCTTTTTGATGTTACAAAAGGGGGAGAAATTTGGATAAACACAACATTTTATTTTAACTATTTCACATTTTACTTTAATTTTACTTTAATTGTTCTAAATATTTATTTTAAATTTATTAGAGAATTTTTTTTCTTTTTATTGGGTGAGAAATTTGATAGCTTTTTTTATTTACTTTAAAAAATTGGGGAGAAATTTAATTTTATTATTATGGAAACAACATTTTTTTTATAATCTTGTTAAAATTAAATATTGTTTTATCTATGAAAAATTATAAACTATATGTAATTAATTTTGGAAGTTAACTTCATTTATTATTTTATGGGTTTTGTGATCATAAAAAGGGGGAGATTGTTGAGGATATGTTGTTTTAAAAAATACATGATTTTATTATTAATAAGTGGGAGATTGTTGAGAACAATATTCTATTTCTTTATGATGATTTTGATGCTCACAAAATACCCTTAATTGTTTTTTAATGATTTTACTTTAAGTATATTTCATGAATTAAATATTTTATATATTCAAATTTTTGGAAGAGTATTCAAGTATTTATAGAGTGTGGAACAAGTGTTAAAGAGTTCAGAAATAAATTCAGCATGTTCTGGAAACACTGTTCATACCCTACATGGAGAAGCGTAGCATAAGGATGGAATGCGGTGTATACTCTAAAGAGATATAAAAAAAGTATGGTTAATAAACCATACATTATCGGAAAAGTATGGAAGGGGAACCCTACGTTAGGAAGGAACCCTACCTTTGGGATATTGAAAAGTGTGAGAGAAGAACCATACGTAAGTTTTAAACGTTACGTTTGTTTCTCAAAAGTTGGGTTCATCAACCTTACTTTTGGGAACAACCTTATGTTTCATCAAAAGTATTAATCATGTACCTTACATTTAGAAGCTTATAAAAGTATGGATCATTTATCATTCATTTGAATTTTGAAAAGAAAATTATGGATGATCAACCTTACGTTTGTATTCAACCTTAAGTTTGAAGGATGCGTCATCAACCTTATGTTTGTGATCTACCTTACGTTCAGAAGATGCATGCTATACAGTTCAACCTTACGTTTGGCGTCGGAAAATTAAATATGATATTATTATGTAATGGTCTACCAGCGGATTATTAGGCTAATTTTAATCTGGATTAAAATCTATTTTTAAAATGCGTCTTTGACTGATTCAAAGCTGTTTTATGTATGATTCAAAGGATCAATTTAAAAGGATTTTTTCGTGCCGAATTTCAAGGGGAGTTACAACTTCTCTCTTAATTCAAATGTTTGAATATCACGAGTCAGAAGGTGAATTTTTTGGATCTAAATTTGTAGGATAAGTGTTCATCATTGTTATATATATTTTAAAAATATAGATGTGATATACATAGAGATTATATATAAAAGAACTGATGAACAATAATGACGAATATACAAAGGTTAAAAATAGAGACTATCAAGATCTATAGATCTGCTGATTATGAAGAGCGAAAAAGCTCTGTTTATTGAAGAAGAAGAAACACAACAGAAGATTCACCTATTCAACCTCAATGATCTATTGTGAATCTACTACTGAAGTTGCGAAATATATTTCTATATCTAATGAAACTAGATCGACTCAAAATGAATCTTACTTGAAGATACTTATTTCTGAATATGACGATCCATCTACTATCAGTTGAAATTGTGAATAACAACTAGGAAATAATTTTCAATGATCAAATACTCTTTTATCTTGAGTGATCAGCTTCTCGTACTAAGCTGTGTATTAGGTTTTGTGTTTGAACCAGAAGGATATATTTTTCCTTAGATTGTAAAGGTGTCAACTGCCTATACTCTGTTGCGGAACAGTCTATTGACATGAGGACTAGATAGTGAAAATCGCCAAGCTTGTGCAGTAGAGCATTGGTTGATTGGACTAGGGGCCTTCTGTTCCCTGAACCACTATACATCGTGTGTCCTGCACTATTTATTTTTTTCTTCTACACTATTTGATATAAAGGTAAAAGGATAGATCAAAATTATGCAAAGAAATTGAAAAATACACAATTCACCCCCTTCTTGTGTATATTTTTTATAACCCAATTCAACATGTTATAGATTTCACCCTTGATAAGGGATGATATGATGCCATTTGGGTTGTTGAGGACCAATTGATTAAGTAGAACCACATCTTGTAAACAAGGGAGTCAATGGAATTGAATTATTTTATAAGGTTACATATGGAGGAATTAGTATAGATGCATGAATCTTTTTAATTTGTCATCTTACATTTTAAAATCCATTTTACATCCTGAGTGTTATAGATTTTATAACAAGATTTTGGCTCATAGTTGTTCCATAACACGGTGTTCCATCCAAAAGAAGATAAGAAACTGGTGAAGATGATCTAGAAATTTGGGGATATATATTTTTCATATATCTCTGATTTTAGAGATATTTGGATTTTGAATATACCTTTAATTTCAATTTTCTATAATAATATCTTTAAATAATCAATTAATTTAGCTTCAGTTAAGATACGTATGGATGACCTCATAGATTTAATTTGTATATGACCAAGGTTGGGGAGTTTGTGATCATTGGGGATAATTTAGTGTAGAATAAATTAGAGAAATAAAATGTTATTTTTGAGAGTATGGAATCTACTAAATACTATCCAAAATCTTATATGGACCGAAGAAGGAAGAAATTGAAGTTAATGGCCAGAAAACATGTGTTTTTGAAGGTTTTTCTTTGAAATGGGCTTCATAGTAGATAATAGTATATCTTCATGGTTTGTGAGAAATTTTGAGGTGATGGATATAGTTAGTGATGTGGTGTATCATTTAACACTTCCACCACCTATGCACCAGAATCATGAACTATTTACAGTATTATAAATTTGGTGGTTTCTTCAAGATGAAAGTCATTTCATTGAATTGGGGCATAAAAAATTACTAGATTGACATATGAATATCTTTGATTGTCAAGAGAATGTGTAATTGGTGCATTTAACTTCATTAGCTCATGTTTTATAGAGACATGGTAGATTAGAGGAATATATGTGGGAGTCTTATATATAGATTCATGCTCAGTATTAATTATTTGGTTTTTTTTTAATGATATTGGTGTTTTATTTTTATAATAAATAGTTTAATTTTTTCTTTCCTCACCTTTATTTTTTTTTATATTTAAAATTATAAAATTATATTTTAAGAAGTATATTTTGGGATGTTTGGTTTTTGATTGTATTTTTCCTTCCAATGTTTTATTTTCAATCTAGAGGAAGAGATTCATGAGAGGAATCAAATGTAGAGTCCAAGATTTTCTTGTTCCTTTATTTTGTATTTTCGGGTATTATATATCATGAAGGTAAGTTTAGTAGTATATTTTTGGCGATGAGTTGGTTTTTCATATTTTGGATGAAAACATTTTATAGTGTGGTCCTCACCCCATTTTGGAATTTGTGAGTTCCTCATGGTTATCAATCTAGACTTAGTGGAGTATCTATTTTTCTTGGTGTGAAGGGTTTGATTTGGTATTTTCCATTTTTGGTTTATAAAAACATCATGGTTATAAATTATGATAGATAATTTCCCATTTTTTAATTGTGTCTAGGGATGAGTTTTGGTGGAACCGTTCTTTAACACATGGATATATAAAATTATCATTGAATACATATTTGTGACTAAAATGACTTTGTTTTTTGATAACTATGTCATGATGGTTTCATCATTTAGAGGAATACATTGTGGTACAACACCATTTCTTTATTTTTCCACAATGCAATTTATCCAAGGTCACATTTTTTAAAGAAAAATAGCTGGGGATATTTAATGGATTGGGTGATCTAAAGATCTACGGGTTTATAATATGTATTGATCAAACTAAATCATTCCATGGTTGAGTTTTACAATTCCATGGTTCAGTCCCCTAATTATTTAATATAAATTTTAGGCACCCACATTCCTTAATATTTTAGAAACCCTTGTTGGGTGGATGCCTTTCCTTGACTATTTTTTATGTCCATGGTGTATATTTGATCCCTTTGCTTCATGGGATGAAATCATCACATTCTATGGTTTTTTGGTGGATGCTTGTGAGATTTTGGGTTTTTGATTATTTGTTTCAACCACTTATTTATGTTGCACCATTTCACATTTTAATTAATAATGGGTGATTTAAATTCAATATTATTATTATTATTATTATTATTGTTTTTGATGTATTTTAAGACAATTTTTTTCTCTTTGGGAATGGATATGGAATTAGAATTAATAAAAAGAATTAAGTGAATTTCATTAAGAGTGAAGTGCGTCATAAATACCGACTAATTGAAATTTAAAATTTTATTGAAACATAATTTCTTACAAAACAATAACAAAAAAAGAGTGAAGAAAGTCATGAAGGCCTCTAATGATTCATCCCTAGTGTGTATAGTTTGATAGTCTTCCTGCATTCCTAATATAAGGATCAAATGATATTACATATAATAAGATCCTCATCCTCTCTACCTGATCAAGATAACCCATCCACCATAAAATTATGCTATCTTCACAATTCCTAATAATATTGTCCTTTTTGATAAATAATTTTCACTTCCTGACATAATAATACAACTCCCAAGGTAGTTCTACTGTCCCATGGAGGATCTGAACCTGAGCTTCATAGTCCGATTCAATTTCCTCTACCACAATATTAAACCTTTCTCAAAGATAAATTTCATCGATCATGGCTCTTACCAATGTACCCATGGAATTGCGGAAACCATAAAAATCACTGAAAATAATAATAACTAAACCATTACCATTTATTTCCAGAACACCTCCCCTCATCATCACAACCTTGAAATATCCATAAAAATTTAATTTTGATACCCCTATTTGGTGGAATTTAGTAGACCCATCGACCCTAAACAACATGTGGAACACCCACTACCACTAATAACCTGGGAAGGAATCTATAAAGCATATCATAATTCAACCCACCTATAATTAGTGGTCCCAAATCCAAAACTAGTGTCTTCATTCAGATCTATAGGTACATGGAGGAATGATGAGTTCCCTCCCTTTCCTTGTTTTAGGCTTCCTAGGGGGACCAAAAAATAGTCACTGACCTGATAGAAAACACCCGAATTTATAGATCCTAGGAACCCACACTTTGAATCCATTCTGATATAAAATCAAAAAAGTAATTCCCCTCATCCATGCTATGAACCCCCACTAAGGACCATCAAAATCTTGTCCATTCACTCTAATAAAACAAATGCACTTTGGATTCCATCTAAGGTTTGTTGTAGCTAAAGCACCAAGAGACCAGCTTGATACCTTTTCACCGTATGTTTTAAACTTCATGAACTACTTGGTTCCTGATATTACATATGAGAATATTCATTTTAGTTTGAAGTTCCTTGCACCATAGTTTCAAATCCCACACATCTAGTGTGCTTTGTTCATTGGAAATGAATCTATAATCAGGGTTGGAGAATCAGCCAGAATCAAAACCTATTAAACAAAACCTACTAGGGGAATCAACCAAGAATACGTTTTCAAAAATCACCTTTTGATCCTCATTAAAGATATCCTCTATCAAGGTTGGATGCTTTATGGCCTCCTTGAATGAAATATCAGGATTTGGACACCCTAGAGAAAAAAATTTCTCCCCCACCCAGTTGTCCTTCTAGACACTGATATCCCATCTACCAATCACCTAGTGAGAATAATCCTTTATGTCTTCTAAATGATTCTGCATGCATTTTGAAAGCTTGGAAAGAACCCTATTTTCTGTCTAGTCCTCCCATTTCCCCCCATTTTTATCCCGCATGAATCTGGACAATAAATATTTTCCTTCAACCACTTCCCATGTCAGACAAGCTTACATGGATTGAAAAGTTTTATAGATATTATAGAAACCAACACCTCCTTCTTCAGTATATTTATCTATATGCTTCCAAAAATCCCAATGAAATATTTCTTCCGGCTTAGCATCCTAGAGAAAAGAATTAAGGATACTTTCAATTTTTACAATTGTCCCCTTAGGCAACCTGACAATTGACAGGACTGTTGGAGTTGGTGTCCAAGAACCAACTAATTTGTACATTATGATAAACTTTTATTCATGGATTTGAATATTAATAAAAACCTTATCACATCTTGATTTTTATTCTGCGTGGCAATTCATGTGATAATGTCCTAAGGATAGCTGTTTTACTAAAAGGTCATAGCGGATCCCTACTATGATGAGAACCCAAAAGTTCCCCAACACCATTCTTGAATATATGTTCTATGGTGTAATGATGTTATTTTAGGGACACAAATAATATATGACATTAGGGATGAGGACTCATAAACCTTTGAGGAACCTTCTCATGGTGTGCGCCCTTAGTAATATCCAGGTGGATATTATGAGAATGAAACCTGCCAGTAATAAATCCACATTTCATAGTGTCATTGGATGTTCCTATATACGGAGATGTGTATTGGTCCTTAGAATTTAAGATTATTGTTAATGGGTTTTAAAAATCATTTACTAAGATTTATTGATGAAAACCATGACAACACACTATTTGCAGCAGGGTAGGATATTTTTGGTGCATCATGAGTAATACTGTATTAATAGATAATGCGAGGAAGGATTTGTCGCTTCTATTCCCTAATGGAAGTTTATATCTTAGGCCCTTTGATGGAATTGATATAGCCTAAATAAATCCATGGACATGGTGAGGAATGGGAAATTTCAATTCTAGGAATTCAAAGAAAGAATAAATGAGCACATGGGTTGATGGAACTAGCATGAAACCCTCTTGATTCGTGATATCAAGACAAAGGTATTATATTACACGGTAAGTGTTCTTTGGAGGTGACACATCATTTACACATTATCTCATTTCTCTATGGGTTCCTTGGTGTGTTGCTAGACGCTAACCATGGACTTTTGGCAGGCTCCCCCCAATGCCACTGAGAAAGAGGTCTCGAGGGTCACACACTAAGTGTGTCCATGTATCTCAGTTAGATATTCACTTAACAAGTTAAATAAAGATTATTCATGATTTTGGTTTAATAAATTTTCAAGGATGCCTGATCTCATTTATTCCTCCACTTTTTATTTAATATAATATATTGTGTGAAAAATAATATATTTATTTGTGAGTAATGTAGTGGTATTTATTTAAGAAATAAATAGTCATTATTCAAGGTCCAATAAATGTGGTGGAGGAAATAAAGAAAATAGAAAAACAAAAATACACACCATTTATATTAATATATACATGATGTGTAGTTTTTCAATAGATTTGTGAGAAATAATATTTTTTATTCAATTAAATAATAATAGGTGCAATTCACTGGGTTCATTTAAAGTGATAATAATAGTCAAATGTTATTATTAGACATGGGGTATTACTAAGAATTAAATGAAATAAATAAATTAATTTTGGTAATTAATTCATTTTATTTTTATAAGTAATATAAATCCCAATTACATTATTCTCATTAGATCTATCCATTATTTGTGGTTGTGAACAACAAATCTGTATAAATATCTCAAGCCAAGAGTGAATTCCTTTCCTCCAAGAACACTCTCAAGTTACGAGAGATATCCTCCTCCACCGGATCAATGAGAGTGCTTTGGAAGCGGCTCTCAATGTGGTCGAAGGCGAACATCGCAAGCAAAGGTTCTTCCATGCTAGAACCTGGAGATCCCTTCGGAAACATCAAGAGATACATGGATAATATGTGGATAAAAACTAGAGGAATCCTACACTTGGATTCTATGACATGATGATGGATCACATTGGATCATGACCGGACAAATCAACGAAGATAAAATTCCATCAAGGTAATTATTGTTTTTTAATTAAATTAATTATAACCAACATATGATTATACTTTCTATGGTTTCGGGACTTACCTATTTCCTTTTCTTTATTTGTTCTATTTTGAAGATCTGATGTTTTATCATCACGATGTATCTCAGATTGATCATTGTTAATGGTAAAATTAAAGATGGGTACACCCATCCACATGCTTCTACTGCACCCAGAATCTACAAGTGGTATTAGAGGGTTTATATCATTGATTATAATTATTTAATTTTTTAATTGATTTTTTATGAATTTAATAATTTATTTTTTTTTCGATTCAAGTTAATCGTTCTTAGAATCTGAATCTCGGGATCCGTTCCTCCTATTTCATTTCTCATTCATCTTATAGAAACAATCCTTTATTTTAATTTTGATTAAAATAAAAATAGAGGATATCATATGGAGTTTCCAAAGGTTCCTAGCCATACAAAGATATAACAAATGGTGGGTGTTCAGACTCACACACCATGTATTCAAGGTTAAATTAATTAGGACTGGTCCTCCAAACCAATCCATGTTTTAGAGTCTATCTGAGTCTTTATGACTCTGTGTGTTTACAAGGAATAGGTGGCACATGGTTTCCAGATTACACATCTTGTGGCCCTCTAGACATAACCCGTGGTCCCTTCAGGTCATGGTTGGACCGTGTACCCCGTACACGGCTTGCCCAGCTAGAGACAGTGTAACACAGATACTACACGATGTGTAGCCCACTGGACACACCCTTTATTCTGAGGATTTCAAAAGTACAGCTACACGTTGTATTCCTGAATATGTATTTCAGATAGACGGTGAATGATATTAAACGCCATGTAGTCAGAACCAAACTCCGTGTACTCATCCAAATTACATAGATTTATTAAAATTTATTATTATATTATAAAGACCCTTTAGATGTGTACCATAGTACATGCATAAATCTAGGGAACAACATGTGATAGGTGTTTTATACATATGTATTTAATTTAACATCTGTGTAATATTAATTTCTACTCATTGCGTAGTTATGAATGAGAATTCACTGGGTTGCCTCCAAGGTACATGTTACATAGAAAGATAATTTTAAATGAATTTATTTGTTTAAAATTATGATGGGTGGGAATATCAAGGAAATTTGGAAAAGGGTTTTAGATAAAAGGATTGATTAATTAAAGATAATACTTAATTGATTCGAGCATGATTTATCTTAAACAAGAAAGATTAAATAATAGAATAATAATTTTGTTTATGCATAAATATCATTTCATGTATGGATGATCATGAGATAGTCCATGATCTTTTGTATGTAGATGGTTTTTAAATTAATTTATTTAAATTAAAAATTTTGTCCTGTGAGACTTCTCCTCATTAATATGTAGGGCATGTGTGCCCATGGTTTCTTTTATGTAAAACCAAATTTTACCCCAAACCTGCATATGAGATGAAAGAATATTTAATGGATGGATCTCCAAAACTAGTAGAGGCGGATCAAGTTAGGATCCAATGTTAGACCAATCAAAGGAAATACAAAGGTGTACAAGTAGAAAGATGTAAAACTGAACTCAAAATGTTCAAGGTGTTTTCTCCCCTAGGTCTTGGGTAATTTTATCAAATTTTAGATAAAATAACCAATAGAACAATCTCATGATCATTCCATTTTTTTTTTTCAGATGCATGATTTATTTATTGTGGGTGTGTTGTTGCGATAACACAATTGTTGAATTAAACAAGCATGCAAGATGGAACTAAAATAATACTGACTTATGCATAAATATTATCTTATACACAGTTTATCACTTAATTATATCCCAATTAATATTAAAAATCTTGTAAGAAATATAATAAAATGTAAATTTACATATAAATATAAAATCCCTCAAGGAAATATTAATTCAGTATAGCCTTCTGTAATGTTGGTTAGAATCGAACCATAATTCAAAGTTATTGACCAAGCCTAATTGGGGTGATTTCAATTATCTAGGAATTATAATTTTAGGTTTTGGGTTTACTTTACTTGGTTCACATCAAGGGTTGACTACCACTATAGGAATTTATTGAAACCAAGAGTAAAAGGTTGAGGAAATAAAAAATAAAAGGATTTTAAGACTGGGGAGTCCACTCAGCAGATCAAGGAGCTATGAGTTAATGAAGTTGGAATTTGTAAGGCCTACCTAAAACCTTTCATGTTGCTTGACCAACCCTAGTTGGGGTAATTTGAAGGAAAATTTGGATCCTTACCACTAGAATATCTAGGAATCCAAATATTCTAAAGTCAATGGTTAAGGCTATTGGATTTCAATAAAATAGTGGGAGACAAATAAGGATTTATTTATTTATTTTTCTTAGTTTTATAATGATAAAGTACTAAATCTTTGATTATCTTAATTTTTAGAAAAATAATGAATAATGACATCAAACATATAATTTCAAACCATAATTGAGAAGGAAAACCTTTTCACTAGCACCAATTTCTAGGAGAGGTAGAGGCGTTTACACGTCATCCTTCACCATGAGAGAAAATTATATGTGCTGGAGGATCCTGTTCCATTTGTACCTAGAAATGAGGCCATTAATGAGAAAATGACTCTCTATATGAAACATTTGGATGATTCCACATATGTCCAATATTTCTTACTATCGGCCATGTCTAATGAGCTCTTGAAGCAACATGAAAACCTGGACACATATTTCCTGATGTGTCACCTTAAGGATCTCTATTAAGAGAAGGTGAGATAGGAGAGATATGAGATCTCTAATGTTTTGTTCACAAGTAAGCTTGGAGAGTATACTCCAGTGGGGTCTCATGTATTCAATCTTATTGTCTACATTGAACATTTTTACATCTTGGGGATTAAGTTCTTGGATGGGTTGCGTACAGATCTCATACTTTCAACATTGCCCAAGACATTATCTATCATTATTGTCAACTACAACATGAAAAATAATGAGAAGAGTCTATCAGAACTTATGACCTTGATTATCCAGGTTGATAAAGAAATGTGGTGTGACAAACCCGCAGTCCTTATTGTGAATAATAAGAGGAGTGACAAGGAAAATGGGCTAAGGGTTTATAAATGGTCTGAAGACACTAAAAAATGTCCCTCCAAGAAGTGTAAGATCTAGAAGAAGGTCAAGGAATGAGAGGCAGTATGTTTTTCACGTGGCTAGATAGGCCACTGAAAGAGGAACTGCACCCAGAATCATGGAGACATTAAAGGTGTGTTCGTTATTGAGTGTAATATTTCCATTTATAAACTTTGGGTATTAGATACAACCTGTTAGGATCACATATTTATTCAAATGTAGGAAACAAGTAGATTTAGAAATATTTCCTGATGATAGGTGGATCTTTGAGATGCCAATGGTGTGAGGTTGACTACATTGTCTATTGGAGATTACCATCTCTCATTACCAACTGGGATGCTTTTGGTTTTACATAACTATTATTATATACCTAGTGTTTCCAAAAACATAATTTATGTATCATGTTTGGATATGGATGGATTTATTTTCACGTTTGGAAATAAGGGTTGTTTCTTTTATAAGAACAAAGTACGTTATGGTATAGTGCATTTAAATAATGGTTTGTATATATTAAATTATGAAAACCAAGTCTTGGAAATTAATAAAGAAACAAACTCACATGAATCATACAACACCTAGTTATTGAATCACTATCTTGGTCTTGTAAACAAGAATCACTTGACAAGGCTCTTCCAAGATGGTTATTTATACTCTACGGAGCTAAAACCACTTGATAGATGTAAGGTTTATTTAAAAGGAAAAATGAACAAGCCTCCTTTCAGTGGATAGGGTGAAAGGGCTAGAGACCTTATAAAATTGGTACACATAGATGAGTGTGGACCATTTCCCAAAGAAGTTAGAGGTGTATATTCTTACTTCATTACTTTTACAGTTGATTTGAGTAGATATGGATATATATACTTAATGAGGTATAAGTCAGAGTCATTAGATAAATTTAAGGAATTCAAGAATGAAGTAGAGAATCATCTTGGTAAAAATAAAAAGAAGCATCGATCATGTCATGGTGGAGAATATATGAACCTAGAGTTCATCGAAATTTTATGGGAGTATGGTATTCTATCTCATATCACTCATGCTTATACACCACAGTGGAATGGATTTAGTGAAAGGAAAAACTGAACCGTGTTGGACATGGTGAGGTTGATGACGATTCATGCAAATCTTCTATTATCCTTTTGGGGATATGAATTACAAACTATAGCATACACATTAAATTGAGTAAAAACTAAGGTGGAAAATAGAATTCCCTCCAAGTTATGTAATGGAAGGAAACCCATTTTTTTTCAGATATGTGTATGGGGATTCAAAGAATTTGTTAAGGCATTATCAGGAAGAAAACTAGAACCCTAGGTAATGAGGTTTATCTTTATAGGATATCCCAAGGAAACAAAAGGATATTGCCTATATTACCCTTCAGACAAAAATGTGATTGTCCCCAAACAAGATGTATTTCTTGAGAGGGAGAACATCCTAAAAATGAGAGTGTGAGCATGATTGAATTAGATTAATTTTATGCTCAAGATACACATGAGTTGGTATAGAAACAAGTTCCACAGGTCCCTGTGGAAGATGTTATAGAAACAAAAGTGCTACATAGGATCTCAAGAGAGGTAAGGGAACCAGAGAGATTTGGTTTTCTAGTCACCGAGGATGGTGAAACATTATTTTTGGACAATGATGAACCTCTATATTACAGGGAATAAGTAAATAGATAAGAACCTTCAATATGGATAAAATCCATGAATTCGGAGATGGATTCCATGTATTAGAACCAAGTCTAGGTTCTGGTCGACGAGCCAGTTGATGTAAATACTATTAGATGAAAATGGGTATTCAAGAGAAATCTAGACATGGAAGGTCAAGTTAGAACCTATAAAGAAATGCTAGTAGCTAAAGGATTTAAATAGAATAAAGGAATTGACTTTGATGAAACCTTCTCACTAGTTTCCATGTTTAAATCCATAAGAATAATACTTTCCATCTCATCTTACCATGACTTTCAGATTTGGAAAATGGATGTCAAAATAGCATTCCTTTATGGAAACCTCTAGAAATATGTCTATATGACACAAATAGAAGGGTTTCTGACACCAGGTGAAGTACAATGGTTTTTCAAGTTGTATAAATCCATTGGTGGATTAAAGAAAGCATTGAGGTCACATAACATTCAATGTGATGAAGCCATAAATGAATTTGGTTTCATTGAGAATTAATGTGATCCATGTGTTTATATGTTGATTAATGGGAATGTGGTCATTATCTTAGTAGTATATGTTTATGAAATATAACTTATTGGAAACGATATTCCATTCTTTCAGTCAGTTAAGGACTGGTTGAATAAGTGTTTCTCCCTGAATTACTTAGGTGAAGTTGCCTACATTATAGGGATCAAGACAATTGATGATATATCCAAGAGGATTATTAGACTAAGTCAAGGTACATACATTGACCAGATACTAAAGAGATTTATTATGGAATAATCCAAGAGGTTATTGGTTCCAGTGTCATGTGGCCTACATATTTCTATGAGAGTGTGTCCTAGATATAATAGGAGAATGATATGATGAGTAATATCCCTGTTGGAACCGGAAAATGAATCCCAAAAATTTTCCAAATTCTCTCATAAATGATCCCAGTTCGTATCCCATTTTGTAAGCTTTGATTTGGTAGGTCTTAGGGCCCAAACAGAGTTACAGATTAGGAGTTATGGACATTTGAAGTTGGGATGGAAAACTGGTTCGCGAAGCCCATTCGCGAAGCCCCCCTCCGCGATCGCGGAGCACCACCGCGAAGCAAGGAGGCGGGAGGCTCCACAAACCTATTTGACGTTCCCGATGTGCCGTGAAGACCCGCCGCAAATACAGGAGATGGGACGCTCTGCGAAACCGTTTGACGTTCGTGATGCTCCGCAAAGACCTACAACGAAGCAAGGAGGCGAGACGCTCTGCGACCACATTTGATGTTTGCGAACCCGCCATGGAGCAAGCTCTGTCTTCACGCTGAGCGTGCTCTGCTTCACGGTGCCCCTTGACTATAAATAACAAGCTCTCCCCCTTCTCCATACGGCCAGTCCTCCCCTTGGATGGCGACTCCACCCCTTGGGCGGCCGATCTCCGGGTTCGCGGAGCTCTGCTTTCTTTCACGAAGCGGCTCCGCGAAGCCACGTTCCGCGAGCAGATTCCTTCGTGTTGCTGCTTCGTGAGTCCCTGCTCCACGAGCAGCTTCCTTCGTGTTACTGCTCCGCGAACCCATGATCTGCAAGACCATGCTCCACGAGCCCATGCGCCGCGAGACCATGCTCCGCGAGCCCATGCTCCGCGAGTCCATGCTCCGCGATGCTACTCTGCGAGTCCATGCTCTGTGAGTCCATGCTTCGTGAGACCCCATGCTCCCCGAGTCCCTTTGCTCCACAAAGGTAATTCGTGAAGACCCATCCTTTGCGAGGCTTCTACCTTCGCGGCCACTGGACCATACCATGGGGGTTTTGCGACCACACCCACGCTCGGGGTTCGTGTCGGGATACGGTCCCGACCCTTCGGGCGGGTCCCTTCACTACCGTCACTGACCCCCATGAAAAATGAAGGGTCGCACTATGAACTTTTCTGGTCGGGATGTCGAAATTTTCCATTGCGCACCCACCTTCCACCTATGGAAACCCATGATTTGAGACACTCCCCCACACACCATGAAACACATTGAGCCGATATATTCCACTTCGTTTCATTCCCATGTCGTGAGTTGAGATTCTCATAATCAATTACCCGAGTACCTTGAGTCGAACCATTCCTCAGGTAACTCCTCCAAACCCAGTCACCTTGCTCCTACGTCAGGTTTACACAGAAAGGGCCGCCCTTGCGTAAGACCCAACACCAACCATTTCTATGCGCCTTATGCCTAATAGTCCTTTCTACAAGTCTCTAAACTGTAGTACACCCTATGTTCCAAATATAGGATGCCTCTTGCTCCAAACAAGAGATGCCTTATGCTCCTAGCATGAGCTGCCAACAGTCCTTTCTACAAGACTCTAAACTGTAGTACACCCTATGTTCCAAACATAGGATGCCTCTTCCTCCAAACAAGAGATGCCATATGCTCCAAGCATGAGATGCAAATAGTCCTTTCTACAATACTCTAAACTGTAGAACACCCTATGTTCCAAACATAGGATTCCTCTTGCTCTAAATATGAGATGACTTATGCTCCAATCATGAGATGCAAATAGTCCTATCTATAAGACTATAAACTATAGTACACCCTATGTGCCAATCATAGGACACCTCTTGCACTAAACAAGAGATTCCTTATGCTCCAAGGTTAAGATGCCTAATGCCATGATTACAGTGGAATGATTCCAACGCCCCTTGGCATTATCCCTCTTGTGCACCAGTGCATAGGTGAAGGCCTCAACTCACCAATGGGTTAGGATGCCCTCATGGACAGACATGAGGAAGGCATTACGGGATGCATCCTTGCGTAAGCCCTATCCACGATTGCCACTCCTTAGTGGCACCCATGCTGCTTCCTTGCATAATCCCCATTCACCATTTCCTCTCCATAGAGACACCTGTGTAGCTTCCTTCCATAAGCCCTGTTCACCATTGCCACTCGATATTGGCACCCGAGTATCTTCCTTGCGTAAGCCCCATTCACCATTGCCACTCCATAGCGGCACCTGGGCAGATTCCTTGTGTAATCCCCATTCACCATTTTCGCTCCATAGCGACACCTGGGAAACTTCCTTGCATAAGCCCCGTTCAACATTTCCATTACAATTAGCGGTAAGCCATTGTGATCACAATCCACTATAAGTCATTCTGATCCTATTCAGCTGTAAGCCGTTGACATCCTTATCCAGCGGTAATCTGTTCTGACCCCATTCAGCGGTAACCCGTTGACATCCTCATCCAACAGTAAGCTGTTGTGCCCCGATTCAGCGGTAAGACGTTGACATCCTTATCCAGTGGTAAGCCGTTGTGAACCAATACAGTGATAAGCCGTTGTGACCCAATCCAGCGGTAAGCCGTTAAAACCCCCAATCGGTGGTAATCCGTCATCATAAGAACTATGTGGACTTTGATTCCCTGCCACGACGATACGTTGGAATCCTCTTCAAGGCTCAAACCTGAAACCATCATCATCCTCATGACGGTTCCATCCCATTCACCACCCTTCATAGATTCACCCTTGCACCGTGATCATCAGGTCTTTGCTGCCTCTTGTTTCTCACACTGAGCATGACTAACATGGGCTTAGAGAAAGCACCGGCTATGAAAAGAACACTTGGGCAGCCTAGAGTGTAAGCCCCACACCATTTTGAACTATGTGGTCTTTGATACTTGCCAAGGCAGGGTATGTAGGAAGCCTCCCTGAGGTTCCATCCCACCACCCATTGGTCGTTCTGACCCCCTTCACGTCGGTCTACCGACACCTTGGGAAGCCTAGCGTGTAATCCCCACACCATCCTAAACTACATGGTCTTTGATCCTTGCTAAGGCAGGGTACGTAGGAAGCCTAATGATGTTCAAGCCCACCACCCTATTGTTCCAACCATCGGTTCACCAGACACCTTGGGCAGCCTAGAGTGTAAGCCCCACACCATCCTGAACTATGTGGTCTTTGATCCTTGCTAAGGCAGGGTATGTCGGAAGCCTCACGATGTTCAAGGCCACCACCTGGTTGTTCCGACCATCGGTTCACCAGACACCTTGGGCAGCCTAGAGTGTAAGCCCCACAACAATCTGAACTACATGGACTTTGATCCATGTCAAGGCATAGTATGTAGGAAGCCTCCCTAATGTTCAATCCCAATACCCATTGGACCAAGTTCAATCTTCACGTCGGTTCACTAACACCCACTCCCAAACTTTGAGAACTTTGATCCATGTCAAGGCATGTTATGTAGGAAGCCTCCTTGAGGTTCAATCCCACCACCCATTGGTCGCTCCGACCCCCTCCAGACCGGTTCTCACCAAACTAACTATTTGGACATTGATTCCCTACCATGGGGATACGTAGGAGGTCTCTTCGAGGCTCAAGCCCAACTTCACCGTCGCCCTTTCCATGGTCCCATTTCATTCCCCCTCCACTTCATTCATCCATACATTATCCATCCTGATTCTCACCCGAGCTGCCACATCCTGGTGGGATCATGTTGTCCACCCTCCTCGTTGCTTCTAATAGTACTCAGTTAGCTAACCATGCGTAAGACCCAGTAGGTCTCCGGGTGGTGGTCCTCTGTGTACACCCCGATTCATCACCCCTTTGAACTATGTGGGTTTTGATCCCTGTTCTCTACACAGGGTACATAGGAAACCTCCATGAGGTTCAATCCCAGCCAATAGTAAAGCTTGGTGTCCCCCATTATGGGGTGCACTCTCCCTGATCCACCCTCAGTGGTGTTCAGATCAGCCATTATGGTGTGACATCTCCCCTCCATGGGGCGCACCACCTTAGATCCATCCTCATTGGGCATTCTGATCTATCCAGTCGGTAAACCTTCTAGGTGTTCCCTCCTAGGGATGTACCAACACAATCCATCTCTATGGGACTTTCTGATCACTCTCATCCATCTACGCAAGTCGTTAAACTCGTGGCCTACCTCGTGATAAACATGAGATGCCTGAGGAAAACCTCGGATGACAAAACTTTGGCATAACCATCTCCGCAAGATGTTAAACTCACGGCATGCCCTGTGTTAAACATTGGAAACTGAGGAAAACCTCAGATACATGCCTATGGCATGTGATTCCCCATATTCAAAGTGGGATGCCTCAGGTTATGTACCCTTGAGATGCCCTCTTATGAGGAAGAATACAGGTTCCCCAATGTCCACGCACACAGAGATGCCTCGACATGCCTGATGTTGTCATCTACTCCGATCGAAGGTTGCTACCATGTCAAGACCCCATGGAATGTCCTAAAAGAATTAGTGTAATTAACTAGCATCCATGAAGATATGGAACTGGGAACGAGATTCACGAACCATGTATTAAATCTATGAAGGAGACCTGAACTAGGTTACGAGTTCTGAGGACGAATCCATGGAAGGAAGAACCGACATACCATCATCTCATTTCGATCAAGGAGAAAACATCCCTGAACAAGGAGCGAATGTCACCTACCTTTGGAAAGCGGGAATGCGGGGCAACAGAACCATGCCGACGTCCCCCGAACGTGACGGCTGTGTGCGCCCCGACGAAAGTGTTGGAAACAATCACATATGATTCAACTATAATATCCATCATGTATGCCATGTTATGTACTTGGATTGATGTTATCTATGCACTAATCATGGCAGGTAGATATCAAACAGATCCAGGAGAACAATAATGGACTTCTATTAAAACCATCCTTAAGTATCTGAGAAGAACTAAGGATATGTTCCTGGTGTATGGAGGAGACGAGGAACTTGTCATCAGAGGCTATGATGATGATGGTTTTCATACATATCAGAATGATCTAAATTCGTAATCAAGATATATTTTCCATCTCAATGGAGGAGCAGTGAGTTGGAAGAGTTCAAAGCATCCAGTTGTTGCCAATTCTACAGTAGAGTTTGAATATATAGAAGCTTTTGATACAGCTAATGAAGATGTTTGGATTTGGAAGTTTGTCCAAGATCTTGATATGGTTCCTAGTAGTAAATATCCTATCACATTGTATTGTGATAATGCCACAATGATGGATCTTGCAGAAAAACCAAGGTCACATCAATGGATAAAGAAAATTCTACAGAAGTATCACATCTTGAGGGATTTATATCAAAGGGGTGAAGTTGCACTGAGTAGAGTGTCCATGTAAGAGAATGTGGTGGAACCAATTAATAAAGGACTATCTTAATAGAAGAATGAAAATCATGTAAGAGATAGCAGGTTAAAGGTTATTGGCAGTTGGATCTAGTCCAAGTGGTAGCCTATTGGAGTTGGTGGCCTAAAACCAACTACTTTGTTCTTTATGATAATCTTGTATTAATGTATTTGAATATTAATAAATACCTTATCACATATTGATTATTCTTCTGAATAAAAATTCATGTGATAATGTCCTAAGGATAGTTGTTGCACTAAAGGGTCATAGTGGATACCTGCTATGATGAGAACCCAGAAGTGCCATAACACTATTCTTGAATATATGTTCTATGGTCGGATGATGATATTTGAGGGAAATAGATAATACAAGCCATTAGGGGTGAGTATTCATAAAAATTTGAGGCGCCTTATCATGGTGTGGTCCCTTGGTAATATCTGGGAGGATATTATGAGAATGAGACCCGCCAGTAGGAAATCCAATTTTCATAGTGTCATTGGATGTTCCTATCTGAAGACGCGTGTATTGGTCCTTAGAATTTAAGATTATTATTAATGGGTATTAAAATTCACGCACTTATATGTGTTGATGAAAACTATGATGACACACTCTTTGTAGTGAGGTAGGATATGTTGGGTTCATCATGAGTAATAATACATTAATAGATAATTTAATAAATGATTTTTCCTTTCTATTCTATAACCTAAGTTGATATCTCAAGCCCTTTGATGAAATTGATATAGCCTAAATAAATCCATAACCCTATTGAGGAATGGGAAAGTTCAATTTCTGGGAAGTCAAAGAAAGAATAATTGAGCACATGGGTTGATGAAACTAGCATGCAACCCACTTGATTCAAGATATTGAGAAAAAAGGATTACATTACATGGTAATCATTAGTTGGAGGTGACACATCATTACGACGTTTACTTCTTTCTCTATGGATGCCTTGGCGTGTTTCTAGATGCTAACCTTGGACTTTATTAAGAATCCACCTAATTCCACTGAGAAAGAGGCCAAGAGGGTCACACACTAAGTGTGTCCAAGTATCTTAGTTAAATATTCATTTATCAAGTTGAATAATGATTATTCCCAATTGTGGTTTAATAATTATTCAAGGATGTCTGATCATATTTATTTCAAATCTAGTTATTCGAGGGAATATATTGTGGGAAAAATAATATATTTATTGGCGAGTAAATTAGTGATATTTATTTAAGAAATAAACAGTCATTATTTAAGGTCTAATAAATGTGGTGGAATAAATGAAGAAAATGAAAAAAAGTACATGCCGTGTATATTAATATATACAAGCCGCGTAGTTTTTCTAGGGATTTGTGAGAAATAATAATATTTATTTAACTAAATAATAATAGGTGTAATTCACTTGGTGATGTCAAGTGATAATAATAGTCAAATGTTATTATTATACATGGGGTCTTACTAAGAATTTAATGAAATGAATAAATGCCTTTGGGTAATCAATTCATTTTATTATTTCAAGTAATATAAATCCCAATTACATTATTCTCATTAGAGATATCCATTATTTGTGATTGTGCACAATAGATATATAAAAATCTCTCAAGCTAAGAGATAATTCCTTTCCTCCAATAATGCTCTCAAGTTACGGGAGAGATCCTCCTCCACCAGATCAAGGAGAGAGCTTTGTTAGCGGCTCTCAAGGCGATCAAAGGTAGTCATCACAAGTGAAGGATCTTACGTGCCATCATCCAGATATCCTTTTAGGGATGTCTAGTGATACATGGAGAACATGTAGATCACTGATAGATGAATCCTACACTTGGATTCTACGATGTAATGATAGATCACATTGTATCGTGATGGGAAACATGAATATATAGAGAATTTCATCAAGGTAATTCTTGTCTTTTAATTAAATTAATCATAACAAACATATGATGATACTATCTATGGTTCAGGGACATTCCTCTTTCCTTTTCATTCTTTGTTTTATTCCAAAGATCTAGCATTTTATCATTATGATGGATCTCGGATTGATTATTGTTAATGGTAAAATTATAGTTGGGTACACCCATCCACATGAATCCACTATGCCCTAGACCTACTAGGGAATGCATTGGGATAAAATTTAGAACACTATTAATCAAGGTAACCCTCCCTCCAAAGGAAATGAACTTGTTCTTCTAATTACTAATCCTGCCTATAATTTTGTTAATGATATCATAAAACAAATCCTTCTTAATCTCACTAAAAGAAATTGGAGCTCTGAGATAGGTCATTGGAAGATACCTCATGTGAGTACCTAGATCTCATAAATAGCTCCATGGTGTCGACGTGAGTATTTATTAGAGATAAACACTTTAATCTTTTGAAAGTTGATGTTTTTACCACAGACTCTACCATAATTTGACATGATGTACATGAATTGGATTAAGAATATTCTCTTGTCATTTGTAAACACAAGAAAATCACCATCAAACATCAGGTGAGAGACTATATTTCCACCAAATCTGTTGATAAATGGGCACATCCTCCCCTCCAACAATCTATGATTTATGTTTTTGGATAGAGACTCCTAAACCAATAAGAAGGGAAAAAGAGATAATGGGTCTCCCTATCTAAAACCTCGAACATTCTTGAAGAATCAAAAGACCTTACCCATGAGAAAAATAGTCATCCAAGGAGAAGAGTAACACCTAAAACACAGATCACAAACTATCCATGGAAGACCAAAATTATCATCACGTGAAAGATAAAGCCCCATTCTAATGTGTGGTATTTTTTTAAATTAGTTAGATAAATTTAAATATGGTAATTTTTGAACTAAGTGGAAAAATAGAATTTGGAAATTGATTTGTTTGTTATATTCCTCATGAAATGATAATTTAAAAAAGAGTAGATAGAAAATTGAAATGGTTTGATTATGACTATAGTATAGTTGTGTTACTAAATTTTTATGGTGGTGAAAGATTCATTGGTGTAGTTTCTTTTTATGTTACTAGAAGAGTTTTTGTGCATGATTTACTATGGGATGGATTGATTTGAATGTCACAATTATGAACTTTTATTTTCTTTTTTCATATTGGATCATGATGAAATATTAATTTCATTGAAAAAATTTACATGAATAGGTGTGGATTATGTGGAATAGATGTATTTCGGAATAACAAAAATTTAAGTGGTTGATATACAAAGGAGTAAATGAAATAGGGTAATAATTTTCCATGGAAGTGGTATGTGGATCACATGAGTTAAAAAGTTTCTGGAATTAATGAGTATATTGATGTTATATAGGTTAATAATTGATAAATGTGGAATTAATAATGAAATGTATGAATTAGTTGAATATATGTGCATATTATATGGATTTTGTGTTGTTACACTATTGGTATGTTTTATGCATTGAGTAATTAGTGATTATTGACTTGTGGTGGTGATGGTGAGTCGGTAAGATGTTGTAGTGGTGTTTTTTGGTTATGGACTATAGTTTTTGGTTATATTTTTATTAAATATTATCCAATGTTTTATTATTTTTTATAAATTACTACCCGAGTTAGGTTACTTGAAAAACACCCATATGAGGTTTTATGAATTAGTGTAAACCCATAATATTGGTTTTGGGTGATACATATAGCTAATTACAATCCACATTTGACTATTCCTTTAACCTTAATATGGTTATGTGGTAGTGGTATTGTGGTTATGTCATGTTTCAATGGACAAGTGGAAGTGATTTGTTGTATGCTGATGTGGTTTTAAGTTATGGTGTGTGGATGCAGTATGTAATTGTGGAATAAAGATGCGACATATGGTTATGAAAGGTGAAAATGGTAATGGATGAGAGTGCCCAAAGATTTTTTATCAGTATGTGAAGGAGAGAAAATCATGGGGGAAGTGGGTGAAGGGTACCTATATTAATATAATTTAATGATTTATCACACATTATTGTATACATATGTTATGAGTGAGACATAGTGAGATTAGTTTATAGTTTAAAAAGGTTAGGTATTGAGATAGTTTTATTGTTTAGTCATGAAGGTTTTAGTATAACTCTTTTATATTGGATTGGGAGTTTCATGGGAGGAACTTATTGGGTATATTTTTATGGTCAACTATACTTATATATATATTATTTTTATATATTTTCAAGATGGGTTTAGTGATCGAGATGGACATAACTAGCTCATAGTGTAGTGATTGGTTGTAGTTAGAGTATCTACCTTAGGATATGTTTTAGTATTTTAATTAAATGGTTTCTATTGTTTTTGTTATAAAATTACATGCATATTTGTACTATGGATGAGATTTAGGTTTCCTTTATTTTTATATATTTATCTATGATAGGTGGATTTTTTTCTAATTACTAGGATTATAGAGGGTTATTCATACCTAATTTTGTGTTCTATACTATCAGTACTAGTCACCAAACGGTGGCCTATTGTTGGCAGGGTTTAGGGTTCACTTCAGTATTCACTATCAATTCAGGAGGTGTTGTAGTAGGTAAGGGTCATGAATTTTAAAAACCTCATTATTCAATAGTGGAGAGGTATAAATCCCCATTGAAGATATGTTAGGGGAGTTGGGGGATTAAGACTGAGTCACTATATCCATTCATGTAAACAATTTGAATTTATTTATTTTTCATGGATATAAGATTTGTAAAACTTAAATACTTCTACTATGAGGATAAGTCTTTAAATAATTTTTTTAATGTGAGTCTTATATCCTCATGAATAAAATTATTTTATGAATTTTAAAGGGTAATATTTCCCCAAATAGTTTATTTTTATACCCTTTCACTTTTTGACAACTTATTGAAAATGGAGAGTGTTCTTGAAAAAATATTGAATTCTGATTTGGGTCTCAAAATTTAGGTATCTAGGTCGAGGTATTTTGGTAAAAAAAGTACTAGGTTGTTACATTATTTTAGTAAATTTGAAATTTATCCCTTGAAAATTTTAATTTATATCCCCATATATTAATAGGTGGGCATGACTTTGTCAAATAAATTTTTAGTTACCTAAGCAGTCATTTTATACTTCTAATTCTCCCATAATACTTTGAAAATGTTAGTTGTATTTCTTAAAAAAAATATTACATTATGGGTTTTGACATTATTTGAATGTTCTTTATATTAGAGTTTACAATCATATTATACAACCATTAGATTCAATACATATTAGCTATCTAATATGTGCATTCTCAAATGTAGTTTTTGAAATATTTTGTATACTTGGGATTGGTTTAGTGTAATTTAAAGTCGATAAGAAATATCTCCAACATGTTCAAGTTTTTGAAAGTTTTATATAAATATGGATTTTTATTTTCCTTATAACTCTATTAAAAGGTGATATCCAAGTGAATACATTATTTTAAAACCTTGAATTCAAAATATCATTTTCAATTTTTAGAAAAAATATTCTACTGATTCTATAATAATTTAATATGTTTTTGAAGAATAATTTATTTTCAGCTATTTATTATATTTTTATTATCAATGGTTCTTATTCACTAAATTTATCCAAACCGATTATAATTTTAAATTATTTTTCCAATAAAATTTAATATAAGTCCATTTATATTATTGAGTGAAATGTTTTTTTATATTAAAACTTTTCCAATAGAATATATTCCGCCTAATATCCTTTAAAGTCAATCAAAATGATTCTAAACATGAATTTTAGTGTCTAGATTACAATTTTATGATGAATATCAACATTAGAAAGACATGTTTTAATAATTATTAACTCCATGTTTAATGTATATTAGAGACTCTTCTAGAACCACCAAGGTGAACCTTGAATCTCAGTTAAATTTTATTAAAGGTGGTAATTGTTTCAATATAACCCCTTATAGATGTATATCAGGGAAGTTTTATTGAGTGAGGAATATTATAGAATGTAAATGAATTGATATGACTTTATATGATGATCAATGAAAACAAAAATAGAGTTATTTCCATTTTATATGCTTATAATAACAAAGATTAAATCCTTGGTGATATTATAATTTTTTATATTGATAAGAGTAATGTATACAACATTTCAGTTTTTTCATTCTATTTAAACCTGTTTTAATAATGATTTATTTTTTAGGTATTAATAAAATCACATTGTTTATTTTTTCCCATAATAATTTATCCTTTTTAGGGTGTCTAATTTTAATTATATAACCCATATAACCAGATCTATAATTAATCAAAGTTCACAACATGTACTCAGGTATACTACCTGATCACCAGAGGTCAAAAATTAACATCGAGAGAAAAAATAAAACCATTTGGGAATAAATTTACATTAAAATAAAACTATAATTTTTTTATGAATTTTAATATTTATTTGAAATAAAAAATATAATATTAACAAACTTTATGGTTTAATCCAGAGTAAAATGAAAAAAATATAATTAGATCAATGCTTTCCACCAAAGATAGTAAAAATTCCTTCAATGGATGCACAACCAAATAATAACATTTTACTCCTCTTCGATAGGTCATATGTTATATCATTGATGAATAATGAAACATTCAAATTCAGAACATCACTATATAAAATATATATATTCACAATGAGGTATTTAAATAAGGTATGGTTAAATATTCAATGATTGGATTCTGATAAATTATTATTTTAAAATTTCCATGCATGATCTATCTAAAAATGTCTAATTTATTTGATTTTAAAAAATAAAAAGAAAAATTAAATCATAATTTTATATAATTTCTTTTTCAAAAGGGAACAAATTATTTTCATTGAAAAAGAAAATATCTCAATCCATGTGATATATTTACAACAACATGAGTGATCCAACATTGTTTATCCATAACACGTTCTTCCAAACTCACCTAATAGTCTTTTAAAACATGAGAAACTATACATAAATAAACCATAAAATAATAACAATAAAGAAATTATTAATATGAATAATATCTAGATCATATTAAATTATCTTATTTAGTAATACTAAAGAAATTGGTTATTTTTAATGATCAGAATCATGAGAATTTCCTCCAAAACCATGAAAGTATCCAAAGGTTAAGGTTTTACAAATTGTGGATGTTGAATCTATCATGGTAGGTTTATCATAATAATTTTTATCAAATCATGACCATAGGTACCTAACAATCATATTTTGAAAACCATGACTATAAGAAAACACCTTTAGCCTCAGTTTCCAAACCATGACTGTAGGTACCGTTGGTCATTATTTCAACATATTATGATAGTTTTTTATAATGTGGCTGTAAGTATCTAAAAATAAATAAAAAAATATGGCATTGTCCTTTTGGCAGTCAACCTATATATTTTTACAAATACTACTTAACACCTATAATTATTAATATTTTTTGCTCATATACATATATGTAATTTTTTTAAAATATGAAAAGTTTAAAATCATTAATAATATTATATATTTTTTAATAATTTATGCCCAAGGTCATAATTTTACAAAACCATTACTATATGTCCAAATATAGTCATTGTTTTATAAAAATACGACTTTAGGTCTATCTTACTATTATGGTTTTTCAAAACCATGATTTTAGGTCAACCAAAACCAACTATAGTCACAGTTTCAAAAAAAGGTGACCACATGTTCAACCTATGGTTATAATTTTAATTAAACTGTACTACAATTCAACTATGCTCTGTGATTTTAAAACAATGATTAAAAAATTATAACCATAGGTCTATTTTATAGTAGTATAAACTAATCATTCTTAAATAATTTAAAATTTATATCCACCTATAATTATATTTCCATTAGCGAGGAATGATAATGTATCTAGATGTGTACCTTCATGGTTCTTCTCATTTGTGTATTGTTACAACCCACCCATGTAACCATGGAACTTATATTAATCTTCTATGTCCCCACCCTATCCATGTTTCCTAACATTTCCATCCATTTATCACATCCCCATTTCGTTTACTTTCCCCAAACCATTTCCTCCCAAAACAGGTTCAAACACAATTTCACCATTCAAATCAATTTTTATAGAATCCATTATTTTAATTTAAAACATGAATTTAAATAAAAAACTATTTTATAAATAACCAAATATAATATTTATGGAAAAAAAATAAAAAAACACATTTTTGAAATCAATCTTTGATTGACCAAAACCACGATTTACTAAAATAAATGCTATGATTTTTTCAAAATCAAATTCACGATTTATTCAAAACCCATGATTTTTAAATCAATTTTGATAAAACTATATTTTAATAATATAATATAATATCTAATCATCAAACTTTGAAAAATAATCCAAAAAAATATATCATAACCCTCAAAGGAAAGTATAAAATATATATGCCTTAAATGAGAATTTGGGAAATCCTATATATCTTGTTATAATGAAATCACTCTTAATATGATCCTTTAATTCCTTTCATCATGTATCTCAATTTAGATTTGATACCAAATTCCTTTAAGATACAAATACTTTTAGGGACTTAATAAGAGCGAGATAAAATAGAAAATTCTTGATATAACAGGTCT
The DNA here is from genome assembly GCA_963277665.1 of Viscum album. Classification (NCBI taxonomy): domain Eukaryota; kingdom Viridiplantae; phylum Streptophyta; class Magnoliopsida; order Santalales; family Viscaceae; genus Viscum; species Viscum album. The sequence goes on along the minus strand of OY728151.1, from coordinate 1,778,648,237 downwards.
ATTATATTTTTATCATTAATATGAGATCGACCTATTAAATATTTAAAAAATATTCCTCAAAAGATAGAGAAAAACATTTAAAATTAATTTAAAATTAACATAAGTTTGGTTAATATTAGCTTATAAATAAAATATGGTTTAATATTGAAAAATTATGTATTTTAAAAGAAAGTCATGTATCTTAAATATTCCATTTTAGATTTTATTCTTATTTACTTAAATGCTTTAAATCATGTGTGAAACCATTTTCCTTAAAAATAAATTATATAGTTTTTACAAAATTTTAGCTAATTATACTGAGAATAATGTAAAGAAGTTACCATGAAAATTCACTCGTATGGTTCAGAATAATAATTAACTAACCATGTTGGAAACCATTCAAATCTACTACCATTATTCTCTTAACACTACTTTGTTTGATGAAAAATTTAAAAATGATACTTGTTAACCATGATATACCCCAAAACACAGAAAACTATCATTTTTAAAATAAAAAATCACTCATAAAACATGTGATAAACCACTTATAGTATTTAGGGAATTGAAATAGAGGCAATTGAGGTATGTGATTTATCTAAAAAATAATTCTTTATTTAAGTTTAATTATATGATCATACCCTTATTTACTAATTTTACCTTCTTTTTTTGGATTTAAAGCATCATATTATAAATCAATTTTTTTTTCAATATATATGATAGGGAAATCATTTGGGAATAATATGAATTCACACTACCTTTATGATATATAGTTCCAAACTTTCCACATCACAAAAGAAATTATTATTTATTAATCCTCTTTATTGATGTAATAACATGAACTATTCTATCGATATAATCTTATTTCTTGTTTACCATAAGTTATTCATAATGTACTGTGTAATAATAATCCTTGATTTTCTCTAATAAACATTGTTTTCATGTGTTTAACTCAATATTTGTGAATATATACTTCATGATTTTTTGATATTTGTATATTTCACACTTAATAAAATAGAGATATTTCCTTCAATTTATTAATTTCAAAAACAATTTTTTATCCCCATACCATTTATGTGCTAATTCTTCTTATTTATCATCAAATTTTATTATGCATATTAAAATAAATTATTTTCTTTCATAAATATCGATCCCATTTTTTTTAATAATCATAATATACCACAAACCATTCTTTCCATATTTGTTGTTTAATTACATGTGTAATGATCAACTATTTATTAATATCCATTAATATTTTTCACATTATCATTTATTGAAAATTTTACTCGATTCCATGTTAACATGGTGATTATGTTTGAGAAACATGATATGTTTCTCATGAAATGGTGATAATACTTAACCAATGTATGATGAATTTTCATTTATATCACTATAGTTGGTATAAAACATATTCAATCACATTTATCTTTGAAGGATGCATATATATACCAATATTTTTGATCACATCATCCATTATTCTCTCTTCTTGTGTAGAAAAGTTGAATTTTATGAATTTAGAAAGAAATTTGTACCTTTTAAATTTCATTATAACAAATTTGAAATACTCCTCATTCCCTTCATTGATTTTTGAATATGTAAGGATTTTATATTTAAAAATATCAACAATTTTTTGAGGTAATGTAGAAACACTATATTAGACAAATCCTTTATGGTTTTTGGAGCAATTATAAGTCCAAATAATATCACTATGAACTCATATAATCCAAATATGGTGTGAATGTTTATTTATCTTGGAATTTCGTATTTTTTACATCAAATTATGATATCTTAAATGAATTTCACCTTTTATAGAATACTAATATCTATATATTTCATTAAGTTAGTAATGAATATGAGTCCGAGGATACTTATTACTTATTGTGATATTTTTATGATCTCAATAATTGATAAATATTTATAATGGCCCATTGATTTTCTTAAAAAATAGAAACAATGTGAAAATATTTATGCACTAGGTCATATGAACCCCGATTCATATTATATTTTAGTTTATTATTCTATTCCTCCATTTATATTATAGTCATTTTATAGTGGATATTTGATATTTGAAATGAATCAACTATAATTTATTTTGAGAACCATACCACATGATCCAAAATATAGATAATAAACTCTTTTGAGAACACTCTAGTTTGTCCCTAAAAGATTTAAATACATTAAATGATGACCTTTTTCATCATTTTATCAATTTATACAAAATATAATTTTTTATTGGATAACAAGGCTCATATGTGATGGGGATTTTCCAGAGGAGGTTTATTATAATATCTTGAAATTTTCTAGAGAAGTATCTATCATGTTTATAGGTACTCTTTTTATTTTCTTTGAGTAATATTTTTTTTTGCGTTTTATCTTGGGTGTTTTTGTGTAAATATTTTAGAATTTTGGAAGGAGGAGGGTGTGTGCATGGTTGGTGCACAGTTTTCCCAGACCATACGAACTTAGACAAAGGGGATTTTCATGGATAACACACAGTTTCTCAAATCGTGCACCCTATTAGGATTAACTGTGCACCCCATCCCCTAGAAGAGGTATATAGTTAAGGTTCATGGTTTAGAAAACCATGATCCTCTACCGTGGAAACCATCTGCACAATTTCAATTAACATATAAATTAGATTTAAAAGATTTTGAATGTCTGTTTTATATCCCTAAACCCCCTAACTCAACCCAAATCATTTTCTATCATTTTTAGAGTCTCTTAGACATATTCTATGTCCTTCTAACCTCAATTATTGATTATTTTATGCCTGAATTGAAGATATTTACCACTCTTGGTAAGTGAATATTATCCCATGTGGTTTTATCCCTCATTCACATTCTTCATTGATCCATTGAAGGGAGAATTTCCCATTTTGGTTTTATATCTAGATCCTGGTTTGTTGGTTATGATCCACTTGTTCTTATATCTAGTATTTTATTCAAGACCTCATTCATCATCATGGTTTGACCTTTCTATTTTAATTTATTGAATTTCTATTGGGTGATCACTCATCAACAACTTCAGATTGGTGGTATATTATTAAAATCCTAAAGTCTTGATTTCAATTACAGGCATATAATTATATAATTTCTATTTAATGTTTAGAAATTAAAATTATTAAATTGAATTAATTAATTTGGGTATTTAATTAATTAAGAGAATGGGGAGTTTATCCATTAATAGGGTTATGAAATTTGAAAATTAATATATTGTGTAGTTGTTCAATTAATTTGGATTAATTAATTGATGAATTTAACAATGAGATATTTGGATTTTGGAATTGAATTAATTAATTATTGAATTGATTAATGGTTTTCTATGATTGAGTAATTGATTTATTAGCTGAATTTTGATTTGGCTAATGAATGAGTTGGTGTAATTGGTCAGTAAATATGTTTATAAATTAATTGATTATGGGAATTATGTTATGATTAGATTAACATTAATGGTTTAATGAGATAATTGATTATATTTTTATAAAGTGAATAATGTTTATTTTTCATATTATTTCAATGTGATTAAATTATTGACGATGACTTGTTTTGATAATTTAAATGGAATATCATGATTTGAAAAGTAATAGGAGGGTTAATTTTGATTAAAATTGATTGATGTGATATATCTGATATTGGGATATATATGATAAACATGTTTGGGACGTGGTCTATTGCATCAAAATCCCATAGTGATAAATTGATATTCATGTGTGGGGCATGGTTTGCTGCTTCAAAATCCTATAGTGATAAATGAGTGTGGGGTATGGTCTGATGAATCAAAGTCACACTTATGTGATTGATTCATAAATGAGTGTTGTACATGGTATTTTTCATCAAAATAACACTTCTGTGATTTCTTGATAAATGAGTGTCGGACATAGATCGCTACTTCAAAAGCCCATAGGGTCCTAAGAAAGGAAATCTAGGCCCAAAATATTGGCATTAGAGTATAGTTACAATTATCTGTAAAATAAATTAAAATCAAATGGATAATGAAGGATCATGTGTTATAATTATTTTTGAATTGATTATGTGATCTGGTTCAGACTTCATTATAGGCCGAAATAGGTATTGTGGTTCATGTGTCCTTGAGAAACCAAGTGTTTATATAGTTAATTTAAATAATAATAAATGAAATAAATATTTATTTATGAATTGTGATTTATTATTTATACAAATGAATACACAATTACTAACTTGATATTGTTTCTGATGCTATTGGTTAAGTCTTATTGAGTTATACTCACACCCAACTCAAGTTGTGTTATCTATACCTAAATAGACTTCATAATTGTAGGAATTGGTTAAGGAAAATGAACTATGTTAGATGCATGATTTTTTATAGAGCATGGTTAAGGGAGCTAGATGTGATTTGATACCATCTTGGGATTTTTTAGTGTCTTTATTTTTTTGAGTCTTTCATATTGGCACTTGACACACATTTAGCATGACATATCTAATTTTCAGTTTTGGAAATTTTATTCCTATTTTGATCATCTTGTGATACTGGTATTATTCTGGTTATGGTTTTATCTTTGGATTTTTTTTGTTTTTTTCCACTAATGTATTAGTATATAAATGAGGGTATAGTATACCTAGGATCAATATTAGTCACTCATTCCTAGTCGGAAGCCTCTGGCATATTGGGAGGTGCACCTGAGGTCATGTGACCAACCAACTCGTGGCACCTGTGTGTAACACCCGGGTCGGAACATTACAAAGTTGTATTAGAGAAGTTTTCTTTCCTTTTCTTTTGTATTGGTATTTAGAAATAGTATATAAGAGAATTGTATTATTTGGGCATTGATTAATATCTCATACATGGGAGTATCTAACCAATGTATGAGTGTAAAAGGCAAGTACCCAAGGTGGGATTGCTATTATTGATATGTGTTGTTAATGCTGATGCTATTTAACCAGAAGTGTTAAACTTGTTTTGTGATGTAATTTATTCTAATAATTTTAAATATTTGAATCCTAGATCAATTTGGAATGATAGTTGAGTATGGATGTATTATTCAAGGAAATCCATACAATTATGTGAAGTGCATAATTTTTGGAATCCACAAGAAAACGAGTTTTTAGGAAGTTGTTGAATTTGAAATGTTTTTACTTACCTGAGAAATTGAAATGAAAAGGTTCCTAATATGATTTAAAGTTGTAAAATGATACAATATGGTGATGAATTTGTGTCTAATGAGAAACATGTATACTGAAAATTATTTTACCCTTTGTTTACCATGAATTGGATGTAAGATGGTTATATGTTGAGTTAACACCTCATTTTTGATAGTGTGGAAGAGAAAAACGGGGAATAACTTGTTATGGATGTTTTGAAACCCTATTGTTAAATGTGTTAATGTTGTTAATGTGTTCCAAGATTTGTTTTTTGAATTGTAGTGATATGCTTCCATTATGATGCCTATTGAGAGGAAAAAATGAGGTTATGGGTATAATTTATCCTCCAATAGTGGAACCTTAGGAATCGATAGTGCCAGATGAGGAATATAAAGAGAAGTTCCCAAATAAATTTTATTTATTGATACAGTTTATGGATAGATACCCATGGTATGTTGTGAAGAGTATGTCTAATCTGACATGGGTGTTCCGGCTGCAGAACCCTCCGACATTTACTAGAGAGGGTGGACCTAAGGCAGAAGAGTTCTGGATAGAGTCTATCCAGACTATACCTGACCTCCTATAAATTGATTCTAAGAAGATATTAAAATTGTATACCTATATGTTATATGGTCAAGAAAAGAGTTGGCATGAATTTTAAACTCATGATGGATTGCTGGATAGTATGGAGTAGAAAGTATTTCTGGAGAAGTCCTTGGATAAATTTTACCTGGAGACACTCAGGTGAGAGGGAGAAGAGGTGCTTATGAGGTTGAATCCAGGAAACATGTCTATGATGGACTATGTTGAACACTTCACTAACTGGTGGCCATTTTTCCAGCATTGTAAAGAGATGAGTATATTTCAATAAATCTGTCTTAGGATGGGATTAAATGTGAAATTAAGTCATAGGTAAATTTCTTTATGATGAAAAAGTTATTTGAATTGGTAAATCAGACTCTCATATATGAGGGGAAGCTAAAGGGGGATTACAATGGAGGATATGTGGTTTCATATAGACGTTTAGGAGGAATGAAAACTGAGATATGGAATCATGGCTATGATAATGTTATCTTAAGTGATAGAAAGAAGAGTATCCAGGGGAAGGTCTAACTACTATGGACTTTTCTCTCATGATATTTTTCAATTGTGCTAGGCTGGGACACTTTTTTAGAAAGTGACCCTGACCACTAGTAGAGTGAGAAGGATACAAAAGGATGGGACACCTACAGAGGTCATATAGGAACCCATGAAATATGGGTAGTGATGGAGCAATTAAGTAGAACTAGAGTGTGGTAAGAAGATCTTATACAACATACTAGTATGGTAGTTAAAGTTATATTGGATGAGGTGGTTGAGGTAGTGTATGTGCTTCTTATTGGAAAGTTTTCCCATATTAGTAGAGTGGTGAAGCACAAGGGACTCAGAATGTATCACAAAGAAGAGGGGAAGGACAATTACATGAATTTCAGCATATACATGCGGATTGTGAGGATGAACCATCAATAGTTATTGGTAATATTCCTGTATCTTATATGGTATCTAGTTTATAATTTGATGCTGGTGCATCTCATTATTTTATATCTGCATAACTTGTGAGTGGTTTGAGCCTGGTGGTGGATTTCATGAGCATTGTTATATTGAGAGATGCACCTTTTGGAGTATGGTTGAGAGACATATGTTTGTGCATGGGGTGTTCTCTTGAGTTTGGGGAGTATCATTTTTAGTTGGGATATTTACATATTTGAAATGTCAGGACTTGTCCTAACTATTGGCATGGATTGGTTATTAGATTACTGAGTCCATATATATTATTAATATAGGAGAGTTATGTTTCCATTTCCTAAGGTTGAAAAATATATTCACCATGGAGAGTAGGATATCTAGTTTTTTCAAGAAGGGACAGTTCATCAGCAACTTAGGGAGCTCACCACCCATGTTTCTAGTCTATTTATTGATGACACAAATGCTAAGAATGATGTATTTTCACCCATTGTAGACATATATCAGGATGTATTTCTCAAGGAATTATCTATTCTTCCATTTGAGAGAGATCTGTAGCTTAAAACTGATCACATGTTGGAGGCTAATCCAGTTTTTATTCCACTATAAAAATGGAAGTAATAATGATTTATGAGTTCAAGAATCATTGGGAAGAGTTTTTGGATAAGTATTTTGTCGATTCGAGTACATTTCCTTAGGGTTATCCATTTTTTTACTAAGAAGTATGGTGGAAATATACACTTATGTATTTATTAATAGAAGTTGAACTAGATTACTGTGAAGAACTGGTATACTCTTCTATGTATTAAAGATTTTTTTGACAATTTTATGGGGGATTTTTTCATCTCCAAGATCAACTTGAGATCAAGGTATCATCATTTTAGAGTTAGGACTTTTAATATACCTCAGACTAAAATTAAAAGAAGGTATGTACTTTCATTGAAATGTTGTTTGGGATGAAGAACACACTAGCAGTGCTTATTTCCTTAATGAATAGAATCATCCAATCATTCATTGATCAATATCTGTTAGTATTTTTGGATGGAATATTACAGTACTCCAAGAATCATGATGATCATTCCCAACATCTTGAAATCCTCTCGAGTACACTGAGAGGTCATCGTCTATGCATGAATCTATATAAGTGTTAGTTTTTGATTGACCATGTTCACTTCTTGGGACACATCATTTAAGTGAAAGGTGTGTTAGTAGATGCATAGAATGTTTAGGAAGTGGTTTCTTGGGAGAATACCAAGAATATTTCTGATACCCATAGATTTATAGGGTTATCAGTATATAATCGAAGGCTCATTCAGGAATTTTCATGATTTGAAGCACCACATTCAGGATTCACCAAGAAGGGGGTAAAGTATTAATGGTATGAATTATGTGATAATTACTTCCAGGAGTTAAAGATGCATTTGAAATAAGCACCAATATTGATACCACCCAAGCCTTGTGAGGAGTATATGGTGTTTTGTAATGGTTCTTGGATCTAAAATGGATCAGTTTTGTAGTTTATAGATTGATTTATGGCACATGGGTATCATTAATTGAGGCCAAATAAAAGTAAATACCCTAAAAATGACATCAAATTAGCTATAGTGGTTTATTCTTTGAAGTTCTAGAAGAATTATCTATTGTGAAAAAGGTTTATGGTGTATAATGATCACAAGAGATCAATGTATATCTTTTCAGAGTGAGATTTGACTCTTTTAAAATAGATATGGATTGAGTATATGCATTCATTTTACTTTGAGATAACATATAAAACCAATAAAGGAAAAAGTGTTGCTAACACATTAATCAGGAAAACTCATAATCATGATTTTTAGGAGTCTAGTGAAGAGTGTAAGACTGTGACTTTACAAGATGAGATGCATGTTTTCTTTTATAATGTTCATGAGAAGATGACTCATGTTTCTGTTTTAGTGGATTATATATTATTGAGATAGATTAGGGATAAGCAGTATGAAGATCCTGAATTTTTCACGTTGATTCAAATCCTAGAAAGTGGAGAGTCACCTTTATATTGGACCATAGATGAGGATGAAATCATCTATTTTAAGAATCATGTTTTTGTTCCTATGAGCATGTAGGAGGGTATGATTCATTAATTTCACACCTCCTATTGGGTGGTGCAACCAGGGGTGAAAAAATTTACCATTAGCTATGATGATAGTTTTTGCGTCCATGCATGATAAATGAGATAACATGGTTCATGATATGATGGTACACCTGTCAACAGGTGAAGGCTAATCATCAACGACCCAGTTGTTTACATCATCCATTTCCAATTCTAGAATGGAAGTGGGACAATGTTGCTATGGAATTTGGGTTGGGTATCCAGAGGAAACAATGGAATAGTGACCTTGTTTTAGTGATTGTAGACTACTGAAAAAATGTAATCTAATTACTTACCGATATAGGAAACTTTCTCAGTGGATGAGTTGGGAGATATGTACGTTCTAGGGATAGTCCATATTTTCAGAGGTCCAAAGAGTATTATTTCAGACCGTGACTTTCATTTTACATCATGATTATAGTAGTGCTTTAATAAGTCACATGTAACATAGGTTTTATTGAGTATGAAATTCCACCCACAGATAGATGGGATGTCAGAATGTACTATACAGGTGCTTGAGGATATTATGTGGGCACGTGTTCTAGAGTTTGATGGGTTTTGGGAGAAGCACCTAACCTTGGTGGAGTTTTTATATACAACATTTATTAGGAAACTATACACATGGGACCATATAAGGCTATTTATGGTAGCCCATGCAAGTCACCTCTATGCAGGATGGAGTTTGGTGTGTTAGAGTTATTGGGACTGAGTCTCTTGAAAGAGAGGTCAGAACAAGTTCAGTTGATTTATAAGTGAATGGATATGACTCAAAAAAGATAAAAGTCATATGTTGAAAGATTTCTATTGACCCATAGAGTTTACAAAGGGTGATTCTGTACTCCTTTAGGTGTCACCTAGATTTGGTCACTGTAGGATACCGAGATAGGGAATATTGGCACCCAGGTTTGTTAGACCATTTGAGGCTATTGATAGAATTAGTCCAATGGAATACAGATTAGTTCTACATAGAGGCACAATTCGATGCATGATGCTTTTCATGTGTCACAACTTCATTGGAATCACCCCAAACCTTCCATGTGAATTCTGTGGATGGTGTTCCGATGCACCCTTTGAGGATCATCCAATACTTGTGTTGGATCATAATGAGAAAGTTTTATGGGGAAATACCGAGCCAATATTTTGGGTATTGTGGAAACATGGACATGTTAAAGTGGGAACATGGTAGAGATAAGTGGATATACGGGCTCTTTGGACTAATATTTTTGACTTATAATCTTTTAGATGCTCGGGAGTACTGCTCAAGGAAGAGCTATTATAATGTGGGGAGATTTTAAGATCTAGAACATTTTGAGAGAAATATTGAGTGAATTTCTAGGTACTATTTTTCCTTGATTTGAGTATTTTTTAGTTGGGTTTTATATAGGGTGTGTTTGGGTGAAAATTTAAGAATTTTGGATGGATGAGGGGTTGTGTACGGTTGGCATGGAATTTTTCCAAACCGTGGGCCCAGCCTAACAAACTGTTTGAACCCATACAGTGGGAATTATCATGGCTGGAACATGTTTTGTCAAACCATGTTCCCTATTTGGAGTAACCACACACCCCCAGAAGATATTCAGAGTTAATTTACACAGTTTGGAAAACCATCCACCCCTGCCTTGGAAACCATGAGAGCAGTTTTAATCAACCTGAAAATTAGATTTAAAATTTCATAAACCCCAATTTTATATCCCTAAACACCATATCTTGACCCAAATCGTTTTAGCACATTTTGGAGGCTCTTATATAGATTCCAAGCCCTTAATATCTCCGTTCTAGATGATTTGAAGCTTATGTTGAAGATACACACCTCTCTCGATAAGTGAATATGATCCCGTGTGGTTTTATCCCTCTTTACAGTTTTTCACCAATCCATTGAAGGGATTTTTTCCCTATTATTTTTAGATATAGATCTAGATTTTATGGATCATGTCCCATTTGATCTTGTTTCCAGTATTTGATTCAAGATCTCATTCTTCATCATGGGATGACCTTTCTATTTCATTTTGGGGAATTTCTGTGGGGCGATCTCTCATCAACTTCTTGAACTAGTTGGTATATTATTCAAATCCCAAAGTCTCAATTTAAATCATGTGTATGTAATTATATAATTTTTATCGAATGTTTTGCAATTGAATTTTATAAATTTATTTAATTAATTTTGTTAATTAATTAATTATGGGATTGTGGATTTTCTTGATTATTAGGGTAATGAAATTGGACAATTAATGGATTGTGTAACTGGTCAATTAATGTGTATTAATTAATTCATGAATTAATTGAAGGGGTATAGGGATTAAGGAATTGAATTATTTATTGGATTGTTATGATTTTGGGGTTGATTGATTAGTTGAATGTTGATTTATTTAATTAATTGGTTGGTGTAATAGACCAATTAATATGTCTATGAATTAATTTAATATGGGAATTATGTGATGATTGTTTTTACCATAATGGGTAAATGAGATACTTAATTAAATGTTGTTAAATGGAATAATGGTGATTTATTATATTATTTCCATGTGATTAATGTATTGAATACTTCTTATTTTGATAATTAAAATAAGATATCATGATGTTAAATGTGATAAGAGGGTTAATGTTGATTAACCTTAATTGATGTGATATACATGATATTGTTATATATGTGTTATAAATTTGCAGGACTTGGTTTACTGCATCAAAATACCATAGTGATAAATTGATATTCGTGTGTGGGACACAATCTTCTACATTAAAAGAACATAGTGATAAATGAGTATGGGATATGGTATACTGCTTCAAAAGCCCACTTTTGTGATTTATTGATAAATAAGGGTGGGATATGGTATACTGTATCAAAATTACACTTGTATGATTTCTTTATAAATGAGTCTGGGACACAGACTATTGCTTAAAAATACAATAGGGTCCTAGGGATGGATATTGAGGCCCATAATGTTGTCATTGGACTTTGGTTACAATTATGCACAATTTGAATTCAAAATAAATGGATAATAGAATCCTAGGTGTTATATTGTTTCGTGAATTTATTATGTGAATTGGTTCAGATTGAAGCATGAGACAAATTAGGTTTTGTGGTTTAGGTTTCCTCAGGATCATGATGGTTTATGTGATTAATTTAAAGAATAATAAATGTGGTAACTGCTCTCTTTTTCATTTTACATTAGGGAAAAGGCCCTTTGTTAGATGTATGATTTTGGATGGAACCTTGATGAGTGAACATGAAAAAATTTAGGACCTTATTGGGAGTTGTTAGTGTCTTTAATTATTTTAGTTTTTCCTATTGACACCTGACATGTTTTTGGAATGACATATCCACTTTTATGTTTTGGATATTGTATCCTTGTTTTGATCAACATGTGATACTAGTATCAATCTGGTTATGGTTATATATTTTGGAAATTGTTTACTTATTTTTGTTTTTGTATTACACCATTAAAGAGGGTATAGTCTCTCTATGTTCAATATTAGACCCTCATTGCATGTCTACATGCTCTAGAATACAAGGAGGCATGCCTATGTACATGTGACCAACCGACTCAGGGCACTGGTGTGGGGAACCCATGTATGAAAGTTACATTTATAAATATCTTTACTTATATATAAATGGATGACATGATGTGAGATAAGGGAGAAAAACTTCTCTGGAAAATAAATACTGACTCTAAGTGAGGTGATATAAAATATATGAATACACAATATTCATATTTCCTCTTGTAGTAGTGCTATACCAATATATGTGATATAGTGGTGAGGTACAAAATATAATTATATTTATTATATTGATATACTTGTGTAGTGTTTATTCCTATAAAGAAATATAATTATATTAATTATAGATATATTAATACTATTAGGGATATCACATATTTTCACTTGATTTTAACCACTATAATTTTTAAAACATTTGACTAAATATAATTGGATGATATTTTATGGATTAAAAAAACCTCAAAATGAATGTTTAAGAAATAGAAATTGATATGACGTTTGTATGGTTTAATATGATATATGTTACAAAAGTTGTAATTCTTAGAGTGTTTGTAGAACTCTTAAGGTAATTACTCATTCCATGGAGTGCCCATGGTATCTAATAATCAAGGGATCAACTAGAGAGGTGATGTGTATTATTCTTTGTGATCCTTTTGTAATAAGTCAAAGCCATCATCTATTTATTTATTCATATTCCATGAGGAGGCACTCTCATACATTTGGATTAAGGATATCCTATGAAACTATTTGATAACTCACTGAATTAGTGGATATCTAAGAAGAAATGAGAATTTAATTTTTTATTGATAGATATTCATGAAGCACTTCTTGAAAGAAATATTTAATTGCATAAGTCACGTAATTAATATTTTTTATTTTTCTAAACCTATCATTTAAATGAACTTGTAGAAAATGAGTTTTATAAATTATTCAACAACATGTAGAAATATGTATTACTTTAAAATTAAATATATGCATCATAAAACCTTCACAATGATGATAATAATTCTGTAAAACATGAAAACATTATAAAAATTTTATAAATAAGGATATCATCAACATCAATATGTTGATATCCATTTACAAGTCATGGTATAATTATAAATTGAACAAACTTCATTGTTGATCATGATATTGAAGTTAATGATAATGGACTTCTCTCTATGTGGGATGTTTGGTTTATGCATGGGGAAAATATAGTATCAAAAAACATTCATTATTTGGGATATCACTATTTATATTGTAGTCTAGAATAAATTTTTTTGGTATAACACTGAAAAATATAAATGGATATTTCCACCTATGACAAAAACATAGCTATCGATATTGGAATATGATTATTTATGACTAAATATTTGTCCAACTTTATCCATGAGGTAACTATTATTCATTGATTACAATAATGGATATATGATATCAATGTCAAAAATAAGGAATGTTGTGAAGCTTGTGATAAGGTTTATCATTGGCCATGATTTACCAACATTATGGTTTTCCTTATACCATATAAAATGATATAGGGTACATTATTATTTGTGATAAATGAGTTAAATGTTTCTGTTTTCATTTATGAAATAAATTTCTAATTTATAAAATGTTTGTAAATTATATAAAAATAGATTTTAAAACATTTATTTAACTTATTAAGGGTTTATAAATTAAAAATAACATTATAATTTTTTTATAATTATTTATTAAAATTTTATGAAATATTTAATAAATAAATATTTAGTATTACCTATTAATAATAAATTCCATTATTTATATTGTATAAAATTTATTATTTTTCTATAAAGTATTTATATTATAGTTATAAAATAATTTTTAAAGATTTTATAAATTATTAAATACTATAAAAGCTATTTATATTTATTTTATAAAATGTTCATAACTTATAATATTAAGGGTTCATATTAGAAATTCTTTTAGAGATTTATTTAAATAGTACCAAAAAATTATTTATTAAATGAGATCAATATTTTAGAAAATATAAAGTATATTATACTTAAATAAATTATATTTATACATTAGTAATATGAAATTATTGTTTTTATATAAAAATGTGAATAGTTTATTAATTGGGTGGAAATGTTATAATAATCTAGAATAATTTTAGTGATTATAAATGGTTCCGTATTGGGGTATTTTATTTTCCTTGTGGAATGGTTAGGGAATCCATTTTTTATATAATTGTCAACATTTTTGGAGATTAAATTAATCATATGCTATTAAAATTGGTCATTGAGGGAATATTTAATACCATTAATGATACCAGAGTCTTTTCTACAAGCAACACCCCATGTCAATATGGTATTTAAGTTCAATTTTTTGGGTTATTTTGAATTTTTTTAAGAACATATAGGATTTATATGAGCTTTTGTTATTTTTTAGTTTTATAGTTATGGATTGTAGTGTGTCATGTTGTGGCTATGGTGGTTAAGAGTGAAAAATTTGTGTTGGGTGACCTATGGTTTTTAACTATAGTAGGTCATTCTATGATCCCTAATTTCATGCTATAATGTGGCCTTTTGAAGAATTATTGTGACTCTACTCGATTTTGGGGAAAGAATTTCACACCGTAAGAGAGGGTGTTGCATCATGAAGGGAAATCTGTGGTTTTTTATAATCTTTCTATAATTTTTTTCAAATATTCTAGGTTATTTTTTTAAAAATACCGCTTAAAGGGGGCTTCAGCGTTACCACTATTTCCCTAAAATAATAATTTTTTCTATTTTAATTATGTTTTTTATATATTTAAAATTTTAATGTTTTATTATTATGTTCGCATGGTTATATATATATAAATAAAACTTAATGTTTCAATATAGTTTATCTTTTATTGAAGTATGTGACTTTTATAACCTATAAAATATAAACTATAATACTGATATGAATGAAATTTTAAACATTGATTAAAAATATAACAAGTAGTCAAAAATAAAAAGAATTTCTTAAAAAATGTCAAAAAAAAATAATTTATAAGATTTATAATCCAACTACTTGAAAATTTAAAATGTTTCAAGTACTTGACTCTGATATCCTATTTAATGTAAACTATAAGAAATATATGAATAAAATGTTAAACATTACTTAAAAATATAACAAGTAGTCTAAAATAAAAACAATTTCTTAAAAAATGACGGTGAAAAATAATTTATAAGTTTTCTAATCCACCTACTTGAAACCTAAAAATGCTTCAAGTACATGCCTTTTATAGCCTATATAATATAAACTATAAGGCCGATATGAATGAAATTTTAAACATTGGTTAGACATATAACAAGTAGTCGCAAATAAAAATAATTTCTTAAAAAATGTTGATGAAAAATAATTTATAAGATTTCTAATCGACCAACTTGAAACTTAAAAAATGTTTCAAGTATGTGCCTTTTCTAGACTATATAATATAAACTATAAGACTGATATTAATGAAATTTTAAACATTTATTAAAAAAATAATTATTAGTACAAAATAAAAATAATTTATTTAGAAATGTTGGTGAAAAATATTTTATAAGCTTTCTAATCCACCTACTTGAAACTTAAAAATGTTTCAAGTACGCGCCTTTGCTATCCTATATAATATAAACTATCAGACCGATATGAATGAAATTTTAATCATTGGTTAGACATATAACAAGTATTCGAAAATAAAAATAATTTCTTATCAAATTTCAATGAAAAATAATTTATAAGCTTTCTAATCGACCTAATTGAAACATTAAAATGTCTCAAGTATGTGCCTTTTCTATCCTATATAATATAATCTATAAGACTGATATGAATGAAATTTTAAACATTGAATTAATATACAACAAGTATTTCAAAATAAAAATATTTTTTTAAAAAATTTTGGGGAAAAATAATTTATAATCTTTCTAATCCACCTACTTGAAACTTAAAAATGTTTCAAGTATAGGACATTGTTAGCCTATATAATATAAACTATAAGAAAATATGAATGAAATTTTAATAAGTGGTTAGACATATAACATGTAGAAAAAAATAAAAATTAAAATAATTTCTTACAAAATGATGATGAAAAATAATTTATAAGATTTCTACTCGACTTACTTGAAACTTAAAAATGTTTCAAGTACCTGCCTTTGCTAACCTATATAATATAAACTATAACACCGATATGAATGAAATTTTAAACATTGATTAAACATATAAAAAGTAGTGGAATTTTTAATTTTTATTTATATGGGTTTATAGTTAATATTTTATAGGATTTCAAAGTCAAGTATGTGGATTAGGATCCTCCTTGAAATTCATTTTTTTCACTCTCACTTCTATGTTACTTTTCCTACATTCATTTCATTATCATTTATTTATTTTATTTACTAAACTATTTATTTTCAAAAAAAATTTAGATGATTAGGCTATCTTTTAAATTTTATTTACATTATTTTTATACCATATATTTTTTAATATTTTAAATTTATTTACTTTAAATTTACTAATTATTTATATGTTTCAAGTAGTCGACTTTGAAAGCTCTCAAATATAAACTATGCCTAAAATATAAATGAAATTTGAAATACTGGATAAAAATATAAGGAGATATAATAGTAATAATATTATTTTTATTTAAGTAGACATAAAACATGTAATTAAACATGTAAAATCAATGTCTATGTCTGTGGCGAGGAGATTCTATCCCACATGGTGGTCTGCGAATAGGACATCCACGTGGAGTGCGTAGTGGAGTCTAATGAACTAGAGAAGGATGATCCTTGGGAATCAAAACATTGACTGGAACATCCTCTATCTATGTGTAAGTGGGAGGATCTGTCAACTATATCTCGTACTGCCCTCCAGATCCTTCTTCCACTAGGGTGGTTAAAGGACCTGCCTCCATCGTAGTGGGGAACCAAGCCTGCGATGGAGCTATACGCCAAGAATGTGATGGATCTGGAACCCAAGGCTGTGATGGATCCCAAGGCTGTGATGTATCTAGAACCCAAGATGGAGAGAACGATGGATATCCTATTAAGAAGGATAGATGCCATGCCACCTGAGGAAGATCCTGAATTGGATGATCTTGTGCTACTAGAGGGCCGACCTCTGCCTATGGAATAGGTGAGGCCTCTCGTGCAGCACGAAGCTGCCTATGTCACTGTGGTCACGACTTCTCATCACTAGTAGCAGCTTTAGGATATTCCTATGGGGTGGGAAACTCCTCTCTCCATGTATGATGCACGAATATGATCCTAGAAAGCACGCAAAAAGATGCCCTCACCTCCATCACTGTAACATGGACGCCTACCCAGCTAAAACCCCCCTTATCTTCTTCATCACTCATGCGAACAAGATTCTATGTGTGACTACCCTATAAAGAGATTCAAATTGAATTAGAAAATTGTTCAATAAAAAAACTAATAGAAATTTATTGACTTACCATCCTATGCATATCTACGCCGGTTTGGGTAAGATACAATATAGACTTCAGTCTATACCATTGATCATAATCAACCTACTCTAAAAGAAAGAGTCGATTCTTAGGAAAACCTTGAATATAAAACTCTACTTGTCTGTTCAAGCAGTCGATGAAGCTAGCATGTACTTGGGACCAGTCATCATCCTGCCTCCCTATCAGCTATATCCCATGAAGCTGCTCTGTCTGTCTCGACGATAATGGAATCAACTGAGTACAAAAAAACTGGCACATGAATCTGTCAGGATACTACCACTCAATAATATGGAAGTGAATGTGGGGCAATACAAACATAGAATCCTCAATCCCAATAGTGCAGTATTCTAGAAACTAGTTGGTAATACTTTAGTATAAAAGCCATGAAATCTGAAATGACATGTGATTTTATCAAAAATGAACCTTAGTAAAAACCGAAATTGATGATATTATTAAATATGTTAGATAATAATAGATTTTATATACATACCTGATATGGTAAGAGACAGTCCGACTATAGCTGATATATGCCCAAATGTTGTCATGGAACCACGTCAAAATTTTGTCGCTAACACCACCTGTAAAATACATCATCGATAGTGACAAATAATGAGAAATTAATGTCAATAACTCATAGTAGCATCCTAAACCAATAGAAATGACTGATCATACCAGCGTCAACATGGAGCGTCATGCATCACCTCTACCTCGACCGGTGGAACAGCAAGCTCAGGGTGGAAGTGGGGATGCGCTCCCATGCCCACATATGAATAAGGATGATGCATCCCTCAAGACCTATGTAGTCCCTGTGGGATAGCCTGTATAATGCTCTGTACATGTATGCCAAGCAAGCTGATCCCCAGCTGTATGTCCCAGCCCAATCAAAGTTCTCTAGTTGGGGTAGATACATCATGTGCACGTGTATCCCCGAGTGATCAGTACACATGGTCCCTCCAATGAGCCGTAATATATATGCATTGGAATAATTCATGACAGTCCTCTCATCACCATCATCCTGTAAATATGGAATCTACAACTCTAGCCAAGGCATAGATATGGACACTCCATATATAGCCCAACGGTTGGAAAAAATAACAATGCCTAACAAGAACTAGGCAAAGTCTGGTGAAGCTGCATGACTGATTCCAATAATGGGTCTCCCCTGGATAGGAAGACTGAGAAACACTGCCACATCCTGGAGGGTGATAGCCATCTCTCCCCCAGGCAGGTAGAATGTTTGTGTCTCTAGTCTCCACCTCTCAACAAGGACAACAAGTAGGTAATTCTCTATAAATGTGAAATCTGATACAACAAGGACATAGAAGACATCATGACTCAAGTATTGTCTAATGGAATGTGGAGGCTCCCTATGATGAAAATGGTGCACTCGATGCACCCTGATCAATTGATCTGCATGACCCTCTAACACGGCCCATGAAATATGGGTATGGTGCTAAGTGAGTAGTATGGTATCATCCATTTTCATATAAACAAATCAAATGAGTCGTAAGCGTAAAATGTAAATATAACATTATGGATAGCATAATGTTATGACTTGTAGAATCGAAGACATGACATGTTTATTCACATTTTTTTATGATGTTATTTTTACCAAAAGAAATATAATTCTCCATGTATTTTGGTTCTGAATGAAATAATGTTAACAATAGGAATGAACAGAAAAAAATAGATGAAAAAAATTATGTTGTGACAGAACTTTATTAATGAAAATATATTTGTAATAATTTTATTAATTGATACATGCTTTAATGGAAGATATTTAGGTTTTTGGATTTTTTTATGGTTTTAGAGTTTAGGTTAATGATTTTTGTGTTAGGGTTTATGTTTGAGGGTTTAGGGTTTCGAATTTTGATATTACTATTTATGAAAGACGTATTTGTGTAAGTGTTCTGCTTTTGGGTTTTGGGGTTTAGAAAACCGAGAAAAAATAAGAGATAATGACATTAAATTTACAATATGGGTTAAGTGTTCTACTTTTTGATTTATTAAATAAATTCTATCATCTAAGACTTTATTTAAGGAATAATGAGAAAGTTAATTCTTAAAAGCATGAATGTTTTTATTAAGGATTTAAGGCTAGTAGGGTGTTTAGATATTAGGTATGTTTCACTAAGATATACATTTTTGGAATAATGGCATACTGATTTTTAGAGTTGTAGAGACAATATTTCAAAATTATTGGGTCTTGAATTTGGTTAGACATATTTTGGAGGAGTTTTATGATTAACTAATTATGGATTAGATTAAGATAAACCATGTGAATTACTAATGATGTTTTAGGAATTTATCTAATGATCTATGTTGAATAACTTATACTATTAATTGTGATAATATTATTTCTTTATATAAAATTTTATTAAAATATCACACATAATGTTATCAAAAACCATGGTAAAGGAAATATGTTTTTGGGTTAGGTTTTAGTTTTCCGGGTTTAGGGTTATGAATTTTGAAATTAAGGTTTAGGAAAGATGTTTCTGGGTTAAGTGTTATGGTTTTGGGTTTTGGAGTCTAGAAAACTAAGAGAAAAAAGAAGAGATAACAACATTTAATTTACAATATGATAATGTCACAATAAAGACAATACATTATTTTGGCCGAGACTGTAAACTCGACCCAACAATGTTAGGACTTCATTTTCGGTTATGACCTTCTTTATGACATATCATTTATCTCAAACTATGCCCTTATTCTTGAGGCCAATACATCTCATTACGTATCCTACCGGCCTTCGATCTCCCACGAGGATGCAACCAATTTGTGTCTAGTATAACTATCAGATGGCCTTCAAGAATTGGGAAATAACGATAATCCCCAATAGGTGTCCATGGTACAACATAACAGTTAGAAATGGAATCCATCTAGTACACTATATCAACATATGCTTCCCATGATATGTTCACAGAGGCACTTGTTGTGATGGTGTGTGTGCATGGAAACTGTAAGGCCTGAAATTTTTCACATTGACATTTCCTTGTTTCCAGTAATACCAACATTTTTTCACTGATGAGATTTGTGATGGGGTATTAACGGTCTTGAACATTAAATTGAGAGTCTTCTTGTCAAAAAAGGTAGACATGATAACCAGAACATTCTTCAATATTCTTTTCAATCTCTCTTTGAAGTGTCTTCCGTATCTTAGCCCCTTCTATATTCCATCTAATGCTAGTTTTTGTCTCTCAACAAAGTACTTCACACATCAATATAATGTCTCATGAACTAGGGAAGTTATAGGTAGCTTACGAAGCCCTTTGAAGACACTATTGATGCACCCCATAATGTTTTCCATCATGTGTTCTCACCTCTCCCCCTGTCATATGCCAATGTCCATTTTTATTTTTGAATCCGCATCATATAATCATAAACTTCTTGATTAGCTTGGTGGATTTGTTCAATTTTTTTTTCAAACCGCCATTGGTCCGACTCATATGCTACACAAAAAAGATGATATTTCACAAAATTTGATTTTATCTATATATTGAAATAGTAAAAAAAAAATACAATGTGTACCAAGTCCCATGATTTCCTTCTTCATCAGTTCATTGTGGAATTTTTTTATGCACATCACTAGAATTATGTCTAATGAAGAACCAATGATGTGCATTTGGGCATCTCCATGTATCAGGGTCCGCATTGATTGCCTCATTAATTGCTCTATGGAAATCAAATATCAAACAAACACTCCAAATGTTGGTGAAATGGTTGATGAAACATGCTAGAAACTAAATCCATGATTCATAGTTTTCTTTATCTAGAATGGAAAAGGAAAGTGGAAGAGGTGAACGGTTTCCAAATTGGGTTGTTGTAATCAACAATATGCCCTTGTATTTTTTGTATATAAATGTTCCATCAATCTGAATAAACTGTTTGCTGAAAAGAAATGCGGAGATACAGAGAAAGAATGCCCAGAACAACCGATGAAATTGAACACAAGATGGATCATGTCGGTTATAATGAGAAATAAGTTTGTTTGTATCTAGTTGGAAGAAAAATTGGTTATAATGCCTCAGTATGTCTAGCAATTGCGACAACACCTGATATGAGTCATCCCAATGACCATAGTCCTTCACAATTGCCTTCTATTTCACCATCCATGCCTTATTATAGGAAATATTATAAATGAATGTCGGTTAAATCATAGATTTCACAAGGGCTGTTAAAACATATTGAAATGTACTAATCGTCTCGAAAAAATAGATGTCACAAATTCTGCATCTAATGAGGTATGATCTTGTGTGAGGATTGGCTGAACGCAAGTTTGAGCTGCCTTAATCCTCGAGATTCTCCAACCTCCAAATGTAATGTCTAGAATCACCCTCAAGTGAAATCTACAATCATCCCCATACTTCTCACACCATATGAAATATTTATTATGGACCGATTTGTGAACTATATATTTGCAGTGCATCTCAATGTGAAATCTCTTTAGCATGCTTTTTAATTCATCTTTAATTGGAAAATTACTTCCAATATATAAGGTTTTGTACAACTCACTAAACCTATCTGGTACAAGTTCAGGGAACTCAGTTGCCAGTGTGAGAACATTATTTTCAAATTCGAGCACACGTGTCATTGCTTCTAACCAAGATAAAGGAGCGATGTATGATTTATTGTAGGTCGAGGTTGATTTACAACTAATGCATTTTTCGAAACCTCATTCCTATCTTTAGATGATCCCTCCTCATCAGCACTATTATCACCATCTAATCTGTCATTACAAAACTCCTCATCAGAAGTCATATTGACATGTATATCTGGGAGATCATGTAAGTTGTCCTCTTCTTCTACATCATTTGGAATAGGCTCAATCTCACAGGGTGGACTATCTTTAACCACTCTTGTAATTCTATCTCTTCGTACAACTAGACCTTGTTGTTTTACAGTAGTAACATCAACATATAAATCCATCATGGTACCATCTAACTGTTGAGAAAATAAATTAATTACTTGGACCCACTACGTATCAGCAACCAATGGACAAGCTAGATGCCCCACTGTTGCCGGGAATTGTAAATGTCTATAGCTCATAGACTAGATCTCTTGATCGGTTCCCAGATTTAAGGAACCATGATTTCTCTCTTGAAGGTCACTTATGGTTACACAATCAGATTTACTAGCCACAATTACTAGTTGTGTACTATAAGAAGTTCCTTGCTCAGTTTGAATAACATACCCATAGTAGTAGACACAGGAAAACATGACTCTCTAAATCAAAAATATTTTTTTCATCAAAATTATGATACTGTAACAAAAATTTACGATGATGGTGGACCATATAATATTTTTTAGAATGAAATTTTAGGATTCCTTTCCATACCTTATTATATTATAGTAATGTTTCTTTATAGAAAATCTTAATCAAAGGTTAATCATTATTAAGTTATTCTTTAACAATTAATTGTTTAATCGCTAATCATATTATATTCAATAGTTATTTATAATTAACTAATAATATGTATTCATTTTTAATCCAATTTTATTAGTAATTAATCTACAATTAATCATTATTATTAATAATTATTATTTCTAAACTGTAAATAACTAATTAAACTACTTAATAAATAACATCTTTAATTACTAATAATAACTTTTTTAACTAATCAATCATTATTTAATCACTAGTTAATCATTATTAAGTTATTCTTTAATTATTTATTCATTAATCCTTAATCATATTATATTCATTAGTTATTTATAATTAACTAATCATATGTATTAATTTTTAGTCCTAAGTTTGTAACACCCCGACCCTTCTAGACCAGAGCTGGTCAATAACTTATTATATTGGAATGGTTAAAAGGAATGAAAATCCAGAAGGAATGTTCGGTTTAGTATCCTTGAAGAAATTAGATACATATATGTAACTCAAATTATATTGGAAAACATTACAAAATACAATAGATAACAAAACCTAAAAACTGCATCCACAGAAACTCAATAAATGATCTCCTCTTCATCAACTGTTGAAGGTAAAAAATGAAAGGGATGAAATCAAACACTCAGTAAGGGTTAAAAATAGAGGAATCATGAATAAATAACCACTAAATCATAAATAGTTCGACATAATAAATATGGCATGACGAATAAATGAAAATTCACTCCATTAATAAACTGAGAATGAAACTACATCCAAAGATTTTGTCATAGTGAAAACCTCATGGATAGTAATAACTGATAATGAATAAATAGAATGCTTATTAATTGGACATCATGTATCTGGAATATGATAACATAATACCATTAAAGTAGTTCAGTTCTATGGGTAGACACTCATCTAATGTTTGGAAACAAACTCGAAGGGTTTGTCGCCAACTAATTTGTATCATGAGACCTACCGATGCATCGAGGGGCTATAATGGGCCACTCCCACCTCTTCAAGTCCAAACAATTATTTATAAATATATTTAATACAAGTTCAATCTTCCTTCTCTATATCCGTATAGATTATAGAATATGGATTCATCAATATTTCCATAGTTAAAACGTCTTTCCAAATTAACACCGTATGCGAAATGGTATACGACTTAAGGAAATAGTAAAATCCATTCTACAAGAGAATGGTTATTTAAAAAATTATAATTTCAAATGAAATATGATCTCAAATAGGCAATAGATACACCACATAAGAAATATTTGGTGCACAATACCATGTAGGTCACAATGAAATGGAAATGTAGACAAAGTCACTTACCATATTGTAACCAATTGAATTGTATGACCAAAAGTCAATAATCACTAAATGAATCATATAATACCATGAATATAAAAAGAGTCATGATATTCTATATCAAATAGTTGTACACATATATTACATACTAGAAATAAATGGCGAATAATGGCAATCTCACGGTATTAAAACTGAGATAAGAAACCCCTTACCTTATGCTCGAGTGTGTTTTTCATTTGTTTTAATGACCTGAATAATAAATTTTAGGTTCAAGAATTAATAATTCCAGAACCTCATATACATTTAATTGATTTATTATAACCTTATTATGTTCATTCATGGCCCTTTTTATGGGTTTAAGAGGTTTAATTTTATTGTTTTGGAAGTATTTTCTTCCTTGGTTTTCATGATTCATTTACTTATATTCATGAATGAAATTTCGTTTGAAATATGGTTAAACATACAAAATTGTTAATATATATTATTAGTGAAATTAAAGAGATATAAATTATATTATAATGATTTTGGGTTAGATACTTTAGGATGAATCATTTGTTAAAAGTTATTGATAAACGCTTGGATTTTTCTTGGCGGTTTTGTGCACAATGAACTTGTTTGGTATTATTATTCCATATTATGAGTGCGTAGGGTTTAAATAAAATTAATGAGATGAAATAAATATATTATGATATGGTTCAACCATAAAAATGGTTTCATTAATAGAATTTAAGATGGTAATTTAAATTGAGAACCCGTCATCCTTGAATGTGATAAATTAACACATCTCAGACTATGTTTTCATTTTTTAGTATAAGAGGAGGGGGAAGAGAGATGATGATGAAATATTACCTTAGAATAATATAATTAAAATTCATGTAAGTTACTGGAATTATCATATCATTTGTATTAGGGGATATGGAGAAAAAAGTATAAAATAAATGAACTCAAAATAGAAGAAAAAATGAGAAATCTCTCACGAAAATTTGACAGCCTAACGACATCATATTAAATTTCATAAAATAGTTTGATGAGAGAAAGGGGGTATCTCATCACTCATACATAATATGGAAATTAAGGGGAATATATAATTACATATCCCAACATAATCCAACTGAAAATATAATAGAAAACATAAATGAAAGCTTTAAGAAAAGAGATGGGTGGTTGATTCTATTACCTTATAGAGTAACTACCAAAACATGATGGTTGGGACGTTTGGGGTATGAGGAAACCTTTGGAGGACTCTTAGGGAAGTAATTATACCAGATATTCTAGGATAATGAGTTTATAATGATTGAAAATTAAGTGGGTGAGCGGGTATTTATAGTAATTAAGAGGGATTTTTTTATTAATTAAAAGAGACACCTCATTAGTGGTTTTTGCCAAACTATGGGATTTCCCATGGTATTTTCCCATGGTTTTAGCCACTTGGGACACCTCATGTCACATGTTACTATAAAAAAGTCTATCATCCTTTTATATTAATTATTATATCATTATGATGTCATTAAACTACAAAATCTCAAAACTGTATTTTTACTATTCACAAAAATGCATCTATTTTAGAAAAGTCCCAAATATTCACCCGAACTGTTCTTCAATGTGTAGAATTATGAAATGAACTCCATTTTTGAAAATAATTTTCTAATTATTTTTAATTTAATTTTTAAATAAAATCATCATTTATTCAAAAATAACAATTTTAAAGGTATAATTAGTTTTATATAACATTGAATAATTAATTATGATTTGATTATCTTATTACCTTAATAAAATAAAATATTATCGTTATTTACTATTCATAAGGGTCATATTACTATTCATAAGGGTCATATTACTATTCATATTACTATTCATAAGGGTATGTTTCTATTCATCAAAAAATCAAGTTGGTTCTATCAGACTCTAAATGACTTACTGGTCATATCTCTAGATGATTATTTTTCAAAATTCAAAGCATAGATGTGGAAAATTTATGTTTAATGGCTAGGTTATAACTATATTTTAAATAACCAAGTGTTGTTTCAAAGGAACATAGTGCTTTATGAAATATAGGCTATGAATAGAATATATTTAAGACAAGAATACCATAAAATGTTTGGGGTGTTATATTATTCCCTTATTCAAAAATTTCATCCTCGAAATTTTATGTATAAATCCCACAAAAAGGATGTGGGTGGTTCTTCTTCATAACATCCTTAGGTTCCCATGTTTCTTCCCCCTTATTCTGGTTTCTCCAAAGAACCTTTTCTAGATGAGTTGTTAGATTTATCAATACATGCTTCCTTATGTCAAGAATCCCGATAGGCTCTTCACAGTATGAAAAATCAGGTTCTAGTTCTATTTCTTTACAGGTGAGTACATGCATTGGGTCTAGCATGTATTTCCTAAACAACGACACATTGAACACATCATGAAATTTCAAAAGACTTGTGGGAATTTCTAAATTGTAAGCTATATCTCCGATTCATTATAGAATTTCAAATGGTCTGATGCACCTGGGGCTCAATTTCCATTTATTACCAAACCTTAAGACACCCTTCTATGGGGATACCTTCAGAAAGACATGATCTTCCACTTGTAATTCCAAATCCTTTCTCCAGTTGTCAGCATAACTCTTCTTCTAACTTTGGGATTCTTTAATATGGGCTTGGATTGTCTTCACCCTGGTCGTGGTCTCTTCAATAAGTTCTGGGCCTATAAGTTTCCTCTCACTAACTTCATCCGAACAAGTTAGAGTTCGAAATCTCTTTCCTTATAATGCTTCATATGGAGCCATTTGAATATTCGAATCGAAACTATTTTTGTATGAAAATTCCACCAAAGGAAATTATTGATACCACATACCTTGAAAGTCAAGAGAGGATGATCTCCACTTGTCTTGAAATGTTTGAATGGTCCTTTCAGACTATCCGTTGTTTTGGCGGTGATAAGCAGTACTCATACGAAGCTTAGTATTCAAATCCTTCTAGAGAGTTTTCCAGAATTTTTTTATGTAAACTAGGGATCTCAATCAGACACAATCAACAGAGGTGCACCATGAAGTATTACAACTTCATTAATATAGAGTCTTGCTAAATGTTCAAGTAGTAAATCTCCCCTTATAGAAAGAAAATGTGCTGATTTTGTAAGATGGTCAACAATGACCCATATCACATCATTCTTTCTTGGAGTCTTTGGTATTCCCATGACAAAGTCAATTTTAATATCATCCCATTTCCACATAGGAATAGGAAGGTATTTCATGACTCCTCCAGGATGTTGTCATCCAGCATTCACCTATTGACAAACCAAACATCTCGAGAGGTAATCAACAGTCTACCTCTTCATGTTTTCCCACAAAAAATGTTCCTTTAAATCTCTATACATATTAGAACTACTAGGATGTATAGAGAAATTGGAGCAATGAGAATCGTCCAACAATTCCCTTTTTAGATCCGGTATATTGGGAACACAAATCCTCCTCCCAAATTTCATAATTCCATCATCATATATGAAGTTAATCAATCTCCCATCATTCAGAACTTTAATTTTCTTTTGAAACTCCTCCTAATCAATATGAGAACTTTTTATCCTTTATAGTAAATAAGGTTTGGAAACCATTTGAAAAAGTATTGATTTTTCACCTTCCATGATTATTTTGATATCCATATTTTCCAGATCCATGAAAATAGGATCTCTGTCAACTCTCATCTTGTTCAAAACTCCATGATCCTTTCTGCTCAAAGCATCTTCCACCTTATTTTCCTTCCCTGGGTGGTAGTGTATAGTGAAATAATAATACCTGAGTAGTTAAATCCATAATCTTTACCTCATGTTGAGTTCTTTCTATGAGAAGATATGCTTCAAACTCTTGTGATTAGTATATATCTCACATTTTCACCATAGAGATAGTGTCTCCATATCTTTAAAGTAAATATTACAGCTGCCAGCTTAAGATAATTAGTTGGATAGTTTTGTTTATGAATTTATAGCGGCCTAGATGCATAAGCAATCACTCTATTATTCTGTATAAGTACAAAACCAAGTCCTTTATTTGATGCATTGCTAAAGATCCCAAATACATCATTCCCTAATGGTAGAGTGAATATTGGAGAATTCACTAGACTTATATTCAATTCATCAAAACATTATTCAAATTCATTTTTCCATACAAACATAACCCATTTTCGTGTGAGTTTAGTCATTGGTTTGGCTAAATGAGAAAAGTTCTAAACTAAACGCTGATAATAACCTACTAAATCAATAAAACTATGGAACTCAGTTATGTTCATTGGAGTAGGCCATTCTTGCACAACCTTTGTCTTAAAAGGATCTACAAATATTATATCCTTAGAGACAATGTGTCCTAGAAAGAAAAATAATTGGAACCAAAAATTACACTTGATAAACTTCCCATATAATTCGTTTCTTCTAAGAGTCTTCAGAATAGTGAGAAAGTGATTTTCATGATATTTATAGATTTTAGAGTATACCCGGATATCATCAATAAACACTAGTACAAACTCATCAAGATATTCCTTGAAAACTCTATTCATCAGATCCATTAAAACAGATGGTGCATTAGTTAGTTCAAAAGGCATTGTTGTAAACTCGTAATGCCCATACCAGGTTCGAAATGCTATTTTTGGAATATCTTCCTTCGTCACAAGAAACTGATGATATCTAGATCGAAGATAAATCTTTAAAAAATATTGTTCTCATGAAGTTGATCAAATAAATCATCAATTAATGGTAGAGGATACCTATTGTTTATTGTAATATCATCGATTTCCCTGTAATCAATGCATATCCACATGGATCCATCTTTCTTCTTGACAAACAGAACATGGGCTCCCTATGGAGAAACACTAGGTCAAATAAATCCTTTGTCACTCAACTCCACTAGTTGTTTTTTTAGATCCAATAACTCCACAATGGCCATTATATATGGGGTTTTTGATAACTTCTTGCACCAGGAATTAATTCAATGGAAAACTCAATTTACCACTCTAGAGGATGTCTAGGTTAATCCAATAGAAATACGTCAATGTGTTCTTTCACTATATGTAAATTTTCAATATGAAGATTTCTTTCATCACCCATAGAAATTTGGTTCACTTCCTCTTCAAGAATTTAATTCAATAGAGCTAACATGGGTGGTTCTAGATAAGAATTAGTTTTCGAGGTTTTTTCTCTAAAAATTAGGGATTCTACTCCATTTTCAAAGATTGTAACTTCTTTATTTTTGTAATAAATAATCGCATCATATTTGGACAGCCAATTCATAACGAGAATTATATCAAAACCAGTCATTGGTATGATGATAAGGCTAGAAA
Organism: Viscum album; assembly: GCA_963277665.1. NCBI lineage: Eukaryota > Viridiplantae > Streptophyta > Magnoliopsida > Santalales > Viscaceae > Viscum > Viscum album. The sequence continues at coordinate 1,778,618,599 of OY728151.1, read as the reverse complement.
CTAAAGCACGTTTATGTGTCACATGGGGGACTAGTTGAGATTCCTTGGTTGCAATGATGCATCCCCTAGGAATTTTGACTGATAACTTTTTTATTAAATTAAATTGGACATGTATAATTTTCATGGAAAACTGGGAAGATATAAATGAATGTGATGATCCAGAATCAAATAAAGTGTTGGCTATGTTTGAGGAAACAATTAAAGTTCCTACCACCAAATCATTAGGAACTTGAAGTACCATGTTTGTAATCTCATAAGCTCTCCCTTAGTCTCTTGGCCTTTTTATGAGGCATGTTTCCTTGGTGCTTAGGGAACTCATTTTCATAGTATCCCATATCTCTATAATTGTAGCATTGAACATCATCAAATTGTTTATTCCCCATGCATTCATTAGATATATTACCCATTTCTCCACACTTATAGTAGAATCATATGCCTTTCAAGAATTTCCTAAGACGATTCTTTCCACAGTTCTCACATTACGGGAATTTCTTCAATCCCCTATTCTTCTTTGGTGATTCACCTTTACCTTGGTTATCAATGTAACGATTTTTATCTTCGATTCCCTTGAAAAAATTTTATCTAGAAAATTCCATCTTTGTTTTGATGGAACTTGAAACAATTTCATCATATGATGGAAATGTTTAAGAAAATAGTTCCCTTTGAAAACTTGGCTTAAGAATTTCAAAAAATGATTAATCTTGTCTTCCACATCACATGTGTAATCTATGACATACCTGGCTATCCTTATGATGGTAGCCTCATACACTACAACACTGTCTTCTTCCTTTTTCTTTAAGCTAAGGAATTTCCTCTTCATTTCAGTTTGTTGGTCACGAGGGAAATATTTTTCGAAGAATATATCCTTAAAAGTCCTCCATTGAATATCTTTTATTTCTTCTTCCTCCATGGTATTCTAAATCAAGGACCACCATTGATCAATGTCACCCTTGAGAAAATATACTGCCAGTACTGACTTTTAATTTTCATTTCATCTTAATGCCATTAATATCTTTTCAAGGGACTTGATCTATTGCTCAGTAACCACTGGATTAGTAACCCCTCTGAAAGATGGGGGCTTATGCCTCATGAAATGATCTGACACAGGTGTGGAATGGTTATTTATTATAACCTGAGTAAGTTTTTCCAATATGGTCATGATCTGATCTGCTCCAACAGTGACTCTGTTTACTTGCTCAATGGGGAGATCCCTACATTGCCCACAAGAATTGATTCCCCTTATTCCATTAGATTCCATTTCTAAATAATGGAATACAATATATAAGGTTATGAATATCAAATAGAAAAAAACTTAACATAGATTGAAATTCTATGCATAACTAATCTCATAAACATGGATTCTCTGAGAAAAAATTTACATTAAAATCCTTCATAATTACTTGTAAAGAAAATGTGAATTATCCTAAGATTATACCCCAGGAGTGTCAATACCAGGAGTGCAGAAAGACCCATTGTTGTGTACTAGGATACCCTGGGTCAAGCCCGAAACTCCTTGTCAGAGCTTTCACTCCTAATAACATCTATGCTAGAGCCAACTCTACTTGTTTGTATCTAGATAGAGATTTATTTTCTAGAAATATTCACATAATCTATTACTTACCAAAATACCTGTAATTTCTTGTACGTTTATCCTCAAATACTACCTTAGGGATTTTTTCCCTACCAAACATTTCCTACTCTAGTTTCATAGTTTTCTACTAAACTTACTCTAATAACAACTGTGACACCCCAACCCCTATAGACTGGAGCCAGTGCATTAATTTTTATATTGAAATGGTTAGAAGGAATGAAAATCCCAAAGAAAAGGTCATTTTAGTAGTCCTGAAGAAATTAGATACATATATATCACTAAAATTACATTGGAAAAGGTTAAAAAATACAATACATAACAAAAACTATAAACTACATCCATAGAAACTCAATAAATGATATCCTCTTCATCACCTATTGAAGTTAAAAAAATGAAATGGGTGAGCATAAACACTCAGTAAGGGTTACAAATGGTAGAATCATGAATCAATAATTACTGAATCATAAATAGTTTTACATAATCAATATGGCATGATGAATAAATGAAAACTCGCACCATTAATAAATTGATAAAGAAACAAAATCCATAGATTTTGTCATAGTGAAAACCTCATATATAGTAATAAATGATAATGAATAAATATAATTCCTATTAATTTGAATTCATGTATCTAGAACATGATACCATAATACCACTAAAATGGTTTAGTTCTATGGGTAGAAACCATTCTGATTTTTGGAAACAAACTCAAAGGGTTTGTCACTAACTGATTTGTCTCATGAGACCTACTGATACATATAGGGGCTATAGCAGGACCCACCCACCACTAAAAGTCCAAATAATTCTTTATACATAGATTTAATACAAGTTCAACCTGTCTTCTCAATATCATTATAGAGTAGAGAATACAGATTCATCAATATTTCCATAGTTAAAACATCTTTCCAAATTAACACCGTATGTGAAATGGTATAAAAATTAAGGAAATACTAATATCCATGATACAAGAAAATGGATATTTACAGAATTATAATTTAAAATAAAATATGATCTCAAATAGGTTGTAGATACACCACATAAGAAATATTAGGTTCACAATACCAAGTAGGTCACAATGAAATGGAAATCCAGACAAAGTCACTTACCATATTTTAATAAATTGAATCGTATGACCAAAAGTCAATAATCACTAAATTAATCACAAAATACCATGAATCTAAAGATAATAAAGATATTATATATCCAATTTCAGTACACATATACCACATACAAGAAATAAGTGGCGAATAATGTAAAGCTCATGGAATTAAAAGTAAGATAACAAACCCTTTACCTTATGCTCTAGTGTGTTCTTCGTTTGTTTTAATGACCTGAATAATAAAATTTAGATTCAGGAATTAATAAGTACATAACCTCCTATACATTTAATTGATTTATTATAACCTTATTAGGTTCATTCATGTCCCTTTTATGGGTTTAAGATGATCAATTTTATTGTTTTGGAAGTATTTTCTTCCTTGGTTTTTAGGATTCGTTTACTTATATTCATGAATGTTTTTTTTTTGAAATGTGGTTAAACATACAGAATTTTTAATATATATTATTAGTGAAATTAAAGAGATATAAATTATTTTATAATGATTCTGGGATATATACTTTAGGTTGAATCATTAGTTAAAAGTTATTGATAAACGCTTGGATTTAGCTTGGCAGTTTTGTGCACAATGAACTTGTTTTGTATTATTATTCCATATTTTCAGTGTGTAGTGATTTGAGAACATTAATTAGATGAAATAAATATATTATTATCTATTCCGAACATAAAAATGGTTTCATGACCAGAATTGGAGATGGTAATGAAAAATGAGAACCCGTCGTCCTTGAATGTGATAAATTAACACATATCGGACAATGTTTTCATTTTTTAGTATAAGAGGAGGGAGAAAGAGTGATTATGATGAAATATTACAGTAGAATAATATAATTCCTGTTCATTTAAGTTACTATATTTATTATATAATTTTTATTAGGGGATATTAGGAAATAAGTATAAAAGAAATGAACTCAAAATAGAAGAAAAAATGAGAAATCTCTCATGAAAATTCTACGACGTCACTTTAAATTTCATAATACAGTTTGATGAGAGAAAGGTTGTATCTCATAAAAAATAATAATATGGGAAGTAAGGGGAATATTTAATGACATATCCCAACATAATACAATTGAATATATAATAAACATAAATGAAATCTTTAAGAAAAGAGAAGGGTGGTTGATTCTCTTACTTTGTAGAGTTACTCCGAAAACTTGAAGGTTGGGACCTTGGGGGTTTGAGGAAACCTTGGGATGACTCCTAGGGAGGTAATACTACCAAATATTTGTGGATAATGAGTATGGAATGAAAGAAAACAAAGGTAGTGAGTGTTTATTTATTGTATTTTAGTGTGAGTTCTTTTATTAATTAAAAGGGACACCTCATTAGTGTTTTTTGAAAAACCATGGGCTTTCTCATGGTATTTTCCCATGGTTTTATCCACTTGGGAGACCTCATGTCACATGTTACTATACAAAAGTCGACTAGAATTTTATATTAATTATTATATCATTATGATGTCCTTAAACTACAAAAAACTCAAAACTGTATTTTTACTATTTTGAAAACATTCAAGTATTTTAGAAAAATCCCAATAATTCATGCTTACCATTATTCGATGTGTAGAATTAAAAAATGAACTCCATTTTTTAAAAATAAATTTATATGTTTTTTTAATTTAATTTTTAAATAAAATAATCCTTTATTCAAAAATAACAATTTTATAGGTATAACTAGTTTTATATAACATTGAAAAAGTAATTAATTTCTCATTATCTTATTACCTCAAGAAAATAAAATATTATAATTTTTTACTATTCATAAGGGTAATATCACTATTCATATTACTATTCAAAAGGGTATGTTACTATTCATCAAAAAAATCATGTTTTTTCTATCAGACTCTAAATGAATTTCTAGTCACAACTCTAGATGATTGTTTTTCGAAATTGAAAACATAGAAGTGGAAAAGTTATGTTTAACGACTAGGTTATGACAATCTCTTAAATAACCAAGTGTTGTTTCAAAGGAAGAAAATTCTTTTTGAAATATAGGCTATGAATAGAATATATTTAGGAGAAGCATACCATAAAATGTTTGGGGTGTTATAAAGTAATCATTAATTAGTCTATAATTAGTCATTACTAATAATAAGTATTATTTATAAACTATATATAACTAATTAAACTACTTAAACATCTTAAATTACTAATAATAACTTTCATTTGTTAATGTTTTTGTCCTTATTTCATTTTATAACATCATAATTAGCATTTTATTATTGATAAATATACTAATTTGATTTTTCTTTTCTTAGATATTTTAGTAGTTTATAAAGAAAATATGAATCATCTTAAGAATTCCCCTAGGAGTGTCAAACCAGGAGTGCATAAAGTCTTGTTGTTGTGTACTAGGATAACCTAAGTCAAGATCGAAACTCCTTGTTAGAGTTTTCACTCCTAGGTATATCTGTTCCAGATCCATATCCACTTGTTTTTATCGAGACATGGATTTGATTTCTTAGATAACCACATAATTTTTATGCTACCAAAATTTCACAATTCTTAATCCTAAGTTAATCCTAAGTTAATCTATACATAATCTATAATTAATCTATACCTATACTAAATCTATACTACTAAAAATAATAATTTCAAACTATATATAAAAAATTACACAACCTAATAAACAAAATATTAAGAACTGCCTAACCTACTTAAAAAATGAAATATTTGAAAATAAAAATAATTCAATTAAATAAATAAAAAACATTAAATTAAATAAATAAAAATACCTATAAATGATTATTTGAAAAACCCAAATAGAAAATGAATTTTTTAGAGAGAGACAGAGAGGATTTAAGAAAGATGAAGGGGAAAATTTACTAAGGAGAAGGGGGGGGGGTGCCCTTTTATAGTGAGTTGAGGAAAAGGCGACATCACTAATGCCGCCTTTTCCATGTCACCGATCCGGGCCAAAGGTGGCATGGGGGAGCGAAGGCGGCATCAACGATGCCGCCTTTGTGGTTTATTTTTAGAACAAATTTAAGCAATGACGTTAAGAAAACAATTTGTTAGAAAAAATATAAAAAAACTCACAATCTGTAGGATTTTCATGCCGCAATGAAATAGGTTTATTCTATGACATGACCTATGTAGTGAGACCATGTTTCTATACCTCTTCATGGGAGGTATTCTCCTTGATATCATGGAAGGTCATGAAATGATGATCCTACACAAGTAGAAAATTTGGCTATAGCTACGGTGAAAAACCTTGGAAATAGGGTTCCAAACCTTCACAGTAGAGGATTTCATGACAAAATACTTCCACAAGTTGAGATCTCTATGGGGAGGGTCCTCCATGAACAAACACTTCTCTGAGTAGAAACTTCACTAAAAAGGGTCACTCCGCAAGCCATTACTGGAGAAGATATGGAAATCTAGAGATTTGGAAAACCATTGCAGCCATGGTTCAAGAACACAAGTAAGTTGAGGAAGATATTTAGAAATCAGAAGTAGATATGGAAATCTAGACCAAATCTGGAAATATGATGAATAAGTGGAAATCAGACGTAGATCTGGAAATCACTGCTAGATCTAGAAAAACAGGATAACACCTAGTAGTATGAAGAGTTGGGGGATGATCACTACCCTCACAGTTATCGGAAGGAGGGATGCCTATTTTCGGATATGGGAATTGGGGATTTTTAGAGGCGAATTTGAGAAAAAAGGAATCAGGACACAAATACGTGGGTGGAGGACATCATTGAAGCGCCGTTACAATTATCGCTTAGCCAGTCAATATCCGTTCATTTGAGGAAACCATGAGGAAGAATGATGGATTCCAGTGAAATTGCATTGTGAATAGTAAGCCTGGATAAAAGAGGCCTAGGATAACCTTGGATAAAATTCTATCACACCGGTGAGACTTTTTTTATCAATATAATAATTATTATTAATTGTTAAAAAAATTCCACTATTCATTATCTTCCCCAAAGAACCGTCAAACCTCTATTAAACCCCCCCAAGGTTTCAAATACATTCATTTTTTATCCTTTTTGACCATTTAAATACAATAATTACATAATTGGGTGTAATTAATGACTCTACAATTAATTTATAGTTGAATCAAAAATTAATTATGATGTTTTAATTTGTGGTTTTGTTGACGAATGCTGCTTTGGATTTCTTTGAAATATCATAACTTATTTTCACTTTGTTGTTTGTTGATCCTTTTGAAAATGAGAGATCCCTTTATTACTTTTATGCGATTGTTGAGGAGTTCTTTGAATGAAAGTAGACTCATTTGGGACCGACTATTCCTTCCTATGCGAGGTTTCTTTTTTTCCTTCCTCCCTCGAACACTATAAAGTTTGAAGGAGGTGATTTTTTATTACATCAAATTATTTCTTTTATTTTATTTATTATTATTCTTACAGTCTTCTAAAATGAGTATATTCTATGTTATTAATTGAAATTATGTACCTTTATTGTTATTGGATTTGTATTGATGAGTTGAACTAAAATCATATTTTTGATTTGAAGGAATCAAGGTATTTTTCAATATGATTTTTCACATTTTAAATGGATCATTTAAACCAATTATCAAAGGATAATTACGTTGATTTATCGAGAAATAATTTATGCTAATTTTTAGACGATAATTTCTTTGAATTATTAAATTAAAATTATACGACTTATTGAAAATAATTATCAAAAAAATTATTAATGGACAATTCCATCAAATTATAAAGGATAATTTGTGAAAAAAATTATAAAAAGATAATTTTGAAATTATAATTTGTAAGGAATAATTATTATAATATAATCATAAATTTTTTTAAAGTATAATTAAAAATAATTATCATGTGGCACAGATTATAAAAAATATCATAGGATAATTATATGTTATATGAAAAGATAATTATTGTAATTATAAAATGATAATTGTGAGATTATCAGAATAATTATTAAAATTATCAATTTATAGTTTCTTAATTAGAAAATGAAAATTAATCTGAGGTAATTTTAAAATGATAATTTATTATAAATTATAATGAGATAATATTTTTTCTTATGGTGACTCTTTTGATTGCGTTCATTGACATAAAAATATAATCTATATATTATCCAGGAGAGTGAAAATGTTATCACATTTGATATTTTTTTACTTTTGAAATAAAATAGATGTTTTTGGTTCTAGGAAACCATTGAAATATCTCAATCATCGATGTACTGACAACTCCAGACATTGATATGTCGCCTTTGATGAAAATAAAACCCTGATGAGGTCTTCCAAACTGTTGAGGTATGATGTTATTTACCTTTTTGGATCTTGTTCGCACATGTTTGCATGATTATTTTTTTGTTAAAATTTTTGTACACCATGCTTGATTGTGGTTGATTGTGGGTGTGTGTGTAGTTGTGATATCTATTTGGATATATTATTTCTAGTAGATTTGTTAGTGTAGTCTTTTTGATGTTTGAATCTTATCAAATATTTATAATTTTCTATAATATAATCATAATGATATATCATGTTATGTCTACTTTTGTGCTCACCCGATATGTTTGTCGTCATACCTTGGTGGTGGTTAGTGGTATTTGAGATAGGTGGACCGTTGTGACATATTTATCCCTTAGAGGAGGAGTGTTCTATTTTGCAGTGATGGCGATGACGGACCTGGGATAGGGTATGCGTATGAGGTAGCCATTGTGTCATGCTATGGATGCATTCGAGGTTGCCTTGATTCCAACTATCATTCACATCGAGGTATCCTAATTGCGACTAGAGGATGCCACATGATACATTTGACTTGAAAGATATATGATGATAGATTCATGTTCACATGACACCGCGAGGATTCCATACATGGGAATGTTTGGTTACTAGTGAATTTTACAAGAGATGAATTTCAAGCATCATGCACTAGTCCATTCAGAGATGGATTCTGAATTCCATATACTTTGGAGGTATGAGGACACCATGAAATCATGTCTAGGGTGTGTTTGAGGATGCCTTGATGCCAAGTTCCATTCACTATGAGATATCCTAGTCGATTTGAGTACTAGTTATTCACATATAGGGGATCTAGGTGGCATAGTCCACTTGATGGATAAATTAGGCTGAGTATCATATCAATGACACCTTAAGGACTCCTTATAGGTGCTGATTTGTTTCTTCTGACTCATTCAATTATCTTTCGGCATGAAGCCGGAGCTGGTATGGCCGGGGGTTGAAGCAACTTGGTTAGCATACTACCACCTTGGTTTTGGTTTGTATATTTATGTATTTCCTGCATTAATTATTATTATGAAATACACTTGTACACTTGAGCCGACTAGGTAAAATATGCAGTGTCCTATTAGGTATAGTACTCACACCCAACATGGGTATTTTTATGTGCTTATATATTTCATGAGGGAACCGGTGAAGGGAAAGGTCCCTGTGGTGGATGGCTAAGAAAGAAGAGTATAGAGATGGGGAAGACCTAGGAAAACACTTGAGGATACTATACTTCTTATGTTTATCTTCTACTTTTCATTACTCTGGATAGTTTTCCACTTTGGGAGCTCTTATTTGTGTACCTTGCATGTGTTAGAGTTGGTGGACTAGAACCAACAAATTTGTACTTTATTCATTAATAAATACCTTATCACATCTTGATTGTTCTTTTGCGTGTCAATGCATGTGATAATTTTCGAAGGATAGTTGTTTCACCAAAGGGTCATAGAAGATCCTTGCTATGATAAGAACCTAGAAGTACAATACCACTATTCTTGAATATATGTTCTATGGTCATATGATGTTATTTTAAGGACACAAATAATATATTCCATTAGGGGTGAGGACTCATAAAACTTTGAGGCACCTTCTCATGGTGTGCGCCCTTGGTAGTATCCAAAAGGATATTAGGAGAACGAGACCCGCTAGTAGGAAATCCACATTTCATAGTGTCATTGGATGTTACTATCTGTGGATGTGTGTATTGGTCCTAAGAATTTAATATTATTATTAATGGTTATGAAAACTCACAAACATAGATGTATTGATGAAAAATATGATGACACACTGTTCACAGTGAGGTAGGATATGTTGGGTGTGTCATGAGTAATACTGAATTAATATATAATGAGAGAAATGATTTGACCCTTCTGTTCCATAACAAAAGTTGATATCTCATAACCTTTGATGGAATTAATATAGCCAAAATAAATCCATGTCCATGGTAAGGAATGGGCGAGTTCAATTCTGGAAAGTCAAAGAAGGAATAATCAAGCACATGGGTTGATGACACTAGCTTGAAACCCGCTTGATTCGAGATATGGAGACAAAGAGATTACATTACTCGGTAAGCATTCGTAGGAGGTGACACGTCATTGCAGCGTTAAATTCTTTCTCTATGGGTTACTTGGTGCGTTGCTAGATGCTATCCTTGGACATTAGGCTGGATTCGCCTAATTCCACTGAGAAAGAGGCTTAGAGGGTCACACACTAAGTGTGTCCAATTATCTCAGTTAAATATTCATTTGACAAGTTGAATGAAGATTATTCCCGATTGTGGTTTAATAATTATTCAAGGATGCACGATCACATTTATTTTGATAGTAGTTATTTGAGAAAATATATTTTGAGATAAATATTATATTTATTAGTGAGTAATTTAGTGATATTTATTTAATAAATAAACAGTCATTATTTAAGGTCTAATAAATGTGGTGGAGGAAATAAAGAAAATGGAAAAAAAAGTACACACAGTGTATATTAATATAATTCCATTTAGTTTTTGTTGGTATTTGTGAGAAATAATATATTTTAATTAATTAAATAATATTAGGTGTAATTTTCTGAGTGCTTGTCAAGTAATAATAATAGTCAACTGTTATTATTAGACATTGGATCTCACTAATAATTAAATGAAATGAATAAATTCTTTTGGGTAATTAATTTATTTTATTAATATAATTAATTAAAATCCTAATTATATAATTATCATTAGCCATGCCATTTTTTGGGGTTGTGCACAATGGATCTGGAAAAGCTATCAAGACAAGAGAAAATTATTTTTCCACCAAGAACAATCTCATGTCATGAGAGAGATCCTCCTCCACCGGATCACGAAGAGCACTTTGAAAGTGGCTCTCAAGGAGATCGAAGGTGGACATCACAATCTATGTCTCTTTCTTGATAGCACCCAAAGATTCCTTAATCGACGTCCAAATATATGTCGAGCACATGTGGATCACTGCTAGAGGAAGCCTACACTTGGCTTCTATGACACAATAACAGATCACATCAGATCGTGACTAGAAACATCAACATATAGATAATTCCATCATGGTAATTATATTCTTTTAATTAAATTAATTATAACCAACATATGACGATCCTCTCCATGGTTTCAGGACTCCAATATTTTCTTTCTTTCTTCGTTCTTTTCTGAAGATCTGACGTTTTATTATCGTGATGGATCTCGAATTGATAGTTGTTAATAGAAAAATTAAAGTTGGGTACACCCACCAATGTGCTTCCGCTGCGCCCAGAACCTACAAGGGGTATTAGTGTGGTCGTATTTTTGATTATAATACTTTATTTTTTCATTGAGTATTTACACATTTAATAATTTAGTTGTTTCAATTCAAGTTAATCTTGATGTAAATATGAATCTTGAGATATGTTCATCCTCTTTTGTTTCTTGTTCACCTTAAAGAAACAATATTTTATTTTAATTTTTGTTAAAATAAAATATAATATCTCATACAGAGGTACCATAGACTCATGGCCATGAAACACCAGAACACACAGCTTGTATTCGAAAGTACACGCCGTGTTGTCATGATTTAATGCATCAGACTAGTCTGCCAAACCAAGCCATGTGTTGAAGACTTTCTAAGTCTTAATTGACTCCGTGTGTTGACTAGGTGCAGGTGGCACATGGATTCCAAATTACATGCAGTTTAGTCCACTAGACACGGTGTGTAGTCCCTTTGGGTTAGGGTTGGACCGTGTACCCCATACACGGCTTGCCCGACTGGAAACTGTGTAACACAAATACTACACGGCCTGTGGCCCACTGAACACGCTATGTAATCCAAAGATTTCCGAAGTACATCTACTTTCCATTTCCCCAGGCATGTATTTCAGATGGATGGTGAATGATTGTACATGCCGTGTATTCGGAACTACATGCCATGTACTGATTCAAATTACACAGATTTATTAAAATTTACTATTATATTTTACAAACCCTTGATACATGTACCATAGTGCGAGTGTAAAGATAAGGCACAACACATGATAGATGTTATATATATATGTGTTTAATTTAACATCTGTGTAATGTCCATTTCTACTCATTGTGTAGTTATGAAGAAGAATTCACAAGGGTGCCTCCAAGGTACAAGTTATAAACAAAGATATTTTTAAATGAATTTATTTGTTTAAAATTATGATGGGTGAGAATCTTAGGGAAATTCAGAAAAGTGTTTAAGATAAAAGGATTGATTAACTAAAGATAATTAATTTATTATAGCATGATTTATATTAAACAAGAATGATTAAATAATTTAATTATAGTTTTATTTATGTGTAAATATCGTTGCATGCATGGATGATCGTAATCTAGACCAGGACCTTTGTATATGGATTGTTTCTTTTAATTAATTTATTTAAATTAAATATATTGTCCTGTGATCCTTCTCCTCATTAATACGTAGGGCCTCTATGCCCAAGGTTTCTTTTATGTAAAACCCCTTTTTACCCCTTAGCTGTGTGTGAGATAAAAGAATATGTAATGGATGGAGCTCCCAAGCTAGTGGAGGCAGCTCAAGTTAGGAGCTAAGGTAAAACCAATCCAAGGAGATACAAAGGTGGATAGGTGGAAGGCTGTAAACACAAACCCAAAAGGTTCAAGGTGTTTATCCCATAGGTCTTGGGTTAGTTTATCAACCGCTAGATAAACTAACCAATATAACAAGATAAGGATCATACCATTTATATTACTTATGTCAGTTTCATGATTTATTTATTGTGGGTGTGTTGTCACGATCACACAATTAATAAATTAAACAAGCATACGATATGTAACTAGAATAAGACCATCTTATGGGTAAATACTATCTTAGACATGGTTAATCACTTATGTATATCCCACTTAATATTAACAAGCATGTAATCACAGATAAAAAAAATGATAATTTACATATAAGGATTAAATCCCTCAAATAAATATTAAGTTGGTATAGCCTTCCATAATCTTGGATAGAATCAAACTATAGTTCAAAGTGCTTGACCAACCCTAGTTGGGGTGCTTTCAATAATTGGGGTTTTTTAATTCAAGGTTTTGGTTTGACTTGACTTGGTTCACATCAAGGGTTGACTGCCACAATAGGACTTGGTGTGACCAAGAGGCAAAGTTTGGGGAAATCCAAAATAAAAGGATTTCAGGATTGGGTAGTTCACTCAGTGGATCAAAGAACTACAAGTTATTGTAGTTGGAATTTGGAATGCCTACATAAAACCCTTCAAGTTGCTTAACCAACCTTAGTTGGGGTAATGTGAAGGGAAATATGGATCCTTTCCACTAGAATATTTAGGCAACATAATATTTCAAAGTCAATGGTGAGGACTATTGGGTTTTAAGAGACTAAAAAGTATTAATTTATTTATTTTTCTCGGTTTTATCATGATAATGTACTAAAATATTTACTCATCTTAATTTGTAGAAATGACAAGAAAATTGACTTCAAACATATCATTGTGAACTATACTCGAGAAGGAAAACCTTCTCACTAACACCAATTTCCCGAAATGGAATAGGTGATTACGCGTCATCCTTCACCATGAGAGAAAACTGTACGTGATGGAGCAGCCTATTCTAGTTGTGCCTGGAAAAGAGGCTAGTGATGAGGAACTATCTATCTATATAAATCATATGGATGATGCCACAAATGTCCAATGTTTCATGCTATCGGCCAAGTCTAATGAGATCTTAAAGCAACATGAAAACATGGACGCGTATTGCATGATGTCTCACCTTAGGGATCTATATCTAGAGAAGGAGAGATAGGAGATATATGAGATCCCCAACACTTTTTTTACAACTATTCTTGGAGAGTCTATACTAGCTGGGCCTCATGTAGTCAAGCTTATTAGATAGTTTGAATTCTTGGACATCTTAGGGATTATGTTCCCGGATGAGTTACATACAGATCTCATCCTATCATCACTGCCCAAGACCTTCTCTGGATTTATTTTCTACTACATCATGAGAAACAATGAGAAGAGTCTATCAGAACTTCTGACTTTAATTCACCAGGTAGATAAGGACATGAGGTGTGACAAATTCACAATACTTATGGTGAATAAGAAATGGATGGACAAGGAAAATGGTCTAAGGATTTATAAACATTCTAAATCCCATGAGCACCATCCCTCCAAGAAGGGGAATATCTAGAGGCAGGGAAGGGAACATGAAGAATTTTGTTTTGCATATGGTAAGCTGGTCCATTGGATGAGGAACTGCACCCAGAATCTTTTAGATGCTAAAGGTGCGTTCGTTATCAAGAGTTATCTTTCCATTTCTACACATTGGGTATTAGATACTGCTTGTGGGGCTTAAATCTATATTCAAATGCAGGAACCAAGTATATTTAGAAAACTTTCTAGAGGATTGGTGGATCTTAGAGATGCTAATAGAGTGAGGATGGATGCATTGTCCATTGGTGATTACCATCTCTCATTGCCAACTAGGATTCCTTCTGTTTTACATAACTGTTATTATATTCCTAGGGTTACCAAGAACATAATTTATGTATCATGTTTGGATATGGATGGATTTATTTTCATGTTTATAAATAAGGGTCGTTTATCTTATCAGAACAACATATGTTATGATATGACCAATTTAAATAATGGGTTGTATGTATTAAATTACGAAAACCAAGTGTTGACAACTGACAATGAAACAAACTCACATGAATCATACATCACCCTGTTATGGAATTACCATATCAGTCATGTAAATGAGAGGAACTTGAAAAAGATCTACTAAGATAGTTATTTAGACTCTACAGAGAAAAAACCAATTGATATATTCCATGCTGGTTTACAAGGAAAAATGACCAATCCACCTTTTGGTGGATAGGGTTAAAGGGCCACAGAGCTTCTAGTATTGGTGCACACATATGTATGTGGACCATTTCTAATAGAATATAGAGGTGGATATTCTTACTTCATTACTTTTACTGATGAAATAAGTAGATATGGATATTTCAACTTAATGAGGTATAAGTTAGAGTCCTTAAATAAATTTAATGAATTAAATAATGAATTAGTGAATCATCTTGGTAAGAAGATAAAGAAACTTTGATCGGATCAAGGTGGGGAATATCTGAACAAAGAGTTTATCAACCTTCTACGGGAGTTTGGGATTCCATCTCAACTTACTCCTCCTTATACACCATATTGGAATGGTATTTTTAAAAGTAAAAACCACACCTTGTTGGACATGGTGAGGTCGATAATGAGTCATAGATATCTTCCATTATCCTTTTGATGATATTCATTACAAACTACAACATACACATTAAACCGAGTACCAAATATGGCAGAAAATAGAATTCCCTCTGAGATATGGAATGGAAAGAAACCTATTTTCTTCGCACACATGTGTATGGGGGATGCGAGGCATTTTTAAGGCCTTTTTAGGCAACAAACTAGCACCCCAGGGCAAGAATTGTATCTTTATAGGATATCCCAAGGAAATGAAAGGATATTAACTATATAAACCTTCAGACAAGAAAGTCACTATTGCCATACAAGCCGTCTTTCTTGAGAGGGAGGACATCCACAAAAAGGATAGTGGGAGAAATATTGACTTCGACGAAGTTGATGATCAAGATACACTTGAGTTGGTATATGAATAAGTTCCACAGGTCCCCATTGAAGAGTTTACAGAAACACAAGTACTACATAGGATCTTGAGAGAGGTAAGGGAACCAGAGAGATATGGTTTCCTAGTCACCAATGATGGTGAATCATTATTGTTGAAAAATGATGAAAATATATCCTAAAAGGAATCAGTAGAGAGATCATAAGTTACAAGATGGCTAGAAGATATGAAATCTGAGATGTATTTCATGTATCAGAACCAAGTCTGGGTTCTAGGCCATGAGCTAGTTGATGTAAATCTTATTGGATGATAATGGGCATTCAAGAGAATGTTGGACATGGAAGGTCAAGTTAGAACCTATAAATCCAAGCTAGTGGCTAAAGGATTAAAAAAACCTCTAGGAATTGACTATGATGAAAACTTCTCGCTAGTTTCCATATTTAAATCCATAAGAATCATAATTGTCATAACAACTTACTATGACTACGCAATTTGGTAGATGGATGTCAAAACAACATTCTTTAATAGGGAAATTCAAGAAGATGTCTATATGAAACAACCTGAAGGGTTTGTGACACCAGTTGAAGCCAGATGGGTTTGTAGGTTGTAGAAATCCATTTATGGATTAAAGAAATCATATAGGTCATTGAACATTCGACTTGATAAAGCCATAAAAGAATTTGGTTTCATTAATAATGAATGTAAACCATGTGTTTATAAGAGGTTTCATGGGAATACGATAGTTATACTATTAGTATATGTTGATGATATATTACTTATTTGAAATGATGTACCAGTCTTACAGGCAGTTAAGGACTGGTTGAAGAAGTGTTTCTCCATGAAGAACTTATGTGAAGTATCCTTTATTCTAGGGATCAAGATCATTAATGATAGATCTAAGAGGTTTCTTGGACTAAGTCAGGGTACATACATTGAACAGATAATAAATAAATTTATTATGGAACAATCCAATAGGGGATTGGTTCCAGTGTGACATGGAATACATCTTTTTAACAGAATGTGTCCTCAGACACAAAAGAAGAAAGATAGTATGAGTAAGTTCCCATATGATTTGGCTATAGGATCCATCATTTATTCCATGTTATGTACCAAGCTTGATATAGCCAACGCACTGAGCATGGTAGGAAGATATCAAGAAGATCTAGGAGAACAACATTGGACTGCTGTTAAGACAATCCTTTAGTATCTGAGAAGAACTAAAGATATGTTCTCTGTGTATAGAGGAAAAGAGGATCTTATGATCAAAGGGTATGCTAATTTTGTTTTTTAAATTGATCAAAATGATCTTAAGTCGCAATAATGATATGTTTTTTTGTCTCAATGGAGTAGTAGTGAGTTGGAAGAGTTAAAAGCAGCTAGTTGTCACCGATTCTATAGTGGAGTCCGAATATTTAGTAGCTGCTGATGTAGCCAAGGAAGCTGTCTGGATTCAGAACTTTTTCCAAGATCTTGATGTGGTTCCTAGAAGTAAAGATCCAATCACATTTTATTGTGATAATACTATAGCAGTGGCTCTTGAGAAAAAACCAAGGTCACATCAACAGACAAAGCACATTCTCTAGAAATATCACCTCTTGAGGGATTTCTATAAAAGAGGTGATGTTGTAGTGAGCAGAGTGTTCATGGAAGAGAATTTGGAAGACCCTATGACTAAAGACTAATCTTAGCAGAAGCATGAATATCATGTGAGATCTAGAAGGTTAAAGGTTGTTAGCTATTGGATCTAGTCCAAGTAGGAGTCTGTTGGATTTAGTGGCCTAGAATCGACCACTTTGTACTTTATTCATTAATAAATACCTTATCACATCTTGATTGTTTTTCTACGTGACAATGCATGGGATAATGTCCAAAGTATATCTTTTTCACCAAAGGGTCATAACAGATCCCTACTATGATGAGAACTTGGAATTTCCATAACACCATTCATGAATATATGTTCTATGGCTGGATAATGTTATTTGAGGGACACAAATAATAAAAGCCATTAGGGGTGAGGATTCATAAAACTTTGAGGCACCTTCCCATGGTGAGCGCCCTTGGTAAAATCTAGGAGGATATTATGAGAATGAGACCCACCAGTAAGAAATCCACATTTCATAGTTTCATTGGATGTTCCTATCTACAGACATGCGTATTGGTCCATAGACTTTATGATTATTATTAATGTGTATTAAAACTATCTCACTTAGATGTATTGATGAAAAATGTGATGAAACACTATTTGAAGCTAGTTAGGATATATTGGGTTCATCAAGAGTAATACCTCATTAATAGATAATGAGAGAAAGGATTTGACCCTTCTGATTCATAAAAAAGTAGATATCTCAGGCCCCTTTATGGAATTGATATAGCCTAAATAAATCCATGGACATGGTAATGAATGAGCGAGTTCATTTCCAGAATGTCAAGGAAAGAATAATCGAGAACATGGGTTGATGACACTAGCATGCAACCCGATTGATTCGAGATATCGAGACAAAGGGATTACTTTACACGGTAAACATTTAGAGGAGGTGGCACATCTTTGAGGCATTAACTTCTTTCTATAGGGTTTCCTTAGCATGTTTCTAGATGCTAAACTTGGACTTTAGGAAGGCTCCGCTTAATGTCATTGAGAAAGGGTCCTAGAGGGTCACACACTAAGTGTGTCCAAGAATATCTGTTAAGTATTAATTTGATAATTTGAATAAAGATTATTCCCAATCGTGGGTTAATAATTATTCAAGGATGCCTGATCAAATTTATTTCGACACTAGTTATTCGAGAGAATATACTATGGGAGAAATAATATATTTATTAGCGAGTAATGAAGTGATATTTATTTAAGAAATAAATATCCATTATTTAAGGTCTAATAAATGTGGTGGATGAAATAAAGAAAATGGAAAAACAAAAGAACATGCAATGTAGTTTTTCTAGGGACTTGTGGGGAATAATATTAGGTGTAATTCATTAGGTGCATGTTAAGTAATAATAATAGTCATATGTTATGATTAGACATGGGTTCTTACTAAGAATTAAATGAAATGAATAAATGATTTTAGGTAATTAATTTATTTTATTATTATAAGTAATTAAAATCCAAATTATATAATTCTCATTAGCCTTGATTTTTTTTTGGGGTCATGCACAATGGGTCTGAAAAAGCTCCCAAACCAAGAGAGAATTATTTTTCCCCCAAGAAAGCTCTCAAGTAACGAGTGGGATTCTCCACAACCAGATCAAGGGGAGTGCTTTGGGAGTGGATTTCAATGTGATCGAAGGAAGACATCACAAGCAAAGGCTCTTCCGTGATAGCACCCAGAGATCCCTTTAGCGACGTCTAGAGATACTTGTAGAACATGTGGATCACCGCTAGAGGAAGCCTACACTTGGATTATATGACGCAATGACAAATCACATCAAATCATGACCAAAACCCTCAAGGGATAGAGAATTCAATCAAGGAAATTCTCTTATTTTGATTAAATTAATTATAACCAACATATAATGATCCTCTCTATGGTTCTAGGACTCCCTTATTTTCTTCCATTCTTCATTCTATTACGAATATTTGGTGTTTTATTATCATGAATGATCTCGGATAGATCATTGTTAATGGAAAAATTAAATTTTGGTACACCCAATAACGCGATTCCGCTATGCCCGGAACCTACAACATGTAATATTTGGTTTCCACATTTAGTATGATTATTTTATTATTTATCTTGTTATTACTGTTTGTTTTCCTACTCGATGAAAATATTCAGAGGGTATAGTCACCCTATTATCCGACATAAAATTTAATTTCTAGCCAGAAGCCTCTTGCGTACGGGGAGTCGTGCATGAGGTTATGTGGCATTATACCTCAGTCCTAGAGGTTCAGATTCAGTTTCAACAATGAATTTAGAGGAGATAGATCATTGTGGTGATTTTGGATTGATTCATTCTTGGATTATCCCTCCATTTTTATCTTATGCGGTGTTTTTTTGTGATCACGAATCACTGTTTTTATTCCTCTTAAGGTTCACATTTGATGTTTTCCAGGGGTGGAGACTTGGATTTCAATGAGTTTCTCATAGGAATCCTTGGGTATGTTCCTATGTGACTATGATGAGTTCTATATCAGTCTATATTTTTATATGGGTATTATTTATATTGACGTATAATTTGTTTATGTTTCTATCAGGTTTGCCAATATTGGGTTTCCCCCAAACTAGGGCCCTTATTATTGTCCTTTTTTGGCTTCATTACATGATATTAATGGCCACATTGTCATATATCGAGGCATATTTCTGGTTTTTATATCCTAATTGTTTTATTATAAAGGGTGTTGATGAATGGATGGTGTTATTTTTGAGTTTTTTTACTCTCATTTGGGTTGTGTTCCCTTCCTAGAATATGAACTAGTTTTTGTTAGTTTATTATGGTTGATAGAGGTTTATTATTTCCCTTTTGGTATTTTGAAAAAACATTTTTATTAGAGTGATATCAATTTAATAGTAGTGTTTATCTATCATGCCGTCATTTTAGATGAATTATAAATTGTGGGGATACCTATTGAATATATATACAAACATTGATATTTTTGTAATTTGATTGAGTTTTATATTATACTCAGAGATGTTTGAAGATGTATAGGAATTAGTTATATCTATTTTGAGGAGTGGTGTGTTTTTTTTATTCTCTTCTCACATTGGAGTTCTTTAGTTTTTACTCACCCTCCAATCTCTTATATTGGGTGTCATGTTTTTTTTATTTCTTGTTGTCTTTATTTGGAACTATGAATTTCTAGGATTATAAAGTGGCATGGTGGGGAGAAATATGATAACCCTATCTCACTATAGTATTTAATATTTGATTATTTTACGAAACTTTGAAAATATTAATAACATATGGGAGTTGTAATGTTTTTTTAGTGTTTTTATAGTTTTAAAATTTTGGATTATAATGGGTTGCATTGCGACCGAGGTGGGTTTTTCCACAATGATCATTTTTGATGAGATATAGTTTTAAATTATAGAATGTCACACCAAAAATAGTGAAGTAGCATCATGATAAATTCTTGGTATAAAGGAAATTATTTTTCATTACTTTGGGGATAGAACTTAATTCCATAATGAAGGGTGTCATGGAATGAAGGATTTATAACATGTTTGACACACCACTATAAGGGAAGGTCACACTGTGTTTCACCTGAACAGTGATCCTATAATTATATACCTCATCGAGGGAATAATTTCATGCCACGACAAGGGATGTTTAACCATGATATACCTTGTAAGATAATTTGTGATAAAATGTCAAATGAAAAAATTCATGATATGATTAAGAATATAAAATTCTTTTCTAATTAATATATACCTATATGTGATAACCATGACACTATTACAATTTTTTTCAAAACATTATCCCCTTGGTATAATTTTTTTTAAATTTTCCTGTTACTTTTTTAATATGATTTAGATGATAAAGGATGTGTTTAGCTCTATTTTGGGTAATAAATAATTGAGGTTATGTTTTAAGGAGTTATTTATTTTAAATACCTGCCCAATTTTCAATATTATACTATAATTTACATTTGAAACTTGATATGAAGCTTTCATGTTTTTCATGGTAATGCTGCTTTATGGATTTACATTCTATGTTTTTTATGAAATACTTCATTAATACTTCAAAAAATTAGTTTCTTTGATGATTATATAACCCTATTATGAGGAACTTTGTGTTATTCCATGAGTAATACTTTCTCCTTTTATAGATGAGAAATGATGTTGATAATGATGATGATGCTGATTATTATTATGATTATGGTTATTATTATTATTATCATTATTATTATTAGGTGTTTTTTTGATGATTGTGGAAGATGATTAAATCTTATGTGGGTCTTGAAGGTGAAGTGAAATTTATTATGTATTTAATTTTGATAAATGTGATTCCAATGTGATATTTTTGTTTTCTCACCTCCATTGGCTAATGTCATAGAAGAAATGGGTATCAATGAAAGATATTTTAATGAGTGGTACCCAACTTTAATTGTGTTCTGGCTTGGGGTTCTGACTCGATGAGAATGAAAGATCTCTCAGAATGGAATTATGATACAGTGAGATTAAGAGAGATCCCACAATTTTTTAGTTCTTATATTCAGACTTGCATTCAATGATAGAAGGTCCAAGATTGTAATAATTTTGGTCCTATAGATTTTACCATGATATATATTTGATGATTTTATTTGGGGATCCAAAATCCATAAGTTTATTGTATCCCCTTATTCTCATTTGGGTTTATGGAACCAATTGTACTATTATTATTTATGTTATTCTTATTGATATAATACTTATTACTTGATTACATGAATTATTTATTTTATGATGTTATTTAATTTTCAAAAATGTTTTTTTAAAAAGTTGGTATTTTCAAATGGTTTTGAAAAAGGGAACCTTATTTGACATTTTTTTGTAAACATGGAATTCTATTTTCAACCATTTTAAGGTATTATAAATTTAAATGGAGGATTTCACTCCTTAATAAGAAGTGTATTTTAAATTATATTTTCAAATAATGTTTGGTTTATTTTCTTTGGTTATAAAATCTGGAGTTCATGCCAAAATTTTTTTCTTCTAAACATTGTTTACAATTGGTTGTGGGAAAAGGATAAATTTATGATACTTGTTTTCTTCAAGTTTTTAATTAAGAATACCCTATTTTTTATAAATATTTAGACTAGTATTCATTAAATAATTTATTAAAGGAATTTCATAGACTCTTTAATGAAACCATATTGGACATGTTTAGCTAAAACCATACACACAAACTTGTATACATGTATATACTGCCATAATGTTTTCTTTCAAGTTCCCAAGTATTGATATTGATTTTGATATCCTTTATATAGTTAATTTCTGGATGTTATGGAAATAGTGAGTGATCATGGATCACATTGAGATGTTTTATCAGTGTATTGTGTTGTTTATTTATTTTTTAGTTGCTGACCTATCAAGAAATTCATCTAGGTGCCTCTCTTGCCTTATATTTTCTATTTTCGTGATCAAGATATTTTTTTCCAATTTTCTAATTGTTTGGATCTGTTTATATATTCAAATGATGTTTTATATTTTGGTAGACAAGTTGAATAATTCCCACCATTTTATTTTTGTTAGGTTTTATAGTTTATTTCCTATAGTTTAATTTAAATTAATGGAGATCCAATGTATAAATTCACCCAGATGGATTATCAATATATTTTTATGTATATTTATTATTTTTTTAGGATGAAACCATTCACAAATTGGTTTTCTTGATTTCAAGGAACTTGTGTCCAAACCATGAAGATCATGGATGCCCTTCGAGACTTGTGGTGAATTGTTAAGGGTGACATGTCTGGTCGAATAGATCTAGTTCATTACACTAATCCCTAGAATATATTCTATATTGACAACCTAATATTTTTTTTCTAAGGGAATACAAAAAATATAGATAATTTAAAGAAAATATATTATCCTTTTGATTAAATGGATTAGAAAAGTGTTAATTGGTTATAATAATTTCTTTTTATTTTTTATAATGTTCTCACCTAACATAAAAATATTGTGTTTGGAAAACTTTATAAAAATAAGGAAATACCCCTTTCCAGATACATAGGACTACCTATTTTTTAGGGGTGGATATATGTTTCTATATTTTAAGGATTTTTTAAGAATTAAACTAAAACTTTGAATGGAAAATTTCTATTCTTAGCTAAAAGTTTTTCTTGGTGAATTTAGTGATTGTTTAAAATTATTTTATTCTTTTTCTGGGTTATCAATTATTGGACCCATTAATAAAAATGATTAACACTTTTACTAAGAAAACTGTTTTAAGTTGTAGTACTATGGAAAAAAATTCATTACTATTTATTTTAATGTTTTTTGTATGTATTTTTCTTAAGGAGGTAATGAAATTAAAAATATCAGTCACTTTAATTAATTACATAAGTATCCTTTAACAATGTATGTTATTAAAATAAAATTCAAATTGACTAGATTACTAAAAATAATATTTTTCAAACAAGACCACAAATGGTAATTAGTTTAATAATATTTCATCATTCTGGCCTACCTAATAGTATAATTTCTCTTCTATTATGTTGTATTATCATTTGAGGTTACTCAATATTAATATTAATGATTTTGTATGGATAATTATATAAGGACATTTTTTATTAATCAAAATTAAAATTTTAACTTGGTAGATTATATTTATATTCCCTCAAGGAAAAATGATATGTTCTCTTCATAATCTTTTATCAAATTTGACTAAAATTTTCTATGAGTACAAATTTACCCCTAATAAAGATATTATTTTATAACAACTTGTTAGAACTATAATATTTACTTTCAATTAGTTTGAACATATTATTTCAAATATTTAAATTCCCTTTTCTAATAAAATTAATAACATTAATAATTTTTAGATTCTTCCATTCATCTACACTATTATATGGAGGCTTGTGCATTATAAAATTACAACTAATGACTATTTTTGGGGAATGTGATTTCCTTTGTGTAAGATTTTTATATTTATTAGATATTATAATGATTTAATAGATGATATTTTTTTTATAATATAGGCTTGATAAGGCTCTCCGGTACTTGATTTGAAAATTATTTGGGATAATTTTTTTTTCTTATATAAAATATCCCAAATTAATAACTTACATCACCACAATTTTTCAAATGAAATAATGGATTTATTCATTAAAATATTGGTTGTTATATTGTATATACTCTTCTAAAATAAAAACATGGTTCAATTTTGATCAAAATAAATATATCTATAGTAAGTGATATTATATATTGTTATATCCCTAAGATATTTAAACCATTTGTACGATGTTCATGATAGAAATTAATATATGAATCAATATATTTCAGGGTCCTAAAGAATCAATGATAAATTTAAAAGCTATAATTATTATACCTTGGTTGTGTATAAGCACCTTATAATAGGTTTTTTGATAAATAGTGGTGAAGATGTAACCAAAGGATTTCCTTAACTAATGTTTTGTGAAGGAGTTTTGAAAACACATGTGGTGATGTTTTCAAAAAAAAATTCTAGGGGCCGTCATGAATTCATTCCAACAAATATAGAAATGGGACTATCATTAAAGAAGTTATATTTTATAAGTAATTTGTGTGATGTTGGATTTTTATGGGGCTAGATCTTATATGTATTATTATATTCATTTAAATGTGATATATGAAACTTTCAAGGAGATTTTTTTCTCATTGGATTTGATTATTATATTTTATCCTTTATAAGAGTATATTATTTCAATAAATTTTATAGAGTAGGAAGACCTAAATATTTCCTTGGAAAATAAATAGCTTTGGTTTATCACACTTTTTTGTAGGATAGCCTATCTAATTTTTTGGGGGATTTTCATTTTGAGATATGTGTAAATCCACCTCCCTATAGACATTATAATCTTCTTTTATTTTATTACAAACAGTCTTGAAGAACTTATCTATTTTTCACTCCTATTTTTAGTAAATATTCAATTGGAAGGGTTATTATACATTCCATGAAAATTTAAATTGGATGTTTTTATATTAAAAATATAAACACAATTTATTTATATAAATATTTTAAATAAAATCCATGTTTTTATTTTCACATTTTTTAAAATATTTATAATTCCACATGATTAAAAATATAAAATTTCCATTTTACTGTCTATTATCATATTCAATAATAAAAAATATTTATATTATGAATATTAGAAAACTATATATAAACTATTTGAACCTATTTTATTAAATTTTAGAAATGTTTTTAAGAATATTCTTTCTATGTTATGATTTAATATCTACTTTTTTTCAATAAAGGTTAATCGTTTAATGATCAATGTTTTTTTTATAAATATATTATAATAGTTAATCATACATATTTTAGTTTAAATCTTGTTAGATATTTAAAAACTCATAAATATTGATATATATACATATAGTGGATATTTGGGACAAACTTATATTGAGATGGGTGTTGGTATTTTAATTTGAGAATAGTTTTTCAATAAGTTGAAAATTTATATGTTTTATTTTAACCAGATTTAGTTTCACCAACTACATAATCTAGTTAAAAATAAAAATTTGGTTATATAAAACTTAAGAAATATTCTCTTGAAATACCTACATTTATTCTTTTTTCCAGGGAACCTTTGTTATATAAGAACCCTAAGAATATAAAATCTTATAAGACGATAATAAACCAAAAAATATCTATCATTAATAATATAAATATGATATGAATAAGGTTTCTAAATCATTTTTGGGGAAAAATGACTGATTAAACATGATATTTAACAAATGAAATAAATTTTATTTGTCATGTTAATCATTTGGAATGCATGTGATCTTTCTCATTGCTAGATCTGGATAAAACGTTTATTCATAAATTATTACTAAAAATTATTATAACATTTAATAAATAATTATAATATTAATTAATTTGAAAAAACATCACTTGATATACTTAATATGTTATGGTTAACTAAGTAAGATACATGTGTCTGATAGAGATCATGCCACATCCCTCTATAACTATAATGTAAATAAAACTTTTATATTGGTAAATTTGGTATTATGTTTATGAAAAGAGAATATAAAATCATTTTGAATGCAAAAATTTTACATAAGGCCACAAAAAAGTTTTTTTTTGGATTAATATATTTATGTTATAAAGAGTTTATATGAATTTAAATTTTCTAATTGATATCTTATTCAAAATATTTTTAGAGAATATCTAAAATTGTTTTTGAATGTAGTTATATATTTTATTATATAACATATAATATAATGTGATATATGAATAATGTTTGAGAAGGTATTGGGCATGTAGGATATTTAAAGATATTTTTATTTACTAAACCCTTACTATAACCTATGATATGGATATTTCACTATGTAAAAAATAGTGATAATGTGCACAATATAAATGTATCGCTTTGAGGGATATTATTGTGTGTTTGTATTCAATAAGCATGATATAAGAATATTAAATTGAGAAATACTATTTTGATATGGAATAAAAAAGATAAACATTAATTTCTTTCACCTAAATATATTAGACCTTCAATAAAATATCATTTGATGATATTTAGTTGATTTGAAACACAACACAAAATATTTTTAGGAATTAAGTATCAATGGATGGATTTTGTGGAGTAATATGATATAAATTATAAAGGGTTTAATTTTTGGAGTGTTTTTTAAATTCTTGTGGTAATTATGTATTCCTTGGGGATTTAGTGATAGCCTATAAATAAAAGATCAAATTAAGAGTTGATGTATGGGAATTTTTCATTTCTTAATGAAATAAATAAAAGATATCTTGTTTTTTTCCTTTCCCAAGAGAAGGCATTGAGATAATATAGGGGATGATGATCCTACAAATGTATTTAGGGAAATATTCAACTAGTGGATACCAATAGATAAAGGAGTCATTCAGCTGTTGTTTAGATATATTTGTCTGGAACTTTCTCAATGCTTGAAATGGTAGTATAACTTTTTTTTATATTATTACTCAAATTGTCTATTAGAAAATGTATCGGGAAAGAAGGGGTTTGTTAATTATTTTTATACTTATAGACATGATAATTTACTTAAAAATATTAACATGAATGAGTAGATTTCCTAGATTAATATTTATATAAAATTATTTTTCTTTATTTATCAACTATTGATATAAATATTTCACCCTTAGGTTGTTTCACTAATAACAAAAATTCTAGATTTTAATATTTTTCATGATTTTAAAGAATTATTTAACCAACTATTAAATAATATATTATTCTTTATTCATTGGATAATGAGTGTAGTTATCCAAAATTATGTTTTGACCCTATTGGGAAGTGGTGATGGTATATGTTCATCCTTACTTTATATTAATAAATGGTTGTTTTAATAATTTTTTTAAAAATATTATTTTTTGGTTTGTTTCCTCTCTTAATTCATATATTCCTTATTATTTTAATTGTTTAAAATGGTTGAATAATTAACTCTCTACGTGTTATTTTACTTCATATTATTTTTTCTCTTTATTCCCATTTTGTAGTCTTGTGCTTGGAGCCCTCATTTTAAAAACATGAAAAATTTCCTAGTTCTATAAAGAAAATATCATTCGTTTGTCTTCCAATATTATTAGAATATAGGAAATGAAATCTTTTTTCAAACATGTTAGTTATCACTTGTATCCTATATATCTATTTTAATCTTCTTGTTTCACAGTCCATGATACCATTATAACTCTTAAGTATCTCTATATATTTTTAAATTTCCATGAAAAAATTATTCATGGCTCTTAATATCTATAATTTCAAAATATTTTAAAATATTTGGTTTTAACTCTATAAAGTTTCTATTAATTTTTCTTTGAATATTAATAATGAAAATAAATTCTCATCCTATAAGTATTATGAAAATTTCCTCTTATTTCCAAGAAGATTCATAATCCCATTTCTTGGTCGTAAATAATAAAAATATCATTTTAATTTGGTGAGAAAAATATTTTCAATGGAATATCCTCTTAATTTGATTCCACTCCATCAATATATGTTTTTCTTTTAGACAGGTTTCTTTGATTAGTGTCCAAAGTAATTAAATTCAATTTTTTAATGTTATATACTAATTATAATACTCAATTTCTTAGAATAAATAATCATAGGTAATATATTTTTTATTTGATCAATTTATCCAGAATTTTTCTATATGACGACCCAATAAATGAGAGTGGTCATTATTAAATTAATAAATAAAATTTTAACTATTTATGATTCCAATATAATGGAAGTTATAAATATTTTAGATAATATTTTAAAACACGAGAGAATTTTTTTAATACATTTGTGATGTTTTAAGGTCCCATAAATGTTAATTATTTGGAAAATCATTGAATTGTCTATCAGATTTGTTTTTTCCTTGAATCATCCGATTTTAATCCTTTTAATGAGACAGGAAACCATTCATTAAAAAATTATAATACTATAATTTTAAAAAATATAGCTGAGAAACAGAAAAAACTGTAAAATTAATTCATATATCTCCAATATACCATGACTTATAACACCTTTATTTCAATATAGTTTTCAATATATTTACCATAATAATATCTATCATATTACCCAAATTTATTAAAAAATTCATATGATAAAACCATATTTCACATATATACATTTTACATTATTTCTCATGAACCTGCATATTAACTCAAATATTATTACACACTGTTAAATCCCAATTTTGAGTATGTTTATAAATAATTACAACACTTTCTCATATTAAAATATAAAAAATTATTAAACCATTAATTATAATCTACTAATAAATAAATTATACTATTCTTAATATAGGTGGTCCTTTGGATACATACCTCAAACGAAAAATGGTGATTGAATATACTAGTACTAGGATAAATATAGAAAACATGTAGATATATATGAACAATAGGTATAATGAGACCATTGAGATCATCATTAATATATGAAAATTGATCAAACGTGTAACATTTTATAAAAATATTCCATAGGTTCAATAAAATTCCATTATAAGATTATGTTACGCACGCTTTTTGTGGGGCGTGGAAAAACAATATTTTAATTACCTAAGTATAGTGTGGCAGTTCATCCTAGGTAGTCTCCTGAATGTCACTTATTGTAGGTTTTCTAAAAAGTATTGGTTTTAATTAATTTGAATGTCTTTGAGAGAAAAAACAACTGGAATTGATTGGTGTGAACAAATGATAAATATGGTGATCAGATTGGGTTCGACATGACTTAGTGATGTACCATAATTGTTTCCAAATTTTGTATCTTCTTATTTCTTTAAGTGGTAAGACAAAGATTCATATATGAAGTCCTCTATCTCCCTTGGTCATATGGATGTGATAATAATTTTCCTATCCAAAAACTTATATTGGTCTATCCTCTTTCCAACATGTTTGGGGTTGCAAATGGTTTCTTGATTAGTTAGTGCAATCTCTAAACTAGAATTATTGTTCCCTAATAAACCAATATTCCATCATATAATCCTATACACATTCTTGAATACCATCGAGAACTCACCACCCAACCATAATCTTATTCCCCCGTATACAGATTAGAATTGGGCGGATGGATATGAGATCACCGATCAAATCAATTTATAATAACAGAATCAAAAACCTAATACAACTGCATTTGGAATTTAAAATTGAATTAATAATTGAAACCAGAATAAGAAAGAAGAATGAATTTGATTCATTTCAAGAAAAATAACTCAATCACACATATAGTTCCAACTTCCTTTCTTCCCGATCACACAAATGAAACTACCCTCCATGGACGGGGTAAGTGAGATGATGCAGGAGAGGAGCGATATTTTTAATGTAGAGAAAATAAAAGAAATTAAAAGAATGATGCTGAAGGATATGGTACTTGAGTGTCCCTTGGATTCCTCCCATCTCTGAGTGCGGTGATTAACTCTCTCTTCAGCACGAGTGAACTCCTCTTAATATAGGCTAAGGGTTTCTTTCCTTTGGTTTTCAAATTTTAGATCTTTAAAATCTCTCTTTAAGATTTCCAGCAGACTCTATCCACCAAAATATTGACCATGGTAGGCCAAATAAATGGAAGAATTTTGGAATATTTTCTCCTTAAAAGATCTTAAAAAATATCTTTTTGGTTTCATCCCAAAATTACATATTCATCCACCATGTTTAACATGAGATATGGCTAATTAAATATTAGATTCTATTCTGGATGAATGTCACCTTTTTTATGCCCGAAAATTTGAGCATCCATGAGCCACCTTAATGAAGCTAAATATTCATAATATTAAACATAAGAATGACCCATTTAATTGTATTTACATCACAATTGGAATCACCCCAATTGGATGTGGTTTGGAAGATTTATGATCAATTCATTAAGGTGGGGTCCACGCGGTCATCCAGAATAATATTCCAAATTGATTGAATTTTTCAGACTCTTGGATGGGCGAATTAAATCCTGGTTCAGAAAAAAAGATGAAGAGAATAAGTATATGAATCCTATGAAAAATGAATCACATAAATTGGATTTATATTTTAAAATATATTTGTGAATTACCAAAGTGATTAAATTTTTTCAATATTTCCAAATTAATTAGTTTTCCAATTTCAGCCCAAAACACATCATAAATTCAAAATTGAGGAAAATAACTCAACTTGTTGAATTTTTAGGTATTAAATCATTGAATTACGTATAAAAAATGATGAAAATATTATCTATACCAATTCCCCCACACCTAAATAATGCTTTTCCTCAAGAATAAAATCTCAACATGGAATTCAAAGGGCACCAATGTTACCAATATTTAAATTTCAATGAAATAAAACCAAACAATTATCAATGTCCAATCAAAATTTCAAGTTTCACAAAAATATCAATTGAATTTCCCATTTTTCACAGAAATAATCAATTTATTCATTTTACTTTTCCCCTTTGAAAAATTATGGAGCTTCTCCTTTTATTCCTTCAAGATTCTCAATTTATTATTTTTAGACATGCCAAATCATGATCTAACTCTCTTTTTAATCTTTTCTCTCATCACTCATGATACAATTAATATAGAGTTATTCTCATATCATGATAACATGATCATTATCCATAGTCTTGTAAGGGAACTACTTTATACACATTGTAAAGACTAAACGCACAAAAAATTTTGCAGACTTGCAATAAAGGTTCAAATAAATCTGTGGCTTAGGGTTGGTGGGTAAATGATTGAAATAATTTAAGGCTTGAAGCATGAGTTTGAATCTTAAGTACAATGCATAATTAATAAATTGAATACACAGGATGAACCTTACTCAAATACTCTTGAGAATGTGAAACACAACACCACCCCCTTTTTATGACATGAGACAAGAGTCAATAAATGGTTATAAATAATGTTATCATCCATGTTCTCCTACTTTTTAAATAAATCTCTAGAAAGGCACAGACTAATTAATTATTATTTTTTTTAATTTTTTTTGTAAATATCCAGAAAGGCACATCTTTATTTTCAATTTTTTCTCTTTTTTTTAAATAGAATCAGATGAAATGAAAGAAGCATAATGAAATGATGACTCATGCCCAATTTTATAATAATACACTACCCAAAATGATGAAGCACACCTCACACCACCCAAAAACTGATACAAATCCCAATGAACGCACACTGAATTCCCTTTCCGCACACTCAAACTTGAAATATCCATGCAACAATACTAAAAGTACTAGTAGGTAAAGAAATATCAACTTGTAATGTGGCTTGAACCTGTAAGGATATTCATGGCTTCTAGGGGATAATGATAGATAAATGTAAGGGTGGGTCTTAGGATAATATTTGGCTAGCCAATGTAGTGTCTCAATCATTTTAAATGTGTTTTTTCACAATCATAGTTTTAAAAAATTTCAATACAAGTTCTGGCAAGTGGCATGTTCCAAGTTCACTCAAGAAATATGATCAAGACAAAATAAGAAATATTTGGTCTATAAATCTTCTTGGGAATGAAAATATGATATTGGGAAATCACTCAAGACATGATTAGCAGTAAAAAATTAATTCTCATGAATTTAGAAAAATTAAAGCATGAAAAATGGATGGGAAATTTTATTTACATGAATCAATTAATTCCCCCAAATCATGAGTCCTCACATCAATATTTATGCTTCAATTTAATCATCCAATTCTCCATTTTACTCATTAAATCTTATTAAAATTAAAATATAGAAAATGGAATCACTTGAATCCAAGGAAACTCATGTCTCCTAGATAAGTCAAGTAAAACATGAATTCAAGCGTGGGTATGCATTAATGATTTAAAAGACTGAAAATGTAGGGAATACAGTTGGATAAAATATAATTGAAAATCTTACTCCCCTTTAAATTGGATTCTTATATTCACAGTGTGTAATCCCACTGTAGCTTCTTTTCCTTCTTTCTGCCTTTTTTTAGGGTTCTTCATTGACATGAAATTTTTTATCCTTACAATGTCTTCATTAATGGAACTGAAATATAATAATAAAAACAATTTATACTGTAGGATTTTTCAATAATTCTGTTATATGACTAAGAGGACAAGTGGACAATGGGGAAACAGAATAATATATTGGTTGCCTCCCAGAAGTTATTTTGTTTAATGTCGTTGGTTCGACTAATTTTTTTTGAAAAATCCTGGACTACCAGATTCCCTCCCGCACACTTAATTGATGCAGTGTCCTCAATGCATGTAAATGGAGTTTTTTTTGTAATTTTCATAAATTTGGAGTTACTTCATTTTATCAGGTGTATAGAAATGATGTAACCTGGTAGGTCTTCATTTTTTCAGGGTGAAGGAGTCCGATCTCCTCCACAGGTTCTTGAAGTATTATCCCATGGAACTACTTCACACTCTTCCCATTTATAGTGAACTGGTTTCCACCTCCTTCTTTTTTAATAAACACAACTCTAAAGGGGTATACATGAATAATAGTAAAGGGGCCTTCCCAAATAAAATGAAGTTTATATGGAATAATATTAAGTCTGGATTTGTAGATTAACACATGATCTCTAGGTTTGAAGGTTCTTGGTTAAATCATCTTGTCAAGGGACATATTTTTTCTCTATTTATAGATTATTAAATTTTCAAAATAATATCTTCTGATTTCTTCTAACTCCTTGAACTACAATCTTGTCTCTTTCATAGCTTTCTCAAGGTCCAGATTCATCTCTATGACTGCCCAATAGGTTCTACGGTCCAACTCCCCAATAAGGTGTCAAATATTTCCATCGATAAATCTATAAGGAATCATCCCTATGGATGTCTTGTAGTCCATACTATATGCCCAAAAGGTATCATCTAACCTTTAGCTCTAGTCCTTCATATTGGGTTTAACAGTCTTTTCTAGAATGGATTTGATTTCTCTATTGGAGACTTCTTCATGGATATTTGTTTAGGGATGGTATGGGGTGGATGTTCTATGATGTACCCCATACTACTTTAGAAATGATGACATTTTCCTATTGCAGAAATGAGTTCCCAGGTTACTAATGATTTCTCGTGGCACCCCAAACATGCAGAAAATGTTAGCCCGGACAACATCACAAACAAATTTAGAATCATCAGTTTTGGTTGCTTTTGCTTCCACCCATTTTGTAACATAGTCTACAACCAAAATAATATATTAATTTCCAAATGACATTGGGAAAAATCTCATGAAATCTATTCCCCATAATTGAAAAATTTCACAAAAGGTTATTGGTTTTTGAGGAATTTCATGTCATTTGGATATGTTACCAGAAAATTGGCATTTCTCCCATCTTTTACAAAATTTATATGCATCCTTGAATAAGGTGGGACAATAGAGTGTATATTCTAAAACTTTTCAGGCAGTCCTATAAGGTCTAAAGTGACCCCAAAAGAAAATTTATGACAAATTTTAAACACTGATTCAATTTAACTTTGTGGTAAGAATCTTCTTTTGATTTAATCATTACAAACTTTCCATAGAAACGAGTCTTCCCAAATATAAAATCTTGATTTGGATTTAAGCTTATGTTATTGATGATAAATTATATGGGAAATTACCTGAGATGTAACCAAATAGATGAAAATGTTGTCATACCATGGTACTTCACCATTAACGATGTAGAGTTGTTCTATAGGAAGCTCATCATTAAGTGTGTTTTGGTTTGGGATTTTTTCTTTAGTGGTGTGGGGTATTTGACATAGATGATCAAACAATTGATTTTAAATCCCCTTTTTATCATTGATTTCCTAATTGAAATCTTGTAAGAATATCATCCATTTCACCAACCAAGGTTTTTCATCTTCCATTTTCATTAAGTACCTAAGTGCTGCATGATCATAAAAAAAAACAACTTTAGTGCCAAAAAGAGATGATCGGAATTTATATAGTGAAAAAACGACTACAATAAACTCCCTATCAGTGGTTGTGTAATTTATTTGTTTTGTATCCAAGGTCTTTGATTTATAGGATATGAATTGAGGCTTGCTATCAATTCTCTATGATAGAGCGGCTCCCACCGGTTGGTTGGATCACTACTGGAAATCCAGAATTTCCCAACGGTTCTAAACTGTTGGGAAAGGCTGCAGAACCGTTTGTATATGTTATACCAACGGTTTTGCAAACCATGGGGAAGTAATCCGTTGGGAAAGGATTTTCACAACGGTTTACATAGAACCGTTGGGAAAGGCCTTTTCCAACGGTTTGGCCCGTTGGGAAATCAATAGAGCATTTTATTTCCCAACGGTTTACAAACCGTTGGGAAAGGTTTTTACCAACGGTTCCATGAACCATTGGTAAAAACAACAATTCAACAGGGTATCCCAACGGTTTCAAACCGTTGGGATAGGGTGTTTTTACCAACAGTTCCTTGAACCTTTGTTAAAAACAGCTACATAGAGCCTATGCCAACGGTTTTCAAACCGTTGGCATAGGCTTTGCTGTGCAAATTGAACAGCAACCTGCAATTTGCACAGCAGGTCTGGTTTTTGGGCATTCACCCTCGGTTTCAATTCAATTTTCAATCCAATTATGCCCTCGTTTTCAATTCATTTTTCATTCCAATTATTGTACCTGTAACACATATAATGCATACATATAGAGAACAAACCAACACATTCAAATAATGCAAACCAACCAACCAACACATATAATACATCCTAAAAATATACACATCCATAATTAAAGTAGAATTCATAACATAATTATAAACATACATAATTCATTTAGAATTCATTTTAAAATTTAGATGACAATCATATGTGGAATCCGGAATTCAATTCATAATTTGATTGGTTTTTTATATACCATATATTTTTAATAGAAATGATATCCATTTTAAACAAAATACATACATCTGGAATGATACCGGTCACACCGTGCCTCAGATTGAGGCGAGGTTAACTCGTACACGTCACAAATGACTCATTGATCGTTGTCCTAAAGTATCAACATATTCCGAAATTGTTTGGTCGGTTTTCCGTATGTTAGTTGTTGTTTTCACTTAAAATGAAGTGTTTTTTAAATAAAAGAGAGACACTTTGAATGGTGTCGGCCACACCGCGCCTCGTATTGAGGCGGGGTTAACTCATACACATCACAAATGACCCATGGATTGTTGTGCTAAAATATAAACACAATCAGAATGCGTTTGGTTGGTTTTCCGTATGAATTTAAAATGTAGTCCATTTTAAAGAAAAGAGATAAACTTAGAGTGGTCTCAGCCAAACCGCGACTCGGATTGAGGCGTGGTTGACTCGTACACGTAACATATGACCCATGGATCATTCTTCTAAAGTTTCAACGGAAACCGAATCTGTTTGGCCGTTTTTCCGTATGTACTTAAAATGGTGTCCATTTTAAACAAAAGAGAGTCACTTAGACTTATCCTGGCCACACCGTGACTCAGATTCATCCCAGGTTGGCTCGTACATGTCACATATGACCCATGGATTGTTGGGATAAATTATCAACAGATTCGGAATGCATTTGGTCAGTTTTCCGAATGTCAGTTGATGCTTTTCACTTAAAATGACGTCCTTTTGAAACAAAAGACGGACAATTTGAGTGGTGCTGGCCACACCACGTCTCCAGATTGAGCTGAAACCACCGTGAAACATTCTAATTATTATTCGTGACGTGTACGCGCAGACGGAACGTCAATCGGACGTGCAGTTCGCACGGTACGACTCAATATTCGTGTTTTAAGTGATGCGCGTGCTTCGTAAACGCGCGTGAGGGGGGTCCAAACGGAACGAACGAAGTTGGAATGGCCTGAAATCAGAAGACAAATACGGGAGAGTGATTTATGAAGTGGTCGAGCAGACGACATGTCAATCGGACGTGCCGTGTGCCCGCGGTGACCGACAACGCAGTTCTGGTGTCATAAACGGCCAAAACGGGCATCCAACGGTCAAATTCATAGCGGACGACCTCAGATTGAGCTGAAACCACCGTACAACATTCTAATTATTATTCTTGACGTTTACGCGCAGACGACACGTCAATCGGACGTGCGGTTTGCGCGGTACAACTCAATATTCGTATTTTAAGTGATGCGCGCGCTTCGTAAACGCAGGTGAGGGGGGTCCAAACGGGCCGAACAAAGTCGGAATGGCCTGAAATCAGACGACAAATACGGTTGAGTGATTTCTGAAGTGGTCGAGCAGACGACACGTTAATTGGACATGCCATGTGCCCGCGGTGACCGACAACGCAGTTATGGTGTCATAAATGGCCAAAACGGGCGTCAAACGGTCAAATTCATAGCGGACGACCTCAGATTGAGCTGAAACCACCGTGAAACATTCTAATTATTATTTGTGACGTGTACGCGCAGACGGAACATCAATCGGACGTGCGGTTTGTGCGGTACGGCTCAATATTCGTGTTTTAAGTGATGCACGCGCTTCGTAAACGCGCGTGAGGGTGGTCCAAACGGGCCGAACGATTTCGGAATGGACTGAAATCAGACGACAAATACGGGTGAGTGATTTATGAAGTGGTCGAGTAGACGGCACGTCAATCGGACATGCCGTGTGCCCGCGGTGACCGACAACGCAGTTCTGGTGTCATAAACGGCCAAAACGGGCGTCCAACGGTCAAATTCATAGCGGACGACCTCGGATTGACCTGAAACCACCGTGCAACATTCTAATTATTATTTGTGACATGTACGCACAGACAGAACGTCAATCGGACGTGCGATTTGCGCGGTACGGCTCAATATTCGTGTTTTAAGTGATGTGCGCGCTTCGTAAACGCGCGTGAGGGGGGTCCAAACGGGCCGAACGAAGTCGGAATGGCCTGAAATCAGAAGAAAAGTACGGGAGAGTGATTTATGAAGTGGTCGAGTAGACGGAACGTCAATCGGACGTGCCGTGTGCCCGCGGTGACCGACAACGCAGTTCTGGTGTCATAAACGGCCAAAACGGGCGTCCAACGGTCAAATTCATAGCAGACGACCTCGGATTGACCTGAAACCACCGTGCAACATTCTAATTATTATTCGTGACGTGTATGCATAGACGGAACGTCAATCGGACATGCGGTTTGCGCGGTACAACTCAATATTCGTATTTTAACTGATGCACGCACATCATAAACGTGCGTGAGGGGGGTCCAAACGGGCCGAACGAAGTCGGAATGGCCTGAAATCAGACAAAAAATACGGGTGAGTGATTTCTGAAGTGTTCGAGCAGACGACACGTCAATTGGACGTGCCATGTGCCCGCGGTGACCGACAACGCAGTTCTGGTGTAATAAACGGCCAATACGGGCGTCAAACGGTCAAATTCATAGCGGACGACCTCAGATTGAGCTGAAACCACCGTGAAACATTCTAATTATTATGAGTGACGTGTACGCGTAGACGACACGTCAATCAGACGTGCGGTTTGCGCGGTACGGCTCAATATTCATGTTTTAAGTGATGCACGCGCTTCGTAAACGCGCGTGAGGGTGGTCCAAATGGGCCGAACGACTTCAGAATGGCCTGAAATCAGACGAAAAATATGGGTGAGTGATTTATGAAGTGGTCAAGCAGACGACACTTCAATCGGACATGCCGTGTGCCCGCGGTGACCGACAACGCAGTTCTGGTGTCTTAAACGGCCAAAACCGGCGTCAAATGGTCAAATTCATAGCGAACGACCTCGGATTGACCTGAAAACACCGTGCAACATTATAATTATTATTCGTGATGTGTACGCGCAGACGGAACGCCAAACGGATGTGCGGTTCGTGCAGTACGGCTCAATATTCGTGTTTTAAGTGATGCACGCGCTTCGTAAACGCGCGTGAGGGGGGTCCAAATGGGCCGAAAGAATTCGGAATGACCTGAAATCAGACAAAAAATACGGGACAGTGATTTCGGAAGTGGTCGAGCAGACGGCATGTCAATCGGACGTGCCCTGTGCCCGCGGTGACCGACAACAAAGTTCTGGTGTCATAAACGGCCAAAACGGGCGTCCAACGGTCATATTCATAGCGGGCGACCTCAGATTGAGCTGAAACCACCGTGCAACATTCTAATTATTATTCGTGACGTGTACGCGCAGACGGAACGTCAATCAGACATGCAGTTTACACGGTACGGCTCAATATTCGTATTTTAAGTGATGCCCGCGCTTCGTAAACGCGCGTGAGGGGGGTCCAAACAGGCCGAACGAAGTCGGAATGACCTTAAATCAGACGACAAATGTGGGTGAGTGATTTCTGAAGTGGTCGAGCAGACGGCACGTCAATTGGACGTGCCATGTGCCCGCGGTGACCGACAACGCAGTTCTGGTGTCACAAACGGCCAAAACGGGCGTCCAATGGTCAAATTCATAGTGGACGACCTCAGATTGAGCTGAAACCACCGTGAAACATTCTAATTATTATTTTTGACGTGTACGCGTAGACGGCACATCAATCGGACCTGCGGTTTGCACGGTACGACTCAATATTCGTATTTTAAGTGATGCACGCGCTTCGTAAACGCCCGTGAGGGGGGTCCAAACGGGCCGAACGAAGTCGGAATGACCTGAAATCAGACGAAAAATACGGGTGAGTGATTTCTGAAGTCTTCGAGAAGATAGAACATCAATTGGACGTGCCATGTGCCCTCGGTGACCGACAACGCAGTTCTGGTGTTATAAACGGCCAAAACGGGCGTCAAACGGTCAAATTCATAGTGGATGACCTCGGATTGAGCTGAAACCACCGTGAAACATTCTAATTATTATTCGTGACGTGTACGCGCAGACGAAACGTCAATCGGACGTGCGGTTTACGCGGTACAGCTCAATATTCGTGTTTTAAGTGATGCGCGCGCTTCGTAAATGCGCGTGAGGGTGGTCCAAACGGGCCCGAACGATCTCGAAATGGCCTGAAATCAGACGAAAAATACGGGTGAGTGATTTATGAAGTGGTCGAGCAGAAGACACATCAATCGGACGTGCCGTGGGCCCGCGGTGACCGACAACTCAGTTCTGGTGTCATAAACGGCCAAAATACTGTCCATTTTAAACAATATAGAGACACTTTGAGTGGTGTCGGCCACACCGCGCCTCGGATTGAGGTGGTGTTGACTCGTACACGTCACATATGACCCATGGATCATTCTCCTAAAGTTTCAACAGAAACCGAATGCGTTTGGTCGGTTTTCCGTATGTCATTTTTTGTTTTCACTAAAAATGAAGTCCATTTTAAACAAAATAGAGACACTTTGAGTGGTGTCGGCCACACCGCAGCTCGGATTGAGGTGGCGTTGACTCGTACACATCACATATGACCCATGGATCATTCTCCTAAAGTTTCAATAGAAACTAAATGCGTTTGGTCGGTTTTCCGTATGTCATTTTTTGTTTTCACTAAAAATGAATACCATTTTAAACAAAATAGAGACACTTTGAGTGGTGTCGGCCACACCGCACCTCGGATGGAGGTGGAGTTGACCCGTACACGTCACATATGACCCATGGATCATTCTCCTAATGTTTCAACAGAAACTGAATGCGTTTGGTCGGTTTTCCGTATGTCATTTTTTGTTTTCACTAAAAATGAAGTCCATTTTAAACAAAATAGAGACACTTTGAGTGGTGTCGGACACACCGCGCCTCGGATTGAGGTGGAGTTGACTCATACACGTCACATATGACCCATGGATCGTTCTCCTAAAGTTTCAACAGAAACTGAATGCATTTGGTCGGTTTTCCGTATGTCATTTTTTGTTTTCACTAAAAATGAAGTCCATTTTAAACAAAATAGAGACACTTTGAGTGGTTTCGGCCACACCGCGCCTCAGATTGAGGTGGCGTTGACTCGTACACGTCACATATGACCCATGGATCGTTCTCCTAAAGTTTCAACAGAAACCGAATGCGTTTGGTCAGTTTTCCGTATGTACTTAAAATACTGTCCATTTTAAACAAAAGAAAGTCACTTAGTGTGGTCCCGACCACACCGCATCTCGGATTTAGGTGGGGTTGACTCGTACACTTCTCAAATGACCCATGGATCATTGTCTTAAAGTATCAACACAATCCGAATGCGTTTGGCCGGTTTTCCGTATGCCAGTTGATGTTTTTCATTTAAAATGATGTCCTTTTGAAACAAAAGACATACACTTTGAGTTGTTCCGACCGCACCGCGCCTCGGATTGAGGCGGGGTTGATTCGTACACGTCACATATGAACCATGGATTGTTGTCCTAAAGCATCAACACATTTCAAATGCGTTTGGTCAGTTTTTCGTATGTCACTTTTTGTTTTCACTTAAAATCTTATGGAAATTCATATAGAATATTTTTATATCATATTTAGTATGGATTAGATTTTAGTTGATCGTGCTATGAAACATTTCATAGCTAATGAAATTATTGAAGGTGGAGGGGCTGTCCGGGGGGCTGTCCGGGGGGGCTGTCTGGTGGGTGTCCGAGGGGCTGTCCGGGGACCAAGGAGGAGGGTGGGGGGGCTGTGCGGGGTCTGTCCGGGGGGTGTTTGGGGGTTGTTCAGGGGGTTGTCCGGGGTTGTTCAGGGGGCTGTCCGGGGGTTGTTCAGGGGGTTGTTCAGGGGTTGTTCATGGGTTGTTTAGGGGTTGTTCAGGGGTTGTTCAGGGGGTTGTCCGGGGTTGTTCAGGGTGCTGTCCGGGGGGGTGTTTGGGGGGTTGTCCGGGGTCCAAGGGGGAGGGTGGGGGGGTTGTCCGGGGGGCTGTCCGGGGGGCTATCCGGGGTCCAAGGTGGAGGGTTGGGGGCTGTACGGGGGGCTGTCCAGGGGGATGTCCGGGGGGGCTGTCCGGTGGGTGTCCGGGGGGCTGTCCGGGGACCAAGGAGGAGGGTGGGGGGGCTGTGCGGGGTCTGTCCGGGGGGTGTTTAGGGGTTGTTCAGGGGGTTGTCCGGGGTTGTTCAGGGGGCTGTCCGGGGGTTGTTCAGGGGGTTGTTCAGGGGTTGTTCAGGGGTTGTTCAGGGGTTGTTCAGGGGGTTGTCCGGGGTTGTTCAGGGGGATGTCTGGGGGGTGTTTGGGGGGGTTATCCAGGGTCCAAGGGGGAGGGTGGGGGGGGGGGGGGGGTTGTCTGAAGGGCTGTCCGGGGGGCTATCCGGGGTCTAGGGTGGAGGGTTGGGGGCTGTACGGGGGGCTGTACGGGGGGCTGTCCGCGGGGCTGTCCGGGGGGTGTTTGGGGGGTGTTCGGGGTCCAAGGGGGAGGGGGGGTTGTCCAGGGTCCAAGAATGAGGGGGGTTGTCCAGGGAGTTCACAAACACACAACCACTAAAAGACAACAACATCCATAAAAACAGACAATATATAAAAATAACTCAACTTCAATACTATACTACGAGTCTAGATAAAACCAACAACTAGAATAGATTAAACATCAAATCTCAGTAATATAAGTCAAAAATGTAACGGATCAATATGTCCCACATCAGCATCACCATCACCATCATCATCATCATCATCACCCTCGTCATCGTCCTCGTCATCGTCCTCACCCTCCACAGCGCCTTCCTCCTCGCCTTCGCCCTCCTCCTCGCCCTCCTCATCTCCCTCCTCTTCCGCATCAGACTCCTCGCCATCATCATCTTCAAGCTGGACATCGGCCTGACCACCACTGGAACTGCCACCTGGTGCACCATATATAGAATGTATCAACGACATGTATTCATCAATCGCTGGGCTGGCCTCTGCTGGAAGTGTTGGACGTAGAACTTCAATAAATTTCATAAATGCACTGTTTGCCCTAGCAGACTGTTCTGCCATCTCTGTGGCCCTTTTCTCAGCCTGTTCTTCCTGTGCCCTAACTTGTTGCAGCTCGGTGGCACTACAACTCGTACCTGAGGCAGGCCAATACCTCGTCGGGGCTATCCTAGGTTGGCAGCGTACTCTGCCAGAATGATCCTCTCCCAACACCTGATGTAAGTGATCAGATGGCCCAAAATTGTCTG
This sequence comes from Viscum album, assembly GCA_963277665.1. Classification (NCBI taxonomy): domain Eukaryota; kingdom Viridiplantae; phylum Streptophyta; class Magnoliopsida; order Santalales; family Viscaceae; genus Viscum; species Viscum album. The sequence continues at coordinate 1,778,576,087 of OY728151.1, read as the reverse complement.
CTTCTTGGGCATCGAGGGCCTCTAAAGCATCTTGTTACAAATATAAATATATTATTAAGTTACGAAATAGATATTAAAATATAAAATCAACAGATTAAAACTTACAATCTGCTGCTGAGTCGCTTCGTTGACAGCACTTCCATCCTTTTTTCGTTTACTCGAGCAAAACAGTTTTGCTCGAGGCACACGTCCTTCAATATTTTGTACATGCCTCTACAATGACATTGAAAACAAAAGTTATATAAAAACTTTATAAAATGATTAAATAATTGAGGAAACAAAAGAAAATGTAAGTTGTAAAGAAAACTTATAAACAATTGTCATACCTGCTGCCTCTCATGATCCGGCATCGTCGTGCGTCCTAGTGTATGGAGGTATTTTTTTGCATCAATGTTTTTTTTATTTTTTCCAGATGATTCCTAAATAAAATTTGATAATGCAAAGGATAATATTAATGCAAAACTTGAAAGTTATTATTTAAATACCTCAAATGTAATTCATACCTTAAACTGGGTACTCGTCTAATGAGTAATCATCTGACGATACTGCTCTATAGGATAATCATCCACGACTGGTACCCGCCTCTAACTCAGTGCCAACTCTAGCACGCCAGCCAATATACAGATCATGCTTGTAGGCTCTCCAAAGCTCGCCTAAATCCTTTAGACATTCCAGTCGTGCACCCTCACCATCAGGAAAATTAAATCGAAGCTGAAATCAAAATATTAATTCATATAAATACAAAAATAATTCATGGAATTAAATACAACAGATTTTTTTTACCCATATCTCTGCCCAAGCTCTATCTTTGACCTCATGTGGCAAATGTCTCCATGACAGCAGGCTGACAGGAATGATGTCGGAGTATTTGGCAAGCATCGCCAGAAAACTCCGACATTGCTGCCCTGTTTTCTCAACCATCTGATTGTCTTCATTATATTCCACCATAACCTGTGTGCGACGGTTCCACACCGAACGCATGCGTGTACGGCCTCGCCCCCGCCTCCTGTCAGTAGATGTATCTGTCATGAAAGAAAAACAAATATTTTATCAAAACATGTTATAATGAAAATAAATATTGCTATAAAAATTTGTTAGGGTTTTATAAATATACCTGCGCTAGTCTGATCAATGAGTGGCGGCGGATCCACAGAACCTGATGGAACACCCTCTGGTGGAACAGGAGTTGAAGACGATGGAATATAAAAGCTCGGAGAGACAGAAGTAGAAGGAAAAGAAGATGGAACAGTTGTATGACCTGATGCTGACTGGGGAGTGGGAATCATCATGGGATGTGAAAATGATGGGGCAGAAGATGCAGAAGGTAGCGAAAACATGGGAGGCCTAAATACCCCGTGTGTCCCTAATGACACACCGGGATCAGAATGTGGGAAGGATGAAATGTCAGTGGGAGGGGAAGGGTCTAGTCGGGCACGCGCAGCTCTACGTCCACCTCTGGTACGAACCCTCCTCGTACCACCGGACTGAGTACTAGGACCAGTACTAGGCTCCTCGTCGAATAACTGTCGACGTAATGGTAGATCCTACAAAAAAGTTTACAAAAAAAATTAATCACATGACATTATATATTCTGTAAATATATATATATATTTGAAATAAAGTACTCACTGTAGGCACTAATGGTGGAATGCCCATCTCCTCCATCCGACGATTGTTCTCCGCCATTTTTTTTCTTCGTCTCTCTTCAATTGGCTGCATTTCCTGCATTTGAAAACAAATATGTAATTAATTAGAAAAAGAAAATTATTGTGTAAACCAAAAAACTAAATATATGAGGGAATGAGGGGATTCATTGGTAATTTAGCTATCAATTGTTTTAGAAGATCTTGAATGAATTTAATAAAACATACAAGTTGTAACGTTCACCAAGTTAGATATATTGTTTGATTTGGTTTGAATACAGTTCAATTCCAAATTAGAAAATGCAATTCAAATAAAACATCAACCAATAAACATTGAAAATTCACATAACGGTCAAGTCAGCTAAAACATATTTGTGATCAATACTAAATAAATATGAATATTACCAACCTTAACAACCCAACTCGAGTTAAACCAAAAGAATTGAGAACATGGATGAATGATTCTATATATTTCCAACCACAACTTCAGGTTCACAATCAACTCTGAAAATTGAGCTATTGGAGTCATCAAAAGAAATAAATGGATTGGTTCCAATGGCAATAGGGACAGTGTCAATTCCATCATCAGCATAATCAAAAATATGTCTTGGAATTACTTCAACTATGACACCAAATTCAGGTTGAAGTTGATCTTTGACATAAAAAACTTGTTTAGCCATTGATGCCAACACATATGGTTCTTCGGTTTCAAGAGTGCGGGTCATATTAATTACTCAAAATCCACAATCATCAATAAATGTGCCATGTCTCCTCATCGAATCAAACCAATGGCATTTCATTATTGTGACTCGTCCATGAGAGTAATAATCCAATATTATTATTTTCTAAACGAATCCATAATAACCCACATTTTCAAGTCGCGGTCTACTATTTTATGCACTGGCATAACAATCTGTTGTGGCAGTAACCATAATACCATCATGTTGTGTTCTCATGTTTTTGGCTCGTTCAGTGACAATAAATCTGTACCCATTGATAACAATTGATTTACAGTCACGAACCACGGTATTAGGACCAAAAGCCAAAGCTCTTATTTCCTCAGAGACAGAGTCAGCAGAAAAACTCAATACCTGCAATATAAATGACAGTTAAACTTAAGTAAATATTGAAATAATTAATTAAAACAGTAATATTTTTACCTTCAATTTTAACAAAGCAGAAAACTCTTTTCTATGAAAAGTCTCTCTCCTTCTCAAAGATAAAGAACGATGATTCCTATTTATCATTGTTTTATGTTCCATGTAGATAAAAAATATGAATAGTTTAACAGATATATATGTAATATATACATATTCAATTTTGTTACCTGATATAGTCATCGAACAAATCACAGTTGAACAAAACTGTGCGATGTGCCATCTCCCGCTCTTCATGGATTAATGTCTTCAATGTATATGATCCAGGAATTCCTCCTGTTTGAGGAAGTGATGGAAAAATGGGTTCAATTTTCTCATATTGTTCTTCTTCATTTCTCATTGGTCTGTTCATTCTTGTAGTAAGATCAGAAAAATACATTGAACAGAAATCCATACATTCTTGAGCTAAGTAACCGTTCACGATAGAACCTTCGGGATGATTCTTGTTTCGAACATAAGACTTTATTGTGAACATATTTCTTTCAGTTGGATACATCCAACGAAAAGAAACAGGACCTCCGAGAAGTATTTCAGTTGGAATATGGACAGTCAGATGCAGCATGCATGTGAAAAATGATGGGGGAAATATTTTCTCCAACTCACACAAAATTAATGGGGCATCTGTCAACATTTTTTGCAAGAAAGACTTGGAAAACTTCTCAGCACAAAGATATCTAAACAAATGGCACAACCGAATAACACCCACCCTTACATTATTGGAGAAAAGAAGACAGATTGCTATTGGAAGCAACTCATGCAGTAGAACGTGATAATCATGAGTCTTCAAAGATTTTAGCTTCAACTCTCTTCTGTTGACCCGTTTAGATATGTTGCTTGAATATCCATCAGGAACTCTAATAGTCTCTAATACTTCCAAAAATTGTTTTTTTTTTTCAGTAGGTGTCATCACATAAGAAGCACATGGAAGTTTCCATTTATTTTCACTGATACGCACAGGATGCAATTCTGGTCTGATGCCCCAATCCACCAAGTCACGTCGAGATCGTAAATCATCTTTTGTCTTCCCCTTGACATTTAGAAGAACTGAAAGAAACATTTCACATATATTCTTTTCAATATGAATTACGTCTAAGAAATGACGTAGAAAATTGGTTGACCAATAAGGCAAATCAAAAAAGATACTCCTCTTCCTCCAATTGTAACAGGTTTCTGTGGAAACATTCTTTCTCTTTCCAGATTTCATTTGACCCTTCCCGAACGAAAAACTGAAATCTTTCAATTCTTTAAGCACATCAGTTCCAGACATATGCTGAGGTGGATCATCAGTCTCTATAGTATTATAAAATCTTCGACGATTCATTCTATATAGATGATCCTTTGGCAAAAATCATCGATATCCCATAAAACTGAAACTACAATGATGTTTCAATCTTATGGATCATGTATTCTTCATACAAACTGGACATGATAGTTTTCCCTTCATGCTCCATCCAGACATCATTGCATAAGCCGGAAAATCATTGATCATCCACATAAGCGCAGAACGCATCTAAAATATGTCTTTCGAACATGCATCGTATGTGCGCACACCCACATCCCAAAGAAGTTTCAACTCTTTTATTAAAGGTTTCATGTATACATCAATATCAATGCCGGGATCAGAAGGACCAGATATGAGTATACTCATGAAAGTGAAAGATTTTTTCATACACAACCATGGGGGAAGATTATAAATGTGTATAAAAACTGGCCATGTGCTGTGCGAAGTAAGAATCTGCCCAAACGGATTAAAACCGTCGCATGAAAGACCCAGCGTCACATTACGCACGTCAGCTGCAAAATCAGGATGTCGAGCATCAAATCTCTGCCATGAAAATCCATCTGCAGGATGAACCAACTCATCATTAGTCTTCTTTCTCTCAGTATCATGCCATCTCATTTTTATTGATATGTCATCAGACATAAAAAGATTCTGGAGTCTGGGGATCAATGGAAAGTGCCACATTACTTTTTGTGGAACGCGGGATGGTGTTCCATCAGATTTTGACTTCCAGCGGGATGTGCCACATTTTATACATTCATTTCGTTCAGCAGTTTCTTCCCAAAATAAACTGCAATCTTTCGGGCAAGCATGAATTTTGTTTCTGGAAAATCCAAGTTCTTCAACTAACTTCCATGCCATATAGTGGTTTGAGGGAATATCTGCATCATCTGGAAGTAAATCCTTCTAGAGGGTAAGAATGTAATCAATTGATGTATTATAAATCCCATACATAGTTTTTCCATGAAACAATCAGATTAAAAATTCATGCTTTTTCATTTTATCACATTGTCGATATACTGGAGTCGTGGCAGCATCATTCAATTTTTTCACCCTATCAATATCATCATTTTCACTAGATGCATCAGTTGTCCTCATATCGACGTCTTCGTAAGTCGAAATCCTTTCTTTTTCATGATGACGAATAAACGGAAACCGATCATCTAACAAATTCTCCATTCCAGTCCTTTCATTTCGATCATCACCAATTTGAGATTTCATTTTCTCCCCATTGTGATACCACACAAAGTAGTTTTCTTGAAAACCATTTTTGGTTATGTGGTAGCTGACTTATTCACGACTCAACCAAGGTCTACCAACACAATTGGAATATGGGCAGTGTATGCGACCACTATCTGATGCATTTTGAAATGAAAAATCTATAAAGCTCTCCAAATTGTTTTGAAAATCGCTTGAGATACGATCGGTTTCATACATCCAACTTCTGTCCATTCTGTAAAAAAATTCATATAAGTCATTTTGTCATAAACAATTCAATAGGATTGAACTTTAATAGAAAATACATTTAAGTAAACGATAAGGGAAGAAAATAATCATGGTATCAACTACACATGTGAAAAAAACATACTAATGTGTTATTGAAAAAATGTAAAACCAACAAGAACTTAATGTGTTATCACATCAGAGCATGCCTCATCCCATAACCATATTAGTAGGGTACCCTCGTGGACAGCCCCGCCCACCCCCATGGACAACCCACCCACCCCCATGGACACCCCCTACCCCCTAGATAGCCCAACCACCCCCGTGGACAGCCCACCCACCCCCTCGACACCCCTTCTCCCTATATACAGCCCCCCACCCCCTTGGATAGCCCGCCCACCCCCCTGGATACCCCTACCCCCTGTGGCCAACCCACCCACCCCCCCTAGACAGCCCGCCCACCCCTCCTTGACAGCCCGGCCAACCCCGTGGACAACCCGTCCACCCTTGTGGACAACCGCCCACCCCCGTACCCCCCTGGACACCCCGTACCCCCCCCCCTCGGGATAGCCCCACCCACCCTCCCAAACAGCCCACACCCCCCTCCCCTGCAACCCCACCACCACCACCTAGACATACCAACCCCCCTGGACACCCCACACACCCCTCCCCCACCAAGACACCCCACCCAGACCCACAGGACAGCCCACACCCCCTGGACAGCCCCGCCCACCCCCGTGGACAGCCTTTCCCACCCCTGTGGACAGCCCCGCCCACCCCCGTGGACAACCCACCCACCCCCGTGGACGCCCCCTACCCCCTAGATAGCCCAACCACCCCTGTGGACAGCCCACCCACCCCCCTCGACACCCCTTCTCCCTATGGACAACCCCCACCCCCTTGGATAGCCCGCCCACCCCCCTGGACACCCCTACCCCCTGTGGCCAGCCCACCCACCCCCCCTGGACAGCCCGCCCACCCCTCCTTGACAGCCCGACCACCCCCGTGGACAGCCCGTCCACCCTTGTGGACAGCCCGCCCACCACCGTACCCCCATGGACACCCCGTACCCCCCCTGGATAGCCCCGTCCACCCTTCCAAACAGCCCACACCCCCTTCCCCGCAACCCCACCACCACCACCTAGACATACCACCCCACCTGGACACCCCACACACCCCTCCCCCACCAGGACACCCCACCCAGACCCCCAGGACAACCCACACCCCCTGGACAGCCCCGCCCACCCCCGTGGACACCCCCTACCCCCTAGACAGCCCAACCACCCCCATGGACAGCCCACCCACCCCCCTCGACACCCCTTCTCCCTATGGACAGCCCCCACCCCCTTGGATAGCCCGCCCACCCCCCTGGACACCCCTACCCCCCGTGGCCAGCCCACCCACCCCCCTGGACAGCCCACCCACCCCTCCTTGACAGCCCGACCACCCCCGTGGACAGCCCGTCCACCCTTGTGGATAGCCCGCCCACCCCCATACCCCACTGGACACCCCGTACCCCCCCTGGATAGCCCCACCCACCCTCCCAAACATCCCACACCCCCTCCCATGCAACCTCACCACCACCACCTAGACATACCACCCCCCTGGAATGTGTAGAAATAACATAAAAATACATGATATATAGATAGCACAAAATACTCAACCTATGGGTTCACATTAACTACATAATCACACACTTCACTACTACCATAAAACACATAAACCACACCACCACCACACAAGACGCATAGCATTTCTCACATTCATTTATAAGCCACTTCATTCACACTTAAATTGTCCATTCATTTAATGTTAAATTAATTAAATCCATTTACCACACATCCATTTCTATTCCATCTCATTTATTTAATATCTTGTTTTTTTGTTTTAACAGCATAATTTATTCCATAGATAACCAGGAAACTAATAAAACCACCACACAACAACTCACCATCTCACAATAACCATCGACACCATGTTACCTCGACCAACCATCTCACCAAAACAACCACATATCACAATAAAAATATTGCACATCACAAACCACCGCACAACCAAAACCACCTCACCACATTATACACCACAACTTCATCACACAACACCTCTACACGACACAACACCACCACACATCATCACTATCATACAACTTCACATGACACATCCATGCCCACTAACCATCACATTACAACCCCACATATCACAAAGCCCAACTGGTCACCTCAATCCCCATAAAACAGCCTACAACATACAATGAAACACAACAAAAAACCTCTCATAGAGGCAACATACCCCAACTTCCACAATTTATTTATTCAAGGTCTTTTATTACATTACCCCTTTATTTAGCATGAACATTATAACACAACTGATATTCCAGGGGAAACTAATTAATTAAAAAAATATTTATTCATTTACCTATTTTACACGGTGAAATCACATCAAAATCCAAACTTAAAACTAAAATATTAGATCAATAACAATAAAAACAAGGTACCATATGTGTATAAAGAACAAATTACTTGATTTGAGATGATTCAAATGGGTTTTCACCTATTCGGATGGGGGATTTGGAGAGTAGCAGAGAGCTGGAGGTGGATTGATAACTTAAAACTAAAATACTAAAGCAATAGAAATAAAAATAAGGAAGTATATGTGTATAAATGAAAAGATACCTGATTTCAGATGGTTTTCACCTCTTCGGATAGGGGATTTCGTGAGAGGAGAGCAGTGGAGTGGATGAAATTAGGTTTCTGTGCGAATGGGGGAGAGCAGCCCAGCGGCTGGATTTGGGGGAAATAATTCCCAATGGGTTTTAAGAACCGTTGGGAAAGAGATGCTAAGGACACCTTTACCAACGGTTTGAGGAAACCGTTGGCAAAGGGGTAACCCTTTCCCAACGGTTCAACAGAACCGTTGGCAAAAGGTGATTAACACACCCCTTTACCAACGGTTTCTTCAAACCGTTGGCAAATGGGTGGCTTTTCCCAACGGTTTCAATGAACCATTGGGAAAGGCTTTCTTAATCCTTCAAGCCCAACAGTTTTAGCAAACCGTTGGTAAACACCCGTTGGGAAAAACAGCACTTCCAGTAGTGGATGCATCACAAAGTAGCTCGAAAGGGTAATCCCAAATAGGTGGCTTCATTATTGGTGGTGTTATAAGCCTTTCCTTTAATTCATTAAATGATTCTATACATGAAGAATCAAAATTAAATTTATCATACTTTTAAGGTAATCTTGAAAGAGAGAGCAAAGTCTTACTTAAATCCTGGATGAACCTTTTGTAAAATCTTGGATGCCCTAAAAAGGATCTAACATGTTTGACACATGTTAGATATGGAAAGGAATTTATTACATCAACTTTGGATTTATCAATCTCAATCCCATTTTGTGAAATTATGTTCCCCAACACTATCCCTTTTTCAACCATTAAATTATTTTTTTGAAATTTAAGACAAGGTTATTTTTAATACATGTTTTCAAAACTTTTTCCAAATTTTCCAAGAAATAATCAAATAAATTTCCCAAAACTGTGAAACCATCAAGAAAAACCTCCAAGAACTCCTCAATGTGGTATGATAAAATACTCACCATACACCGTTGAAATGTACCAGGGGAGTTACAAAGCCCGAAAGGCATCCTTTTATTGGAAATTGTCCCAAAAGGATAGATGAAGGTTGTCTTCTCCTGGTCTTCTGGTGCGATTGGTACCTGAAAATATCCGAAGAATCCATCTAAAAAACGGTAAGGAGTTTTTCCAGCTAATAGTTAAAGAATTCAATTGATGAATGAAATATAAAAGTGGTATTTTCTATTAACTTGATTTAGATTCCTACAATCTATACACACTATCCATCTATTTTGTACTCTCATGGGAATTAGTTCATTTCTTTCATTATTAATAGTGGTTAGGCCTGTTTTCATAGGGACTACATGAATTGGGATGACCCATTGAGAATCAGATATTGGGTAAATGATGTCAGCTGCTAATAATTTCTCTATCTGTTTCTTAACTACCTCTATAATTTTGGGGTTGAGTCTTCTCTGAGGTTTTATAACTAGTCAGGAATCAATTTCTAAAAATATCCTGTGAGAGTATACCTTAGAGGTGAATCGAGGAATATCACCTAAACTCCATCCTACAACTTTGACATTACTTTTGAGAATGTCAATTAGTGTTTGTTCTTGTGATTGAGATAGGCTATTTGTAATGATTATTGGTAGTTTCTATCCTTCCATTAGGTAAGAATACTTCAAATGACATGGAAAAGGCTTCAGTTCGTGACATGGGGGTTGTTCAAGGGATGATAATGCATTTAGGTTTCTTACTTATAAGGTTGTGTTCTCTAGTATTATCTCACTCTCTTTTAACAAATCATCGAAAAAAATAAGATTTTACCTCATCCTCCAACATGATATCAGAATTTTCATGTTCTTGGGAATTGTAACATTCAAATGAAAAACGTTTTTACTACCGATAAGAATTCATGAAGCATACCTGAGTCTAAAATTGGTTCCATACATTCATCATGGGAGATCACATAAAGTGAGTGATTTCTGGAAGAGTATTTCATCATATAAAGAATGTTGAAGTGTACCGTACTATCTTTGAGATATATGGTGAGTGTTCCTTTATGCACATTGATGATTGTCCTTTTTATTTTCAGGAATGGTCTCCCGAGGATCATGGGTTATTGGGCTAGTTCTCGGTCTTCCTCCATGGAAAAGATATAAAAGTATATTGGAAAGATTAATCTTCTCACTCCTACAAGTACATCTTCAACAACTCCAGTTGGGAAAATGGTGGATCTGTTTTCTAATTATACCACCACTCGTGTTGATTTTAGTTCTCTGATCTGTAATGATGAAAACACAGAGTGGGGCGTCACATTTTTCGAAGCTCCAAGATCACATAGTACATTCATAAAATTTAATGAATTGATAGTGAGAATAGAGAGTGTTGTTGGATATTGAATTTTTTGCGGCATCAGTGATGTGATAAATGCTGAGATGCTTCTTTCTAAGTCAATTATTTCATTTCCATCCAGCCTCATTATTTTAGTACACATCTCCTTCATTTTTTTTTTCATATTTATGGATTTTTCAGATTGAATTCAGTAGTGGGATGTTAATTTCAACTTTCCGGAATGTTTCCGGAATTTCCCATTGAAGTCATTCTTCTTTACCTTTCTTTGACTCAACCAATGTAGATGGAAATGGTGCTGAGAAATCCTTTTTCTCCTTTATTTGTTTTTGCAAATTTGTTTCCAGTCTTCCTTTCATGAATCTTGTTCTGTATACTTTTTTGACTCCATCTTTTGGTTAGACATGAAGAGCTTTAGGAGGTTCCCTAGAATCATCCACCTCACATTGTTATGGTGGTGTGAGATCATTCCCACTTTTCATGGTGATTGAACTAACATTCTCCTTTGGATTAGAAATTGTTTGTGCGGGAAACATACCTTTGTTCTTGGTGAGAGAATCCATAATGCTTGCTAATTGATCAGCTAGATTGTCTATTTTATCTCATATTCCCGAAACTCTTGTCTTTAGGTGTTGATATTTAGTTGTCAGTGCACTTGTGGATGGTTGATCAGAATTCTTCTGTAGGAAAGGTGGTGGTTGGAAAGATTGTTGTTGTTGGAAGGGATGATTATAAGGCTGTTAGAATGCTATCGGGTTCTGATATTGCTGCTGAAAAGGTGGTCTGTCTTGGTTCTGTTGAGACCCATACACTGGTTGGGTTTATGATTGGTATTTCCTTTGTTGATAGGATACAACACAACATTCTATCCCCTGCACTTCTAGACATTGATCAGTGTAATGATAATTAAAAGAGTATAAACCAAATACCCGATTTGGTCCTTGTTGTTCCTTTACATGGTTCACAACTATTTGTTTCACTAACCTGGTGAGTTTTCCTATTTCATTTCTAATTAAATATACTGAATAAGATATTCTTACCCTATGGATTTCTCTAGTACTTGTAGCTCGAGTGCCAAACTATTTTGAATTTTGTGCAATCTTTTCAATCAGAACTCAGATATTTGTAAGTGATTTGTCAATGTGGGCTCCTTTCAATGAGGCATCTAGTAGATTCCTATCATTTTCAAGAAATCCTTGGTAGAAGCTCACAAGGAATTGGTCATCTTCAATTTCTTGGTGTGTGAAACTTGCATAGAGCTTCTTGATACATTCCTAGTATTCAAAGGGGATTTCTATAGTTGAATGATTTATGACATAAATTTCTTTTATTATTTCAGTTCTCTAGGATGTTGGGAATAATCTTTGTAGGAATCATTTTTTCATATCTTCGCAGTCACTACTCTCCCCCGGTTGCAGATTGTACAACCATTCCTTCACTTCAACCTCTAGTGGGAAGGGGAATGCCCCCACTTAACATGCACTTCTGTGACTCCTCTAGGTTTGATGCTGGATAAGACATAGGTGAATTATAGGATATGTCGATACAGATCTTCACCTAAAAGACCATGAAATTTTGGAAGCACATGGATTATGTTAATTCACAGTTCAAAATCATTTTCTAAGGTAGGGACTTCAAGTTGGTTATTTTTATTGAAAAATTGAGGTGCACAGATGTCACACAAGGTTTAGTTGTGATTTAAAGCCATTATTACAGGTTCAAAGTGTTTACTCAAGGTATCACTTGAATCAGTGAGATTGATTTCTTTGAAATATATTGGAAGATTTTTCTTTCTCAATTTGGTTATTGTGCGTCCAATTTTTGGATCAAATTAAAATGAATTTATATTTGAACTACGAGTAATTCAACGGAGATTTTTTTAAAATAAAACATTTTGAGGCACTGCTTCCCCAGAAATGGTTCCAAGTTTGACGCATGCCTATCGTGGGGTGTGAAAAAATGATATTTTAATTACTTAAGTATAGTATGGAAGTTCATCCTAGGTAGTCTCCCAAAGAGGAGTGCACACAAAAAAATATTGTCAAATATTGTAGGTTTTCTGAAAACAATTGGTATTAATTAATTGGAATGACTATGAGAGAAACAATCAACTTGAGTTTATTGGTGTTAACAAATGATTAAGATGGTGATTATATTGGGTTCAACTAAACCTAGTGATGTGCCATCATAGTTTCTAATTTTTGTATCTTCTTCATACTTTAACTAGTAAGAGAGAGATTCATCTACCGAGTCCTCTATCCCCCTTGGTCAGATGGATGTGTTGATAATTTTACTATACAAAACCTTATATTGGTCTGTCCTCCTACCACTGTGTTTAGGGTTGCAGAAGGTTTCTTGAATAATTTGAGCAATCCCTGACCCTGAATTATTGTTCCCTAATAAACTCATATTCCATTATACAATCCTACCAACATGCTTGAATACCGTCGAGCACTCACCCCCAAACCCTAATCTTGTTCCACCATATATATATTATAATTGGGTGGAGGGAGATGTGATCAACGACCAAAGCAATTTATAATAATATAATCAAAAACCTAACACAATGACATTCAAAATTTAAAACTAAATTATTAATTGAAATATGAATAAGAAATAAGAATGAATTTGATTCATTAAAAGAACATGAACTCAATAAAACACATAGGTAAAAGCTCCCATCTTCTTGATCACTCAAATTAAACCACCCCTCCATCAATGGGGTGAGCGAGATGATGCAGGAGAGGAGAGACATTTTTAATGTAAAGAAAATAAAAGAAAGAAACTGAATGATTCTGAAGGAGATGGTCCCCAACTGTCCCTTGGATACCTCCCATATCCTAGTATGGTTTTGAAATATCTATTCAGCATGGGTGAAATTCTATTTATATAGGCTAATGGTTTTCATACTTCTGTGTTCAAATTTATGATCCTCCAAATCCCTCTTTAAGATTTCCAGAAGATTCCCCCACCGAACGCTTGACCATGGTAGGCCAATTAAATGGAATTTTTTTGGAATAGAGTTTTCTTGAAAGGACTTAAAAAATATATTTTACTTTTTAAACCAAAATTTCATATTTATACTCCCTATGTATCAGGATATACTACCAATTCAATATTAGATTTTATTCTGGATGAATGTTTCCTTTTTTATGCCCCAAATTATGGGCATCAATAGTCTACCTTAATGACGTTAAATCTTCTTAATGATCAATATAATAACGCCCCATTAAATTGTATTTCCATTACAATTGGAATTACCCTAATTGGATGGGGTTTGACCGATTTATGACCAATTAATTAAGGCCGTGTCCAGGCAGTTTTCCAGAAAATATTCTAGATTGATTGAAATTTTCTTACCCTTTGATGGACAAATTAAATCCCGGTCAAGAAACCAAAGATGAATAAAATAAATATATAAATCTAATAAAAAATGAATCACAAAAATTTAATTTATATTTTATAAGATATACGTGAATTAACAAAGTGATTAAAATCTGTCAATATTTCCAAATTAAGCAGTTTTCCAATTTTTCCCAAAACACATCATAAATCCAAAATTGATGAAAATAACTGAAATTGTTCAATTTGTAGGGAGTAAATCATTGAATTAAATATAAAAAAGGATGAAAATACTATTTCTATCAGTATTTCATGTCTTATTTCTAGGAAATCATAATATAAAGGACTAGGTTAATGGCCCATTCCCTATAAACCTCATCTCATGAGACATAAGAATTACCTAATTCATTTTTTTTTCATAATTTTAGGACTAATCATAAAAATATAATTTTTTTAAAACTATTTCACACATAAAAAGATAATAATTAAAAGGATTATATATAACAATTAAACTTGACCTGATTAGTCCATAATGAAAAAATATTGATTTTTCAAAAAACATTTATATTTTATTATAACAACAATCAAGGCGAAAAATTATAAAAAAAGGACAATAAAATAGTAATTAAATAATTATATGTTTGAATTTTGGGTTGTGTTTATTGAAAATGGTAGATAAAGAACCTATAAAAGACTTATAGTTTGTTAGATAATCAATAATATGATGTATTGATGTTGTCAAAGTATGTTTAGATGATTTTAGTTGGATAATAAGAAACCAAACAATGGTTAAGTACATTATGTCATAGTTTATTATACATATATTGAAATAAATAGTTTGAATTCATGTTATTTTTCAAATAGAAGTGTTTTATAACCTTACTATCCACCACAAATCATAACCATGAGGTGTTGTATCCCATGATTCTTATCAGAGATTAAAATATAGGATGGTTGAGTATCAAATTTCATAGTATAATTCGTAGTGGAATTTTTATTCTATGATATTAATAGTTTAAATTATGTATAAAATAAAATTTCCATAGTTGAATTTTTTTTAAAGGAAAATATAAAGTCTCAGGTTTTTAGATATGGATTAACGATATTTTAATGATAGAGAACGTAAGATGTTTTTGTTAATTCCGTAGTTCTAAACATTATTATGAAGGTTGAAAAATGAATTCATTGGTCACCAAAAGTTGGTAAACCATGTAATGGTTGGTATCTTTATCATAATAAAATTGAAGATATGATTTTAGTGTCATGTATGGAACTGGATGTTTTCCTAGAAGAGAAAACTATGTCATGGCCTTGAAGAAAACATGACATTGTAATGAAAAGAGATTTGAATGTATATTATAATTAAATAAAATATATATAAAATATATTTTTTCACACACTATACTAATCTATTATGAAAAACCTTGATATATTTTTAGTATTATAAATTACCATTATTATGTAGTCATACGAATACAAGTTAGAAATAGTGATCACAAAATTATGAAATCTTATATTTAAATAATTTCTTTCACTCCTAGAATCATAATTGGATAAAATTTAATTGATTCTTGAAATAAACATATAAAAAGTACCTTATGATTTTTTATTCTTCCATGTTACCTAAGTGTTAGGTTTTTTTAATATATATATATTTTATTTAAACTGTAATTTTTTTGAGGCGTAATAAGATAATATTGACTAATAATTTTTTTTATTATCCAGATATTTATATATTTATTAAATTATTCATTTTAAAATATTAGGTTTATCATATAAACATGTTCTTATCATTATTCAACTTATGTAAAAGTTTTCCCTAAAGAAAATTGTTTTTGGTTTTTATTTTAATTAAATATTATTTTAGTAAAATTCAATTATTATTGATTCTAAAGCCACATAAATTGTATTTGATATATATGAAGTAAAATTGTGTCATAAAAAATTAATAAATTGATAAATTTTATCACACACACATATTTTAATCATAAAAAACTTTCTCATAAAAACAATTTTTACATGATTTGTGCATTTATTTTTAAATTAACTTTTATGAATCTTATAAATTTTTATGAAAACATTATTTTCATATTATTAATTAAAATAATAAGTGTAGGTGATAATTTTAAATTTATTTTAATTCATTTAAATTAGTTTCTATGGGTATAAAGACATGTTAACTTTGTAAAATTACAATTTGGTAAAATTGAAATGTAGAGGAGAAGCACCCAAAATAACTAAAATTTTCTTCCAAAAGGAGAATATGATATTTTTTCCATCCTTAAGATGTTCCAAAATATTTTTTTTTATTTTTTAGTTATTTTCCTTGAGGTTTGAAAGGATATTTTTGAAAAGAAAAATGTGCTTCCAAAACTACCCTTCCTCTACTTATAAAAGGGGTTCACTTCCTCCCATTCCTTACATAGAAATTTCTACAAAATTAATCATGAAACAATTCTTATTTTATAATCATCTAACCCACTCCCATTACTATAATCCCATGATCACAATTATATATCTTAATCCCTCCATTTCGAATGAGTTTTCCTAGGGAAAACTCAAGTACTCAACGTAAGTTTTACTTCCATCTAAGTCTCTACATTAATATTAATCTAATAAATATTTCTTAAATATATTAGTATATTTAAATAAGTATAATTAGTAAAAATAGATGTCATTGTATTAGATTAAAAACAATTATTCATTACTTTCCGTCCACTAAGAGAGATCAAAACATCAATCATGAGTACATGCTTACTACGATATCCTTGAGATGATGTGGTTCATTTTTCACAACTTCCTATCTTAGAATGTATATTTGAAATATTAAATGAAATTTTTTTAATGTCATAAATAAAATTATAAAATGATTTTTCTTCATATAACATCATTCAATCCATTCATATTGAAATAGGATCGTCAATCGTGCGTACGTGCACACTACCACCTCTAAGAAAAAAAATTTGTTTCTCATAACCACCCATAATTGATGGTTATTATAATGGTTATAATGAGTATAGATAATGCTCTTAGTTTTTAATATTATTTATAATCCACACTATCATTATCTTAATATGTACACTTACTCTTTAAAGCATTTTAACACAATACCATTTGGGTCGATTTAATCACCTATATAAATGATATTATATTTTATAATAAGTCATTATCAGATGAAATATATTTTCAATATCATAAAATAATTATATTTTTATTATTATTAAATTATTATATAATATATTGTTTTATATTTAAAATATTTATTAATAATAACCATTCGATAATTAAACATGTTGAAAACTAGTTCAACACAATTTATATTTTCAGAAGCCGTATTCGGGCCATTTAATTTATGAAAATGGAACATTAATCATTGAATAAAATATTATATATTTAATGATTTTTAAATGAAGAAATTTGATTCACTTAGTGATAATTGATCCTATCTTCTTGATGTTTCTATGAAATAAAAAACAGAAAGTTGGTATTATTGTTTATTAATATGATGATATTAAT
The DNA here is from genome assembly GCA_963277665.1 of Viscum album. Lineage (NCBI taxonomy): Eukaryota > Viridiplantae > Streptophyta > Magnoliopsida > Santalales > Viscaceae > Viscum > Viscum album. The sequence goes on along the minus strand of OY728151.1, from coordinate 1,778,558,781 downwards.
TATTAAGATAGTTATGTTTATTATACTGGTGGTTAGAGTTCATTTAGATAAGTGGGAATAAATGTATTGGTTTTCATCTCAAAAATGTTTATTTTATGTGGTGTATATGATGAATATTTGAGATATTATATAATTAAATACCTTTTATTCGTATAATTTATGTATAATGTAATTATATCTCTTAAGAAAGGTTTTACTTAAATTGTGACCATGTAGTAAGGGGGTTTTCCCTCAAATTTGAATCCATTGAGAAATGTATATGAGATACACCATAATTCATTTTTAATCATTTAAATAATACCCAATTATCATTTTGAATCATGATCATGTCATATTTAATGATATTGAATGTTCTATTTAATTTTATTCCTCTTATGGGGTTTTGATTCAAAAAATTTCAAAGCTCGTGAAAGGTTTTTGGGGCTCAAAAATTTTCCTCGGTTCGTAATCACTCCTGTTTCTATATTATATTTCAAGACTAATAAATTATATCCTATGAGGGGGTTATGCTCTATTTACAACATATTTTATGGGTAAATAACATTTAAAACGTAATACTTCCTCCCATATTAATCTATTGTTTTATAAAATTCAATTTTAATTAATACTAATTCACATTTCTCTTAATTTATTTTTCTTCCATATCTATGTTTTTCACTTCCCACCATTTTTATCCTTTCCCTAGGGGAAACCCAAATTGTTTTTATCTCTTATGATCCATTAATTATCATTTATTTATTTAAAATTGACATTTTTATTATCATTTTAATGGTATGGGTTTTCATTTGTATTGTTTTAAAATACTGTTAAGTCTTTTCCTGTCAATGATCACATGTTCATTCCTTATACTTCAAATTATCGTACATAGAATATTTATTTTAAAGGTAACATTATTGGAATTTGTTTTAAATTTTTTCAAATATATTTTTTTTCTTATTAAAAAAATGTTTTTAAGTAATTGATTTGGGAATCACATAATTTTAAGTTGATATTAAGAAATACTATTCATGAAAAATCATTTCAGTGATTTCTATTCAATTTTAAAAGGATTATTATATAGTGACATAGTGATTCCTAAATTACCCATAATCTGATCTTTTTAAATACTACATTTGGGGGGATCATGTTTTTGGTTTCAAATTATCATGAAGTTTATGTGTTACCATTTATAAATTTTATAAAACCCATTTTATTTTCAGGGTTTGTTAGTGATAAATGAATGATTTTTTTTAAGTGGAACTCATATGTATGGATGATGATGGGTGGGGTCCTATATCAACCTCCAATAGATTGGTAAATGATTTATATATCATGATAAAAGGATGTTAATCATGGAATTTCTTTTGTTTATAATAAAATATGTGAACATTCTGTTTGTTCACAACCTGAAGCACTGACATTTTCTTATTCACAATATGAAGAGTCAAAATTTTATTGGTTCGCAACAAGAAGTTTGAACATTTTTTTTATTTTTTATCCATCTTTTTACTTTCCACCGATGTTCTCATTTCCATAGTGGAAACTCAAATTGTATTTATACCCAAAGACCCTTTTATTACCCTTTATTCATTTAAAAAAGTTTCATTATCATTTTGACTATAGATTTTTTAGAATAGTCATTTTAAAATATTTCAAAGGATTTTACTTTCAATGATCATATTTTATTGAATTATACTTTACATTCTGAAAAATGAATTATTTATTTTCAAGGTATCATTATTTTAATTTTTTTATTTAATGTTTCATGAATTTTTCACATTTTTAATTTTTTTGGGAAGTGATTTGAATGTTACATATTTTTAAGGTGATATTTGGAATCACTTTTTACGAAAAATAATTTTTTGTGATTTGTATTACATTTTCTAAGGATTCTTCTTAAGTGGATTAATGAATCCTAAATCAACCTATATGAGGTATTTTTAATTAATCCATTTGTGAATTTGTGTTTTTTATCAGTTGATCATGTATTTATATGATACAAATTAAAAAAATTTAAAAACCCATTTTCTTCCCATTGGTAATTTATGACAAGATGGATGATTTTTAAGTGGAAATAATTTGTATAGATGACAATGAGGGGGGAATTATATATTCATCCAATTCATTGGTTATATATTTATTTATCACTAGAAAAGGTTGTAATGTATGAAAATTCTATTTGTGCACAATTGGAAGTGTGAAAACTTTTTTTATTCCCAATATGAATCATGGACATTTTATTTTTTCATAATAAAATGCGTTAACATTGTGTTTTTTATAACATAAAGTACAACAATTTTTTGTTCACAATATGAATCATAAAAATTATTATTTTCACAACATGAAGAAGGATATTTTTTTGGTTCAAAAAATTAAGCGTGGTCATTTTTTTGTTCAAAATATAAATCATATTCATTTGTTTGTCAAAATGTTATAATTTCTATATGATATTGTTTGCTCTATTTTTTTTTCTTTAGCTTGGTTTCTTAGGAATTTTACATTTACAAGTCATATTTTTATTATTACTCTCAAAGGATTATGCTTATTATCTTATTATTTTTCACTCTATGGCCATTTTATTTTATTTTATTCTAGACTAATATGTGGAAAACTATTATTGTTCTATATTATTTTAAAAAGATATATTTCCTTGATCAGGTTTTCCCATAGGTATATGATCTAACCCTCAATGACATGTTGATAAGTCTTCCATTAATGAATGTTCAAGATCATCCATTTCTTATCTTTTTTTCCCCAGGTTATAAGGATGAGTATAACCTAAGATATTTCTGGAAGTGGATGTAGTTTAGTTTGAATATTAACAAATGTGCACATGTATCATAAAATAATTTTCATATATACATGATCTTTAAATAAACTATGCATTTTATTATTTTTATTGTTAAGGGATTTGTGGGTTCCAATGTATATCCTATGGTAATTTAACAAAACGATGATAATTTCATCTCCATGTGTATCAAAGTTAGTATTTAATGAATGTTATTTTATCACTAGATTTAGGAGTGATGGTCTAGGGAACCTCTGCCATGGTGCATAGTGATTGGTTTCTTTGGACCGAATAATAGTTTTACAAGGAATCCAAAGTAATTTTAACCCTCTTTCCCTAGATTCGATATATAATGAACAAAAAATTTGTATAAATATAAATGAAGAAACCATTTATCTTACACCTATGATTGGAACTATTTTTTACATCCTTCATGTTCTTGATGAATATCTCTAGGAGGAAACTATATGAATTTATTCGCTATGTTTTTTCCATAGGATTATCTAAGAATAAAAAAAATTAATGTTTAAAAATAATAATAAAAACACTTAATGTTTAAAAATATATTTATTTATAGAATAATATACCAATATTCAATTATTTATTTATATATATGTAAATAAGAATAAAAATACTTAAGGTTTAAAATGTCATTTTTTAACAAAATAAGTTTTTACTTACAGTAACCTAGTATTTATGTACATTAACATTACATAACAATTGCGGAATACTTAGAACATTATACCAATAGATGCCCAAAGACCGTACTATTCTAGTGCCTTTGGAAACATGAAAACATAAACAATAGAACACAAATGAACTACATAATCTCCCACTAGGTTCTTCTTAACTAGGAACCTTTCTTAAACACATCAAACACAATACATAGATTCATAACATGGGGGAAGGAAACATAAAAAGGGGTGAGATAAAATTCCCAGTAAGGGTAAACAAGGGAGATACGTAAGCATAATCATGTGAATAATGGTATGGGAACGTGATTAGGAAAATAGAAGATCATACCCTGCATATCAAAGATCATAAGCATCTAACATGGATTAAATCATGGTAGTTCATAAGACATGAATAATAAGGAAATAAATAACATAATACATGAAATCATAACATAGGAATAAAACATGGAACTCTGGCAGAAACATAGGCATATAAAAACCCTATGTCAAAGAATCCTACAAAGGCCTTGTTAACATGTTAGTCTTGGGTTAATCATAAGTGTCCCTGCTTCGGTCTTGGTATTCCCTCCCATGTACCCTCTTGTTTCAGGCTTGGTATATCCTACCGTGTACCCTCTTGTTTCAAGATTGGGATGTCCTGCCATATACCAACTTTTTTTGTATTGGGCTTCCCTCCTGTGTACCCTTTGAGCTTATAAAACATTTATCATTAACCAATGCATTAGAGGGTGATATAGGTCCCACACATCTCATAATTAAATCATACATACATGTTCCAAAAAATCATTAATAATCATATCATAACCCAGGAAATGAAATGTGTTTCATAAAAATGTAATCATATATTATCTTATGGAAAAATCCAGGTTTCATAATCATTTCATCCAAATCATAACCCATGAAAGGAATATGGTTTCTAAATTCTATAACCCAAAGAAAAAACAAGATTCATAAGAATAATTCCATAAAAACATAAACCATTCAAGAAGGGATGTGACTAGAAACATTAGATAATTTATTAGAAGGGAATAACTATAATCAATAGATGTTATCTTATACGGAAAATAACATGGACATATATTTTGAAAATATTTTTCTATGAAAATATCATTTCTTCTTTAAAAAAGACTCTTTAATACATAAAAAACTTTTCAAAAGCATTTTCATTAAAATAAACATGAATTCTTATAAATAATAATTTGAAAACCTTTTTGAAACCTCTTTATTTGAAAAAAATATAAAGAGAGCTTGAAAATGTTTTGTAAAAAAATTTCCTTTAAAACATATAAAAGAAGCTTGATTTATTTGGAAAACCATTTATTTGAAAATATATTTTAAAATATTTTTTTTAAAATTTCACCTTTTCAACATGAAAATAAATATTTAAATAATTGATGGTGGGTAAATATGTACATGTCGTATGAGGTAAAATAAACATTTTTTTTCATGGTAAAAAGGTTAGAAAAATGTCACATTCATAAAGCGAAAAGAATATTCCTTTGAAAAAAATTGAAAAAGAAAAATGGGTGAAAATTAATTTTAATTATCATATGATATTTTTATAATATTCTCTAAAACACTTTTTAGAAAAAATGGTTTTAAAGGAACACATATATTTGAACAAAGATATGGTAAAGTCGGGATTAAAAAAATAATTTCTTAAGTATATTAAGTACCAAAGACTAAAAAAATGGTACCAATAAATGAATATGTCATAAATTAAAAAGGGATAAGAAAATTCATGAGTTCTCTTGATGGATGTATCATAATATTTCAACAATTTAATCATAATAATAAAAAATCCCTAAAAGTGATGAGATTGTTTCAATAAACTCTTATCACATAGTAACTATGAGTAATACTCCTAAAGTAAGAAAGTGAAATTACATTAAGCTTATAATATCATTAAATTAAAGAGATTTATTATGTTACATTTCCAAGGAAGTATGTACACCATATATAAAAATATAGGTGCACAACATGGAATGTATCCCAAAGAAGGTAAATTGAGACCAAACTATCTTACTGATTTGGAAACATTTGAAACATAAACCCCATGAAAGGAAGGTCATAAAATAGATATGTGCTTACCAATGAATATAATAATTATAAAAATATAACACATTAATGGGTAGTATACACACAAGAAAAAAATAATGGGTGGAGAATAAAGCAGGTATCTCATGGAAATAAAAAGTGAGATGAAATTTCCTTACCTTGTGTCTTAACTCTCATTGTACTCATTCGAAACACCTGTATAATAAATATAAAATTATTATAAATCTGTAAAATAAACATATTATTACTTATAATACCATATATTGTTTTATTATGGATTTATTTTACCCGTTAACAATTTTATGTTAAGGTTTCACTTCGGGTAATATTCACATTGTTTTTCACATGTGTCTTAATTTATTAAATCTTTGGTCTTTATAATTATATCATGATTTAAAGAATATAAACACTGATTTAAATATAATTTATATTTAGTATATTTTTATTAAAATAAACTATAGAATATATAAGTATGAAATGGAATACACGGTTCATGTAGATGGTAGGCCGTATGTACACATGAACGATATTTCGGTTTAATTATCGCGTTGGAGGAAAGAAATTAAAAGAAATATATATATAATTATAATAGTATATTTATAATATCATATATATAATATATATATATATTCTCTAAAATTATCCTTAATATATTCCATGTAGTGTATGAATAAACCACATTGCTTTGAGGGGGCGATTGTCCAGGCTTCCTCAAACGAAATTATCATATTAACAAAAAATGAAATGTATAAGGATATATGTTGTAAATTAATTATATAAGTTTAAATACGTAATAAATATAATATATAGCATATTTAAATAATTTTTTGATCAAAATGTCTACCATGAGAGGTGGAAAAAGAAAAATTAACAATCATCATTTAATAAGGTGGTTGTTCACCATCCACATAAACATAATGTTCATTAACCATTAGATGGAATTGTGTGTAAGTTTATGTCCAAAAATTAGAATAAAAAAATACTATTTTATTTAGGAAACTTGTGTTATCATAAAATTATGTAATAATAGTATTTCATGAAGTGGAGAAAGAAAATAAGAGAAAGGAGTTTGAGGGAGAGTGTTACCTCTTAATCAGGTAACTCGTTTTAATTTACACCAAAGGGATTCCATGGAAGGATTTATTCCAAAGGGAGGATTCAAGGAATATTTTATTATTTTTAGAGGATATTTGATCAGATATTGGCAAAACCTAAGTGGTTTGAGATGTGTAAATAAGTGTAGGGTAGGATTCCTTTTTATAGTGGAGGAAGGGTGACACTTTTGTGATATTTTGATAATGGAATTATGTGCATTTTTTTCGCATGTCAAGTAGAAAAAATAAAGGAAAAAATTTAGAAAATGTGAGAATAGGTTCGAAGTATGTACATCCAATGGATCTTGGATAATTTTTTAGGTCTTTTTGGGTCCTAAATTTAAGTTTAGTCCTTAATTAAGCTTAATTTTACCTTAATCGATGTAATTAATTATAGTTACATTCACTAATATTCATCGTAAAAAGAAAAGTTTAGAATATAAGATATTATAAATTATTTTGTTTCAAAATATGGAATCTGTTTTTCCAAATTTCAATCACAGAAGTATCAGAAATTAATTTAAAATTAATCCCATATTCGGGTCGACATTATTGGTTTTTAAAGTAAAAATATTCAAACGTTTTCTAAGTTTTTATATCAAATTTCAAAGTAAAATTTATTTCAATGACCTAAATTGCATCAATTCATAAAAATATTATCTAATTAAAATTTTAAACCAATTTATAATAAAATTTTATCTTATAAATAAATTAGGTGGAAATGTAGTTTTGATATAAAATTCAATATTTTTCACTATTCATTAGAAAAATTAAACTTCAAAGAAAAATACAAAATATTAAACCTAACCTAAAAATTAAGTTCCTCATTAAAAGATGAAGTTTATTTTTACATATTAAATCTATAAAGGCTTCATAAATTGGATTTAAAATGGGTTCTCTATTAAAAGACTATAAAAATGCCTTAATAAAATTATTGGTTTTGAAGAATAAAATTTGGTTTATTCTTATCTTTTGTATATGAAATATATTGGATGAATATCAAAATTATTTGATTGAATATATAACATATATGTTAAATTAATATCACTCACTAATTGCAATTAATTTATTTTTTAAGGGTAAAATATCTTTGTGACCATAAAAATAATAATATTTTCCTTTATATTGAATTTGTTTTCATATTCATTTCTAATTAGTTGGTAACCTATGAATTCATCTTATATATTTTATAAACCATATTCTTTCATAAATTAGATAGTACTATTCATAAACTCTAATTTAAATGCTAATTTATGTCTTGTTATATTAAGCAATAAAACTTTAAATATATATTATAGTTCCATAAAACTCGACCTTTAATGTTACGAAATACATTGAGTAAAGTCATTATTTTTTGTTATACAAGATAACCTCAGTGTTTCTTTTATAGAAAGATAAATTTTATTTTTCATGTTGTACATGATTAACTGTGGTTTGCATGTAACGAAAGCCAAATATAGTTCTTTAATATAAAATAATCTATCTTCAATGTTGCCTGGAATGAATAATATCGAAATGATTAAATTAATTTGAAAAAAATTCACAAAATCTCAGTGTGTTACTTTCTACCACCCTTAAAATGAATATCGCCTGACAAATTTGTCTAGGTTATCAGATGTTTAGTACATGAAATTTTCATTCATAGAAACCCATATCACAAAAAAGGATACTAAAACTTCCCTAAAAATGGAAAAGTTGGAAGAATAATGTTTTCCCGAATTAAAATATAACTAGGTGTCAACATTGGAGAACATAGGTTTGGAGTAAAGATGGGACATAAAGGAAAAGTGTAAAATTTTATAGGGATTTTTTGAGGTTATAGATCACAAAAAATTGAATGATCAAAGAAAATTTTAGGGCCTCATAGTCATAAATTTGTGATGATTTAAAATTCCATGGGCTCAACAAAATCAGGGTATTAGGACAACAAATTTTATTTTTATCATTATCCTTACATCAAGTAATAATAATTTTACTGGATAAGAATATAAGTAAATATACTTACAAAATATGTTTCTATAAACAAAATATAATTCTTTTTTTGTTCTTTTATCTATTTATAATTCTTCCATTACTCCATGATATGAATTTATTGAAATTAAATTTGATGACTGAAGTGCTAAATACACTTTTAGCAGATATCAATGCCTCCCAAAGTGAAAATTATTACTATTTGTCTCTAAATGTTCTTAAAATCAATATGGTTAATAAATTAATCCCAAAAAATAAAAATAAAATCTATTGGTTAATCATTAATAATTATTAAATATAATAATTACACATTTACCTGGACATTCTGTAGGCAAGTGGTAGGCTTAAAACCCTTATCATTATTCAGTCATGGGTTCAAGACCCATGAACTTTCTAGATATGATTGGTTGTCACTAGAAATAGACTATGTTATTTTATAAAACCACACTAATATAATTTCCCAAATAAGTAAGATGTATATCCTTGATATAAGTTTAATCACTAAATAGCCTTTTAACAAAGGCTTTCAATAAAAACTTAGTGCATAAATACTTCCTCTGAAGTTTAACTTAAACTTTTCATGAATGGTTAACCTTCTAACCCTTATAAAAGATGAAAATACATAAAATTAAAAATAAAGTCATGATATGAGCTTAACATTGATTTTCCCATATATCACAAAGTAGCTCTTAGTTGTCACATTCCAAACATTTTAATACCCTCGTCATATATTCTCTTAAAATAGGTTAGTTAACTAAATTATGATTAATAATTCTTGGAAACATAAATTCTTCCTTATTCCATAGATTACTAGATATATTATATAAATCCAAGAAGTTTTAAACATCATTAATGAAAGAATAAACAACTTTTCAAAAAAGTCCTTATATAGTTCCAAGGAAATTAGTACCATCCAATTTACTTATATCCAAGATATCTTTATCTAAACAACATCATCGTAATGTAAGGAAAATATTAATGGTTATCTTTTACCCAATCATGTTCTTTCCATGGACATCACATTTCCCTTAAATCACCATTTTATTCCATCATAACTTTTCATCGTATTCTTGAAAATCATTAGAAAAAAACGTAAACTTGACAATACTTTTATATTTTACCTTTTATATAACATTATTCTTGAATCTAAATACATAAAAACTTTTTTTATTACACTTTATCCTTATTCTATTATCAAGGATACCTCATCCTTTACCCAAAATCTCTTTTTATTCACATTTTATCTATAGTTTCACCATCATCTATAATGTAACCATTACTCACACCACCTTATTGATTATCTTCAGGTGCATTACTATTGGTATATTTAGTTTCATAATGACCATTTATTCAACACTTAAAACACTTAACATTCGAGGATGAATTAGGGAGGCCAATATCCTTATCAATTTTATTAACCGAACTCTTCATTTTCCCTTGCAGTCACTTTCTTTGTGTCCTTCTTTCCTATAGTCAAAACACCCACTTGTTCCACTAATACATTCATTTAAATGAATATTTCCGCATTCTTGAAACAAAGGAAACCAAATATTCTTTCCTCTATGGTCTCAATTACCCAAAATCTTAGCAACATCCCTCCCTATCTTCCATGGGGAGATTGAGAGTTGGTTAAGGTACACATTGTTTATCGTGTTCTGTGAAAATTGTTTATGCATGATCAGAAAATCATTCACTCTAGGGATCATCCCACTTATATTATCATCATAAAATCATCCAACACATTTAATTTTATTCAAGTTACCTCTAGTTACCACCTTTTTATAAAACCAAAATCATAGTTTGAGCATTACTTATCATAGTAGAAAACCACATAGTCATGAAAATAATTACTTATATGACGTATAAATCAAGATACATTCCTTAATCCATGAAACCTCGAGTTTATCCTAGGTTATTAATACCCAACATATATTTAAATACTTTATTATGGTTCATGAAGAGTATTGTAAATTCCCAGTGTATATCCCTCAAATTTGTCAAACAAAGTTTTCATCAAGGGTAGTTGTCATGTACCAGCTTACCCCTAGTCCAGCCCATCACATCTTGTCAGAGTTGTTACCCCTAGGTATATCTATGCCACCAAATCCACTTGTAGTATCCAATAATGGATTTATTTCTAGGAAACCACTCACTCTATACTTTACCAAAATTACATAAAATTCACCTAAATGTTATTTAATACTTATATGAAACCCAACATGAAATGTTTTTTTATCATTTCTCTCTAGTATGAGGAATTAAAACTCTTAGTTGTAATATTAGTAGAATTGGGGTTTTGGCCAAATTTAAATAGTCTATTCCACATAACTTTATAACATTATAAAAATTGTTGAAGTTACATCGATGATCAAAAAATGTGGTACATAACCCACATATAAAGGTGAAATGGGAACTGTTATAAAAACCATAAAAATTAAATGTGTTGAATATTACATAGTTTTATGACATATTATTATGATTCCATGATGAAGTTGAAGAAAAATAATAATACAATAATTTCATGGAGTTTTCCACTCCTATATAGAGTTGTGATAATTACATTAGGAAACAGATTCTATATTAAATTCTATATAATTTGAATAAGAGAGTTGGTTTTAACTTTTGTACATACTTTTGTAACATTTTCTAAATGTTGTCATAAAAATATAATTATATTTGGAGGTTCTACCTCTAATCATTATTTTCAATGCTATTCCAAAACATACCAGAATTTTCGGTGAAAAACAATATACTGATGATCTTTAATATACATCATCATGATAAATATTTAACATTTACGCACTGACTATTCAATATATCATGATAAATTGATCTCAATATAATCACTTTTTTGAATTGTTTGGGATGGTTATTCTGCTCATTTATATTATTTCCTCAACTATATTAATACATTTTTGGGATGTACTATATTCTATAATGAGCATGGATTTATTGTGTTCATTGAATACATCCTTCACCAATTCCAAGGATGAATAGAAGGATGAGTAGCCATATGTTTAGTATTCTATAGTATCATTATCAATTTTAAAATATTGCCATATAATCACAATAAATTAATTAACTGATATGATCTATGTACCTATTTAAGAGTTTATTTACATATTTTCAGTGTCCATTTTGTGAGAAATGTATGATTTACTGATAAATCAAGAAGGATATAATCCTTGAATGGAAAAGGCTCATATAATATACTCTATAACTCATGGATATCCTCATCATCTCCTGAAAATTATGATATTATTGAAAGTGGATAATAGTAGAGTTTTTCAATGATATATGATTTCATTCATTTATTACATGGAATAGGGTACCATATCATACATAAAATAATTTATTTTATAAAATATTCATATCATGAAAACAAAAAATTGTGTATATATCTAGATTGGAGGGGTTTACACCAATATAGTTGAGGCATTATGCAATAAGAATGAGTAAGAAAAATTAGATTATATCATCCAACATGGGGGACTAATGGAGGATTTATTAGGATACCTTAGAATCCATCTACCAGCTATTGCTAATACATTGGATGAGATGAAATAGGTTTAATATTATATGTAGGAGATTTCATATCCAGATGATTAGATTCCATAGGAGGATTCATAAAAGGGTCCTTGGTTTTCATTATGATTATGAAAGAACTCTGTAAATATTTTCAGTATATAGATAACTCTACAATATACAATATTTCCACTTAGAGATATAATAACTTTAATCATCATGAAATGTTAAAGATTCGGGTTTCTCTATGAGATTAATTAAAAGGAGACATTAAACACATTGATTAGAGGTTGTGGTGGTATATGATATATAGATAGATTTAACTCTTCAATTTAACATTTTTGGGATGAATCTACATGATTTAATGTTGGAGTAACCACACCCAACTCAGATTCCTTCAATGAAGGATTGAGCACCCCATGATCTAAAGTAAAATGAATGTTAAGGATATTTTCTTTATCAAACCCATTTTAAATAAGTTAGTGTCTTATCGTAGTATTTTTTTATAAAAAAAATTATCAAAATATTTAATATCACATGATATCACATGAAAATTTAAAATATTTATAGGGTAGGGAAATTTATAATTAAAATATAATTCTTTATAAATATTTCACAATTTTTTATTTTGGAAACATTAATAAATCATTATGATCATATATATTATTTTATATGCAATTTTATAATTTAAAAGATGTTTACTCCCTTTTAGTCACTTTCCATTCATTTAATTCTTGAAAAAATCTTAGTAAATGGAATGAATTCCATAAAATGATTTAGTTTCAACCAAAACTATAGGAATTTTAAGAACAACATCAATAATTTTAATATATTTTTAATTACCAGTCTTGAAAAATATACCCTTATTATTTTCATTATCAAATATTATAAAACATATTTCTAATTATATGGATACCTTCTATTATTTGTATTGGGGTGTGAGAGTTATATGACAATAGTTATTCAAGAAAAAGTTGAATTATTTGATTCTTGGATAAGTTCTATGATTTATTTTCTAAAATGGATTATTTTCAAAATCCTTCAATTACTTTTAGTAATATCAATTATTTTTGGATCAAAATAAAAGTAAACCTTTTAATTATTTAGATTTTAACCCTCACATTAACATTGCCTAGAAAATTAACAACCCATTATTTTTTAAAATGGTGAATTTTATGTGACTCTTTCATAAATATTTTTAGTTAAATATTTTTTATATTGGGGAAATTTTCATTTGAATATGAGTTAAATTCTTTTCTAGGGAGAATGAAATATTAACTTATGATCAAGTTTAATTTGGGGGATTAAATGGATTCATGCTTCGTTTTAATTATTTTAACCACAATTTTTTCTATTATTAAAATATTCTTCTACCATTCCATGACCATAGAAATTTTTAAGCATCTCATTTTGTAAAAATCATTAATATTGTCTTTTAATATTAAATTATTGAGTTCTAAAATTCATTTCAAGTATATAGTAAGAATTCATGTTTTTGATATTTGATTATAACATTAAAAAATATTTATTTATGATGAGAGAGATAGTGAGGTTTGTCATAAGGGTGCATGGTTGTCGCTAATTACTTTAAAATTTAATAAAAAAGGGATTATATTTTTTAGAATTGGATTTATAATGATTTCTAAAATTTTAGGGTAAAATGAAGCAATTATCATAGATATTTTCGTTTTATTACTTGATTTAACAAACAATGCTAATTTGTATCATTTTTTCCCTAAATATAGAGGGATTAAGTGTGGGAAAATTTAATATGAATTATTTTTTCATTATTTAAGCATATTTTTTAGCTCATTTTATCCTAATTTAGAGAGTTAATTATTTATTTTTATCTTTTTATATGTCATCTCAAGGTTACTTAGAAAGATAAAACTTTTAAAAAGTAATCAAAATTTTACATGTTTTGGGAGTAAAGGGTAAGTTTTCAACACAAACCTGCAAAAAGAGGCATTTCAAAAAAATTCCTCGAATGTTATACAATGGTCAGGAAATTATAAATGGGTCCATTCTATTTTTCAAAATGAAAAATGATCAATAAGTGTTGAAAATATATGTTTTGGCAAGTGTTATAAAACAAGGCCTGGGGCTACATGACCTTAAAATTTCACCATTCCAAATTTTCTAAAATAATTTAATTCAATAATTTTTAGGGAGATTATCATAAAGGATTGGGTGTGCAAGAATAATAGAGCTAATTGGACTATTGAGAAAAACAAATAATAAATAGATAGAGGAATGATAAGATGAAGGATTGGAAAGGGAAGATTGAGGATATTGTATTTATTTTTCATTTTAAGTTATTTATAATTTCCACATTACTGGATGGATTGTAAATATGATTTCAAGTATATATTAGAACCTAATTGAATACTTTATCCATGGTTGATGAATAATTTTTTTATTAATTTTTTTTGTGAAAAAATTCATCCAATATTTTCTATTGTTATTTTATATAAAATAATATTTAAATAAGTTCTTTATTTACCAACAGTTGAGAAACACTATGAAATATAGTTTAATTGGAAATTAAATGGTTCATTCGCTAATTAATTCATATATTTAATAATTTTAATTGATATTTCTAGGAAATTTAGTGAAAATTACTTTATTTTTAGTAATATTCTGTTAACATTGAATCGAACTTATAAAATAAATTTATTTAGATAATTGGGAATTTATTAATAAAATAATACATTATTTTAAAATTTTTGAATAATTAAATTGTTGGGATTTTGAAAAAATTTCCTCTATTCTCTGTTGATTTATTTAATTTTATTAATTTTATATTTTTTTCAAATTTTTTTACTTTTCAGTCTTCCATCACTTATGAGTGGATTCAAAATTTAATTCCAATTCTTAAAAACCATTCATAGTTTTTATAACCTAGAAATCAAAATTATTATCTTGTATTTAGGATAGATAACATTTGAATTTTTAATTTTTAGGTCTATTCTCTTCATGGGTGTACCACTAAAATCTATTATACTATTATATGAAGTAAAAATCCATGCCAAAAAATAACTCATAACTTCTCCTCTACTACTTGTAGAGTCTATCCAATTTTATTTATTTGGTACCATTCATTCTTAAATTATTTCACAATATATGTATAAGACTTTATACTATTTTGAATTAGTGGAAACATTCCTTTTACATAGAGTATATGCTATCACAAAATAAAAGTTTTCGAGATACTCTAGAAATATCATCAATATTTCATTTAAGTCCCACTTAGACAAGGTATACATTTGATTCCTTTGATCTGTATATAAAACAAATCATTCACCAAATGGATTATTATTCCCACACTTAACAACTTGAATACAAATTTCTTATTATTGGTCTGGAGTTAGGTAATTTTTTAGGTGGTCTAAGATATCAATATCCAAAAGACACAAATTGATAATTTTTCACCCATACATAGACCAAACTCAAAAAAGAATCATTAAAATATACCTAGTAACAATTAATTTTATTAGTTTGGATAAAAATTAGATTTTATGTATACATCTTTCTAATTTTATGAAGATAAATCTTGAACTGACTATCCAACTAATACTTCACACTGTTTCTTAATTAGATATATATTAATCACCACTGGTTTGGAGATGTGATGAATTAATCATTAGTAATATTATGAAAGACCCAGAAAACTCCTAAACCAATATTTAATCTTGTTTAATCCCTAAGACATCAAATGCTATACCTTAATGAAATTATATATTTAAATACTACAGAACGCAAAAATTTTCCCTGGATAATCCAAAAAATGGAATTTTGAGATATTTATATAAGTGATATTTTTCAACAATGACACCAAATAAAATCACCAAATTCTCAACTTTATATTCATATGATAAATAATATAGAAAAATATAATTATAATTTTTTTTATAAAATTAAAAAAAATATGATTTTGAATGACCATTTTGATTAGGGGTCTGAAAAAACTATTAATTATTCAATCCTAATAGTATAAAAAACCATATTAACTTTATAAATATGTGATTTCAATTTTAATAATATTCTTAACCTATACCCTTAGATTATGATAAATTGATCATATATCAAACATTTAAAACCACTTACATCCACTCAATTGATCAATAAAAATAATATATATGAGGAAATGAATATATAAATTTATGATTCAACTAATTGGGATTCAAGTTATATATACAGAACCCTAACCATATATTAACATTCCTAAAAAATTATATTGGATCTTCCGGAATTTAAATACTATACTTGATAAAGAACTTTTATTTGTAACATTGAAGTTAATTTTTTTTTTCTTTTAAAATAATTTTATCCATATGATAAGTAATGATAAAGAATTAGTTAGTAAAACTTACAGTGTTAATAGAGAAATATACAATTTTATTAGAAGGAAAATATTATAAATTATTGTGGAATACATATAAAAATGATAAATATTTAGATGTAAAATAATACCACTACTCCCTTAAAATAAACATATCCCATACAATATAATATAAAAAGTGATAGTCTAAATCCATCTCCAATCAAGCCATTCTCAAATTTATTGCAAGTACCATTCACCACTGAAATATTAAGATACATCCATAAGAATAGAAATGTTATTTAATTTTTGATTAAGATAAACTACAACATGAAAATTATTTATCAAATCCATATGAATTAGTGCCTATAAATTTGATAATCTCGGAAAAATTAAATTTTATGGATATCAAAAATTATTAATAACTATGGAATGATATAGATGTCTTCTAAACCACTTTTTCATTATCCTCACTTGAGTATCTGTATTCCGTAGTCTAAAAAAATAATTCCACATTCCAACCTATATCATAGAAAAATGTATAAAAATATATTAATGGGGGAACCAATATCAAAACAAATAGTTTCTAATGTAGTCTTCACTTGTATATTACCATAGATAGTTGAATATCCCATGATGAAATTAGTTGTAACCTTATACACTATGAATAAATATTCCATTCCTTATATTTGTTGCAAACATTGAATTTTTTGATCACCCTAATAAAAAGTCCCCAATAGAAATTATCTTTACTCTCATCATCCACTAACATGATCATTTATTATAGAAGAAACATGGTCACAAATCTTCTTAGATCCTCTATTTTATGAACATTAAACCTTTGAAGAAGATAAACCCTTTATTCCATAATCTAGATATCTATTCCAATTGAAATGCTTGATATGTCCCCTTATTTCAGTAGTACTTCATTGGTTTGGTTTACTCAGACAGATAACCTCAGTATTCCCCATATTATCAATGAAGTACTAACTTGAAAAAGAGACGAATAAAAATACTTTACCAATATTACCTTTCCCTCTCCACCATAGATAAGTTCCTAAAAACTCATTCTCTTGACACCAAATTATATACCCTTATAATAATTTATTGATGCACCCATAACCGTATTTTTTCACCCACTCAAATCATTCTCTTCAAATTGTTCCTTTCTCACCATATCTATTTAATTAGATAAATAAAAAATATTTACCACATATTTTTTTGCAATAAAATCTCAATGAATAATTTCTTCTTATCATCATATCCTTTCATAGTTAGTATGAACATTAAAATATTAGTAATTTTCCATCACACTCCATAATATAGACATCCCTCTACTTCTGCACTAATTTTTATTGATCATTATGATCAATAAATTATAAAGATAAGATACATAAATGTATAAAATATGAAATTAATCCTTGGGAAAGCCATGAATTCACTTCACTTATGCAAGAATATTCCATTAATGTTACACCGACTTATCATATATAAATTCTAGAGGCTTCAATATCCATTTTTATAGAACATTAATCAACTAAAAAATATTACTCTTTTTATAAATACATTAAATTACACCCCATTGTACAAAATATCATCTACAAATAGAATATTTTTGTAGATATAAATGATAAATAATATTTTCCACCATCTTCACTTTTAATATATAAATCCCATTCTATAAATTCAAATTCAATGAATGAATAATTTGTGTTATATATATATATAATATGATCTCTTGAGATTATATCAAGTCATCATATTGAAATTCACCATCTAGAGTCTCTTTAATATATATATATTTATTGACTTTATTTTCTTGATATATTTTTACATTTTTCACAGCTTCTATTTTTTAACAATATCAAACATTAAATTTTAACCAAAAATAAGTTTTTTTTCAAACAATAACACAAATGATAATCCCCAACACATATACAAAAAAGTCATTAATTATTAAAAATAATGTTTTCACATTTCATACACTATTTATAATTACCCAAATCAATAATAATTATTTATTCAGGATAATATATATTAAATTATATTACAAAAAATCATTTCTCAAATCAGTTTAAAATAATATCTCAATCACTCACTTGGATATATATTTTATACTTATCATCTATTATAAATACTAAATGTACCTAATAACTTAAAAATACACTTTGATTTTTATGAAAAAATACATAAAAAAACTTCTATTTCGATTTCTTTCCTCAATATATACTTTTAATATTTACACTAAATGATAAAAATTAAAAAATTATAAATATTAAACTTAATATATCAAAAACTATTATTTAATATCCATCCCTAAAATAATTGTTATATCATGTTGAAATGACCCATGTAATCATGTGTAACAGCCCAAATATATTTTATCTATCTTTTTCAATTGAATCTCTTTGATATCTTACGGTACACAAATCCCTAAGCATAAAAAACTATTAAAATATTTTTTCAAATTTGATAGTTGTAACCTAGTTGTTGGAATAGAAGAAATGAATGAAATTAACTAAATTATGAAAATATAGTTTAAAATTTTTTATAAAATTAATTCCATGATTAATAAATAATAAAAATTAAAATAAAATCCAATTGTATATGGAGGAAGTGTTTTAATAAAAAACTATTTTTATGCCCAAAATGACAATTTATATTAATAAATTAAATTAATCACTACTAGTGAGAGATATTAATGAAATTTATATGTTATATATTCACTAAAATATTTTTAAATTCATTAAATATGTTTTACAATCTTAATATAAGAACAAATGTAGTTCTAAGCATAAAAAACTATATTTTTATTAAAGAAAAATTTACCACCATTTGAATTTGAAAATATTTTAAATATATACTTTGGAAAATTTATAAGTTTTATTTGATAAAATAATTTTTAGTTTTTAATAAAAATGTCAATTTAATCTTAAGGAAAAATTTTGGTATTTTTCAGAGAAGTTTAATTTTTTGATGAATAATGAAAATACATAATTTTAATTAAAAAAATAAATTTTCGTCTAATTTATTTATGTAGTTAAATTATGTTTTAAATTGGTTTTAAATTATTTTTATATCAATTATACTTCAATAAATCTAATTTAGGCCATTTAAATCAATTTCACATTGAAATTGTATATAAAATCATTTCAATCATTTTTACTTTTCACTTTAGAAAACATGTTTTTTCGCCGTGTTTGTGTGATTGATTTTAAATATAATTTTTGAAATTTAGTGGATTGAATTAGGTAAAATGGATTATTTTTTTAATAATAATTTATATATTATTTTTAATGTTTTAGTAAATTTTTATGTATAAAAAATTTTCAATGGTAAAAAAATTATTGACCACCATATAGGTAAAGGAGCGAAAAGGGGTAAAGTTAAAAGGTAAAAGATTAACATACCCAAGAATTAAAACATTTAATGTTTGGTTGAGGTATTTGTAATCCCTAAACATCCTGAAAAATTTAAATAAAAATATAATTCATTGAAATTAATTCCACATCAATGTGGATGGGTTTAATTATAGAATAATCATTATTTTAATCACTAAAACCCACTTCTCCTCAAGTACACATTCCACCCCTAACAAATCCATTTCGACTCAAAATCCTTGAATGAAATAAAATATTTGATAAAAACACTCATCATAACTCTCCCCACATTCTATTTCTTCTATCCTCACAAAAAGAAAAATCTAATGTCCTCAAGGGTCTCTCAATGAGGTGATATTCAAGAGGCAATTTTCTCAAAACACATCTCTTATTTTATTTTATTATTCTACTTTATATTAACCTATTTCATAAAAAAATTATAATAATTCCAAAATAATGTAAATAAATTATTTTTATGGTTTTAATGGGATATATTATATCCAAAACCTTTATTACCTCATCTTTTTCAACGAAATGAAACTATTGTCCAAATTATGTTGGTTAATCACCTCTATTAATATTTTTTTTTGTTTTTTTTTCATTACCACCTTCATGGATGGTCATAAACCTATTTTTATGGTGAAATAAGATTTTAATATTTATATTATAACCAATGTTATGTTTTTGAACTAATATATACTCTAAATAGTAAGTTAAATGAAACTAGTTCATGGTGTTCGGTAAAGCCGCCAAAATAAACTAAACGTTTATCATTAACATTTTATCTAATGAATCCTAATTATTTAAGAAATAAAAATTATATATTGGACCATTTATAATTATATATGTACATTAATACCATTTTATTCCACTTTTGGAGTTATAATTACATTTTACAAAAACATCCAAAATTTTACACAAATGAATTGATCATGAAACCATGAAATGAACACACCCGAAACCATGACAATAATGAAATATTTTTAACTAATGGGCGATAAGAGGTTTTAAAATAATCGGATAATTGATTATAAATATGAATACATTTCATTAATTAGTTAATAATAGTCTTTAAACCACCACACTAGAGGTTAGAGAACACTACACTAAAGAGAAGCATAGGGTATGGGTTTTGTCATCTCAATTTTTTTACTTATATGAGATATATCCCTTATTATCCAATTAATCCTTCTGTGGGGTGTATTTAAATACCATTAATATGTAATATAAATAAAATCATTATCTTCATGGTATTAAATATATCTTCGTAAAATTATTACTTTAATGGGTCAAACGATTTGAGTGATTACATGGAGTAAGATATTTCTTAACACATATTCCATTTATTGGGTAAGACTTATATTTAATTGATTAATTAAAGATAAGATTATGTATGAAATTAATTTTGATTATCTCATGGTTAATTTCCTCATTTTTTATTTCAATTTATATTTAATACAGATAATCGATCCATTTCATTAGAAAAATTATCTTTGAATATGAATTTGTCTCAATTTCACTTTATTAAGGAATATTTTGATGTTATAAAACCAACTTGTTTTATGAAAATTATATAAAAACACTTTTAAATATCATATCATGAAATTATTTATTCTCATTTTTTTAATTTTTTGTTCAATTATATTCTTCAGGGTTCCTATGATTATATATTTTCAAGGCGATATGGGGAAATTATATTAAAAAATCTCTAATTATATCATTTTTCGGATATATGAGGAATGATTTTGAATGAAATAAATGGATGGGGATACATTATAGATATACCATATATTAATCAATATTCTCAGGGAAAAAATTAGTAAAGCATTAAGTATAAAAGTTGTCAACTATATATTAAACCATATTCTGAATGGACTTTATGATAATGGTTTGTGTTCGAGTTACATGAGTCCAATAAGTAATCATTTCATGAACTCAGAATCCATTCATTATTATCTAGAATATTTTCACTATGAAAAATTATACGGATTCATTTCATTATCAGTTTATTGATTAAATGGGATGTTTATTTATTTATTTACCTTTCCAAATTTATTATTCTCCTAGAATAATTATTTCCTCTGCTGTATATAATCCTTACTCACCCAAATCCAGATGTGAGGAGATTTCTCTTCTCCCTCGCCTCATCCCCTCCCGATGACCTAGATCTATGCCGTCGGGATCTTCTCCCCCCTCCCCATCGGAGGGGGGAGTTTTACGCTCGATGTCTAATGGGAAGGAAGACACATCGTACCTCGGCCGTTATCCTCCATTTCCTAAAATCTCCATCTCCCCAAAAGTTTCTGTTCTCTTCTGAGAGGCTCCTTAGTTGTCGCTTCTCCTGACAGATATAAAATGTGATGAAGATCTCTGTAAGCATACTCTGGTGGCTCGTTTTCATCCTCATCGACCTTTGGTGGAAGCGTTTACCCAGGTCATCTCAAAATCATGGGATCTTCATGAGCGTCCGGTCATTGGGTTACTTAATCGAAGACACATTATGGTTCGGTTTGGATCAGAGGAAGATTTGATTATCGCTTGGTCCTGGGCCTCACGAAGGTGCGGTGATTCTTCCTTTTATTTCTTCTAATGGGATTTTGAATTTCATATGCAGCGTGACCATTTGTCAATTTCTACATGGGTATGTCTTCCTGGTCTCCCCCTTTATTTTCAAAATCCTTCGATTCTCTGTGCAATTGG
This sequence comes from Viscum album, assembly GCA_963277665.1. Classification (NCBI taxonomy): domain Eukaryota; kingdom Viridiplantae; phylum Streptophyta; class Magnoliopsida; order Santalales; family Viscaceae; genus Viscum; species Viscum album. Next base: position 1,778,536,270 of record OY728151.1, on the reverse strand, counting down.
AAACCTGATTGGAAAATTTTTGTGCTCTGATCAATGGATTGAATCCGTATCTCATCCGGTTTTCCTGCGTATATGTATTGAGGTAGATATTGTGAGACCTCCTATTAGTTGTGTCTGAATTTCAGATGAGAATGAGTTTAGATGGATGCAAGAGGTTGTTTTTGAGTCATTGATGAATTTATGTGTGAAGTGTAGTCGGTTCGGGTATTTGGAGGCCGTTTGCCACAGGGGAGGGCTGGATGATCACTCTCAAGGGATGGATGGGCAGTGTGGGGATGGTTGTGGGGTTTGGGCTACTTGGAGGTCGACTCAGGTGGCTGTTATGGGTGGCCCTGTGGAAACTGCTATGTATACCAAACTTGGAATTTCATTAGGGCAAGGAGATCAACTGGAACCTATTTGCACTGAAGGTGATCTGGCCAAAATGAAGTCTATTGGACATTCATATAGGGGGATGAGGCAGGCTCACATTGAGGTTGTGCCGGGCCCTGCAAGTGGTTTGATGATGACACAGACGTCTCTGAACCCAACTGTTATGCAGGTGTTTGACAAACTGAAAGGTGATCTTGGCATTGAGTCGAGGTCGTTGGTTGAAGATGCTGGACGAACGATGGAGGGTGCTGTCTTGTAAGATATTGTCATCAGCAGTGAATGTGCTGTGGAGGAGGTGATAGTGATAGAGCCATCTGTTGATAATGGGTCTACGAATCAGGTTGTTGATGGGAGTGGTGTGCAGGTGAAGTATCCAACAGGGTTTCAGTCCCAGTCTTGGAAGCAGGGGACTGTTCTTGAGCTTAGAAACTTTTTTGCTGGCTTGGTGATGGATGACGTGGTGTTAGACTGTGATGGGGTTGTGTCTGTGGGTGAAAAAGGTTCGGAGGGGAAAGGTGATATGGATCCAGGTGGTTATGTTGTTCCTTTGCAAGAGAAGGAGGCTTCTAATGAGGATGTTACTGCTCTTGACTCCAATAAAAATTGTCTACAAGATTTTAGGAATGGGAAGGTCTAAAACATTGAGGGTGATTTTTCGGTCAATGAAGTTGGAAGAATTTCACAGGAGGCTATTGCTGGTGATATCTTTGGGAAGATGGGGACAAATGTTGGTTGCGAGCTTGGAGGTCACTCAAAGTGTCTTGATATGCTGGATTCTAACATTCAATCTCAGCAGGAACAGGGTGTGGAGGAGGGTTACTATGTAGTGCACCTTTTTGGAGAATGGGGGGAGTGTCTCAATAGTGACAAGGTAAATGAAGGTGGAATGGTCTGAACATCCTACAGAGATGTCGTCTAGGGAGGGAAAAACAAGGTTTCTGGAAATGCGGAAGTGATGACTGCCCCACCACAAAGAAGGAAGAGGAGGGATTATTCATATCTGCCAAAGCCAATGACTGCCAAGTCCTCTGTTGGGGGAAAGGCTGGGCTGTACAGTCATCAAAGGAGCTTCTATCTTTGGAGAAGTTAAACCTCAGAATTAAGTACACCAATATCTTGCGACATTACGACAATTCATAATGGGAATCGACTACTGTAGAGGATGAAATTTATCATGGGTATGGTGATGGGTCGGACTAAGATGATATGTACTTTTATTTTCATTTTAGTGTACTTAATTGTTGGAATTTTCTTTTCTTTAATAAATGGTTAGAGGCTTGCCTCTAACTGAATTTCCTGGTATAATCCTTACTGAGAATTTGAGAACTCCCTTGTTTTGTTTCTTTTCTCCAAGATATGTTGAAGAGAAATTAAATGATTTCAAGAATGCATATTATTTTCTTTTTTCATGTTTTATTTTTTATTCCCAATGCAAAGTGGGTTTCATGTATGTATCTATTTAACCAAGGCTCCTAAACTATTTAGTTATTTGGGGCTCAATTTACGACATCTTATGCCAACGTAATAAAGTAAGCCTCTAGATTCAGGCTACTGAGGTTGAAAGAATTACAGTTTATATCATAGAATTCTTAGTATAAATAGTGAAAACTAGATTTAGGAAAATATATGTTATAACACACAAAACTATGATAGAATTTTAGGACAAGTATAGAACAACATCTCAATGAAACCATGGTTACTATTATAAGATTAGATATGCATATTTTTTTTCAATTTAGGATATGTATTTCACTAGTTTTTTGTATTATAAATTATGTTTCATAATGATACAATATAATATAGCGTATGACATATTTTTGAAGTGGTGCCTAGAAAAAGGAATATTGACCCTAATAATGCACATTATTCGAAGAATAGGAATGATAATGTATTTTATGGGATTAATCAAATATTTTTAATAGAAGTAGTCTCCCAATAATTCTCCACATATGAAATCTTTATTAGTGAGAGAAATTAATAAAATTTATATTTTATATATTAATTTAATATATTATAAATTAGTCATTAATGTTTAATAGTCTTAAGATAATAATAAATATAGTTTTAAGCATAAATAGTTATATTTTTTATAAAAGTCAATTTTACCGCCTTTTAATGGAGCTGTTGTTTTAAATATTATTTTTTATTATTTTATATGTTTTATTTGAAAAGATAAATATAATTTTTGAAATATTAATATAAAAATTATATTGGAGTAAAATTTAGTTATTTTTTTGGAGAAGTTTTAGTTTTTGATGAATGGTGAAAAATAATGAATTTTAATTAAAACAGATTTTTCATATAATTTATTTATTTTGTTAAATTATCATTTAATCTAGTTTAAAGAATAAATTGATTGATTATAATTTAGTAAATCCAATTAAGGTCATTATAATCGATTTAATATTGAAATTAGATATAAAAACTTTTAAAACATTTCAGCTTTTCACTTTAAAAAGGAACACATTTTCATTGTATTTATGGGATTAATTTTAAATTTAATTTTAAAAATTTAGTGAATTGAATGTAGAAAAAAAGATTAAATATTTTTAATTTGAGTTTACAAATTAGGTTTTAAGGTCAATTTAATTTTTAGTTTTAAAAACGTTACTGTGGTAAAAAATTATTTACCGTATTATATGGAATATAGTGACAAGGGTTGAAGTTAAATGGTATGTTTTTAACAAACCAAAAAAATTGGAAAATTTAGTGGTTGGTTGTGGTATTAATATAACCAAAACATCCTATAAAAAAATTAGTTAATAATCTAATATATTTAAATTATTTCCACTTAAATGTGGTTGGCATTAATTATAAAATAATCATTAGTTAAATCTTCTAACCCACATCCCCTCAAGTATAAATACAACCCCTCACCACCCAATTTGGATTAAAAAGGCTTTAATATCCAAAAATATTTGACAAAAAATCTTTTAATCACTCTCACCACGTCCTATTTCTTCTTTTCTCACCAAATGACCAAATCCAAAGTCCTCAAGTGTCTCTCAAGGTGGTGATATTCAAGAGGCAATTTTTCCTAGAGCACCTCTCTTATTTTAGTTTCTTCTTCTACTTTACCTTCATATATTTCATCTATAAATGAATAATAATTATATAATCAGATAAATATTGTAATTTTATGTTTATAATGGAATATATTATATCCATCTATTTTATTACCCCCTTTTATTCAAATAAATAATATAATTGTCTAAATTATGCTGGTTAATCACCTCTGTGAATAATGTTTTTGTTATTTTTCTATTAACACCACTATGGAATGTCATAAAACTATTTTTATGTTAAAATATGATTTTAATATGTGTATTATAACGTGGTCAATTCTCTATAACTAATATATACTCATAATTTTATATAAAATGAAACTAGTTCATGGTGTTCAGAAAAGAACCTAAAATAAACTAAACCTTTATCATTAACATTTTAACAATGAATAATACTTTTAAAAGAAGTAAAAAAGATATTTGGGACAATTTATTCTTATATAATTATATTAATACTATTTTAATTTAAATTATCATGTTTTTAATCCTTTTTATAAGAACATATATAATTTTACACAAATGAATCGATCATAAAACCACGAAACGAACACTCCAGAAACCATGAAAATAATGAACTACTATTAATGAAGGGTCATAAGATGTTACTAAATAATAACATAAGGTATTATAAATCTCAATATAGTTTTTAATGAGTTAATAACATCCTCTAAACTATTATAAAATAGGTTAAAGAATGCTACAATAAAGTGAAGTGAGAGTTAAAGAATTTCTCATCTCACATTTTACTTCTTTGAGATATATTCCTTAGTCACCTATTAATCCTTCTCTATGGGGTATTTAATTCCATTTGATATATCATATGATGAATCTAATTATATTCATTTTATTAAATTTTACTTTTGATATTTATTATTGTTATGGGTAAAATGATTCGACAGATTACTAGTGGTAAGGGATTTAGTGAATCAATCTTCATTCATTGGGTTAAAATTTTATTTAATTTATTATGTCATGATAAGGATATGTGTGAAATGAATTTTTATTGTCTCATAATTTATTTTTTACTCTGTTTATGTGGATTTATAGTTAATAAATATAATCAGTCCATTTGATTAACAAAATGATCATTGTGTGGGGCTTCATCTTAATTTCATTTCATTGAGGCATATTTTGTTATTATGAACCCACATTCTACTATAAAGTATATTTTCATCCCCTTTGATAGATAATATCCAAAATTTATTTATTCTCATGTAATTTAATTTTTTTTAATGTTATTCCTTCATGGGTCATATGATTCAAATGAATCAAAGTGGTATGAGGCACGTTGATTTAGCAATATCTTGTAAAATATTTTATTTTATATATGAGGAATGATTTTGATAGATAGAAATTGGTGGGTCCCAATTATAGATAGCCCCTCAATGCATCAGTATTCTCATGGGATGAATCAATCAATTTAGTAGTAAGCATGTTATTAACTGTAGATAAAACATTCTTATAAAAGGTATTTATGGTAGTGATTCATGTCCAGATGCATAATATCCTATAATTAAACATTTCTTACATCCATAATTTAGTCATTTTTATCCAGATGATTTTCACTATGGAAAAATTAATGGATGCATTTAATTTTTAGTTTATTAATTAAATGGAATGTATTTTTAGTTATTTACCTTTCCAAATTGATTATTCTCATTAATTAATTATTTCTTCTACAATATTTAAACCTTATTTAGCATTTGAACTCACCCTTAATTTTTTTTCATTTCCAATAGTTATGAATATTATATCTTGAATGAGTTCAATAATTTTGATTACATTATTTTTTATGTTTTATTTATTATTCTCAATGTAAAATTGGTTTCATTTATATATATAGTCTATCTAGACTACAAAAGTATTCAATCCTTTTGGATGAAATTTATTTTATATTATGAAAATGTAATAATGTAATTCACTGACACAAAGATACTAGTGTCAAGGTCATTACATCATGTGTATTTTCTTACTATTAAATGACAGAGACTAGTGTTGAGGATAAAAAAATTACTTTTCGTTAAAAACACCCTTATATGATTTAATAAATGTAAATTTAAATATAATATATTTAAATAAAACATATAGTAAAGAATAATAATCTAAAAAAATATCCAAACCACTCCCAACAATTCATGTAAATTTAATGATGTCATATAAAACTAGATCTTGAAGATAAAAATGCATATCCAAATATAGTATAGTCAAATTAATTAAATTAAATAAGGGAAAAATCAATCTTTTAACAACAAATAAAACATATAAATCAACATCCAGTACTCTACCATCCATCTTGCATCTCTATATGGCCAATCACATTATCCATATCTAGATGAATGAAAAATACACATATAAAAAATGTATACATATAGGGTATTAGAAGTAAACTGAGTAGGATGACACTAAATAGATTTTGAAATTTCCTATTATTTAACATATTAATTTGTTTATAATGAAATCAAATATAAAGAAAATAACAAACCAGATAGAGAAAAACTAGTATACTATATTGTGCATCCCATTCCGCCATAAATTTTGGATATACTTTTCTAATACATTGTAAAATAATAAAACTCATAGAATAATGACTTATCTCATCATACTATAAAGAAGTCCATATTTTTATCCATATCTCATGACTTCCTATCCAAAAACATCAGTGTTTTCACATATCATCCCACATATACGAACATATGTTTTTTCTCATATCTCATCAAATTATATCCAAAAAATTTGACATACCAACACCATATTACACTATATTTCTTATAGTAGATATGATATATCATTTTAAAAATATATAAATGATAATAAATAAATCATGAAAAAGTTATTATAACTCCACCATGATTTTACCTGGTTGATTAAGAATAGTACTGACCTATGGAAAACCTCCCTATATACTATAGGCTTCCCACTGGTGGTGTGGGTCTATGTTCAAAGCTGTGGAAGCCATACCATTGATATCATAATAGAAAATAATAATAAATAATTAGAAAATCTATAACTGAATATTATAGAACATATATGAAATTTTACAGCAGAAGTATAAAAATAAAAACAGAATACCATAACACTACAAAAACCCCATGTTGAAATAGTGAGTTATATAATATAATGGAGAGTACCAACATGTATTATTATCTATAATTATTACTAAAAAAAATATACAGTGACTCCAATCCACTAACTCGAGTCATGCCTTGGTCCCTTGTCCACAATGTGTTTAGGGAAGTCCAACTCGATGACCATTAAAATTTTGTTAACCTAAAGTATATACATGACATAGGGTTTTCATTTCCATTTATGTAAACATATAAGAAGTTTGAATAATATTTTTAGGAAACGACCAACATATTCCCAAGAATACAAAAAAATATATATAATTTTCATTTTTTTCCAAATAAGTAAACATGAATCAATATAAACTAAGGGCATAAGTTTTCTAAGATATAATTTTATAACTGGAACACCATGATTTTACAACATTAATATTTAAAATAGTGATGGGGAAGCATAAATGTTTTATAAAAAAATACAATGGTGGAAGAAAACTCCAAGATAGTCTAGAAAACATGAAATTGGGACCCATATCTTGGTATGGGCATGAAATAATATATTGCATTGGGAAAATGACTACACCATTGTGTAACATGACTCAAATTCTATCCCCTTACATCCTAAAACCATCAAGGAGTGTATCCAAATCTAATAATGGTATTATACAGATATGAAACCTTATAAATAGAATCCATATTATGAGAAGGTTGAACTACGACCCACCCCATGAGGAAGAGAATATGTATCATGAAAGATATATACAAAGACCCAATTCCTAGGGAAGATACTTGATATTATGGAAATGGAATATCTTGACACACTTCCTAGGGAATAATCCATATGGAATCATAGATCCCACACATATTCCTTTAAGAGTTTCCAATAAATTTTCCTAGATCACAATTAGAGAATAAAAAATTAATTACTTTTGACAAACTAAATGATGCAACTTTGGGATAAATTATCCAAATCACAACCAAACCTAACCACTATCATTATTCAAAAATCAATATGATGGTTTTCTATTCTCAACATGTCACACTCATACTCATAAGTCATATTATTATAAATTGATCAACTATACAATTTTTCTTAATGAAAACATGCCACTAGATATGATATAACAGATCTTAACTGTACTATTTACTATCCAAAACCATCATCATGGATGGTCATTTCCTATCCCAAGACTTTTTCATGTCTTATCCTACTATATGCACATGTTCAAAATCCATCTCCAACATAATCCCATGACCATAACAATTCCAAATATTTATTTTAGATCCTAAACCATAAAAGGAATTCATTTTAAAATCTAAGCATAAATTCCATCATCAATTTCATCCAAGTGAAACCATTCCCCATAGAACTTATTTTCTTAAATACATCAAGAGACCTCGTATAGTGAAACCATTATCAAAATCAGTCCCACTAACCTCCATAAGAATTTTTTTCACAAGTCTACCAATATCCTCATTTTTATTTCTATGATCAAATCAATTCTACAGCTATCAATAATTCTCTATATAAAGATTCCATGATCCATATATCCCATTTAATTCCTAAAATAAATACACAAGGTGAACCATTATTAACCCAATAACTAAATTCCTACGAAACTAATCAGCATGCATTACAAGAAAATTAATAATGATCCTCATGAAGAAATATCCCATTGTGCCATTTCCAAAAAACCCCACTGTCATGGGACCTTGTTAAAACCTCTACCAGTGAATCTAATAAAAGTATAATCAGAAAACATATCCACCACTTGTCATACACACTATATACATCATTAAAAACATCAAGAGAATCCATTCCAATAACCTTGATATTTATCCCATTCATGAAACTCATCTTGAGAAACCTCAAACATAATTAATCTCTAGGACCTATATTGATGAAAAAAAGTTATATATTTAACCAACTAAGTGTGATCAATTAATTCCAACACCCATAAAATTTACATATTTTTTTCAGAATAATTATGTACCCTGTTTTCCTTTGTTCGAGTCTCCCTAACCGTAACACCCATGCAAAAATGAATACATTTCATATAAAATAAGATCATATTGAGTAATATATTTGGGAATACCAACTTTTAAATATTAGAATTTATCCCATTCAATTACAAGGATTGATCAAACCGCAATTTTATGAATTCAAAGAAGTAGAAAAAATAATAATTTGAGGATTTCCTCTTGAATTCCTAGGAAAAACCAATAGAGTGAAAAAAATAACAACGATTACCAAATCAACACATTTTGAATTAATAGTATATAGATAACTCATTGATCAAATGTATAATAAATAAATGAGAGTGAGATGAAGATGGGGGAGTGGTTAGATAAAAATTAATAAGAGGGGTTTGATTCCTAAAGATGATAAAAAATAGAAAGAAAAGGGGCCTTATTTTAATGAAAAATTTTATAACATGTAAAAAAATCTTCACTTTAATTGAGGGCTCATGGATACAACCAAAATAATATTCTCTATATTTAGAAGCTTAGTTGGTTATAAAATTATTAATACATAGAAATTTAGACTTTAGTGTGACATAAGTAGATTCAATTTCACTAATGGATCCAATTTAATTTATGGGAACCCCATTGATAATATAGTGTGGTGATCTACTAACCAACTATATTTTTTAAATTAATTTACACTATAATTCACTTATGGTATTTTTAATATCCCACACATCCTTGAAAATTCCGTATTTGTACATAAAATAATTCATAAATAGTTTACTTCCCAATCCAAAAATTGAGCAAATTCAAAATAATAACAATTCCAAGGTAATTTATACCATTTTAAGATTTTAAAATCCCCTAATCATGATGTTTTTAAAATTTAACCGCTATATGGATTATTATCCTTGAGAAGAATCTATCAGATTTTTATAAATTCTAATCTATCAATTATATCCTATTATTAATTCTTGGTATTGTCAAAAACTACTTATGATCATGAAATTAATGAACATAATCTAGTAAAGAAGTTGATTCTACAAATTCTATTTAACAATACCCTTTACACACACCTCATTTCATAATCTATGCATCCAATGTGTATTCCGCCCAAGTATACCAAATCAGACATGGAATGTATTGGTTGTTACTCTTCGTCTTTTATTTCCTCTAAAATACCTTTATCCAACACACAATAATACTAATTTCTAATCCAATGAATAATGTGATATCCCATTTATCATCCTTGAATCATGTGGGAGTTGAAAATCACCCCTGACATTCAATGATTCTAATCGAGAAAATACCATTATCCAGTATATGTTTGACTTTAGTTTCATATGAAAATCATTTAATAATCCCTATACCTAGCCAAAACCCTCTGATCTAGATAACCTCCCAATTTATAAATCCAACCCCAATTCTATTTTTATGAGTATTAATATTACTCCCATCCCAATTGAAAAATTATCTACTGATTAAATTCTAAACTTCATTTATTGACACACACATTGAGTGCCGAAAAAATTCATAAATAAATATTCAATTAGGAATTTCCTTATGATTCATATAGTCTCTTAATTATAATTATTCATGAAATTTATCCTAGTAATCATAGACACCATCCACCATAATTTCATCTAAGAAATGACTACCCCTGTGCAATCACTTTCAACGTCAATTCTGATGGATGATTCTACAAAAAAATAATTCCGTTTAATATCAAAATGTTTTAGAATCCTTGATATCATATAACTTATTTACATCCGAAAATATGTCCACTAGAACACTTTTCAGATCATTTTACATATTTCTAAATTTTACCATCTCATTATATTACTCAATTTTAACCCGATTCACAAAGACACAACTGATCATAAGGGTTAAATTCAAATACACCGAGAATATTCATATTGAACATAAAATTTTATAACTAGTTTAGTTATAAAACCATTAAAATTACATGAAAATGATATTTCCCATCCATGTTTCCTTACATAATGCATCATGTTAATTTAAGTTATTTGGAAATAATATATAGCTTCACAAGGCATTCTAAAAAATCACTCCACTTCCATAAAATACTTAAATTCAATATATTTTATATCCATTTACATGCCTAAATACCTTTTATACTATACAAAACCTTGCATACCTTTCTGTCATTGAAAGAGATAACCAAACAAACCCATATACCGAACACATATCAAAATATGCAAATTGGTGTACATTTTAATGTACCTTATTATTACCCAAAAACTCACCATCTAGAGTAGCATCTACCCCCATATTTACATTAAATACTGTACCACTAGGATAGGCATCCCGTTGATCCTACATCAATCACAATCACATAAAACACATATGACTTTTATAGAATTTAAACGATAATTATCCTAGTAATATGAACTTATTATCTTACCTTGAAATTATTCACAAGGGTTTCAAAATGTTATAGGTACCTAACACCAATAATAAACTCTATCATACCCATATCAAACTCATATAATTTTAAACCCCTAGAAATTAAATTATTATCCTTTTATAATTTCTCTATTGTAAAAGGTCAAATCTAATCTATACCAAAGGTATCAAATTCCAAAAATTTCCCACTATAATTTCTTCCCCACCATTATGTTATTTATAATGTTATCAACTAAGAAAACTATCTATGAATAAAAACATCAATATTATTTTTGGTTAGTTTAAATTCCCCTATTAGGCAATTAAATAAAACATATAATAACATTTATTTTCATTTAATTAACCATATATAATGTCTCCAAAACATTATTTTGAAAAACATTTTTCGAAAACATTTACCAAATCCATATTTTTATAATTATTTTTAATGAAATTATTTATCCCAAATCACTTATTCCAGTGAAAAGAAAACTTGAACATCTTAGGAAAACCTATATACCATTCATGATACATATATAAATTCCTTTTGAAATCCTTAATAAAGAGTTATAGAATTATTTTTTTTATCTAACATTGTAATTCATAGAAATAAATATACAATAAACTCTAAAAGAATAATAACAATCCCACAACCCCATTAACATGGAATTACATTGTACATGTTTTATCATGGAATAAACACAATTTTTATTCCATGTTTTTTTAGTTCTATATCCATTTAGGAAGTACAAAATAAGTTGGATGAAAAAAACCCTGAAATATCATAATAATATCATATATTAATCTTCCATGTTTTATCTAGAATATAAAAAACAAGAGGTGCTCATATTAAAACTATAGTGGTTTCTAAAAAGTACTTCTTATTTCAAAATTCAAAACGATAATAAATATTAAAGACATATATAACTGAATATGAATGTAAAAATATGTTATTTTCTTGTGGAACACAAATTATACCAATAAAACACCATCATATTGTAGAAAAATAAAACTAATTCTGTAACTATAGTGACCTATATTTTTGTAACAATGCATTTTATTATTTTTAATTAAATTTATAATGGCAAAAATTATGTTGATTTGTTTATTTTTTGAAACAAAACCTTGATAAAATATATAATATATATGATATTTAATTACTATATGTGGGTGTGTTAATCATTAATAACAATTAAACATAGTAGAGTAGAAATGGAGATCTGAAGATTGTATTTAGAAGAAGAATTTATATTTAAGAGAGTTGAAACCTTTATTTTTTTTTGTCTTCAGGACTCAGACGAATTATTTTCAATATTTAAAATTAAATTCCTTGTTTTCATATCTATAAACTTGTTTTACACTACAAATATCACTTTATAACTTTTTCAAATGGACTTTCCATCAATGGTGACTACCCTTGAGAGAATAATATTTATCTTCACATTCTTAAAATTCATTCTTTTATTCACAGGGACATAAAAAAAATTAACTAAAGCATGACTATAAAAGGGTAAAAGATTCACCAATTTTGTAGGAATTGTTATTGATATATTTAACTTGATAAATGATATTTAAATTTTCTCCATCTAAAAATATATATTTCTTTGATTATCCTAGAAAATGTTTAATTCGTGGATATAATTTCCATATCCAAGAGGAGTGTGTTTAGAAATATATTATTATTCATTAAAATATATTTTGACTCATGTTGGGAGAATAATTTAATTTTATAATTAAATAATTATATTTCTCTTTACAAATTAATTGACAAATAGTTTTATCACCAATATAAAAAGGGACCGGATGATGTTAAATTGAATAATTAAAAAGAATTTTTTAATTATTGTTTTGTGAAGAAGGAAGTTACTAATTGTTCCCCACTTGTTTAAAATATTTACATTTTACTAATGACTTTCATTTTGGTTTGAGATTAACATGGGTTGAAATCATCAATGTTAATTTAAAATTTCTATTACTAATACTTCATTTTTGTTATTTTATTAGTGTATTTTTTTGTTGGAAAATGGTTAATTTTAACCTAATAAAAGAATTATTGATAATGTTTTGGATTAAAATATTTAGAATGAAATTCCATTTTAATTTCGATGAGAAAAAAACCATTATTCACATGATTATTTTTACTCCTGTCACATTCATCTTGCTGCACTATAATTATTAGGACCAATTTTCTATGATAATAGATAGCTTGGGATGTTTTGATATTGTATTAAAATGTCTCTAAGGGCATCTAGTTTGGCCATTTCTAGTGGTATGGTATTTTTCTGTTGAGGTGGTGGTGTACGTGGTCTGGAATTGAGTTTCTAGAAAGAGATGTTTTTAACTACACTAGATTTTATCCATGGTCACATGTTATATATGTCTCTAGTTTTGGTTTCAGTTTCATAATTAAAACCACACCACATGTATACCATTTAATCCATGAGTTTTAATACTACTATTATTTATCATTATAAATATCACTCCCTATGTGACTGTGGGTCATATTCCGTGTTTCTTGGGATCACGTGTGTCACCATATATCTATATAAATTATTTTGTCAATGATCCAATGTGACACATCATTACTTCCAACACATATAAGGTGTATTATGGTAGGAATAAATAATCATGTACATTCTCTATATACCATATTTTTATGGAGTCCCAGGTTCCATTTATTCTAAAAATACAATGAGTACTACTTATATGGAGAATCAATGAGTATCATAAATAAATTCTATTCTACTAATGTAACCATACCTAACATGTACCTGATTGGATAATTTGTGTATAAAAAACATATTGAATGATTGTAATAGGTACATTACCAACCTTATGGAGTGTCCATAAAGTTCGTGTACCATATAGGAAAATTCTATATACTTGTATGATTTTACAATTATTTATATCATTCTTTATGGGTGTTAGTTTTTGAAATATTAGTAGTATATTATGAGTTTTTTTCTATATAAAATACCATTGTATGTATTCCTTCCACATATGGGGGTTATTTATGTTACATGCATGAGTTTTGGTTTTAGTGGATTCATAGAGATGATGTCACATGTGGGAATATGATTGTTAATACCTTGGTTGGGGGATCCTCATGGTATCATACTGTCTCCATCGGATGGGTCCTTGAATTATTTAATGGATTTATTAATTCTCCTATTGTGACATGGAATGGTTCCCCTATGGTAGGAATAAGTGACCCTTTTATTTGATACACATTAGATACACTCGAGTGTAGGTCCTTGATAGGGATTGATAAACTTATTATAAGATATAATTTCTTCAGTAAGGTGTAGGACCCATATTACTTCTTTTAGTAAGGTATTAAGTGAAGGTAATTGATGAGAGAGAGTTTCAGTGCTTTGGGTTCTATGGTTTTTTGGGTGATATAACTTATTTTCAATACGTGCCTTTAGTAGAACCAAGACTTATTGAATTATGATGTAATTAACATTGTATACATATTTTCATAATGAATTTATTAGATTATTATATTTAGATGGCTTCTTATTCTTTTGTCATATTGTATTTTTGTGCTGTCTTACTAGGAATATTTATACTTACAACCACACGTTCTTCTTCCCTATATGTGATGTGTCTATGAAAATGACACAAAGATTGGTGGTTTTTTCTGGGATCATGGTGATGGTGTAGCTAGTTTATAGATGAGATTATATGTTGTGTTTTTTAGTGGTGATTCTATAATCATTGGATTGATATGGATATAACCTAAAAATTAGTTCTATTTTTTTTCTTCACCATGTGGTTTTTGTCTCAGTATTTTCTTTGGAACTGGATTTTGTTTTTATTTCATTATTTGGAAATTTATTATTATCATATATATGTTTCACTATAGTTGTTTTTTTATATTTATGTGGGTTATCAATGATTTATATCTTTTCATATTTTTTATGAATGTTTAGTGATTTATATTATATGAATACCATATGTGTGATATGCCTTCTTGGTGCTTGTTCGGGCCCCTAGATATTTAGAGTATGGTTTGGGGTGAAACGCTAAAATTACTCTTTATGTAGGTGGGGTCTTAGTGGGTTATCATGTATCAAAATGTTATCATACTAGTTCAATTATTAAGGATATATATTGGATTTAGTGATCACATTAGGATTGGTTTGTTATACATAAGGAAAATATGTCATGGGGACTTGACTTAGGCTAACCGACCAAGGAGCCCAGTGATTGGAGTAGGTAGAAAATGTGACCGTTCACCTAAAATAAATAAACATATTAGTCAAATTTATACATTAAGGAATCATTTTTAGGGTTTAAATGGATAATAAAATAATCACGTATTATATAAATTTTATTATCATTCATAATCTCCATGAGTAATCTATTTTATATTTTCTGAAATAACCATGATTTGGTCTTCTAAAATATTGGATACTACCCTTTGGATATTTAGACTCGCTTCAGAATAAGGGAAATGTTGAACCCATGCCAATGTTTTAGTTTCCAATCATTAATTTATCAAGTGATTACACATCATTAAAGGGATCTAATAATGATGTGTTTTACCCCATTAGTGGTGTTATGGGTTCATCCCCTAAAAATGTGGTCAATGTAAGACCCACCTGAATCATTAATTTTATCCCAAAGAGTTGGATGAGGATACTATTCAGTTGAGTGCACTTAAAAAGTTTAAGAGACATAAAACATATAGGTTTTTGGGAGAGATGTATCCCTAGGTAATAAGGGGATCTCTAGAGAACATTTCATTAATTTTTCATCTATTTGTAACTCTTGGTGACTTGATAGTGGTTTTTTTATGATCTATCTCAATGGAACAATAGGAAATTTATGGTTATTGATTTTGAAGACTCAAAACAAAAATAAACTGCCCCATTTGGAGTTAGAGGGCTTATTCTAAGAGGTATAATATCCAATAAATCTAAAGATGGTTTTATTCTAGGAAATGGTTGACATACAGAATGTTAGTAATAATGTCTCATAGTTTTCTATGAATATAACACTCCTCATGAGGTATTCCCAAGATATGTGTTTCTGAAGGAAATGAGTACAATAATTCAAGGAAATAGAATGGTCCGACGAAGACTGTTCAATATATCCTTTCAATATTTTCAATATGATGCCATTGTTTAAGTCCTTCATATCAAGTTTAGCTGCATAATGATTTTCTATTTCTGAGAGGTTTCTAATTGGTTAGTTTTTGGAACCAGAAACTTGAAATGGTTCTATATACATGGGGACCTGCTTTCCAAAGGAAGGTGCTCATTAGGTGTTTTCACCTATGATGTTTAATAAATTGCATTGTTTGAGAGGATAGAAGGTCGGGCTCATCACACCCTCTTGGGGGGAATTATTTTCTACTCCGATACTCCCATATAGGTTTAAGATATGTTCATTAATCCTTCATTAAATCCCAAGTATGATTTGAGTCAACCCAAATTAGAAATCAATTATTAGCATGTGTGGAATTTAGAATCACCTATATGTATCCAGGTTTCTTCATTAATGAAGATATAAGAATGAATACGAGGTTATCTATTGATGGTATACTTTTATATACTGACTTGATATTCTTTGGTCTTTATTACGACAATGCTGGTTTTCTAGCCACACAGTGAGGAACTTTTAAGTTTATTGTTATCCAGTTAGACGAAGACCACTCTGGAGTTTATCATCATCCAGGGAGACATGAATTGTTTGATGTTGGGATCAGACCCATAAATTGGTTTCCTATTTATCCTTGTCAAATGAATCAGAACCCATGTAGTTCAGTGTTGCTTAATGAGGCATAATATTCCTTTTATGGAAGTGTGAGGAGGACCCAACCTTACATTTTAATTCCATATGCGAATGATGTGTAGGAAGAAGGTTCTTAGTCAATGTTTAATTTAGGAGTTATACTGAAATTTCCTAAGTAACATGGAAGGGATTTGTGTTTCCAAGTTGAATTAGAATATACCAGGGATATGTAAAAGAAGAAAATGGTTGGTTTAGAAATTGGGTTTGAACCTCATGGAGTCTTCCTACATATCCCATTTGGATGGGAATGAAAGTCCACAAAGTTCAGTAAGTCTCGCAGGGGGTATAACCCTTTTAGATGATTAATTCAGGGTTATTCCTAAAGATGTTTCCAGTATAAGTGGGGGGATTTTATTGGGACTGACTTCTGAGTAGGATGTCCCATGAGCTCAGGACATTGGTATGTGTTCTATGTATCCTGATTAAGAGAGGAATTAGAGTTCTTGTAGTTCAGTGATTCAAGAGAATTTTTTGTATTCCATGATCACCAATTACCTCTAACCCACATGAGTCATTCTCAGTGTGGGAAACCAGAGGAAGCAGAATATTTGAAAAACCACAAACTTTTTCTCCATCGATGGTGGAAGTGGTTGGAGATACGACAGAAGAGGCCAGGGATATGACACATCCCTCTCTTGACTTTACATTGGACATGAGTCCAAGGTAAGAAAAGAATGAATGTGAAGGACACATAGGTGGAGAGGAGTAAGACTACAGCCTCCCATAGGAAATGATAGGGGCTCAAACTAAGATTTCTACCCTGAAATTGGTTCTGCAGGTGGAGGAGGATATCATCCCATGTTGAATAGAAAAGAAAGTTCGATCCTCACCCACCCTTATGGGAAACGAAGTCTCCACATATAAGATAAGATAACGGTCAAACATGGTCCAAACACTAATAACCCAGAATGAGAAATCCCCAACATTGTCCCTGGGGTAATGGTCCTCTTGACCATATGGATACATACCAACATTCACTATGAGAAAACTGACTAACCAACCGAACAAGTGAAAGTAACCCCTAACCATAGGAATACCTACCCAAATGGAGTATTAGCTAGTGTGCCACTCACCAAGGTTGTGTAAATCTAGGGGTCTTGGTGTAGGTTTAAAATTGGTCCCTATTAAAAAGCGATCTTAGGATGGAGAGTCCCATCCCTGAGTGGATTTGAAGAGGTATTAAAGGGTGGCTCACATAAGTCTTGTGCATAGGTGCTCGGTGTAAGTGTGTTGCTGATGTCCTAGGAGGAACTGAAAGTGCTTCATGTATGTTGAATTGGCCTGCGCTAGCTAGATAATCCTTAGGAAATGTACTACCAGGGAAACCAAATCTGGGATAGTCCTTAACCTAAGCACTCAAGGTATCCTCTTATGTCCTTGGAAGAGTCTCTTATATGTCCTTTTTTAAGATATGGGCCTCACACATGTGAATTACTCTTATGAATGATGGATCTTCAAACATTTATCCAATATTTTAGACCATGAAGGGACTTAGATATTACATATTCCATTAATTATCTCTTCTCTCCTATTTTTGATATCTACCAGAGAAATTTTGGGGGACCTAAGTGAAGATTCTATGCAATGAGAGCTCCATGGGTTCTTGTAATTTTTTAGTTATTGTAATGAGGTACCCAATGGTTTTAATTATATACAATAAGGGGACATAGTTGAAGGATGTTGTCGTCATAAGTATATGATATAGGAACTCAGTGTTTCTATCCCAAATAGGGTTAGAAATATTACTTGGCTATATCAATCCTCAGTGTAGTAGTCTCACGTATTTTTTTAGTGTAGGGGGGTTGCGCCTTTTGGGTTGCACAGGCAGGAGCTACGATGACATTTTGAAACATAGGTGGTATGCATGTACTGCCATTGGTAGAGGTCTCTTAGCTTCTCTTAGGAATCCTTGATAATTCACTATAAGAAATAGGGACATTTTTAATTGGTGATTTGCAACGAGGTCCTTTTGAAAATACCCTTTTACAATGGGGACCTATCGTAAATAAACCATTGTAGAAAACAATGTCGCAAATAGGGGTTTTTGTGATGTAGCGTCACAAAAAATTAAATATTTGCGATGGGATGTAGCTCTATTGCAAATAGGTTCATCATGGTTTTAAAATACCTTATTAAGACGCCCCGTCACAAATAGTTGTAAAAAATATAATAATAATAACAATAAAATAATATCAAAATTAATGAAATAAAAATATTAATTTTAGTAAAATAAATAAAATAATAAAATAATAAAATCATATTCACATAATAATAATAATATTGATAATATTATAATAAAATTATTATTAATATTAATGAAATAATAATAATAATATTACTAATATAATAAAAAATATAAAATAATGAAAATCTGAATATTCGTGAAAAATGTAACAAAATAATAAAAAATAAAATAATCAAAAAATAATAATTAATAAAATAATAAAAATAATAAAAATAAAATAATAAAAAATACTAATTAATAAAAGAATAAAAATGATAATTAATTATACAAAGTAATAAAGTAATAATAAATTAAATAAATAATAAAAAATGTCATATTCACTGGAATATAAAAAATGATCTATATAAAAATTTAGAAAGTTAATATTAAAAACATAATTTACATTCAAAGGTTTGATCATACAAAATTAATAGATCACTGAGAGGGAGGGGCATCTGGAGGATAGGGTGGAGGGAACACAATCACTAAAGCATGATTCAGATGTCACATGTACTCCAACTTCTACTCCTCTTGCTTTTACTGCTCCCGCCATCGACCCATCTCCACCTACATCTCTTGCTGCAGCTACTGCTGCTTCATTTGACACATCTTCCCCTAATCCACATGCATACACTCTATAAGCTCACTCTGAGCTCGTAGCTGCTCCAGATATTGTACAGAAGATGATGATGACTCTGCACGAGATCCTCTTGGGCTGGATGCCGATAGCACAACAGTTCCATAATAATCCACATGTGTTAATCCAAAGACGATACCAAAAACATGACCTTTCTTGAAGGAATATTGGGATGCCTGCATCCGTACTGCCTCATCAAATCGGTGGCCACTAGTCTGGGGATCGGACTCCACCTGACTCTAAGTCTTGTTCTGAGACGTCACAACCTCATACGAATCCTTCAATTGAAATTTAA
The DNA here is from genome assembly GCA_963277665.1 of Viscum album. NCBI lineage: Eukaryota > Viridiplantae > Streptophyta > Magnoliopsida > Santalales > Viscaceae > Viscum > Viscum album. Next base: position 1,778,516,442 of record OY728151.1, on the reverse strand, counting down.
AAGTAAAATAGTTAAAATATTATTTGTAGATAAATTTTTAACTCAAAAAGAAAATATACTAACCACAATATGATGATGGAGATCACCTCTAATCTCTCCAGTGGCCAGATAACTACACATCCTCCGATAAATGTCAAACTCAAAAATATTAATCTGTTCAAATTCCTATATTAATATAAAATAAACTGCTTACATTTAATATTATATAAAATATTTAAAAATAAATACTTAACATATGCTCCCAATGCCTACTAAATGTACAACTACCAGCTGGATTTGTCACCACCTGTCTCCCTCAATTTTTTCGGTCTACTGATGATCTCCTCTGAAAACAACCACCCAAGAAGTGTGAACATAATCCATACCAAACTTGAGATGATATGTAATCAGGTCAGTGGGCACAACAAGAATCATCAAACTCTATCACTGCTACTTTCTCCACTAATTTCCTTCTCAAATTGTGAAAAAACTGGCTGCAACGCTGATGCATAGTCACATGACGGGCATTCCAGATATCCCCACACATGATCTCATCAACGAGATACCATAAAACCTAGAAATAATTTATAATATCAAGTTATTGATTAAATTAATTTCAAAATAAATATTATTTATTTACGTACCATCCAATGATTGAACATGCGTTGTTGCAAATCAATAGAAATAATATCCCATAAGACCCATGCTTCAGAAAAATAATTGAAAAATATAGAACTCCCCTATCCCACAACTATATGTGTAAAGATGTGAAAAATAAGAAAAAATAACACAAAAAATAGTATATAAATAAATTATTGAAGACTAATTAAAATATACAGGTAAACATATGTCTGCGTGCATTGATCAAAGCCCAGATGTGGACATCACTTGGGGATCAAGTCAGGATTAATGAAATGTGCAAGACCATGTCCCCTCTGAGTCCCCCCTAAACTTCCAGTAGTCTAAGGGTTATATGACCCAACATCCTGCTTCTCTAAAGGTAAATCAGCTTCCTATATAAGACGATACAAATCCTCATCCATCTGAAACATGAAATGACTTTTGTAAAAAAAATACTGAAACCAACTATAATATATAGATATATATTCTATATGATTATAACCATCATTTTACTATGTCAACGTTCATGTTCATACTCATATTCATATCTAACAATGTCGATGTGTCCATATTCCTTCTCTACATCATCAATTTCCATATGACTTTTAGTTTCATCATCTCTTATCATTTCAAATTAATTTGTAACATCATTAACATCATAGTCACCATCGAGAATTAACTGTGGGGTGTTATCATTGATATTTTTGTGTCTTCATGAAAAAATATGGATTTGGAGTAGTCTGTTCAAAAATTTCAATTCCATTCACTTTAGGGGAACCACATTCACTTTGAGTAAACTGATTTTCCAGAGAATTAATTTTTATTATTCTCCAACAATCACTCAACTCTCTTAAAGTAACATAAAAATTTGAATAATAATTTTTTTGTGCCTGATGAGCCAATAAAAATGGTTCATTTACTACCATAAGACTTTTATATTTGATATCAATGATTCCATGGGTCAGATAAATATGTAATCCTCTCTCCATATCGGACCATTGACATTTAAACATTGTTATGTAATGTTTTCCCAGATAATACGTTTCAATAATTTCTTCCAGCATGTCGTAAAAGTCAACTTCGGTTTATCAATACTGAGATCCTTTCACGAAAATACCACTATTCCTTTTTTTGATTCCTCATATGCACATGTATGAAATCAAAAACCATTCACCACATATGCATTATAAGATTTAACCATTTTTAACTGTGGGTTACTCAATACATGCAATAGATTATCAATTTTATCAGCATGCTGAGATACCTGAAAATTTGTAAAAAAATTATTAAAAAAATAAATAATAAAAATATTTTATATGTTAAACCAAAAATATTTTACGTTACCAGTTTTTGAAACCAATAAGAATGGTTTTTTTATCGATGTTATTCAAGATAAGCTGTTGTAATTTTTGGAAGGTTTTTCTTGGTATGATTATTATATAACCTACAAATAAAATAAGAATAATTTACTATAATAAAAATTATAGAATAAGTGGTAGGAGAAGTCAATGTAAAAATGGTTTCATTTTTTCATAGTTGAGCAGAACATATGTATGAGCTCTATGATGTTTATCATCAGAAAACCATCATTCATGAACTCCACTAAATCCATGTCTGGGATAATTGAAGATTGATAATTGATTGCCCATTTTATCATCAAAATTTCCTTCTTTATGGCCCATATGGTTATATTTTGATGAATATTCATATTGAAAGTAACGAGAGAAGAAAAAAAAAATTCTTATTGAAATCAATATTATGAAATTGAACCTTTAACTGATTCATTATTACGTAGTTTTTTATTCAATTTCTAAATGCACCTCTCTAATAGTTACATCCATCAGAACTATATCGGACCTCGACATTTTGATTCATGTGTAAAATATAATATCAAATATTACATTGAGTCAAATAAATAGAGCGGGAAGATTTTTTCCAGTTTATATAAAATTAAAACAATAGTTTCTTGCAGTCTGCTGAATGCAGCTAAATCATAGAATTCCACATACCTCTTAATCCAATTGGTATAAGTCTTTCCATTATAACATGATAATAATGACTTTTTAATCCAGTAATATTACCATTTTTGACACATCTGTCCAAATGGGAAGCATTTCCATATGAAAGTCTTAAACATGAAATCCATTGATAAAATAATAATCGATTCTCTTTGGAGTGTCTATAATCTCCTTTTGGCTTCATTAAATTCATTGATCAGACATTTTTAAACAGTTCAAGTTTTGGTCGCCTATAAATTTGGGCAAGATCTAATCATGCATTTACATTATCTTGGGTCTTAAATGGAGTATCAAAAACTGTATGAAATAATTTATCAAAACTTGTATTCTCAATATGCATGACATTCAAAATGTGACGGACCAAAAAATCAGACCTATATAGTAAATCCCAATAAATGCTTTATTTTATTCAATTGTGTTCTTTCCTAAAGCCATCAATTTTTTTTGGTTTATTTTTGGTCCAAATGTGATGGGAGGTAATGAAGAGACAATTGATTTTAAATCTGTACCTAAGATAATTGTTGGAGGTCCATCTATTTTAATTATTCCTTTTCTGAAATGATATTTGTTCCTCCAAAAAGGATGTTCAGTTGGAAGGAATCTGCAATGACAGTCAAGAAAACAAGGATTTTTTATATCCTTGATGATAATAAACACATTGATGTCTCTCATAGAGTATGAAAATGATTTTGGACCATGTGTACTCTAGCTAGATAACATACATATGCTGGGAAGTCACTTATCATCCATATCAATGCAGCTTTCAACAGGAAATTTTGTTTCATAGAAACATCAAATGTACTGACACTAGTACTCCAAAATGAATTTAATTCATCAATCAATGGTTTCAAATAAATATCAATATTATTTTTTGGGTGTCCATGAATTAATAAGGTCAAAAATATTTATGGTACCTTCCTCAACATCCAAGGAGGTAAACTGTATAGAGTTATAAATACAAGCCATAATGAATACTGACTACTGTAAGAACCAAATCGATAGAAACTATTAGTAGAAATACCCAATCGCATGTTTCGGGCTTCTAATGTAAAATACGAATTAATTTGGTCAAAATGTTTCAATGAAACACCATCAGAGGGATGACTTAATGTTTTTCTGGTTGGAATACTAGTTTTGTGCCGTGACATCAATACCATTGTGTAATGAGACAAAAATAAACGCTATAATCTTGGTGTAAGAGAGAAATATATAAATTATTTTATAGGAAAAATCTATAATTTCCTTGTTGAGCCTCTTTATACCTCGATTTTCCATATATGGGACAACTATGTTATGAATCATTTTCACATTAAAATAAGATTCAATCATTTGAACATTCTTGAATCTTTTGATAATAAAGACCAAGATTATGAACCATTATCTATCTCTCATATAAATTTGTAGGAAACACATTTCCTTCAGGTATTAGTGTTTTTAACAAATATAATATGTGATCAAAACAACTGTTTAAAATTCAATCAATCCAATTTTAACAGATTTTATTGAAAAAAGTGGTGGGGGGGGATCTTGAATAAAATTACAGGGGAAAAAAAATAATGAAGTGCAAGAGCATCAGCTCTCACAAGATTAGAACACTCCGGTGGGAGGGACACTGTAATATTAAAGATGGCAATAGAGTTATCAGGGGAGTCCCATGAGGTTAGGATTTTTGCAACCATATTCCCTTCCGACCTCATGTGAGTAATAACAATGTGACGAGAGATAAGAAATTGAATCTTTGAATTAGATAAATGAGACCCCAATGAATTGAGATAGACTCCGTAATGGCTCTATGTAGAAGAGAGTAATCAATTTCCATCCCCTCCAGTGAGATTCCGTGGGAGATGCATAATTACAGCCCCCTTTTTGTGGCTGAATCTTGGGCCAAGAGAGATTCCCCATGACCAAAAGTAGAATTGAAGGCAAAAAGGACAGAGCTATTGTAGAGACCCGAATCTTGACATACATGAACATTACATTACTTTTGCGGAATACTTAGAACATAACAAACACACACACACACAAGGACCGTAAAAGTTTAGTGTCTTTGGAAACTCGGAATAAAATCTTATAATCGTGGTGAAATATCTTCAACATCTTCCATAAAGATCTTCCCCCTTTTTTTTCTTACCTAAAACCTTTATTTATATCTTGGGGAAAAGAAAACATAAAAAGGGTGAGCTCAAATGCTCAGTAAGTGTAAACAAAAGAAATATCAATCACATCATATTCATAAGAACATAACATTTTGGAAATCTCAACCTGCAAAAGAGAGCATAATTTCAAAACATGGGATAAATCATAGTAGTGAAATGAAATCACAATAATCATAACTTAAAACATGAAACTTTGTGACATACACACATAATCATAGAGAATAATTTCTTGTTATTCAAGACTCATTTCCAAGACTATCTTAGTGGACAAAGTCCATTTCTGAACCGAGTTTACTCCTCATTTCAGTCCTATTTCACTGAACCGGTTTAACCTGCCGTTCCAGCCATGTCTATCTCATGAGATATAAAATCTTTACCCAATGCATTGGAGGGATATATAGGTCCCACCAATCTCATAATGATACCATTATTATGTGTGCCACAAAATCAGAAACCATACATCATAGCATAACCCATGTAATAAAAATGGGAATCTTAAACATCATGACATCATAAAATAATTCATATAAGATAAAGGAATTCATAAAAATATAATTCCATAAGAACATAATAAAATCAATGTAATAATAGGGATAGAAATAGAACCCTTTATTATCTTATATGGAAAATAATTTTGATAAAACACTTGAACTCCATTCTTGAGGAAAAGATCCTTTCTGCTTTAAAAACACTTTTCCTTTCTTAAAATGTTGTACAATTCTAAACTAAAAGAAGTTGATTAAAAATAAACTTGAAAACTTGTAAAGGAATATTCTTGGAAATAATGTTTTAAAAATCCATTCATGCCGTATAATTTAAAAAAAAAATTCTTCCCGTACTTTTTTTTGGAAAAGTCAAAAAGTACCTCGTACGAAAAACGACAAAAGATTCTTTTTATATCTTTTACTAAAAACTCACCGAAGGGTAAAATTGGATTTAAAAAATTGTAGGTGGATGAAAACAATATTACATATTGAGAAAACATGGATTTGGATGATAAAATATACCCCAGTAAATACCAAAGTATAAACAATCTCGGATAAAATGAGATTGTGATATTTTCCCTTACCTTAGGTCCAATTTGCTTCGTAAGTGTCCGAACCTCCTCTTCTTTGAAGTGCTTCTTTGAGAATTCCTTTTAGGGCACTAAAATTGGTCTTTTAAGAAGACCAGGACCACTAGGATGTCTCTAGGGAAGTGGAGATGAGAAATTGGCAGGGGTTGGCCGATCTTGACGGCTCAAATTGGTGTGAGGAGGAGAGGGAGGAGGTGCCCTTTTATATGGGAGGAGAGGGGCTCCTTTGGAAAAACTAAAAATATTATTTTATTATAAATTCAAGTTCGGTTATAAATAGATCCAAATTGATTTATTTATAAGCTAAGGTGGGGATGGGTCAAAATCCTCTCATCCAATAGAATTTAGACAAGTTTAGGTTCCTATTTTAACCTTATCATTTAGATTTAACATTAAGTTAAATAATTTTACTTTTACCGTGTCTTCTTGTGTTCTTAAAATATAAGGATAATAAACTTACTATAAGAAGCCAAACGAACCCCAAGTTGTTTATTATTAATATATATAACCTTATATTAGTCATTTGGCCGAACCTTATATTTTTAGGAATAAAATAACAATTAATAATATAATATTTGTTTTAAAAACTATTTTATGTCAATTTTGACAGTATTTAGTAATTGATTTTTGTAAAAATCATAACAGAATGATTAGTTCTGAAAAAGTTAATTAAATCAATACTAACATGTCATATTAACCTATAAAATTAGTTTAATTCATAAAAAGTCTCAAATTACATTTATTTTGGTATTTATAACATCAATTATGTCAATATTTCATTAACAAGATAATTACTGCATAATATTTGTGTCATAAATAAATTAAATTATTTAATGTCTAAAAATTAAAAATAAAATACCATTATGTAGGAAATATTTTTAGATTTCTAATCAATATTTATAGTCGAATTTATATTATGTATAACCCTGTATTAAAAATGATTTAGTTATTAAACTTCGATTTTAACTATTTTAACCCTTCTTTAAATAAATTAATAATAAATGTCCTAATCTAATCCAAGTAGGCCTAAATGGTCATATTTTATTCCTAAGGTTGTTTTTGGTCGAATTACACTTATCCAATAGAATTAGGACATGTGTTAGGGTAATAATAATATCATTTTTACCCTTAATTACCCAATTTACTTTTAACCGTGGTAAAAAAAAGAAAAAAGCTACTATTCACCAAAAATTATTTTCATCTCATTGAACCACATTTTACTTACTGACATCAACCGTGTCTCTCAGATTTTTGAAATTCCACTCACAGAAGCGGTAAAATTATGTTTTATGAAAAAATTCAGTTTTTTAACTACGACTCAGTGGTTTCACTATTCATCAAAAAAATGAAAGTTTCCAGAAAAATACCAAAAATTAGGCCTAAGCTATATTTGATATTATGAACTCACAAATGATGTCTATTTTACCAAATTAAAAACATATCAGTTACATTAATTAATTTAAAAATTAATTCCCATCGTCAACACAAATAGCGTGTTCTTAAGAGATAATAACTATCAAAAGATTGACATTTGTTTATGTCTGGTTTAAATGTCAAATTACATCCAATGAACAACATTGTATTAAATTGTAAAAATATATTCTAAATATACTTTAAAAACACTCAAATTAATAATTTATCACTATTAATTATTTTGATTAAAAAGGTTGTTTTTAATTAAAATTTAGTAATTTTCACTATTCATCAGAAAATGAAAGTTATCTGAAAAGTACCAAAATTTCACCCTAAGCTAATTTTGATATTCCGAATCCAAAAATGAAGTCAATTTTGAAAAATAAAATTTACAAAATTTCAAAAAGTGGTTATTACTATTCATAACAGCTAGTTTTAATAATATTTTAATAGAATATCGTTGTTTAGTGAAACTCGGTATTGCGTACTACACACGCTATCGAGGAAGGTAGAGATTGCGTGTAATGCAAGGAAATTCAAGGATGCGTGTTGTGAAAGATCCTTTTGGTGTAGCATACAACACAAGACATTAATGAAATTAAAAAGAATATGTTTCATAAAAATCTCGCGGTGTTACATTCTACCCCCCTTAAAATTAATTTCGCCCTCAAAATTCGTCGGGGTTATAAATGGTTTACTCCTCGAAATTTTCTTTAATAGAAACCCACATTGTAAAAAGGAATACCAAAACCAATCTTTAAAAACAAAAGTATGAAACGTAACGGTTACACAAATAAACTAATCACTGGGTTTCCACATAGATGAAAATATAGATATGGAAGAGAAATCTAACCATCATGTTCTGATGGAGTGTGGTAGAGAACATGACTATGGAAAATCCAGCAATCACAAATCCATATATTTGTGATGATCTAAGGTACCATCTGATTCATCAGATATAAGGGCACTAGGAAAACATTTTTGGTTTTTAAGATCATTTCCCTAAAGTTGATGAATTAAAATAAATACTTACATGATTTTGGTATAATCTCACTGTTGTTTGTACTTTTAACAATTTCCACTTCATCTCTTAAGAAATGAAGTTGAATTTGTTATTCATTAAGTGTTAATAGATCATGTGATAGAATGATGGGTCATTCCATCTCTTTCAAACAAAAGGTTAGCAAAATTTATAAGTCCATCTTATGGTTAGATTAATCGTATATGGTTCCAAAAATGAACTTATACTTCATATATCATACCGAATAATAAAATAAAACTAGTTTATACTAACCAGAGACTTCCTGTAGGCCAGTGGTAGGCGATAAAGGCCAGTCGCACTTCAGTTGTGGGTTTGATTCCCACAGCCTTTTCCGACGCGATGGGCAGTCGCCCGTCCTGGAGGTTGTCCTTTTTTCTAAAACTACATTACTATAACATCCCATCAGAAATATCGAAAAAACTTCTATCCTTAAAAAATACTAACTTATGTCCAACATAATCCATTCCAATCTTTAGGCTTATCCATAATACTGCAGTCCACTCTCATAATATAGTGAAAACGATTACCAGATATTTAATACCAGCGTTGATCCCCATATATCATAAGATATGTCTTGTTGGTCACATTCCAAACATTCTAAGGCCTTAATCATGTATTCTCTTGAAAAAAGAATACCCATTGAACCTTAGTGAAAACATGAATGTATTTAAAAGTTAACAGTTTCCACATACCAAAATCCTCAAAATTCTATATACTCAAACCATGATATCACTTAGTCCTTATATCAATCATGAGCTCATGAATACAATCAAACATCTCATTATCTTCTTATTCCTTCATTATGCGCATATCATCTACTTTCCAAAAATATCTGAATAACCTTTCATGGTTACTGGTACCATTAATCATACACTTTCAAGAATTAAGGAAAGGCAGAAGTGTAACAATCCTGAGATGTCTCTTTATTCCATAGTACCATGAGATTACTTATACAAAATTACACATGATAACATGTAATCATTCCACTACATTCTTAAACCATTGACCGAGCTTCAACAATTCTTTCATCTCACATATCATTTGTAGTATCTTCATCATCATCAACATAAATACTACCCATATGACGATACTGATTCTCTTCATGAGACTTTCCCTTAAGGAATTGGTTTGCATAATTCCCGTACATTCCACATTTAAAACATTTAACCATTGTTGATGTCGTAGAAATACCGGTATCCTCATCCCTGGTGTTAACTGAACCTTTTCCTTTGCACTTACTGGCTTTATGTCCTTCTTTTCCACACCCAAAGCATCTTCCAGTTTCTTTGAAACATTCTCCTTGGTGCCTCTTCCCACATGATTTACAAAGGGGAAATTGAACTTTCTTTCCTCTAGGATCATCATGAAACTCCATCTTTCTCTTATTAGATGAGTCATGAAACTTACCAAATTTGAGTTTATTGATCATATTATGAGATTACTAATTCGGCATAATAATGATGTTTGGACTTCCAAATCCAGTTTCATTTGGTTTCTCATGAAGAATATCATTCTATTGTCTGTTATATCCTCTATTATCGTGAATATTCCTGTTTCCAACCATTTTCTAAAACCCAAAAAGAATAGTGGGAGAGGAAAAAATCATGCTAGGGAAAATAACATAGTAAAGGGGAAGAACCCTGAATATCAAACATCTTAGGTTAAATTCTAAGATCGTTACCGTAGTTCTAGGACTATATCCTATACGTATACATATCCGTAGGGACATCTCTAGACATACCTTAGAAATATCTCTAGGGATCTCACTAACGTTTTCGCATCCTAGTTTCCAAAGTTTGACTAAAAATTTCCTCTGATACCAATTGTAGATACCCGAAGCTTGACGTACATGAACATTACATTACTTTTGCGAAATACTTAGTACATAACAAAAACACACACACAAGGACCGTAATAGTTTAGTGTCTTTGGAAACTCAGAATAAAATCTTCTAATCGTGGTGAAAGATCTTCAACATCTTCCATAAAGAGATTCCCCTTTTTTTCTTACCTAAAACCTTTCTTTTATATCCTGGGGAAAAGAAAAAATAAAAAGGGTGAGCTCAAATGATCAGTAAGGGTAAACAAAAGAAATATCAATTACGTCATATTCATAAGAGCATAACATTTTGGAAATCTTAACCTGCAAAAGAGAGCATAATTTCATAACATGGGATAAATCATAGTAGTGAAATGAAATCACAATAATCATAACCTAAAACATGAAACTTTTTGGAATAAACACATAATCATAAAGAATCATTTCTTGTTAGTCAAGACTCATTTTTAAGACTATCTTAGTGGACAAAGTCCATTTCTGAACCGAGTTCATTCCTCGTTTCAGTCCTATTTCACTGAACCAGTTTGACCTGCCGTTCCAGCCATGTCTATCTCATGAGATATAAAATCTTTACCCAATGCATTGGAGGGATATATAGGTCCCACCCATCTCATAATGATACCATTATTATGTGTGCCACAAAATCAGAAACCATATATCATATCATAACCCATGTAATAAAAATGGGAATCTTAAACATCGTGACATCATAAAACAATTCATATAAGATAAAGGAATTCATAAAAATATAATTCCATCACAACATAATCAAATAAATTTAATAATAGGGATAGAAACATAACCCTTTATTATCTTATATGGAAAATAATTTTGATAAAACACTTGAACTCCATTCTTGAGGAAAAGATCCTTTCTGCTTCAAAAACACTTTTCCTTTCTTAACATGTTTTACAATTCTAAACTAAAAGAAGTTGATTAAAAATAAACTTGAAAACTTGTAAAGGAATATTCTTGGAAATAATGTTTTAAAAATCCATTCAAGCCGTATAAGTTAAAAAAAACATTCTTCCCGTACTTTTTTCGGAAAAGTCAAAAAGTACCACGTACTTAAAACGACAAAAGATTCTTTTTATATCTTTTACTAAAAACTCACCGAAGGGTAAAATTGGATTCAAAAAATTGTAGGTGGATGAAAATAATATTACATATTGAGAAAATATGGATGTGGATGATAAAATACACCCCAGTAAATACCAAAGTATAAACAATCTCGGATAAAATGAGATTGTGATATTTTCCCTTACCTTAGATCCAATTTGCTTCGCAAGTGTCCGAACCTCCACTTCTTTGAAGTGCTTCTTTGAGAATTCTTTTTAGGGAACTAAAATTGGTCTTTTAAGAAGACCGGGACCACTAGGATGTCTCTAGGGAAGTGGAGATGAGAAATTGGCAGGGGTTGGCCGAGCTTGACGGCTCAAATTGGTGTGAGGAGGAGAGGGAGGAGGTGCCCTTTTATATGGGAGGAGAGGGGCTCCTTTGGAGAAACTAAAAATATTATTTTATTATAAATTCAATTTCGGTTATAAATAGATCCAAATTGATTTATTTCGAAGCTAAGGTGGGGATGGGTCAAAATCCTCTCATCCAATATAATTTAGACAAGTTTAGGTTCCTATTTTAACCTTATCATTTAGATTTAACATTAAGTTAAATAATTTTACTTTTACCGTGTCTTCTTGTGTTCTTAAAATATAAGGTTAATAAACTTACTATAAGAAGCCAAACGAACCCCAAGTTGTTTATTATTAATATATATAACCTTATATTAGTCATTTGGCCGAACCTTAGATTTTTAGAAATAAAATAACAATTAATAATATAATATTTGTTTTAAAAACTATTTTATGTCAATTTTGACAGTATTTAGTAATTGATTTTTGTGAAAATCATAACAGAATGATTAGTTCTGAAAAAGTTAATTAAATCAATACTAACATGTCATATTAACCTATAAAATTAGTTGAATTCATAAAAAGTCTCAAATTACATTTATTTTGGTATTTATAACATCAATTATGTCAATATTTCATTAACAAGATAATTACTGCATAATATTTGTGTCATAAATAAATTAAATTATTTAATGTATAAAAATTAAAAATAAAATACCATTATGTAGGAAATATTTTTATATTTCTAATCAATATTTATAGTCGAATTTATATTATGTATAACCCTGTATTAAAAATGATTTAGTTATTAAACTTCGATTTTAACTATTTTAACCCTTCTTTAAATAAATTAATAATAAATGTCCTAATCTAATCCAAGTAGGCCTAAATGGTCATATTTTATTCCTAAGGTTGTTTTTGGTCGAATTACACTTATCCAATAGAATTAGGAATGTGTTAGGGTAATAATAATATCATTTTTACCCTTAATTACCCAATTTACTTTTAACCGTGGTAAAAAAAAAGAAAAAAGCTACTATTCACCAAAAATTATTTTCATCTCATTGAACCACATTTTACTTACTGACATCAACCGTGTCTCTCGTATTTTTGAAATTCCACTCACAGAAGCGGTAAAATTATGTTTTATGAAAAAATTCAGTTTTTTAACTACGACTCAGTGGTTTCACTATTCATCAAAAAAATGAAAGTTTCCAGAAAAATACCAAAAATTAGGCCTAAGATATATTTGATATTTTGAACTCACAAATGATGTCGATTTTAACAAATTAAAAACATATCAGTTACATTAATTAATTTAAAAATTAATTCCCATCGTCAACTCAAATAGCGTGTTCTTAAGAGATAATAACTATCAAAAGATTGACACTTGTTTATGTCTGGTTTAAATGTCAAATTACATCCAATAAAGAACATTGTATTAAATTATAAAAATATATTCTAAATATACTTTAAAACCACTCAAATTAATAATTTATCACTATTAATTATTTTGATTAAAAAGGTTGTTTTTAATTAAAATTTAGTAATTTTCACTATTCATCAGAAAATGAAAGTTATCCGAAAAGTACCAAAATTTCACCCTAAGATAATTTTGATATTCTGAATCCAAAAATGAAGTCAATTTTGAAAAATAAAATTTACAAAATTTCAAAAAGTGGTCATTACTATTCATAACAGCTAGTTTTAATAAGATTTTAATAGAATATCGTTGTTTAGTGAAACTCGGTATTGCGTACTATACACGCTATCGAGGAAGGTCGTGATTGCATGTAATGCAAGGAAATTCAAGGATGCGTGTTGTGCAAGATCCTTTTGGTGTATCATACAACACAAGACATTAATGAAATTAAAAAGAATATGTTTCATAAAAATCTCGGGGTGTTACATTCTACCCCCCTTAAAATTAATTTCGCCCTCAAAATTCATCGGGGTTATAAATGGTTTACTCCTCGAAAGTTTCTTTAATAGAAACCCACATTGTAAAAAGGAATACCAAAACCAATCTTTAAAAACAAAAGTATGAAACATAACAGTTACCCAAATAAACTAATCACTGGGTTTCCACATAGATGAAAATATAGATATGGAAGAGAAATCTAACCATCATGTTCTGATGGAGTGTGGTAGAGAACATGGCTATGGAAAATCCAGCAATCACAAATCCATAGATTTGTGATGATCTAAGGTACCATCTGATTCATCAGATATAAGGGCACTAGGAAAACATTTTTGGTTTTTAAGATCATTTCCCTAAAGTTGATGAATTAAAATAAATACTTACATGATTTTGGTACAATCTCACTGTTGTTTGTGCTTTTAACAATTTCCACTTAATCTCTTAAAGAAATGAAGTTGAATTTGTTATTCATTAAGTGTTAATAGATCATGTGATAGAATGATGGGTCATTCCATATCTTTCAAACAAAAGGTTAGCAAAAGTTATAAGTCCATCTTATGGTTAGATTAATCGTATATGGTTCCAAAAATGAACTTATACTTCATATATCATACCGCTTAGTAAAATAAAACTAGTTTCTACTAATCAGGGACTTCCTGTAGGCCAGTGGTAGGCGATAAAGGCCAGTCACACTTCAGTTGTGGGTTTGATTCCCACAGCCTTTTCCGACGCGATGGGCAGTCGCCCGTCCTGGAGGTTGTCCTTTTTCTAAAACTACATTACTATAACATCCCATCAGAAATATCGAAAAAACTTCTATCCTTAAACAATAATAACTTATGTCCAACATAATCCATTCCAATCTTTAGGCTTATCCATAATACTGCAGTCCACTCTCATAATATAGTGAAAATGATTACCAGATATTTAATACCAGCGTTGATCCCCATATATCATAAGATATGTCTTGTTGGTCACATTCTAAACATTCGAAGGCCTTAATCATGTATTCTCTTGAAAAAAGAATACCCATTGAACCTTAGTGAAAACATGAATGCAGTTAAAAGTTAACAGTTTCCACGTACCAAAATCCTCAAAATTCTATATACTCAAACCATGATATCACTTAGTCCTTATATCAATCATGAGCTCATGAATACAATCAAACATCTCATTATCTTCTTATTCCTTCATTATGCGCATATCATCTACTTTCCAAAAATATCTGAATAACCTTTCATGGTTACTGGTACCATTAATCATACACTTTCAAGAATTAAGGAAAGGCAACAGTGTAACAATCCTGAGATGTCTCTTTATTCCATAGTACCATGAGATTACTTATACAAAATTACAATGATAAACATGTAATCATTCCACTACATTCTTAAACCATTGACCGAGCTTCAACAATTCTTTCATCTCACATATCATTTGTAGTATCGTCATCATCATCAACATAAATACTACCCATACGAAGATACTTATTCTCTTCATGAGACTTTCCCTTAGGGCATTGGTTTGCATAATGCCCGTACATTCCACATTTAAAACATTTAACCATTGTTGATGTCGTAGCAATACCATTATCCTCATCCCTTGTGTTAACTGAACCTTTTCCTTTGCACTTACTGGCTTTATGTCCTTATTTTCCACACCCAAAGCATCTTCCAGTTTCTTTGAAACATTCTCCTTGATGCCTCTTCCCACATGATTTACATAGGGGAAATTGAACTTTCTTTCCTCTAGGAACATCATGAAACTCCATCTTTCTCTTATTAGACGAGTCATGAAACTTACCAAATTTGAGTTTATTGATCATATTATGAGATTAATAATTCGGCATAATAATGATGTTTGGACTTTCAAATCCAGTTTCATTTGGTTGCTCATGAAGAATATCATTCTATTGTCCGTTATATCCTCTATTATCGTGAATATTCCTGTTTCCAACCATTTTCTAAAACCCAAAAAGAATAGTGTGAGAGGAAAAAATCATTCTAGGGAAAATAACATAGTAAAGGGGAAGAACCCTGAATATCTAACATCTTATGTTAAATTCTAAGATCGTTACCGTAGTTCTAGGACTATATCCTATACGTATAGATATCCTTAGGTACATCCCTAGACATACCTTAGAAATATCTCTAGGGATCTCACTAACGTTTTCGCATCCTAGTTTCCAAAGGTTGACTAAAAATTTACTCTGATACCAATTGTAGATACCCGAAGCTTGACGTACATGAACATTACATTACTTTTGTGAAATACTTAGTACATAACAAAAACACACACACAAGGACCGTAATAGTTTAGTGTCTTTGGAAACTCAGAATAAAATCT
Organism: Viscum album; assembly: GCA_963277665.1. NCBI lineage: Eukaryota > Viridiplantae > Streptophyta > Magnoliopsida > Santalales > Viscaceae > Viscum > Viscum album. Next base: position 1,778,500,623 of record OY728151.1, on the reverse strand, counting down.
TCTAACCGTGGTGAAAGATCTTCAACATCTTCCATAAAGATATTCCCCTTTTTTTCTTACCTGAAACCTTTCTTTATATCCCGGGGAAAAGAAAAAATAAAAAGGGTGAGCTCAAATGCTCAGTAAGGGTAAACAAAAGAAATATCAATTACATCATATTCATAAGAGCATAACATTTTGGAAATCTTAACCTGCAAAAGATGGCATAATTTCATAACATGGGATAAATCATAGTAGTGAAATGAAATCACAATAATCATAACCTAAAACATGAAACTTTTTGTTATACACACATAATCATATAGAATCATTTCTTGTTAGTCAAGACTCATTTCCAAGACTATCTTAGTGGACAAAGTCCATTTTTGAACCGAGTTCACTCCTCGTTTCAATCCTGTTTCACTAAACCGGTTTAACCTGCCGTTCCAGCCATGTCTATCTCATGAGATATAAAATCTTTACCCAATGCATTGGAGGGAGATATAGTTCCCACCCATCTCATAATGATACCATTATTATGTGTGCCACAAAATCAGAAACCATACATCATAGCATAACCCATGTAATAAAAATGGGAATCTTAAACATCGTGACATCATAAAACAATTCATATAAGATAAAGGAATTCATAAAAATATAATTCCATCACAACATAATAAAATAAATGTAATAATAGGGATAGAAACAGAAACCTTTATTGTCTTATATGGAAAATAATTTTGATAAAACACTTTAACTCCATTCTTGAGGAAAATATCCTATCTGCTTCAAAAAAACTTTTCTTTTCTTAACATGTTGTACAATTCTAAAATAAAAGAAGTTGATTAAAAATAAACTTGAAAACTTGTAAAGGAATATTCTTGGAAATAATGTTTTAAAAATCCATTCATGCTGTATAAGTTAAAAAAAACATTCTTCCCGTACTTTTGTCAGAAAAGTCAAAAAGTACCTCGTACGAAAAACGACAAAAGATTCCTTTTATATCTTTTACTAAAAACTCAACGAAGGGTAAAATTGGATTTAAACAATTGTAGGTAGATGTAAAGAATATTACATATTGAGAAAACATGGATGTGGATGATAAAATATACCCCAGTAAATACCAAAGTATAAACAATCTCGGATAAAATGAGATTGTGATATTTTCCCTTACCTTAAGTCTGATTTGCTTCGTAAGTGTCCGAACCTCCTCTTCTTTGAAGTGCTTCTTTGAGACTTCCTTTTAGGGCACTAAAATTGGTCTTTTAAGAATACCAAGACCTCTAGGATGTCTCTAGGGAAGTGTAAAGGAGAAATTGGCAGGGGTTGGCCGAGCTTGAAGGCTCAAATTGGTGTGAGGAGGAGAGGGAGGAGGTGCCCTTTTATAAGGGAGGAGAGGGGCTCCTTTGGAAAAACTAAAAATATTATTTTATTATAAATTCAAGTTCGGTTATAAATAGATCCAAATTAATTTATTTCTAAGACAAGGTGGGGATGGGTCGAAATCCTCTCATCCAATAGAATTTAAACAAGTTTAGGTTCTTATTTAACCTTATCATTTAGATTTAACATTAAGTTAAATAATTTTACTTTTACCGTGTCTTCTTGTGTTCTTACACTATAAGGTTAATAAGCTTACTATAAGAATCCAAACGAACCCCAAGTTGTTTATTATTAATATATATAACCTTATCTAAGTAATTTGGCCGAACCTTAGATTTTTAAGAATAAAATAACAATTAATAATATAATATTTGTTTTAAAAACTATTTTATGTCAATTTTGACACTATTTAGTAATTGATTTTTGTGAAAATTATAACAGAATGATTAGTTCCAAAAAAGTTAATTAAATAAATACTAACATGTCATATTAACCTATAAAATTAGTTGAATTCATAAAAAGTCTCAAATTACATTTATTTTGGTATTTATAACATCAATTATGTCAATATTTCATTAACAAGATAATTACTACATCATATTTGTGTCATAAATAAATTAAATTATTTAATGTCTAAAAATTACAAATAAAATAACATTATGTATGAAATAATTTATCTTCTTAATGAATATTTATAGTCTAATTTATCTTATGTATAACCCTATATTAAAAATGATTTAGTTATTAAACTTTAATTTTAACTATTTAAACCCTTCTTTAAATAAATTAATAATAAATGTACTAATCTAATCCAAGTAGGCCTAAATGGTCATATTTTATTGCTAAGGTTATTTTTGGTCGAATTACACTTATCCAATAGAATTAGGACATGTGTTAGGGTAATAATAATATCATTTTTACCCTTAATTAACCTATTTAATTTTAACCGTGAAAAAAAAGTAAAAAGTTACTATTCACCAAAAATTATTTTCATCTCATTGAACCACATTTTACTTACTGAAATCAACTGTGTCTCTCGAATTTTTGAAATTCCATTCACATAAGCGGTAAAATTATGTTTTATGAAAAAATTCAGTTTTTTAACTGCCACTTAGTGGTTTCACTATTCATCAAAAAAATGAAAGTTTCCAGAAAAATACCAAAAATTAGGCCTAAGCTATATTTGATATTATGAACTCAAAAATGATGTCTATTTTACCAAATTCAAAACATATCAGTTGCATTAATTAATTTAAAAATTAATTCCCATCATCAACACAAATAGAGTGGTCTTAAGAGATAATAACTATCAAAAGATTGACACTTGTTTATGTCTGGTTTAAATGTGAAATTACATCCAATGAACAACGTTGTATTAAATTGTAAAAATATATTCTAAATATACTTTAAAACCACTTAAATTAATAATTTATCACTATTAATTATTTCGATTAAAAATGTTGTTTTTAATTAAAATTTAGTAATTTTCACTATTCATCCGAAAATGAAAGTTATCCGAAAAGTACCAAAATTTCACCCTAAGCTAATTTTGATATTCCGAATCCAAAAATGAAGTCCATTTTGAAAAATAAAATTTAAAAAATTTCAAGAAGTGGTTATTACTATTCATAACGGCTAGTTTTAATAATATTTTAATAGCATATCGTTGTTTAGTGAAACTCGGTATTGCGTACTACACACGCTATCGAGGAAGGTCGCGATTGCGTGTAATGCAAGGCAAGTAAAGGATGCGTGTTGTGCAAGCTCCTTTTGGTGTAGCGTACAACACAAGACATTAATGAAATTAAAAAGAATATTTTTCATAAAATCTCGGTGTGTTACAGCTATCCCGGTTACAAAAAACTCCTCCTCATCTAATGTTACCACTAATGCATGACCAGTCAATATTCAAATTGTGACCACAAATAAGAGGAAGCTATCAAACACAGTTGCCTTACTAGGGAGACCTATGAACCGAGTTATCAAAACGTTTCCATCCATAAGATGATGGAGGGAAGGGGAGGAATCCCAAATTTTTAGAAGTGGGACCAGATCAACAACCAGGGAGCGGGTACATGCCAAGACTACCCATGGAAAACTCAGAATCCCCCATGACAAACCCTGTAGTACACATTCTATATGCTATTTGACATTCCATTATCTGAGTTAATAGCCATAAATTTAGCAATCACTTCAAATTTTCTTATATTACAACCATGATGTAAGTCATCCTCAGAGGACCTCAATAACTCATAAAAAATGGGATGGTTCCAAATAAAGAGTTAAATTAATATCATCCTGAGTTTCAGCTTGTTAAAAAGACAAACCTTCCACGTCATGTACTAAATGTTGATAACATGTTGGATCCAAAACCAAATTATTAGTATCTTCTATGGATCTATTTTCAATATGTTGATACAAAAAACACAATCTAGTTGAAAACCAAAATGAAATAAATAACCCACAACATTGTCAAATGTGTCAAAAATTATCAGATCACCTTTTTACAAGGAAAATTAGTTGTCCCTATTGAAACAAATTCAGGTTTTGATGATGAAAATGATAAGAAAGCTTTAACACCCTCAAAATATATGGGATTTAAACTAGAACCATTTGGATTCTTGCACTGATATATCCAAGCATAATCATCTAATAATGATTGTTTCCAACTTCCTTGTTCTATATTTCTCTAAAAATATAAAATAATCAGTTTTTTGTATAATTTGTTATAAAAACACTATCAAAATAATTGAAGAAAATTAAAATCTATTTTCTGTCAAATGATAATAATTGCCATTATTTCTTAATAATTTATAGTATTTTGAAAACATTTATACTAAACTACACTAACTTATAATAATTTATACGAATTACCAATAATTATTATTATTTACAACTAATTTTTACTAATAATTGTTAATTAATAGTGACAAAAATTTCTAACAGATTGACGACAGCTCTTTTTCCTGATGACTCATCTCCACTACCTCGAACTAAAATCACTATGAAAAATATCCTCAAACATATAGATATCCATTTATGAACGCATGAATATGGAGAGCAGCATGGTGAGGCCTCCCTACTCTCCATCTTCATACATACAGAAATGGACATCCATACTCCTGAGCAGATTTTTCATAGTAATTTCAGTCATAGAGAGTGGAGACGATTCATCGAGGAGATGGTCCTCTTTTTCCTGAAAACTCATCCCCTTGTAAATTTTTCTGAAATAAATCAGAATGGAAAATATTTTCTAATATACGGATATCTATTTTCATACGCACGAGAACAGAGAGCAGGAAGGCATCACCACAATGGTCTCTATTATCATGCATACAAAACTATATATTCATACATAGGGACATATTTTTTATAGTGATTTTATTCGGAGAAAATTGTAAAGAGATAATACATTGGGAAAAAGGGACCCGCCAATTCGCTGAATTTTTTTCCCATCTATTACAATTTGTTACAACTTTTTACAATTTCTTAATAATTATTTCTAGTTATTTATAATTATTGAAATTTATTACTAATTATTAGAAGTTATTTCTAATTATCACAATATATTACAAATTATTCCAATTTATTACAAATTATTACAATTTATTACTAATTATTACAATTTATTCCTAATTATTACAATTTATTACTAATTATTACAATTTATTACAAATTATTACAATTTATTACTAATTATAACAATTTGTTACTAAATATTAAAATTTATTACTAATTCATAGAATTTATTACTATTTGTTAGTAATTATTACAATTTATTACTAATTACTACAATTTTTTAATAATTATTAAAATGTATTACTAATAATTAAAATTTACTACTAATTATTACAATTTATTCCAAATTATTTCAATTTATTCTTAATTATTACAATTTATTACTAATTATTACACTCTATTACTAACTATTATAATTTATTACTAATTTTTACAACTTATTAATAATTATGACAATTTATTACTAATTATTAGAATTTATTAGTAATTGTAACAATTTGTTTCTAATTATTAAAATTTATTCCTAATTATTACAGTTTATACCTAATTATTAAAATTTGTTACTAATTATTTCATTTTATTACTAATTATGACAATTTTTTACTAATTATTAATTTTTTACTAATTATTACAATTTATTACAAATTATTACATTTTATTATGGATTATTAGAATTTCTAATTATTTATTACTATTTATTCCAATTTATAACTAATTATTACAATTTATTACTAATTGTTACAACTTATTGCTAATTATTTTTATTTATTACTAATTACTTCTAATTACTACTAATTATTACTAATTATTATAATTAATACTAATTATTCCAATTTATTTCTAATTATTACAATTTATCACTAATTATTAAAATTTATTAAAATTTATTACTAATGTTTTCTATTTATTACAAATTATTACTTATTATTACAATTAATTACTAAATATTATAATTTATTACTAATTATTACAATTTATTATAAATTATTACAATTTATTTCTAATTTTTATAATTTATTTCTAATTATTACAATTTATTACTAATTTTTATAATTTATTACTAATTACTACAATTTATTTCTTATTATTACAATTTATTCCTAATTATTACAATTTTTTACTAGTTATTACAATTTATTACTAATTGTTACAATTTATTACTAATTATTACAATTTATTGCTAATTTTTACAATTTATTTCTAATTATTGCAATTTATTCCAATTTATTCCAAATTATTTTTAATTATTACAATTTATTCTTAATTATTACAATTTATTTCAAATTATTAAATTTTATTACTATTTATTAAAATTTATTACAAATTATTACAATTTATTACTAATTATTAGAATTTATTACTAATTATTACAATTTATTATTAATTATGACTAATTATGACTATTTATTACTAATTATTACAATTTATTACTAACTATTACAATTTGTTACTAATTAATACAATTTATTACTAATTATTACAATTTGTTACTAATTATTACAAATTATTACCAATTATTAGAATTTATTACAAATTGTTACTAATTATTAGTATTTATTACTATTTATTAAAATTTATTATTAATTATTAAATTTTATTACTATTTATTACAATTTATTACTAATTACTAGAAATTGTTACAATTTATTACTAATTATTACAATTTATTACCAATTAATACAATTTATATCAAATTATTACAGTTTGTTACTAATTATTACAATTTATTACAAATTATTACAATTTAATACTAATTATCAGAATTCATTACTAATTATTACTAATTATTACTATTCATTTCTAATTATTACAATTTATTACTCATTAATAGAATTTGTTACTAATTAGTTGAATTTATAACTAATAATTACAATTTATTATTTATTATTACAATTTATTACTAATTATTACAATTTATTACTAACTATTCAAATCTATTAGTAATTATTCGAATTTATTAATAATTATTAGAATTTATTAGTAATTATTCAAATTTAATACTAATTGTTACAATTTATTACTAATTGTTGTGATTTATTACTAATTATTTCAATTTATTACTGATTTTTTCAATTTATTACTAATTTTTGAAGTTTATTACTACTTATTTCCATTTATTACTAATTATTGCAATTTATTACTAATTATTACAATTTCTTATTAATTATTACAATTTATGACAATTTAATACTAATTACTGCGATTTAATACTAATTATTATAATTTATTAAAATTTATTATAATTTAATACTAATTATTACAATTTAATACTAATTATTAAAATTTAATACTAATTATTAGAATTTAATACTAATTCTTACAATTTAAAACTAATTATTACTAGTTAATGTAATAACTATTAATTAATACTAATTCGTACTATTCAAAAATAATGTGTTTGTAAAAAAAACATAATCAATGATAAATAAAACTATCTAATTCTAAATTATTTTAACAGCAGCTAATTAACAATAATTATCACTAAAATAAAATAAAATGAATTATGAAAAAAATAAATGAATTTGATAAATACCTTAAAACTGAAGCTTTTGAATGATACAGGCTCTGAATACTGCCCCATATTAAAATTTTAATGTAAGAAAAATTTTGAGAAAAATGTTCCACTAGAGGGAGAGAGGAGTAAATAATTGAGTGGAATGGGGGAAAATGGGCGGGGGTATATATATGTTAGATTAGTTGTGGCAAGATTGTTTGTGATGAGACTCCCATTGAAAATACCATCAAGTTAAAACGTCTTTGGCGATAGAGCCCGATATATGCCGTCGCAAAGACTGAAAATGCTGCTGGGTATTTGCAACAAACTATTATAGCCCGTCACAAATACTGTTTCCCGCGTTTTAGCATGCAACGCGCGCCGAAGCTTTTGTGACAAGAACCATATTTCCGTTGCAAAAACCATATTATTTGCGATATGTTGGTTCTCCCGTTGCAAAAACCCTTTCTAAAGTACTATTTGCAACATGTCAAGGACCCATCGCAAATGGTCCATCACAATTGCTCGGTTTTCCTGTAGTGCTTTAACATATTCATGGTTCCCTTCATGATCTTTTTTCCCTCCTTTATCAAAAAGGAGTGTCAAAAAAATCCCCCACTCAGGTTGGATCTGAATTAAAGGGGAGGGTATAGTCCGAAGGTAAAAGGAATGGGGAATGGATTATGAAGGATAAAAGCCGGATCAAGAAGGTTCTCTATGTAGTCTTCCCAGATTGGTCGCCAGTGTTGGGTGTTGGGCACATGCCATGAATGAGAAACCGCTCCCACATGAGTTTGATATATGGAGGAGGGTATATTTTGTTAGACAACCAACATCATGGGTTGAAGGTCCCTTTCTGATAAAGGATGAAGGTATCATGCGGTTTAAAGTCATGCGAAAAGGACATTATGATGTGTAGTTTAAAGTCGTGTAGTAAGGAAATTATGGGATGCAATTTAAATTCATATAGTAAGGACATTATGTGGGATTTAATTTAAGGCCTTTATATTTGAATAAAGGTTTGATGATTATCCGATTCTTGGTAATATGTCTGGATATGTGATACTATATTTCGGTATAGAATGAGAATGTTTTAAGCTATGATTTGGGGATTCCTGGATCCAAAGGGTGGTATTGAAAAAATGCTTATGACATTAGAGGAGTTCTTTCCTGAGAACAAAGTTACCATTGGTTAGAAAACCCATTATGGGGGTTGTTTTATACAAGTCCAACTAGGGAACAATTTGTATAGTCAGGTAGCAGATTTCTTTTGCTGGAAAACCCGTTATCTGGGAAACTTATGCCAGGCCAACTAGGGTGCATACTCTATAGTTAGGAAAAGGAGATCTCATGAATTCTAACATTCTATCATTAAAAGATAATGAATGCTTATGGAGATTTAGATCTCCCCCTACACAATGTCTGGTTTGTGGAGGAAAGTGCCTGAATATAGAAGATGTATTCCAATTAATGATTTCCAAAGAATCAAGGGATGAGGATCTCTATGGAGGTTTGACCCAAATGCAGGAAGTATGATACTTGTAGTTTTAGGTCATATTACCAGGAGTATAAGATTATGGAAACAATGGATGATACACAGTCAAATGTCCCAATATTATTTTAGTTTTCTTGAACATATGATTGGGGGAATGTAAAACTTGGTCTTGGAGACTTCCAACCAAGTAAAAAGGATATGAGACAAATATGTAGAGGAAGGACACTGATTTTAAATTACAGGTTCTAGTATACCGTCATCAAAAGCATAAAGGGAAAGAAGAGGCTTCTCATGAGAAAGTAATTACCGCTATTTGAGAAACCCATTACGAGGGATTCTTTATGAAAGTGAAATTGGGGAACATACTTCATATCCAAACAATGATATCCTTTGGATGACAACCTGTTATGAGGGTGATTTATGCAAGGCCAACTGGGGTGTGTACGGCATGGACTGACAAAGGAGCTCACATTTTTCTAACATTCTTCTCCCAAAATCCAAGGAAAGGTTTGGAGATTTTAAAGTATTCATGATTAGGAGTATGGCATGAAAAAGGGGTATTATTTAATGTATAATGGAAATAATGTACCGATACATGCCATGAGTTTGGACTCCCTTGCATAGAAATGACTCATATGTAGAAGGGGGACATTTCATGTTTCTTTAGTGGGTTCTCTAAGGAGAGGACCCAAAAAAAATCTCCTTCATATATTTTTGATTGTATATTGGAGAAGGGGAATTTTCTTTTACCTCATGGCTAAGGCTAGGGCTTAAGTCCAAGGCTTCACTACATTTCTCAATGGGACAAGAATCAAGCTACATGTAGTTCTAGAGGTACCATGTGGTTTTTAGTCATGCGATGAAGAAATTTTCCGTGCAGTTTAATTCCTTAAGGAATAGACATGAGTGATTTAGACGTGAAAATGAATATTGTGTCTGGGCCAGTGCATAGATCTCATGTGTCACTACATATCCAATTAGAGTAAGAATCATGTCACACATAGTTCTAACAGACATGAGTTTATGTGTAAAGTGAGAAATTTTATTGGATCTCCTCATGTAGATCTAACTTGTACACGGGGGAGTAGAGGCCTTTCCATGTTGTGTTATGGATGGGCACAATATTTAAGATCTAGGAATCAATATGTATCTCATATGGATGACAATTAGGCCACACGTAGTTCTTAATGGACCATGTGGTTTGTCATCATTCGGCGAGACGTCTGGAGGTTCTTTTTAATGTATTATAGATATGAATATGATAACCCCAATGTGAATAGATACACCTTACTTATGTAGAGATATACTTTACCAATATCCTAAGTCCACATGGGATGTTATTATTGCGAGAAATAAGAAGAGTTAAAAATTTCTTCTATAACACGAAGGTAACACAATTGAATGGTAGGTGAATTTCAATTATGTAGTGTCTAAGCCACAAGATAGGATCCGAGCATCGCTACATATCTCATTGGGATGAGAATCATGCCATACATAGTTCTAGAGTTTCCCTAAAGTTTAACGTCATGTAGTAAGGACAAGATGAATCGATGTAAAAGTATGAGAATATTGTGTATGAACCAAGTGTAGGACCTGAGTGTCGCTATGTGTCTCGTTGGGATGATAATAAATCCATACGTGGTCCTTGGTAGGCTCCTTGTGTATATCTGATTCATCTATATGAGGTAAATGGTATTTATGATTTTATTTCCACTAGACCATAGATTGGAGATCTTGAAATCACTATGTATCTCAATATGATGAGAATGAAGCCACACATAGTCCTTGAAGGTGTCCCCCATACTAATCAGACAGTTATGTGGGGAAGGGGACTTTTGATAACTTGTAGATTGATGTTTGGGCCTAAAGCACGAAGTCTAGGTATCACCATGCATCTCATTGCAATGAGAATCAAGGAATATGTTTGTAAAGGTTCCTTATGAAGATCTGGTTCATGTACAGGGAAAAGTATGAGGTTTTTATTTTTCAACATCATGGCTTAACCAAGGATTGGAGATCTGGGAATCACTTCATATCTCATTGGTATGAGAATCAATCCACAGGTAGTTCTTTGAAATGATCCCTGTGTAGGTTTGATTCACACACATAGGGGGTGAATGGGATTTTTAAACACCGCTTCTTAACCCGAGATAAAAGATCTGGGTGTCTGTAAGTATATTACTAGGGAAAGAATCTAGTCATACATAGTTCATGGTATTTTTTCCCCACACCAACTAGATTACAACATGAGGAAATGGGCCTTAAGTATTTTCCGGAATAATTATTAAGCCCAAAACATAATATATTATGGCGATCAAGTCATATGTTATTTAATATTGACCTGTATAGATTCAGTTCACACGTAGGGAAAGGGTAATGGTTTCTTTATGGTCTCTACTGGGCCCAGGATTAGAGATCTAGACATCACTATGTATCTCAATGGAATGAGAAAAAGTAACACATAGCTCTTGATAGTGGTTTCCTATGCTGGTCTGATCCAAACATAAGGAAACAATGATGCTCAAGTGTTACTAGGGAGTGGTGATGATGTGAATGAGGATTACACATGGATGCTACTCATATTTTGAGGGACCACAAAGAGTATGTACTCATGGTATATTGGGGTATTCCTTAGCTTCAAATAATGGGGATGTCCTCCATATATTTAAAGGCCATATGGTGAGAAAAAATAGTGTTTTTTAGTTTTAGGTAATGCGACTAGGACCTCATGTCATGAAATTTATCATCATACGATAAGGAAAATGATGCTACACAATTTATGGTCATGAAAAAAGGACGCATATGGAACTATTCAGATTGACGTAGTTGCAGCTAAGATAAACTCTATGTGATTACACAAAGTACTTCCTCAGGAACCTTTCATTGGTTGGAGTTGTAGTGAGTTATCCATCCAATTAGATTAAGGAATACACTCTATTAGAGTGGACCTTGTGTATGGAATATGGTCCATCCCAATATGGCTCAAGATTCGAAGGCTTCTTTCCTAGTATCATTAGTGTCCTAAGGACCAATACCAATTATCATTGGAGGAATGAATGAAGATGGAAATTCTTGTTAAATGATCACGCTACCTAGTTTGGATATACCTCTAAGTTATGAATGGTATGAAATATCTTTTGATCCAGCTGCTTCAATGCATCCAGTCATTTCTATGATTTCTCATTTGTGGATAACTGGTCAAAAAATGAAATATAAAGTGATGGAAATTGAATTTTAATGGGAAATGCTACTTCTATTCTGTACACAAATGAGTATGGGGTTTCCCACATTGCAGTTTGAGTTATAGTCTGAAAAGACCATAAGACATTCAATATCTTGTCATTCCATGATTTATTATCTTTATCCAACATATACAAGAGTATGTTTTATAGGGTATTTTTAAAACCCTCTATCTATCAATTGGCTACTGCATGATAGAAGGATGAATGTTTGGACTTGATATTGTATTCTGGATATAGATTTTTTACCTCATCAGGATATAAATTAGTTCTTTTTTTCCTAAATATGGTATGAGGGACACCAAATATGGTAATGATATTAGCTTTGAGAAATATAACACTGATTTTGGATCTGAATTCTTTTAGAGGTATCACCTCATCCCACATGGAGATTAAACCGGTAGTAGTAAGGATTTACTTCAACTGCTTCTCCATAGATAAAGGATATGATCCAATAACATCCATTACCCATGTGGAAAATGTTTAGATGTATATGGCTGTATAATGTAACTCTCAGGGTTGCTGAATGAAGTTGTAATGCACACGAAAAGTATGAAAATTCATAGTTAATTTTTTATAACCTTACGTTATCAAAGGCCAGAAGTATCTAAGCCTTTTGATTTGATCAGAGAGCCTATACCCTTATTTGTGGTCACCTCAAGATCCAACATGTACTTCTTTCGTATCTATCACTATCTCTCCCCTGTCAAGACATTTGTGAAGGTCTCTATCAATGTATCACTTTCAGAGGACCTTCAGGTGATTTGAGTTATCATACATAGTGAAATTAGCCACTCATTTCCAAATATGCTCTCTTCCAACCCTATCTAATGGAAATACTATGTCTTGGAGATATTCCATAATGGGCTCTATCCATCCCATGGTAGGACCATATGACTAGGTAATGCAAATTATTTTATTAATTTCATCTATTCTGATTTGAAAAAATGGTGAATCCACATTAATATTGGGAATAATAATGACTGTTTCATCCTGATTTGGAACTGGTAAAGTTGTAGCTACATTTTCTGACGCGTCTTCCTGGGCATTCTATGATCACAAAACATGATTCAATGTTGGATATGAGGGGAATTACTCCATTAACCCTTATACATAATCTCATAGGATAATTAACTCTTACTTTATAATGGAATAATCCCCATTGATTTTCTTGATTATAAATTATGAATCTCTATTTACCTCTAGCTCGTTCATCAGCTCTTAGAGTGAAAATTCCAAGCCTACAATGAGATCCTGATATTCTACCACATTGTTGGTACAAAATTATGATAACAAGAAAGAGTATGGAAACACTTCCTTCTCTGGGGATATAAGTACAATTCCAGACCCATCTTTGTTGAGATTAGGGTCTTCCATTCTTTTCCCAATTGGAATCTGGGAAGCACCATCAAAATAAATTTCCCATGTTTGGGGGCAGTCCTGAATAAAGAAGATTTATTCATCAGGTAGTTCAATATTTAATAGTGTCTCTTCTATGAATGGGTTCTTAGTAAAGAAGTCTACTAATTCCTGGACTTTTACTGCTTTATGAGGCCCAAACTATATATAAAACATCTTCAGGATAACTACACACCCTGCCGGATGTCCAATCAGTATAGAATGAATGAGGATAAAATTGAGTGAGTTATCATGAGATACCATGTGGATCTCATGTTGATGTAGGTAGTGCCTCAAATTTTTAATGGAAAATGTTAATTATAAATAGATCTTCTCAATATCTAAATATTGAGTTTATATATTGAGCATGGTTTAACTGAGATAACAAATCTTGTTTTCATTCCCAACATCATTTCTTTGTGAGATGAAATCTCCCAGTGATTTCTTTAAAGATATCAAGTATAGGATGATAGACTTTCTGTAAATAGCTAGAATCAATACCAGTGGGCTAAAGTGGTATTTATTGAGGGCATAAAATGATTCTTGATAGTCATTGGTCCATAGATAAGTGACCCCCTTCTTCATCAAATTGGTGAATGGTAAACACTTTCCTGTAAGGTTGGTTATGAGGAGACGAATATAGGCCAAGTGTCATCAATGTCCTCTAAAGTCTTTCATGTTTTTAGAAGGTGACATGCCAGGGATAGATTTAGTCTTTTTAGGATCAACATTGATACAATGATCACGTGTGATGAATCGAAGATATTTTCCTAAAGTTTCTCCTAAAACACATTTCAAGGTGTTTATTATCAAATTATTCCATTAGAGCTTGATAAAGATGATTCTAGGTCAGATAGGTTGTCAAAAAATTGCTAGGATCTGACCATTATATCATTAATGTATCATTAAACAATTATTCTCAAGAAGGATTTGAAGATGTGACGCATAACATGTTGGTATCTGAGTCCAGCATTATTCAAGTCAAGGGCATTACCAGATAGCATAATACTCCCTGAGGGTTTATGAAAGATATGGATTCTTTATCTTCTAGGTCCATATATATTGGATTGTACCCTAAGTAACCATCCATGAAGGAGAGGGTTAGATAACCAGCCTTTTCATCAATAAGGAGTTCTATAATTGGAATTGGGAAGTCATCTTTGGGAAAATTATGGTTGATATCTTTGAAATTGATGAAAAATATAATTTTCCCATTATTCTTTTTCATAGAGAAAATTGTTTGTATCCATTTTGGGAAATGTAACTCTCGAGAAAAATCAAACTTGTTGAGTTTTTAAACATCAACCTCAATTTTAGAGGCGTGAGTGAGGTGTGACCTCCTGGATACTTGCTTGTATCCCCAATGGTATTATGGAAATCCCAAGTGATGGGTGCCACTTATGGGTCACAATGGGTAATTTCTGTATAATTCTAGGGAAAAAATCTTGGTAATGCTTTATGAAGGATGCGTATACTTCTGGTTCTTCAGGAGTCATGGATGCACTAATTAGACCGGGGCATGGATCTTCCTATGTACTCAGATTTATATCTATGAGTACGTCCACAGTGTAAAGATGACTTCCTCAAATGCGGGAGGGGAGTCTCTAAGATCTTATTCTTCTTCCCCTTCCTCATGTTCCACTATTTTTTCTTCTTCTTGGGGAGGATATGATAAAACAAGTTCTTCATAGGGAATAGAGGAATTTTCATTGGGACAATCATAAGACGTGGTAATAATTTCAGGCTTACTAGCTGAAATGCATACTTCTTGTAGTCCTGAAGGGGAAATGAGGGACTGAGAATGAGTCTCTTAACTTTATCCTATCATCAAAAAGAATTATAACTTTTCATCTAAAAACCATGCTTTGTTGAGGATTAGGGGATGAAATGAAGACCTTTTCATTCAAGCTTTCATTGTCACATGAGAAATTGATAACTTCTTAAACACCATTAGGATTAACCATTGTGATTTATTTTACAGAAGCTGCTGAATGAATTCATGAATCCTAACCCACCCATTCAATTTGATTAATAGGAAGCACACAATCTGCACTGAGCTTCTTAAAGGGGTTAAATGGGATCATCTCCAAGCTATTTGGGGCATTTATTTGGGTGACATCATTAGCCATTGACTATTTCCCTTCAAGTTGATATAATAATACATCAATTTATTATGGATCACATTATTTGAATGGGGCCTTGTCACCATAAAGTGTCCCAATTTGACAATTTATAGAATATTTGAGACATCAGTGGAATGAAAAAGGAATGGATGCATGCTAATGTATCCAAGTTCTTCCAAGAAGAACATTGAAAGTTGTGTCCTACGAGATCACTATGAACCATCAGTTAGACAAAATATATATGAACTGAGTTCTAAGTGAGATCTCTCTGAGAGGCTTTTGACCATTCTTATCATAAACCTATACCATCAGATTGGAGGGAGAGAAGTGAGATTCATTGAGACCTAGTTGATGAAGAATTTAGACTAGGATGTGATTAAATTATGATCCATTGTTAATGAGGCTCATTAGATATCAATGTTATTCATCATATCAGATATATACAAGGGTCTAACATGTACTTGAATGGCATAATTATATTCATGAACAGTGAAATAAATAACCACTTAAAATTCATTAAGATAATTCTCCACATGATATATTTCAGTAGAAGTGACCACAAATTCAAATTCATGAGGGCTTGACAACTCCTCAATGAGTGATTCTCAGAACTCTTTTGATAGACTTATAACATCCAGGATTGATAACATGGCCAGAACATTGGATAATTGCTTCAAGACATCATATTTTTGGTCTAAAGTTATTCACTTTCTAGAATGATGATTCTATTTAGGAGGCACATTAGGATCTAATGTTCTTGATATGGATGGACCATCTCTTAGGGAAGTAGTTGGAAGTTTTTATATTCTTGGTGGATTAGGCTGGCTAGGTCTGCATACATAATGAAGAGGTGGTGGCATATCCTCTAACCAATTTGATGAGATAATCATGCACGGAATACGCTCTCACTTGTGGAGGAAGATGTCCCCAATTCCTGTTGAGCTCATTGAAGAGATTTCCCATGAGTTTCGGATTTGTAGACTATTTGGGAGGAGGTTTGGTTGAAGTAGTGTCTCTTAGAATGACCACGTATTCCCATATATCTTTGAAATTTATGACCACTTTCCCCAGTTACCAATAAAGTGTGAGGAAATCAAGTTCATAATTAGAACCAGCATTTGATAAGGTGCCCATTAAGTGAATAAAAATAGAAGAAAAAAGGTCATCTTTTCATTTGATGAAGATTCTTCCTGGGGGTCGAATCTTGTTGTACTATTTGGCACAACAGTGCTTGTTCTTTTTATGTGGTCGACATGAAATCCGTTAAGTTCTAGGAAAAATTTGACTTTGAAATGATCTCATATTCTTCTAATTTCTCCTTATCCTTCTAGCCATGCCACTTCTTTAATGATGGGAATTCAAATGACTGGGCTTTTGATGAAGATGGGTTTGCTGTAGTGAAAGTGAAAGGAGGCACAATCTGGTGTTTCAATTATTTTAATAGAATGTAATTATTTTGATTAATGGTTTTTACGACCATCCAGTCACCAAAATTCAATGCTCTATTTCTTTTAACTTCTTTCCGCTCGCATTCCTAATCCAAATTTGTAACAGAAACATATGAAACTTGGGTTGGCGATTTTTTCAGTTTCAGTTTCAAAAAATACACAAAATTTTTTAGCAGTTACTTGCAAACCAATAAATCCTAGATGGGATACCCCAATATTTTCTAGAAGTATAAACAGTTTGGAATATCCTAATCACCTTATTTGTTAGGATTATTGGGCTTCCACAACTAGATTAAGTTGTTTTCCATTGATTATTTGTAGTAGATGGGGACATAGTAATTTCGAAAAAAATAGAACATGTTTTTCAACTCCTAAAACGGTTTCGGCCTCTTATCTATTTGATCTCCTTGATGAGTTGGTCATTTCTGTCAATTCTAAGGAGGTGGAGCCCTACTGTATGGTGTAAGATTTGAGGTAGGTGTAGGTACATGGGACTGCTTAAGTGTAACTATAGAGGCCTATTCTTTTCTTATTCTCCTTACCTGAGTTTATGGAATTAATCAAGACTTGGATTCGGTACATGTGATGGAGTTTTCTAGATGTTGAGAAATTGCGGCATGATCCCAAAACAATTCTATGTATTTCGTAGGGATTAATGGTGTTCGTAACTCATCAAGGAGATTTTCTACACAGATAGGAAATATCTCTTCTTGAGGGAGTGGTAAGTTCAAGGAATAAGTCAATCCTTTCCACTGATAAATGAAGTCTGAGGCCCTTCCATTCTTCCTTTGTTTATAGTTTTTAATGTCAAATACTGTTGTATTCTATAGAGTTGAGCTAAAATGGAATAGAAATATATGTTGAAGATCTTCCCATCCTGTGATCAAACAAGACTGAAAACTCTTATACCATACAAAGGATGGCCCCTGCAATGATTTCCTGAATCATATGAGTCTCCCTACTTACTTCTGCTCAGTGGTCCCCAACCTAGGACCATAGAGAGAGATGAAATGCATCAAATGCTAATCCAGATCTCCCAAGCTGTTGAAAATAAAAATTATAGGATTCCCAATGTTTGGTGGAGGAGGGGAAATATCCACTCATTCGGGGTAAGCCTTCATTTCTTTCTATATTGGTTCATGCTGTCCTTCCAAGAATTCCAATCAAGTCATTAATTACTCAATGATGTTTATAAGAATTTGAGGAATATATGGCTGATCTATGACTAGAATTGGTGCTGCTGCTGGATCCTAAATGGGTACAACGACTGTAAGGACCATTGGTGGTAACACCATCAGTATCTATTATGGGTAACCAATGGCGGTTGGCCTATAAGGATGTGCCTAACCATATTATGTTTTTGTATGAAATGGAGGGAATTCTTGATCTATAGTCACATGATTTAAATATATTGGGGGTTGATTTCCCACATTGAGAAGATGTTCCATGTAAGCTTCAGTTGTTGCGGAAAACCCTCTTTGTTAATGCGAGCTAACTAGAAGTACGAGTTGAGGGTCTTCTTGTGAAACATATCTAGAAGGACGGCTATCTCAAAGTAACTCTTCATTGAATCATCTCAGCTCTCTCATTTCCTCTTCTTAAATAGAAAATATTTTCTCTAGTAAAATGGATTGGACTTCTATTGGGGGAAGTTGAGACATGGTATGAACCTTACCAATACCCTTATTAGGTTTTTTTGAAGATGTATAGGTGGGTTATTTGAGGGGATACACAAATTTTGGGTGATCCTTAGGTTTCTTTTATGCACATGTCTTGCATTCATTTCAGTGTGGACCATCTCATGAATATGAAATTATTATTTTGAATCCTCTGAATTAGTCTTATGTTCTACAGGGTCTTTGATGATGGCATTGATGACATTAAAATATGCATAGTACATCGCAGACATTCTTTTGGTATTTCTATGATATCACCTTCTTCTGCGTCCTCTATAAGTCCTTATCCTCTTTGTTGATTCCCTGAGGTATATTTGATGGATATTTAATTCAAAGGAATTCCCAAAGAGTTCAATAATTTTCTTTCCAAGTGATTTAACCTGATGATGTGATAGGAAAAATTGAGATAATTCACACTAATAAATATTACTTAACCGGGATAAGACTAATTCCCAATGAGGAGGGAATTGTTGAGGTGAATATCCCCCATTTTTGAGGGCTGCATCTATTCCTGCTCCTCTTTCACAAACCTTCGGGCTTGGTTGGATGATACTAATGGTTGGGTTAAAAAATCCACCATCCTTATGGGATGGGGCTGTTCTTGAACTACTATGGATGATATCACCATATATTCTCTTCTGATTTTACTAATTATTGTCCAAACTTAGGTTGGGTGTGTTATTCCTAACTCACTTAAATTGCCCATTTCAGAAGCCCATTGTGCTATTTTTGACATTTTCTCAATATGATGGCCGAAATAATTTATCCGAGATGCCTGATCAATGTTCTCAAATTCTTGACACCAAACTATCTCAATAGTATTATATCTTATTGGATGATGTCGATGAGAGTTGGTCGAATCCTATTCTTGTTGGTTGTATCTTTGGTCATGAATAGATTTTGTTTATTGTAGTATACCCGAGGTAATGAAATTGCATGATGCCACCTTTGGAAGACTTTTATGGAACATGAGAACAGTGAAATGAAATGAGAAATGTACAACCCATCCTTTGATATGAACACTAGATGGGGTATCTGTGATCAACCTTTTAAACCTCATTAATACATCGATCCATGCACATTAAAGGGATCCCTGTTATTTCTTGATTTTTGGATGTCCAGAAGCGATGATAGATTACAAGTCAATTTGGAACTGCAACCACTCTATTGTCAGGATGTGAGTTTGATACTCATCATATGGTAATACATTTTGTTTTAGCCAATGAAGAGTTTTCTATATGTTTATTCATATTTCATGCATACAATATTCCACCAACACCTCAGGAATGCTATATTGAGAGGTGGATAAAGCCCAAAAAAGAACATTTATGTCATCTTTATCCAACTATTTCTTCATGTTTAGCAGATGTTATTTATATTTTACTAGAGGTTCCTTGACCAGGTCTGACCAAAGTGGACGCTTCCTGATTGTTTTTCCACAAGCAATGGTATTGGTGGAGATTTCCTCTACTATGTTAGACAAAAATTGACCCAATGGTAGTTTGAAGAATGACTATATCCTTGAGATGTATTTTGGTTGAGAAAGGATTTCACATTCCAATGAAAAGGCATTAGACATTAATTTCCTTGTATTTCAAGTGCCTCATGATAAGAGGTATTTAATTTCACTACATTTTCAATTGGAGAATTCTTTTTATGATGCAAATAACTACTATGTGGAAAACTTTCACAGCAATCTCCATCATAGGGAGAAATGTCATGGTGGATTATAGTAAGGAAAAGACCCTATTTCTCCATGGTCTCCTAGCTGCACAGAGGATTTCCATGGATCTTATCAAGATATAGGATCTTGGGATTGACTAAGTTTTTTCTAGGAATCAGGACTTCATGGCTAAGTGTCTGATGATAACCATTATAATTTCTGCTATTGTCCCCGTAATTTGGTAAAGGAAGGGTAGGATCTTGAGCCACAATAGATAAATGTTTGAGGGATTCAAGAACTCCAACATCAAGTGAAAACCGATCATAGATAGGATATTTATTTTACAATCATTCTTTTGGATAATTTTTATTAAATTTATTCTTACGAGTGACTGGGGACCCTTGCTGGGATAAGTGGTTTTCATGGAAATGAGTTTGTGCATGACTTGGAGTGTCCATTAGAATGGACTGATTATCTCCTATTAGAGAGGGTGTATGTTCCCGATCCTACTATCAATATATTATGGGGGAGTTTTCCCCATGACCATCTCAGATGAGAGTATAGGTATGTTTATTATTTGGGGTGTTATACTAAGGATTCACCATTTTTGTGGGGGTAGAGTTATGTGTTCGTCTCTTATGCACTACTGTCATCCCATGATTATATCCTGGAAAGTCTTTAGGATATGGGAAGGGTTTTTGTCTACCCTTTTACCTTTTATAAGATATTCTTTTTGACTTCAATGACTAGAACAATGATATATGCCTACTCTTTATCTGTATTATGTGTATGTTCCTTCTCCTGTCCTCCCTTCCATGTCAGTGGATATTGATGGTACTCATGTGTGGGGGAAGAGAGTTGAGTCTTCCCTCTACTTGTTGTCAAAACATTTCAACTGAACTCTCCATGTGATACTAGGCGAGGCTATTGGAAGACTTGAAAAAGGTGGGAAGGTGTGGGTTTCTACTCACTATTTTACACCAAACATCATTGGAGGGCTTCGTTGAGTGCTTCTAGATGAGTCTATTGGTAGGCTTGGTAGGTGAAGGTAGGTGTAAGTTCCTACTTGCATGTTGCCTATGTATTTGGTTAGAAGGATTATTTAAGTGCTTCCAGATGAGTCTACTGGTAGTATTGGTGGGTGAAGGAAGGTGTATTTTCATTCTTGCATGTTGCCACCGTATTTTGTTGGTGGGTTTCATTGAATGCTATTAGGTGTGTTTTCTAGCTGGCCGAAAGAAGGTGCACGGGTGTATGTTCCTGCTCACTTTTTGCAACCAAACTGAGTTTGTGGGATTCTTCGAAATCAGAAAAGGTGTGAACCTACCCCTTATTGGCCAACTGTTGTCCCTAGAGGGACATCAAGCATGCTCGGGTTTGAAGAACTTAGGCCAGTGGGCTGAGGTTAACACCATCATAGTGCTAAGAGTTAACATATGTGTGACATTGATGATGAAAGTTACTTGCAGGACCCTTGAAAAGGACCCTATGTCTCTTGGATGAGGTCGTAGGAGGCCTCTTTATCCACCTCTCTAAAATATGGGAGAGAAGATTTTTTCCATTTTGAGGATAATCTCCTAAAATGGTTGAAGATGGAAGCCGACACCATCTGATTCAGGACCTCTAATCATCTTTGAACGAACTGTTGGTGGTGCTAATTGATCTGGTGGGCCTATCAGGCATCCTACAAGATTGGAATCATACCATTTTGATGGTACTCTCAGAATATTGAGTTTGTGAACCTATGTTGAAGATGTAAAGTGGGAGATGACATCTTTCATGCATATGAAGATCCATCTTGAGTAACATTCGTTACATTCATTGGTGAAAACTTGAAGGAGGCCATTGGATCAAAGGGAGTTCTTGGAAGTAAGTTCCGGTATATACAAAAAACACAAATAATGAACTCCGGAAAAGTAGCATGTTTCTTGAGTGAACGTATGCATGATTAATTTCCATATCCATCCCTCATTTCCCTTGATAATGGGAAGGCCCTCATAGGCAGGTGACACTATTATCTTTGTTAAAGATTCATGTCAGGTTCACCATTTTTTGGTTCCAAAAGAAATGGATACAATCATTTTGGGAAATGGAATGGTCTAACTAGACTGATCAATAAATCGATTTTATATTGTTAAGAAGATGACATAGTTTAATTCATACACATCAGGTTTAGCCTTATAACAGTTTTCCATTTCTGAACAGTTTTTAATGAGTTTTTTTGTGGAACCAGAAACAACCAAGGGCTCTGTGTGTATGGGTGCCATCTTTCCAAAGTCAGGTACTCGTTAGGTGTTTTGAACTACAATTCTTAAAAAATCACATTGGTTGAGAGGATGGGAGGTTAGGCTCATCACACCCTTGGGGTGTATTACTTTCTAATCTAGGACACTCTTATAGATTTTAGATTTTTTCTTGAATCCTTCATTAATTCCCAAGTATGATGTGATTCATCCTAAATTATCAGTCATTTATTAGCATATGTGAAATTCAGAATTATCTATATGTATATGAGGTTTTTTTCAATGAAGATATCTTTATGTATTTGAGTTTCTCTATTGATGTTGTCCTCTTATATACTACTTAGAGATTATTTGGTCGTTTTATGACAATGTTGGTTTTCTAGCCACAAGGTGAATCGCTCTAGAGTTTATTATCATCAAGTTAGATGAAATCCACTATTGAGTTTCTCATTATCCTAGGAGATGAATTTTTTTTGATGTTGGGATCGAACCCATAAATGGGTTTCCTATATATCCTTGTGAACAGAATCAAATCCCACATAGTTCAGTGTTTCTTAATGGGGAACACCATACCTTTTTAGGTCATGTGATGAGGACCCAACCTTATTGTTTAACATCATTTGGAAATTATGTCTAGTCATTAGGTGCCTAGTCAAAGTTTAGTGTGATTCTTATGCCAAAACAACCCAAGTAACTTGGATGAAATACGAGTTTCCAAGTATAATTAGACCATACAGAGGATATATCCTAGAAGAATATCATTGGTTTAGGAGTTGGGTTTGAACCTTAGGGAGGCTTCCTACATATCCTATTTGGATGGGAATCTAATCCCATGTAGTTCTATATATATTCCATGGGAATATATCTCTTTGAGAGGATTATGTTGAGGATTATTCCTAAAGAGGATTCATGAAAAAGTTGGGGGGTTTTGATTGGGACTAACTTCTGAGGAGAATGTCCCTTGATCTTGGGACTTAGGTAGGCATCCTACGTATCTTTGTTATGACAAGAATCAAATTTCTCATAGTTCACTTCTTTATGTGGATTGTGTGGATGTAATGATCACCACTAACCTATAATCCCACATGAGTCATAATCAGTGAGAGAAAAAAGAGAAAGTTGAATATTTGACAAACCACACACTATTTTGCCTTTACTGGTGGAAGAGGAAAGGGATATAGTGGAAGAGGATGGAACTAAAACACTTCCCTCACTTCACATTACATTGTCCATGATTTCAAGGAAAAGGAAAGAATGAAAGTGAAGGATTCATAGGTGGAGAGGAGCAAGACTGTAACCTCCCACATGAAAGGATATGGGCTTACATTAGGATGGATACCCTAAAATTGGTTCTATAGTGGGTGGAGGATCTCATTACTTGTTGAATGGAAAATAAAATGGTATCCTTAAAATCCCCAATAGTAAACATAGGCTCTATGTATCTGAGATGAGAAGGTTCAGATGTGGTCCAAACCATAATCCTTCAGACTGGTAACTACCCCACACTGTCCCTTGGTTAAGGGTCCTCATGACCATAGGGATAAATTTCCACATGCACCCTGAGAACCCTTACTAACCAACTAGAGAAGTGCATGGAACCTCTGACCATAGTAATACATACCCAAATGTAGGACATTTTGGTGTTCCACTCAACAAGGATATGAAAATCAGGGGACTTGGTGGATGTTTTAACTTTCCCCATTTCAAACATGAGATCCAAAGAAGGATAGGCCCTTTCATGGGTGAATTTGAATACGGTTTAATGGGTGGATCAGATTGGTCTTGAGCATAGGTTCATGGAAGAGGTGTTCCACATAGGTCCTAAGGGGAATTAAAAGTGCCTCTCACATGGGGAATAGGTCTGCACAAGCTGTATAAGCCTCAAGAAATGGAATACTATAGAAAAAACATTTGGGTGAGGCCAAAACCTAAGAACCATGGGTATCCTCAGTTGTCCTTCAAAGAGTCTTGAGCAGGTCCTTGCTTAAGGGAGGGGCCTCACACATGTGACTTCTTCCTGTGGAAGAAGGCTCTTCAAACACTTATCTTTTATTTTGGACCCTGAAGGGACTTTGATCATACATATTCCCTTAATTATATATTCTATTTTTTTAGAGAGATAAATGAGAAATTTTGAGGGACCCGAGTGATGGTGCTACATAATGCGTGCTTTGGGGATTCATCTGATTTTTCATTTGTTTAAATGAGGAGCCCAAGGGTTCTATTTATAGGGAATTAGGGAAATTGATTGAAGGAAATTTTCATCATAGGAACGTGACATAGGTCCTCATCAGAGCTATCCTGCATAGGGTTGGCATGATTACTAGGCTACAAAGGTCATCAACTTAGTTGTCCAGTGTAGGTTTTTTTGCATAGGGGGATGTGCCTTTTTAGATGCACTGGCAAGAGTTGTCATGGTTTCTTGGTGAAAAAGTGGCATGAGTATAGGTCCATTAGGATAGGTATCTTAGCTTCACTTACGATTCTTGGATACATTAACATATTCAAGTTTCCCTTCATGATATGTTTTCCCTCCTTTATCAAATGGTAGTGTGAACAATATGATACAAAATTGGTATCTTCATTATTAGAATTATGAATGATGCCTTTGGTCATATATTCAATCTATTTATTTATCCTGGAATATTCCCACATATTCTTGAGTTTTGGAGAATTAATTGATGATTGAGAGTTTCTTAGAGTATCCATATTCATGATATCAGTCTTCGAGGCAGGAGGATGAGGTATTTCAGATTGGTTCCACCTAGTAAGGAGATTTTGAATGCTTCTCATTTGATGATATAGGATATCTTGATCATGTTTTTATAACTAGGTTTGTTTTAAAGGATATATAGGGATACATATATGATGGAACTATTAATGATACTTTTATACACATTCCCAACTACATTCTCGAGGAATAATAAAATTGGATCTATATTTTAGAGGCTAGGTTTGAGGTATGGTGTTCGTGATAGATGGATTCAAGTAAGAAACACCATATATGGTTCAAGGTTCCATACATATGTATTATATTTTTTTATTCATAAATACCTTTTCAAGTAATTATTTTTTTACTACATGCTTTGTTCATGTGCTATATATCCAATCAGAGCTTTTAGACTATCCAATTCCACTAGAGACTCATTGTGGCCGTAATAATCATCTCACTCATATTTGTGGTATTATGAGATTACTTTCGATAGAGATACATTTTTTTGGGATATCATCATTTCATACCTAATGCTATATGATGTTTTGGACTGGTTATTTATAGTCTAGATATGGGAAAATTTCTTTCAAGATAGGGTAATATTTTATGAATTAGATGGGTTATGTTTTTCCACCACAGTTGAATGGGACCCTCAAACATGGAAAGAAAGTAATAATCTCATGATGTTTTAGTTTATTAGTCCTCATATGGAGTGAAGCAAACTAGTTCAATAGATACCATGGAGGATAAAAATAAATCAATTATAGAGAAATATACGATCATTTTCATAGAGAATTTTATTGGGGTTCTCCCCCTTTGAGAGGACAATTTTAGTGTGGATTTGGAACTATGGACTACCCCAATATATTTATCATTTTATATGATGGACCAAAAAAAATTTCATGTATTCAAAGGTGAAATTAGATGTACTTTTAAGGAAATAATTTATTAGAACCAATGTGTTACCCATGATAAAACCTGATGCTTTCACAAATGAGGATGGAAGTTAGAATGATTTTATTATCTATCACTTCTAAAAATAGATGAAAATAATGAGAAAATATAAACTTACTAGAATTGATAATTTCATTAAAAACTAAAGGAGAAAAGTGGTTCTCAATGATTGATATTTTGTTTATTTATAAAAATCATCAGGTTTGGGAGTAGGATATCATAAATAGTGTTTAGTTGTCACTATAACCACTATGAGTTTTTAGAGATGATATTAAGCATAAAAAACACCCGTATAGAGTTTATTGGAAAAATGAAATGGGTCATCTAGTTATAAAAGGATTAGTTCATTAAGGTATTCATTGCTGAAATACTTATTTATTGTCATTTATTAGAGAAGTGTGATGACTTTTAGAAAATTATTCTCGACCTAATTCATGGTAATCATTTCTATCGAAATCTATATAGTGTATGTTTTGTATTTAGGAAATTAATTTCCTTAGTCCTTACATCTATGTTATTTTATTTTCTATTGACCCACTGAATGATAAATTTTTGATGGATTCAGATACACCAATGATTGAGTTATAGGTTCATTTTTTCAAGGGTTAGTGGGTTTTTACCCATGATTCCTAGAGAAATTATCATAGATTATGACCCCTATGTTACCCTTAAAAAAACTACTATAACTTCATTTAGATTGATATAATCTAGATATATTTGTAGGAACTTATGGATATATAGACCAATGAATTTTTTTATTTACCAGAATGAGACATCTATTATGATACCTATAGGGCTAGGATTAGTTTTTTGTTGATGTAAAAATTAATTGGGATTTCCTTTTGGTCAAGGAATTTGGAACCATATGAGTAGAAAAAGGTGAATAATGAAAAGGTGCTTTTTTCTGTGGTGTTTACCCTAAAAATGTAGATACATTATATTATTAGTGAGCGTTTTTTCTTCACATATAACAAAGCATCAAGTACATATTCACATGGAGAGTCATAATCTTTTGGCAGATTCAATAGTTATTATTTTACATAAATAAGGTTTTGAAATAGTATATACACTAGTGGAGGAAAATGTGGTAGAAAATCCCATTAGAAGGATATCCCATGCTATTTGATGAATGAGTTGTTGGCTTCATTATAGTTTTTCTATATGGAGAAATGTGACATTTCTTACCTTAATTCAATGGTTTTGGCCCCAATATTTCATTATTGGGTGAATGAGGATGTACATGGAGATATTAATTAAATTATCCTATAAAATCAGTTTTTCAATGTAGTCTCACCGGATTTATTTTTTGATGGTCATCAGTGTTTCATTCTATACCAAGGGTGGACATTGATTAGAATGTCGATGCTGGAGGATGTGTTGATAGAGTTCAATAATTCAACTCTATTGGTATTTCTTAGATTGAAAATGATATAAAAAGATATTGAGTATCACTTTTGTTATACAAAATAAATTTAGAGTGTTTTTGTTTTCATTTATTTATAACATACAAATATATGGGTGGAGGATGAGCACTCGGATTCTGTGGGTTTGATTATACCCCTTGATATTCCATAGTGGACATGGGAAAATATTTTAATGGATTTCAGGACTAGAAATCAATGATAAATGATTGATAACGAAACAATCTGGGTGACTATTTAATGAATGAAAAAATAGTTTCCATCCAATTCAAGAGTAATTTTTTATTGTGAGCTTAGAATATATTTACATAGATGTGATTGTGTAATTTAATGGTGGTACCATCAACTATTATCATATATTATATTCAGTAGATCACATACCTATTGTGGAGGATTTTTTTGAGGATTTTGGTGCACAATACTGTCTAACTATGTAATTAATTCCCTAAAAAAATAGTTAGGATTGGTATATTGTCATGGATCTCGAGGATAAAATGCGGTATTTCATGTAACATTTTCGTAGGATTTAGGTTGATCACCCACCAATATTATTTTTTGTACAAAAATAACCACCACTATTATTTTATTATGTAATTTTTTTTGGAATTGTACAGGAGACCATATTGGTAACCTATTTTATATATTAAGATTAGTGGGTCATCTCTTATTGGTCTGAGCTGGTGTGATTAATGATGAATAAGGTTCATGTGATTTTTATGTTCATGATAAAAAAAAATTCACTATAAGTTCTGCACATTCTAAAATTATTGACCCTTGGGATTTTATAAGGGGACCATATATTCTTATAACCCTTAACTTAGAGTAGTTAAAGAATCTTTGGATTATGTAGTAATCTACCCATGTGGTTTATCAAAGTGTTGACTATATTGAGTACGGTATGTGGGGTTTCTTTTCACTTGGTGTCACCTCTACATATGGATCAATCAAATTTTTTTTCCAACATGTTTATGCTAAATTGGGGGAGTACATGATCCATCAAACTTTATCATATTGGGTGAGATGGATATCAAGGATCAAAAATTCTTTATACAATACCTAATGGATATCACGAATCAACAAGATAAGACCCTTTATTAGAATTAAATTACCTCCATCTTTATATTTTGGTGGTATGAGAATATCTCAAAGATGTGATGGTATGTTGTGAACTAGATATGAGATCAACTCTGACACCACTTTGTATGGGTCATGATTTTTTGGGATGAAAATCATCAAATAAAAGAGGAAAAAACGAATCATATTTGGATGATAATACCCTCAAAATTTATTAATAGATTTTTTAAAGGTTTTAAAAAAACCATTCATTTTTTTCATCATGGTCCTTCGAGAAATATATAATATATAATATATTTTATTTTTATCCATGTTTGTGAATTCTTAATAACTCATAGTAAAATCCTAAATAGAAATTATGAAATATAGGTTTTCTATGGAATGAGATGTTTTAGGAGATTTGTGACTATTATTTTGGAGTTTTATGTCTCATATCATTCATTAATAGATTTTAAAATAAAATAATGAAAATTTACACCCCTATCCTTGGTTTCACTTATAAATATTAGTTTATATCATTTTTACAGGGATGGTCCATAAATGGTGAAAAACTAAGAGGGCATCATTATTTTATTCATGTTATTTTATGTGACATAAAAATTGGAAATATATTGAAGTGATATTACCAGAGGGATAATTAATTTTGAATAAATTTGAAAATTTTATTTTTATATTATCCTCATTCTTCAATATTAAAATTCCCCCTTTAAAAAATAAATTCACTAATGTTTAATAGGGTCATATATTAAATGTTGGAGATAATTTCCATATTCAAGAAGAAAATAATTGAAAAATGTTATTATTATTTTAAATAAACTTCATCTCATGGTGTGTGAATAATTAAAATTTAAAATTCAGTTAATTTCATTCTCCCACTGATAAATAATTTTATCACAAACATAGAAATGTATTATATGATGAAGAACTAAATAATTATAAATTATTATATTAATTCTCTTGTTGTGATGAAGGAAATGAATAAGTGTACAACAATCGTTAAAATGTTTAGCATTTTATTTATGTTTATATTGATGTGGGATAACATGTGGATTAAACCTCTATATTAACATTAAAATTCTATTATAACGATATCTTTTGGTTTATTATCTATTGGGTTTTTGTGTAAAAAATGATTAATATTTTTTGGGAGAAATTATTCTTGATATTATTTTGAATTAAATCTTTTGGAATGACTTGCCTGTTATATTCCCCTAATGGACCCATAAAACATTCTACACTCCATTATTTTCCATTCTCCCCCATTATAAATTATTTTTCTAATCAATTTTACAACTTTTCTATGATAAATTTTTTTGGGATGGTCCTATGAGTGGTGATGGAAGACCAGGTGGATGTCGGTTCATTTTGAAGTGGTGGAGTGGTTGAAAGTTGTGGAAGAAATAAAATTAACTATGTGGAATGTAGTTTCCAATGTTTTAGATTTTTTTGATTATATGATATATTGTCTCTGATCATACACTCTTTATGTGTTTAGCTATATTAATAACATCTTTAATAAGACCCAATGACATTTATTCCTGGGAGACATGATATGCAAACCATGATATATGATGAAAAAGTTATAGTATATGTTAAATTTTAAATGTTGTGTGACAATGGGCCACACACTGTATATCCAAAGATCATATAAATATTCATATTTTTTTTACACATAATGTTATTAAGTTTTCCCCAAGTGTTTTCTAATTCCTTCAGTTATGATTAAAATATTTTTATGGGTGTATCAACATGTAAATTTTGTATATTGCAATTTTTTTGTAGAACCAAAAACTATGTATTCTATTGAGATATCATGAAAAACTGAAGAGGAAATCAAATATGTATAAAAAATATAGACAATTAATATTGAGTGACCCGATAGAGTATATAAATCACATGTAACCCAGTTTATAAAGAATTGACAGGGATAGGGTGGTAGTAGTGCATGAACAACCCACACTAGTGGCCCTACATGTCATATACCCTACAAAGACATTAATTATACATGTATGATTTAATTATTATTTATATATATCACCCACTATATAAGTTTTGGACATATGAGTAATTCATTATGTGATTATTTCCACATAAAATGAGATAATACATATTACATAATCATAAGACGTTTTTCAATGGAATTTGATAATTTTGAGTTCCATTGATTTTTGAAGATGATTATGCATGTACGCCTATGATTGGAGTATCCATGGGGTTGATAACCCTCATTGAAGTATATTTCCTACATAGAATGGGTACTCATAATATTCAGTTGATTAAGTAACCTTCCTGTAGTGATATGTAATGGGTATCCTAATCATGTATTAGGTAACCATTAAGCCTTATATACACTACACATGGTGGGGGTGAGTTCTTTATAGGGTTTAGTAATGTTATGGACTAAAATAATATCTTTAGATAAGAATGAGTTCCAAACTAGTGCTTATATTAAGGGAATATATAGAAGTGATTGATTTATAAATGTTTGGGTGCTTTGGGTTTTGTGGTGCCCTCTGAAATACATGTTGTATTCATTGTAAAAATTTATTAAACCTGGTCTATAATGAAATATTCACTACTTGTCTTTGGATACATTTTTACTTAAATAATAATTGGAGTTATTCTATTGATCTGATGTTCTATGGTGGTTTCCTCTAATGTTTTATAGTATCATACTAGGAATATTAATACTCACCACTAAAGGAGATTCATTTACAAACATGTTGTGTTTGTGTAGGAAACATACAATTTAGTGGTGGGTTTGGTGACCAGAGTGATGGTAAATCTAGCATATACAAGATCACATATGTTTTCTTTCTTAGTGGTGATTGTGTTGGTGTTTTAATGAAGTTGAGGTCACATGTTAAGCAATTTAAGGTTTGTCTTGGTTTTGGTATTTGTACAATATTTTTTATTGGATTTCATTTTCTTTTTATTTCTAAGATATTTATCATTGAATAATGTATAATATAATATAGTATATTTTTCATTTTCATGGGTTATTATTGTTATATATCATATCCTAGTGATGTATCAATAATTATAGGTTTTTAGGATAATAACTACCATATGTGGGATAGGCCTTCTTAATTCTTATCTTCGGACCCCAACTTATTATAGAAGGGATTTGGGTTGTAGTCATAGCATACTTCCAACCCACATGGGTGAAAAGTTAGTTTATCCATGTAAATGATAACCAATCAAATATTTAGAAAAAGGATCACCCATCAGTCTGAATTTATACATATATAACTTGAGGGAACCATAATAATATTCAAAGACCCACGTCCATAATCCTTATCCTCCTCTCAACTCTTTCTATATAACTCCATATGGTTAATCTATCCAGATGACTTCTATAATTTCCTTTCCCCAATTTCCATTCTAGACATTGGGTGTACACATCCACCAAGGTGTTTGTGAATGGTACGCTAATAATATTAGTAGTAAAACACTAATTTCATCCCTAAATTATTCCATAATATATATACTGTATATAGTAATACATATTAGTATACCAGATTCAACCGAAAATATACACATAACCATTCTAGGCTATTATGTAAAAATCAGGCGACAACAAAATTCATGTATACATACTTCATAATGTTCTAATAAATATTATATTTTAACCAAAAGATTAAATTGGTGGAATATTGACCTCTAATATGGTAAAAAAATATACAGATAACATCCATATCATTGGAAGGGTGAAATATTTCCTATCCATTTGGGAAAATATCCCCACTATGAGGTACTATGGCATTGTATCAATACAGCATTATCCAAAAAACTATCATCATGTGTATCAAAGTAATGCTATGGGTGTATAATGTCCCACTACCACTTATTCTAAATAAATATAACTTTGTACCATACACCATTTCCTTATAAAGATCATCTAAATAATTAATAGGGAGTTTGGTGACCCTATTAATATAGAATAGAATCAAAATATTGAAAATATAATATAATGACCCATTTTAATGTTATGAACCCTCATATGAATTACCTACATCAGTCACAGTTAGGATAAAGTATATCTGAACCATGGATATTCATAACACTGGTGACTCCTCAAATTCATCTAGTATGTAGTATATTATCTTATATATTGCCTAAGGACTAACATATCATATGCTTCCAGCATATTGGAATCACAAAACATTTGGATATAGAAACATAGTGATAGTACAAATACCCACAATCATTATTAAAAAACTACTAATCCCTTGGCTAATCAGAACACATCACACTTTGAATCAAGAATCATGGTAAGATAAATCGATCAGTAATAACATGTAGTATAATAAAATCCATGCCCCTAGTTTTATAGGTACCCATACAAATTCCTCACTTATGATTAACAAAAAAATAAATCACCCACCTTGGTGATTTGATATCCCAATCATTCATTTTTAACCAATAAATATCCATGTACATATTAAAAATCTATCATAGACATTATCCCATGACCCTACCAAGGGTGGATATATATCCCGATTTTTTGGAAATGCTAAAAAATCTAATTAGTGACTATATAAAGATATCTCAATTAAAAGGGAAATCAATGAATTTATTGACCACTTTTAGTAATACCTCAATAGTACCTCTAATGAAAGGCCACCATCAAAATCAAACCCAATGAAAACTTTAATAATTTCCCAATTTGAGGTATCCATAAAAACTCTAGGATTTTCATGATGTATCTCACACCCATGCCTTTAGCCATATTATTTAATGACATCACATGGCATGTATAGATCATTCAATTTATTCTAATAACATGTATGTTGAACTCTTAATGATCCCATCATTGAATGAATTTTTAAAAAACCTAAAATCCTTATGATGGTTTACATGATAATTACCTAATAAAAATATAGCATCCCCACTCTCACATGAAATCATTTGGGCCATTGATAATTTTAATTCCTTTAAAAGTAATATAGAAAGTGAAAGTTCATCAAAAAAATTCACAACAAGTAAAATACACTAAAAAACTCTTGAACCAGCTCAATATATTTCATCATTGTTCCACATGATTTATCCCAAATCCAAAGGCTATATTGAGTTCCTTTACACATAAATTTTTTAGGTCCCATAGTAAGGTATTCAATTAATAGTTATAGAACTACGCAACTTTTATGGATAACCAATTTTAATACCAATAATATTTACATATTTTATCTCAAAATTTTCAACCAATCTATACCAGTTTAGTCCCCCACCCCTGAATTTCAATTCACATATGAATATAATAAAAAATATAAATTAATTAATAATTTATATGACTCATAAAGTAATTAATTACTAGTTACACACACTAATATTTGAACATTATTCGATATAGTACCGTACAAATTAATTAATATTAAAAAATGAATCAGATTAAATATTTTCAATAACATATAGATAAAATAAATCAAAATTTGAATAAAATTTTAGGAAAACCTTAACCACACTACTATGAGTTAATTATCAAGGACATGTTGTAGATCAGATGATAAATTGAGTTCTCTCTGGTAGAAAAATATGAGGCATAAGGGAGACAAAATAATGGGGAGGGTACTATTATCAGTGGATAACTAGAGAATAAATGAAAAAGGGCATTCACTAGAAAATGCTTCTAAAAAATGATAAAACAGGCTCACATTAGTTCGAGGGTTTGGGTTAATACTATACTGTTATGGACTTGTCAATGGTCTCTTAGTGGCCCACAAAGAGGCTCTTTGTGTCTTTAAAGTGGGAAAATTTTGGATTAGAAGAAGCTCCAATTCCAATTATAGTATTATTAACCTTTTGATGGTACAAAACTATCCACATGGTGTGGTTTTAAACTACCATAATAATCAGTTTTAATTGATCAATACTAGTAAACTTTCTTCAGGCATTTTTATTCTACTCATCTTCCTCCATAATATGCCATTTATATAAAAAAATTCTAAATTGGAATTAGACACATCCAAAATTGTTAAAAAAAGTCAGACAACAATTAAATTGAGTGAAATCTTTCTCTATTTCTGATTTAACTAAAATTTTATTACTGTTAATATTGTAGTTACACATTGGTTAATTCAATTTAAAATTTTCATTGAAGCCGGTAAACTTCAAATGAACAAGTAAGAGGTTAAATTTTTATTATAGAAATTACAATATTTATTTACTACCATTTTACCATGTAATTTTTTTAAATATTTAACATCGATTATCTTCCTACACATAAGCAATTTCATAATTCAATACACTTTTAAAAAACACTCAAAGATTTACATTAATAAGTAGTTACATTAGTTTTAACATTTAATTCATTTTTATAAACCTTTTTTATTTTATCAAATTCCCATATTGTCAATAATATATAGTTTTAACATGAGAAAAATATTATCTTAATTTTAAACACATTTAATAGGTAATTTTTCTTATTTAAAATAATATTTTAAACACTAGAAGTCCAAAAAAACCAATTTCATATAAAACCAAACCTCATTCTCAATTATTTTTCTTTATCTAGAAAAATTCAATAACTATATTAATAAGGTATAAAATAAATAGTAAACTACATCCATGAAAATTACTAAGGTTTACAAAGTATAATTGAATTGATAAGAAATCCAATAAGATAGTGGTCAAATAAATTAACATCTTCATTAATTTTGAAAATAATTAAACTAGAAGAAAATTTAGAAAATTAAATCAAATATCAATTTGATGAAAAAATATAGGCCTTATAATAACATAATCCTAATAAATATAATGAAATGAAGCATTCAAAATTCGTTTATAAAATGAAACATTTATAAGGAAATCAGAAAGACAAAAAAGTGTTTGCGAAGTCCTAAAATATTGTAAATCCCATAAGAAAAATTTATGTTAAAATAAAATCCTGATGTATAACATTCAAAAATGATACACATTAATATCATTGATAACCAAAATAGTTAGGTTACTAACTGAATAAACTATTTTCCTAGTGGACACTAGATACCTAGTTAAAATCATCAGGTAACTTGTAGTAAAGGTAGATCCTAACCAACACTACTGTTTCAAACATCGAGTATGTAATTAATATGATTTGTTATCAGATGGTAACATCTTCTATGAAATATCCCATAACTCACACCGAACTATACAATTCCAATATTTTAGCCCAAATAATGTCCATTAATGAACCAAAATAAATATAAATGACAATAAATCACAAACTCTAAATTTAAAATATTCAGGAAAAAGTTTATAGATGTTATGTTGTTTAATTTTTGAGATCTCTCTTATAGGAGGTCCAATCTTGGTCAGTCCATCAGAATAATATTTATTCTCAAATTCAATCTTGGTTATCATTATTTATATCAGCTTAACTCTCAATCATGACCCAAATTTGTTTTTAATGATGAAATACTTATAAAAAATTATTCTATATCTTTTATAATAAAAATATAAAAATAAATATATATCATTATAATAATATTACCCCATTTAAATCAATTTATTTAAACCTTATTATTATATATTAATAAAATAATGAATATCCTAATTTTCTCTCTTGAAAATTGTTTTTGATTCAAAAATAATTCCACATTTTATATTTAATTTCATTAAAAAATTACTAAATAATGAAAATATTTGATTAACAATATATTTTAAAAAATTTAAAATATTTTTTCTTTATAATTATGTTCCTAACATTCTCAAGTTATTTAAACCATTTTATTTTTCTTTATAGTCATTCTTGTGTGTTCCTAGACATTTCTAATTCAATAAAATTTGATTTAGTGATATTTATTGTTATTCCATATGTGGAAAGTCTATTTATGATTACCATCAATGTTTTTGTCATTTTTTTTTCTATAAAATCATGACCATTATTACATGAAATAATTGTTTTGTCATGGTAAATAGAATAATTGTACCAAAAATAAGTATATAAAAATTTTATCATGCAAATAATAATTTATGATGGTATATGATTTTATGTCAATTACCATTTATATTTTAAATTAGATAAGTATGTGTACAATTAACATTCTAAATATTTCAAGAAGTTTTCAGTTGTTCAGATAACGCTAAGGGTGTTATGTCGATACAATATAAGTCATGCCACTACACTATATAAACTTCCAAAAACTATTTTCGATTATAAGTAATGTTTTTATAGTAAAATGGGTACAATCGGATAATAGTAATGTTCAATGGTAGGAATAAAATCTCACTATAAAGAACAAGGACTCTCTATAGTGAGTTTTCTGTAAGAATAAACCAGAAACCGTGGAAGAAAATTTCCGGGAAATATAGAATCAATTCCAGGATAAAAATTATAAATTTTGATAGATCACGTCATAATGATAATTTTCATCCCATTATACTGATATGAAGTATTAAAAAATTATGAGGGTGAGTATTATTGGAAATTTTTTTCTCCACGAAGGAATCCCTAATAAATTTTAATACTGATATGTATGAAGCTGTAAGGGAAATCACACTTAAAAGGGTAATACTATTCCATGAATTAGTAGAAGATGATATATTGAAGTTTTTCTTGAATATGGTGTACATGTTTTGATGATAGGTTTTTTTCATGAATGATTAGGTAGAGATATTTTAATATTATTTTTTCATGTTTATTTTTTTAGAATCTTAGCTCTAGGTCTTATTGCATCTGGGAATTTTAACGTGATAGTGACAATCACACAAGAACTTGGGTGACACATGAATCTTTGATTTTAAATTTTTGAATTTTTATATCATAATTAATGTTTTTTAAATTTATATTTATACATTATTTTGATGAACCATTTATGGATGACACAAGGAAATTTCACTTTGTTTAAAATCATGAAATAATTCTCGAGCTATACATAGAGAAAATAATATTAATTCATTATGGAAATTTAAAGGACATATTTTAGAAAGAGTTTTCGTTATTAATATAGAATATTTTAATGAAATTGGATATAGTTAAAATTTTACGATTATAGATCATTGAATATGGTTTAACATTGAACAATATTGATTTTTGACTCAATTTAAAGGGAAATAGAAATTATAGATTCATACGTTTTTTATCTATCTTTGGCCATGTTTTGTTTGGTTAAATATGGAATGGTATAGTGACTAATTAGAATGGAAATAATTATTGTATAAAGAGATAGAGAAGATACCATATTTTAGTTTGTAATTGAATGTTCAAGATCTTGTCATGGTGGAATATTTAACTAGATATATTTGGAAACATTGATAGAGGATCTCTGAGAAATATTTGGTCATGATATGTTTGACTATTATAGAAAATGATATTTTAAGAATATCTATATAATTATTGATATGAAATATGTATTGGTGACATTTAATCAAATTTAATGAAAATTAATAAATTAATTTATATTTATTGTTGTTTGCTTATTATATATATGAAATGGAGGAAAGAATATAATTTTTCATGATTCGAGAAAAATTGATTCAAGAGGAGGAAATTATATATATATATCTGTCCCTACAATTATGTGGTGATTTACACTTTTCCATTTATATATAAATGAAAAAAATATAATATTATAGATTAAATGTAATTGAATAAATTGATAGAATATATAAGAGTGTATTGTCACTCATTGATGACTCATTGAGAATCATCAAGAAATTTTGAGTTTAATTAATGGTTTATTTAACAATTTATTATATAGAGTTAAGATGATGAAGATATCAAAATTAAACTATCTATACTTAGTTTATCAATTTTTAAAGTGATGTAGTCTTTTTCTTAGAATGTATTTCCCTCCTTCGTGAAGAAGCGAAAAATAGAGGTTTGGGTTAGTGAAACATTGGAGGTAGTGAACCGTGACCAAATATTATAAAGGG
The DNA here is from genome assembly GCA_963277665.1 of Viscum album. NCBI lineage: Eukaryota > Viridiplantae > Streptophyta > Magnoliopsida > Santalales > Viscaceae > Viscum > Viscum album. The sequence continues at coordinate 1,778,461,946 of OY728151.1, read as the reverse complement.
AGTGTCCCTTTCACTAACATTAACTTACCTTATCCCACAAATAAATAATTTGTTTATTATATCCTTGTATATCGGCACATTTCATTGTATTCTCTTTGTATTATCCCAGTGCGGGTGCCATAAAAACTTCTCATATAATGTGTCCATGGATAAAATCCCTTCACCAAGAAAACAAATATTTTTTTGGGTCAATTAGTCATTGATAAAGTTTTATTAAGTAAAGATAAAATAAATAAAAAAAGATCATTTTTGAAAAAACAATTCAAGAGTGATCATACTATTAGGGAGATAAATAACATTTAGGGTAGTGAGAATTTAGGGACAATGTTGTAAAATTATAATTTTTATATCTTTATTTACACCCCTCTCGTAGTTTATCTCACTAATGACCCATGTGGAACTATCAAGAAAAATTAATTCATATGTCTAACTTGTTGGTTTATTTTTGTTTTAAATTTATTTAATTATTTCTTACAATTAGATTTTATATATTCTTCACAGTGAATACATTTTTAATATGGTGAAGGGTATGAATCTAAATAATAAGTAAATCTCTTATGTAATTCCATAAAATGGAAAATTGTTTGGTGATAGTGATATTTTGATGAAAAATTCAACACTCTTTCAAAATGAAGGTCTATGTGATTTTGATTGAGATTTTATTAATTTATTGAATGATTCTAAAATTTTATCTATAGGTCTAGATATCTTGAGTGATGGGGGGTATGGTTGATGGTGATGAGATATTGAGAAATATAAAGATGAAATGGTTACACTTTTCGGAGGCTAAAGATTTGGTAATATAAGAAGAATTTATAAAGATATGAAAAGAGAATTGGGAAGATTAAATTCATGTTAGGGGATTTAAAATTGAGGAAGAAAATTAAAAAAACTAAATAAATTGTTGGATAATGTGGATATTGATATTATATAGAGGAATTATATCCAATCCAATGAATTATAAGATATTTCCTTAGATATAAAAAATCATAAATACAGCTCAATGGACAAGTTACGTAATTCAAAAAAGATTAACAACCTTAATCCTATAAACTATTAATTTTCAACACATTTGGATAAATTTTTGAGTAGAATAAAATCATTAAATATGAGAATGTGAGATTAAAAGTTTAGATTTATTAGATGAACAACAATATGAAGGATCAAAGTGAAATACATGTTGATATTTACCATGCATTAGATCATTAAATTTCTATATAAAAGATACTAAAATAAGAAATTAATTATAAACACTATATAGGAGGATAAAAGAACCCATAAATTTAAGTGGAAAGGAACTTGGTTATGAAATAATAAAAATCTGAATTATAAGGGTAAGAAAATTTTAAAATATGCATCAAATTTGTTATTTAATTGTCATGAATCATTTTATTGGTGTATGTATAGAAATCATGATATAGTCGTAGAGAATAATAATAAATTCATGGGAAAAATTTTTGTATTCCCTTGGAAATACTAGTATTGGATTTTATGGAGACTTTATAAATATTTTGATCAGAAAAATCTTTAGATTCCTTAGAGAAATAAAAATTATCTATTTAATGAAAAAGTAATCTAGAATTTCCCTAAAATATGTGAAATATTTGATGAGTTTCAATATGAGTTATGAAAACATGTGATTTTTTTGGAATTAGTGGTCACATTAATTTTTTTTGATGAATTGTAATATTTTAATTTTAATGATGTCAGTAGAATTTTTTAAAAACATATTTACCAACATGAATTTGTTAAAAAAATATATTATTATGAAAATTATATTTCATGGGTAATTTTAAAATGATAACCATGATTAATTTATATTAAAGAGGAGTTCTAAATATTTTGTTGAGTAAAAAGTGACTTGGAAGGACACGTATAATATTGGGATAAATTGAATAAGTTTAGGTATAAAAAATAATACACTCAAAATTAAGGTATGTTTTGTGAATTCTAATAATTATCACATGGATAAATTTACTAAAAAGATATTTTGGAGAATAAAATTTCAATCAATAATGGGTGTAGTGATCCTTGATGAATAGAAAACCCATAGAGGAAAAGATTTTTTATTCAAACTTGAATAATGGTAATAAAATAAAGATTTATGATGCATTAAATTATATAAAAAACATTTCAAATATATGAATTGATCAAATATAAATTGATAATGGGATTTTGGTGTTCCATAATTACTCAACAAATAACTCAACTTAAGTAAATTAGAGGACCCCATGCCCATGTATTTAAATTTTGAAAAACTTATTGAATTTATCAATTCCATAGTGAGAGATACCATCCGGGTAGAGATATAATTTTGAAATTAACGTGGTTTCAATCCTGATCTAAAATTTCAATTGGTGTTGTAGGAGTATAAATTGTTTATTTCTGAATATTAAATTTCACATAATTTAAGGAAATAATAATTTCAATTGAACATAATTCTCAATTGGAATCATAACACAATGATGCAATATGAATTTTTAAAGGATAAGTTAATAAAAAATAAGTTTCAATTTTTATTTTTTAGATCAAACTTGCGATATCATCCGATTGTTTTTAGGATTTACAAATATGCTATTATTGAAGGAATAAAAGGGAAAATATCTGTTTTACACATGAAAAAATAAAGTAAAATTAGGTGATGTATTTATGCTATATTATGCAAGTTTTTACCAACACTAACCATGGAAAAAATCAAAGAGGATGAAAGTAGACATCCATTATAGAAAATTGGGGTCTAAATATGATTCATGGAGGTGAAAAATAGTATGAATCACACACTTAGTTATTCATGGTTGTTCACTAATGGTTTATTGAAAGTGTGATCGTGATAATTGGGGTTTTCTCTAGTAGATGATATATATTTTTTTTATTCTTTAATATTATAGAAGTACGTCAATTAAATATAAAATTATGATTATGTTAACATAAAATTTTGTTTGTAAATCTAGTCTGACACAATTTTCTCATAGGGTTTTGATGAAACTTTTAATTTGGTATGTTCACTCAATAGATTTATCCTAAAATGATACCACAAATGAAGGAGGCCTTGGATATAGAAAGTAAAATATATAATCATGATGAATGGGTGATGATTGATCTTGAAATTAAAGGATACACAAAGTTTATTAAAAAAGGTGAATTATAGGCTCTGTAAATCTAGGTGTAAAATCTTTTTTGTTTTTGGGAGAGAATATTAATTGATTACTATCATATGATCTTAAATTATAAAGGGTAATATTTTCATTCAAACATTTGTGTTAAACATTATTGTATATTCTTGTAATAATAAGCATGATAGGAGTATTTCCATTGAAAGTATAATAAGAAGAATCAAAGGATAATATTTTTTGTAGTTTAAAGGCATGAAGGATAGGGAAAATTGACAAAAAATGAATGATATTTCCCTTGATATTCAAGGTTATAGTTTTCTTAAGATTACAAATTTTTTACTTATTGAGGCGATTTTTCTTTGGATTTGTTTTGTGAAAGGTGGAGGAAAGGAAGCATCATGAATCAAATAGTCAGTCGGGAATATCATGAAGGTTTCAATAGTATAAAAAATGAAGTATTAGGGTGTTTTATTAATGTGGAATGTTTTCAAATTATACAAAGGGTGATATTTTTATCATATAATTTAGAATTTATATGGGAGTTTAGTATGTTATCACCCTACATATTTTTATTCAATGAAAGAAGAATGTGAACGAGTTTTATCAAAAAACAACCTGCAAGACTATTTGTGTTTTGATGAAGTTTTTTTATGTTATTTTTATATGAAATATATCATGATATAACACTCCATATTCCATCATATTAGGTTTCACATAAGAGTAGTGTTTTCTATCTAGGTGAATGGTTTCATTCTTTTAAGAGTAATTCTATTTCCTAAGAAGAATACATGTGTATCATATCATGAGGAAACTCCATATTTTGTTTTACATTAGAATAAATTAAGACTTTCATAAAAGTAATTAAATGCTACATATGAGTAATTTAATAGAAAAAATATCTTAGAGGGATATATGGATCATTACGGTGATGATATGTGGTATGGAGACTTTGACTCATTGGATTTTTCTATCTTTATCATGGTTAATTCATTATCTAAAATTAAGGAAAAAAAGATTGGTTTTTATGAATATTAGAAATATAAATTAACTATAGGAAATTATAGTGTTATATATCACTATATTTATGGGATATTTATTTTCTGAAAGTGATGGAAGAATGGGAAATAATTGAAATATAAAAGATTAATGATAATTACTAAAATAAATATAATTGAGACGAGAGAATTATCACTAATTGAAGATTCCATAAAAGGAATATGATGATGTTTTCATAAAATACACATTGAATATCACAAAGGAAATAGAAGCATCATTAATATTTGTGTTCAAAACATTCTTTGGAAGAAGTACACAAATGTAGAGATCTATGAGAAAATATCTACACTTGGTGTGCCAAGGAGGATGAGTATATTGTTTTTTGGTTCGGATTGCATGACAATTTTTTTTTACATTCTTGAATAACAAAGAGAGTATATAGGAGTTTTGGAGTGAACCTTGTGATATAATGAACAATCCCTAAATCCTGTATATGGAGTAACCTATTGGTTAGAATGAGGTTGCCTAAACCAACCATTGAACAATTTTATTAGTTTATTCCTATACCCTAGAACATTATAATTGTATTCTCATTATATTTGTCACATATTAGAATCTGATTAAAAATATTGTGTAGTGTGTGTGATATTGACTTTCTTTATGGCTTAAATCAATGTGTGTAGGTAGTTAATCATTAATTGAAATTGAATAAGGAAAAGATATGAAAAAAAAATTGATCATAATAAAATGTATAATTTAATAATAAACATACTAATAATAAGTATAAGATATTTTAGGTTATTAAGAGTTTGAGTGTTATGTGTTAAAATTGGAATAGGTTACATACCTTTATTTACCCCCATCCCAATGGCATCTCATATTAAAGATCACAATAGTCCTAAAAACATAGATCATCATATAAGATTTCAAATTAATTTTTTTCTATGTAATTATGAAATATATATCAAAATATATGTTTAAAATAATTAATTCACATCAAAATAATTCTTTTATAGATGATTCCTCTTTTTTATATCATTTTAAATATCTGAGACGTACAATTATATTCACTTAATTTTTTTATTAATGGTGTGAAAATTAAAATTAACAAGGTTGAAGGTGGTAAAATGTGATGGATCTCAAGGTAATCACCAATTATAATAAATTTAACTTTTAAGTAATGGGAGCAAGTTTTCGAGTAGATTTTGAGAGTTTTGCCTTGAGCACATTTGGAATAATTGATATTATTTTCTATGTTCCACTCACACCATGAATGCATTATCTCTATAAATTATATAATAAATATTCTATATACCATGATATTATAGGAAATGGATAAATGAATTTGGAATTAACCTAAATAGTGTTTATCCACTATGATAGAGTGAGTTTAGATATCCATTAAGTTAAATATTTACATTTTCATAAGCAATGTCCTCTATTTATGATTTTTTTTGGAATAGTGAGGGAATTAAATTGGCCTTAAATGTTTTTGAAATAAATTATAGATAATCTAGAATCATAGAAGATTCCAATTACCCACATGGTTACTTGATCACAGGCTGCAACCATATTATACTTGAGGCCTATCCTGGAATATTTCTAGTACCCCTACCAACTTATATGGGTCACATATCCTCAAATATTAATATATATATGATGAGGGAATATATTATCTAATTAATGGGATATATCTATGATTTTGATCATAGAGGTGAGACCAATTTTTGAGAGTATTTTCCCTTTCAAAATTTGTAAAGTAAAACAAAAGCAGTGATGTCATGAAACATTACAAGTATTGTAAATAGTTCAGCAACCTACTAAAAATATGATTCTATGTGATATAATTTTTATTGGGGAACCAAAAAATTTGATAAGACCTATAGTCATAAATAAATCATATGAACCCTAATGTAATGTTATTCTACATTAACCTCTGGAGAAAATAGATGAATTGAGTCCACTCTACTTCAAATAAATGGTGAACCATCACTCCTACTTTTGTATTTTTATAGAAATAACATCTTGAAGCTATTTGGATATATTTTAATTACACATTTTAGTAAGTTGGGATATTATAGAGATAATATTTCCAATCATATAAATTATATTTGACCGAAATTTATTTTAACTAAATATGATAATCCCATGTACCAATGCATTTTTGTGTAAGTGTGATTTTGTGAAACTCCAAAACACAAAAATCTCTGGTAAATAGTTGCTTAAAAAAATAGTGACTATGCTTATATGACTAATGGATTATAGATAATAGGGTTTCCTCATTTCCTTATAGTATATAATTAATGAAACTTAGTTGATTTATAAAAAATAATCAGGAGATATATTAAACCAAACATTATAGGAAGAACAACATTCAACCAAACACAATTTAAAGAACAAACGGAATGCCTACCACCAAATGATCTAACATGACTGATCATAATGAATATAGTAGAATGTTTTTGGCTATTCCATATATGAGATGAAATATTGTTCTTATTAATCTTAATATTTTCATGATTCCCATATTTTTGTTTTTTGGTTTTGGACCATAGATATTAACATACAAATAAATCCCATGAATGAATTTCATGTCAGTATTTCATGGTATCCTTGAAGGTTCTTAGATTTATTATACCCTCTTTAATAGGATTTTTCAGTTACAACCATGTTGCCTAATGTAATTTTCCCTCATGGTTCAATTATTAAAGAAAACCAATGATTATTCTTCTAATGGTATTGATAACTATTTTAATAACCCTGATAATTTATTAAACAAGGATGGGAATGGATTAAATTACACTATTAATGATAGGTATCTTACTACTTAAGAATTTTAAATTACAGTTCTAATTGGTTATGTGTGATTTGATCCTTTTTATGAGTCCATTGAATTCATGTATTCATTACCTACCCAATATCATTGGAGAACCCACACACTCAATTGGAAATATCTATATACTTATTCCACGATAGCATTTAGTTATATTTTCATATAAAACTGTATATTATCTTAATTCTACATAGAATTCCCAAACTACATTGATTTGCTTTTAACTCCAGTTCCTATATTCATCTACGATATTATAGAACTTTTTAATGGAATCAAGACTTAATTAATGAAGAATATAAAATCATATGAAAAAAATAATGGGATATTTTAGTAAAGTTATATCTTTCCCTAAAAAAACATATCCCGCATTTTCAACTTCCATTATTAATATATCTACTGATGTAATCCTGTAGTATAATAAAAAGTCTAAGAGAAAGGTGATCACCATAGAAAACTTAACACACAGATTTTATGATACTAAAAAATTTCAACATAAGGAAGACTTCGATCATCAAAGATGAATAATAGTGAAATAAAATTTAACAAATCTATTTTTAATGTTTAATAATTTTGTAATATTTTAAATAATTTTTATTTTTATTTTTCGGGAGTCAATATGAAATTTGGTACCCTATGGGAGAAGAATTTTGATATATTAATAGTATAATATATTATATATCATGTGAATATTATTTTTTAAAATAATGTAATATCTCCTAAAAATTTCCTTAGATGAAAATACTTATACTGACTTTAAATCTAAAACATGGTATTTACTGTATTTCAGTTATAAATATTGTCAACTTTAGGCATTTCAAAACAATGTAGATTATAATATATCATTAGATAAAATAAATGTGTTCAATTTATATTTTTTTAATGTTATATTAAACTGTTAAACCTTGAGGCATGAATATATAATAATCAATATAGAAAAATTATAGGGTTATCCTTATAACCATGGGAGTTTGAGTGGATTTTGGAGAACCTTCATTGGGAGAGTTATCATATAGATAATCAATAAAATATATTTGTAGATATTCTCATAGGAAGTGAAGAAAATTGAGAATATTATCAATGACATCATTGTAGATATTTTTCTTCACCAACGATCGATCCAAACCCAACACTTGGATGTTGATTTGGTTGGTTTATTCCCCATTTTGAAATTATAACGCTTAGTTAATTAATCTTCAAAAGACACTTGTTTATTAATCAAATGTAGTTATTTTTTAATTTAGTTTCTATTAAATAAATCAATGGCTGGATTTTTGATGTCCTTTGAGGATCCCACTATATTATTTTGTATTTATCCCTTGACTTTTCATATATTCAGTATTATAATGCGGTAGGATGATAATTCGATGGTTAATATGGTTCAAAACACAATAAATTATGGACTTCTGATGGTTTGTGAAATTGATTAAAGAATCGATGCTTTGCGAAGATAAAGTGGTTTGGAAAATGATCATGGAATACCAAATTGAGGTTTTAGGCCTATGTATAGTGACATAGGCACACAATATCATTGTGATGGTTAATGAGGTCATGATTTCTATCCATCGGAGTTTGAGGATCAATGAATGAATGTGTTTCCTTCAATTTCAGTTGTTGAAGATATATTCATCATTGATAAAGGAGGTAGATATTTTTAGAATAATGAAACCTCTAGAGAAAAATTAAACACAGATGAGAAAACACTACTAAATGGAATGCATTTCTAAAGAACTCTCGTTGTGTGGTCCTTGTTATGTAGTGATATGGTTTCAAAAGAAGTCATGTATCACACACTATGTTTGAATCCATACACCATGTGACCCCATTTGCGTGAAACCTTGCATGTATTGTCTGGAGTACTCAAGCAAAAAAATTGGTATAGTACATGGATATAGTCATTGTACATAGATACATGAAAAAAGTCATGTATAAGAAGAAGAACATGTTGTATGATATGTATGATCATGAGGATAACTAGACATAGTGAGGCACACCCTATTTAATACTTGAAAAACCACATAATTTGAGATAAAATAGAAAAGTTTACATATACATGAATTTTACCCTATCAATATAGAGGGAGAGTGAGGTATCTCACGCAATGGGATATTGATCCATATAATGAGTATAATCTATCACATGTGAGTATGATCCGGGATACACTCCACTAACTATGGATTTTAGAAAGGGTTAGGAATGATAACTATAGTATGAGGGTGGGGATCCTCTATCATGTGAGTATAGTTTCACTTATCTATAGAGATTTGAAGGGAGAAGGTTCTTTTCACTAGTGTCTATCATTTCATATTATTTTGTGATGTAGGGATCCTCTTATGTTATCAGAGTGAAATTTACATGAAGAATGATCGAGAATTAGAAAAGTAAAAACCTTTATGTTTATATATCCATGGTAGGTTGAGATAGAATGGAATCTATGGCATGGGTACATCCAATGATAAAATATAGGATATGTACTTTGTCACCATTCCTTTTGAACCCTCTATTTTTGTTTTGAGCAGTCTCACAGTATGATAATTCTTTATGCATTTTGATTTTGATGAGTTCAACTGGGTATGTATACGATCTCCCCTATATGGGATTTTTCAGAAAATTTAATTCTTTATATATAAAATATTGCCTTTGATGATGTCATAGGAGGACCAAGAGAATGTGTAACATTATGGTACAATGCAGTGGAGAAAGCCGGTGAAAGGGTTTTCCATTTGAAGACTGTCACCCTTATAGAGGATTTTCCCCTTATAGGAATTGTTTACCATTTATCATGCTCTCACATGGGATATTATTAGTTCTTTCATGCATTGTGTTCCTAATATTTGTTCACTTTACTATATTAATAGGTGGATGTGGAGATGTGTGAGTGTGTGCAATTACATAAATCTAAGAGAACCCTTGGGCATGATATGAATACTAGCCAATAGTTTACAGCGCCATAACCTATTAAAGGTAGGCTTGAGGTGTCACAATTGACTTATTGTGGACATGGAGGGCCCAAATTGGATAGGTTGTGATAGATTGGTATTAGAGAATATGATATCTTAAGACTAATGTTTGAAGATACTCTATCCATGCTGATTGGTTTGGGATAGTTTAATTGTGTTATGTGTCTCGAGTTTATCTTTTAGTCCATAAAGTTTAGATAGGGTTTAAAAGATGATGTATCCATACACAATGAATCTGATAACCAACTTGTAATCTCATCAAACATGGATGCAAATTGTAGAAAAAACACCAGTTCATGAAACATATAGAAATTGGTTGTGGGTTTTTATGTCCTAATTTAGTCATTTACCTTGATATTGTCATTTTCCATAGTGCATCTTGGCAACTGCAGGATTACTCTTTGATGACATCCATCATGGATTCCATAACTAGATCATGATGATGACACACTATTTAATGAAACCTTAGTGTTGGGACCTGAACATGATATGACCCCTCTGAGGGGACAATGAACAATGCATCCAGATGATAATTATTATAATGAACCACTATTGATAGTTCACGTGGATACACCCCATCAGGGTGAGAAGTATTATGTCCCTATATTATTGATAGATGACATACATAGTATGGGTGTGCTTCATGAGTTTAATAGGAAGTGACATGATCAAGAAGCTCTTTAGGGATGTGAACATGGAAGAAGATTTAGTATATCTATGTGTAGTGGTTAATGTTATTATCCTCTACCACAACAACTGTGTCTAGGTTTTTTGTTACGGGATTAGGTTACTAGTAGTTAGGGAAGAGGATATAAATAATTTATATAGGATTATGATACTTAAGCTCCATAAATTTTTATATATATGATATATTCCCTATCCACTTTATCCCCACCTATGATAGTCATATGGGTGAGCCATTATTCTATTTCAAAACTCTTTATTTGAGATTTATAGATTTGTTTAGAGCCTTTAGCTTGAACCTTACAACTAAAGTCTATAACTAGTAGAGAATCAGTTATTATACAATTATGAAGACAGTGTGACCTGAATCTTAGTAGAGAGATCTTTGCATGAGACCTCTCCATACCTGCGATGAGAAAATATGATATTATTCTTTGTATGCATTGGATCTCTACATTCTATGAACTTATTGACTATTACTGATGGACAATGTAGTGTGCCTTGATAGATGGGATGAGATTTTACTTTGTTAATGAAATGTAATAAGAGGAATATAAATTAGTTTTCATATGAAAGGGGATGTAGATGATCTCCAATCAATTGAATAATATGACCCTTAGAGTATAGAAAACTACGTGATTTCAATTCCCTATAGTAGTGGAGGAGTATGAGGAAGTCTTACCAATGGATGAACCTAGTTTATCTCCCTATATAAGGATTTTCATCAGCGTATACCTACACGATAGGTCTACCCAAAAATCTATAAAAACATATCAAATGGCCCCTACATATCTATTAGAGTTGAGAATACATATGGTTGAGATGCAAATGAAGGGATTCACTAGACCTAAATATACCCTCTCAACATCCCCAATGTTATATTATAAGAATGAAAATATGATTTTGAGTTTATTTATGGATTAATACAACCTAAAATAGGGTATTATGTGGGATAAGTATCCACTACCGAGAACTGATAACATCTTCAACCAGATGAATGTGGCGAAGTGGTTCTTAAGGATTGAACTCAGGTTAGGTTATCATTTTCTTTGAGTTTATGAGTATGATAAATAGAAGAATAAATTACTATATATCAATAGAAAATTTGAGTACTTGGTGTTGATCTTTCGCATGAAGAACACCACAAAATTGTTCATGGGACTCATTAAATAGACCTTTTAGACTTCCCTAAAATAGATTTTGGTGGTATTCTTAGATGAAATACTTTAGTACTCAACATTTAAAGATGAGAATGTGATACATTTTTGGATGTTTCTATAAATAATAAAGGAGAACATACTTTATGGGATGTTTTCAAAGTGACACTTCTAGATTTCATATGTATAATTTGTGCGACATCTAATCTCAAAGAATCGAATATCAATGGATCCAAAAATAACTGAGATAGTACTTTCTTGGGAACCATAAAAGAGTTCAAAAAGGTTTGGAGATTCCTTGGTTTGGATATCTACTATCGATATTATTTACAAATTTTTCCAGAGTCATGACACCCTTGACTAAAATTACCCAAAATTGTAATTATTCATGTAGATTGATAAGTGCGAGAAGTATTTTTATGAGTTACATTAGTGGTTAATAAGTGGAACCATATTAATAATTCTAAATGAAGGGGTTGAGTACATATTGTATTTTGATAACTCTATAGTACATAACAATTGGGTTTTGTTGAATAGGATGGTAGTGATTTATTATGGGCCCAAATATTTGAGAAACCATTTAGATAATTACACTACTTTGGACTTTGAGCTTATAAAAGTGGTGTTCCACCTAAAGAACATACAAAATTATGTTAAGAGAGAGTTATTAATAATATATTATAATCAAAAGATCATTAAATATATGTTCTAATAAAATGATCTCAAACTAAGGTAGAGATGATGGATGGTGATCTAACATGACTCTAATTTGAGATAGTCTATACTAGTGGGAAAGAGAACAGAGTGGAAGATTCTGTTTGTGGGAAATCACATTTGTAATTATTAAGCCAGTAATCAAAATAGTTGACCTTATTTAAATTTTTCTTTTTGGTAAAGGGTTGACTAACATACATTTCATTGAGGGTTTTGCCACTATTTTTTAATGTGATAGGGAGGAAAAATTGGAGATATAAATTGTGAGGTGTATTATGACTAGATAATCCAAGGACATACTATGGATGGATTTTATAAAGGTGTAGAGTACAACATACTTTATTAGGATTGATGATAGTGCCAATTAAGATTCATGAGGAGGTATTAAGAAAGTTTCAAACACCCCTATCTATATATATAGGTGTGGAGAAAATGTACTAGGACCTCTGACACCAGTTTTGTTGGTTTCTAATGAATATGAGTGTTGCTGAGTTTATCTCTCAATTCCTGAGTAACCAATAATTAATGGATGTGCACTAGTTTATAGTGGGTTTATCCCAACCCACTGAGGTTATGAAGTGTAATTTAGATGATATATATATATATATATTGAGTGATAAAAATTCCATGATTAAAAAGGTTTCAAAATTATATCTTGGTGAGAAAAGACCAAATAAATAAATCTTCCCACTTCTATTCCCTGTAAGAGATATTTTCATTTGCGATCTTATGAAAAATGTATGTGAAAGAGATTTCTTTAGTTAAAATATTCCACTCAATGATTATTTTAGGCCATGATTCTCTCTTCTCATATCGATATGGTAAGGATTAAATGATAATTTTTTTTATTTTTTTTGTAGATTAGAACAAATTTAAACTCTCTTATGGATGACCAGACTAAGTGGATTATTCATGTTCGAGAGGAAATAATGTGGTTTTTCATGATAGATTTTGGTTGATGCTGGGAGGATCATCTTACCTAGGTATATTTTTCATACAAAAAAACTACCACTCTACCATTGATATAGAACTGTTTGAGGCCCTGGATATGAGGCACTATAAAAAACCATTGAGATGGTCTGATTTGGTTGAGAAAGAACTTATGGGACTAATTTTGGTGTGAGAAATAAAAAAGAATACGCAGATCATCTAGAAATAGAAACGGACTGCCCAATGATGTTAGAAGTCATATGTGGACAAATGAAGGAGAAATTTGGAGTTCTATAGGGGAGAACATCTTTTTTGATATGTTTCACCTCACTAAGGATTAAAAAGGTTTGGTTGAGGTGAAAAGATATCCCTGAGGTTTATGAAGTCTTTTCAGATACTATACAGGGTTAGCGAGGTCGTGTACCACTAATCCTTACCGCCATAATTAAACTAGGTGCATGATATTGTCCACATGTCGAATATGAGGAGATATATTCACAACCCATCTCACATAAATAGTTTGGTTGTGCTAGAAAATGTCGATGGATAAACCTTCCAAGAGTATCTGATGTTAGCCGAGGATCAGTATTCAATGATCCTCTATGGGTGACTTTCTCCTTTGGCGTCCATTGATCGACATAATGAGAAACTCTAGGAGAGATCATGGGAGTGGGGGAAACACATGTGAGTTTAGTACCCTGAACAATTGGAATAGGTTTTTCCATTACACGATGGAAATCCATGAAGGTGGAGAGTATGAAATTGGTCCATTTTTTCTATTTAATGCATTTGAATATATTAAATAATATTTTTGGAGGGATGTGTGGGTTTGTTATGTAATTTAGAGCACTTTGTGGTACTGATTTTGATATAGTGATAATATTAAATATTATATTTCATGTGCTTTTTGTTTTATAGATATAATTTAATATCTCTCAAATGATGTCTCATATGGGAAAATATATACTAATTATAAATATGGAATACATGTTTTAGCCTAAGTAGGGTATAGGTTTTTTCAACTTGAGGAATTTCAGCACAGTGCCGACTCTAACGTTACATTAGATAAAATAAATGAAATAAATGAAATAGAAGAAATAAATGAATTAATTTATGATTTTTAAAATAATTTATTAAACCAAGATAAATTCTTATATAAACCTGATTAAAGAAAATCACTATGTTTATCCACATAACTTTAGGAGATTAATAGGACATAGAGAACCAATATTGGGAAAGGTTTTCTGGGTAGAATCAATAAAGAACACTAATAGGGATTCTTGAGAGAAATGGTGAACATAGAGGATCTGATCAATTCCCTTAACAGAAATACATTATTCACGAACAATTGATGAAAACAATTTTGAATTTTTACTATTATTTTTATTTATCCCCTATTTTTGATTGTCAAGTAAAATATGAATTACTTCATCATAAATTAATTAATAATTCAATAATTTCATGGAATAATTGATTAGTCTTCATATGAACCATGTTTATTCGTTACAAAGAATTATCATTTATTTCATTTTACTAGAATGACATGATGGTATGATTCATAACGACAATGGATGAACTCACTTTATTGTTTTCAATTTCTTCTCTCGTTCTTCACATGCTCACCGATGAACTCTTATATGGTGATGGTTTGATAGTTAATCTAGTTTAAAAAATGATCGAACCCATATTCAAGATAGTTTTGGGAATCATTTATAGATTTCATTTTTCTATGAAGATGATAAGGTTTAAAAATAGATCGTGGAAGACAAACTTGTTCTTTTGGTCCTATGGGTAGTGACAAAGGCACATCAAATCTTCATATAGATTAATGAAATCATGATCTCCCTCCACAAATGGCTTGGGATTGATTATTGGAGGTGTTTATTTTGATTTTAGATGTCAGATATAGAGTTTTTGATGTGACTTGTGGGATATTTAGTGAGTGTGATAAAATTTATGGATACTTGTTGACCTTGGAGAGAATACAAATGTACATGACATATATTTTAGTAAAAAAATCATTGTACTAACATTTCAAAAACACTCCTATTCCCGAGAAGGTTAATTATCCCACAACATGTGATATCTCTAGACACTATGTGACTCCCTATAGAACAAGATCGATGTGTTCTGTCTAAAGTATATAGGTAAAAACATGATAATAGTATACTTACAGAGGAATAGTATACAAATACAGGTAGAGACACAATCAAGAGTACATGGCCTAAAATTTACACGTCATGTATGAAAGAAACATGACTGGTATATTAATAATAAAACGTTGGTCAATATTGTATAACATAGAAAAAATTAGACATAGTGACACACGAAGAGTTTCCTATTGTATATATCATGTACTTCTAGAGAACATGAAATGTTCATCTAGGAATTGATTTCCTCTCTCAATCCTTATGGAGAGTAAGTTATCTTCTCTAATGGGACAAAGATCCTATGAAAGAGTGGAATATCACCCGTGTGAGTTTGGGTGGGAAAGGTATCCAATACTTGTTGAATTATGATAGATTCATGTATTCCTCCCATATTATCATGGAAGATTCCCTTTATTTATAGAGTAGAATTTCCCTTGTGCATTGAGATCATATATGAGATGGATCCCCCACTAGAGTCTTGTATTCCATAAACATTTAAAGGGAATGGACGCTCCAGTGTTATCATAGGGAAGGGACAACAATGAATGATCGAGTCTTTGGAAAGTGAGTTATAGGATGAAAATATACACATGGATAGTTGAGATAGACCATACTATGGGGAATGAGTACCATAGATTAGCATATATAGGTTAGCATTTTTTTGATATTTCATTGTGCACCCTCAATATTGATATATGAATTGACTTGGAATCCATTGTGGCTTTATGCATTATGATTTCATGGCATCATACATGGTATGTGTATACTGACACTTGTATCTGATCTACCCATACATTCCATATGTTTTATAGATAAAAGGCCATTGGACACAGTCCTTGGATGACCAAGAGAATGTAGACCAAAGTGGATCTATGTAGCATAGATAATAGGTGAGTGAGTTTTTATTTTAGAGATATCAACCATTGGTGTAGGTTGGATATTATGTGTAGTATTTGGGAATGTATTTTAATTTTTTTATTGGTTACCTTTTATCATACTTTGATTTTGGATTATTTATGTTCATGCATGATTTATTTTCATACCTGTATTTTTCTTTACTACATTACTTATTGGATATAGAGATGTGTTTCTTTACATGAACTTTATGCTATGGCATACGATGTGTGTGACATTCCTTCTTGATGATACTCACTAGCCTCTGTCCCATTGGTGGTAGGATTGGGGTGTTACACTATAATTATTACTATACATGTAGTCCAGGTAGGTTAGTTCTTGTTAGAAAAGAGAAAAACCAACTCCAAGAACCCATATATCTTCATGAACATTAATATAAAATTCCACACTAATCCTTTATAAAACATTCCAATTTCCATTTTTATCATAATGTTATTCCAACAAAATTACCTTTAATGATCTTTTATTATTTCCAACACCAAACTTATATTTGTTGGAATATTTCTACAGTTTAATAAATAAATTTTTCACTAGCTATCATCTTGGAGAGGAAGTAAAAGAGTTTATTTTTGAGTTGGATGCCAATTTTTTTTAGGAAAAATAACACATAATTATTGTACAATACTAGTTTAATGTGATTTATTACTTTACCAAGGGAATGTAGATGAGGGTAGAGGTATATGTAACTTGGGTAGAGTTCTTATATAGGATATATAACACACAAGCTCGATGAGATACATTTTATATAATTTCAAATTCCATAATAAATAATAATTTTAGACCACCATTTTTTCAAGGGGTGATCTCCGAGTTTTGGATTATTGTTCGTTTCCTTGATTTCCATTTATTCGTGGATTATTATTAAGAAATTAACGTTAAGAGAATATATATATATCAAGATTTAATTCAATAAGGTAATCCTAGGATCATCCCTTGGACATACCCATAAAATATAGACTTCATTAATTCAATCAGGATTTTAAATGATTTAAAACATGGTTCCTATCTACCCAAATAGAATCTGTATTAGTACCATAATCAAAGAACATGTTCATTTTTTCCACAAACAAATAATCCTAAATACATTCAATATGTAATGTTTTGTTCAAATATCAATATCTCATCCATATATCTTGAGATTTCTCCTTGATAAAATTTTCACCTCAATTTGTTTTATCCTTTAAATAATATTTTTTTAAGAGGAGAAAATTTTTATCATAAAAAAAATGTTCCTGACTTCCATAGTGAAGTATGTTTATCCCCATTTTCCAAAATTCCATGATATTTTGGTGGTTATCCTAACTAATTTACATGAAGCCGCCTTTGGATTATCTTGAGTTTACTTTAAAAGGCCACCAATGCATGTCCCTTCATGGGAGAATCACATGATGTCCATACCTCATGATTTAACATATGGTCGTATTTATAAATTTTATAAAATAAGAACAAAATGTCAAAAAAGGATTAAAGCTATATAAAAATTGAATTTCTATTGAAAATATTACTTTTAAGTGTATAACCATTGAATAAGGGATGCTATATATACCTTTATGATTGGTTAGTTATATACCCAGATGGATCAAGGTATGGAAATATTCCCTTTTTTTACTCTAAAAAATCCATATTTATTTACTTTCTAAATTCCACTTTAAAATAAAATGAAAACACGATACAAAAATTCTGAGAAAAAATAAAATAAAAACTTTTAAAAACACCATATAATCCTAGAAACCTCTTGACTTATGTTAGTGAGATGATGGTGATAATTCCAAGAATGGTCACTAAGGTCAAGATTGGTATGGAACTAGTGATTTGATTCAATGATGGAGTGAATAAAAGATAAATCTATATAGTTATCATAATAGAAAATATATATTCTTTCAATTTTCTATGGATTTATTTTTCATTCAAGTCAAACCAATAATAAAATACCTTCAAGTGGACATCAATAAAAAATTACATTTGTGTAGAAGATTCAAGAGTATATATTAGAGAGTTTTTGAAAGCACTAATTTTCACTTTTGGGACGTAAATTTAATTATTATAGTTTTACCAATAACATCATAGATATATTTTATCCTTTTAGAGAAATTAAAATGGAAATAAAAACTATAGGAACTATCATCTTCTATAACTCCATGTAATTTACTATAAATAGAGACCACAACATTTTTTCACATATTAATTTCACGATACTTATTGAGAATAGAAGTATTGTCCTTATCTAATGGAATAAATCTGGTGTGAAATTAGTTTTCCACCATCTACTCTATTTAGTGATTGTAAAGATCAATGGATGGTGTTTATTCATTCCCATAAACTTTCTTATTTCATTCCCCCATCCAATTATAAACTATGTTAGATAATTAAATGATCCTTTACCTTCAATAGAAGGTTAAATATTTGATATATATCCCACCTACCCTTCTAAAAAAAATTCATTGTCCATTTATTTTTGTTTTTTGGTCTCCTTACATACTAATGAAAAATTTCAAAAAGAGTTATAACACCCCTTGGGGACTTTATATTTACACTTTGATAAAATATTTATTTTTTTGGTAGATTTTAATATTATTTTATAGTTATGGGATTCTTCCCATTTATTACAAAGTACTCCCCTATGTCAAAACAAACATTCTTTGTATTCATCAAATATAAATGAAAATAGATGACATCATGTTTTTCCATGTAATAGTATGTGGAAGTGAGAGAATGGTCCACCTTAAGAACCACATCCTCATCACCTTTTAGACTTTGTAACTGATGATGAATTCTAGCCTCGAGGTACATTTTATAGAGTTGTTTCTTTTTCCAACTAGGAATAAAATTATTGAACTATTTTGTGTCACTGATAACAATAACTTATTCCCCTAGAACCTAAAATATGAGGTAAACAGTAGATAATTAATAAATCCTTATAGTCAAGTTTGAAACTATATTGGTACGTATAAACATAATCCTTATCATTGAATCAATAATATATATGTTTAACTTTGTAAATCCATTTACCTAACCGGACATGACGAGTTTGGGAAACCCTATGGGGGAGTTATAGAATTAGAACTTTAGTAACTCAATTATGTTGGAACACCTACTTTAGACACACCTCTAATGGGGGAAATCAATATATTATCCAAACCACTTCCACAATTAGGATTTCCTCATATTACTTCCACAATAAAAACCTATGATTCTATTGTTCCTTATATAGAAACTAATGTTTTTCCTAGACGATTAGTCAAATTAAATGAATTATGTTGAGTTAGAATGTATTCATTAAAAATGGATAGAACTTACATCATGTTGATAATATAATAATTCTCATATAGTTGGGATCCTCATACCCTTTAACAACATTTACAGGGAATATTCACCTTTCTATTGTAACTTATATAGAGTTCCGTTTGGGATTCAAATAGATGTAGTTCAAAAAACATGTATTGACCCTCAAGTATAATTCAAGAAACTTATATAGGGTCTACTAGGGATCCATTTCAATATAGATTCATTATAAAATAGTTTTTATCAAAATACAAGATAAATAATATGAACAAATGAAACTACTAATAAAATTACCAATTATGTGGAGGAGATCAATTTTTGTAGGGGAAGAATAGTCCCTTCAAACAGGGATGAAATCAATATGGAAAACTGATGGAAATTCATATAATGGTCAAACATAATATAAAGAAGATATAAGTGAAAGCCTTGGATAGATCTACTTGATATAGATAAATCATATACAAGATATATATCATTAATGAACTAAATAAATAATTTCCACAGATCAAGGAGATTAGAAAATACTTGATGATGAAGGCCCTATTATCTATTAAATTTTTTTTCTAAAGAGATTGATCGTAGGATTTAGATGGAGAAACTCACCTCCAAAGCTGTGGAATGTAGTTAAAAATCCCCTGATAATTTTAGAGGGGTAGTTTGAAGAAAAGGTTGACAGAAAGGGAACTAGGTAAGTTTTTTGAAATTTGGATGATGGGAAATTATAAAATATTTCTGATCATAGAAAAATTTTCAAGGTTAAATTGGTCTAAATCAATGGGTTAAGGCCCTTCCCCCACTTGAGGGGGAGATGAAGATGATGATTCCATAACAATTTAGGGTATCACATAATCACCCAAAGATGATGAAACACATATTTATGTATACCTATGATCCCTGAGGAAATTTTGAGATAGGAATGATTAGTAATCATTAATTGATATCCTACCATATATACCAATCCTCTAATCCTATGCAGATTAACTATAGTGTTAATGTCTCCATAAATAAAAATTATTAAATATACTTGTCAGAAAGAAGAAAGATTTTAAAAAAATCTTATCCTTCAAAAAAATAACCTTTTGAATAAATAATGTAATTTTATATTTTCTAGAAGATATGGAAATACCTAAAGAGAATTTGATGATAGGATGTCACAATCAACAAGACATATAGCTGGGACTTCTAGAAGAGATAAAATGTTCTTATTATGGTACTGTAATACATTTAGTTAACAATTAGTGATGAGGATGAAAAATCCTGAATAATATCTAAATAATTCTTAAAATAAATTATAATAATCAATGAAATAAGGTTATAATGACATTAATTTGAATGAAAATATCTATTTTTTTGATATCATATTCCCCTATCTATTTAGATGATAATGGAGGCCATAAGGAATGTGGAGGGTGTTCCTTAACACCAATATCCCATGACCCTTGAGGAAGTAGTGGTAAATATAGGCTTAGTTATAGATATTAATCTAGTAGTCATAAAACCCTATGTCAAAAAGGATGATCCCTTCTTCTGATAGATACATCTAGGTGTGGGGGGACAATGTTACTCTTTACCAATCATGATCAAAGGAGAGAAGTAGTTAGGATATTGGATTAATTATTCTCTCTACGAGGAGATGAAAAATATTTAGGGAATATTTTGTTGTAGGAATATTCATAGTTGATGGGGTTTTGTGAACATTATGATAAGATTTATCAACTAGAGATAAGGGTATTCATTTTTAGGATCCAATATTTCCAGGATTACAACAATAGAATTTTCATATGTTGATGATAGGGGAATGGGTATGGGAACTTCTGTTGGATAGAATATCTCTAAGGAAATCCTAATACATTAAACTACAACACTTTTTTAACAATTTATCAATTTCACATATTGGTTTATACTTACATGAAACCAAACGATTAGAGAACCAAGATGAAATAATTGAAATTCTTGAAATCAATGTTATTCATACTCAGTTGGGGGAAACAATAGGGTTAGATCTATAAGGGAGGAAGGGATATTAAACTCTAAATATAGGGGATATGGATGATGAATATCCTTGTTAATATCCCAATATTGGGGGAATAAATTCCTTGAAGGACACATAGTCTTGAGAATCCATAATAACCAATAATAGATACAATGTTGTTTAAGGGGAGGAATTATACATTTTTGGGGAAGAAGTAGTTTTTTTCTTGATGAATTATTCCAAACATCATCATACTCCTCATTAGGACACACCACCTTTATTACAAGTTATCGAATTTTATATGAAAATGTTATTTTCTAATGATGTCTAAATTTGGTATAAAAGCCATCTTGGATAAAAATATGAGTATTTTATAAAATTAAATAGATATTCCCTCATGAATCATGTTATTATTGGGATAGGACCCTGAAATATACTTTTTAGAAAAAATTCATTCTACTTTCATGTGTTTCATCCAAAGAGTACAATCATCTATGTAATGGGATTTACTGATGGTGTCTCCAATACCCTTCAACATTTCATGGTTATAAAACAGAAGTAGTAATATTAATATTGAAAATAATATCAATTTCAGTTTGGGATACCTCCCCATGTTAACCAACATCAAGAAAAAACAAAAAAAAAATGAAACTAGCCATATATGTGATATTTCATCACCCATACTACTAAAATGTCTCCATTGTAAAAAAGTTAGATTAAAAAACATTTTTGTTTAATAAATAAGACTGTAGCTAGTGAAGAAAGGCACTAGGAGTTAAAAAATGATGGAAGAAGAGACAATTAAATAGATTCAACAAACATATACCAACTAAGGCCCATATATAGTAGTATTTAGCAAAAAAAACTAATTTCATCAACATAAAGAAGGAGGAATTAATCCCAACACAATTTTAATCTTGGAAAACAAATAGGATGGATGGTATCAAAGAAATGGGGTATGATAGAGAAAAGTCCTGGTTTATAGATATAACATACTTGAAATAGACATGAGTTAGATCAGAATTAATATAACATGGAAAATTGTAATGTCCCGGTTCTGGAAGCCACCCAGAGGCGCCCCGTAACTGGTAGGTCACATAGCCTCAAGCACATTTCCCGGAATGCTAGAGGATACCAGGTAGCAACGAGGGCCATGGGTGTGATATTGGGGATACTATTCCCTCATAGGCAGAGTAAAACAGTGGAAGAGAAACAAATATACAATAGCGGAAGCAGTAAACACCCAATAATAGAAAACAACAAAAGACTGAGATAAAGAAACAACTGGAGCATACATACATACACACACACACTCACACACACACACATATATATATATATAAATCATCCATGATACATATTTGTCTAGTAAAATAGCCAAAAAAGTCACAATGTAGAGTACAATACTAAATCAAGTAAAAAAAGGAAAACATATAAACTCCTCAGCATCACAAGCCTCAGCTTAGTCCCATGCTCTCTAGCTCCAATGTAATCAAGTACCTTAAGTAGAAGGGTTCTTTCCCTTATCTATAACTGCAAAAAAAAGTCTGTTTGGGACCAAAACCATGGCCCAAATAGGGTGTGATATGAATCCCAGTAGTCAACCACCACAAGATCTGTGCCTAACAGTCAGTGAATATATAAAGTAGATAAAGTACAAAAAGCAGTAAATAAGAAGTACTCAGTAGTAAACCATTAATAGTCCAAATATCAAGCAACAACTAAACAATGCAGATAATCACAACAGGTGACTCTCTGGGAAGTACTCACAGCCTATCCCCTCTAGTCATACCTAATAGATACCAGCAAGCAACTAACAAATAGGTAACCCTCTAGGAAGTGCCCACATCCTATCCCCTCTGGTCCTACCTAACAAGTACCATAAACCCTTTGGGTATCAAACTCAGTCTAACCCCTCTAGTTCAGCTTAAGAATATACTCTTTAGGGAAGCACTCACCGTCAATTCCCTCCTATAGTCTCGTATCGTACTAAAGGCGCTTTGGGGAAGCAGTCAACATCAATTCCCCCTATAGCCCACGTCGAGGAACTAAAGACACTCTGGGGAATCACTCAACGTCAATTCCTCCTATGGTATCACATCATATAATTATAAAGACACTCTGGAGAAGCCCTTATGTACATTCTCCTTATGGTCTACTACACTAGGTTCTCACGGCCTTGTGTAAGTCAAACAAGTATAGCAACGCGTATCGGCCAATGTAAACTTCAAGAACTACATGGCTAGCAGTCTACAACATATTAGAAAGTTAGATAAACAAGATCACTCCACCCTACAATACTAGGCATGGAAACAACAAAGCAGCCTAATAGGCTAAGTAGAACCAAACAGTCATAAACAGAACATTCATGGGAAACACCTCTAAAGTATAGCAAGCAACCCTCTACACATACAAATAATCACTACTCGCACAGACCGACAATGTAGGAAATTAACAGGGATAAAAAATGGTAAACACACAATACCCCATTCATGGGTGTTGGCGATTTTGCACATAAAATTCAAAGGACTCAAACCGAAAGGCAAAAACCACCAACCTTTAGGGTTCTGGAAAAAGGACCCACAATCAACCGCACCCAAAAATATGGGCAACCGCTTCACATAAGACCACTATAAAACTCCTTCCCTATTATCCACAAGCCTCAAAATCAACACCCAAGAGAAAACCAACAGTAGATATACATGCAATAGATGTATATCTAGAAAACCTAGAGATTGGGAGGAGAAGATCTAGGGAAAACTAAGGAGAAACCAAGAGTAGGGACTTACCCGAGAAGAACTGCTTTCGACCCACCAAGAGAACCCTTCGATTTGCCTCTAAATCGAGCCAAAGTGCTCCCCCAGCCTATAAAAATCGCAACTCCTGCTTGAGCCACGAGTAGGAGGAAGAAAGGAGGAGGTATGGGAAATCCTGAGTGGTCTGGGACTTAAAAACCCTAATTTTAAGTGGTTTCATGATTATCCCACACAATTTGGAAAAACGTTCGCCAACGGTGAGGTTGCCACTGTCTCACCTAGGGTTTTCGCACGGCTTGACTGCACGGTTTAACAAATTGTGCACTGCCCGTTCAGAGTCCACTGTCAAGGATTGCACGGTTTCCTGGGCTGGCCACATGGTTTGTTCAGACCATGCACCCACCATGGTCCAACAGTGCGCCCCTGCGCGACCCCCAAAAAATCATATTTTTCTGAAAAATGATCAGAAAAGGAGAACATACCTGAAAAGAAGGTCCACGTTCTTACAAGCTTCCCCCTTAAAGAAATTCATCCCCAAATTTCCCTGGCATGGTGCAGAAGAAGAAACCCTGAACAACTTCTGCCACTGTGATCGTACATCGACCTCCCTGTCCCAAGTGTCATCCTGCACTCTCCTGTGCTACCATAGTACCCGTACCAGAGGAATAGACCAGCCAAAGAGATCCTTCGTACTATGATTGAAAATCTGGTTAGGATGATCCTCAAAAGATGATTCCACCTCCAACTCGACTTCCTCAGGTTGGAAATATTGAGATGAGTCTGAAAAGTAACGTCAGAGCTGAGAAACATGGAAAACAACGTGCATATCCTAGTACCTCTAAGGTAACAGAAATAGATAGGCAACTGGACCAACTCTCTCCAACACCTCAAATAGACCAACGTTCCATGGTGAAAGCTTACCCTGCCTCCTAATCCTCTTGTGTCCCATCCTCAGGGTGACACGCAGGAAAACCTGATCCCCGACCTGGAACTCCAGAGGCCCCCTTTGCTGATCAACATAAGACTTCTGATGGGACTGTGCAGTATACATCCTATTCTTAATAAACTCTATCCGTTCTATGGTCTCCTAAACAAGACAAGATCCCAGCAAAGCTTCCTCTCCTGCCTCCAGCCAACATAAAGGTGATTGGCATGGCCTACCATAGAAACCCTCATAAGGTGCCATATGAATAGTTTCTTGAAAACTATTGTTGTATGAAAACTCCATAAGAGGTATATTCTTCTCCCAAGAACCTCCAAAATCCATAATTCATGCATGAAGCATGTCCTCAAGCACCTGAATCGTACGCTCGGACTGGCCATCTGTCTGGGGATGGTAAGTCGTACTCAAAAGTACCAGTATACCCAAAGTCTTATGAAGCCCATGCCATACTAGATAAGTAAAATGGGAATCCTTGTCTAAAACAATGGAGTGTCGAACTCCATGTAGATGTACAATCTCTCAGATGTACAACCGTCCCAACTCATCAACACTAAAGGTCTCCTTGATCCGAAAAAATTGAGCAACCTTCGTGAGCCTGTCAACGACAACCCATACTATATCATTCCCTTGTGACGACCTCAGAAAACCAGTCACTAAATCCATCGTTACGGAAATACACTTCCACTCAAGAATGGGTAACTACTACAAAAGCCCTGCTGGTCGCTGATGCTCCACCTTCACCTGCTGACAAGTGGAACATCTCATGACGAAACCAGCAACATCCCACCTTATACCTGGCCACGTATACCGATGGTGTAGATCCCAATACATATTGGTGATTCCAGGATGAACAGCACAAACTGAGGAATAGAAATCCCGCATCAGATCCTCGCGTATATCTCATGGATCCCACATGCGTCCCTAGAAATGCAAGATATCATCCTCGCCTATGGTCCACCCAGGAATAGGGTCCTCTCCTGACACACTTTCCTGCATAAATAGGCCTTCAGAAACTGATAACTGCCTCATTCATACTTGATCAAGCATAGTAGAGGTAACAACTACTGAAGATAGAAATGTCTGCCCTTGCCTATCGTCCATATCCAAATGCATCTCAGAGAACAGATCCATAATCATCCAATCACTTCTGGCCTCCTGAACAGCCTGTATCTGAGTCCTCTTACTCAGTGCATCAGCCACTGCGTTGACTTTTCCAAGCATGTAGGAAAGCTGAAATTCAAAGTACTGAAGGTACTTAACCCACCTTCACTATCTCAAATTCATATCACGCTGAGTAATGATGTACTTGAGACTCTTGTGGTTGGTAAAAACCACAAAATGATCTCCATGAAGGTAATGTCTCCAACAACGTAATGCATGGACAAAAACTGCCAACTCCAGATTGTGTGTCAAGTAGTTCATCTCATGTGACCTCAACTTCTGATGTAACACCTCGAGCTTCCACGATATGCTTCTCTTTCAATAATGAAATAGCTTACATTGTACGCATGTTCGAGATTCTAACACACCATGACCAATCAAAATAGCCATTATAAATACTAATACCCACTTTTTGAAATTATATAAATTTTATATTTCAAAATGGACTTCATTTTCGTATTTGGAATATCGAAATTATCATAAGTTGATTTTTTTGTAATTTTCTGAGAACTTCCAATTTTCTATGAATAGTGAAAAATACTTAAAAACAACTTTTTTAATCAAAATAATTTACAGTGATAAATTATACAATTTAGTGGGTTTAAAGTATAATTAGAATATATTTTTACCATTTTATCCAATGGTGTTCATTTGAATTAATTTCACTTTGAAATTGGATATAAACAATTGTCAATCTTTTGATATATATTGTTTCTTAAAAACACGCTATTTGTTGTGACAGTGGGAATTAATTATAAAATTAATTAATGAAACTTATAGGTTTTTAATTTCATAAAATAATCATCATTTTTGAATTCGGAATATCAATTACAGCTTAGGGTGAACTTTTGGCATTGTTCTGAAAAATTTCAATTTTTGATGAATAGTGAAACCACTAAGTGGTAGTTAAAAAACTGATTTTTCGTTCAAATGAATCATTACCACTTATGTGATTTGATTTTCAAAAATCCGACATACATGGATGTCATTAAGATGTAAAATGTGGTTCAATGGGATTAAAATAATTTTTTGGTGAATAGTAACTTTTAAGTTTAATTAATCGTGATTAAAGGTAATTAGTGAAATTTAAGGTAAAAATGATATTATAAAAATATGAAAATACCTTTACACTTGTACTACCCCTATTGGATGTGTCATGGAAGACCAAGACAATACATGGGTCAACTTGGGGACCCCATGGAGCCACTTTGGTAGGAAAATGCCATAAATAACTTTTATTTAAAGTTAAAATAAAAATGTCACAAACATAAGTTGTTTTACTAAAACAATTTTTAAATGGGGTTATACAAGTCATATTTTTGACTATAAATATTCATTAGAAATATAAAACGATTTCATACATCATGATATTTGTTTTAAAATTTTTAGATATTAAATAAATTAAATTATTTATGACACCATGATGATGCAGCGATTACCTCATTAATTAACGATTTTAATAAAATGGAAGGATAATGTAAAATCTAAGAATTAAAGTTGTTCAAAGCCTATTGGATGAGTATATTTCGAACCCATATCACCTTATCCTCCAAATATATAAGTGTGGGACCTTTAAAATACGAAACTCATTATATAATAAAGTAACATTTCATGACTTTCCAAGAGTGCCCCTCCTCTCCTCTTATAAAATGCCCCCACCACTACCACCTTACTCACACCTTCAAAGCCTTTTGGATCGGCCAACCTCTGCCCAAATACTCTCTAAACTTCCCTATGTTACTCCTAGAAGCCTCACTTTGGGCATAATTCTTCCCAAGGAAGCCTTTAGCTCAAATCAAAAAAGAGTTACCCGATTTTAAGGTAATGTCTTCTCTTATGTTATTTTGTTTTATTTTACTTCTCCAACCCCTTAAACTATTTTTATTACTTTATTTTGTAACAAAACCAGTATCTTGAATATAATATGATGTTGTTATGAGAATTATTTGATTTAAACTTACACACACCTTCGTCTAATGGTTAAAGAACATACTGTTTCCGTGGTTGGCAAATTTCTGCCTCACGAAACGATGATTGTTGAATCTTCTTTTAACACCTCTAATGGTGTCCATTATGATGAAAATATTTTTATATATGATATATATTATGTTTTTTTTATTTATTATTATTCATTATTTTTCATTTATGGCATACCTTTATGATTTCCATTATGGGTAAATGCGATAATTTCATTTTAGGAAGTGCGGACTACCGCCCCCTCAAAGTGATTTGAATCGTTAATGCCATATGTGGGATGTATAAAGGATGGAGTAAATGGTATTATAAATTATATTATACTGTAATTATATTATACCTTTATATAATTATAACTTCATTCCATTAAATACGAAATAGGAATGAAAGTAGCGTTCATGCGTACGTACAGCTTACCGTCACCATGAACGGTGCATTTCATTTCTTACCTCTAAATGTTATGTAATATTATAAACAAATGTATATAATGGATATATATGATATATTTGATATCTAAATCATGGATATAATTTTTTAGATAATGTATATTCTACCACATAAACAACTTGTAATTATAAGATGTTTATTGTTGACTCAAGTACCAAAGATCGACAAAACGACCGTTATTAACTTAAATGACTACATAATTTTCGTAACATGGTAATAAGTGATATAAAAGGAATAAGGAACATGAAAAAGGTTCTTAAGCAAATAGAAATTAACACTAGTTTATTTTTCAGGAGATTAAAGAACGATCGAGTGAAGTCGGACACGAGGTAAGGGAACTTCTTAACCCAATTTCCATTCTTTGGGTTAATATCCTACTTTCAAATTATCTAATGATATTATCATGTCCTATATTGTATTTTTACTTTCTTATGTGTACTTATAGTTAATAAACATAATAGATCTATTTTATTTAAAATAATGCTCTTTGTAAGGACTTCGTCTCAATCTCCTTTCATTGAGGCATATTTGGTTTTATACACAACTTTCATTTATATGGTGTATAAACCCCCTTTGAATTTTACTTTTATTCAAAAGGAATCTATTTATATGAATAATTTTTACTAAACGACCAAAGGAATGTTTTTTCTTACGAATGCGTCGACAACAACTTCTCCACCGCCGTGACTATTATTTGAGTTTCAGCTTCCTCTATAAGCCATAACTTCTTTTTAAAAGAAAAATAAATACCATATTTTACTTTTCTTTTATTTGGGTATTGAAAATGGTTTTGATAATGTTTTTATTATATCAATGTGTTGTATTGATATCTTGTGATTGAAGTGTGGAAATCTTATGTTTCCTTTATGCATGTTTTATGTGATACAATTATGTTATGGTTTATGATATGTTTAAACCTGTTCATATGGGGAATGCATTTGACTTAATAAGTGACGGGTGGATCCCGTTATAGCTCCTCGATGCATCGGTAGGTCTCATGAGACAAACTAGTGTCTTGGCACGAGGCCTTGACAAAATATTATTTGTAGTCTTGGCACGAGGCCTTGGCTATGTGGTTATGATAGTATGGCATTATGAATTCCATCATTATGAAAGTGGTTATTGATATTGCTTGTTATTATTCGACTAGTAGAATATCCATGTGAAGAAGAAAATGGAACTATCTCATTTTACTTTTGACATATTATGATGAAGTTCAAGTTTAAAAGGCCTTTGTTTTAGTTATATATTGACTTAAATGTTTATGTTTATTTATGAAAGCTTCCACCATATTGTTATCCTTACTGAGCATCTGAGCTCACGCCTTTCAATGTTTTTATATTTTCCAGGATGTGAAGAAGTTTTTTATGAATGACCTGCAGGGATAGTCAGAAGAGGATATGAGTGTGGACTATGGAGTCTTTTTTATTGTAGATTTTCACTTTATTATGTAATGTAACATTTATGAATGTATCTAGTGTTTCCAAGGCTACTAAACTAATCAGTCTTTCGAGACTTGATCTTTTGTGATCATGCCAATGTTACGCAATAATGCACCGACTCCGGGTAACTGGGGTTGGGGTGTTACATCTGAGACCCGCATGCAATGACTCCATCTCCCTGCATAAGCATAGCTCCCAGACCGATACCTGAAGAATCACAATAAACTGTGTAGCTCTTTCCTGACTCTGGAAAGACTAGTATCGGTGCTGAAGTCAACATCCCTTTCATCTTCTGAAAGGCCAAATCGCAAGATTATGACCATAAGAGCTCCACACCCTTCTTAGTCAGACCTATAAGCGGTGTTGCCAAGCGTGAAAAGTCCTATATGAAACGTCTTTAGTATCCATCCAGCCCAAGAAAACTCCACACCTCAAATAATTTCTTTGGATGCTCCCAGTAAACTACAACTCTCAATTTCTCTGGGTCTACTGATACTCCGGTCTATGAGATAACATGACCCAAGAAGTAAATATGGTCCATCCAAAAGTGGCATTTTGAGAGCTTAACATATAACTGATCCTCTCTTAGTGTACTCAAAACGATATCAAGATGGGTAGTATGGTCGTGTTGAGTGTGATAGTACCCGATGATATCGTCCACGAAGAACACCACAAAAGAGTCCAAGTATGGATGAAACACTCGGTTTATCAGTGCCATGAAAACTGTAGGCGCGTTCGTGAGACCGAACGAAATAACCATATACTCTTATAGACCATAACTACTCTGGAACGCTGTGAGAGGTATATCAGAGGGTCTAACATGCAACTGATGATAAATGCACCTCATGTAAATCTTTGAGAACACCCGGGCTCCTCAAAGCTGTTCAAAGAGGTCATCAATCATGGGCAAGGGATATTGGTTCTTGACCATCAACTGGTTCTGCTTCCGATAATCCACGAAAAGCCGATGAGTACCGTCTACCTTTTTCACAAATAGGATAGGCGAACCCCAAGGAGAAGTACTGGGTCAGATGAAAACAATTGCCTGAAACTCCTCCAACTGCTTCTTGAGCTCCTGCAATTCAGGTGTAGCCATCCTATAAGGAGGAATGGACACCGATTCCACTCCTGGAATAAGTTCAATAGAAAATTCTACCTCACACTCTGGAGGAAAACATGAAAAGTCCTCTGGAAAGAAATCTCTAAAACAATCCACCACTGGATGAAAGTTTAACGGTGAAGTCCCTAGTCATCTAGACAAAGACTAGCAATATGGGCTGTAACTACTCCAAACCCATGATGCTCTAGTCCCACTCTGCTCGGCTAGACATCCCACTCACCCTTATGAATAAAAAATCAACCGTATGGTGATATAAAACTCACCCTTTGGTGGTAGCAGTCGATGACTGCCTAGAAGGGAACTAGACAGTCCATTCTGAGAATGACATCATAGCCAGTCATCTCCAGAACATAAAGATTCCAAAGGAAGTGACACCCACTAACCTCGAGAGGGAACTCCTTTCAATGATGAACACTAGCTATTCTAGCCCCTAATGGAGTGTCTATGTAACGACCCAAAGTTTCATTAATAGAAAATCCCTCTTGATCCAGTTAAATGTTTCTTTATGAAAAATGTTTTTATAAGATGTCAACTTATTTAGTTATACGTTAAGATTTGTGACCGTTACTTTTATAGCCGTTGAACAGTGATCATCTGAGTAGTATAAATATAAGGCTTTAACGAAACCATTTCTACTCAGACAAATGAAGCGATGGCCTCATCCAGTAGAATTGCCCCTTACGAATCCCATTTGTCGGAGCTCGGAAAAGAGGTGGCATCTTTGGGATTTGACCTTGACCAAGCCCAAGATGAGCTTCATCAAGTCAAGCTTGAACATGATCGTCTACAGGAAAAATGGAAGTTTATTGAAATTACAACTCGAGCGATGTTATCCGAGCAACCCCAAGAGTCTGTCATCATCGCACACTTTAACCTTAGGTCTTATGCGGCTATTTTAAGGGGTTATGTAACAAATAAGTAGCACCATGTTCATGTACATTATTTTTATATATAATAATGAATATAATTTCTAGTCATTTTTGATACATTGTAATTAGTTTTTGAAGTACAAATGGTGTTTTTAGTTATTATTTAATTAAGAATTATATTTTATTAAATTAAAGGATTTTTGAATTAAATAATATTTTAATAAAATATTATTATTAATATTAAATTAATTTTTTATTAAGTATAAATGATCTTATAATTTTATGAATGCAATTAAATTTTTATTAAGGTTTGAAAGCCATTTCTGTCAAAACCCATGAATTTTTTTATAAATGTCGTTTTTTATTTTAAAAGTGAAAATTCACATATTTAGAAAATTATTTAGATAAAATAAATATTTTTTTTGGAATCAGGACGTCGAAATTATCCAATGGTGAATTTTTCATAATTTTCTGAGACAGTCAAATATTTGGGTAAAAATTAAATACCATTTAAATATATAATGTGTTTTATGACATCATAATGACCCAATGGTGATGTAATAAAATACCATAATCCTTATGTTCAGCCAATATGTGTTTTATCATTAAAATAATGAGGTTTTGGGTTTGTTTGACTTACTTTTCAAAGCATTAATGGAGACCTCAAGACTTATTCAACACTTTGCCTTTTTAAATTAATTTCCATGGGAGTGTGACTCACCTCCACATAAGAAACCCTAATTTTTTAATAAGTTAGGACCTTGGCCTTGTAAAATATTTTTTTCCTCTTTCCTTTTCTATAAACCGTGGGCAAATACCATGGGATGGTTTGTGGTTGGGATTATTTTAATATAAGGGGTCCCAAACCTAAATAATAAAGAATTCTCTCACCTTTCCTATATAAACCCACCCAAGATCCCAATTCCTCCTCACTAAAATCCCTTGGAGTTAGTCCAACCTCTGCCCTACTCTCTCTAGAATCCTCCCAAGGTGCCCCAAGCTCCCAAGAAGCCTCTCACAAGCCTCTCTCTAGCCTTTGGAAGCACACTTCCAAGTAAGGGTTTTTTTTCTTCCTTTCTCATTTTTGTCATTTTTCTTTAAGTTGTATTCCCCTTTTAATTTCAATTATGAATGTTGGGGTATGGTTTCACACCTCCCTCATACTGCCCTCTTATTGTTTGAATGATGGGAGACCCCTTCCTCTCTCATTAAATGCCTCCCATGTACACCCGTTACTATGCCGAAATTCTGAAAGGAACTTTTTTCTCCTCTTTTATATTCAAGAAATACTTTTGTATCATGAATCTAAATTCCTTTTCAATTGTTGGGACATGTATCTATATGACCTCATTACTTCCCATTACATCTAAATATTATGAGGAACCCCTTTCTCTCTCATCAACCATTTTTATGAATTCTTATGTCACGCCGTTACGCTGCCGAAATCACACCGATTTTCTAAGCCAATATCATTGTGTAGTGAATACCATGACCATTTCTCCATCAAGGGTATTCACCTTTATGCACATTTACTTATTGATTATAAAGTTTCATGTATGAATTCCATATTCATTTATCGTGGAATAAATGATTATGTTTTATGAATCCATGTTTTATGATCCATGTGGCACACTTATGCATGAAATGAAATGTTTAAGAAGGGTGCGCCCTTATAGCACTCCAATGCATTGGGTAAAGTATAGTATCATGATACGTCATGTGCAATGAGTGTTGACTCATGCTAATTCAAGTGCAATGAGGGTTTACTCATGCTTCAAGTGCAATGAGGGTTTACTCATGCTCCATGTGCAATGAGCCTTGGCTCATTCTAATTCAATGTTAAGTGTTGTTGCCACATTTCCATGTTATGATTATCATGCTTTATCATGCCTTTATGTTCATGTTTCTATTATGCTCTATTGATATGCCTGTTTCCTAACATGTATTTTACACCTCATGTTATTCATTGTGTACTCCCTTACTGGGATTTATAGCTCACCCTTTTCTTATGCATGTCCTCAGGTTATCCCATGCAATGCTAAGTACGAAGGAATGTAGTGGTCATGTAAAAGAAGTTTTCAATAAAGATGTTGTATTTCAAGTTTAAAGTTTTTATGTAATGATCCTAAGCCCCAAATACACTAAACCTCTCGATCTTCTTTGTTGTATCAAGTGAAGTTTTATGTAATAAAGCATGTTTAAGTTGTAATAAAAAGTAGGGTTGTCATAGTTGGTATCAGAGGATAGGTTTAGTTATTTTTGGGATTAGGAAACCCTAGTAAAGCCTTATATAGAAGACTAAGTATAATAAAAGCATCCCTAAGTTTTGTTAAATACTAAGTGGTTTATCAAACAAATACATCCCTGTCTGGATACGAGCAGGTAGAGGAGGTTCTGGCACAGATGTATCCTAGGGGTAAAACCCGAAAACACCGCTTTGAGCTAGACTCGAACGGGAACTGGTGCACGAAAATGGGCCTTGCCGCACTCTTGGTTACGACACTCCCGAGGGATATGTTTTGATGAATTCAAAATCTTAGTATGAACCCTTATTAAGGGAAAAAAATGCCCCTAAGAATATATGTTAGAAGGTAGATCATGAAAATCCTGGATTGAATCCTATAGACTCATGAGTTAAAGAGATTAAAGTTTATTTATAAGTCATAAACTTTTGTCTTTGGATTACCCTTTATGTGTTACCCCTAACTTTCATTCCAGGCAATGGCCGGTAATAGGAGAACTCGGGCTAACAACCGTTGTGAAGATCAGTGTGATGATTGTACTTATGAGATGCCCAATCCAATGGGAGCGGGAATCGCGAACTTTGTCACGCTTCCCTCTCAGCTAACTCAAGTTTTGAATAGAAACACTGGTCAAGAGGAACGTTCAACTCCCCCTAAGAAAGAACAAGTCGTTATTGAATGCTTCATGAGACAAAGGCCTCCTACTTTTAGTGGATAATCCGATCCCACGATCGCTGAACAATGGATCAACTCCGTTGAAAAGATATTCTCCATCCTCCAATGCTCTGAAAAAGAGAAGGTTCTCCTGGCGGCTTATCGTATGGAGGGTGAAGTTGATCAATGGTGGACGTTGATCAAAAAATACGAAGCCTGAGGAGGAGATCAAGGCTTTGGAATGGAAGGAATTCCGGAAGATGTTTTTCGATAAATATTTTCCGCGCACCCTCCGTCTTAAGATGGAAAGGGAATTCCTTTCCCTCGAACAGAAAGATGAAGAATCTGTGGGAGCGTACGAGGAAAACTTCACAAGGATTGCACGATATGCTTCCGGCTTTGTCGTTACCCCCGAATGCAAGGTTGACCGATTCTTTGGTGGGCTGAAGCCTAGTTTGCGGAAAGCATTAGCGATCCGTGACTTCGACAGCTATGAGGAAATTGTCCGATGTGCCCTCAAGCTTGAAATGGAGATCAGAGAATCACAGGGGTATCATGGGGACAAGAAGCGTAAGGTGGACTTCAGTGCTGGTGGTCCGATGGATAAATCCAACGGCGCCAAGAAATTCCAGCACCCCACTTGCCAAAAGTCTGGAAAGAAGCACCCTGAAAATTGCCTTAGGGGGACAAGAAAATGCTTCAAGTGTGGAAGAGAAGGGCACCTAGCTGTTAACTGTCAGCAAGAAGGACCCGCGGCTGCGACAGAGGAGAGGAACGCTCCGTTCAAACCTCAACGCGTTGTTCAATGCTACAAATGCAATGAACCGGGTCATTTTGCAAATCAGTGCCCTAATCCAAGGGTTATCGGAGGCAACCAGCAACCTCCAAGATAGAAAGGAAGAACTTTTGCCATCACTTCTGCCGAAGTGAACCCCGACAACGAAGTGGTGACAGGTACGCTAGTTATTCATTCAAGAATAGCAAACGTACTTTTTGATTCAGGTTCTACGCATTCTTTTATATCTCAAAATTTTAATATAACAATCCCTGCACCACCACAAATCATGGAAGTAAAGATGTCGGTGAGTACGACAAATGGAGAAATCATTCCATCCCATGAGTATAAGTCCTCCCCTGTTATAATATGTGGATTGAATTTCCCAGAGAACCTCTTCATACTCCCTTTGGTGTAATTTGATGCAATTCTTGGCATGGATTGGCTTTCCTTATATAGAGCCAACATAAATTGTCGGGAGAGGGAAATCACACTCCATATGGAGAATCGACCCCCGATTATTTACAAGTGTCAGGAGGAAGATGAATCTCCTTTAGATCCATCATCTCAAGCATGGATATTACTGCCTTATGAGCACGCATATCTGGCTCAGATGATTGAGTCCAAGGAAGAAACCACCCTTGAAGAAATGCCTATTGTGAGGGAATTCGCTGAAGTATTTCCCGAGGAACTTCCTGGTCTTCCTCCAAAAAGAGATGTTGAGTTCTCAATTGAACTTATACCTGGGGCGCTACCAATATCCAAGACTCCATATAGAATGGCTGTTGTTGAGCTTGAAGAGCTGAAGAAACAACTACAGGAGAATCTGGATAAAGGGTTTATACGCCCAAGTGCATCACCATGGGGTGCACCAGTCCTCTTCGTCAAGAAGAAGGATGGGTCAATGTAGCTTTGCATCGATTATCGTGAACTTAACAAAATCACGATAAATAACAAGTATCCTCTCCCAAGAATCGATGACTTGTTTGATCAGCTGCGTGGAGCACAATACTTCTCCAAGGTGGACTTGCGGTCGGGATATTATCAAGTAAGGGTGAAGAAGGAAGATATCCCCAAGACTGCTTTTCGTACAAGGTACGTGCACTATGAATTCATAGCAATGCCTTTTGGACTCACCAATTCTCCAGCAATATTCATGGACTTGATGAATATAGTCTTTAGATATTACCTAGACAAATTTGTGGTAGTCTTTATAGATGATATTATAATATACTCCAAAACCAAGGAGGACCATGAGGAGCATTTAAAAACTGTACTAGAGACTTTGCGCAAGGAGAAGATCTATGCAAAGTACAGAAAGTGTGAGTTTTTGTTGAAGGAAGTCTCATTCTTGGGTCATATCATCACAAGCAATGGGATATCTGTGGACCCCTCCAAAACAGATGCAATTGAGGGATGGACGAGGCCAACATCGATAACTGATATCCGTAGCTTCTTGGGGTTAGCTGGATATTATCGACGATTTGTGAGAAATTTATCACGATTTTCCAACCCTCTTACCAAGCTATCTCGAAAGGGAGTAAAGTTTGATTGGATTGATGAATTCAAAGAAAGATTCAAGGAGTTGAAAAGGAGGTTTATCACTGCACCCGTACTCACTTTACCCACAAGTGGGGAGCTTTTTGTGGTATTCAGTGATGCTTCAAAGAAGGGACTAGGATGTGTGCTGATGTAGAATGATAAAGTGATATCCTATGCCTCAAGGCAGTTGAAAATCCATGAGCAAAACTATCCAACACATGATCTGGAGTTGGCGGCGGTGATCTTTGCCTTGAAAATCTGGCGGCATTATCTCTTTGGAGAGAAATGTGAGATATATACTGACCACAAGAGTCTTAAATATATATTCACACAGAAAGAGATTAATATGCGCCAGAGAAGATGGATAGAGCTCATCAAGGATTATGACTGTTCAATACATTACCACCCTGGGAAGGCGAACAAGGTGGCAGATGCCCTAAGTAGAAAGGATCCAGCAATTCTATCAATGATGAGAATTGAAAAGGATCCAATCTTCTTAGACTTGATGAAGATGGACGTGGGAATCATAAAGAAGAGAACATCATCAATCATTTCACAAATTATTACTCAACCATATCTTTTGGAAAGGTTAAAGGATGCTCAAAAGGATGATGCGAGAATCGAAGAAAAAGTGGAAGATATCAAAAAGGGAAAATCCTCAGAGTTTAATGTTAATGAAGAAGGAATTGTGCGGTTTGGGAAAAGACTATGTGTTCCATAAAGTTCGGAGCTGAAGAAGGAACTTTTGGATGATGCACATAGTTCAAATTTCTCTATTCACACAGGGAGCACAACGATGTATCGATATCTCCGAGAAAACTTTTGGTGGGATAATATGAAGAAGGAGATCGCTGAATATACATCAAAGTGCCTGGTCTGTCAGCAAGTGAAGACAGAGAGGCATAAATATAAGTGGATGATGCAACCATTTCCCATACCAGAATGGAAATGGGAGAACATCACCATGGACTTCGTCACTGGACTTCTAAGGACATCCAAAGGCAACAATGCAATCTGGGTTGTTGTGGATCGTCTTACAAAGACTGCACACTTCATTGCTATTCGAGAGGATTTCTCTTTGGATCAACTGGCACAGATATATATCAGGGATGTGGTACGGTTGCATGGAGTACCACTATCTATTGTTTCTGATCGAGATCCAAGATTCACCTCTAAGTTTTGGAAGAGTCTTCAACATGCTCTGAATACTGAACTGAACTACAGTACGGCCTATCATCCTCAAACTGATGGCCAATCCGATTGGACTATCCAAACACTTGAGGATATGTTGAGAGCGTGCTCAATGGACTTTAAAGGAGGATGGGATCAACATCTTCCTCTGGTTGAGTTCTCTTATAATAATAGTTTCCACTCGAGCATCCAAATGGCACCATATGAAGCCCTGTATGGGAAAAGGTGTAGAACACCGGCATGTTGGGATGAGGTCGGTGAACGTAAGCTGCTTGGACCAGAAATGGTCGAAGAAATGGTGGAGAAGGTGAAAACCATTCAGCAGCATATCAAGGCAGCCCAAAGTCGATAGAAGAGTTATGTAGATAATCGTCGACGAGACCTTGAGTTTAAAGTCGGAGACATGGTGTTTTTACGCATATCTCCGTGGAAGAAGGTCATGAGGTTTGGAAAGAAAGGGAAGTTAAGTCCAATGTACATCGGCCCCATCGAGATTCTTGATCG
This sequence comes from Viscum album, assembly GCA_963277665.1. Taxonomy (NCBI): domain Eukaryota; kingdom Viridiplantae; phylum Streptophyta; class Magnoliopsida; order Santalales; family Viscaceae; genus Viscum; species Viscum album. The sequence goes on along the minus strand of OY728151.1, from coordinate 1,778,422,622 downwards.
TGTTGGGGATGTGGCCTATCGACTAGCACTTCCACCTACTATGGCCAAGGTGCATGATGTCTTCCATGTATCCCTCTTAAGGAAGTACATACCAGAACCTTCACATGTACTCTCTTCTGAGGTGGTACAATTAGAAGATGATCTTTCTTATGAGTAGCAATCAGTGAAGATCTTAGATCATAGAGAAAAAGTTCTACGAAATAATACAATGCCCCTCGTCAAGGTGTTGTGGAGAAGCCAGAAGTTTGAAGAAGCAACTTGGGAGTCGGAGGATATGATGAAGCTAAGTTACCCACATTTTTTTTAGTGTGGGAAAAGGAAAATTTCGAGGGCGAAATTTCTTAAGGGGGGAATATTGTAATGACCCAAAGTTTCATTAATAGAAAATCCCTATTGATCCAGTTAAATGTTTATTTATGAAAATTTTTTTTATAAGATGTCAACTTCTTTAGTTTTATGTTAAGATTTGTGACCGTTACTTTTATAGCCGTTGAACAGTGATCATCTGAGCAGTATAAATATAAGGCTTTAACGAAACCATTTCTACTCAGACAAAGGAAGCGATGGCCTCATCCAGTAGAATTTCCCCTTACGAAGCCCATTTGTCGGAGCTCGGAAAAGAGGTGGCGTCTTTGGGCTTTGCCCTTGACCAAGCCCAAGCTGAGCTTCATCAAGTCAAGCTTGAACGTGATCGTCTATGGGAAAAATTGAAGTTGATTGAAATTACAACTCGAGCGATGTTATCCGAGCAACCCCAAGAGTCTGTCACCATCTCACACTTTACCATTAGGTCTTATGCGGCTATTTTAAGGGGTTATGTAACAAATAAGTAGCACCATGTTCATGTACATTATTTTTTTATATAATAATGAATATAATTTCTAGTCATTTTTGATACATTGTAATTAGTTTTTAAAGTACAAATGGTGTTTTTAGTTATTATTTAATTAAGAATTATATTTTATTAAATTAAAGGATTTTTGAATTAAATAATATTTTAATAAAATATTATTATTAATATTAAATTAATTTTTTATTAAGTATAAATGATCTTATAATTTTATGAATGCAATTAAATTTTTATTAAGGTTTGAAAGCCATTTCTGTCAAAACCCGTGAATTTTTTTTATAAATGTCGGTTTTTATTTTAAAAGTGAAAATTCACATATTTAGTAAATTATTTAGATAAAATAAATATTATTTTTGGAATCAGGACGTCGAAATTATCCAACGGTGAATTTTTCATAATTTTCTGAGAGTCAAATATTTGGGTAAAAATTAAATACCATTTAAATATATAATGAGTTTTATGACATCATAATGACCCAATGATGATGTAATAAAATACCATAATCCTTATGTTCAGTCAATATGTGTTTTATCATTAAAATAATGAGGTTTTGGGTTTGTTTGACTTACTTTTCAAAGCATTAATGGAGACCTCAAGACTTATTCAACACTTGGCCTTTTTAAATTAATTTCCATGGGAGTGTGACGCACCTCCACATAAGCAACCCTTATTTTTAATAAGTTCGGACCTTGGCCTTTTAAAATATTGTTTTCCTCTTTCCTTTTCCAGAAACCATGGGAAAATACCATTGAATGGTTTGTGGTTTGGATTATTTTAATATAAGGGGTCCCAAACCTAAATAATAAAGAATTCTCTCACCTTTCCTATATAAACCCACCCAAGCTCCCACTTCCTCCTCACTAAAATCCCTTGGAGTTCGTCAAACCTATAACCTACTCTCTCTATAATCCTCCCAAGGTGCCCCAAGCTCCCAAGAAGCCTCTCACAAGCCTCTCTCTAGCCTTTGGAAGCACACTTCCAAGTAAGGGTTTTTTTCGTCCTTTTTCATTTTTGTCAATTTTCTTTAAGTTGTATTGCCCTTTTAATTTCAATTATGAATGTTGGGGTATGGTTTAGCACCTCCCTCATACTGACCTCTTATTGTTTGAATGATGGGAGACCCCTTCCTCTCTCATTAAATTCCTCCCATGTACACCCGTTACTGTGCCAAAATTCCGAAAGGAACTTTTTTCTCCTCTTTTATATTCAAGCAATACTTTTGTATCATGAATCTAAATTCCTTTTCAATTGTTGGGACATGTATCTATATGACCTCCTTACTTTCCATTACATGTAAATATGATGATGAACCCATTTCTCTCTCGTCAACCATTTTTATGAATTCTTATGTCACGCCGTTACGCTGCCGAAATCACACCGATTTTCTAAGCCAATATCATTGTGTAGTGAATACCATGCCTATTTCTCCATCAAGGGTATTAACCTTTATGCACATTTAATTATTGATTATAAAGTTTCATGTATGAATTCCACATTCCTTTATCACGGAATAAATGATTATGTTTTATGAATCCATGTTTTATGATCCATGTGGCACACTTATGCATGAAATGAAATGTTTAAGAAGGGTGCGCCCTTATAGCGCTCCAATGCATTGGGTAAAGTATAGTATCATGATACGTCATGTGCAATGAGTGCTGACTCATGCTAATTCAAGTGCAACGAGGGTTTACTCGTGCTTCAAGTGCAATGAGGGTTTACTCATGCTCCATGTGCAATGAGCCTTGGCTCATGCTAATTCAATGTTAAGTGTTGTTGCCACATTTCCATGTTATGATTATCATGCTTTATCATGCCTTTATGTTCATGTTTCTCGTATGCTCTATTGATATGCCTATTGCCTAACATGTATTTTACTCCTCATGTTATTCATTGTGTACTCCCTTACTGGGCTTTATACCTCACCCTTTTCTTATGCATGTTCTCAGGTTATCCCATGCAATGCTAAGTACGAAGGAATGTAGTGGTCATGTAAAGGAAGTTTTCAATAAAGATGTTGTATTTCAAGTTTAAAGTTTTTATGTAATGATCCTAAGCCCCAAAGACACTAAACCTCTCGATCTTCTTTGTTGTATCAAGTGAAGTTTTATGTAATAAAGCATGTTTAAGTTGTAATAAAAAGAAGGGTTGTCATAGTCTAGCTTCATGACATCAGCAGAAGAAAAAGATACAGAGCCCAAGGCTCCCCACAATAGAATCATATATAAATCTATACGTAGCACTAGTATAAAAAATAGTTGAAGATAAAACTAAGGCTACTAGGATTGTACCTAGAACCGTAGAGGGGTCGAGATCTTGCTCCTGATGGGTCTACTCCACTGCAAAAGTTTGGCCAGCTCCATGGCCTTGTGAGCCTGCCTGACTACTCTGAGCAGATCCACCCTACTATCACTGGTAGCCGAGTGACTGAACACCACGACCACAACCTCCACGTCAGCCTGAAAAGCCGGAATAACTCCAGTTCCTGGACTAGTGAGAAACAAGTGGAGGTTCTCTTATATTAGGAGTCATAGAAGAATCTTTGTCACCATTAGATGGTGAGAATACCTCATAGAAGCACTGAAGGTGACCCATGTTTCCACAAGATCAGCACTCCACCGGGTCTCTCTAGCACTACAGCATCGTATTCCCACACTTCCCGCACTTTTAGCATACCACCAGGCTACTCGAAGATGTTTCCTCCTCCATGCATCACTGCTCGAAGACTCCCTGCAGCACTTCCTGCTGTCTGGAGGAGGAACGCTAAGTCTAGATGTCAGGCCTCCCTGGATCACAACTCGAGATTCCATCAAATTCTACTCCGTGATAAGTTCCTGGTTGATGATGGAAGTGATCGAAGTCAACCAAAAGATATTAACCTGAGAGTGGACGTCCTGTGTAAGGTCATCATCAAACATACTTGCCAGGAATAACCCATCTCTTCCCAAGAAGGGTGTGAAATACTGAACCTTGGTGAACCGAGAGGAATACTCCATGATAGAAAGAGTACCCTACTCCAGAATCATGAACTCTTGGGCTCGGTTGGATCTCAAGGTCTCCATGTAGAAGTAGTCATAGATGATGCACTAGAACTCCTCCAAATCCATAACCTGTTGTTTAACCGCCTGTAAGATCAAATCCCACCAACTTTTGGCGGAATCTCATATCATATAGGTAGAGAGCTTGACCCTCCTCTCTATAGGCGTCTCTAGATGCTCAAAGATCATCAGCATGGCTTCTAGCCATGACTCTACAGCCTGAGGTCCTCCTTCCCCTGAAACAGTGAGAGGTTGCTACTGTTGGAAGACCTGTGTCAGATCATGTAATAAACCGGATCTTCGTTTCATGTACGCTTTTACTTTTTATGGAGTTTTTAAGAAAAATGGAGTTTCTAGAAAATTTCGAAGTACACGCCGTGTACTTTCTGAAAACACACAATGCACTCTTTTCCGGATCGAAGCTGTGTGCTAGCCATGCCCGGGCCACACACACGGTGTGTAGGGGTGACGTGGATGCCGATTTTGGCAGAGTGCTGAAAAACCCACTACACGCCTTGTACTTTAAAAATACAAGCCATGTAATTTTCTATTTTTTTACTAAACGGACCGGGGTCATGACTCATCACCATATTCATCTTTTTCTAGGTTTGGTTTGCCCGAGAGTGGCCCATATGGCCGGAACTTCGACGATCCCCCACCTCTCCATTCGTTCTCCTATTCGAGCATAATCGATTGCGTTGGAAGCGTAGCAGTGAGTTCTTCCTTCTGCTTGAGCCTTGTTTTACAATTCTTCCTCTTTCTCATGTTATCTATGGTTGAATGTTTTGTGCATTTTCTCAGATCTACAACGCTCTTGCAGGATTTATCCGTCTTGGTTCATGTATATCGATCTCCTAGGATCGAGGTAGGTGGTTCTTGCCTTACCGTTCAAAGTCTCTGAGTTTTATGTGTGGAATTCCACTGATACCTATGAACGGGGTATCCCGTGTTACCTTTCTTACTTCATTGTTTTATTGACTTGCTTGTATGCTTGTGTAGAGGTAATTTGACCATGTTAGAGGATAATTTTTTGTGCTTGGATTTATTTTCCCTTGCTTCATTCTGTTTACAACCTTTGGGTCTCGTTTGCCTTTGGCTGCTACACCTGTTTCCATGCCTTGCGGTTATAGGGTGAAGTGAAACTCATGACATGCTTATTGCCTTGTAGACTATTTAGCTAAGTAGCTCTATAGGTGTACTTTTCTTAGACAAGTAGCTCTATAGGTTTACTTTGTCCTTATAGCATTATTATGCACTGACTGGAATGAGGCTGAGAGAACCTGGTGCTATAGACTATAAGGGATAGACTGAGTGAGCTTCCTAGAGAGTCTTAGATATTGCAGACTACAGAGGGGATGGACTGAGTGAGCTCCCAGAGAGTCTTGGATTTTATAGACTATATGAGTTTAGACCGAGTGAGCTTCCTCATAGAGTCTTACCTTGTTTTTTTCTCTTTAAGAACCTACCCAGTCCAGAGGAGGAATTGACCGAGTGAGCTTCCTCAAAGAGTCTGTGGTATACCTGAGGATATAGGAGGAATTGACCGAGATAGATTCCTTAGAGAGTCATTAGACCTTGGGGCTAAGAGGGTTAGATCGCGTGATCCTCCTCAAGAGAGTCCATGACTACCCTAGAATATATGGGGAATTGACCGAGTGAGCTTCCCTAGAGAGTCTCATAAATTCGTATGACCAAGCCAGAGGGGTTAGGCTGAGTGCACTGCCCAGAGGGTTGTGGTACTTCTTGGATAGGACCAGAGGGGATGGCTGCGAGTACTTCCAAGAGGGATTTTGACTTTTTATCTATTTGTTTCACTGCTGTTGATTGGTTTTGGATTGTTTCCTGCTATGTATCATCCTGTTTTACAGCTTACTGTTACTACCTATTGCTTGTTGTTGATGTTTTCTGTTTATTGTACTTTTACCTATCATATACTCACTGACTGTTAGGAACATATCTTCGAGTGAATGCCTACCGGGATTTTATCTCACACCCTGTTTGAGCCATGTTTTTGGGGCCAAGCAGACAATGTTGTTGCAGGTATAGACATGGGTAAGCGCCCTTCGACTTCTGGAACTTGATAGATTGGAGCAGGAGAGCATGGGACCGAGCTTTGGCTTGTGATGCTGAGGATCTATTTACTTTTATTTTGTACTTGTTTTGGTACTATAGTGTTTTCTAGTATTGTGACTTGTTTGAATGCTTTCCTAGTTATGTATCATGCATCATTTCATATGTATACAATTGTGCTCCAGTTTGTTGATTTAGTCTTCCGCTGTTTATATTGTTTGTTATTACTGATTCCCCTATTGCATGTTTATTCTTCTTCCAATGTGTACTCTTCCAATGAGGGCATTGTTTCCCCACTATCACACCCAAGACCCTCACTGCTAGACGGAAGCCTCTGGCGTTTGGGGAAATGTGCTTGAGGCCATGTAACCAACCGGGTACGGGGCGCCTCTGGGTGGCTTCCGAAACCAGGATGTTACAAAGTGCTATCAGAGGAATTCTTTTCTCTTGATTTACTATTTGAAGACTTTATCCAGGCATTGGATAGATTCGGTACTTGGTAATAAGCTATTCCCGGGTGTAGCTAACCCGTGTATAGGGAAAAGCCATACTACCTCGTTTATTGCAGTTTTCTGGTCTTGAGATTTTACTGTTGATGTGATTTCACCTAGAGTGATTCACATGCTTTGTACTGTTATTGTTTTGATATTACGATTCTATTTCTGTCGCAACCCGATGAGATGAGGGTATTCCATCTCATGAATCACATAGGCACCTGTAGAAATCACATACCATGCATTCTTACCATGCCATTTAGGGTGCATTAGAAATTGCTTTCCATTGTGATCGACGTTGTGTAGATTACGTATGCTGTTGTGATAGATGCTTGATAGAATCTATACTACTTGTTAGAGAATTTTTGTGTTGTAATTTGATTAAATGAACTCAAAATTTTGATTCTTGAGGTGTTATGGTCCCTCTTGAATCAGAAATTGGTGGATCATGACCATGTTTTCTCTTATACATGACTGTAGGGGATGCCAAGATTTCATTCGTGGGGAGTATGGGACCTCACAGATCGGAATTTGGAACCTCTTTGCTATTTTTTCTGTGTTTCTGGGCTTCTATGCTATTTCTGAGATACTGCCCAGAAAAACCTAGAATACATGGTGTGTACTTTCTGGTTACACGCCGTGTAGTTTTCAGGCCGTGTATTTGACCGTGTGAGCAGGAACACGATGTTCGGGAAATAATGTCAGGAGCACGCCGTGTATGATATGTACACACCATGTAGTGTCGAGACTTGCACCCGACCATGTCACTAACAACACGGGTTGGGGAAACTCGAGTAGAACACGCCGTGTCAGTGAAGAACATGCCGTGTAGTCCTGGCGAGGCACCCAGCTATGTCACGAACAACACGGGTCGACATGACCTTCTCAAAGACACGCTGTGTTGCTTTTGGAACATGCCGTGTAGTCTTTCCCAGGTACCCGACCATGTCACAAACAACACGGGATAGTGTCACATTCTCCTATTCACGCCGTGTTTGTTCGGAACATGCCATGTAAGGGCCATCCGTGTATATGGCCGCGTGACCAACAACATGGGCCGCCGAGTAAGTGTCTAGTACATGCCGTGTCCCAAGGGAACACGCCGTGTAGTCTGAGGTTAGTTTGAACCGTGTGAGTTATCCATGTAAAGAGACTCAGGAAGGGGAATAGTCTTCAAGTACACACTATGTGTTGGGTCAACACGCCGTGTAGTTTGAGGTGTTACACGACCTGTAGGGCAGGGGTACACGCCCATGTCAGTTGCTTCAGAAGACACGCCGTGTAGTTTTTATACATGCCGTGTAGTCGTGTTTTGTAAAATTGTGTGTTTTTCTTCCCCTATTCCTATTTTGTACTATTGTGTTCTATGTCCTTGTTTTCTGATCTAAGGTATACTTTTTATCTTTTAGAGGTATGCCTCCGAGATGTCCTCCGGTTGTACGTCTATCATCAGGCAGTGATCAGACACCAGATATGGCTGATCAGGCACTTCCTACTAATCCTCCAGTCGAGCCAGCCTTGGCACCAGCTGTCATACCCGTTGCAGGCATCGAGGCATAGTTCAGGGAGGACTTCTTGAGGATGATGCAGACCTTCCAGGGAGTGCCGCCTCCTACCCCGTCGATGGATGAGTTGACGCGGGTTTTCCAGCAGCATCCTCCTCCTACATTTTCAAGGGATGGAGGACCTTAGGCTGCAGAGTGATGTATAGAGGCCACACCGACCATCTTTGAGCACCTAGAGATCCATACAGAGAATAGGGTAAAGCTGGCTACTTATATGCTCTGGGACACCGCCAAGAGGTGGTGGGAGGTGATCTCACAGTCAGGGCGTCAGCAGGATATGTCTTTGGATGAGTTTCGATGCACCTTATATGACTACTTCTATCCGGATACCCTGAGGGCCGATCGAGCCCAGGAGTTTATGAGTCTGTAGAAGGGTAATCTCTCTATTATGGAGTACTCATCTTGCATCACCGAGCTGCAGTATTTCATACCGATTCTAGCAGGTGATGATTTGTTCCTTGCTAGGAAGTTTGAGGATGGTCTCAGGAAGGAGATATGTTCCCAGGTGAATATCTTCTAGTTGACTTCGATATCATCCATCATCAACTAGGCACTGATCACTGAGCTTAATCTGAGAGATTCTGGAGTAGTGAGCCAGGGCGGTTCGATATCTAGAGCTGGTGTTCCTCCTACGAATAGTAGGAAGCATCTCAGAGAGTCTTCTTGAGGAGATCAAGGTTTGCGAGATGCGTCTTCTGGCATTAAGGTTATATGATACCAGTGTGGTAGAAGTTGAAACATGAGGCCTCAGTGCCAGAGATATCTGATGGAGTGCCGATCTTGCAGCAAGATGGGCCATCTTCATCGTTTCTGTCACATCTTCTAACCTTCAGCTAGTGGTAGGGGTTCCTATATGAACCCGCATTCTGGAGATGCTTCACTAGTTTCCCACCAATCAGGGAACTGTAGTTCTTCCGGCCGCTCAGGCCGAGTGGAGGTCACGTCCGTGGTGTTCAGTCACCAAGTCATCAACGATAGCAGAGTGAATCACCTCAGAGCAGTCATCCAGAGGCGTAGGGCCGCGGCATAGGCCAGTCTTTCACCGTGGAGTAGACCTATCAGGAGCAGGATCCCGACCCTTCTACAATTCGAGGTACGATCTTAGTAGCCTCAGTTTTATCTTCAGTTATTTTCGATACTGGTGCTTCCCATAGCTTTATCTCTATTGCGGTTGTGGAGAGCCTTGGGCTCTGTATCTTTTCATCTGCTGGCTTGTTGACTCTTGACACACCGTTGGGAAGGAGGAAATCTAGCGTACGTCAGTGTAGAGAGTTCCCTTTCGAGGTTGTGGGGTGTCATTTCTTATGCGACTTTTATTTCCTAGAGATGGAGGGCTATGAAGTCATTCTCGGTATGGATTGGTTGATTCCCTTCTAGGCAGTCGTCGACTGCTATCGCCGTAGGGTGAGTTTCATATCACTAGAGGGCAGATATTTCCTTCATATAGGCAAGTGGGATGTCTAGGCGGGTAGAGATGGACCAGAGCAACATAGTCTAGGGGAATTTACAACCTAGATTGCCTATCTTTATCCGGATGACTAGGGGACTTCACTGTTCGACTTTCCTCCAGTGGTGAATCATTTTAGGGATGTCTTTCCAGAAGACTTTTCAGGTTTACCTCCAGAGTGTGAGGTAGACTTCTCGATTGAGCTCGTTCCAGGAGTGGCTCTGGTGTCCATTCCTCCTTATAAGATGGCTACACCTGAGTTGCCGGAGGTCAAGAAGCTGTTGGAGGATTTGCAGGAAAAGGGTTTCATCCGTCCCAGTACTTCTCCTTGGGGTTCGCCTGTCCTATTCGCGAAGAAGGCAGATGGTACCCTTTGGCTTTGTGTGGATTATCGGAAGCTGAACCAGTTGATGGTCAAGAACTGATATCCCTTGCCGAGGATCGATGTCCTCTTTGATCAGATTTGAGGAGCCCAGGTGTTCTTGGAGATCGAATTGAGGTCCGATTATCATCAGTTGCACGTTAGACCATCAGATATACCTCTGAAATCTTTCAGGAGCAAGTATGATCTTTACGAGTATACAGTCAAGCCGTTCGGTCTTACAAATGCGCCTGCAGTCTTCATGGCACTGATGAACCGAGTGTTCTATCCATACTTGGACTCCCTTGTCATGGTCTTCGTGGGAAATGTCTTGGTGTACTCTCACACTCGACATGACCATGCCACACATCTTGAGATCGTTCTGAGTACCCTGAGAGAGCATCGGCTGTATGCTAAACTCTTGAAGTGCCACTTTTAGATGGATCAGATTCACTTCTTGGGTCATGTTGTCTTAGAGACAGGAGTATCAGTGGACCCAGAGAAAGTGAGAGCTGTAGTTTCCTGGGAGCAGCCGAAGAACGTCTTTGAGGTATGAGTTTCCTAGGGTTGTCTGGATACTACAGATGCTTCATTCAGGACTTCTCACGCCTAGAATCACCGTTGATAGGTCTGACCAAGAATGGGGTGAAGTTTTTATGGTCAGATTTTTGTGATTCAGCCCTTCATGAGCTGAAAGGGAGGTTAACGACAGCACCGATACTAGTCTTGCCAGAGCAGGGCAAGGGCTCCCCTGTTTACTGTGATGCTTCAGGTATCGGGCTGGGATCTGTGCTTATGTAGGGAGATGGAGTCGTTGCGTATGGGTCTCGGTAGTTGAGGCCACATGTGAGGAACTACCCTACGCACGATCTGGAGTTGGTAGATGTTATTCATGCCTTGCGCTGTTGGAGACACTACCTTCTGGGAGAGCACTTTGGGGTTTTCACTAACCACAAGATTCTCTAGTTTATCTTTACTCAGCTTGATTTGAATCTGAGACAGCTTAGGTGGGTTGAGTATCTTCAGTCCTTTGAATACGATATCTCCTATACGCCGGGAAAGGGTAATGCAATGGAAGATGCGTTGAGCAGACAAACTCAGATTCAGGCAGTTCAGGAGGCCAGCAGTGAGTGGAAGCTTATGACTCTATTCTCTGAGATACATCTGGAGGTGCACGACAGGCAGTGAAATACTTTCCTTTCTTCTGTAGCTATTACCTCCACACTTCTTGATCGGGTACGAATGAAGCATCTATCAGATTCGGAGGCCTTAGTCCTGCGGGAGAATGTGTCAGGAGGGGACCCTCTTCCTGGATGGACAATGGGCGAGGATGAGATATTGCGTTTCCAGGGACGCATATGGGTGGCAGCAGACATACACGAGGAGCTGATGCAAGATTTTCATTCCTTAGTTTGGGCAGTTCATCCTGGCATCACCAAGATGTATCAGGATCTTCATCGCCAGTACTGGTGGCTAGGTATGAAGAGAGATGTTGCTAGTTTTTTCTTGAGATGTTCTACTTGTCAGTAGGTGAAAGCAGAGCATCAGCCACCAACATGGATTTTACATCAGTTATCCATTCCGAAGTGGAAGTGGAACAATGTTGCGATGGACTTCGTAATGGGGTTACCTAGGTCACCTCGGGGAAGTGATACTGTTTGGGTCATCGTCGATAGGCTTACGAAGGTAGAACTCTTCTTGCCAATCAAGGAAAACTTCAGTGTTGATGATCTGGGACGACTGTATATCCAAGATATTGTACGTCTACATGGAGTTCCACACTCCATTGTTTCAGAAAGGGATTCATGCTTTACTTCTCAGTTCTGGCAGGGACTTCAGAAGGCATTGGGTACACAGGTGATTTTGAGTACAACATACCATCCCTAGACTGATGGCCAGTCCGAGCGCACGATCCACGTGCTTGAGTATACAATCTAAGCTTGAATTCTAGACTTAGGTGGTTCTTGGGAGAAGCATATACCTCCTGTGGAGTTCGCCTACAACAACAGTTTTCAGGCGACAATTCAGATGGCACCTTACGAGGCTCTGTATGGTAGGCCATGTCGATCACCCTTATGCTGGCTGGAGGTAGGAGAGGAAGATTTTCTAGGACCTCGTCTTGTTCAGGAGACCTTAGAGCAGATAGAGTTGATTCAGAAGAGGATAGCTACAACACAGTCTCGACAGAAGTCTTATGCTGATCAGTGGAGACAACCTCTGGAGATCAAGGTCGGAGATCAGGTTTTCCTGTGTGTCGCACCGAGGTTGGGACACAAGAGGATTCGGAGATAGGGTAAGCTTTCACCGTGGTACGTCAGGCTGTTTGAGGTATTGGAGAGAGTTGGGACAGTTTCCTATCGGTTGCTACTACCTCAGAGGTACCAAGCTATGCACGACGTCTTCCACGTCTCTCAGCTTCGTCGTTACTTTTCAGAACCGTCTCATATCTTTCAGCCCGAGGAGGTTGAGATTGAAGAGGATGCATCGTTTGAAGAGCATCCTATCCAGATTGTCGATCTTAGTACAAAGATTCTCCTAGGCTGGTTTGTTCCTCTAGTATGAGTGATATGGAAGTACAGACGAGTACAAGACAAGACTTGGGAGAGGGAGGCCGAGGTTCGACTGTAGTGGCCAGAGCTATTCGAGGTTTCTTCTTCTACGCCCATCTATGGAAATTTGGGGACAAATTTCTTTAAGGGGGAATGTTTGTAAGAACCCGGATCTTTGTTTCTGGTACGCTTTTCCTTTTTCTGGAGTTTTTAAGAAAAATGGAGTTTCTGGAAAATTTCTAAGTACACGCCATATACTCTTCTCTGGCTCGAAGTCGTGTGCTGGCCGTGCTCGGGCTACACACATGGTGTGTAGTGGTGACATGGAGGATGATTTTGGGGGAGTACGGAAAAACCCACTACACGCCGTGTACTTTGAAAATAAACGTCATGTACTCTTTTTTTTCACTAAACGGATCGGGATCGCGCCTCATCGCCATATTCATTTTCTTCTAGGTCTGGTTTGTCTAAGAGAGACCCATACATCCGGATCTTCGATGATCCCCTGCCTCCCCATCCGTTCTCTGATTCGGGCACGATCGATTGCATTGGAAGCGTAGCGGTGAGTTATTCCTTCTGCTTGAGCCTTGTTTTCCAATTCTTCCCCTTTCTCAAGTTATCTATGGTTGAACGTTCTGTGTGTTTTATCAGATCTATGACGTTCTAGGGGGATTTATCCATCGTGGTTAAAGTATATCGATCTCCTAGGATCGAGGTAATTGGTTTGTGCCTTACCGTTTAAAGTATCTGTGTTTTATGTGCGGAATTCCACCGATACCCATGAACGGGGTATCGCGTGTTACCTTTTTTCCTTCGTTGTTTTCCTGCCTTGCTTGTATGCTTGTGTAGAGGTAATTTGACCATGTTAGATGATAATTTATTGTTCTTGGATGTATTTTCCCTTGCTTCATTCTGTTTATGACCTTTAGGTCTCGTTTGCCTTTGGCTGCTACACCTGTTTCCCTACCTTGCGGTTATAGGGTGAAGTGAAACTCATGACATGCTTGCTGACTTGTAGACTATTTATCTATGTAGCTCTATAGGTGTACTTTGGTTAGCCTAGAAACTCTATAGGTGTACTTTGGCCTTATATCATTATTATGCACTAACTAGCATGGGGATGAGAGAACCTGGTGCTATAAACTATAAGGGATAGACCAAGTGAGCTCCCCAGAGAGTCTTAGATATTTGAGACTACAGAAGGGATGTACCAAGTGAGCTCCCAAAGAGTCTTGGATTTTATAGACTACAGGAGGGTAGATCGAGTGAGCTTCCTCAGAGAGTCTTACCTTGTTTGTTTCTCTTTAAGAACCTTCCCAGGCTAGAGGAGCAATTGACAGAGTGAGCTTCCTCAGAGAGTCTGTGGTACACCTGAGGCTATATGAGGAATTGACCGAGATATATTCCTCAGAGAGTCTCTAGACCTTGGTGATAAGAGGGTTAGACCGCGTGATCTTCCTCAAGAGAGTCCTTGACTACCCTAGACTATAAGGGGAATTGACCGAGTGAGCTTCCTCAGAGAGTCTCATAAATTCGTATGACCAAGCCAGAGGGGTTAGACTAAGTGCACTGCCCAGAGGGTTGTGGTACTTCTTGGATAGGACCAGAGGGGATGGCTGTGAGTACTTCCTAGAGGGTTTCCAGATTTTAGCTGTTTGTTTCACTGATGTTGATTGGTTGTGGATAGTTTCCTGCTATGTATCATCCTGTTTTACAGCTTACTGTTACTGCCTATTTCTTGTTGTTGCTGTTTACTGCTTATTATAATTTTACCTACCATATACTCACTCACTATTAGGCACAGATCTTCGGGTGAATTCCTACTGGGATTTTATCTCACACCCTGTTTGGGCCATGTTTTTGGGCCCAAGCAGACTATGTTGTTGCAGGTATAGACAAGGGAAAGCACCCTTCGACTTCTAGTACTTGATTTCTTGGAGCAGGAGAGCATGGGACCGAGATTTGGCTTGCGATGCTGAGGAGATGTTTATATTTCTTTTGTACTTGTTTTGGTAATATAGTGTTTTCCAGTGTTGTGAATTGTTTGGATTCTTTCCTAGTTATGCATCATGCATCATTTAATATGTATACATTTGTGCTCCAGTTTTTTGATTTAGTCTTCCGCTATTTATATTGTTGGTTATTACTGGTTCCGCTGTTGCATGTTTATTCTTCTTCTGCTGTGTACTCTGCCAATGAGGGCATAGTTTCCCCACTATCACACCCAAGGCCCTCACTGCTAGTCGATAGCCTCTAGCGTTTGGGGAAATGCGCTTGATGCCATATAACCAACCGGGTACGGGGAGCCTCTGGGTGGATTCTGGAACCAGGACGTTACAGATCATACATCGACGAGGCGGGAGGAAGCGCTCCTTGAAAGGTCTGCATTATCCTCAAGAAGCCTTCCCTGAATTGTGCATCAACACTTTTAATAGGTATAACTACAGGTTCCAGTTGGTCACATAGACTCAAGAACATTTCCCCAAACACTAGAGGCTGCCGACTAGCAATGAAGGGCTTGGGTGTGATAATGGTGAAACTTTTCACTCATTAGTAGAGTGACACAGCGGAAGAGAAACAAACATAAAATAGCAGAAGCAGTAAACAAACAACATCAGAAAACATCAAAAGGATGAGATAAAGAAACAACTTGAGCATACATACATACATATGTATATATATATAAATGATTCATGATACATATATGTCTTGGAAAATAGCCAAACAAGTCACAATGCTGAGTACAGTACTAAATCAAAGTAAAAAAAGGAAAACAGATAAACTCCTCAGCATCGCAAGCCTCAGCTTGGTCCCATGCTCTCCAGCTCCAATGAAATCAAGTACCTTAAGTAGAAGGGTGCTTGACCTTCTCTATACTTGCAACAAAATAGTCTGTTTGGGCCCAAAAGCATGGCCCAAACAGGGTGTGAGAAGAATCCCAATAGTCATCCACCACAAGATCTGTGCCTAATAGTCAATGAATATATATGGAAGATAAAGTACAGAAAGCAGTAAACATGAAGTACTCCGTAGTAAACAACACACAGTCCAAATATCAAGAAATAACTAAAAAAAGCAGATAATCACAACAGGTTACCCTCTGGGATGTACTCATAGGCTATCCCCTTTGGTCCTACCTAACAGATACGAGCAAGCAGCTAACAAATAGGTAATCCTATGACAATTTCCCCCATCCTATCCCCTCTGGTCCTACCTAACAAGTACAAGAAACCCTCTAGGTAGCACACTCAGTCTAACCCCTCTGGTTCAGCCTAAGCATAGACTCTCTTGGGAAGCACTCACCGTTAATTCCCCCTATATTCACGTATCATACTAAAGGAACTCTGGGGAAGCATTAACCATCAATTCCTATTATGGCCCACGTCGAGGAACTAAAAACACTCTGGGGAAGAACTCAACGTCAATTCCCCATGTGGTATCTCATCGTATAATTATAAAGACATTCTAGAGAAGCCCTTACGTCCATTCTCCCTATGGTCTACTACACTAGGTTCTCACGACCCTGTTTAAGTCAAACAAGTATAACAACGTGTATCGGCCAAAGTAAACCTCATGAAATACTTGTCTTGTAGTCTACAACATATCAACATGTCAAATAAACAAGATCACTCCATCCTAAAATACTTGGCATAGAAACAACAAAGCATCCTAACAGGCGGAGCAGAAACAAACTGTCATAAGTAGAACATGCATGGGAAACACCTCCAAATCATTGCAAGAAACCATATTCACATACAAATAATCTTTACTCACACACACCAGTAAAGTAGGTAATTAATAGGGTTAAAAAAACAGTAAAAGAACAATAACCCATTCATGGGTATTGGCGATTTTTCATATCCAATTCAATGACCTTAAACCGAAAGGCACAAACCACCTACCTTTATGGTTCCGGCGAAAACGATCTACAATCAACCGCACCCACAAATTTGGGCAACCGCTTCACGGAAGGCCACTGTAAAACTCCTTCCCTATAATCCAAAAGACTTAAAATCAACACCAATGGAAAACCCAACACTATATCTACATGAAACAGATGTAGATCTAGAAAACCTAGAGAGAGGGAAGAGAAAATCTAGGAAAAACCAAGGAGAAACCAAGAGGAGGGACTTACCTAAGAAGAACCGCCTTCGATCCAACAAGAAAACCCTTACATTTTCCTCCAAATGGAGCCAAAGAGCTCCCCTAACCTCTGAAAATCACAACTCCTACATGAGGCATGAGTAGGAGAAAGAAAGGTGGAGGAATGGGAAATCCCGAGTGGCCCGGGACTTACCCTAATTTTATATGGCCGCACGGTTACCCCGCACAGTTTGGAAAACCGTTCACCAACCGTGCGGTTTCCACTGTCTCACCTAGGGATTTTGCATGACTTGCCCGCATGGTTCAACAAATCGTGTGATACCTGTGTAGAGCCCACTGTCAAGGATTTCACGGTTTCTTGGGCTGGCCGCTTGGTTTGTTCAGACCGTGCGCCAACTGTGCGCCAACCGTGCACCCTTGTGTGACCTCCAAAAAATCCTATTTTTCTCAGAAATGACTAGAAAAGGAGAACATTCTTGAAAAGAAGATCCGAGTTCTTACAAACTTCCCCCTTAAATAAATTCATCACTGAATTTCCCTAGCGTGGTGCAGAAGAAGAAACCCCAAACAACATCCACCACTGTGATCGTACATTAGCCTCCCTCTCCCATGTCTTGTCCTGCACTTGCCCGTGCTGCCATTGTACCCGTACTAGAGGAATAGACCGACCAAATAGAACCTTTTTACTGTGATCATCAATCTATATAGGATGTTCCCCAAAAGATGCATCCACCTCCAACGTGACTTCCTCGGGATGGAAAGCATGAGATGGGTCTGAAAAGTAACTTCAAAGCTGAGAAACATGGAAAACATCTTGCATAGCCTGGTAACTCAGAGGTAACTACAACAGATAGGAAACTGGCCCAACTCTATCCAACACGTGAAATGGACCAAAGTACCTTGGTGAAAGCTTACCTTGACTCATAATCCTCCTATGTCCCAACCTCAATGTGACACACAGGAAAACCTGATCCCCGACCTCGAACTCCAGAGGTCACCTTCACTGATTAGCATAAGACTTCTGATGGGACTGTGCATCATCCATCCTCTTTCGAATCATTTCTATCTATTTTGTGGTCTCATGAACAAGATGAGGTCCCAACAAAGCTTCCTATCCTGCCTCCATCCAACATAAAGGTGATCAGCATGGCCTACCGTACAAATCCTCATAAGGTTCCATCTGAATAGTTTCTTGAAAAATATTGTTGTAGGAAAACTCCCTAAGAGATATATGCTTCTCACAGGAACCTCAAAAATATAGAATGCATGCACTGAGAATGTCCTCAAGAACCTGAATTATACGCTCAGACTGGCCATCTGTCTGGGATGGAAAGCCGTACTCAAAATCACCTGTTTACCCAAAGTCTTCTGAAGACCCTACCATACCAGAGAAGTAAAACAAGAATCCCTATCTAAAACAATGGTGTGTGGAACTCCATGCAGATGTAAAATCTCTCGGATGTAAAACAACCCAACTCATCAACATTGAAGGTCTCCTTGATCGGAAAGAAGTGAGAAACCTTCGTGAGCCTGTCAACGACAACCCAAACTACGTCATTCCCTCAGGGCGACCTCGGTAAACCGATCACAAAATCCATCGTGACATCTATGAACTTCCACTCAGGAATGGTTAACTGCTGGAAAAGCCCTACTGGTTGCTGATTCTCTGCCTTCACATGCAGACAAGTGGAAAATCTCATGACAATAACTGCTACATCCTTCTTCATACCCGGCCACCAATACTGATGGTGTAGATCCTGATACATCTTGGTGATGCTAGGATAAACTGCCCAAACTGAGAAATGGAAATCCCATATCAGATCCTCGTGTGTATCTTCTGGCACCCACATGCATCCCTAGAAATGTAAGATATCGTCCTCGCCTATGGTCCACCCAAAAATAGGTTCCTCTCCCGAAACACTTTCCCACAGGACTAGGCCTTCCGAAACTCATAACTGCCTCATTATCACTCGATCAAGAAGAGTAGAGGTAATGGCTATCGAAGATAAAAATGTCTACCCCTGCCTGTCGTACACCACCAAATGCATCTTAGAGAATATAGCCATAATCTTCCACTCACTACTAGCCTCCTGAACGACCTGTATCTGAGTCCTCTTGCTAAGTGCATCGGCTATTACATTGGCTTTTCCAAGCGTGTAGGCAAGCTCAAAGTGAAAGGACTGAAGGTACTCAACCCACCATTGCTGTCTCAAATTCAGATCATGCTTAGTGAATATGTACTTGAGACTCTTGTGGTCAGTGAAAAATACAAAATTCTCTTCCAGAAGGTAATGTCTCCAACATCGTAAGTAATGGACAATAGACACCAACTCCAGATCGTGCGTCAGGTAGTTCCTCTCATGTGGCCTCAACTGCCAAGACCCGTATGCAACAACTCCATCTCCATGTGTAATCACAACTCCCAGCCCGATACCTAAAGAATCACAATAAATGGTGTATCTCTTTCCCAGCTCTATCAAGACTAGTTTCAGTCCCGAAGTCAACCTCCCTTTTAGCTCCTAAAAGGCTGACTCACATGATTATGATCATAAGAAAATTTCACCTTTCTTAGTCACACCTGTCAGTGGTGCTGCCATGCGTG
This sequence comes from Viscum album, assembly GCA_963277665.1. NCBI lineage: Eukaryota > Viridiplantae > Streptophyta > Magnoliopsida > Santalales > Viscaceae > Viscum > Viscum album. Next base: position 1,778,403,542 of record OY728151.1, on the reverse strand, counting down.
AAAAGTCCTGTATGAAATGTCTGTAGTATCCAGCCAGCCTTAGAAAACTCCGCACCTCAAAGATATTCTATGGATTCTCCTAGGAAACTACAGCTCTCAATTTCTCTGGGTCTACTGATACTACTGTCTCTGAGATAACATGACCCAAGAAGTAAATCTGATCCATCCAAAAGTGGCATTTTGAGAGCTTAACATATAGTTGATCCTCTATCAGTGTACTCAAAACGATCTCAAGATGGGTAGCATGGTCATGTCGAGTGTGATAGTACACCATGATATCATCCAATAAGACCTCCATGAAAGAGTCCATGTATGGATGAAACACTTGGTTTATCAGTTCCATGAAAACTACAGGCACGTTCGTGAGACCGAATGACATAACCATATACTCATAGAGACCATACCTATTCTGGAAGGCTGTGAGAGGTATTGCAGATGTTCAAACGCGCAACTGATAATAGCCATACCTTAAGTCAATCTTTGAGAACACTTGTTCTCCTCAAAGCTGATCAAAGAGGTCATAAATCCTGGGCAAGGGATATCAGTTCTTGATTGTAAACTTGTTCAACTTCCGATAATCCAGGAAAATCCTAAGAGTACCGTCAGCATCCTTCGCAGACATGATATGCAAACCCCAAGGAGAAGTACTGGGTGGGATGAAACCCTTTGCCTCCAACTCCTCCAATTTCATCTTGATCTCCTGCAACTCAGGTGTACCCATCCTATAAGGAGGAATGGACACCAGTGCCACTCCTGGCACAAGCTCAATAGAAAAGTCTACCTCACTCTCTAGAGGAAAACCTGAAAAGTCCCTCGGAAAGAAATCTTTGAAACAATCAACCAATGGATGAAAGTCTAACTATGAAGCCCCCTTGTCATCCAGATAAAGACTCGCAATCTGGGCTGTAACTACTCCTAACCCATGATGCTCTGGTCCTGCTCTTCTCGCCTGGACATCCCACTCACCCTTATGAAGAAACGATCCACACTCCGGTGATATAAAACTCACCCTTCAGCGGTAATAGTCAACGACTGTCTGCAATGGAACTTGCCAGTCCATTCTGAGAATGAAATAATATTCAGTCATCCCCAGAACATAAAGATCCCAAAGGAAGTGACACCCACCAACCTCGAGAGGGAACTGCTTGCACTGACGTACAATAGCCATTCTAGTCTCCAACGGAGTGTCTACCATCAAGACATCAGCAGAAGAAAAAGATACAGAGCTCAAGGCTCTCCACAATAGGAACAGATATAAAGCAATGCGTAGCACCAGTATCAAAAAGAGTTGAAGATAAAAACGAGGCTACTAGGATTGTACCTCAAATCGTAGAGGGGTCGGGATCCTGATCTTGATGGGTCTGCTCTACTGCAAAAGTCTAGTGGGCTTCGCGACCCAGTGACCCTGCCTGACTACTCTGAGCGGATCCACCCTGCTGTCACTGGTAGCCTAGTGACTGACCAGTAATTAGTTAACAAACAGATACTAGCAAGTATCTAACAAAGAGGTAACCCTTTGGGAAGTTCCCACAACCTATCCCCTCTAGTCCTATCTAACAAGTACAAGAAACCTCTAGGAAACACACTCAATCTAACCCCTATGACTTAGCTTAAGCATAGACTATTTGTGGAAGCACTCACTGTCAATTATCCCTATAGTCTCGTATCGTTCTAAATGTGCTCTAGGGAAGCACTCAACATCAATTCCCCCTGTGGCCCATGTCGAGGAACTACAGACACTCTGGGGAAGAACTCAACGTCAATTCCCCCAGTGGGATCACATCATATAATTATAAAGACACTCTGGAGAACCCCTTATGTCCATTCTCCCTATGGTATACAACACCTGGTTCTCACGACCCTATTTAAGTTAAACAAGTCTAGAAACGCGTATCAGCCTAAGTAAACCTCATAAACTAGTTGGCTAGAAGTATACAACATATCAGCATGTCAGATAAACAAGATAACTCCATCATTCAAAACTAGGTCTGGAAACAACAAAGAAGCCTAACAGGCTAAGTAGAACCAAAAGGTCATAAGCAGAACATGCATGGGAAACACCTCCAAAGCATAGAAAGCAACCCTATTCACATACAAATAATCTCTACTCGCACACACCAGCAAAGCGAGAAATTAACAGGGTAAAATAAAATGGTAAATTCACAATACCCTGTTAATGGGTAGTGGAAATTTTTCATATACAATTCAAATACCTTAAACAGAAAGGCACAAACCACCTACCTTTAGGGTTCCAGCAGAAACGATCCACAATCTACCACACCCACAAATCCGAGAAACCGCTTCATGGAAGACCGCTTTAAAACTCCTTCCCTATCATCCAAAATCCTTAAAATCAACACCCAAGGCAAACCCAACAGTAGATCTAGATGAAACATATGTAGATCTAGAAAACCTAGAGATAGGGAGGAGAATATCTAGGGAAAACCAAGGAGATACCAAGAGAAGGGACTTACCCGAGAAGAACCGCCATCAATCGACCAAGAAACCCCTTCAATTTGCCTCAAAAATGAGCCAAGGAGCTCCCCCAACCTCTAAAAATCTAAAATCCTATGTGAGCCACGATTATAAGGAAAAAAGGTGGAGGATTGGGAAATCCTGAGTGACCTGGGACTTAAAAACCCTAATTTTAAGAGGCCGCATGGTTACCCCGCACGGTTTGGAAAACCGTGCACCAACCGTGCGGTTGCCACTGTCTCACCTAGGGATTTCGCATGGCTTGCCCGCATGGTTTGAAAAACCGTGCGCTTCCCATGCAGAGCCCACTTTCAAGGATTGCATGGTTTCCTGGGCTGGCCGCATGGTTTTTTCAGACCGTGCGCCAACCGTGTGCCAACCATGCGCCCTCAATGACCTCCAGAAATTCCACTTTTTCTTAGAAATGAACAGAAAAGGAAAAAATACCTGAAAATAAGGTCCGGGTTCTTACAAAAATAAATTCTCAACCTATAATAAATAACTCATTCTAGTGTATGATCAAATAAAACTAAAGGAGTATGGTTGAATATGCAAAACCTTTCATCCTTTAAGCTTAGTGGTAAAAAAAGAACCAATAGTTATTGATGAGTTAAAGTAAAATAACATTATAAAGGAAGATAATATTTTTCAATTGAAAATAGAAAAAATATATGTTTTTATAATATGATAGTTCTCCCCTAATCTTACATTCTATTCCTTTGAAAATTTCTACAATTATAAGAGATTGGAGGGATAATAGTAAAAGAGGAGAAACATTTTTTATGTGTTGGTTATAAAAGAATATAGATGTTACATTTACAATTAATAATTCTAATTCAGTATCCAAAGTCTTATTATCCCAAACAGTTCCCAAACTAGAGGTCCACATGAATATAGAAATGCCTCCTAATATTATATAGGTTTCTAACTAGTATAGAGGGAACTATAAAAATAGTGGAGAACTATACCCTATATCAAATAGATACAATTAATAGGGAAATAATAATATTCCATAATTTAAATTGACTTCAAAATATTGACATTATAATGATTTAATATCCTTAAGAAAACATATCATGCTATATTAAAATATTAGAACACCATAGTTTCAAAAAAGTCATACATGTAGTGAAATACCACCCAATGCATCAAGTATATTCAAAAAAAAATTCAACAATAATAAAAAGAACAAATGTAACATTTAAATCATGATTCATGACTCCTTCTTACCCCATCTACTTTTCCTAGCTATCCATCTTCCACGCATCCATCTAGCGTACACTAGTTCCCCTTACCCGAACCCCTACCCATAAAGTATACACAACCATAATGGTGTGTATATATATAGTGTGAGTGCAAAAAATAGTTAGACACCACCAATGGTGTTCCTAAATAAATTTAATATAGAAAGGAATATTGAAAAAATGATATAGAATAGGTCATCAGTACATGGAAGAGGATTCGAGTTCTATATCTTCACTTGATTCAACCTCTTGTAATCCACACACTAATAAAATAGTCTATTTACCTTATTGGTAAATATAGTATGGGTCCCCCATCTAAATTTATCATATGAATTAATTAATTCGGTAATTGGTTTTCTTTTTGGACCACGACATATATAATATATAGTTTTAAGTAGATTAAAATGGAAAGAGTGGGGTGGGGTGAATTTCCATTTTAAAACTAAAATGATGAAAATACAAGTTAATTTTTTATATATAATATTTATGAAATTGAAAGAAATTTAATAAAAAGGAATCAATTTTGATAGAGCCATAATATAAAAGAGTGAGAATAAAACAAAGTGAGATTCATGAATAAATAGATTAATACAGATTGATATATTAAAATTTTTATTAAAATGATGATGGAAATTAATAAATAAATGAAATTTTAGAGAACAAATAAGACCTATTATTTGGTAAGAATGTACGACAATATCACCAAAACATTCCATTATTTTTTATGGTAAAAAAGTAAATAGTAAATATAATAGACATTAAAACCTTAATTAGAAATCTTGAAACATCATGATGTATAGTCCATTTTTGTTTTATGTAAATTTATCAAAAATTGAAGTGTCTTACTATAATGGTATTGAGCACCAATGTCTAAAATGAAGAGTAAGATAAAGAGTTTTCATTGAATTAATAACTTTATAGACCATTCACTATTCACTAAAATAATATGATGAATTACATTAGGGAATGATAATAAGAGAATAATGTGATTAGATGTTACCATTTTTTCCGAATCTAGAAAGAAGATCAATTTTTAGAGCACATCAGAAATTTAGTGTGTGGGAATTGGAAATTGGATCAGTAATAGAGTTTTTGTCAACTGATAGGGCCTCAAAAGGTATATATTTATAGGCTCCAGAAGTTTTCTTAAGTTTATTTAATCCATATTACTCCTTTAAGGGGAATATTTTTGAGTTCAATGAATTTTAATCAATATAAATTCTATTCTTAAAGGTGTTGGGTTGACACCAACAGGTACTAGGTGGCCTCTATTGGGTAGTAAGTGGGATTGTTTCGGCAACATGTGCTATGTTTTATACCACTTGATGGACGGTGAAACTCCCATAGATTTTGGGTTATATCATTGATAAAACAAGTACACTATCCTTTAGAACTAGTTATATATTTCTCCTCTACTAAGAAAAAGGTGGGGTTCATCTGGATATTGATCCTCTTAGTCATGCCATCATTTGTACGGTAGAATTTCACTGGCCAGTAGGTTCTACTTCTTTATATTTCCTTCATGTAGTGTCTTTAGAAATTCCATCAATGATACTCAAATTATCTTTTAACCTTCTTATAAAGCATCAAAAATCCCATTAGTAGGTTTTTAAGGATCCTTTGAGGGGTTCCATCAAGATGTCATCAATCCAGATACACATCACATATATGAAAATAGTAGAGTCTTTAAAATTAGTTACAATAATTAAAATAAGAGAATAGTGTGACTTACAAATATATCCCCCTTTATTATGATCACAAACAATTTAATAATAAGAAACTAAAATGAAAATCTAACCAGGAAAATAGAATGATTTACCATGATATCAAAATACCAACATATTATCCTGTTTGTTTAAATTAGGAAATGTTATAACCCACAATTTTTTATTTTAAAATAAAAACTTATTCCAAAAAAATTATTTTTTAGTATATTAACTCTTATATATAACTCATTTATAAAATTATCAAAAATTTGTTAAAAATAGGGATAAAAAATAAAGAGGTAATTTTTTAATCTATGTTTATCATAAATAATGATCATTCAAGAGAGATGACAAATATTTTGAAAATACTAAAAAACATAATAATTTTGAATATGTTATTTTCAATAAATATTTAGAAAAATTCATCATTATTTTTTAGAAAATTGAGTTTAAATATCAAATAAATCATTAAACATGATTAGGTAAATAAAGTTTCTTTTCGGAAAAGTAACATATATTCTAAAATAGATATTAAAGAAGAAAATTTCCCTTATAGGATCATTTTGAGGTTAAAAAGTTTAGATTACCCGAAAATTAATGCATTAAGATATTCTAAATGGATCACTATTATTTATTAAGAATACAATAAATTAATAAAGTACATAGAAAATAAATATTTTTTAAAATCATTTCACTAATATGGTTTATCAAATATGGTACTAACAAACCGTTGAAATACCAGGAGTGGATAGCCATGTGTGATGTAAATGCTGAATGACATAGACAATGATGGTGAAAGGGTTAAAACCATGATAATCTCTTTTTTGAGAAAAATCCATTGGATAATGTGTTCTAGAACCACATCCTCATTTTTAATCCATCCAAGAATATTTTTCTTAGAGGATTGTATTCACTTTACTTTTCTAAAATTATTAAATGTTTTAATTTTTTTTATTCAAAATCCATTTGGAAAATTTATTTAAACCCATTTGAAAAATTATTAGGCTTGGAATTTCACAATGTGATAAGAATAAAAATCTAATCATACCCAAATAGTCTTTGATAAATATAATGTGGTCAATAGGAATGAGTATATTGAATATATATACAAGATTATGCTTTTTACAAACAATGTCATGAACTATATCCCCCTTTTGGAAACTTTTTATGGAAAATTGTGTATCAACTCAATGTGCTAATAGAGAGAGTGTTTTATAGGGTTTTTATAGATACTAATCACACAATTTTGGGAACACTTGACTAAGATGGAAGAAAATGCTTTCATAAAATCCAATAGAGTAATTTCATCCATTTAACTTGGGAATAATAACTCTTAGCAGTTATATATTCCATTTCTGCTGTAGAAAGTGATATTGATTTTTTATTCCTACTAATTTTAGAGTTAATGGATTTTCCTTGTATATTAATAGTTCTAGTAGTAATTTTCCTATCAAGTTGGAATCCTCAAAAATTAGAAAAATAAAAATAATATATTTAAAAAGAGGTTTAAATAGGATAAAGTAATCCATGTTTTTAGTTTTTTTTAATCAATAAAATATTATTTCTAGATATGTAAGAAGATACTTTTTTGAATTGGATTAAAAATTCACACAATGTCATACACAAAATAAGATATCCGGGAAGATCATAGAAATGTAATGTAGTCTTCCAATCATACTTTGACAAAGATTGTTATCGACTGATTAAACGAATTCATTAAAATTTTTCTTAAAAGTTTTACTCATGAGTATTTCGATTTCTTTATCATGATTCTTTTAAATATTATTTATAAATTTCTCAGTGTATTTACAATTGTCTAAAAAGGATACATCTAAATATTGGGAAATTTTATTACTTATAAAGAATTTATTTTCTCCAATTGATTTCACTACGAACACTTTATTCATTAAATCATAAAATTTAAATCAAAGTGTTTCTTTAGTAGAGTTTAAAATAACATCATCAATATAAATTTGAATAATTAATATATAATTTGAATTTTTTATCAGAAAAAGGTTGGAATTAGATTTACAATTTTGATATCATTTGATAAAATATATTTAGGTAAACTCTCATACTATGCCCTAGGTGCTCATTTTAAACAATATAAAGATTTATTTAACATAAAAACAAAATTTATAAATTTTGGATTTTAATATTTGGGTGGTTGGCCAATATAATTATTATTTATAAATAAACCATTATGAAAAGTATCGTTTTACAACTATTTGATAAAGTTTAAAATTGAAATTAACAATGAATGGTAAGATGAATCTAACAAATCGAATCCAAGTAATAGATGGTAGGTATCTTCCATAATCAATAAATTATTGTTGATTATATCCGTTAGTAATAATTCAATCCTTTATATTGAAAATATTTCCTTGTTGTTAATTTTTTTTTCAAAATACATACTTTTTTCCAATAATTGGACGATTTTTCAGACATTACTTGAGATTGGAAATGTTGATTAATTGAAATTATTTCAACTAATATTGTAAGAAAAGTATCCAATTCTCATCATTAATTGCAACCTCAAGGGAATCTTATTCAATGTGAGAGAGAAAATATTGATATTCAATCTCATTTATGAAAATATTTCTTGTGAAATGTTTGAATTATAATTCACTAGTAACATTATCAATTAGATACTATTTTGATTTAATCTCATAATTGGGTAAAGTAGAGGATTATTATTCCATATCATCTTCAATTATGTTTGAAAATTGAGGTTTATGAAGGTTCAAACTATGTTGTTCAACATCATCATCACATTACGGATGTGATTTTTGAATATTCTTATTGAATTTGATGCGAATTAAATCTTCTAGGGTTTTGGTTCTCTTATTCAAGTCTTAGAATGATTTACATGAGTTTGAGTACCCAATGAAGATTAAATCACATAATTTGGGGTCAAAATTTATGAAATTATCCTTTTTATCAAGGACAAAACATTTACAACCAAATACTTAAAAGATGCATTTTTTTTAATTTTCCCTTTTTAAAGTTTAAAATGGGGTTTTCTTAAGATATTTTATACGAGGAAATAGTTAAGGGTAAAAGATAAGTATTTATTTCCTCAGGCTAGAAAAAATGAGTAATGAAAAACCCATTTTATAGGGATGTAGGCATTTCGTAGAGTGTCCTATTAAATATTTAAATAAACCCATTTTACAATGTTTTCTTGGAGAGGAAAGGAAGTTATTTGATCCATGAGAAGAAAAAAATTCATCAAATTATTTATTGTTAAATTATCCACCATGATAACTTCAAGGGGAAGATATTTTGTAGACATTTTCATTTTTTTAATTCCTTAATATAATGATAAAGCCATTAAAAAAAAATCATTTTTATAACCTAATAATAAAATCCTTTTAAATATGTTAAATTCCACAATAATTTTAAAGAATGTAATTTTTATATCTGATACTAGATACATGAGTTTGTTTTATAAGATAATACTAGTTTTGCGATAAGGATTTATAAGTAGAAACAAGGTTTTTATGTTATTAGTAAGACTTGTGTTACTCTCATACAAGACTAGGTTTATTAAATAAGTTATCCAGAAGAGAAAATTTCAAAAAAAATAAATGCTAGTTGGTTATAATTGATATTAACCAGAGAGTGAATACTATAATAACCTATGTTGAAATGAAATATAAAATAATCATTATTTGGTTCACTTAAACAATTAGATTTTTCACTTTCAAGAGACTTAAATATGTTTAATAATTTTTTTTTAAAATTTCATGGGTATAATAAAAGTATTCATTTAAAATTAATAACTTTACAAAAACCATTTTAAATGTAATATTAAAACCAACATCATGGAATTTACTAATACCTAGTAAATTATGATTCAAGGATTTTATAAAAAATATTTTTTTAATAAAAGTAGATTTATTGAATCTAATATTACTTTTACAAATATTGTTTTGTTTTAGAATAATCTGCAAAAGTTATGTGTCCCTAATTAAAGTATTTGTGATAATTGAATTCAAAAGAATCCCCACACAAATTCCTTGAGAAAACACTCTCTATATACCCTGTAGCATATAATTATTTTTCCTTTTCTTAAATTTAATCCTCTATATATGTTATGAAACACTTGGTACGTTCTTTGTTTGATTCATATGTTAAAATGGTGTACTCACTAGATTTATGTGATAAGACCTCTAGAGATTCCTTACCTTGCATAATTTCATTTGAATTTTTTATCTTCAAGGTATAATCCATCTTGTTGTGGAACTTCATTTTTCAACGTACACAAGTTACCTAAAATTATTGATTTTTATTTGTTATTGTTTAGAGATGATCTCATATTTTCCTTATAGTTATACATCAATTTTGGTAAATTTGGAAATGTGTGATTTACTTCCGAATGAGTTGTCATTTTTTGATTGGAATGAAAATCTTTTTATAGTTTACATGACCTGTTTAGAATCCTTTTTTATATATCATCATATTTATTTCATACTTCATGAGAGAATCTCTGGGTTCCTCAACTGACATATTCCTATCATCCTTAGTTTCTTGGATCATGTTGACCTTTGGCCCCCAAATTCTCAAAATATCCCAAAGTATTTTCTTCACCAATGTTTCTATAGAAGTTGAGTCATAAATATCATTACATCCATTAAAAATATTAGTAAATATTATAAACATAGTAGTGATATAATTTTAATAATGCATAGAGAAACTCTCAAGGTATTTCCTATATATGTTTAGACATGTAATATTAAATTTACTTTTTTCCTTTATACATAACTTCTAATAATATCTTGATCTCATATATGGTTTTACATGAAAAAAATATATTTAACTCATTTTCATTTAAACCTCAATTTAATTCACCAATATTTTTATGATCATGTTTTGGCTCATAAATATCATCAAAGGTCCATTTTTTATTCTTTCTCGATTGAAAGAGTATATTATTTCTTAAAAATCCTCTAAAAAAGATAGCTAACATATTTATGAAAACTCGACATTAAATATTTTCAACAGTATTATTTTGTACCATAAGAAAATAGAGCATGACCCAATGATTATCCATCGAGACCACCACAAGTGTTCAAAAAATGCTTTTAAAAATAATACTTAAAAAAAATATTTAATGATTTTGAAGTTAAAAACATTGAATGAATTTGAAAATAATTTTAATAAATAAATAAAAATTCATTTCATAGAAATTTTAGGTTAGGGTATAGAAAAATGGAATGAGGGGGGGGGGGTGGAGAATTTTCACTTAAATAATAAATGGGAGTTAATAAAATTTTAAAAACATCTATATAAATTATTCGAGGAATTAAAACCTTTTTATGGTAAAAGAAACGAATTTGAATGAAAAAATATATTATATTGGAATAATAAAACAATGAGAAATTTGAGAACTAGTCAATTAATCAAATTTTATGTATTAAATAATTTACTAAATGTATGATTGATTGCGATAAATAAATTAAATTATTTAAATTAAATAAGAATAAATATCAAATAAGAAATTTTGACAACAACTATAAAATATACCTTAAGTTTACCACCCCAATATCTTATGGATTTAATGCATTAGTTTGTTTTATTTAATGGTAGTCAAGATAAAAAACATTATATTTATTTATAACTTATAGAAAGAAACTATAAATAAATCATAAACTACATATTTAAACATAAATTTAAAAAACTCAAAAGGAATTGTCACTTTCCTTTTAATGGAAATGTAAAATATTATAGCCCCTTTCATTAATGGTAGTAAGAAAAACTGTTTAGACGACAAGGGAAGATGTGGAAATAGATTGGAATTAATTAAATTATAAAATTGTATCTATTATCTCAAAGAATATGAAAAATTATTTAATTTAGATATACTAATAGAATAGATTGATTAAATTTCACAATTGTTTCACACTATATAAAGGACAAATAATATTTATAAAAGAGATAACTTTTGAGATAAATTTAGAAACCGAGTGTCTTGGCCTTGGAGATTGAATGGGTTAGAGATTTACTATAGATTTAAAAGGTATCTAATTGCCACTATTTATTGGCCCTAAAAACATATGTAATATTTTAGAGTCCTTTTGGAGTCCTTATGTTGAAGTCTTCCAAGTTTAATGACTTTTTAATATACTAAATTCTATTATTTGAGCTGTTGGAGTGATTCCACTAGGTACCCAGTTACCTCAATTAGCAAGATAGTGGGAATTCTGGAACATGTTACTCTCCATCTACTACAACGAGATGGACCGACCACCTACAATGTCTAGCCAATGGTCTACCTAAGAAAAAAAAATCTACTGGAACATTAGAGATCCTTTTCCCCTCCACAAGGCAATATGTGGGGTTCCTTGGGATAGGGAACATCCTGGTCGTGCCACCGGTTGGAAGGTGGAACTGAACCATCTGTTCAGTTCTATCTTTGTCCATTTCCATCTTGAAGTGGCTTTCAATTTATTTTAAAGAGACTCCAGGTATTTTTTTTAATTTATTTTATGGCTTAAAAGTTCCACTAATAAATGATAATGTATTATTTGAGGGGTTATATCACGGTGACTTCAAGATAACTGTACATCACTTCAATGATAACATTAAAAAAATTTAAATTGTTTTTGATCCTTAAAATCAATGAATATTGAGAAACAAACCATCATACCTCCATATACATCCTATATGGTAGAGTGAATATGTTCTCCATACCCAACAATAGATCAATAATACTCTCAACCTATCTCTTAAGGAAAAAAACTAATATTTTTTATGGAAAAATATTCATATATCAATCCACAATAGGAGGAATAACCAGATTTCATATATTTTCTTCATCCATGTGAACGAAATTTTGAAAAAGGACTTCAATCATATACATTTTTGATGGTTTTTTTCTCAAAACTACCTAATAGAATTTGCTACTCACTAAAAAAAACTATGTTAGTTTTTTATAGATATTTTGATCGATACTTTTCATGGTATAAATATACGTGTCCCCTAAAATGAGTTGGAACATCCCTTCCAAGGACCAACTAAAAGAAACTCATTTACATTACAAGAAACTCCCATTGATGTTCATACTCACTCACTTCTATTAAACATCACAGATAACTTGGAATTCCGTCATATATATTTAATAAAGGACTGATGATTTTCAATATCCATGCGAGACACTAGAATGATAACCCTATGTCTTTAAATTATTTAGTAGAAGGTGAAGAGTATTTCACACCCAAATTAAATAATATTTAATCTAATTTAGATTCCATTATGATCATACCTTTAATATTTTATATCCCATCACCTTAATAGGAATAATACGACAAGATTGAATGATGCTGGACCGAGAATATAACCTAGAAATATCCTAATAATATATGAATACCATGTTGGGTACCACCATAATTCTATGAATTCCATTGATATAAACATTCACTTATACATATAGAATTCCTTGTATATTTCTATTTATATTCTTATGGTGACATTGCTAGAACTTCTCTAGATCTTTGAATCCAATAAAAATTTGGACCACTAGCTATCTAAAATACACTCATATTGAACATATCTATGTCCCGCATTAGATAATTTGAATAATACTCATTATATGGTCCATAAAAACTCGATTATAGGTTTCCCCAATCACCACACAGACAACAATGAATTGAATTTATCCCCCACATGGGAAGAGGCAAACCTATATGTAGAGTGACCTATCTATGACCACCCTAGAAAGAACCATTGAGTTTACTTTCCATAATACATTATACCTTCCCCCATTCTATTTAAAAACAACCTTCCATGAAACAATTCCCAATACCATGTTCCGCTCATCTATGGGGGCCTAGTTCATGACCATTATAAATTGTCTTAGATGAAATATTCTCACTTGAATCTAGATAACATATATCATTAATTACATAAAAAATCTATATAGATGCCTCAATCCCTTCTAAAACTAGAGGAAAATAAATCCATTATAGAAGGCGAGTTACCTATTTTATTGTAGATATTTCATATTATATAAATTCAATGAACTACTAATCCCATGACCTAATAAAATTAATTTAAAAAAATATTGAAATAACTTGGTCAAAAAGCTTTACCTTGATTGTCCCGCATTCCAGAACACTTGGACATTCATTTGTATTCATTTCATGGATTGTCAATAAGGATTATATGTTTATATCACTATTCATTGATTAGTGAGGGTCTCTATCTATTGAAATATATTATTTGTAGATACTATCTAGAAGTCATTAGCTTCTGGAATACCCACTCCAACCTAATAGGGTGGATTATATATTTGACACAACCTTGGAATATTAAACATAAATGGATCTTATATTGGAGACCCATTGTCTATATATTGTTTAATCCAATGAAATATAACCCTAGATTAATTATGGAAAGAAGGTTATAAGACTATGTGATGTTTCCATAATGCTGCTGATAGTCTATGCTCATCCCCACCGTACTGGAAAATTACTAGAGCCAATGGATGTGGAATATAACTAAAATACGAAATTCACTATAAAAAAAATTTCTTTCTTAGTTCATGATATCATATTTTTGAAAAATAGTAATTGGAAATGCACCCTAGAACATTATTAGTTTCTGAACCACATAAGGTTCCAATATAACTGGATATTCCATAAACCAACCCACCCAATCTTAGGGATATGTATATGACACACAATATTTGATTAATAATTCATAATGTCATGAAAATATCAATGAACCCATAATAGTGGGTCTAATTGATTAAATTTCCACATGAAAGGCGTATAAGAAAACACTATAATACATATTTATGAAACTATGAAGAACTAAACCTCCCCATTTATAAATATGATACAAATTATAAAAAATAATAACAATTATATATGTATATTATGAATGAAATATAATTCAAGAACACACTCCCAATTTTAGCCTTAAAAAAAGTAAAACAATAAATAAATGATTCACACACCATATTCCTTAAAATCTAAAAATTTGAATAATGATAAATAAAAAATGATATCTCTACAAAAAAGTGCTATTGTATTTATCTATAAAAGGCCTAGAAACACATAAGTATATAGTCTATCCATTTTTTGGAATAGTCTTATCTCTAACTACCCTTCATCAAATAGTGAAACAAATTTTTTTTTCTAATACTACTTTATATCATTTCCATCCTTGTAAATGTGAATATTTATAGAGGTGTAGAGGCACAAAAACTTAAACATGTCTCCCTATATACTATTGGCCACGAGCTAGTGACAATTTTCTTCCAATAACACGGGGGTAACTATTCCCTTTATCAAATAACCAGGATTAATAAAGGAATAATTATAAACATTTATCTACAATGAACTAAATTATTTTAAAATTATTTCCATTAGGTGACACCAACTAAAAATATATTGTTATGAAAAAATTGATACATAATATGATGTTGTTCCTGTCTTATATATGTGGAAATTCCTCCTAATGGGTTGATTATATATAAAACATACTAAATAAATATATATAAAACAATGGCTACAAATATAAAATTTTTATATAAGGTTTAACTCTATCCCATTTCACATTACATACTATCCATCCTCTACTCAACATAGATTATAATTCCCATATCCTTACTAACATCATTGACAATTAATCATTCAAAACCCAAAGGTATATGTGTTTGGTGTGTGTATAAAACTCATCAGGGAATCATTAACAATGTCCACAATTAAATCTAGTATATATTTGTGTTTTCACAATATTATATGATATAAAAAAATAACAATAATAACAACTTTGATATCACATAATTACTACACAGTATTTATCTTTATTTAGAACGAAATGATGCTCCCATATTCTAAAAACAATTTGAGGGAAGATTATTTATCACATTTCATAAATATTTTAACAGTATATATGTGTATTTTGTATGAATATTATTTAATTATCTCATAAACTAGAATATAATAATGTTTTTATCTATTAGAGGTGTTAGAATGTTAACCAAGGGTCATTTTCTGACAATGGCCCTTGGTTTGGTCTTAGATTATTGTAATAGTGGATCTTCAGGACACAATAAAAGGAATTATTCCACGATTAGTGTCATGTAAGTGTATTTTTTTAGTTTTTGTAAAATGTATATTTGTAGTGTATTGAGTTTCATGCTATATAAGAAAATGTTTATTTCATAAAAAGGGTCATATAAGAGTATCTATTGAGTTATATAAGATTAATATCTTCTAAACATGGATTACCACAATATACCCTATGTATTGAATTATGAATGACGTCTTGGGGTGGAAGCCTAATGCATAAGTAGAGGATGGATTCCCTATGAATTAGGGAAAGCTGAAGAAAACCATCCCATGATGGTGGAAGATATTAATTTAAGGGATTATGCTTGGCTTTTTGGTTCTTCCCTAGAGTAGAGCACATCATCATGGAATTAGTGGTCATTTAAATATATATTTCTATCATGTTTTCAAATTTCAATTGTAATTAATTTAAATTCATAATGTGTTTAATGAGGATTCATAACATCACCTCCCCTTTCCTTCCTTATCTTATTCAACCCTTAAACTAGGATATTCTTTGTTATTGTTGGATTAGAGTGCTTTTAGTGCCCGGGTGTCTCTTATAGGAATACTTTTAATCCTTTTTTAGCTATTTCCAAATCTAATTATAAATCAACTCATTTAATCTGTTATTTCAAATTTCAATGAATTTATTAAGGTATTAAATATATACTAGTTGGATAAAATTAATTTGGTTATACTCAGTGAGTGGGCCTCCATTAGACTTAGGTAGTTTATACCTATCTAATAATTACAGTTTATTATCATTTCATGTAACATATGACACAATATCTTGATTCCCATATGTGATTGATAATGAATTAATCTGTAGTGGTTTACCTTAACCTATTTTTCGTGGGTAAGGACGCTTAGGGCCATGGCGGAATATTTGTAATCTATGCCCTGATACCATGGCTTTCGATGATGATAAATCAAAGATGAAGTGTGTTTTACTATACTACATGGGCCCCCTTAGAGGTCATCTTATTCTATATGATGATAATATAGACCTAATATGGTTATTTTTAGCCTTTTTGACATATGAGTGTTAAATAATGTTAGTTAATAGATTGTGGAATTGGGAATATGTTACAATATAGAATTTTCTAAATTTAAATTTCTTTTTGGATAAAAATATGCATGTCATAATTTTCAACATAATACAAAATAAACGCTGAAAAATACTAATAAAAAAACATTTATTTCCAAAAATTAGGAAAACTACATATATATTATAAATATATCAAATAAAATGGGGAATAGTATAATGAAAAAGAATTAAAACATGAAAATATTGATAATGTCAATCTCCTTGAATTATCACACCCTAAAAAAACCGTAAGAAGAAACCGAAAATTAATAATATAATTTAGATTTTAGTAATAAAGAATATTAAATGTTAAGAGGATTTGAGGTGAATGATGAATGAATGAATTAAGAGGTATATATAGATGGTATTATGACTATTTTAAGGGTAATATGACTATTGGTATAGTAATTTTTCCATTATAAATAATAACTATATGATTATGATTAATATTTTGACTGTTAGAATTTTAACATAATTAATATAATATAAAATAAAATTCTAGAAATATTTTACATAAATAAAATTAATAAAATTTTTATATTTTAATACAATAATATAGGTTCTGAAATTATATATGCAAATAAAGTATAAGTATATTTTTGGGAATTTTTTTAATGTATTTTAAATAAAACACCATTTTTTTGTTAATAATCAAAATTATCTTTGATATAAAGTTTTTTTTGATAATGTGAATATTAATTGGGGAATCAATACATTTAAATTGTTTAAGTATTACTTTTTGATAATTTTCTGGATGACATTATAATTATTACATATTGACATAATAAATTTTCAATTATTTATAATAAACAGAAAAATAATTTTTTAATATAAATGAGTTTTTTAAAAATCATAAAGTTATTTTACAAACCAAAAAATTCTTTTCCCAAGCCTAAAAATATGAATTTCCCATTAAAGGAATAATTTTTCATTTTTATTATTTCATTTTGAATAAATTAATAAATATAGAGCTGAATGATTTCAGAAGCCCAAAAGTCATTCATTTTAATTCACATATGACTCATTATTTAAAAATATCTCTATTAAAAGTATTTCATTGAAAATTATATTTTATTCAGTATATTAACCCAAAAATACCCCTCTCCCCTCCCCCAACAATCAACTTCTTTTCCACTTATCGAAGAAATACCTATTCACAAATTACCTCTCTCAATACCCTTATAATAACTATGGATGTTTTTAAGTTTTACAATTACAATAATTCAAGGGGTTAAGGTCCATAACAATGAATGACCTTACTTGAACAGGGATGTAGAAATGAAATAACAACAAGGAGGTATGATTCCTTCAACTTTTCCTTTTATTTTCCTATTTTCTTCATCAAAACATATAATTTTTCATATCCAAACCACCTAAAATTAATTAAATATATTTTTTAATCATGTTAATGATACTGACCTATTGAAACGATTTTATAAATATCTCACCCCCATTTTGAAAATCTATCTTTAATGGTCACTTAACTACCAATAAGGATATTTCTAATTCTGAACTTATAACTGACTTTATTGATGGCCATAATAAATTATATATATATATATATATTATATATGTATTAATATATTAACTTATAATATTTTAGAGTTAATTTTATTAATTTTTAAATGTAAATAAAACCAAATCATGAAATCAAATAAAGTCAAGATATTTTAATAAAAATATCACATCAATACATTTCATCTATAACATAATAAATTAATAAACAAAATTTATTGACTGTAATCGATCAATTAAAACATAAATAAATATAACCCAATATTAGAATAAAGTTTAAATAAATATAATGTTATTATACAGGAGGAATATAGGTAAATAAAGAGACCATGATCTAAGGATAGGGACACTTTAACATGACTCAATTCTTTGGCGTTTTCAAATCAATATTTTTAAATTAATTATAATTATTTAAAACCCATTTTATAATCATCTTAATTAATATTCTGGGGGATATGCCTGATTTTTCCACATTCACATGATTTCTGACATGCCAATGATGATTTTATGAACATAATATTTTTCAAAAATTGAATGAATTATTTCATCTACTCACCATGAACTATGATATTTTTAACCAAATAATTAATGTTCAAAAATATGTATTCACATATTCTCTTAGGAATATAAAATTTTATTCATAGAGATATGTGTTATGACATCTTTATGTAATTTATTAAATTAAATGGTATTATTTCATGATAAAGATAGATATGTGTTTTATTTCCACGTAAAATGCATACTTATGGGAATTTTATAATAATGAAAGTGGGATTATAATTATATGTTTCTATAATTCATTAGGGAGTGTGACATGTCTCATTATATTATGTTTATTGTGCATGAACATGATGCAATATTTCATCACAACTTTTGTGTCTGATTTGACCACTATGTTATGATGCTTCATTATTATGCATATGATACATCCCATGCTCTCTCTCAAAAGATCTAGTCCTGAATCCAATGATGATTCTTTTCTTTTTTGATGACAGTGATGGTTATAATCACTCATAGTCAATATTGATTCATGTCTCATGATCCATTCCATTTATTCCTCCCCAAACTAGGATTTTTACTCACTCATTGTTTTATGCTTTCACATAAGTGTTTACATGTAATAAAGAGTACATGAGATCTTTTTGGAGTAAAATAATGGTGGATTCAAATAATATCTACATTTTATTATGTACACGTGACATATGAACCTAATTTTCATAAGACATTAAACCTTTTTATTTTTTATTATGTTACTATAATGTAATTTATATTAAAAATGATGTAATAATCATGTTTGAAAAACTTTGGTAGTTATAGTATGTATCAAAACAAGGTTTTGTTAATTTTGTTTTTAAGAATAAAAATTAGTGAAATTCTATATAATGATATCAAATGTTTGAAATAATAAAAATTTATTTTGAATGTATAGAGTGTGTGGTTTATTCTAAATCAAATCCCTTTAATGATAAAACTAGTTGATGTAGGCTCTAACACATGTGGATCTAGGGGTAACAACCCTAGAAATTCTTGGTGGGTTTTAACTAAGTCATGAAACATGGATAAAAAAGTGGGATTAACTTCACAGCATTTTTGGAACTCCCAAGGTAAATGCTTTAGTTTTTCCAATTCTCTTAACAATCCATTATGAAGGATATATAGCTAAATTAATTTTTTATGTTAGAAAATATTGAATAATATGATTGTAGAAGAATTATATTAGAATTAGGTTAGAAAATTATATCCAAGTATAAAATTATATCTCCTATAAGATATGAAATTATAATATATTTTAAATTGAAAATTAATTAATTATTTATGATTTATAACTTATTTTATGTAATAAACGTTTCAATTCTCGAAAATGGTTAGAAACAGGAGAACACGAACTGATAAAACCTATAAGGGAGACATCAATAATTTTTTGAATGACTTTACCAATGAAATGAGTAGTGGGGTAAACAACTATAGGGAATCACATACCTGACATTCTTAGGATGGGAACAATATCCTAAACAATGTGGTTCAATGGATTTTAACCAATAAAGTTCAATTATCCATAAAATCCATGATATTCTTATGAACAAAGATATTTAGAGGTTCTTCTGATCTATGTTTCATGTAATAGTTGGTAAAATTCATGAAAAATATATTTTACATGATTCATTATTTTGAAAAGGAGAAATTTACTTTCATTATCTATCATTTATATGGAGAAGCTGATCAATTGTGAAAATTTATCAAAAATACAAATGGGAATAATTTAGTAGAAGAAATAGAGACAGAAGACATTAAAAATTTTCTGATTAATAAGTATTTCATAGAAATATTTAATATAATATGGAGAGATGATTCCCGTTGAAGAATTCACAAGGAATTCATGGTATGAATTAGGATTTTTATCAATAATAATATCAAAATATATAGATTCATTACTGGTTTTATGCCACTTCACTAAACATATATATCTATCTATGAATTGGGAGTTATAAATATTTAGTTTGGTTTTACCACATAGTTGAGATTGCATTCCTAAAATAGTACCATATTTTTGTATAAAAGAAATGAATGAAACAATTTCATGTTGATGGATCAGATGTTAAAGAGGAGAGAAGATAAAACCAACCAAAAGTGAAATACTTATAAAGAAGCATCATGGAAATTTCTATAAAAGAATTAGGAAATGATTTAGGGGTGCGTGTGAATGGAATAAATCTCTTGAATATTGAATATACCTGAATAAGTTGACTAATAGAATTGTGGAATACAAGACAAAAAACAATACAACATTTTTGGTTAAATACTACAACTTCAATGAGTAAGAAAACTATGAAATATAGAGAACTTAAACAAGAATGTTCGAGGGTAATCTACATTAAAAACCACCAAAGTTTAGGGACAATGGGAAATATTAATCCATAACCACCATTGAGGTGGGTCAGTAACAAGAATTCATACAAGGTAAACTCTCCATTCACTCAAGAATAATTTTTTTTTACTTTATTCCATTTCTATGAATTCCTTTATATCAAATATGTAAACTAAAACCCTTGAATCACCTACCTGATATTATTATGTAGATATATCATTGTAATGAACTAGTAGTTCAATAATTTCAACCCAAGTGTTATAATATTCCATAGTTATCATATATAATAATGTTGTCCCATCCAATATAATAATCCTTCCATTGGTGGAATTTGACACTATACTAGCAGTGAGTGGATCTCATTATATAGAACTAACATCAAGTACCTTATAAAGGAAATCTATTTCTATATATTGAACCATTCCATTATCCTATATAGATTCAATAATGATCATGAGTGTAATTTGGAAAATTAGTTAACTGTATACGTGTTGAGACCCTATGAAAAATAATATCATTCTCATATTCTTAATTCAAATAAAGGAATCATCTTTGAGGACATTCCCATTGTGATGTAATATACATATATATTTCCCAAAATGATTGATGACCTTCCCCTGACCATGAGGTAGTTTTCTCAATATAACTCATATTCGGAGTCACCACTACCTTGATAACCCCTATATGAAGGCCTTATCAATCTAGAGGCCATAAATGAGTAGTTGTATGATCATTTAGAAAGGGGTTTCACACACCATATTGAATCCCCTTTGGGTGTCCTAGTTCTCTTTTTTATAGAAGGATATATATATGAAACTATATATTGATTATCAAGAGATCAATAAGATCACCATAAATAAAATGACCCAAATTATAATAGATTGAAAACATATTGATTGAATTTTGAGGATCTACGTACTAATATATAGGGGGTATCCATTATAGATATCATCAGCTAACATTTAAAGGGATAAGATATTAAAAAGATAAATTTCCATAAAAAATATGATTACTATGATTTCACAGTGATTCCATTCAGATTTAAAAATTCCCCTACAATTTTTATGGACTTGATGGATAGAGTTTTTTATACCACCTTGAATAATTTGTGGTAGTATTTACTGATGACATTTTAGTCTACTCCATGAGTATGTATGAACATGAACATGTTATAAGGATCATGGAAAAAAAATAATGAGAATATGTATTCCTAGTTCTGAAATCATGAGTTCTGGATGTTTCTATAAATATTCTTTAGGAATGTGATAAATTGAAAGAAAATTTATATATACCCTTAAAAGAGAAAGGTAAATGAAAAACAAACCAGACCATCACAGTCACATAAATTGTTTTTTTTCATTCATTCTCCAGGTATTATTGATGATTTTTGAGAGAATTGTCTTGATTTTCTATCCTAGTAACTATGTAAATACATGAACGGGTAATGTTTATATAAATGAAAGAATGTGGGGAATTCCTTAGTAATATTAAGAAGTGTCTCTTTATTACTTATGTTATCACACCATTCTCTAGTGGAGTATATTTTTTGATATAAAACAATGTTTCAAATAAATACTTGGGTTGTATAATCATGAAAAATGATAATGTGAACACATATGACTCATGGAATTTGAATATACAAGAGAATAAATACAAGGAGAATGATTTGGAGTTTGAAATTATGGCCTTCAAATTAAACATTTTGAAACACAAAAACTATAGATATTAGTGTGAAATATGTACTGATCATAAATGTTTAAATTATATATTTAAACTAGAGGAGCTAAACATTATCAATTTTGATGGTTAGAGTCAATGAAATACCATGAGTACATAGTTCAATACCATCATGTTAAGTTAAAGAAGGTTGGTAATTTCCTTAATTATAAATAACCTACTATAGTATTTATGATGAGGGTTGAGAAAGACCCTACCATTAATTTTATAAAAAAGATAAATCTATAAATCATAATATTATGGAAAAATACCACCTTTCCTAAATTATTTAGTAAACATAAATCCAAGTGTATATAAAGTATGATAAAAGGGAAGATTTAGATAATCAAAATAATATGATAGTGAAAAAGGAAATGAATTTTTATGAATTCAACTTTGAAAAATATGGGTTCATTTAGTTTTTACCTAGTTTTTCAGTGCCTAGAAGACCAATGGTAATGAGTGATATATTGGATAATATATATATATAAATATTTATCTAATCAATATCTATCCAACTTGTATTTATAAAGTTTTATCATTATCTTCATCAACACTTCCTACTAGGAAACATGAAGAAGGATATCACAGAGTACACCTCAATGTGATTGGTTTGTTGACAAGTTGATGGAGAGTGAAAAAATTCCTAAAGGATGATTTAACTATTACCCATACCAATATGGATACGATAGAACATTAACATAGTTGATGTCAGCAGTCTCCTGAGGAAATCTATACGAAGCAATGTGATATGGGTTATTTTTGATAAACTCACCACAAATACACACTTCATCACTATTCTGGAAGATTTATTTCTTGACCAACTAACCTAGATATATGTAATGAAAATGGATAAGAAACATAAGACATGAAATTCAATCATATCTAATCATGATCTAAGGATAAAAATTAAATAATCCAGAAGTTCTTAATAAGAAATGAATACTGAATTGAAATTTAATACAACCTATCATCCCCATACCAATGGAAAACCTAAAAGGACTATCCAGTCACTCAAATACATACTAAAGTATTTTTAAATGGAATTTAATAGAGGATGGGATAAACTTATTTAATTTTTTTATTTGACATTCAAAAAAAAAATTAAATTAGAATATTCAGATTGAACCATATAAATATTTATACAATAAGTGTTTCAAAATTAGATATTTGGGGGGAATGTTGGGGAAAATAAGAATCTTGGACTCGATCATTTAAAATATATGTAAGAGAAGGTAAAATACATTAAATAATGAATTAATTATACATAGTATCAAAAAATAATAAATTTTAAAATCATTTAATGGGATTTTTTTAAAAGTTATAGAGAAATTGTTCCTTTAAATATCCCCTTAAAATAGAGTCTTTCTATTTGGAGAGTAGGGAAAGATCAACCCTAGGAACATTGACCACATTGAGATCCTCGATCATATAAGATCTATAGAATATTAGTTTAAAATACCACTAGACTTGGATCATTTTCATGTTGTGTCATCTATATCCATTATAATGAAGAACACGCCCAGTCCCTCTAGTGTACTAAATATAGAGTTTGTATAACTGGGGAATAAAACCTATTATGAGTAGAAAGTGTTGAATATCTTAGACTGTATAGATAAATCTGAACATAACAAGATAAAAAACATTATTAAAGTGTAGTTGTTAAAACTAGAATATGTTGTTAGTATTGATCCCATAGAATTATCACACTTGAGGGAAAAACTATAAAAAATATAATGTTAGTAATCCAATAGAGATGTAGGAAGGGAAAATATATAAACATAAATGGAATTCAAGTGAATAATAAATGATGTAATTAAGAGGTATTTCTAGGAGAAAATATGACTGTTGAAATAGATATATGACCGTTATAAGAGTTACCTAACAATTAAAAATAATGTCATGAGAATTAGGAATTGTAATTTTATCATAAGTGTAATAAATTAACAAATAAAATTGTAAATGATGTGTGAATACAATTTTCCATAAATAGAATAAAAATAATAGAAATATTAGATTTACGTAACATAATTATTTAAAAAAAAATTGAAAATGAAATTATAAGTACATTATTTGATAAATTTAATTTTAATGTAATTTTTAAGGAAAGATAATTTTTAGGTATATAATTAAATTTACATTTTATATATTTTTTGATAAAATAAATATCATTTTTTGAATCATCACATCTAAATTTTCAAAGTCTTCTGAGAAACATAAATATTTAGTTGAATAGTTAAAATACATTTTCTAAAAAACCACATGTTTTATGAAATATTAACGATAGAATATTGAAATGATAAATGTTAAATGTGTTATCTCAACCAAAAAATAATTCAATATAATAACTGAGAAATTGATAAAAATTATATTTTGATACTATTTTTTTTCCAATGTCTAAAAATCTAATGTCATTCATTAAAGAAATAATTTTTCATTTTTCGCTTTTTTTGAATAAATTAATAAATTTAGTATTTCTATGGTTAAAATGTCTTTAATCATTATATTTTATTCATAATTTAATATATATCAATATTTTAATGTTTTCCATTGAAATTATTTTTTATTAAACATTTTAACCCAACAATACTCATCCCTCTACCTTACATGGTCACAAAACTTCCCTTATACTCTCAAAAACCAATCATAGACCAAAATTAAAAATATTATACTATTTATAATCCTTATTTATGTTTTATAGTCATCTAAATAAAAGGATTCCTAGTGTCAAGTTCCATATAAATGAAACCAGAAAAAATAGGTAAGATTCATTCATCATTTATTTTCATTTTCCTCTTTCGATACTAGAATTTTCTATTTTTTCTAACCCAGACCTAATGTTATAATTATGTTAATTTTATTAACATACTATAATTAATATATATATATATATATATATATATATATATATATATATATTCATTTCTTATTTTCTCTCTCAAAAATTTCTTATCAACTATTGGTTAACTTCCTATGAGAACATTGCCCAATTCCTTATTATCATCACCTTTATGGCTGGTTATAATAAATAATTAAAAATATATAAATGGATAAATATATTTATCTATATTCCACATGTTTTAATTTTACATAAATAGATATAAAAATAAAACAAAATCATGAAATTGAAACAATATAGGATGTTTTATTTAAAATATAGCACAAATACATTTATCCATTAACAACGAAAACTAAGAAATAAAATTGAAGGATTATAAATAATAAAGAAGAACATAAATAAATATAAATTATTATTGGATTCATATTTTAACAAATATAATATTATTATATATATGTTCTAATGGTGATGTAAAAAACAAGAATCTAAAATAAGGGGACTCTTGAACAGAACTATTTCCTTTGGGGTTTTACATTTTCTATCTATAATTTTTTTTGAGATTATTATAAATCTCATTATATTATCCATATAATTAATATTACTTTAGAAATGAATTTTTTTACCTCATTGAGGTGATTTATATGATTATAATAATTATTTTTCAAAAAGAAAATTTTTCCAACATCTCATATAATCTTCTTGAATTATTTTTTACTCCCAACATGACCTAGGTTATTTTCTTAACTATAATTAATGTTCAAATATATGATTTCCTATATTCTCTTGGGAATATAAATGTTTATTAATTGATATATGATTTACTATATCTTTATGAATAACATTCCTTTCTATAGGTTTATATATTCACTATGATTGTTATATGTTTTCTTTCAACGTGGAATGTATCATCATATAGATTTTATGATGTAATGAGTGGGACACGAATTTTAAATCCACTAAAGGTGTTAGATAACACATTATATATATCTATAGTTTTTTTAATTTAGGAACATGATGCTATATTGTTTCACAATTATGATGTTACGATTTGTGGTCATATGTTTCATGTGAATATGATGGCTGATTTGTTCAAAATTTATGTATGGGATTTGAGCACCATAATATAATGCTTCCTTTTTTTCGTATTCCAAATTCTATGCTTCATTCAAATAATCCATTAACTAATATGATGTTGAACCTATTATTTTGTTATAATATTGATAATTATTATTACTAATGTTATGTATTTACTCATATATCATGTTCTTTTCCTCTTATTCTCCCCATTGGAGAGCTATTAGCTCACCCTTTAATTGATGTCTGTCCTAAGGTGGTTACATGAACTAATCAAAACATGATATATTTTTTGAGTATAATGAAGATGGATTTAAATAATTATTATATTTTATTATATACAAGTGACATATGAACTTAATCTTCCAAAGATTCTAAACCTTTGAATTATGGATCATATTATGATTATTTTATTTGTCTTGAAAATTATGTAATAATCATGCATGAAAAATTTATTCTCTATTAAAAATTCCACTTATGCATTTCTCTATAAATTTTTGTTTGTTAAATTTTTATTTGACTGGTTGTTCCTCTATTTTGACCATGGCATGGTTATGTAAATTGGTTATGTGTGATGCAATTTACATAGTAAAAACTGAATTGTACTTAATTATAGGCTAACCATTAGAAGAATTGATTATATTATGATGTTTCTGCTATTTATTATTATATATTGTGATTTGGAAAATCTTCCGAGGAAAATATCCCATTTTCATATGATTGGTATTTTTTGGATGATATTCCAACTCTTTTTTATGTTTTTCATTATTAGAGATGATATCAAAAAAAATTTAGGTATTTTTTAATGGGTTGATATTCCTATGGAATTGATAAATAATAACCACCACTTCATGGAATATAAAATACATGTGGATTGATGATGATGTAAATTGGATTAATTGACCATTTATTCATTATTTCCCATTGAAGTGTCATGTTCCTATCCTATTTTGTTTCTTATATGGGAGGTGTTGAGAAAACCATATTCAATTAGTGATAGTGGATTTTGATGCCTAATAATGTGATATAGACTGGGAATGGGACACTCTTCCCTTTTTATATTTTTCAGTTGATCAGGGAGGATATGACAACTCTTGATGGTGTTTTTAGGATGAGATACCCCTTTTAATATGTCTGAACAAGGAATATTTTCCACTGGTTGTGAATATAATATTGGGACATAAAACTAATGTATTTTTTAATATATTTATCACATGTACATTATCTTAACTTTTATGGTCAAGATATTAGGGAACCTTTCCCATGTACTAGCCAATATGCAGAGATATGAAATTATTCTTATTAACTATGACTTGGGATTTGAAGACCAATTATTGAATATGTGATACGGTCTAGATATAATTATAGTGTAATAATCACATAAAGTCACAATCAGATGGTTTTTTCTTCATCATTGATGAAAAATACTTATTATTATGGATATATTTAATTTCATTTCATTTATTAGCATATCACTCTATAAATGAACCTTATTATACTAGTTATATTTACTAAAACTATTTGTGTTAGCCTACTATGTTTCACCCAAACCCCGATCAGGACCCTCGATACTTGATCAAACATTATGGTTCAAGATATTGGCATGGGAAATGACTTTTATATCGATATATGATCTATAGTTCTTTATAGGTGCTAGGAGATGAGACCAGACATGGAATCAAGATTAGTTTTTCTATTATATGGCTTATTTTAATACCTTTGGAAAGGGTGGTATACAATCTCACAAAGAGAGATCCTATTTATATATTGATGACCTTATGACATTACTGCTACTCATTCTATTATTAGAAGGATTTAGTATTCATATATGAATTGCATTTAACTATGATGTCATATATTATTTAGTTTGTTTGTGATGACTATCAGTTATATTTATTTTTATATGATTTATAGATACATTTAAGAATATGTTTTTTTCACTCCATTATACACAGGAACCCTCATCGGTGGTTGAATTCATTTTGCTTACATGGATCCACTTTTGAGGTTTGTAAATCCCAGTTGAAACACAGTGTACGTGACCTGATTAGGGATTATATGAAGTATTATTAGAGACATATTGTTAGATTTTGTTTTATTATATAGGATTAGGGTGATAAGATATTGGATGTGGTTGGAATCTGAGATGGATCATATAAATGGGTGCAGCTAACCAATGTATCAATACAATATAGATTGTCAGTTAAATGATTATTGTTCTTGGTTTTTGATTTTATAGTTGGATTAATTTTACCGAATATGATTCATTATAGTGGTAATTTATTGTTTAATGTATTTACACTTTGATTAAGGTGGAGAGAGCATGATTTTTCATGAATAATTATTTTACCTTTGGATTCAAACTAAATTGATGTGGTTTTCTCTGATTTAGTATCTTGATTATTTTAAGTTTTTCAATTATTTAATGTTTTAGTATCATATTATACTACATTCACCTATATAAATTGATGGTATCATTAAACTTAACCAAGATATTGTCATGTTAGACTATTATGGAAATGATAATTTGAATCATTTATATATATAATTCTACCCTTAATTGGTAGTGGTAAAATATAAACCAAGAAAGAGAGAGTTTGAGAGTTCTTGTGGTTATGTTAGAACACTAGGATATTGTGTTGTGTGCATTGTAAAGTTGAATGAAAGTTCACTTAGTCATTTTCTTATCAGTTATATTTGAATCTACCATATAAATCGTTATGAGTTTTCCATTTAACATTTTTGGGACATTCCATAATGAAAAATCATTGTTGATCCCATAGAGGGTGTGGATGAGGATTTCCCATTGGCGGACGAGCTGGAGTGCCTAATTTTAAATGTTTGTCATATTTATGAGAATCTCTTAGAGAGTATCTTGATGTTCTCATGTCCATGGGGAATAAATATATAATGGGTGAACCATCCATTCTAGATCTGACTATGGAGTTTCCATTACAAAATTCACCTCTATATATAAGAGTGGGAATAGCATAGGATTTAGATATGTTGATTAAGTATGCGTAGGATATCATTGATCATTTGGAGACACACTTTTAGCGATGGGTTAATATTGGAGGCTATATTATTTTTGGACTATCAAGGAACTAATGATTTTTCCTCATTATGCTATATCAACATATAGAGATGTATTGGAAGTACCTTAGGATCCCCTTCTGATGAAATTATTTCTTGAGATGTTGAGAGATGTTATGCTTGGGAGTGAATTCAGAGGAATTGGGGTATCATGGTATTAATAAACTTTGATTCTCATTTTAATAACTTAATTCATTTTTATCTTTCATTGGTGAGTGATCAGATCATTGGGATTAATTAATTTGAGGATAGGATGAGATAATATATTAATACATAAGTAAATATCTATCAACAAGTATATTTTTCATAGGTTGTGAATCATGAAATTATAATAGAGGGGAACATAGATAAATAGAAACAATATTTATATGAAGGTTCTTATGTTATTTCTATATGTTGATCTTCAACTAATCATGGAAAAAATGCTATGGTTATATCCTCATTTGAGATTGGATGACTTGTAAATGCTATGTATCTTCTTTTTCTTTTCATGAGAAGTCACTAATTATGAAATATAAATGCAAAATACTAAAACATACTATAATTTAGTTACACATACATCTAGTAGATTTAAATTATTATGTGTATATTAGTCCTATTTATTCCGCATTCTCATGTTTTTATCATTCATGTAGAGGATTTATAGATATCTTGACTCTGGGATCCCAAGACGGATCATATTCGGAACCAAAAAGTGGAATTTGGATTTCATATGGAAAATTTTTTCACTAAGGAATACATGGATATCAGGGTTAGTATTATTATTAGAGTGGTTATTTTTAAGGTCACATAGTTTTTGGAGGTTCTGGAAGAGGTAAGATATCTATCCAACTTGATGAAACAAGGATAACACTTTTTGACTGTGATGAAATTCCTCAATGATTTTGAGTTAAGATCATGATAAACCATTCTCTTTATTATACTTTGTTAAATATGTGTGAATATAATTATGTTATAAGGGATCAGTATGATAGTGATTTGGGGTTGATCCTAAAGTACATATATGGGGTAATTTTTATCAATACCTCTTTAGGTCACAATCTTCGTGTACACATTGATGTCTTAAGTATTCCCTTATAACTAGTGAGAATAAACATCTATGGGATCTAATTTTCATAGAGATGTATAATTTTTATATGATCATATGTATGGATTGGTGGACATGATTTGAAATTAAAATGTACATCTATTATGAGTTGGTATCTTTTATGTCGGTTGTGGGTGAAAATTATAACATTTTTATTCAGTATTATTTGCAGGCATACTATCCAAGACCTAACCATCAGAAGATGGGGATGATTTTTTCCAATTTTATAGTGTCGTTTTAGATGATGTAGAGCAATATCATACTAAAATTAATACTATTTTTTAGTTTAGGGGAACCAAGTGGTTCTCTAAGATTGAAAAGAGTTCAAGTTATCATCAGATGTGTGTGAGGCCATGTGTTATCCCATATTCTAAAATCTATATCATGTATAACCTATTTTAGTTTTTAATGATCCATTAGGATTTGTCATATGAGCTAGTAGTGTTTATGGATCAGATGAATTATGTATTTCATCCCCATTGGTGTCCCATCAAGGTTGTATTTTTCAATGATACATTGGCATACTCATAGTTGAGTGTATTCCAATCTCAACATCCGGTGATCACTTTGAGTACTCTAAGATATAATTTGATTAATTCTATGTTTTGGAAGTATTTTTTTTATGGATTATTGTTGTATTATTTTTATTGAAGGTGATTTCAGAGGGAGGAATTTAAGTAATAGTGAGTTGGGATAAGGGAGGACATAAAAGGATTTGTTTAATGATTATCCTATTATTAGTAGGTGAAGATCCCACATTAGTGACCTATGAGTCTTCTTTTGTCACTTCCTATTCCCATGAGGATGTGGGATGACCAAAGCACAGATTTTTTGATTGCTTTTCTTTGGTAAACTATTATTAGTGATTTTATATGGGTCATTTTAGTTCTATTGGATAAGGTTATACATTCACATCCATTAAAATATAACCACTCTACTGATAATATAAATCAGTTTTATATAGTGAAGATAGTATGACTTCATGGTGTACCAATGAGTATCATTTTGTATTGGGATTCCCAATTCACATATCATGTATAGTGGTGTAGAATGTTTTTTTTATAAAAGGGAATTTGATTATATCAAACCATCCTCATACTAATGGGTATTGTGGGGAAAATATTCAGGTTCTAGTGGATATTATTTGAGCATGTGTATTTTTTATAGGTTCATGGGAGATTCATCCCACTGTACCCCAGTTCACTTATCAAAATAGTTATCAACCATCTGCTCATATTTGACCTTTCTATATCTTTTATGGAATGCAATTCCACTACCTATGTGTTCACTAGAGTCTAGGTAGAATTCCATCATTGCACTAAGTCCCTTTTAGAAGACAGTAGAGCATATCCTGTGGATTCATAAGAGTTTGGGTAATGATCAATATAGGAAACATTTATATGTAGTCTAGAGACACTATCATTTGGAGATCGAGGAAGGAGCCTAGGTTTTATTATAATTTTCACCACATTAATTAAACCATCATATTTTTTAGAAAGTGTTCTCATATTATAGATATGTGGATTCCTTTGATATATTTGTGAGGAATGGAGATGTGGGTTATTGATTAGTGCTTCCTTCGAGTTTCCATCCTATGCACTATTTAGTCCCTGTATCATAGATCATAAGATACCAACCTGATCATTCTAATGTGATTATCTAATTATGATTTCAATATGTATTATAATTCATTTTTTGTGGAATGAATCATTGTTGTAGTGGGTTATAGTGAAAAATTAATTATGGGAAGGCACTCCCTCTTCTACATGTATAGTGGAAGCATATACATATTCATGATAACAAGGAGTGGGAGTATAATATATAGGCACAATTACTAGATATTTTAACTGTTTAGGCTTAATGAAACTCATTTGTGGGACCCTTTCATGATCTATCCTATGGGGTTGAGGTTGATTTATTATTCATATAACCCTGTTCATTTTTGTGATTTGATCTATTTTTGGTCTTATCATGGGATACAAGGCATGGTTTTATGAGTTAAACTAGGGTCCATGTTGATATTTTTCAATAGGTGGCCTACCACACTACAACATAGGGCATACCAACATGGTGTTAGAGTTATAGAGTATTGTTTTTGGTTTTATATGATTATTTTTTCCATTGGATCTAGGGTCATTCCATTGTAGACATGGATATATCATGGAAAATATTACATAAGAGTAAATATTGAGCCCTATATGAGTATTTTGTGCTATATGAATATGGTTAAACCATATACCATGTGATTCATAGTGTTTTCCTATAAAGGTTGTAAGCATCATATAATATTAGTTGAAGGATATTATATGATGTTTGGCTAGTGGTGGAGCACTTACCCACAATGGGGGAGGACATGCTGTGAAGGATTGGGTATCTAGTTTCAATTTATTCCCTAGAGTAGTGTTTTTTAAAGGATAATAGTTTTTAAAACACAACACTAATTTGTTTTATTATTTTATATTTTAAATAATTCAAATTAATATTTCTTTTAAAGGGAAATTTCCATTTCCACCATTGTTCCATGTCATCCTCTTTACTTTATCACGTTCTTCTACCCTTTAATTGGGATATTCTATGTTACTGTTATAATAGGAGTTTCTTCTCTCCTAGTGAGTCACCTACATTGAGACTATGACTCTTAT
Source organism: Viscum album (assembly GCA_963277665.1). Classification (NCBI taxonomy): domain Eukaryota; kingdom Viridiplantae; phylum Streptophyta; class Magnoliopsida; order Santalales; family Viscaceae; genus Viscum; species Viscum album. Next base: position 1,778,370,134 of record OY728151.1, on the reverse strand, counting down.
TTATTTTATTTACCACTTATGGGGTTTTTTTCAAAATCATCCATTAGGTATTCCATATTTCATGTTTTTTTTTATATTTTTCAATTCTTATCATTTGTGGCCTATTTATATAGAGATACTTGGTTAGTGGCCATTAAATTGGTCATGGTAAGTGATTCCAAACTTATCTATATAGTGGAAACTTAATTCTAAAGGTGCATGATATGTGGTATCCCAAACCTTGTGAGATTATAATAAATTTAATCTGATGAGGTTTATCTTAACCCATGTAAGGGTGGCATAGGTGTATAAGGCTATAATGGACCCTTCATTATTTATTCCTTAATATCATGGCTGCCCCTACATATATACCTATGTTAATGTGGTTTGGTATTGTCCTCTTGGGACCCTATGGAGGTCTTCTCAAGTGATGTCATGATACTATAGGCTTAGTTTGGATCCATTTAGTCTATATAGACATAAATGTTGTACATTAGTATAGATGTCCACCATGAGGCATGGTCTAGTGGAACTTATGACTTAGCCTAATACTTTATCTAGTTAGATTGATAATGGTGTGAATGTTCCTCCCTAACTCCTAGGGTGTGGTTATTCATATAGTCCAATTATACATGAATTATACGAGATAGAATCTAAATCCCATTTTATGATATTTTAATATTAAGGTGATTTTTTTTGAGTTTGATGGAATTTACAGTGAATTATTTTTATTTTTTCAACTTATATGGAATGATATGATATTTTTTATTTTATTGATCTAGTTACAGTGATATCCCTATTTGTATTATATTATTCATGATTCTCACTATTGTGCCATCAATTTCCATATTTGTGAGCCAAATTAAATTCCCATTGTTTTGGGATGTAGTTCCCCAAGGCTATGTAATGTAATGACCATGAAGTTTTTTGACGATGGAAACGAGATAAAATTCCCACAAATTCATAATTTCCCTTGTAATTGAGATACTGTTCCCCATTTTATGTTGCTTTAATGAAATGGGATGAAATTTCAATATGAGACCAGAAACATTAGAATGTAATTCTTGCTTTTGTGATATGAACTAGTGCATGAGATGCTCTTCCCCAATGAGATAATGCGCATGGATAAGGACCCAATGCCATCTATTACTTATTTTTTTATGGATAAATACCTATTTTTATATGTTTTGGTCATGAATTCTATACCCATGTCTATATCAAGTACTTCCAATTTATGCATGTTAACTCTATTTCAAGGATTTATGTCTAATGTTCATTCCAAGATATGGAGTTGAATTTCTAATCTATTTTTGATTATGACATGAATTAATGTTTTTTTAACGTTGACTAAAAATTTGTAAGTGATTATTAGTTTCTCGAAATTTTATATGTTCAAGGACACCCTAAAACTGGTCAAAGTAGGTATGGTCACATCAGTTTGGATTTTTAGCCCCTGTGTATTTGATATATTTATTGTTTTTTATATTACCTATTGGCTTTAATTTTGGAAAATATCACACTGTACATACAAAATATTATAATAGATATGTTTTGTGGCATTATTAGTTGCAAATTACTTATTTTTACTTCAACCATTCATAGGAACCCTGGTAACTAAGTAAATGTTTTGGTTTATAATACATGTAATGGAAAGGGACCTTCTATCAAAGGGTGAGATGTGTATCATGGTAGGAGTTGGGAGATGTGAATGGTCTTGGTCTTGGGACATGTTTTCTTTTTCATCTCCAATCTTCTTTGACTATTTTTAGGTTTCTTATATGATATTCCCATAAAATATTTTTCTAAATCTATATAACTTTGTGACATGATGACTAAACGTTGTATTATATCACAGAGTTTATATTTATTAATTTATTTTATATTGATGTGATTTCTGGTTTTATTTCATATATATGCGATGTAATTATATTATATTTCATTTGGTGTGATTTATAGATATATGTACCAAATAGGGAATAGTATTCCTCCTCTACATATAGTCCCTCATAGCTGGTCGACATGCTATGATATTCAGTGAGAAATACATGTTGTTTTTGGAACCTAGTTTTTGTCACAGTGGTGGAAACTTAATTTGAACCCCTAAAATTTTACTAGTGTGGACTACATATCAATTTATAACATCCATAATACCGAATGTGTCATCAAATAATAGAAGAAAAACAAGCCTGTATGAAACCACTAGAATATTGTAAAAGGATTACAAGTCATTACTAATGTGTAAACTATGCGAACATTAACTTACCCTAAAACTATTCATGGAGACATGTTATTAACAAATCACTTGGAAGGGATGAATGATATATTACCATATAACTGTACAAAGGTATATGATCTACCACATGACCACTCCTATAATTAATGATGAATAATGAAATAAATTACAAATGATAATGGATACCTCATAAAGATAACATTCTAAAGTGAATGATGTTTCACTAATTCAACGAATATGGTGGATGATAATTCCTGGTCAAAACCCTAAATGTGAATAATGTGTTATAGATACCTTCCACATGTTTAATTATATTTGTATTGAACTATCCTAGGTCAACATGTTATGACACATGGGTCAACCCATCATAAGGATTGAGGATTTACCCAATTACCCTAAGTTGGACCCTAGTTCTAGGGCATCACAATTCATTTAGAGGGAAATGTTTGATCCCAAAAAATACATTAATCAAACCTTATATATTCAACAAAGAATATGAAATAACCAATTTATAGGTTAAAAATCCACTCCATTGGATAAATAGAAACATATAATAACATAAACAAAATAGAGAAATGTTTCATATATAACAATAAATCTGAAATAGCATTAAACAAAATAAGAAAAATGGAATGGAACACATAGTCTAAACATGAAAATTATATTAAAAATCAAATTAGGATAATAATTACAATAAATAGAACACCGTAAAATCCCAAAGTGAAAAACTCCCATAATACTTAGTCAATCTATCTTGTGTCGATCTTATCACTATAAAAACCCAACAATGAAAGAAAGAAATAAATTAAGAGTCTCTTCTACACAAAACAATAAATTTTCATTTAGTTTTGTTAGAGAAAACCATGTTTTCACACGCCAAAAGAAATATGAAGGGTTTGACGTAATGCCTGTTAGGACTCCACCAAGAAACTAAAAAACAGATCACATAATAAAAAACATTGGTTATATTGGAATTATTTTTTATATCCTTTTACTTTTGAAGTCATTTTTACAAAATCCATTTGTTTCATAAAACAATGAAACTTACACCATAAAAAGGAATAAGTAAACATTCAATAATGATTAGAGAATTTAAAACAAACCTTAACATCTAGTTAAAAAAGTGTGGGAATAACCAATAAACTCCAACCCAAGAATAATATATGCAACATTTAGAATATTCAATCTATGGTTTCTAATAGTAACTAAAACATGCTAGAAGATACACTGGATGAATATGATCCCAAAAAAGTATACACTATATATCTTAATTAATCACTAAAAACAACCCTTATATAGCATCAATCCTATGTCTAGTGTAGTAGAAATATGGTTATACTCCTTACCAAGGTCACCCTTATTCAAGAACCATTAATAGATGGAACATCCAAAACTAAAATCCATAATAATATCCCTAAACTAAAATAAAATTTCATGAAGTTATATTTTCATTCTAAAAACTATTTTAAAACTATTTTAGTGGCATGAAAAATCTTAAATGATTTTTTTCAAACACATAGTGGTCATAAAGATGGGTTTTATATAAAAAACTATGGATAATCATCACTTTTCCGGCATAAACCAAAATCAATGGTAAAAACAAGTATAAAAACCCTAAAAAAATCTATTCAAGAATAATAAATTCATAAAACCAATAAAAAACTCAATAGTAATGTCGTGATAATGGAAATGAACAAAAATTTAGAGAGACATACCAAAAAAGTTATTGACTATCCTATCATTCAAAAAATACTACTTGTAGGGAAGAAGAGGGGCCCCCACTAACCTAAATCTTAAGAAACACCATTAAAATAAAACTTAAACACTTGGTTTTTCCACCCATGGATTATAGGTTTAGGGATCCCAGGTGACTGGGTAAGAAAACATGATTAGCAGGAGAGAGGTATATGAAATTAAGGGGAAACCATGATCATTTATAATGAAACTACCCAAAATGATAACAAATTCACAAAGGAAGAATGTGGAGAGGTGGACCAATGATGGGGTGATAGTTTAAATGAATGAGAGGGTGTGAAGGTGAAGGAGAGCTAGAAATGAGGAGGATAATTAGGTAAATTAACCTCTTTGAAGAGGAATGGGAGGGTGAATGGTTTGTTTACATTGTTTTCTAAGACATGAACCAACCATGAAGCTCACTCCCTCCTTAAAAATCATTTTTCACAGTTTCATGGAATACCCAAAACTTACTGAAAAACCATATCGAGACCATGTAGTATAGAACTATCCCTTCTAAAAACCCTATTGAATGTTTATTTACTTGATTACTTCAAACTCTACACTAACCATGCACACTAATCATTTTTCTAAAATTTTTAAACATTCAAACTCTAACACATAAGAACACCAGGTAAGATTAAAATAGAAATTAAAAATTACAACGAGACACTCTAGTGTCCTGAAATGTTTTATAATATATAAACTTTACCACACATAATTTTAATGATAGATTAATAACCATATTTTAAGGAATGATGTTCTACCACAAATATAGATGTTAATGAATCAAAATTTATTTCTTTCTTAGGTATGTTCAACTTTAAATTTTTGTAAAAAGCCTTTTTATAACCCTCATTGAGTATGTCATTATGTGTGGATAAGTTAGTTGGAGCGATCACATGGATTAAAATTGGAATTCAAGACTGCAACATGTGCCATCATTCACATCTACTAGTCAAAATGGGGCCATCATCTTGCTCCTAGTCTAAACAAAAGTCCTATAGTGACTCTGGGTTCATAGGCCAGATGATGGACTATCGGCTCTGTATTAGAGGCTAATGTCTAGAGATTTTCCTCTAGGGGACATTTTATAGAGGGGCTAGTTTATTAGTTTTACTAACATTCTCCATATATATCTTATTCAATCATTGGACCTAATTTTTGGGAAGAAAACCTATGTGTAACACTCCTCTATCTCCTCTTATTCTATTTTTTAAATCCTTAAATATCTTCCTATTTATACTCCCATTTTTTATGATCAATACCTTGAGTTATGGAAGTGAATCCACATCCCTCAATTATTATTTTCTCCCATTTTTAAATATATCCCACCATGTTTATACAATATTCCCTAGTTTTAGGAACTGTGTCTTTTTTCTGGAATTGAATCATTCTAGGGTAGAATGGGGTATTGTAATTGATGAGAAGTCTTATAATGGTCAAGGTAGATGGTAACTATTTCATCCTTTAGATCTTTTATAAAAATATAATAGCATAGGTTTTTCAATCAGGATGAATTACTGAGTGTTGAATACATCGTCAATTTGATAACATCATTATGACATTTTCTTGAATTGATGTATTATTAAATTCATTAATAGCCAATGAGAAGACTTATTATAGTGAAATACCATTTTTAATAACTTTACCATGAAATTATTATAATGGACATGGTAAATATGATTTGACACATTTAATATGAGAAGTGATTTTTAGGGGAATACCTAAACTATAATTTCCATGAAATTGATTCACGAAATTGTATATATTTTCATAATTATTTTATTTTAAATGATGATATAGGTGGTAACCAGATAGTGTTATTTTTGGAAATGATTGAATAATGATATTTTTTTAAATATTATCATGATGAAAAATGTTAATAGATGATTTAAAGTTATACTATAATATGATATAGTAATTGTGTTGATATGTGAGTTGAATTATTGAGTCACGAGATACAAGAAAATGAACTTCAAGGCATTGTTGAGTTAATTATATTGAAAATAACCATATATGTGGTGCAGATACACTTATAATGTACCCACATAAGTGGTGTTAAGATACTTCTATTGAAAACGCATCCTAGGAGGTATTGAAATACTTATAATCAAAATTACCTCATTGGAAAAATTGATATAATTATATACTAATAACTTTCATAGGATTTCATGATACATGTTTTAGGAACATAGGTTGGCATGGCAACACGAAGTGCTTAAATAAACCTAGCACTTTTTTAAGAATGTATGTATTTAATTGGGTTTCACTAGGGAACATGTGCGTTATAACATTTATTTTTATTTTGGTAATATTTTTTATGTATTGCACTTTTAGTTCATAACACTGATGCATGTACTTATATTTTCATAAAGAATTTATTTAATAATATTATTAGTGGTGGCCTATTGATTTATACTCACAGCCTTTTCATACCCTTGTTTGTTACTCGAACAGACTTCATGGTTCTAGGTCAGGACAAGGGGAAACACATGACTCTTTATTTTTGAATATTAATATTAGATGGAGTATTAAATTTGAGGACTCGTCTATAGATCATTACATTTTTGGAAATTTAAAATATTTTGGTCCTTTTCCCTTTTTTAGTTTTGGACATAATGTGTATAACTTTTTTATGTATAAAATAGTCATCTATTAGGTGTAAAACTACGTTATGATATATATGGGGTTATATTACAAATTTTATTTTACCTCAATGGTTGTTTAATCACTATATATTTTATGATATAAGCATACATTCCATCGTGTTTACACTCTGACATGAGGGTATTTTCTCCCCACACTATTCACATTGACCTTCACTATTGGTCAACAACCTCTAACATATGGGGAGGTGTACGTGAGGTTACATAAAATATAATATTGGGGAACTAGTTGAGTGGCCCATAGAGTGGGGAATTATGAAGTGGTATCAATGGTAATTTTTTAATACTTTTTTGGGAATGTATTTAGGATAATTGGATATGATGTGGTATGGTAATGTGCTTGTTCCTTAGAGTATCAAGCCCATGTTTGGGGGAACACAATGTTTCCAAGGATGAGACTTATTCCTGCTATAATTTTTTTATTATAGTTGTGTTATTTCGATCTAGTGATGAACATGAATTTTTTTGTTATTGACTTATGTGATTCTATATTCTAGATCAGTGTAGAAATAGAGTGATTGGAATTTAATGCATCATTCTTGGAATGAATTATTGAAATATAATCTATATATTTTCTTTCATTATTTTATATATATGTGACTTACTATTGATAAATAGGGGTATTGATCATTTAATGTGTTTGTAGTATATGATTTTTTACCATATAAGTCTATGGTGTCATTTTTCTTAACCAACAAATTGATAAATATTTTAAAAAACACCATGTGATAAATGTAATTTTAAATTATGTAATTGGGTAAAAAAGATGACAATAAGAAATGTATAATTTGATTTACCCTATATATTATGAATGAAATTTTTTCTAAAAAAATCATAGAAATTTAAAGCCTTAATTTTTTTTAACATATTAGAGTAAATACCTTTAAAATGAAAAACTGGGTGAATGATTGAATGAATAAATTAAAATATTCGATGTAAAGATATGAAATATAACACTAAGAAGTCGATGTGGCTTGAGCGAGTTCTTGGTTTTATGAAGTATTTAGGGAATTTTTATGTGAGGGAGTGGAATATTATGTTTCTATTTATTTATTCAAGCATTTATTGTTTCCATGGTTTATTTTTTATAAAGTTAGTGTTTACATTATAGTGACACACCACCTCAAGGAGCCATGGTCCAACACTGGGAGGGAACGAGGGATCATGCCCCTCCTTTAGGTGGAAAAGAATCTCCACCAGTGTAGGGTATGTATATAGATTTATGTATTTGTGCAATCCTATTAAATGTTGTCCATTCATTTTAGTGGGGGACCACTCATACCATACTATCTATTTATGATCTTGCACATGAGTTTAAACAAAAACACCATCTATTATTCAAAGGCAAGGGTGGTCTATTGGAGGGTAAAATTTGGGTAGGATCTATTAAGACTATCTATGATACCCTGTAATTCCCTTAGGATATGTGGGAAATGCTATATATCTATATATTTCATGTACCAACAAAATATTTGTTCTATGTCCATTTACATGGTGACTATTAGGTTGGGTCGTCCTAAACAGACATTCAAATACACCTTTTTAATCATTTCTTCCTTGATAATTTTGAATTGTATAGGGATGGTGAGTTTATAATATTTTCATTAGTTGGTATATCAGTTATAGATTATGGATCTTGATTCAATGAGAATAAGTGTTTTCCTCCACATTTTCAAGTAATGATACCACTAGGGGAAATAATTTTGTGGATGTCTTATGATATGAGATAAAGGATTTGGTAAATATATTCATCCATACCTACTTTTTAAATATCATGAATAAAATAAAGATCACTAAGAGGAACTATAATATGCTCTATGAGGTTGGGAAACTTACATTTATGGTTGGCAGTGATGATGGTTCCATGGGTAAATAGAAATTTCAGTTAGATGGACCATGATAGGGTGTTAGTATCCAATCAAGATTCCATGTGGATTCCAATAATATAATAGAATGTGGTAGCATGGTTTTTTATTAATTGGGTGGTTTACTAAGAAATATTAAGATTCAGTTTAATAAAACTCATTATGAGTTTCATTATTGTTAATGTTTGGGGAACTTACATCACTTTTGTAAGAGTTATCAGTTGGAACCTAGTAGAAAAAATATGGGTTGACACATGTTTTTAGTGACTAGCCTTTTATTTTACAACATTCTTGTAGTGGTGAATCCATAGGTAATTTGGGTCATGGTTGAGGGTGTGGAGCATATGGTTAGGTAATGTATTGTTAGTCAGGTTGTTCCTATTTGGGTTATTTGATAATTTCTCAAGGCTGTGGTTTGGGTTAGCTACATTACATCTACCATAATATTATATAGTAGGATTCAATATCATCTAATTTCTGATGTATGATCCAAGTATCTTCAACTCTGGATTCTACATTATTTGATATTTGAGCCTCACATTATTTCCTCTCTTCTTAGCTTGTGGGAGGTGTGGGTTTAGCTATAGAGTAACATTATGGTGAGTGGTTTATTGACACACCTTCAAGAATGAATTTAGTGGGGATTTCATAGTGTTAAATGTTTTCCTTAGTCATTGGTGGTTTTTGATTCTTCTGTGGTTTCTTTATATTATAAATAAACACTTTTTATGTAATTATCTAGATGTATTGTCCTATTAACTATTTCCATATATTTATTTCTATCATCAAAAAGTTCAATTCACTTCACCAAGGGGTGAAACATATGAGTATTTTAGAGTTTGGGATAAGAGAGAAGGTCATGCTAACCCTTCTTATCGCTGATAGAGTGGAATCAGAACCTTGGTTTTCAGTGTTATCCGTAATGGAGGTGGTATGCACTGATTATTCATTCATCTTGTTGTTAACAAGTCTTAGGTTTTTTTCTAGATGTTTATATGGATTATAACATTATCATTGAATGAAATTTACGATTAATATGATTCCAAAAAATAAAGGCTATATATAATCTTCCTCATATGATTACATTATTAGTGTTTTGATATTTTAAGTCCCAACCAGAGGATTGGGAGGTGAAGGGATTCATCCATCCAAAAACATTACCCTCTGGTTCTCTAGTCCTATTCTGTAAGAATTTAGATGGTTCCCATAGTCTAAGTGAATACAATTGGACTATTAAAGAGGGAATTATTAAAAGATAATATCCACCTCCATATATTTATGACATATTCAATTAGCTTAAAGGTTCCCATATATTTTATAATATTGATGTGTACTCAAGGTAACCACAGTTGAATGTGTGATCCTCATATGATCATATTACATCATTCTAGAGTAGATAATAACTTTATGAATACCTCATGATGCATTTTCTGTTGACGAATGCACTAAAAATTTTCTTGTATTTGATGAATTGTGTCTTTCATCCTTATTTTGATGCTTTTTTGTGTCTATATTGATGAAATATTAGTATACTGAAGATCAAGGGATGAAGAATCTCACCATTTGTAGATAGTTCTAAACAAACTGAGATAGTAACAACTATATGAAATTATCTTAATGTTCTATTTCTAGATTTATTGAGCTAACTTCTTAGGACTTGTTATATTTACGGCTAGGGTTTATTTTGATCCTGAGAAGGTGGTGGTTGTGGTTTCTTGGGGGGATAACCATGAATATATTTAATTTCTGTAATATCTTGCAGTTAGACATTTAATATAATATATTTATCTATGATATCAATATTGTTGATGGGACAATAATGAATGTTATGAAGTTTCATAAGTGTTCTAGTTGCGAGGTATCATTTAGGGTGATAAATAAAAGAATGAGATTAAAATTGATTTTGAACTTACCTAGTAAAAGTTATCATTACAGTAAATATAGAGATGCTTAAGGAATTGGATTTTGTGAAATGATGAAGTAGGATGGGTGGGTAGTCCCTTATGTGACTAGGTAGCAGAGCCTTAACGATTAAAACTACACAATCAATGATTTGGAGTTGGTTGTGGTGGTGAATTCCTCGAGGTGTTGGTGGAACCATCTTCGGGAGAATGTTTTGTGGCTTAATCTGAATAAAAAATCCCTCAAATAAACTTTCCCTAAATTTAATTGGAATATTTTTTTAGGGATATGGTTTGAGTTCCCACAATATTTCTATTTTGAGCTAGAAGATACCCCTTAAAAGGGGAATTCCATTATTGATTCCTTAAGATGGTGCATTGAGATCAAAGTGGTTTAATTTCTTACTAGTAAGTGTCATGATATGTCTATATTCCCTAAAGTATGGTTGGATGTCTAGGAGTTTCAAGGAATACCAACATTGGATTCCATATCTATCATATCCTCACATAAATATTATTTTATGGAGAGATAGCTTTCATACTTAGACTACTTCACTAGTGGAAATAAGGGATTTAATGTCAACGTAATAACCTCAGTTTTTTATAAACCAATGCAAATAGTATTTATGGGAACTTATTGGCGTCCGTTTTTTAGAAAAATGACTCTAGAAGCCATTATTTGATGATATTTTGTGTCGGTTTTGTGAAAACCGATGCAAAAAATAAAAAAAATATCTTGGCATCGGTTTTGAGGAAAACCGACGCCATATATACTTTTTTCAGCATCGGTTTTGTCCAAAACTAATGCCAAAAATAAGAAACACGGACATTTTCGGCGTTGGATTTACCAAAACCGACGCCGAAAAAAATAGGATTATGGGCATCTGTTTTTTCAAAACGGACACCGATAGTCTTTTAAAATTTATTGGGGTCACGAAACCCTCATTTTGTCGGATCTTCGAAATTGAAACCCACGATGGTGCCTTCGTCTCACGATGACATTCGATTCCCTATTTGTGATCTTGGATGGCCATTGTTGATGGTTTTAGTCCATTTTCAGAATTTGTGGGTTGCATTCTTCTTTATCCTTTATTGATTTATCTTTTATTATTTATTTATTCTTCCATAACCGTATTTTACTCGGATTTTAAAGGTGGTTTGATTTTAGTTGTTGTTTATCATTATTTTTTGTTATTATTATCATTTTTTGTATAGATTTTTCAGTGTTTGTTTATCTATGTCATTATACAGAACACAGTTTGGATTGAAGATATCCATTCAGTTTAAACATCAAATTTTTTATGTTTTTTAATTTTGGAGTTGAATTATTTATCATTTAATTTTGTTATTTATTTTCATCAATTATTTGTTTATATTTTATCTTAAAGGTGTTAGGACATGGTTAAATATTCTATCAACAATTTTTCTTAAATATCCTGTCAACAAATTGCATCTTTTTTACATTGACTCCAATCAAATTTCACAAAATTCACTTACTTCATACTTTAAATTAATGCAATCTTCAATACTTTTGACACATGCAACATCGAAGTAATGCAACAACTATGTAAAATTAACTAATAAATTTTAGAATAATTATATTATAATTAAATTATAATATCAATATAACACACATGTATATAATATGAAAATAAACTGTTTACTATTTGTAAATTTGTTTCATATCTGATGTTTTCTATCATATTATCGATAGTTTTTATTAAATTTGTTTTTGTTTACAATTTATCTGATATATATTAAAATGTTTATATGTTTTAATTTATTCACCAAATATATTATCATATCAGGTGTTTAATGGATCTTAATTGGATAAATTTACGAAGAACCACTAGTGAATATAAAAAAGTAGTTGATAATTTTGTGGAATTCGCTTACCAACATCTTCAAAACATTGATTTGATTTTCTATCCATGTGTGAAGTGTGTAAACATGAGAAAGTTAAACTCCTGAGAAATCATGGATCATATAATTTGTTATGGTTTTATCCTTAATTATACACGTTAGATCTTCTATGGTGAAATAACTAAAAATTCAACCTCCAATGTTGATGACGATATTCATAATGAGGTAGTGGATCATATTGAAGAATTAATTCAAGATTTAGGTGTTGAAACCATCAGAAAAACACCAACTATTGAATGATTTTATGGATATTTTGGGAAACAATTATTCCCAAGTTGTAGTAAATATACTGTGTTGTTAGCAGTTTTGAGATTAGTTAACTTAAAAGCAATAAATGAGTGGAGTGATAAAAGTTTCTCTAGTTTACTTGGGCTTTTAAAAGAGCTACATCTAGAAGGAAACAGGATTATAGATTCTAATTATGAGGCAATGAAAATATTATTCCCCATGGTATTGGGGTATAAAAAGATACATGCTTGTGCCAATTATTGTGTACTGTATAGGAAAGAAAATGAATATTTAAGAAGTTGTCCTACATGTGGGAAATCCTTCTACAAGATAGATGGGAAAGTCAACTCAGATTCATTATCATGTGATGTTATCTAACATCATGAAATATCAAATTTTTTACATTCCAATGATATCAACCAATATTTTTTTCATACAATTTTGATTATTCAACTCTGATTCATTTTTAGGTACAAGAATAAAAACTCCTGCTAAAAAAATTTGGTACCTTCCAATAATTCCTCGTTTGAAGCGTCAATTTGAAAATTCAATTGATGAAAAATGTTAAGATGGAATTCAGATGAGTGCATCTCTGATGGTAACTTATGTCCCCCTGCCGACTCACCATAGTGGAAGAGTTTTGATAAAAAAATTCATGATTTTGGAAGTGAAGTTAGAAATATCAGAATGGGATTGTGTACTGATGGAATGAATCCATATCAGAGCCTCAATATCCAACATAGTTCTTGGAATATTTTGCTGGTAGTTTACAACATTTCCACACATCTATGTATGATGAAAAAATATGATATGATGAGCTCGATGATTTCTGGACCAAAACAACATGGAAATTATATTGATGTATATCTTTCCCCATTGATTGATGATTTGAAACAGCTATGGGAGGAAGGTGTTAAAGTTTTCTATGCATACAAAAAAATAATATTTTCTTTTGCATGCTATGATAATGTTCATAATAAATTAATTTCCTGCATATGGAAACTTATCTGGATACAGTGTTAAGGGACATAAAGCATTTCCAATTTGTGAAGAACAAAATTCATATTATCAACTGAAGAATGGAAGAAAGATAGTGTACATTGGACATTGAAGATTTTTGTGAATTTATCATCCTTATCAAAGATTAAAAAAATAATTTAAAATTTTACAAGAATACAACCTTCCCCCTCGAAAATTTTCAGTTGAAGAATAATATGATAGGGTGAAAGATATTGATTCGACATTTGGAAAGAAAAGAAGTTATGGTTTTCAAAAACATATCTAGAAAAAGCAGTCTATTTTTTTCGAACTACCTTATGGGATATTTTTAGAGATAAACCATAACATTGATGTTATGCATGTTGAGAAAAACATATGTGATAGTTTGATTGGAACATTGGTAGACATAAAAGGAAATAGAAAATATGGAATGCATGCTATATTGGACTTGATATTAATGAGAATACGTTTGGAGTTAGCTCTCACTCTGAAAGGAAACAAAACATATTTATCTCCAGCTTATCACACATTAAGAAATATTAAAAAGATGAATTTTTGTTTGTGTCTTCATGGTATTAATGCACCTAGTGGTTTTTCATCAAATGTGTATAATTTGGTGACATTGAATGATTGTAAATTAATATGTATGAAATCTCATGATTGCCATGTGTTGATGAAACATCTTCTACCAGTAGCAGTGTGTGGTATATTGTTGATAACTATCAGAAATACTATCATCAAGTTATGTAATTTCTTCAAATCCATTTGTAGCAAAGTTTTTTATCAAAATTTGTTAGATGTGTTGGAGAATGAAGAACCTCTTATTCTTTTTCAAATAGAAATTTATTTCCCACCCACAATTTTTAATAGAATGGTTCATCTACTGATTCATTTGGTGTGTGTAATAAGATTCTGTGGGCCTCTTTATTTAAGATGGATGTATCATTTTGGAAGATATATTAAAATTTTTAGAGGATATGTTAAAAATACCTATCGACCAGAGGCCTCTATTGTTCAAAAATATGTATCAAAAGAGGTGATTGAGTTCTATACTAATTATTTGTATGAGGTGAAGCATATTGGTCTCCCTGTATCTCGACATATGACAGTTGATACTGAAGTTAGAGGGGTTCAAGGGTTAAAGGTAATGTTAATTCCATGTGATGACGTGATACAAGAACATTTATGCATTTTTAACATCACATATGAGGTTCCATAATATATGTCCTCACATATTGCTAAAATAAATTTACGATATCAGAAAAGAAACGAAATGCTGGTGATGATTGAGCATAATAAGACATTTGTTTTGTGGTTTAAAGATAAAGTCACCCCAGATATATCTGCATCAGAAACATTGAAGTGGTTAGCAGGGGGACCATCTCTTAATGTCATCACATGTTCTCATTTTGATATCAATGGCTAAACATTTTACACAAAAAACTTTGAGACAAGAGTATAGTTTAGAATAGTGGTGTGATGGGTTTCACTGAGGTAGTGCATTTTTCAAGTGCCAAAGATAAAAAGAAAGTTTCTACATCAATGTCATATTTTTGAGTTCTTGAAGACATATGAGAAATTGATTATATTAAATTTCATGTCACTATTTTAAGTGTAATTGGGTTGATAGTAATAGTGGTGTGAAACATGATGAATATGGGCTTAAACTGGTTGATTTGAAAATATTTAATTACAATGAGGAACTATTTATCATGGAGACACATGAAAAACAAGTATTTTGTATCATTGATCCGTCGAATGATCAATGGTCCATTGTTTTGCAAGGAAAAAGATACTATTTGTGTTTTGAGGATGATTCCGATGATGGTAGTGATTTATATGAGCCTTATTCATCTATTACGCAATCTCCAGATGATTACAATGAGTATAAGGGAAACATAGTGCATGCAATACGTAACGATCATGATGATGGCATGTGGTAAATTAATAAATTAGTCTCCGGATTTTTCTAGTAAGTATTTATATTTTTTTTTCATTTTTGAAACTTACAAATGAATGCCTCTTTTTTTACTTACATATTTTTGTATTCCTTGTTTCTAATTATTCATCTTTCTATTTATATGGAGGTACACAAAATTTCAATACACTTTCTAGTAACAATGTTAGATACAGATAGAGAAGAGAGGTTACCGAGGTATATCTATTTTGAAATATTATTAAATATTTAGTAATATACTTATTTAATAAAATAATACTGTTAATTAAAAAAAATTGTAGGACTACTGATGCATCCTCGTCAGAGTATACATCTCCAATTAATACTAAAAAATCAAGTTCTCAGGTTGGAAAAAATGGTATTACACATTTACCAAAACTATCACTTGCTCATGATGATGAAAAAGTACACATCCGTGTTGATGATAATAATAATGCAGTTGGGCCAAATTCAGTTCAGTTTGTCAGTTATATAGTGATGTGTAGTCGTTGAAGGATTAATATTTTATATCTCGATTGGAAGTCAGCGGACAGGACGATGAAGCAACAGCTTTGGGAGGCCAAGATGGTAAAATATCCTAATTTATTTCTTTTATCTCATCTTTTGAATATTATATATTTTAAATTACATATTAAATTTATTCAATTACAGATTACATTCAATTTGGAGGAAACCAATGAAATAAAGTTAAGACATCTCTCTTTATCAGGGGTTCAATGGAGAGATTTTAAAACCCAACTGAAAATAATTATTATTTTGGAAAGTGAAGGTTTGAAAGACCATGTCTTAAGTATCTGTTTATAGATGAAGATACATGGAGGAGATTTGTTAACAGTTTTTAGGAAGAGAAATTCCAGGTATGGTAATTATTTTATATTTTAAAATTTATGATATATTTTTCTTATTACTTAGCTGTTTATTTTTATATAATAGGCCTCTAGAAGATGTCATCAGGAGATCCAGTTGAGAAATGTATACCCTCATACTTTATCACATGGAAGGTATTCGAATTTTGAGAAAAAAATGATTGAATAAAAATTTGAAGCATTAAGAGATCGATTAAGTAGTGGTTTAGAAGAAGTCTAGTTTGGTCCTCCATATCCTCCCACTCACCATGAGAAATGGAAACGAGCAAGAAGAAGGAAAAAATGAACAATATCATATAGAGGAAGCTCAGAAAGTGGCTGATAGAATTGTAAGTAAATATTATTTATTTTTTTAACAATTTTTCTATTTTATAAATTGTAAACACTATTATAACTTTTTTATTTTTCATTTCAGGATGAACTTCAGAAGTAAGAGATACAAGGCTCTTTTATCCCCGAGGGTTGGATGGACATCCTAGCCACTACTTTGGGAAAGGAAAAACACCCAGGCCGTGTTAGAGGATATCTTGCGGGTGTTAGTATTCATAAGGTTTTTGGTAAGAGTAAGAAATCAAGAGACCCATAAATAGAATTCCTAAAAGAAGAGATGAAAGATATGAAACAGTCAATGGTTCATCAAATTCAAGCAGCAGTATAGAAGGCTTTATTAGAACACTTGGAAAGACAGTCACAGTCTACGCAGCCTTCCCAGGTATATTATTTATTTGTCATCAATTTTATTATAAACAGTAATATAAAATTTTCATTTATCTTCCTTCTCAACCTAATCATCCGGACTACCCTACCCCTCTACTTACCCTGCCCCGTCTGTGCTACCTTTAGAGCTATATTATTTTATTTTCATTAATTTTTCTATTTTATAAATTATAAACACTAACATAACTTCTTCATTTTTCTACCTTCTCAGCCTCCTCACCCAGACTACTCTACCCCACCTGCTTACCCTACCCCGTCTACGCAGCCTTTCGAGGTATATTAATTTATTTTCATCAATTATTCTATTTTATAATTTATAAACACTAATATACCTTTTTTTATTTTTCATCCTTCTCAGCCTCCTCACCCAAACTACCCTACACCATATTCTTATCCTGCCCCATCTGCGCATCCTTTAGAGGTATATTATTTTATTTTCATCAATTTTTCTATTTTATAAATTATAAACAATAATATAACTTTTTCATTTTTTTGCCTTCTCAGCTTGCTCACCCAGACTACTCTTCCCCACCTACTTACCCTGACCCATATGCACAACCTTTCGAGGTATATTAATTTATTTTCATCAATTATTTTATTTTATAATTTATAAACCCTAATATACCATTTTCATTTTTCAGCCTACTTAGCCTCTTCACCCAGACTACCCTGCCCCATCAGCTTATCCTGCCTCATTTTCACATCCTTTCGAGGTATATTATTTTATTTTCATAAATTTTTTATTTTATATATTATAAACACTAATATACCTTTTTCATTTTTCTTCCTTCTCTGCCTTCTCACCCAGACTACCCTGCCCCATCTGCATACTTTAAGCCTCAACCTCCTCACTCTGATCAAGCCTTATATTGTGAGTTGTTTGAAAGAGATCCTTATTTTCATATTATTTTATTAGGAGAAGTGAATTTTTTGGGGGACTATATATATCATTATCTCATAAAGATGGGTCAGGTTAAAGTATCGGTACTTGATATTATAGATCTTACTACTCTACTACCGTTTCCTATTGAGTAGATCACCTGTGTTGGAGAATGTATGAGCCATTTTTTACATTGTAAAAATAGTATTCTATGTTATATTTCATATGAGGTATGCATTTTTTTAAATATTAATTACAAATAATTCAAAATTAGTTGTAATATTTTCTGACATTTAACTTATATAAGAATATCTGAAAGCAAAAGAAACAGCCCAAATGCAACAAAATGTTCAGGAACAGTCGGCTTTAGAACCTCCTAATATTTCTTCTCAGTTACAAAGATTATCTCAGGCTTCTGTTTCCTTGAATTTTATCTATGAGTTTTGGATGATGCCTGATATATGTGAAAGAAGTTATCAATTGAGATTAATGAAAGAAGATATCATGAATTTAGTTGATTTTGAAGATCTCAGCCTGAATGTGGTTTAGTTGTTTTCCATGTAAGTGAATTGACGTTTGAATTGCTATTTCTTTAATAAAATATGGTTTTAAAATGACTATCTATATTTTTTTAGTTTAGGTATCTAAAAAATCTTCTTTTATAAAATGAAAGAACTGACATTTATAGTTTTATAGATCCAGAGTACATTTCCTTGGAAGTCATAAATGTGAATAATGATGATAGAGTTCAATATATATCTGAGAGATTATCACAAACAGATATTAAATGCTGGTTTTTTCCATTTCTTTATAAGTAAGAACATTAACATAATTATGGACTAATAGTCATTATAATTTCATTAATTGTGAAATTTTTGTATTGTAGGGTACATTGGATGTTAGGTGTATTTTTCCCAAGTGAATGCACATTATGTTGGTTTTTCTCTTTGTTAGGAACAGTTCGTAACACATTTTCACCTTATTAAATAATTATGTTTTTATTTTTATTTTTTATAAGCTCATTATGTTTAATTTTCATTATTTAGACATGTATTATTAGTTCATATATATGAAAATGAAGTTCATGGAAACAATCTAACAATAAATACATGTCAGTGGAGAAACTAAAGAAAATAAAATATGTGGAAGTATAGGTAATTAGTTCTTATATTATTTTTTTTCTGAATTTATTGTCATTTATTGTATTTATTATCAATTTACTATTTTATGACTGCAGTGCCATTTTCGAAATGGAAATTTTGAATGTGGTTACTATATTTTATGATTCAGGTAACAGATAATCAGAACATAGGAAACTACTGATTTTCATAAGGTTAGTTGTATTAATTTTTTTATATTTTCTGCCATATTATTTTATTTTTTAACCTCATATCAGTCAATATTATTGTAGGTATTCAACTATTCACAGTATTATTCACAATCTGAAATTACCCATATTCAATCTACTTTTGTGAAATATTTGTTAAGTCTGATTAGGATTTGAGGTATGTATATTCTAATATTTATAAAAAATAACACATATGGGTTCAAAAAACAAACTCTTTTGATATATTAGGTGTTTGAACCTTCTGATAATCAAATGAATGTTTCAATAACAACCAATAGTGAGCCTGCCATAAATTTTAGGTAGGTCAATTTTAAATTTTATTTTTAACTTTCTACGATGTCTTTTTTTTGTTTATTCTCGGTATATGTAAGTTATAGGTTTTTGTTGGATGATAAATACTGTTTTAATATTTCTATATATTGTGTTTTTTGTATAGGGGTTTTGATATTTTTAGAATCGTAATTTTCAGATTTTTATTTTTTTTAATTTATGGCGTTGGTTATTTTAAAAACCTACGCCGAAATTTTTAAACACAATAAACAGGGGTTTCAGTGTCGGTTTTCTATAAAACCGATGCTGGAACCCTTAACGAAATTAATTTTCGGTCTAATTTTTATAATAACAAATGAAGAAAATCATATTTTTTTACATCGACTTTATAGAAGTCGGTTAAAAACCAACATCAAAAATAAAAAAAACCGACGTTAAATTGTGTTGTTGCACTAGTGATTGTTTGGGACAGATATTATATTTTACGTGAAATCATCATTTGTTTTTTTATTTAATTCTGAGGAGATTCCATATGTATGGGGATAAGGGTATGTCCCAATGAGCATGGAATAAGAATTTAATGACATACCTACTTTACTTGAATTGGTTTGTCCATCATGGATTGGAAAATTCGAACTGTGTAATGGAAAGAAAATATTGTAAGCCTAGAATGAATAATAACCTTATTGGTTTGGGAACCAGATGATCCACTTATCAATTGGTGATGGTTGAGCACCAGTTACTTATAAGTAATCTCCAGTCACTACCCATTCTATAGCGGAGAAGTGATGAAATGTCAATGGATGCCATGAAATGTTTTTCAAGGACTCATCATGTTTAGGATCTTTTTTAGGTCATCATGTATTGGTTCTCAAAAGGTTCCTATTTCATATTAATCAAGGAGGATTATTAAATGGATGAGATTGAAAGAATATATATCATTGAGATGTTTTTATTTGATGGGGGTGATGTTGAGAATAATTATTAACAAGGATTCTAACATTACCTAGATATTTTGAAAGGTATTTCATAAGGCATTATGAACACAAGTAAACCATAGTATGACTTATCACCCCTAGATGGATGTGAAATTTGAGTGTAATATATAGGTGTTTGAGGAGATTCTTTGAGATTATGTCCTCATTTTTTGGGACTCTTAGTATTCCCATATTTTCTTGGTAAAAATTGATTATATTAATTGTTATTTTTAGTCTATTTGGATATATAAATTTGAATCTCTATATGGGAGTCCATGAATATTTCTTTTCTACTGAATGGAAGATTGGGTTTTAACCAGGCTTGGGTGATTTTTATACAGCAGAAAAATGAGAAAGTTTATTTGGAAAAGAAGTGGTTGGAATCCATATGGATGTGGTAGAGTTCATATGATGACTGAATATTTAATGCAATATACTTTTAACTGTGAAATTGAGTTTCCTTACACATTTAACTGATAATTGGGAGGTGTCTACTATCTAAATAGGGAAATATGGGACTATGATTTTTAGGGATATTTTAGGTGATCAAAATCATAGGTATAATGGCATAATGATAGGCTCTTTTACAAAGATATTTGGAAATGAATGATTTGTTTCGTTTCTCTCAGCTATGTCTATACCACAAAGGCCCCTCTCATGTGATCGATTTCAAATACGTTGATCTAGAGGCTAGTGCATCCATTAATTAATAACCCAATCACATTTTAGAACTTGGTGAGAATGATCTTATTGGAAAAAGATCTCTGTAGTGGTGGATATTTTTAGGTATGAGTAGATATAGAAGTGGATGTGGGGGAAGGTATCTGATGTCTGGTCATAATGGCTGAAATTATTCATTGACAATTCTCAATGAGGAATAAGAGTCTAACCTAATTTGTGATATAGGGTATTGTACTAGGAGCTGGGACTACAACATGCAAATGTATTTTTACCAGCATGCTATTATGGGGAACTTACATGTCTATGGGATAACCAGTATACCTATAGGGAAACTAGGTTCAACAACCATATGGATAGCCCAAAACCTACCAATAACTCACTGGTGAGTTCTAGGGGATGTTTTAGGTGGATAATTTTGTCTCTTCGCCCCATTTATCCTTATATATTAGAAAAACATTGGAGAAAATTTTTAGATATAATCGCCCACACCTCCCCTCTACATCCTCCTCTTCTATAGTGGAACATATTCCATCTATATTAATTTCTACATATTTTTAGTGTGATTAGGATCTCAAGGAATGTCTAAAACTCCACATCCTTCAATTCATGTTTTTTATTTCCATCAATAGTGTCCTTTCATGTTTATCTCATAAACATTAATTTCATGATATTAATCATAATTATCAATTTTATCATTCTAGAAAATTACATTTCCTGATACTAGATGATAAGTATTCTACAGGTCTAAGCTATGAATTCACTAGTTCTTTCCTACGGTCACGATTAAAAATATATTATCATAGGTTGTGAAGTCACACCAAATTTCAATGAAATGAAAATATATTTAATTAAATAAATTCCTTATGTAATTTTAATGTGTTTAATTACAATTACACGTGTTGACGAAACATAGTAAGGGATAATCTTCAAGAATTTCCTAATTTAGTAATTAGAATTGATTTTTTAATGGCTGGGTAAATAGGATTTTACCCTCGTAGTATGAGGGGTGAAACCAAGGGGAATCCCTGAGAAAATTTTCAATAATGTGGTCTAATAAAATGTAAAACCATTCTATAATTTTTATTTTAAATGATGAAATTGATGATAATGTGTTAATAGTTTTGGTTGAAAATTGTTAAACAGTGAAATATGAAATAATAATGATTATCTTGATGAAAAATGGTAATTTTGGAACTAAAATTATACTATAATATGATATTTTAAGAGTGTGTTTGTGTGTGAGTTAAATTATTGAATATTGAGATATATGAACATTACCTTTTATATCAGTTTTGATATACATATTAATTAAATGTGCTCATAGTTGGTTTTGAGACACATATATTGAAAATTACATCATTGGCGTTTTTTGCTTACATATAATGAAAATTATCCCATAGGTTGTATTGAGATACTTATAATGAAAAGTCCCTCCTTGGTGGCATTTGGATACTTATACCTTTAAGGGACTCAAAGGATCCATTGATACATTGTTTGGGTACTTGGGTTAGCATGGTAATATGATATGCTCATATACATATCATACTGACCAAAGTAGCTATTTCTGAACTTGGGTGTAACCAAAAAACCTAATAATTATGGCTGTTTAATTTTTATTCAGAAATTTATCGGTTAATTATTAGTCTTCTAGTTCATAGAACTACTTCATGGACTTTTATTTTCATAATGGATTTATTAGGTGGTGGCCTACTCGGTTGTAGTCACACCCTTATAAGGCTACGATGTGGTACATGGGAAAATTTTTTAGTTGTAGGCATGGAGAATGGAAAACACACAATAACATATGTTTGATAGTTAGGATTGTTTGGATTACTGGAGTTGGGAACTAGGCTATAGTTTGAGCCATTTTTTTATTTTCATTTTATTTTAGTATTTTTTTCCTTTCTTACTTTTGGACTTGACAATTATGACTTTCCTATGGATACATGGATCACCTACCAGGCATGTTTCAATATTATGATAGTTCATGCTCGTGTTTTTATTTTTGTTTTAACATATTGTGTGTGTGTCTTTAGTATGTGTTTTATGATATCGATTTACATTATATTGTGTTTATACAATGAAAAGACATGGTAGTCTCCCCATAGAATTATTTTAGTACCTCCCCACTGGTTGGTAGCCTATAGCATATGGGGTGGGGTGACTAGGTTTATGTAGCCTATTAGGTTGGGGAACTATTTGAGTGGCCTCCCAGGATGGATGTTATAGGTATGGTGACCAATATATCCCCAAAATATTTCATAAAGTGAATGATATTTTGTTATTACACTAAAAATGTTTAATTATATATTACTCTAATTTATCACGAAAAGTTTAATAATAAAACTCTAACAACCTAACTTGGGTATATGATTAAATGTAAATTTAATGAATAATGTGATAAATATATTACAAAAAATTAATGACATGTTGGAATGATATATAAAAAACATAATAGAAATGATGAAAACTTCATCTATACAATAATAAAATATTGGGGAATAATTTTCCACCATATTACCATTGGGTAGGACTCTATAAGATTTACCATCTCACATTGGTTAATCTAGAATGGCCATTAACGATAAAAATATATCATAATAAGGATAATTCAAAACTATAATAATCTTCCATCATGATCCAATTAACATCAAATTCTCAGGTATTCCATGAAAACAAAACTAATTCAAATAAAAAATATAAACAAACCTTATAGGTTATATTTTATATGTCATACACCTTTTTCCGATGAAACGTAGCCATCAATGACCATGTGTTATTGAATTATGTTTTAGGAGACCTATCATGATATATATAGTCAATAATCAATAATAAAGAATCATAAAGTATACAATTGGTTCAATTATATGTTTTTATAGACACATTATTATACCTTCATATCATATAATAAATGAATGTCTTATAAAATATGGAAAATTTTCATTACCAATGTTTTTTCACTCATATAAGTTTTATCTTCCAATTTATTTTGATGAATTTATGTTAGTTTATATAAATAACTATAATATTGACATTTTTATCAATTTAGGGATTTCTAATGATGAGAAGGGAAATAGTGACGAATTGATCAAATAAATGGAAGAGTAGTGTTAACGTTACCTCTACTGATCCAACATAATTGATCAAAAAAAATCTATCTAGAATAAAAGAAGATAGAAAAATCATTATTGAAAAATAATGAGGTGGCGATTTATTATACTTGGGAGGAAAAATTACTCGAATAAAGGTATTAATAAAGGTGGAAGTGAAAAAGTGACTAATATGGACACCTATATGGCCATTGATAGAACATTGGGTGGTATATCGGGGACTCTATGTAGAGAAAATGATAACTGTTATTGGGGGAACACCACAATAATGATGCTACCAGGATTTTGGTGGCCACCTCTAGTCTTTTTTTATGATATATTCTACATGGAAGATTTAATTTTCAATGATTGTTTCCTCTGGTTTTTATGCCAATACCATCACATCCCATTTTTTTAAAAAAGATAAATCAATTTTTAAATCATTTAACAATATTTATTTTAAAATCTTATTTTGATATATGTTTGTCATTATTATAATATCCTTAAACCATACTTTTGAATTTTGTGCTCAAAACCTAAAATTTACATTTCTGGAATTGATAACAATAATTGTTACCCAATTTTTGAAATTCAATATATTAAACATAAAACTGAAATATTGGATCACTTACATACCCAATAACTTTTTTATAATTTTTGATAATTCTGACTAGCTGTTTTTATGTGGAAATTTCCAAACAACATCCATTCTGGAAACATAAAAAGTTCTTTATAAAGTCATTCTTTCTTTATTTAAGGTAACATCCATATATAGAACATTGAAATTATTTACTTTATTAATCATCCTTAATCCTTATGAAAATATTTTGAAAACATTGTATACGAAAAAAATCAATAAGGGATATAAAATTAAGAAATCACTTAGTCCTTTTAAAAACGTGAATTCCCATAAAATTTTATCCTATAACATGTTATATTTTTAGTGTATAAATTAAATCATATATAGATAAAAAATGTTTCTCAAAGAAATCCATTATGACCCATAGTAAGAAAATATAAACCCATATAGGTAACTTAGAGATTCATATTAACAACCCAAGTTAAAATATTGTTAGAAATAATGGGAGTCTAGGTAAATCCAATGGATGAACCCCCTTATAGAACACCATTTATATTTCCTTTTTTTTATTCCTAGAAATTTACACAATTAATTAGATTGCTATATCAGCCTCTCCCATTATACAATCTTTATCATTATCATAAATCATATAAGCTGTATCAGGCTCACCCATCATATAAGCTATGTTGGGATAACCCACTGCATAATCAATGTTAGACTCACCCATAATCTTCATTAATGTAAAATTTCCATATCATAAACATTAAATTTTTAATATTGTACATTTTTTTCTTATTTCCCATGAAAATACTTTTTTACGTAATAATCAAAATTCCAGCTAATTTTTCATAAAAAATATGTTTAAATGACCTATTATCTTGAAAAATATTTAAGAAGAAAAATTATAAAAATTTAATAGAAATGTTTTTATATAGAAATAAAAATGTATAATTTTAATTAAAAATTTAAATCAATGAAAATTCACGATGGAAAGAAATTTCGTTCAGGACTTATATGTTAATTAACAACATTCTTTTACAATTTGGTCAAAATAGTCAAATGCAACCCATATAGATACTATTAAGAATATTCATTTTCTTAAAATGAAAATAAATTAAAATATTGTCATAAATGAGCTTTATAAACCATTAAATGATGCATTATAATTTTCTTCTAAATTTATATGATAATGGACATGGAAGAGAATGGGTATAAAGGGAAACTTTAAAAATGGATTTTGAAAATAATTCCCCTTAACTTGAGTAGAATTAATTAAATACATTCGTTATCTTCTATAATACTAAACTTATGTCAATTAATTATTTTTACAACATACTTTTTAAATTTTATTTGTTGTTTTATTTTACTTATTACCATGTTATATTCCATTACGTTTTCAATTAAGTTCATGCTAGACGTTTTAATGATAGATGTTTAATATGAATAAAATTAATTCTGTGAGTTGAATAATGTAAAATATTTAAATATTAAATCATATAAATAATAATAATTACATAATTATTATTTTTATATAGTTATCATATATTTAAAACCATCAATGAAAGATGATTATTGAAAATTAATTATGGTACAATCATTGAGATTATAGGTTACACATACACATGAGTACCATTTCCGTTGTTCAAAGAACATTATTTAAAGATGGTAAGTATTTTTTTTATCATTATAGGATAATTTTTATATAAAAATATCACATTCACTCTAAAAATAAACATATAAATACCCTCCATGTGTTGTAGTAAAAAATGAATCACATCTCTTCATGGAGGTAGTAATCCACATGTACACATACACGATATTATCAATATTAAATGGTTTAAAAGGTATGGAAATGCATGATATATTATATTTATTGAATTATAATTAATTAATTAATATTATATATATAGATTATATGAATCACTATAACCACTAGTGAGATATGGTACTATAAAATGAATTATATGGGTCGTGAACCAATAGTTTTCTATACCCATGAATATTGGTTTCATTTCAAATTTTATGGATGAAAGAGATGTATTAAGGTTATAAAATTAACATAATGAAATATAAGTATATTTTAGAAACTGATTATATTTTTTCACAATGGTTAGAATATTTTTTGTTAAGGTCTGTGTTGAAATAAAAATAAAACATTTTGTTAAAATATATAACTATTATTCAGACAACCTCTATTGTTTTACACCTAAGACCATATAAAGTAGTTATTATTAAAACAATAATACCTCAATAACTTGTTTATGGGTGTTATGAATGTATTTGGGTAGTTAATTTCTTAACTATAGGGTTAAATAGGTTTTAGGTAGAGAAGAAATGGGGTGCCCTTTTATAACTCTTGGGATTGGCACACTAGGAATTACTTAAAATATTTAATTAGTATCAACTATATTTCATGAAAAGTGGAACCATGTGGGAATAATTTTAATATATTATGATGATTATTCACAATAATATCATAAAATTACTTTTGGGAACGTTTAGGTGAATCTTTTACTCTAATATATTTATTTTAACCATTGTTAACTATTTTGATTATTACTAGGATATCTATGTTTTTACTATATAGGTGTTAAGAATGTTACTAAGTAAGGAAAGGTGATCCATAAATAGAAAATGGTTTATATTTTAATCAAATCGAGAATTGACTTTCATAAGTATACATTTTTTAAGAATTTTAAATCATTTAATATAATATTGTTTATTTTAAGATATCATTAATTTCACTTTTGGGACTATTTCATTAATTTGGATTTAAGTACATCAATATTGAAATTAAATTCTAATAAATAATTTTAAAAAATTAAAAATTACATATATATATATATATAATATTATTGGGACATAATAAATCACAAAAAAATTAAATTTGTTGTTTTTATAATCATTTACCATATTTTTCAACTGCTTGCATAACCATAATGTTAGTGTTGCGTATTCATCTTTGGTAGTTATTTCATCATCAAAAATTAAAAATAAATTAAAATCGTAAAAATAATTTCATAATTCATATAATAAATTTAAATGTTCTTTTGAAACTAATTTTTACCCCTTTGTTAATATATAATATAAATTTAAAAGCAAGATATTATAATTTTGTAATTTTATTAACAAAAAATAATATTTAAATTATAATCGAATAAAAATGGCACAAAATTTCCATAAATTCAATTACCGTATGGTGATGGTATAACCCCACTCATAAAATATATTTAAGGAATGTTTTAGGGTTATGATTAGTCCTTATCATATTATATTTAACCTTAATTAACCTATTTACCCTTACCATGTTTCAAATATTTACTATGGTCTCTGTTCACCATGAACAAAAATTATATTGAATTATTTTACAAAAATTAACCTCTTGATTCAAATTATGGGCTCCATTTTCATTATTCAATTTTGTGATGTGGTAGATATTATTTTATAATTAAAACCGCAGAAACAGTGAAATTAATTGATCGAAAATTTTGATTTTCAACTATAAGACGACCATAAATTAAAATTATTACTTGTAATAATAATTATATGAATTTAAATTCCCATATATATATATATATATTTATATAATCAATAAATTTCATTTAAATATTTCACCATTCAAGAATAAACTAATTAATGATAATATATAACCATAATGTAATTAAAAATATTTTTTTGAAAAATAACTTTTAAGCATAAAAATAAACTTATTTCATTATGTATAATTTTGATTCATATTTATTTAATTATACTATATGTAATTAAAGTAGTAATATGTATGTTTTTAATCAAATTCAAAGAATAATTGGACTTCCCAATTAAAATAAATGATACTTAAAAAAGTAGTTTTTACTATTTGTTGATAAATTAATCTTTTAAAAAAAATCAAAAAATATCATCATATACTAATTTTGATAAAATGATTTAACAAATGATATTATTTTTATAAAATAAAATTAATAAAAGATAAAAAATTAATTATATTATCCACTAAAAAAATTAATATACACCATTTGTGATGAAATAATATTTTTTATGAATAAAATGACGTTACAAAAAATTGAGGACTTATTTAAAAATAATTAATATATAAATTTGTACTATGTTAATTCATTATATTCACATTTCATAATTTATTTACTTCTATTAATATACTCTAATTCAAAAGTTAGGTTATTCCAGTCGTATTTAAAAAAATATATTTAATGGTTCAATTAATCTCAGTGTGACAGGTTGTATACAATATCTAACATATCGTTCTTTTAAAAAGTATAGGTTTTATATTATCCAAACATTAATAAATTTAATCCTTCCAGTTTAAACATGAGATTAGTAATCAAGTGTTTGAAATTGGAAAATACCTTTTTTTTAAAACCCATATCATAAAAAGTTTTAATAGAAGTTCATGATGAAATGAGGGAAATGGAAATCTGAAAAACATCTAGAAAAAAAATATGTTTCCAAATAAGAAGAATTTTACAGTATGTGAAAATATATACATGGTTGGAAATTTTAATTTAAAATTAATTAAATTGAGTTATGGAGAACATTGATCATAATAAAGTGAATTATCAAGAGAAAATAAAAGAAAAAATCCATAATTCAATGACTTGTGGAAAATAAAATTGATTCAACAGAAATGAAGGTAATAGGATAATATTTACATTTCAAGATTATTTTCCTAATTTGGTGAAATTGTTTTACCATCTAGATGAGGAACATAAGGAAATAAAATTACTTTACATGTATAATTTCATCTTTTAATTAATTTCCAAAAAATATAATTTTTTGTCCCAAAGATGAGTATTCAAGATGAAAATTTCATGCCTAAATAACTAAAATAAACTCTTAATAGATCAAATAATCCATAAATGGATAATAGGTAATTCCGATTTTATATAGATATTAACCAAGACTAAATTGGATATCAGAAGTTATGTTAATACTCCAAATGAATAATCCTTCATATAATTAAATAATACAATAGATTAAACAATAACACTAAAGGACCGTATTATATCATTATATAAATAAAGAAACATATTTCCAAAGTAATATCAACATTAAATAATGATTTAAGCCCAAGGGTTATCTCATAACTTTGTGCTTACATACCAAAAAATATAACAGAATTATTATAGGGTAACCCACCTTTTTTAAATTAAGGTATACATATCCCTCAACCCAATAACAAATATCCCATAATTGATGTGTTAGAAGTTTTAGTTATTACATTTCTATTCTTGTAGTTTTGGAAATCAAAAACACCTTCTTTAAACATGTTTACTATATTTTTATTTCCTATGTATTTTAGAATTTTTTGGAAGAAAAACATTCAATAGTATCACAAATATAAAAATTTCATCTCTTAATTATGATTATCACAATGTGTGTGTGGATATTTAATCAGACACATGTTTATCAAACCCAGTGTTATAATTAATCATGTCTTCCATATTGAAAAAACTATTCACAATCAAACTTATACTTGTACTGATAATATCATAAAAAGACACATAAGGATTATCATAATGTCATTATTAAGGCAGTACATTGAATTGAATGATGTTTATAGATGAAATAAGAACACTTGTTTCTAGTGTTGGGAATATATTTTACAATTTATTAGGGTTAATTAATATGACATCATGCATTCTATTATGATGAGATTTCGTTTTCCAAGTGATCAGAGACCATAAAAAAATAAATAATATTACAATTAGGTGACCATTGTATTGATGAATATTAAAAATGAATCATTTGAATAGTTTGAATATGGTTGATTAGTCGATTCTGAAGAGATATCTCCTTGAAATACTCATTGTTAGTTTGTGTTTTTCTTTAGAAAGATTATTTCTAAGGAAACCTTGTCATGTTTAATCCTTAAAAAAAATTTTAAATTTCAATTGTCTTAGATAAATGTTATGATAGAGGGATTATAGTGATTAGAAGATAAATAATCTAATCTTTAGATTGAGTTCCTACATGTATAGTAGGATAGAGTTGATCATCATATCAAGGGCTTCTAGGTATATGAAGACATATCCTATCAAATAATCATATCGAGGATTTTACTAGTAAGTAAATACATACCTTAATATCAGTAAAAAATGAGGGATACCTTTAGTGATGCTTATTGACCACCTAACTCTTAATATTGAAAGTATTATATTTTTTAATAATATATTGTAGGTAATTTTTACTTTAATATAGCTATTCTATTGTTTTATTTTACAAGATTCAATTCCTATGCTTGTAAAAGGAATTTGATCATCATATTAAAATTTCTACATTTTTATCAATACTATTATGATTATGATAATAAACATACTCTGATAAAACAGATCCATATTGATTACTCTTTTTAGATATGATATAATTAGGCATACTATGATTCTAATTCTGTGACATTGTTAATTTAATTTAGGGTCATTTTAGATAACCTACACTAAGAGAATTAGAGTTTTTAAGAATAATTGTTGTAAACTAAAATTCTAAAACTATTGTTCAAACCCATATTATATTTTATCTATCATATCATATTCTTATAATCGTAAAATTGGTATCAGATAAGGTTTATACTTCTCATATACTTTTTGATGGTTTAATTTCCTTAATATTTCAAGTTTTTTAATGTTTTTTTATTAAAAAACGAAACTAAAACTTTTGTTAAACAAATGTGTATATGTGGAATAGAATATTTTAAAATGTTTTAAAGATATAAGGAATAAATGTTGGTTATTTAGAGAATCTCAATCCAAACATACCACCAATATTTTATAGTGTTGATTATTAGTAATAGATAGATAGTATGAATATTTTTGTAATCAAAATTGGGATTGATAATTTCGTTATGCTATCTGAGGATTATAAAAGTATAGATAAGTATATCACCTCTTTTACCCATCATGAAAAATATGAATTTCTACTGAATTATGGAGTATAGAATAATTTATTATGTTCCATAAAAAGAATAATATGTAGTCAAATATTATCTTGTGAAGTTATAAATATTATATAAAAAAAGTTGAAGTAACACATTTTGGAACATTTAAGTTTGTAGAGGACAGGAGATCTATGAAAATAGAATATTACTTTCATTATGATTTTATTCTTCGAGAATTAGATGATAAGATAGGCCAAAGGTTTATGACCATCATAAAGGGTTTACAATCAATTATAGAAAAAAGGTTTTGATAATGAAATCCTTATGGATAAGACAATATTTATTATGCCAAATGAATGAGAACAAAAGATAATATATATTTCTATAAAGAGAGATTTAAATAATATTACTTTATATGATCTCATTGGAACCCTTATGCAATATAAGGGAAGGCCCAAAAGAGATGAGAGAAAAATAAAAAAATGGTGGTGTTTCCATTTCTACAACATCTAACTTACCACTAAATGTTCAATTATCAAAGAATGTTATTAAATCGTTAATAAAGAAGATAGTTATTATTCAATCCAATTCTATTAATTATGATTATTCTGAGAATGAATTAGTTATTCCATCTAGAAGGATGAATTAGATAGTTAGAATGAATGATTTTGAAAATAATTAGAAAAATATTCATATGGATAATGGTGACAAGAAAGATGAAGGTACATGTTATAAATATTTGAAAGCTAGAAATATCTGACCAGATCTTCCAAATATAGATATGGAAGTTAAATAATAAATAAATTACCAAAGGAATGCTAAATATTATTACAAATAAAAAGGGTTGATGGTTCTAAAAGCTTTTGACACATGGGGTGTCGATGGTGGTAATTAATATAATGTTTCTTTTGAGAATGGAATTTCCAAATAGTGTAAAAAATTTATTTTTGATAATACACCTAATGAAAATCAATTCATCATGGCCAAGTTACACACTATTGAGAATATTACAGGTAACTTTTTAAGTGAAAACTATTATAATGAGAAACATTCTGCATTATCTGATGAATAATCTTCCTTAAAAAAAAAATACTTGACCTTATTGTGATGAAGTTTTACATTTTACAAAACCTTTATTAAATAATTTTTTTTTAATTTGTAAAAAACAAGATAATTCAAAAGCTATACTAGCCAAGTATGATTCAAGAATAATTTTCTAGAAAAATAAAGTATCAAACCTTTCAAATGACTATAACATGAAAAATTATTAAAGAGAAAATATTTTTAAATATGTTTAAAGGTTAATTTCTAGTAATTATATTCTAAAAACTAGTTTGGACAAATATAGTTTCAAATATATTGCTAATTGACATAAAAATTTAGTTGTAAAAATAAAATACTAAATTTATTCTTTCAAATAATTTTTACCAAATGTTAATTATGTTAAATAAAATTTTGATAAAATGTACTGAAAAATCCCTTCTAATATAAGTAGTTCCAGAATACATTTTACTTATAAGAAACCTATTTTAAGAAAAAATTTCTTTGTTCCAAAAAGATATCATTTTTCAAAAAGTATCAATGTTTTGTGAAAAAGAAAATGAATTATTCCTTAAAAAATTTCAATCCCTAGGTTTCAAAAAAAATCTAAAAAATGGGGATTCATAATGTTTTATATTCTACCATTAATGAATCCAAGAAGGTTTGGGTTCTGAAAGTCTAATCATTTTGTTATTTTGAAAATAGAGGTAGTAAAAACAATAAGAATATAAGGTTAATGGATAGTGGGAGTCATAGGAACATGATAAGAAATAAATACTTTTTCAAGAAGATAATAATGTTTAATGGTGAAAAATTAACTCTCATCGATAATGCTCAAAGAGATATTATCAAAATATATAATGTTGTCCATCTTGGAAAATCTATTATTTCAAATTTGTTGTTTCTTAAAGGTCTCAGGATAAATATTATAAGCATAAATCAATTATTTGATTATTGTTACCTTGTGATATTAAGGAATTATAATTGTTTAGTACATAGTTCCAAGGATGACTTTATTCTTTTTTCCAATCAGCATGAGAATATTGACACAGTTAACTCAGAAGACCATAGTATACAGAAAATACCCTTCCTAATTGAAATGGAAGACAATCTTGTTTATGGAAAAGAAGGTTATGTTACTATAAACTTATAAATTTATCTACATTTACTAATAAATGACTTGTTAAGGATCAATTAGATCTTAGGTTAGATTATTCAGAAGTATGTGACCCCTTTTACTGTGGTAAGAAGAAAAAGTCACCTTTCAAATCTATAAGTAATGTCTCAAATTATGATGATTTATAGTTAGTGAACATCGATTTATATTGTTTTTCATAAACTTAATTAATTGTTTGAAAATACCATGTATAAGTTATATATTTTTATTACACTATACATACAAGGGATTTTTTTCTCACAAATGAATCAGAATAATTTTGTTAATTTAAAAATTTTATATTCAAAGTTGAAAATGAGAAAAAACATTCATTTGATAACTATTTTTAGTGATCACAGTAAATAATTTGTAAATTATGATCATGAAACTTTTTTTAGTAATAAATGTGTTGATCATAACTTTTCATTACATAGAACCCCTACAAAAATGGTGTAGTTGATAGAAGAAATATATTTATTCAAGAAATAACTCAAACAATGTGGAGTGAATATTAAATTTCTATTTTTTGGGGTTGAAGAAGTTAGTAATGCTTTCTATAATATGAGTAGTGTTTTAATTAGACATTATATTAATAAAACTCCTTATGATTTGTGGACCAAAAGTAAACAAAAAGGTTATTACTTCAAACTTATTGGTTGGAAAGTATTTATATTGAATAAAAAAGATAACTTACAAAATGTTTCACACAAATATGATGAAAGAATATTTTTTAGTTATTCTGCTAACTCTAAGGATTAGAGTTTTTAATAAAATTTTATCTACTATTGAGGAAATAGTACATTTAAATTTTATGAAATAGATCCTTTTATTATCAAATAACACCAACCAATATCCTCATATGTTATTTCCATATACAATTTTTAAACCTTTTTAAAAGGTTATTCTCATAAGGATATGACTCAATAAATAGTTTATGAAGTTATTCCCCATGAATATTTTTTATATTTTGTTGAATAAATAACTTTTAAAAACCCCTTATGTTAGTTGTTTCTAAGGAATCATCCACACGAATATATCATTGGTGATGTAGATAAATCAGTTATGACTAGAAGTTCCTTATGAAATAAAACTAAATATCTGGATTTCTATTCCCAATTTGAACATAGGAATAGTGATGAGGATTTCATTAATCTAGTTTTGATTAGGGTTAAGCATGTAGAACTCAATGAGAATGAGAGGAATAA
Source organism: Viscum album (assembly GCA_963277665.1). Lineage (NCBI taxonomy): Eukaryota > Viridiplantae > Streptophyta > Magnoliopsida > Santalales > Viscaceae > Viscum > Viscum album. Next base: position 1,778,334,950 of record OY728151.1, on the reverse strand, counting down.
GGTTTGGACTCTAGATGAATGAACTATAGAAACTTAAATAGTTAGAGTAAAATGGGGTTTTCATAATTAGTTGGATGAAAATGGCATAATAATTGGAAATAAATATTGACTTGTTGATACGAGATATAATTAACTAGGGGGAGTATATTGTAAAGAAACCTATACACTGGTTGTAAGACTTGATGTTATTTGAATACTTCTATCCTTTTAAGCATTATTTAATTTCAAAAATTTTCAAATGGATGTGAAATTTGTTTATTCTAATGGATATGATTCGAAGGAATTTTATGTTGAACAACTTCTATATTTGAAAAAATAAAAAAAATACCAAATACATTTCTAAACATCCCAAATATTTATATGGACTTAAATAAGCCCCTAAAACAGACTATGATGGCTGAACAAGATTTATGTTAGAATTTTTTTGGTTAAGGGAGCTGCAGGTCAAACTAGTTTTATAAAATAATTAACTAAATAAATTATGGTTGTACAAATTTATATTTATGACATCATATTTGGTTAAACTCAAAAATCATTAATAGATTATTTTGTAGATCTTATGAAATATGAGTTTGAATTTAGTATAATTGGTGACTTAACATATTTTCAATGTTTTCAAATTTCACAAAAACTAGAAGGAATTTTTATGTATCAATAAAATAATATAAAAGATATTCTTAAGAAATTCAGAAGAAAAAACACTAAAAGTATTAGTACTCACTTTTGTACCTAAAATAATTTAGATCTTGATGAGGTAAGAAAATTAGTTGAGAAAAATATTCATAGTGGTATGATAAAAAGTTTAATTTAATTAACATCTAGTCATCAAGATTTAATGATTTCTGTATCCTTTGTGAATGATATCATAAAAATCCAAAATAATCCACATTAGAATATGTGGAAACAATTTTTCATTATCTTAATGGAATAATGGATTTAGGCCTTATCTATTCATTTAGAAATGTTTTGGAGCTATTTTTTTTTCTAATTATGACATTGGAGTTTGCATAATGTATAGGAAAATTAAAAGTGAAACTTGTAATTTCATAGGAGATTCTTTATTTTTTTTCATGTAATAAAAAATAATCAGTATCACTTTCTGTAACTAAAGATAAATATGTTGTAGTTGAAAATAGTTGTTTTAAAGTGTTTCCGACTCAACACACACTCACTGACTATAGAATTAGTTTTAATAAAGATAAAATACTCTGGGATAATATAGGTTATTTTTATGTAAAAACCTAGTACATCACTATAGTCCTAATCACCTAGTTATAAGACGCTAATTACTTTAGGATTACACACTTGAATATATCATTTTATAAATCATCAGAATTCCAGAAAAAATTGCTGATATATTTCAAAAACCTCTCCCTTATGATATATTTAAATATAATATATAGCATCTAGGAATTATAAACATAAAGTAATCAGAAATATTTAATTATTCTTTATCCATTTTGTTATATTATGTTATTCTATTTCATAAGGTGATATAAGTTTTTGGTTTTTCAAAAAATTTGTTTTTCTAAAAATATTAGTTCTTATAAAATTTTCATTATATTGATTTTTCTTGACACAAATAATTTTTATAATTTTTTCCGATTTATAATTCTAAAAACCATTCTTGGAATATAAAAGTGTTATAAAATTTCCATACTTAAAACTTCTTAAAAATTTTTAATTAAAATTTTTGTAATTATTTTTTTGTTAACACATTTTACTTATAAAACTATATCATTTCGTTTTATATGAAAAAATTTCATAATTTAATTTCAAAATAAAAATATCATAATTTTTTTTAATGAAGCAATCATATTTAGTATTTAATTTAAAACTATTATAATTTGTTAGTTTACAAAAACTGTGAAGAACAGGTAAATCATAACGACAGATTTTTCTACTCTAAAATGAAATCTTATAGTGCTTTATGTTTTTTTCACTATCTCATCATGAATATATTTTTAATTAATGTTGTTATACTTTGAGTTTTATAGTTTTTTTGTTTAAATTTTTTAAAAACATTTACTTATTATATTCATTTTTATTTTGATAAAAATGTTAAAAACCACGAGAGGTAAAAAAATAATTATGTTTTTCTAAGAATTAATATCAATCATTAAATCATAATTATTTTAATATCAAACGTATATAATATTTTCTATGATGGAAATTAATTTAAATATCCTATATAATATGGTACCAAACCTCTTTCCACATCAGTTGATTAGTTCTTTATCTCTCGAGTTAGTGAATCTGTCAAATATCCCCGTCCAATAAGATTCTATTTCATCCAATTATCAGTTCCAAATCCATTTCCAATATAGATAAAAGAATATTTCTCTTGATGGTTCATATTTAGAGAAAGTTTGGTTGATATATCCTTCTATGATAAGTATGAATTCATACTAAAGAAGACAATGTCTTTTCAAGGTTTGGAATCTCTGTGTGTTGAGAAACGAGATAAGGACATTGATATTTTCAATCTTGATGTGGCACATGAGTTCTATAACTATGTTTTATTTTTCTAGAAATATAGTAAATAATCTTTTTTACAATGTAGAATAAGATATATATATTTTCATGTAAAAAACTCATGGAATTTGTTGGAATAACTTCTAAAGGAGAAGCATATTTCCCCCTCCAAAGCTTCCAGGTAATCATGGTAATTTTGATAAAAGAAAATATGTGGATTCATTGTATTCAGAATAATAAATGTTTAGAAATGTTTCCCATATCACATTAGAAAATCTTGTAGTTTCATTGTGGATTCATGAATTTTTAATATTGGATAATGGAGATATATATACTTTGAAGTTATTTGAGGTTTTTGTTTTGGACTATATTCTAAACTTGGGAAAGATGTATCTCATTATGTTTATCCTTCTCAAAGTAAACAAATATAAAAAATGGCACAGTAAAATCCATGATTATTATGTTTTCCAAATTTGTAAGAAGTTTTTGATGAATGTATGATGGTTTTTAAAGTTTCCACTAAATCATATCTAATGATAGAGACGATTTATTTTATTAGTGATTATAAGATGATTTTAATGAGATTTATTTTTTATAGAATATAAGCTATTGAAGACTTGGAAGATGAATAAAATAAGAAAAAATAAAATAAAATGTTGTTAGAAACTAATTTTTGTGGAATCCATTAGAAAGTAGTGGAAATGGAATATGGGAAGGTTGTTCTTACAACTTCGCACGTAGATTAGATCAATATGGAATAATTTTTAGCCTTATAAGAAACCACTATTATCCCTGATGATGTTCCTTATTTCATAGAAATTGTAAATGAAAAAGTGGATAGTGATTAATTAATCCCAATCATTCTTTAAAATAAATCGTAACCGAAGCCAGCTGGTAAAGGAGTTCTCAAAACATCTAGCCAACTATAGTATTAGCATGTAAATAAGTGAATGAATATGGTTATGAATAAAAATAAAGTGAATAAGAAGATGTTAGAGAGGAGATTATAGAGTTAGAAGAATAGGAAGGGGATGAGAATAAATAGGATGATAATGAAAAGGAAGATGATAATGAAAAAAAAAACAATTTGACAAGAAATAATTTGATTCATTATCATTATCGTCATCATCATCATCAGAAATTATGCCCAAGAATGATAAAGATGAAAAATCTTGTAGTTTTGAAGAAGTAGAATCCTCATCATCATCATAAGATAAAGATTCATTATTTAACAAAGAATAATATGATCATAATTCAAAGATAAAAGCCAATGATAAATTCAACACCGATCATGGAATTGTTTGATGTAAAGGAACTTGATAACATGAAAGTTACTAAAGAAATTGAAAAATCTTAGTCAAAGTAAGAAAATAATAATTTCTAATAAGCTAAAGCTGATACTAGTACAATTACACCTCATGATATTTAGAAAGGTCCATATGAAAATACAAGAACAATAGGTTTAGAAGGAATTGATTACACTCTTAATGTGTTAAAGAGAATAAGAGGGACAATTAATTTCATTCAATGACATGATGCAAGAGGTAATCTAATCGAATAATGTATTGATCATAAATTTGAATATCTAAATCTTTTAATAGATATTGAGATTCAGATTGAGGAAGGTTTAAATGTTCTTCAAGAAGGATCCAATACTCATAAGAACACATGCAACAAAATGGTGAAGGGGTACCATCATGTTGATTTTGATATTTGAATCTATGATGAATAATTTGATGATATCATGAAGTTGTTGGTAAAATCATATGAATCTTTCAATATGTAATCAAAAGACATGGTATATTGGGTGATGTTTTTTGAAGAATTCAGGGACACCACCAATGATCATATAGAGAAGGTGGATATTTTGAAAAGCATTATTAAAGACATGTGCTTGAAGTGACCCGACTCAGATCTATTGATGGAAAAAAATTCTCTACCATGAAAAATAATAATATGATTTCATAGGAATTGAGGGAGTTATGGATTTTGGAAGAGAAATTTGAGAATATGGAGAAAGACCAAAATGAGTTCAAGAAGATGAATTCTTTTGTGAAGAACCCGATAAAGACATACTGGATTTTATTCATTTGAACTTTTAGTTTACTTGTTTTGATAAATCATTTGAAGGTTTTTTATGAATAAATTTCTATTTTATCCAAGTTAATTTTTTTATAATGTATTATAACTTATATTTTTTGAATTTTCATTCATTTTTTAGTTTATGATTAGTCAATTCATTATTTTGTTTCGTATATTTTTCTTTCTCTGTCATTTTTGGAAATTTTTAATTAATTCACAATTCCTTTATGAAAATTACAATGTTGGAAAATTTTATAGAAAGGGGAGAATGTATTATCAAAAGGATAATTATTAATAATGGGGGAACAAAATTATAAATGAGGATAACCTATTTTTAAAAGGGATAATATGATACTTATGGGGAGTATTTTCTAAAGGGGGAGAAGATGTTTCTAAAGAATATATGTTCTATACTCTATCATATTTATCATCATATTAAAAATATATTTAAACTCAGGGCGATTTATGTTTCAATGATAAACTCTAAATTTGAAATAATTAATTGAATATATGGGATTTATGTTTTTCAATGTTATTTTTTAATTATGTTTTGGGGTTTGTGCATTCCAAAATGGGTAGATTATTGAGTTATAAATTTTTCTTCTTACTTTTATATTAATTCCATTTTGGAAATCAGAGACACATTTATAAAACATGTTTACTAACTTGTTATGTCCCAGGTGTTTTAGAAATTTTTTTCAGAAAAATTTCATCTTACCACACATAGAAAAATTATTATTGTATCACAAATTTATACTTTACATTTCATCATTATGATTATCATAATGTGCATATGACCAATTAATGACAGTCAAAATTTTTAGACAAGGAGTTAGACTTTAGTAATGTATTTAATCTTGAAACTATTATTGAAAGTCACACTGATATTGGTACTAATAAAGTCATGATAACACTCATAAGGTTTAGGATAATTTTATTATTAAGTAAGTACATTGGATAGACTGGTGGTTACAGTCAGAATACCTAAACATGTTTCTAATGTAAGGAATACTTTTTACACTATAATGGTGTTAATAAATATTATGTCGGACATTCAGTTACAATGAGATATCTAGTTCCAGGTGTCCAAGGACATGGAAACAAACTAAAAAATAGTACTGTTATGTGTATTTTGGAAGGATTACTATAAGTACTGAGTCATTTTAAGAGTTTGGAGATGGTTGATTACTCTCTTTTGAACAGAACCCAGTGTGAACTGATCATTCATAGTTAGGGTTTTTTATTAATAACTTTTCATTTTAAGGAAACCTTTTTAGGTTTTCTCATTAAGAACTTTTTTAAATATAACTCACATCCCATAATTTTTATGATCTAGGGCCTATGAGGATTCAAATATGGAGAATCTAATCACTAGATTGAGGGATTATGGTGATAGTAAGACAAAGTTGATCATCCTATCAAGGTATTATGGTGATAGGAAGACAGAGTTAATCCAATCATCATATTATTGTATTTCTTGGTTAGGAGAGGAATAATTTATTGTAAGTATGAAATAGTGGATACTTTTAGTCACTATTATTGAATACCATAATCCTAATGTTAAAAGAGTTATCTTTTTTAATAATATCCTATAAGTCATTATTACTTTTACATTGATATTATATTGAATGTTTTAAAAAGTCTTAATTCTACTACATGTAAAAGTAAGTCAATAATCATATTCAAATTTCAATTTTTTTCATCATTACTATTCTAATTATGATAATAAACATACTGTAAAAAATTCGATCCATTGTGATGAAATTTTTTAACTCTATTAATTATCAGACGTACTTCAATTCTAATTTTGTGACATTATCAATAATATATAGGGATGTGTTTGAGAACCTACATGAAGAGGCTTAGGGTTTTTTAATTTAATTATTTTAAACTATGTCTTTAAAACCAAAATTTACCCCTCTTATATGTTATCCATCTAATCATATTCATATTATCATATAAAAATATCTACAATCATCTAAAAATATCATCACATAAAACCTCAAAAGTTATGTCAATGCCTTTTAATGTATGAAAAAATTAATCATATTAAATCATTATGATATCTAAAGCTCTTAAGTTAACCTCACAAGAAAATATCACTTTCTACAAAGTTATGTAAACTCTCCTCAGATTCTAAATATAAAGTCCCCAAACTCACACCCTTGGATCTAAGGATAATAACATAATCCTAAAATTTTATCCTAATTTTCTAAAACTATATTTCTAAAAGATTAACATATTGTATGGAAATTTCCACATTCAATGATTTTATCTAAATTCTCTAAAACTATATACCTAAAAGTTACTTTAGTATATAAGTGATACAATATTTCATTTTGATGTTATATATAATATAAAAATAACTTTTCTATCTATGATACAAATAAATGTGATGAAATTTTAGCCATCCCAAATATATAACATCAAAATGAAATATTGGATCACTTACATATTGAAGGTACTTTTAGGTATATAATTTTAGAGAATTAGGGTAAAATATTTCAAAGTGGAAATTTCTATACATCATCCATTTTTCTGATAGAAACAATTTATAAAGACAAGATTTTTTAATCATTGTAAGATCCATATCTAGAAAATAGGTACTACTCACTTTTCTACAAATCCTTAAGACCTATGGAAAATCATTAGAAAATGTGGGAAGAGTAAAAAAAATCATAATCGGGGAAAAAATTTGGAAATTCATTTTACTCATGAGAAAGATGGAAATTAATAAATAATTACCTTTTCCACATTTATTATTTAGAATATAAAATATATAATATCAACATAGAAGGAACTCATTTTCAAAATAAAAACCTTTATTATCAATAACCGAGAAATATAAACCATGAGGAGAACCGTAGACTATGATATTCATAACCCATATTGAACTTATCTAAGAAATAAATGGATCCCAGTTAAATATATAAGATATACCACCCAGAGTAACTCCTTCCTTATAACCTTTAAAGACAAGTATCATTAACCAAAGGATTGGAGTGATATATCATACTCACCCATCATATAACATTTATTGATCTCACCCATTGTATTGGATTTATTGGGATCATATGTCATCATCTATAATGATCATGTACAATATCCTTATTTTTTTAATCTCAAACCTTTCCATCATAATACCCTAAAAAAACTCAATTGAACCCATAATCAAAACACTTTCAGTTTTCACATAAAAATAGGTATTAATTCATGTTCCCCTTGAAAAAATTTCAGAAACGAAAAATTCACCAAATATTTTAGAAATGATTTCTTTGGAAAACAAAAATGGGAAATTATATTTTATATTTAATAAAAATTAAAATTCATTAGGTTGGGAATTTTTTTCAGGATGTATATGTTAAATAAATACATTCTCAAACATGTTGTTAAGAAGTTTTATTAGATACTTGTACGGAAACTATTAACAAGTTTTCATTTTTAAAACATCATAAAAAGTCTACTGTATAAAAAAACACCTTTATCAAAAATTGAATCATAAAAATAATTTTCATGAAACATTTATAATAAAATTTAAATGGAAGAATAAAAGTTGAACAAAAAACCATAAAAGAGTATTTTTGAAATGAAGTCCCTTACATTGAGTCTGAATCATCATGTATGTCATGACCTGAACTGTTATAAATAAAATTATATTAAGATTTAATTTTGTGTTATATAATATGGTTATAGAAAACACATGAACATATTTTTTTATTTTATATAATTGTATTCAAAATAACATTGAGAATATTTATCATTGTTAATATTTTCTTTTAAGAAATATCACATGATTTTTATAAATATAGGTCTTTCAAGAAATCCAATTGACTCAGAAAAACTATGCGACCGAAATAAAAAATAGAATCGTCCTCTATGAATTCCATTTATCAAATCATCCAAGGGAGATTTCATATCTAGAATTTTCCCTCTTCCAATCCCCAATTGAGATCCAAGAACTTAAGTATGAGCGAAACAATTTTTGGGAGAAGTTAGAGCTCATCGAGATCATGACATAGACCATGCTCACCAAACGACCCCATGAAAGACTGACCATCAAAAAACTTACACTTAGGTGGTTTTATTGGGTAATAAATGAATATATATCAAGACCATAATAATTTTAATATGTATATTACATATAATGATGAATTTATTTTCACTTTTTTATTTTTAATTTATAAATGAATTTGACTTTGATTTAATTAAACACAAACTGTATTTTCTGGTCATATTGAAATTTAATTAGGTGATTTATTTTGATGAATTAAATAATTATCCTTTGAATAAAATTTTATTATTAAATAATTTATATTAATAATAAATTGTTATATAATTTTTTGGAAGTGAAATGCACTTTTTAAAAGAGTTAAAAAACTATTATTGTCAAACCCCCCAGATTTTTCAATAAATGTCGAATATTATTTAAAAAGTGAAAATGACCATACACAGAAAATTACTTCGATAAAAAAATATTTTTTTATTCATAATGTTGAAATTATCAAATGGTGAATCTTTCATAATTTTCTATGACAGCTAAATCTTTGGGTAAAAATTAAATATCATATAAATATACGGTGTATTTGATGACCTCATAATGACCCAAAAATGATGTAATAAATACTATAATGGGTATCCTCATAGAAATTTATGTTTCCCATTAAAATATTGTGATTTTGAGTTTATTTGATTAATATTATAATTCCTTCCTGAATCCGATAAAATATATTATATATTTTTTGATTTTAAATTAAGTTATTTAAAATATTGACTCACATCTACAAAAGTAAGGGTAATATTTTAATATTTTATGCCATTTTCTTAATAAAATAATTAAATCATACCAAATTTGTTGAAAAAATTTGTCAAAAATGATGGAAAGGTTTTTGGTTTTAAATATTTTATCATATACTGTCCAAAATCTTTGTTCGTAAAATATTAAGAAATTCCCCTTTCATTTCCAATATAAACCCACCTTATATCCTTCTTCTCTTCACTAAAAATATTTAGAGAACTTTATTACTTTCTCTCCCTACTTATAACCATCCCAAGGTTCCCCAAGCTCTCAAGAACCCCCTTTTCATGATTTTGGAGCCAGAAACTCAAGTAAGGTTTCATTCCTTTCTCATCTTTATAGAAGTTTTGTTATCTAATTATGCCATTTTATTTTCAATACTAATAATGGGTTATGTTTTATCACATCCCCCATACTGCCCTTATTATGTATAAATTTTGAGAGACTCCTTTATCACTCATTAATCCCTTTCATGTACTCCTGTCACCATTTTGAAATTTCGTAAGCATCCTTTCTTTTATCTTTTTAATCAAGATTATTTATTATCTTATCCCTCATTTTTAAGCCAGTGAGCCTATACCCAAGAGGTATAGGCTCATTCATGGCATCCAAAATACCCTTGATCAAATCAGGGTAGGGAAACATTTCCAGGGTACAGTAGAGGCACTGTACCTGCAGTGGAACTATTATAGAGACGATACTGTAGCAGCGGAGGTACTGTAACAGAGCAAGTACTATAGTAGTACTGTTCCTCGAGGGTTCCTTTGGGCCAAAAAATGGGATTTCAATCTTTGTATTTAGACCACTTGGCCTTGAGACTTTGGGCTATGTAATGGGTCTCCCTCTACCAAGTAGTAAAAGAGGTTTATGATTTAAATAATAAATTGAGGCTTCGACCCCAAACATTAAAAAAATATGGTTCATTTATCTAATTATATGTGTGTGTACAAGTATTAACATTTACCTATTGTGGTCATATTAATTTCGAAATGATTATAGACCCATTTTTCTCTCATCATCCCATTTTATTAATTTTTAATTGACACCATTATGCTGTAGAATTTTCTCTATGATTTTGCATACCAAACCAATTGTGTAGTGAATACCATACCTATTTACTAACAAAAGTGTTCAGTTTTATGAACATATAAAATTTTATTGGGGAATTATATTTATATATTCTATTATCTTATGTCGTAGAATAAATAATTATAATATGAACGAAGCCATGTTTTTTGATATTTGTGGCACACTTGAGAATGAGGTTGAAATGAATGTGGCAGGTGCATGCAGAATTATATCGTACTTCAATGAATTAGGTTATGTTTTGTATCATGATATATCATGTTTGGATAGTGGTATTCCTTATTCCATTATGGGACTTTTTCCACTATGATGTTTTGTCCATTTAGCCTTCACCTATGTTTATGATGCATTGTTCTATGTTTTTGCCACATTTACCAAGTTATGATTATAATTCAATATCATTCAATTATTATTCATTTTATTTTATTCCTAATTTAAATTCCTATTATATAATATATTATTATCTTTATTTAATTATTTGTTTATTCCCTTATTAGTATTTATGGATGACCCCTTTCTTATGTATTTACCTAGGTTATACAATGTAGTTTTAAGCTTAAGCATGTTAAAGAACCTTTCACTGAAGATGTTGTAAAACTTGTTTAAAGTTATAAATCAATGTACCGAATTCCTAAAGACACTATAATTTTTTATATTTTGGATTGTACTCATTTAAATTTTATGTAATTGAATAATGTATTAATATTTAACAAAGAGAAGGGCTGTTATAGTTTGTATGAGAAGAAAAGTTTAGTTATTTTTTAGATCAGGATAAAAAACTCTAGAAAAATCCTTAGAGATAAGACTATGTATAAGATTACATCCATAAAATATGGGGAGTATATCGTAAGTTGTTTATCAAGAAAAAGCATCCCTATCTAGATACTATCGGTGGATGTGGTTCTAGAATAGATGTACCTAGGGGTAATAACTCTAAAAAAGTGTCCCAGGCCTTACTTGGGGTTACCTAATACACGACAACGAGCCTTACTATGCACCGGATTTGACACTCCCGGGTGTATGATTTTGTAAATTCATAAAATTGTTATAAACCATTTTTAAAGGAACAAAAATTTACTATAAGAATATATGTTATGAAATAAACCATGGATAACATATATTGAATCCTAGAAATTCATAAGTAAATGAAATACATTTAATTTATATGTTGTCCCTTTAATTTCATGGGATTATAATTTATGTATTTAATAGTTTGAAAATAATCATCCCTAATTTTCCCTTTATTTTATCCAATTGACAGAAATTAGAGGAATCAGGTAACAAATCATCATGAAGGGAAATGTGATGACGCCCCAATGAGATGACCAACCAGATATGAGTAGGAATCAAGAACTTCATGATGATACTCTCTCAGCTGAGTTAGGTTTTGGATAGAAACCTAGATCCGGAGGAGTTTCCAAATCCCCCTAATAGAGAACAAGTTGTAATCGAGAGCATCATGTGTCAAAGGTTTCCTAATTTAAATGGATTATCGACTCCATTAATCACCAGAAAATGGATCAAGTTAATTGAGAAGATGTTCTTTGTCCTTCAATGCTCCAAACAAGAGAAGGTTATTTTAGATGTTTATCAAATGGAGGGTGAATCTGATCAATTATGAAAATTTATTAAAAATATTAATCTTGAGGAAGATATTGATGCAATTGAAAGGAAGGATTTCAGGATGTTTTTTTGATAAATATTTTCCTCGAACTCTCTGTCTTAAAATGGAAAGATATTTACACTCCCTTAATAAAAAATATGATGAATCTATCAGGGCATATGGGAAAACATCACAAATATTGAATGTTATGCTTTTATCTTATTCATTACCCCCGAGTGAAAGGTTGAATGCTTCTTTGGTGGGCCAAACCCTAGCCTATGGAAATACCTAAAAATATGTGACTTTGAAAACTATAAGGTTATTATACTATGTGACCTAAAAGTCAAAATAGAGATCAGTGAATCTTAGGGGTATCATAGGGATAAGAAGTGGAAAGTGGAGACCAATTCTGGTAGTTTTATAGAGAGATCCAACATTTCCAACAAATTTCAACACCCCAATTTCCAAATATGTATAAAGGCACCCCCTATAAATTACATGAATGGGATAATGAAATGATTTTGGTGTAGGAAGGAAGGTCAACTATCCAAAAAATTGATGACAAGATAACCCCACTACTGTGATGGAGGAAAGCAATTCTCCAGTCACCCCTCATCACATTTTTCATTACTAAAAGTTCAAAGAACCAGGGATCTTTTCAAAAGAATTCACTAAGACAAGGGTTTCTGTAAAGACAACCAATAATCTCCAAGGCAACATGGCTGAGATTTTTCTATCACTACCACTGAAGTGAATCTGGAAAATTAAGTGGTGACAGGTACACTAGTTATTCATTCAATAATAGGGAATATACTTTTTTATTCTGGTTCTACACATTCCTTCATATCAAGAATTATTAGTAGAACTATCCAAACACGACCATAAAGCATGAAATTAATGTTATCAATGAAAATGGTAAATGGGGAAATTATTGAATCTTATGTATATAACTCACATCCTATCAAATTTTATGGGATGAATTATCTAGTTTACCATGTCATAATCCATTTAGTGTAATTTTATGAAATTCAGTGCATGTATTTTCTTTACCTATATAGAGTCAAAAATAATTTTCCACTAGAATGGAATCACTCTCCATAATGTGAATTTTTCTCGGATTTGGTAAAAAATCATGGAGAAGGATGAGTCATCTTTAGCACCATCATCTCAAGAAGGCATATTATTTTCCTACAAGAAACCGTGTCTAGGTAAAATGATTGAGTCTAAGGAAAGGATCATCCATGAAAACATTCCCATTGTGAGGAAATAAGATGATTTTTCCTGATGAATTTCTAGGTCTTCCATATAGATGATATGTTGAATTTTTAATCAGTCATATACTTGGGGAGTTACCATTATCCAATAATCCCTATAGAATGGGTATTGTGGAACATGAGAAGATGAATAAAAAACTACAGGAGAATCTAGATAAATGTTTCATAACCCCAAGTGCTTCAGGATGGGGTGCACTAGTCCACTTCGTTAAGAAGAAGGATCAATCATTGCACCATTTCATCAATTATCATGATCTCATAATGATCATGATAAATAGAAAGTGTCCTCTTACATATATTGATGACTTGTTTGATCAACTATGTGGAGAAAAATACTTTTCAATGGTGGATCTGTGGTTGGTATATTACCAAGTTAGGGTAAAGAAGGATGATATACCCATGAATTCATTTTGTAAAAGGTAAGGGAACTATGAATTCATATTAATTCCATTAGGACTCACTAATTCTCTAGATAATTTCATGTGCTTGATTAATAGAGTATTTAGATATTACCCTAAAAAATTTGTGGTAGTATTTATAGGTGATATTCAAATATACTTCAATAGTAAATAGGTGTTTGAGGAGAAATTGAGTACTGTGTTAAAGAAATTATGAAAGTAAATGATTTAGGATAAGTAGAAAAAATGTGAGTTATGGTTGAAGGAAGTATCATTCTTGGAGAGTTTCATCACAAGTAATAGTATATCTATAGAACCTTTGAAAATAGAATCTATTGGTAGATGTATGAGTCTAACTTCTGTAACTGATATCCATTGTTTTCGTGGGTTTTCTAGGTACTATCACCGATTCATGAGAAATTTCCCTCAATTCAGAAACACTCATACCAAACTAACACAGAAGGAAGTCATGTTATCTTGTAATGATGAATGTTAAGAAATAATCAAGGAGTTTAAATGGAGGCTTGTCATTACATCTATGCTCTCACTACCCATAAGTGGAGAGATTTTATTGGTATTCAGTGATGCTTCGAGAAAGGGCATGGCATGTGTGTTAATAATAAATGAAAAAGTAATTGTATATGATTCAAGGAAGTTGATAGTTCATCAATAGAACTTCCCAACACATGATCTTTAGTTGTCTACAATGATTTTTTCTTTAAAATTTTTGCAGAATTATCTCTTTGAAGAGAGGTGTGAAATAGATATAGATCACAAAATCCTTAATAACATATTCACTTATAGAGAGTTGAATATCTGAAAATGAAGATGGTTTGAGCTGATTAAATACTATGAATGATCAATTCACTAACATCCAATGAAAGAGAATAAATAGTTAGATACTTTAAGTAGAAATTATCCATCATATTTATCATTGATTAGAATTGAGAAGGATCTGATATTCTTAAACATAAAGAGGATCGACATGGGAATCTTATAGGAAGGAAAAAAATCAATATTTTCAAAAATTATTTCTCAACCATCTATTTTAGAGAGGTTTAATAATAGTCAATGAGTTGATGTGGGAATTAAAAAGAGAGTGTAATCTATAAGGAAAGGGAAATTTGCGGAGTTTAATGTTAATGATGAAGGTGTTGTAATATTTGGGTCAAGACTATATGTACCATAAAATATTGAGTTAATGAAGGGGTTGTTGGATAATGCACTTAGCTGAACCTTCTCCATCCACATAGGAAGCGTGAAGATTTATAAAGATCTCTGAGAACACTATTTGTGGGTTAATGTTAAAATAGATATCAAAAAATATAAATCAAGATGTCTTGTATGTCAGTAGGTGAAGGAGGAAGTAAAAAATACAATGGTATGATGCACCAATTACCCACACCTACATGGAAATGGGAAAAAATCACCATGGACTTTGTCACGAATCTTCTAATGACATCAAGATGGAATAATGATATATGGGTTATGGTAGACTATCTTACAAATATTTCACACTTAATTTTTATACGAGATCAATTATCACTAGATCTACTTGCATGGATATACATTATGGAAGTTTTTAGTATTCATAGAGTAATGATATCGATTATATCCAAGCGAGATCCACGATTCAACTCCATGTTCTAGAAAAGTTTTTAGTATTATCTAAACATTAAGTTGAACATTACCACAACTTATCACCCTAAAACTGATTGCCTATAAGTGTGAATTATCCAAATACTGGAGTACATGTTGAGAGAATTCTCAATTTACTTCAAATTATGATGGTATAAACATCTTCCTTTATTCATGTTCTCATACAAAAATAGTTTTCACTTGAGAATCCAAATGGCACCCTATGAAGCCATTTATGGAAAGAGGGATAGGACACCTGCATGTCAGGATGAATTGGACGAACAAAAACCACAAGGTCCTAAATTTTTTGAGGAAATGGTGGAAAAGGTTAAGACCATTTAGTGGTACATCAAGGCTGCTCAGAGTCAGAAAAAGAGCTATACTGAAAATCATCAATGAGACCTAGAGATTGATGTTTGATACATTATTTTACCCAGTATATCTATATGGAATAAAGTAATGAGATTTTGGATTAAGTAAAATATTATTCATAGATCTATTGGCCCCTTTTACATCCTTGATCTCATAAGAGTGGTGGCCTATAGACATTCACCCCAACCTAACCCTTGTCGAGTTCATGATGAATTTGTTGTATCACTATTGAGGTAGTACATACCAGACCCCTCTCATGTACTCAATCCAAAGGTGGTACCATTGGAAAATTATCTTCCCTATGAGGAACAATTGGTGAAGATATTAGATCATAGAGACATAGTTCTATAAAATAATACAATGCACATTGTTAAAGTTCATTAGAGAAACCACAAGTTTGAAGAAGCAATGTGGGAAATAGAATAATTTAGGATATATAATTACCCTAATCTATTTTAAGGGGGTGGATTAAAAATTTCAGGGGAAAAATTTCTTAAGGTGGGAAGATTATAATGCCCCCAAACTATTATAAAAAAAATTACCTTCATATTTATTATTTGATTATTTAATATAGTTATAATAAAAAAAATCACTTATTTTGTTATACAATATCCAATTGGATTCAAAATACTATTAATAATTTTACCATTGTTAATATTTATATTGAATTGTGATCACATGATTAGTATAAATATATGACTTTTATCAAATCCAATTGACTCAAACAGAAGAAGTGATGGAAACAACGTAAAAAATTATTCCCAATGAATCCATTTTATCAGAGATTTTGAGGGAGAAGTAATCTTTGGGATTTTCCCTTGACCAATCCTAAGATGAGATCCAACAACTTATGTATTAGTGAAACCATTTTCGGGATAAGTTCAAGCACATCGAGAACACGACCCAAACCATGTTCACCAAATAACCCCATAAAAGTATGACCATCATGAACCTTAATCTTAGGGCATACACCGGTGTAACAAAGGGTTATGAATCAAGACATTAATAAATTTTAATATTTATATTTTATGTAATAGTGAATTTTTTTTATTTTTTTATTGATACATTATAAATGATTTTGATTTTGATTATATTAAACAAAAATTGTATTTTCAGGTAATATTCAAATTCAATTAAGGGATTTATTTTTATGAATTAAATTCATATAATTTAAATAATTTTTTCTATTATATAAGGTTTATGAATTATAAATAGTCATATAATTTTTAGTATGTGAAATATACTTTTTAAAAGATTTTAAAAACTTTTATTGTAAAAAACAAATCATTTTTCAATAAATGTGGAATATTATTTTAAAAGTTAGAATTAAAATATTTAGAAACTTTTTTAGATAAATAATATTATTTTTTAAATTAGAAATAATAAATTATAAAATGGTGAATTTTTTAAATTTTTCTGAGACATTCGAAATTTCATGTAAAAATTTAATTCTGTATAAATATACGGTTTGTTTCACGACAGCATAATGAAAAAAAATTATGTAATAAATACTATAATGGGTATAATAATCGATATATATATTTTAAAATTAAAATAATATGATTTTAAGTTTATTTTATTTATTTTATTTTGCCTTTATGAATCATCCAAAATATATAATATATATTGTGATTTTGAATTCATTTCTTTAAAACAGTGACTAACCTCCTCATAAGTAAGGGTAATATTTTAATATGTTCGAACCTTTTACTAATAAAATAATGAAAAAAATCACCAATTTGGAAAAAATGGAAAAAACCATGGGTAGGATTGAGGTTTGGAATATTTTTTTATATAGACTCCAAAACCATAGTTTGTGAAATATTAAATAATTCCCCTTTCATTTACTATATAAAACCACCCAAGATCCCAATTATCTTAAATAAAAATACATTAATCACATTATTAATCTTCCCTCCCTTGTCTGTAATCCTCCTAGTGTTCTCTTATATCATTATAATCCCCTTTTCAATCTTTTTGAGCCACACACTCTAGTATAGGTTGTTTCCTTTCTTATACTTATCCAAGTTTCTTTATCTTGTTATGACCATCTATTTTTAATTAAAAATAATGGGGTATGTTTTTTCACCTCCCACACACTTCTGTTGTTAATTTTTAATTATGTTACACCCATTTATATCTCATAAATCTATCCCATGTACACCCATTACCATGCAGAAATTTCATAAGCATCCTTTCCATTCTCTTTTTATTCATGTTTATTTATTATTTAATTCCTTATTTTATAATTATATATGTGTGGAAATGTACATAAATTTCCCTATTACTATCCAATTAATGTCGAAATTATAAGAGACCCATTTAGATCTCATCAACCCATTTTATGAATTTTTATGTGACGTTGTTATGGTGTCGAATTTTCAACTTGATTTTCCAGGCCAAACCAATTATGTAGTGAATACCATACCCATTTCTTATTAGGGGTGTAAAATTTTATTTTAATATACCATTTTAGTGGGGACTAACATATTTTTTTCCAAACTCATTTTTCTTGGAAAAAATTATGATCATGTATTAATCATCGTTTTATGATCTATGTACAAAATTTTAGAATGAGAATGAAATGAAAGTGAAGGGTGCACCCAGGATTATATATCACTCTAATTCATTGAGTAATGTTTAGTTTCATGATACGTCATAATTGGAAAGGGGTGAACTGGATTATTTTATGGGAATTTTTCCACCATTATGTCTTGGTGGTTTATCCTTGCTTTATGTTTATGCTGTAGTGTTTTTTGTTGTTTCCACATTTCGCATGTTATGATTATCACCCCTTTCTTATTTATTTCTCAAGGTTATCCAATACAGTTTTGAGATCAGTCCTATTAAATAATTTTTTCAATTATGATTTTGTAATTAATGTTTAGATTTTTAATGAAATGTAACTCATATCCACATACACTAGAATTATCGATATATCGATTTATACTAAGTATAATTTTATGTAATTAAATCATGTATTTATGTTTAATGAAGAGAAGAGTCTTTATAATGTATGTTCATTATCTTCCTAAATAATAAAATTACATTAATTATTTACTTTATTAAGAACCCTATTCATGTTTATTATTTATTATAATTTACTTAAAACAATGTTACATTAAATTAATTAATCTATTATGTTCTTTTTAGATGTTTTGATGATATTCAGTTCACATGTCCAAAATGACTATGATTGGTTGACTATTGAAAAATAAGTTATTATTACATAAAATATAGTATAATAATAATTAATTATTTATCATTTTTATAATTTATTTATTCTCTTAGATCATTCCATAATGTTTGGTAGTGGATAAATAATTACATTACAATTATATAGACGGTGGACTGTATGTACACATGAGTAATGTTTCCATTTTTTATATCAAATGGGGTAAAAAAGGAAAGTATTATTTTATATTTTAATAGTGATATTATATCAAAGATTTGATATTATACTCCAAAATAAACCTTTATATACTATCCTTGTATTGTGTTGATGAGAAATGAATGCATCACTTTAGGGATATGGGAATCCCAACGTATTCTTGAACGACTTTACCATTTTTAATTGATGTAAATGTATGAAAATTGAAGATATATTATCAGTGAAAAATTATGATTATTTAATTTATGTCACATATATAAATTAAATCCATATTTATTATAGAAACCCACTCTTAAAATACATGGATATTACATCATATTTGATGAATATTATTCACATTAAAGAAGTACTTGCCTAAGGACCGTAATAAATTAGTGTCATTGGAAACATGGAAATAATTATTCTAGTTTTTTGAAAGATCTTAAAAATCCATTTAATGATCTTACCCTTTATTTATCCTACATAAAAACATTCTTCCTAACATGGGGAAATGAAACATAAGGATTTGGTGAGCTCAAAAGCTTATTAAGGTCAAATAAATGAGATACTTAAGCATAACAAAAATAAGGGCATGAGATCCTGAGCATAGATTTTGAAGATCATACCATGTATATAGATCCAAATCAAGAGAAATTTAATAAATATTGAATTTTAATAACCTTAGTACAAAACATGCAATTAACAACACTTGAATAGTCCATTATCAGGAATTTAAAAGAACTAACTACCTCGACTAGGTTAAAAGGACATATTTTTCATCAGCATTAGAAATGAAATATTAAATGGTATCTTTATCAACATAAATAAAATCACAGATAAAAGATAACATTTATCAGCACTTTTATTAGTGATGATAAATCCTATCTTTATAAGCACATTTAGTAATTCTAGTATGATTTTATATCACAATATAACACCAGAAAAATGTGCATTATGATATAAAAACACACTACATCACCAAAAACAGAACCAAAATAAAAAAAACAAGCAATTAATTCTGAATTTAAATGAAATATAATATATAACTAAATACAAGAAAAAAAATTCTAGAGTATGCCAATTATTTTTTTACTGAAATTAATGTAAATTTTGTATAAGACGGAACATTTGGGGTCATACTGGTCACACCAGGATCTGAATTGAAGTGTGAGTAATTAGAACAAATAAAAAATGAATTGTTGATCATTTTAATACAATACCAAAAGAATATGAATTTTTTTTATCTATTTTAAGTATGTATGTTGTTTTTTGTGAATAAAATTAATTTTAGTTTTTAATAAAAAGACGCACATAGAGTCATAATGGTCACACCATGCATCAGATTGAGGTATGTATGATTACTAAACCTAAAAAATGACTTATGAATACTTTTCCAAATGAAAAAAAACAATAAAAATGTGTTTGATTGGTTTTGAGTATGTCCTTTCTATTTTTCACTAAAATTAATGTCAGTATTGAATAAAAAGACGCACTTGGAGTCATACCGGTCACACCATGCGACATATTGAGGATTTTATGGTTTCTACACAACCTAAGTAGCTTGTGGATCATTTTACTAATTTATAAAAATAATTAGATCATGTTTCCTCTATCTTGAGTGAACCACTTGTGTTTTTTTACTAAAATATTATTTTAAACTGGAACCATGAACTTTGAGTCATATAGGTGGCATCGTGAGTGGTTTTTTCATGGGACTGATTCATACAAGTCAAAAATTGGTTATGAATTGTTGTACCAAATTATCAAGACAATCCAAGAACATTTTCTTGATTTTTACTGAGTGAAACTTTGATGAATTAAAATGTAAATTTTAAATTGATAATATAAACTTGGAGTCATTCCGGTTACACCTTATGATAGATTGAGGTGAGACATATTCTTATATGACAAAAATTACATATAGATTATGGTATAAAATTATCAAAATTCTCTGAATGGGTTTTTTTATCAATATTGAGTATATCAATTATTTTTTTTCACCAACATTAATGTAAATTTTGAATAAAATGTCACACTTTTAGACTTACCAGTCACACCGTACATCAGATTATGGTGAGTATTATTTCAACATGTACCAAATAATTCATGGATAGTTTTTAGAAAGTATCTAAACAATCAGAATGTTTTTCCTCTATTTTGAGTTGGCCATTGGTGGGTTTTTATCAAAAACTCCATTTTAAACTGGTATTACACACATTGATCCATACAGGTGGTGTCTTGTGCATGTTTTAAATTAAACTGATTAACATACATCACAAATGAATTATGAATCATTTTCCTAAATTATCATGAAATCCAGGCATATTTTCCATTTTTTCATTGAGTGACATTTTTTTATTAAAATGTCAATTTTAAATTGATAACAGGCATGTAGTCATATAGTTCACACCATGCATTTTATTGATATGAGGATGATTTTTACAAGTCAAAAATAACTAATGGATTATTTTCATAAAGTTACAAAACAATTCTAATGTATTTTCTCAGTTTTGAGTATGTCAGTTGTTTTTTCATTAAAATTAATGTCAATTTTGAATAAAAAGAAACACTTGGAGTCATATTGGTCACATCGTGCATTAGATTAAGGTAAGACTGATTTATAAGTTTCCCAAATTACTAATGGATTGTTTTCCTAATGTATAAAAACAATCATAATGAATTTCCCCTATTTTGAGTATGCCACATGGTTTTTTTTAACTAAAATGTCATTTTAAACAGGAAACACACATTTGATCCAAACAGGTGGCATCGTGTGTTGGTTTTACATCAGACCATTTCTTACTCATCACAAATGAATAATGAATATTTTTACCAAATTACCTGAAAATACGGGTGTTTTTTCATAGCTTTTAGTGAGTGACATATTTTTTTTAAAATTTCAATAATAAATTGAAAACAGAAACTTGCAATCATACCAGTCACACAATGAATTTTATTATGGTGAATATGATTATTGAATGTAAAAAATGACTTTTGGATCATTTTTCTAAAGTAAAAAAAATCTGAATGCATTTTCTCAGTTTTGAGTATGTTAGTAGTTGTTTCACAAAAATTAATGAAATTTTTGAATAAAAAGATGCACTTTGAGGCACACAAGTGATACCATGTGCCTTATTAAGTCTTAGATCATTTATACATATTCAAAATGACTCATAGATAATTTTGATAAAGTATAAAAACAATCAGAATTTGTTTCATCTAATTTGAGTATGCCACTAGTTTTTTTTAATATAATGCCATTTTAAACTATAAACACACACATTGAGCCACACAGGTGGTATAGTGTGTGGGTTTTACATGAGACCAATTCATAAAATTCACAAATTAATTATGAATCATTTTCCCAAATTATAAATATCAGTGGTGAAAATCATTTTTTTAATAAGTTACTTGAAACACTTTAACAATGGATCTTATCTTAAGTGACAGGTGTTGTGTTCAATTTTAAACAAACTTTCCCAAAAAAATAATGTTTTGATCTTAATTATACTTAATTTCCCAAAAATTTTATTATTTTCAAGCCAAATCTTCTTATCCTTCTCCTACATGGTCTCCACCTCAGCCTTTACCTCTCCCTTATCCTCGATGTCAGTCTCCGACTCAGATTTTTCCTTCGCCTCCAACTCCACCTATGACTTTCCCTATACCTTTTCCTTCAACTCTACCTCCAACTCCACCTCCTCCTTTGCCTTTGTGATTTCCAATAATTTTATTTCATGAAAACATTTCTAAAAAAATGTATTTCCTCAGTTATATAACTCTTTAAAAAAGTGATCAAAAATAATATCTAAGAATTTGGACACTAATGCTTCACCCACAAATATATTTTTAAGGTAATAAAACATAAAAGATAATAAAAATAGTAGTTAATCACCTAAATTTGTTACCTACATAAATTCTGACCAAAAGTACGATGTCCACTAGTTTCTAGATGAATTGATTTATTCTTTTGTGTAACTAGGATATCAACAAGCAAGATTATAGTGAGAACATATTGACAAAAAATGATTATGAAATATATTTAATCAAATTTTAATTACCTTCAGAAATTAACAATTAGGGTATGCTGGTATTTTCATGTTTGATGATTTATATCATAAATTCTGAAACCCAATATCCATAATTATTATCATTATCTTTTTTAGACACTAGAGAAACATTGGAAAAAAATAAGTAAATTGTTTTGAAATGTTTTGATAGTAAAATATTTTGTATATATACCTTGATTTTTATCTATTTTTAGTAATCTATATGCTTTATCTCTTGAGACATAAACATCATGCGATGATATAGCCTGTATTGAGTGACCTCCGTATCATTAAAAAATTATTTTTGAAACCTATATTGAACATATAATTTGAAGTTTATTTATAAAATATTGATTGAAGTGTATTATATAGTCATAATAAACTCCATGTGTGGTCTGTTGGTTACATATCCAAGCATTGGATCCAAAAAATAAATATTTGGGGTGTCTATATTGACATCTATCAGTAGCCAGTTCATAAAAAAAACAATTAATTACTGAAAAAATTAAAAATATTACGTGATTAGATTGTAGAGTTTTATATTTGAATTATATGTATCAAAAATATTATTTCTTATGATTCTTCTTAATTAAACATTTCAAGTTACTAAATTATTTTTAATTAATTTCTTCCTCATTCAAATTATTTTCTGACGTAGAAACTTTATCACCCCAATCATCCGTGGCACGTTTCCCAATGAATAATACAAAAACTTGTGTTGTGCGCAACATCAAGTTCAAACACACCACGACCAATCAAACTAGATGTTATGACTAGTAAAACCCACTTTTTGAAATGTTATAAATTTTAACTTTCAAAATGGACTTCATTTTTGGATTTGGAATATCGAAATTAGCTTAGGGTAAATTTTGGTAGTTTTTAAAAACGTTCAATTTATGATGAATAGTGAAAAACACTACGTTATTAGTTAAAACTGACACTTTATTTAAATAATTATTTATTTTATTTAAATTTATATTAGGTCAAAAGAGATATGTAATACCTATATAATATCAATTTAATTCATTGGAGTGATTTTATAATAAGTTTAGATATATAAAATTTTATCGAACATTTTACCCTCTTTTACCCACCTCCAAGGAGCATGTAAAAATTTGCATAAAACATAATTTTAACACTTATGTGAGTTGAATTTAAATAATTTGATAGAAAAGGTTAGTATTAGTTAGTAAAATGTTGTTAAATAAGATGAAAATAATTTTTGTTGAATAGTAACTTTTGACTTGTATTTCCCACAATTTAAAGTAAATAGGGTAATTAAGGGTAAAAATGATATCATAATTTTCGTAAAACATGTCCTAATTCCATTGGATAAGTATAATTCATCCAAAATAACCTTATGAATAAAATATGATCCTCTTTGGTCCACTTGGATTAGATTAGGACATTTATTAATATTTTATTTAAAGAAGAGTTAAAAGAGTTGAATTCAATGTTCAATAAATAAATTATTTTTAATATAGGGTTACACACTATATAAATGAAACTATAAATATAAAATAGAAATATGAAATTATTTCCAATATAATGGTATTTTATTTATAAATTTTAGTCATTAAAGAATTTAATTTATTTATGACACAATGAAGATGCAGTAATTACCTTATTAATGAAATATTAAAATAATAGATATTATAAATATACAAATAAATTTCAATTGAGACTTCTGATGAATTAAACTAATTTTATAGTTTAATATAACATGTTAGGGTTTCTTATATAAATTTTATTCGAAGTGATAAAGTTTTTATGGCTTTCAAAAAAGCCAAATACTAAATATGATCAAAATTGACCTAATTGAGTTTTTAAAACAAATACTATTTTATTAATTGATATAATATTCCTAAAAATATAATGTTCAGAAAAAGAACTTATATAAGGTTATATATATTAATAATGAACCACATGGGGTTATCTTGGGTTGTTATAGTAAGTTTATTAACAATATAATATAAAAATATAAAGGGAAATAGTAATTGTCTAACTATTTAACTAAGAGTAAAATCTAAAATATAAGGTTAATATGTTGACCTAAAACTATCTAAAACCTATTTGTTGAGAGGTTTTCAACCCATACCCACATTATCCAAGAAATTATTCATTTTTGAGCCATTATATACCGACAATTATTTTATTATAAAATAATATTTCAAACTTTTCCTAAAGTGACCCTCACCTCTCTTATAAAAGGGAAATTAACCTTCACTTACATTCACACCTCCAAATCCATTTTTCTCGGAAAAACCCTACCCAAATATCCTCTCAACTTCCCTCAATTCAACCTAGAGGCATTTTATTAGAAATCCAACCTAAGGACCTCTTTTAATGAAATCAAAAGGTACAACCCAAAGAAGATGTAAATATTTCATCACCTCTTTCAAGTTCTTTCCTTCTTCCACTTCCACTTTCTTTGTTGTTTACATTATTAAATAATAACTATATTATATTCTATATATACTATGATTTTATAATAAATATGGTACAAAATTATTTGTTATTCTATCCATCCTAGAAATGATGAAGTCACCATACATGCGTACATACGACTTACAGTCTCCAAGTCGTGGTGTAGTTTGTTATTCAAACACTTCTTTATTTGGATGGGTATAATAATCAGTATAATGATTTAATTAATAGATATAACATGTTAATTATTCTTTATATATGATAAAACATCCAATTAAATATGATTTCTCCATCAATATAATGATATTGTCGCTCATGCATACGTACAGATTACCGTCTCCACGAACGCATTGAGATTCATTCCCCATCATAATCATTCAAGAATAATGTTCATTTTATGATTAAAAATAATGTTTTTCAACATAATATCATTCTTTATATGAATCAAATGCATCCTATTCATTACAAACAAGGTTTACGTAACCAAATATATAAAAGAAAACTAATCAGTTAACACCCAAAATGATGTTACTACAAAATATTATTAACAAAGAAATATTATAAGATCATATATGATATAATATTTATGTATATGTTTCTTGTATAATTTAATAACAATTATTTAACTATTATACAGGAGGATAACACACCCTCGACCAAGGAAATGTACAAGGTAAGGTTTAATTTCACAATCTCTTTATTATCTGAGGCTGTTTTTATGTAAGTATCTACTAAGACCTCATTATCATCCACATCCGTGTTTTCATAAATATGTATTTCAAAACATTTTTACTATTTACAAGACAATTTATTAAAGTTATTTATACCCTTATTTTACATTATATTTTTTGAAAGGAATGTTTCCATCTTTTTCTAATTAAGGTACTTTATAACCTTTTCGAAAAAATCAAGGTAAGAATGTTTTTTTAACTTATACAGTGGGTGAAACTATTTTCTACCATTATAACATCATCCAAACTTAACTTAAACTCTTATAAGAATATTTTCAAAATAAATGCTTTCTTTTATAATTATGTGACTTTTAAATGATTTCAAAATATAAAGAGGTATTTATTTCAAATAGTTTTCATTTCATCTATGTCAACATCTGTGGTTGGATTTTAAGCCTGTTTGAAGTTGATTTATTATAATAAAAAACGTCCACATTGAATTGAAGTAATTGTTATATGTTTAACTATGGATGTGTCATTTTTTCACCAGTCATGGTTTATGGATAAATTATTGACATTTCGTAGACCAATTTTAATGTGAATTTTTATATTATTTTTAAGCATTTTCATATGAGGAATGCCTTAGACTTAGTAAGTTATGGGTGGAGCCCGCTATAGCTCTTCGATGCATCGATAGGTCTCATGAGAAAAATTAGTGTCTTGGCATAAGGCCTTGGAAAAATATTATTTGTAGTCTTGGCACAAGGCATTGACTTTGTGGTTATAATGTCTGACATTATGCATTCCATCATTATGAAATTGGATATTGAAATTGCATGTGATTATTCGACTAATAGAATATCCATGTGAAAAAGAAAATGGAATTCTTTGATTTATCTTTTCTATATTATGATGAAGTTTAAGTTTATAAGACTTTTTTTAGTCTTATACATTTCCTTAAATGTTTATGCTTATTTATGAAAGTTTCCATTATATTGTTATCATTATTGAGAATTTGAACTCACATACCTCTATGTTTTATTTTTCCTTGAATGTGATGAAGTATTTAATAGTTGACTTGCAGGGATAGGATAAGGATATAATTGTGTTCAAAGGGGAAAAAAGTTTTTAGATGTTTTTATTTCATGATATAATGTAAAACATATGAATGTATCTAGTACTTCATTTGATACTAAAATAATCAGTCTTTCATGGAACGATTCCTTGTATCTTTCCAGTGTTATGTAATAATTCCCCGAATCTAGGTAACTGGGGCCAGGGTGTTACAGTTGGCATTAGAGGAAGTTTAGTACAAACCTTCGAAACTAGATTTAGAAAATATCTGATTAGAGAACACTAACCTAAGATAGACATTGAGGATTAGTGTGGAAGAACATACTATAATTTTGGTACAGTATAGATTTTGTGAGTTTTCCAAGAAATATATCTCTTCCAGGATATGAGCAGGTAGAGGCGGCTCTGGTATAGATGTACCAAGTGGTAAAACCCAAAAACACCGCTTTGAGCTGGACTCAAACGAGAACTGGTGCATGATAATGGGCCTTGCTGCACTCTTGGTTATGACACTCCCAGGGGATATGTTTAAGATAATTCCAATTTTCCTTACAAACTATTATTAAGGATTTATAAGTATATACTTCCTCAAGGAATTTTTTTATGATTATGGATTGTATCGATAAATTTTTCAATTTATGTTAAGTGTTTTACATGTTCTAAATTATGTATTGTGGTTTATAAACTAATCTACTGTATGCCATTGTTTAGAAATGGAGCCTAGTGGAAGGAATGGAAACTTTATCAACCCAAGTAATCCATGTCGATATTTACCTCCTACTAAAGATAATTATAGTGGAGATGGTGATTCAACAGGTGGTAATCAACTTATCACCATACTGGAACAACTCACACAGGTTATGAATAATATCCTTACCCATATAGAGCACCCTGATCCACAATGTGGAGGATAAATGTTAGAACACTTCAAGAGGAAACTACCCCAAACATCCAATGGGTCTAAAAATCCATTTGTAGCCGAGAAATGGATAAGTTCCTTAGAGAAAATATTTCCTACTTTGGGAAGTAGCGAAAGGGAAAAAAATTTCAGGGCAGTTTATCACCTCACAGAAGATGCAGAACATTGGTGGTCATTAATAAAAAAAAGGAATATAGAGAAGTATCGTATATGGAATAGAGGGATTTTAAAGAGATTTGCATAGAAAAATACTTTCCTCGTGACCATCGAGTGGATATGGAAAGACAATTTATGAGTCTAACGAAAAAAGTGGATGAGAATTTAGCAAAGTATGAGGCTAACTTTACAAGGTTTTCAAGGAATGCAACAAATTATATACATAACCCAAGTAGTAAGATTGATCAATTCATTGATGGGTTAGAACCATTTATCCATTGAGATTTAGTCTCACAATCCTTCATATTATATGAAGATATTGTCTCATGAGCTATAAAGACAAAAAAATAATTCTCAAAGTCTTATGACATTAAAGAAAAATAAGAGACGAAGAGATCTTCTAAACACTCTGGAAATGTAAATAAGGGGAAGAAGGGAAAAGTTTAATATCTATCAAGTGGTAAATATTGGAAGAAACACCCCGATACTTTTTTTAAGGTAATGTAAGTCTGTTACAAGTGTGGTGAAAAAGACCACCAAGCTCATGATTGCAAGGGGAAGAAATAGGATATTAATGTTGAATTGTATAATTGTAAAAGAAAAGGGAATTATGAAAACTAATGTCAAAATAACCAAGGAAACTTTCCCCATAAAGGGCCAAGGGATAAAGGCCAATCTTATGCGATCACTAATACCGAGGTTGAAGATTTTAAATACATGATGGGAGGAAATTTAATGGTTTCCTCACGTTTAGATATTTCTTTATTTGATTCTAGATTATCGCATTGTTTCATATCTTCCCAGTTTGCAATGAAAATTATATATTTCTAAATTTATTTAACAAGGGAGTTTTCAGTCAAACTCTTTAGGGAAGTATCATTGCCCAATGTTTTGTGAATCAATCCCCATTAAGGCATATAAATGATATTTATATGATGATCTAATCATCATACCCATGATTGAATTTGATATAATCCTTGGAATGGATTGGATTTCGGAACATACAACACAAATTTATTGTAATAAGAATGAGGTTACAATTCCTCATGATTATAAGGAGTACCTTATCTTTGAGAAGAAATGTCACCACCTGATTCTTATCTAGATCCACCTCTAGTAGCTAAAATAAATTCAATTATTGGGGAGGAGGAGAATGAAATAACTATGAGTGAGGAAAGGAATGTGCAAATAGAGGATGTACATATTTTTCAAGAATATTTTGACGTGTTTCTAGAGGATTTACCTAGACATCCTCCAAAATGAGAAATTGAGTTTTCCATTGATTTAATTCCTTGTTCAAGGCCCATATCGAATACCCCTTATAGAATGACCATTGTGGAATTAGTGGAACTAAAAAACTATATTAATAGAGCAATAAGGGATTTATTCTCCCAGGTGTTTCTCCATGGGGAGCCCCTATTAATTTTGTTAACAAAAAAGATAGATCTATCATGTTGTGCATTGACTACAAGGAGAGAAATTCTATAACAATAAATAAAAAGTATCCCCCACCTCACATTGATGATTTATTCGATCAACTTCAAGGAGATAAATATTTTTCAAAGATTGACCTTCGTTCCGGATATCACTAGTTGTGTGTGAAGAAGGAAGACATTTCAAACACAACAATTCAAACTAGGTACGAGCATTACAAATTTACTGTAATGCCTTTTAGAATGACTAATACTCCCTCTATCTTCATGGATCTAAGGAATAGGGTTTTCAAGTAATTTCATGATGAATTTTTTGTGGTTTTTTATTGATGATATTTTGGTATACTCAAAAAGCAATGAAGATCATGAATATGACACCTTTATTTTACTAAAGACTCTGAGAAGAAATTAATTATATGGGATTTTTAGCATGTTTGAATTCTGTCTTTGAGAGATTTCTTTTCTTGGACATATTTTCTCTACGGATGGAATCTCTATGGATCCTTCATATTCCAAGGCAATCCAATAATGGAATGCACTGATGAGTATAAATGAGGTACGTGGTTTAATTGGTTTAACAGGTTATTATCGGCGTTTTGTCCAGAAATTTTCCCAATTGGCTAACCCATTAACCAAGCTCACTCGTAAAGGGGTTAATTTTCTTTTGACAAAAGTGTGTGAAGAATATTTTGAAGAATTTAAAAGAAGATTATTCAATTATTCTATCTTGACTCTACCATCAGGGAATGATGGGTTTGTTATTTATAGTGATGCTTCAAAGGAGGGACTTGGTTGTTTCCTTATGCAGAATGATAGAGTTATTGCCTATGCATCACGATAGATAAAAATACATGAACAAAACTATTCCAGTCATGATATTGAGTTAGTATCTATAATCGCTGCTCTGAAAATATGGATACACTATCTTTATGGTGAAAAATGTGAGATTTATAATGATTACAAGATTGTGAAGTATATTTTCTCACAAAAAGAACTCAACATGAGGCCAAGGAGATGTCTTGAAATACTCAAGGATTATGATTGCACAATACCCTACCACATGGGGAAGGAAAATAAGGTGTAAAATTCTTTGATTAGAAAGGATCATGGAGTTTTGAACAAGATGAGAGTTGAAAGGGATCCTATTTTCATGGATCTTGTAAATATGGATATGGGAATGACCATGGAATGTGAAACATCAATACTTTTTCAAATAGTTTCTGAACCATCTTTACTATAAAGGATAAAGAGTTTTCAGATTGGTGATGAGAAGTTTCAAAAGAAGATTAATGTTGTGAATGGTGGGAGATTGAGTGACTTCATATATGAAGATGGAATTTTGAAATTTGGGAAGAGACATTGTGTTCCAAACATACCTGATCTAAAAAGGGAATTGTAGGATGATTCTCACTGCCCCAATTTCTCTATACACCCAGGGAGAACCAAGATGTATAGAGATTTTAAGGAATATTTTTTGTGGGACAACATGAAGAGGGAGATTTCTGATTTTGTGTCTTGATGTATAGTTTGTCAACAAGTTAAAGGTGTAAGGAAAAATCCTAGATGATTAATTCAACCTCTACCCATAAAAGAGTGGAAATAGGATAATATTACGATGGGATTTGTCTTGGGGCTACCAAAGACTCCTAGAAGGAATGATGCAATATGGGTCATTATTGATCGTCTTACGAAGTGAGCACATTTTATTTTTATAAAAGAAGATTTACCACTTGAACCTCAGGAAAGACTATATATTAATGATGTTGTAAGACTCCATGGTGTACCTCTATTAATTGTTTCTGTTCGTGATCCTCATTTTACATCAAGATTCTGGAAAAGTCTTCAGAAATCCCTGAATACTAAACTTCATTTCAGCACTACCTACCACCCTCAAATCGATGGACAATCAGAATAGACTATTCAAACCATAGAAGACATGTTGAAATCTTGCTCACTTGACTTTCATGTAATTTGGGATCAATATTTACCTATGGCAGAATTTTACTATAACAATAGCTTCCATTCAAGTATTCAGATGGCACTATATGAAATGTTATATGGCTAGAGATGTTGCACACCAACTTTTTGGGATGATGTAGGTGAATGAAAACTCATAGGCCCATAACTTGTTGAGGAAACAATGGAAAAAGTGAAGATTATCCAAACCCACATCAATGCAGCTCAAAGTAGGCAGAAAAGATAGGCCGATAACCGAAGGAAGGATTTGGAATTTCAGGAAGGAGATCATGTTTTCTCGAAGGTATCTCTAGAGAAGAGAGTTATTAAATTTGGTAAGAAGGGTAAGTTATGTCCCAGGTACATCAGACCTTTCAAATTTTATAATTAATTGGTCATGTTGATTACCATTTGGAAATGCCTCAAAGTCTCTCCAAAGTTCACGATGTGTTCCACATATCACCGTTGAGAAAATACATGCCTAAACCAACACATATACTCACCTGTGAGGAAATTTAACTAGAACCAGATCTGTCTTATTGTGAAGAGCCTATCAACATTCGTCATAAAAGTGAATAAGTACTGAGAAACTGGACGACTCGTTTGGTAAAAGTTCTATGGAGAAACCATAAGATGAAAGAGGCAACCTGGGAACCCGAGGAACTTATGATGGAGAACCACTCGAATCATTTTATTTAGTAATATTCTATAAATTTTGAGGATGAAATTATTTTATGGAGGGGTGAATATAACACCTCATGCTTCCATGATTCGTTTCCCTTTGAATAATACAATAACTTGTGTTGTATGCAAATTCAAGTTCAAACACACCATAACCAACCAAACTAGAAGTTATGAATAATAATACCCACTTTTTTAAATATTATAAATTTTATCTTTCAAAATGGACTTCATTTTTGGATTTTTAATATCAAAATTACCTTAGGGTGAATTTTTCGTATTTTTCTGAAAACATTAAATTTTTGATGAATAGTGAAACACACTTCTTTATTGGTTGAAACCGCCTTTTTATTTAAAAAATTATTTATTTTATTTAAATTTATTTTAGGTCAAAATATATACACAATACATATATTTTTTCATTGTAATTTATTGGAGTCATTTTATAATAAGTTTAGATATATAAAAATTTTATCGAGCTTTTTACCATATTTTGCCCACCTCCTAAGAGCATTTGCAAATTCACATAAAAAATAATATTAACACTTCTATGAGTTGAATTTTAAAAATCTGAGAGACATGGTTAATTTTAGTAAGAAAAACGTGGTTCAATAAGATGAAAATATTTTTTGGTGAATATTAACTTTTGGATTTTATTTACCATGGTTAATAGTAAATAGGGTAATTAAGGGTAAAAATGAATTCTTAATTATACTAACACATGTCCTAATTCTATTTGATATGTATAATTATACCAAAAACAACCTTAAGAAAAAAATATGGTCCTCTTTGGTCCACTTGGATTAGATTAGGACATTTATTATTATTTTATTTAAAGAAGAGTTAAAAGAGTTAAATTCAATGATTAATAACTAAACCATTTTTAATATAGGGTTACACACAATATAAACTATACTATTTTTTTTTCAAAGGTTGGGGCCGAATCCTCATTTATTGTTAGAGCAGAGAAAATACCTCTTTAACTGGGTAGAGGGGGACCAATTACATAACCCGAAGGCCTAGTGGCCATTTAGCCCATTACATGGCTCGTAGGCCCATTGTTTTTGGGCCAAAGACTGTTATGTGAATAGTACTACTACAGTACCCCTGCATTGCTACAGTACTTCACAATACCCACCGCTGCTACAGTACTCTGCCGCCACTACAGTGCCGCCACTGCTATAATGCCACTGCCGCTACAGTGCTGCCGCCGCTACAGTGCAGCCACTGCTAAAGTACACTACAATGTAAATTCTACTGTAAATATTCATTAACAATGTAAAAATATTTCTT
Organism: Viscum album; assembly: GCA_963277665.1. NCBI lineage: Eukaryota > Viridiplantae > Streptophyta > Magnoliopsida > Santalales > Viscaceae > Viscum > Viscum album. Next base: position 1,778,301,198 of record OY728151.1, on the reverse strand, counting down.
ACATAATTTTATTTGTTTATAATTTTTAGACATTAAATAATTGAATTTATTTATGACACAATGATGATGTATTAATTACCTTATTATTAAAATACGAAAATAATTGATATTATAAATATCCAAATAAATGTAAATTGAGACTTATGATGAAATAAAATAATTTTTTATGTTAATATTACATGTTAGGGTTGGTTAATTAAGTTTTATTTAAAGTGATAAAGTTTTTATAGCTTTTAGAAAAAAACAGATACTAAATAGTGTCAAAATTGATATAGTTGAGTTTTTAAAACAAGTACTATATTATTAAATGATATAATATTCCTAAAAAATCTTTTTTTCCACCAAAAGACTTATATAATGTTATATATATATTAATAATTAACCACATGGGGTTCTCTTGGCTTGTTATATAAGTTTATTAACCATATAATATAAAAATACAAAGAGACATGGAAAATGTCAAACTATTTAACTGAGAGTTAAATCAAAACGATAAAGTTAATATGAAGTCCTAGACCTCTCTAAAACATATTGGTTGAGAGGTTTTAGATACATCCCCAACTTATCCTAGATATAATTTATTTTATATCCATTATAAACCGAAATTGTTTTTATTATGAAATAATATTTCATGCTTTTCATAAAGTGACCCTCCCCTCTCTTATAAAAGGGAACTTCCCCTTCTCTTAATTTCACACCTCCAAAGCCATTTTTCTCGGAAAAACCCTACCCAAATGTCCTCCAAAATACTCTCACATCAACCTAGAGGCCTTACATTGATCAGAACGCTAACCTAAGGGGCACATTTGATCAAATCAAAAGGAAGAACCCGAAGAAGAGGTAAATATTTCATCACCTCTTTCAGGTTCTTTTCTTCTTCCACTTCCTCTTTCTTTGTTGTTTCTATTATAAAATAATAACTCTAGTATATTATATATACTTTTATGTTATTATAAATATGGTAAGACCAGATTCATTATTCTATCGATACTACAAATTACAAAGGCACTAATCGTGCGTACGTACAACATACCGTCTCCACGTCGTGGTGTAGTTTGTTATTCAAACACTTCATTATTTGGATGGGTATAATAATGAGTATAAATGATTTAAATATTAAATATAACATGTTAATCATTCTTTATATATTTTATACCATCCAATTACATACTATTTCTCCATCAATATAAGGATATTGTCACTCATGCCTCAATATGGATTACCGTCTCCACGAACGCGATGAGATTCATTCCACATTGCAATCATTCAAGAATAATTATCATTTTATTATTCAAAATAATTTTTATGAACATAATATCATTCTGTATATGAATCAAATACTTCCTATTCATAACAAACATGGATTATGTAACCAAGAACATAAAGGAAACCAAATCAGTTAACACCCAAAATGATGATACTACTAAAATATTATTAACAAATAAATATTAGAAGATCATATATGATATCATATTTACATATATGGTTATTTTATAATTTAATAAAAATTATTTAAATATTATACATGAGGTTAAATTACCCTCAACCAAGGGAAAGTACATGGCAAGTGTTAATTTCACAATCTCTTTATTATTTGAGGTTCTTGTTAGGTATGTATCTACTGAGACCACTTTATAATCCACATCTGTGGTTTCATAAAAATGTATTTCCAAACATTTTTACTATTTACTAGACAATTGGTTAAAGTCATTTATACCCTTATTTGACCATATATTTTTTAAAAGGAATCTTTCTCTCATTTTCCAAACAAAGAACTCTATGACCTTTTCGACAAAATTAAGGTAAGAATGTTTTTTTAACTAAAACGGAGGATGAGACTATTTTCCACCATTATAACATCATCGAAGCTTTCCTTACAAGATTATAAGAATATTTTTGAAAATAAATGTTTTCTTTTATAATTATGTGACTTTTAAATGATTTAAAAATTGAAAGAGGTATTTATTTCAAATATTTTTCACTTAATTTATATCAACATCATTTGATGGATTTTAAACATGTTTGAAGTTGATTTATTATGATACTAATATTCCATATTGTATTGAAGGTTTTATGATATGTTTGACTATGGATGTGATATTTTCACACCATTGATGGTTTATGTATTATGCATTTACTTTTTGTATGATAGTTTTGATATGAATGTTTATGTTATGTTTAAACATTTTTATACGAGGAATGCATTCGACATAGTAAGTGATGGGTGGAGCCCACTATAGCCCCTCAATCCATCAGTAGGTATCATGAGACAAACTAGTGTCTTGGATCAACTATTTGGAAAAATCTTATTGGTAGTCTTGGAACAAGGCCTTCACTATGTGGTTATGAAGTCTGGCATTATACATTCCATCATTATGAAATTGGATATTGAAATTGGATGTGATTATTCGAATAGTAGAATATGCATGTGAATAAGTAAATGGAATTTTTTGCTTTTATCTTTTCCATATTATGCTGAAGTTTTTGTTTAAAAGGCTTTTGTTTTAGTCTTATAAATTTCCTTAAAATTTTATGCTTATTTATGAAAGTTTCTGCTATATTTTTATGCTTACTAAGCATCTGAGCTCACCCCTTGCTATGTTTTATTTTTCTCAGGATGTGAAGAAGTATTTAATAGTTGACCGGTAGGGATTTTCTAAGGATATAAGTGAGTTCAAATGGGACAACATGTTTTTGATGTTTTTATTTCATGATGTAATGTAAAACTTGTGAATGTATCTAGTACTTACAAGGCTACAGAATTAATCGAACTTTTAGGAAATGATTCCTTGTATCATGTCAATGTTATGTAATAATGCACCAAATCTAGGTAACTGGGGTCGAGGCATTACAAAAATGATATAGGGATTAATTAATACAAATAACTCTTCACACGATCTTCCATTATATAGTTTTGAAATAAATTTTGGAATAAAATATGAATATTTATTAACTTTAATAAACATATTAGCTCACTATTTTGATAGATGTATTATGAAAATCTTCCATATGTATGTATTCACAACAAATATTCCCAACCATTCATGTTTGAGAATCTCATTTAGAGTCTCAAGGCCAATTATGTCACTCAAGGAATCTATATATATTTATTCCTTATATTAAATGTAAGACATAGTTTTTCTTTAAACATGGTCTCTACATGAATTTGTAATGATTTTTTGTGGAACTAGAGGGGAGAAGGTCCCCTCAGAAGGTCATTTTGTTTTCTTGGTTGATTAACAAGATTTTCATGATTCAACCCTCTGTTTCCCCACCGCTTTATACATATGTAATATCACACCTCACTTCATACAATTTATCATCAACTATTACATGTTTTTGATATGAAAGAATTTGTTAAAGACAAGCCAAATTTATCTTTATATGATTAGTCGCTCATTCTCTCAATGCTTCAATAGTAGCTTTGACCGTTGTAATATCTAAACCATCTACTATAAAATGAAACTTAGTAGTCAGATAATAAGATACCTCAATCCCCATTGTGATTTGATATTTTTTTAGGTCTTGATTGTGTATATATTATCTAAGGAAATTATTTTATGTACCCATCACAATAGAATTGTATGTGGGTGTTGACCGATACAAATCACATACAAATGTACCGTAAAGAATTTTAGAAATTTAAAGTTATCACAGTTGTTGGATTCACATTTTAGAGAAAGAGTAATGGAAAAATTCATAAATCTGGGTAAGGTATGCGGTCGGCGGGAATGACTAGCCTCAAAGATAGTGGGATCATTTGGTTCATGTGTGGATATTTTCTCCACCATCGGTTTTGTTTGAGCCATTCTTATATATTAGTCTTCCAAACCAGATCACAAATTAATTTCTTCCAGTGTTCCTATTTGTGCCTGAAATTATCTCATCATATTATATATATCTTAATATGGTTTTATATTATCCAAATATTTTCAAGTAGAGAATGAAAAACCTAATCATTTAATTTGACCGTATTGTTCATGCTGCTTCAAACCGACTGATAATAAGTTTTCTTCTGCTATGGTCATTACTGATTCTTGTGTCTAAACCATATAAATGATATGAAAAAATAATAGATATTTTTATGTAATATTGTTATAATGAATAACTAATTACAATTATGTCGTACTTACACATTCTTCCTATACTAGTTTTATGTTTTCGTCAACTAATTTACCCTCTTTATTTACACGAGCGTCCTTCTTTGGAACATGATATGGGATAGAAGTGGATTAAGATTTTTATTTATCATCCGTTATATAAAAAAAAATATATATGTTGGTTTAAATAACTTTATTAAAATTTTATTATTAATTTAAAATACATTCCAATTTCTTCTCTAATGAAGCTTAACCCATCCTTTATTTTCGGTAACGGTATGTTAATTTTGATGCACATTCGTTATTTTTATTACCCTTTTTCTGTTTGTAAAATTATAAATTTTTAAACAAGTTGGATGCAATAAATATAGTCAAATAATATATTATTTAATTCAATGCACTTGAAATAATTTATCATTACTATGATTGATGAAAGAAGTCCATGTTTCCTGATTTATAATGTGTGCATAACTAAGTGGTGGGTGTGGTTTTATTTTTACCTCGACATCCCAAATATTTTACTTTGTAAGAAGAGTCTAGAATCCTCTATCAGGTTTTCAGGTGGACATTAATAAAAATTTCATATGGAAATATTCAAAAATAAATGTTGTCTCTAAGAAATAATGAAAATTAAATCAATGTTTTATTATATAAAATTTCAGTAAAATAGAGTGTGTATACTGTAACATTACCATTATATTATTCCAAACGACTTCCATTATTATAGGTTCATCATGGATCCATTAATAAATATGAATTAGAACATTCATCCTCATTGTGACCCCAATATAAGTAATGAAAATTTACTTGTTGGGGTCAATAGGTTGGCTGTGTTGATTCCAACCAACCCCAAATTTTATTCTCGGAACTATTTCATTCATAATTTTATTCTACACTTTGATGATTCGTAATTCTTATTTTTTTCATCATCATGTTTTTGATCCCATAATAATTACATAGTTTTAACATCAATAATATATTATTCCTTGGGATTGGTAGCATCATCAGGTGTAGAATACATTTTCTACATGAGTATTGAAACATTTAATTTTTACTGAATAACAATAATTAAATACACTCCATACAGAAAAGTCCAAAATTGAAGACATATTGCATGAAAATTGTTATAGTATAAAAGAAATATATAATAATTCAATACTGAAGTAAAACTAACCTTCACATACTTTATTTAATCTGTCCCTAGATGTTGATTGTCTGACATGTCATAAAGATCCACTAGAATCCCTCTTTCATACTATCATTCCTACCATCATTGTGGTTCTAAAGTTCCGTGACTAAATACCTCCCAAACAGTTATTATTGCATTTTATTTTTTTATATTTATCTCCCATATTTTTTGGACATCAACCTATGTTGATTGAAACAATATAACCAAAATTCATCCCATGATCATTTTGTTACACTACTGATTAGAGTATTCAAATAAAAATAAAATAGATGGAGGATTATTCTCAAGAAAAAAAATAAAATAATAACTATTTGGGAGATGAATGTTGAGTTTCCAGGGAGGATAAAAAATAACATAAAATAAATTTTAATTATGGATTCTAACATATTACATTAAAAAATTAAGTAATTAATATTAAAATCCACATTTATTCCACTCTTAGTCATTTAATTCTAGTCGTAAATATTTATTGTTTTTCACTTCCTATAGAATGTTTATTTTTTTGGTAGGTCTTATAGGAGGCACAAACATGTGGTCGTATTGGTGTGAGGTGGATGAGAGAGCTTGAAAATAATCCATTTCCCAAAGCTTTCAAGAGAAAGTATACTGAATATGAAGCCAAAAATAGGGTGGGAGTTCTCTACTCATTTTGTTAGGAATACCTTCGAGTGTTAAATTAGATGACTCATCATAGTAGTATTCTCATCATAGTATGATTAACTCGTGAGTTATAATATGATCTAATGTGACATCACTAAAAATTAAAGTATTTTATATATAGTGTTGTTAAATGTAATTGAGTAATTCATATAAAATAATTCATATCAGGAAACCAAACAAATTCATTCATTATATTTTGATTAATTTTTCAGTGTCATTCTCTCTGTTCGTAGGATGAAAAAATGCGAAAGATGAAAGGATGAAAGAGTTGAAAATTGATTTGGGATATGTGGTATTAAAATCCATAACAATGAATATGATGAAGATGAATGAATCCAATCCATGTTGAAGGTATTTCATCAAGGAACGTTGGAACTACAATGATGAGAGGAAGGCTACTTTGAAATAGGGAGTCCTGCAAATCATCAAGAGATAGAAGGAAATCAAGCATCTTATGATAGATTAAATAAATGTAGTTAAGGTTATTTGTACTAAAATATTGAAGTATTGTATCTATTTTCAAGAAAATTACCATTTTCATGAAAGATTCTTGTAATTTTTTACTTTTATGCTTGTATTGTACTGCACTGCATATATATATCTTTAGAAAAATAATCCTTATCTACAGAAACTTGTTTTTGAAACCCATGTTTATTTTTTATGAAATGTTATTTATGTTTCTCTTAACTATTATGTGATGTATGATTATTTCACTATAGAGGATAGAAATTCAATGCGCAATGGTCTTGTATGAAGCTGGAATGAGTTTATAGAGTAGGGGTGGCATTGTGTAGGTATAGGTAAGGGAGAGATAGAGAAAGATAAGATACTCATAAACAATATTCACATTGATTAATATTTTTCAATATGATTTATTATAAATAATATTTATGTTAGTAAAATTATGAATAAGTTCTAATTTCAATCCCAGATGAAATAGAAGATACTCATAAATAATGGGATGCTTATGTGTCCTCAGACCATCGACAAGAATATAATACACTAGGATTGTATCTATCGCTATAGAAGAACCCTTTTTGGAATGATCCATAGACCACTCAGCCGTAAATAATATACCAACCATATCTAATGACCCTTCCGAGAAGGAATAACTCAAAAGGGCCATTGGAGGTTCCTTAACAAACCAATCAATAGAAATGTTTCACATCAAAGAGGAAATAAGGATTAAAGTGTCCTAGGAACCTACAATGACGGAATCACACAAAGACTATAATCAATTTAAGAGGAATTGGAGTACCTCCACTCTAATGGTCTTGAATAAATCAATCTCACCCCACCTATATTTGACATCACTTATGTCAACTCAAGTATTCCTCACATTCCAATTTTGAATAATTTTTTAATGCAATATAATATCCCTCCAATAACATACATCCCTTTAAAGGGTGAATGTTTCAAATTATTCTTATTATTGATCTAGAATTATTTTACTCTTATAAATGAACTGAATATATTCAATGCATTCATAAGTTTATTATTATGATATAATACCATAAAATCATAGTGGAACCATTGATACTATATGTTACTGTCACTGAAACCAGACCTGAATGGCCCGAAGGCCTTCATTATTATTGATTTTTGATAACCCCCCTTTCAAGGGATGAGGGATAACCCTTACAAGGCCTGTAGGATTAATATACCACATAACATGAATTATATTTAGAATTACCTCTAAGATATGAGGATTAATATACTTTATATCACGTAGAGCTTGCTCATTGGATCCTTCCAAAGGAGATTTAGGGATCTTAATGGTGACATATTCTATATTAATGTATAGATTCATATTAAATTTCCCCTACAAATAAAAAATATTTCGGAAAAAGGCATGAAATATTCAATAATAACTATGAGCCCTCTTCCCCTCTCTCTGATTAATTTCTTTTTTAGTTGGTATTTATATACATTAAATATAAATTGAAAGTTGTAAGAATCATTCTTTTTAATATATATACAAAACCACTAACTAATAGTATCAATAACATGGGTTACTAAATAAAATCAATCAATTAAAAAGTTATATTAACATAATAATCACTAATAATTAAATAAGAATATGAAATTTACTTATAATTCATGTTTCTATTGATTGAAATTTATAATTGATTCTAGAAAAAAACCAAACATACACACATAATAATATGACTTTTAATATATTGTTACCAATTCAAATATCCTAAGTTTTACTATGATTCAATTTTTTAATATTTATGACATATTATACCAAAATAGTTCCCAATTTGGTTAAGCGCATCACCTCAGACACACTTCCTGATCCCTAAATCCTTGTGTCAATGCTACGGGATATAGATAACATTACCTTTATAGTAGTGTGAGGTGAAAAATCTATTTTATTTATCCGTACAGGCCCATACACATATGTTGACTGACCATACCATTTTAAAACATGCTTCTATTTCTTCAAAACAATTTTCAATAGTGGGAAAAGATGAAATAAAACCACTTATTGTATTATAGTGGTGATGATATGAGATTTAGGGTTCCACATGGTTAACAACATCACAAAAATGAAAAACATGGAAACCAAATAATCATACAATGATAGTGGAAAAGTAAAAAATAACATACATTGGATTATATCCTTTAATAATTCATGTAAATGTAGTAGAGATGCAATGACATCATAGTATTTCCATGACACCTTGAGAATCCCGTGTGACTGAGTTGTGGTTAGGGTTCTTTTAAACAGATCAGAGAAACTTTTAACTATGCTTTCATAAAAGCACTAACAAATATCCCTTTTATCATTGCTAAAATGATAAGAACTGATAAGATGGATATTTATCAGTTATTTTTATAATTGATAAAAGACAACTCTATCGATGCTAACTTTTTTAATGTTGATAATGATATTTTTAACAACTCTTTTTTAGCACTGATAAAGATTGATATTTACGAGCGAAAAAAGATTCTAATAAATATTCATTTTATCAGAGTTAAAATTTTAATAATGATAAAGAATTTATAATGATAACTATTTAAATAAATTTATTATAATTTTATAATTATTTAAATATAAAAAATTATTTATATATAATTATACAAATACAAATTTAATTTTTTATATATAATAGTTATAAATATATAAGTCTATGAATATATATCATAAATATACATTTATAAATATATTAATTTACACATATATTTTTGACATTTTTAGTGGGTATATAATCTTAAATTCATGCATTTTAAAAATGAGTGAAATTTAATAATTCAAAATGACTTCAGATTAAAAATAATGAAAAAATTGAAAACATTTATTAATTAAATAAAAATTATCAAGAGAACATGAATATATATTTATATTGAAAATACTGAAACACAATAAATAAATAAATATATAAAAAAAATTAATAGAAAATGATCCAATTAAAAAAATGACTACCCTAACTGTAACAATATTAAAAATAAATGAATAAAATTGACTACTTAAAAACATAATATATCATGTTGTAATGAAAATTATAAAATATACTAAAATTTAAATTAATTACATTAATATTAGGGGTATATTTTTTTGTATATTATGTAAATATATTTGTGTGTGCGTTTGTATATAAAAATTCATTAATTACACATACCCACACACACACACACTTATACAAGAAAGAAATGTAACATATGACATTTGATATATGTTAAATTGAAAAATCAGACAACAATAAAAATAAATAATCCATTAATATGTTTTAATTAAGATTTTATTCATTATATATATAATAATTTTTTTTATTACTATTTATAATGAATATATATATATATATATTATACTTATTCATTTTTATTAACATTTTTTTCATTAATAAAGTTTTAAATAATTTTGTAATTTATTCATTTTTAATTTAAATATTTAATTATTACAATATATTTATTTTATATATCTATATTTAATATATATTATTTATTAATACTTATAATATATATATATATATGTATATTAAATTTATTCATATTAATCAATAATTATATAAATAACAAAATTTTAAACGTTTTTCTCAATTTACTCAATTCTATTTTTTTATTTTTCTAATTATTTCATTTTATTTTTTTAAATATATATATTTAATATATATTATTTATTAATTTTTAATATATATATATATATTTAATATATTCATTCTTAAAAACTATTATTCAATGAATGAAATTGTTAATTTTTTTTATTTTTAATAATTTAATTTTTTTTGTTTTCATTGTGGACCTTTATTATTATGAATAATAAGGTATAAATAAAAGGTAACCATTATCTTTGTTAAAAAAAGTACTCATAAAGGTTCCATTTTATTAGTGCTTAAAAAAGAACTAATAATGGGTTCCCTTTATCTGCGTTTATTTTAGTGGTTAAAAAGTTCGAATTTATGAGTGCATTTTTTCTAGTGCTTCGAAATGCCATCTCTTTAAAAGGTGTGTTTTTTAGTAGTGTAAGATAGGTAGCATAATGAAATCAATGAACAGAATTCATGATAGAATAAACTTGGCATAATACATTGACTTTTTTCATATATATAAGAATTTAAAAAGATTCCCTATAAGTCAAGGATCAGTGTCAAAGCATATAATGGTACTTCATGGGGGGATACACCATATAGGTGGGAGGCACCACCATACCCAGTCGTAACCCATTATTTATAGTGGACTAGGTTATACTCTCTTCCCATGTTGGATCAGGTTTCCGTTTCTTCCCAGAGTGGATTAGGTTTCCCCTTATTCCTATATTGGATCGGGTTTCCCCTTCTTCCCATATTATATCAGTCATGTCAATTTGTACCCCATCGTTATCCCATGAGATATAAATCTTTTCGCAAAGAACTATTTGGAGATACTTTTCCCAACTTTCACATAATAAAATCATATATAAACATGCCACAAGATAGTATACTTTCATCATATCATGACCCATAAAAAAGACGGATTCATAAAAATCATATAATAACCCATGAATTGAAATGTGTATCATTAACACACCATCATATTATAACAAATATAAATTATATAGGTTTCAAAATCATTTCATCAAACCATATCCCATAAAAAGAAGCTCGTTCAAAAAGAATATAACTCGTGGAGGAGAAATAAGTTTCTTAAATTACTTTTCAACATTAATATAAACCATTCAGGGAAATAATAAGAAATATTCTCTTGGATCCTATCCCCAGTAGATCCTAAACTATTTCAAAAGATTTTATCTTAGAAATTAAAATATTTTGATTGATCTCATGGAAGCTTCCTTAAGGAAAATATCATTTCTTTGAAAACATATTTCATAAAACACTAAAAATCAATTTATTATAAAGAACGATTTAAATTTAAATTTAAAAAATTTCATGAGAAAATAGTTTTTTTTATTTGAAAAAATTATTTTTAAAAAATAATTAATTTTGGGAAAAATTTTCTTTGAAAATATCTTTGAGATGTTATAAACGAATCTTAGAAACATTTTAATAACCTTTTCATTTGAAATTGATTTGAAAATATATAAAGGATGATTGAAATCATTTTGAAATCCTTTTTGTTTGAAAATATATTTGAAACTTATAAATAAATCATTAAAACATTCTAAAAATATTTTTATTTGAATATATATTTGAAAAAAATAGAGTAATCTTAAAACCATTTTGAAAACCTTTTTCTTTGAAAATTACTTTGAAAAAAAAATTTGTAAGCTTTAAAACCTTATGAATGCTTTTTTATTTTAAAAAAAGATTTTAAAAAATGAATTTATATATAATTATTAAAAAAATATCTTTAAAAACAACCTCATGAAATTTAAAAGTTATCTCCATGGAAATTATGATTATAATAGTGGAATGTCCGCACATGCTGAACGTTGTTTTTCACCTTAAAAGATTAGAATAGTTCATATGATGGAAATAGAAAATAACATTATATTAAATAATAATAATAAAGGGGTAATAATATTATATTAATCTTATAATATCATGAAAATAATAATATTCATGATATAAGATGTCACATCCCAGTATATACACATCATACAAGAATATACGTGCATAATATAACTTGTGTCTAAATGATGGAAACATGAGACAAAATAAAAATTCAAATTTTGTAAATTTTGAATCATATACCACATGAAAATGATATCATAAAATTTATATCTAATTAAACGTAAAATTAAGAATAATTATCATAAAATACATTCATGGGATGTATATACACTACACTAAATAATGGTGTGGTGAATGTGACATAATTCTTAGAGAAATAAAAGGGTGTATAGAAATCACCTTACTACATCAGTACTTTTGGAAATCATGAGATATATTAAATAATTGAATCAATTTAAACTATACATGTCATGAAATAAAATAAATTCATAATATAATAATTCATAGGGAAATATATACACTAGATAACAACAATAAGTGGAAAATGTAACATATATTTTAAAGAAATAAAAGTGAGATGAGAAAACCCTTACCTTAAGTTTTTAATTTCTTCATACACATTAAAACCATATTGATAATGAATATTAGTTCATTATAAATAAGAAAATAACAATATTCTTTTATTTAAAACTATATTTTTTTTATTATGACTTTATATTAACTACTTGTTAACAATAATGTGTTAATGTTACGTTTCAGGTAATATCTGCTTTGTTTTTCGTATATATTTTGACTTGTTATTAAAGATCCGATTAATTAGATCATGAATTACTTATTTAATTAATATGAAACATGGTATAAATATAATATATATTAATTATTTAATTATTTATAAAATAAATAAAATATAGAAATTGAAAATGCAATACACCGTTCATGGAGATAGTAAACCTTACGTACGCATGAATGTTGTTTCCATTTTCTTATCGTATTTACTAAGAGAAATTAAATTATATATATATATATATTATTATATTATAATTATTATGTTCAATATATCATATACATTTCCTAAACATATCCATAATATATTCCATGCAATGTGTGAATGAATCATATCGCTTTGAGGAGGAAGAAGTCCACATGTCTACACACGAAGTTATCATATATACATAAAATGGAAATAATGAAGTTATGTGTTATTTAATAATTAAATATGAATAAATACGTCATAAATATCACATTTAAATCAAAATTACATCATTATTCCCAACCTTGAAATGTGGGAATTGAAGAACGAACAAGATCGGTTCATGAGGTGGTAATCTGCCGAACACATGAACTATGATTATATATCCAATTTGATGGAAGTTCATGTGAGTGTAGGATGTAATATTCGTATAAATAAATCTAAATATATTTATAATATTTATGTTATTATATATTAGTTAAATAATAATAATTGAGGGTGTGAAGAAAGAAATAAATTGAAAGTGCTCATTGAAGGATGTTACCTCTTCTTTGGATAATTCCTTTTGGTTTACACAAAAGAGATATCATTAATGGATTTTTTTCCAAAAGGGAGGCTTCTAGAATGAATGAAGATATTTTTTTGGAAATATTGGAATGTTCTGGCTAGTCTAAGGGGATTGACAGGTTTGAAGAGAGTTTAATGTGAGGATGGATTTTATATGTGGGGAAAATGAAACATTGGGTATTCTTGATAGTATTTGAGTGCCCCTACATTTTACCTATCACCCAGGGGTAAAAAATGAGCCATTATATATATTAAGAGGTTTAATGGTCTAAATATTTTAATAAACAATTTTTTAGGAAATCACTGGTTAATTTTTAGGCATTATATTCTAAGTTTTGTCATTAATTAATCTCATTTTGTCCTTTATTAGCGTAATTAATTTTAATTTATTTCACTAATCTTTTTTCCAAAAACGATGTTTACCTTATAATAAATTATAAATTATGATTATTAATATTATGGAATCCATTTTTCCAAATTATAATAATATGTGTGGTAGATATTAATTTAAAAATAATTCTAGAGAGTTTATGAGATGGCATGTTTTTAAAGTGAAAAAGTTCAAATGCCTGAAATGTTTTTATATCAAATATAAATTTTAAATTTGTTCCTATTATATTAATATTATTTAATGATTTATAATTTATCTAATTATATATTAAAAAAAATTAAAATATAATTTTACAATATAAATAATCTTTTTGAGTAAGCAATTTTAAATTAAAATTCTGTATTTTTCATTATTCATCCAAAAATGAAATATTTTAAAAAAATATCAGAAATTACCACAAATTAAATTTTGATATTCACATTTCATAAATTATGTGAAATTTTTTAAATAAAAATAATTAAATTGCAAAAAACTATTTTAAAAATAGGTGAACCCTTTAAATATGGAAAATTTACCTTTTATAAAAATACATATTTTTATTCAATAAATTGGATTTATTCTTATCATATACCAATCAAATCTATTGGATTAGTGTCAAAAAATTAGATAGAATATTTAATATTTAATATTTTTTTAAAACATTAATGAAAGGTGGATTTTATAATTTATTTAGATATAACTTGTTTGTATATACATATATTGTTTTCTTAGAAAAGGAATTTGTTTATTTTAAAATAGATATTACTTACATATATAATTAATTAATAATAAATGTATTAATTTTATATACACGATTAAACAGTATTTTCACAATTTATTTAACATTATTTTTAAATTCCATTCATATTGATAGGTGATAACTATAATAATATTTTAATAATCTTATTAATATTATAACATAGTTTTGTAAAACTCGGTCTAGAGTTTAACATAAGAGATTGAAGGGATATATTATTATGTGCAACACAAAACAAAAATAATTTTTTGTGTATCAAAATCTACTCTATGTGTTACATGTTGTGTATTCTCGTATATGTGTTGCATACAAAGAAAGAGTATCTTGGTTCATTCATATAACACAAGTATTATTCAATATTTCATGAAAAGAAATATATAGAAAATGTTAAATTGTTTTGGAAAAAAATATTTCACAAAATCAATGAGTGTTACATTCTAACACCTTAAAATGAATTTCTCTCTCAAAATTCATCCATGTAATAAAAGGATTAATAATTAAAATTTTCTTTCGTAGAAACACAAAAAGTAAAAATGAATACTAAAAAATTCATTAAAAATGAATGTTGGAAGCATAACGGTTACCTAAGGTGACTCATATCATGTTTCCCCCATAAAAGAACATATTTGAGAAGTGAATACACGGTAATGGAAGAAATATCTAATTATCATGTTCTGATAGAGTGTGATAGAGAACATGGTTAAGAGGTGGTTAATGATCACATAACTATATACCAATGAGTTTTGAAAACGGTCATTGATATCATAAAAAATGATTACATTGAGATTTGTTTTTATTTCCAGAACCCTTTTCTAAATTTGTAGAGTTTTCACAAAGCTATATAATTACATGATTTCATTCCATTTAATGTGATCATTCTCACCCTTTTTCTATATCTTAACCAATTTCTACGTCATCTCTTACATTAAAAATTTATGTTATTTTTTATATATAATGAACTAAAATATCCTAGTATCCATATATAGTATGATAATTAATTCCATATTTCTTTATATAACATCACATAAAAATTGTTAGCATAGTTAATCCAATATGAATATATCCTCATGGGGGGAGGAAATACATTAAATTAGTAAAACCTCATATAAAGTTTTACTTAATATTTATATAATTGGTTACCCTTGTAACCATTCTGAAATATGAAAATAAAAAACATCATAATGAAGGTCACTAATTCAACTTAACATGGATCCCTTATATAGTATAAATTAGATATTGGTTTTTACATATACAACATTTGAATACCATCATCATATTTTCTCTTGAAACATGGTAATGACATGAATCACCATAAAAAATTATTGAAAATTTGAATGAATTATTATTCCAATGATTATTAATTATATTTCATACTTGAAAAATTTCATAAATTAGTTCCATGATAGTATTAACCACTTTATCAAGAAAATCTTTAATTAGTTCCAAGGTAAATAGTACCATTTAGTTTACTTATTCATATGAAAATACCTGTATCAACGCATCACTCTCTTATAATTATGAACATATGAAGGGTTATCATTACCTTAATATTGTCTTTCCCATGAACTTCACCATTCAATTATTTCATTCTATATTCTATTAGAACCACTCATTATATTCTTCTAAATAATTATGAAAAAATATAAACTAAATAATTTTTATACTATTTAAAATTCAAATAGCATATGAATTAAATAAAAAAAGATAAATAGTTGATAATTCCACCAGATCATTATGAAAAGAACTACGCTACCACATCTGGTTACATAATACCAATATCCTTTCTCATTTAACTTTTAGTTTCATTATCATACATAATATCACCCTTACTCATTCCACCTTGCTGATTCTCTTTGAGATCTTTCCACTTAGGAAATATATTTTCACAATTTCCCTTAATTACACACATAAAACATAAAAATATTTTTAATACCTTATAGAGTCTAATAGTTCTATCCATTGAGTTAAATGAACATTTTATTTTTCCTTCGTAGTTACTTTTTTCGAGTCCTTTTCCACATTGAATACAACTTCATGTTCCTCTGAGACATTCAATTGGGTGTTTTTTCCACATTCTTTACATGTAGGACACTAGATATTATTTACAATTTGGTATCCATTACCTAAATTATTAGTGAAATATTTCATTCACTTCTTTGCTGAGTCTAAGAGTTGCTTAAGTTACACAAATTTAATCATATTCTATGAATACTGATTAGGAGTAATGACAAAATACATTGCACCAGTCAGCATCCCATTTGCTTTCTCATCAAAAACATGTTCATCACATTCATCTTAACCCAGTTTATTCTAGTTACAGCCATTGAATAAAACTATAACGAATTGTGTGAGAAACACTTTTCATAGAAGAAAACCTTATAATCATGAAATTTCACTTATAGGATGTTTAAATCATGACACATACTTCTTTAATATACAAAAAATTTGATTTATCCAAGGTTATTCATAGTCATATTGTATTTAAATTCATAATGATGGTTCATATTGAGTTTTTGAATTCCCAAATCATACCCCTTGGGAGTGTCAAACTAGGTGTGTAATAAAGACTTTTTTCATGCACCAGCTAACAATTGAGTGTTAATCGATACCATATTTTTTGCATTGTTACCCCTATATACATCTGTGCAAGATCCATGTCCACTTTTATTATATAGACATTAATGTATTTCTAAGAAACTCCTCACTATGTCCTTTAGAAAAAATCAAGGAAATTTTTCTATAATTGAACTCATCCTAAGACTTATCCATAGGGACATTCCCAGACATATCCTTTGAAATATTTATATGGATCTCACTATTTTTGTAAAATCCTAGTTTTTAATGTATGACTAAACCTTACATCTGATACCAATTATAAAAACCCAAATGAATACACATGGATATTATATCAATTTAGTGGAATATTAAATACATTACAAATGTACAAGCATGAGGACTGTAATAGTTTTGTGTATTTGGAAATTTAGAACACATTATTCTAGTTCGGTGAAATATTTTCAACATATCTTTAATGATCATCCTCATTAGTACTCCCACTTAAAACCTTTCTTCATAACATGAGGAATATAAACATTTGGTAGGGGTAAGCTCAAATGCACAGTAATGGTAAATAAGTGGGATACCTAAGCATAACATGAACATAAGGGTATATAAACACAATCATGACATTTTAATATCATACACTTCATATCAGATATCCTAATAATTACACTTGAAATAAATATTGGCTGTTTAAAATACATGATTCATAAGGATACCAAATAAATTGAGTCATGATATAATAACACTGGAATAAGACAGTGACCAATGACATATACATAAGAATATAAAAACAATCCCAAGAAGTCAAGGCCCATTGTGAAAACATATTAGGGCACTATATGGGTGACATACCTACCAGTTGGGATTCTCCACCATCCCCAATCAAACCTAATTACTTATAGTGGACCAGGTTATACCTTCTACCCATATTGTATCATGTTTCCCATTCTTCCAATAGTGGATCATGTTTCCCCTTCTTCATATAGTAGATCAGTTTTCCACTTCATCCCATAGTGGATTAGGTTTCCTCTTCTTCCTATAGTGTATCAGGTATCCTCTTCATCCCATAGTGGTTCCATCCATTCAACTTTTTCCCCCCAATTATATAATGTGATTTAATTCTTTACCCAATTAATTGGAGGGAGATATAGGTCCCACCCATCACATTATAAAATCATACAAACATTTTCCACAAGATTATAAAAATATCATCATATCATGAACCATAAAAAGTGATTGGTTTTATAAACAACATATGATAACCCATAAAAAGAAATGGGTGTAATAAACTTTTCATTATATCATAACCATTGTAAAATATAATGGTTTCATAAAAATATCATCAAATCATAACCCATGAAAATAAGAAGGTTTCAAAAACATATATCCTATAGAAGAGAAAAGAGTTTCATAAATACGTTGTCATGTTAAACATAAAAAATTCATGTAATGAAAAAGAATGGTATCCTCAGATCATATCCCCAGTAAATCAAGAACTATATAAAAGGAATTAATCTTAGAGAGAGAATGATTTTGAAAGATCACTTGGAACATTTGGTAAGGAAAATATCTTATCATTGAAAACCCCTTTCATAAAACTGTAAAAAATTTTCTAATAATGAAATCCTAGAAATTTAATTTAGAACTTTCCTGAGGAATATTCCATTTCTGATTATAAAAAAACTATTTTCAAAACATAATTCATTTTGAACCATTTTCCTTTTAAAATATCTTTGAAAATTTATAATGTAAGCTTGAATTTTTTTTAAAAAAATATTTCTTTGATAATATCTTTGAAAACATATAAATTAATGTTGAAATCAATTTGAAATTTTGTTTTTTCTTGAAAATATATTTTAAAAAATATAATGGAAACTTTAAAACCATTTGAAAATTTTTTCCTTGAAAATATATTTTAAAACTTATAATGTAACCGTGAAAACATTTTAATGAACATTTTCTCTAAAAATAGCTTTGTAATCTTATAATGAAAGCATGAAAACATTTTTAAAACAAATTTCATTGAAAACCACACAGAAAACTGATTTTATATAATAATTTGAAATTTTATTCTTCATTTAAAATATTTTAAACATTGAAATAATGATTCAAGGAAATGATGGTTAAGGCGGCTATATGTCTGGACATGAGAAATAATCCTTTTTCACCTTAAATGTTTTGAAAAGTATCTTGATTGGAAAATGAAAAAGAAGATTTATTTAAATAAATTTTTTATAAAAATTTTAAAACATGGGTAAAAATATATTTTAAAAATCATAGGATAATTTTATAACATTTTTGAGAAAATATTTGAAAACATTATTTTGAAAGAACATAGATTTTCAACCGAAAATGGAAACAATGTCATATTTTCATAAAAATTATTTTATAATTATCTTATATACAATTGAGTGGAAAAAGTAAAAAAAAATATATGATGATATCATTAATAAACAGAAGAGTATAAATGGAATTATAGTTCTTGAGATATTGATCACAATGATTTATCAATGGAAAAATAATAGAAAAAACCTAGACAAATGATGTGATTATATTAAAAAACGCTTACGTGTTTGGTTATGGTAAATAAAAATTCAAAATATAGAATAAAATTAAATAATTCTTATAATATCATGAAAATAATAATATTCATGATATAACATGGAAAAGAGATGAATATACTCCTCGTGAAATAATATATGTGTATAATATAACATGTGTCTCAAAGAAGGAAACCTCAGTCCAAATTACCCTACCGATTTGGTTACTTTTGAACTGTAAACCCCATGAAAGAGGGTTCATTGAATGGATATTTAATTAAACATAAAAATAAGGATAATTACCATATAATACATTCATGGTCATTATATACACCACACAAAAGAAATGGGTGGTGAATATTACATAAGTCTCATAGAAATAATAGTGAGATTAGAAATCCCCTGACTACTTAAGTAGATTTTGAATCATGATATCTATGAAATAATAAAATCAATTGAAACTTATAATATCATTAAATTAAATAAATTAATTATATAAACTTCAATGGGGTAGTATATACAATAAAAAATAAAAATAAGTGGTGGATATAACATATATCTCACAAAAATAAAAGTGAGATGAGAAAACCATATGATTAACTCTTGAATTTGTTTGTACACATTAAATCCTTATGTATAATAAATTTATTTTCATTATACATATAAAAAATAACCATACTATTATAACTTATTTCATATATTACTTCATTGTGGATTTTTATTACCTTTTTATTAACAATTCATTGTTAATGTAACATTTTGGGTAATATCTGCTTTGTTTCTCATATATGTTTTGACATGAAATTCAATATTGCCTTATTGATATCAATATTTAATAATTTATATAATATATAACATGATATAAATATCATATATATTCATTATATATTTAATAATAGTAATATATAAAATATGGATATAGAAAATGAAATAAACCGTTAATGGGGATGGTAGGATGTACATATGCATGAATGCTCTGTCCATTTTATTTTTGCATGGAATGAAAGAAAGTAAATGAAATAACTGTATAAATATACTAATAATATAATTAATTTATAACTATTGTGTCACATATATCATATAAGATCACTAAATCTACCATTAATACATTCCATGCAAAGTGTGCACAGATCACATCACTTTTAGGAGGCAGTAGTCTATACATCCCCAAACCAATCTATCATATGTAAACAAAATGTAAAGCCTGAAGGTATATGTAACATAATAATTAAATATTTTAAACAAAATTTAAATATAATATATATCATATAAAAAATAAATTCCATCATTATTATCATCCTTGAATGGTGGACATCAAATAACTAACGACATCGGTCCGTGAGGTAGTAGTCCTCCATATTGACGGAAGATGATTTTATATCCCATTTTATGGAAGTGTGTGTGAGTGTTGGTCATGACATTAATCTAAAAAATCTCAATATAATATAATACTGAGATTATTATATATTCATTTAATTAGAATAATTTTTTGGGTGAAGAATGAAATAGCACTAAAAAAATCCTTTTATGACATTTTTATTCATTAGTGACTTTTATAAACATTGCTAATTAATTTACCGATGTTTCCGAAAAACATAGTCAAATAATGTGTTTCTAATTTATCAATGTTTACAAACATCACTAGTTTAGATAATTTTATAAACATCGACATTTAAAAATGTTTATAAGCATCGATAATTTAGTGACGTTTATAAACATTTCTATTTAGAGACAGGTCATTTTCAAACATTTTTTAGAAAAGCCGATAAATAAACATTTCTAAATTAATGAAACATATGAATGTCATTATTTCGAAACATCTCATTTATCAAAGTTTATTAAAAACGTCTTTAATTGAAACACTGTTTTTAGAACTTTTTTAAAACATTGGTAAACTATATTTTTGAATTATATATATATATTTTAAATTTATTTTAAAATTTTAACATAAAAAAATCCATCCTCAGCCAACCCATAAACCCTCCCTCATATTTCTACTCCCTCCCACCATTCCCTCCTCCCCCATCATGTTCCCACCCCACTCCTCCCAACCCCCTATTGTACACCACCCCTTCCCCTCCTCTCCCACCCCTCCAACCCACACACAATACCTTCCCCTCATGTTCCCCCCACCACACCCTCCACATCATGTTCCTAACTCCCTACCGCTAACCCACACCAACCCCCTCATGTACATTAACACAGTACCCAGTGCACGTTGTACCCTCCTATTCTCTCCCATGCCCTACTCCCACACCCACAAAGCTATAAAAAAAGAAATGCCCTACCTCATAGGATTAGAACCCCAGACCTCTATCCTACAAGTAGTCAATACTACCAACCAATAGACTCTAAAATACATTAACATTTATTTTATTTTATGTTTATATTTATAGATAGATTTCAATATTTATGAAATTAATAATATATATACATATATATATATATTTTATATTTTATTTTCATACATACATATATATGTTCATATTATATTATATATAAATATATATATTTTTTACATTATATTACATATATATGATTATTTTTTTGGTTTATATTTTATATTGTATATATATATATATATCTGTTTATATTTTATGTTTATATATATGTGTGTGTCTATGTATAAATATATATGTGCATGTATATATATTTATAATTTTAATTATATATATATATATATGTAAATAAATATACATAATTAGCGGCATTTTAAAATACTGGTAAAAATGACCTTAAAATAGTAACATTTTCATAGAAAGGTGACTAAATTAAAAATATTTAATTGCGCTTCGTTATATTTTTATATATATAAATATATATAAATAATTAAAAATTAATATTATAAATATATATATTTATATATTAATATACATATGTTAATATATATATGTTGATATTTTATATTTTATATTTAAATATATTTAATTATTTTTTTATATTATATATATGTTTATATTATATATATATATATCTTTGTGTTTATGTTTTTTATTATATATATATATGTTTATATTAATATATATATGATTATAAATATATATATCATTTAATGTATGTGTGTGCGTGCATATAAATATATAAATGTATGTTTATATATAATTATAACTTTAATATATATAAATACAGACACACATAACGTTCCATGATTTAAAAAACAATTAAAATTGTCACTAAAATAAAAATGTTTTCTAAAAAATGTGACTAAATTTAAAATATATCTGTGTTTATATATATATATATAAATGTGTGTGTGAGTGTTTTTTATATATTTAAAAATATATATATTAATATATATACGTTAATATATAAGATTTTGTGTTTATATATATATTAATATATATATATATATATATTTGTATTGATGTAGTGAAATCAGCTATATATATATATATTCTTATCGATGATCTGTGAAACCAATGCAAATTTAGCAACACATTTCAAGAAGCATCACTAATTTAGTGACGTCTTTCATGAAGCGTCACTAATTTCATGAAATTTTCTGGAAGAATAACTAATTTAGAGATGTTTTTTCTAGAAATGTTGCTAATTTATTAATGTTTTCCATAAATTTTCCTTAATTTTATGATGTTTTGTCTGATGAATCCCCAATTTAGTGACATTTTGTTGGAAGCTTCACTAATTTAATGACATTTTGGAAGATGCGTTTATAATATAACGACACTATTCACAAATAATCACTAATTTGGTGACATATTTTGGATGTGTTGCTAAATTAACAAATTGTTTCATGACACATTGCTAATTTAGCGATGTTTTTCATGAAGCATCGCTTAATGGGTGATGTTTTTTAAGGATTGCTTCTAAATTAGTGACATTTTTCATGAACCATTGCTAAATCAATGATGATTATCTGGTGCATCACTAAATCAACAATGTTTTTCTAGAATCATCACTGAATTTGTGATGATTTCAGGAATCTTCTCTAAATAACATCACAAAATTAATTTTTTTTTATAATGTAAGATGAAAGGGCTTGTTGAAGGACGTTATCTGTTCATTGTGTAACTCCTTTTTATTTTCACTAAAGGGCTTCCACGGATGGATTTCATCAAAACGAGAGGATTAAAAAATTACACGATTGAATCCATGATTTTATTTCAGAAAATTTTGTTAGAGACAAATGGTTTGAGATGTGGGAAAATATGGGGAGGAGATGAGGTGTTTTATTAGTGGGGAAAAAGAAACCTGGGGTATTCTTGAAAATATTTGAGTGCTCCCAAATTTTAATTGTCCCCAAGATTAAAAAAATGGACTATTAAATATCCTTAGAGTTATATGGTTCTGAATATGTCCATAAAACACTTTTTAGGAAAATTTAGGCTCTTTTTTACACCATATATTTTAATATTAGTAATTAATTAAGCTTGTTTTTTCTTAATCACTATAATTAATTTTAATAATATTTTTAAAAAAAAACTAACTTGAACTTATTATAAATTTTAAATTATGAATATTGAAAATGTGGATTCCAATTTTATATATTCTAATCATAGTAGTGGAATAAATTATTTTAAAATTAATCCCTTAGATGGGATGATACAAAAAGATTTTAAGGTGAAAATTTCAAAAATATTGAAATATTTTTATATCCTACTTCAATTTGAAATTGTTTCTAATGTCCAAAATAATATTGGGTGATTTATAATTTATCGATATATAATTATATATATTTTTAAAAAATAATTATAATTTAACTATATAAATAAATTTTTTGGAAAGCAGTTATGAAATAAAATTCGGTATTTTTAACTACTCATACAAAAGTGAAATATTTCATAAAAATAACAAAAATTCCACCTATGTAAATTTTGTAATTAATTATTCAAAAATGAAAATTATTCTTTCAATTAATAATTACAAAAGTGATAAAAAGTAGATTTAAAAACGGCTCTTCATTAAAAGGTTTAAAAACTACCTTTTAGAAAAGAGAAAATTTTTATGCATAAAATTGGGTTTATTTTTATCTAATACCTATATAATCGATTGGAGAAGTGTCAAAAAAAATTTCATGAATATATAATATTTAAATTTTATTGAAAAAATTATTGAAAATTGGTTTTGTTTAATTTAGTGAAATAATACATTTTTGTACATACAATAATTGTTTTCATAGAATATAAATTTCTTTATTTTCAAATAGCCCTTAATTTAATTTATAACTAATTGATAATAAAATGATTTATTTTTTATATATATTTTACCCATATTTTCACAATTTAGTTAATCTTATTCATAACTTCCCTTACATTAGCTTGGTTATAACTATAATAATATTTTAATAATAAGACTTATATTAAAATTTAGTTTTGTTAAACTCGGTATTAGGTGTAACACAATCTATTGAAGGGAATTGGTTTTGTTTTCAACACAATGCAATCATAATGTTGCATGTTCCGAAAGATACTCTGTGTGTTGTATGTATCACAAGATCAGCATAGGGTTGCGTGCAAATAATGGATAACATGGTTCTTTCTTATAACATATGCTATTTTTAGTGTCACCTGATAAGAAAAATATTGAAAAGATTACCTTTATTTGAAAACATATTATTCACCAAATCTCGAGGGGTTATAGTAATATCCATCAATGAGAGGTGGTGATTTAAAATGAATTACATTGGTTTGTGAGGCAGTAGTCTCCCGTACACATGATCGATTGTTCCATTTACCATTTGATAGATGAAGTACATTGATTAATTTAAATAAATTAAAATATTAACACCTAATTATATTATAGACACTTATGTTATTATATAAAAACTGATATATGATGTTTGAAGGAGGTATAAGATAAATTAAAACTAAAATATTCAGTTAATATCTATTCATATTCTTCTAAAAGGATCCATTTCATTAATTGAAAACCCTATATAGTTGGTATTATCACAAAAATAATAATTATATAAATTTTTTAGTATTTTAGTAATAGATTCGGGTAGTATTTCCTAAACTAGATCGAACAAAAGGTATGAGTTAGAGAAGAGGGGAGGTTCCATTTCATATTTTTAGGGAGGAGTATTCAAGGAATTACTTAAAGAATGAAATTTATATAAATTTTCTTTTATGTAATAGTTAATTTTTTTGATGTATTTTAAATAAAGTAAGGGAATGGGTCAGAATACTCTAATTAAATAAAATTCCGGACTTCTTAAATAGTTTTTTCAAACATATATCTTTATTTTAACCCCATTAACAGTTTTGTTGATTAACATGATAATTTGTTTTAAAAAATTCAAGGTTAAAAAATATTTTATTAAATGAAAATTAACCAATAGATATACCAGGGATGATATTTGGAGCTATATACCATTCACTTGGATACTTATTGAATTTTTATGAAACTGAAATCATCAAATTAAAACTTTTAAATTATAATATTTCATTTATTTAATTATTATACCTATTCATTTATTTTTAATTTAATATCATTAATAAAATAATGGACCCTAATATATTCTTTTTACATATATCTATATTTTTATATATATCTCTTTTTTATGAATCAATAAATCACTCATACAGAATTACATTTAGAGTTTTTAAATTCATTTTCTTAAATTCTCTATTGCTTACATAAGAAATATGTTGTTGTTGCATGGAAATTTAATGTCATTATTTCATCACTAATATCTATAAATAAATAAAGATCATAAAAATAATTTCAGTACTCTAAAAATTAAATTTCATATTCATTCAAACTACTTTTTTTATCCCTATGTAGACATATAAGTGAAATTTAAATGTATGGGGGTTGAATTTTTTATTTTTATATAATAATAATAATATATATGTCCTTTTGAAGTTAAAATGGAAAATAAATGTAGAAAACTAGAATATTGGATATGGATGGTCGAACCCCACTAATAAAATAGATTGAAGCAAAGTGTTCAAGTTATTTTATTGTCCTTATTATATTATATTTAACATTAATTAATCAATTATCCTTTACATATGTGACACATTTTTACTAAGGTTAATAATAATAATTATAAGAAAATTATATTATTTTCAAAATTTTAAACTCCTGATTAATGATAATATTTCTCGTATTCAGTATTCCATTCCTATTTTTTTTGTAGAAAGTGATTAAAATTTAACTCACAAAATGCGATGGAAAGAAGTTTTTTACAGAAATGAAAATTTGAAGTTTATGATATTATTACATTAACATTATGAATATAAATAATTAATATATGATTCTAAATTAATATATAGAGACGGGTAATTTAAAATTTTCATTTAAATAATTCTCTATTAAGGAATATTTTAATTAATTAAAATGGAAAGACATTATGCATAGAGAAAATTTTTCTCACAAATAAGTTTTAAGAATAAAAAGAATCTTATATCAATTACAATTATTATATTGATTCACATTAATGTAATTATATTATATATAATTAAAGGAGACTTAATATAATTTTTGAACATATTCAATGTATAATAGTACTTTTCAATGAAATAAAATAAGATTTTTATAAAAATTTATATTTTTTATTATTTTATTAAAGTCAAATATTTTCAGAAAATCCTAATTTTTTATGATAAGATATTTTTGACATGAATATTTCAAAAATGATATTATTTTTATAGGATGATTTGTTTTTTGAGGAACGTCCCTCTTTGAGTTTTTCATTGAGTCTTTGTATCCGAGTCTTGTTCGGAGATTGAGAGCCTTTGTAGGGTATAATGACCTAAAGTTAGTGTATATATGTTTGTCTGAATTAGTGGAGTCCACTTGTAAACATGTTTAATATCATTAAATTATTTTTAACGTTACAAAAGATTTGGATGTAGTCTAGGTCCTTATATAGAATTTGGGATTAAAAATATCTGTTGGACGATTACATGATTTGTACATGTTACATGACAGAGAACTTATAAAGGATATGTCGTGAACCTGTGTAGGGTGTGAAGTAGTTAACAATCATGTAAATAATTCACACTGTGTATATGATGAGTTGGGTTAAAAAATAATTTGATGTAAAGAGTTTTTAAACATATATATATTTTAAATGGAATACAAGATGTGTAAATGGATTGCAAGATGTTTATTTATCACGAGAAATGGTTCTAAGTGGAATAAATAGAATATTATCTTTTATTTATACACTATATCCTTGAATATATACACCTAGGAGAGATTTCATGCAATTTTGGAGTTCCATCCTTCCTTTCTAACATCCCATTTTAGAAAATTAAGCTCTAGTTAATTTCTGTGATCATCTGCACCATCAATGATTTTGAAAAATACTATTGGAAGAGTTCTGTGATATTCAGTTGAAATTAGAGTGTTAAAACCATTATACTATGGTCTATTTAATTTCATTTTATGTGAAATATTCTAATTGAACCAACATAATTTTCACCTGAAGTAATTATATGATTAATTTTATTTATTCCTTAGAAAATCATTGGATTCAATTAGTTTTTGACATGGATCATGTCTATTGTTCAGGTGAGTGAAACCTTGTTTATAAAAGAGTAGAATAATGTATTAAGGTTTGTTTAAAATGAAATGAGATTTAGGTGATATATTAATATAGAATCACATTGGTTTTTCTGATTATTGAAATGTGTAGAATGTTGTTGGTTTATGAGAAAATAATAAATGAATTTTGTAATTGAAAGATTAATGGTTATTTGAATAATTAACCATTGAGACTTATGATGTATTATTCTTATATCCTTAACATTATACCTATTGATTCATTCTTTAATGATTATATAGTCGGCTATTCCTAGTGTTCTATGTTTTAATTATTATATAGAGGGATATGCCTAGTGATATATTCTATAATTCTTATACACCAGGATTGACCCTGATGCTTGTTATAATGCCTATATACAAGGATTAGCCCTACACTTGCTGAAATTATCATAGAGAAGGATTGGCCCTAAAACATGCTAAAATGATTATATATCTGGATTTTCCTTGATACACACTGAAATGCATATACAGAGGATTTTGACCCTGTTTTAGGTGAATTTTACTATAGTTATTTGGTTATGGTTGGAAATGTTGTGGGATATTATCAAAATTTTTTTGGCTTGGTATTATTATATTTTATTTTTACCATGGTTATATGGTTATTATTAGTATTTTTGTGAGAAATGCTTACAGACATTCTGATATGTTCCAGAGGTGTGATATGTTTAAAATAGTTATATGGATTTTTTTGGTATTATCATGATATTTGATCAAAGACATTCCATTATCATTAAAAAGTAGGTTTATGTGGTATTAATTTAATTATTTAATTAATTTAAAGAAATGTTATTTTATTAATGTATAAAATTATTATCAGACTAGTTATGTTTAGACGTAATTTTTTTACCTATCGATTCATTCTCACACCCTATTCATTCTGCCTTTTGGTGCCTGAGAAGATTACAAGGATGTATGATTGGATAAGGGAAAGGGACATTACTGTTGACTGTTTCTTGTCAGGTAGTTCAGAGTTTGGAGGCGAGACCGACATGGGGTTCAAGGCCTCAGTATTTTGAGTCTAATAGTAATTAATTTTATAACAAATAAGATGACAGTTAGTTACATTTTAACATATTAATACATTATTTCATTCTTATTTGTTAGATTATTATTTTTTTATTCTATTGTATTGTATTTTTTCTATTTTTCCACTCTCTAATATTTTTTTTATTTAATACTATCTATTTTACACTCTTTTATATATCATACTAGAGGTATAGGATACCCAACATAATTATCTTTTCATGATGTTTTTGGTTCTTGTGATTTTTACCCATGGCCTCATATTGAGTGAGACATGTTTTCATGAATCATGATAGGTACATAGGTATATATATTTACATGCTTTATTCATGATAGGGACATATTTATTACAAAAGATATATACTTTCTAGTTTGATATGTCATATTAGATACCCATTACATCTACTATATAGAATGAAGTGAACTATTTTTTTATGCTAACACACCGGACATCCATATTTAGAGAGACCCAAAGTTGTCGTTCTCTATTGTTGTTACCGACTATGGTTGACCTTGTAGTTATAGACTATTATCTAAGGAGTGTGTCCATATTTTAGAGAAAATTCCACATCTCTATATTTTAATTAAACATTATTAGACTAGTAATTAGCATTCTACCAACATAGAAGAACCATAGCTTCCTGTAGTTATTAAAGATCAGATGTATATTATATTTCACGATAGCTTCTAAAGATTCACGAGATCCATGGAAAGAGAGAATTTTAACTCTATGAATTCAATGTATGACCATATGAGAGAGTTCCAAATGAAATATCTTCTTATGTCCAATGGGGAGGGAGGAACCCTGATAGTCATATTATAGATCAATTCTATCTATAATATATTTAATCATCCTGAGACACCCACAAATTGGAGGATGAAGCGTTATTTATATCTGATTTGTTGACATTCTTGGTGTTTCTGGGATATTTTGGAGCAGACTCGGTAGCATGATGAGTTATATCGGATGGAAATAGAGAAAAAGGTCACAGTCTATTTATATGTTGATGTAATGAGGGTTGAGAAGGACTATGAGTTCATATTCATGAAATAGGAGGGAATGTTAGTATGGGTCTATGCTGAATGTTACACCAACATGTAGAAATTTTTTCTATATTTGGAAGTTAATGAGATCTCTAGGGTGAGAAATTTTTAGAATGGAAATTACTTTGAAATTAGGTCATAGGTGAAGGTGTTTTTTCTAAAAATTTTATTTGGATACAATGAATAACGAAATCATTATAGATGTGAATCTAAGAGAGGCCCTGAGAAGAAGCCAGTATATGTCAGCAAGAGAATTGGGAATGCTTCTCATAGTGGAATGATGCTTCATTATATCTATTATGACCACGTAAATATTATTATAAGTTAGCACATTGGGAATCCGTCTTAGTATCATGTTCTATTAGAGTGAAATGAATGTGAAATGATGGACATAAATGGCCTCAACGTCTATATCCTTCATCAGAGTGTTGTGATTACAGCTGGATGGTCCAACTGTATATGTTTTGTAATGGGAATTCATCAGTTGAGTAATGGAATGAGATAAATATAGGTACCAAAGTCTATGAAAGACCCTACTACTTCTCAACAGACAAGTAATAGGATTTCCACATGACGTTCTGGTCATGGTAGGGAATGTGGTACCCTGATGCAGGAATGAAAATACCAAGTATGTGAAATATATCATGGGATTTAGGTTTGAGAATAGTGATGATGGTCTAGTCAACTACACATTATATAGACTACTTTAGCTAGTACTATTACAGGAATGTCTACCATTATAGGTACAATTATTTTTTCATCTGACCTTTCTTATGTTTTTGATATAGGAGCACCAAATTCCTTTTTTTCACTGTTTTAATAATTCGTTTGGGATTGTATGTGAAAATAGTGGATGATGTTCTCAACATTGATACTCCACTAGGAATGGGACAAGAATATATCAAATATTTTGTGGTGTGTTTTATAGTTATTTGTGGTTAGTGATTATTTTTGGATCATTTTGTGATAGAAATTATAGGTTTGTACTTGAATCATGGTTAGAATTGGCTAGTTATATACCAGGATCATATAAACTTTTACCAAAGGATAGTTTCCTTTCTATATCCAAATGGTGGTATCTATTATCACTAGGGTGTGTTGGTTCTTCAGTTTGGTCATGTAGAAAAAATAATATTTAGATTTGATTTTCTCATAAATTAAATATATGGTATTTCTCTAAATGATGGACGGATTGTCTATTATTTTTTTATTCAATAATTAGACCAATTTCAGGGTGATGTTAATGATTAGTTATATGAATTCCCACCAAATAGAGAGATCATGTTTATGATTAGGTTTGTGTTAGGAATACAACTAGTTTCTATCCCACCTTACAGAATGGATCCATCAGAGCTTTGGGAGATGAAAGTTCATTTAGAAGATCTGGAAGCCTAAGGATTCAAATAGTATAATATATCTTCTTGGGTTTCTCTTGTTCTCCTCTATAATAAGGATAATATGACTTTGGGATTATATGTGGATTATCGAGTGTTGAACAATGTGATGGTCAGGAACTGATATCCCTTTCTACATATCGAATATCTCTTTGATCAGTTAAGAGCTTGTACGACTTCCTCAAACATAGATTTGAGATCACGATTACTTTATTTGTGGGTGAGACCATTTCATGTACCTCATAATTCTTTTACAAGTATCTATGGCCTACATGAGTCAGTATTTATGTCACTTAGGTTGAATAACACACCATTGGTCTTAATAGACCTGATGAATCAGCTATTTCATCCTCTTTTGAACTAGTTTGCAATTGTTTTTAATGATGACATATTAGTGTACTCACAGTATCTAGATAATCATTCCCAACATCATAACATCACCCTGAGTATATAGCGAGAGCATTTCATTTATGCCAATCTAAACAAATTCAATTTCTACATTGATTAAGTGCACTTCATGGGTCATTCCATCTCAGAGGATGGAGTGTTAGGAGACCTAGTGATGGTTGCACACATGGTTTCTAGAGAGTATCCATATAATTTCATCAAAACTCAAAGAGTTATATATTTAGAAGGTTATTATTGGTTATTAATCAAGGAATTCTCCCATCTGGAAGCCCAGATGTTAGATATGACCGTGATATGGGTGAAGTTTGTTTGGTCCGATTATTGTGAGAGATATTTTTACGATATGAAAGGCATGCTCACCATATCATCATTCCTCACTATACATGTTCTAGATATACGATATACCTTGTACTGTGATGAATTCTTATTTGGAATAATAGTAGTTCTGAGGTGATAGGATCTAGTGGTTTCTTTTTCTTCTTCAAAGATGAAACCTCATGAGAGGAATTACCCTCCACCTTTTTGAGAGTTTGTAGAAGTGGAACGTTCCCTAATATTTTGGATGTATTATCTCATGGTTAAGAGTTTTTATTGTATACATAGAACCCAAGAGCCTCTGGTACATCTTTTTTTAGAGGAACCAAAACCATTGGTAGAGGATGTGGGTAGAGTAAATATAGTATTTGGAATTTTATTTGGTTTATTCAATGGGAAATGGAAATATTGATTCCATTGAATTATGCTGAAATACACAACTAGAGTTTGTATGAGAGTCTTGTGATTAATGGCGGATTAGGACACTGATTATAGACATGTATCTAGTTGTTCATGAGCCTCATGGATGAGTAGCTTTGTCTTTGAAAATTGTTTTAACCATTCTTATACACTAGATCAAGACCAAGAAGCTATCAGATTAATAGGTATTAGTTTTGAAATATATCTTATATGGTGGGAGACACCATCTTGATTTTCTCTAGGTAATGTAAATTATATTTTTCTATATGGTCAATTATGGGTTCATACAAGCTTGTGGGAAGAGCTAATGAGGGATTATCATGTTTATAGATGGATGGTGCATCATTGGTTGGAAAAAATGTATTAGGACCTCTATAGACCTTACTTGTTGTCAGTAATGAAGAAGGAAGTCACATTCATTTTGGTGGGATGTTTCATATGTTAGTAGGTAAAAGATGATCATCAGAGGAAAACTGGGTTTTTATCCTCTTTTCCATTCCTAAGAGAAAACATGATGATGCCACTATGAGTTTTGTTACTAGATTACATAGGCAAAACCATAAGAATGGCGATTTAGGGGTGATTGTGGATCAATTGATAAGAGCATCCTACTTCATTCCCCTCAGGGAGAATTTTAAAATTGATGATCTAATTTTTCTTTACATGCATGAGATCTTTCGATTACATGGTGTTTTATGGAGGGTAATTTTAGTTAGGGTAACTTATTTTGCATCATGATTCTGTAAGGGACTTCAGAAGTCTATGGGACTATGGATTCTTTTTAGTATGGCCCATCATCCTAAAACTTATGTTCAATCTGAGGGGACTATTTAGGTTCGAGAGGATATGTTATGAATTTTTTTTATTTGATTGGTTATTGGTAGAAAAATATGGATGTTATGGTGTTTTATTATAATAAAATCTTTTACGAAACTATCCCAATGTAAAATTTCAAGGATTTTTATAGAATAAAATCACATTCACCTTATTGACAGTTGGGGGAAGTTGTGTCATTGACTATTGGGCCTAGTATTGTTTAAGAGACATTTGAGTGGGTTCAGTTGATAAGGAGGTCATTGGTGACTCTGTTGATCGTGAATAAATTCTATGCTGACATCAATGATGACCTACAGAGTTATAGGTTGGAAATAAAATTTTCATCTGGGAGTTACCTATGCTGGGCCAATGCTGTATTGGGAATCAGGGTGCTAGTTACCTATATAGTCAAGCCGTTCGAGATAGTGGATAGGTTTGGTCTACTGGCATACCGATAATCCATCCTACACCACATATTGTAATACATGATGTGTTTAACAAGTCCCATCTTCATATATATTTCACATTTCCTTATCATGTGATTGGACTAGAAGATGTTGATCATAGGGTTATTTAGTGCATTGAGGATCCTCCGATATACATTATTGACAATAGTGATATGTATCTATAGTGTAGGACAATTATTTTGGTTTGAGTGCAATGGAAATGTAGGTGTGTTTAGGAGAAGTCATGGGAGAGGGAGTCTAGTATATGATCAAAACCATCAAAATTATTCACAAAGACACCGTAGTGATTCATAGAGCATCGTGAGTATTATCTGTTATATTTTGGGGTGGTTTTAATGTCCCTTATTTTTCTGGCTACAAACATGTTAAATGGGTTAACGAGGGTCTTCCATGTTGTGCATGGTTTTCGAAATGTCCGGGGTGCTCATGTAGAATTTGGGATTCAAAAATATATTGGTATATTATATTATATGTAAATCTCACATAATGTGTATATGCTAATGGTTATGTCATGGATCAATTCATGGAATGAAGTGGAAACAAATCATATAAACTCTTCACGCCATGTAAAATTTGAGTAGAGTTTAAAATTAACAATATGGAATAGTTTTTTCAATGTATCCCTCTAAAATAAAATACATAACTTGTAAATGTATTAAAAATCATGTATTTATCATGAGAAGTAGTTTTATGTCATAATCATGGGATATTTTCTTTGATTAATTCAGTGAAATCATTCCTTTATTGACCTAGGACGGATAGATTCTAAGAAATTTTGGAGTGCCATCCATAATTCCCGATATCCTGGTTGAGAAAATAAACCTCTGGATAAATCTTGAGATCATTCATGCATTAATTCATGTTAGGTAATCCTAATGGATTAATTTTTCAATCCTCCGTTAATTGTAGAGGGTATAAACCTTAAATCTTGTGTTTGATTAATTTCATAGTATTTGAAATATTGAAATTTCTCTAACATAACGTGTTTGTGTATTAATTAAATGTTGAATTGGATTTATTCCTTAGAATCCCTTTCAATCAAGTTTGTTGTTGACATGGTTAATGGATTCTATTTTGGTTAGAAAATAATTTTTTATAAATTTGTGGTTTAATGGAATAAATTTTGTATAGCATGAAATGATTTTTTGGTGATTTCTTGATATAGATTCACCTTGGATGGGACTGATTATTTAAATAACCAGAATTTTATTGGTTTATGACCAAATGATAAACACACATTTTAATTGAAACTTAAAATTTAATTTTCATAATTAACTATAGATACTTATTATGTGATATTTTGATGTCATTTTTGAGTTTCCTAGTGTGCATTATGTAATGATTATATATTGGAATCTACCAAATGATATATAATTTAATTCTTTTATAGATATCTAAGACCATTGATCTATGAAGTAATGCCTATATCTGAATTTTGATCCCTTTTATTATTGTAATTCTTATGTACTAAGCTTGGATCTGACACATACAAAAATTCTTATATACTAGGCTTGGCCCTGACACGTGATGAAATGAATATACATAGATTGAACTTGATACATGATAATGTACTTATATAGTGGGTTTTAACCAAGTTTTTTGTGATTTATACCAAGGTTATGTGGTTATGGTTGGAATAGTTGTGAGACATTCTTAGTGACATTCCAACATGGAACCAAGGAAGGTTATGTTTAATACATTAGTGATGAATGCTCAGATACATTCAGAAATAGTGTAGATATAGGATATGACTACCATGTATATATGGTTAGAGATTTCATTGTATAGAGATGTTCTTAGAGATATTACGACATAGCACCAATGCATGATGATGTGATATTAATTTAATTGTTAAAATAATTTACAAGTATGTTATAACATTATTTCATGAACATATTATCATACTGGTTATGTTTTGACAGATTTATGTTTACCTACATAGTTATAGTGATACCCAATTCAAGAAAAGGATTGGTACATGAGAAGATTACATTGATACTAGACTGGACAAGGCTTTTCTTGTTGAATAACATAGAGTTTATAGATGATACCAACATGGGGTTCGAGACAAGGGAATTTTGAGTATTTTATCCTCTTTTTCAATAATAGTAGAATAACAATTAGTAACTTTTCAAAGAATAATTTAATTGGTCATTTTTTATTTATTGGATTATTCCATTGTTTTTGTACTAAATTGTATTTTTTCAATTGTTTTCACAATCTGATATTTATTTATTTTTTACAATCTATTTTAAATTTGTGTTATAACTCTAAATAGGGGTATAGTCACCCCAATATACTTATCAAAACCCTCTATAAGTAGGCACACGCTTCCGTAATAGGAGGCACACTTGAGGTCTCACAACCAACCAGTTCCGTCCATTTGAGAGAGTTCAAAATCTGGGGACATTGTAATTTTTTCATTTTTTAAATATTCATTTATAGTTTTTTCTTACAAAAATAAGTTAAAAAGAGTTTCAAAATAATTTGTTTCTAATGAATAAAATGATTTAAAAAAAAATTGAGTTCTAATTTTAGAAGAGTTAATCCACAAGTATATATTGAGTAGGTACATTATATTTATACATATCTTTCATAATTCAATTCCCCTTATTCATATTCTCTAATTCAATTATGAGGTTATATCGGGCATATTTAAATAATAATATTTCATGGTTTATTTTTTCTCAGTGTTGCATGTATTATATTATATCAAACATATTTTTATTTTAAAATTTTGGGGTGTCACAATTATAATTAATGTTTATGATTATATTAAAATATATTGAAGTTTTGATGAAAATCATTATGATATAAATATAAAAGCATAAAATTATAAATATTGGCAGTAAATAAACTTCACAGAAACACAATTATTACATCGATAAGATGGTATTGAACATAAAGAGATTATGATAAGAAACAAATATTAAAGTGTATGGTGAAATGTATAATTTTTAAATTTAAATTTAAAGTATTATGACGTTTGAATTAATTTTTTTAGGGGGATTATAAAAATATTAGCTAAAATAATAGTTTAAACTCTAAATAAGAAATTATTAATCATTGTTGAGAATGTATCTCATTACGAGTCATGGTATAAAGGAGAATTTTTATTATAACCAAGGTCTCATAATTATAGAATGAATGAAGAAAAAGTTATATTAATGGAAAATGTATTAATTAAAGAGTTTTTTTTCGAAATATTATTTGAAATTAATTTTTTTGGGTCAATATATTATCATAAATTGAGTTTTAGGGAATAATTATTATATAAATTAGATCTTTGAGAACAAAAGTAATGGTTTGTAAAGTTTTTTTCTGATGTGAGAAACCTCTGATATAATGGTTTATACAACCAAATTATTTTATAACTAGCAATAGGACCTGACAATAAGGATAATAGTGGAAACCATTTCCATTTATAAAATAATTTTTGGCCAAAGGACAGGTAATAAAATTTGGGTTCATTTTTTTGGTAGACGAAAACATGACGATATGGTCATGGAGAATAGTTTGAGATACCATCATGATTTTAATTTATGATAAGAAAAATTATGAGTGTGGTTCAATCACCCATAGTTGGGGAAATATTTTCAATTTTTAGACTGATAAATTATTATAGAAATGATCAATAGAGTACAGAATGTGAAATTTTAAGGATTATTTTAATAAAATTGAAACAATTTATGTTATAGGTTATAGTGAACGGTATTTTTATTTTATATAATTGGTATATTGGTCCTATATTAAAATAGTTGAGAAAATGTTTTTTTTAAAATCACTATGGATTGGTTGGTTATAAAACAATTATATAGATATGGAAATGGCTTGTTATTCTTGGTGTTTTGAAATTAAAATGTTGTAATTTTTTAGAATTTTGTGATAAATGAACCAAACCATATAATTTTGGGCCATGAAAATATATTGATATATGAAATTTCTATTTCTCTATTTAATATTGGTAAACTATTTGAAATATATATATTTTTATATAGACTTTAATTAAATTAACCCCACAGTTCTAGCATGTTGTGTTTGATGGAAGATAATTTCAGTGGATAAATTTAAAAAATGTAATGTATTTAAAATAATTATTGAAATACATAAGACATTCGAGAGATTTATAGAATTGAAATATTTACATAGTTCTCAGTTTGAGTTTTTCTATAAGGATATTGATTATTATTGACCAGTTGAAATTAACTAGTGGATGCTATTGAAGATGAAATAAAAATTATGGATATTGAATTGAATATTTTATTTTATTAATTGAGATTGACCATAATATCAGTGAAAGGTAGTGATAATTACTTAATCTTTTTTATTAGAACATTAAATAGTGATTTCTTCATATTAACACTTCACCAACATATTCTCTAATGATATATTCCATAGTGTTGTACCAAATAAAATCACAATTACCCTGCATTAATTTCTATATATTTTTAGTGGTTTTCTGATTAGGTTTGATAGTTTTAACATGTTTCTAATAATATGGGAAAAATTCTCTTTGATACTGAGAACAAAATGAACACCAAAATTCACCCACACTCATTGGGTTTTCAGAATAATTATCACAAAATGTAGTTTCCAATCCCCTTGTTTTTTCTTATATAATTTATTAAATTATAATATTTGATATGAGGAAAACTATGAATGGAATATAAGTCTTTCTCAAAAATAGTAAAAATCAGGAATCAAAGAATTATTGAATAATATCACTTCTATAATCCCATGGACTTGATGTATTCTATTTTATAGAATATATAATTATTATTAGAATACTTAAGGAGTATTATCTTACAATAGTAGAGAAATAGTTTCTTAATATAAATGAAAAGGGAAAAAATATATCTCAAGTGTATTACCAATTTATAATTATATTATGTTAATTAATTTTATATGTATTTATTATATATATTATTATAATGTGGAAATTTATAATATAGATGATAAAATAAATGAATTTAATATAAAAGACGGAATATGTGTTTTTAGTCAAAGATATACTCTAATAAAAACTTTTAATTTTTCTTTGGTAAAACCCATAAGGTTGTTGAAAATATTCTCATACATTGTGATAAAACTAATGATATATTTATATATAAAGAAGAAAATTATATAAAAATTTCCACCATTTTTTAATTTAATAGTGTCAATAATTGAAGAATGAAATCATGTAGAGATCTCATGAGATAACATATAATATAGTTTGGTTGAAAATGAGAAGCACATTGTTGTTGAATAAAATTCAAGCCATTCATCCACAAAGATAGAATTAAAATCCATGAAAATAATATGATATCCAAAAATCTATATATATTTATACTTTTAGCTAAGTGACAAATTCCAATAACTAGTGTAATGCTTTTTCAAATGATGAAAGGATGTTTTGAATGAAAGATATCATTTTTACATTCTAATATTAAATAATAAATACACATTAAAATGACTTTCCTAAGATGTTTGATGGTGGTTATTGATATGATTATCTATAAAACTAGTAAAAATAAATTCACCTATAGTAAATATTAAATTTTGAAACACATAATGAAGAATGACTAAATGGAAGATCGAGGTTTGTTCTGAGTTGGAAAATAATAACATTTTCCTTTTAATAATGTGAATAATAAATTAAATAATATGTAGAAGATATTTTTATAAAAATTATTAAGAAATATCAATTTGAAACTAAAGAGAAAA
Source organism: Viscum album (assembly GCA_963277665.1). Lineage (NCBI taxonomy): Eukaryota > Viridiplantae > Streptophyta > Magnoliopsida > Santalales > Viscaceae > Viscum > Viscum album. Next base: position 1,778,261,482 of record OY728151.1, on the reverse strand, counting down.
AATAAAATGGAGGGTGTTGTTGATCTTAATGAAGAATAAAAAGGTTCCATCATGGATATTAATATATAAAGAAATAAGAATATGAATAATAGTTGGTTAGTAAAGGATTAATTAGAATATTTAGCCCAATTACATAGACGATAATTTTGATAAATAATGTTAAGAAATAAATCTACAAAAAATAGAATAGAATATATGGATGTTAAGATTAAAATTGAAGTACATGATAACATAAAATGTGAAATTAATTCTTGTATTGAAGAGTGATAAAAAATTTGAACACTTGAAAAAGCCAAGGTCATGTTAAATAATTGGATTCGAGGTTAAATTGAGAAAAATGGTTTTAATAAGAAACTATATCTTTGAAAATTATTTGATGACGAATTAATGGAATTGATTTAAAAAGGTATTAGGAGAATTAAGATTGTTTTTATTGTTAATATACCAAATATTATTAGTAAAATTGGAATTGGTTTTGAAGTTGAATCATGAAAACCCATGATAGTGAATTATCATGATAAAGGAGTTCCAAAGGTTGGAGATAAGTCTCAAATATCAAGGGATAATTAAAATTCTAGATATATTTGATGGCTATGAAATTTTAGAGAAAAAGTGAAAATTTTCCCATTATCATGTGATAATTTTATATTTACTTAGGAAACATAATGTACAATTGGGATGATAGCAGATGTTTTCCAAATAGAACAGTACCCTAATATTAAAAATGGATAATGAGAAAATATCTAGTAGTCAATAGTATATATTATTTTTATTAGAAATATTTTTATTAATATATTTTTTTCTTAGAGAAATCAATTATATGTAATGCGATAGTTGAAATATATTATATAAAAGCTCAATGATAATGGTTTTGAGGCCAATGAACATGAATCCATTGGGTACAAATATTCCACTTTTGAATAAGAGAAATAATACTATATTTATTGTCCATAAAAAGAGTGAGTAAAGGCTTATAGTAGTCATAAATAAAAATGACTAAAAATAAAAAAGGAAGAAATACGGGGGATGTTATCTATATGGGAATTATACTAAAAGTGAAAATGAATACAAACATGTTATTTATTAATCAGGAGCCCTCATCACACATGATCATGAGCATGAATTAATTTATCAATTTAGATGTTCATAGAGGAAAACCAATTCATTCATGTAATGATGATGTTCTTAAAAATTAATTTATTTTTGAAATATTATGATTTATAGAGATGATTTCAAAATTATTTCAATGATTTATCTATGTGGGATTTGACACATCTTCCTTACATAGGTAAATTATTAGAGTAGGGATTTATTGTAAATTTATTTTATAAGGGATTCATAATTAATAGAAACTTATCATATTTGACAATGATAATAATTTTATGATATGTATAATGATAATGAAAACAGAAAATTATTTATTGGAATAAATATAAAGTTTTCAAAACACATATCAAACCGAAATTAGAAGACCAATCACTATTAAAATATTAGGATTTTTTATGATGTTTACACTCATCATTTAAGAAAACTATGTTATTAAATATTGATTTATATATGATGTTTCCTTATTAAAATCTTAATGTGAATTAGAATTAATTAAATGAATAACTGAATAGCGAAAAACATACAACATATAAAAATCCTTTAACATAGAGTAATTTTTAATTAGGTTTTACTTTATGATTTCAAGTATTTTATAACATGTGTTAAACAATTCACTAAATAAAACGAACCAGAAAAAATATTCATTACAATATAACCATAGAATGGTGAAAAATAATTGATGTAGTTGAATTATGAAATATATAAATAAATAAAAATAAATTTCATTATTAATATAAAGGAATTGGTTTTTTAAATTAGTGTACCTAAATAACTATTAAGACTAATTTATTCATTAAAATGTAATCTTTAAAAAAATTTAAATTATAGGTTTTTTTCACATATTCTTAATAAGCCTTTAACAGTGGTAAAAATTTCAATTATTAGTGCTAGATAAGCACTGAATATTGGACATAGATTAAAATCCAAATTATTTTATTAGCTCTAAAAAAGAACTAATAAAGGGGAACATTGTAGTGTGGTACCACAGACCACTTCCCTAGTAGTGAAGTGTTCTCTAACAACACAAAATAGCATGAAAAAACCCCAAAATTAGAAAAATTATGAATGAATACTGAATTTAAATGAATAGAAAACAATCAAGGATAGTTTCTTGGGTTTGGTGATGAAATCCCAGTTTTAAACTAAAATGATACTTAAATATTGAAAAAACACACTTGGAGTCCTATGAGTCTTGCCATGTATCAAATTGAGATATGAATAATTCTTCCACATCTTAAATGACTTATAGATCCTTATCCTAAAGTCTCAAAAAATATAATTGTGTTTACTATATTTTGAGTATGTCCTTTTTTAGTTTTTTAATAAAATATAATTTTAAATTGGAAACATGCACTTTGACTCATACCATTAATATGATGTGTCATTTTTACATGATACCAGTCCCTACACATCAAAAATAACTTATGAATTGTTTCCCCAAAATTATAAAGACTATCTGCTAATGTTTTATCTTTTTTACGAGAGTAACAATTTATGAACTAAAATATTGATTTTAAAATGATAACAAACACATTGAGTCATACCAGACACATCATGTATCTGATTGAGGTATAGAATATTCCTACTCGTCAAAACTGACTTATGGATCATTTTAATAATGTGTCAAAACAATCCAAAATATTTTTCTCGGTTTTGAGTAGGTGATTTTTCCATTTTACTAAAATTGATGAAAATTTTAAATTAAAATATTCAATTTTATTCATAACAGTCACACCATGCATCATATTTAGGTGAAGACAATTATTACACATCTCAAATGGATTATGGATCATTTTTATAATGTAACAAAATAATATGAATGTGTTTACTTAGTTTTGAGTATGTCACTTGTCTTTTTTACTAAAATTTCATTTTAAACATGAAACATGCACTCTGTATTATACCGATCACATCATAAAGTGTTTTTATGTGACACCAATTCCTAAATGAAAAAAATGATTTATGATTCTATTTTATAAATTATCTACAAAATCTGAGCGAGTTTGCTCGAATTTTAGTGAGTGACATTTTTGAACTAACTATTGATTTTAAACATATAACATACACATTGTGTCATACGACTGACATCCAACATTAGATTATGGTGCAGATGATTAATATACATTAAAAATGACTTATAGTCCATTTTCATACAGAATAAAAACAATATGGATGTTTTTCTTGGTTTTGAGAAGCTCAATTTTTCTTTTTATTGAAATTGACCCCATTTTTATATGAAGATGCACATGTAGTCATTCTAGTCACACTATATGTCATATTGAGGTACATTTTATTTCTATATGTCTCAAGTGACTCATGGATCACTGTACCAAAGCATCAAAACAATATGATTTCATTTTCTTGGTTTTGAGCACATCACTTTTTTTACTAAAATGTCTTTTTATACTTGAAACATGAAATTTGACCTATACCAATCACATTATATATTGGATTGATGTGAGACCAATTCCTACAAGTCACAAAGGACATATGAATCGATTTCCAAAATTATCAAAAAAAATCTAGCCCATTTTCTTTATTTCTAGTGAGGGACATTTCTTGAACTAAAATATTCAATTTAAACTAACAATGGACCATTGAGTCCTAGCGGTCACACCAGACATTGAATTAAGGTTCGATCGATTCCTATACATCTAAAATGATGTATCGATCCTTTAACTAACATATCAAAAAAATAAAAATAATTTTTCTTGGTTTTGAGTGTGTTAGTTGTACTTTTTACTAAAATTAATGTCAATTTTATATAAAAACAAGCATTTAGACTCATATTGGTCACACTGTGTGTCAGATTGAGGTGTGGCTGACTCTGACATATCCCAAAGTCCGAAAAAATCCTAAAATATACTATTTACACACATCTATTGTATTCCTTTGTCGAACTACCATCACTATATATAGAGGTGGTGTTCTTAGTGGAATAACCATTCTCGTTGTTGAAAATAATATGATTAGAGGCTTTCAACGATGAGAAAGGTTTTTTGGATAAGAACACAAAATTATTATGTAGTGTTGGAAGTATAAAAAAACTCTAAAAAATTGAAAATGTAGTCAAATCGGTAGAATGAATCATTTTTTCTATTTTGTGGATTTTTGGAGATAGTTCAATGTTATATATGGCTTCCCAAAAGATCTTGAAAAAAAACTAAATAAGGATTAGATAAAAATGATAAGGAAATTAAATTACAAATATTAGATAAAGTGATGTCAAATTTAATTAAATAATTAGTACGTGTTCACCTTTTCCTGATGGTTGTATACATTCTTGATGAATATCCTTATTTTCATTATCTCATATGTGGGCTCTAACAAAAGATTCCACATATACAAGAAAGAAATTATTATATGAGTACTAATATAAAGAAATAAATTGAACATAAATATGAAACAATATATTAATTCTATGGATAATGATATAACTATACAATAGTTGTTGTCCAAAGGGATATACTGATTGTAAAGAAAGAATGATTAAAAATTAATTCTAATAGATCTCACAAAAAAATCAATGAATTTTTGAACAAAATGGGGGGAATTTATATACCTTGTTCAGTTATATCCTCTGAATTCTTTTAAATGTGAACGTTATAGACAATTGTCATCATCATCCGCTCGTCACCTGAACATTTATATTCACATTTTTTTGGTTTGACACACATCCACCATCTCTTGTGGACAAGAACCTACATTTATTGAAATAATATAATAAGTAGTCATTCATGGAATAAATAGTTCTTAGGGTATGATAAGAAACACAAAGGAGATAGGTGTTGAGTCCCAAGGAAACAAAATTCAATACTAATTGTTCGAGAGATAAAACTGACGAGGATGGAAATTATACATAATTGTGTTCTATTAATTTGTCAATGCCCCACATTTGTGAGAATTAAAAAATTGGAACTAGTTATTAACTCAACAGATCCATTTATACGAACTCCCTCCAGATAAAACCTCCTCACGACAAGAGAAATGATAGATTGAAGGGTGGGAACAAAATGGAGAGGGTGTAGACAGAATACTTAGAATATGCAATAGAAGTACTACACAACCCAATGGTCTTGGGTTTATATTGTGTAATTGTAGATGATGAGTGTATGTTACTAAAATTAATTTATTTGATTTTTTGTGGAGGCAGAGTTAATGATTAGTTACTTTCATTTTATATGAAAATTAATCCATAAGGATCCAAATAAAACCATAATAAAATAATAGGTTGAGGATTATTTTTTTTAATTTTTTTTATAAAAAGTGGTTACTTAAAAGGTTTTATTTTTATTAAAAATGATAGGGTTTTATATAATAGGAAAAAAAGGTTGATGGTGTCATGTACTTCATTCACACTTACCAAAATAGGCAATGAAACTGCACATAGTTCATGCCTTCCACCATCAAAAACTATAAAATAGAGGTCACTCATCATTCGATACATAGATAAATAAAGTGAATCTACATAAAAATTATATATATATATATATGTTATATAAATATATTTATTATATTTGTAACTTTATTTCAATAAAATTATATATATATATATGTATTTTATTTACCATATTTAGATTTATTTACATATAGAATATATTAAACAAAATATATATATATAATATTATTATTTAAAATGGTACTAAAAAAATACAATTTATAATAAATTTTACATTATATTAATTATAAATAATTTCTATTGTGGGTAATTATGTATAAAATATAATTATTTAAATTTTGAAATGTTTAATTATTTTATAAAACTGTATATATTGTAACCTATTTTTATTATTTTGAATGTAACATGAGGTTACAATACTGTATTGGTTATTTATGTGTAAATAATATCCTTGTTAATAAAACGTATATATAAAACTAAAATGTATATATAGACCTACAATGATAAATACCTAAAAATAATTTATAATATATAGAATTTGATAAATTCCATTCTATTATTTGGAACAAATGATTTAGAAACCTAAGTATTCTTGTGAGGTAGTCTAGAACGCAATGATCCACCCTTGATATTTTAGGGAAGTCTGTAAATAAGTTGGTTTAAAGCGATAAAAAACAATTCTGAGAAATATATGTGACCCATACTTCAGAATATTAGAACATAGTAAAATTAATAGGACCCGATACACATTTTGAAAATAGAGAGCCATTGAAAATATCTAAATATGGTATCACCCTTACTAATATTTCCCTTAAAATAAAACATCACATTTATGGGAAAATATGTTTTTATGGAAAATGTCCTACACCATAAAATTAAAATGGAATTTAAATAAATAAAATCCCTTATATGAATTTCATCAAATAAACTTCTGTTGTTACTTCACACAATAATCAGACAGTGAATTGGTTTTCTAAATAATTTTGCTTGTTCGTTTAAGGTTTTTTTATCCAAAACGACTCTTTTTATATTGTGGAAAAAATATTTTTTAGTTGGTTTATCTATAGACCAGAGGTGATTCACTAAGATTTCAAAACTGAAAAATGTTAAGCCTGGGGATAAATATTGGGTATGTATGTAGCCATAAAAAAATTGATTAAAAATATAATTTAAAAACAGCAAAAAAGGATATCGAAAACAACATTCTGGAAGAAAATAGACCATAAAAAAATATAGTATACAACAAGAGGATCATAAATACATAAAGAAAATCGAAACGTACAATTGAAAATTATAAAATCTCAGATCAAGATCTCAAAACCAAAAATACAGACAAAAAATTGGAACCTATAAAGAAAAAATAGACCTATCTCACTAGGTGGAAGAAGATATGATACCCTCATATCCATATCTGGTTGTTTTCTTTAGAGAAACTATCTACAATTGAACTCCAGATTTCATATGATGTTCAAGCAACTATAAGTAGTGTGTTTTTGTGATTCAATCGTCGATTCACCTTGGAGGCGTCACAAAAATGGGTAGCTTCTGTAGAAATCTTATGATATCATGACATGTTCACAACATGTTAAATTGTTTAAATTTGTATTTGAAATTTAATCATCACTTCTAAAAAATTGATGATAATGATTTCTTTTATTAGTGCTAAAAAAGTTCTGATAAATAACTCCTTTATGAGAACTAAAAATATAGCATTGATAAAGGGTAACATTTATCAATGATAAAAATAATGTGCAAATATAGAGAAAACAATATCATTTCTAAAAAATAATTGATAAAGGGTTAAATTTATTAGCGCTTTCTTTAGCGCTAATAAAGATGCATTTTATCAGTGCTTTTTTTTCTAGCACAGCTAAATACCAACTTTGTAAAACACATTTCATTAGTATTTTTTTTACGAAAATCAATATATTATGAATGATATATTTATTTTTTTTATATAGTAAGTTAATACTAATATTATTAGTAATCAGTAATAAATTAGAATTAGAATATTTAATATTTTAAAAATGTTTTTTTTCCTATGAAAATATTGTCGTTATTTTTTCTGTGTTTTTTAAAAGTTAAAATATCAAATTCTATAATTTTAATTTATTTTTTAAAAAAGATTTAGTTTTGGGATATCATTTTTATCATAAGAAGAGTTTTGGTGATTGGTTTTGAAATAGTTCATTTTAGATGAATTTGTAAAATCATGTTTTTAACGAAACTACACCTTTTTAAGACATTATTAATATTGAAAAATTAAATAATAGTTTATAAAAACTTTTAATAGATGAAATATGTATTAATGGATTAAAACTAATCATGTTTTACCTTAATTAATTTTATTATTTTATGAACTTAAATAATATTTTCCAATAAATACTATTTTTATTCTTATCCATTAAATAAATATGATATGGTGAAATTTTATCTTGGATTAATTTTAATGATATATTATTTCTATTTAGTTTATAATTAACTAATTTATATCATGAAAATAAAATAAATTGATAATTTTACATTGAAAAAATAATAATAATAAAAATAAACGTTTTGAAAAAACGATTTTTTGTGCTGCATGAACTAATATTAAAATTGAGTTTTTATGCACATAGAAATATTGTATAATATTTACAGATTAAAATATAATCATTTTTAAATAAATTATCAAATAGAATAAATTTTATTCATAGGAATTTAAAATAAATTTCTTAGGTAAAACCAAGTTTCTCTAGTAAAATTGAAAAAGGTAAAAGTAAAAATTCTAGTAGTAAATGACATAGAAACATGTTTAAAACATATATTAAAATGATTTGTTTTGATATTATAGACCTTATATTATCCCCAACTTTTTAGTTTCCATTTTTTAATCTTCATTACATCTGAAAATTTTTCTCTCTTTAAATTAAGTTGAAATATTTTAAAAAACTATATTCTCACAACTTATAAAAGTTCCCTCTTACCACACCATCAAGTACAATCACAAAAATATAACTTCCCACAAAAAATATAATGTTTTACCATAATCTATAATAATATTCATTTTACGTTAGATCATTTTTCAATGATATTTTCATAAGATATCAATTTTATAGGAGTTATCCACGGGAAATAAAAAGTTCTTAACACGAGTAATTTTTTCCAAATTCATTTTCATTACAATATTTACTTTACCAAATAAAATTTTAAAATTGCAGTATAGTTACAAAATTATTATTTGTAAAATTAATGTTATTATCCTATTATAATAAATATTAATCACTTCTCCACTTTTCTTTTAAGAATAACAAAATATTCATTATTTCAATCTGTTGACTACCACCTTAATGAAGAGATGAATTCAATTTTTCATAAGAAAATCTCTTAACTAGTTATAATTGATAAATTTTAAATTAAATGTGAAAAATATAAAATAATTTTTATAATTAATAGAAGCATTACAATCTAGCTTCATCTCCTCTGATTTTAGATAAATTCAAAAGATAACCATGTTTAGTACGGACTACCGTCTCTACGAAGTAACATAACAAATTTTTTATTAAGCTTCTTAATTATTTTTTAATACCTCATAAATTTTTTATAAAAAACAAAAAATTAGGGAAATAATATAATTATTATTTAATAATTTAAATATTCCCAATCTGAACCACTTTTATAATCAAATTCATCTAATAATTATGGTATGTTCTTGTTTGTGTATGTCTGAACACATACTATTAAAATGATTTAAAAAAATATCATGGATCCCTATGAGTAAATAATTAAAGATAATATTTGATATAAAAAAATAGATTTAGTTTTAGGTTTTTAATGGTAAAATAATTTGTAAACATATGAATTATTATATGAATATCTATTCATTAAATAACACTAAAAAACAATAATCGCATATTTGGACATTAAGTATCAAAACAAAAAAATAAAACTATATAAAATTAAAATATTATAAAGAACTATTAAACCCTGATAAAAATAACTTTTATGACATTTTAATGATGAAATTTTATTGAATAATGATAAATTACACTGCTATTATTTATCCACATCAAAAAAATCAAGATTACTCCCACATGATATTGAAAATAGATAATAACAAACTAATATACTTGCAGGAAAAAATAACGAATGATGTTTATAAAAGTTTATATTTATGAATAGTTTTATTAAAGATGTGATTAAGATATTTATTTTTTCAAAATGGATATTCATGTGCTTTAGTGAAAAAATGGAATTAAGGAAAACATTTGTTTCTTTATAGTTCCACCCATTGAGAAAAATTGTTTAGTATAGACCAGTTATTTCTTAGGAATTATGTATAAAAATACCCATTAGTATTTATATCATAACCCTATCTTTGTTCATGTTAGTTAATTTTTTATTTGAAATCATATTCTTCATGTTTTATGGAAATGAAAGTTACTATGGTTGTATAGTGTTATTTATATCAAATTTAATTTCATGATACTTGTTTGATATTGCACACAATTTTTATTTTATTTTTTGTTTTTAAAGCCTACTAATTTTTTATGAAATATCTTCTATTTAATGATGTTCTTATCTATAACTTATGTTTCCAAGGTTTCAAATTCCATGAGTGTGTCATCTTCAATATCATTTTCAAATAGATATATCTTTTGAATGATATCCATATTTGTAATTTAAAAACTATTCTCTAAATAAATAAGAACATATTAATATAAATTATACATTCATGTGGTTTTTATTTTTTACTCACAATTTCATTTCCTCCATCGGAATGCTATATCACTGTTATGAGGAAACCCCCCTATGTTTTCCTTTTCATTGGGGACATCCTTTTTTCCATGTCCATAATCTTGCGATGATTTTTGGAAAATAAATATATATTCCTCAGTAATATATCAAGGTCATATTATAGTATAGGAAAATCATTATATGTTTTAATGATATTTTTATATCTTTTTTATAGTTCATTTTCATCAAAATGTGAAATGTATATCATTTATCATTTCTTTTGTTGACAATTCATTGCACATGTTTTTTTAATTTTATATTAAAATTTCTCTATATGTTATATTATCATCTAAAAGAAATTATTTTTATCCCATTTTTATCAAATATTTTTTAAAAAATGTCTCAAAAGATCAATGAATATTTGTATTTCTAAAGTGTGTTTTCTAAGAATCCTAAATATTTATTATTATCTATGTCTTTTAAAATATCATATACTTGATTATGGATAATATTAAAATGTAATCATACATCATATATATCTAGATGGATTATGTAATTCTATTTTCAATCAAATATGCTGTCCATCACTACCTCAGCCCATGAAAATAAACTGCTATTATTGGATTTTTTTTATCCAATTCCATTCCTTTTTAACACTCTATATTTCCATAATTTGATTGATATGTGTTCACATAGATTTAAACCATATATATATTGGGGAAATCATTGATATAACCATATACCCCATACTATATGTTACGTTAGTTTATTGTATACTTTCGTATATATATTTTTTCTATTTATTGATTGGGTAAATATTGATACTTTTATACTTGATAAGCATCATGAGATAAATAATAATGGTTATTTTGGTTTATTACTACTCATAAAAAAACATATCTATGACATATAGAGTTGACTATGACGTCATGATAATTAAGATCATGATGTATTGTCTTAGATAATTGAATTAGATGCCCAAAATTATGAATTTCTTTGCTATGGAACCAATTATTATTATCCATGTGATCTTTAAATTTCAAATATTATCCATTATTTTATTATGATTTTAGTTTTATTCAATTATATAATTATAATTTGGTTTTATTTTCCTTCAATCCTATTGATTCTAATCGAATGATCAATTATGATATTTAACTATTATGAATAATGTTTACCAAACTATGTATTTGAGATCAACCATATTATGTTTCTAATTACCCAGGTTACCTGGAAAATTATAACACACAATATGAATACAAGAGTAAAATGTGTGTAAAATTATATGGAAGATATTATATAATTAAAAGGATTTAAGTTGTTTCTTATATTTGAAAAAAATGCACATATTTTAGGAATTGAGAGGATTTATTAGTTAAAATACATTCCTAAATATCTAAAACTATGAACGTAAAATTCCATTCGAATGTATGTGATTAATAGTTTTTGGAGATATTGTAATTATTAATAGATAATGTTGGTTCGATTTTTTTCATTTTAAAACCTATTTTTATAGAATGTATTTATTTTCACGAGATTCTCGGAGAATTTGTACAGGGCATCACGATTAGTATAAAAGGAGGGATTAAATATCTTTAGAGGTTAGGGTGTCAGTTTAAAAAAACATAAATTTTGATATGTTAATATTAATCATAATTTCAAAGGTAAAAAAACACTTTATGTTAGATAAGGTAATATTTTATATTTTAGGGACAAGGATAAGGGAAGATTAGTTCAAACCCTTGGATAATAATTATGGATATATCTATATATAGGATATGATCAATAAATTTTGGTTTAGTAAGGATTATGGGGTTCTCTTAAAAGTTAAATCCTACATTGGATACTACATGTGGATATAATATTTTTCAGAGAGGTATAATGTGGTAAAAATACTAAAAATAGTGGAGTGGTTTTTAACTCAACCATATTAAGGTGCATGAAAAATGGCCTAAGTACACACCTTTTTTGATAATCTTGAGGGTTATTCTTTGTTTATTCACATTCTCTTTAGAAACCATTTTGATTTATTTGAGTATGTTTATAACTAACTATATAGGAGAAAAAAATAAAAAAATTATCATGGATAACATAGGATTGAACAAAGAGAGTCATTAGTTAAATAAAAAGTATCATATATTAATTTTAAAGTGTAAAAAAGGAATAATGTTTTGGATTAATGTTTTAAAATTAAAATTTAGGTTATTATTATAATAATTTGTTATATATTTTTTGTTTGAAATAAGATAAAAAATATGAAGATGTGAAAGCTATGTATCTAGACACCACTATGTCTTATAACATAAAAATGGAGTATAAATAATTGTTGAACATATTATTATATGCCTATCATGATAGAAATATGTGTTCCCTAGTCTTATGTAAGGAAATGAGGTTGATATCTAAACTAAAATTGGATATAATATTATTATCAATTTTCATTATTGAGTTATATTTAGAAATGATATTTTTTTATATTAAAAAAATTATGAGGATTATTTGAAATATCTATGGAATTTTCTTTAGTGGTTTTTATTTAATGATCGATAAACATATATTAAATGGTATAAATAACAATTAAAAGTGATTTAAATATATTTTTATTTTTATTTTGGTGACAAATATTGATGAAAACATGATTATGTTATTGATAACACTTAGTAATAATACTTTATATCTGTTGAGAAAATAAATAGTTGATTGATTTTAGAAAATTAAGATAGAAAATATTTTGGTCCATTGGGGTGATAATTAGTTTTCGATATTTTATGTGATGTTCATAATATTTTTTAGATTGTGGTATATATCAACTAGTGTGTCCTGGCATGAAATAACAATTAATACCATTTTTTGGTTAAATATAGTATTAATTTATAAAATAATATATGGTTTCACTATGATTTAATTTCATAGAGAATCAAATGGTTACAAGAATGGTATATTTTAGATATTTTTTGATTAGGGTATATACATACCTAATTATATGATTGTAATAATGATTAATGTTTTTTGGGGAAAATATGTAACAAATTTTGGCGCAAAAAATTAAATAAAAATACATTATTAATGAACTATCCTAAATGAAAAACATATTAAGAATAACCTCATCTACTTTCAGCAGTGGTTAAAAATTAAAATTTTGTGTACGAGATTTATTTTATGGGAGTCGAATGTAACCAACTGTGATTTGAAATTATATATATATATAGGCCAAATATGATTTATAGCACATGATAGACACACCATTAACCCTAATGAACCATAGAATAATATATAACCATTAAAATGTGGTTTTATTGTTGGTGAGTAAAAATAAATATAAAATAAATATGGAATATATATAGAAATAAAAATTAATTCCATTATCCATTTCAAGACATTGATAAATTAAATTTATGTAGCTAAATAACTAATAAGACTGATTTAAACTTATAAAAATTTAACAATTCTGATAATTGAGTTTTTACGTTATTTTCATAAGAAACAAATTATATTGTGTATAATATATTTTTAATATATGAATAATATTTTAAAAAAAATTATGATTAATTTATCATAAATAAGAATCATAATATTTAAGATTTAAAAAAAATTTATTTGCCCAGGAATATAGTTTTCATAATTTTTATATGAATTTATTTTATGTTAAAATAAAAAAATATGGAAATAAATTTATTCAAAATAAACTTCATTTCTAGATTCACCATGAAAATATTATCTTAATATGTGTTTATGATATTTCTCAAAAGTAGTTCATTTTTTATGAATATTGGAAAATATAGTTTTTACCAAAAATTTAAATTTTATGACTTTAACATTATATAAGAAGTGGATATAAGTTATAAATCCTTTTAATTTATAAAAGACGTATATAAAGAGTAAAATTATCCCCTTTTCCTTTAAAATTTTTAATAATTTAAGAACATATGTAATATTTTCCAACAAAATATTATTTTGTTATTTTATTTTAATAAAATATTATTTTTTTTAAAATTTTTATTTGGATTTTATTTAAAGCGTATTATTTTTTTGATTAAAAACATATATAATGGAAATCAATAAAATTGATAAATTTTCCCTAAAAATACATTTTTCTAAAAATAGTTCCTTACCTTTCACATACAGTAATTTAAAATTTATGCTTTCATATATTTGATTTTTTTTATAAAATGTATTTCTTATTTGGAATTGGTTGGTATAGATTTTGTAACAAGGTCAATTTTATATTTAGGCATTAAATGTAAATTAACTAGATAAAAAAGATTTTTTACCATAAAAAAATGCAAAAAGTTATCATTATAATATAGAAGGGTGTAGGAACATATTTAAAACATGTAAAAAATTAATGGTTGAGTAAATATTGAAGTTATTTCATTATGAACACAATTAATTTAAATTTTGATGTTGACATGTGAAACATTTTACATCATTATATTCTGTTGAATTATTTTATTAAAATACCATTATGAACAATTATAAAAGGCTCCTCTTTCAACCCTTACATAAAAAGTCTAAAATTTAGTTTCCTCTTGAATTTATAAAATTTTTAATTATTGTAGATTCCAGTTTATTTTAATTTATGCCATTATGAAATGAAATTAGATAAATACCTCAATTTCCACAGAGTCTTCCTACAGAAATCCGAATTTCTCAATATGATTATATTTTCCGAAAATTTATTTTATTTTCATTATTACATTAACATATTTAATTTTCTAATTTATAAATAATTGAATAAATATTTTTTATTTAATTTAAATATTGTAAGAACGTTGTTTTTAACTCTGGTATGGATACTTTAAATTTCAGTCTAAATCTTTATTCTAGAACTAATATGGACACCAAATGGGTTAGAAAAGGTCTCATGCTGTCCAAGGAATGTTCAGAGCCTAGAAGCCATCTGTTTTGAAAAAACATGCTTAGTGAATAGTTTAGAGTAAACGATGTAGGAATTCCCTAGGGATTTGAAAATAGTGTGGATTGTGTTTTTTAGACAGAGCCACCTCACACAACTGGTGCATGTCCATGAAGCCTAATTGTGTGAGCGCACCTTCTACCATAGTAATCATGCGAACAAACCGTGTATATGCCATTTTTTGGGTAAATTGCCCAAGTTTCCCTTAATGATCTATTAAAACCTCTCTTCCTCCCTAATCTTTATTTCATTGAAACGAAACTTCATCTCTCTCAATTTGGATATTTTTGAAGATCAAATTTAGGTATTCAAAGATCTCCTACATCTGTGATACATTCGACCTTCTGTTTGTCAGGTTCGATGCACAAATATAAGTACTCAAGTCCTACTTAGCTGTTCTCCTTCAATTTTTATCTCAACCAAGATATCATTTTTTGAGTATTTTTATATTTTTCTTAGGTCCAGTTAAATATAGGAAAAATAAATTTCTAATAAATAAGGAGGAGGATCGTACAACCCTAAGGTGGGTGGTCTATAACTCATCCCTCAAGTTCATTCATTTTGGATTTGTCGTGTGGGGCCCACCGATTTCATCAGATACTATTATTTGAATTTATATGACATGATTATAATCATTAGAACTACATATTCAAACTCTTTCTGTATATGTGATTAAATTATGGGGTTTATACACAAAACTCCATTCATCACATGTAGGATGTTATGCCATAGTTTCCATTCAAGTGTTTTGACACGTTTGAGGCACTATTCAAGTGTTCGTTAGCTTGACCATCACAAGGGTAAGAATTTATATATTAAATGGCCTTTTTAATGAGAAAAGAATAATGGAATGTACCATATGTGATCACCACTTGAATTACCTAATGTAAGATCTTCAAATTGAAAATTTAAGTTGAGTGCTTAATTGGTTTCATATCTGTAGCACCCCATACCACATTAATGCAAGTTTGAAGAATGAACCATAAATATGGATTATGCCTTAAATGGATTAAATGGTCTCATTGTACATGTCCTTTTCATACTAATTAAAGGAAATGCATGAAAAAAATGACATGATAAAAATGTTTCACACTACATGAACTTATCACACTAATTAAAGGCAGGGATTGAACTGATGGAGATATTAAATGACTTCATAATCAAACTAGCATAGTCTGACTCGAGATATTCTTGGAATCTCTTTGAAGAATGTAATGAGAACTTAGGAACCCCATTCTGATTCAAGGATACAACTTTCTTAGGTTGAAACGCACATTGATCCCAATCCCTGTCTATTTTTGGATGCCTAATATGACACCGTATGATCCTTTAATTATCATTACTGGATTCCTTAGATACAGTTCTTAGATACATAATGGAAAAGTAGGTTCCATGGTTAATTCCCATTAGGACCTATCTCTACTTAATCCCGTTTCACATTAGTTGATCACCTTAGACTCGGTAGGCACCTCATTTTGGAATTCCATGGTCTATTCTACATATATTATGCTCTTACCCCCTGACAGACTGTATTTATTACTCAGTTGGAAACCATTGAGTACAACATCACCTTGGTTGTAACCTTGGGACTTCACTGTTAAATTTTCTTGATCATGGTTTCATTGTAACATCTTGGAACCTTTAATAATTATAATATCATTAGTTGATATAAATTTTGGATATGGCTCATGATACCTATCAATATAAAATTTGAAGTTACTTAATTAAATGAATTAGTTACATGGCTAGATAATAACTGAGGGTTGAAGTAGGTACTTGGTTATTTTATTACATTTTATTTCTTTGCTTTATATAATTATGTTTTCACACTTTTACTTTTCCAATACGTGGTCTGGAGGACATAGACACCACTGGTGGTGGCCCATTAATATTTATCTCACACCCTCTCTAGTCTCCGTTTGGTACCTAGAGTAGATTACATGACTATATGTGTGGATAAAGGGAAGCGTATGACTTCGAACACATTATTTCTTGTTTTCTAGTATGTAGATTGATAGAAGATGACCAAGACAGAGATTAGGATGTTTGGGAGAGTCTTTGAATTCATTTATACATATTTGGAATGTGTTATTCCTATTATATTATGTCCAGGATTTTCAGTTTCCTTTTAACATGACATATCAGTAGTTGTTGAATGCAATTATAGTTGTCAAGTTATTGTTATTATTTCCCCTATTTTCTACTATGCCTTCTGTTTTATTATATTACATCCACTATTAAACTATGTTTACTTTCAATCGATGTGCTACAGTTTGGTAATGAGGGCATAGTCTCCCCACAGACACACCCTAGGCCCTCACTACTAGTTTGCAGACTTTGGTGTTTGGAGAGATACATTTGAGTCCATGTGGCCCCCCATGCTTAGGGAACCTATCAAGTGGTATCTGGGTCTAGGATGTCACAAAGTGGCTTCAAATGATGATTTCCTTTCTTAATTTACTATTCTGGGACAATAGTTAGGATATTAAGAACACTTGGGAATTGGTCAAAATCCATGCTTGTGCGTCACGAACCCATGTTCTGTGTGAAAACCATGATTCCTAAAACACAATTGGGGTTCTGATTTTTCATATTACAGTTGACATTATTTCACCATTGGTTCATGCACATACTGTGTGGTGTTTTTAAATATTACTATGTCTGAGGATTTTCTTTCATACTTGGAAAAATGTTATGAGGGAAAATATAATTGTAACAAGCATCCTTATAGGAACCAAGAATTCACTTTTCATTCATATTTCCATGCCATATAAGTGAATTTCACTTCTTTTCATTTCTTGATATGTCTATGATTATTTAGTGATGATGTGATTGTTAGGTAATTATGGTATTAATCATGGCGTCAATTGAGTGATTTCCTATCTCAATTCATGAGGTGTGAGGGACCTTATGGGTTGGGATGAGTTATTTAATGAGTCAAGACGTTATTCTATAAGTAAATGGGTGTTGTTTTCATTGATAAGGTGTATAGGAATTTATTAAATTGTAATGCATATATATTTTAAGAAGGAATATTAATTATAATATGAAATGGTTTCACATCCTTATCGCACCTTGTAATGTTTATGAAAGGTAATGGAGAAAACTTGGAAATTAAATGTAAAATGAAATGAAACTTATACCGGCTCACATACTAATACACGAATGTCTAGATAGGTAGTTTGAGAAGTATACCATGGGTAGTGAGTTTTCGTGAGTTTATATTATTCTATTGAATCTATATTTCTTATTAATCTTTTTCTAATGCGTGTTCTTGAAATTTGAAGACCGATGCCACAATGAATTCCTCATATCGTATGTCAGGATGGCGGTGATGTCCATGCTTTAGATGCGGTTCTCCATAAGCCACCACTCTTTACTCTTGGAGTTCCAATTGAGGCACGACCACAGTACTTGATTTAGGAACCCCTATAAATGTTCATGATAGTTTCCTACATTTGATGTAGTCCATGCATGGTGCTTCACAATATGCTCCTACGATGGCATATTTGATTTGTGGGTTTCAGTAGCAGCATCCTCCTACGTTTTCAGGGGATGATGGTCTATAGGATACTTAGTCTGGTCTAGAAGCCACCATATCTATCATTGAGCATCTAGAAATTCCTCCATAGTGGAGAGTCAAACATTCAACAAACATGCTTCGGGACTCATCCAAGAGTTGGTGGGATGTGATTACCTTGGATGGTCTTCATCAGGGCATGTTATGGGATGATATTCAGAATGCCTTCGATGAACAATTATTTCCTTAGACAATGAGATCTGACAAATCCATATAGTTTATGAATCTCATGTAGGGTTTTATTTCAGTTATAGAGTATTCATCACGTTTCCTAGAGTCAAATCACTTTGGACAACTTCTATATGGTTATAGGCTTTTTCATGATAAATGTTTCAATGACGGGATCCCATATGGCATCCATACATAGGTGGAATCCTTTCACCTTACTGCCTTTTCTACAATAGAAAATCATGCTCTTAGGATTGAGATCAACATGAGGGATGAAAGTTGTACTAGGAATAGAGGATTAGTGTCGCAAATGGCTAGTAGTTCTTCCGATGGTAGGAAATGTTCCCTTGATGTTTATCATTAGGGAAGTAAAAACCATAGTTCCCATTCCAATAACTCTATAGAGTGTCATTAGGGTGGATGATCAGGGAACATAAAGCCTCAATGTGATAGAGACTCAATGGAGTGACCAACTTGTGTCCGTATGAGGCATCTTTAGGGTTTTTATAGGACCATTCCACTGACTTCGAGTGGAAAATGATATATGCCAGCAACACCTTTTGGAGTTCTCCAATAGAGTAGTTATGATCATGGTAGCCCATCTGTTTCATAGGGTTGAGGATCAGGCCAGTTGAATGTGTTATCACCGATATCTAAGGATCAGGTTGTGGTACCATCTACAATATGAGGTAATATTCTAGTAGCCTCTACTATAGTATTCACTTTATTTTATATACATGATTCAAACTCTTTTATATCTGTATCTATCTTGGGGAGCCTCAGACTAATGATACAGTGTTACTCTGGTGTAATGACCCCGGATACATTGTTAGGGTTACGAACAGAGGGAATAAACTAGTGTAGGGACTGTCCCCCTGTGGTAGGAATTGAACCATTATTATGAAATATCAGTTTTTTCAAGATTACAAGATTTGATGTTATTATTGGGATGGATTGGTTGGTTCACTATCAAAAATTTATAGACTGATACTACTGAAGAGTGTCTTTTACACCACCATAGGTAAGTAGTTATCAATATAAGGGTGAGTTGGATTTCTAAGATGGTAGAGTTAGACCTGAGCAGCATGGTCTATGTGGAGTGACTGCCGGTATTTCAAATCTCTTGTTAGTGGATCAGGATTTATGACCATCTAATTTTCCTCTAGTAGTTGATTGTTTAAGGTATTTATTTAAAATGATTTTTTGTCTTGCCTCATGACAGAGAGGTTGATTTTACAACTAAGCTTGTTCTAGGAGAATCTCCAGGGTCTATTACTCCATTCGGGATGACACCTATAGAGATTCAGGAGCTCAAGAGGCATTTAGGGGATATAGAGGCCAAAGGTTTCATACGACCCAATAAATTCTCTTGGTGTTTTCCCATGTTTTTTTACAAGAATGTGGATAAAGCCTTATATATATGCATTGATTTTAGAATGTTGATCCAGATGATGGTCAAGAACCGATATCCACTTCCTTGATTAGATGATCTCTTTGACATGCTTCATGGAGGAAGGTTTTTCTTTATGATTGACGTAAGATCTGGTTATCATTTGGTGGGAGTTAGGCCATCAGATATACCTCATACAACTTTTCATAACAGGTATGGTTTGTATGAGTACCTTTCTACGATGTTTGATCATACGAATGCACCCACCATTTTCATGGTTCTAAGGAATAGGGGTTTCCACCCCTCTTTTGGCTGTTTTTCCATAGTATTTTTGGACAAAATATTGGTGTATTCTCACACCTATAGAGACCATTCCAAACATCTTGATATTGTTCTAAGTACATAGAGAGAGCATCCTATTTATGCCATTCTTTATATGGGCTACTTTTTGGTTGAAAAGTTCACTTATTGTGTCCTATATTGTCAGAATCATGAGTTTTTTGACCCATAAAAGGTTAGTTATGTAGTTTCCTAGGAGTATCCCATGAATGTGTTTGAAAGAGAGAGTTTTTTTCCACTGACATGATATTTTAGGAATTTCATATAGTACTTCTCACACATTTCTTCACCTCTTATTGGACTTACAATGAAGGGTGTCAAGTTCCTTCAGTCAGAAGCATGTGAGAAATCGTTTTCGGAGTTGAAAGGGAGGATTGTATCGACACCTATTCTAATTCTTCCCAAGATGGATATATGTTATACTATCTTCTGTGTTGCATTAGGAATTGGCCAAGCAGCAATACTGATGCCAGAATATAGAGTTGATGCATATAGATCTCAGTAGTTGAGACCTCACAAGATAAATTACCCAATGCATGACATTGATCTAGTAGCAGTTTTCCACTCTTTATGTTAGTGGAGACACTAGCTTTTGGGTGAGTGTTTTATGATGTACAATGAACACAAGAGCCTCAAATATATCATCTCAGTTTGAGACATGAATCTTAGACAGTGGAGATGGGTCCAATATCTACAATCTTTTGATTTTGACCTTTCCTGTACACCTAGGAAGGGAATGTGGTTGCAGATGAATTGAGTCAGAAAACTCAAACACATGCCATATGGGAATATAATGATGAATAGAATTTAGCGAACCTATTTTATGAGAAATTTGTAGAGTTTCATGATAGTCATGTGAAGTCTTATCTATCATCCTTAACAGTTAGGTCTTTCCACCTTTGGATGGTGAAGGGTTGATAGTTATTAGATCCTAGAGGCTTGGTTCTTTGTGATAGTATTTGAAGAGATAACCCACCTCCAGATTGGGCTATAGATAGAGAAGACTTCCTATGTCTATGTGGATTTATCTGGGTTCCTACAGATATGAGAGATAAGTTTATGAAAGAGTTCCCCACCTCTTAGTTGGTAGTTCATACTGGAATCTCAATGATGTATCAAGATTTGTGATGCAATTATTGGTGTCATGGGATAAAATGTTGGATTGAAGGATTTATCACAACTTGTTCCACCAATCAGTAGGTGAAGGCTGAGAACCAGAGATCTGTGGGATTTCTACAACCACTTAGAGTCCCATAATGGAAATTAGAAGATGTTTCTATAGACATTGTAGTCAGTTTACCTAGGTCATCTAGAGGTAGTGGCACTATATAGACTCTCATTGATAGACTGATGAAGGTATCCCACTTCATTCCTATTATGGAGGATTTATTAGTTGATGATATGGTAAAACTCTATGTCACTGATATCATTCAAAAAAACAAGGTTCCTCATACTATTGTGTCATATTGGGGCTCTCATATAACATAATGGTCCTAGAAGGTGTTATAAAAGTCTATGAAAACACATGTGATTCTAAGAACATTTTTCACCCTCATACCAATGGACAATCAGAATTGAAAAAATAGATTCTAGAGGATATTCTCAGAGCATGTGTTATTTATTTTGGTGGTTCTTGGTAGAATCATATCCTTCTCACAGAGTTCTCCTTTAATAATAGTTTTTTTGAGAAAATTTGTTTGATCATTTTGAGGCCATATAATGTAGGCCTTTCCATTCACCCCGGTACTGGATAAAGACAGTTGAGAAAAACCTAATAGGTCCTCATCTGGTTCATGAGACTTCAGAGAATGTTTAGTTGATCAGAAAGTGTATGACTACTACCTAGTCTAGGAAGAAATATTATACTGATCACTATCAAAGACCTATTGGGTTTGAGATTGAGAATCTTATTTTCCTTCTAGTATCATGCAAGATAGGGAACATATGGTTTTTAATGTAAGGGAAGATTTCACCTCATTATATAGGTATGTTTGAGATCCTAAAAAGAGTAGGGCCGGTAGCCTATCTGTTTATACTACCTTAGTGGTATCATGCCATACACAACGCCTTTAATGTTTCATATATTTTCCTATTTCATGCTGATATGTCTCATTCTTTTGATCCCAAGGATATTGTGATAGATGTAGATTCTACCTTTGAGGAGTATCCAGTATGTATCATTTATTAGAGAACGAGGGTTCTCTGAGGCCGGTCTGTCCCTCAAGTGTTGGTCATATGGAAGAACATATGAGTATTGATGAGACTTGGGATAGGGAATCCTATGTATATGCCCAATATCCCAAATTATTCCCATGTATTGTTTCTCCTCCATTGAAAGGTGAACACATAGATGCGTTATTTTAAGGGGGGAAGACTGTTAGAACCTGGTTTTCACTCAGCTATGGTTATTTTAAATTTCAGTCGAAATATTTATTTTTAACCTAATATGGATTCCTAATAGGATAGAAATGGTCTCACAGGTGTCCATGACATGTTTGGATCCCAGAAACCATCTTTTGGGAAAACATTGGCTTCACACACGGTTTAATGAAAATAGTGCAAGAATGCTGCATGGTTTGGAAAACCGGAAAAATTGTGTTTTTTTATATAGAGCCACCTCAAATAGTTTGTGCATGGCCTTGCAACCTAATAGTGCAAGTACTCCTTCCCAGATAATAGTGAAAAGTTTGCGCAAGGTTTGTCAAACTGTGTGAACAAACCATGCACATGAAATTGTTTCTAGGTAAAATCCCCAAATTGACCTTAATGGTCTATTAGAACCCTTCTTCTTCTTGGATACATATTTCAGTAGGATTAACTATTTCCTCTCTCAATTTGGGGATTTTTGAAGATCAAAGTTATTCTTTTAAAGATATCCTTTATGTGGGGCCCACCAATTTCATTAGATGTTGTTATTTGAATATATATGTAATTATTATAATCATTAGAACTGTATCATCATGCTCTTTTAGTATATGTGATTAAATATTGATAGTTATGACACCAACTCCACTCATCCCATGTAGGATGTTATTCCATAATTTTCTTTTTAGTGTTTTAACCCGTTTGAGCCACCATTTGGGTGTTCCTTGGCTTGACCTTCCAAAGGGTAAGTATTTCAATATTTAATGAATTTTTGAAATGAGAAAATAATAATGGAAAGTACCATGTGTTCTCACCACTTGACCTTCCAATGGTAATTTCTTTAAATTTATAATTAAATACGAGTGATTAAATGGTCTCATATTTGTAGCACCCATTACCAAATTAATGGAATGTAGAGTAATTAATCTTCTAAATTGATTTTTCCTTAAATGGATTAAATGATTGCAAGCAACGTGTACTTTTCACCCAAATTAAAGGCATGGATTGAACAAGATGATGTGATAAAAAGGTTTCAGCTATAATACATTATCACACAAATGAAATACACAACTCGAACAGAAGGAGATACTACATGAATTCATAATCAAATAGGAATGGCCTGACTCAATATTTCATTAGATTCGGATTGGATAATTCCATTATAATTTGAGAACCCCATTCCGATTCAAGGATATAGATTTCTTAGGTTGAAAACCACCTAGATCTGGATCCTTGTCAATTCTTGGATTCCTAGTATGACACCAAATTTTATTATTATTGTCCTTATAGGATTCCTTGGATACACACCTTGGATCAATCATTGACAAGTAGGTTCCATGGTTAAAGCCCATTAGGCCCAATCCCTACTTAGCCCCATTTACCTTGGTCGATCACCTTGGACTCGGTAGACACATCATTATGGAATACCTTGGACTATTATCCAGGGATTACACTCTTATAAAATGCTTGGATATTGTTATTACTAAGTTGGTGACCCTTTAGGTCTACTTCACCTTCGTTGTTAACTTGACACTTTACTATTAAATGTCCTTGATGATGGTTTCCATATTATGTCTAGGAGCCTTCACTAATTATACTATCACATAGTGATGTCAGTGTTGGCCATGCCTCAAGAGACATATCAACATTAAATTTGTATTTAGTTAATTAAATGAACTAGTTAAATGTACACACACCAGATGAGGTCTAAATCTAGTACTTATTTATTTTGTTACATTGTAATAAATTAATTATATATGCATGCATGAAAACTCTTACATTTCCATTATGCAAGATGGGGGTTATACACACCGTTGGTGGTGGCCAATAGATATTTATCTCACACCCTCTCTGGGATCCGTTTGGTACACGATGTAGATTACATGACTGCGGTGTTGATAAAGGGATGTGTACGAATTCAAAAACATGATTGATTTCCATTCAGGATGGGGATTGATAGTATATTACCAAGTCAGATCTTGGGATTCTTGGGATAGTCTTTTATTTCATTTATAATTATGTGGAAAATGTTTGGCCTGCTGTTTTGTATCCATGTTTTCCAGTTTTCAAGTAACATGACATATCATTTTTGTTTAATGGTATTCCAATTGTTCAATTATTGTTATTATTTTCCCTATTTTCCACTATGCCTACTTTTTACTTATATTTATTCTTCTCTTTCCCTGTTTTTACTTTCACTCAATATGCTACATTTTTGTGATGAGGGCATTGTCTCCCCACAGACAAACCCTAGACCCTCACTGATAATCGACAACCTCTAGAGTTTGGAGAGATGGGCTTGAGGCCATGTGGCCCACCGGGATCATGGAACCTATCAAGTGGCATCTAAGTCATGTAATTCACAATTATTATATTGGAATAACTATTAACTAGATTTCATATTTTCCATTTAAAAAATCTAATATTTCATTCATTGGTTTTGTAGGCTACCACTTCTCTAAGAAACAATTTCTTTTCCATGACCAGATGGATGAAAAAGTATCAATGGTCGAAATAAATAATAAATTCTATATATATAATATTTGAGTGGTTATTATGGTATAAATTATAATCCTTACCCTTTATCTCTTAGTAAATGAGAAATAAAAATGCTAACTATTCGTTTTTTAGACTACCACCTCAATGAAGTGACGTATGTCATTTTTTATTCAGTTTCACACTTATTTATTAATGCCACCTAACAAATAATAGGATAAATTATATGTATGTATTTAATATCACAATTATTATACAATAATGATATAATTCATAGAAAAACCACTTTGATGAATATAAACATCGAATAATTATCGTATGTTCGTATTTGGGAAAGTTTAACAATATACTCAAAAATGATATAAAATAATATCATGGGTGACTATAAAAAAATAAATAATGATATTATAAGATAAAAAGAATAAAAAGAATATATTTAATTTTATAGCAGTAAAATTAAATTCAAACTCATTTACTAATATACCAATGTTCATTCAGAAAAAATACTATAAAAATTATAATTTTTGTATTTTTATTTTGGGTTCGTAGAAACTATTTCAAATGGATGAATTTATATTATAATAAAGAAGTTTAAAACACCAATTTTAGTTCCTTGTATGATCTATTAATGATAAAATTAAGGACAATAATTAATAATCACATGGTTAGTATGAAACTAATTCAAAATGATCAAGATTACTCACAAAAAATATATAAAGTAGATAATAGATAAATGGTATATATATAAATTGAAATTATAATTAATGTTTATAAAAGTTTTAAGAAACAAATAATTTACTTAAATAATTTGATAAGGATGTTTTTTTGTAAATGAGATACAAGAGCTTTAGTGAATGTCTTGAATTATGGCATTGGTTTCTTTGATCAAATTTTTACCCCTTGAGACATATTCCTTATTAGATAACATGTTTTTTAATTATGTATCTAATTTCCCTTTATATTTTTTATAATTATCCACTCATTGTTTATGGTATTTAATTTTTTATTTTAAATCATATCCATTAAGTGGTTCTAACCTGAATGATTATAGGCTTGCAAGGGATTTTTTTCTCATATTCTATATCATGAGATAAGTTTTATGTTACACAACATTATTTATTTTATATGATGTATTGATAGCCCAATTAATTTTTATAAAATTTATTCCCCTTGATTTTATATTTTAATTTTCTTGAATCCCTCTAATATTCCTTTTCTTGCTTATATTAACAATACCATGAGGGTTTCTTTTCCAAACTCATTGTAAACTAGATATAATTTTTTGAATGAAAAAACATTTACGGAATTTTTTTAATTTTCACTTTAAAAATCATACCATTTCATTAAACTATACTAATTATTAAGATTTAATTATTTTCCCCCAATTTTATTCTACTCTAGGAAAATTAAATACCCTGTATAAGGATTGAAACGGTAATTTTACTTTTTGATCCTGAACATCTTTTTTATTTTCCCATATTCATTGGAATATTTTTTGAATGTCGATATACATGCCTCAATAAATTTTTAATTTCATTTTATACTAGATTAAATTCAATAACATTTTTTATAAATGTTTAATTATTTCTATACGTGTCATTTTTATCTAAGTGTGAAGAAAATATTTTTAAAAATTTCTCTTCAAACACATATTTCCACTACCTTTATAATTTTCTTTGAAAAAATATTTTTTAGTTATAATGGATTATAAAATAAAACATTCTTATAATAGTTATAGAAATTATTTCCATTAAAATTATTTCAGAAGGTCAGACATGTTTCTTATTTACAAATTATGTTTTTTGAAATTGTTAAAAATTGTTTTTAATTGATTTTAATATTCCCGGAAAAATATTATACACGACTGAGGATATTCTTAAAATGTTTTCCTCATACTTATTTTTATGTATGGCTTATGTAATGTAATTTTCTATCAGATATATAGCCAATGACTACATTTTATTGATGGGGTTGTACCTAATTTATATACATATATTGATTGTTGATATTATTGAGTTTACCAGACACACTTTACTCTATATGATGTTAGTTTGAGGGACATATACATAATAAGATATTCTATTTCTTAATTAGGGAAATATTTCAAATCCATATATAAGTCATTATTTATATAAATTTAATTATTACTAATTTACATTATTTATTTATTTTATCTTATATTAAATCATTTACATAATCAATTCATTGGGATTAGTTAATTATGATTTGGGATTAAGTTTTCTTATAAAGGAAATCCTCATGTGTTGCCTTTCCGAACCCTTCAGACAGGGTTACCCCCTCCCCCACGAAGGGTTCACTTTTCGGAGGTAGAGCCCCAACCAAGATTGTTGAGGATCCCTGAGGGTAATGGTCCGACTAGCGATGGTTTGTTAGGGTAATCTGTCATCACATTGGACCACGACTCTTCTTTTGGGCACAATAAAGATCAGGTGACCCAGTAAGATGGGTGGATCCTAGGGGAGAGGCTCGTACCAAAAGCGGAATCCCAGGATTAAAACCCTAAACCTCCAAAAGAATCACATGTTTAGGCCACTCACCTTCACCACTGCGCCACCAACAAAGTGGAAAAAACATGTTAATGTTTAAATATTGTATAGGTCCGACCTTAAATCACCCACACACCACACATCCCCAGCAAGGCCTAAGGTGGCCAACCTTGGGCATGGTCCAGTTCCATTAGGGTAGAGGGGCCCATAAGAGGTTTTCTAGAGTATAGATTACGTTTCCTTACAAGGAATCGAACCCAAAACCTTGAGGTCCAGATTCAACCCCCTTTAACCAACTCACCCATGCCTCACACACTAAAACGTGTGGTTGGTTAATGAGATATTGGTATGTCCTCCCCACCAACACTCCACACATCCCCATTGAGGCCCAAGGTGTCCAACCCTTGGGCTTAAGCCAGTTCCCAATGGTGTAGAGGGGCCCACAAGAGGATTGTTAGCATATAGGGTGTATTTCCTTGCGAGGAATTGAACCCAGAACCTCAGGGTCAGGATTCCACCACCATTAACCAACTCACCCGTGCCTCGCGGGATTTTAAACATGTTGTTGGGTATTGAGGAATTGGGGTGGTCTCCCCACCTGCGCACCAAACATCCCCAGTGAGGGCTATGTTGTCCAACCATTGGGCTTCGGTCAGTTCCCAATGGAGTAGAGGGGCCCATGAGAAGTTTTTTAGCATATAGTGTGTGTTCCCTTGTGAGGACTCGAACTCCGATCCTCTCGTTCAGGATTCCACTGCCTTTAACTAACTCTCTCAGGCCCCATAGGAAAAATGTGTTGTTTGGTAATGAGGTATTGGGGTTTTCTCCCCATGAAACGTGTCAATGGTTAACACGTGTATATGTGCGACCTTACACCACCCACGTGCCGCACAACCCCGGTGAGTCCGAAGGTGGCCATACTTGGGCTTGGTCTAGTTCCCATCAGGGTATTGTGGGCCCTTGGAGGTTTGTTAGAATGTAGTGCACGTCACCTTGCGAGGAATCGATCCCAGAACCTTAGGGTCAGGACGCCACTACCTTTAACCAACTCACCCACACCCCATGGGAAAAAATGTGTTAACTGTTAACGTGTGTATTGGTTCTACCTTACGCAACCTACACGCCACATGTCCTCGGCAAGGCCTAAGGTAGAAAACTGTGGGATTGGGCCTGTTCCCATCAGGGTATAGGGGACCATGACAGGTCTTTTAGCATATAGTGCATGTTTCCTTGCAAGGACTCAAACATGAAACCTCTGGGTCAGGACGCCACCACCTTTAACCAACTAACTAATGCCCTACGGGAAATAGTATTGTTGGGTAACAAGGTACTGGGGTGTACTCCACACATGCATGCCACACATCCCCAGTGAGGCCCAATGTGGCCAATCATATGACTTAAGCTAGTTCCTAATGGGGTAAAGGGGCCCATGAGATATTTGTAAGCATATAGTGCACGTTTCCTTGTGAGGACTCAAACCCAAAACCTCATTACCCAACAACACGTTTTGCTCATGGGGCACAGGGAGTTGGGAAATCTACTCAATATATCTATAGGCCTAATGTGACCAAATTCCATCAGATTTTTAGTCTACTCCTACACAAAAATAATTCCTGAACATAGGGCCTTGAAAATATGATAATGATATTTATGATTATGATGTCTAGGAATAGCATGTAGAATTTTCCATCCAATATTTTGTATTTAATTTGTATCTAACTTGTAAGGTTATACCTGTAATATTTTCATTTAAATGTTATACATGTGAATATTGATCTTTTAGTTTCATTATATTATGATATTATTTCTTTATCTTCTCATTCTGTATTTATTATTACTTTATGATGATCATTTATAATGGTTAGTTATTATATCTTATGTTTAACCTTACATAGATTTTGGGATCAACCTTATAACATTTTTAACTCCCATTGGATATAAAGAAAGTTATTATATTTGATATACCTATAATAGTAGAATGTATAGATATTTTTTGGAGAGATGATGAAAACATATTACATACTAAGATATTTATTTTATAAAGGAGACCATTACATTTGATGGGTAAGTAATGGGGGTTTTTAGGTAAATGTTTTCAAAACACTTTACAAATATAAACCTAAAAGATAATTTAGATGTAATCATCCTAATATATTTTTGTGACATTTTTAATATTGATGTTTAATATTGGGTCCCATATGTTAATTTAGTACCTGGTATATAAAGAATGCATTTATTCACACACTATTCTAGGAGCATGTGTCCATGGAATCATATTTGGAATCAATGGAGGGTTTAGATATCATTATAGATTGGGTTGTTATTTGAAGACAATTTAACTATCGATAACAGAATTTTGATGATAATTTCAAATGTATAGATGACACTTTAAGTTAGTTTGGGTAATATTTAGTAATTTAGGGATGAGAATAATTGATATTTAGTGAATAACCTAGGATAAGGATAATTGGTAAGTATATATAAAGGATAACATGAATTTTTTTTGTAAAGTATAGAATACATACATATCCAAGAAAATAAAGATAACAAACTACCTTTTTAGTTCATAAACATCTCATTACATGGTACAAAATTGAACAATACATAATATATTTAGAGGTTCAGTGTCTTAGAAATTAGGAACATAATACAAGAAAAACATAAGAAACATAACAATAATTGAAATACACTTATAATAATCTTTTATAGTTTCATCCTATGTTACTTTTATAGCATCCCATATCCCGTGGAGATAAATCAATGAATAGGGTGAGAATAAAGCCCAATAATGGAATTGAAAAAGTAGATACATTGCATTCAAAAAGGAGGGATATAAATAAAGAATATTTATATAATCATAAGTCATATTATAATATAAATACCACAAATCATAACATGGAAATGTTGTTACAATCTAAAAATGACACATTGATGAGTATACCACCATGGATTATCACTAGGGTTTCATCAATCATAATTACTGAGGTTACTCACCATGGCATCACAATACATGTCATCAATAAAGATTAATTATTTAAATAATTCATTTGTTCCGTATTAGGGAGACCTCTTCATATTTTATGACTATTTTGATCCATATTGATCATTATAAATCATTTCGTCAACAACCCAAGGGGTATAAATTATGGGTTTCATATGAAAGCATTGAGTGCATAAGTGCTTAAAGACTTGAACATTACATTATTTTTAACCAATGGGAAGTGAATGTGGGTTTCATACATATAGGTCCCAAATAAGTAAATTAATTTTATATATAGTTCAATTACCATGGGAAAATGAGTGGTTTGGATATAAATAATATTAGAATATTTCATTAAAGGATAAAATTTCATTAAATTATTTTGAAGCCTGATGGTATATGGCATAGATTATGAAAGAGGCATAATAAGTGATAAAGGAGGACTCCAATTAATAAAACAAAATTCTGGATGTAACGGGATGATAAAAAATACCAGAATATAATGGCTCATTATATTTAATATGACATAAAAAATTAGGCACTTTAATGAAAAGGAAGAAGAGGAGAATTCCCTTACCTAGAAGATTTGATTCCAGAAACATGAGGGTGACACCTTGAGGGATTTAGAGAATGTTGAAGGGAATCTTATGAAGTTAAAATGACTAGAAAATTAGGTATTATGAATTTATAGTAGAGATGAATTGGTTATTATGGTTATTTATACTTGAGGAGGCATGAGTTTTAAAGGATTAAATATTTTTTATTTTATTATGTAATCAAACCACTTGTGTGTGAAATCATTTCCACTCGATTTTCAAGACCATAAAAGAGTGAGATACTATGGTCGTTTGTAAAATCCCTTCCAAATATAAATCTATCCTTCCATCTATCCTAATTAATGCATATAGTTCAAAAAAGAAATATTATTTCAAAAATAATATTTTTATTTCAAATGGAAAGGTATACATATATAAATTCAAAATAATACATATAAATTAAAATTTTTATTTAATTAATATAATCTATTCAAAAAATGTTAAATAATTATATTAATAATTATTAAACTATAATTATTTCATAAAATCACAGTTCTCATAAAGTGGAAATTTTAACATTTTCTCCCAAAAATCATTTTTATCAGAAAATTCCCAAAATAATAACTCTAGTAAAATTATTGGTTTATAACTCTAAAAATGTGGTATATTTCATAAAACAGATAACGTAATTATATAATCATAAATATGAAATAAAATCCTTATTTCTTTTATTTTCTAATTTATATCAATATAAACCTTTTGACTATTATAAAATTTATTTAGGACCTCATAAAAATAAAATATATTTTTTACAAGCATTTTAAGAGATTATTTAATCAAATTTACATTCATCTAAATTATCATAAAACATATATTTAATAAAATATGTTCATAATCTATTGAAATACATTTTCTTGATTATGTCATTAAATAATCCAAACAATCACTTAAATGAGTCTATGTAATGAAATATAATAATTTATAATTGTTTTATTGATTAATGGTTATAATTATGATAATACATATTTACTAATTGATGTAAAGGGATAAAATCACATTTCCCTATAAATAAACCATCATTCTAACACTTCATTATTCACTTTGATTATATCACGGTATAAAATCATTTCTAACATTTATATTTTATTTGTATCTCTCTATTCCTCTATTATAGTGATGTTCATTTTAGTTATCATTCTCTAGGATCTAAGTGGATCAATATTCTATATTAAACACAATTTATCCTCCATTTCTTTCCAATTATAATATTAGTGAAGAAACACAATTGTTTCTGATTTTTTTAATTTTTTTGGAAAATTCTTAGTCTAGGAGCTGAGACGACATGCAATTCTGAATCCCGATGTTCCTCAAACATTTTATTGAAAATTTTTATCTTCTTAATAGCATACACACATGATTTTCCTAAAAAAGTGGAACAAATATTATACACATTCTTATATTAGAAATAGGAGGGAGTCATTGTGTTCAGAGTAGTAGCTTTACCTTAGAGAAAGCCTAACATCGGCCAGTATGATCTGACTATGAAATATAGTTTTTAGACGAACTAGTAAATAAAATAATTAAGTAAAAATTATTTTATCTTTAAATCCTAATGACTCATGAATAAAGAGTAATATTGGAAATCCAAGACCACCATTGAGTAAAAAATTTTATTTTTCCCCAGGATCAAATTAACTTTAGTCAGCACAGGTCTTCTGTGAAAAAACCTAAAAAGGATAAAATAATTATTAAATAATATAAAGATAAATTATTTTAATGGCATATTAATGATTTCCTTTCAAAAAAATGCTATGAAAAAATTCCAAGGTTAACTTCATAACCCTAGTAATTATGGATAATCACTAGAGAGATCTAGGAGAATGAATCATCTCGATCGAACAATGAAGGATCAAAGATTGAATAGTAGATCACAGTGCCAACATAGTTGGAGGATCTCATCAACGATGAAAACGCAATCATTCCTCATGAACCACCGATCCAAACTCGAGGTAGGATGTTTGATTTATTATTGATTTTCCTCCGTATCAATATCTAAGATGAACATAGACTAATCCTTGAATATATTAGTATGTGGATCAATCAGATGTTGTGGGAGGGGTTTGTTGCGGGTTAACGGAATTCAACTTGATCTATTTCAAAACAGAATTTCCCTGATCTTGATCGTTGGACAATAATGCTTGGAAAATTATTTTAAAACTTTTCTATGTTCATTTATCCCTTTTTTCTACACTATATTTACTATTGGAACCCCTATGGTTCTTGGATGAATGTTAATGGGTGGTTCTATAAATGAGCACCATAGAAATAGGTGTGGCCCATGGAAATAGTTCCACCAGCGGAGGCACATAGTGGCGCCTGATGGAAAGCAGTGATAGAGAGGACGAACCACCAGCAGGTAGCAGATGGGCAACCGATGCAACAAGGAAGTGGCCCAGTGAGGCCGCATTGTAGATGGGCTATTGTAGGCGGCTGCAATTCTGAAAGGGGATGTAGAAATAAGATAATTTTTTGAGTCAAGAAGACCACCTAGAACCCGCGACAGCGGTGAGGCCATGAGGAAAATGGATGATGTGGGCCATGTCCCGTGAAACGTGGCACGGTGCCGGGTAGACCGGAGGGACGCAGATGGGGCATACTGCATGATGCACACTGAGTTGACCCCTAGCACGGTTCAAACATGAAGAGAAAGGTTGATCCAGAGGACTAATGGTCTAGTGGGCCCCACTGGATGGGTTGGGTTGGGTCAGGTTGGCTGGAAGGTCGGGTCAGGTCCAGTGGGTCTGGTCGGACCCAGACCAGACCTTGGGAAGACAATTTTATAAAAATATGTGCAAAATTCAAACTGTGTGTCTGTTTGATTAGCCATTGGTAGATTTGGGACACTTACGATGAGGCAGTCCTTTTGATATATGCTAAGTGAGTATTTTTGGAAGTTCATATATGAACTAATGGCATGAGGAGTAGGTTATCCCTATAAAAGTGGGCTACCTAAATAATCCTATGGCTTGTTGAGACTTGGTGACTATGTGACATTGTGACTATGTGACTTGGGGGGATACATGACTTTTCAAAGATATATGTGTTACCAACACTCAGTGTGTTATCGACACTCTATGTGTTAAAGCCACTCCATGTGTTATGGAAACTTAGTGTGCTATCGTGACTTCATGTTTTATCGACACTCTGTGGTTTATCTACACTTTGTGTGATATTGACACTACATATGTTATTGACACTCCGTGTGTTATCGAGAATGTAGGACTTATCATACATGGGTGTCTCCTCCATTATAGATTGATCTCCCTTGGCTATTGGATACAATTATGATAAGTGGTCCCATTCAAAAGGTGTGAATGATACCAAGATAAGAGTTAGTTCTCCCTTAACGGATAGTGGATAAGGCCACTCCGTTCAGGAGCGATAAGAGTTTCATGGGTTAGAAAGGGGAACATACTCCATTGAATGTGGGGACGTGGTATGGAATGATTCCGTCTATAATATAATTCTAGATAGGATGTGTGTGGTACATTTTTTGAGGAGTGATCCCTCAACTATGTGTAGTGGTGAGGGGAGATCCTCTTCAATTGTGTTTCTTAGCTTGCATTGGGCACAATGTAGTGATTACTAGACCCCTGATGCTTGGAACTAGATCTGGACCATGTGAAATGTTCCCCATGGTGTTCATCTCTAGGATGGGTTCTATCTAAGATGGATGATCTCATGGAGTTTGTACTCTTGGTTTTCATCTTACAATTTTAGCCTATGATGGGAATCTTATTGCTAGATATGAGGTTCAAACCAAATGATACATAGTGTATGAGATGAGTATATCTGGATTTTCTTGATATATGTGTTTTTGACATAAATCTGTGTGGATGTGACTGTACCTCATCTATTTAATTTTTGTGTACTTTTTTATTTCATAATTGTAATCCTTTGTGGTTTCGGGGTGTCATACTAAGTATTGTTTTACACACCCCTGTAGGGAATTTGCCTCCACGTGTCGTGTTTTGTGAAGACATTCAATTATTTGATGGATTCCTAGGTGGACTGGGAACATGTGGTTCTTAGAGAGATCTGAATGTTGAGTATTTCTCTTATAGATCCTGTTAGCTATCCCTATACCTACCCTTCAGGTAGGTTTTTCTATGGACGAATTTCAAGAACTTGTGTGTTTACTTTTCCAGACCCCTACTTTTGGTAAGCTTGTATTCTAGCCCTGTTTACATTCCAGTTTTCTAATTTCGTAATCTTTTTTTACTATATTAGTATTATATATTCCTTATTTACTTAGTGTTTGTACATTTCTTCATTTTTCAGTTGGTGTTGTGTGCATGTGTATATATACTCAGGAAAATGAATCACATTTGTGGGATATGTCTACTTGGTAGTAGCCACCATCCTCTGGATTATTAGAGGAGGGCTTGAGGTAGTCATGGCATGAGCCCCTCTTGGACTATTCGTGACAATTTGGTATGATATTGCGCATTGATTTTACCTGAAATGTAACATTATTTATTAATGAGATAATGTAATTCTGGTTTCTAGTATGCATTTTCTATCCCATTAATATTCCTAGATATATCTAGTTCATAACAACACATGAATTTTAAAGTTATTATGAAATTTAAGCCTTTCTATGTGGTAATATTATAAAATTGAATGAAATGTTTATGAGAGGAAAACATTAAATTGTTTAGAGAAGAACATTTTAAAAGTCATTACATTACATCCCTATCTGAATACTATATGTGGATGAAGTAGTTTTCATAGAATCATTTTGGTGTAATAACTCTGGAATGAGTTGATTATGTGCTATAGATATAATCACCTTGCGAACAATAGAGGAATAACTACACACTATGTTTTAAACACTCAAGGGTATATTCCTTTTTTAATAATTTTCTATTTACAAGACATACTGAATGATTTGAGTGTGGTGTGAACTTATTAGGTTAGAGAACCTAATAGAAAAATGATCATTGATATCCAAGGATTGAAAAAATAGATTCATTGGTTGAATTTACTGTTTTACAAGTTAAAAATGAATATTTCAAAGGGGAAACATATTAATATTTATGTTTTAATGTTATTATTTTTTATATTATTATAAACTTTTTGGTTTTTTATTTGATTAAAATTGGATCACATAGATGACGATGAGAAAGGAATGTTTCTAGAAACCAGTATGTCTTATAACAAAATATTAGATCATTCATAAATGGTTTAGAATAATAGTATATTATTATATAGAATGAGATAATCAGATTACATTTCTTACATAAGGTAATGAAGATGATATGTAATAGATATTAAATAATGATATTGTATGACATTTTCCATAGTGGTTCATATTTATGCAATATATTCTGGTAAATTATGAATCTTTAAGGGATGAGGTGTAAAATAAAAGGATTTCTCTTTAGTTGTTTTTTATTTAATAGATTAAAATAATATATTAAATGGTGTCAATAATCTTGAAAAGTTATATTATTATAAGGATATATATTTTTTGGTATAACTATTGAAGAAAAAATTATTTATGAAAGTGAACACATAATTATAAAATTTCATTTAGGTTGTGATAATAATGGATTGATTTATTTTTTAAAATTATCTTAGAATGTATTGGTATAATTTATTTTGAAAATTTAATAATTATATTTTGGTTTAATGTCAACACATTTTGGGATTGTGGTATATACTGTACGGTGTGAGATCTTCTAACATTGAAATTAAGACCATTTGTGGTTTTAAGAGAATGTTAATTTTCATGGTGAAAATATTATTTTACATTGGTTTATTGTCATATATATTGATATGGATTTAATAAAGGAATATTTTTTAGAATAGTTTAGTTTGTTTTTTACACACTCGAGTATATAATTGTTTAAAATATTAATGATTTTTTATGTAAGTTTTGAATGTTAAATTATTCTAACAAAGTATGGTTTATGTCATATTAGAAGCTATATCCCGAATGATAAATATATTTAGAATACCAAAACATACAGTCATTTATGAGTAATAATTAAAATTAAAATGACACAATGTATTTATGGGTGTTATAATTTAACCCCAGATATTTCATATTATATACTCTATTAAAGCCTAATTTTATTGATAGTGTGTGATACATGAGAAACCAAACCCTAATAAACTATATGAAAAATGTTTATAGTCAAAATTTCCCTTTACTATCAGTAAGTAAAAATTGAAGTAACTAAATTATGAAATATATGAATAATTAAAAGAAGTCCATTATTCTTTCTAAGGAATTGATAAATTTTATTACTATTTATAAAAAATAATAATAATAATTTATTCTTTAAAATTTTACCCTTTGTAAAAATATAATTTTTGTTTCTTTTGTCTTAAAAATAATTTAATATGCAAAAATATATTGTTTAAATGAATAATAGTTAATTTTTAGAATAATATGAATAACATTGTTTTAACAATATAATATATTTTATGAATTTATTAATATATAAGTAGAACTAAAATTAATAAGACCTTTTAATATATGGAAAATTTAGTTAATTATTAAAACTATGCATTTTTCCCATTCAGAATTTTTTTTATTTTAAGAACATATCTAATATTTTCCAAATTTTTTTATGTTTTTTAATTTAATTTCATATTATTGTGGTAAAATTAATTTTTTGAATTAATTTAATGATAAAGAACATTTATTGTTTTAAAAAAATATACAATGAAAATAAAATACCTTGATATTTTTTCCCTATAAATAAATTTTATAAATAAATATATAATTTTTCTTGAAACATGTTTTTACTTTTCCATTGTTAAATTTTACTTTTCATAATTATAAATTTTATCTAATAAAATGGAATTCATATTTTTAATCAATGGTATAATTTATCTAATGGTTTTTTTTCAAGCATTTAAAATAAATTACATAGTTACAAATATTTAACATTGGAAAAAAAGTTAAAATTAAACATTATATGAGTAATGGAAGTCAATTTTTTTAAAACACTAGAGATAATGAATAACTAAAGGATTTATAACCTTATATAATCACCAGTTTCAATACTATCTATTTTTTTATCTTCTATTCAAGGTAAACTTATACTGTCTTTAATTATGATGAAATATTTATAGAACATCTAT
This sequence comes from Viscum album, assembly GCA_963277665.1. Classification (NCBI taxonomy): domain Eukaryota; kingdom Viridiplantae; phylum Streptophyta; class Magnoliopsida; order Santalales; family Viscaceae; genus Viscum; species Viscum album. Next base: position 1,778,222,827 of record OY728151.1, on the reverse strand, counting down.
TCTTACATATTTTAAAAGGGTCCTCCCAAAAATTCTTCATTTCCACCCCAAAAATATTATTTTCTCTAGAAAATACTATCTTTTATCTTTCCCCTATAAATATACCATACTTTGTTGAGACTCTAGCGACAAGATACTGATATAAGTCATATCTTTTGAAGGATTCTTCCATTGGAAATCCAAAGTCCTCAATGTGAGAAATTTTTTCCCTAATGTATTTACATATTATTCTTTCATTCATTAATAATATTTTCTAATCACTATATAATTAAATAAGTATTTTCTTTATACTGAATAAAAAAACCATCATTTTAGCATTTTTCCAACTACTTCCACCACAAAGAGATGAATTCTGGTTTCATCACCAACCCTCTTAAGTAGTATAAGGGTAAAATTGAAGAATAAATGTGACAAGTATCATATAAATATTGTTACGAGTAGTCAAATAATTATCCAAAGTTCTCTCTTATTATTATAAAAAAGAATATTCTAACTTTGCGATGTTTGTATTATCCCCTCTATTAAGTAACATATTAGATATTTCATTTAGTTTTTTTATTATTTATTAATAAATATTCAAATCTAAATTCCAAAATTTAAAATATATAAATAATTACATTATTATTTAGTAAAATTTATATTATGTCCTGAAGAATCCACTCTCATAATCATATTCATCCATTAATTTTTTTATGTTCATATTTTGGTCAATCTAACAACCTAATTGAATAATTCTATAAAGTAATATTATAGGAGACAATAAGAAAATAATTAATGAGATTATGTGATATAAATAATAAAATAAATATTTTGTTTAGTTTTTTATAATGGTAACATTAATTTTAGAATCATGCTCTAATATATCAAAATCTATTCATGATAAACCACTGAAACCTGCTCATCACTGATTTTATATTATAGGATCTTAAAAAAACCATCATTGAATGAAATTATATAGTCATAAATTTTTAAAATAAAAATATTAGACTACCATTTATGGTCGTGAATGATGAAATTTGGGATAATATTGATAAACTGTACCGTTATTATGAAAGTAGTTCAATATGATCAAAATTACTAACACCCAATATCGATTGTAGATAATAAAAACCCAACATAATTATAGTAAATAATTGAAAATTAATATTATAAAATAATATAAATATATATATATGATTCTTAAATATTTTACAAAGAAGTTTTTTTATAAAGTACATTCAATTGATTTAGATGAATTCAAAAATTAAGATAAGTGGTTCTTGTATCAAATTTTTATCCCTTGGTAAATTTTACTTTATATACACATTCTTTTACTTAGAATAGTGTATATAATCCCACTATGTCATTTTGAATAATAATTAATGGTATTTAATTTTTCCCCTAAAATCATACCATTATAGGGGGTTTGACTTGAAAACATTTATGGTTGTAAGGGATTCATTATATCAAATTTAATTTTATGATTCATGTTTGATATTACATATAATTATTTATTTTTTCAGTATATTAATTTGCATATATATATTTTTTATTAAATACATTTCCTTTTATGACATTTTAATTTTCATTTGAGGATATTCCTTTGATGATCCTTTGATTTTAACGCTATCAATACCATGATTGTATTTTTACAAAGCTCATTTTTTAGTAGATATTTAATATGAAGGACAACCCATATTGGGAATTTTTATACTTTTCCCTCCAAAATAATTATTACTTTGTTTTTAATTTATCAATAAATTGTGTTTTAATTTTCTTATCCCAATTCAATTATTCCCATTCACATATTACTAACTAGTTGTATTAAAATGGACTCTAATTTTTTTTTTTGGTCAGGGACCATATTTTATCCTAGTCAATATTACCTAATTTTTTGATTGTCCTTATGTTTCATCAATAATTTTTAATGTAATTATATCCAGCATGACCATAGTTTAATGTCTTAATGGATTGTTTATCATTTTCACATGATTTTTGTTATGAAATTGTAAAAAATATTTGTTTTTAATATTTTTTAAACATATTTTCCAAAAATTTGTCATTTTATATGAATGTTTCTCATTAAGTTTTGATATATTCTAAAATAAATATTTTTTCTTCTAGTTTTATAAAATATATCTTTTGAAATATTTTCAATGTTTCATGGATGTTTCATAAATCCATGTTATTTTCAAAAACTCATAGAAAGTGTTTTTCATCTAATTTATCATCCTTTGAAATATCCTATGATTAATCATGGATAATATTTAAATGTTACCACCCCATTATTTATCATTAGGGATAATATATTGTTATATTATATCAAAGATATGGTCCATGAATTTAGTTTTCTTTCCAAATCATCGACTATTATCGGCATGATTTTGCATCTAATGTTTTTTCTACCTTGAACACACTATATTTATATCCTTTGAATGAATGATGTTCTCTTAAATTCCATTTGACAATTTACTAGGGATATTAATTTAATTATGATATAAAAATTTCAATATATGTTATTATTTTGAGGGATTCTTATATAGAAATATAATCTATTATTAATAGGGGAAATATTTAAAATATGTATACTTATTATTTTTATATGGTTGTTTATTGATTAATATGGTATATTTGTTATTGATTTTGTACTATATTTATTCATTTATATGATGAATTTATTGAACATAATTAGTCATGGATGGGTAACAAAATATATGTCCCCTTGATACATCGATAGGTCTCATTAGACAATATAGACTGGGTATTTTTGTGTAATCTTCAGTAGGGGAAAAATATTTTCTTGACATATGGCCTTGAATGATAGATCATGAAGTAATACATATGGGTATGGAATTATCTATAAAAATATATATATTACATTTCTATGGAACTAGAAATTGTTATCCATGTGATAAGTTTTTTTTCAAATGTTATTCATGGGTATATTATTCTTTCAGTTTCATTTTATTGTGCCTTTATTTTCAGTTATATATTCCTTATATATTATTTATGTTCATATGAAGATCAATAAAAATATAATATTTTTATCACAATTATTTACACTTATTTATCATTTTAGTTCAACCATAATATACATTTTATTAACCAAAATACAAAAAAAATATTATTGATTATTTTTCTAGAAGAGTTGTATATGGAATGATTTTTTTTTCAGAGATGATGAATACTTATTATTGATTTTGTAGTTTTTTATGGTGGAAAATGCACCTTTGATGAGAAATAAATGAAAATTATTATTTTATTTATTTTTCTAAAATCCCTAAAACTGTAGACCTAAAATGTAGTTTAGATGTGGATGACCGAATTTTTGTTAGTAAAATTGTAAAAAATGACGGTAAAAATTTTGTTTCATCATTTCATTTCAAAGACACTGTGTAAATAAATTGTTTATTGAAAATGGATTCTAGGTGGATGCATCTAATTAATAAGAACAATCCCTTAATGAAATTCAAATTTCATATGACTATAAGAAATTGAGAGTTAATGTTGTCTTTTTTACAATAAAACATGAGTTTTCTAGTCCCAAAAAAGAAAAAAATACTATATGAAATGTGATTTTGAAGGATGTCATTGTTGAAACACATTAGGGTGATAAAATGGAATTTTTATATCCTGAATAAGGATTGAATTTTTTTTAAATGTGATGATTCTATTGATAATAGTGTATTTATATCATACTCATCCATGATTAATGTCTACAATTTCTTGTACAATATGCATCATAAGATTATACAAAGAAATGATGTTATGTAGATTGAACTAAAAGTTGGGCGAATATAGAAAAATAGATTTGGATGAGTTATATGCAGAATACGATTATTTTGGAGAAAGTTATAGTGGCTCACACAATCCAAGACATGTTGAGAGTTCTATGGTTTAATAGGAGAGAATTTGTTTTCTAAATGGGGTTAATATCTGAGTTAAGTATGAAATAAGAGAAATGAAATAAATGAATTTAATATTATTTAAGAGAAAATATCTCTTATAAAATCTTATAGGATGGTGAGGGTTGATCAAACTGCTTTATTATCATAGGTGGATATTGAAAACATTGATGAAGTAGTAAGTTATAAATCATGGGTTAATGAAATAAATATAGAGATATAAAAAATTGACAAGAGTAAGATATGAGATGTTGTGAAAATCATTGATGATCATATTTATTTTAGAAAAAATGACTGCTCAATATTAAACATGATTTATTTGGTAATGTGATATATATCATACCAATATTAGTTTGTATATCCCACGTTGAGATATGCTACGTAGACTTGGTAGAGACATTTACACAATTGGTTATATATTACTGAGTTGTAATTTTATATGTAGTAGACATGCAAATGGACTTTATGGTCTATAAAATGGATGTGACAAGAATGTTATTCAATAGAGTATTGGTGGGTGGAATTCTATGCTATCAAACTACTATGATTTTAAATTAGTGATGAAGAAACCGAACTGTACTAATAGAAAAACTATTTATGTGGCCTAAAATATGCACACTTATCTTATTATTCTCATTAAATATCTTACATTTTGAAGTGATAATTATAATGAAGAGATGTTTATGAAATCCAATTGGTGAAATTATTAAATTAATAGGTGTTTATGGTACTTATCTATATTAAAATTTTCATTTTAGGAAGACGTAATCTATAATTGGTGGATGTGTTTATAAAAATATCGTGGTTAGAGATTTTAATATTAATGATTGGTTTTTGTACTTTCATTCTTCGAATATATTTTAATTATAATGTGGAATAAAATTTTATCAAATAAGACAAATATATGATAGATTTATTGAAAAACATTAATATGTGTGGCTAAAAAATATATTTAACCGCGGTCATCTATGGAAAAAAACATGGAAATATTGAAAATGATAATAGTTTAGATTCAAATATATATCATAGAATTATTTGTAGAATATTATACATGATAGTGAAGAGGTGGTGAATACCTTATTCAAAAGATTTTTCTATATAGATTCAATGAATCCCAAAAGGAAAACATCTCATAAAATTGAATAGAATCATAGGTCATGTGTAAGGTATCATTGATTTAAATTTTGTTAGTACTGGTGAAGAACAATATTTATTGTCATATTTTGATACAAAAAAGATAAATGTGTTATTGATATAAAATTGACCTACGTAGGAGTATTATGTTATGTTAAAAAAAAATATTTGATGGATTATAAATAATCAAGAGTTTACTTCCCTAATTATAAAATAATTCAAATGAATTTAATATATCAATTATTATAAAAAAATATATTGACCATAAAACATTTGGTTTTGTTATATAATTAGTATTAGTTCTTATAGTATTCTTTAAGAGTATAAGAGTGATATCATGTTATGTAATAATCAAGTTGGAATTTTTCTGAAGAATCATTCAAAATATGTGTTCATTTTATCATAAAAGAGTTGTATAAAGTAGTTATAAAAATAGTGAAAATTGTTACACATTAACAAGTGAAAGATATAGATATTAAAACTTTCTGAATCCTAGTGTTTGAGACTAGATGGTTGAATATCAATATTTATCCACTTCTGTTTGATTAAGGATGCTTCAAAAAATATTCTCCCAAATTTTTTATAGTGGATTTTGTGGTTTCATATGTTTTTAACGATTCATTTTTCTTCTAGTTAATTTTCAAATGGGGAGAATTTAGAGAAAGTATGAGAAATTTTTAGAATTTTAGATCTGTGTAATTGTTAATAAGATTAAATAAATTATATCAGATCATGATAATAAAAGTAACCAATTATCTGAATCATAGCATTAATCACCAATCAAGGGGATTAATAAACTAGTGATTTTTAGTAATTGTTATGATATTTTGAGAGATACATAATTCATGCAGAGTAAAAATATGTAGTGAATTGAGAAATATGTACATATTTGTAATTTACTCAATGATTTTTTTATTCATGAAGAAGTTTATTAGTACATTTTGATCCATTAAATTCCCTTATAAAAGTGTTTTCAATACAATGAGATCTTATCCCATAGACTAAGAGTGATGATTGAGTTAATTTAGTAATATTCGGTTTTTCTAGATAATATAAATGTTATAATTCACCTAAAATTTCATACAAACTCAATTTTATTAAAAGTTTTATCCCATGTAACTTAAGTGGATAATTTTGTAATCAGGTCATCAAAAATAGAGAATATTAAATTAAAAAGAATTAATATATAAAACGGTTTCAAGTATTTTTTTATCATTTACTAGATTGATATTTAGGTTTAATGATTTAATAACACATGGAATGGATATTTACGAATAGTTGGAAATTTTTTGAGTTGCTTTAATTCATTAGGATGTATAAATTAATTATATTTTGATAAAATGTTATATTTCTATATCCCATTACGGGGTATAAAAAATTTGATAATGGTGGAGTCCATTTTCTATGATAAAATCTATATAGGTCACTAGAAATAGTGCACTTTTATGGTTTATATGTATTTCCATAGTAACATGGGGAGGTGATCATGGAGAATAGTGCAGTAGATTATCATATTAGTTGTCTATAATAGGAAATAGTTCAACTTATTAGTTGTGGTGTGTGGTGTCTTCTGGGTGGATGATCTATAGATATCTGGAATAAAGGAAATGATATTGATTTTTTTAGATTACTCTATGTCATTTTGGGTAATAAAATTATAAAATAATATGGAAACAACTAGATATTTATTTTGGATTTTTTAAATTCAATATTCAAGGATTTTCTGGATTGAGGTGTATACAAAACAAAACAATGCCTTGGTGGGGTATGACCACATCGTGTTCATTGAAAAATATAAATAATTTATATATTCAATCTTATTTATGTATTCGATGAAATATATATATTTTATTAATATTTTATTTCATTTAAATTGATGGATTTGATGAGCCAAAGGAATAAAAATTTTATTTTACATTATAAAAGATAAATTTAGAATATAAAATCAAATAAATTAAATTAGGAGATGAAAGGAAATTATAATTAAGTATAGTTTGTGGAATAGTTTTCTTATATTCATTAAGGGAAACCTATAAATTAATAATCCTTGATTACTTTTACATAAATCAATAAATAATGAGGCGAATTTATATAGTGAAGAATGGTTAAACTGTTAGGATTTCCTAGAATTTTTATGTCACATAGGTTAATAGTTAGTCTGGAATATCTATACATCATTAGTTTTTTATACTTTAGTATGGCTCTTCTTAGTCAACATTGTTAAATTACACAATCCAATAACATAATTTATAAATTAAAATACAATGGATATGTGATTGATTTTTATATTTTTAACACGCACTTTAAACGTTGGAAAAATTTCAATTTAAAATTTATAAGAAAATACACATCATAATTCACCCAAATAGAGTGTTTTTGGGCCAATAGTTGAAAAATATTCGATAAAATAACTAATGTTTTTTATGTAATATCCATATTCAAATTAATTGTGGATATAAACAATGTTTAATGGTACTAGAGAACAAGGAATATATTTTTTATACCTATCAATTTTGGAAGGTAATAAATCTTATAAATTTTATTTCAAAAAGTGGTATTAATTATAGAATATATGGTTTTTGAAAAAATAATATAGATGATAATATTTTATTTGATTATGAAAATGATATAAAATATTGTAATTAAAAAAGACGAAATGGTGAATTTATCTACTAAAATTATTTATAAAGGATCTTCTTTGGACATAAATCATACATTATTTATTTATACATGAAAAAATAAATGATGAAAATTTTGATAAAGTATGTTTTTTAGACAATAATGTTCTTTTTGATATTAAACGTCTATAAATTTCTTCAAAAACAATTTTTTTCTTTTATATGGTTCAAAAATTCTTTATTATGTAAATGAAAAATGAGTTTTATGTAATTATGTGAATGATTAATTATAATAAAACGTAAATAAGAAAAAATAGAATGTTTTTATTATAGTATTGAAAAGAAGATAATAAAGAAACTTTCAAATAAAATAATCAGATTTTGTAAATAAATGATTAAAAAAATTGAAATACTATATTTTTATGACTTATAGATTGATAGATATTATTTTATTCAATGTGAAAATATTTAAAATATTTATATTGTATGTTATGTAAATGTTAAATTCTTCCCCTTTATTTAGGATTTGACTGAGAAACTCTGGGAGGGAAATATATTTCATTTCCTATTTACTAGTAATTAATAAATGTCATGTGGAATTAATATTGAAATCTATTGTTTAAAGAAAAGAACAAGGGAACAATACATTTGGGTATTTGATTATATGATGAGTCCCTATTTTAAATGATGAGATTTTGGACATAAAATATAAATGAATTTTTATATGAGTTTTTATTCAAAAGAAATAATTTTTGGAAACATTATGATAAGTGAATTGTTATTCTCTAATGTTTCCATTTTAATACCCCATGTGGTGAAAATGGAGTGGGTCCCCTCCTCCCTATCTGGTATGTAGTCCTTACCCAACTTAGGATCCATTTGTTTGCTTATATAGATGAATTATACAAATTTCAAGAATCTATAAGGGATTTTGATTCTATGATATTGACGGAAGATGAGATTCTACCATGATCAAGTAGGTTGGACTGCATCAGGGATGGCTAAGCATAATAGTTTTTTTTTTCGTGCATACTTTCCATGACATCAACCATTTTCACGGTGTTGTATTACTATTATAGTTGAACAAACATCGCTATATTTTTTTACACCTCTTTAGTGTGATTCCATTGTTTAATTTTATGAGATTTCCTTTTGAATGTACAATTTTACTCCATGCGATGATGATCATACCTATCGTGGTTTGGTGGCCATCTCTTCTTCCTCACCATTGAGTTACCTTATATCCACTTCTTTCCCCAACATACCCTATGTGTCAAAATTACATATGTTTCTTTCCTTGGGTTCTTAATCAATAAATCCCCAAATGCTAATGTTTCTCCTATAATGATTCCTTCATTGTGTTGGGATATATGGGTGACATTTCATATGTATATAGGCCTTAATTATGTATCAGAAGTGTGTTTCTGACCCATCTATAGTGTCTATTTGTATTTCATTGACCAATTTGTGGGTTATAAATTATTAATTTTCCATTGGATTCATTGATTACTCCCTAACAATCATCAATGGTGGACCATCTCGAGGCAAGATTCAATATGTGGTGGTTTCAGTGTCTCATCATGAAATATACTAATTAAACTAACAATTAAATAATTTTTGAAGCATATGGGCTAAAAATTTTGTTTTAATTAATCAGTTTTATTGTTTTTATTATTTTTGATTCATTATATATTTAAAATATATTGAAAAATAGGGATATGAGATGAAACTGGAAAAGAAGATGATTTAAAAAGAATGAATATTTTATGATCATATTTTAATTAATCATGACAGTGAAATTTATAAAAATGTGTAAAGAAATTTATATGTTATTATAGCTTCAATTATTTGATCTAACTATATTGTTAAATTGAATTATAAATTTCAAAGTTGATTATATGTTTTAATTATATTAAATTTTTAGAACTTACAATGGGGTAAACTATTGGTCCCACTGTATTGAATAAATCACGTTATATAATATATATTTTAATAAATTATTTTAATATTAGATATATTGGTGTTCATTAAATTGTTGTTATATAAGGAAATAGAATATATGAAATTATATAATAATAGATACATAAGTATATAATATGTGTATTTAGTTTATGTGAAATTATTACAAGTATCTTTATAAGGAGTGAATTTACCACATGTGAAGCTTATTGATAATGATTCAATAGGAATTAAGTTTATTTAATATATATTTAGTAAATATGAGTTTATTATGCCTGAATTTTATCATAAATAAAGATGACCCGACCCACTTTTACAAATATTCATTTAATTTAATTCCAAAATGTAAGTGAGAGTTAATAGTCATTCACTATATATTAAATGAAAAGGTTTAGTGGTAAATAATGGTTCTATTGAAATTAATTAACCAAGACCAATACAAAAATGGACATAATAAAAATAATGATTTGATAAAGGATATATATAGTTTATCCAAATAGAGACATTAAAATATTATGGTTCACAATAAAATAGAATTCATAATCTTCAAGACGGTAAATTTTTATAAATTAATTGTGTAGGGGTTAAAAAAATAATAAATAATTAAGGATCAATAATCTATTTTAAAGTTGTATTTTATAATTAATTTTAATTTCTGACAATATTCTTTAGGGTAGAACATAAATAACCTATATGGGTATGAAAATATTTCTAAACCATTTTCTTATTTGAATGTTTTTAAGGGAATACAATATATACAAGATAAATAAAATAAAATAAATGAAAACAATATTTACAAAATTTAATCAATATTTAGATATTATTTGTCATTTATAGCCTAGATAAATTTTTATTTCACTCTTGTTATTGATTTCTATATTATGTAATGAGAAATTTTATCATAATAAAATAAATAATGAATTGGGTTCTTCTTAAATTTCTATGTTGGTTATGTATTCTAATAAAAAAGTAAGTAAAAAATCTATATTCAATAAAAATTCATAAAATAAGAGGGTTTTTATTTATATTTATATCTCACATTGGAAAAAAAATATAATAATTAGAGTTAAATATTATAATTATTTTTTCATGACTAAAAGAGTTTAATTTAAATATATATTCCATGATTTTTGAATCATTTATTTCATTGATTATTATTTTATGTTCTCCCATATTTTCTAATATTTTATTAGTTGAAAATTCATATAATACTTTGAGTACGGACAAACTACTTTTTTTCTCCTTCTAAATGTTAATACACTAATATTATGTAATATGAAAAACCAAAATATATCATTTTACCATGAAATGAAAACATATGAATACATTTTTATACCTTTATAACTTCACTCACAATAATTATGAAAGGATACCCTAATAAATAAAAACCTTATATTATACAAATATCAAACATCTACCATACTATATTCATGATATATATGAGAAACTAATCTATACACACCATATGGAATAATATCCCTGATATAATTTCATAAATCAATATTGTCATACATAAATACAAATTTCCCATCCTATCACATTTTATTAGGATCTATAAAAATAGCCATAGACTAATAAACATGATCACATGAAACCTCTTTTATTTTTTCACCCTAAAATAGATACATATTCATTAAAACATTTTTAAATCCAATGAGATTCTCCCCAAAACCATGATAGAATCTTATTTTCCTCAAAATTATGAAAAAATGAGGGAAAGATGTTTTATGTAAAATAGTTGTAAAGAATACATTTTATTAAGAGTCCAAAACCTAAAAAAACATTGACGATTGAACAAATAGATCTAGTTATACACTTCTAGTGGAGTCAATTATAAAAATGAAAATATCCACATGGTTTAATAATTTCATCCTATTATTTTCAATTTTATGATTATTTTATAAAATATCCATGTGATTGAAAATTTATTCCACCTTCTCTAAACATATTGAGAATGAAATCAAGGAATCAAATGTGGGAAATAAACTCATTATTATTTTCTTCATTATAAATTATATAAAACACATACACATATAGAAATCCATCTAATGATGTCTTATAATATAAATAGATAAAAAATTATTCAATACTACCATCATACATATTATAAGATCAAAATCACTCTGAAAATGAATCATAGTCCTTGTTAATTTTAAAAAATATATAATTTTTTTTCATAACTTAAAAATGATCGACACATTTACCTAGAATAATCCCCCCCAAATGAAATGGTTATATGAGAACAATTAATAATTAAAACCATTTAATAAAGAGGGTAATTGTAAAAAAATTCTAATATTTCTATTGATATAATCTCATGTTTTTTCCTCTAATAATATCAATTCCAAAATATCACTTGAACTGACCAAGATAAACCATAATTAACCAAGATCAAACTATATATAATAACTTGATATATGATAATATATCTTCTTGAAAATAATTAATGTAATCTATAGTATTAACCAAAATCTACATATGAAAAAAAACCATAATGTGATATAGAAATATTCTTATTCAAATATGACCGTTATAACCAACCCATTTTATTGGTGGGAAGGAATATAAACAAAAACAGTATGAAAGATATGGGGAAAATTTCTCTTAAAATAAAATTAATAATTATTAAATAGGTAATAATTAATAATTTTTTAATGATAAGAATGAAATCACATAATCTTAAAAAACATTAATTTTCTAAAGCCACATTTCTCATTAATTGTGGATTTTTGTTTATTTTTTATTATAAATTGAAAGAAAAATTTATGAGTTCTAGAAATAAAATTTAATAAAAATGAAATAATTTTTTATTATTTATATCAAGAATTTATTTTGTTGACTTTTTGGTAATTTTCAAAAATAGTTGATTTTTAGGTGAATAGTGGAAAATACCCAGTTTATAAATAAATCCAATTTAATGAAATTATCTTGCTATAATATTGAAATCAATTTTTATAAATAGAAATTGATATAAAAAACATATATTTAATAAAAAATATAATGTTTATCTTTGAAATATTTGTCAGGTATTTTGAAAATCTAACTAATGGTTCTATTGAAAAAAACTATTTTATACTTCTATTTTAATTTTTTCCCCAAATGATAGTTTTTATTTATAACCAGTTTTAATTTTAAAAATTTCCTTTAATGAATTTCAAAGTAATTTTTTCCATGGGAATCGACATTATGATTTATTTTCTTATCGAATAAATTTTATACTTAAAAAATGATTTTTTCTAGAGAAAATATTTTGTTGAAGCTTGGAAATAAATATTCAATGTAATTTTATACACTATTGGAACTTTTATAGTAGAAAATAGATACCATATTTGGGATCCATGTGTTCTAATTTTATAATGAGGTTTATTGTTTTTTACTCATAATGAATAGTAACCATGTTAAAATATTATCAACTCAGTATATGGAAAAACGAGTTAATAAGGGTTAAAACTCTGGGATATGGTAATCAAATCATTAATAAAATGTTTTGTTTTAAATTTTATGAGTTTATTTTGACCAGAATTATCTAATACTTTTAAATAGTTGAATTTTGTGCCATTACTGTTTGATAATGACATCTATGTTATGATACATAATGAATAAGTGTAAATTTCTATTCTCTTTATTTAAATAATTTTAATATATTTTCATAAAAATAAATTGATGACATTATGTTTTATAAATTTTTAACTTTTAATAAGAATGAATTAGATTTATGATTTTAATATTTTTTTATTTTTTTGCATTATCATAATGACCTAAAACACTTACGCATCACTAATTCCATACTTGTGTAAATATGTGAAAAATCAATGTAAATAGTTTAAAGTATTAAAGGTGTTGTGTTTTAGAAAATTTAATGTCCAATAAAATTTAGAACCAAATGAAATGAATTTAATAATTTAAATACCTAATATTGACATGTATGGAAATATCGATGTTTTTAAAGTGAGATTATGTGAGTATTTATGAAAATAATTTTCCAGATATTTAAATTTAAAAAACATATAATCAATGGTTATAAATATTTTATAAATTTTATAGTTCTTCAAAATAATTGGATATGGTTATTAATTTCAACAATTTTTTATTTGTGATCATCTTTCCTTTTATAATAAAGTTATTGATCCTAAAAGGCTATGTATATTGTTACTATGATAAAGTTTAATGCGTAAATGAGGGGTTAAACTAAAGAGTTAGGGTTTATAAAAACCTAAAAACATTTCTTATAATTATTTAATAAACGAGTCTTGATCCAATCACATTGAATATTAACAAATGCTAAAATTCCGTGGAACTTTTCCCTGAAAGTAAAATTTTATTTTTTAATGTTTAGAATAATTTCAAGGGTGCCACTCAACTTTATTATAAAAGGGAAAATCCTATCCTATATTCTTCACAAATTAATGCAGAAGTTAGATTTCCTAAACCCAATAAAAATCTCTTGTTATCTTCTTTATCTAGGTTATAGAGGTTATGGTATTCCTAAAATACCAACCTAAGGGATCATAACAAGATATTAAATGAGGGTTTCTCAAAGGAGGGGAAATTGTCTTCACCTAATCATTTTCAGTGTATTTGATCTTCAACCCCCTAAAAATAAATTTTTTAAACATAATGATACTGTGAGATAATTTAATCTAACATATTTTAATATTATTTTAATAAAATAAAGATAATCTATTTATCATCCACTTAAATGAAAAATTAAAACAACCTCATACATACTTAAGGACTACTATATCCATGACCAATATATTTTATATTTCATAATAATCACTCTATGATGCTTTTAATAATTTATTTAATAGATATATTTGATATTTAAGGAATAATAAAGATTTTTATAGATAAATTAGTATTTATATATTTTAACTTCATATCTATTGGAAGACAATATCATCACCTATATTTACATATGCAATACCACTTATATAAAGTGTAGTGATATTTTTTTTCATTTGTAATTAACCATTGTTTTATAACAAGGATTAGAAAACGAAAAAATTTACCATGTGTGCATATTTTCTACCATCTCTATGAAGAGATGTAATTCATTTCTCATCACCACCATCCACAGATGGTTATAAATGATTAATTAGTGAATAAATATTATACATATTATATGATTCAGTTTCTTGATAGTTTGAAACCATGACCATGGTGCAAGTACTATAACTATCAAATTAAAATATGGATGAGATACATAATAATCTTTACCCATTGTTTCTTTAAATTAAGAATTATTAAAAATAGGATAATTCAAAATTATAATTGAATAATAAATTATTGTATAATTATGAGTATGGTTATTTTATAAATTTACAATATATGTAAATTTATTATAGAGTACTTAAAAATCATGTATGAAGAACATCTTGATTGGAGGTAACACTTTATCTTCCCATTTTATTTGATATATATGTAATATTCATGGCATGCTTCTTTCATGTGGTGTATATACTTTAAACACATTTATTTTATTGCCATTTTTTTCAAAATAATAGATATTTAATATTCCATATATTTTTTTATCTTGCATGAATATTTTATTCATTGATTTCCAAAACGTATGGGTTCTTCACCATATTAATGTTTTTTGAAACATTATTTATGACATGAACCTATTATTTATTTTATGTTTTATATACATCCCATTAAACAAATTGTATCATTAGTATCATTATATTCCTGGTATTTTAGGTTTCATTTTATGTTATTTCTTGTAAATCTATTTGATTCCAAACTCGCTAATGTGGCATGGGTTTATTTAACAATATCCTTTCTTTTATGGATTTTATATTTAAAATATAACTTGAACAAAAATATAAGATACACATAATTTATACCACATTATATTTCCCTCAACTTTTTAGTCTATTAATTCTAACATATTATAAACATTTCCACTCTTAGAACTTAATACAATTTTAAAAATTCTTTTTAGAGAAAACCGAACTTATTTCTAATTTTGGCAATGAACTTTTTCTTCAGCGCTCATTTTATTGATATTTTTTATAGATGGTTTTATCTAAATATAAATGTTTTGAATTATATTTTTACTACATTTTTATTTATTTATATATTATTAAGATAAATATATTAATTTTTTATATACCACTTAATTATAATATTTACAAAAGTATGAAAATATTGATCTCTTTTAACTTATACAACATGACAAACGTTTCCCACCCTCATGACTATTTTTTGAAGATTTATTTTAATTTTTCCACAGTTATATTAAAATAATTTTTTATCTCAACATTGTAGAAATTTATATTTTTTATTAATAACTACTGAAAATGATATTCTACCTATTTTCCAATTTTTTTAAATGATTTGTTTAATATATACTTCCTCTATGTTAATATCATCTATGGATTTTTATGATTCACTTGATATATGATATTATGATACCATCCATGTTATTTCACTAGATTTATTATAAACATGATGTTTTGGGGATGATTTTAAGAAACATATTTCATTATATAGGTTAATTGGATTATGGATGAATCTTCATAAAACCCATTTTTATCCATAGGTAATGCTAGTATGAATGTTTTTATGATCTTTTGTAACAGTTGTGTGTTATTTTCATTATGAGATTGGTGTTCATGGAATTATATATCCTTAAAATACTTTTGGAAAATGTTATATATAATGATATGACTATTTTATATAGGATACCGAATTTATATTCTTAATATTATATATATACCTATTAATAATATGCATTGGTACCAATTTTTTGTAAGGACCTAATTTATTTTAAAATAATTTTTATGGGGACCAGATTACATGTCCAAAAAATGATGAGTTGACCAATTGGCCTATATACCTTTTCACAACACCTTAATTTCTTGTGTTTTTTCATCATCGGCATTCCTATGTTTAATGATATTTGGAATATCCTAAGGCTTCAATTTTTATTTATTTTTGGGATAATATATTTTAAATTGGGTTGAGAGGGAACCCTTACGTGACATGTAGGACTTTAGAAATAAGTTCTATTATAGGACCTGAAATCCCAAATACCGGACTACATTAAAACTTCCTTGTACCATCATATGCCTCATTGATATATCCTATATCCCCACCCACATGGTTGATTAGTGATAATTTCCTTGTTTAGAGTATCACGATTCCTGTTACCAATAACAAAATTTCCATACCCACACTTCATTCATAACTTGGTAAGAACCGTTTTGGGGGATACTAATTTCTTTTATTAACCTTCAGGGGCTTTCACATGTGTGATATGACATGATGACTTTATTTATTGTAGGCCCTAGGGCCCGAAAATCCTGGGATTTGACATAATGATGTGGGTTTAAGGACTTGTGTCCCAAAAAAATTGTAGCACACAAATCCTTTGCCCCAAAGAACCAAATATGTGGTTTTTATGCCCAAATATGGTGAGTAGTTCAGATTCTATAGTAAATGCTACATCACATGATATAGTAACCACCATAGTGTTTAGGATATTTACCCCTTCCTTGTCTAGAAACAAAGTCTTTTTAATATTGGGTTATGGGGTTTACCACTGTGGAACCACCCTAACCGCCCCAACATTATACAGTCATGGTATTTTCTCTTTACTTATTAGATATTGTTGATTATTTCACATTCATAAGATGCATTCATTTTTTATGGATAAATAATTATGTCGTGGGTACTAAATTTTGATCATAAATGATTGGGAATTTTTTTATAAAATTTAATCATGTTCTTATACCCTAATTCTTTTCTATCGCTCATATATATCCATCAATTAATATCTACCATGTCTACCATTAATGAGAATTTTATCTTACCCATTGTTATGTTTTAATTTTTCAGATTATAAATATTGAAATTTTGTATGATATATCTACAAGGTTATATGGTGTTTGAAATTTTGTGGTAGAATTTGAATCCTTCTTTTGAAATAACAAAATATTTCTGTTGTGGAAGGAATTTCAATTTGTGGATAATGACATGGGATTTATAACATAAAATATTTTTCGTAAATCATTAAAATTATAAAATTAAAGGATTTGGATATGTGATTTTCTTAGTGTTGTATATTGATATTTTAATTTTATATGTTTTAAATTATATTTTTTTATTGGTATCAAATATTGTTTGTGAGATATATTATTTTATCATCAGATTTGGATGTATGGGCCTCACAATATCTTAACTGGAATAAGTGGAGGGTTTAGATAAATTCAAAGGATAGAATGTTATCTGATTGGGATAAGTTAGGAGTTGGGTATATTGTTGTGGGTGGAAATTTTTATGTATGGTCATTCATTCAAATACATAGATATGTTTTAGAAATTTTAAAGTATAGTATTTGAAGTTGACAAAGGACTTTTGGGAAATGTTTATTGTGTTTCATTATATCGTTGATGAATATGTTACCTATATGTTTAATATGTAATGATGTGTGATGTTATTCCAAATGTATGTTTATAGGGACATACGTTCAAAAAAATTTATATTAATTAATGTTTATATGTTCTCTTATAGAGAGGGATTTTTTGGTTAGGAGAATAAAGTGGTTATGATATTTTCTGAATATATTCCTAGATAACATTGGGATTGAAAAATGATTTGGTAACTAATCAAATAAAGCTAATTTTTAAGATGTTTAGTATATAGGTAACATTATAGAATTAAGATAAATAAAATATTATTTTCTCTGATATAATTTTTTTTGGAAAAAATATTGGGTTAACTTTTATATGCACATATGTTTTTGATTGTGATTTTATGGTAATTCATATATGTTTTGTGAATTATTAATATATTTTATGGAATAAATTATTAGTGTACATAATTTTTTATGTTACCTTATGATTGAATACTATTAATTCAAGATTGATGTTACATTTATTATGGAAAAATTTGTTAACGAATATGTCATATTATGGTTTTCAAATTTATTCAATCATTTTTACGAAGAGTTTTATGTTTTATTATTTATGGAAATATTTAAGGAAAATAATGGATGTTATTATGAGGTTGAAGAGATTAATGTATACAGGTTTATTACTATTGGATATTATATTAACATGTGATAAAAAATTTCTTTTTCTAATGGGTATAAAATTGGAGGAATAATTTTTTATCCATTTTTAGATCTTATGATTGACCAATATATATGTTTTTGCGATTCATGCCGGAATAATTCAGTATGGTTATTTACTCCATAGCATGAAACCTAGGTTTCAAAATGAGAGAAACCAAAATAAATGGAGTGAAATAGTTTGACGAAACTGGGTATGAATATTCACAAAAATTCCAATATCCCTGATAAAATAATTTCCCAAACACAACATAAGAAACAAAAACATATCATGTCCTATGTAGAAAATATTCACCAACTATGATGGAATGTTTTATAAATCTCAACCAAAATTTGAAGTCACAAAATAGTAAATACATGGATTAAGATATATTTATGAAATGATAAGTGTTCTAGTATTATTTAAGAAATTAATCTCTTTTTAAAAATGCAATATAATTGATGTGGATTAAAAAATAATTCTGATCAATTAAGAATATTTATCTTCCACGGTATATTTTTAATTATTAATATATTATTTAAATTTTCATGATATACGAGACATAATTAAAATGATGTAATTTATTTACGGATGTAGAATGAAACACCCCAATATATTATATTTTATATATTTAAATAAATACTACATTCAATACCATATATAATAAGAATAAAAAATGAAAACTCATATGATGTGGAAAAATGAATATTTGAATGACCATTATAACATTACCATTTAATTAGAGGGTTTGAATATATATAAATTCTCTATTAAATATGTGTATAAAAGTTATCCAAATACACATATATTTATTATTACATAGGAAATAAGTTCTCAATTTTAATTTATAAGAATGAAATTATATGTGGATAAGAACATTTAATGATAAAAAGTTTCATTTCAATAAAATGGTTGTTTTATTGTATATTTTTTATTTTATTTGAAAATATAATTTCAAGAGTTTTTGAAATTTAATTTTATAAAAGGACTTCATTTTTTATTTTTTATATAAAATCATTCTTAGAGTAAATTTTTTGTATTTCTTTTAAATATTGGATTTTTCGGTGAAAAGTGAAGGGTAATGAATTTAGAAAAATTCCAAATTTATGACATTATTTTTATATATTAATGAATTGAATGTTTATAGAATCATTTTTAAACACTTAATATATATTTTATAAGAAATACAATAAATTTAAAAAATATCATCTCGACTTATAAATCATTTGTTGAAATTTTTTTAATATAATTAATGTTTTATTCTAGTTTATGTTATTTCCAATATATAACATTTTAAAAAATCTTCAAATTGTTCCATTAGGATTTTTATTTTTTTGAAATTAAAATTAGACTCCTTTTATTACTAAAAAATATATTTATTACATGAGCATAAACATTATATATAACAACTTAGAACCCGAACTCTTGAATCTTATTCTGAAATAAAAAAAATTACATTCATGGAATTTATATGAATGCTGGTGGCCCATTTATTTCCACTAAAACATTCAATATCAAAATAAAATATTGGGACAAATAAATTCTCATGGGGGGTTTTAGGTTTATAGTATTATATAGTTAGGCAAAACTATTACATTAATAAAACCCATGAATTACATACTGTGTCTTTCCCAAAATAGACATATTTTAATATTACATATTAGTTCACCAACGTCACCTAAAAGAAACCCTTCTAGACTTAATTTATTTAACATAATAATCGATAACTTGGGGAAAAGAAAATATATTATAGGTGATCATAAATTTTTATTAATGAAGAACATATGAATTTAGAATTAAATGTCATTAGTGGGTATACAAAGAGAACAATGAAATGATTAAATAATCAAAGTGTGTGAGAAGAACTTATAAATATTCATACTATCAATATCTAGATCATAATACATGAAAAACTAGAATAAGGCAAAAAAACAATTGTTTCATCATAATCAAATATCATGATCCACGCTAAAAAAAATATTCATAAGAAACATTATAAAATCATAGAAATCATTGATAAAACATATTGGGATATTTGAAAATCATCCTCATAGAACACTTACAAAACCCTAACAGTTGTAGCAACCGTACTTCTAACTTCTATTATAATTATTTGGATAATATATTTATTACCCAATGTATTAGATCCTTATCTGGGTGTGCTGATGATATAAGTTTTATCAGGATCACTCGGTGTTATTAGGCATACCCTTCATATATAATTTCCATGAACCATAAGTAATTCATAATGATTTTTTATTTTCAACATATAATTTGTAAACACAATCATTATTCCCTACAAAATGTGATTATACCTTTGGAATGAAACTTGTCCCATAATAATTTATTTGAAACAATTATAATCTATATAGAGAAATAATAAGGATGTAATCATTAAAAATATACCTATTTTAGAATAAGTTAAAAATATTTCATATAATTTGAAAATTTATTTTGACCGATCACTAGGAAAGTTTATAATGAAATATAAATTTTCGTTGAAAATCAATTTTTTTTAAAAATTTATAAAATAGTTAAAAATCATTTTCATAAAAAATAACTATGAAAATTTATAAATAATTATTTGGAAATATTTGGTACCTAAAAAGGGTAAAAGTAATTGAAAAGTTATATTCTCATTAAATAACCACAGTTTATGAAAATTGATGAGTTTATTGAGATATTGATCATAATATTTAATCATTGGAAGCATAAAGATAAAAATCTTTATAAATGATGATAATGTATCATAAAACCATTATCACTTTGGTAAAATAGGATCGTTATCCCCATGAGGATGTAAAATTAAATGAAACATAAAATTTCATTAGAATAAGTAAATTTATGATGCTTTATGTCACATGGTCTGTATATACACGTCATTAAAGAAGATAGGTTCAAAACATAACCTATGTCACAAAAATGGAAAGTTTGGACAAACAATATTATTCCAATTTGGTATTTTTTGAGCCATAAAACCTATGAAATAGGTATCCTAAAATGGATATGTAAAAAAGAAAAAAATATGTGGTGAATATGGTATGTCTCTCATAAAATTAAAAAGTTAGATATTAATCCCTTACCTTAAGTCTCAATTTCTTTTATACATGTTCGAACCTCTTGTATTATAAATTGATGTTTAGTATACATATATTATAGAACAATAATAATATATATTATTACATATATTATTTACATATGACCATTTATCATCTTTTTATATACAATTCCTTATTAAAATAACATTTCATGAAATTACTCTTATTTTTCATATTTGATTTGATTTTTCATTTTTATCCTCTTAATTTTACCATGCTTCCACAATATCTAGAATAATAATCTTTAAATAATTATCATGTTTCAAGATCAATTATAATTTTATTATTATTCATTATAGATGTATTTTATAAATTAATTGCATTACAGTCATGGAGATGGTATGAAATATATATGAAAGAGTAAGATTTCAGTTTTTAAATGATCATTATGGAAATAAGGTATGTAATATTTTATATGTTCATAAATACTATAATATCCTAAACAAAATTTTATTTTGTTAAATTTACTTATAAATATAATCAATATGATGTAAATACAAAAATAGGGAGTCACATCGCATCATGATTCTTGGTCTCCCACTTGTTTAAAAATGACATTTTCATCATTTAATGAGTGAAAGGGAAAGAAATAAAATTATATATAATATTTTAGAAGGGATTAATATGTAATTAATATTATCATAATATCATTTATATCAAATATATTAACTAAATCTATATTTATCGAATTCCATGTAATGAATTAGTGAAAAATGAATCACATCATTTCGTGAGGTGGTAGTCGGCCGTACAAACAATCGACATTATCATATCTCCAAAGGAATGGAAAGAAAAAAGGTATATATGATATAATTACCTCAGATATATAATTTTGTCACCAATATAATATATATACTTTAAATCAATCATCATTCCCAACTCCGAGAGGTGGTAATGGAAAAAATGACATCGATTCATTATATGGTAATCCTCAGTACTCAAAAATTATGATTCCATGACCCATATGATGGAAGTGAAGATGGTTGTAGATCATGAACATAATATAACACAATTTTCATATACATAATATACAACTACTATTATATCATAATTCTTTAATAACAATTGAAGGAGGTGGAGGAAGAAATAAATTTTAAATTCCTATTGAGAAACAACACCTCTTCTTCAGGAATCCTAATTAGGTTTTCACCAAAAGACCTATTAGGTTACATTTATTCCTAGAATAATGCTTTTTGGATAATAAAATGGAATTTGGGAAATTTATTTGTTATGGTAATGAAAAAATGGGTTCGATGGTGTATAGAGGAGAGGAGAGGTGTGGGCCTTTTATTAGTCAGGCGAGTGGATCACATGTGATTTTTGAGAATAAAAAGTTTTACCCACATTTCATAAATGAAAAAGGGTACAAAATTTTGTATTACATAGGATAAGAGATGATATGGACAATATTTTTTACACAAATTATGTGGTCATTTTAACCATTTTATTAAATTGGGCCACTGGTTGAGCTATTTTTCCCATAACTGGGAAAAATTATTTTTACTATTTTCATTATTTAATATAGTAAAAAATTATTTTGACCATATTAGATAAAATAGATTGTTATTATTTGAAATTTGGAATCCATTTTTTTAAATTTTATTCCAATAAGATGAAAAAAATACTTTAAAAATAAACATGTAGATGTGATGAAAAAACAACGTTTCAAGAAAGGAATTTTTTCATGTAAACGGTGATTTGTGGTTAAATATATTACTAATAAAAATTATTATATGAACTAAAAAAAATTTATTTATTTATAATAAATAAATTTTATATTCAAAATTAATTATTTTTTATAATCTTAATTAACTAAAATTGATAAATATTATGCATCTTAATATTTTTTTTCCGAAAAATGCCAATATTTGATCCTTAAAATATTATAATTATATTCAATATGAAGTTGATTAAAAATAAATTTATTTGATTGATTAAAACTTAATGAAATTTATTTTAATTCATATTCAAAAAGTAAAGTGACTTATATTTCTTAATTTATATAAATGAAATAACTTTTTTACAAAAATCTGTATTTATCACTATTCACTGAAAATGGTTTATTTTGGCTCAATCAAAAAAATTATCCAATTGTAAATTTTCATATGCTTATTTAGAAAATAATGTTCATTTTATAAAATAAATTATATATATGTCAAAAAAAAAATATTTTAATAACATTTCATAAAAAATAATAATTTATTTGAAGAAAATATGCTTTCAAAGAATAAAATTTTCCTTCTAAAAAGTGACTGATTATTTACTGATAAATTATAAATAATTTATATTTAGTATGAAATATTAATATATATTTCTTAAATTAGACAATATTATTCATACCCTCCATTTTAACAACTTGGTTATAAGGGTTTTATATATGGAGCGTTACATAATCTCAGTGTTTAGTGCCAAATATGCTTGAAAACATAAATTTATTTTCTAAAATATAAAGTTATTACATGATACATTATTTTGGAATTTTTTTATTATTATTAAAACATGATTTTTTCTAATAAAGGACTTCATTGATTATTGTGAACTTTCATTAAAAGTAATTTTTATCTCTTATAAAATATTAATAATTCAAAATCTATTCCATATTTGAGATTATAATTTTATAATTTTGGTATTCAGGTCTATTTAATTCTTATTCACAATTAATAGAATCCATGGTAAAATATTACCACAATATTAAATGGTAAATTGGGTAAATTGGGGTCAAAACTCTGGGATAATGTCTTAAATTATCTCAATTTTTTTATTTTATTGAAGGAGCTTATGTTGAAAAACAACATTCAATATTTGAAGATATTGTATTTTTGTCTAATTTTTCCATGATAATGAGCATTATATATTTTTTATGTGAGTACCAATTAAAAAATGTCACAATATTTATTTCAATATCACTAATATTTTTTCATAAGAATATGAATATTTTTTAATGGTTATAATTATTTATATTGAATATTAATAAAATAATATGTAGTAGATCTTTTTATTTTTTAAAAAGTACATTTACCATAAACATTTATGCCTCACTGATATAGTACTTTTTTAAGGAAGCGAATAATCAAATTAAATTGTTTTATAATTTCAAAAATTTAAATTTAATAATTTTTTTGTAGATTAATTATTTATATGCTATTTAAGGATCAAATTTGATGTTAAATAGATTTTTATTATTCAATTTAAAAATCTATGGTAATATTTATATTGTGAATGTCATATTATGTGAATCGTCCCAAGAAATACATATATGATATCTATATATCTTCTAAATATGGCATTTTTCTGCCTATGTGTCACCACCACAATCTTCCACGACACTCCAACTGATTTCACTCCCATTCTTTCTTCCATTCAGAACCCCTCACACCCGCGGTTTTCATTCTTGCGGGCTAGGGATTCTGACTACCTCCATTCATCGTCTCCGCTACCAACTATAGAGCTCGGTCTTCGAACACTGCACTTTGGCTCCCTGTCTCTGGAACTCCAAGATCATCATCTTCATCTCCACCTGTGCCTCCGCATATGACTCCACCTGCATCTCCGCCTGCATCTCCGCCTGCGTCTCCGCCTGTGTCTCCACTTACGTCTCCTCCTGCGTCTCCGCCTCTGCCTGCATCTCTACCTGCGTCTCCGCATGCGTCTCCACCTCCGCCTGCGTCCCTGCTTGCGTCTCCGGCACTCAGCGTATCTTCGTCTTTGTCTCCCTCTCGGCATGCGTCTTCGGCACTCAGTATCTTGTCGTCTCTATCTCTGTTCATAGCAATCCATAACCTTGACTCCAGAAATCCTTCACATCACCTCGACTCCATATCTCCATTCATCTTCACCTCCTCTATCTATCAGCACCTTCAATTTACCGCTAAATACCTACTCTGTTCCGATATCGTCTCTTTCAGCCACAAAATATGACCCGCGACAACCAATTCGTGAACCCCTTTAACATCACCTACAACATATTCAGAAATCCTATAGATCTACATTTCTGGAACAGGTATGTTCTCCCAATCCCATAAAAATTTAAACCCTTCAACTTCATTTTGTTCATAGATCTGTTTGCGACAACATCATTGGAAATATACCTTTGCCTGTCACACATTCAACAACCAATATTCTTTGTTTTCCTTCTGGTAACCCATCAATTCATCTGCATTTGATATTATCTACTGAAAAATAACAACTGTACTTCATTTTCTATTCAATTATTCTAAACTAATTTATATTTACCCATGATTTGTTTTCAATCTCTGTAATAATCTACCTTTTTCATTCTTGGAGCTGAAGATTTATAGATTGTTGGTTGTTTGAGTGTTATATGAGACATATTATTATCAATTTTTTATTCAACATCCACGCATGGTTTATTATTCTGTTATCTACCATATTATACTATTCTGCAGATTTGATATTTGTAGCTTTATACATTCTCTATTTATTTATTCTAGTATAATTTATGTGAACTTCATATTTACAATATTCATATCTGTAAAGGTGTATTTGTTTACCTGGACATATTCTACTTAGTGTTGGCTCCCCATCCGCATTTTCTTTAAACATAAGGATTTCATAACCCTTGGATTCTAGTTCCAGTAGGTGTTCGAATTTTCCTCAGAAGGTATGTCTTCTGAAGTCTGTAGATTAAAACTCTAAATTTTTTCATATTTTAGTTGCAGTAAAACAGTTATTAATCATACATTTATAATATTTTATCACCATGGTTTATTATGCTGTTATCTACCATATAATAGTGTACTACATATTTGGTATTTGTAGATTTATGCATTCTGTATTCTTTT
Organism: Viscum album; assembly: GCA_963277665.1. NCBI lineage: Eukaryota > Viridiplantae > Streptophyta > Magnoliopsida > Santalales > Viscaceae > Viscum > Viscum album. The sequence goes on along the minus strand of OY728151.1, from coordinate 1,778,196,273 downwards.
ATTCCACTTTAATTTATGTGAACTTCATATTTTCAAGATTCATATCTGTACAACTAAATTTGTTTAACTAGACATATTCTACATGATGTGGGCTCCCCATTCACATTTTCCTCAACTTTATATAACTGAAAAAATTTCCATTACATCTACATGCTTTTATTATTTTCAACTCCTTGAGAACGACATAATCAGAAATAGATTACAAGGATGCAATCCCCGTCGACATGTAGTGAGTCGTGATTACAAAGAAGATTTCTCATGCAACAATAACAAGAATGTTGTCTTCTCTGTATTCTCTTCACCTGCAAATTTACTCTTACATATCATTCCACCTATGTACATATCGGTGTCCTCTTAAACTTCTCAGGAACAACATCTATGGAAAACATCAATACAAAAAATCACTTTACTAAACCAGTAATGACTTAGAGAGGAACATGAACGCCATCACCATCTATACCCATTGAAGGTAACTTTATTTATACATTTCCACCGCATAAAGGGTTCCTTTCATTAAGAAACTAAAAAAATACATATCTATGTCTATCATGTACCCTACTGACATGATAAGTGTTTCATTTTCTCAACTATTTACTGGATCCTTTACTTTTGATAATTAATCGAGAGCTGAATCCGCGACACCGTTTATCAACAAAGTCGAAGACAAATCCCCCTGTCACCATTATCCATAAACGGTAAATATATTTTCATATTATGTTACAAAATACTTTAACATAGTAACGACATCTGACCTTAACTACCTCGAATATAAATTCTTTTAATTTTTCAGTCTATGAAGATTGTTCTAATCTTTCAACGTTGACGACTGGGTCAAACAAGAGAAGACACCGAATGGATAGCCTCACAGGATACACCATTCCATTCTGTGAGCATCCTCTCCTTAAAAAAAAATAATAAGTAACATTACATTTATTATCTCATCATTTCTTAAAACAAATATCCTCATAATCTATACTGTTTGAAGGTTTTCCAAATAATGTTTGTACTACTACAACTTCAAGTGTTGCCTCCTCATCACAGTTAGCCATAACAGTAATCATTTTCCTTTTAGTATCTCCCTTTTCTATATTACTTCATATGTATTTCAGTTCTACAATCAACAGTTCAACTTGTTCAACCACTACAAACAACCTTTCATCTTCTGCGACAGGTACATCATATATTCGCATTACATTATTGTCATTAAGGGGTCAATATAACTATGAATATATGAATATTTTTCTGTCCCATTATATTTTACATGGTCTCTCGACCCTGATCAGCCAGTATCACACTTTTATTGATTGAACATATAGTATATACATATTATAAAGTGTAAACCATTATTATAATGCACTGTAATATCTCAACATATATTATTACCTGATTAGGATTTTTAAACTGATGGTCTAAACCGTGTTCTAAAAGATCACACGTTATACTGTCTGATGTTATTTTTACAATTATATCTGGACGATGTTCTTAACATACCCATTACATTCACTTCACGATGTTTGATCATTTTTTAAGATGTGTGTTCAACATAAAAATATTTTTTAGTCAATTAAATTCTCATAAATATTATTCCTATTAAATAATATAGAAGAAAAACATATAATAACACTTTTCCAGTGTTCAGTTTCGAATTCACTCCTTTTGATGACATTATTCAGAAAAAGGTCCCATAACAACACTTAACAGGTACAATTTCTTTACACCTATTACCTTCTTCTACTTTATTAAATAACATAATTTTCACTACGTTGGTATGTTTTTATGTTTATAAATAATAGATTCTGCATGACCTTGGTAATTTTTCCTATTTATAAATATCAAAATCTGCACAAATAAATAATACATTTTGTACAACTAATAACATATTCTGCATTAATAAATAAAATATTCTGTATTACGTAGTTACATTTTACTGTTCATAATTAACAAATTATTCACTTATCAAGAACATATTATGTCCACTGAATTACATTTTCTTCATTAATAAATAGCATATTCTGCACTATTGTCATCTTTGTTTCACACTGGTGCTTTAGGAAGAGGACACCCCTAACACTTCATCTGTCTTATGCAATGTTGCGACATCAGTTCATACATCTTCCACTACTTCATATACTCAGGTACATATTTATTTCTCCCTTCTATAACTATTATAGTCATTGCAATATTGGACTATACAATACTCGGATGGAAGCGGTTCTTTATTGTGACTATTATTACATTTTTTTTCTTCAGCTTCAAAAATTCATTATTTTCCTTATATTTCTGTTTCAGTTGTGAATTTCACTTGCTCCATTCATCATTACATGGTTCTCTTGAACAAATGTTCTGGGTTCTTTTGTACTCAAATATATTTAGGTTTTTTTCTATAGCTAAATATTGTTCACTAAATGTTCTGTTGTTTTTGTAAATTTCTTCAGGTTTCAATATGCATTCTGTTGTGAATTTATTAAGCCAAATACATATCTATAGCTAAATAAATTCTTTGTGTAATTGTTTAGAATGAAAGTTTTATATCATTTATACACGTTTATCACTTTAATTTTAAACTTATTAATTAAAGTCTTTCTTTCATGTTGGAAAATATTTTGCTAGATTTTGACGCCGAAAATGCAGTGCAACAGAAGGTTGTAATGTACCCAGAGTCTGCAACATCACCGAGCTCTGACATTGAACTGCATTCCTGTTTCAAGGATAACTACAACAAAAAAAATGAAGTGAATGATCGAAAAGAATTTCTTTCATTGGAAGGTATTCGATTATCCTTATAATTTTTTTCCCTATAATTACTTTCCCCTTTAAAGGTAGAGGGTTTTCACTATTTGAATACATCTATAGGTGAATGGAAATTGTTAACTCTGAGTATACACTTTTTAAAACTCTAAGATGGTGTTTCTTTTTACATTTACATCTATTTTATTTGGATAATATCTAGAGATAATGATCATAATTTGATAGCATAATCTTATGATTTCCGTTCTATGTTCTGTACGTTTTTTTAATATTTAGCTATGTGTTTTGTTTGGCATTATAAAGCAAAAAAATTATTTTATTGTTACAAAAATATGTATATATCAAATTAATCATTTTTTGAGCTGTTTCTATTATGATATGAATCATCTTTTGAGCTGTTTCTTCTATGTTCTGTACCTTTTAGCCGCATGTATTCTGGTATCATATACCATTAAATTCACGTTTGGGAACTTCAATAAGGATCTATGGGTGGCCATATTAGGTACAACCTCATGTATGGATTTCCACCCAAAGAAGAAAGAAAGGGAAATCCCCATTGTGATAGTGTTTCTAATGGACAAGAGGAAGAAGCTGGATTAAGAGGAATACATGCTGCTAAATATGCTGAAATGTAATCACAAGAAAACAATGCGGGCACAAGATGGTTCAAAGTGTGTTGTTTCATAGTTAAAAAATTTTGGCATAGAGTTCCACTAATTAGGGGGTCTCTTTGTTCAAAGAGGATGCTTCTTTGTATAGAATGGGGTTTCCAATAAATCAGTTACATTAATACTTTTGTAATTTCATTCCTGTTCGGGTTTTAATGTACTTTTCTAATTACTATCGGTTAGTTCATTTTGTTAATGTATTTGAAAATTTATACTTATGATTTTTTTTCTACAATGTGACCTATTTAATTTTCCTTATTCTTTTATATTTTCATACACGTTTCATTTCATTTTTTTTTCAAAAATGTTGTTTTTCTTTTCAATTGACAGTTATCCACTATATTCTCCTATATGTTTTATATGTTTTCAAATAATTTTACTTTCCATCTATATTCTCCTATATGTTTCCCTTATATTCTCCCTCAAAAATTTCTATGGATTATTTTGTATAGTGATGGTATACATATGTTTTCCTTATGTATTATCATATATTCTCAAATATGTTTTCAATATTATCCTACATATTCTTCAATGTTATTTTCTTATTCTTATTTTTTGATGTTTTCAATTCTATATATTTTATTCGATTACAGTTCAATATTAAGTATCACTATTTTTTTCAATATATACTATATTGATGTTCTTTTTTAATATTGAAATATAGTTTTGTCTTCTTGAAAGTAATGATTGAACGTATTGTCGTGCGAATGCACGGGTAAGTACTAGTTCTATGTTAAAAAAATATAATTCATAGTCTTATAACAAATTAAAATGATATAGCTTTTCATGTTATTGGAATTATTTTTATTATATCAAAAATTATTCAGTTATGATGAGTTTTTTCTTTTAGAATTACATTATTGACCCTTAAAAATGTATACTGTTATTACATTAAATAAAAAATGGGTTAATGTGGGGATAATCTAAAAAGATAAGGGTTAAAATAACCAAATCATTTTCAAAATCTTATGGGTTAAATTTACATCACTAATATTCCATTCAATATTATGAATATATTAATATTATAATATCTTTACCATCAAGGTTATGTTATATTAATTTAATTCTTAGAAAAATTATGATCTTGACACTCCCATATCATTTAAAAGAGAATATGCTCTCATTTCTTCTTTACACCTTATTGAGGAACATATACTAATAAAATCTTTCCAAAATATTTTATTATCTTTTCTAATCTAGTTTTAAGTGTTTTTGTATTATTAAATAACTAATCTAAGGGTTCATAAGATGGTATCCAGTGAAAAGAGGTAATTGTCTTTGCTGAATTATTTTAAGATTATTTATTTTCAACATCCTTAAAATAATATTTAACTATATAAAAATTGAAAAAACAATAAATATATATCATTTAAATGTTATTATATTAATATAAAAATCATTATCTCTTTATCAATCATCTTAATAGAAAATGAAAATGTTTTAGTTTATATGTACAAACTACCATCTCCATGAATGTTTTATTTAATTTTTCATCATTGTATATCATGTATTTTTATAAATATGTATATAATTGATATATATTATTTTTATGAAATAATTATGATTCTATAAGGATAAATTATCATTAATATATTTACTATCCCTCTTATTGAAAAATGACAAAATTGATTGTTCATACATGCAGACTACGACCTCTATGAAGTAATGTGACTCATTCTTCATTTCCCATTTATATGGATAATCATAATTAATTATTTAAATAATATATATGTTTTTTTGTTTTATTTATGATTATATAATCATTATTTATTTTTTTATTTTCTTACATTTCACTAATTAAAAAATTGAAACCTTACTCATGTTTAAGTACAGACACCCATCTCCATGATGTGATGCAAATGATTTTCCTAACCACCATATATGTATTGTTATAAATGAATATAAAATTAACAAATATGGTACTTATGATATGATTTATAATTTTTTATGGAAACACTTTGACCAAGATACATGTACTAGAACCACCAAACAAGAATATACAAGTAAAACCGAACAGTTTTCACCAAAGTGTTGATTTTAATAAAGAATTATAAACAATAGCGTAACTGGAAATTATATGCATATCATATATTGAAATATTGTTATGAATATTATTTATTTAAATGTATAATAAAAATAATTTTATCATACATGAAGAAAATAGAACTGATTAATATATTTTGGACCTTAGTTAATGGTTTCCCATGTATGTTTTATTTCCATTCGAAAAATAAAAGATTCACCGCATGATTATTTAATGTGGTGTATAAAAATAATGTAAATATATTTTATTATTATTTGAAATAATACTTTAGTGATTTAAAAATCCATTTATGGTTCTTTTTCTCATGAGTTGTTTATTTTGGAATTACCAAAACAGGGAGGGTTCTTCATATCAATTTTGTTTCATAATGAAATGATTCATGTTATGAACCATTTTTTGTTTATATAGTGTATGTACTATTCCTTTCATAAAAATTCAATGAATCTATTTATATTCATATTAATCATCTTTTCATTTTATTTTATTACAATAAAGTGTTTTATGTTTTAAAATGTTCTAAAGCGTTAAGGGTTATTTATAAATTCATTTCATTTAGGAATTGCCGAGGTTAAATTTCTCTAGAAAGAAATTATATAAATATAATTCAGAAAAAGACATTTATTTTTACATAGTAGTTAATTAATGAATTTTATATTAATAGTACCATTTTAATCTCCTTTATAATCCAAGTTATTGAGAAAATATTTTCATGAAAAGCTAACTTTAATTCCTCTTTTGTCGATTGAATTTTTCATTGATGACCATGTTATTTGAAAAGTTTCATAGAAATTTTGATATATAAATAATTTTTTTTGAAAGTTTAATTTTACTATATGTTAATTTATTTCGAAATTATTAAAATTATTCTTTTCGAAAAATTTATATATTTCTGACTTTTTTCTTTTTTGAAAAATTGTGAAAATATAGTTAACTTTTAATATTTACAACATAAAAGCCTTTTCATTAATTCATAGTTTTTATTTTAATTGATGAATCATATAAAAAACTATTATGTTATATAAAAAAACCCAATTTTCCCAAAATTATTGGACTTTTTAGTTTTTTATGATACTAAAAGAAAAGGATATTTTCTTTATATCTGAGTAGTTGTTCTGTCTTCTATGTAATCATCCTATAGATTTTTTTTTCTTCACCAGGGATATGATATTATGATACCATACATGTTCATTTTCTGTATGTTTCATAATGATTATGGTTTAAGGATGATTCAATAAAAAACATTTCATTCCCTCTGGTTAATTATGATAAGATGAAATCATTATGAAGCATGTTAGTTTCCCATGGGTTATGAAATGATGAAAATATTTTTATCCTTTTTGAAAACTTTTTTATGGTATCCATTATATTATGTATGTGCCCAAGATTTTATATCCCTTTAATTGTTAGTTAAAAAATTATGTATCATGATATATATATGTTATAAAATAACCTAATTTAATGTTGAAAATATTAACCATCAAACATTTCATTTAAGGTCATGTTCAAAATTTTATTCATGGTCATTGTTTCAAGCCTATAATTTTATACAGGGACCTGATTACATTTACATAATTTTAGGAGTTAACAAATTTATATTTATAATTGTGTAGAATGATATGATTTCTTATTTTTATACATTTTACACATTCATATGTTATATTCTAATGATATGATCTCAGCGATCATGATTTATTATTGATGATTCCACACTCTTATAAACTATTTTATTTTTTATAAAAAATATTTATTACATGGATGTTAATTTAAAATATTTATTCATTGGGTATGTATTTTTTAATTTATTGTCATGTTCTCTTACAGTTATTCTTATATATTAAAATACAAGATTATAGATTTATAATTATAATGTCCTGGATTTTTTCATTTATTATTTTTAAATATTTTATATAATTCATTCAAGACCATTTTTTAAGACGATGTTTTATTCTGAGGCCCACTATTACTGAAACAATTTCTTGAAAAATATTAAAATTTTAAATAGCACGCACACACATGTTTTCTAAAAAATTATAATTAATTCTTAATGGGTTCCCAGATCATAAATACTAGTGCATAGTTGCACTCGGAGAAGTGTCTTTACAATAATAGAGGCCTAACATCGGCCGACATGGCTCAGATGTAAAAGATTGTTTTTGGGTGTTTTATAGAATAAAATAAATTTAACATTTTTTTTACGTTTTGAAGTGACTTAGTGAAGTGTTTTATCCTTTTGAATAACCTTTTAGGATGGGACACTGGGATAGACTCATATCCTTGGGAAATTCTTGGGTGGCTATAGAGGGGAACCTTGGAGAAATATCTCAGTCGATGATGTTGAAACAAGGAGAAAGGATCATCCCAGATATGAATTTCCAATGAAAATCGGTATTTAGTTGAAGAAAATACATTCCCTAGAAGGGAAATTTTATTTCAATTTATTCTTTCCTAGTTCGATGAATCAATGATGAATGAAGATCAACCAATTAAATGGTTGAACTACAGACAATTTTTCTTATGGGAAGGGTTTTGATTATGGGAATTATTGGGGTGGACTATAATTATATGATTGAGGTTGTTGATCACTCTTACGGGAAAGGATCAAGGCCTGAACAAAAAATGACCATGGTTTGTTCCTCAAGTTTGTTCCATGTGACTTCTTTCACCCATTTTCCCCCGGGTTCTTCGTTCTTCATGGCTTATGAATGGATTAATTCCCCCCTCTCATTTCTTGGTGAATGGATTCAAAATTGAAGATCCTACATCTGGATAATCTAGCATAGGTTCGATGATAATGAAGAATTATGAATTGAATTGATTTTGGAGTTACCTATTTTTTGTATGGTCTCGTCAGATGATTATGAAGTTGTTTATTGAGATGATTAAAGTCCGAAAACAGCCGATTAAGTGTTAGGGAGATGAGGTGAGATGAAATCATGAGTTTTGAGGTGAAAAAATCATGGAATCAAATCCTGGAGGATTGGATGAGGTGCTCAGTGTAAGAATAGGAGTTTCTATAAATTCCAAAACAAACGGCGTGTAGTATAGCTACACGAAGTGTGTTCAAAGATGAACCACTTAGTGTGTGCTTTAGGAGTACACAAAAAAATGTGGAGTATATGGGTAGCTTACACTATGTGTATGCCACCACATGGCCGTACCCATACTAGATATATGGGTTACCTAGTTTACATGTACATGGGAAGGAAAACACAGGTTCACATCATGTACTAGCACACAACCAGGGTACAAGGGTAGACCATATATGGAATGAAAAGACATGTAAGTCTTTGTAAACTCTATGTACTCTTTTTTTACAAGACATGCAAATTTTACATGGGCCGTTGTACCTGGGTAGTACTCAGGGTTAAAGGAAACGACATGTGTCCCTACTATCCACCATATACTCTATTCTACAGGGAATGCGCTTCTTATCCAAGATATTTTGAATAGATTTCATTAAGGGTTATTTCCCATATCCTTTCCCTAAAAGGTAGTTGGTATTGTTTTATACTCATAGAAGTATGATCCCTTCAGCCTGACTTTATGGATATAGTTGTTTGAATACCATGAATGAGGCCTATAGTAGGATCCTTTATTCATTCATCATTCCCTAGGTAGATATCTAGGTATTGACATGACCAACACTATATGTGCGTCGATCCTCAACATAGTGGGTTAATACAGATGGAGTTATGGGTATCATCCAATTTCCATGGAAGTAATTCTCCTCAGTGTATCATATCTCTCTTTAGATCTATATGTGTATCTCTCTCATAATGGTTCCCAATGAACATTAGTTATTAGAGGGACAACATCTGTGCTATTAGACCCAGAATTGTGTTCTCCTAGATGAGTGTTTTTGGAATCATCAGATTGATTCCCTAGTGTGGGTACGTGGCAGTTGTGACATACCTCTGGACAATGTATTTTGGTTTGAATATATCTAGATGTTCTTATTATATGTACTATAGAAATATACTGTGTAGATATGACAGTACCTTTCCATGCATATTGGTTTGTGGTTTTGAGGTGTCAAACTTATTATTGTTATACTCACCCCTGCATGGGATTTTCAAGCCTATGTCATGTATTTGGCAGTTGATCAACCTTTTGATGGTGTCTAGGTAAGACCAGAACCGAGATAAGCTTTTTGAGTTAAGTCATGCTGAGATGTTCCTATGGCTTCAATCACGAGTCCAAATAACTATTTTTTTAATGGTTAGAATTTTTTGGTTACAAAATCTTTTTTTGATGGGCTTGAATACTATCCATGTATACCTTAATGCAATTTATTTTCCTGTAGTACTCTGTTGGATGTGATAGTGGTATTAATGCATTTGTTTAGTATTGGTTTTTACATTTCAGCATTTGCGGTCCTGGAGATCTGTGCATGTGTAAAGGTAGATAGTCAATGCCTCCCATGTTTGTGAAATTACTACTCGGTGCTAGTCACCAGCCCCATGACTGTTGGAGGAGGGCTTGGTGAGTCATGAAATGGGCAGCACTAGGAAATGTCATGACATAGTGCTATCCTAAGAGGTTAGTTCTACTTTATGAATGGGAGTCTGTGATATTTGTTTGGGGAATAAATGTTAAGTGTTTTGAGTTTGACTTTCGAGTGAGGGACTCCAGTATTGTTGTGGGTGCCAGATGTATCCATATACCAGGATGTGGTACTGGAATTACCAACAGACAAAGAGTGTAGGCTGAGCATGCTACATGATTTTTAGAGATAGATACCCCTTAGGTTCTGAGGTGATCCCAACCCTTAGGTGGCTGAGGATTGGCTTTAGGTGGTGACCATAGTAATTCTTCTAGTCAGGACACCATCGTACCAGATGGTTATCCTGGCGGTGAACCTTCTTTATGGTTCAATGGGGAAATAGTAGAGTTACGACATGCAAACTCAGGATGAGGTGACTCATTCATCGATGGAGTTCAAATGTCTCTTTGGAAAGGAGTTATCATAGTTTACAATTAGAGTAGTTCATATAATGGAGATTCTCCAGCTCCATAATGGTAGCTTGATGGTGGATGACTACTCATCGAGGTTCACTAACCATTCCACACACTCGATGGATATGGTAAGAGATTAGTAATTCAGGGACCATACCTTTGAGAAAGGTTTTAATAGAGGCATCTAAGACAATATTATACTTATTTTCATTCTAACTTATTCTGGAGTGCTCAAGAATGTTTTTTTGGTTAAATTATTCTTGGCTAAGCAGATTTAGCTGGTGAATATCAGCAATTGATAGGCTCATGTAGGGAAAATGACAGCGATGAGACAATGTAATACTCAGGGATCTGGATGTGGAAAAAATTTATAGAGGTCCTTGGATAATGTATCTACGGTTCAGGGATCTCAGGATGGATTTAGTCTACTTGGGGAGAGGCGATGCTACACATGTGACAGTAGGAGACATCACCCTCGATATTTTCCAATCCGTCATGTAGCGACAGGGAGATGGTGGATGAACAATTGAGGTAGAGGACATGATAGGAGAAGGCATATCCATTGGTCTGTGGATGTGTCATTGGATTAGGTAGATCTGTAGGATATGGAAGTTGTTCGGGCATATCACTAACACGACCCCCAGGAGATCCATGCTAGGGTCATGGTGTTGGAGGACAGGGGTGGGGAAAGCTACATGTTATCCAAGAAAACTACATAGGGACTCCATGTATGATTTGAGGTATGATCTATATCTTTTAGACCATAACTTCCATACCAATAAAGAGATACTCAATTAATTCACTTCTTTATACATATCTTTTACAAGACTATGAGATTCTTATGGAACCGTGGGATCAAACTGTACACTTAGAGATTCCTATGGGAGGATACTCAATGATCAAAAACTTTTTCCAAAATTGTGACACAACACATAGTGGTGAGGGTTTCTGTTGAAACCAATTGGTTGTAGCATCGAGGCCATATGACATAATTCTTCTTATGGATTGTTTATCTTCCATCCATGCCCAGATTTAAAATTTATGCGAAGGGGACCGTGCTTCCTCATCGATGAAATGATTTTTTCCTTTTTGGAGAAAGAGAAACACAAGAAGCACATGATGGACTCATGCATAGTCGGGTGTATCCTATTATTCATGGACTTTCTAGCCTGACCCTTAGACCAGAAACCATTATGATTTTTCAGTTCCCACCTTTTGTGGTGGAGTTTGAAGATGTCTTTCCAGAAGATGCTCCAGGTTTACCTTCCCACCATGATATAGGATTCTAAATCATCTTACTACTTGGGAAGACACTGATATCATCAAAAACATATCATATGTCTCACATAGAGCTTCACGAGATGAGGGTGAAATTGGAGGACTTTTAGAGGAAGGTCTTCGTGAGACCTGTTATTTTACCCTGGGTGGACATGGTGTTTTTTTATAAAAAGGAAGACCATAGGTTGAGGTTTTTTATGGACTACTGGAACTTTATCCCGATGATAGGGAAACACATGTTTCCACTTCCATGGATCGATGACCTCTTTGATCAGTTGATTGGGGCACAATGGTTCTCGTAGGATGACCATCAATCAAGATATCACTAGTTGCGAGTACGAGTCAAGGATATACTGAAGATAAGTTCTAGAGGATTTTATGGTCACTATTCGTACATGGTGATTCCCCTTGGTGTGATGAACTCCCCCACAGTGTTCATGGGACTCATGAACTATATCATGTAGCCTTACTTAGACTGGTTTGTGGAAGTCGTCATAGACGATATCCTTGTTTAGTCAGAATCTGAGGAGGAGAATGCGAGACACCAATTGATAGTTAAAGATGTACACTGAGAGCACCAGATTTATTATAAAATATTGAAGGGATAGTTCCGGATTAAGGTGGTCCACTTTATGGGACATGTTATCTCAAAGGATGGAGTGGAAGCGGACCTAGCCAAGGTGAGGGTAGTGTTAGAATGAAAACCACCTAGGAGCATAATGGAGATGCAAGGATTCTTTGGGATAGTAGGATATTAATGGAGACTAACACATGATTTATCTTGGTTAATAGAAACTATGACATCTTTGACTCGAAAGGGGAAGACATTCCTTTGGATAGATAAGTTCCCACATGATTTGTAGTAGCTGAGGAAGTGTTTTATGAGCACTCAGATCTTGAGGTTGCTGGAGGAGGGTATCATGTTTTTAGTATTCTGAGATGCATCAGAGAATTCCCTTTATTGTCTCTGAATGTGGAGGAAAAGATTTATTTTCTATGGTTCACACCGTTTAATTCCACATCAAAAAAACAATGTGACCCACGGTCTTGAGTTGGTAGCGATATTCATTTCATAGATGATGTGGTGAAACTACCTAATGAGCAATTGGTTTATCTTCAACTCTGATCAATAGAGTCTCAAGTATATCTTTTCCTAGAAGGATCTAAACCCAAGACAAAGGTTATGGAAATAGTTCCTCCCGGACAATGAATTTGAGATTAATTATTCTCTTAAAAATGGGGAAATGGTGACATATTATCTCAGTAGGATATCTTGTTCGTAGTTGCTGAATGAAGAGTTAGAGTAGTTGTCCTCATTACAGTTATACATAGTGGATTGAGATGGAGTAGGTTACCTATAGTCGATGTTTGTCACCCAAACACTCTCACTATGAGTTAGGGAGGCACAACTTCTGGATACCGACTATGAGACCCTACATACATAGATTTCTATTGGATATTCCCCTGTTGGTTATTCACTAGGTGGGGAGCACGACGTCCTTTTAAGAGGATGCTCAATTGTAGTAGTGGGATTGTTGAAGAGGTTCTATGGGAGATTCAAACATCCCCTTTGGTGGTATATCATGGGGTGTTGATGATAGACAAGGACCTCTGACATCATTTATAGTGGAAACAAATGATTAAGGTAGTGGTAGAGTTCATTTCATGATGCCTTACGTGCCGACAGGTGAAGGTTGAGCACCAGGTTCAAGTTGGTTTACTTCAACCCCTTGATGTTCCAAAATGTTTGTGGTATAATACATCTATGGACTTTATGATGGGTTTACCACATACATTTATGGGAAATGATGCCATATGGGTGACCTTTTACTAAATCACCAAGTCGGTCCACTTTTTAACTATTCGAGTGAAAAGTAATTAGAGAGAATGTGATGTATTTACATGCAGGATAAAGTTAAACACTATGTATATAAATAAAAAATAGTCTCATATCATGAATCTTAAATTATATACTGGTTGTGGAAGTGATTGAAGGACGAGTTTGGGGCTCAATTACACTTGAGTACGATGTTTCCCACACAGAAAAATGACCAAATAGAGTGGTCCATTCAGGTCCTAGAGGAAATGATGTGGGACGGAATGTAGGTATTTGACCATAGTTGAAAGTATCACCACCCTCTGGTGGAGTTCACATACAAAAACAACTACCACTCCACCATTGGTATGGAACCATTTGAGGATTTTTACAGGTGACCCAACTAGTCACCACTTTTCTGGAATGTTCTAGGAGAGTCAACACTCATGGGCCTGATGTTGGTGAAAGCTACTACTGAGATGGTGAAGGTAATCTAGAAGTGGATAAAGGCTCCACATAGCCACCAGAAAACTTATGATGATAGGCAAAGGAGGCCATTGGAGTTCAAGGAAGGGTACCAAGTGTTCCTTTGAGTTTCACCTTCATGGGAATTGTACAGATTTGGCCAAGGCAGAAGATATCCAAAAAGTTAATCGGCCCCTTTCAGATATAGTGTATAGTTGGTGAGGTGGTATACCATTTGGTTCTACACATATAGTTGGACTGAGTACACCATGTCTTCCACATGTCACATCTGAGGAGGTACGTGCACGATCCATCACACATTATCAACTAGGTGATCTAGACATTGATGATAGAGATAATTTTTCTAAGTACCCAATGAAGATTGATGACCAACAGTAGAGGATCAAATATGGTAGAGAGATTCCCATTTTTTTTCTCTGGTGAAAGCATGAGAATATCTCAAAGAGCACATTGGAGCGAGAGGCACAAATTAAGGAAAACATCCTACATCATTTTGAATAGCATTTCTTTTTGGATTTTTGGGCATGTAAATCCACAAGGTGGGGAGAATGTAATGTCTTTTATTTTTTATGTATTATCAATAAATTTTATATAGAATTAATTCAATTCCATGTGCTGAGACGCCGTGTGATTATGAGGAATAGTTTTCCCAACACAATTGCTGTAAAAATATTAAAATATTAATCAACACACACTCATAGTTTCCCTAAAAAAGTTTCATAAATTCTAAACAGTTACTAGGATTAGAAATTTGAGGGAACCGTTGAGTTCAATGTAGTGGCTTTACTATAGGTGAGGCCTGACATTGGCCTACGCGGATCTGCTGTAAATGATAGTTTTTATATGTTTTAAAGAATAAAATAAATTTAATATTTATTTTATATTGAAGTTTCAGAGATACATTGAAACATTTCTATTTTGGAATAATCCTTTAGTAAAGGTCCCAAGTTTAGACTCATAACCCTAGAAAATTCTTGAGGGGATCTTGAGAGGAATGTTGGAGATATCTCCTAGTAGATGATGATGAATCTTAGAGAATTTATCATTCCTAATAGGATTCTCCAATGGTGATTGGTCTTCAGCGGGAAACAATCCTTTCCTAGGTAGTTAATTTTTTATTTCAATTTATTCTTTCCATATTCTTATATTCAATGATGTACCGAGATCCACCAATGAATTGTTGGACCGACAGATTTATCATTCTTGTGGGATGGGTTTTGATTGTGGGAATTTTTGGGGTTGATTATTGTTATTTTATCTGGATTATTGATCTTTCTTATGGGAACAAATCGAATCTAGAACAGAAAACAGTTAACTTTTGTTCCTCTAGTTTGTTCTGTGGGATTTTTCCCCTTGTTTCCCATGAATTTTTTGTTCTTTGTTGCTTATGAAGGAATGATTGTTATGACCTTTTTTCTTGGTGTAACCATATGAAATTGAATATCCAATATTGGGCTGACCTAGAAGAGTTTCTATGATGATGATCACAGTTGATTCAATTCGACTCGAGAGTTACTGTTTTTTGTATGGTTTTCATCAGATCATTTAGAAGTTGTTTTCTGAGACGATTGACTGACCGAAACACCCCAATTCGATGTTAAGTAGTTGAGGCGAGATGAAATCCTGAGTCTCTGGGTGAACATA
Source organism: Viscum album (assembly GCA_963277665.1). Lineage (NCBI taxonomy): Eukaryota > Viridiplantae > Streptophyta > Magnoliopsida > Santalales > Viscaceae > Viscum > Viscum album. Next base: position 1,778,180,633 of record OY728151.1, on the reverse strand, counting down.
CAATCGAATTAGAGAAAGAAATATTGGATGAGGTGATCAAAGGTTGAACATGTTTTTCTGTAAATTCCAAAACACATAACATATAGTATGGGCTACACAACATGTGTTCATCGTTGAACCACTCATGAACTAATCCGAGAGTAAATTAGAACATATGGAGTACATGGGTTGCCTACAGGACATGTACTATACATCATGGCCAGACCCAGACCATACAAATAGGTTACCCCATGTACTGGTACCTGTGTAGGCGGACATGGGTTGAAACAGTGTACTCGCACACATCCAAGGAACATAGGAGTACCCCGAATGGAAGGGATTGGTATGTAAGACATTCTACATGATGTGGACTCTATTTTTACATGACATGTACTTTTGACAATGGTCGTTGTACACGGGTAGTACCTGAGGTCATGGGACATAGTATGTGACCATACTAACTACCATGAACTCTCTTGTACATGGTTTGAGTCCAATTATACACCATATTTTGGATAGGTTTAATTAAGGATTTATTCCCATATCCTTCATCTAATGGTCAATTGGTATCATTTTCTACTCATGGGAGTATGATCCCTTCATCATGAATTTTTGGATTGGGTTGTTCGAATCCCCTCGAGAGGCCGAAGTAGGATCCTCTATTCATTCTTAATTACATATGTAGAGTTCTAGGTATCAATCAGTCCAACACTAAATAGGCACTGATCCTATACTTCGTGAGTTATTCTAGATAGTGTTTTTGGTATCACCTAATGGATGTGGAAGAGATCCTCCTCTATATATTGTATCAATATTTAAATATAATAGTTTATCTCTATAATGACTATTCCTAATGAATAATACTTCTCAAAAGGACATCAATAGAGAAATTTGACTTAAGAGCATGTTATCATGGTTGAGTTCTTGTTGAATCATCCGAATAAATCATGAGGGTGGGTAAACGATAGTTGTTACTTCCAACTGGACTATGTTTTGGGATTTTAGTATATCTATATGTTATTGTTACATGTACTATAGACATATACAATGTAGATATGATTGTACATTTCCATTCATATTTCTTTTTGGTTTTGGGATTTCCTACAGAGTATTGTTATAATTACCACTACACTGTCTTTGCCCACACATGTCATGTCTTGTGAAGACAGGAGAACTTTTGATAGAGTACAAGGAGGACTAGGACCAAAACTAACTTTGTGAGTTCTGACATGCCGATTTTTCATATGGATTCGATAAGTAGTTGTAGTATGAATTTTGTTTATATGTTAGACTTTGTAGTTTAAAGACTCTTTATTTTTATTGGGCTTGTATTCTGGCCTAGTTTACTTTACTACACTTTACATTCCTGGCATACTCTGTCGGTTCAGATAATGGTATGAATTCATTATTTCTTAGTGGTTTTAGATTTTAAAATTCGTGGGCATGGAAATCTATTCACGCATATTGGTATATAGGTAAAATTCCTCCCATGTTAGTGACAAGACTACTCGGTGCTAGTCACTAGCCTCTGGCCTATTGTAGGTGGGATAAGGGAGTAGCGGCACGAGCCCCACAAGGATGGTTCGTGATAGTATCTCCCATGTTTTCTCATAATGAGTGTCTAAGACCACCCTTTCTTATATTTAAATTTCCATAGGTTATGAGGAATGATATTATGAAAGGGTTTTCCTAAAGGTTATCATGTGGTAGGTTTTAATGTATTTTTAAAAATAAGATAAACTAGTTATAGTTGAAAAAACACACCTTTGATGAAAAAGTAAATTGTTTTGTTTCGTAAAAGGTTTCTTCTAACTCTCTAAAACTCCAAAAACAAAACATCCAAGGTATATAAGGTTCTCAATATTGGATATTGATATTGTAATTATTTATTATTAAAATTGGACCATTTATGTTTTCATTAAAGATAATATGTAAAGAATATATTCCTAGCACTAGATATTTGTTAACATGTTTTAGGATTTCTCAATAATCTATATGGATAGTTCTAAATTACAATGTCGAACATGGGTTATAATATATATATTAATGGAAAATTAATAAAATTGTAGAATATTTCAATAAATATTATATTAATTTTGATTGTTAGTGTCATTAAAAGCACCAATATCTTTATATAAAACAAGTTTCATCATATCTTCCTCCTCTACCAAATATCCCATCAAACATTTGAATAATATATTATGGAAAAGAGGAATCAAACTATTGGTTGATTGGTATAATAGATAGATAAGCTGGTGAATAGAATGTTTAATTTATTAGTGTTTTTTATGTTGTCTATATATAAATTAATTTGTTTCTAGAGGTGTGTCTTTGAGAATTGAACTAGGACCATGAGAAATGTTCTTTGATGTTGTATGATCAAATAATTAAAACTGTTACCATGATATATGTGTTTTCGTGTGGTTCCTCAATGAGAAGTGAATTAAATCAATGAGTAGCTTACTCCAATGTGGTACAAATATCTTAGGGAATTTTAACTCTGGGTTATGTCCTACTGTGAAACATGAATGTATGATGTTCCATGTGACGACATGATGGAATAGTGGGACACATGAATGGCTGTGTGACAAAAAATTGGAAAAATTTGTTAGTATAAAGAGTCATGTTACCACACATTTGAACTGGGTGACTTTATGAAGGGCTGTACGATCAAAAATTGGGATAGTGTGACTATATTAATCTTTGTGTGACTTCACGTTGGAATTGTACATGTAAAGCACTATTTACAAATGGAAATTCAGTTTTTAATATGATTTTGAATTTTCCAATTACTAGATGGCTCCAATTTTAACTGTAGATTGTAAAATTTGTTTTCTAGAGTTATAACATATTAATGCAATGATTTTGTACATGGATTTAGGAATAATAGGTTCATTAGGTTCTTGGGTGAGTCTTGAAATATTAAGGTAATATTTATAGATTTTTGGAAACTCCAATTGGGGTACGTGGTTTGGATCACAAGGTTTTGATCAAAATAGAAGGGAACCATCTCATATTGGGAATTTCAATTCAATTTTTATAGAACAAGATTCTATGGAATCGTTAGATCCTGAAATTGAGGAAACCATAAAAATTTTATAGGAAATTATATTGATTAATTTATACATGGGGAATGGTTTATGGTTTAACATGATTTTTGGAAAACCATGTGGGAATTTATAGACCAAGGAATTGAAAATTTTCACGTTCAATCGATGGTTTGGAAAATCATGTGGCCAACTATGCAGGAGGAAGAAACATGGAGATATACCACTATATTGTTAGAATAATATTTGGATATTAATTTGGATATAACATGTAGTAAATTATATATGTATTTTTACCATTTTCCCATATGTTATTTAAGAGGGGAGCACACGAATTTGTTCCTTCAACTTGTCCATGTGACCACACAGACCTTCCCCACTGGATTCTTCTTCCCCTTGATTTAGGGTGTTTTAGAATTTATTTTTTTTTGATTTAAGGTTATTATTAGGCTATAGTATACGCTTCACATATCTCCCTATATTTTTCACTAATTTTCATTTCTATTGTTTTAGGTATCAGTTCTAATTATATTATAGAGTGGTGGAATAATTCATTCTTTAGGGGGTTTTCACATTTCTTGTGTAGAGGGGATCATAGGACGACGTATTTCAATATTAATATATCATTTTAATAGAGGTAATTAATCAATATTGATTTTAATCAATTTTTAATTAAATTTGAAATGAAATTAATATTGCATTGGAATAACCCATTGAGGTTTTTTTATTTTATTATATTTGGGATGTCCTAAGATGGAGAATACCTATGGTCCCCATTTTTTCTAAATAGATATGTTTAAATTTACAATAATTTAATTTTTTCCATTAAATTAAATTAAATTGGTATTTTTCATGAACTTGTTGGTTAGGAATTTTACATAGCTTATGATTGGGGGTACTCCATGTGTAGTTAGCAAGTAGCTAGTCATAGATCCTATGTGAAGATCATGGCATGCAAGCTTCTAGGTATTTATTTATTTTAAATTAAATTGTAAAATGTTTGTTTTTTTCATAACTAGTTAATTAATTATAATTTGATTTTGATAAATTAATTTGGTTATTTGGGGTTGTAACATGGCCATTGGTCTTTTAAATGATGAATGGATGTTCTTAGTGAGCCTGAATTGGAGTTCTTTAAAAACATTGAATAAGGGTTTCAATTTTCTTTAGGTATGTCGTATCACATACTATCCCTATGGATTATTTCCATTGATTATAATAAATGTGATATGTGATATCTCCCCTTTAGTTTATTCACATTGGATAATTGTTTTATTAAATTTAAATTTAAATTAAATTGAAATTGGTGAATTAGTCTGAATTCCATAAATTAATAGACAAAAGTTCATAGGCCATGACATACCTAACGTGTTGATGTGATGCCTCAACTACTGATAGACGATGCATTAACCAATGAATTGTGGGGAACTTTGAAACCATTGAGTGGGGTGATAGAACATTACGAGACATAGCATCCCTAGTGTATGTGATTTTTTTTCCTTTGATAAAGGGATGTTATCACTTGGGATGATTGAACCATAATCACATCGTGTTACCATTATGATATATGAAGGATTTTAAGCCTCCTCAAACGTGATAAAAAAATTAATGTGTCTTTTTAGTCCACAAACATGCATAGTTTTATAGACCATAGGAAGATAGGGGTAATTTTGGGTGAATTGACCAACCTAGAGTGGCCTTTTATACAGAGATATACCATGGGAAATATGTTGAATTTTCAGTATGTGGAAAAAACCGATGTTTCCATTTACAACATGAATTTTTTTTGAAAGCATCTTGAGGTAAAATATACAGAGATCCACTGGTGTTGATGCATGAGGATTTTTGAGACCCAAGGCATATATTGGAGTTACTATATTTAGATGAAAAGAGTGTATTAGTGGGTTTCCAATGACTATATGATTATGTGATAGTTTTTATGTCTATGGGTAGAGATGGTTGTTGGTTCCACTAGGAACCATAATCAATATTTTCATCCAAAGGGACCATGGGGAGTGGTGTAAAGAGTGAGAATTTTAAAATCCCATTTGTTTCATTATTGATGGAGGGTTATGAAATGAACTATTGGGGTTGACAAGAAAAGGCTAGACTGTCACGTATATGGTTATGGGTACACATTTTCACTTCGATGATTTTTAGCTGAGGTAGGTGGGAGTTTCTAGGGAGTTGGGGATTTTTATTTCGGTCTCCAAAATTTGGAGTTAGAATATGTTTATGGATAAGATTTATTTAGATCTAGACACTTGAACTATTTTGGGATGGGTCCTTTGATCCCTGGAGATATGTTTATGAATACCTTGTATTTTTATCTGGAGGCACACACTTCTATTGGAAAAGTGGTCTGGGTCGTGTGTAAATGGTTATGTATCCCACATATCTATTTCTAGTTCCCCACCCAACAATGATGTGTGTCCTCAAAGCTATGATGATATTGTTATTGCTACCATATATTTGTATTTTAATGAATAGAAAACCACGAGATGAGTCTCTAGATCTATGAAATACATGGTTATGATGGCCACGAGATAGAGTTGGATACATAGTATTGGAACTTCCATCAACATAGAGATCATCAATTTGGTATATCATCATATGGGTCTCTAATGTTATTATTATTGTTTGGAGATTCCATTAATGTAGAGACCACAAGTTACATGGGAGTATTGGTCATTGTGACATGCTCAGAGAAACCACAACACCTATCGAAGAATGTGTGGTTGATCAAGGTTATGAACCTAATGATCGATGTTAAAATTATTTAATCATTTTAGTAGTTTCTTTCCAAATGATCATGTAACTTGTGCTCAAAAAACATTTTTTAGTACATGAACACTTTCGAGTTTTCCTACTATTTTATGTACTCACTCCATTCTCATTCAACCAATTAACATGGTTATATGATAGAATATTAACTTGGTTACTTTTAAAAGTTAGTGTGAGGACTGAGAGTTTCCAAGTGGGAGGGATCAAATGAGTACATGAAAGAAAGGACTAGATGTTTCTAAAAGAGTTAGTGGTTCCATTTTTGATTATTTAATATATTTAATTATTTTTAGTCTATGGTCAGGTTTATAGGATTATAACGTTGCATCAGGGACACATTTATTCTGTTAATTACCTTTTCACATTTTTATTATAATCATTTTTTATATTTAATTATTTCTCTCTTAGTTTAATTTTTATATTTGATACTTTTTTATTTTCTCCATTAATATTTCATTATGATAGATGTGGTATAGTATCCACATAGGAGTTATAATACTCCCAAACCCACACTCTGGGTTATGGTACTCAAACTATAATTTTACATTTATGTATTTAATACTGATAATTGTGAAAAAAATTTAATACCAAAAAACAACAAAATTTAAAAAATATTTTATCACATACATTTATAAGAACATTTTTCAATTTCCAGCATTTTAAAATTATTAAAAAACATTACATAATAATTCCCATATCCTCAAGTGCACATTTTTTTTCTATTCTACATCATTTTTCATATTTTAAAAAAAATCTTCAATATCTACTATTATATTATTCACACATGAAGACTTTGAATTTATAATTCATTTAACATCACTATTCATAACTAGGGTAAATTGAAAACAAAATATTGGTGAGGTCAAATTCTTAGTAAGTGTATAAATAAGTATTGAATATTGAAGGTCATTAGTGAGAGTAAGATGAGAAAAATGGATTGTTGAAAAAATAAAAGCAAATTAAAAATGAGTAAAGGAAATCATACCCATTTAAATGTGGATCTTAAATAACGAGACATGGAAAATAGCTTTAACAAAAGACAAGATTCATTTAAGTTTGTAATCTTGATAAACGTGAAAGATATCCTTGATAAAAGGAAACATTAGAACACATTGAAAAGATTAAAAAAATATATAGGCAGCTAGGGACACCAAACATTCTTCATGGAGTCACAAAACTAGATATTTCACATTTCTTTCTAGATTATCCAATAACCTTAAAATTATGTTGTCTAATTTAAGTAAAGGATAATCAATTAACTACATCATCTCATAGGTGAGACATGACATCATCATGCATTAGATAAATATACCATAACTAACCATAAAATATAAAATAACTTACCATAAGAATTTTTATACACTACGCAATCGATAATTCGTTAATAATATCCAAGTACTATTTCAGAAAACTGAACACATTGATGCTTGCATTTCATCATAAATGTTGTAGCTTGATTTACAGATGATAAAAAAATAGGTATCCTAGAAATATAATAAGAACATCATGATAATCTATTAAAATAGATTAATTGATTGCTTTCATAATATTACATTCTCTATAAAGAATTTTTAAAACTAAAGGTTGTTGAAACCTATTATAATTCAATTAGAAGGACAATTAAAACAATAAATTACAAACATAGAAAATACAAAATTCTATTAGTATGATTTTGTATAAAAATTAAATAATATTGAGAATGATATTTTCATTGAAAATATCCAGGTTTAATTGTAATGGAATATTAATATTAAATAATATTCCTGATAGTGTAAAATTATATCCTTCTAATAGACATTAAAAATAAATATTCTATTAAAATATTTATAAACAGAGTAAAATGTGATATGCATTGAAATATTTATGAAAATTTATTTTCAATTCATTTAGTAGAATATAAATGATCACGGAAAATAAATTGATGAAATAATTTATATATGGAATATAATATTCTAGAAATATGATAAATAACTTGGTGGAATATGTTGGATAAATATTTTTAAAACCATTTATTTTTTTATAAAAAATAATCTGAAAGAAAGAAAAAAAGGAATATAAAATACCTTGAATATAAATAGTATCATGATTTTTTATTTAAAGAATCATTTTATACACAGAATTAATTAATATAGGTGAGTAATTGAAAATATCTCTCAGTGAAAGGATGTTTGAGAAAGAAAACACTCGAAACCAATGTAATGAAAAAATAAAATACAACTGAAAGAAGTAATATACCATGATTCAGTAAAAACAATCCTTTAAAATTAATAATAGGTTAATAAAAAGTATTGGGGGAGTAGGTATATCATGTTAAATATATCACGGTGGATAACATGAATTATGTCTAATAAAATTGAAATTCAAAACATGATAACCCTTGATTTTTATTTTCAAATTTGAATCAATATCTCATAAAATAGATCACATAAATGTAAAAAAATATTAATTTAAATGATACATTAATGATGTTATATAACAATAGGAGTAATATATACCTTATAAAATCAAGTGTGATCATAATAAAAAACATTTCTCGAAGAAACAATATTGAGATGAATAATTTTAAAAAAGACCATATTATTGGTGTTAAAATGATCAACAAAGTGATTATTTATAAAAATTATAAAAATAAAAAAGAAAAAATTGAAAAAATAAAATAATAATATAATTAGATGTATTTTCACACATTATATTTTCATAACATAGTCATGGATGTAGATATTTGACCTAATAAAAGAAAATTATGTTAAAAACCCCATTTCCTCGAGTCCCTAACAACTAGAAATGTTCAGTAACACCTAAGTAATAAATATATATATTAATTGATTAAATTTTTTAAAAACATACCTATTTTTATTCCCTTAACATCATAACATCTATTTCATCAATTTCAACAAAAAATTTAATTAAATAATTAGTTAAGTCTGCATCAAGTGTTTTGACCACCTTTGGTTCACAATAGGAAACTGACATGGTAGGATGAATTGGTCAATGGGGTCTTTGTTCTATAATTTAAAGAACAATAGCCATGAATAATTATGATTCATATACAAGAAAATAAATTTCATTATCTCCGAGGAAAATAGGATAGAAAATAATTAATCCCATACTTCCATGGGGGTGGTATTCCACATGTATGCATGAGAGACATATGCATTTTTTAATTGTTGGAAGGTAAAGTTGGAATAAAATATCATATATTTATTGAAATTTAATTATTTAATTAATATAACATAAATTTATTAAATTCATCCTAGTAACTGTCCTTCCGTGGTGGTGATGTAAAATGAAAAACATCGCTTCTTGGTAGTGGCAGTCCACATGTATGAATGAATGATTATTTATTCCATATAGGATGGAAATGTATAAAAATAATGTTATTAAATTTGAATAAAATCATATAATTAATTTTTAGATATTTATTTTATTATATTATAAAATTTTAATATAATTTAAGGAGGTAGAAGATTAAATAAAAAAGAAAACATTCGGTTGAGATGATTACCTCATCTTTGATGAACGTCCTACGAATAAATATTTTAGCATCTAAGAAATGGTATTTTATGAAGAAAAAAACCTATATATAGTATCTATGTATTTTTATAATAGGTTTTTATGACTTTTCATTGAGAATTGTGTCATAATGTGTGAGTGGGAGAGGTTTTGTTGTGTCCTTATATAAGAGAGGGGAGGGGAACCCGTATAATTACAGAAATTATCAAAATAACATAAATTAATTTTTTTATTTTCAATTTGAAATAAATTGAAATATATAGAATATATTATGTTTATGCATAAAAATAATATTATACAATAATACTTTGATATGTTTTAGTGAGGTTTTCCACCATATATCTTGGTTACAATCACTTATACACATTTTTTTTCTGATTACTGAAATATAATGTTTTTCTCTTTATAGGAGTCATAGAAGTAATATAATAGTAAAAGGAACAACAAATTATAAAATAGTTTATATGATAAACCATATTTCATTTGAATTAAAATATATAATATTTTTATGAATTTTAAATCATTAAAAAATATTATTTTCCTCAATATTCCAATGATGTCATTTTCAAGACTGTTCACATAGTTTGAATTTAATGACATCAATATAGAAATTGAATAATAATATAATATGTTATCAGAAAAATGATATATATATATATATATATAATTTTTTAATAACCCCATACCTAACACAAATATATCACTTCAAAAGTATTTAAAATCACTTACATGATTTTTTTACAACTTTCATACGAACTATTTTTTTATTGTATAAAAATTTATTGTAATTATTTTATAAAGAAAAATTAAAAATTATTTTCCATGATAAAAAATTAAGTACTAATTGGGATAACCATTAAAAACATAAGATAACATATTTTTATCCCTATGAAATAATATTATATTATATAAAACAAAGATAGTGGCATGTCACAAACGAACTCAGGTTAGCCCTGAACTGGTCAACCGATTCATCCCACGACAAGGCCACAAAGGTGTTACTAATCCCCAGAAGCTGGAAACTTGTGCAGGGCATCCAAACAAGATAGTTGAGAATGGCTGGGCCCATAAATAATCGATAGATAAAAAAATAAAAATAAACTGAACAATCGAGAAGTGGTAAAGAATTAACTTGGAAACAAAACATACCTCAAGTGACCTCATGGATCGAACCCAACCTTAGAACTATGATCTCTCCAAGAGAGATGCAAATAGAGGATCCTAAAATTTTAAGGATAAAGTAGGCATGTGCTCAGAGATACTTAGTAGGAATTCCAAGGGTAATCAATGCACTATTACCTTACCTTTAAAAGGAAACCCAAAATGTGATTATTTAAAAATAAGACATAATACAATAATGTTTTTCATTATTTTCCAATTAAATTACCAGGTTTTCATTTTCAAGAAAAGTATTTCTATTCCAATACATTTTCCAAACAGGTTCCCTACATGAATTAGCATTTCAAAATGAAGGGAAACCAATTTATATTAAAAATATGGTTTTCAAAAATGAGACATCAAGTATAAAGAATCTAAAATTAAAATCAAATCACTGTCATAATGCGAAATCCCAAAGAAGATAGTTTTAGTTGGGGACATATTATTATCATACCTAAGTGAAACATGGTTTAGAAACCAAAACTATAAATATTCTCATTCCTGGGACAGTAGTAGAGGGTACCCCACATAACCCTGTGGTCTCCAATCATCATAATCATTCAGTTAGTGTTGTAATAATTAATCATACTAGACGAAATCAGGAGAAACCACTTCTATATCATCTAGAATACTCGTCCTAGTATTCCCACCTAGGTACCTAGGGTCAAACATGTTCTATATTTCAAAATGGTGGAGAGGTTTCATCCATAAAAAATGTATAAAAATCACTTGTTTATCCAAAAAACCTCTCAACATCCAACCACAGATATCCCACCTTTATCGCATTCCCCCTTTTAATCCAAAAAACTTTTCACGAGCCTCTAGACTAGGAAAATATTACAAAAAACACATTAACCCTTACATAACATTTCAAAAAACTAGGGGGAATGCCTAAAAAGGGGTTTTCCACTTTTGAAAATCATTTTCAAAGTTCAAAATAGTCCTCATTTCTTTACATGGAATTTTAACATTTTAGAAAAAAAAATTCTGAACACCTTAATGTTTCAAAAATCATTTAAAAGTTCACTTGCACAACCAAGTCACCACACATTTAAAATAGATCTAGAATACATGTTTAAATCTAATAAATCTATTGGAAATGCACATTACTCACTAAAACCTTTAATGGAACAACATCTAATGATTTAATATTTTTGATCCATTGAGCATTAGAAATTAACCCATATTCCGGACAAAGTCAAAAAACAATTTCAATATGAAATCTTACATTGGATATTTGATAAATTATTCTCAAAAAATAAATAACTACTTCTAATAATCAAAACCATACCACATAGAAAGAAAATAATATATAAATATAAAACATATTTATAAAACACAAAATAAATCCTAGATTTCCAATAAAAGGGCCCAAGCAATGGGATCCTACCTAAAATTTTTTTCCCCTTGATAACAACCACCCAAATCAACTCTACACACTTACATGCACATTTATATATATATATATATAAACACCACATCCGCATTGAAAATATTCCTTGCACCATGGGGTAAAATGTTAAAAGAGGGAATATATATATATATATATATGCCTTACACATGCGTGAAGATATAGGTGTTCTTGATACCCAGATCCCAGAACCGCATCAACAGGAACCAACAATCTCTGGAAAATTTTCCAATAACTCAAAACACCACGGCCAAGACCTACACCTAACCCAATTCCATTTTTAAAAAATTTCTCTGATCATTTAAAATAGTTTACAATTCACGTTGGAAAATTCATAAAAATAAAACTCTCTAATGAATTTAATTTCATTTTGAAAACATGCACTGAAACCGATCTTCCGACAGAGTGCTTTTAAAAAGATGATCCACACCATTCAAAAAACCCCAAAAACTCGTTTTAGGAAGAAAAAAATTATGACACATAGGCAACATATTCATTTTATCCATAAAAACCCATTTCTAACATATAAACACAACAACCACATCAAAAACATCATTCACTGAAGATAATTAATCTGAAGAACACATTTATAAATTCAAAAAGCCTCATAAATTCATTTAAAATTGATATTCCACGGAACCACCAACCTTGGTGACGAAATTACAGAAATTTGGAGCCGAGCCTCAATCGAACCTCAACCACACATAAAAGATACCATTTCAATGAAATATTAAACCAAAAACATTAAAATTGAGCCCTAAAAGAGAAGATCAGAACCCCAAAAAACAAACCATAACCACAAAAAACATAAACCCTAATGAAAACAAGATGAAAAGCTTACGCAGAGGGGTGACCACCCAAGGGGGGGGGGGGTTGAGTATTTGGGAGGCACAGATGAGGAGAACTCTGGAAGAAGGTTGGTGCGTCGCGGATCCACCAGCTAGTGTGGGGGTGTCACATTCTAGGTTATGAAGAGAGAATAAGAATGTGCCACATAAGGGAGGGTGGCCAAAGATGTTCTCATCAGATTGAGGTCACCATAAAGTGGGTCACTAGTAGGGGAGGCACTCCCAGCTGGGGGGGATGTGCAAGAAATCATGAAGGGGGGGGGGAGTGGGGTGTGATGTGATCCGGGGTAGGGGGAACAAAACCCTTATAAAAATTAAATTAATAATAGTAATATTATTATTAATATTGATATTAACAAACCTAATAATAATAACAATATTCTCCATAAAAATCACATTAATATCCTTATTAATGATAAAAATAATAATAACTTATCAATAATAATAATAATAACTTATAAATAATAATAATATTCAGAATAATAATAATAATATCATTATTATTATTATTAAATCATTATATTTTTATATTTTTCTATTTAATTTTGAAAATAATTTAAAAAATTTTAGACATTAAAAAGATTTAAATTTGAATAAACTGACCATGAATGCAAGGTTCTGGGTCGGGGTGTGACATGTAATATTTTATTTATTCTTTACTTAAATTAATATTCAAGTCATTATCAAAGAAAAATGGAGTCTCAATTCCATGCCATTGAATATTGGTTGAGTTGGTGGAACTAAACTCATCCGATAGAAATATTTCAGGAGTTTAATATATTTTTAATGCCTTACCATATTACTTTTATCCTTAATGACCAAAATTTCCCTAATATATTTAAAAGTATTTAACATATCTACACCTCATTATAACTAATTATAATTTTCAACTATTAAAGAAATTTGGAATCATGATTCCAAATTTTGAATCCATCCGATCTGATTCAATTTATATAATTTTTATAAAATAATTTTAAAATAATCCCACAAAATGTGATGAAAAATAGTTTTATAGAAAAATTCATTTTTAAGTATATAAATGTTTTAATTAAAAATTTTAGATTATTATTGATTATAATGAAATTAATTGGATTATTTAAAATAAAGTTATCTAATATAATTTCATAATAAATTAAAAATAAAATGGGTCTTCTTAAATACTTGAAAAAATTACATTTTCTATAAAGTTTTTATTTTTTCAGTATTAACTGGAAAAATTATATTTTTAGTAAAATTAATGAAATTTTCTTAAAAATAATTATGATAAGATTATTTTAGAAATTAAATCCATTTTATGAAATAAAATTTTAAAAATTGTATGAAATTATTTATAATATTTTATCATAAAATCAAATGAAACCATTTTTGATGAGAAAGAGTTTTCGATTTTAATAATTAATAGAGTATAAATTTAGTATTTATTTCATTGAAATTAATAAATAAATTTGTATTGATTTGAACCATTACAAATATAATTAATAAATTGGTTATTATAATTCATAATCTTAAATTCAAGGACTAGGTTATATCGATTATATTTAAAAAATTATTATTCCACGTTTTATGTAATATTATTATTTCAAGTGATGTATACTATAGATCATAATATTATTTAAAAATATTAGGCTATTACACTCTACCAATTTAATAAATTTGGTCATCTCAATTTGCGATTGTGTTTTTAAATTCAAGTGGTTAATGTTTCTAAATCCCTTTGTTGAAAAACCAAATTATAAAAATATTTAATAAAACATAATTTTGAAAAAAGGAAAAGGGAAACAATAATTTCATATATAATTACACTTTACTAGGTTCCAAAATAGGAAAACATTATGGGGAAATTAAAAAATGGACATGGAGGAGAAAACTGATGTCTAAATAATAATGGAGGCTGATAATGAGCACAATAATGAGAATGATAATGACAACAAAATCATATTACATTAAGGGGTAATGAATACCTTAAATTCATAAAAAATGAATAAAATATGATAAAACATTCATTTTTATTTTCATTTATCAAAAGTTGAGGGATCATTTTTCCATTGATATGGATAAAATGATAAAATACACTAACTTGATTTTCTTGAAATGAATAAACACAATTTCACCCCCTAGTTAAATATTTTATAAATTAATAAAAAAATAAATGGGTACATATGATAATATAACAACCCAATATTTTAAATTAATAATTTTTATTTGATAGTGTATGCGACAAGAAATAGTGAGGTTATATAACCCAAAAAATAAGTTACTATTAATTTTATATTTTCGATTGTTTTCAGAACACAAACCCTTAAGGCCAAAGGAAATGTAATATAGTAGACCATTATAATATATCCACTAAATTGGTGTATAAAAATATTATTATCTATATTATGAAAATTATTACTCTCTATTTGTTGGAAACAAATTAAGAATCCTTTAAAATGAAAATAATTTTTTTCTATGAAATTGAATTTTTATAAAAGATGGTTCAGTCTCGCTTTGAGAACATTATTTTAATTTAATATTTACCCAATTAATTTTTTTATGAAAAAATGAAATTATTTTTTTATATCATCATATAAAAATTATAATGTAGGTAATTTTTTATTTTTCTAAAATGTTTAATTTTGTGATGAAAAGTGAAAAATAATATTTTTAACGAAAACTCCTTCATCTTTTAAGATATTTACACTGTAAAATAATATTTTATACTATATTTAAAGTAATATTAAGTCAATTATATAAAAAATAAATTAATTTACATCACATTTTTAAAGTTTATATTGACGTCTAATATTAAAACATTATATATTTATGGGAATTTCCCCCTTGGAATCCCTATTTTTTATCGATTCTGCCCGTATAAATATAAAATGGTTAATTTAAATTCAATAAAGTAAATTTATAAAAATATATTGTAGATATTGACTCAAAATAATTATTCTTATCTAATAATTTCAACTTAATTTTTTACAATTATGAATACTAAAAAAATAAAAATTAATTACCCTGACCGTGGTAAAAACAGATTTATCAAGGGTTAGAACAAAATGATAAGTGTCAGAGATGATCCAAAACTTTTACAAAACCCATTTTAAGTACATATTTTTACGTTATCACCAATAAGGGTCTATATTGAACCATTTTATATAATTATAGAATGTTAAAAACTTGGGTGTAAATTAAATATTTCAAATATTTCATGTGTGTCATCATCCCCACTTATAAAAGGCCACCACTCTCCTCCCCTATTATAATTTTAAAATAATTTTTAATAAGTAATACCATAAAATTTTAGTTAATTAATCTCCTAAAAATATAATAGTGACTTTTTATTCTAAAATTATTTGATGAGGGATTTTGTGGCAAAGCTAAGGATGTTTTCCAGAGAAGAAGAAACATTCTAAAATGAGATTTTTTATTTTGTTTCTTATTGAACATCCTTATAATCATATTAAACCAAGATCACATAGCAATATAATTATATTAAATAAATTAATATGTTATTAAAATAATTCAATTACTTATTTATTTCTCATATTCTATCAAATGAGAATATAAATTGTGGATCATGTGTCTGGCGAACAACCAGCGCGCAAACTGATATAACTCATTTTCCATATACGGATTTAAATGACTGATATAATGTTGTTTTTAAATTATTTATATTAAATTTATGATATTATTATACTTATTATTATATCACATAAATATTTTTACTTTTCATGATGTTTAAATTATTATAACATCACTCGGGTGTACTGTAGACTACCACCTCACGAAGAAATAAAATTGATTTTTCACATAATCTTTACATGGAAAGTAATAACGAAAAATTTAATGAATATATATGATATATATTAAAACTTTTTAAGATTAATATATTACCCATTTTATTATCCATTCACTAGTTAATTTAACAATATCATTTTTCATGTGTACATTCGTCCTACCATCTCCATGAATCAACGCCATTTATTTTCCATGACCAAAATTTATGAATGGTTATAAAAATTTATATAATGAGAAAATATGATATTTAAATATTCAATATAATTTTATATATGATTTATCTATATCCTATAACAAAAAAAAATAACATTTATAACAAAACACGCATGAGATAATAAGGTAGTTAATAACCGAATGAATAGTAATAAAGAAATATTTTTAACGAATGGGAGATAAGATGTTATAAAAGAATAATATTTGATATTATAAATATTAATAATGTTATAGTATAAATATATAACATGTTTCAAACTATTATACAGATATTAAATCACTGTCAACTAAAAATAAGTGTGATGAAAGTGATTTCGTCTCAATTTCCCTTCATTGAAAGGTATTTTAATGTTACGCACCTAATTTAGTTTATATGATGTATAAAAAGATCCATTTAAATTTCACAAAATTATTAAATAATAACTAATTTCATTTTAGGTTTCAATTTAAATTATTTTATATAATGATATTTTAATTATAAATTACCTTGTGGTAATGAATTTTATAACACAATTTCCTTTCATTGGTTTATATTACTTTTTATTTGTGTTTTATATTATATGATTCTTTTTAAATTGAAATTTTACTATATTATGTCATATATAAAATATTTATATATTTATTTACATTAGATACACATGATCTATTCGCTGGTTAAATCTCACTCTAGTTGTATGATCTCTGTGAGGGTTTAATTCATAATCTCATTTAAATAAATATTTATTTTTTTATTATTTTAATTGAAGGAAATTATTTGATAATTGTATAATAAAACCATTTGAATTTATTATCATTTATGTTTTCATGTTTCTTCACAAAATATTACCATTTTACCCTCTTTGGTACTTAAAATTAAGTTTAAATTGTTTTAAATAAAATCGGTCTTTATTTCTCTCTTTTATAGAATATTCTTTTTATTAAGAAACCATCTCATCTAAGAATTATTTGAAAACTGACTAAAAAATTATAAAAATGAATTATTAAATAAATATTTACCCATGTTTGATTTTTCTTAAATTTTTTAAATGATATTCAGTTCTTTTCCCAAAAAAGGCATGTTTGGATTCTATAAAAAATATGAAAGGAATTTTTTTAACATGAAAAACATGTATGGAATTTCTTACCATCATAACAAATCAATTTTTTAAAGAATAATTTATATTTTTCAAGGATTATTGTCAAATAAAAATATTTTCAGAATATTTTTTATGATCATTTATTAATTATAATGATGTTTCCTAAGTGAAAAGGGCATTTCCCTTTGGAATGTTTTTATGTTTCTATTTATGGTATTTAAATTCATCAATGATAATAAACCATTATTTTAATTATAATCCACTATGAATATGTTGTATTTATACCATCCTTATTCACTATATGGATGGATTATGATCATTTTTGTGAAGAAAACTATTGAAATTTATCTCTTTGGTTCATTTTTGTAGAAATTATCATTCCCTTGAAATATTCACTTTCTTCTGATCAATTAACATTAAAAATCCCATAAATATACATATTAATTATAATTTATACATTAATTAAATAAACCATACACCATTTATAAATATAATTTTTTAATGAACGTTTATGATTATCATGGGAAATACTGATAAATCTCATTTTTTACCCAATATGAATATTTGATGACAATGCACAATATTCAGGAAATAGATAGACTATTATACATATTTGAAATGATTTGGGAATATAATGATCACTGGGGAATGATGTTAAATATCCCATTGATGCATCGATAGTCTCACGAGTTGAATAAGTAAATTAGCATTAAATATGTTTCCACATGTTTTTTAAACTGTCTTTTCAATGCACATAATAAAAGAGGTATCAGGATACCTGAGATCAGGAATTCCCATAATTTTTAATTTCCATAATTAAGTATTTAGTTTTTATTATCCCAGTTTTTTTTACAAATATATTATCTCTAGATTCATTTAATTATTAGTTATTTATTAAATGAAATGTGTTTTCAAATATTTACCTATATATATATTGATTATTCCTTATCTATTCGTGATAGTCAATTTATTGATTAAATGGAATGTTTTTTTAGTTATTTACCTTCACATATAGATTATTCCTTATCTAATCCTAAAATTTAAAAATATTTAAACTGAATGTGTGAATAGTTATTTACAATTCCTTGTTAATTATGATATTAATTCTTGATAGTATCCATTTTACTTAACAATCAATGAGAATTTGAGATCACATTTATTTATTTTTATTTTCCTTTTAATCTAGGAATTGTACTACAAATTATATGAAAGGTATTCTAAAGGCGGTAATGTTATTTTTGAAAATAATGTGTTTTAATTTCTGTATTTAATATATTATGGGAATTGTTTATATATCTCATTTACAAAGACTAGTATTCATTTTTTTTACATTGGGATGCGATCAATTTTATCTGGTGCTAATTTAGTAATGGAAGCACCAACTCTTAGAATCTTGGGTTGGGGTTATTACAGTTTTTATTAGTGCCATTTTTTTGATAAAAACATTGGGAACTAGATTTAATAAATCATATAAAAATGAACATAACTCTGTGATAGACTTTGAGGATAAGTATAGGGGAATGTTCTATTTATATGGAAAAGAATAGATTATGTGGTTTATTCTAGAGAAAAAAAATCCTTTTATGGAAACTATATTTTGATGAGGTTATACAACAGTTTTAATTATGTGTAATAACTCTGAAAAAGGATCATTTTTCTAGACCTGATCATTAAACGGTGAATAAAATAAGGCATTACTTTGCGGTTGGTTTGCCACTACTAGGGGATACACTTTTGATAATTCAAATTTTAATTTGAAACCATAAAAAATTATTTGGTATTCTAACTATGATTATTGATTATCACACTATGATTTTTATTTTTATTTAGTGTTCGAATCCTTAAATAAGGGAATTAACATTGTATATGAGGTAAAATTGGGTGATTATGAGAAAATATTTGACTATTGTTGCATTGAAAGATATCATGATTATACATAATCTCTTATCCTAGAATATGATTAACAATATATACATTAACTAACTCCCAAACTCGCCAAATTAGAGAAGGATGGATTATTTTTAGATATCATGTGGTGGATACCCTCGGGGTTATAAGGTTGAATTTTCAGCATTTAATAAATTTTTAAAGATAAAACCATGAAAAATTTTCAGAGGAACAAGAAATTGTTTTTTGCGTGTGTAAAATTTTTCTTAAAGCAATGAAATTCCTAGTGAAAATGTGATGTGCGATAGAAGGAAATAAATGTAATCCTATTTATACTTTCATTGAAATTATAATAAATTTGGAGAACATATTAATTATTCTAACTACCTAGGTTTTTATTGAGTAATCCTTTTTCATTTAAATCAGATAGTTATATTATTTATAAAAATGTTAGGTAATTTTTAATCAAAAAATAAATTATTTTAAATAAACATTTTTATTAAAAGAATCTATTAAAATTCATGATTTAAAAATTTTATAATTGATAATTTTTAAAATGAATATCAATTTGTAAATCAAAAAATATATATTTTCTCTGGGTGATACTTTGTTTTTTTGGAAAATATATATTTTTCAGTTAATAGTGACAATATCCATTTTTTTAAAATACTATTTTATTTTAGTAAATAATATAATTAAAAATTAAAAATAAATTGAATTTTTTTTCCGAAACCTATGAACTTTATAGTTTCACTTAATCAACTTAATTAAATTTTAATGAACATTTAATTGTCTATTAATATATGTTTGTTTTTTTGGTTTAAATAACGGGTTTTAAGAAACAGTATTAATGTGCATAATGTTTCACCTTTTAAATTAATTAAAATAATCCCAAATAGATAATTTTATATGAAATTTATATAACATGTATAATGGAATGTTATTTTTATTTCATAAAAAGTTTATTATCATCAATTGAGTTAATATTTAATCATCTTTTTCTAAAAAACACTTTTCTTAAAAACTTATTGTGTCGAGATTAATATTAATAATAATTTTGTGACATCTATGAATTGAAAATAAAATAATTAATAAAATAATTAGAATCACAATAATTTATAATTTATATTATGACTAACTTAAATTTTTTTACCAATGTGATTTGTGAATAAAATTAAAATTACTAATAACAATTAAGTTAAAAATGAAAATTACTAAGTGATTAAAACATAAACATATGGGGACAAATGACATAGATAAATATCAAGAAACCTATTTATATCTAGATTTAAAAATTATAACTTCTATTATTTAGTTTTTTTAATTATTGTATCCAATTTAAATGGAAAAGTCATTGGTGGAATTCTATCATTCAAAAATTTACATGTTTTCCCTTCATGGACCATATAAAAGTCCTCTACCTATCCTGAAATCACCACACTTCTAAACTCTATTTCCTTGGAAAATAAAAAGATAAATAAATAATACAATTACATACCCTCATTATATAATCCTTTATTTGATAATAAATAAATCATGGATGGCCTTTGGTGTAATAAAAAAGGAGTTACCCAAAGAAGTGGTTACATTCATCAATTTGCATTTGTGTTCTAGTTATTTATCCTCCCATTATGATATTGTTCAAACATGAATATATAATAACCTAATTAGCCTCACTATAATGATATTTTTTCATGTTATGGGTATGTCCTACACCCACACACTCTTCCATCAAGTGATTAATGAAATCATCAATCGTGAGTACGACGAACTTCCACCTCATGAAATAATGTTATTCATTTTCCACCACCTCCTCTCATGGTAGGGAACAAGGATTGAAATATAATATATATAAAATATTTATGATATTTATGATATAATTATTCTCTTTTTATTAATTCTGTCATAAAAATCCTTTTTCATATCATATCACATGGGTGATGATAACATTTTTCTTGTGTACGGCGAACTACAGCCTTATGAAGCAGTGCGATGTATTTTTCTCTAAATTATTAAATGAAAGGTAATTAGGGAAAAATAGTTCATATATATTATATAAATATAATAATTATGATATTTATGAAATAAATATATTTCTGTAGTTACAGTATATAATTTTCTTCTTTCCTTTTCACAAACTGAAAAAGTGATAATGTCATTTGTGGAAATGTAGACTACCGCATCCAAGAAACCATGTGATTCATTTTACATCACAATAATGATATATATTATATATATAATTAAATATCATTGAATTTATGATATAATTTTTATTATGTAAAAAATAAAATATTACATACCTTCTTTCCATAATGATCATTGGTTAATGGAAACGTTACTCTTACGTACGTACAACCAACCATCTCCACGATCGTAACATTAGTTAATTTTTCATAAATATCCTTAGTTATTTATTTTAAAAGAATAATATATATATATACATATGATTATTATTTCATTTTTATTATTTTGGATATGTTTAAATAATGACTCCTATGACCACAGTCGACCTCCCAAATTCATTTTTGAGATGTCAACAAAATATGGTAAAAACATCTGATATAATCATAATTGATTAAGTAACTGCATATGAAATGTTAATAGGAAAACTAAAAGTAATAATAAAATTTTAAAAGTTTATAAGGTAAGTAAATAATAAAAATATCTTTATTATTCTGTAATATAAGTATGCACGTGATAAGTTAGAATCAATATAAGGGCCTTTAGGTCAATCTCATTTCATTGAGGAGAATTTTGATGTTATACACCTATAATATTTTTTGAGGAGTATAAAAAGAACTGTTTAAAATTTACATCATGAATTTATATATTATTATGATATTTAATGCTTTTAATGTAATATTTTAATCATTCTTTTGATTTTGATATTTACAAAGCGATAAGAGGCATTTCACTAAAAAAGTTATCTTGAACAGTTTACCAATCAACTCTTCTGTTTGATTTCCTACGAATATAAAATGTGTTTATAGAAATAAAATATTAATAAATTATATTATAGGTATTTTTTTAATTTATTTAAATGTTTTTAGTAATGAAATTTTTTACTTGTTTTAGACAAAATATTTTGAAAAATGATAAAAACGATATTATATACATAACATGAAGGACCCCAAGACACCCTGAGAGGGGAGGGGTGAATCAGGGTGACAACTTTTCTTTTAATGTGATGGATCTTGTTCCCACGTTGGTAGGAACTTGTTGAACCTGTATGATGAATATGATCAGAAATTAAACATTCACATGCACAGAGAAGACACGTCACTTTTTACTTGGTTCACTACAAAGGGCTACGTCCAAGGAGCATACGCTGACAAGTTGTCAGTCGTACCAAATTTCACTAATCTTCACTAGCTGTGGATTACAATGGTTCAGGAACAATCACTCTATCCATGGCTCACTTCCTTTAAAAAAGATTTAGGGATAGCTCACTGCTTCCCTCGGGTCACTCCTGTTGACTCCCCCTAGCTCACTGCCCTTGGTAAAGCCACACTCAGTTTATAGACTTGAAGGTCTCTTCATCATTGCATAAGAATGCATCCTTCATTGTATGTAGATTCACTATTGAAGTACAATGTTCATCCACGGATGAATACCCCTTTGTCTCTTAAACACCGAGAAAACTACCTTTGGAAAGTATCTTCGCAAAGCACCCTACTTCGCGAGGCTCCCAATTTTGCGAGGCTCAAACATGCCTGCGCGAAGATCCTTCCTTTTCGCGAAGCTCACAATTTTGCGGAGCTCAGACCATCTCAAAGCTCAAGCCTTCGCAATGCTTATGCCGTTGTGGAGCTCATATCGTCGCAAAGAGACTTCCCTCACGAATCTCACTGAGCAAACACGAAGCACACGACTTTCGCGGAGTTAGAATAGCTGCCGCGAAGCTCCTCTTTTGCGAAGCACAATGCCTTCTCGAACTTCCTTCGCGAAATGAGAGAAAAGAATTTTCTCTGAAAAATCTCTCTACTTCTCTCGAGGGGGTCAGACTTAATTTATAGGCAATTCCACCAACCCTCGACCCATCCGCGTGAAGTCAATGCCACGTCAATGCTAATTGAGAAGCTCCGAAGTTTCCGCTGGAATTCTGTCCAAATCGAGAAGCACCTCAGAAATTTTCGGATCACGGAGATTGTCATAATCGCGGAGCATTACCGTCAAAATTATTTCGTGCCTTCGCCGTGAAGCTCCCTCGCAAAGCCCCTCACCACCGCGATGCACTTCAACTCTGCCGTTCGTGAAGCTTTGATGTAATCGCGAAGCATCACCGCCTCCATTTTGCTGGTCTTCATGAAATCCAATCTCTGCATCCTCTCTTCACAAAATTCTTGCATTTTCCAGAAAAAAGATCTTCATGGATATCCACTTTTCGCGATGCTCACCAAACTCCAAATTATGGACCCCAAAAAAATTGGCAAACACTGGAAAATGACGCCACATTGTACTGCTCTTTTGTACAGCCTGATATGTATGATCTCTTTGCTGGTACACATTCTGAACTTCCCCTAAGGATTGACAACAAACACAAAACATACTTCAAATCATGCATAGAAGACCATGGTTCCAACAATCTCCCCCTTTGGGTTTATTGGCAATCAGAAAATAAATTCAATATATCTCCATCCATGTGAAAACCAAAAATGCATGAATCAACTCATCCAACTCTCTAAGTCTACGTAAGAAATGCTCGGTGTAGAAAAAAAGAGAGGAGGATTGAATTAGGTTCCAGTGTTTCTGAATTCTCAATGATGCCCAAGAATCATTACATGACTCATGAATTCCTTCTTATCCTTCTCATCCTATTGGAACATGCCTGAATCTATTCCTTTCTCCCCATTGACAATAAACCCAAATCCCGGTAATTTGTTCAACATTCATCCCAAACCATACTCCCCCGGGATAGTATCTCCCCCACAAACATGCACCACATCCATAAACAGATAAAAACAGTTATCATAATCAGGGAGAGGGGAATTGCGTAACCTCCTTATGCACTGGGAGGTGGCTGAACACCGAGGTTCAACCGATGCTTCTCAAACATAGCTGCGGACAGTGGCTTGGTCAGGATATCAGCCACTTGGTCATCATTTCCCACATGATCCATTCTAATCACCCCTTGTTCAACTTTTTCTTTGATAAAGTGATACCTGATTTCAATATGTTTCGTATGGGAATGCTGAACAGGATTCTTCGTAAGATCAATTGTGCTCTTGTTATCACAGTAAATTACCATTGGTTGCTTTACCTCATCACCAATATCTGTTAATTGTTGCTTCATCCATAGTAGTTGAGTGAATGCCTTTGTGGCAGAGATATACTGAGCTTCACCAGTACTAAGAGAAGTACTTTCTTGTTTCTTTCTCAACCAGCCAACACATTTTTGCCCAATATAGAAGGATCCACCACTAGTGTACTTTCTATATACTACATCACCATCCCAGTCAGCATCAGAAAATGATGATAATTCACTGTCCCTTCCTGTAGAAAAAAATAACCCGACGTTATGTGTACCTTGAATGTACCTCATGATTCTTTTTACTGCCGCCATATGTTCCTCCTTTGGATTATTATGAAAGCGGGCCGCAAGGCATGTGGAAAAGACAATATCTAGTCGTGTCACTGTCAGGTACAATAGGCTCCCAATGATCCTCCTGTATATGGTGGGATCAACAGAGGCCCCATACTCATGCTTTCCAAGTTTAGTTCCAACTGCAATCGTAGTTGACATTGGTTTGGAGTCTTGCATATTAAACTTCTTCAGTAGCTCTCTTGCATAATTTTCCTATGAAATGTAAGTGTATTCCTTCTTTTGAATCACCTGCAACCCCATGAAATATGTGAGCTCCCCAATCATAGACATTTCAAATTATTATTTCATGTGGTTGGAAAATTCGTCCACTGATTTCTGCCTACTGCCACCAAATATGATATCATGAATGTATACTAGAACCATGAATTGATCTTTTGGAGAATTCTTCATATAAAGATTGTGATCTAATCCTCCTCTTTTGAATTCTAGCTTCTTGAGATTTGAATCCTGCCGTGAGTACCACGCCTGTGGTGCCTGCTTCAAACCATATAGAGCTTTCTTCAGTTTGCAGACCTTCGTTTCATCAGTACCCAAAACAAAGCCCACTGGTTGTTCAATGTAGACTTCTTCTTCGAGTACACCATTCAATAATGCTGTCTTGACATCCATTTGAAATACATTATATCTTCTTTGGAGTGCTATGGTATGGAAAAGCCTGATTGACTCCAGACTAGCCACTGGAGAAAAGGTTTCTTCAACATCAATGCCTTCAATCTGGGAGTATCCTTTACAAACTAGTTGTGACTTATTTTTTATGAGACATCCATGCTCATCAATCATATATTTGAAGATCCATTTGGTACCAAACACATTGTGTCCTTTGGGTATCTAGAAAAGATCACATGTTGGATTCTTGTCAATCTGATATAATTCATCATTCATGGGTTTCACCCAAGATTCATCATTTGCAGCTTCTTCGAGTGAGGATGGCTCTACAACTGATAGAAATACAGATTGCGTGTTATTCCTCATCCTTCGTGTTTGAGTGGGTGCACTCTTGTCGCCAATTATGTTGGATGGATCAATATGAGCTCTTCAATTTCTCCTATGGGGTTCTGTTTCATTCTCTTCAGCCACAATCTCTTTTTCTAATTTTTCTTCTGAGTCAACATCATGATGTGACTGCTGAGTGTTTTGTACAGCTTCATCTATTTCTGCATTTGTATTTTCTTCATGTTCACATTCTTCCTGGCTTTCTATCACATCAGCATATGACATCCTTGAAGCATTTGTGGTTTTCTCTTCAATTATCATAACATCACTGCTTTCCACAATCCTTCCTAAATGCTTGTTGAAACACTTGTAGGCTTTTCTGTTTATTGAGTAACTGAGGAAAATTCTTTCATCTACATTTTTGCCATACTTCCCTTGATTTCCTTCTTTATTCCTGATGAAGCATTTACTTCCAAAGACACGAAAGTATTTTAAAGAGGGCTTCCGTCCATGCCACAATTCATATGGTGTCTTCGTCTCACCCATATAAAGTATTGTTCGATTATGAATGTACACTCCAGATGGAACAACCTCTTTCTAGAAATGTTATGGAATATGACTCTCAATCAGCATAGTTTATGACATGTTGTTCACCTGTCAATTTCTATGTTCAAAATCTCCATTTTGTTGTGGAGTTCCCACATCAGCTACCTCATGTTGTATCCCATGCTTCTCTAGATAATTTTCAAATTCAATGGACGTGTATTCTCGTCCATTGTCAGATCTCAACACTTTGATTGTTCTTCCAGTATCATTTTTGGCGAATCACCGATATGTTTTCATGTAGTCAAGGACTTGTAGTTTCCTATGAATGACCATCACACATGCCATTCTACTATATTCATCTATGAAAAGGGCAACGTAGCTTTCTCCATGAGTTCCATCAACATGTTTCAGCCCACATACATCTCTATGAATCAGATCAAGAAGGTGAGATGCCCTTTTTTTCTTTGGCTGATATGAACTGCAGAACAACTTCTCATGAATGCAAGCATCTCAAGATTTTTCACGTTCACGGTTTAGGTTAGGAATGTCAATGAAAATTCTCAATTTTGATATTTTCTCCATGTCTTGTTGATTGATGTGTCCCAGTCTCCGATGCCACAAATTGTTTTATTCTTTAACAGTCATGTAACAGACATTTTCTTCACTATCAAACTGATACAAGTTGCCTTCTATTCTGCATCCCTTCATATGTGAATTGCCTGTCTTTCCCTTGATAGTGCAGCCTTTCTGATTAAAAGTAACTATAAGTCCCGAGTCACAGAGGTGACTCACGCTGAGGAGATTATGACGTAGGCCATCTATGTAGAGGACTTTAGTCTTCTTTAGTTATCCATTAGCTAATTCGGTACTTCCACTCCCTTTGATTTTCAGAGATCCATCATTACCAGATCGTAATATACCATCAACCTTTCTTTTGATATCTGTTAGCAGGTCGGAATTACCTATCACATGAGATGAACAACCGCTATCTAGAATCCAGGTACTGTTGTTCTTTGTAGCTTGGAGGGCCACCTCTGTATGGTTGGATTTATCAATCTTCTTCCTTTCCTTATTTGAGACAATTGATTGAGTATATAGTGCTGATGGACTTTCAACTATCTCTTCTGCATAGCCGGGTTCTACATATTCGAAATCATCTTTGAGAGGAGAAAACCTG
This sequence comes from Viscum album, assembly GCA_963277665.1. NCBI lineage: Eukaryota > Viridiplantae > Streptophyta > Magnoliopsida > Santalales > Viscaceae > Viscum > Viscum album. Next base: position 1,778,152,673 of record OY728151.1, on the reverse strand, counting down.
TTTGAAAGAGCAACACTATCTTGCTGACGAGACTTGACTTATCTTGGACATCGGTATGAGGTGTACAAGTCCATTCTCTTCCTACAATTTGCAGCCTTATGACCAATGTTAGAACAAAGATAACAATATCCATAGAATTGTTTTCTTCTATAATAATTAGGATATGAATTTATTCTCCTTTGTTGAACTTATATATCTTCTCCATTCAGATAGCTTCTTGCCTCTTCGTAATAAGACATGGTATGGCCTAGATAGCCACAGAACTGACACCTCCTGAGAGGAAATGCCTTCTCACTTGAATATCTCCTCATACTTTCTTCCTTGGGAGAATAGTTAGACTGTCTGTCATTTCTGAATGTTTGAGGATAAATTTCAGTTATCTTTTTAGTTTGGATTGAGGGTTCTTTTTTCAGCACTTTAGGAAACGTTTCAACATGTTCAACATTCATCTTATCTTTCTTTTGGATCTTTTCACTTCGAGTAGTTGATGTCTCTGCCTCACAGCCAATTCCACTCTTTCCCATGCAAGAGGGTCTTTGATCACTCAAGATTTTTCCAACCCCATCTGAACCACACTTGGCTCTTGCAAATAATTCTGCATCTGAGAATCTTCCAAAATGTATTTTCTTTCTCGATTCTTTTGGAATTGATTCAGTCTCATGTTTACTCCTTAGAGTAACAACTTCCTCCTCAAGACCCTCAACAGTCTTGGATTTTTCATCTGGTCTGGAGGTGAGGTTATTGGTGACCTTTTCCTGCTCTTCAATTCTCAGCTTCAGATCTACTACATCATCATTGCTTTCAATTATTTTAGACTATACCTTCACAAATTCTTCCAGTCGTTCGATTTCAGCTTCAAGTTGATCAACTTATTCAATTGATTTCCACTTATTGAAACTCTTACATTTAATTTTAAGCATACTAAACGCATCCTTAAGTTGCTTCTCGGGATCTACACAAGATCTCATTTGTTTTTCCCCACCAGTATATTCTGACTTCTCAATATGGCCATCATGGAAGCATAGTTCCCAGTTTTGAATTCTGGTTATTCTTCTTCACAGAATTCATTATCATCTTCTTCCTCTTCACAGAAAAAACTCTTCCTTTGCATTTTCTTTCCCGATTTGAAGTCTCCCTTTTTGAAGAACCTTCTCTGAGGCTTCTCTAAGCTTTCATATTCTCTATCTTCATCATTGATCTTTCTTAATCACTAATAGGCAATGTGCCCTACTTTTCCATAATGAAAACATGTGAGAGGTAAATTCCATTTTAATTTCCACTTTCCCCTCTAGAACTTCTTTGTAATGAGAGAAAGAATTTCTTTTTCTTCGTCATCTTCACCGCTACTATCTTTTGAGATTTTCAGTTTATCCATGGCCTTGAATACCATCTCCTTGCTCACACGTGTTGTATCATCTTCTGGTTTGACTTTCATTTCATATTCTACCAAGCTACTCCGTAGATCATCCAGCTAAATTTTGGAAATATCTCTTTCCTCAAGGGCTGACAGCTTTGCATTGTCCAAAGGTGGAAGTCTTCTTAATATTTTCTTTACAATATCAATGTATTTGATTTTTTCTCCAAGACCTCGAATTTCTCCAACCACTTCAGTAATTCGATTGAATAATGAGTTTGCATTCTCATCTGGATGGATCTTCAGATCATCAAACCGATTGTGCAGCATTTACAATTTCACCTCCTTCACTTTTCTATCCCCTTCATAAATATTCTCGAGTTTATCCCACAGGGATTTTGCTGAGGTGAAATTCATCACCTTTAGGTAGATCTGATCAGAAAGGGATGCAGTGAGTGAATTTTGTGCTTTAGCATCTGCATCAAGAATTTTCCTGTCTGTTTCAGTCATAGCCAGACCTGTTGGATCAGTGACTTATATTCCTTGCATAGTATAAAAGATAACTTCAATTCTAATAGATCTTAGATGAGATCTCATTCTGTTTTTCCAAATCTGGAAATTACTTCCATCGAAGTGAGGGACTCCCCTAACATTGATTACATTCTCTATGACGATAAAGGACAGATTCAACACCAGCAACCTCTCTCTAATACCACTTGAAGGACCCCAAGACACCCTAAGAGGGGATGGGTGAATCGGGGTGACAACATTTTCTTTTAATATGATGGATATTGTTCCCATGTTGGTAGGAACTTTTTGAACCTGTATGATGAATATTATCAGAAATAAAACATTAACATGCATAGAGAAGACACATCAATTTTTACATGACTCACCACAATGGGCTACGTCTAAGGAGCATACGCCGACAAGTTGTCGGTCATACCAAATTCCACTAATCTTCACTAGATATGGATTACAAAGGTTTGGGCATAATCACTCTATCCCTAACTCACTGCCTTAACAAATGTTTTGGGATAGCTCAATGCTTCCCTTGGGTCACTCCTGTTGACTCCCCTCGCTCACTGCCCTTGGTGAAGCCACAATCAGTTTGTAGACGTGAATGTCTCTTCATCATTGCATAAGAATGAATCCTTTATTGTATATAGATTCTCTATTGAAGTCCAATGTTCATCCACTAATGAATATCCATTTCTCTCTTAAACACCAAGAAAACTACCTTTGGAAAGTACCTTCTCAAAGCACCCTACTTCGCGAGGCTCCCAATTTTGTGAAGCTCAATCAAGCCTGCACAAATCTCCTTCATTTTCGCGAATCTCACAATTTCGCGGAGCTCAAACCATCGCAAAGCTCAAGCCTTCACAATGCTTATGCCTTCGCGGAGCTCAAGTCATCGCAAAGAAACTTCCCTCGCGAAGCTCACTGATCCAACGCGGAGCACACAACTTTCGCGAAGCTAGAATAGCCGTCACGAAGCTCCTCTTTCGCGAAGCACACTGCCTTCGCGAACTTCCTTCGCGAAACAAGAGCAAAGAATTTTCTCTGAAAAAATCTCTCTATTTCTCTCGAGGGGGTCGACCTTAATTTATAGGGAACTCCACCGACCCTCGACCCATCCATGCGAAGTCAACACCACGTCATCGCTAATCGAGAAGCTCCGAAGTTTCCACCGGAATTCTGTCCAAATCGCGAAGAACCTCGGCAATTTTAAGATCACAGAGCTCGTCGTAATCGCAGAGCATTACCATCAACATTATTTTTCACCTTCACCACGATGCTCCCTCGTAAAGAACCTCACCCCCGCGATGCACTTTTACTCTGCCATTCGCGAAGCTTTGACGTAATCGTGAAGCATCACCGCCTCCATTTTACTAGTCTTCGCGAAATCCAATCCATTCATGCTCTCTTCACAAAATTCATGCCTTTTCCATAAAAAAAAGATCTTCATGGATATCCTCTTTTCATGATGCTCATCAAACTCCAAATTTTTTACCCCAAAAAAATTGGCAAACACTAGGAAACGACACCACATTGTATTACTCTTTTGTACCGCCTGAACTGTATGATCTTTTTGCTGGTACACATTCTGAACTTCCCCTGAGTATTGACAACAAACATGAACCATACTTCAAATCATGCACAGAAGGCCATGGTTCCAACATAACATACATGAAAAAAATTACTTTTCCACTAACATGACCATTATTTGATTACCAGATTACTGTGAAATTTTAACTGTTTTTTTAAAATAAAACACTTTTTATTTTTATTTTATTGGGAATGTAGGTTTTTCCAATGGTTTTACAAAATAAAAATGTATTATGGTTTTGAAAAAGTGTGTTTTAAAATAAATAAGGTATATCATTATTAAAAAGTGATTTTTATATGAGTTTAAAAGTGTTTCCAAACTATCTATGATAAGAAAATATATAAGAATAATTTTTTTTCATTATAAATTTTCATAGAATTATACATGAGAAACATGTGCACCGAGATAGTGCACGGTTAGAAAATTATAGACCCTGGGTGGCCTAGATAGAGTCGGGTAAGCGTGTTACATCTTAACTTGTGGTGGGCTAGATAGCATCGGGTACGCCCGTAATAGCTTAAATGGTTGGTGCACGTAGACATCGCTTTAATTGATTAGTTAATAATAATATTGGAAGTATTCCATTTGGTTATTACAATTAATATGGGTTTAAAGGGTTTTCATATATAATTTTCAATGTCACCAAAAGAGGTTTTGATTGATTTATATGGGTTTTAATGATTTTAATTGAGAAAAAATGTGTTTTTTTAATATGAAAACGTTTTGTTTCATAGTCTAAAATATTTTTAATGATATAGGTACATTTTATATGAGATTTCATGTGTTCACTCGACTGATATTTTTCCTCCTTTTGGTGTCCCCTATTGAGATTTTGTGCTCATTACTAGTTTATGTTGATATTCGAAGGACTTAAGGATGGATAATGGAATGAAGGAATTAGTGTTAAAATTTATTGAGATTTACCTGGAAATAAAATAATGTGATAATTTAAAATCATTATATTATAGAAAAAGAATACTAATTGGCAGTTTCCACTTTTTAATTTAATATTTTGTATGTATGAGTTATGAATTAATTATCTAAAATTATAATATTAAAAATACCCTCAAAATTTAAGAGTATAAATTATTTACATAAAAGTCAATATTATTTAATATTTAAGTATAGGACCTTGTAGTTGGTATCATAAGATGGTTTAGATAAATTTATAGGTTAGGATAATATCAATAACTTTCCCTTGAATGTTTTCTCCATAGTGATAAGTTTAAGTGATATATAATTTTAATATTATCATGTTTATTCATCTTAAATATTTCTATCCACAATTGTTTCCCACCGAGGTAATCGGGAAGCCGTATTCAATAGTAAAAAAAGGAAAATATACTTCTAAATCCATATGCCAAAATGATTGCAATAAGAACAAAACAATTTGTGGTAACGGGGGATCCAATGATACTAGTTATAAATATTGGCAGTATCTATAAAAGTAAGAACTAGGTTTACCATAAATAAACATGTATTTAGAGAAAAATTTCATGAGGAAATATGACCCATCATTTAGTGGATGATCTTAACCTGTGGTATCTGAAGGATGGATCAATGCTTGAGAAATGAAATTTTTTGACATGTTATTCTTATGACATCAAAATTTAACACTTTACCGCTACAGTTTTGAAGGAGAGACTAATCAATGGTGGTTTTTAATTACGAATTCTAATGATAAATATGATCATGATACCATGGATTGGAAAAAATTCAGGTATATTTTCTTTGATAAATATTTCAAAATGGTTTTTTGACTATAGAAGGAAACAAATTCCTAGAAATGAAGAATATAGATGAGTATTCTATAGCTTTATATGAATAAAACATCATACTATTGTCCAGGTATGTGTTATATTTTATTCTGTACACTACTATCAATATTAATAAATTTTTATCAAGGTTGAAGCCTAGTTTTTGAAAATATTTAAATTCATGAGTTTTCAATAGATCTAAGAATTTTGTTCTTAGTGCTGAGAATTTTGAGGTGGTGTTTACTAAAACTCATGTTCCTCTTGATGACAATAATAAGAAAAGGTCCATGAGGTAAGAAATAGAGAAAAAAGATTATAATTCTAGAGGAGATCCCCCAGAATGTTCATAGTGTGGAGAAAGACATTTCAAATAATGTTTGACAAGATATTGGATGTGGATCCTGTGTGGTTAGTTGGGTCACATGATTTTTTAGAGTTAAGAAAATAACCCTAAATAACTAACTAATGGGGTAACTATTATCTATCTAATAATGAGGTTCTTTAGTTATAATGGGTTGGATAATTATGCTAATTCATGTCCAAAGACAGTTTCACAGAATGTAATATATCATGATCAGAAATGGATGTTTTTGAATATTTATGTTCAAATACTATAGTTGATATTGTTCCATCAAATGAATTGGGGACTAGTATGTCACCAATTTATTCAAATTATTCCAATACACTGTTTTACTATGGTTCTTCACCTTCTTTTACTTATTATTATTTTTCATGAAAATTTGGTATATCTACTAATGAATATATGATATAACATTTTGTGGAAACTCTACATGTAATTATTAATGTAACCAAGATTTATAGGAATCCTTATATTGTTATCAGTGGGATGGTATTTCATACATATCATATTTAACTAGACATAGTAGAGGTATATATCATTCTTGGTTAGGATTATATTTCAGTTTAAAATTCTAATATATATTATAGTGCAAATAATGTCATGTTCAATTATTTCATGCCTTTTAAAACATGTCAATAATCCAAGAAATTCATTAGATATGGTAGTGAAATTCACTAATTTCATTTTTTTGAAAAGAAATAATGTTTTTATTTTTTTTATATTCACGTATTAAAAGAGTACATGGATATTTTTCTGAATGATTGGTCTCAAATTATTCATGATTGAGAGGTTGAGTTTAATATATATTTTGTACCAGATGAATTAACTATTTATAAACCCCATAATGAAATCTCTCAACAGAATCATTTAGAATTAAAAATTAATGTTTAGGAGTTATTAGACAATGTTTTCATTTGACTAAGCAGTTCACCATGGGGTTATGTTGTTCTGTTTGTAAAAAAGAAATATAGTTCAATGAGAAACTGCATTGATTATATGACTTGAATAAAATAACTCATTAAAAAAGTATCATTTTCCTCATATTTAGGGTTTATTGGACCAAATTATAGGTGATAGGTATTTTAATAAGGTTCAATTGTGGTTGGGGAACATCAATTTAAGGTGAAGGAATCATATATTTAGAAGACATTATTTCAAAAAAGATATGGGAACTATGATTTTTTTGGGTATGACACATGGGCTATCTAGTAATGCATTTGTATTTATAGACCATATGAATATATTTTTTCATGTTTTTTTAAAAACATCTCTTGTTGTATTATTGATGACATTTTTTTATATTCTAAATTTCAATAGGAACATGAACGGAACCTAAGGTCTATTTTAACCCATCAAAAGAAAAAAAATATATGGGAAATTTAGAATGTGAAAATATTTGTTGTGAAAAAATTCATTCCGTTTATATATTATTTTTAAATATTAAATAACTATTGACCCTAATGAAAATTTTTCACTAAAACATATTCAAGACTAAAAAATATAACCGAGATTCATAATTTTCTTCTATTCATGGGTTAATACTAATGTTTTGTTGAAAACAATTATTTGTCTTCGATCCCACTGTATAATTTATCTCTAAAAGGAGTTAAATTCATCTGGACAAAAGTTATGATGATTTTTTATGTATATAAAAGAATATTGGTGAATCCTCCTGTTTTGGACTACCTTTAACAAATGTTTAATTTATTTAACATAAGGGATTGTTAATTAACAAGTCTTAGTTGCGTCATTATGTAGAAGGATCACATAATTTCTTATGATTCCCATTAGTTGAAACCTAATGATTTAAATTACACTACACATGATTTGGGCTTACCAACTATTGTTTTTGTTATAAAAATTTAGAGGTATCAATTGTATATAGTAGAGTGTTAAATATATACAGATTAGAAATGTTAGAAATATTTATTCACTCAGGATATATTTTACATGAGACAAAGAAGAGGGAAAAAACTAATCATGAATTGTGATTGAATGATTCATTAATATCCTGGAAAAGAAAACAATGTGTATGATAATTTGATCTGAAAATCTAATTCTTTGTTGATGATGTTACATTTTGAACAAGGCTATTTGGATAACGAATTGTTAATTTGTTTTGAAGATGTAAAAATAATGAAAAAATATATTTTATTTTAGGTTTAGTATAGTCAATTTTTATAGAAATAATTTTGAAAGATCATAACGAGGGTTCACTTTTATTTGAAGTGGTATAATCCAATAATAATAGTATGTTTTCAGGATTTTAATTTTGAAGAATCTCGTGTTTTATGAATTGAAAAGATATTATATGTGGCTTGTGATTCTCAGTTGCCGGAATTTGTTATAGTCTGATGCTCATATTTATCCATTCTCCATTCATTCAGAAAGAATAAAAGTGTGAAGATTTATTTTGGAGAATTACTAGTGGGATAGAATTAACATGCATATGGGGTGTTTTTATTTACCTTCGGTTCTAATCATTTTTTATATAAAAACTCAAACTATGATTCTCAGTTTATTAAAATGTATTATTTTTATGTTTGAGGCCAGATGCATAGAATCAGTGAATTAGTTTGATTAGGATTTAAAAATATTTGATTTTTTAGAAAGGATAAATTAGTGATAAAATATTTTTATAATTAATTTAAGGAAATCATAATGAAAATTAAGTACATTGATTAATTGTTTGTATAAAAATATTTGAAAAAAATCACAAGTTTAGGTAATTTCAGGGTTCAGGTGGAATTTAATTTTAGAAAATATGTTTATTATAACGTGATTGGTGTCAAATTCCGGTATAGGGAGATCCAATGGTTATGGAATATCCTCGTTAGTGAAAAAATCATTAATTTCCCTTGGTATGATAATTTTTAATTTCATCAAATCAAGTTTTTCTTGATACAATGTTTAAACCTGATTCTATTAAATTTTACGATGGTCATGCCTCTTTTAGGGTCGTTGTTATTGAAATTTTATGGCTCCATTTTTATTCAAATACCAATGGTCATGATAAAAGTAAAATAGAGGCATTGAAAATTGATTGAATAATTTTAGCAAAACAAATACAAGAATAAAAGATAATGAATGCAACACAACAACACATTTCCCTTTATATTAAAAACCCTAGAATATGGATGGCATACCCATACTCCGGTCTCCGCACTCCCCTTCATATTAACCAATTGGTTGATTATTTATAGGCTACATATGGACTAATTCATCATTTAATATAATTTATGAATGGTAAAAAGTTGTCATGGGTGGGTCCCATGAGTTATTAAAGGTCACAAATTGAAGTACATTAAATCCGGCCTCAGGAATAACTTCCCAAATTATTACATGACATCAAAATTTTTAACATGAGTAAAATTACAGAGAGTGAAAATTTAGACATGTTGTAATATTTTCCAAGAACGGAATATTTTTAAATCCTGTAATATTTACACAACCTCTAATATTTACAGACACAATAATAGTTACCCAACTTGTATTATTTGTAGAGACTTTAAAATTTTACGGCCTATAAATTTCCAGATTTACCTATTTTCTTTATGATAATCATCCGAAAGCATTATTCTAAAATAATTAATCATGGGAATCTATCATTAATTATATATAATGATTTTACACTACTTTTTTGGATCTTCCATTTCTTATAATAACCTAAAAAAAGAAAGAAAAGAAAAGGTTAAAAGGCATGTATTAACAATTAATTCATCAAAATTAAGACATTTTAATATAAAAAATTTATTCAATAAATACCTTATCAAATCCCATGCACTTGAATTCAATATTTTCCTTAAGGATGGAATCTAAACAAACAACAATTTATACATACTCTAGCATGTATTTTGTAAATTTTTTTCAAAATAAATTGAGCAAATTGAAAATTAATTATTTGAGCATCATACACAAAAAATTCATCAAAAACTAATTTCTCAATGAATACCAATAGACCATGTATTTTAATTTCCCACTTTTAAAAAAGATATGCCTTTTCATTCATCTAATTTCTTTTTAAAATTAATTATAAATATTTATGCCATTTTTAATTTACTCACATAAATTTTTCCTATCATCATCATGGTAAAATTAAAAGTATTTTTCAAATAATACCTCTTGAAAATAAAAGCATCCATTTTCTAGGAAGGAATCTAACATCTCCACTATATAAAAAAAATCAAAAAAAATCATAATGGATTCACTATTTAGGATCAAGTGGCACTTAGGATTAAGGAATGTAGGTAAATTATGTAAATATTGTGAGGTTCAAAATAGAGGATTCTCTCTAAAGTAGATAGTATGATAAAAAAAATCAATTAAAGATCTCATCTTCTCCTGGTATCTCTGAGTAAGCTCATAAGGAATTGAAATTAAATAAATAAAACCCCATCTTTGGTTATTATCATTTTTACAATTTTCTAATGTTTTTTGGGAAAAATTCTCACATTCCCCGCCCAACCCAAATTATCTCTCCACAAAACTATATGAAATGGATATTGTAAGATCACTGGTCAAGAAATAGAGATTTATTAATTTCTGTAGAAAGACTAATCCTTTTTTCCTTTTCTATTTCTATTTTTTTCAAATTATGTGCAATAAATATAATGAATACGCCTTCTCCCAAATCACATAATTTTCCCAAAAACTTATTAATTGCAAAATATACATCGCTTACACCAGTTAATGTCTCACAAACTCTTATTTTTAAAAACCACGAAAAATGTTTAGTTAAATGCCTGAAAGGATATGATAATTATATAACTAGGATCATTTCCTAACAAGGATGTTCATGGATTGTACGGGCTATAAATATGAAAAAAATGTAAGGGGGTTCTTAGAATATTGTAAAAGAAAGACACTCTTAATGATTTTAAAAGTGATTCTATTCGGTCACAGATTTGATAAGAGGAAAGGAATATTAAATAATAAATAATGAATGATTTTCTCATGAAATATATAGAAGAAAGATTGTAAATTATAAGTACAATGGATGTATTGTGAATGAGATGAATGGATTGGACAATCACCCCTTTTAATGCATATGAATTATTTAATCAATTATAGACAATATAAAAAGTTTAAAGCATAGAAAAATTTCAGGAAAATATTATTTAGCAAATTAAAAGTGGTCCCCAATGTCATTATTTTCCAAATACTAATTCATAGGATTATCACTATTAATTATTTTCCCCATGTTTCTCAATCAAATTAATTGAAAGAGAATTATAAAATTCAAGGTATACTAATTTATCTAAGAGGCTAATGTCTGAATGTTCTCATTTTTAAAGAAATAATAAATTGTAGGACAGAAATTGATAGTAAAATATTTAAATAAATATGTGGAATGTAGTAGAAAAACTCGTAATTGGAAAGATTACTCCCATTACAATTGGTTATTCAAATAATGATGTCCCAGTTCTCTATATACCTATTCCATGACTTGAACTTCTCTCAGGAAATGTAATTTTCCTACATCCCCTTCTTTGGACTCCAGGTATTAGCATTTGACTTGGGAAATGGTTTCCATTCAATTTAAAAATTCATAACTTAAATAACATTATATTATCATGTAATTTTGAAATATTTTAATTAAGAGAATGTACACCTAAAAATATTGCAAAAAACGACTTTCTACAAAGAAGATTCTTTATTTAATATCATTGCCTTGACCTTACCATTATTAGCTTTATCCCATGTGATATATGATTAGAAATTTTTTTCTTAGATGGGGTGTATATATTTTCATAATTGGGTCCTATCCATTAAGGCAACCCCCCTTTTTTTCCTTGCTAAAAAACATAATTATTCATGATGAAGTTACTTTCCCAATCTCCAGTGGATCGATCCAGAATTTATTCTTAAATCCTAATGAACTAAATATATGGCCATGTACCATCCACAACATTTTTCCTTTATCCTGTTTGGTGGAGTTATTTACCTCTCGGGTGTTTTTAGTATGACCCTTTAGCTTTTCATTCTTCAATAGTTGAGAGTCCTCGCGTGGAACATCAGCTAATTCGTGTACATATTCTATTTTAGGGGCACCCTCATCATAGAGTGTATTGTATTATCTAAAAAATTCTCTTCATGAACATCACAACACTACATTTACTTATGGATATTGAGACTTAAAAGATAAAGACCAACTCTTAGATGGTGTTACCTTATATTGAACTCAATTAAAGCACACATAGTGGCTAAAAATGGTCTCCCTAAAATTATTGGATATCTCCTATCCTCTATATACATCACCAAGAAGATGTTGAGAAAGTTGAATATGTCAACATTGGTCAGGATATATTCATTGAATCATTAGGGATTCTTCAATTTTGAGTGTTCTAATTTAAGTTATATCTTATGGGATTTAGAGATTCGAGTCCCAAACTAAAGAATGTTGTGTTTCACTTGATATTAACAGTACCAAAAAAGTCTGAAATTTTTTTTCGACATTTTTTGTTCTAATAATGATGGGAATATAAAAGTTAACTTGATCAATTTTCTAATTAATAAGGTACTTTGACACCACTGATGAAAAATCCCTTGTGAGTAGAACGGTGTTAATCTCATCTACCTTATTATATTTAGTTTCCATCTCTTTTATGATTTTACCATACACCGACATGTTAATTAGAGCCTCTAAAAAGGATCATTAATATAATTTTTTTTAAAGTGTCCCAAAAGATTTTCATTACGGTTTTTTCTCTGTACATGATCAATTCATTTTGGAGATGGAAATATTGGCTTGTAATGTGGTGATTCTTCTTTACCTTCCTCAGCAACTTGTTACGTGATATCATCAGCTACTTGTTCGATGATATCCTCAATAGTATTTTCACTTGTTTTCACTAGTTTTATTCATGTAAATTATATACCACTTTTTTTTCATCCCACTACTGATTTTTAAAGTTCTTACATTTTAATATGGGAGTAATTTGGGACATCCTGGAAATACTCCTTAGTGACTCTCTCTAATATGATCAACATTTTGGCCAACTTGATGTGCTAGATTCCACAATGTGGAATTTTAGTTTTTTTATTCTTCTTTTATTCCCCATATTAAAGCCTCGTTTGTGGTCAAGAATATACACAACATATCTTCCAACGTGTATACCAGGATCTTTAGTGAGGGACTTTTGGGTTCTTTTTTTGGGTACCATGGTAGCCTTTTTTATATCCTTGTATTTTTTCTTTTGAGGATTCCAACCCTAAAATTGATTACCGTGATTGTAATCAATATAATTTGGGTCTTCCATTCGCATACCATCGGTATTTTTTCAGTTTTCCCATAATGATGTCCATCTTCTTTTCTAATGAATGAAACTATTCCACCATATTGTAATCATAATTTATTTTATGAACATCATTTCATTGTGTCACATCTTTATTACATAAGAATAATTGCACACTGTTTCAACCAAAAACCTATAACTCGCTTCAGGTGAATTATTCTTTATGTAAACTCTATCTATAACCTCAAGAATTGAATTTTTTTATTTAAAACCATTATATAATATGCAAAATATATCCCATATCATTATACCATGATAGGGTAATTTTTTAGTAAAATGTTTATATTGTTCCCAGGAAGAATAAAAAGATTCATCATCCAATTAATAATGTAAAGAATGATTACCTGTATGCCCATTGACATGGATGGCGGATAAATTTGGTTCAGAAGTTCTTATCCAGCTTATCGCATATAGTGATGGAATGTTCAAGAAATATTTTGATACGATCTTGAGATCAGTAACATAACGAAAATTCCAAAAGATAGAGTTTTACTGCACTGCTAGAAAAATTATGGAATTGAAATATCTTATAGATCTCAAAGAATATTACCAGATTTTTTTTCTAATCTACGTGTTGATGTAAAATAATTTATAAAATGCTCGATATATTCAAAATTATTTCAGGCCTGATCTCAAAGTTGTTTGTAGCAACAATGGATCATGGATACTCAGCTGAAATCATGTATTTGATCATAACCCATAGTCTTCCAGCATCTGAAATACTAGATCTCATTAAGGAACCCTAATGAATTGGGTTTTCTCAATTCCTTCCATAGAGGTAGTGAATTTTATCTCAAGACTTGATTATGAATGGATGGTAGACTCAATTATTTCCTTTCACATTGAATTAGTGCTATAGTTTTGTATTAATGTATTCAATCTACAAATTGAAGCGCCAAATACCAATCATAAGAAATAGAAATTAGATAAAAATATAAAATTAAATAATTTTTTTAAAAAATAACTTGTAATTGACACCTAGAAATAGTTCTAGTGTTGACACACCTATGTGGAATCATTATCACCCTAGAGGTTGAATAAAAATTCAAATTTATAAAAACTCTAACTGTGATACACAATTATTTAAAATTTACACTTTTTATGTTTGAGGATAATCACATATAGGTGATGAATTAGTTTGTTTAGGTTTTAAAAATATTTTATTTTATTAGATTCAAGAAAGAGGTGAGAGAATATTGGATTGAACATTTGTAAGAAAGAATAAAGAAAATGACGTTGATTCATTAATTGGTTTTTGTAAACATATTTAAAAATGATTGCATGAGTTTTGTAATTTTAGGGTTCATGTGCAATTAGATTTTATAAGAAATGTATAATAATTCATTTTTTTGAAAGTTGAGATGAGGGAGATACAAGGGTCATGGAATCCCTTAATTGACGTGTCAATTCCATATTTACCTTGGTTTGATTATTTAGGGTTTCCCCGAATCAGGTTTATCTTGATACCATGTCTAAACCTGATTAACCTAAATTTGAAAATGTTTATTCCAATTTTAGGGTTTTATGTTGTGAAATTATATGCTTTATTCAAGATTAAAATAACAACCGTCATGATATCATTAACAAAATGGGATTATAAATTGACTGAAGAATTACAACGAACTAAATAAACGAATAAAAGAAAAAGAAAAAAAATACCACGAATCCTTCCACCATTTATTACCTATCCCTAGAACATGGTGGGTTTACACACTCATACAAGTGATGAGAGAATAATATAGCTAGAAATAAAAATAATTCACAATGAAAATAAATATAAACTAGTGAGGACCTTTCATAGTGAATCATCTCGCTCCAAATACTGTTCTCCGTGATCCCCATCATAGAAGAAACTGGGCCCTTTATTTATTGGTTCTAGGAAGACTCATGTAGCATTAAAAAATATTATGGAATTATAAAAATGTGTTCATGGGTGGTTCCCATGTGTTAAAACCACTGAAAATTTGAATATACTTCAAATTTGGCCTTTCAAATCCCATCACAACTTTTTCACCCCACTTGTAAATTTTCAAAATGTGAAAATTGTCACCACGTTTTAATTTACACCAAAGGTAAATTTAAAAATCCTATAATATTTAAAAATCCAATAATATTTACACAGTAAAATAATATTTACACATCCTGTAATATTTTCATAGCCTGTAGTATTTACAGACCCTGTAAATTTATATAGTTGTAAATTTATAGCCGCAACACTTTTCTTTAGGTTTGATCTCCGGAAGTTTCCAATTAACATAATTCATCATGGTATTCCATATTTATGTGGATTCGATGGTAATTTACACTCCATTTTCTCATTCACAAAAACATATAAAATATTGAAAAGGATGTTGCAGAAATCCGGTTCACCTGCATGTGTTAACAATACATTTATCAAAATCCATGTATTTTATTATGAAAAATGCATAAAATAAATTCAATTTTACTTAATGAAAATATATATTTCTGAATTTATCATGATGTGTTTGAAATTATAGTAGGTTATAGAAGTATTATAGTTACATAATGGGATGCTTCATCCTTTTCCAGCGTTAGAGTGGAAATGAGAAAATATATCAATAGATTTCATGGTAGGATTGCTAACGAGTTTTCAAGGTAATATGAGAATTGGATTATTGCTGATCGATTAAAAAAGTATGAATATTTCATTCCAATTAAAGGTAAAATACCTTTAGATCATATTTTATGGTTATACATAATGCATATAGTCATTTTACAAGGAGTTCCTCTCTCAATTTTTTAAGACCATGATCTGGGGTTCATATCAAATATTTGGAAATGACATCATATATCGTTCAGTGTGGAATTAAATTTAAATACAACTTTTAATCATCAATAAAATGGAAAATACTAGAATAATTGTTTTTATCTTTGTACATATTCCTCATTTTTTCAATTGATTACCTGTTAAGTTTTGATCGACATTTATCATTGGGTTAATTTTATTATAAAAATAGTTTTCATTATATTATACAAACAGAACCATTCAATGAATTATAGGGAATGAGATTCCAGAAACCATATTATTGGGATGAATTAGGAGAAAATATGTTTATTGGACCAGATCTGTAAGAGGAAATTATAGTTAAATTTATGTTAATTTAGCAACACATGAGGATAACTGAGAGTATAGAAAAAATTTATGTACATAACTGGGGAAATGATAATTTTTTCATGGTAGGCGATCACGTATTACAGAAAGTTTATCCATGGAAACATGTGATGTGTTTTGGTAAGAAGGGGAAGCTATGCCATAATTCATTAGTTTATATGAAATTCTATAGAAATATAGATTAGTTTCTGACTAAGTGACTTTACCTCCACATTTATCTCAGGTAAAAAATATATTCCATGTTTCAATGTTAAGTAAATATGTTCCAGATTCATCGAATTTTTTTATCCATATAGAAGTTTTATTGGAAGAGATTATTTATTTGTGTGGAACAATCAATTTAGGTTCTTGAAAATAGATAGAATGTGTTGTGGAAATAGGTGATTCATCATGTTATGGTTTTTTTGAAAAACCTCGTAGTTAACATGCAACAAGGGAATCATAAAATGATTTGAAGAAAATATATACCCACTTATTTAATAAGTGAACAAAGTTAAGGGGAATAAATTTTCAAATAGGGGAAGTACGTAACCCGCCCATTAATGATAGAATAAGTGATTTTCATACATATTAGATAGTTATATTTATTATAAAAAATTCAAGTATTTTTTTATTAGAAATTAAATTGTTTTAATTGAACACATTTATTATATAGATTTACTTAAAATATTAAATTATTAATTTTATAATTTGAATTTTATAAAATAAAAATCAATATTTATATTATTATACAAAAATATACCTTGGGTGATATCTTAGTATATTTATAAAATATAAATTTTTCAGTAAATAGTAAAAATACCATTTTTTGTAAAACAAGTCTTATATTTGGAAAAATTGATATCATATTTGGAATTATAATTATTAATAATGTTTAATATGTTCAAATTTTATTGTCACCAACATTATTAGTGAAAATATTAAAAATTAAACCCTTTGATTATGGTGAAATTGAGAATTACCAATTGACTAAACATTAAACATTAGGAGGAAAATGAACTAAAAAAAATTAATTATTCATTTTTATAGAATTATATCAATATTATACCTCTTAAGATTTATTTTGGAGCATTATTGTGGACACTCTATATGATATTAACTAGTGTGTAATTCCTCCATTCAAAAATTTACATGTATTCTACTCATCATAATTATTAAAGGATACCTCTTCCTCTCTTTACACACATCAAGCCATTTGTATTTTCCAATACCTACCCAAATACATTATCCACCCATATTAACCCATCTTATAATCCTTAATATGGTAGCGCTCCATCCATGGAATTCATTTGGTGAAATTCAATAGGATTTATCTAAAGAAGAGGTAATGTTTAACAACCTCTATTATTGTATTATTTATTTCTCCACCCCTTATTATACGTTTCTTATATTATAACATTATAATCCTAAATATAATTATTTTCTTAATATATTGGTTATGAATGACATCAACACACAATTTGATGAAATGTTCCATGAAATCATTATTTGTGTTTACGACGGGCTACCGCCTCATGAAACGATGTTTTTTGTTTTCCATTTACCACATCTCTTGGTTAGGAATAATGATGGGAATAATATTTAAATTTTATATAAATTTTGTTAATAACATTATTTTACCTATATTTTTATTATATCATAAAGAACCTTTTTATATTTTATACGATAGGGGATAAGATAAAATCAAATGTGTGTTCGACCGACAACTACCTCGTTGAATGATATGAATCATTTTTCATTAAAGTGTTACATGGAAGGTAATAAGTGAAAATATAATTTGTGTATATAATATAAATTAAACAATAAAGTTCTTCATGATAGAATTTTATTTCAGGAAATATAATATATAATTGTATTCTTACCATTTCACACACTGAGGAAGGGATAACATAGTTTGTGGACGTACTGACTACCACCTCCTCGAAGCGATGTGATTCCTTTTACAACACTAGAATGATATATATATATATATATATATTTTCATATAAATAACTATCTGTATTTTTATGAAATACTTAAAATTAAGGATATATCAAATATTACGTACCCTCTTTCTATAATGATCATTGAAAAATGGAAACGCTACTCATGGGTATATACAGCCTACCATCTTGATGATTGTAACATTAGTAAATTTTCCATTACAATCATTTATGATTTATATTTAGTGTGTAATTAGTAGATAAATATGGTAATTATTTCATGATTATTATTCTATATATGTTTTAATGATGACCCCTTTGACTATAGTCGACTGACTGAAGTCAATTTTGATACATAAACTGAATATTGTCAAAACACCCAACTTAAAAAAATTGATTAATAATTGTATATAACATGTTTATAAGTTAAATAAAAGTAATAATAAAAATTAAAAAATTTCTCATGAATGTAAATAATAAAAGCTTGTTTTTTATTCCGGAATACAAAGACAAATGTGATATTTTGGACTCATGATAAGGGACATCATCTCAATCTCCTTTCATTATGGAATATTTTAATTTTATACACCAATAATATTTTAAAGAAGTCTATATACAGACCTTTTGAAACATTATATAATTAATTTATCTATTATAATTTTATTTAATGTTATTTTAATCTTATCTTTTCATGGGGATCATGATTCAAATATTTCCAAAGTGACAATAGAATTTCTCTTTTAAACAATTATCCTTTAATATTTTACTACAAACTCTTCCTTTTGGAATTATGTGTTTTTAAAATGTGTATATAGAAATTTATAAATTATAATGTATATTATATATATATATATTACTTTATTTAATTGGTTTTCAAAATGATCCTTAATATATGTTTTATATAGAGCATTTTAAAAAATGATAAAAGGGTTATTCTAATATTAACAAATGTGACAACAATGACTTTTACACCACCACATCCCTTAATAAAAATTTATTTTTTTTAAGTTTTCATATTTTTTAAAATTAAAACTAATTAAGTTTTGGGGATGGTTTTTTATAAAAATGTGGTTTCAAAATAAAAGGCTAATATGGTAATAAAAAAGGTGTTTTAAAAGAAAATGGTATTTTGATATCAAATACTGATTTTTATATGAGTTTAAAAGAGTTTTCAAAATACATTATGATAAAAAAACATGGGATCATAATTTTTTATTTATTATATGATACTTTTGAATTATATTCATTTTACGTACTTGGTAATTATACAAGAGAAATGGGTTCTTTGGGGTATTGCTGGGTAAGACTATTTCACCTTAACATGGGGTTTCCCAAATATCATAGGGTAAGCCTATTACATATTAACATGGGGGTAGCCCAAATAGGATCACGTAATCCCATAATTTCTTAAATGATTGGTGCTCCCATAAACTTAGAAAATTCATTGAGTTATTATAACATCTATGTTTTTAAAATAAAACAATATGTTTAATAGCATATATGACATGCCACATCGAGCTTCAACAAACAACTAAAATTATTATCTAATATTCATTTTATCACATTATTGATAGAATGGTCGGTAAAAAGTTGATTAACTAAATTATGAAAATATTATTACCATATTTATATATAATTAATTCTCAGAAGATGAATTAATTATAAATGAAAATTAAACCTTAAAAAATGAAATGATTTTTTGGAAAACTATTTAAATAAGAGAATGTGTGTTTTATAAAAAAAATAAACAAGTAAATATTTTTGGAAACATCAATGAAATATATAATATAATAAATCCAATTTTTAAAAATCATATTATATGTTTTCTAGATAATATATAAGAACAAATTCAAATTTACTCATTAAAAGATGTATTTTTCTGAAAATCCTGTTTTTTCAACCTTTTGATGACACACATGTTTTAAATCTTGTTTTAGAAATTTTATTAACTATATTTGAAAAAATATACATTTTTTTTAAAATTTTAATATCAAAATTTACTTTGGTTGAATTTTTTTGATTAGTTTAATTTTTCAATGAATTGTGAAAAATATTATATTTCAATTAAAAAAAATTTTCATCCAAATTTTTTATATTGTAAAAAAGTATTTCTAAATTTTTTTAATGTATTATTAGGTAATTTTTTTATTTAATCAAATTTAGTTAATTGTAATCAATTTCATATTGAAATTGCATATTAATTCTTAGTGAACTTTTGAACATTATTATTTTAAAGGAACCCGTTATTTCGTCCCTTCTACATGATTAATTTTATATTAATTTCTATATCTCTAGTATTTTAAATAGTGAAAAATTACTCAGTAATTTTAATCATAATGTTAAAATTTAGTAGATATATTCAGTTTATTTTGGGACTATATATATGTTAATATTTGTAAATTTTTTATTACCGAAGTTAAGTGTTAATCGGGTAATTAATGGTAAATATATTAATATAAATATTAGAAAATTACCCTAACAATTGTCCTAATTTTATTCCATGAGTTATTTTCGACCAAAATAAGCATTTTAACGATTTTATGACCTATTAGAGGCACATTGATGACTTTATTCCCAATATAGTATTCTATTTTATAGAAAATATCAAAGATTTCAGACTTAACCCCCCCCCCCCAAAATGGTCCGAAGGCCTTCATTTTTATTGATTTTTGAAAATCATCCTTTCAAAGGATGAGGGGGAACCCTTACAAGGCCCATAGGCTCAGAGATTACATGGACCATGGGCTTAGGAGATTACATGACCCGAAGGTCTTAGGGAATTCAACCAGACTATATACAAGGACTTACCCCTCCCCAGCATCTACATCATGATAGTAGCTCTCCACCTTCGCATGTCCATCTGGATAGGCATCCCATGAAAGCACAAGATGGTCCTGATAGCATATCCATAACCTCTGATTTTGAAAAATCCATTTGTCTCTGTTCTAAAGAGTGCATTTTCTCTGAATTCTCTTCTGGGGTTGCAATTTTTTTTGTATTGTCTGGGGAAACTACTTGAGGCCTGAAGGCCTTGAGGTGGCCCAAAGGCCTTAAAGGTTGCACGAAAGCCCTACTGACCCGAAGTCCTGGGTGGCTTGAATGCCTTATCGACTCCAAGGCCAAAATTATGGCCCACGATGAATAGTTCTAGCTACTACAATACCGAACAATAGCTGCTATAGTAACTACTACAGTTCCTGCTATAGTACCACACATTGTACACTTCTCCTATAGTACCACACATTGTATAGTTTTTCTAGAGTACATTTACAGTGTATTGTTTTTCTATAGTACCCACATAGTGTACCATACTGCTATAGTACCAGAAAAATGCCTCTACCTAGTTTTGAACCTGGGTCTTGTGGATGCACTTAAGGATACCTTTCCAACTGGGCTAAGGCTCATGTGAATGTCATACTTATGATTTAATAACTATAACATTTTTAGTATCAGACTATTTATTAGATATATTAGAATATAAATAATATTTTGAAATATAAATTTTTATCAACATAATTAATATTTATTTGTAGTGTTTAATAATGAAATAATTACCTTACAGTACTACAAATATATGATGAAAATAATGTTTAATTAATTGAAATATCGATTAAATGTTAATAAAAAATATTAAAATAAATGTAATATGAAATAATTTATGTCATAAAAAAATTTTATAGATTAATTTTATATATTATTGGTGTGTTAAAATAATTATATTGAATTTAATTTTGTTTTGATATTTTTAAAAACACATGTCCTGGATAATGTCAAAATTGACATTAATGATTTTTTAAAATAAATAATATTTTATGAAAGAAACTAAAATTCATAATAATATACAATTAATCTGAATTTATTGGGATAAGTTTAAATATTCCATTAATGATCCATTTATTGTTCTTTTGGTACATTTCACTCACTATATAAACCCATTAAGAGTAAAAACACATGTTATCACAATAAGAGTTAAAGATGTTAAATAAGGGTTGATGTTAAATGAGAAGGAAACAATTTTTTTTTTCTAATTATCATAACATGAAATTATGTATACCAACAGTAATCATATTATAAAAATAATTTTTTTTAGTTATTTTGAAAATAAAATTAATTAATTTTCATTTAAAATTTTGTGAATTTCCAAAAGATCCAACTCTCTTATAAAAGGCAACCTATTTTTAAATATTAATAACATTTAAAACTGAATTTTGTTTTTGTTAAATATATTCTCAAATACCTTACTATAATCCCTAACCACATAATTTAGATCTTAGATTATACAGAAAACCATCCCTTGTGGTCATAAGGTGTTTAGAAACGAAGGTGGTTCGATGATGAGGTATCATTTTTAATCAAATATATCTTTTTTATTTCATCGTAATTTTCCATAAAACATTCTTAAACCATTGTGAAATAATAAATATAGTATCCCCAATATAATTAGATGTTATTGTTTTAATATATTTACTTGAACCCATCTCCACTTCTATCAAATGAGAAAATAATTTCCATTCGTATGTACGAAGAACTACATGCCCACAAACCGATATAATTCATTTTAGATCACCATATCTCAAGACTAGTTATTATTTTAGAATTAGTATTTATTTATTATATTAATTAAAAATTTGTTTTTAATAAAAATAATATATCATTTTATTTCATACCATCCCATACATATAAAAATGACATCGTCGTTCAGGCATAAGTGTGAACTATCCCCTCCATGAAGCGATGTGATTCATTTTTAATCACCACATCACATGGATTATATATATAAGTGTATTTAAATTATTAATATAATATTTATGAAATTATTATATTTATGTAATGATAAAATTATACTTATCTACTATCCAAAATGATCTTTGAAAAATTAAAACATTGCCCACGCGTTGGAACGACTTGCAGTCTCTATTATTGAAAGGTAATTAATATTTCATAACAATAATTAATCGGTTTATTTAAAACATAATATATTTATAAAAGTGAATATTATTTCATGAATATTATTTTGGAGGAGATGGAATAAGGACCAATTTTTACTATTGATATCATATGAAATTCATTTTGGACTCATATACAAATTACTACAAAACATACGATGTGAATATAAATAATTGAGTAATTGTTATGGTATGTTAGAAGGTTATATAAGAAAAAAAACAAACATAAATTTTTTTCTCTTGAAATTAAATAATTATCCTCTTTAGATTATTTCAGAATATAAGTATTCTATGTGATGAGTCAGATATAAGGTAGAGGGTTTCTGTAAATCTTTTTTCATTTAGGAATATTTTGATGATATAAAACCATATTCTTTAATGAGGTGTATATATAACCCCCTTTGACATATAAAATCACTAATTTATATATTATAGTATCATGTAATGTTTTTAAACACTATTATTTCAAAGTTTTTGTTATTTAAATGATCAAATTGGTATGAGAAACCTTGAATATTTAATGATTTTATTATCAAATTGTTATCTCCATGTCAATATTTATGATATTATTTTACATATTTATTAAAATGGATATAAAATAATTTTTATGCTTATTTTTTATTTCATTATGTGATTTTAAAAATTAATATTTTTTGTGTTTTATACAGATTGTTTTGGAAAATGAAAAAAGGAATGTCCCTTTCTTAACGTACATAGTGACAATGACTTCTCTACTTCCATGACTAATATTTAATTTCTTGAATGATTTATATGCTTATATATTTTCTTGAAAACACCTATTTCCCTTATTTTGTGGATTTTTGGTTTTCAAAATGGGGTTTCTGAAATAAAGGTTTATTTTTTTGAAAAATTATTTTTCATATGGGATGAGTAGTAGTTTTCAAATGGGTTTAGGATTATAGTGTTTTATTTATGATATTGTAATGAACCATAATTATATCAATGAAATTTATCTTCTTATATCTACTTAATATATTATAAATCACATAAAATAACATAGAGATCAGAATAAAAAATTAATAAATTATGAATGAATTAATTAAGTTGTATTTTGAGATGTTAAGGAACATATACTAATGAAATAATAAATTTACCATAGGAATAGTAATATGTACATTATGAATAGTATAATGGTAAAATGAATAGTAATCTAATCCATGAATGTATACAAAAAATATAGGGAGATTATAAATGAATGTATGATATAATTATATCATAGTACAACGAAATTAATATTTTAAAAAATATTGTTTTAGAGTTGGTATTTTTGAAATTCATAAATATATAATTACAATTGTATGCTATTGGAATTTCTGTATATATTTTTTAATTATATGGGATTATTACGAGTTCGCAAAATCTGATGGCACATGATTCTGAGGCCCATAGTTCCCGAAATGATCAGTCAAAAACATGTTAAACTTAAAATAGCGTGCATGAGTACTTTTCCAAAAAATTGAAAAAAATCTTAAATGGGAGCCTAGATTAGAAATATGAGGACACAATTGTGTTCGGGATGATAGGTTTACCCATGGAGAGACTTAAGTTTACTCGGTGTAGGCCTCCAGTGAGAACACCTGAAAATGGAAATATCATAAATAAAATAATTAAGTAATTTTTTTTTATTTTGAAAATGTTTATAACTCCCTAAATGTGAATCCGATTACAAATATGAGACCACCACTGAACTCATGAGGTTATGATTTCCTAACGAAGTTCCTAACTTTGGCCAGCACGTGCCAACAGTGTAAGTTAGTTTTGGACGCAAATAAATTAATTAAGAAATAATTATTTTATTTTTAAATTATATAACTCCTAAACGTTAAAAAGGATTGGAAATCCAAGAGTACCATTGATCTTGTGAGGGTGTGTTTCCCTTAGGTAGAGCCGAACCTCGATCGGTGCGGGTTTAGGGTGATTGTTAATAATTTTATAACTTTTCGTAAAGTACGTTCAGTAAAGGTGCGGACGACAATTTCAATCATTTGAACCGGTGCTCAGAAGTGAAATCTAAGAGAACCGTTGAACTCACTGCACCAGGATTTTCTTAAGGGAGGCCTGACTTCGACCACTATAGGTCAGGTGAAAAATAAAGTTTTTGCGACTTTTAAGAATCAATAAAATAACAAAATTGTTATTTTATTTTATCCTACCACTTCTTGAGCGGTGGTGGCGGGGACCACAGAGGTAGTCATACATTTAATATGGGATATTAAATGCTTGGTTACACTTTTTTTGTGTAACCACCCTCATGAAATTAATTTGGATCATAAAATACATCAGTTAATGAATATCATTAATTCCCCGGTATGTTAATCACCCTTTGCCCATCTATTTAAATGGGGCTCGGGGTAGAGTTTTTGGCATGACATCATCAAGTGAGTATCATCTGGAGAAGTGATGTGACTCCTTCCACCAACATAAAATAATGCTCAGGCGGCAATGAACTGGGTTCGACGGATGGTGGGGGCTTCATCAAATGTGTAATCTTATTCCACCAACGATATGTGTCCAAAGAATCTTGAGGTAGGGGTTGTCTTTTAATTCAAGAAATTCCCATGTTTCTTCTCCTCATTCTGGAATTTTTCGGTGGTTTTTGGAGGGTATTTGAATGGGGTATATCATTATTTTATTGTGATGTATAAATTACCCCCACTTTTTATAAGTATAACACAGAGGGCGCGAGCCAAAAAAGTAATTCTTGGACCCTTCACCACTTTGTTTCATTACATTCATATGAGGTAGGTTGTTTAAACATGACAGAACCATGAAACCAAGTGCCATGCAATGATGAAGACATCCCGATAGGAATGTAGATGTGTCTGGAAGGGAGAATAGACCACAGAAGCTCCCTCGGTGGACTGTAGAAGATGCTCCAGTGACCCGTGCTGGCGGACGAGGGCGGAGGCCATTAGCTGCTGGTTGTGGTGGAAGGGAAGCGTCGCGGTGGTCAGACAGGCCGCCGGTAGTAGCCTGCTATGGAGGGGGAGGTGGCACACAGTCATGTTCCACCCTGAAGGGATAAGTGGATCGAAGCCACAACTATGATGGGGAATTGCTCCCTGTGGGTCATGCGAGTAATGAGGCGGAGCCCCCTGGCGCTACCAATAAAGAAGTCAAATGGCTATATTCAGCTATTTGGTAGTAGCGGACCATGTGACCCCACGTGGGTTGATCCCACTAGCAGGCCGAGCCGTCATGGTCCCGTGCATCTGGGGCGGGGCGGGCTAGTCCGTGGCCCTTCCCAACTAGGGTAGGCCGGGCCAGGACGGTTCGGGTCATTCCGACTGGGTCGGTCCTAACCCTAACCCCTCTCGGGCCTAGATACGCTTTAAAGGATATATCTTTTGAACTGAACATCCATTTGAGGAACTGTCTACGGTGATGGGAACCTTGTAGCGAGAAGGTCCTTTTGAGATACTCCATGTGGAATTCATAGAATGTTGGATTTTGGACAAGTTGGATCGTACCTGAATCGAAGAGGGGCCTCGGCACTAAAATGCATATAGCATACAGACCGAGTGTCTGATTGAAGGACCGTCTTTTGCGATGGAAACCTCATAACATGAACGATATTCAGGTTACTTACTTGTGGAAACTCATGTAGGTTGAGGTATTGACAATAACCAGAGGAGCAGAACCAGGGTGTTTCTTGTAGTTAGAGTTAGGATGGTGACTCCCTTGATGAATCAAGGAATAGGTATTACATACTCCTCTGCTATAGTAGAGACGGGACACACCACATCATGAGTGCGGGTTTGTTTCCCTCTAATTGGGTTTTTTATCTTTGGAGTCAGTAATCCTCTATTGGACTAGGGAACGAGTCCTCCCAATATAACTCACATAGAGTCAGGTACCCCTACATGGTAGGGTCTGAATCCTCTATGTTACGAGTAGGTACTCCCCTTTCAACCTAGGGTGAGGGTCCTCCTTATGCAGTGCTACATCAGAGTCGGTACTCTCCTGCTATTTTAGGGTGTGGGTCCTCTATCATGGGGTCTGTAATCCCCTAACATACAAGGGTTTGGGTCCCCCATAGTGAACAATCTACTAAAGATGTACTTCCTTACCAGGTAGGGTGCATATCCTCACATATAGAGTTGGCACTACCCTAACACACTAGGGTGCATGTCCTCTTTCCTAAGATTGGAACTCCACTGACATACTAGGGAGTGGGTCCCCCACAACAAAAAAACTACTAGAGTTTTACTTCCTTACCGGTTAGGGTGTAGGTCCTCACATATGGAGTAGTACTCTCCCGTCTATGAGTTGAAATGGGGAGAGGGTCCTTTATTGGAGTTGGATCTCTCTTGACTGCAATTCATAGTATCTAGGATTGGACCTCTTCACTTGGTTTTTCATGGTCGTTCCTCAGTTTCAAGACTATGGCTACGAGACCTCTAGTGTCGAGCACTAGAGGTAGTTCTTGAAAAATGTTTTTGATAGAGCAGATCCTTTCGGACATTCCATTAATAAAGGTTGAGTTGTACCTGATGATGTACATCTCTCAGACAGGTTCCATCAGGTATGGCCAGTTCATGGAGTGTGTACTCTTGATACTTGAGTTATGCTTTGATCCTTATTTGGGAATCCTAGAAATGGCATAAGGTTGGGGCCTTATGTTTTTTTGGATTATACGAGAATACATGGTTTGGGATTAGTCTATTTCTTTGTGCATTGGGATTAAGATCATGCTTGTTCTATTTCTCTATGGAATTATGAGAGACCTTTGGGGGTCTCGAGGTCCTTACTAAGTATTGTTATACTCACCCATGCACGGGCTTTGACTACAACTTGTTGTGTCTTGTTCAGACGATGGGTTCCTGGACTTGTACTCAAGGATCTAGGACCTGATGGTGGAAGGCAGTGACAGTTGACGTGGAGAGCTATGGAGACTAGCTTTACCTACCCTTTCGGTAGGATTTCTGGTGGATGATCCTAGGAGCTGTTTTTCTATTTTCAGTCATAATTGTATCTTTTTAGTTGGGGTTTTATTTCTGCCCCTCTACTTTTTGTACACACTTTTACTATTGCTATATTACTTTATGGTTTCATCGTGTTGTGTTCTTGGACTATGTGATTACAATGGTTTAAATGCAATTCCCTCCCATTTTAGGGATACACCTTTATAGGGCTAGTCGGCAGCCCCTGGCCTCTGGAAGGCGGGCTTGGGGTAGTCAAGACATGAGCCCTAGGGGATGGGTCAATACAAAGGGGAATCGAAGGAGTCAGTTCTACAAAATATTTGGGACTATGATCATTTCAATGGAGTAATAGAGTTAAGTGTTTTGAGTGTGGTTTTCTGTTTGAGGAGTACACTTTTGGTTTGGAGGCCGATGTATCCATACTCCAAGACCCTAAATTCTGATTTCCAACTCAGGGCACAAAAATACTGATTGCATGTGTTTTGGAAATGTTTATTTTACTTTTGATCTCTTTTGAGTCAACTCACTAGGTATAATATATTGACCATGATTAATCTTGATTCTCCTTCAAGATGGCTCCACACCGACAACCGACCAGGATTATAATCCATGACCATGAGGATGGTCCATAGTGTGATGATGCTTTAGTACATGGACTGTTGCCCACGATAGTACCATCGGGTGGTGTCCCAGTGATACCACAGCCAGTTGGTCAGAAATTACTACCAGTTCTACCAGTAAAGGAAACGTATAAGCTGAGTTCCTTACACGAGTTTTAGTGACTGATACCCTTTAGGTTCTGAGGAAATCCCGAATCATAGGTAGCTAAGTACTATCCTAAGGTGGTGAATGAGTTTCCATCTAGACAGGGCACTATACGACTAGTTGTCAGACCTGGAAATGAGCATTCTATGTGGATCAACAGGGTGATGGAAGGGTTTATATTACCACTATCATACGTTGAGGTTACATTTTCCATTTACAGGGCTTGAGAAACATCCTCGAAGAAGGGGGTCTCTTTCAATAAAAGTATAAGGTGTATGTTTTCTCAAGATCTTCTATAGATTTGGAAGGGCGACATGTCTGTAGCTGGGTATTAATCGAGGCGTACCGACCATTCTAGGTACTCGATTAATATGATATGACCAGTGCTTTAGTGATCAGACCTTCGAGCGAGAAGAGTTTAGGGACATCCGGGCTTGTAATATTCCTCTATGAATTCCTACATATGTTAGGGTGATAGAAAACCTTTGTAGGTGAAAATTCATTCGATGAGCAGATAGAGCCAGCGAATGTTAGTAGCGGGATAGGAGGAAACTGATGTGAGTCTTAGAGTCTTGGGTGCGTAAAATGTTTTAGGAATAGAAAGTGATAGGGACAGATGATTTTTTGGGCATCAGACATGGAAAAGTAGATAAGAGGGTATCATAATGTGGTATATATTTCGATATGTTACTACCAGCACCCCAATGTGGCCCCCACAATAGATATTGAGCTAGAGAACGGGGGAAGGGGGTAGTTTCATGCGGTTAAGGAGTGTGACCCAAGGGCTCTATGAATGACTCGAGGTATGATATACATATACTATATCCTACCATATTAATAGACATAGGTACCAATCATTTATTTTTTCTATGAATACTGTTTAAGACCAAGAGTTTTTGGTTAAACCATTCACTGGACCCTTACGTATGGAGATACCTTTGGGAGGATAATCGATCATCACACTTATTCCAACGGTGTGATTTGACTCTTGAGGTGACAGTTTCAGTTGGATCCTCTTGGTGGCAGTGTTGAGGCCTTACGACATTATTTCTAGTATGGAATGGTCATCAACAGTTCATTATCAGATTTATTTTTTTAGGTAACAAGGATTTTGTAT
The DNA here is from genome assembly GCA_963277665.1 of Viscum album. Taxonomy (NCBI): domain Eukaryota; kingdom Viridiplantae; phylum Streptophyta; class Magnoliopsida; order Santalales; family Viscaceae; genus Viscum; species Viscum album. Next base: position 1,778,122,967 of record OY728151.1, on the reverse strand, counting down.
ATCAGTAGGGTTGCAATTGGGTTTTAATTGGTTGGTGAAAATGGATACCCACGGAGCCTGGGTTAAATTCATAAAAAGGATGGTGCATTTCATCACTCTTGAGTCGGCCAACCATACCCTTGTGGGAGCATGTGTTTTGATTTTTCAATTCCCAATAGTAGTGGAAGAGTGTGGAAACATCCTTTCAAAATATGTTTCCATGATTAAATCCCTACAGGGAGATCCTTCAGTGAGTTTAGGAGACAAAGCTTGGGGATGTTGACTTTAGGGCCTAATGTGCTCAGGAATCCTCATAACAGGATCATGAAGGATTTTATGAATGTGGGGAGAACATAATCCTTATAAAATGACACACAATGGTACCAGTGACACTAGGAGAGGAGGTGTTGAAGGAGTCCCACACATCCCCTTTGGTGGTACATCCTGGTGTGGTGAAGATGTACCAGGTCCTCCGACATGAGTAATGGTGGCCAGGGATGAAGACTGCATAGAGCCAGTATAAGTCTTATACCAACAGGAGATGAAGTCCCTTGTAGATTGAGGAGGGAGACCATGTCTACCAATAGATCTCACCCCGATGGGGATTACAGAGATTTGGATGGGGCGACAAGCTATTGTCGAGGTTCATCAGATATTTCCTGATTTTCGGCAGAGTGGGAGTGGTGGCGTATCGTCTATCTCCTCCCCTAAGAAGCACTAGGTGCATAATTTGTACCATGTGTCACAATTGATGAGATTCATGCATGATCCCTCACACGTTATCGACTAGGGAGATTTGGACTTTGATGATCCTGTGACTTTTATGAAGTTATCCGTGGAGATATAGGATCTACAAGAGCGAGTCCTACTTGGAAGATGGATCCCTCGGGTGCAAGTTTGGTTGCAGCACAGGAACCACACGGAGATCACATGGGAGTGGGAGGCTCAGATTCGTACTCAACACCATTATTTGATGGATTTTTCTTGTTTTGGCATTCATGGATGTAAATACCTAAAGAGGGGATAATGTAATGTCCCATAATTTCCGTATTTTTTTAATTATATGGGATTATTACGAGACCGCGAAATCTAGAGACATGTTATTCTAAGGCTCCGAGTGGCCCAAATGATTCCTCAAAAAAGTGTTAGACATAAAATAATGCTTGTGATTTATTTTCTGATAAAAGAGGAATAACTCTTAAATGGGTTCCTAGATCAGAAATCTGAGGGCACCATTCCATTCAGGTTAAGGGGTTTACCCTAGGCGTGACTTAAGTTTAGTAGGCGCATCCCTCCAGTGAGAAAACATGAAAATTTCACAACCATAAATAAACTAATAAAATAAAATGGGTTTATTTTTAAAATTATTATAACTCATGAATGGTGAATCAAATTAAAAATCAGAGACTACTACTGAACTTGTGAGGGTATGCTTTCCTTTGAAAATCCTAAAATTGGTCGGCATGTGCCAACAGTGGTAGTTAGTTTTTTCTGCAAATAAAATAATTTTGCAACGACTATTCTATTGTTAAATTCTATAACTCATAAATTTTAACTCGAGTTGGAAATCCAAGAGTACCTTTGATCCCATTAGGGCGCATTTCCCTTAGTTAGAGCCTTTCCTCGATCGGTGGGGGTCGAGGTTAACTGTTAATAATTTTTTTAACTTTTTTATGGTATGTTCAGTAAATGTGTTGGTGAGAATTTATATATTTTGAATAGGTGCCTGAAATTGAAATAAAAGGGCACTATTGAACACACAACATTGATATTCGTGTAAGGGAACCATCACTTCAACTGTGAAAGGACGGGTGAAAAATTTAATTTTTTAGAATTTTAAGAATTAATAAAATAACAAAAATGTTATTTTATTTTATCCTACAACCTCTTGAGCGGCGATGGTGGTGAACACAGAGGTAGTCAGACATTTAATATGAGATATTAAATTCTTGGTTTTGTAACCACCTCTCGTGAAATTAATTGGGAACATTAATTATGTCAATTAATGAACCTCATTAATTTCTCGGTGAGTTACCCACCCTTTCCCCCTTTATTTAAATGGGGTCGAGGTAGAGTTTTTGGCTTGACATAAATAAACGAGGAACCTCTGGTGAAGTGACGGGACACCTTCCACCAATAGATATGGATGCTCAGGTAGCAACTAACTGGGATCGACCAATGCCTATGGCTTCATCGAAGACATATTCTTCTTCCTCCACTGCTAAATCACCCATGAATCTCGAGGTTGGGGTTGTATTTTAATTTAATGAATTTTCACGTTTCTTCTCCTTGTTCCTAAAATTTCGGGTGGTCATTATAGGGCATTTGAATTAGGATTATCATTATTTTATTGTGATGTCAAAATTACCCCGACTTGTTATAATGCTAACCCTGAGGGTGCGGGCCAAACGAACATGGCCTGGACCCTCTACCGATTGTTTTTCATTAGGTTTTTGGGATGTAGATTGTTCCAACTTGATAGAAACTCGAAACAGAGAGGTGGCTAATAACAATAGCTTCCCGGGAGGACCGTATGCACATTTGGAAAGAAGAACGGACTACTGGAGCTCACCCGGTGGCCTGAAGAAGAAGAGCTAGTGCTGCGGCACCGGTGACTGGCGCTGGAGGATGCGATTGGGGGCCGGCAGCCACTGCACGCAGTGGAGGAGCACTGCAGCTCGAAGTCGTGGTGGTCAGACATGTGACCAACAACATCTGACCATGGAGTGGGATGCGTGCGCCATCATGCACCGCGCTGAAGGGAGATGCGGCTCAAATCCATGGGGATGAAGGGGACCCTCTCCATGCGGGTCCAAAGGGTAACGAGGTGGCACCACTTGATTCCACCATTAAATTAGTTTAATGGATCCATTTAGCCGTTCAGGAGTAGCAGACCGCGCGACCCTGCGTGGGTCGCCCCAGCCGATGGGCCGCGCCTCCATGGCCCAGCCCAGCCGGGGCGGGCCAGGATGGCCCCTGGCCCAGCCCCTCTTGGGCTTGATGGGCCAGGTCGGACCCAAACCAGTTCAGGTCGGCGTGAAACAGGTCGTGTTGGCCCATGCTGGGACGGGCCGGGTCAGACTAGACCATGACCCCTCTCAGTCCTAGATACACTTAAAAGGTCGTATCTTGCGAACTAGTCATCTGTTTGACAAACCATCTGCGACATTGGGATATATGGAGGGACATGGTTATTTTGTGATACTTCACATAACATATGAAAAATGTTGGAGTTTGGCCAGGTTGGATCGTACTCGAATCCAACCGGGCCCTCGACATTAAAATTCATTTAGCTTATAGACCATGTGTCCGATTGACGCGCCGTTTGTTACGTTGGAACCCTTATGACATGGCTGATCATATGGTTACATCCTTGTGAAACATCATGGTGGTCGAGTAATTGTTGACAACCAGAGGAGCATCACCAGGGTGTTTCTTATAGTGAGTGTAAGGAATGCTACTATGTTGATGATTCAAAGAGTGGGAAATCCTTACTCCATTGATCCAATTGAGACAAGACTCCCCACATCATGAGTGAAATTACATTTTACTCTGATTGGGTTTTCAATATTTGGAGTTGGTACTCCCCTATTTGACTAGGGCATGGGTCCTCCATAAATATCTCACATAGAGTCAGGTACTCCCCCACTGGGTAGGGTGCGAGTCCTCTATGTTAGAAGTAGGTACTCCTTGATCAACCCAAGTTGTGGGTCCTCCTTATGCAGTGCTACAAAAGAGTCGGTACTCCCCTCCCATTCTAGTGTGCGATTCCTCTAGCTTGGGGTCAGTACTACCCTAATGTACTAGGGTGAGGATCCCCCACAACAAAAATCTACTAGAGTTGTACTCCCCTACCAGATAGGGTACAGGTCATCATATATACAGTCGGTACTCCCCTACAGTTCTAGGGTGTAGGTACTCTTTCTTGGGGTCAGTAATACCCTGACATACTAAGGTGCGGTTCCCCCACAAAAAACACACTACCAGAGTTTTACTCCCCAACCGGGTTGGGTGGGGGTCCTCACATATAGAGTTGTACTCCCTCGTCTCTAAGTAGAAAATGGTATTTGGTCCTTTAGGTGAGTTGGATCTCCCTTGAATATAAGACACAATATCGAGGAGTGGACCTCTTCCCCTGGTTTCCCTTAGTCTTTCCTCGGACATAAGTATGTGACAGTGAGAAATCTAGTACTAGCACTAGAGGGATTTCTAGTAGAAATATCCCAATTGAGAATTTCCTTTCAGACATTCCATTAGGAATGGATGAGTTTTACCTAAAGGAATACATATCTCAGATGAGTGTCATCAGGGATGGCCAGTTCATGGAGTGTTTACTCCTGATTCTAGAGTTACTTTTTCATCCTTCTTTGTAAATCCTCGAAATGGATTGAGCTCAGGTCCTTATGTTTCCTTATGGAGGAGACTAGTATACCTGGTTTGATATGTGTCTATTTATTTGTGCATTGTGATTGATATAATGCTTGTGTTGTTCCTCTATATAATTTTGATAGACCATCGAGGGTCTCGGGGTCCCTAATGGTTATTGTTATACTCACCCCTGTACTAGCCACGCCGACACCTTATTGTGTCTTGTGGAGATGACGAGCTACCTTTACTGGAACTCAGTGAGCTAGGACTAGACGGTGGATAGCGGTGACAGTTGTCGTGGAGAGGTATGGAGACGAGCTCTACCTACCCTTCATGTAGTATTCTCGGTGGATGATCTCATGATCTGTTTTTTCTATTTTGAGTTGTAGTTGTGTATTTTCAGTTGGGCTTGTATTCTGGCCCCTCTACTTTTTGTACAAACATTTACTACTGTAGTTTTAGTTCACAATTTCAGCTTTTTTGTGTTCTTGGATTGTGTGATTATACAGGTTTAATGTCATTTCCTTCCCATTTTTTAGATATGCCTTTCTGATGCAAGTTTCTAATACCTGGCCCTCAAAGGCAAGCTTGGGGTATTCATGGCACGGGCCCCGGAGGACGGGTGGTGACAAAAAATTTATAATTAAAAAAATTATTTGATAGAAAATTTTTCTTAATAAAATGTATTAATAAATTAATATTTTTGTATTATGATTTTTAGATAAATTTATGAGGTAGTAGTAATTTTTTTAATGTTTTATAAATTCTATTTTTCAAGTAGATGATGAATTTAATTAAAAATTAAAAATATCATAATTGGAAAATAAATTTCTTAAAATTGTGTTCAATTTTTAACTCTACACTTATAAAAATGGTAAGGGTGAATTTTTTGTATTTTTTAAAATACAAGATCTTTTGGTGGAAAGAAAAATTTGGTAATTTACATTATAAAAAAATTATATGTTAAATACACTATTACATTAGATATAAATTCTGTAAAATCCACAATATAGAACATATGTTCATTATTTTAATATATGTGTTGATAGTTCTCACACTATTCTTTATCTTGGGCCTAAATAATAAACAAATGAATAAAATATTCAAAAAACACCCCTCTCTTCCACTGTATATACCACCCTTATCCTCACCCTTTACAAGCATTAAACCTTGTCAAATTTCAGCCAAATAATATTCCAAATCTGATCGCCCATATCCAAGATCCATTGGTCTCATCAAGAAATCATAATCAATTCTATTAAGGATGATCTGGGGGTGGAGAATTCAAGTGGTAAAAATCCTCTTTCGTTTCTTTTTAATTTCTTCCAATTTCATTAATTTTATTATCCTTACCTCAACTCCCTTATCCAAGTGAAATTATAAATCCAATATCATTTATATAATGTAATTATATAATGTTAATGGAATATCTACCATAAAACTCTTGTCCCTCTCTCTCTTTATCTCTTTTATTCAATAATTGAAAACATCGCCTGTGATGTGTCAATTTATTATCACTCTTAATGATGCATGTTCATTTTCCATTAACTCCTTGAAGGATGGTCATAAAAATTATTTATGGTTAAACCGGATTATGAGATATGTATTGTATCCTATTTAATATTCAGGATCCATTATATACACATGATATTAATTAATAATGTTGTCACGTCCCGACCTAGGATCCATGCGACAATGCACCAAGTCAGTTGGTCACAAGACCTCAAGAGAACCTCCCCATACACTAGAGGCTTCCGTCTAGTAGTGAGGGACTGATAAGTCAATTATGGGGAGACTATAAAAACAATTTTCATAGTAATATGCCATCCAAAATAAATAATCAATAGTGGAAGCATATATAACTAGAACAATATTGAGGTCACAGGATAACCAAACATGAAATTCATTACTCAACTGAATGGGAAAACATGCTATACCAATATAAGTGTCATGTGTCTATAATGAAACTAATAATAAAGACACTATGACTCCTCTAAACTAGGATATAAACCATGTCAATTTCCCTCCTCCATGGCTAATCCCCATTCTGCCACATATCTCAGGGCCATTTCCCTTATCAAATGTGGCGACAATATAACCTATTTGGGCACCGATCAAGCTACCTGGATAGGGTGTGAGTAATACATAGTAGGCCCCTCCAATGGTGTCTAAAACAATTCTTGTCAAAAGATAGAGCATTTATTTCTATAAGTAAATAATAAAAATGCAACAATAAATAGTTTATCAAATTTTCATTTATTCTTATGTAAGTACATTAACTCTTGGGTTCCCAAGGACACCTGTACCTCAATACCGACTTCATCTATTCCAGAGCCCATATAATTCCCTATGTAATAACATATCTTAATACTTTCTTCTAGATGAAGCTCTAATTATTAAAATGTGTTATGATATCTCAATACATGATTCGACCCATTCCAGAGTCGAATATTCTCATAAATAAACATAATTTAGAGTTCTATTATTTCCATTTTTTAATTCCACATTTAAAAGTCAGCATGTCAAAGATACCTATATCAAAAATTTAAATATGATGACCATGATACCATGATAACTCCTTAATAGAATGACCATGTTCCTATTCTCTTTACTCATAAGCATAATGACCATGTTACCATGTATAGTTCAAAATATAATGACCATGTTCCCATTCTATTACACATAGATATGATGAACATGTTACCATTTGTACTTCTCAATTTTGAATGACTGTCTTCTCATTATTCATCACATTATTAATTTACTAATTAATTATTAACCCCAATACCATTATTAATTAAACAATTTGTTAACAAATCAATTCAATTAGTCAACATAACAATTAACTAAGTACATAAAACCTCTAAATAATTTATTATTTAAATAAACTAAATCATAGTTCATATTCCATAGTTAATTCTTCATAATTAATTAGCTCATTCTAAATCTCATCTCTTTATATTAAATCCCATAGTTAATTATGTAGATCATATTCTCAATGAACATAAATAATTCACAATTAATTATCTCAACATAGCAAATTTGATATCTCAAAATTAATTTCATTATTAATTACTTAGATTTCATCCCCGATCTCTTATAAGAAATGTCCCCAAATTAATTATCTAACAGGGAATCCCCTTATTCTAATGATTAATTCTACAATTAATCCCTTATTTCCACAAAATATAAATAACTCAAATGGTCAATCCAATTAATAAAATTCAAGGAAAACAATTGCTAAAGGATACTAGTAATTCAATAATATTTAATATACATATGAAATCCAAAAAAATGGGAACTCTATTTAGACCACACAAATAGATTCTTTGATGGATGTTTTCCCAACAAAAATCCCTACAATCCGAGCAGCATAATGACATTGATAAATGTTCCAAATCTAAATCCCAAAACCAAAATCAAGATTAAATACATAATGATATCATAAATCTAGATCTAAATACAAAATACAAGATCTAGATCTCAGTTCATTGGTTTATATCCATGTAAAAAACAGACATCTTACATGAAAAGATCAAGGAAATAAAGAAGAATGAACGGTGGAAATATCGCAATGAAATCAACTTATTGGGATAAGAGAGTATCTTCAATTCTTGATTTGAATCAAAATTAATATTGTTATTAATGACTTGAAATCCATCTAGGGAAATGGTAGAATCAAAATTTACCCTTGGGAAAGTAAAATCCTAGGCTTGGGCCGCATAGGAGGTGAAATAAGTAATTAATGGTTGAAAATGGGTGGGATCCCCAATTTTAGGATCTCACTGTCGGCCCCCACATGGTTTACTCGCATGGTTAAACAAACAATACAATAACTATGCATTTTCCACTGTTTAAGGGGGAAAATCACATGGCCACCACACACACCATATCAAACCATGATTTAACCATGCCGACACTACTACCTTAGTGACCAAAGATCACAAAAATTTATCCTAGGCATCCACATGGTTTGTACAAACCATACAAAAACATTTCACAACCACTTTTTCTCAAAAAATTTCATATAATTCAACCAAACACACCCCAAGAACTAAATCTTGTCAAAGGTACTTACGTGAAAAGGAAAATTACATGAAATTGTACTCGAGATATCTATAGATAAGGTTGGGATCTTACAATCTCCCCACATTATAACTACTCATACTTAAGCTGCACTTCCAAGATCATATATGATTCCAAGAAAAAAATTTCACGCCATTTAGACCTCATATATGTTTCTCTTTCCCATGTTTCCTCTTGTATACTTCCATGTTTCCATAACACATGAACTATCGACATGGTATTTCCTCGCAACACCTTATCACTATGATCTAACACATGTATTAGATGTTCCTCAAATGACACATCTATCTCAAGGTCAACATCATCCAAATCGATCACATGATAGGGGTTGGGATTATACTATTTTAGTTTTGATACATGAAAAACAACATGCATAACATTGTATCTCTGTGGAAGATCCAATCTATACACCACCATCTTGATTCTCTCCAATATCTCAAAAGGTCTAATAAACCTGGGGGCCAACTTTCCCTTCCTCCGTATCCTATGGTGACCAAACCTAGGCGGAACCCTAAGTAACACTTGATAACCCAATATAAACTCTAGGGGTCATATTCATCTATCAATATATGAATTTTATCTACTTTTAGACACAACTATACATTTTTAACCAATTGTACATACTCAGATGTCTCCTACATGAGGCACACTCCCAATAATTCTAACTCACCAGCATCAATCCAGCATAGATATGATCTACATGGCCTACCAAAAAGAGCCTTGTCTGGTGTCATCTATATAGTTTCCTAATAACTATTTTTATAAGTGAACTAGTCTAAATCCAAGTTATTCTCCCAAGATCCACCAAATCCATGGATGGATTCTCACAACATATCCTTAAGCACTTGTACAGTATGTTATGACTTCCCATCTATTTTTGGATGGAATGAAATACACAATAATGCCTCTCTGCCATGTGCTTTTTGTAAGACCTTCCAAAAGTGTGAAGTAAAACATGAATCACAATAGGAAACTATAGTCTATGGAACACCATGTAGTTAGACAATATCCTGAACATATAGTTCTCCCAACTATTTTATAGAAAAGGTTTCTATAATAGGAATGAAATAATATACCTTTTTTAGATGATCCACAATGACCCAAATCAATATATTCTTCCTTATGAACTTTGGATGACCCACCATAAATTCTAAGGTCACATCGTCCCACTTCCATTCTGGAATGGTAAATGGTTGTAACAATTCTCCAGGTCATTGATGCTCTGCCTTCACCTTCTGATAGGTGATGAGTCTTTTCAAAAACCCCGTTGTCTCCTTTTTAATGCATGCACAACAAACTTGTCATCATATATCATGTTACATTTTGGGTACACCTGGATTCACCACCCACTTTGAGGCATGAAATTAGCGCATGATCTCCTATCACATGATTGAAGGTACCACAACTAGATTCTTCACATATATAATATCATCCTCAATTATAAATTTTTCCAAAGTGGTATCCCCACCTTAAAATAATTCACTCATGGATAACCACTCTAGATCCTCATATTGTTAGTACCTGATCTGTCTCTAATGCATAGAATGCACCTCAACTAAAACTAGAGTCTTCTGGTCCTGACTATCCTAAACCACTACTTGTATTTCAGCCAGTTAGGTCACCATCTTCCACTCTAAACTCGATTCCTAAATTATCTGAGCATGATTTTTCTTTATCATTGAATCATCCATATTATTTCCCTTCCTGGGCATATATGCCAGTTAAAGTCAAAGGACTATATATACTCTACCCATATCCAATAATGATAATTCAAATCATGCTATGAAAATATATACCTTATACTCCTATGATCTGTATAGACTCTAAAATTTTCACCTAAAAGATAGTGTCTCTAACACTTAAGAGCATAAATTACTTCTACCCACTCAAGGAAATATATTGGGTAATTACAATTATGAGTCCTCAACTTCCAAGACCCATACACCACAACTCGATCTCCCTGCATCAACCCAGCTCCTAGTCCAATCCTAGAAGCATAACAAGAAAACTGTATACACCACACATGACTCAAATAAGATCAATACTGGTGCTGATGTCAAGTGATTTTTCAACTCCTAAAAATCTATCTCACAAGACATTGTCCATTCAAAAATAACACCATTTTTTGGTGAAACCTGAAAGCAGTGTTTCCAAACAAGAAAATTGACAGAGGAAACACCTATAACATGAAACTATTCCTTGGATGCTTCCGATATCTAAAAAATTCTAAGGATTCTCCAAACAACCCACTACCGGATATATATCTAATTCCATTGACACACCTTCCTTTGAGATAATTTTCCCCCAGAAGTGTACCTGGTCAATCCAAAACTAACACTTAGATATATTTCTGTATAAACGATGATTTCTCAATGTTCCTAGTATGATGTAAAGATTCTGGTGATGATCATCATGGGCCTTGGACAACACCAATATGTCTTCAAAAAACACCACAAAAAACTAATCCATATACGTGTGAAATATGTTATTCATCAAATCCCTAAACACTGCTGGAGAATTTGTCCACCCAAATGGAATTACAACAAACACAATAAGGTTATACATTCTTATGAAATCATTACTCAATATATTATAAGTATATACAATCAATTGATGATACCCTAATCTCAAATCGATCTTTGGAACAATCATGATCCCTTCAATTGGTCAAACAGATCATCAACCTGTGGAAGTGGATATCGGTTCTTCATAGTCATTTTGATCAACTTATTGTAATCGACGCATAAGGGGAAACTCCTATCATCCTTCTTTGAGAAAAAAATTGGTGGTCCACAAGGTGAAGTACTTGGATGGATAAATCAAATATCCTAAAATTCTTCCAACTGATTCTTGAGCTCTTGAAGCTCAGTCAGTGCCATTATGTACAATGGAATATATACTGGCTCAACCCCTGACATGAGATCATTATTGAAATTTCACATCTCCCTTAGGTGGTAGCCCTAGGATGTTTTCAGGAATGATATCCCTGAATAGTTAACCTACTAGGGGGATGGTGTATTTCCTAACACTCCCATCATCCAACAAAAGACTATAAACATGGAATGCGATCTCTCCTAGTTTATAATTAATTAGACCTACTCATCCAACATGGATATCCCACTTTCCATGATGAATATAATTGTCATCCTTAGATGATATAAACCTAACCCTCCTATGGTAATAGGCGATTTGGGATCGGTATGTGACTAGCCAGTCTATATACATAATCTGGTCGAACCCCATCATATCAAGAATAAAGAGATCCCATAGGAAATTATATTCCCCATTCTCTTGTGAACATCCCTTGTATAGACAGATTTCTGTAGACCACACTCTCAATGATGTATCTATAGTCAAAACCCCTCTTAAAAACTCCACCACCATGCTCACACCATTAATAAATTTATCAAATAAAAAGGAATGAGGGGAACTAGTATCAAACAAGGAACTAGTTAAAGTATAATCTACTATAATATACCCATCACTATCAATGGTCCCACCTTACTATCCACAAGTGTATGTTGTACTGTATGTAATTGTGTTGCCAATATTCCTTATTATCCTGTCTAAATAACCTAAGGAGAAACAATTTGTTGATGTGGTTGCTCATTACCAGAAGAAACATACCCCTATTTCTATCTCCTATCTAGTAAAACAATAACTACATGCTCGATATGGTTGGATTATCCTCTTCAAACACTCTGTCTCTGCCGAGTTTCTCCTTCAGTACCCATCTTTCATTGAGAATTGACGAATTTCTATAGATGTCCCATATTTCCACAAGTTCAACAATGTACATGTGGTCGAGAACAATGTCGATGATATTGCTCTGACCTGCCACACTATTGATATATCACCCCAGTAATGTCCTATCCAACTGAACCTCTTGTATGCATACTACAATTCCCACTATCTTGGATAATGTTTTCATAAAAGTGCTTCCTACTCTCAAAAGTTGCAACACCTAGTCGTCTAGTAATAACTATCTATCTAGCACTAGAATCACTCCTTAGTTCCCCTTCAATTTTACGAGCATGGTCCACAACTTCGATAAAGATATTTAGCTTGAAGATATTCACATGGGATATAATCTCACAGTTAAATCCATCCTGAAATAATTTCACAGTAGCTTCCTCATATCCTGATAATGCTAGGGAAAAACATTGCAGATCTCTATAACATCCAACATAGTCCATCCCTAACATGCTCCCCTATATAAATGGCATGAACTCAACATCTTTACCTTGTATTAACAACTCTAGATAAAAGTGTTCCAAGAGCCTCTCAAAAAAGACCTTCCCTAGCATACTGTCAGTCTGTCGAGTTCATTCTTGAATGTACCACCAACCCTTCGATGATCTCCGTAGTTTATAAGAAGCCAAATTGACCCTCCTCTCGGTCAGAGTCTCCAAATGTTCAAGTATAGTCTCTATGATCTCAACCCACAATTATGCTCTTTCAGGTCCTCCCTCTCTAGTAAAATTTGGCGGGTAAAGCAACTAAAACTCCCTTTTCAACTTATACATACAAAACAAAGACTACCTTGGGTGTCTCTTTCCATAAATTTCATGAAGCGAGAAATGTTATCTCACAACTACTCCCTTTAAACTTCAGCTGGCATGATATGTACCTCAAAATCCCTAACATGAAAAACATTCCTAGTCACGCCCCTTAGTCGTCCACTCAACAGGAGTCATAGAGGCACACTATGTACAAGGTCAAACATATTTCTTAGGTCTCATAACACAACCTTATAACAATTATATAAGAGAAAAATAAACACAACAAACCTTTTTCCCCACCTCGCCACATGGTCAAAACTCAGGTGCTATCACTACCATTACCCATCCTAGTCCATGATTTTGGTTAACAAGGGTAAAAAACTATTATAATCAATTTTCTCATTTAAACACCAAATTATTCCAACTTTGTATCATTTTATAATCCTTTTGAATTAATTTTAGGAAACATTTATCATTATAATACAACAATATGAAAAATATTTCATACTAAAAAACTTACCTGTTACTTTTTCCCCATGGATGCAAAAAATGATGCATGTCATAATAACCCATAGCTCCTAGAATGATGAATGAGGACTCAAATCTCATTCCATTTTGGTCCACAAATCGAGAGTAAATAATTCACCAAACCAATATTGATATCACACCCCATGTGTGTCACCTAAGGTGAAATTATATTCAGCTATAATAGAAAACATTAATAACAACAATCCCACCCTGAGTACATGGGTTTCCCCAACTACATGGGTTTTAAACTCCTAGGGACGATATCATTACCATTCCCCGAATCTTAATAATCTCTTATATTCCTTTACCAAAATAGTAAGATAAAATAATAATAAAGAAAACTGACTACTTTGATACAACTTTTTAAGGTCCTGGCATGAGTTCCACACTATAGTGCCCCAATCTGGTAGATCACATGGCCTTAAGCATGCCTCCCCATACACTAGAGGATGACTACTAGTAGAGTGGGTAAGATAATTCATTCATTGGGAGACTATAATCCAATTTATTAGATTAAGAAACTAGAGGAAATAAATAAACAATAGATGAAGCATATATAACTAGAACAATACTCAGGTCACAAGAAAACCAAAAATGACATAAATTACTCAAATGAATAGGAAATCATGACATGATAATATAAATATCAAGTTTATATAATTAAATTATAAATAAAGACACTATAACTCTCCCAAGTGGATTTTGAACCATGTGAGGTTTCCCCCCTCAGATCTTCATCCCCAATCATCCACCTAGCCCCAAACATTTTCCCTTATCCAATCTTGAGTCAATATAATCTATTCCTATACCGATTGGGCCGCCCCAATAGGGTGTGAGTATAAATCATTATGAAACCGACAATTTTTTATAAAACAATTCCAATCAAATGATCGTTCGCGCAGTTCTATAAGGAAATAAGTAAAATGAAATAAAAATAATTTTATCACATTTTCATTTTTTTTATTATCCAACTACATTAAATCCTTGGTTTCCATGGATAATCATACCTCAATACTAAATTTGTCTCAAACTGAAGCCGAAGGTGTCCCATAGGAAATAACAGATCTTAATACATGATTCTATCTTAAGATCGATGTATTCAAAGGTGCTATGATAACTCTATTCGTGATTCGACTCTTGGTGGAGTCAAATATTCTCTTGAGAGGCCATAACTCAGAGTGATATTATATCTATTATTTAATTAAAAATTTAAATGTAACTTTGTCAAAGTTTCCAATATCATAAACATAAGTCAGATGACCATGTTAACATGCTTACTCCTCAATGGAATGACCATGTTCCCATTATCTTTACTCATAAGCATAACAACCATGTTACTATGTATACTCCACATTAGAATGATCATGTTACCATTATCTTACACATTCATGTGATGAATATGTTACCATTTTTACTTCCCAATTTAGAAAGACCAAGTTCCCATTATTTATGAAATAATTAATTTACCAATTAATTATCTATCCCAATCCCATAACTAATCAAAAAATTAGTTAACACATCAATTATAGTAGTCAAATTAAAAATTAACTAAGTGCATAAAACCATTAATGAATTTACCAATTAATTTAAAAAATGTCAATTCATATTCCATAATTAATTTTTTAGAATTAATTTACTAATTATAAATAAAAAATCTTCATAATTATGCCCACAGTTAATTATTTATATCATAATCTCAAAGAACATAATTAACTCACAATTAATTATCTCAACTTACCCAATTTGATATATCATAATTAATTTCATAATTAATTACCTAGTTTAAAAACCCTATCTCTTATAACTAATTTAATCAAAATTGGTTATCTTATATGGAATACACTTAGTCTCATGATTAATTCCCTAATTAATCACCTATTTCAACAAAACATCAATAACTCAAATGGTCAATCTAATTAACCCAATTCTAGGAAAACAATTGAAAAATAATGCTAGAAATTATACAATATTCCATATACATAGAATATACATGAATACAGGAATTAGATTTAGAACACCCACCTTGATTCGTTGATGGATTTTTTTCCCAACATAAATTCCCAAAATCTCATAAGCACAATGTGGTTGATAAATGATTCATTTCTAAATACCTAAACCAAAATCATGATTAAAGACATTAATATCTAATAAATCTAGATCTAGATACAAAATACTAGATCTATATATCACTATATAGGCTTATATCCAATGAAATAGTGGAAATATTCCATGAAAAGATCAAGGGAATGTAGATGAATTAACGAGAGCAATATCAGAATGAAATCCAGTTACTGAGAGAAGACATGATATTCAATTTTGGATTTCAATCTCGAAGAAAGGTGTAAATAAGGCCTTGGAATCCATATGGGTTGATGGGAGAACCTAATTTTAACCTTATGAAAGTAAAATCTATATTTAGGGATGCATAATAGGTGAAAAAAGTCACAAAATTTTGAAAATGAGTGAGATCCACATTTTTAGGATCTCACTGTCGTCCCTAGCAGGGTTTAGGCGCATGATGAGATAGACCATGCACTGACCATGTGTTAACAACTTATTCAACGGGGAAGGTCACACAAACTCTCAATCTATGATTTAATAATGCTGAATCTACTGCCTCAATGACTAGAGGTCTCATAGTTTCTCTTAGGAAGCATCACAGTTTGTGAAAAACATGCGCAAATCATTTACAACCTATTTTTCTAAAAATTTTCTTAGGATTAATCCAAACATGCACTAAGAAATATCTCCCATCAGAGTAAATTTTGTAAAAACAGAAATTACCTTAATTTTTTCTCATGTTAACTCTAGAAAAGGTTACTGTCTTCAAAATACTAAACAAGTTTTTGTTGATCGAAAAAAACAACCAAAATAATCTAAACAATTATCTCGAACATCTTTTCTAATGACTCATCTTCAACAAAAAACAAATTACTTATATAACCATTTAATATCATGTTTTTTCAATAATAACATACAAATTCAATTTTGGATATGTATTCCCATTTTACATGAACATCCATACTCATATACATGTAAAACTGTCATGAAAACCATGGAAACCAACACTCTTTAATGATAAAATTATATTTTATAACCCATAAAAAAGAAAATTAATGAACCTAATAAAATTATAATAAATAAAATAAATATATAAAAGTTATGAATTAAATTATTTATAAATATAATTTAATTATTCTATACTATATGGTCTTGTGAAAAACACGTTTGGACATAATGCAACAATTTCTTCTCGAACCTCCAATTTTTATTCAGGTTACTCTTTCTCTCTATTTAGCCAAACTTAATTCCAAATTATTTTTATATAAATCATCACAATTCTGTTTATATGTTACAAACCCATATATAAAGATCATTTCATCTTTATTTCAAGGGTAAATGTTTTTTTACAATGTTCCTTTCTCAATTATTTATGCTAAACGAACCTGATTAAAGTGAACATCCTGATTTCTTACCCATTTTCAAATAACATATATAATATATTTTGAGACACAATTATTTTCTAAAAGCACTAAATTATTCATATAAAACTATATTTTTTCATTAATATATGTATACAAACAATTATGACACCTAATAATACTTTTTAAAAAATAACCCTTCCTTGTAACGTTAAAAGTGTATATTTATCAAGAATTCCTTGATGATTTTGTTATAGTATTTTCATCTATTCCAAAAAACTATGTCGAATAATATGCGTAATATAGAACAATTTCTTCTGAATATCATCTTCCAATATCTTATTAAATGGTTTCTGACCAGTTTCATTGTGGATGTGCTATCTAGATACCATTCACCATACTACTCAGAATGGTTATTGATTATATTTAATGATTTGGTTAGTTTACTTACATTTCATAAGTATATTTTTATTATGTTTAACCCCATTCATACTAGGAACTAATTAGAATTGTTATGGTCTGGGTGGGGCCCACTATATCCCCTCGATGCATCAATGGGTCTTATGAGACTAAATAGAAATGGATTTTGGCCGAGGCCTTAACCATTTATTTTTAGGTGTCTTTGATAAGGCCTTAATAGTATTTTTATGATTCCCAAAATATGAATTCCCCCTCTGTGGTTAGTAATTTATTATCCATATAAATATTTTACTTGTATAATATATATTTTTAGGCTTCAATATCATGTGATAATTTTCGTGGAATAATTTATTAACCTTTTATTCCATCCATATTATGATCATGTTTATATTAAAATGGAATGGTTTATCAGTTATTCACCATGACATATTGTTTATATTATATTTTTCAGTATTATATAACCTTTATGAGAATATGAGAAAACCAATTTCATATGTTTCATTTTCCCCCAGGTTGCGATGATGTATATTATAAATGACTTGAAAAGATAATCAAGGTGTTATTAATGTTTCCAATGAATTGTCTCTGTTGTTTTTTCATTCATGTTGCGATGAATAACATATGTTTGTATTTGGTGTTCCAAAACTACTATCCTATTTGGTATTTTGGGATGTGAATTCCTTTTTATTATACCAATGTAATAAATTAAGGCACAAAATCTAAGCAACAAGGGTCAAGGTCTTTATAGATATGGTCCATGATAATTATAGGAAACCATTGAGAATAATATTTATTATACAAGAGGGGGATTAGATAGCACTGTTTAATCCCGTTGCAACATAACATGGGGTGGGATAGATAGAAATAGGGAATCCCATTACATGATAACAAGTGGTGGCCCTGATAGAACTAGGTAATCTTATTACAGCATAACATGTTGTGGCTAGAAAAAACTGGGTAAGCCCGTAGTTTCATAATTGGATGTTGGCCAAATGTTTATACCAATTGAATGGGATTTGGAAGAGTTCTATATTTATTATTATATAAGTCACCTAAAGGATTTTAATTATATTATATGGGTTATAACGACTTTTATTGAGAAAAAAATGTATCTTTGTAATATTTCTATATTTTTAGAAAATATAATTTTTCTTTTAAAACCATTTTTTCCTTTTATGTCTTGTGTTACATGCAACACCGAATTATCATACATTACACACAACATTGAGTTTCTAAAAAATATAATTTAATTATTACAAGATATTATCCAAACATAAATTATAATTTATGAATAGTGCTAAATAACATTTGAAAATATAGTGTTTATAATATGATTTTATTGTTGACCAATTACATAGAAATAAAAAAATATATACCAACTGAATATAAATGAAATATTTCTATTTTTATGCTTAAAAATTCAATTTATGTTAATAAATTAAATTAATATCTATTATTAAATGATACCAATGAAAAATATATTTTATATATTCAATAAAATATTTTTTTATTCATCAAATTTATTTTATAAGAATAAGATAAGAACCAAACCAATTTTATGCATATAAACCTATATTTTTCAAAAGTGTAATTGTATCATTATTCAATGGAGAAAAAATTTTAAATATAGTTTTCAGAAATATTATGTATTCTATTTTAAAAAATAAACTTATTATTTTAAATATGAATAAAAAAATTACATTGGTAATTTTTTTGGTATTTTTATAGAAAGATTCAAGTTTTAATGAACAGTGAAATAAAAAATTTTATTAAAGAAACTATATTTTATTTTAATGTATTTTTAATGAAAAATACTTAATTGTATTAGTTATAAATTTTAATTAGTTTTATTTCAAATAAAATAATCTAAAAATGGGTTATGAAAATTATTTTATTGAAAAATTTATTATAAAAACATTTTATGTTCTAAAAGGAAATTTTTCATAAAAAACTATTTTTTTACCTAATTTTATCAGTTCTATATTAAACTCTATTATGATACTTTTTTTCAATTTTGAAAAATGGATTCAGAAAATGGATTCATAAGGTCCAAATTTAGTAAATAGTTACCATTTATTTTTTGCCAATATGAATAGTCCCCATTGTTAATTTTGTTACCATGATTGATGGTAAATTAATTAATATAGGTAAAAATTGAAATTGTGAAGACATTAAAATGAACCAAAAAGATGCCAAAATATTATTTTAAGAATGAAATTATACCCCTAACACTTATGTATCTAAATTAAGTCATTAAATGGAAACTTTTCTCACAAATATGAATTATATAATATTTAATTCAATGAAAGAGGATACGGGGTGGATGATGGTGACTACATCATCAAGAAAGAATTATCAAGATATGGGGGATGAAAAATAGGCATATAATTCCAATTAGGTTGTTTTATTCCTTTAGATATGTAATCTCACATCCAGATTTGTTCAAGATTTGTTGACAGTGTCGCTTTTTGGCCGAGATTGATGAGGGTGCGGGTTCTCCGATGGTACGGTGATGTCCACGATGGGGTCGGTGAAAATAGTGGTGGTGATGTCACCATGGTCGGTAGATGGGAAATGGTAAAATAGGAAGAGAATGTGGGACTCCAACAATTTAGAGGGATCTACGACTGATGGGGGGATCTCTACTGGTAGGTGATGCAAAGCCGGATGGGCGGAGGGATCTCTTCCAATGGGTTAGGCTTTCTGAGGAGGAGAAGACAAGTGCAACATGTAAGATCAGATAACATATGGTTCTATCCATGATGGTACTCCTTTTGTCTTGGTGGAATAGTGGTGGGATCCTTGTTTAGCTAAATGACAAATACCCAATAGCTTCAAGGGTCTTCCATATTTGAGTTGGTTCAGTGTTGCTGTAGCTTTGGGATTTCTATTCTTGGACTTAGTAAACTAGGCCATTCGACTGTGTTTGTAATTTTCTTGTAGTTTTGTTCACTTTTTATGGAATTTGTTCCAATGGGACAGTATTCCAGTAAACATATACAGTGTTTCTCTTAATGGAATTTGTACCTCTTGTCTCTCAGGCCATTGAATTTGGAGGTGATGTGTCTCAAGGCCTATAGACTGGTAATGGGTTTTCCTTTACCCAGTATAAAAGCGATTCCTCTTTTGAATAAGGTCCATGTACCCAAACTTTCTAGTAAATCTTGAAGATTAATATTTGTTAGGATATTTTATTTTTAATTTTGGGGATAAAATTATTTTATTAAATAAATACATAACAATTATTTATTAATTATATTATTAATGGAACTATAAAATAGTTTTTATAAAAATATATTAAAATAAATTTCACTTAAGATAATAAATATAATAATATAATTTAATAGGTGAACTTGGAATATTTAGGATATAATAAAATAATGATTTCAAACTAATCTTTTTCTTTTCTTATTTTTATAAAACCCTAGAAATGAATAGTTTCAAAATTTATAATATCCATCTTTTGTCAAGATAATGTTTTATTAAATTATTTTAAAATTAAAAAACATTTTGATAAAAACAAAATAAAAATGATAAAGTCTAAAATGTTCTAAATTTTTAATTTATGGTCTAATAGACATCATAAAAATAAAAATTACAATCTTTATTATTGAAAAAGTTGATATCGTAGTTAAAATTAAAATATGTTAACTAAGGGTCAATTAAAATAATAATGTTTAAAAGAATAAAAAAAACTTGTCAAAAAACTAATGGTTTATGAGATTTTGAAATTTTATCTTCTTGGATTAGAATCTATGGATTTTAGGAGATATTTCTATTGATATTGAAATTATTATAAATTAATATTTTATGAAATTCCAAAATTGTCCCTCGCTTCAATTATAAATGGGATCCTCCTCTCTTGGTTATTCATATCCCATTGATCCTTGAATATATACCATAAATTGAGAATTTCCATGTTCAAATTCCTTATTAACATTATATAGGTGATGGAATTCAAAAAAGATTAACTCTAGTGTCCCTAAGAGGATATCTGGACGTAGCACACCTAAGAAGAGGTAATCTCCATCACCGACACTTTTAAGATTATTTCTTCTCCTACTTCATATTAAATTGTTTAATATTTTATAAATTTATAAATAATGTATCAAATATAATCTGAAATTTTATAATTATTATAGATGAACTATATTCCACCTTCGATAAGTCCTATGAAAATTGAAATCACCCAGCGCACATATGTTTGGCATACCGTCTCGCCACGGTGGTGTAATCTATTTTTCATCCCCACTTTAATTGGACGAGTGTAATGATGAAGGTAAAAACTATATATGATTATTATATTAATATATTTTTTCTGGAATAATATATACACAATACACATTAAAATAATTTCACAATTAAGTAAATGAAATCATCCCTCGTGCATACTAACTACCTACCGCCTCCCCGAAACGATGTGATTCAATTTCATGATAGTCATTAAAGAATGATTATATAAGTCTATATAATGAATAATATGACATATACTACATCAATATCATTCATTAAATTTTATGACTATATTCTATATGAATGAACGGAGACTTTTGCGATAAAACATGAGTAAGAAAATGATGTAATTAACATCTAAAAGAAGTGTAATAATGAAATATTATTAAATAGGTTATAATATGATTATATATGATATATTAAATATAATCATGCTTCTAGAATAAATTAATAACTATCTCTAATCCATTGTAATGTATTTTCTAATACATACGAATGAACCCAACCCTATGGAAAGTGTCAATTTCACAATATCAATATTATCTACGAATTTTTATACGTAAGTAATTACATTGTTATATTTACCATCCATATCCATGTTACTAATAAATTTATTAATAATATTATAATTTTTTTTGTGAAATTTATTAAATTCATTGTTACCATTTTTAATTAATTACAGGATGGGTTGAAAGAAATCTTTTATCATTTTACCCATGAGGTTCTTTTTGATTTATCTGAAAAAATATAAGAAGAATGTTTTATTCAAACTAATTCAGCATGAATGAGTTTTTTCCCTTTATTATGACCGAATTTCATTGATTTTATCCTTAAAAATATTATAAGGTTATTTTATAAAAAATGTTATGTCTAAAAGTTGCATGACATTTTAAGATTAGAAAACATTTTCAAATGAGAAAATATATTTCCTTAAGAATTACTTTCAAGTAATATCTAAATTTTTTTCCATGTAGTGTAATATTATTTAACGTGATATATGATTTAATATTGATATTTTTTATGTATAATATCCCAATTATTCCTATTAATTGATTATGTTTTTGATGGATTGTTATTTACGAAAACTATTTATTTTTTTGGATGATGTTATCATGAAATGATGTTAATAAAAAACATTTTATCCGATAGTCTATGATATGATGTGTGACTTATGTTCCTATGGAACACATATATATTGTTTTTATTATGATAAGGGGGACCTATATCTCCCTCCAATTCATTTTTTAAAGATTAATATCTAATTAAATAGATGAGACTGGGATGGGAAGTGATATCAATTTAGTGGTGTAGGGATGGAATGGTAAATTTAATCCTTTTGGTAATACAATGATGAAATAGGAAGTAAAACATGTTCACCAATATAGGGATGGAACGAAGAGTTAACTATACATAGTATTGGTATTTTCCACTTGGATTGTCATGGAAATATCCTTTACTAATATAGAAATGATTTACTATGCTTATTTGTTTTCCAAAATTCCATGTTTTATGTCAAAGTTTTTATTTTTTGATTTATGTACTATGAATTTTCATGACTCAAGATTATGATATATTATATATTGGATAAAATTTAAAAACTTTATATTGATATTCTTTATTCTTATGTTTATTCTATGATTTATATATCATTTTTCCTTTACTGAGACCATTTGTTATGTTTATTATCCCCTAGATATAACGAATGTAATTAAGTAAGTGGTGTCAAAAAAGGGTTTTATTTTTGATAGAATAAGTGGGAGATGGTATAGATGTTTTATGAACCAATTTTTATGTTTCCTAGTTTCTGAAGTCATAAAACTAATACGGTTTTTGGGCGTGTTTTTGTGTATTCTACAAAAATAGCGTAATATCCATGTACGTCTGGATTGGGTCATTATAGTTGGTATCAGAGTAAAGGTTGAGTCCAAAATTTGAATCATGGATGCAACAACATTAGTGAGATACATAGATATATTTCTAAGGGTATATATAGGAATGTTACTTAGGATAAGTCTATGTATAGGTTATCCTGATAGGATTTTAGTAACAATCATGAATAACCGAGTATTAGACAATTCATTTTACAAATTCAAGTTAATTTACCTTTATTATGATTTTTTCTCCCACTATTATTTGTTTTAACAACATTATTATATGGGCTTTAGTTAATAGTGGGAACCAAAATAAACTAGGTTAACATTGAATTTTTTGACGAACAATCAAATGGGATGATAAGTGGAATAAAGGATGTTGTAATCATGCATAATCAGTTTTTACCTAACATGATTAACATTTTGTTCCTAAACCTACTCTTGGAATCATAAAATAAGTTAAGAAATGAGTTTGTTGAGAATTCTGGAAATGGGATCCATCGAGGAAAGAATATTTAGCTTCTTATATAATGAGAATGTGGTAACAAACACCCAAGTGGATATTTCAAATAAACATGAAGTTGTTTTGACAATATAAAATAAGGACACAAATAATGTAACTAAATTGTAAAAATAAAATTATTACTTGAAATAATGGAAGGAAATATTGTCATCCATATATTGTTACCAATATTTGAATGTCTTATGTGTGGAATGAATGGGAATTATGAAAACTGATGTCCTAAGAAAATTAATCCCAGGAGAAATCTTCATTGTTTTACAAGTAATGGTTATATTGTTGATAAAGATGAGAATAAAGATGAAATGTAAAAGGAATGATTTATATTGAAACAAGGTAAGGTACCACTGTTAATGGATTAAATATGAGGTCACATAATCCCAGTATTTGTGTATTTGGAATCATGAATTATGAATGGTGAATTATGTAAGGATTTTATAGTTTATGATATTCGTTAAAAATTTACATGAATATATTGAATGTTTTAAATGGAAAAGAATATTATTTAATGTAAGGGTTATATTCAAAGGATTAATGGAAAAATAACACTTAAAATGTTCCTAATATAGGTATAAAGATGTTTGGATAAAGATATGTTGGTTATAAATAAGTAAATTAGAATATATGGATTACTTTGGAACTAAATAAGGACCTATTTGGCCAGTTGTTATGCTATCACAGATGAAGTTTAGAACATTATTTATATTTAAACAATATATAAATTATACATTGGAATAAAATAAACATGAATTCTTCCAATAAGGTTGTATAATAATTAGGATTTTATACATGTTTCAAGATAATAGATGATATAGGTATTCTCATGATTGTAATTTGAAATCCTAGAGGTACCTTATAATATGTTGGATAAACTGTTAAGGTGATTTAGTGTACTTCTTTATAAAGCTTCGGGTTTTCCACATTTAGAAAGATTATAGGGTTATCCTTTTATGGATATATTCTGTTAATCATTAGATAATTTAGTATTATTAAATTATTACCTCATCTTAGGTTGATTTATTCATATTGTGTAACTTGAGATATTACATTGTTTAAAAAAACATATGGAGTTACATGTCATTCTATTTAAAGAACTCATGATCCTTAAATGCATAAGGAATGAAAGTTCACTATAATTTTATAGAACAAGAGATGGAGTGTAAATTAATCAAGGCTACAAAAAGGATGTGGTTGTCTTGAAACTAAGTAAGTACATATTTTGATGAAAATCACTCAACTCTACGAAATGGATCTTGAAAAAAATTATTTTAGTACCTTATTTTTTGATGAATGAAATTTTCCCTCAGATCATCATAGTTTCCTTATTTTTTGATCGTTATATTTATCCTAGGAATGTTCTATATCATTTTCAATCATAACATGATAGTCCGACTTCTCTTCCATGTATATTTTTTGAATTTCATCTTATTTTATCCTATGCAGAAACCCATTAATTTGATTCTTTTGATAACTAGAATGTTTCTAAATTTACTTCTTAAAATGTAATTTAATATTTCTTTTAACGATGTGGGTATCTATAAACGAAACCTTAATTTATTAATCCTTTGATAAACCAGAAAAATTTGGAGGGAAAAATAAATTTAAAGGATGGTGGGGGGGGGGTTGGTAGAATAAAACACCCTGAGATTCTTAAGAAATATATATTTTTTCTTTTAAAATAATATTATTTATTTAATTTCTTTTGTTCCACGCAACACCGACTTAGCTCACGTTACATGCTACACTGAGTTTCTATGAAACATCATTTTATTATTATAAGATAAATACCATGCCATTAGATTATAATTTATAACTTGTATTGACTAACTTAAGAAAATATAGGGTTTGAATGATTAATTTATTGTTTACCAATTAATTAGAAATGAAAATATATACCAATTAAATATAAAAGAAATATTTTTAATTTTATGCTTTGAAATTAATTTTTTATTAATAAATTAAATTATATATTTAGTTAGTAAATGATATTAATGAAATATATATTTTATATTTACAATACAATATTTTTCATATCAATCAAATATATTTTTATGAATACGATAAAATAGAACCCAATTTTATATATAAAACCAAAATTTTTGAAAAGGTTAATTTTATCACCATTTAACGGAGAACCCATTTTAAATATATTTTTTGATATTTTTATATATTATATTGGAATTAATAAACATTTTTTTGAATCAAAATATAAAAAATAACTTTTGTAAAATATTTCGTAATTTTATGGTATGTTTCATGTTTAGATGAATAATGAAATACAATTTTTTTTAAATCAAATCAATTTTATTTTAAGTTATTTACATGTGAAAATTATGTTTTTGATTGGTTTTAAATTTTCATTAGTTAATATGGATATAAAATAATCCAATTAATGTTTTTGAAACAATATATTGAAATTTATTATAAAAACATTTTATGTTTTAAAAGAGAATTTTT
The DNA here is from genome assembly GCA_963277665.1 of Viscum album. Classification (NCBI taxonomy): domain Eukaryota; kingdom Viridiplantae; phylum Streptophyta; class Magnoliopsida; order Santalales; family Viscaceae; genus Viscum; species Viscum album. The sequence goes on along the minus strand of OY728151.1, from coordinate 1,778,096,581 downwards.
TCAGAAAAAAAAAATTCAATAAATTTTACAGCTTTTATATTACATTAAATTATGAAAACATGGTTTTCTGAAATTGGAAAAATGAACTCCTAGATTGGATTCCAAATTTCCAAATTTATTAAGTAGGATTGTCTTATTTTTGGCTTGTATGAATAGTAACCATGATAAATTCTGTTATAATGGTGAAGGGTAAATTAGGTAATTTAGGCTAAAAATAAAACTATAGACTATAAAATTAACCTAAAAATGCCATATTTTTTATAGATGAATGAAGTTCTACCATTTAAACTTTAGGATTGAAATTAAGTTATTAAATGGATACATCTACCGGAAAATGACTTATAATCATTATTTCAAAGAAAGACATGAAATGACATTTTTATGACTTTATTATATCATTTGTGGCGCCTTATGTTCAAATGAAGGTTATTAACGAATATAAATTATATTTTTGACATAATAAATACATTTTCATAAAATAAATTAATTTTTTACTATTTGAGCCACTTTAATGAAATTATAATATTTATAATATGTTAGTTAATAAAAATTCAATGATATCACAAATAATTTTAATATATTATTCAATTTCTTATATTGGGATACACAATAGATATATTATACTATAAATATTATTATTAAATATATAAGATCTACATTGTTTTTCTGGTATTTTATTTTTAATTTTTAGTTAAAAATTAGTATAATAAATTACTACATAACACTGATGTATTAATTATTTTATAAATTAAAATATCAAATATATTTTATTAAAAATATAAAAAATATAATTTAAGATAATTAATATGATAAAAGAATTTTATTGATTCAATTGAAATATTGGGGATCTAATAAAATATTTTTTTTCTAATTTAAATTGTATGATATTTTTAAAAAATTAATTGAATGAATAATGTCAAAATTGACACTATTCATATTTTACCAATATAATGTATTATTAAATAATTGAAAAATATGAAAAAATTTATAAATATAAAAACTAATTATGATAAGGTACAAAATGTTCTATATTGTTCATTTATGGTTTAATTTACATCAAATATATAATATTATACTATTTTGATGTTGAAAAAATTTGTTACCGTAGTTAAAATTAAAATATGTTAACTAATGGTTAGTAAAAATGATAATATTTTAAAAATGACTAAACTTTTACAAAAACAATTGGTTTATGAGATTAAAAAATTATCTCATCTTAACTTTCAATACATTTCCTTTTGGTGGTATTTAGATTGATATTGAAATTACTATCAATTTATATTTTCAGAAATGTCAAAAGTGCCCCTCACTTCAATTATAAAAGGGAACTGCTCCCTCACTTATTCACATCCCTTATAGGATTTAATATCAACAATTCAATTTAAATTTATCTTTTAAACGTCCCTAGTATCATTTTAAAAATTATTGTATTCTCAAAAGACCAAATATTGTCACCTTAAAATGTGGTCTAGGGAGAGTTCACAAAAGAAGAGGAAATCTCTTTCACCGACTGTTTCAATTTTATTTATTATTTTACCTCATATTTCTTTGTTTTTTCCACTTTAATGTAATAACTAAAATATAAAATATATTCTAAAATGTCATTATGATTATGTATGAACTATATTCCACCTTATATCCATCCTATTAAAATGAAATCTCTATGCGTGCGTACATACAGTCTACCGTCTCCTCACCGTGGTGTAATTCGTATTTCATCGCCACTTTACTTGGATGGGAGTAATGATGGAAATAATAACTAAAAATTATTATTATAACTTGATATTTATTCTATAATAAAATATACACCAACCAATTAAGTTCGAATCCAAAATTAATGAAATGCTATTGTTGCTTGTGCGTACGTACTGCCTAACGTCTCTATGACATGATACTTTTAATTCTGAATGATAAACATTAAATAATTATTATATAAGTATATATAATTAATAATAGGATATATATTACATGAAAATAATTCTAGAATTATAAATACTATGTTCATTGTGTAGGAACCATAACTTATATGAAAAGACAAACGTAAGAAAATGATGCGGTTAACATTTAAAAGAATTTTAAAAATTAAATTTTCATAAATGGCTGAAAATATGATCATATATGAAATAATAAATTTAAATATGGTTATGGAATAAGTTAATAACATTAAATAATCAATTCTATTGGATTTGTTTATTCGAATGACGTAACGTAGACCTAAAGTGAGAGATAATTTCACAATATCATTAATATAAATGATTGTTTATACATTAGTAACTACTAGGGTATATTTATCTTCATTGTCCAATTTACTTTAAAATGTATTAGAAAAATATTATTACCATTATTCTATAATTTATTAAAGTTATTTTTACCCATTTCAATTTTTTACTCTGCGGATTACAAGTATTATTTTGTCATTTTCCCTATGAGGTACTTTTTGTCTTATCTGGAAGAAGTAGGAGAATAATGTTATCTTTTAACTTATATGGAATGAATGGTGTTTTACACTTTCATGTGTCATTATTTCCTTTAATCTTCCCTTATAATATTAAAAGGTTATTTTTGAAGAAAATGTTTCTTTAAAAGGTGTGCATCATTTTATGAAAAGAAAACGTTTTCAGATAATAAAGGATATTCCATCAAGAATTAGTTGAAAGTAATCTCTAAAAATTAATCTCTATCTATGATATTATTCTTTTATGTTAAATAATATTAAATTGGATATTCTTCAATTAGGGTATCCATATTATTCATATTATATGAATATTTTTCTGATGGAATTATATTTATGAAATCTATTTACTTTTCATGGATTATGTTATGATGGAATGATGATATTGAAACCCATATTATTCCATGGTCTATGAAATTATGAGTGATTTATGATCTTTTAGAATGCATATATATTGTTTCCATTATGTGACGGGTGGTACCAATATATCCCTCTAATGCATTTTGCAAAGATTTATATCTAATGAGATAGACATGACTAGAAAATTAAATGATCTCAGTTCAGTAATATAGGGTTAGAATGGGAAATTATCTCTGTTAAATAATATGGGGGTGGAAGAAGAATTAAATTCGGTTGTAACACTCCAATATTTCAGAGTATGTTCTTTTCTTTAAAGTAATCCAATACCTTGCGCTACACACAACACCGAGTTCGAGCGCACCATGACTGACCAAACTATCCATTCCAAAAGTGGGTATGAATAGTATTAACCGAATATTGAATTTTATATAATCCATATAATATTAGAATCTATATTATTTTTTTATTATACACAATATAAGAACAAATTCATTTTTTCAAATAAAATAATTATTTAAAAAAAATGCAATTTTCCACTTTTTAATGGAAAAACCTTTTTAAAACCAATATTTGATGCTTATATATATTCAATTTAATTAAAATAAATTCATTTTTAGAATCAAGAAATAAAAATTTATTTTGGAAATTTTTTTGGTACTTTTATGATAACTTTCATATTTGATTGAATACCGAAAAATACTAAATTTTAATAGAAAATTTTTTTTAGTTGAAATAATTTTTAATGTTAAATTATGAATTTTAATGGTTTGGAAGTATAATTAGGTTATATTTTTAACATTTAAAACAATATAGGTCATTGTAAGTAATTTCACCTTTAAATTTGACATAAACACATGTAATTCTTTTAATAGTTTTTACTTTTTAAGAACCCGCTCTTTGGTTTTGACTACAGGAATAAATTTTAAATTAATTAATGAAAATTTTATGTATTTGATTTGGTAAGATAGAATTAATTTTTGAATTTGGAATATCAAAATTATCTTAGTGTGAAGTTTTGGTATTTTTCTGAAAAGATTCAATTTTTGATAAATAGTGAAAAACACAATGTTATTGTTTAAAACTGACTCTTTATTTAAATAATTTTCTATTTTATTCAAATTTATTTTAAGTCAAAATAGATACATAATACTTATACATGGTCAATTTAATTAATTCAAGTAATTTTATAATGAGTTTATATATCAGAAATTTTATTGTACTTTTTGCCGTCTTTTACCCACTATCTAGGAGCATTTAATAATTTGCATAAAACATAATTTTACCTCTTCTGTGAGATCAATTTCAAAAATCCAAGAGACATGGTTAACATCTGTAAGTAAAATTTTGTTCAATAAGAGGCAAATAATTTTTGGTGAATAGATACTTTTGACTTTTAATTTACCACGGTTAAAGTTAAATAAGGTAATTAAGGGTAACCATGATATTATAATTACCCTAACACAAGTCTTGATTCTATTGGATAAGTTTAATTAGACAAATAAAACCATATTAATAATATATGATCCTATTTGGTCCACTTGGATTAGATTAGGCATTTATTATAATTTTATTTAAAGAAGAGTTAATAGTGTTAAAATCAAAGTCTAATAACTAAACCATTTTTAATATATGGTTACACATAAGATAAATTATATATAAATATTTATTAGAAATATGAAAATATTTCCTACATAATGGTATTTTATTTATAATTTTTATACATTAAATAATTTAATTTATTGAAGACAGAGTGACGATGCAGTAATTTTCTTATAAATGAAATATTAAAATAATGGATATTATAAATATCCAAATAAATTAAAATTGAGACTTATGATGAATTAAAATAATTTTATTGTTTAATATAACATGTTAGGGTTGATTTAATATATTTTATTCGAAGTGATATAGTTTTTATGTATTTCTAAAAAAAGAAATACTAAATAGTGTCAAAATTGACATAAATGAGTTTTTCAAACAAATACTATATTATTAATTGATATAATATTCCTAAAAATATAAGGTAAGGCCAAAGGTCTTATATAAGGCTATATATATTAATATTTAACCACTTGCGGTTATATTGGCTTGTTATAGTAAGTTTATTAATCATATAATATACAAATACAAAGAGACATGGTAAATGTCAAACTTTCTAACCAAGGGTTAAATCTAAATGATAAGGTTAATATGGTGACCTAAACCTGTGTAAAAACTATTTTTTGAGAGGATTTAAACCCATCCCCACATTGTCTTAGAAATAAATCATTTTTAGGCATTAGAAACCATAAATGAGTTTTTTATAAAATAATATTTCAAGCTTTTCCTAAAGTGCCTCTCACCCCTCTCATAAACGGGCACTTCCCCGTCTCTCAAAATCACACCTACAAAGCCATTTTTCATGGACAACCCTGACCCAAATATCCTAACAATTACATAAACCTAGAATCCTTAATTTAATCATAATGACAACCAAAGTAGCCCTATTGATCAAGTCAAAAGGAAACACCCAAAGAAGAGGTAATAATTTCAACACCCTCTTTCAAGTATGTATCTTCTTCCACTTCCTCTTTATTTTTTGATTTCATACAAAAATAATAAATCCAGTACCTTCTACATACTTTTATAGTGTTATAAATATTGTACAACCATATCCGTTATTCTCTGCATCCGATAAATGAAAAAGTCACCATACATGTGTATGTAGTGCTTACCGTCTCCACGTCGGGATGTAGTTTGTTATTAAAACACTTCATTATTTGGATGGGTATAATAAAGTTTATAACTGATGTAAATAATAAATATAACATGTTAATTATTGTTTATATATGATATAACATCCAATTACAAACGATTTCACCATCAATATAATGATATTGTCGCTCGTGCGTAAGTACGAATTACAGTCTCTATGAACGCGTTGAGATTCCTTCCCCATCATAATAAATCAAGAATAATTTTAATTTTATGATTAAAAATAATGACTAAGAACTTAATATAAATATATATATGAATCAAATACATCCTATACTGAACAGACATGAATTACATTTCAAAACATATAATGGAAAATGAGTTAGTTAACAACCAAAACAATGACACTACTGAAATACCATTAACGAAGCAATATTAGAAGATCATATATGATATTATATTTATGTCTATAGTTCTTGTATAATTTAAGAACAATTATTTCACCATTATAAATGAGGTTAAATTACCCTATACTACGGAAAAGTACACGGTAAGGGGTTTCTTATCTCACATTTAATTCTATGAAATTTCCATTGTTCCCCACTAATTTATTACATGTGGTGTGTTATGTAATGAAATATCATATATATTGTCATTATTCTCGTTATATTCATGGTATTAAGAGATTTCCATTGTTCGCCACTAATTTATTACATTGTATTGTTTGCGTAATATAATTTAATTTATGGGTATTTAAATCATCATTAGATTATACAACTTTCATGGGGTGTATGTTTCTTATGTTACCAAATCCGTAAGCTAATTTCAAATTTCAATTTCCTTTCATTCGGTTTTACGAAAACTTCATTGATTACTTTACTCCATGATTATGTGTGAAATCACTATTTATTTAGTTATGTAGTAGTTTCCACTCACCTTTTATGGATATAAATTTTATTAACATAATCACTCCATTGATAAATTCTCATGTTATTGATATGAACTTGATAAGAGTAATTTTAACCCAATTTCTATTCTTTGAGTTAAATATCCAAGTCATTGGTGTCGTTTTTAAAAGAATATATGTGAATTTCCTCTGATTTATTTACACTGAATATCCAATCATATTTAGTGTATTTATATTTTTCAGACATAATTAAGTCATTGATTTATCCTTAACCAAAGGATACAGTCCTTATAAAGGAAATCATCTCAACTTACATTCCATTGAGACTTATTTGTTGTTATGCGCCAATTCACATTTATGTTGTGTATATACTATCCTTTGAAATAGTATATCATTAATTCCTTAATTCTCATGTTATTATAATGTTTTTATTAAATCAATTATTTTTATTCAAGCGTCTCTCATTTGGTTATGAACTCTAACTAAAATATCAATTTAAATGTTCTAAAATTTTATTATTCTAAATCTTTCTAATATTTTCCATGTTTAATAAAATGGTTTCAATGTTTTATCTATATTGAAATTACTATTTTAAAATTAAAATTCCCATTAAATGTTTTAAAATGGTATCTGACACTTTGATTCAAAAATCTATTTCAAACATCCTCTTGATAAATATTTGGACTTTTAAATGTTTTCATGAAAAAGGGATATTTGCCTCAATGATTTTTACTTATCATTTTCAACTATTTCAACATCATTTATGGGATATTATTCTTGATAGAGTTTTATTAATTATGATACAAATCATTCATACAATATTGAAGGTTTTGAGATATGTTTGACTGTGGATGTGTTATTTTTATACCATTCATGGTTTATGGATAAAGTATCGACATTTCATATGCCAATTTTAATACGAATGTTTATGTTCTATTTAAACCTTTTCATATGAGGAATGTATTGGACATAGTAAGTGGTGGGAGGAGCCTGTTATAGCTCCTCGATGCATTAGTAGGTCTCATGAGAAAAACTAGTGTCATGACACAAGGCCTTGACAAAATCTTATTTGTAGTCTTGGAACAAGGCCTTGACTATGAGGTTAAGAAGTCTGGAATTATGCATTCCATCATTATGAAAGTGGGTATTGATATTGCATGTAATCATTCTACTAATATAATATCCATTTGAATAAGTAAATGGAATAATTGGATTTTTATATTTTCTATATTATAGTGAATTTTATGTTTTAAAGGCTTTAGTTTTAGTCTTATAAATTATCTTAAATGTTTATGATCATTTATGAAAGTTTCCACTATATTGGTATCCATTATGAGCATCTGATATCAACCCTTTATATGTTTCATTTTTCCTAGGATGTGAAGAAGTATTTTATAGTTGAACTGTAGGGATAGTTAAAGGATATTAGTGTGTTAATAAGGGAAAAAATTTGTTGATGTTTTTATTTCCTTATGTAATGTAAAACTTAAGAATGTATCAAGTACTTCCAAGGAAACTAAACTAATCTGTCTTTCATGACATGATTCATTGTATCATGCCAATGTTATGTAATAATTCACCGACTCTAGGTAACTGGGGTCAATGTGTTACAGTTTGTATCAAAGGATGTTTAGTACAATTCTTGAAAGCTAGATTTTGAAAAGAACTCTCATTAGGAAACACTACCCTATGTTATACAATGAGGATTAATATATAAGAACATCCAAAAATTTTGGTAATGTAAATATTATATGGGTTTCCAAGAAATACATCCCTGTATGGATATGAGGAGGTAGAGGTGGCTCTGGATCATATGTACCAAAGATTGAAAACTCGCACAAGGAGTTTCATGCTTAACCTAGGGTATCCTGGTATACAACAACATGCCTTGCTTCACTCTTGGATATGACACTCCCGTGGGATATGTTTAAAGTAATTCTCAATTTCATTGAAAACAAATTTGAAGGATTTTAATATAAGATGAGAATAAATAACCTCGGTCAATCCAAATGTGTTTTAGATTGAAAATAAGGTGTTATTATATTCTCTAAATGATCTTATAATTCACACTATACTTTATTGTGTTAGTCAATGGATGGATTACAAGGATGTCAAATTAGCATTGAACATGATTTACAAGGTGGGACTAGTGGTGAAAATGATCAATGAAATGGAAAGTTGATAGGTGTAAAAGATATCATGTTCATGCCGAATCAGTTTTCCAAAAATATGATCAAAAACATATATATTAACAAACATTCGGACTCAACAAAGAAGAGAAATACAGTTAATTATAAGAGCTCCATTAGTGGATACCATGGAGAAAAAAAATCTAAATATCCATCATGTAGAAAATGTGGAAGGGGACACCTAGGGAAGTGACTAAATGGAAGAATGAAATTCTTTATTTGTTGGAAAGAAGGACATAAAGTAAATAATTTCCATGGAAAATTGAAGAGTACTATGGAAAACTAAAAATTGTCCCAGAAATCTATTTACAGTAATTTTCTATAAATGTAGGGGACCTAGGAATTACTCGAGTGAATTCCATATTCTATAGGACAACCTCTTGGTCATGGGAGAACCTATTTGAAAATAAATGTATGGTGAAATGTTTAAAATTTTTAGCACTCTTTATTGATAGGATTACATTGGAAGACTTTTCTCTTTTATGTGTAACCCCGAGGTTTGTTATGTGAAAATGATATTATCAGAAAAAATATATTTTCTATTGTTGAAATAGTTATAAATAACCATTCGGTATATGATACATGAATTTGTGGGAATTACATGTTATTAAATTTTGGGATGAAAATGAGAGGTATGAGATAACATTTGTGGTGAAATTAAGTTATGGTTATTTTGAGGAATTTATCTCATTTTTGGAATATTATAAAATATAGTTTTTGAAAAATAGAAACACACAGACCGTTTAACAACCCATCACGTCGGACAAATCTACAGGAATCGAACTCACAACTACAGTGCGATTATGATTTATCACCTACCACTAAAATATGTAATGTCCCTGGTTTGTGTGACTAATTATTTTTACTTAAAAAATTTTATTGATCAATATTAAGTCGATTTGGGATCTTATTACTTATCAAATGGATATCCTTAGTATTGGAAAATTATTTAGTGATTATGTGGTAAATTTTATTTTGGAATATGTTTGCTCTGTTGGGAACACACTATGCCTAAGGAAAATAGAATACTCTAGGTTTTCATTAGAGGAGTAATGGTGGTTTTTTATCTATGTTTTTATTAGGTTTTTATAATGATTTGGGTTGTTTAGGGAAATGATTAACATGTCATAGAGAATATGTGATTAGGTTAATTAATTTTAAGTACGTTACTTTAAGAGTAGTCGATGTAATTTGGAGATACAATTTAACATGGAAGACAACCTAATTAAATTCTTCTATGGTTTGGGTTTCAATATTAGATTGGATTATATTGATGGATTTTAAGGAACATTATTTATTTAATGATATTTATTGAACTTTGGGTATTATTGGTTTAATTAAAAAATTATGATTAGTGTTTCTTTCTCTAAAGGATTATCCTTTTTGGGGATCATCTGATATTGTACTAACCATTTTTGTTTTGGTTAATCTCTAAAGACAAGGTAAATATATATTTTATCCTTTATAGATTTTTTTGATTCTCTAGAAGTTTATTCTAGCGCTTCAGGTATGACAAAGTCATCTTGAATACTCATTGTTGGAAAAAAATATGAGTTAGTGATAGAAAATTATTAAAGGATGAAACGATACTTAAACAGTAAGTATAACTCTTTATTTTCATAGTAAATATAATAAATAAATTCCTTAACATTATCAAATGTAACATAAAACAAAAAAATGTTATCTATTTACTTTTCCTACTAGGAAACTAATGACCGTTTGTCACATCACAAGTTTGTGGTTCTCTTATTGTTAACTTTCTCCTAATCATGTTTTCTGTCGGTCTTCATCAGAACTAGACACTTAGTTTATCTTCTATATCCATGTTTTCCTATATGAAATCCTATTATGGGTTTTCTCAGGTGACCTTTGTACTTATATTTCATTCTTTTAAAGTGATAGTTTTAATGACTGTTTTTCTGATGATGGACTTTCAATGAAGTTCCCAAGCCCAATTTTAAAATTAAGAGGATGCAATTTCCATAGGGGGGGGGGATAATGTAACACCAAAAGTTTACATAGTAAGTTATTTTCATCAAATTAATTCAATAGCTTGCACCACACACAACACCGAGTTCGAGCACACCACAACTTATCAAATTAGCCGTTCAAAAAGAAGTTACGAATAATATTTACTAAATCTTTAATTTTATATACTCCACATAATTTTAGAATCCATATTATGTGTTTCTTATACATAACATAAGAACAAATTCATTTTTCATATAAAAGAAGTATTTAAAAAAAATGCAATTTTAACACCTTTTAATTGAAAACATTTTTTAAAACCAATATTTGACACCTATATATATTTAATTTAATGAAATTAAATTATTATATATAATTGGGACATAAAATTTTATTTTGGGTAGATTTTTGGTACTTTTCTGATAACTACCATATTTTGATGAATACTGAAAAATACAAAATTTTATTTGAAAGCAACTTTTTTAATCGAAATAATTTATAGTGTTGAATTATGAATATGAATGGTTTGGAAGTATAATTATTTTATATTTTTATAATTTAATAAAATTTAGGTCATGATAAGTAATTTCAAATTTAAATTTGACATAAACAGATGTTAATCTTTTGATTGATTTTAATTTCTAAAGACCCGCTTTTTGGTTTTGACAATGGAAATTAATTTCAAATTAATTAATCCTACTTATATGATTTTAATTTGGTAAAATAAAATTCATTTTGGAATTTTGAATATCAAAATTATCTTTGGGTGAATTTTTGGTATTTTTCTGAAAACATTCAAATTTTTATGAATAATGAAAGACACTGTGTTATTGTTAAAAACCAATTTTTTTAAAATAATTATTAATTATATTTAAATTTATTTTAAGTAAAAATAGATACAAAATACCTATATATGTTCAATTTAATTCATTATAGTCATTTTATAATAAGTTTAGATATATAAAATTTTATTGAACATTTTATCGTCTTTTACCCACCTTTTAAGAGAATTTGAAAATTTGAATAAAACATAGTTTTACAACATATGTTAGTAGAATTTAAAAAATCTCAGAGACACAAATAACATCAGTAAGTAAAATGTGGTTCAAAAATATGAAAGTAATTATTGGTGAATAGTAACTTTTTACTTTTAATTACCACAGGTAAAAGTTAATATGGTAATTAAGGGTAAAGATGATATTATAATTACCCTAACACATGTTTTTATTCTATTAGATAAGTGTAATTCGACCAAAAAAAACCATAGGAATAAAATATGATCCTCTTTGGTCCATTGAGATTAGATTATGACACTTATTATTATTTTATTTGAAGAAGAGCTAATAGTTTCAAATTCAATGTTTAATAATTACACCATTTTTAATATATTGTTACTCATAATATAAATTAGAATATAAATAAAAATTTGAAAGTTAAAATTATTAACAACATAATGGTATTTTATTTATAATTTTTAGACCTTAAATAATTTAATTTATATATGACACAATCTTGATGCTTTAATTACCTTATTAATGATATATTAAAATAACTGACATTATAAATATCCAAATAAATGTAAATTGAGACTTATGATGAATTCCACTATTTTATAGGTTAATATAACATTTTAGGGTTGATTAAATAAATTTTATTCAAAGTTATAATGTTTTTATGGCTTTAAAAAACAAATACGATATAGTGTCAAAATTGACACAATTGATATTTTAAAAAAATACTATATTATTAATTGATATAATTTTCCAAAAAATATAAGGGTTTTCCAATGGTTTTAGATAAGGTTATATATTAACAATGTACCACTTGTGGTCTGATTGTCATGTTATAGTATGTTTATTAACCATATAGTATAAAAATACAATGAAACATGGTAAATGTCAAACTATTTAACTAATGGTTAAATCTAACATATATGGTTAATATGGTGACCTAAACCAATATAAAATCTGTTGGTTGAGATTATTTATACCCATCACCACCTTATCTTATAAATAAATTATTTTGGTGCCATTAGAAACCAAAAATGATTTTATTATAAAATAATTTTCATGCTTTTCCTAAAGTTCCCCTCACCCCTCTTATAAAAGGGAATTTACCCTTCTCTCAAAATCACACATCTAATGCCATTTGGCTTGGCCAAACCCTGACCAAATATCCTCCCAACATCCCTCACATCAATATAGTGTCCTTACTTTAATCAGAATGCCATCCTATGGATCCCTTTTGATCAACTCAAAAGGAAACACCCAAAGAGGAGGTAATAATTTCACCACCCTATTTCAAGTTCGTTTCTTCTTCCACATACTATTTTTCTTTGTTTTCATACCAAAATAATAAATCAAGTACCATATACATACTTTGATGTTATTATAAATATGGTACAACCATATTTGTTATTCTATCCATCCTATAAATGATAAATTCACTATAGGTGTGTATGTACGGCTTACAGTCTCCACGTCATGGTGTAATTTGTTATTCAAACACTTCATTATTTGGATGGGTATAATAATAAGTGTAACTGATTTAAATAAAAAATATAACATGTTCATGATTCTGTATATATTATATATGATCCAATTAAAAACAATTTCTCCATCAATATAATGATATTGTCATTCATTCCTATGTATAAATTATTGTCTCCCTGAACACGATGTCATTCATTCTCCTTCGTAATAATTCAAGAAAAACTTTCATTTTATTATTATAAATAATGTTTATGAACTTAATATCATTGTGGATATGAATAAAATACAGACTATACATAACAAACATTACTTATGAAACAAAACATATAAAGGAAAACGAATCAGTTAACCACCAAAACAACGATAATACTGTAATATCATTAACAAATCAATATTAGAAGATAATATATGATATCATATTTAAGTATTAGGTTCTTTTATAATTTAATAAAAATGATTTCACCATTATACAGGAGGTTAACCTACCCTATACTATTTAAAAGTACAAGGTTAGAGGTTTCTTATCTCACTTTTAATTCTGTGATATTTCCATTGTTCACCTCTTGCTTATTGCTTGTGATGTATTGTATACTGACATTTAATATATATTATCATGATTATCTTTGTATTCATGATATTATAGGATTCATTTAGTGGTTATTAACTTTTGGTCATACAAATCGATTGATTACAACGTGGTAAGAGGTTTTCATCTCACTTTTATTCCAGTGAGATTCATGTTATATTTTCCACTATTAACTTTTGTGTGGTGTATATACTACCCACGATTGAATTGTTTAGGTAATATAATTTAATTTATGTCTACAGAAATCATCATTGTATAATCCTTCTTTAACTGGGTGCATGTTTCATAAGTTACCAAATCAGTAAGAGAATTTAAAATTTCAATTTCCACTCATTCAGTTTTACGCAAACTTCATTGATTACTTTACTCCATGGTTATGTATGAAATCACTATTTATTTTTTTATTTAGTAATTTCCACTCCCCTTTGTGTGGATTTTCTTTTGATTAACATAATCACTCCATTGATAAATCCTCAACTTGTCTATATAAACTTGATAAGAGTAATTTTATCTAAATTTCTAATCATTAATTTAAACATCGAAGTCACTGGTGTTGTTTTTAAAAGAATATGTGTGAATGTGCTCTGGTTTATATACACTAAATTTTCAATCATATTTAGTGTATTTATATTTGTCACACATAATTATGTCATTGATTTATCCATAATATAAGGATATGATCCTTATAAAAGAATTTATCTCAAATTACATTCCACTAAGACTTCTTTGTTGTTACGCGCCAATTCAAATTTATTTGGTTAATATACTGTACTTTGACTTATTATATCATGAATCACAAATTTTTCATGATATTATAATGTTTTTATTTCCTCAATTATTTGTATTCTAGCATCTACCATTTTGTTAGGTACTCTAACTAAAATATCATTTTAAATATGTTATAAATTTATTCTTCTAAATTTTTCTCGTTAATGTCCATGGTTTAAAAATTGTTTTACGGATGTATTTATATGGTCATTAATGTTTTAAAATTGAAATTCCTTTTAATAGTTTCAATTTTATACGAGATACTTTGATTCAAAAATCAATTTTAAATAGCTTCTTGATAAATAGTGATACATTTAAATGATTTCTTAAAAAGGGATATTTCATTCAATGATTTTTACTGATCATTTTCATCTATGTCAACATCATTTAAGGGATATTATTCTTGATTGAGGATGATTTATTATGATAAAAATATTCAAACTTTATTTGAGGTTTTGTGATATGTTTGACTGTGGATGTGTTATTCATTTACCATTCATGGTTTATGGATAAAGTATTTACATTTCGTATTCTAGTTTTAATTCGAATTTTTATGTTATTTTTAAACATTTTCATAAGAGGAATGTATTGGACATAGTATGTGATGGGTAGAGCCCACTTTAGCACCTTGATTCATCAGTAGTAATCATTATAAAATGTAGTGTCTTGGAATAAGGCCATGACCAATTCTTATTTTTAGTATTGGCACAAGGCCTTGACTACGTGGTTGTGAAGTCTGTCATTATGAATTCCATCATTATGAAAGTGTAAAATGATATTGCATGTGATCATTTGAAAATATAATATCAATTTGAATAAGTAAATGGAATTATTTGATTTTATATTTTCCATATTATACTGATGCTTTCGTTTAAATGGATTTTGTTTTAGTATTCTACATTACCTTAAATGTTTATGCTTATTTATAAATGTTTCTGCTATATTTTATCCTTACTATGCATATAGGCTCACCCCTTTCTATGTTTTACTTTTCCAATGATGTTAAGAAGTATTTTATGGTTGACCCGCAGAGATAGGCTAAGGATATAAGTGTGTTCAAAAGGGGGAAAATGTTGGTGATATTTTTATTTCATGATGTAATATAAAACTTATGAATATATCTAGTACTTCTAAGGCTACTAAACTGGTCGGTCTTTCGGGACATGATTCCTTGTATCATTCCAATGTTATGTAATAATGTACCAAATCTGGGTAATTGGGGTTGGGGCGTTACATCGGTCCACTAATATATATCTAGAATGAGGTGTGATCTCAGTTTAGTATATGACATTTTTTTATTACGATGGTCTTGGAAATGAGCCTTAACTAATATGAATATGATTTCATATGCTAGTTTGTCTAGAAAAATTCCATGTTAAATTTCAGTGTTATTCCTTTTTAATTTATGTGCTATAAATTTACATCACTCAATATTAAAATATTTAATAAGAAGGATATAATTAACAAATTTTATGTTCATATTCCTTAACCTTATGATTATGTTATGATTGATATCTAATTTTTTACCCTTACTAAGCATCTGATCTCACCCTTTATTCTATTTATTTTCCCTCAGATACAATGAAGGGTTTTATAAATGATTTTCCAAATAGGGTTTTATTTATGATAGAATAAGCGAGAGGAGATGTAGATGTTTAGTGAACCGTTTTTTATGTTTCCCTATTTCCAATGTAACCATACTAATTCATACATTGGGCATGTTTTTGTGTATTCCTAAAAATGACGTTATATCCATTTACATCATGATTGAGTCACTACATAATTTTTTTATAGGGAAAATATTTCATTTCAAATTCTCATAGAACTTTTATGATAAAGGTAAACATTATATAAGTTTTCAATTTTTTGTTGAACTAATGTTTTCTAATCTTTTTATATCATGTAATATTATTTTATGCTCATCTAGAGTGTTAAAATGTATTTCAAATGTTTTATTAGGGAATAGAGACATGGATGAGATCATGGGTACAATTGTGAATATTTTTCATAAATATAAATCATGTTTTATTTTGAAGAGTAAAATAATGTGAAAATAGATACTGAGTATAAGTATGCACTTGTAATGTATGGGTTTACTTTGAATGATTTTTCCCAAATACACTAAAATTATAAACTAAAAGGATCATCAATTTTTAATTTAATTCTAAACACTATAATATAAAACACTTAAGACTGCGTCGTTGAAGATTGTATCAAATGAAGTATTAGGAAACTATAGATATTAGGTTGTTTTAATATGAGATATGGAAATCATTATGGGATTATAAATTTATGTTATATTACAACATTAATGACTTAGAAACCCTTTTTATGCTTTATGTTATGATATTTTAAGGTGGATAATGGTATTTTTAAAGTCATTTCTTTTTTTTTGGTAATTATCTATTATAAATTTTTGGGATGAAAAATGAATGGTATGAGATAACCCTTGTGGTTAAAAATTGTCATTGTTATTTTGAAGATATTTATCATATTTCTTAAAATGTTATAGAATTATTATTGTAGAAAAAATGGACATCCTATAGGTTGGGAGGAAACCCACAGGTCATGTGACAATGGCAAAGGAATTAAACCCATAATCAAGGGGAAAAAAGGTGTCATCACTTACCACTGGCATATGTGAATTTCCGGATAGTATTAATTTTTCTTTTTAAATAATCTATTTGATGTGTTAATAATATTTTGATCATAGGAACATTTTTTTGATATAATATATATTCTTCATATAATAAAATTACAAGGTGATTACATTATTAACGTTACTCTATAAAGATTTTACTATTTAAGGACAAATTTATGATTGAGGTTACTAAAAGACTATGCGATTTTCAATGAGGAATAATGGTTGAATTATATATTCAAAGAATATAAGATTTTATTTTGGATTTATGGTGATCCATGTTATTTAAGGAAATGGAAATCATATCTTAGAGATTATGTGATTTAGGGAAATAAATTTTGGGTATGGGACATTAAGAGAGATTGTCATTATTTGGAGGTAAATGCTAAAAGTTTCATATAAGAATATGTGATCAAATACTTCGTATTTTTGTGTTCAAATATTTACATACATTATTCTTGTGTATCATTGTGGATTTTAATTTTTTGAGTGGCCTATGTAGAACTTTGTGTATTACTATTTAATTTTGGACGTTAACTTATTTTTTCATCAAATAAAAGATTAATTTTATTGGATAATTAACTTTTCATACCCTAAAACTTTGTTTTTTGTTATTTTATAAATACACAAGGAATAAATAGTTTTAATTTCATGAATTTTTTGATCCTTATAAGTTTATTCTAATTATTCATGCTTGAAAAAGTCATCTAGAATACTAATCGTTTTGAAAAAAATGAAGTGTTTGATGTGGAAATTTTGAAATGGGTGAAACAATACTTTTCTAGTATGTAATTTTTTTATGTTTCTAGTCCAAATAGTAAAATAATTTCTCAACTCTATGATATGAATCATTCATGAAAAAACATATCTGTTAAATTTTACCAGTGGTCCTTTAACCCAACACATATTTATTGTTTTTTTAGGGTTAAATTTCCAATGATCATGTTCTCTATCACTCTATATTAGAGGACATATTATTAATCCTTTTTACAGAGTGGGGATTTCAATCATGGTATGATGAAATATAAAACCCTATATACCAAGATCGAGTTAAAATTATGGGGTGGAAATTTATTAAGGTGTGGAATTTAATATCAAAAGTTATTTAATAGAAACACAATGTTTTTTAGTGTAAATGATACACCACGTTGAGATTAAATAAAAAACTAAATGTTATTTTTTAATATTGACTTTATTGTAAAACCATTAGAATGATGGGTATAATTTTTCTTAATTAAATTAATAATATATGGTTTAAAAATTTATGTATAGTTAATTTATTGGTGACAAATTAATTTTAAATGAATATCAAACAATTTTTAAAATAAAATGAAATGTATTTCTGAAAAGATAAATAAATTTTCATAAGTATGTTATTTACTAATAAATAAAGAAAATCACAATTTTTTGATTATATTAATTAAATTTAAATTGTAATCAATGTTATTTTTACAAAACAACATATGTGTTCCATATACATAATATAAGAACAAATCCAATTTTACTCATAAAAGATATATTTTTCCAAAAGGTTAGTATTATTTCCTTTTGATGGAAGACATGTTTTAGATATAGTTATTAACACTTTTTTATTTAAATTTGAAAAAATAAACATATTCATTGAAATTTTAATAAGAAAATTTATTTTGGTTGAATTTTGGTATTTTTCTTATAAGTTTCATTTTATTGATAAATTCTATAAAATATAGAATTTTAATTAAAAAATATTTTTGTGTCTAAATAACTGATATTTTTAAATTTTTTATTTGATTTATGTTAAGGTATAAAGAGATAAATTTTATATCATTTAATCCAATATATGCATTTTTAAGCAATTTAACATTGAAATTTGATATAAAACCACTATGATCTTTTGACCATGATTACATTAAAAAATTACTATTTTATAATATCATAGAGATTAATTTTTAATTAATTTATAAAACTTATGTGTTTTCAATATTGAAAAATGTGTACAATATTTGGAATCTAAATGTGAAAATTTAAGTAACATATCCCTTTTATTTTTTTACAATATCACTAGTAACATTAATAATTTTTTATTACCCATGTTAATGGTAAATATGGTAATTAAGGGGAAAAGTAATTATTTAAATAAATAATAATTACCCTAACAATTGACCTAATTTTATTTGATACAATATTTCTGACCAAAATAATCCTTGGGATGATTTTATTCCATCTTAGAGCCACATCTATGGATTTAAGTCTTTTATTTTATTTTATTTTAATAAAAAGTCAATGTTTTCAAACTTATGTTTTAATAACTATATCATTTTTATTGTTAGCTAATTTAGAAGATATATTTTAATATAAATGTATTTGGAAAGATAAAATTCATAGCTTCAGTTTTTTTTCTGTTTATGAAAGAAATACCTACCATAAAGGATTACACAATGATGACGCATTAATTGTTTAATTAATGGAATTATCAATAAATTCTATTAAAAATAGAGTTAAATATAATTCGAAATAAATAAATTCAACCACAAATTTTTTATATTTATCTATCATGTTTTTTATGTTTTTGAATTAATTTTTATAGTTAACCATTTTTGTATGATATTTTTAAATACTTATATTTTTAATACTGTCAAAATTGATATTACTAATATTTTAAAATAAATAATATTTTATTAAATGATATAAAATTCATAAAAATATAAATCGTGTTCAAATTATTGGGATTTGGCTTAAAATTTAATCAATGAAAAATTCATGGTTTGTTTTATTAGTAACTATATTAACCCATAATGAGTAAAAAAATAAGTTATCATTGTAAGATTTAAAGAGGATAAATTTGGGTTAACACAAAAAGATAAGGATTGAAAAGTAGTCAAATATTAACTAATGATAAATTGATGAAATTATTTAGATCCAAAAAAATAATATATTAAAAATAAATAATTTTGGACCCATTTTTAATATAAAATTAATTTATATTAATTTAGTGTTTTGTGATATTCTAAGAGTTTCCCTCCCCTCTCTTATAAAAGGATCCTCCTATTCTCTATTCCTAAGGCCTAAAAAACTATTTTATACTATATATATCTACCCAAATCCACAAATATAATCCATTACAACGTTTTAGTTCTCTTAATTTAGGAAAACTCCATCATTTATTTTTCTTAAGAAGTTATGAATATGAGGTGGTCCTATGAAGAGGATTCGTTTTTAATCAAGTATTTATATTTTATTTATACTTAAAAATCCTTAAAATATTCTTCCAGAATGATGAAATAATAATCCCTGAATCCTAAATATTCTAATATGTTATTATTTATTTTTAATCACAAAAACCCAACCCCAATTTTTTCAATATGGAATATAATTATCGTTCCCATGTAAGGAGAACTACAACCTCGTGAACTAATATAATTAATTTTCTATCACCGTCTCTCAATGAGGGTTATATTGATGGAATTAATAATTATATATTTTTTGAATGAAATATTTATCATTATTATAAAATAAAATATCATTTTATTTCTTACCCTTCCATGTAGAGACAAGTAATAACGTTATTCGCATGCATGTTTGTACTATCACCACCACAAAGCGATGTGATATGTTTTTCATCACCAAATCACATCAATGATATATATAATTATATTTTAATTATAAATAGTATATTTATGATATTATTATAATTATTTAATAACAAAATAAAACATACCTTTTTCCATAATTAGTACCAAAAAATAAAAATTTTACTCTTGTGAATATACGGCTTACCATCTCCATGATTATAAGGTAGTTCATTTTTCATATCCATATTTATGGATGGATTTAAAATAATAATTTTTATTTTATTTTTACTATTATTTCATGAATATTATTCTATATATTATTGAATAATTACCAATTTTTAACTATAGAAATTATACAAATGTATTTTTGGACTCGTGTAATGAATATCATCAAAATGTACGACATGAATGTAAATAATTATATAATTGTTATAAGATTTTAAAATTTTACATAAAAGTATTTATAAACACTAAATATGTTATAATGATATCAAATTTTTAACCTTCTTTCATTATTCTAGATTATAAATATTGTTGGTGACAAGTCAGACTCACTGTAAGGGACATCGTATCAATCTCATTTCATTGAGGCATATTTTGATGTTATACACCATCGTTGTTTTATTCGGTATATATAAATCCCCCACATTACATATTATATTATATTAATTATTTATTTTCTTAAAATTTAATATTTTTAAAAAAACTATTCATTCACGGAAATTATTATTTAAATGTTTAAACTGGCATCAAACAACTAGAATGTTTAAAGAAGTAAATATCAAATACTTTTTTCCATGTTAATTTTCGTGATATTATTATATGTATTTATTTATATGGATATAAAAGTTTTACAAAAAAATGATCAATATTTTTAATTTCATTCAATGGTTTTCAAATGGGATCCTTTTATGTGTTTAATTCGTAATGTTTTAACAAAGGAAAAAAGGATTCCACTATTCAAAAAATACAAGACAAAACTGATATTCTCTCCACTGTGTATATTATTTAATTTTTATTTTACCTCGATATATTAGATATTTTATTAATTAAGAAATCCCAATCCCTTGTGTTCTATATATTTATCATTGAAAATATATTTTTTAAAATATGTGTTTATTTTTATATGATTGTTTCCTCAAATGGGATTAAAATATTTTTCAAAATGGTTCTATGATTAATTTTCTTTTTTAGTGATATGGGACTTGATAATTATAGTAAATGGGTGAGATAGTTATATATTATGCCTGGGGCGGCCGATATAGTTTCAGGTAATCTCATTATTTCTTAACATGGGGTAGACTAGATAACATCGAGGAAGCCTGTTAAAGCTTAGTGTGGGATTGACTAGATAACAATGGGTGAGCACATTATATATTAACATTGGTTGGCATAGATTTTTCCCAAGAATCATGAAATATATTAATAGAAAAAATATTATTAATTCAATTGAAATGGGTTTTAAATGGTTTTGAAAGGGTTTTGTGTATATAATTCTATATGTCAACAACATTTGTTTTAATTTCTGTCAATTAGTTTTAATGATTTTCATTGAGAAATATGTTTGTTTAGTTTTCTTGTGAAAATTTATTATTTAATATTTTTAATTAAATTTCAAGATAAAGGTAAAAATTATATGAGTTTTAATGTTATCAATTATCTAATGGTTTCCATTCATTTTTATGTCCTTTAGTGAGATTTTGAGATAATCCCCTGTTTTTTAAATGTCATTCACAAGAATTAAGGACAATAAATACAAGGGTGAGATCAAGCAGATAATTGTGACTTTTTTTCACATATCTAAATCTTGATTAATTTTATTGAGTTTTATATTTTGAAAAAATGGATATAGAGTATATGTTTCCATTTGTAATGTATAGGTTTACATCATATGAGTTGGTCATAATTCTATGAAACTATAAACTGAAAAGATCATAAAATGTTAAATATAGTTCAAAACATTAAAATATGTAATTTTTAAGGGTGGTTCCTTACAATAATTATAATATTTTAATTCATCCAAATGGTTATTAAAATTAAAATTTATTGACATGCATATATATATATGATTCTCTAAGTCGCTGAAGGTGGTTTTTATTGATTTTATGGGTTTTAAGAATTTTCATTGTAAAAAATCTGTGTTTGTTATAGATGTGAATTTTTTATTTTATATCAAAAAATATATATAAAGGTATAGGTAAACATTTTATGAGTTTTTATTTTTTCATTGGACTAAAAAGTTTCCTTCTTTTTTTTATCGATTTCTTCGATTATGTGCTAATCCAAAATTTTAAATTTTATTTTTTCAATATCTAATGATGAGGAAGGGAAACAAATAAGTTAAGTTTAATTTCATGGATATTTTTAGGTATATGAATAATTATTTATTTTAAAGGTTTTATATTATGGAAAAAAATTGATACTAATCAAAAGATTACACTTCGTATTCTATGGTTTTTTCCTGAAGGAGTTATGGCCTAATTATCTAAAACATTAAACCAGAAAAGATAATTAAATTTTATATATTGATTTAGTGGCCCAAAACTATATATTATGTTATGTTTAATATTGGGGCCTTATAATTTTCCTAATAATTTAAAATACATAATGGTTAATCTCTAGACAGTGGAAGGACAACTATTGAAATAAAATGGTTTAATTATCTATGTATTGTCATTCTAGAATTATATTTTTTGTATTTATAAAAATGGTATTTGGGTTATAATAATCATTATATATCAAAAAATTATATAAAATTTTAGAAGAATAAATGTATCTATTAAATTAAGAGTTATGTATACCATCACACATTTATGAGTTTAATGTTTATCAAAAGTTTAATGTCTTAAACACCCCTTTAAAAAAAATTGTTTTAGGAATATAAGATGTTAAATGATATTTGTGGGAAACTTTTATATCAATACAACCCATAGTTTTTCTATATGTTCTATGGATATACTTATTGTAGGAATAATTCAATTACTTTTTATAGGAATATGTTTTGTGTTATTAGAATATTTTAGGGATCATCATATCTTTTTAAGGTAAATATTGTTTATTAAAATTTGGTAATGTTATCGGAGTTATTTTTATATGGTTTTTAAAAAGGACATACCATATGGTTAGTGACAACCATTCACATCTGGAAAGGCCGCAATCTAGGACCTATAACAAAAGGAAAATAATGGTTTAACATGTACCACTGAACTATGTGATGTTCTAGCTAATATGTCATTATTTATATTTAAATGATTTGATCAAAAAATATTAATGATGAATAAATGATGTTAATATTAGAGTTTTGAGATGAATTTATTAAATTTGAGAACTTTTTCTAACCGTACTAGGTTTTGAAAATATTTAGATATATATGGAATTAACTTAATCTCTTTTATAGATCACTGAATCCATAATTTTTTTTTGTTTTTTAGTCATGAAAATCAGTTATGATGTTCAATTATTAAAGTAATTTATGAATAATATGTTTTTTGAGACATAGAAAAAGGATGAAATTTTACTTATGAACTAAAAAGATATCAATCATCATATTTTATTATATTATTAAAAAATAAAATAATTCCTCAACATTAAGAGATCGATATTGAATGAAATATGCATCCTATTACATTCACATTGTACTAATCAAATGGTCTTTTAAATAATCACATAATTATGGTTTTCAAGTTAATTAATTTTAATTGATCATTAAATTTCTTGTGATCAATGAACTCAATCACACTTTAAAATTATTTATATTTTTCTTCATTGTCCTTATCATATCATGAAACTAATGGTCTATTGTATGGAAACATATTTATGTGTCATTCAGGATGACCATCATAATTGTTTCTCTCTATTCAAGAGAATATTTTATTAACCCTTTAATGTAGTGGGTTTTCCAATAATGTTATTTCAAAATTTCAAAGCCCTGATTATTGAGATTATTTCTAAATTGAAAGGACGAAATTCATTGAAGTTGGAGAGAGTGTTAAACCCAATTAATTCAAAATAATAATTTTGTATTTTATATTGTTTACAGTATACAACACTGAGATTATACATCCCTCGGGATATATTTCTATAAATTCAATATCATTGATAGATTACAGAACACACAACCCTGATACTAAATACAATTCAATATATTATAAAATTATAAAATATCAATTAAATTGGAGGATGTTAATATTACAAAAAAATTACTAAAATTATGGTTATCTATCAATTGTAAATAAAATAAGAACAATTTTAACGAAAATGTAATGTTTTCTAAAAACCATTATTATTATAAAATACAGTTTTTCCACTCATTGAGAAAGTTATTTAACATTAACTTTTACTATATATATAATTTTTTTAAAATTAATAAATAAAAATTAACAGAGTATTAATTTTACTTATTAGCTTAAAATGTCTCATTTTCAATGAGTTTTGAAAAATGATATTTCAATTTAAATAATTTATGTAACATGAAAATATTAAATATAAAATATTTATATTAAAACCTTCTATAATTATGTGAATATTCTCTTTGAAACCGTATATAGTTATTGCATCTGTATGTATAATTTTAAATTATATTATTCCATTTATGAGAATTTAATTTTCTATATATAATAAATTTAAATATAGAAATAATTTATATTATATAATATGTTCAAATTAAATTTTAACTCTTGTAAATACTAACATAAATAAAAATTTATTTCTATGCTTATTGTAAAAATGATTTATTGTGGGTTCAAGGTGGGGGGTTAAACAAAATGGATAAGGGTAAAAAATGACATAAATATTTTCCAAAAACCATTTCAGGACCAAATATAACCTTTATAAACTCTAATAGTCAACAATTACCAATTTTAATTGCTTGGGTTATGATAAAAATGTGGGTGTAATTAACCATTTTGAAATATTCCGTGTGTGTACACTCCCCCATTAATAAAAGGCCTCCCCACTCCAACCCTCATCACCATTAAAAATTCAATTGAAACAAAAAATATACAACTAAATTACTTAATTACATACCTCCCATCAAAAGAGATATATATTTTTATCATAAATCCAATCTTGGAATGATTTTGGTGAAGACTTGAAGAATTTTTCTGTAGACGTGGTAGCATTTTAAAATGACAGTTTTTATTTTGTTTCTCTTTATACCTGCATAAAAACCTATTAATGCATGTTTATATTGTAACATTAGTATATTAAATATAATTATTTTTTATTTTTGTATTATAATGATCTATATATATATCCTCTTGTATTAAATATGACAAAAACCATCAATCACATTTATGAAAGACTACCACCTAATAAATGAATGTAAATAATTTTCCATCTCCACATTTCAAGGATCAATATAATGATATATTTTATTACATTATATTATATTTACAATATTAGTTTACTTATTAAATTATAATTTCACTTTAATATTCTTAATTTACATGGTGTTTAAATTATGATAAAATTGCTCATGGGTACAATTGATTACCTCCTCACGAAGCGATATGATTTGTTTTACACATATACATTTCATAGAAAGTAATAAGGGTAAATTTAACAAATATTTTTGATATATATCAAATTATATTTATTATATCATATTAATATATCACAGAATTACTTTTAATTTCACTCGTTAATGGAAGGATATCGTTGCTCATGCATACGTATGACATACAATCCCTACCAAGGGATTCAATTCATTTTCCAAGTACAACCTTCAAAAATGATTCTAGAAATGAATATAATGTGTAAATATGATATTAAAAAAATAAAATTCTTTTTTATTAATTATATATAAACAATACCCCATAACTATAAATGTTATGTCAAAACAGGCATGATAAAATAAGTATTTAACATTTGAAACAACAGTAATAATGAAATATTATTAATGAAATTTTGATATTATGTTATAAAAGAATAATATATGATATTAAAAATCTGAATATGTTTTTGGTATAAATTAATAACATTATTAAAACCCTTATATAGGATAATAAATCGTGTTCATCCAAAAGGAATCGTGGGGTAAATGAAGTCTTATCAAATCCTGTTTATTGAGGAATATTGTAATGTTATGAACATAATTAATTTTATATGGGGTATATAATTCCACTTTGAAATTAAATAAAATTATTAATTAAAAAATCATGGTGTTTGATATTTAAAATTAATTTATTTCATACTGTGGTATCTGAAATTGATATTATACATAGGGAATGAATTTCATAACTCAATTTTTTTATTTGGGTGATATTACTTATTCATTCTAATTGATATTTTATGATTATGTTTTTGTTGAAATTTAAATATATTATATATTATATAATATTATTATATTTGGTTTTACATTTTATACATATTATATCCTCATTGGTCAATTCTCGCATTATTATTATGATCTTTGTAAGGGTTTATTTCATAATCTTATTTCAATAAGGATTATTTATTCATGGATTTTAATTTAACGAATTTATATTGTAATTGTATAATAAAAAAAATAATTTCCAACCCTAATTGGGGTTCATGAAATTTTCAAGTGAAAATAAAATTTTTACTCTCTTTTGTACTGAAAATGATTTGGAAAATCTTTTATATGATCTCGGCATCATTTCTCCATTCGATCGAAATGCATTCTTTTTAAAATTAACTTTTTATACAAATGTTTCCAAAAATGTTTCTTTAATTATCCAAATGATTTAAAAAAGATAAATTTTCACATGTTTTACTATTTAGAAAATGTTTATAAATGAATATTCATATCATTTTATAAAAAAGTCATAAATGGATTTTACCAAAAAATGTAGAAGTAATATCTATTTTATCATGTATGACAAGTATGTGATTTATTTATACAATGAAAAATTAATTCCCAAAATACTCATTTATTACTTTCGATGTTAATTTTCCAAAAATGAAAATTTATTTTTTTTCTTTTAGTTTTTAAAATATATATTTTCTATTTTAAAATGGTATTTCCACATTAATGTATTTAAAAATATTTTTATTGTATTTTTATTCATAAAAAATAACAACCCATTAATTTAATTATACTCCAATGGGAATATGATTTATTTATTTCATTTTTAGTATATATATGTATGGGTTATGATCATATTGACCATGAAAATAAATTAAACTCACTTTTTTTAATTCAATTTTTGTAGTTGTTATATTTTCATTGATATTTTGACATTTCTTTGATCATTGG
Organism: Viscum album; assembly: GCA_963277665.1. Lineage (NCBI taxonomy): Eukaryota > Viridiplantae > Streptophyta > Magnoliopsida > Santalales > Viscaceae > Viscum > Viscum album. The sequence continues at coordinate 1,778,068,754 of OY728151.1, read as the reverse complement.
ACATTAAATTTTAACTAAATCTCCAAATTATTTATCATTTATTTTTTTTACTTAAATTTCATATATTAACTTCATAAAATTCTGATTATTCATTTTTATTTTTTTCATCTACGGAAATATTGATAAATATGTATTCCTTACTCAATAAAGATATTTTATGATAATGAAAATTTTTCATTTCTGAAAAAATTGATGGGGAGCCATGGAATTATATAGCCCATAAATGCTTCTATAGGCTCTTGAGGTGAATTTTTAGGCTATAATTGATTTATTTTCTTACTATATTTTTATATAATCTTATTAAAGGACATAATGATAGAGTTTTCACGATGCATGAGATTAAGATGTCTATTAATTAATCATTAAAATCATTGAGAGTAATGTTATTCTTCTCCATGTGAATTTTTTAATGATATTTTTTCTGGATGAGTTTATTTTTTATTTTTTGACTTAATTTCATGTTCTTAAATTTTTTTATATTTCTCTATTCATCATTCATTATTTATTCTAGATAGTCAATTTATTTTATTAAATGGTATGTTTGTTTAGTTTTTAACATTTCAATGTTGATTATTATTTATCTAATCCTGATAGATAAATTATATAAATGGAACGTGTGTTTAGTTTTATACCTTTAGATGTTGATAATGATTATTTATTCATGATATCTTCCACCATACGTATCCCTTATGGATCATTTGGACTCACCCTTGTCTGGTTTATTTTCCTAGTATTTTATGAATAGTACTTTGGGGGATGTGTATGGATATTCAAGAGGGAATAGTGATATTATAGAATAAAAATTCTATTTTTTATATATAAAATATATATGGGAATTGTGTTTTTATCTTGTTTACCATCATTACAAATGATTTCAGTCTTTTGAGATATATTCAGTTGTATATTTTGCTAATGTTGTAGAGGAACCACTAGCTTTGAGCTTCCAGGGATATGTTGTTTCTATTACCCCGGAAAACATAGACCAGGGTACTATTGGATTATTTGATGAATGGAAGGTACATGTTTTGATATATAATTAGGCGGGGTTGGAGAAAACGCGTCAGGATCTTAATGGCTTATCACAATCTGAAAAAGTGTAAGATCAAAGGTTCATTGATGTGTATAGAAGTACTAAATTTTTTATTTTTTGGTCAATTTAGCTTACCATGGAGTTACATCATGAGTTTTGTGTAGAATCCAATTAGTGTTTTTGAGTAATCAAGGGTTGTCTCCTAGAGTATTGGAACAATGATTGGCTGTTTGTAAATTTATTGGTTGTTAAAGCCATGTGTTTTTTAATGGCTAGATTGGGGAGTTCAGACCACTAATTTAGAATTTAAATTTCATTGTTGAGCTAGAAACCACATAAATTATTTCATTTTGGACATGAATTGTGTTTTTGGGAACTGGATTGGTATTTCCAAGGAAAACACCGGGAAACATGGATCTATGTGTGGACTATTAAAATTTTATTAACCTAGAAAAGAGTCATGAATTAGGAATGGTCATCTTGTGTGTGATCAAGTGTATTGAGTTGTGAACCACATCTGGCACATCATGGTAATGCAGTTTTAGAGTTTTCATAGTATGTTTTGATAGTAGTGGTATCATATCTTGAAATTTTTTTTATAACCTAAATTATTGGTTGGGGAAATCTTTGAGTCTTGTGATGATTTTTATGGTGACGTGATTGTATCTTGATATTGATGGGAACTGTGTAGTATCATCATGATACTTTGTGATAATTTGATATTTTGATCGAGTGTTTGATAATTAAATCATCTTTTTTTCTTGTGGGGACTTTATAGGATCTTTTGGCCTTTAAATTTAGAATACAAACATTTAAATGGGTTTTGTTGACAGAGGTAGGTCATGTTTTACATTTTTACATTCACCGATACTTAAAATTCTTTTGAAGTATTAATGATTGGAGGGTATTAAACCTTACATTTCAAAAATATTTTGTCTTCCATGATGAGTATGATTTTTTCTATTGTTGGATTCACTGGATTTTTATCCATGGTTCAGAATTTAATTCTAAGATTTTGAACATATTGAAGTGACTCTTTTAGAAATTTTTAGAGGCCTAATAGATTCCTTTGGTTCTCAGGTGATGCTTGTGATCGTTATGTCAGTTTCATATTTTTTTATGATCTTCGATAAGGGATTTTTTTTAGTCACATGATTTATATCTAATGGTGTGAATTTCATTACATAAGGGGTGTATCAGTTCTTTTTTGTATCGTGCATGGTTTTTAGGCATGATTAATTGATATTTTTGAGAGAAAATAATAATTTTAAGAAAAATAGATTAATTTTTTTTATGTTGGGGCTTGGATCGTGGATTAGGCATTGTTGTAGACAAACCATGCCAAAATATATTTATTAAGGCAGTGATGGTTCACAGAGTTAGAACATGATTAGGAAAACTATGTAGAACAACCACGTGGGAAGATTTTTTAGAAAGATCCACCACATAGTTGGTGCTTGGATTGGAAAATCATATTTTAAGACATTTATTATCATTATAAATTCAATCATTCTATTTTAATTAATGAGTCATATGATGGGATTCACTAGAAATTTTTCATCCTACTCATGCAGTAGACCTTACTGACCCTACACCTTGGATTCCACGTCCCTTATTGATTTTGGGGGGATTTTAAAGGCATTATTTGGTAATTTATGGCAATTCTAAATCTCTGGTACCCTCTTTGGATCACCCCATCTATTTTCTATGATTTTAGATTTTTCTATTTTAATATTTTATTCCAATTCCATTAGAGGATGGTGGAATCAGCTATTTATCATATGTCTTTTATGTGGCTTTCTAGATGGGATCCCCTGATGATTCCTACCACTGCTTTACACTTCATTGATTAGGGTATGACATATCATTGAATTTTATTATTTTTTTGATTAAATTTTATTTGAAGTGGATGATGAATTTTCATTACCCAATGGGTATTTCTTTTCTTTCATAAGATATATACCAAGAAAGCATCCGACCTTAGTCACAAAAAATTCAATATAGGTTCATAACAATTTGGAATATTTTAATTGTTATTTCATAATAAAATTAAATTTATAATTAACATGTTTTTTATTACACATTTGGATTGTAATATGGTTTCGAGTATAACATGGGTCATTAGTGAGTGGATGTATGTGGTTTTAGTGATGAGAGGTTGACTGGTTATCCAATAAGAATTTATGGAATTTTAAATTAAAATGTTAATTATTTATTATAACTTACCTAATTCAATTTCAATATGATTAATTAATTCAGTGGTTTGGGTTTATTAAAAGGACACAGTACATTCATATTATGTTAAAATGGGAATGGTGGGAATTCACGAGGGTTCTTGAGATACTTTTAAAATCAATTTACTTCATTTTAAGGTTGGTGTTTTCTTTTAGTAGATGTATTACTTATTGTGTTCAATTATATGGAATTTAAGGTATAGGATCACAAATTTTGGTGATTCCATTTTTTTCAATTATTAATTAATTACTTATTGAATCTTTTCATTAAAATAAAAATAGCCATTTTGGTCAAATACCATAGACGAGTAGAATTACTTTCCAAGGACACAATGGACCCAGTGTGCTTCCATGAATCTTCAACCAAGGATGGTTTAAGATTTGACTGCTAATGTTTATTGAACTTCAGAACTACCAAGCAGGGTGAAAGGCCCTTATAAGAATTACCTGGCCTAGTGATGGATCCCTTGATTTTACCTTGAGAAAGTGGTGTTATTACCTGAGATAACCAAAGCACAATGTTTAAGTGGGACCTTTTATATAACTGGAGGCTTCTAATACTTTTGATGGGTTAGGCCGGATGTATAGTGGCTTGTCATCCCATACACATTCCTAGCTGTATAAACCCCATGTAGATCAAGATCTAGATGGATGAGTAGACTAACCAAGAATTACATTAGGGATATATATAGTACGTGGTACATAAATGAAATGTTACTTATGAAAAGTGTTGTATTCTATAAGGCCACATAACCCTATTGATGATTTCAAGAGAGGTGATTTCCTTTGAGTTTTAGTTGTTGACTTGTGACATTTTCTATGATAGAGGACTTTATGTGTAGTTTGTATATTTTCTTAACTTGGGTGATACAGTGGGTTACCATTTACTTATAGATGTTGAACGTCTATATACTGACATGGGTAAAGATTTTTATGTGTGTGACCTAGAACTTGAGCCCAACTAGTGATCTTGAGGGGCAATGGAGAGTGTTTTTGGACATTGTAATCCAAGGTTCCTTTATTTTTATTTACTGATAGAGGGTTATTGAATGTGACCTTAGGGAAGAGGTGAAACCATTGGGATACTAAGGATTTAGATCCGGGTAGATAATTTGGATTCCATGATATAGAGGGAGATACTGTTGGTGATTCCAATGAATTGGATATTAGTAATAGTGATTATCTAGATTTAGAGGCTGGATAAGTTTAAGGATTCTATAAAAATAGATATAGAAAGACAAACTTCTACTGGAGGGTTTCTTAGAGTCATGGGATTTGTTTATAGTTGCAATGGATTTGGAGCCCGAAACCTAAACTACTATGGGATGGGACCCTAAATTCATTGAGATAAGGTTATGTCTACATAAAATTTGGTGTCGAATGAATTCCCTATCATGGTAGAAGTCCCCAGTGTCATGTGGATATAGTTATTTCTACTATAGATTTATAGTCTTATATATAGAGTATCTCAAGATGGAAACACAAATCCATGTGTCATATGGTTATGGTTTACTTGAGTTGATTATAGATTCAATATAATAGAGCTTCCATGAATATGGAGCTTATAACTTTATACAATCATTGGACTAGACATTGAATTCATGAGGATCTATGGGGCTACCTCAGATATTGATGCAACATGTTACATGAGAGGCACGGTTAACTCAATATGCTAAAATTAACACTGAAACTTAAAAAAGAATGTACGGTTAGTCAAGTTCATGAAACTAAGGATCAATATTTGATTTATTTATTTATTTCTGTAGTTTTGTAATTTTGTGAATTCCATATGAACATAAAACGTCATTTCTCATTAGTAATATATATCATTTGTGTTTGTGTACTATGTTATGTACTCACACCCTACCCCATTTTCCGAATCACATTGGTGGATCAGGGGGAGGTGAGTCTTGGAGATGTGGTGGTGAACATTTTTATTTTATTTTATTATGTTCTCTATATGGTTGGCCCATGGGGAATATACTATTGTATATATGACTTGTTTATTAATGATTTTACTATATTTAATTTAAATTATGATCCTTATTTATATTTATTTATTTCATTCTCAAATTACTTTGGATATATGATACATTGTAATATTATTTTATAGATTATTAATTTAATATAGTGGTTATAATATCCCTAAAACAAGATCATAGACCCCCACTAATAGATGGGAGCATCTAGAGAATAGGGTGGTTCACATAATATATCATAATGAACTATTCTAGTTACTATTCCAAGATTGTGGTGGGTTGGTGAATCACAGTGTAACTGCAAGAAGGTGTTGGATAACCAAATGATGCATTTTCCTTCGTCTTGAATAAGTACGAATGACTACGTGTCACACGATATATTGATATATTGCGAGTAAAATATGGAGATTAAATTAATAATGGTATACTAAGGATGACATATCAAGATATTGAAAATCTTGGTTCTTTTAAAGGAACCTCTTAGATGAAGATATATGTTATAATAAAGAATAGAGATCAATTAAAATTAGTAAAGTGAATTGAAGGGAAAAATGATAAAGATGCTATGTTTTGTATATGTGATATCACAAGAAAAAGAAGATATAATGGAAGAATTGTCCTTGAATTTCACCATCATGTAGAGGATTTTGAATATGTTTGATGTAAAAATCGATTATGTTTTCAGGAAAATAATTATTTTATGTATAAATGATTTTTTTTATGAATTACACATAAAAAACCATGATAAATTCATGTAGTGGATTGTGAAATTATAGTGGATGAGAGGAGGTATGGTTATGATGATTTTTATGAGGAATAATTAGAATGCTGAATTAGTTTAAAACCTATCACTATACTATAAATGTATTGATTTATACCCAAGGATTTTATTTTTGAAAAATTCATGTTTAAAAGGGAATAAATAAGACATGATAATTTTTCATGTTTACATGTGGTTATGATTAGTTATTAATGCAGTCTATTATGGAAGTTATGGTTTAAAGGTAATAAAATATTTATTTTTTAATTTTAGAATAAATACATTTTTTTTGGTTTCATAATTATAATAATAAATATGAAACTGAATGTAAACCATCACTACATGATATATTATTTTTAGTTTTTTTAGATTTGAAATTATTTTTGTTGTTTGAGTGTACTATAAATGAATAAAGTGAGTTGTATGAGCTAACGATTTTTAAATAAATACTAGGAGGAGAAGATTTATCTTATTGAAGTAAATGAGTGAATAATTCAATCATCATTGTGATGATAAACCTATGAATTTTGTGATGTTTATTTCTATTATTACAATATCTTTTCATTATATTATCTATATTGGAAACACATACATTGTGAATGGATTATAGTTAAATTAATGTAAGGGATATAACTTCTTATTATAAACCAAAAAAGTGTTTTTTTGTGGACTATTTGATATCATATTATTTAAAAATCATGAAAATGACTAGTTTCTTTTTTTAGTTATAAATCATGAAATTTAATGTGTTCTAATGGGAATACAAACGTTTTTTGTTTTAGAATCCATTACTATCTAAATAGAGGTGAGTGTTATTTAAAAAATACTAAAAATATAGACAACATATTCACCCACTCGTTGGAGACAAAGATCCAAATTGGTATTTTCAATGGGATTCATAGTCACACACCATAATTAACACTTGTCTTTTTGAATTTTGAGGAAGAAAAAAACTACCAGAGTTGTCTAGAACACATTAAATAGTAGGGTGATTCATGTGTTTAATTGGATAAACAATCATATATGGAAGAAAATAATTCTACTATGTCTTTTATCCTATTTACGATGTTGTATAATCTTGAAATTATTGTTTCAATCATATTGTATAAGGTTGTCCCTTAATATCTATAGATTTGTGGAATCTAGAGGATAATGGACACGCTAGAAATTCTTTTATTATGAAAGTGAAATTTTCAAGGTTAAGGGAATCAGAATTGCTAAAGGAATCTAGTATAACTTTAATAATATTTATGATGTGGACATGTATATAAATAATATAATGTGTAACATTTATATAATGAAATATGAATATTTGAAAAATAAATTTAGTGAATATATTGATGAGTAATTCACATGGTCTATTTATTTTTAATTACCCTAAGAATGCATAGAGAAAAATTGGAAGAGTAGGTAGATGGTAGAATGATATTGATAAATATTTAGAATCTATTTGATAAAAGTGATTTAAATTTGAAATATAGATAACATGAAACATCCTGTTCATATGATTTTCATTTTATTATTATTACATGTGAGATGAAAAAAGAAATTTTTATCAAAATAACAGAAAATAATGATCTTAAAATAATTTTAAAATATAGTAAGAACGAAAATTCAAAGAGAGATGGTTTTATAAAATGTTTTCTGATTATAATTTAGAAGAAAATGTATGTAATATGTTGGGTGAATTCATCTATTTTTTTGAGAAATTTGGTAATAATAAAAAATAATTCTGAAGAAAATTGAAAAAAGATGTGGTTTAACTGTGGATCCATTGGTAATTTTGTAAAAAAATTTCAAAGATGAAAATAATATTATATTTTTTGAAATGATGAAAAAATGCCACGAATACCACTAATGAAAAAGGTAGAAAAAAATAATATGTTATTTAAAAGGATGGGATATTAAATTGTATATATATTACTAGTGATTTTTTTCTCTAAATTTTAGGAATAATTTGACAATGAAAGGGATGTGGAAGTCAAAATATATATTGATGAAGGTGTTTAGAAGATTATACTTTTAAAGGAGAACGACAAATAATTTTCAAGTGATTATGGTATAATCTATAACAATGAAAATATAAAAAATAAATTGTATTCCATTATAAAAATATAATTGAATGAATGACTCATGAATATTTTAAATCCATAGAAAATGAATAAGTACTTAAATTATTCTGTTGAACCTATTAAAAATAATGGAAAAAGTAATAAATAATTAAAAAATATATTTTTGATAGATAAAAAAAAATAAATGGGTTACTGGTTGAAAAGAAAAACCTCAATATTAATCTTTAATAAATTATGATGTATAAGGATAAATAAATAGACCATATACAATAGAAATTAGTTGAATCTATTCAAAGAAATATCAAACAACAAAAATTTAATTATAAAAGTTTGTGAAATATCTGAGGAGTTTAAATCTCAAAATATTAAAAAAGTTAATCATCAAAAGTTTATAACATGGTTGAATATTATAGTAAACCATTCTTAATATTCATTTATATTACCCAATTTTAAATGAATATTCAATAAATTACTATAATAGATGTCTGAGGACTGTAATTGTATATTGTCGTTGGAAACAAGGAAATAAAATCTTATATCATGGTGAAATATCTTTAACATCAATCCTAAAGATCTCCTCCTTTAACATATCTACCTAATTCCATTCTTAATAACCTTGTGAAATCAAAACCTAGGATTAAAAACCAACGATTAAAACATGGAATTGTTTAAGACATGTAAGAATACATAATGATTCGCATAGTTGTAAAGTCTTTTATTTTGAGAGAATCCTAGTGGACTACATTCTTTACTAAAACGGAACACATCCTATTCTTGCCCTACATTACTGAACCAATTTCATTTCTCAATCCGAACCTATAATAAAAAACTGAGTTCGTTTCTCATTCAACCCCCTAATGTTGAACCGTGTTCATTTCTGATTTGATCCCTGTAATACTGAACCCAAGTTTATTTTTTATTCCAACAGTGTCTATAAGGCCCCCACCTTAAACCTTACTTAATATTGAATTAAATGAATAATTCACGTTGAGGATCTTTTCAGGTTTAGAGTTTTAGAGAATTAGATCATAACTATTACATCTCAAAAGATTACAAAGTAGTCACTTCTACTAAGTTTCCATTAAAAAAAATTCTTAAAAATAAACGTGTCTAGTTCCATGTTTTATATAGCATGACATTCCCTTGATCCCATCCTTGACCTTATTCCACATTATGTCCTGTGAAAAACATTTCAAAAAAACTTGGGGTGAGCATAAAAAGCTCAGTAAGGGATACACAAAGAATGAAAACTGTTAGTTTTTCAAAATCAAGTAAACCATGTATACTCTATCAAAGTAATACCTTCACTTTCATGAAGTAGTAAAAACTCTTCACTGAATAAAGTATCATTACTTACCTTTTTGTAACCAAAGTTTTACCATAAAACCCATATAAAGAACACATAAAATATATAAAGGTAACTTGGGACATAAACATACTTAAGTTGAATAACCATACGGTCGACTTCCACACATATCACTTAATGGAATAGCCATACGGCCAATTTCCATACATACTTAATGGAATAGCCATACGGCCGACTTCCATACCCAATGCATTGGAGGTTATAACGTAACCACCCGTCCTAGTATTCACGGCACCACCCGTCATATGGTTTATAACGTAACCACCCGTTAAAATGTCCAAGTACCAGTATAAAATCATAAAACATAAAACCAATATAAAGGAATGATAACATTTCCACATTTCAACCACAATATATCATAAATATATTAACATAATAGAATCCTTTATCAAAACCATATTTAATACCAAAATACATAAAATATTATATGGTATTTATTTTATTTTAAAAACATTACGGCTTGTTGAGAAATCCAAAGATCAAATAATACTCGCGGCGGCGGAAAAAGGTCGTTGTCACCGCGTACATTAAAAATAAACATTGATTTTTGACGTTTAGTAAAACGCTTCGTAGAAAAAGATTCTGTTTGTATAAAAGTAAAAGTCAAAGGAGTTTATACACCATATAAAAGAAAGTTGTGTATAAAACGAAATATGCCTCAATGAATGGAGATTGAGACGAAGTCCCTTACCTTGGGTCCGACTTGACTCGATCGTTCTTTAACGTCCTGAATAATAAACTTGAGTTAATTTATAATTGATTAAGAACCTTTTTAAAGTTCATTATTCATTTTATATCACTTATTTCCATGTTATAAACATTATGTAACCATTTAAGTTAATAATGCTTGTTTTGTCAATATTTGGTTCTTAAGTCGAAAGTTGATTTCTTACAATTACATGTTGTTCGTGTGGTCAAAAGTTCATTATATCCCGAATGAAATTCCTGATTTGGATATCATATATATCATATATTTCCAGCATAAACATGTATTTATAATATTACATAATCATTTAGAGGTATGAAATGAAATGCACCGTTCATGGAGACGGTAAGCCGTACGTACGCATGAACGCTACTTTCATTTCTTTGTCATATTAATGGAATTAAAACTAAATGAGAGGTATGTATATTTTAATTCCAGAATTATATTCATCATTTAGATATATCATTAATTATATATATACATTATATACATGTACTTTTAATAGTACATTACATTTGGGGATAAGAAATGAAATACACCGTTAATGGAGACGGTAAGCCGTACGTATGCATGAACGCTGCATTCATTTCTATCTCATACTTTAATGGAAAGAAATAATAATGATATAGAGGTATATAATAATTCCAGTATAACATCATATATAATAACATTAAATCCATCCTTTATACGTCCCACATATGGCATTAACGAATCACATCACTTTGAGGGGGCAGTAGTCCGCACTTCCTTAAATGAAGATATCGTGTTTACCCATAATGGAAACCATAAATGTATTCCAAAAATGAAAAATACATAAGCTTAAAGAAAACATAAACATATTATATATCATATATAAAAATAGTGACATCATAATGGCCACCCTTGAAGGTGTTAAATGAGTATTGAACAATCATCGTTTCGGGAGGCAGAATTTCGCCATAAACGGAAACCGTATGTTCTTTAACCATTTGATGTAGTTTTGTGAAATTTTAGCTCAAATAAATATTATAAAAACATCCTAGTATATTGAAGATACTGGTTTTGTTACAAAAGAAGTAAATAAAAAGAGTTTAGAGGGTTGGAGAAGCAAAATAAAACAAATGAACAAGAGAGAATGAATTACCTTTAAAAGTGTAACTCCCTTTTGATTTGAGCCTAAAGGCTTCCTTTGAAAGTATTCTGCCCAAAGTGAATCCTCTAGGATGAGGAGAGGGATGTGGAGAGAGTAATTGGGCAGGGTTTGGACGATCCAAAGGATTGAGAAGTGTGTGAAATGAGGTAGAGGTGGGGGCCTTTTATAAGAGGAGAGGAGGGACACTTTTGGAAAGTAAAGAAATATTACTTTATTTGAAAATGTGTTTCGGTTTTAAAAGGTCACACATTGATATAATTCGTGGATAAGGTGATACGGGTTCGAAATCCACTCATCCAATTGGTTTTGGCCATGTGTAGGTTTCATATTTTTCATTATCTTTCCATTTTATTTAAATCGTCAAATAATGATGTCATCACTGCATCATTATTATGTCATATATAATTTAATTTATTTAATGTCTAAAAATTATAAAAAAAATACTATGATGTAGGAAATCTTTTTATATTTCCAATTACTATTTATAATCAATCTTTGGGCTTGTATTACCCCACTCAAAAATTATATTAGTAAAACAATTTATGTTAGTGTCATTTTCACTTTAACATTAAATAAAAATATATTAATGTCATTTTCCAACTAAAGTGGCTCCATGGGGTCCCCAAGTTGGCCCATGGCTTTTCTTGGTCGGACATGACACAACCAATAAGGTTGGGACATGTGTATAGGTAATTTCATATTATTAAAGCATTATTTATACCTTAAACTACACTAATTACCACTAATCGCGATTAAAGAAAAAAAGTTACTATTCACCAAAAAATTATTTTAATATCATTGAACCACATTTTACTTCTTAATGACAACCATGTATTTCAGACTTTCAAAAATCATTACACATTAGTGGTAAAATTTCATTTAACTGAAAAATCAGTTTGCTTGATTACCACTTAGTGGTTTCACTATTCATAAAAAATTGAAGTTTTTCAGAAAATTACCAAAAATTCACCCTAAGCTATATTTGATATTCTGAATTCAAAAATGAAGTACATTTTACAAAATTCAAAACATATAAGTCTAATTAATTAATTTAATAATTAATTCCCGCTGTCATGACAAATAGCGTGTTTTTGTGAAACAATAAGTATCAAAAGATTGACACCAGTTTAAGTCCAATTTCAAAGTGAAATTGATTCCAATAACCACCATTGGATTAACTGGTAAAAATATTTTCTAATTTCACTTTAAAACCAATTAAAATAATAATCTAATCATATAAATAATTTAGATTAAAAAGAGGTTTTGAATTAAAATACAACATTTTACACTATTCATAAAAAAATGAACTTTATCAGAAAGGTTCCAAAAATTTACACAAAGTAAATTTTGATGTCTCGATTCTAAAGAAGAGTTATATTTGGTCCAAAATAAATTATAAGAGTGATCAAAACTATATTTAATGATAGTTCACCATTAAAAGGTGATAAGTGAACCTTTAGTGAAAATTAGAGTATATATGCCTAAAATTGAACTCTTTCCGTATTTTAAGCCTTTATCTTTTATTGGGTAAATGTATAAACATTTAAAAACATATATAATAATATTTTAGTTATTTCTATCCATTCCCTCCAGTACAACGACTACTTGTTAACTAACATTAAAAATAATATTATTTTATTACTAGTGTGCTACGTATGTTTCAAAGAAACTCATCGTTGCGTATCGGGTACGCTATCGAACATAGAAACCCCTTTAAAATAAAATTAATATTTAATTCGTAAATATTAATAAATATGAAAATTCTTTATTCTTTATTTACCTGGGACGTTACATGTTTCCCCCCTTTTGGGAATTGCGTCCTCGCAATTTTATTCACTTATCAAAATAAGTGGGGGTATTTATCCCTCATAGCATTTTCAGATTCCCACGTTGCCTCTTTAATCACATGGTTTTTCCACAAAACCATTACCTGATGAATCACCTTATTCCGTAACACTTGCTCCCTATGGTCAAGAATCTTGACCGGTTGTTCCTCATAAGATAGGTTCTTTTCCAGCTGAACTACCTCTGTACTCAAAACATGAGATGGATCTAGCGTATACTTCCTCAACATTGAAACCTGAAAAACATTGTGTACCTGAGATAAACTTGGAGGTAAAGCCACCCAGTATGCAACTGATCCAACTTTCTCCAGAATTTCATATGGTCCAACAAACCTTGGACTCAACTTTCCTTTCTTACTAAATCTCATCACACTTTTCCAAGGAGAAACCTTGAGAAAAACATGATCACCTACCTCGAAAGATAGATCCTTCCTCCGGTTATCCGCATAACTCTTCTGCCTGCTCTGAGCTGTTCTCATGTGTTTTTGAATCAGCTGAACTTTTTCTGCCATCTCTTCTACCAATTCTGGTCCCATCAACTTCCTTCCACCCACTTCATCCCAGAATGTTGGAGTTCGACACTGCTTCCCATATAATGCCTTAAATGGTGCCATCTGTATACTGGAATGAAAACTGTTATTATAAGAAAAATCAACCAAAGAAATTTGTTGGTCCCAACTTCCCTGATAATCCATAAAACAATCTCGTAGCATATCCTCCAATGTCTGGATTGTTCGTTCTGACTGCCCATCTGATTGAGGATGAAAAGATGTACTAAAATTTAATTCAGTACCCAACGACTTCTAAAGGCATTTCCAAAAGTTAGAAGTAAACTTGGGATCACGATTCGATACAATGGAGAGAGGAACTCCATGTAACCTGACTATCACTTTAAGATACAAACGGGAAAGTTGATCAAGAGAGAAAGTATCTCGTATAGAAAAGAAATGAGCAGATTTGGTCAAGCGATCAACAATAACCCAGATTGCATTATTACCTCGAGATGTCTTCGGTAATCTAACAACAAAGTCCATGGATATGTTTTCCCATTTCCACTCTGGCACTTGTAAAGGCTGAAGCATCCCTTTCGGTAACTGCCGCTCTGCTTTAACCTGCTAACATGTCAAACACTTCACAGTAAAATCAGAAATGAATCTTTTCATTCCATCCCACCAGTAATACTCCCGCAGATCTCTGTACATCTTAGTACTGCCAGGCTGAACTGAAAACAGGGAACTATGAGCCTCACATAACAACTCATTCTTCAAATGTGAATCACAAGGCACACATAACCTCTTCACAAACCTCAAAACACAAACACAAACTTATCCAAGAACTCATGGAAAATTTTATTCATAAGGTCCATGAATATAGCAGGTGCATTGGTTAACCCAAAAGGCATAACTAAAAATTCATAATAGCCATATCTAGTACGGAACGCAGTCTTCAGAACGTCTTCTTCTTTTACTTTCAACTGATGGTACCCCGACCTCAAGTCAATCTTCAAAAAATACTGAGCTCCCTGGAGCTGATACCACTTCATTCGATGGCCCCACATCTGCTGAAGTTGTTTCAAAGGATTTCGCCACCCCTTTTTGCTTATAGTCTGGATGCATTCCCCCAGTTGAGTTCTTCGTTGGACACTCGTTTGCATAATGACCCATTTCATTACACTTAAAACATCTTACCGTTGGCTTTTCATTTCCTGCTTGATCATCTTCCTTACAGTTACGAGCAATATGACCAGACTTACCACACCCAAAGCACTTACCAGACTTGGATAATCATTCTCCAGGATTCATTTTACCACACTTCTCACAGGATGGATATTTGGTTTTCTTACCTCCTTGCTTCTTTGATGAATTCTTCCCCTTTTCCTGCCAACTAGATCTCTTATTCTGTTGTTTGTCATAGAACACCTGATCATCGGAAAACTCCATTTCCACCTTCTCCGTACATCGAACAAGTTTTTCATAACTTTTTAACTCACGAGAAGCTAAAGCCCTTCGATAATTTGGCTTTATCCCTGAGTAAAAACGATTTATTTTACTATCAAGATCTCGTACGAAGTTTGGAGCATACCTTGCCAATCGAGTGAACTTTTCTTCATAAGCAGCCACTGAATCATCCTCCTGCCTCAATTATAGGAACTGTTTTTCCATCCTAAGACGAACCACCTTAGGAAAATATTTCTCAAGAAACATACCTTTGAATTCGTCCCAGTGAAGATCCTCAATCTCATCACTATCCCTTATATTTTTCACCATCGACCACCACTGATCAGCTTCACCTTCAAAAAGGTAAACAACAAGACTAACCTTTTGATGTTCTGAACACCCCATGACATCAAAAATCTTCTCCAGTGCTTTAATCCACCCTTCAGCTTGCACAGGGTCAGATGATCCTCTGAATGATGGGGGATGTTGCCTCATGAAATGTTCCACCACTAACATGTTCCTCTGCGGTTGATCTGGCTGATCTCGTGCATGGATACCACCACCATTTATAGCATGAGTCAACTGTGCCATCACTGCAACAAACTGTTCAGTTCCGATTCCGACCATCTCAGGTTGCTGATTTGGAAGGTTGTCTTCCTCCTGATGTTGTCCGAACATAGCTGCTTTGTTTCCTCTGCGGAAAACCATTCTGAACCCAGAAATATCTTAGGCGAAGCAACATGGTAATCCGTAAATGCTATATCATTTCAATCATATTATAATTTAACACTTTTCTAACTCCTACAGTTGTCAAAACCATCATTTGATACCAACTATAAGGCCCCATCCTTAAACCTTACTTAATATTGAATTAAATGAATAATTCACGTTGAGGATCTTTTCAGGTTTAGAGTTTTAGAGAATTAGAACATAACTATTACATCTCAAAAGATTACAAAGTAGTCACTTCTACTAAGTTTCAATTAAAAAAAAACTCTTAAAAATAAACGTGTCTAGTTCCATGTTTTATATAGCATGACATTCCATTGATCCCATCCTTGACCTTATTCCACATTAAGTCCTGTGAAAAACATTTCAAAAAAACTTGGGGTGAGCATAAAAAGCTCAGTAAGAGATACACAAAGAATGAGAACTGTTAGTTTTTCAAAATCAAGTAATCCATGTATACTCTATCAAAGTAATACCTTCACTTTCATGAAGTAGTAAAAACTCTTCACTGAATAAAGTATCATTACTTACCTTTTTGTAACCAAAGTATTACCATAAAACCCATATAAAGAACACATAACATATATAAAGGTAACTTGGGACATAAACATACTTAAGTGGAATAACTATACGGTCGACTTCCACACATATCACTTAATGGAATAGCCATACAGCCAATTTCCATACATACTTAATGGAATAGCCATACGGCCGAATTCCATACCCAATGCATTGGAGGTTACAACGTAACCACCCGTCCTGGTATTCACGGCACCACCCGTCATATGGTTTATAACGTAACCACCCGTTAAAATGTCCAAGTACCAGTATAAAATCATAAAACATAAAACCAATATAAAGGAATGATAACATTTCCACATTTCAATCACAATATATCATAAATATATTAACATAATAGAATCTTTTATCAAAACCATTTTTAATACCAAAATACATAAAAGATTATATGGTATTTATTTTATTTTAAAAACATTACGGCTTGTTGAGAAAGCCAAAGATCAAATAATACTCGCGGCGGCGGAAAAAGGTCGTTGTCACCGCGTACGTTAAAAATAAAAATTCCTTTTTGACATTTAGTAAAACGCTTCGTAGAAAAAGATTCCTTTTGTATAAAAGTAAAAGTCAAAGGAGTTTATACACCGTATAAAAGAAAGTTGTGTATAAAACGAAATATGCCTCAATGAAAGGAGATTGAGACGAAGTCCCTTACCTCGGGTCCGACTTGACTCGATCGTTCTTTAACATCCTGAATAATAAACTTGAGTTAATTTATACTTGATTATGAACCTTTTTAAAGTTAATTATTCCTTTTATATCACTTATTTCCATGTTATAAGCATTATGTAACCATTTAAGTTAATAATGTTTGTTTTGTCAATATTTGGTTCTTAAGTCGAAAGTTGACTTCTTACAATTACATGTTGTTCGTGTGGTCAAAAGTTCTTTATATCCAGAATGAAATTCCAGATTTGGATATCATATATATCATATATTTCCAGCATATACATGTATTTATAATATTACATAATCATTTAGAGGTATGAAATGAAATGCACCGTTCATGGAGACGGTAAGCCGTACGTACGCATGAACGCTACTTTCATTTCTTTGTCATATTAATGGAATTAAAACTAAATGAGAGGTATGTATATTTTAATTCCAGAATTATATTCATCATTTAGATATATCATTATTTATATATATACATTATATACATGTACTTTTAATAGTACATTACATTTGGGGATAAGAAATGAAATGCACCGTTCATGGAGACGGTAAGCCGTACGTACGCATGAACGCTACTTTCATTTCTATCTCATACTTTAATGGAAAGAAATAATAATGATATAGAGGTATATAATAATTCAGTATAACATCATATATAATAACATTAAATCCATCCTTTATACGTCCCACATATGGCATTAACGAATCACATCACTTTGAGGGGGCGGTAGTCCGCACTTCCTTAAATGAAGATATCGTGTTTACCCATAATAGAAACCATAAAGGTATGCCAAAAATGAAAAATACAGGAGCTTAAGGAAAACATAAACATATTATATATCATATATAAAAATAGTGACATCATAATGGCCACCCTTGAAGGTGTTAAATGAGTATTGAACAATCATCGTTTCGGGAGGCAGAATTTCGCCATCCACGGAAACCGTATTTCTTTAACCATTTGATGTAGTTGTGTGAGAGTGTAGCTCAAATAAATATTATAACAACATCCTAGTATATTGAAGATACTGGTGTTGTTACAAAAGAAGTAAATAAAAAGAGTTTAGAGCGTTGGAGAAGCAAAATAAAACAAATGAACAAGAGAGAATGAATTACCTTTAAAAGTGTAACTCCCTATTGATTTGATCCTAAAGGCTTCCTTTGAAAGGATTCTGCCCAAAGTGAATCCTCTAGGATGAGGAGAGGGATGTGGAGAGAGTAATTGGTTAGGGTTTGGCTGAGCCAAAGGCTTGAGAAGTGTGTGAAATGAGGTAGAGGTGGGGGCCTTTTATAAGAGGAGAGGAGGGGCACTTTTGGAAAGTAAAGAAATATTACTTTATTTGAAAATGTGTTTCGGTTTCAAAAGTTCCCAAATTGATATAATTAGTGGATAAGGTCATAAGGGTTCTAAATCCACTCATCCAATTGGTTTTGGCCATTTGTAGGTTTTATATTTTTCATTATCTTTCCATTTTATTTAAATCCTCAAATAATGATGTCATCGCTGCATCATTATTATGTCATATATAATTTAATTTATTTAATGTTTAAAAATTATAAAACAAATACTATGATGTATTAAATCTTCTTATCTTTACAATTACTATTTATAATCAAAATTTGGACTTGTATAACCCCACTCAAAAATTATTTTAGTAAAACAATTTATGTTAGTGTCATTTTCACTTTAACATTAAATAAAAATATATTAATGTCATTTTCCAACTAAAGTGGCTCCATGAGGTCCCCAAGTTGTCCCATGGCTTGTCTTGGTCGGCCATGAAACAACCAATAAGGTTGGGACATGTTTCTAGGTCATTTCATATTATTAAAGCATTATTTATACCTTAAACTACACTAATTACCACTAATCGCGAATAAAGAAAAAAAGTTACTATTCACCAAAAAAATAATTTTAATCTCATTGAACCACATTTTACTTCTTAATGACAACCATGTATGTCGGATTTTCAAAATTCAATACACATTAGTGGTAAACTTTCATTTAACTGAAAAATCAGTTTGCTTGATTACCACTTAGTGGTTTCACTATTCATCAAAAATTGAAGTTTTCCAGAAAATTACCAAAAATTCACCCTAAGCTATATTTGATATTCCTAATTCAAAAATTAAGTCCATTTTACAAAATTCAAAACATATAAGTCAAATTAATTAATTTAATAATTAATTCCCGCTGTCATGACAAATAATGTGTTTTTGTGAAACAATAAGTATCAGAAGATTGACACCAGTTTAAGTCCAATTTCAAAGTGAAATTGATTCCAATGACCACCATTGGATTAACTGGTAAAAATATTTTCTAATTTCACTTTAAAACCAATTAAAATAATAATCTAATCATATAAATAATTTAGATTAAAAAGAGGTTTTGAATTAAAATACAACATTTTACACTATTCATAAAAAAATGAACTTTATTAGAAGGGTTCCAAAAATTTACACAAAGTAAATTTTGATGTCCCGATTCTAAAAAAGAGTTATATTTGGTCCAAAATAAATTATAAGAGTGATCAAAACTATATTTAATGATGGTTCACCATTAAAAGGTGATAAGTGAACCTTTAGTGAAAATTAGAGTATATATGCCTAAAATTGAACTCTTTCCGTATTTTAAGCCTTTATCTTTTATTGGGTAAATGTATAAACATTTAAAAACATATATAATCATATTTTAGTTATTTCTATCCATTCTCGCCAGTACAACGACTACTTGTTAACTAACATTTAAAATAATATTATTTTATTACTAGTGTGCTACG
This sequence comes from Viscum album, assembly GCA_963277665.1. Classification (NCBI taxonomy): domain Eukaryota; kingdom Viridiplantae; phylum Streptophyta; class Magnoliopsida; order Santalales; family Viscaceae; genus Viscum; species Viscum album. The sequence continues at coordinate 1,778,048,934 of OY728151.1, read as the reverse complement.
TAAGTTTCAAGGAAACTCCTCGTTGCGTATCGGGTACGCTATCGAACATAGCAACCCCTTTAAAATAAAATTAATATTTAATTCGTAAATATTAATAAATATGAAAATTATTTATTCTTTATTTACCTAGGATGTTATAGTGTCTCTCTCCTAAGGTATAACAAATTACCCAATGCATTGGAGGGAGAAATATGACCCAATCATCTCATAGTGAAATCATACATACATGTTCCAGAAAATCATAAAAAATCGTATCCTACACCATTAAATCAAATGTGTATCATAATGATATAAAGATATTAGAATTGATGGAAAAAGTTATTGGTTTCATTATAATTTCATAAAAATCATAACCCATTATATAGAAATAGATTTTATAAATATGTAACCCACTAAAGAGAAACATATTTCATAAACATATAACCCCTGAAAGGGAAATGATTTTTATAAAGACCATGACATCATACATTACCCATTCCAAAAAATAATATGAATGGTAACACTAGATCATTTCATAGAATGGAATGACTAACATCAATAGATGTAATCTTAGATATAAAATATTTTTTAAATACAATTCAAAAAAATATCTTCAGGAAAATATACATTCATCATTGAATAATATTTTTAAAACATAAAACCTTATAAAAATAATTTTCATAAAAAATACCATGAAAATAAATAAAGAAGAATTTAGATCATTTTGAAAACCTTTTTCGTTGAAAAATTATAGAATCACCTTCAAAACGTTTTAAATACTATTTTCTTGGTATTTTTTTAAAAACTTATAGATAATTATTTAAAACATTTTAATAACTATTTATTTTAAAAAACATTGACAAATTATAAATAAATATGAAATGAAATTTGAAAACCAATTTTTATGAAAAAAATTAATATTAGCATTAAAACATTTTGAAATTGATTTTCCTTGAAATGTTATAAAAGGAGATTGAATATATTTTAAAAAACATTTTCCATTAAAACATATAAAATAATGTTGAAAAAATTTTGAAATTCATTTTCCTAAAAAAATTATAAAATAATCTTGAATTTCTTTTGAAAACCATTTTATTCTTCATAATTTATAAAATAATATTGAAAAAATATCGAAAACAATTTTCCTTGAAAACTTATAAAAGGAGCATTAAATTTGTCTTAAATACATTACCATGAAAATATATTTCAAAAAAGTATATTAAAAATTAAACTATAAACTTGGAAATAAATATTCAATGTAGTAATGATGGATAAATCAATACATGTCATAGAAGGTAATAAGAACTTTTCTTTTTCATTTTAAAAAGGTTGGAGAAATGACTCATTCAGAAAGAGATAAAAAGATTCCATTGAAATAATCTCTAAAAGAAAAAAATGGTAAACATGAATTGTAATATTTAAGTGTAATGGAACAATATTATTGGAAAACGTTTTTTATAAATCCTTGTTTTGAAGGAACATAAATATCTGACCGAAGAGAGGGTAAATTCAGGTTTTCTTAAAATCAACTTCATACCTATATTATGTACCAAATATGGGAATAAATGGTACCAATATATGAATAAATCATTAAAAACTGGAGGATAAGAATATTCAGGAATTTTATTTAGAGACATATCATATTATTTCATCCAAGTAATCATAAACATAATAAAAAGTAAAAAGTAATGAGATTGTTTCAATATTATCTTATAACATGGTAAATTGGGATAATTCTCTCCAAGTAAGTAAAGTAAATTTTATGAATCATAAAATATTACTAAAATATGTTAATTCAAGATATAATATGTTAAATAGAAGTATATACACCATGAATGAAAATTTATGTGCATAACAAATCTGATGTCTCAAAAAAAGAGAATTGAGAAAAAACAATTTCACCGATTTGGATACTTTTTTATCTTATAACCAATGATATAAATCTATAAAAACGAATATATGAATAACCAAAAATGTATTTATTATATTAATAGAATTAAATAATGTTCTATATAAACACCACACAAAATGGAGAGTGGAAAACATAGCATGTATCTCATGAAAATAAAAAGTTAAATGAAATATTCTTTCCGTGGGTCTTGAATCTTGGCGTACTCATTCAAACCAACTATATAATAATTATAAATTCATTATAAATATTTTAAAAAACATATTGTTATATATAATACCATATATGGTATGATTATTATCTTATATGACCCACTTGTTAACCATCCTATGTTAAGGTTTATCTTTGGGTAATATTCACTTTATTCATCATATGTGCCTTAATTTGTTATATCTTTGGTATTCATACATTGTATGATGATTTAAAAATATTAAAACATGATATAAGTATCATGTATATACATTATATGTTTACTATAATAATATATATAATATATAAGTATTAAAATGAATATACTGTTCATGGAGTCGGTAGGCTGTACGTACGTATGAATGCTATTTTCATTTAATTGTCCTGTTGAAAGGGAGAAAGTAAATGAAGTAAATGAATATATATATATATATATCATTAAATTATATTTATGATATAATATATTTCATATATAATCACTAAACCGATCCTTTATATATTCCATGTAGTGTATAAACAAATCATATTGCTTCAAGGGTGCGGTAGTCCACACATCCTCAAAAGAAATAATAGTATTAATAAAAAATGGAAAATAAAAAGATATATGTTTTCAAAGAAATAAAGAAGATTACATAAATAAAAAAAATTATTATATAACATATATAAAATTTTATTCCCTCATAATTTCCTTCATGTGAAGCGGTAATGAAAATTAAACAATCAACATTTTGTGAGGCCGTAGTTTTCCGTACACATAAACAAAATGTTTGTTATCCCTTATATGGAAGTGTGTGTATCTTCAGGATGAATAAATAGCATAAACAATACATGTATATTTATTATACTGCTTTTTTCATAGAATCATTGAATAAATAAAGTTTAGGGGTGGCGAATGAGATTAAAAGAAAGGACTTGTGAGAAGACGATACCTCTTAATTGGGGAACTCTTTTTGGTTTGTGCCAAAATGCATCATTGGATTACCTTCATCCCAAGGGAAGGCTTCTAGGAGAAAAGGAGGACTTATTGTAATTTAAATAGGAAGTTAATTTCTAAAAATTTTCGGTTTTAGAGGTTTAGGGAAGTGGGAGATGAGGTGGCATTTAATAGGGAAGGAAAATGACTCACCTGGAATTTTGGAAAAAAAGGTAGGTGTACACATGTTCTTAACGAAAAAAGGCCTAAAATACTAAAACAAAATCACTAATAGAAGGATTATGGACAAATAAAAGACTTCAAATTGGGGTTTTTACTTGTGTATTGGACGTTTGGGCCCCTAAGGTTATGGATTAGTTCCTAATTAAACATAATTTGACCTTAAGCAGTACAGTTAATTTCTATCACATAAAATAATCTTCTTGACCATAAATTAAGATGATATTATTACAATCTAAATATTATACTTATTAAAATGGTTTATTTGATTTTTTATTAATTCAATTCATATAAGAATAAAAATTATGATGAATGTTAATCCCGATGATGGGTTGAAATTACATGTTTTTAAAGTATAATGATGTTTAAATTTTTATTCTTTTAATATTAAATTTCAATGTGAAATTTATTATAATGAAATAAATTGTATTAAATATATTTTTTATCTAATGTGACCTTAAAAAATTTAAATATATAATTTTAAATTGATAATTGTTTAAACAAAAATACAGTGTTAAATAAAAAGTTGAATATTTTACTACTCATCAAAAATGATTTTTCTCAGGGAAATACAAAAAAATCACCCTAAGATAATTTCAACAAACATAATTAAAAAATGTTATTTTTTATCAAATTTATCATCTTTATTTTTCCAATTTTTTATTATTAAATGTGGTTTATTCGAGAAAACAATATTTTTAAAAATAAATGGACATTACCAGATATCCTATATTTAATTATTTATTTGTTTTATCTATATAAAATTATTATAAATAAATTTTAAATTTTTTATTACTATTAATATAACAATGTTTAATTTATCGGTAATAATTATATCATTTAAATAATTACGATAATAAAATAATTTTTTTAAAGAAATATTGGTGTTGTGTGTATGGTACTCAAAGTTAGTGTTGTGGGTATCATAAGGAAATTTGGTATTTCAGGTAGTGCAAGAAAAGTTGGTATTGGGTGTAGCTCAAGAAAAGTTAGTGTCATGTGAAAGGGATGTTTGAAAAATAGTTTTAATATATATATATATATATATGTATATATATATATATATATCTATATTCAGTTTACCATAGAATGAAAAATTTAAAAAAAGATAAATTAACTCAAAAAAATATTCAAAAATATTAGGGTGTTACAATATACGACCCGTTAAAATGAATTCCTTATTTGTGATTTTATATATTTATAATTAATCCATTAATTCATGTAATGAACATGCATAAATTTACATTGATGCCCAATGTGCTAAAATACACTTTTATCATATATTAAGGCCTATAAAATAATGAAATATATAACTATTTTTCTATTACTATTCTTAAAAATCTATATGGTTAATAAATTAAAATCTAAACATGATAATTAACACCATCATTTCATCATTAATAATTATTCATTATACATTAAACCAGAAAACGTGTAGGCCAGTGGTATGCATGAAACCCATATCATCATTTAGTTAGGGGTTCAAGACCCGCGAGCTTTCTAGACATGATTGGTTGTCACCCAGTATACACGACAAGCTTTTTTAGAACCATAATAATATTATTTCTAAAATAAATGTTATTTAAATCCTTGAAATATGGTTAATCACTAAATAGAATTCTAAACAATGTTATCAATTCAAACATAGTGCATAAATAATTATTTCGATGTTTAACATAAACTTTTCATAAATGGTTAACATTATTACCACTCATAAAATGATAATAAAAAACATTATAATGAAATTTGTGAAATCATATTAAAATTTATTCCTCATATATCAAAAAGTATCTCTTGGTTGTCACATTCCAAACATGTGAATAACCTCATCTTATTTCCCTTAAGACATGTTAATAACCTTAATTAGCCTAAATTATTTTGGAAAACATGAAAGATTATTTATAGAAATAATTAGTGGATATATTCATTAAATTCAAGAATTCTTGAACTTAAACTATGATACCCTAGAAAATTTAATCAAATCTTAGTTTCAGGGTAATCCATATTATCAAATTTTCATATTCACATCCAACATATAATTATCCAAATATCATTATCTCAATCTTTTGAATTAATCTAGGGTTACCTTTCCTTAATAAAAATATCACTATTCCATGAATTCAATTTTTTATGTATTCATCACAATTAAAAATATCATTTTATATCCTTAAAAAACTTATACTAAAAATAATTGTACATTTCATGATTCATATAACATAATCTTTGAATTCCAAAACATAAATACATCATTAATCCAAATTATTTCTTAAAACATTACTCATGATTCATCATATTATTCCATAGAACCTCTTTCGTAGAATATGAAATATGTGTCATGTATGATGGTTTGTAAACCTCAATATAATCATGATTCTTATGATAAATATAAACAATACTAGTAGAACATGACCAACCTTTACCATTCCATTTTGGTATCTTTATCTTCAGAAGTACGACCAACACTCATACAAACTTCCTCATTATCATTATGAGATTTAATCTTGGGAAATTGATTTTCATAATGACTATACATTCCAAATCTAAAATAGTAATTTCTAACCATGTTCTTCTAGTTCCCACCATTGACTAAAAATAGATATATATTATCTGCATTACTTAACATTCCAGAAAACCACATAATAATGAAAATAATCACTTTTAGTATGTATTAACCATGAAACATTCCTTCATATATTACACCCTAGGTTAATAATAGGTTATTAATAGCTAACATACATGTAAATCCATCATGATGGTTCATATAGAGTGTGTGAATTCCCAAATCATGTCCCCCGAGAATGACAAACATAGTGAGCAGTAAGGATCATTGTCGTTTACTAGATTACCTTGAGTCAGGACTAGAACACTTTATCATTGTTGTTACCACTAAGTGCCTATATTATTGAGAAAAATCCCCTTGTAGTATTCATACATGGATTTATTTCTTGGAAACTGCACACTCAATCCTTAATCGAAATTTCCTTGTCATTTTCCAAAACATTGACTCATCCTTATAATTATATCAATAGATATCCATAGACATATCCTTGTAAATATTCTTTGGGACATCACTAATGTTTTCTCATCCTTGTTTCCAATGGTTTACTAAACTCTTACTTTGATACATACTATAGTGACCCAGGATTAACATATATGGATATTACACCATATTAGATGAATATTCAGTACATTACAATAATAAATACCCTAGGACCATAATAGTTTATTGACTTTGGAAACAAGAAAACAAAAATATTCTATCGTGGTTAAAGAACTTCAACATCTCCCTGAATGATATCCACCATTATTACTTCTACCTAAAATCGTAATTCATAACATAGGGAAAGGAATCATACGAAATCGTTGAGCTCAGATGCTTAGGTGGGTAAATAAAGGAAATGCATAAACATAGCATGAAAAAAGGGTATGGAACATGAGCACAAATTTTAATATCATACCATGCATATTAGAGATTATAATAAATACTAGAAGTTAACAGGACATGTATCAAAAGGAAGTAAGGAAGCTAAACATGAATACATAACATATGAATAAAACATGGAATTTTGACATACACATAAGCATATATATTGATTTCTATATTAGTAAAGGCATTTCTATAGAGACCATATTAGTTGAAAAATTCATTTATAAAACTATTTTCTCACCCCATTCAAGCCCTATAATACTGAACTGAGTTCATTTCTAATTTCATCCATGTAATACTGAAACATTTTGATTTCTCATTCGAGTCCTGTAATAATGAACATAGTCCATTTCTCATTCCATTCATGTAATACTTAACCAAACTTATTTCTCATTCCATCCCTATAAGACTGACCAAAATTCATTTATCACTCCATCCATTTATATCTCATGCGATATAAATCTTTATGCAACGTATTTGAGGGAGATATAAGTCCAACCCATATCATAGTGAAGTTATACATACATGTTCCACAACATCATAAAAAATCATATCTTAACCCATGAAATGAAATGGGTATAAAAAACATATAAATATATCATAACCTGTAAAAAAGATACAGGTTTCATAATTGTTTCATCAAAAGAATAAATCATCAAATAGAAATGGATTTCATAAAAATATCACACATGAAAGGGAAATAATTATCATAAACATATGACCTATGAAATATAAACATGTTTCATTAAGACCATAACATCAAGCATGACCTATTCAGTGAATGAATATGAATGAAACCTTTATATCATATCCAAGAAAGTATTTAGCAACATAAACAAATGTAATGTAAGATGGTAAATAATTTTGAAATACCATTCAAAAATAATTCTCAAGGAAAACATCTTATCTTATTTGAAAACACTTTTTAAAAAATATAACATTTTCATAATAATTTTCTTATAAAATACCATGAAATCATATAATGATGAATGAAAATCATTTTGAAAACATTTTTATTTTAAAAAATATAAAATAAACATCAAAATGTTTAAAAAACATTTTCTTTTAAAACAATTTTAAAACCTCTAGAGAATGCTCAGAAACGTTTTCATAACAATTTCATTGAAAATAATTTAAAATCATTTAAATAAGTCATGAAAAAAGTTTAAAAACCATTTTTATTGAAAAATATAATTTAAGCTTGAAAACATTTTGAAATCTAGTTTACATGAAAACTTATAAAAGGAGCTTTAAGATATTTTGAAAATTGATTTTCCTTAGAAAGCTATAAAATAAGCATGAAAAAAAGTTGAAAACCATTTTACTTGAAAGCTTATGAAAGTATATTGAATACATTTTGAAATCTATTTTCCTTGAAAACTTGTTAAATATGCTCGAAAACATTTTAAAAAACAGTTTCCATGAAATATTATAAATGGAGCTTGAAAATTTTTTGGAAACCATTTTCCATGAAAATATATTTGAAAAATATTCTTTTCAAAATCAAAAATTACACATGAATATAATGCTTCAAATGATTGAGAATGGATAAATCCGTTCATATCTTACTAAGTAAAGATCACATTCCTTTTTCTTGGTTAAATGGTTAGAAAAATTACATATTCAGAATGAGACATTAAGATTCCATTGGTTTTTTTTAAAAAATATAATAATGGTAAAATTTTATTTGAATTAGTAAAGGTTAATGGTACAATACTCTTGGAAACCCATTTTAGAAAAAATGGTTTTGAAGGAACAATGATTTTCGATCAAAGAGAGGGAAAAGATGAGAATTATTATTAAAAATATCTCAAATATATTATGTCAAAAAGGTGATTAAATGGCAATAATCTAATAATAAATCATTAATAAATATAGGAGAATAAAATTCCTAAATTTTCATGAGATATAGATAAAAATATTTCATCAAAGGAAGCATAAACATAATCAATCTTGAAAAGTGGTGAGATTGTTTCACTGCACTTTTTAACTTGGTAACCTGGGATAATACTATCCATTTCAGAAATGGAAATTGAATGACGCTTAAAATATCAAGAAAATAAATAAATTCATTATATAACATATAAAATTGGAGTATATAGACCTCAAAATATAATTTATGTGCATAAATATCATGAGTCTCAAAGATTGAAAATTGAGACAAAACATATTCACTAATTAGTAAATTTTTAAAATTATACCCTATGAATGAATGATCACAAAATGGATATGGTAATACCCATAATTTTTTTATAAGATACATATCAAACAATCATGGTAGGTACACACACCACCTAAAAGTAAAGAGTGACAAACATAGCATGTATCTCATGAAAATTAAAAGTGAGATGAAATCCCCTTACCTTATATCCCAACTCTCATTTTACTCATTCAAACCACCTATAAAATAAATTTAAATTTATTATTAGTCATCTATAGAACCATATTATAGTATATAATATACAATGTGGTTGTATTATAACCTTATATAACCCTCTTTTTTACCATCCTATGTTATTGTTTCTCTTATGATAATAGTGTCTTTATTCTTCACAAGTGTCTTAATTTGTTATATATTTGGTTTTTATAATTTATATAATGATATAAATAATATAAAACATGATATAAATATCATTTATATATATTGTAGGTATATTATAATAATATAAATAATATATAAGTATGAATGGGAATACACAGTCTATGGTGACATTAGGTCATACATACGCATGGACGATATTTCAGTTTAGTTGTCATGTTGATAGAAAGAATAATATATATATATATAATTGTTACATTAGTTTAATGAAATAATTGATATCATATATAATCACTAAACACATCTTTAATTAATTCAATGTATTGTATGAGGGAATCATATCGCTTTGAGGGGGAAGTAGTGCACACATCCATAAATGAAATACTAGTATTAGCATAGAATGGAATGTAATAGGATATGTGTTTTAATGGAATAAATAATCATAAATAAATAGTAAATATAATATATAACATATATAAATATAGTTTACTTCTTAATTTCAACCATGTGAGGTAGTACATAAAATTTAACAATCATCTTTTAATGCGGTCATAGTACGCCATATGCTTGAACAATATGTTTGTTATCTAAAAGATGGTGGTGTGTGTAATTGTAGGTTGAAACCATAGTATATAAAAATACTACACTATTGATGATATTGGTGTTGTAATACAATCCTGGAAAAAATATATTGAAGGGGGTGGATATAGATTACCAAAGAGATGACTTAAGAGACGATGTTACCTCATAATATGGTAACTACTTTTGGGTTGTGCTAAAGGGATTCCCTGGATTTCTATCTACCCATGGTATGGATTATTTGAATAATGGAAGATTTACTAGAAGTGTATGTGGAATTTATTGGATGAACATTAGGGGTTTGAGTGGTGTGAGAGAGTGGGATAGGTGGTGGCCTTTTATAGCGAAAGTAAATGACTCACTTAGAATGTTTGTAAATAAGTTAGGCATGGACATATTATTACCTAAAAAAGGTAATACAAAACAATCATAAATCAAATATTTAATGTTTAAGGGTGAATAATGGCCATAATATTAGTTTTTTACAAGTTAATAGGTTATCTTGAAAAATAATTAAGGTTTATTCGTTAATTAATCTTAATTTTACCATAATAGTTGTGATTAAATTTAATCACCTTTACTAATTTTTCTGTTAAAAAATTAATATAATCTTATTATAATGTAAAAATTATTATTATTAAATTTTTTTATCTTGGTTTTTCTAAATTAAATTCTACGAATCAGAAAAATAAATATTAATTCTAAACCCATAGAGTGGACAAGGTTATGTGTTTTTAATGTTGAAATATGTTTAAATGTTTAATAAGTATTTATTTTCAGTTTCAAAGTGAAATTTACTATAATGACATATGATATATTAATATATGTATAATGGATCTAATTTTATCTTAAAAAAATAAAAATATAATTTAACATTAATAATTGTCACTCCCTGACCCATTTGTATAAATCTATTTAATTATTTTGTCTAGATTTAAATTTTTTCCTAGAGTTCGGGGTGAGTCTCAGATGAAATTTATACTTATTTGATTAAAAGTGTGTGTTTTGGGTTTGATTTCATTAGACGCACAGGTAGAGCACAATACCGCACGGTTCTGTCCAAGCAACTCATTGTCCTTTTTGTATTTAAAGAATTAAAATTGATAAATAAATGTTAATTTATTGCATCATTAAAAATTTTAAGGGTTAATAATAATTTTAATTATATTATTTCAAATGAAACAGAAAATTGTTATTTTTATTATTATAAAAATGATATGAATACCTTTATTATTTTTATTTTATCATTAAGATTTCTATTATTTTAAATATGAGAATTGTGATTATCGTTATTATTATCATTATCATTATTCCTTTTATTATTATTAATATTATTATTATGCCATTCATATTATTATTATTATTATTTTGACTATATTATCTTTTTTAGGTTGGCTTTAGTTTTTTAGGGTTTCCTCAATTTCCTCCTTCTTTCTGTTTGTGTAGCGCAAGCAAGGACCCCCACCACGAGGGCCTTCCTCCGTTCTACATAAGAAGCCCCTTTGCCCCTCCTGCCTTCTACACTCCAACCACCTGCGTTCCTACTATCCCGCACGCCCCTGCCTCAAACTCCTAGTGGTAGCCTAGGTTCCCTCCTCCCCTGCATGCGGCAGGCTCCTCCCCTCCTGGCTGCCTCCTCCATCATTAAAGTGGCCAGCCCCTTCCCTCCCTCCGTGCAGTGTGACCCCCTCCCTGCCCATGCAACCCTCACTCACAGACCCCAGTCAGAATACATAGAGCCGCTCAGACCCACTCGATAGGTCCGACACATTTTCCTAGACCGACCAGCCCTCCCTGCTTCCATCCCACTCCTTTTGTGTTGGCCACTTCCCTGAAAACCTCTTACCGATGCTCAAAAAACACTCGGTGATCCCTTCCCCTCCTTAGTGGGTAGCCGGAGATCCCTTTGTCTGTCTGACCATGCAGACTCACTCCAGCGAGACTCTTCTCCAACCAACACCTCTTTTTCACCTCTAGTAGAACCTTATCCATTTATTTTCCTTGTTTTTAATGAGGTTTCTAATTATTTAATAGATTATTTAGGTATAGTTAGTGTTTTAGAACCTCACGGGGTGATTCCGAGTGGGCATTGTCGTTGTGCTTTCGATTTGAGTGTGTTGGACCTTACCGTGGGGTTCCAAACATTTGTTGATTTTGTCGTGCTTTGATATCGAGGTCATTTACCATTTAACTGACTTTTATAATTTATGTTTCATTTATTTCCTAATGTTTTCACCCTATATATATGTGATATTTAGTATTTTCAACATATCTTTAATTTATTTATGATGCTAATTTGTAGTTAAATTCTAATTTGTTGAAAAATATGGTTGTTTTATACAATTACACACACTATTTTTTTTAACTAAAATTATATATGTGATATTTATTATATATGTGATATTTATTATCGATGCGTGGAAGGCATCGATTGGCTCAACACCTTCCTAAATACTTGAGATAAGGGAAACTGGATTATTGAGAGAATATTCTAAGAATGAATGATGCACTAGTAGGTTATGGTACTGACTAATGGCCCATTGTAGGCACATATGTTTGGGTTCATTGCTTTGGGATTTTCCCTTGTAATTCTAGAGAAAGGATGACCGAGCATTTGAGAATTTTGATTTCATTACGTGTGACATGTCAATGAAGATAAGATCTCAGGTATTGGTGTCTTTTAGATTATTCTTGATATCCTTGGTTCACCCATGTCTATTGAATTTTAGTTTTTTGCAGTGATGAACATGGTACTTGTATGTATATCTATATTTCTCTTGTTGTGAACATATTATTGTACATTTTTGTGTATTATTTTCCTTGTAACATGGTGGACTTGTTTTGATTAGGTTTCTAAAAATGGTTTTCAAATGAATGTGTTTAATCCTCTTTGTAAAAATATAAAAAATATAAAAATCACATTCCATTTATAAAATGTCATTGACACTAATGAAAAAACCTAGATTTGATCATTTTTAAGGGAAATGGTTCATTATATATTTTTATGTAAAATATGTCAGAATTATTTTTTATAAATTTTACTTCAAACTTGAATTGGTGTTTCTTTAATTTTAAATGCAGTGCTTTGGGAATAGATATCAGGATAGCCTAACGTGTTTTAATACTCACTCCAATAGTTCTTTTTTGTTTTTGTTCTTATATAGCTCCCATCTTGGGTGCACTCTCCTTGGGAGATGAATAATCATTGAGTTGGAGAGGACCCATGGTGTCACATAGAGTTTGTTCAGTTATCGAGTTCGGTTAGTGTTTTTTTAATCAGTTCTTCTTTAGTTGTGTGTTTGGTTTATTTATTCTACAATTATCTTTATTATTTCCTCTACTTTTATTTATTTTCATTGGGGAAAATCGTTCCCATTGTCCATGTTGATGCCCTGGCACTTGTCGCTAGCCTGGGAGGATAGAGAACACCTCTCTGGCCTTGTCGCGGGATGACTCGGGAATCGGTTCTCGGTCGACTCGAGTTGGGTCATGAAAAAATGGTATCAAAGGAGGTCAGATCATAGTAGATCTCTATTTTCAGAGTTCCCATTGTTATTTCTGATGTCAAAGTAGATGCAGTAGGATTGTCAAGACTTGAGTGGTTATTGCTAGAAGAGAATCACGAACTCTTGCTCATTCTAATCCTCGGGTTTCCATGGGAAGTTTAGTTTAATTAGTTTCGTTGGGTTTTTATGGATGTTTTTTTTGGGATACAACAAAGGTAGTTGGGATAATATTCTTCCTAAGCTGGATGGCCTAAAAGGCATGTGGAGCTAGGGGAATGGTCGAAAAAGAAACTTGGTGTCGGTGACGTGTTTTGAATATGGCTTCCAACCATATGGTCATGTCACCCACCAACACTAGTTCCCTATTTTAGTTGTTATGGGTCTCTTATGACTTTTGAACATTGTTTGAATTAGATGAGTATGTTTTAGAAAAACAGTGGTCATTTGAAACGACATGTTGAATTTGTGGATTATTTTAAAATAAATTTGATTAATGATTTGTTTTTGGAAAATGAGGATTCCTTGTTTTGGACATGGTATTCCAAGGGATGGTCACATGCATAGTTTTATGTGGGAATATGAGTGGATTTATGGTATGGTAGATGGATTCCAAGGGTGGAACAAATACATTCATGTGAGTGAGACTCTAAAGAATACTCGTCAGTGTCTCGGAACAAGCCCCGTCAAGGGTTTACATGGGAGTTTTTGAAGGCTTTGTTCATTTGTCAATATTTCTCGGAGGAAGAAAGGGTGAGAAAGGATATTGAGATGAGTTATTTTATTTGGAAGATAGATCTGTGTTGGAATATTTCCAGCACTTTGTGGAGCTAGTGCCTTATGATCTCGGGTGTGCCAGTGATGAATCTATGAAGGCTCAACGTTTCGAGTTAGGCCTCCGCCCCGATTTACAGAAAAAGGTGTCAGAGTCCAAGCTAACATCATTTGTCGATGAGGAGATATAATATTTTTTATTTAGAATCTATGATGGAGGGAGTTATTAATGTAGTTTTCCATCCTTAAATACACAAGATCTATGGTTAGAATCATGGAAAGGATATGAAGAAACAATTGGATGTGGATAGAGAAAGTTCTGGAATCAAAAGGCCTCAAGAAGTTTCATCAAAATCTTCAGAGAAAGAGATATTCATGTGTTATTGGTATGTAAAGGTGGGTCATAAGAGGTCTTCTTACCCATGTACTTCTAATACCTATCATTCTTACTGATGTTTGGGTCACATACAATGATTCTGTCAGGGCTTTTCATGAAAGAGTCGCGGATGATGTTCTCAGATGTGACGTGTTGTTTGGTTTTTATTGAAAGATTATTATGTTAGTTTCCTTTGTGTGTAAGGTATATATTTTCATTATAGGTGTAAATATAGTGTTTTGGGTTTTGAAATGTATGTTAATGTTTTTGGTCTTTGATGAACTCTGGTTTTCAATTCCAGCATGGCTTTCATTTCAAAATCATGACCCCTCTTTCATCAAATCCAAAGATGTATATTTCTAATTTGAATTATCAGAACCTGATTCTGAGTTAGGAGAAGCTTCATCTATCAGGGCTCTATCCAAAAGGCCTTGTGGTGAAGCCAGCGTGTAGTCAGAAACCCTGGTGGAATTTAACGGAGTTTGGTTAAGGTTGTTCTTCTATTGTCACAGTGAGACAATTTTAACTTTTCTGTTGTTGTTTCTCTATCTATGTAAATTATATTTCATCACAAAAGGGTGTGATAGACTTATTCCTCACACAATGTTAGTAATTGATCATTTTTAGATGCAAGTTTCTGATCAATGACCTTGCGTGGACGACACATGTGAATTAGTTGCGACTTTCATATGTGTCCATCCCAATGTGATGGGTCAAGAGTAGTTATCCATCATTGTTTAATTGATAAAATCCTTTTTAACTCCCTCTCCACACATGGGGTAAGGTTTTTGGTTTGTTCAGAGATTCGCGTTCATCTCTTATCCCTTTCCGATGAGGGTGAGTGATTTAAATGTTCTTTATGTTCTTTATTCAACTTGAGTAAGGCTCGGTGCAGGTCTCAGTTGAATTTTCGTTTGGCCATGTAATGGTTTGTTCTTTATGGTGGGGAGACCCACTGTGAGTCTCTTTGGATTTTCTCATAATCCATTATAAAATTATAATTGAATTCTTATGGTGGGGAGTCCAGTCATGACTCCCCTTTGCTGGTGATATGTTTCAGACAATGTGGTTGAGTCCCATCAGTGGTCATTAGAATTTCCTCGACATAAGAGGGTGGATCATGCTTGTGTGGAATCCTTAGGCATTGATCGATCAGCTGGTTAGTGTTTTGGATTTTTGGGGGAGGAAAGCATTATGGTGGGTAGAATTGTCACACCCTTACCCATGTGTATAAATTTATTTTATTTTTTTTCGGCCATCAAATATTTTTCTAGGGTCTGGGGTGAGTCCCGTATGAAATTTCTATATTTTTGATAAAATTTGCGGGTCTTTGGATCGACATCTTTGGACGCACGGGTAGAGAACGATGCTGCATGGTTCCACCAAAGAAACTATATGCCATTTTCATCTTTGAGGAATTAAAATGCATTAATAAATGTTAATTTATTCAATAATTTAAAATATTCATGGTTATTAAGAATTTTAATATTCTTATTTTTAATGGAAAATAAAATTGTTAATTTTATTATTATTAACATGATATGAATACATTTATTATTTGTATTTTTAAAATTATGGTTTTTATTATTTTTATTATTATCATTATGACTATTGTTATTATTATTATTATTTTAATTGTTTTTATTATTAGTATTACAAATCAATTACTATAATTATAATTATTATTATTTTAATCTAGATTATATTTTTTAGTTTGGATTTAATTTTTTAGGGTTTCCTATAATTCCCCCACATGTCATTCTTTTTATGTGGCACAAGCAAGCCCCCCCGAGGGACACCCTCCATTCCACGCAAGCATCCCCCTCTGGCCCTCTTGCCTGGGACACTCTACCCACCAACGTTCCTTCTATTCTGTGCGCCCCAGCCTCCTGCTCCCAGTAGTAGCCCCAGTTCCCTCCTCCCATACATGCAACAAACCCCTCTCACCCTGGCCACCTCCTCCATCGCAGCAGCAACCTCCCCCTAGCATCCATCTATACGGCTTTTCCCCCCTCCATACTCTGACCATTTCACCTGTAGGCCCTAGTCGGACCACACACAGCCGTTCAGACCCCATCCACTGGTCTGACACCTTTTTCTCCACATGCCATCCCTCCCCGACGTCATCCCACTCCTCCGGTCTCAGCCACTACCATGAAGACCCCATACGAGTAAACACATCAACTCCCAAAGATTGCTTCCCCTCCTCAACATGTTGCTGGTGAGCCCTTCCTCTTTCTGGCTGTGGGGACTCCCTCCAGCGAGACTTTTCTCTGGCCAACACCTATTTCACACCCCCGGTAGAACCGAATTCATTTATTTTCCTTGTTTGAGATTAGTTTTCTAATTATTTAAAGGGTTATTTTCATAGAGTTTGAATTTTAGAACAGTGCGGGGTGATTTTGAGTGGGCATTGTCATTGTGCTTTGTATTTGAGTACGTTGGACCTTACTGCGGGGTTCCAATGGTGAGTTGTTTTTATCGCGCTTTTTTCTCGAGGTAGGTTCCAATTTCATGACCTTTTAAAATTTTATGTTCTTATATTTCCTACTATTTTCACCTTATATATATGTTCTATTTATTATTGTTAAACATCTGGTTAAATTATATATGATGTAAATTGGTTGTTAAATTCATATTTTGTAAAAACATTAATGTCATTTTACTACAATTAATCACACTGTTTGTTTAATTATATGTCTAATTAGTTTTGTACCTGATTTGTGACTCTTGGAAGTGGATTTAATGATTTAAATATGTTTTTATGATGGAACAAGTATTTGGAATCTTGATGAGTGTTAATTAGAAACTATTTTGATGAACATTGTATACACCTCTGTTAAATGGTCTGATTGACATTTTTTTATAAAGAATGTTTCGTTTCAATGTGTTTTTTTGTGTTTTTACCCCTTTAAAAAAAATTCATTTTTCTATTGTTAAATGTGGGTTTTGTTAAAAATGATTAAAATGAATTTTAATTAAAATGAATATTTGGGTTCTTTTAATATATTTGACGTGATGTTTTGAATTACGGTCTGGTTGGTATGTGTGTGTAAACTAATTTTGTTTGGATGTGTGAAAGGAATTATTTGATGAATTTTATAAATGTTTGAGTTTAAGAAGTGTGCTGGAATCCAAATATGAGAAATCACTTTTATTTTGAGATAAGGCTTTGATTATGAATGTTTATGGGCCCATTTAGCCATTTCGTGAAGTTTAAAAAAAATATTTATTATGAAAAACCTCATTGGGTGATTCTCATACCTCGATTAACTGCAATGGGTGGGAGGACCTTGTTATGGATTCTCATAATCTCATTTTTGGTTCTTTGGTTAGAACCCATTATAATAGTTTTATTTTATGGAATGAGAAGAATCCTAGGGTAGACTCGGTGTGAGACCTGTTGTGATATATTATTATATATATTGTGATTGGATGCTCGGCTGGAATATATTGGCTCACCCACTTTATAAATACGTGACACATGGGAACCTGGAATATTGAGAGAATATTCTGAGAATGATTATGGCACTAGTAGGTTATAGTACAGACCAGTGGCCCATAATAGGCAGATATGATTGGGTTTATTTCTATAGGATATTCTCTCGGCCTTCCTGAGAAATGATGGCCAAGTGTTTTAGCATTTGGATTTCATCATGTGTGACATGTCAAAGAGGATGAGATCTCATGTATTGGTGTCTGCTAGATTATTCGGGATCTCCTAAGTTCACCCATGTCTATTGAATTTCAGTTACATGTATTGATGAATATGGTACTTGTATGTATATCTATAATTCCCTTGTTCTGCACTTACTTTTGTAAATTTTTGTGTATTTTTTCCTTTCAATGTAGTGAACACATTTTGATTAGGTTTTTAATTTTTTTTTCAAATGAAAGTGTTTAATCCTCTTTGTGCAAATATAAAACAAAATATTCATCACATTCCCTTTATAAAATTTCACTAACACTAATGAAAAGAACCTATATTTGAAAATGGTTAAAGGAAATGGTTCGTACCTTATTTTTTAGTAAAATATGTCGAAATACTTACTTTTATAAATTTTATTTCAAATGTGAAGAAGTGTTTCTTTTATTTTAAGGGTAGCGCGTTGAGAATAGATATCGGGCTAGCCTACTGATTTTTAACACTCACGCCTATATTTGTTTTCAGTTTTTTGTGCTTGGGTAGGCTCTAGATTGGGTGTTCTCACCTTGGGAAATGATTCATCATTGAGTTGGAGAGAGACCCGCAGGGTCACAGAAAGATATTTTGGTCATCACGTTTGGTTAGTGTTATCTTATTTAGTTCTTTTTTAGGTGTGTTTTTTCTTTATTTATTATACGCTTCTCTTCATTATTTCCTCGGATTTTTTTATTTAAATTGGGAGAAATTATTCCCATTGTCTCTATTGATTCCCTCACACTTTTCGCCACCCCTAGAGGATCGGGAACGCCTCTCAGGCCTTGTTGCGAACCGACATGGGGAACCAATTCCGGGTCAACCTGGGTTGGTTTGAGACAATAATTATTTAAAAAAAGGAATTTTTATATAAAAGTAGTATATTTTTCTATTCATAAAAATTGATGTTTCTTAGATAAATCACTAGAATTATCCCTAATATAAATAAATAAAAATTTTAATTTTATTAAATTAAACTTATAAATATATATATAATTTATTTTATTATTAAAAGTAGTTCATTAGAAAAAACAGCATTTTTAAACATATTAGGAAATTACCGAAAATCCCATCTTTCATTATCAATATGTTTTATCTATATAAAATATTTATAAATATATTTTAAAATTAATTATTAATATTCATATAACTAGATGTAATGTCTGTGTTATAATTACCTCATTTAAATAATTGTATCAATAAATTGATGTTTCTTAGGAACATTTCTGTAGCATGCAACATCTGTTAAGTAAGTGTTGTTGGTAGTACAAGGAAAGTTAGTATTGTGTGCCGCACAATGAAAGTTGGTATTACATGTAGAAAAATCCATGTTGGTGTCTTGTTATAAGAATACGTGAATTATTATTATAATATAGTTATATATATATTTAAAAATATTTATATATATTTAAAGACCTACTTCTAGTGTCACGTAAAATGAAAAATATCAAAAATATAAATAAACTAAAAAAAACAAATCATAAAATCTAAAGGTGTTACAAATATGTTCAAAATAATAATAAAATCAAGAGTAGAATTTATGTCGCCAAAAGAGGTGAATTCCAAAATTTTGTAATTCTTATAGATACAAGTATAGAATGAAAAATATTGGTAAATAGATAGTACATTATGAATGAGAAGATATTCAATATAAATATTAAAATTCTATGATTGTAATAATTTTTTGGTTCATAAAAGGGTATATGATTCAGGGTCAATTTGTTGTTTTAATATAGTTAGGAAATTCTATACGGGGTGGAGCTAAAAATGGAAAACAATTTTTTTATGTTTTTAGTAGTTTTTTGGATTATTTGGGAATAAAATAATGATGTAATTTTTCAACAATCAACACTATAATTAATACATGACGAATTGGATAAAAAATATTGGGGGGGGGGGGGTTGCATTCAATGTTACCATACTCATGACCAATATGAAAAATATTATTTGAATATCGGGAAGAAATTCCAAAATAGAAAAACTCATTAAGAGATGTTGGATTATCCAAGATACATTGGAAAATTTTTTCTTGTGATGTTACCTGACAAAAAAATATTAATTTAAGACTCAAAAATGTAGGGAGGAAAAATACAGTAACAAATTAATGGCACATATTGATGAAACTACCTGGAAAACTATAAAAATGTGAACGACATCACTTCTTTAATACTCGATGTTATTTACATATGTCAATATATTCGAAGCTTTGGAATAACTTATAAGATTAAAAATAAGTAGTTATTAATTTTGGAAGTAATGTGTCTCTAGAAATTAGAGGCATTATATTTTATGTTATTTGAAATGAAAATGAAGAATCTAGAATTACATTAATTATTGATTGAGAGAAACTTAATCTAATCAGTGTTTTATAACATTGTGATGATGTAAATTAGGATATCTCAAAAAATTGAAGGTTTTATTGTGAAAATTAAAGAAGATGAGGATGTTTTCAAAAAATTAATATTATGTAATGGAAAAATTTTAATGATTCGTGATGTGAAAATTTCATATTATCTAAGTATAGATAGGAAATATGTTATGGCCGAGAATTATTACACATAATTTATAGGGAAACATGAATGTGTTAAAATATAGTTTATGTGTTCTATATTTCATATATAAAAAAAAGAATTTATTGAGGTTCTTCTATATGATATAAGGGTTAATTTTAAATTATCTACTGGTCTCACACTAATTTACCCAAGATTTTATGTTTAAGTAGTCACTTGTAATTTATCTTAGGTTGTCGAATCCTCAGAGACCTAATAAGTAACCTGCAAACACGTACGTCCCGTGGATTGTTTTTTTCTATAAAGTGTACAACTTGGGTTGATTTTAGAAGGTTTTAAATGAACTCTAAAGACTTAGGTGAATTAAAATTAAAATAACTTGTTGATCCAAGGATATAACATGAGGGTGGATTAGATGAAATTCTTTTTTTAATGGCTTGAACTTCATATTTTCGAGATTGGTTTATTCAAGAAGATCAAAAAAAAATCATCACATACTGGTTTAATACTAACAAATCATAATACTAATCACTTATATATTTGGAGGATAAAATTTAGGATCACTCAATGGTAAAGGTTCGTATTTTCACTTAATGTATGTGGCCTTAAAATTCAACTTGTACTTAGAAGTTTCAAAATCATTAAATAAAAATATCAATTAAAAGAATTGATTACAAATTAATGGGGAGATAAATCACATACAATACAGCCACTTTCTACTACCTTGGATTAACCCATAAGTGGGTTATCTATCAATTGATTATATTGTTTCATTGGAAGTGGAATGTGGACTCATGAGCGATTAAATTGAGAAATAAAAAATCAATGAAATAATGATCACTCCACCGTTGGTTATTAATTTCACAAAGTCTGGTGTGGATAAATTCACACCTTGAACCAATGGTATCAAAGTGATATAAAGAACACAAAAATAAGAGGATAAGACAAACTTTTATTAATAAAATAATGTGAATTGAATAACATACATTTGAAAGAAGGACTTGAGACAACAAAATCATAGCATAGAATTATAATGAAAGAAAGATAAATGGATGATTAAATAATCCAAAACCACTACTTTAAAAATAGGAAATTTCGGATCCTTGGTTCGATTATCCAATAGTGAAATTCATCCCACATGAGTATGGTAGGCTTAGGGTGGTGGAAACTTGTGAAACTTATACTTTTTCACCCATGACCCGAAGTGGAAGGCAGTTGCATCCACCGAACAGATGCGTTGAAATTACCTTCTAGATGGCTGACTTAGAGTCATCCATAGAGAAAAAAATGGAGCTCCCGATGTCTCCTAACAGGATTTAAAATTTATGAACAAATGGAATTTTGGATTGAGATATATTATCTAATATGTGGGATGTTTTTCTAGGCCACATAATATAGATCATAAATTTATCTCCAAATTAGGCCTCCTAGAACTCCCTTGAATCATCAGAATTATATATTTCTACTGTTTAATTATTTGTTCCCCATGATGTCTTCTCTATTAAAATCAATTTTTGGAATTATTGGGTTTGTTTATTGGCCGCTTAAGTAGTTTTATTGGGATGTCGTCCAGTTTACATCCCCCAGAATGTTGTTTGTTCAAGGGCAACTTTGGTGGTCTTACTATATGAATCTTTATGTTCTAAAAATGTATGAATTGTTACCAATGTAATTTTAAACCTCAAAATTAAATATGAATAAATAATCAAGATCATTGGGTACATTAAATGATGTTTAAAAATGTATCATCTAATAGTTCATTTTAAGAAGGAATTATAATTATAATATAAAATAATGTTGGAAGTGTAAAATGCAATAAAATGGTGTTTATGAATAATAAAGAACATGAATATTATATATATTAACAATGAATATTAGCCTTATTCCATGGCTAATCATGCACACTAAAAGGTTGAGAGATATACATCTCATCCCAAAGAGCCTACTCATTTTGATATATGTGGCTGCCTAAAAAATTAATAAAAACACAAATATAATTATTTCAAATTATTTCTGGATAATTGAAGTCATATTAAATGTTTTTTAATTTAGAAATAGAAATCATATGGTCTTATTATGATTAAAATTTTTAGATAAGTGCTGAAAAATAATATATCACCTTTGTATAGTGGATCTAGAATGATAATTGTGCCAAATATAAAAATTTTATTTTATGTGTTATATTTAAAATAATGTTATTATAAATGAGGTTATGGGATCATATACAATATAATAAAATTATAAGGGTAAAATGGAGAATATATTCATGACTGAGATATCCTGAACAATGTTAATTGAAAATTATACAATTCAACTCTTTTAGAGACAAGATATCAGTGTTGTAGTACGTATTCAAAATCACTACATCCATAGAATAAATGGTTACATGAATCCATATGAAATTTATTATATTTATACATTAGGTTTTTAATACATTCCATTAGAAAAGACTGTCTATCAGCTATAGGTATGAGATGATGTAAATATAGAGTTGTTTCTTCAAACAACATGTTAATGTTTCTAACAAAGAGAAAATTTTAAATATGTGAAAGATGGATACATTTATTTAACCATTCAAAAAGATGAATTAAAATTTATATCATTTCATACTACTCCTAAAAATCTATTAGAGGCTGAAAATATCATTGGAGATAAAGATGAATAGGTTCCTTCCAGAAGATCATAGAGGACATAACATACATCTATATTTTCTTAGAAAAAGACTAGAGATATTTATGGTGTAAAATATAATTAAAAGCGGGTTGATTCTAGAAATGGATAGTACGATCATATATATAAGAATAAAATGTTGGGGAAGGTATGAAATCCCAAAAAATAAAATTTCATTGGGATAAAGTCCGTGATATCAAGAAAAAATTGAATGTAAACAGAGATTTGGTGATAAATTATAGGAGACGTGTTTGGAAAGGTTAGTCTATGGTTTTTGGAGTGGATTTTATGAGCACATTAAACCAATTTCAAGGATTAAATACATTATAATATTTATTATTATTAAAAGGCAGGGGGAATGGAATATATTCCAATTTGATTTCAATTATTCATTTCTCATAATTTAGTTTGAAGAGGAGGTTTATATTACAAAACTTCATGGTTTATTGATTGGTAATAGATAAAACTATTTTCTCTTTTCAATTAAGAATTTATATGGTTTTAAAAAGTTCTAATATCATGGGATTATAATATTTATACCTGTTTTAAGATGTTGAATTTATGAAAATTAAGATTCGAAATTAATATCTTTGTAAAAAATTTCTGAGTGATGTCTATTTTTTATATTTATTATATATATGAAAGCATATTTATGGGAAATATCAATTAAACATGTGCTAAATATATTGTGGATATAACAAAGTTCTTAGAAATTTCTATGCTAACAAAGATGAAATAATTTATTTGATTTCAAATCCTTCGAATGAAGGGGTAAATTTTCTCTCTCAAGATAAGTTTGTGAAGGAACTTTGTAAAGCGTTTATAATGGAAGATTTATATCTTGATTCCAAAAAAAATTAAGCGGGAAAAATGTTTTCAAATTGTTATTATGATAGTGATGTTAATCCTAAATAATTTTTTGAGTTAATTGGAATCATTTTTCATGTCAATATTTTAGGGATAAATTTAGTGTATCTAGTTACAGTTTGTTACTATTACAAAAATCGTTTTGTCACAGTTATAGAAAATTAATTACAAGATATATTAGTGGAATAATCTTTTAGGTATAAATATAACTTCACATAAATGATTGATCTGTTTGGTTATACTGATGAAGATCTGGTAAGCTTTATTATTGATAACATATCAACTATTGATGTAGTTTTCTTCTAGGGTGAATTTTTTCTGTGTTGGACACTAAAAAATAGAATTATATTTTTTGAGGTACTATTGATGTAGAATGACATTAAATATCCTAGTAAAAAATTAATTAATTCTAATGAAGAAATAGTTCAATGAAAAAAATATTGGGGTAAAGTTTTTATATCTTCTTAGATGTGATAATCAGAGTGGTATTGATTTATTATTAATTCCTTTTAAAAATTATAGTTGAAATTACATAGAAATTAAATAACACATCATCATTGAGAATATAGGGAAAAATTTATCGAAGTTATCGATTGTTCCATTAAGAGATTAGATTAAAGATGTATTCACTAAGACATTTTGAAATAAACCATGGTAGAATCTCGTGATAAATTTTGATGTTCTACCTCACCATATACAAGTGTAAGTTATGTTTTTATATCTTTCTTATAGTATTTGGATATTATTATCAATGGTGGATAAAATAGGAAAACATAAATATATCCATTTATATGAGATTTACCAAACAACAGAGATAATAAATTATGGATGCATAAAAGTGGATATATGTGACATCAAAATGTTTAAACTATTATAATAGTTTATTTAAGTCGTTAAATGAACTATTTATTTTAGTTTTGGGTCAATATGGATTGTGAAAATTGGATTATTTTTTATCACTATTTTTTTGTAACATGGTTTTATTATTTAATGAATGTTGTTACCAACAATGAGCATGATTATACATAAATAATTGTATTTGGATAGGGATTCACTGAATGAATTTAATAACTTTAGTGATATATGTTCCTCAGTTGGAAAAATTATAAATAGGGAGATTAACGAGGCTAGGAGGTTTTTAAATGTTGGTTTCTTAGGGAATGCGGTGATAATACTATTGAGAAAAGTTTATTTTATTATAGTGATATATTCTTTCTTCAAAACATAAATCATTATGTTTCTAAGGGTTTCATCGTGAGAATATAACATTAAACATGTGCAGAGTGCTTCCATGGTCTATGTTTTATGGAATAAAACTGAAACCATGAGAAATGTGCTTCCATGAGGTGTGACCGTGGGAAGTGACCTATGAGTATGAGAAGTGAGATTCTTTTTTTGGTTTATCTTGTGAAAAAAACATTTAATATGAGATTTTTACCTCCCTCTAGGGTGAATTTATAAAGAGCATTGTGACCACACATTTTAATATTGTGACTGTATGAATGGCTGTGTGAATACATGTTTGAATAGTGCGACCATATGAAAGGTCATGTGACCTCATGTAGGAATAGTGAAACCAAATGATGGGACATGTCACCACATTCTAGCATAGAATGATCTAATGAATGTTTTGGAGACCGAATGTTGGAATAGTAAGAATTTATGATTTGTTTTGTGAGCACACCTTAAAATTGGGCATCCACATAAAGGTGAATATCGATTGAACATTTAAATGTTCTACAACATGAATAAGTAAGAATAGATTTGATCAAAATATCATATGGAGTATGTAGAATTATATTTGATGAATAAAAGTAATTCTATCTATTAATAATTAAATATTATGATAAATACTACCATTATTCTTCCAAAATGAAACTCTTGGATAAAAGAATAATGTGGTTTGAAGAAGATAGAGCCACTGAAACTTT
This sequence comes from Viscum album, assembly GCA_963277665.1. NCBI lineage: Eukaryota > Viridiplantae > Streptophyta > Magnoliopsida > Santalales > Viscaceae > Viscum > Viscum album. The sequence continues at coordinate 1,778,022,849 of OY728151.1, read as the reverse complement.
TATAGCTAATTAAAGAGAAAAGATGAGGAGAATGATATATTTTGAGTATGTGTTTTCATTAGAATAAGTAGATAGACAGGATAAGATGGTTTTTATGTTCACCTTTGGGTAGATGTGTTTGATTATATTTGAATTAAATGTTATTGGTAGGACCACAGACATCCTATTTCTATGCAATATGGATGAAATATTAGAATACACTCATTAATATACACATGTGAAATATCTATAGTGGATTGTAAAATTTTCTTTCAAAGAAGTAGGTATAATTTTTATTTTTATAAATAACATGAATTCAAATATTGAATATGGGACAAACATAGAACTTTAGAATGTATTTATTGGTGAAAAAATGGATTATGTAGTGATTGGAATTATATTTTAATATATAATAACATGTCTCTGATAATTATACATATTTATATGTATACATAATTAGTTGAAGAATTTTTCCTTATTGAAGTTATGATGAACACCAGATTAGATAATTATTTTAATTTAAACTAAAATATATTTATGAAATTTTATACATATTTAAATAAATATGAATATGAATGAAAATCATCACTACATGATATATTATGTATGGTTATTGAAAATAAATAATTTATGTACATGTGTTCACATATTAAAAAATATGATAGAGTTTCATTCATACTCCATTGTAAGAAATCAATGTAGGAGAATAAAATACAAGTATAAAGGAAAGTGAAAAAATTTAAGCCACATAATGATTACATGTTCACGTGTTTTGGGGATGGTTCATTATGTTGATAGAAAATATACTTTATCATAGTATCTGTGTAAGAAGTATAAGAATTATCAATGGTCTATAATATAATTCAACTGAAAGAAAAAACCTAATTATTATAAACCAAAACGGATGGTTTTTCAGTGGAATGTGTTATCATGAATTTCTTTCATATAATTCTATGGAACAGATACACTTAAAATGTAGTGAAATATTTGGATTAGTATGTCACTATTTTCAATTTTGTGTCTTATATTACAGTATATTTATAACTCTAACAATATTTTGCTGTTGTTTTAAATGAAAATAACATAAAAAAGGAAGGCCATTGATTCATCTAATCTATCAGTGGTCACACAGAGACATACTACTCCTTTCACCACTTGATACTCCCAATTTTTTTGAAATATTTTATATATTATTTAACCCAATTTATAAATTAATTTATTATTAAAATCATATAAAAAATGATAAAGAAATAATCTATAGTTTCTAATATTTACAGTCTATATCCATATTTAATACTCATATTGATACCAAAATTTATCTAAAATTAAATATATATAAAAATAAGAAAAACATATAATCATTATGGAACATTTCAATATGATAAAATAATTTTTAATTTTCATGGTAATTAAATTATATTCCTCTTAAAATAAATTTAATTTTCATGGTAATTAAATTTTTTTATTTTGTGTAATTTTATTTTTCATTTTTCCTTGATTTTGTGAATGGTTTTGGACATAAAATTATTATTCTGGATTGTTTAAATTGAATCGAGTGATAGAAAATTTAGTAATATAAAATACTTATTATCTTCTTGACAAAATTTTCTTGTTCAGAAAACCATAAATATATTTTAAAAATAACCTCATATTGGAGAGTACTCATTATAGTATATCTCAAGGGATGATGTTTCTTTTATTAGTGAGATTTATAATTTATAATTTTATGATATATAGAAGGGATATATTATTTATAAATATGGTGTTGATCCTTATTAGACTATTTTTCTTGAAACATGAATTTTTTTAAATCATAAGAGTTTTGGTAGTCCTCTCCCTATATAGATTACTAAATACTCTTTAAAAGAAATTTTATAATAAATTTCAATTTAATTAGTTCTTTATAATGAATATTTTTAATTTTATTTGTTATTTATTTTATATATTTTATTAAGTAACAAATTTCTAATGAATATATATAGAGTGATTGGCCTTGTGAATTTGGTATGTTATGAATGGTGGAAAATGTATTTGAATGATGTCACATATTGATAATGGTGTCAAATGTCCAACTTATATTACAGACAGGAACCAATTCCATAGTATCTAGGGAGTGTTAAAATTAATGTACCATTAATCCTTTATTTTTGATCATTTTACCTGTTTATATTCTTTTAGACCAAAATTACTTTATTCCATAATGGGGGAAAATATTCTTTGAGTATTCCCTACCATTAATGTGGGGTTGAAGGGTCCCATTTCACGTGAATGGTGAATGTTGGTTCTTGTTTCTTCATAGAAATTTTTAATAATTTCAATCCCTCTCAATTTCTAATTGGTTTTATTTTTTGGATCCCATGATCCCCTAGTTCATAATTTTTAGAAACATATTATTCCCTGTATGATATTAACGTCACATATATTTAATGTCATTTTAAATTAATTAATATCATATGCACCAACATAAAAACCCATATGACGCAGTACTGTTGAATTGTATTAAAAACTACATTTGTAACATAAATAATCACGATCCCAAAATTTTGTAAAAACAATATTGAAAATATTATACTTATTTTTACCACCCCTGAATGTGACCACATTGGAGTTTAATGAATTTTCACTAATTATTAATTCTCTAAACAATATTTTAGAGGAATGAAATTTTATGTTTTAGAGTTTTTGAATATCAATAATTTATTTAATACCATTTAATTATAAATTAAAAAATAAAATTATTCCCATGTTGAGGTGAAATTTTTCATTTGAGTAGGATTTTGATGTTTTGTTTATCCTTGAGAATAATTTAAATATTATTTAATGGAAATTTAATGTGTTTGTAAAATTTTAGTATAATTGAATTAAAAAAATAATTTATTAAATCATTTAGAAAATTTATTTTTAATATGGAATATTAGAAATAAATTATGTGATATATGTATATGAGGTAGGAATTGTAATATTAATTTTATTTTTTGATGTATATTTTAATAATAAATTTAAATAACTCATATTTCGTTCAGTTAATTTTTGGGAGGTTTTGGATATATGAATTTAATTTGAGGTTATGGAAACTTTTGATGATGGTTATGTTAAGATTTTCTTGTATAATAAAACATTGACATTAATTTGATACATAACTCCAACAGGTGTATCCCTACTTGTCCTCATAAGAAATAATATCATAATATTTTTCCCTTGTAGTTTTTAGGAAATACCAATTGAAAATTGAGATAAATAACTCATTAGTTGGGATTTATGATTAGAAATAATCTGGTAATTATGTTATATAACTGGATATTCACATCTATATAAAATCTATACCAAATTATTTAATTTTATTAATTCTATATTTAGTGAATAATTTAGGATTATCCATTATAAATATTTTATTATTCAATTCCAGATAAGTTGGGATGAATAAATGATTGATGAAAAAGTTAATATATATGGATAATTAAAATGAAAAAAAGTCACATATTATTTTTAAAATAAAAAATTTATTAATAATGGAAAATAATTATATATATTAATGAATTTATTTTATTATTTTATATTTGTTTGATATTAGAGTTGATGAATGGTGGATTTAATTATCCTAAAAGTTTACGATAAAAATATAATAGAAGGGAAATTGCAATTATATGTTGTTTTCATGGATTTGGAGGTGAAAATTACTTACTATTGATATATATATATATATATATCTGTATAAATATATATTAAATTTGATTTTGATATTACTCTTTGAGTTTTTTCTCTTTGAATTTCCTTTTAGTGGTGTGTTTTAATTTTTACATAATTCTATCCCAAAGGAGTTAATCATCAATATTTTTAGGGCAAGTATCTAAAATATATGTCTAAAATTTTGTTGACATGTACATGGGGTACATGATGTGTTGGGTAACAAATATTTACATTTGGTGTGCGAAATTAATATTGTGGAATTCAATTATATATATTTTTTATTCTTAATATTGTTTACTAGATTGCTTATAGATAGTGAGTTACACGCCAACTATGAATGGTAGCATGAGGGATATATTACATATATTAGAATATATTTTTTTCCATATTAGTATTCAAAGGGATATTTTTTTATGTGGCTTGTTCGATTTAATCTTTGGATCATTCTATTTTATAATAGATCTTCTAAAAATACAATAATTCTTGTTATCTCTTATATGACGTGATAACAATTAATATAAAAAGGTGTGGTAGATAGATTGACTATGTTTGTAGGTTTTTACTCAAATCATATTTTTAGATAAATGTAAGTGAAACATGTTTTATCCTATGATATGTGGAATGCTTGTTTTATTGTGAAAAATATTCTAGGATTGAGAATATGGTAGATTTGGGTGGTAGTATTATATAAATTTGTAAGATGGTTATCTACACCAAAGGAACAACATAATTTTTTTGGGTTTAATTATCCTAATTAGGACATAAAATAGTTAGTGGGATGTTGAATCTATTTATATTCCTCATAAACTATTATGTCACTAATATTTTCCAGTTATTTAAGTTATATATATATATATATTGTGTAGTTGTGTTTTTTATATGTTATGGTGGTCTTATAAATTTAATTTTTATGTGGTGGAGATGGTTAATATCGGGGTAAAGAATACACGAAATTGTGGAAAGCTGATAAAATTAAATTTCCTTATTATTGGATAGGGATAAAAATTAAAAAAAATCATGTGTTGATAAAATGATTTTTATTAAATTGAGTTTTATTTGATATCTAGTGAATGAAATATGTTTTGATTTACAGAGAGAATATTTAGGTTGACATCCCAACATAAAGATATTACATGGTGGTTAAATGTAGTAAACCCAATATCTTGAATATAATATAGGGGTTTATGAAAAGATAAAATGAATTAGTTAATAGATGAAAAGTGTGAGAAAACCTATTTTTTGGTTATGGGATTGGTGTGATTTGTTTTTTCATAATGTTTTTATAAAATCCCTAGTTCTAATGAGTCACTAGTTTATAATGGAAATATCAATTAATCAGGGACATCTGGTAGTGTGGGGATATTATTTTCCTGAATCATGTTATAGTTTTTATGGGAGTTTATCTAGCTCTTCCTCATCTTGATTCTTGAGTTTACATAGGTATCAAGGCATTGGTTTTTATTTTTTTTATTCTTATTTTATTTAGAAATTATGTGAGGGTCATAATTTGATCCTCATTAGAAATTTTTGTGCTACATTGGATGGATTTTGGATTTTTGGATGATAATGGAAGATGAATAAAAATTATGTGGTTGAATTGATTGGTCAAAAAATCCATGTAGTGAACTAAATATTGGTTTTGTAAATTTTTTAGGAACTGGTCCAGGAGTTTCACATGAAATGGATGAATCCCATATAACCAAATAAGATTCCAAAAACTTATAATTTACATATGGGATTTGTTAGCCACTAAGTTGAACCAAACATGACCATCCAAAATTAACATATAAATAACTAATTTTATCCCTCTTATAAACATAATACCTTTTAAGGTTTAGTGAATTAAAGAAATAAGAAATATCATTATCTAAGAAAATACTTATATTTATCATTATAAGTAATTTTTTTCTATTATTTAATGATCATATTGTTTCACATTAAGTCATCGATATGTTCCCAAAAAATTCTCCACATATAATACATTTATAGAAAAATTTACATAATAGTCCTCCCCAAAACAAGAATAAATGGAATCATAAGAAGGGTGATCTCAAACACTCATTATAGGTAGACATAAAAAATATCAATATACGATTTTATATAAATATAAGATGAAAATTTTTGTATAATAACCTATTCAATGTACATGAATGTATTTAAATGATATATTACCCAGTAAAAAATGATCAAAAAAATTAAAATAACATTAATCATGGAATAATTGATGAGTAAAAGGATTGTGAAAGAATTGGTAAATAAATCTCATCCAGCTTAACAAGACACATATTAATTTAAACTTTATATCTCAATAATTCCATAGATTATTATAATAAAAATGAATTAGTTCAATAAAGTAATAATGATTGTTACATGGATATCATATTCATATCACCCTTCAAAAAACCCTTACAATGTAAAAAATCATATGTTAGTTCCATTCTAATTTATCGGGAGAATAAATCATTATAAAATGAATAGAAGTTTACCAATAGACCTATCCATTATCAAATATAATTTAAAAGAACAATATTTAAAATAAAATACAAAAAATATATATTTTTTCACTTTTCATGAATAAAATCACAACTTTCAAACTATAACAAAATAATTTCTACTTTACCCATTAAATGGAGGATGAATTTAAAAATGGGTCAATGAATTTATTATTTAGTAGAAAATAAATTATAAATTTCAGCTATTAGTGAAATTTCTTTCATAAATGAGAAATAATCTTCAATAGAAAACATTGGAGTTAGTTATTTGAAAGAAATACTTCAAAACATCTAATTTAACTGATTAATATAATAACTCTTATATCATTAATAACTTATTTTGTAGATGAAGAATTTACAAAACAATGGGTTTTTTATTTATATGAAAACTATTAAAACACAGAATAATTTTTACTTATGAATAACAAAAATGACTAATGGAATATACTTTCTCATGGAAGATGGTAAAAATATTTTTTCACACATTAGTATATATATTCATGAATAAACCATATAGAAATGGATCACAATATTCCTTTTAATACCTATAAAAAATAAATGTTTTTTAAAAGGACTATAAACATTACTGAATTATACTGTATAACATTCTTGAAATAATTTAATGAATATAGTAACAGAGGGGAAAATGTTTACTAAAACACTTCAAAAACCTAAAACAAATTTATCAAAGAGAACCATGTATCACTTTTTTAAATCAAAATCCATTGAAATAAGGATCATGAAAAGAAAATTAAAATTACATGATTATAAGTGAGACATGATCTAAAATGTCCAAGGAGAATCATATAAAACAAATAAATGAATATTGGTGAATAATTTTTAACATTCCATTAATAAAGAAAAGTGAGTGAAAATGTCACTATTGTAGAAAAAATGTCTCCCAAACCAATAAATGATAGTAGCATGAAACAAAAAATTAATTATGTAACACCTTAATATTTAAGAAAGTATTTATTTAAATAATTTTAATCCTTCAATTGATTCCGTTACACACAACAGTTAGATTAAACGAACCACAAGACAATGTAACTTTAAAAAGAACATTATAACATTGCAATTTAATTGGATGGAATAAATATGAATAAAATTTTTATTAAATAAAAATGGAGGACCAAAATAGTATGGACGTATTATTAAGTTCTATGAATATAATCAAACAATTTTTAGTAAAATCAGTTTATTCTTCAAAAATTTGTTTTCTTTTAAATATTATATTATTTTCATTGTATAAGAGAATATTATAATATATAATTTATAGATAGTTAATTTCAGAAAAATAATTTCATCCTGTAAAAATTTTCATTTTTTTAAATGTATATGATGTATTATGGAATAATGAAAATACCAAATTTTAGTGAAAACTATATTTTTTGTTAATGTATTTACAAACTGAAATTAGTTGTTGGATTATTTTTAAAATTTAATTATTTACCTTTAGTTTCAAATAATACAATTATTGTTTTTAAATGAATTATATATGTTATTTTATAATAAATCATATTTTGTATTCAATTTGTATACTTTATAAGAAAAACCAATTTTCATGGAAGTTTACGAGTTTTGATTTAAATTTCTTTACAAAAAATAAGGGTTTTGAATTTTTAAAAATGGATAACATGTTTTTTTAAATGTCAAAATTTAGTGAATATTCCTCTTTTATTTTGGGCCATATTTAATAGAAACCTAGGTAATTTTTCCTTCCATGGTAAAGGATAAATTAGTAAATTTTGGATAAAAATAAATTATGGGGAATATAAAATAACTCTAACACATGAAAATATTTTATTAGATGTATATAATTAGGCCCGTAACACAGAAGGAGGTAAATTAGGTTTTTAATGAAAACTCTTCCATGTTAATGGATTGTATAAGATTTAAATAAAAGAAAATCACAAAATGAGAGTTTCTTTGTCCTAAATATATGTTTTGTGTCCACATGGGGAAAAGATATTTTTTTAAAAGAATAGAAATGATTATTTTTAACACAATAAACATATCATTAGGATTGATATTTATGTGGGACTTTTGGGTCCACTTATATGAGATTGTTATATTTATAATATTTTATTTAATAAAAATTTAATGATGTCACATTCATGTAATAAATACTATATAATTTTTAAAATAGGGTAACCAAAAAGTTATATTTAACTATAAATATTATTCTAAAAGATAGAATATTTATCTTAATCGTGGTATATTTTTTTAATTGTTAGTTAAATAATATTTGTATTAAATAACCACCCAACATTGAGGTAGTAATTAATTCACTAATAGAAATATCATATAAGTGATATAAAAAATATTATAAAACTAATATGTAATAATTAATGTCTCCCAGGAATTTTATGGAATGAAAATATATTTTTGGGATATAATAAAATATTATTTTCAAATTTATCATGTTGTGGTTATATTTTTAAAAATTCAAAGTAAGGAATAGGATCATTATTGAAATAAATTATATTTTAACTTAAATAATATTCTATTCAATGTGATAAAATTCTGAAAAATCATAAAATATGCCAAGTGATTACGATAATTTCTAAATTTTCATAAATTATCCATATATGTGTATTTTGTAATTTTTTTGTAAAAATAATAAACATCATATAGTAAAAGAACATATAGTCACATTGAGAGTGAAATGGAATAAATAATGTTAAAAAAATATAATGTTAAAACCATGACATAAACAATTCAGAAAAATATATATTATAATAATTATATTCTACCAGTATTATGTTTGGGTCCGTTCTGAGTTATTTAATATGAAATTTTCCATGAATATGAATTCTTTATTATTTAAATTATATATAGTTAAAAAATGTAAATCTCATTGAATTTTATATATTTTATTTGTACACATTTGGATGAAATCCATATTTTAATGAACATAAATATCTTTCTTGATATTAATTAAACATATATTATTAAATAAATAAAATTTTAAATTATTAATAAATATAATTACATTAAATTATAGAGAAATAATAAATACAATATTATTTTAAATAATAGAGAAATAAAATAAATGATTATAAAAATATAAATTTACATATTATTTGAATGATTTAATGTCTTATTTTATTTTGTTATGTGTATGTCAATTGGTGTAAAATTATTATCCTCAAATTTTTTCTCTATTTTGATGTATTTGGAGTCAAAGCAAAATAATTGTTTCAAAATTGAAATTAATAATGATTTATAAAAAAATATATTATTTAATTATATAAAAAAAAATATCATATATTTGACCAATTGATTGTAAAATATTTATAAAAATACTGAAATATCCATTTATGATGATTTTTTGAAAATTTAGAGCATTATTAACCCTTTATGATTAAAATAATGATTACTATAGTAGAGGTCAATAGTTACAAACCAAGGGGTAAATCAAAAGTATATGGTTTGAAATTTTAACAAAAAGTATTTCAATTATAATGGTTAATGGGATTGAAACCATATCTTATCTTAACTTCGAATCCATGACCATTTGTTATTATTTGGATATAAAATTTATGTATTATAATTTTATATTTTGAGAAATTCCAATTGTTCCCTCACCTCAAATATAAATGGATGCCTCCACCCTCACTTATTCTCATTACATTGATCAATAAATCTCAACCATACCCTAAAAATTTCTCTTATCCAATTCCATAGTCACAATTTTTATCATCTTTTCCTGTCAAAAGAGAAACTGTAGTGTCGTAGAGAAGTGATCTAAAATGATGTTTTCCGCAGAAAAGGTAATCATATTTTAGAACCCATTCAAGATTATTTCATCTTATACTTACTCATCATATTTTTTCTATCATAATGTAATTAATAGAGTTTATTCTATATGAATAGTTGTTATTATTTTTGAAAAACCACATTCAACCTTTTATCAATCCTATGAAAAATTACTACAATGCGTACATAAGACTTACTGTCTCCATACAATGGCGTAATCTGTTTTTCCTCAACACTTCATTCAGATATGTATAATGATTATAATTATATATATATACAATATAATTATATAATTATATTTATTCTAGCATTAAAATTAATATACCTTCCTCTTCCTTACCAATTCACCATTAAAGGATTGATACCACACCTCATGTGTACATACGAACTACCGTCTCCGTGATGTAATATGATTCATTCTCCATGTTCAAAACTAATGAATGATAATATAAATGTATAAAATTAATAACTATAATATATATAAGTATTTATTAAATTAATATAATTCTCGAGATGAAGGATCAATGTCCTCTTAATAAGAATTATGAGTTATACGGAAAAACATGCATATGAAAATGAAGTAGCTAACACCAAGAAGAAGGGAAATAATAAAACATAAATTAACAAACTAGTGAATGTTTCATAAAAATGTATTAAAAAATATTTTTACTTTTAATCTATAGTTTTTTATTTCATTTTTACAATTCTTTTATTTTTTACTAAATGGGTCAAAAAGAATATTTTTTCATTTTCATACTGAGGTACTTTGTGTATTTTAAAGAAAAATAATAAGATGAATGGTTTTTAACATATAATGAATTAATATATTATTATAATTTCTTGATTACTTGTTTCTTTAAGTCAACCCTTATAATAATTCAAGGATATATTAAATGAAAATGTTTTCTTTTAATATTTAATGAAATTTAATGAAAATAAATTTTTTTCAAAAAATCAGTGATAGTTTCCACATAAATTATTTTAAATTGATATCTCCAAATTATTTACCTTATAAGATAACATTATTTTATGTTACTGATACATTACTGGGGATATTTTAAATGGATAATATTCATATTTTTTATATTTTTGGATTTTATATTTTAGGAAATGATATTTAGGAAACCCATTCATTTCCATGGGTTATCTTAGGATGGAATGATATTTATGAAAACCATATTTTTATGGTTTATGATATGATGAATGATTTATGTTATTGTGGATTACATAAGTATGGTTTACTTTATATAATAATTGATATCAACATATCTCTCTACTTGATTTTTTAAATATTTATATCTCATGAGATTGAAAAAATGGAATGGGAAGTGAACCCAATTCAGTAATATAGGGTTGTAACGATGAGTGAACATGGATCAATAAAGGAATTTTTCCACTATGATAGTCTGGTAAATGAGCATCGACTAATATGGAAAAGTTTTTATATGATTTGGTGTATTTGAAAATTATATGTCTTATCTCATACTCTCCTAAAACGAACTTTTTTTTTAACTTCTATAATTTATACCATAAGAAGATATCATGATCTTTTATATACATGATATAATTTTCTAATGTTTTTGTTTATTGTGTTATATATTATGATTATGATATGATTAATATCTCACTTTTTTACCCCTAATGAGCATATTAGATCACAAATTTTAAGTGTTTCTATTCCGAAGGTTATAATGAATGGTTCTAGGTCGGAATACTAATGGAGAAGATATTTATGGGAAAAAGTGAGATGTTTCACAAGATTCGACACTGTGTTCCATTTTTCCAATGGAACAAATATTATATAGATTTTGTATGTGTGTTTGTGTAAGTTGGAATAATTCTATAAAAAGTATTTTATGTCAATTTACGTTATGGTTCGGATATTATAATTTCAATCATAGAAAAGGATTAGTAGAATTTTTGAAATTAGGCTATTAATACTATAGAGAGATTCCAATGAATAAAATTATGTATTGGTTGGGATCCTATAAATTTGATAATGATTATTGATATAAAATTAGAAAACCTAATATTTTATAGATTGAATGTAAGTTCAATTAATTATGTGTTTTATCACTTTAATTACTGTTATTCCCACTGTACATTTAGTTTGAGTTAGTGGATAGAACTCAAAATAACCACCTTTATTCTAAATGCAATGAGAAATTAAAGGATTTCCCTTATGAGAAATCAAATGATATGGGACAAAAAATGTGAATTGTTATATATATAATCACACAAGATATGACACATGATGTGATTACAATTATACAGAAGAGGGAACAAAATTCTGTTATGTCTTTCATGAGTTATTTTCCACCATCTTTCAATTGGTTTTCTTGTCCAGTTATTGATGAAAACATTGATCCAAACCAATGAATTTTTTTTTGTCTTAAATAATCATAAAATTAAAAATTTATTTTATAATTTTTTCTTATAGGTGTTGCGGAGGAACATTTTTTATATATAATAAAAAATATGATGTATCAAGATGAAATTGAGTCCATTGAGTGGGACGAGTTCATGATAATTGTTTTAATAAGTTCTTTCTTTGAATTCTTTATAAAAAGATAGAAAATGAGTTCCTTGATATTTAAGAAAGGATGATGAATAGGTTGGTGACTATAAATAAAATTTCACATTACATGTGAGGTATCATTATGGAATTATAGTCATGTATAAATTTATGGTTTATTGATACATTAGTACCCTAAAAACAAAGTCTTAAAATAGAGTTATCCCTAAGAGACATTAGTAGCTGTGATGAGATTTTGTGTTATGAAATAAAGTTTTAAATAGATGCTAGAGGTACAAGAAAATATCCTAGTTTTTATAAGATAAAAAGATGATGTTTAATGAAAAATATAAAACCATGGTAAAAATAAGATCAGATTTTCATTATGCTGAAAGTGTTGAAAGAATTATGGTGATGAATTTTTTAAGGGTGCTGGAAAATATTTAAACTGTGGAAAACATGGTCTTTTTGAAATTGACTACCTATGTGATGTAAAAAAATAAATATAATGATGAGAATTTAGAAATATCAAAATATAATACACATCCCTGAAATTAATGCTACATGTGCAAGGAAAATGGGCCTTATGCTAATAAAATCCAAAATATAATGGTTATCGATGATTATGTAGATAAAAAAACACCTTATGGACAATGAAACCAGTAAATCCCAAATTTTAATTTTTGGAGATGTGGAAGACAACAATGAAGTGGGAATAATAATGAGTGTTTATTTAATGGAATTCAATAATAATATCTTATAATTTATTATATGGTATTACACTGCTATGAAACATTTAATAAGTGGTCTAATATTTCTTTTCCTTAAGGATTTGAAAGTATATGTTAAATGGTATTACTAACCATAAAATTTTATTACGGTGGTAAGGTGTTATTTTTTATAACACAATATTAATGGAAGGATAACCTTTAATATGTGAATGATGTCAGGATAAGGAAAAAAAGAGATGTTTTATTCAGATAAAATACATGGTATCATATTATTAATCTTAGGACTAATTTGATGGAAATGTGGGTTATGATATCATGGATTGAGTTTATTGAATATTTTGTTATATGGTATTTAGAAATAGTTAAATTTTAAAAGCATGTATTTTTTCACAAATATATTATTGTAATTTAGGTTATTACCTAGTTTCAAGAGAATACATGATAATAGTATTGACATGTTTAATGAGTGAAAATTTAGAGGTACATCATCTTTTTGTGGGATTATTGATAAATTTATTCTTGAAAATTACTTTCCAGCTTTCATATGTCTTTAATATTAATATTTTGGAAGGATCCTAAGGATAACCATTTATGAATTGACTACACTGAAATTTATATGATGTTTTAGAGATTAAGGCATTATCTCTCCAAATGAATACTTATTCATTTTAGATAAATTGTATAATTTTTTTTGATTTAATAATGATAGATGGAATGACCTATAATTCTATTTATCGATCTCATTATGTGATAATTATTGCTGAATGAAAAAATTCACGTTCATTTCTTTGAATAATGGATGGTGAGGAAATTTATGAAGGAGGAAAATATAGATGATATTTATATTATAAAATAAAATAAAATCATGTAAATATATCTTATCATGAAGATTATTTAACCCTAGGGAAATGACGTTGAAACAAAAAATGTTATCATAATACCATAATTTCTGATTAATCAATGTGTAACACCATTTACTTCGATGATATGTTTTGCTTTGAATAATGCAGTAGCTTGCGTTGTACGCAACTTGGAGTTTTAACACACCACGACCAATCAAACTAGCGGTTATGAATAGTAATAACCAGCTTTTTAAATTTTATAAATTTTATTTTTTAAAATGGTCTTCATTTTTGGATTTGGAATATTATAATTATCATAGGGTGATTTTTTGGTATTTTTCTAAAAACGTTCAATTTTTGATGAATAGTAAAAAAACACTACATTATTGTTTAAACCGAAATTTTTATTTAAATAATTTTTTATGTTAATTTAATTTATTTTTTTAAAAAATAGATACATAAAACCAACATATGTTCAATATAATTAATTGGAGTAATTTTATAATAATTTTAGATATATAAAATTTTATTGAACTTTTTACCGTCTTTTACCCACCATTTAGGAGAATTTGAAATTTTGCAAGAAAAATAATTTTACCACCTCTATGATTTTAACGTCAAAAATCTGAGAGACATGGATAATATCATTAAGTAATATTTGGTTCAATAATTTGAAAATATTTTTTGGTGAATAGTAACTTTTGATTTTTATTTACCATTGCTAAAAGTAAATACGGTAATTAAGCGTAAACAATTATTATAATTACCCTAAAACATGTACTAATTCTATTGGATAAGAGTAATTAGACCAAAAAACATTAGGAATAAAATATGATCCACTTTATCCCACTTAGAAGAATAGGGCACTTTTTAATATTTTATTTAAAGAAGTGTTAAAAGAGTTAAATTGGAAGTTTAATAACATAACCATTTTTAGTCTAGGGATAAACACAATATAAATTCAACTATGAATATTCATTATAAAGAAAAAAAATATTATTATACATAATGGTATTTTATTTATAAATTTTATACATGAAATAATTTTATTTATTTATGACATAATGATGATGCAATAATTGAATTATTAATGAAATATTAAATTAATTGATATTATAAATATCCAAATAAATGTAAATTGAGTCTTATGATGAATTAAACTAATTTTCTTGGTTACTATGACATATTAGGGTTGATTAAATAAATTTTATTCTAATTTATAAAATTTTTATGGATTTCAATAAAATCAAATAGTAAATAGTGTCAAAATTGACATAATTGTGTTTTTAAAACACATTCTACATTATTAATTAATATAATATTCCTAAAAATTTAAGGTTATGCCAAAGGACATAGATAATGTTTTATGTATTATTATTTAACCACTTGTGGTTCTTTGGCCTAGTTATAGTAAGTTTATTATCCATGTAATATATAAATACCAAGAGACACAGTAAATGTCGCACTATTTAACTAAGAGTTAAATATAAAAGATATGGTTAATATAGTGAACTAGACCTATATAAAACCTATTGTAAGAGAATTTTTTGACCCATCCCGCCTTATTCTAGAAATAAATCATTTTTTCCCTTTGAAACTAAAAATTATGTTATCATAAAATAATATTTTTAGCTTTTCTAAAAGTGACCCTCACCTCTCTTATAAAAGGGAAATTCACCTTCTCTTAATTTCAAACCTAAAAATCCATTTGGATCGGCCATACCCTACCCAAATATCTTTCCAACATCCCTCAATTCAACTTAGATGCCTTACATTGATCAGAAATCCATTCTAAGGATCCCTTTTGATCACATCCAAAGGAAACACCCGATGAAGAGGTAATAATTACACCACCCTCTTTCCAGTTCTTTTCTTCTTCCACTTCCACTTTCATTGTTGTTTCCATACCAAAATAATAAATTCAGTACCTTCTACATATTGTGATGTTATTATACATATGTTACTACCATATTCGTTAGTATATCAATCCTATAAATGATAAATTCACCCAATGTGCATACGTACGACTTATAGTCTTCACGTCGTGGTGTTGTTGGTTATCCAAACACTTAATTATTTGGTTGGGTATCATAATGAGTATAAATGATGTAAAAAATAAATATAAAATGATAATTATTATGTATAGATGATATAAAATCCACTTACATGTGTTTTCACCATTAATATAATGATATTGTCGCTTGTGCGTACGTACGGATTACCCTCTCCACGAACGCGATGAGATTCATTATCCATCGTAATAAATCAATAATACTTTTTAATTTTTGATTAAAAATAATGTTTAAGAACATAATTTCATTTTTGATATGAATCAAATACATCCTATTCATACCAAACAAGGCTTACGTAACCAACCAAATAAAGGGAAACGAATCTGTTAACACCCGAAATGATGATACAACTAAAATATTAATGAAAATGAAATATTAGAAGTTCATATATGATATCATATTTATGTATAGGATTATTTAATAATTTAATAATAGTTATTTAACTATTATATAGGAGGATAACGTACCCTCGACCAAGGAAAAGTACATGGTAAGGGTTAATTATGCGATCTCTTTACTTATCCGAGGTTGTTAATACGTATGTATCTACTATACATCTTTATCATCCACATCCATGTTTTCATAAAAATGTAATTCAAAACATTTTTACTATTTACTAGACTATGGGTGAAATTCATTTATTCCCTTGTTTTACTTTTTCTAAAATGGCCTGAAATGAATCTTTCTGTCATTTTCCAAAGATGGACCTTTACAACATTTTCGACAAAGTTAAGGAAAGAATGTTTTTTCTACTTATATGGTGGGTGCATCTATTTTTTTCCATTATAACATCGTCGAAGATCCCTATATAATCTTTTCAGAATATTTTGGAAATAAATAGTTTATTTATTATTGTATGACTTTTAAATGTTTTCAAAATAGAAATAGATATTTCATTAATAAGTTTTGATTTCATCTATGTCAATATACTTTGATGGATTTTAAGATTGTTTGAAGATGATTTATTATGATACAAAACATCAAAATTGTATTGAAAGGTTTTGTGATATGTTTGACTGTGGATGTGTTAATTTTACACCATTAATGGTTTATAGATAATGTATTGACATTTCATATGCTAGTTTTAGTATGATTGTTTATGTTATGTTTAAACAGTTTCATATGATGATTTAATTGGAATTAGTAAGTGATATGTGGAGCCCGTTATAGATCCTCGATGTGTCAGTATGTCTCCTGAGACAAACTACTGTCATGGCACAAGGCCTTAACTAAATCTTATTTGTAGTCTTGGCACAGAGCCTTGACTATCTGGTTATGAAGTCTGGCATTATGCATTATATCATTATGAAGTTGGATATTGTTATTACATGATATTATTTGACTAGTATAATATCAATGAGAATATGTAAATGTAATTATTTGATTTATCATTTCTATATTGTTATCCTTACTGAGCATCTGAGCTCTACCCTTTCAATGTATTATTTTTCCAAGGAATAAAATAAGGATATTATGATTGACATGTAGGGATAGTCTAACGGATATGAATGTGGTCAATAGAAACAATTTTTTTTGTTACTTTTCATTTTATAATTTATTGTAAAACTTATGAATACATCTATTACTTCCAAGGAAACTAAAATGATCAGTCTCCCCGGATTGGATACCTTGTAATCAAGCCAATGTTCTGTAATAATGCACCGACTCTGGGCGACATGGGTCAGAGCATTACAGTTGGTATCAGAATAAGTTTATTACATTCCTGGGAAGCTAGAATTAGATAAACTCTGATTAGAGCACATTACCCTAAGATAGACATTGAGGATTAGTAAAGAAGAATATCCTATAATTTTGGTCACGTAGAGATTTTGTTATTTTTCAAGAAATACATTTATTTATGGATATGAGCTGGTAGAGGAGGCTCTCGCACTGATGTACGTAGGTGTGAAAACTCTGACAAGGAGTTTCATACTTTACCTGAGTTATATCCCGATACACGGCAAGGGGCCTTGCTGAACTCTTGGTTACAACACTCCCGGGGGATATGATTAGGAAAATTCTCAATTTATTTACAAACCATTATGAAGGATTTATGAGTATATACCTCCTCAAATAAAACATTTTTATGATTACAGATTTTATCCATAAAATATCCAATATATGTTAAGTGTTTTACATGATTCCAATTATGTATTGAGATTGATAAACTAATATAATATATTCCTTTGTTTAGATATGGAACCTAGGGGAAGGAATGGAAATAGTATCATTGAACATAATCCATGTAGGTATTTCCCCCATACTCTAGATAACTATAACAGATCTGGTTATGCAACTACAACTGATCATTTTATCACAATACTGGGACAACTCACTCAGGTTATGAATAATAACCTTAACCATATAGAGCACCCTGATCCACAATGTAGAGGATCAATGTTAGGCCGCTTCATGAGGCAACAACCACAAATAATCAATTGGAGTCCAAATCCATTAGTATATGAGAAATGGATTAATTTCTCAGAGAAATAATTTCATGCTTTGGGAGTAGCAAAATGTAAAAAGTTATCATGGTAGTTTACCACCTCATGGGAGATGGAGATCAATGGTGGTCATTAATCCAAAACACAATGGAAGATGAAGAAGTATAAAATATGGAATAGAGGTATTTTAATGATATTTTATTAGAAAAATACATTCCTCATGACCATCGAGTGGATATCAAAAGACAATTTCTGAGTCTGAGGCAAAATGAGGATTATATTTTCGCAAAGTATGAGGCTAATAATACAAGGTTAGCAAGGCATGCAGTAGAATACATATGTAACCAATGGAGTAATATTGATTGATTATTGGATGGGTTAAACCCATTTATCCATCCTGAAATGTTCTCACAAGCCTTATCATTATATGAAGATATTTTCTCATGTGCTATCAAGACAGAAAAGGAATTCTCTACGTCTTAAAACTTCAAAGAAAATTAAGAGTATAAGAGATCTTCTGAATAATCTAGAAATGGAAATAAGGGGGAAAAGGGAAAGGATGAAAATCTATCTTGCAGTAAATATGGGAAGAAACACACTGGTACTTTCCTGAAGGGAATGGGAGTCTATTACAAGTGTGGTGAAAAAGGCCACCAAGCTCATGATTTCAAAGGTAAAGAATAGGATATCATTGTTGAATGATACAATTGTAGAGAAAAGGGGTATTATGACAATGAATTTCCAATGCTCCAAGGAAACATACATCAGAAAAGGCCAAGGGAGCAAAGCCAAGCTTATACGATCACCACTGATGAGGTTGATGCTCCGAATGATGTGGTTGTAGGTAATTTAACGGTTTCCTCATGTTTAGAAAATGATTTATTTGATTACAGATCATTTAATTGTCTCAAATCTTCCCAGTTTTCTCCAAAAATTAGAAAATTTCAATTTTATTTAACAAGGGAGTTGTCAGTCAAAACTTTTAAGGGAAGTTTCATTGCTACAATGTTTTGTAAATCAGTTCCCATTATGGAATATAAATGTCCTTTAACTATAGATCTCATCATCATAACCATGATTGAATTGGATATATTCATCGTAATGGATTGGATTTCATACCATTATGTGAAAATTTATTGTATGAAGAAGAAGGATTCATTTTTTGATGACTATAAAGAGTACCTTATCTTTAATGCAATGATGTCACCACCTGATTTTTATCAAGATCCACCCCCAGTAGCTCGACTAAATTCAATTATTGGGGATTTAGAGAATGAAATAACTATGGGTGAGGAAACTAATGCTGAAATAGAGGATATACTTATTGTGCAGGAATATGCTCATGTGTTTCCAGAGGATTTACCTGGACATCTTACAGAATGAGAAATTGTGTTTTCCATTGATATAATTCCTAGTTCAAGGCCTATATCGAAGACCCCATAACGATAACTACTGTGAAATTATTGGAACTAAATAAACAATTAGTGGAATTGAGTAACAAGGGATTTATTCACCCTAGTTTTTCTCCATGGGGAGCCGATGTTCTTTTTGTTGAGAAGAAAGAAGAATATTTGAGGTTGTGCATTGACTATAGGGAGAACATTGATATAACAATAAATAACATGTACCTGCTCCCTCAAATTGATTATTTATTTGACCAAATTCTTGGAGTTCAATATTTTTCAAAGAAGAAATTTGATCTGGATATCATCAGTTAAGTGGGAAGAAGGAAGACATTATGAAAACAACATTCCGAACTATGTACTGGAATTACGAGTTTTTAATAATGCATTTTGGATTTACTAATGCATCTTATATCTTAATTAATCTAATTAATAGAGTTTTCATGGAATACCCTGATGAATTTTTTGTGGTATTTATTGATTACATCTTGATATACTCAAAATTATATGATGATAAAGAAAACAACTTGTACAATATTCTTGAAAACCCTCAAAAGAAATGAATTATATTGGACGTTTAGAAAGTATGAATTCATGCTTTAAGAGATTTATTTTCTTGGCCATAATGTCTCTAAGGATAGAATCTCTATTGATCCTTCAAATTCCAATCCAATACAAGAATTTCCAGCACCGACGAGTATAACTGTTGTAAGTGGTTTTATTGGTTTAGCAAGTTATTATCAAGGTTTCGTCCAGAATTTTTCTTGGTTGGCTAACCCATTAACCTAGATCACATGTAAAGCAGTTAATTTTTTTTTGGAAAAATGTGTGTGAAGATTTTTTCGAATAATTGAAAATAATATTAGTCAATGATCATATCATAAGTCTACCATCAGGTAATGATGGGTTTGTTATTTATAGTGATGATTCAAAAAAAGGACTTGGTTTTGTCATTATGCAGAATGATAGAGTTATTTCCAATGCATAATGAATTCTAAAAGTTCATGACAAAAACTACCCTACTCATGATCTTGAGTTAACAGCTGTAATAATTAATCTGAAAATATAGAGATACTATATGTATGGTGAAAAATGTGATATTTATACTGATCACAAGACTTTGAAGTATATTTTCTCACAGAAATAACTCAACATGATGAAAAGATGATGAATTGAACAACTCAATGATTATGATTTCACTATTCACTACCACCTGGGGAAGGAAAATAAGGTGGTAGATTCTTTGACTGGAAAAGATCATGGTGTTTGGAATAAGATGATAGTTGAAAGGGATAATATTTTCATGGATCTAGTAAATATGGGCATGGGAATAACCATGTATGGTGAAACATAAATACTTTTTCAAATGTTTACGAAACCATCATTACTAGGAAGGATAAAGAGTTCTCAGACTGAAGATGAGGAGTCTCAGAATAAGATTAAATATGTGAATGATTAGAGATTGAGTGGCTTCATATATTAAGATGGAATTTTGAAATTTGGGAAGATTGTTTGTGTTCCTAACATACCTGATCTGAAAACTATATTTTTGAAATATTCTCATAGATCCAATTTCTAAAAACACCTTGGGAGCACCAAGATGTATAGATATTTGAAGGTACATTTTTCTTGGGAAAACATGAAGATGGAGATTTCTGATTTTGTTTCAATATGTATGGTTTGTTAAAAAGTGAAAGTTAGAAAGAAACAAACTGGATGAGTCAAGAAACCTCTTCCCATAGCTGAGTTGAAATGGGATAATATTATAATGGACTATTTCATGGGGATACCAATGAATCCTATAAGGAATGATGCAATATGGTTCATTGTTTATTGGCTTACAAAGTAAGCAAATGTTTGTTTCTGTAAGAAAATATTTACCACTTGAATGACTGGAAGGACTATATATTAATGAAGTTGTAAGACACCATGGTGTACCCCTATCGATTGTGTCTGATTATGATTCCCATTTTACATCAAGATTCTGGAAAATTATTTAGAAGGACCGGAATACTATACTTCATTTGAGCACTGCCTACCACCCTCAGTCTAATGGACAATCAGAACAGAATATTCAAACCATATAAGACATGTTGAGATCATGCTCACTTTACTTTAAAGCTATGTGGGATAAATAGTTACGTATAGTATAATTTTCCTATAACAATATCTTCCATTCAAGTGTTCAGATGTAACCATATGAAGCATTATATGACAAAATATGTCATGCACCAACTTGTTGGGATGATGTTGGTGAAAGAAAACTCACATGTCAAGAACCTGTTGAGGAAACAATGGAAACAAGTGAATATTATCCAAACCCACATAAAAGCATCCCAAGGTAGTTAAAAGAGCTATGCTGATAACCGAAAGAAGGATTTGGAATTTCAAGTAGGAGACCCTGTTTTCATGAAGGTATCTCTATGGAAGGGTGTAATATGTTTCAGTAAGAAGGGTTAATTGAGTCCCATGTACATCAAACCTTCCAATATTCTAAAATGAATTAGAGTTGTAGCTTATCGTTTGACAATGCCTCCAAGTCTCTAAAATGTTCCTGATGGGTTCCACGTATCATTGTTGAAAAAATACATGCCTGACCCGATGCAATTAGTCACATAAATGGATCTTTTAGTAGAACCTGAACTGTCTTATTGTGAAGATATTTTCAAAATTCTTGACACTGGAGAACAAATGTTGAGAAACCGGACGACTCATCTGGTAAAATTTATATGGATAAACCATAAGATGAAAGAGGAAACGTGGGAACCCGAGGAACTTATGATGAAGAACCACCCAAATATTTTTAGGCCCTAATATTCTATAAATTTTGATGATGAAATTATTTTAAGGAGGGGAGAATGTTAGACCCCAAGCATCCATGGTATGTTTCCTTTTGAATAATGAAATAGCTTGCGTTGTACACAACAAGGAGTTTTAACACACAACTGCGAATCAAACTAGTAGTTATGAATAATAAAACCCACTCTTTGAAAATCTATATATTTTATTTTTCTAAATGGACTTCATTTTTGGATTCAGAATATCAAAATTATCTTAGGTTTAATTATAGGTATTTTTATGAAACATTCAATTTTTGATGAATAGAAAATAATACTGTGTTGTTGTTTAAAACAAACTTTTTATTTAAATTAATACTTATTTAATTTTAATTTATTTTAGGTCAAAATAGATACATAATACTAATATATGTTTAACATAATTAATTGGATTTATTTAATAATAAGTTTAGATATATAAAATTTTATTGAACTTTTTACCACCTTTTATCCACCTTCTAGGAGCATTTGAAAATTTGAATAAAACATAATTTTCCACTTCTGTGAGTTAAATTTTAAAAATATGAGAGGCAAGGTTAATATATGTAAGTAAAATGTGGTTCAATAAGATGAAAATAATTTTTTTGTGAATAGAAACTTATGACATTTATTTACAACGATTAAAAGTAAATATGGTAATTAAGGGTAAAAATGATTTTATTATTTCCATAACACTTGTTCTAAATCTATTAGATAAGTTTAATTCCACCAAAACAACCATAGGAATAAAATATGATCCACTTTTGTCCACATGGATTAGATTTGGACAATTATTATTATTTTATTTAAAGAAGAGATAAAAGAGTTATATTCAAAGTTTAATAACTAAACCATTTTTTATATAGGGTTTAACATAATATAAATTCGACTATATATGTTCATTATAAAGATAAAAATATTTCCTACATAATGGTATTTTTTTTATAATTTTTATACTATATACAATTTAATTTATTTATGACACAATGATGATTCAGTAATTACCTTATTAAGGAAATATTAAAATAACTGATATTATAAATATCCAAATAAATGTAAATTGGTGATTCTGAAGAATTACACTAATTTTAAAGGTTTATATTTGATTATAGGGTTGATTAAAAAAATGTATTCTAAGTGAAAAAGTTTTTATGGCTTTCAAAAAAATAAAATACTAAATAGTCTCAAAATTGACATAATTTTGTTTTTAAAACAAATACTATATTATTAATTGATATAATATTCTTAAAAATATAAGGTTTGGCAAATGGAATTATATAAGGTTATATATATTAATAATGAACCACTTTTTATTCTCTCTGATTTTTATTGTATGTTTATTAACCATATAATATAAAAATACGAAGAGAACGGTAAATGTCAAACTATTTATCTAGGAGTTAAATCTAAAAGATAAGGTTAATATGGTTACCTAAAACTATATAAAACCTATTTGTTGAGTTTTTATCAACCGATCCCTACCCTAGCCTCGAAATAAATTATTTTGGAGCCATTATAAATAAAAAATGATTTAATTATAACATAATATTTCAACCTTTTCCAAAAGTTACCCTCATCTCTCTTATAAAACAGTACTTCCCATTATCTTAATTTAACACATCCAAATCCATTTTTCATGGCTAAAACCTGCCCATATATCATCCCAACATCCCTTAATTCATCCTAGAGGCCTTATTTTGATTAGAAAGCCAACCTATGGAGCCCTTTTGATCAACTGAAAAGGAAACACCCGAAGAAGAGGTCATGATTACACCACCATATTTCATGTTCTTTTCTTCATCAACTTCCCCTTTAATTTTTGTTTCCACACTAAAATAATTAATTCAGTACCTTTTACATACTATTATTTTATCATAAATTTGTTACAACCATATTCATTATTCTATCCATCCTATAAATGAAAATTTCACCATGTGTGCGTACATACATCTTACCGTCTCTACGTCGTGGTGTTGTTTGTTATTCAAACAATTCATTATTTGGATGGGTAAAATAATGAGCATAACTAATGTAAATAAAAAATATAACATGATATTCATTCTTTATGTATGATAATCCATCCAATTACATACTGTTGGGAAAAAATCCCTCAAGGTATCATTGAAGCATTTTTGAGGTGATTGTGTTTGTTGACAAAGTGGACATCTGAGTTGTGATTGTTGACAAAGAGGATTTCATGGTGGAATGTCGAGTTTAAGAGTTGAGGTCAACGATCCATGTTTGATTCAAGAACTTAGATAAAAGGAATGGATGATCTGGAGGTGGTACAAAAGAACAGATACAAGGTGGCGTCGTTTTCCAGTGTTTGCCAAATTTTTGGGCCGGAAAATCGGCAAATGAAGAAAAGTGTTTTTGGCAAAGGGACTTGCGCGCCGTGGACATGGAGTATAGGAAACTTGCGCGCCATATGTTTTTCAAGATCAGAAGATCAAAATATGCCTAAGGAAATAGGTTCGCGCATGTTTGGGAGTTGGTCGCGCAAGTGTCTAAAAGGAGAGAAGACTTGCGCGCCGAGATTAGGTCGCGCAGGTGACTTGCGCGCCGTCGCGCAGGGTGGTCAGATTGCCTATAAATACTGGACCACCCCTCCTCATTTTTCACCGGAGTTCAAATCAGAGCTCCCGTCGCGCAGGTGTGGTGGTCGCGCAAGTGGTGTGTGTGGTCGCGCAGGAGGGACTTGCGCGCCAGAGGTTGAAGTTTTGCGCCGTCATTAGAAGTTGCGCGCCAGTTGGCAGTTGGGCGCCAATATTTGTTTGGTCGTAAAAGGAAGAGAGTCGTGCAAGTTTGGAGTTGAGGAAGGTTGAGTCGCGCAAGTGTCTGAGGAAGACTTGCGCGCCCGTAGTGACTTGCGCGCCGATACTTGCGCGCCGAGGTTGACTTGCGCACCAAGTAAGGTTTGTTCCAGCAGTGTTTTTCGGGCTGCGTGGAAGCTGGAAGTTTTCCTGATACCTTCGGTGCAAAGAGATATTCATCAACGGGTGAAAGTTAAACTTCAACAGAGCATCTACATACAAGAGAAGATGCATTCTTTCATGAAAATGAAGAGACCTACAGGTCTATAAACTGTGAGTGGATTCAATCCAAGAGTAGTGAGCTTAGGAAGAGGAAGAAGGTGATCCTCTCCACCGGTAGTGAGCCGGAGAGAGAGAAATAGGGAGTGACCCTTGGGAAAGCAGTGAGCTGACCCTAAACTTGTATAGGCAGTGAGCCTGGGCATAGAAGTGATCTAGCCCAAACCTTGTAATCCACAGCTAGTGAAGTTTAGTTGAATTTGGTACGACCGGAAACCTGTCGGCGTATGATCCTTGGACGTAGCCCTTAGCGGTGAACCAAGTAAAATTGTTGTGTCCTGTGCTTTCTTTACATTCTGTTAATATCATGCATCAGGAAAAAGAGAGAAGAGTGTTTTGCTTAACAGCGAAACAAGATCAGAACGGGCATTAATTTTTAATTAGTCATACCCTGATTCACCCCCCTCTCAGGGTATCCAGCCTAGTGTACCTAACACATACTATTTCACCATCAATATAATGATATTTTCGCTCGTGCGTTCGTACAGATTTCTGTCTCCCCGAACGTGATCATATTCATTCCCCATTGTAATCATACAAGAATAAATTTCATTTTATGATTAAAAATAATGTTTAATATCTTAATTTCATTGTGGATATGAATCAAATACAACCTATTCTTAACAAACATGGCTTACGTAACCAAACATATAAATGAAAATGAATCAGTTAACATCCAAAATGATTATACTACTGAAATATTATTAACAAAGAAATATTATAAGATCATATATGGTATCATATTTATGTATATGATTATTAAATAATTTAATAAAAATTATTTATCTATTATAAATTAGGTTAACATACCCTCTACCAAGGAAAAGTACAAGGTAAGGATTAATTCTACAATCTCTTCACTTATCCGAGGTTGTTAATATGTATGTATCTAATGGGACCTTTTTATCATCCTTATCCAAGTTTTATTTGAAATATAATTCAAAAAAATTTTACTATTTACCAGACTATGGGATAAAGTCATTAATACCCTTGTTTTACTTTTTATAAAATGGTTTGAAAGGTATCTTCACGTCGTTTTCCAAACAAAGACCTTTACGACCTTTTTGACAAACCATAAGAAGTAATGATTTTAACTTATATAGTGGTTGAAACTATTTTACACCATTATAACATCATCGAAGCTTCCCATACATTCTCATAAGAATATTTTCAAAATTAAAGGTTTCTTTTCTTATTATATTACTTTTAAATGATTTCAAAATAGAAAGAGATATTTCTCTAAAAAAGTTTTGATTTTATCTATGTCAATATCATTTGATGGAATTTAAGATTGTATGAAGTTGATTTATTATGATACAAAACTTCTATATTTTATTGAAGGTTTTTTGATATGTTTTTCTGGGGATGTGTTATTTTTACACCAGTCATGGTTTATGGATAGACTGTTGACACTTCGTATGCTAGTTTTAATATGAATGTTTATGTTTTGTTTAAACCTTTTCATATGTAGAATGCATTGGACTTAGTCAGTGACTGGTGGAGCCTGCAATAGCTCTCAGATGCATTAGTAGGTGTCATGAGACAAACTAGTGTCTTGGCATAAGGCATTGACAAAGTCTTATTTGTAGTTTTGACACAAGGCCTTTACTCAGTGGTTATGAAGTCTGGCGTTATGCATTCCATCATTATAAAATTGGCTATTGATATTACATGTGATTATTCGATGAGTATAATATCCATATGAATAAGTAAATGGAATTATTTGATTTGTCTTTTCCATATTATGATGGTGTTTAATTTGAAAATTCATTTGTTTAATCTTACACAATACCTAAAATGTTTACTCTTATTTTTGAATGTTTATGCTATATTGTTATCTTTGCTGAGCATCTGAGCACTCCCTTTCTATGTTTTATTTTTCCCCGATTTCGAAGAAGTATATTATGACTGACCTACAGGGATAGTGTATGTTATATGAATGTGTCCAATAGAAACAATTTTGTTGTTGTTTTTTCATTTTATAATGTAATTTAAAAATTATTAATGTATCTAGTACTTCCAAGGACACTAAACTGATCGGTATTTTGGGATTTGAACCCTTGTGATCATGCCAATGATATGTAATAATGCACCGACTTTGGGTAACTGGGGTCAGGGCATTACACAAAGGGTCCATTAAATCATCACAAAATTACATATTTTTTATTACTAACTTTCTTCGAACCATGTTCTATATCCTAATCCATCAATACTTGATCTTTATATTTCTCTTAAATATCTAGGATTTCCCTTTCTTTATTTTTTATCCAATGTGGAAGCATAGTTATTAGTCACCTTGAGTATCCATTATGTTCCAAACCATTCCTTTTTCGAAGAATATTTCTATACAAATTTTTATGATGTGGGTTTATATGAAAGGAATTATCAAGAATTAAATCTTTGAGATCTTTGAAGAATATAAATGGTGAAATTAATTTTAATTGTGGTAGACTCTAACACACTGATATTTTAATATATACTTCTTTTAATATTTAAAATTCTATAATATCTTGCGCAATAGATAGCTAAGAGTTTAAACAAACCATGAGACGCTATAGGTATAAAATTAAAATTACAACCTATTAATTAAATTAGAAAGAATAAAAAAAATAATTTATTAATTTTAATTAGTTGACCAACTGAATAGGAATGTATTGTTACGTGCGTAGTAAATAATCAATCAATTTTTTGTTACATGAATTTATTTTTCAAAAATTCATTTTCATAAACAAATTTAGTTTATTTTCATGAGTGAATATTAATATATATAAGTTATTTAAAGTTTATTTGTTAAAATTAAAATCACTACATAAAATTTATCTGAAAAATTATTTTTTTCTTAAAACATTAAACTGTGGAATGTGAAAATATTGATTTTTATTGAAAATTGTATTTGTTAAAATTAATTACTAGTTAAATTTATGATTTTTATTAAGTATAATTTTTAATTAGTAAATTTTTATTTATATTAATCCAACTATGGTTTTTGGAAACAATCTAATACTATTATTTAATATGAACACATTTTATGTTTTAGAAGGCAATTATTTCAGAAAAACAGTTTTTCTTGGAATTTATTCACTTTAATTTTAATTTTAATCTTGAAACATCCGAGTTTTAAATTTTGAAAAATGGATAATAAATTTATATTTGAATGGAATAAATCTAATGAAATGTGATTTTTATTTTTTTCATATATTAATAGTACCATTGTTAAATTGTTTTTCCAAGTAAAGGACAAATTATGAAATTGAAGTTTAAAAAAATTATGAAGACAATAAAATTATTCAAACATGTGCAAATATTTTATTTTATAATGATAATTAGACCCTCAACACATTGGGACTGATTAATGTTTTTAATGGAAATTCTTCCTTGAATGCGAGTTATATAATATTTATGTTAAAGAAATTCCCATAATGTCACTTGTTTTTCTTAAATATCCCTTATGTGTCAAATTGGGAAAAGATGTCCTAAATCTCCTTATTCAATATGAGGTAAGGGACAAAAAAATACCAGACCCACCCATCTTAATGATGAAGGAGAGATAATGACCCCCCCCCCCCCCGAGTTCCACCTCCAATAGTCCCCAGAGTGGTGACTTGCACCATGGTTATATAATCTACCATTAAAATAAAAGACATTTTCCTTTATATTGAACAAGATCAGGGAATAAGATGGTAAATCTCCAATACTTCCAAATATTTAATGAAAAATTAATTCCAAAATCCATTCCCACATACATGTTCAAAAGTGAAACTGATAAAAGGTACAACGAAAACTCCAATGTAAAAATCAAAAAGAAAAAATTCTAAGCAGCAACAAAAAAAAATCATGACGACCGAAATAGTATGGTCCAACGTGGTCCTCAAAGTCCTTATTTTTTTACATAGAAACAGTTCATATACGTAGTGTGAGAATACAAGAGTATTCAGTGGGAACACTAATGCTACCCGTTCACATGTGGGGGAACATACTAATGCCCTTGTGAGATAATAGTAGAACCTCAAAAACCTACCAATGAATACAAAGTAGCCCGACCTCTCCAAGACTCACTCTAGAAAATAATGAAAGTCATGTAAAGTAATATTATAAGCACATTGATATTTTGGGACACCACACCACTTACCCACTAGTTGACTACATGTCCCTAACAGCTTACATCTTGATGCTACCACTCTTCCCATACACAATCCCACTACCACAACCCACCCAAACACACATCTTCCTCAACCACACACAATCCCACCCACATACAGTTGGGCCACAACAACCACACCACAAGCCCTAAGACACATCAACCACTTCCCGAAGTTAGTTGGGAAAAAACCCAGCCCACAACCACGTAGGACCCTTATACAAAATAAACCATTACCCAATGAATATTGGACTATGGAATGCCTCGAGCCATCACAGCATGCCCAGATACACCTGAGCGACAAGATAGAGAAGAGGGTGCGAGGAAGAAAGTCTGTAACATGTCATCCATCCTCAGACTAAGATGTTGGGAAAGACACCATCCCCCATGAAATGGAGGTGTACGTCACATAGTTCTCAACAAGGGTGGGGTGCATATAGAAATCACAAGGAACTAAAATTTGTATATATATATGTAACCAAACACACATCCCAACCTATGGTTTTCCGAACCACAACCAACTCAAACAAACAACCTTTATTTCCAGCCCAAAATGTACAACCATACACAAAAAAGACACGATACTAAACCCTTTTTATAAAACAACATTCCATTTATTAAGTAAGGGTTTCACAAAAATCTATTCCACCACATCTGGGAAACTACCAACCATAACAACAATAAAAACTAGCCTTGCAGTCCCACTATACAAACCCCCCAATCCTACTAGATAGATTTTTATCCATTATCCATAAATCATTATTCAAAATTGTACCACAAAATCCCTCTCTCACATCACATCCCGACAACCCTATTTCCCAAACAATTCCCAAATGTAGTCCAATTGCAAAACAAGTCCATAACCACACTACTGTCCCAGTGCCCGATGTTTCACCACAACCACAACACAACCAAAGGATATTAATCTTAGTAAAAGTTCGTCCATTACATAATCTATCAAAATATCATACTAAGATACAAAAACACACCTTGACTGCCTCATACACAAATCCCATGGAAGGAACTATTAACCCACAACCTTGCTCCCGATTTCAGCACCACACAACTCACGCAAGGCTTCAAAAATCAATAGAACATCAAACATAGCCACAACTATCAACATGACCTATATGGATTTGGTATATAATTTTATATAAGTCCACATGATGTACATGGGTGATCATATAAGGGTTTTCATCTTGGGGAAATCATTTCAATTATCCAGGTATAAGTGATTAAACTGTCTTCTTGTTACATCCATTTATCAAAGCATCACAACCAAAATAGCATAACAATGCACAAGAAAAGAAAAAAATGTTAATTATTTTTAGAAGGAATATAGTGATGGAAATCATAACAGAATCAATGATAAAATATAAAACAGGAGATCAACGTTGAACCACTCCCTACCTGTTATTTTAGTCACCCGAGTTATCTTTTTATAAAATTAACATCTCGATTATTTCTCATTTTAAGAAAGGTGTCCATCTATTCCTCACAAGGATTAAATATCATACCCACTTTTCATAATGCACCATTAATGAGAAGAAAAATAAATCCCTATGCAGATGATCAAAGGATCATAATTTCTCCGTGCGTAAAGAATACGGGATTGTGCGATTCACATGAAATATCTTCAGGAAGGACTTAAGAGGAGGGTTATAGCAGAGGTGAATGAATCATCTAAGCAATAAGGCACTAAATACACCGAGGTAAATGAAAATCATGAAGTAAAGAAGAGATATTGGTTTAGGAATGTGAGATATCCAAAAAATTATGGAGCTAATTTCAATGTACTTGAATATCATATTTACGTTTGCTCACACGTTTCCATTTAAACAATGATATTGGGTTGATACAAGACATAAGGAATATTATTAATTAACTTTCTAAATATTGGATATAGTCTAGCACACACCTGTGAGTTGATAAGTTACCATCTCACAGAAAATGATCCATAATACGAGCGAAACTGGAAAAACTAGAGAAAATTGGAAAATTGGAAATGAGTCACCAATGGGTGACTCACCGACACTGAGCCAATGATGCTGATCCAATGATGGGTGACCTAATGATGCTACCTCCTATAAAAAACCTAACCTACCAACTCCTGGAAGTACCGATGCTGACACCCCTGGACTCACTGACACTTACACCCCTTCACTCCCTGATTTTGATACACTAACAAGCTGACACACTAATGTGCCGACTTACTTCCATGTCGATACAAAAATATTCTGGTGCACTGACATGCCAAATCACAAACAAGCCAACACACTGATATGCCGATGCACTAACATACTGACACAATGGCATACCAATGCAAAAATAGGATGTTTGGAAAACTCTTGTAATGATCCACCGTTGACTCCAAGAACACCCTAAACCATGGTTCTTCCCAAAATTTAGTCCATAGGGATATCTGAGTTATTACATCATATATCTCTAAAAATATTCTCAAACTCATGAATTTAAATCTAACCCAGAAGAAAAGAGGTCTGAACAACCATCCCACAAGATAACCCTCATGAGTAAACTACATTTGGTTATTATATATCTGGGGAAAAAACCTCAACATCCAAGAACACATCCTTGACATATATCTCCTAAAGAAATGCACAACACTAAGGCCCCCACACTGAACCATAAAATCCCACATACAGTAAGGTCATGGTGTTCTGACATTTGGATTATGGAGATACTTCCTCCAAATGATGATACTATCTTTTTTTGGTGGCATTGACTTGCCTGCACGGGTTTAATCGCATCCAAATTAATGCGTCTTGATTTTGTATTAGGTTTTCCCTTCCCCATAGTCTAGTTTATTCAGAAAAAATAGTAGAATAGGGAAAAAATTAGCAAACAGTAAGAAGAGCCGAACATTACATCATATGAAAGGAAAGAAGAAAAGACAAGAGAAAACCTCAGAACAACTCTTGGTATTGGGAAGACATCTATGATTCTCGTTCATAAGTACTCTCCTAAAGATCAACATCCTTCCATAACACACGAACCAGGAAGATGGTTCTCCCAATTAGCACCTTCTCCTCGTGAAATTCAATTCTTACTGGTATCTCCACAAATCACGCATCTTCCTTGATATTGAACTTTCCCAAGTCACGGACGAGGGAGTCATCATGTATATACCTAAAGAGCTAAGAGGCATGAAATATTTCATGGATCTTATCCAACTGTAGTGGAAATGCCTACTGATATTCCACCTACCCAACCCATCCAGACACATCAAAGGTCTAATGAACCTGGGAGAAAGATTTCTCCCTAGGACAAACCTCATTTTTCCACCACTAGGGGAGACCATTATGAAAATGTGGCCCCCATCCTCAAACACCAAAGTCCTCCTCCTATGATCTCCATACGACTTCTTTTGGTCCTAAGAAACCATCATCCTCTCATGCACAAGATGAACATTCACCATTGTCCTCTATTCTACCTCATGTTCAAGAAGGGATACATACCCTACCTCTTTCCAGTGTACTGGTGAAAAATAAATAAATTCCATAAAGGCTTCAAACGGTGTCATTCCAATGGTAGATTGATAGCTATTATAATAATAAAACTCTACTCTGAGAATGTGTTGTCCCAAAGATCCTTTGAAGTCCAAGGAAAATTCCTACTGCATATCCTCCAATGTGTGGTTGGTCCCCTCTGTCTCCCCTTCCATTTGAGGGTGGAAAGCTATGCTAAGTCGGTATCGGGTTCCAAAAACCTACTGAAATACCCTCCAAACTCATGAGATATACTATATGTCTTGAGCTAAGTAAATGGATCGTATAACTCAATGGAGCTGCACTCCCTCATCCACATACTTATTTTCCAAGGCATCAATTGTGATCGACTCCTTAATTTCACTAAAGTGATTTGATTTCATCAATCGATCCATTACTACCCAAGGGAATCACATATAACCTGAGATCCAGGCAAAACTATAAACAAATCAACTGAGATGTCATCCCACTTCATCTTGGGTACATCTAAGGGACGCAACAGACCACCAGAAATACAGTGATCAACCTAAGCCTCTTAATACAGTAGGCATCTTGCCACAAACTCCTCCACCACACGCTTCACCCCGTGCCACCAAAACTATTCTCTCAAGTATATTTACATTTTAGAAACACATGGATACATCACCATGGGTTAGATATGGAACTCATAGAGTAATACCTCACATATTTCCACCGGAAAAAATATCTTCCCTCGGAACAACATCCAATTATGGATATCCTATGACCATACTATTGGAGCATCACCCTGGACAATGCGATCCCATATCACATTAAACTATATGTCTCCCCACTGAGGCTCCTCTACCAGCCGCACCAAGGAGGACTACACTATTTGTTGAAATAGATACCCTCTGCCACTTTCCTCCCTAGTATCCTGGTGTAAAGCATCCAAATCCTCTATTACATTCTAAGTGTTCATTAATTCCAGAACTACCTCCTTTAGTGAATTCATGCACATGGAATCAGCCAACACATTCACCTTTCCTAGGGTATAGGAGATCATGAGGTAACAATCCTGGAGAAACTCCATCCACCCTCAATGTCGCATGTTTAGTTCTCACTGGGAGAAGATATACCACATGCTCTTGTGATCCTTGAAGAAAAAAAGTGATCACTGACGAGTTAATGTATTTTAAACAATTTTGTGAACATGACTGATATAATCTCTAGATAATGGGAGGGAAAATTATGTTTTTGAGAATGTAACTACCTTTACCCATAAGATATTACTCCTTAAAGCTCCATTAGAGGACCTCCCAATCCCAGGTCAGAAGCGTTACATCAAACCTCGAACATCACCCCTTCCTCTTGAAACCTAATGACTAGTGCACTGACCTACTTCCCATTCATATAGATAAAATATACCCTGAACAACTCAATATGTACGAAGGCTTGGTCATATTTGGTCAAAGATATCAAATGAGCTTCATCTCAGGAAATATTGGTTAAAAACATCTAGTAATATACTTCTAGACCTATGAAACTATTATACTCTGCCACATTCTTGGGTGATACCCAAGAAACAACTAATATAACCATTTAATGGTCTACCCATATCGCTTACTGAGACACTACGTGTCATAGTATGTGCACCTCTCACATCAAGAACTTTCATATGGACAACATTCCATATAAGTGTTGGATGACCTACATGAAATTCCTCAGATGCCCGACATACTCCTCCTCTGAAATTGAGTAGATCGGGATGTCATTGAAAAACATGAAGACAAACTAGTAATATTAATCACATAAAAGAGAGTTCATTAGTCCCATGAACACAACTGGTGCATTCATGATACTGAATGGCATGATCACGAACTCGAAGTGCCCATACCTACACCTGAATCAGTTTTCGGGTTGTCACCGGCCTTTAACATCAATTGGTGATATGCATACCACATTTCTATCTTAGAGAACCAACTTACCCCCTTCAGTTAGTCAAAAGACCATCAATTCTTTGGAGGGGTAACAGTTCATGACCATCTCCTGATTTAGGCTCCTGTAGTCAATGTACATCCTTAGGCCACCATCAACCTTATTCATGGAAAAGACTTGAGTAGCTCATGGAGACACACTTGGATAGATAAAACCTATATTCATCTGGTCATCTCTTGGAATATGAATCTCCTAAAACTCATAAGGCACCATCCTATAGGGATCAATCGACATCATATTGGCATTAGGATGGAAGTCTATCCACAACTCCACATCATGTCGTGGTGGTAGAGTCCCAAACACTTTAGGTAATACATTAAGTAACTTGCTAAATACTCTTGGAACATACACCATCTGTATATATGTTGATTCCACTAGCATCTCGACTAATAAATAAAGAAGATGCTCCACACATGAGATTCTCTCCAGACAACTCTGCTCACTAACGAATGCTGTCACAGACATCCCACATCTGAGAATGCAACTTTCATTCCAATGCAGTCAATAAAAGTGTTCACAGAAAAAGAACCACTCGATGCCTTGGGTTACATATTATAGCTACATCTATAGCATAAGTATTTCCCCATTGGACTGACGCGTTCCCATCATCACTCTACACCCTCAACAAATGTCAAATAGTCTAATCGGACCTCCAATTGGCATACTCAACACCGAGGGAATGAGAAGTATATATATATCTAGTACTAGAGAATGGGATAGATAATGTGAAACAAAGGAGTGTGAGCCTCATGAATAAAACAAATAACACACAAGGGTACTAACTAGACTTATCATACCTCAGATCACCTATAGCCCTACAAGAATTGCCTCCTATACAGTGTGAGACATCCCACGCCTAGCTCATATTCCACATTACTATCATCTGCATCCCCAAACACACCCTGGTCAAGTTCTCTGAGGATTATCCAGAGGTTGGCCTCCCACAACATTAACTACCCTCAGTGGAGTGGGAGCTCGAAACTGCAGATGCTGGAAGGTCATGACTGGCAACTGCTACTACTAAGCTCCTCACTGTGCCTTCCCACCCCAATGTATGGATCTCGAATTGGGAACTGGTTTCAAAGATTACTAGGACCCCCACAGATATTGTTCCTCCATCCTTGGACCATGAGGAAAGGGAGAGGACCTAGAGATCAGAATAGTAACAGTTGAGGCCTACTCCCCGTGGCAGAATCCTGGAAGGCCCTCCCACTATATACCTGCTGCTGACAGCCATTCCCTTTGATGAAAACAGCTGGATCCCCTCTCACGGAACACCTACTATCATGGAAATCCTCTATATTACTTAAATCATCATCTGAACCTCTATTTACGTTCGTAGAGAGAAGGGAGTAACAACATACTGAAGTGATGATTAGAGTCCTTCTTTTAACCATATCGCTTAGGACTCCTCATCCGAGAATTGATGTATTGAGAAGTGTAGGAGATCCTTGAAATTGATCCCCATTTACCTTACCAACATACTCCCCTTATGGGGGGAGCGTAGTTCATGCCCCTTCTCAGCTTTTATCTTAGAAGAATGGAATTCCTTTGAAAACTCCCCCACAATCTCATCCCATGAAATCTCAGTTACCTTTATGACTTTTAGGTACTGATTACACCAACTAATGTAGTTATAATCATATTTGGATCACTTCTAGAGGAATGAAGTAATCTCTCAGAGCTTGGATCAATCTAAAATGTCTCACTTGCTCCTTGATCCAACTCTCAGCTTCAATGTACATGATGATGCCCTCGTACTTACCCAGAGTCTGTCTCTAGAAGGCATGATGCATCTTCTGCTAGTGGTCATACTCCTCCTCTCGATCATCCCTCCGCTGATCAATCAGGTCAACATGTTAAGCCTCAACTACTCATATCACATGGGGGGAAATGTCTAGGTGCCATAGATGAAAATAAAACAAGAATTTAAAAAGCCCAAGCAGTGTAGAAAAATTCATTTAATTTTTTCATAATTATTTATTTATTTTAAACTCCCTTAACAACCAAGACACATAAAAAAGTAATTATGTTTCATCTACCTTTCCTAGGGGTTTTACATGACAAATAATGTACCCACACTTTGTTGTCTAGTAGATCCAGAGTCCTTACATTCGACCATGGCGGTCCCTAAAACCCCAAGTTCTAGCTGGATGTACCTGGCCTATTTCATCCACCAGGATTTCCTAACTCCATTTCCCTACTATCCCATGCAATCCTCACTATGAATTACTACAAACTCCATCATATCTGTTAAACTCAAAAAACCTACCTCTGATACCATTTTGTCACAACCCGCCTTCTTCAAGATGACGGAGGGGATGGAAAATTACCAAACCCTCTCTTTATTAATAAGAAATAGAGATAATGACCACCCCGAGTCCCTGATTCAATAGGCCCCTGACTGGCAACTAGAAACAAGGGTATTGAATATCATACAAAAATGGAAGGCGTTACCCTTTTTATTGAACAAGAATGGGATATAAGATCATAAATCCCACTAAAATCCAAATACTAAATGAAAAAGAAAAACCAAATAAATTCCCACATGCATGTTAAAAAGTGAAACTGATACAAGGTAGAATGATAACTCCAAATTAATGTACAAAAAGAAAATGGTATAAGTAGTAACAAAAAAAATCCTGACACCTGAGCTAGTAAGGCTTAACGCGGTCCTCAAAGTCCTTTTGAAAACTGAAAAAACAACTATATGATTAGCTTGACCAGACAAGTATACTTAGTAGGAAAACTAGTGCTACATGTGCACAAGTGAGGGAACACACTAATGCCCCTATGCGAAAGCAGTAGAACCTAAATCACCTACCATGGAAAACAAACCATCCCAACATCCCCAAGGCATACTCACCAAATAATGCAATTCAAGTAATGTAATAGTATAACCACATTGATATTGGGGTACCCCGCACCACTTACCCACTAGTTGACATATTTCCCCAAAAAACTATCATCTTGGTGCATCCAATCTTCTCATACACAATCCCACAACCAAAACCCGCCCTCAGATGCATGGGCCTCAACCACACACAATCCCACCCATATAAACCTAGGAAAAAAACTACATGACTCGCCCGATGACACCTGGGCCGCATCACAAAGATAGTTGGAAAAAAAACCTGACACAAAACTACCTTGGAACCTCATTTTAAATGAACTTTTTTATCAAATGATCTTGGAATATGAAAAGACTCAAGATATTAAAGCCAACGTAGATATTCCCGACCAACATGATTCAGAAGAGAGTTTGAGGAATAAAGTTAGTAACCATCCATCCATCCTCCCCCCAATATATTTGGAAAGACAACCTCCACCGTGAAATAGAGGTTTTTGGCACATAGTGCTCAACAAGGGTTGGGTGCATATAGAAATGACAAGGAACTAATATTTTTATAAATTGATTTGAAACCAATCATCCAAACCTATAGTTTTTTTTATCTACAACAAAATTGCACAAAAAACCTTTGCTGCCACCCCAAAATGCACAACCAGCCACAACAAGACATGATCCTGACACTGTTTTTTACTTTGAAATATCTTGTTCATTAATTAAGGGGTTCAATGAAATCTATTTCAGCACTAGCGAAAAAATAACAACCGTAACAACAGTAAAAAACAACCTTGCAGTACCACTATACTAACCCCCCAATCCTTCCAGATACATGATCATTCTTTTTATAGTAATAATTCTTCAAAATTATACTTCAAAATCCCTCTCTCACATCTGATCCCCACAAACCGAGTTCCCAAACAATTCCCCAATGCAGTACCACACAGAAAAAGTCCATAACCACACAGTAGTCCCACTGCCTGACGTCGCTTCACGACCACAACACAATTGAAGGTAGTTCAGCTGCATATATGTGCATCCATTCACATTCAATCAGTACCTCATATTGAGATACCATCACAAGCCCTATACTTCCCCACAAACAAAGCCCATGGAAAGTACTATTAACCCACTACCATGCTCCCAATAGAATCACCACAAAACATACACAAGGTTTTAAAACTCAACAAAACACAACACTCAGCCACATCTATCAACAAATTTTTTTCAGATGTGATTGAAACTTTTCTTTATGTCCGCTTGAAAAATTTGGGTGATCACACAAGGTTTTTCATCTTGGGGGAATCATTTTAAATTAGATGAGTATATGTAATTAAAGAGTGTTCATGTTACAGGAATTTATTATGGAATCCCAACCAAAATAGATTACCAGTGCACATTGAAAGGCCAATAAAATCAGGATTTTTTGAAGGCATAATATCATGATAATCATAACAAAATCAAAGATGATAGTTAAAACATTAAATCAACATCGAACCTCTCGATGCTTGTTATTTTACTCACCAAAGTTATATTTTGTACAAATTTAATTATTTTTTATTTCTCATTTTAAGAAAGGTATCCATCCATTCCTCACAAGGATTCATTAGAATAACCACCCCACATATTGCAATATTTAAATGAAAAAATATCCCAACGTGGATGATAAGAGGATTGAAGTTATTTCATTCACTAAGAATTGAGGATCATGTGAGTCATAGGAATGATCCTTAAGAAAGACTTAGGATGAGGGTTTCTAGCGTAGGGGAATGACTCATTTGAACTGTAAGGCTCTACATGCATCACTGGAAATGAAAAGGTAAAAGGAAAGAAGAGATATCACTTTACGAAATGGAGATATCCTAAAAACTAGGGAGATTATTTCAATGTACTTGAAAATCAGTTCATGGTTTTACAACGCAGTTCAGTGGTTAAAAAGATAGTGGGATGCTATAAGATATGGGTAAATTAATAATACCCTTCAGAAATGGGGGGTATAGACCGACACACGTATGTGAGTTGATAAGTTACCATCTCTCAGAGATAAACCCGTAACATGGGAGAAACTAGAAAAATAGGGAAAAACTAGAAAACTGGAAATGATTCAATGGTGGCTGAGTGACCGACGATGAGGCACCGACGGGTGAGCTACTAACACAACGACTTACTGACACCATGAATTACAGACACACTGACCTATCGACGCCCTGACCAACCGAAACCCTGACCTACCAACACCCTGACCTACCAACACCCTGACCTAACGACTCTGACACCCCTTGACTCACCGATGCTGACACCCCTTTGCTCAATGATGCTGATGCCCCTTGAAAGACCGATGATGACGCACTGACATGCTGAAACACTCACATACTGACATGCCTACACACTAACATGTCGATGTGATTACATTATGATTCATTGAGATGATGGTGAAAAAATTGGATATTTGGAGAACATGTGAAATGAGCCATCATTTCCACCTAAAACACCATCAAAAGTGGATTTATAAAACAGGGACTAGGAAAATCGAGGATATTACAAAGGATATGTTGTGAATTAATTTAAATGTAAATTTTTAAATAGACTATCATGATTATTGTTTTGACCTCTAGGGTCACATTGATGTTATTATCAAATATATAATACATTATTTCTTAATAATTTAATGACATCACATTCTAGTTATAAGTACTGTATCATTTTTAATATTGGGTTAACAAACATAAATAATACACTGTAACTATTATTCATTAATATAAAATATTTGTGTTAGAAAATGTATTTTATTCTAATTATTTAGTATTAAATTGATTATGTTAATTAACAATACAATGACGATATAGTAATTATTTTATTAATAGAAATATCACATAAATAATAATAAAAAATATTAAAAAAATAAAATTTTATATAATTAATATCACTGATGATATTTTAGAAAACCATTATAATTTATAGATATATTAAAATATATTTTTTCTAACATATCTTGTTGGTTTGATATTTTTAAAATTTAAAAGTAATGAATATTATATAAATTGAAATTAATAATATATTGAAATAAATAACATTTTATTAAATGATATAAAATTCAAAAAATTAATAATATTGTAAAAATTATTGGGATAGAGTTAAAAATGTCATAAATGATCCATTTATTTGTTTTTTGTCATTTTATTGTAAATATATTAACTTTCCAAGAGTAGAAACACATGTTGTCACAATAAGAGCTAATGGGATAAAATAAGTGTTAATACTAAAAGATAGCGGTATAACTATAACCAAAACATGTGAAAATATATTTTATTAAAAAATATACTCTTATAATCTTAGGAGATAATTGGAGTTACTTAATAGAATCTTATCCATGAAAATGAATTATATATTATTTAAATAAAAGATAGTTACAAAATTTTACTCTCTTTGTATTTAAAATATTTTATGTATAAAAATTGTTATAAAATAAGGATTTGAATGATACTAAATTTATATTTTTATGATAATGAAATTATATTAACTATATATATTTATTTCTTATTTCTATAGTTATATAGTTACCTTAAATTATTGGGAAATACTAAATACATTATTTATTTATTTAATAGATATATAAAATAAATTATTTAATAATATTACATTTGATATAATTTAAGAGGGTAAATTTCATTAATGAATTTAATAGATCTATATGATATATTTATGTGGTGTTAAATCATTATATATGAATTTTCACATTTTTGTGATGTATTTGATGTCATATTAGCAAAATATTTTCAAAATTAAAATTAATGATGATTTATTAAAATAATATTTTATAAAATTCAATAAAATTCATTAAAATAATATATCTTACATTGTGAATTGAATATAGTTAAAAAATAATATAATGTCCATTTAGGAGGCATTCATCTATTTATAGTAACATTATTAACCCTATATATATAAAATAATTGTTACCATACTTATGACCAAAAAAATAACTAACCAAAGGGTAAACCAAATGGATAAGGTTTAATATGATGCAAATTACCATTCAAATGAATTTGGATATAAAATGAAGGTGTTATAATATAATGCTTTGAGAAAAGGTAGTCGTCTTTACCAAGTCTTTCAATATTATGTCTTATTATACTTCATATTCTTATTTTTTTCCATTATAATGTAATATCAAAAGTGTCACCTATATTTTTAGATATTATTATTTTGGAATATCCAAATTCTTCCATTTATCAATCCTTTGAAAAAATTCACTAGACAAGAGTACGAATGGCTTACCGTCTCCACATTGTGGGGTATTATGTTTTTCATCAGCACATTATTTGTA
This sequence comes from Viscum album, assembly GCA_963277665.1. Taxonomy (NCBI): domain Eukaryota; kingdom Viridiplantae; phylum Streptophyta; class Magnoliopsida; order Santalales; family Viscaceae; genus Viscum; species Viscum album. The sequence continues at coordinate 1,777,980,242 of OY728151.1, read as the reverse complement.
TGGGTATAATGATGGAATATAAATATATAATAATAAAATTAATAATAAAATTATTATAGAAATAAAATTAATATATCATTTTATTATAATTTCACCATTAAAGGATTGGCACCATCAATCTTGAGTACGTACATCCTATCGTCTCCACGACCTGATCTGAAACATTTCCACGTTCAACATTGAAGAATGATTATGTAAATATATACCGAATAAATATGATATATATTACCAGAATATTACTATGAATTAGGATTGAACTAAATACTATCTACAAGAACATGGAATTAGATTTTAAAAACATGAAGAGGAAAATGAAGCAGCTTATACCCCCAAGATGTGTAATACTGAAAGGTTATTATCAAATGAGTGTTAAGATAATATTAAAGGATTATATATGAAATAATAATTAGGAAGATTATTTAGGTATTAGTTAATAAAATTATTTAAAACATTTTATAAGAGGTGAAAATATGTAAAATGGAAATGAGACCTAAAATAAGGGTTAAATTCAAAATCTCATTTTTATGCAAAATTTTTAATACACATATATCTGCGAGGGAATATTTATCTTCTATTTCCATCTTTCATAAAAACTTTTTCAATTTTTTTTACAATTCATAAAATTCATAATTTATTTATATAATTGTTCGAATTTATTGAATTATTTGAGAGGAATATTTTTGTCATTTTCTTAACAAGTTATTTTGTAACTTTTCTTGAAAAAGTACCTGATGATTATTTAAAATTATACAATATGAATGGATTTATAAACTATAATGAATCCTTAATCAATTGAACTTTTCCGAATAATATGAAAATATTATTTTTGAAAAAAATGTTTTCCTTTAATATTTTATGGAATTTTATGAAAAGAAAATGTTTACCAAACTGAATAGTTATTTTCCTTTGGAAATAATTTCAACTGATATCTTATAATTATTTTCTATATAGGATACCATAATTTGATATTAATAATAAATTTCTTGGGAAATTTCTCAATGATACTATCCATATTATTTCTATCATTGGCATATGCTTATGATGGAATGCTATTTTTGAAAGACATTTATTTTCAAGGGGTTATAATATGATGTAATGATGTTTATGAAACCAATATATTATTATGGGTCCTCATATGATGAATGATTTATTTTATTTTGGAGCACATATATAAATTTTTTATTTTCTGATGTGTGGGACCAATATGTCCTTAAAATGAATTGGGTAATGATTTCTATCTCATGAGATTGATATGAATAGAGCGGGAAGTGAACCTATTTTCATAATACATGGAATCAACTAGTAGTTCAATCACTTCGGTAATGGAATTTATCCACTATGATGGTCTTGAAAATCGGCCTTGACTAATATGAAAATGATTTTATATGCCCACGTGTGTTCCAAAATTCACTTTCTTATGTTTTTCTCTCATGAAATATTATGTTTGATTCTTTTTTAACTTTTGTGTTTTGACCCATAACATGATATCATGGTATTTGATATGTAAGATATAATTTTCAATTTTTTTGTTTATCTTTGTAGGTCTTATCATAAATATATGATTGATGTCTCCCTTGTTTACCATTTCTATGCATCTATGATACCAGTTTTTATATGTTTGTTTTACCTATTTTTATAAAGATAGCATTTAAGTAGGAATACTAAAGACAAAGAACTAATCAGAAAAAATTGAATACCTATCACCAGATTAGATGTTTTGGTCCATGTTTCCAAAGGAACACATCTAATATGTTCATTGGGGGTGAATTTGATTAATTCATGACACATTTCACAAAAATTATGTAATGTATATGTATGTTAAGAATGTTTTGTTATAAAATTTCATGAATTACGATAGGATCATGATATAATTTCTTAATGTGGCAGTTCACACAACTTATTAATGAAAATAGGGTCCTAAATTCAGATCTAAACAATAAAAATAATATTTTGACCAATAACCCATAAATTTTCTATAAAACATTGATTATAAGTCAATGATAAAATGAAAAGGATTTTTTTAATTATTCCCATGAATTACATGATAAATAATGTATGATACCTTCATTGGTATTTGAGTCATAGGAACACCATAGTAAATTAATTATGGTAGAAAAAAAATGTGTCTCTAATTATTTAAATAGAGACTAAGAAACATTAAATCAAACTTTTATGTGGTATTATGTGTAGTTTCAGCCATGAATAAAAAGTTAAGACTATTATTCATATGAATACGAAAATTATTCATATATATATTTCTTTTTACCACTAATGTTTAATTTATCGTTACCTATATATTAATTTATTGATGTTAAAAATAATATTTAGGAGTAACGTTTGTCATTTCCCTTACATATATTAGTATCTAATTTCTGGTTATTGCGTATTATTCATGAGTAAATAACCTCAATAATTTCCATGATGAGGTAATAAATGGGTTGAATATAATTTTGGAGCCCCATTTACTTATCATGGATATTTTTTAATGGTTCACTAGGTACAATTAGACATTCACTTTATCAGTGACTATTAAATTTACAAAATAAATGAATTTCTTGGGAAAATATACATTTCAATATTAAGATATAAAAATTATATAAAATATTCATATTCATTATCATGAAATATTTTTTCCTGTATTTATTTTCCTTTAATTGTTCATGATATAATCATTCTAACATCTTTTATATAGGTGGTAAAAATGAATCTAAAAAGAACACTTTATAATGGTTGAATGAGTAAGAAAATTTTATTGTACAATGATAATGTAAATTTATAGAAAATTAATGAAATCAATATAATGTTATTAAATTTGATAAATTATATTGATGAAGAGGTTGATAAAGAATATTTAACAAATAGAAGGTTATGATTTCATTATTTAAATATTGTTTCCGTAATCACATTTTATGTAGTTAAATATTATGATATCCATTTTTTCATAATATTAATAAAAAAATGTACCAAATAACTTTTCTGACCTTAATAATGTTATTAATAATTCATTAATAATTTTTTTCCATTTTTGGAACTATCCTTGAAAAAATGGGATGAAAAAGTAAATACATCATGTATGTAGGTGGTAGTTCACATGTAACACATGAAATATTTTAAATTTCCTATGGGTGAGAATGAGGAAGATAATTGGTTATCTGTCAACCAAATAAAATATTTTTATAAAAACTATACTGATGTTATTATATTTGTATTATTAAAATATATTTATAGGTGGTTGAGGAATAATGAAACTTAAAAGAAGTCTATTAGCACAATTAAATCTTCATTCAATATCATCATCTAAATATAAAAATGGCCTTTGGAAGAGAGGTATATCGGGACCAAAATATACTAGGGATCTATAGAGAGAATTTCAGAGTACTTTTGGGGAAGTTTTTGAGTTCAATTCACTTGGATATCTATCTTGAGAATGGTTATACTGAGTCCCTTATTATATGATAAAATGAATGCTGTTTTAATATATCGTAAGTCTTTAAAGGAAATTAATGGAATTTTTAAAAATATTTGGTGTCTCATAAATGGGGAATTGATGAAGTATTAGTCGATTATTGTTAGGGCCAATAGGGGCCTATATACCCTGAGAGGGGGGGGGGGGGTGAATCAGGGTATGGATATTCTTTTCCAAAGTTCTTCCTAACCCACTGGATCTTGACCTCTTTATTACAAAGGTCACATTGTTTTCTCTTGTGTGTAAACTATGATCACTTATTTATCTAAGGATGATGCTTTGAATGCAATGGAGGGAAGCAAACAGGCAGACACATAGATTTTTACTTGGTTCACCATCACTGGGCTACGTCTAAGGAGCATACACCGACAAGTTTCCGGTCATACCAAATTCCACTATTCGTCACAAGACGTGGATACAAAGTTTGGGCTAGATCACTTCTATACCCATGCTCACTGCCTTTACAGAGTTTAGGGTCAGCTCACTGCTTTCCCAAGGGTCACTCCCTTTTTCTCTTTCTCTGGATCACTACCGGTGGAGAGGATCACCTACTTCCTCTTCCTTTTCTCACTGCACTAGGAAGGGATCCATTCACAGTTTATAGACCTGTAGGTCTCTTCACTTGAATGAATACATGCATCCTTGAATGTTGATGGATAATCTGTTATAGTCCAACATTCATCCACCGATGAATACCACTTTGCCTCTTATCCACTGGGCAATTCACTTTGGAAACACCTTCACAAAGCACCATACTGCGCGAGGCTCCCAATTTCGCGAAGCTCAAACAAGACTTCACGAAGATCCTGCCTTTTCACGAAGCTCTATCGCAAAGCACTCTCGCGATGCACGGACCTTCGCAATGCTTAGGCCGTCGCGGAGTTCCTGCCTCTACGCGAAGCTCATTGAGCCAACGCGGGGCACACGCCTTTCGAGGAGCAAGAATAGCCGCAGCGAAGCTCCCCTTTCGTGAAGCACACTGGCTTCACGAAGCACCTCTGCGAACCGAGATCTATGGGTTTTCTCTGAAAATTCTCTCTCTTTCTCTCAAGGGGGTCAGCCTCTATTTATAGGCGATTCCACTGACCCTCGAACATTCCGCGAGAAGTCAACGCCACATCATCTCAAATCGCGACGCTCCAAAGTTTTCATCGGAATTCTATCTAAATCGCGAAGTACCACGATAATTTTCCGATCACGGAGCTTGTCGTAATCGCAGAGCATCACCGTAAACATTCCTTCGCACCTTCGCCACGAAGCTCCCTCGCGAAGCCCTTCACCGCCGCGATGCGCTTCAACTCTGCCGTTCGCGATGCTTTGACGTAATCGCGAAGCATCACCGCCTCCATTTTTACGGCCTTTGCGAAATCCAATTCATGCATCCCATCTTCACAAAACTCATGCCTTTTCCACATAAAAATATGATCTTCATGGAAATCCAATTTTCGCGATGCTCACCAAACTCCAAATTTTGGACCCCAAAAATTTGGCAAACAATGGGAAACGACGCCACCTTGTACTGCTCTTTTGTACCGCCTCCAGATCATCCTTTACTTTGTCATCGTTCTTTGTCAACAAAGATTGTCATCAAATTCTCGGGAACTCGACAATTCTCCATGGAAACCTGCTTTGTCAACACACCCAATCAACCCAAAAAATACTGCAATGTTACCTCGAGGGATTTTTCCCCAAAAATTATATATCTTATTTTAATCAATAGTTAATTTCTATGATTTTTAGGGGTTTTTATCACTTTTAATATTAAGTATACATTAACGTATTCTATAAGGTTATTTTAATTTTGGCTACAACTATATATAATTAAAAATGAGATTATAATTTAAAAATTAAAAATAATTCTTGAATACAATATCTATCGATAAAATTCTTGAAAATATATAGTTTAACAATATAATATACCTTTTAATATTTTAAAATCCATTAAGTGGACTTCCCTATTGTTTGCCTAAGCATTATCTGGAAACAATGTACAAATTTCATATAACTATACTATCATTCTAAATAAAAAATAAATCAATAATATATATAATATATTAATAATCAATATTATTATTTAAAATTGTTCATAATGTAATTTTTTTCATCCTTATCATAAAAATAATATTATGATAGTAATTTTGAGGTGTTCCATTATTATTAGTATTACTTCCTTATAAGAAAAGGAATGTCATATTGAAATAATTAGGATCCAGAATTGATTATAATTGGATATTAATAAGGTGTTGGCCTTGAATGACTATATAAACTAATTTAACAATTGGATAATTGGATAATTTTTGATGTTATCACATAATTTATAAAATTTATGACACTTAGTCCTTACCAATGAAACAATATTTTACTTTGTTAATATATTTTTATCAGTAAAATAAAATTTAAATTATTAATGAATATATAAATACAGTTTCAAAAATATAAAAACATTTATAATATAACATTTTGTAGAAGTTAAAAATTTATTTTTAAAATATCACAGATAAAAGAATTAAAATTATCGTCAGAAAAAATTCACTATAACAAAAATAATAATGTTACTGAAAAATGATTCAGAAAATTGTTTCCCAAGATATTTATTTTCTTATGATTAAACAGTGAAGAGTGTTTTTAATATAATGGAATCCAAAACAGAATTGTTTATATAGAATAATTATGTAATGGAAAAGAACTATAATATTATTTTATTAGTATGAACTGCCAATTAGTTTTCGAAATGATGAACATATATATATAAATTTTACATATAATATTCAAATATAATCTTTCAATTTTTAAATATATATTTCAATAGTAAATATTATTTATAAAATTTTAATTCATTAATATATATTGTATATGTAATAAAAATAATAGTTTTATAAAAACTATTATTTATCACTATTAACCAAAATATCAATGATATTTGTAAAATATCAAAAAAATATCCCCACAATAATTTGGTTAATTTAAAAAAATCGACGGATTTCATTTTATTGAATTCAAATTCTTAAAATTGGATGTTGAACCAAAAACAGAACTATATAATACATGGGATGTATTTTGTTCAAAAAATACATATTTATTCTAAAATGGGGTTTTCACAATGATAAAATATATAATGATGATAAATGTGAATTTGAATCAATAAAATTTAAAATAATTTCCATATATAACATATTTCACAATTATATATTTCTTTTAATAGTTCAAATTATGAAACAATGTTATGTTAATTTACTCTGCCATTACATAAAATTTCCCTTATGATATGAAGTAATCATAAATGTATTATGAGCATATAAATGATCATAAAGTATCTTTTTGAGAAATGATATAGACATATATAAGTTATTATAGTATATATAAGAATAAATAATCTAGAAAATTATTATACAATAAAAATGATACATAATTAAAAAACTATTATTGAGACCTTCTACTATCTTGAATAAATTTAGATATTAAAATTTTATTTTGAGATCAATGAATAGAGGTTTATGAAGAGAAAAATAAAACATTTCATAAATATGCATTAAAGGATATAATAGGACATCAAAAACCATAATTTCTAATTTATGTCCTATTAAAAGTCCATAAAAGTTAATATTTGTAAAAAAAATTAATGTGGAGTGGAAGAAAAAATAATAATAAAGTATGTGAAATAAATACATTCCATGTTATTTTGGGTGGGTTTCACGAGTCAAACAAAAAAATAAATTATTTATTTAATTTAATAATAGCAACATTGTGAAATTTGGATATTCCAATGAAAATAAATATTTATCTTAAAAAATTAGAAAACATATGTGATAAGAAATAACATGGACACATAATAGAAAATTTTCATCATCAAGGAGATAAATTTTTCTTGATACCATCATAATTATTCATCAATGAATAATAACATGAGTTGAAAATTTAATTTCATTAGAAGGAAATAAAATACCATTTAGGAAATGGAAAATTAGAATATATCAATCATATAAGTGAGATTACAACTCAAGAATAATATATATAGATTCATGGATGTTCATTTTAAACAATGTTGGGTGTTGATTATAAATCAATATAATGGAAAAAGAGGCCATAAATTTTTTAGAAACTGATGTAACATATTTAATTGAAGATATTTTATTTGAGGAAATTAATAGATATCTTGGAAATGGATTAGTATTATTCATTTCTATGTCTGTACTAGGATAATTATCATGTATCTTTTTAAATAATTTTTTCACTTTTATAAGAATCGTATATTTGAATGAGTTTCTATGGTTTGATAGGATTTTTGGGAAATGTTTCCTATAATATACATGATAGAATTACCATCCCTTTTTGGGGGTTCACTAGATTATTCTACCATCATGATAAGGAATATAATAAACTATTCTTATATGGATTTTAAAAAACCCCACTCATTTATATATTTATATGTTCATAAGAAATTTAATTTTGTATTTCCTAGAATTTGAAAGGATTCATGAATTAGGACAAAACTCAAATATTTTTTATTATAAGAATTTTTAGAAGAAACTATTAGATGTGAATTGAAGCTAGAGAAGTGATTTAGTTGATTGATGTTTTAGTTAATTATGAATAGGCGGAAATTAGCGGAATTTTTTTATTGTAGAACCATTAGGATTACCATGTTGTGTTTGAAATCATGGGGGGGGGGTGGTGGATACAGGGGTGGTTTTGGTTCCTGGGTGTTTTCCCTAGTTTATCCAATGAAGGTTCGATGTGACATTTATGGGAAATATACATGGAGGGTTCGTCGTTTGTGATATGCTTTTTGTCTCATAAATAAGCATGTGGTCTTGGGTTTAGTGTTTGGGGGATCACACTATGGGAATTCTTGAGGTGGTCACCATGGTGTTTTTATATGGTCAAAAAAAATTTAATATATTATGTGGTTGTTAATTAGAGAATTTCTATTTCCCATGAGAAAAAATATTTTGTGTGTCATCCATCTATAAAAGGTAGAAACCATGATTTCTGAAGTATCCTTGGTTAAATGTGTAGTGTATGTGGTTGTGGTTCTTGGGTTGGGTTTTGTTCAAAGTGGAAAAAACAGTCATAAATGGGGGGAAAAATTACAATGGTGTAGCTCGCTTCATCTAAAAAATAGTTAATAACTCCACCCCAAGGTGTAATCTAGATATTTTCCACTATGAAGATCTATATCCACTAAAATGTATAGGGTGGGGGAACTATCATAGAGGAAGTAATCTAAATGGTCCTATTATGGATTCTGGGATATGCGATATGGTGTGGTTAAAGATTTTGTTTTAACATTATTAGTTTCAATTTTATTAGAATATTAATTTTTCACCATTAATATTAAAACCTATATTCAATCATCCCTTCCTCTCACATGAATTGAAAAAACAGGGGGGATCCCTCAACCAGTCAACATAAATTACACATTGGTTTGGGTGAATGTGATGTGATTTGATCATTTTTAGGTGTGATATCCCGTATCATTATTCCAAAATTGTATTCTTGTGTTTCCTTATAATTTGGAAGACATGGTTTAATGTTATATTAAAGATTGAAAAATATCATAGTTGAATAAAAAAATAGGGAATGGATTTTTATCCACATGTCTTGTGGATATCCTAGGCGGATTAAAACACTTTGTTTCATGATGTTCATTTGATGTTATAATACCATTTTATTTTTTCAGACTGCTATGTAAATTTTATTCAATTGGGGACTGAATTATTGTCTCCAGTTTCAGAATTTTCCCAAGATGAATCTAATATAACTCCCTAGACCATATAAATGTGGATGATCACTATATGTGGTTGACAAGGTAAATAAATGAGTTTCAGTAAATTATACATAATTGATTAAAATGGAATATAATTATAATATTTATAAATAAATGGATTAGTTGATAATATATTTTTCATAAATAATTATTATGCCCTATTTGTTGAGATATGTAATCATGATGTGATGAATGAAATAAAAATGTTGATACCAAAATTAACCTGATGTGATTTAAAGGGAATAACATAATGATTTAGTTATGTGGTCCAATGACCCTAAAACTACGATGCTTTTACTTTATTATATTTATATTTCCCACTTAATATGAGAAACAACCGCTCGGAGATTTTTACACTTTCAAAATTTTAATAAATTAGTGAATTAAATTTCAATGCCTATATGTGGACTATATACTAGGCTAAGGGACTCAATAAACCCATAAACATGATTTTGGGACTTCAGTTATCGATGATCATTGGGTTATATATAAACAAGATACTTTGGATATATAGATCTATGGGGGTGTAATTGAGTTATAAAAAAAATAAAAGCCCTTAGTTAGGATCCTTGGTGTCATGTGATTATAGATATTTCAATGTTTTAGAGTGATTGAATTTAGTTTGAAATTATAGAACCTTGATATTCTATAAATCCATTGTGATAGATGAGATGGGAATAGGGTGAGCCTTCCTCCCAACTAAGATATGACTTCCTCATTGGGTATGACCTATGTAGGACTTCCTAATAGGTTTAGTGAGTGAAATGACTGATCAATTTTGATGATATATGTGTATTATTCCATCTGAAGAAATTTATTTTTTTATGTATTTATTTTTGAGGATAACATGGCCATGATGTGAATGTGATCACGTTGAGGGAGACTATCTCTCATGAGTGATTGTAATAGGATAAAGAGATGAATTTGATATTAAGGAGATCATTATTGGTCCCTATGTTATGGTCTGAACATGGGGAACTTTGTGTTCTCCCAAATAGTACATTGATATTAGAGAAGGGTATTTTCTCTAGGCATATGGTGTTGTTTTCTCATGTCACCTATGAATCTTAATCGATGGAGTGAGATGATGAGGCTATATTGACTATGAAATTTTATATAACTGTAGGGAAGTACCACAATATTATATTACTATATAAATCTTTTGAGTGGTTAATCTAGACACATCATATGTTCCAATATAGATTTCATGGGTGGTTTATGAGGAATCAACATACTGGTCTATATAAATTAAATTGGTGGTAACTTGGGAATCTTTCTATTGGTTTATATTTCATGTGTGGTTACTCAGGAATAAGCTTCATGAAAATATGGAATTCCCTAGGATTATATTATTTATCATGAGTTATATATAGATATCCTTGGTTAATCCCCATCACTACATTTAATATGACTTGGTGGAATTTGTTTGGAAATATTCTTAGACTTGGTTTTTATACATCTATAAATTGTATTAGGTCACCCCCTTGGATTTATTTTTATGTCTATTGTGAGGTGGGTGTTGTCCCCTAATAATATTTTCATGTGGGGTATTATTCTCTTGGATTGATGATTTGGTATTTCTATGAGGGGTGTTATTTTCCTAGGGCTACTAATATATTTTCCATGTGATTACCCATGCCCCATATTTTACAATTATAGGATTTCCTATAAATTAAAATGAGGAATTATCCTTGAATGCGATTTTTTATAGAGGGTAATTATGGATTCCTAGGGACTCTCAAGCATAATAAAAATATGTTTACCCAATCCCAGGTTCAATATTAGAAATTGAATATTGATGGAAATTTATTGATTTATTATTCCATAGTTATATATTTATTCATAGAATTTCACATGTACGTAAAAAATGTTTACATATTATATTTAGAACCCAATTTTGATTTTATACTAATTTGAACTCCATAACCTCTTTGGAAACCAGGACACTTGTGTATAAAATGGGACTTTACTAACCACATGTTTATGATGTGTAAGTGAATAGTAGTGCATGATCAGTCTTATATACCTCAGAAGTGATTGGATACATGGATGATTTTAGTTATGTAGATGGTTCTAGTGCAACAATATATTTTATTTATCTATTTATATGTGTATGTGACCTACCAAATGGGATGTTCATGCAATTTACTAGAATTACCGAATGTTTGTATGACCGTATACCATCTCATTCAATTTTATATATAATATAATTTTACATAATTTTTTTTTACTAAAATTATTTCTGTGTAAGGATGTATTTTTTAATTAAACTTTATTCACATTTATATGAGTGTATTGAATACTCATGATAACACCCTATTACATCACAATTAGATAGTAAACTCTATTGTATTCTGGGGAATGACTAAGGTTCTAATAGCGCTCTTATCTGGACATATATATGTGGTCCAGGTATGATATATCATAAATTTTTAATAATAATTTCAATTTATCTTAAAATTTTTGGGGGAGGGATTATAGGTGATGTAGTTATGTTTCAGAGTCTTTTATAGACATCTATCTCGTGCTTTGTAGATATTTTATATATCACAAATTCCTAGTTTCCATGGAAATGGTATTTTTTTATTGGTTTTACCTTTAACTATTTATAGATTTTAGCAGGCATTATTTAGTTTATTTTGTGAATTTATTATTTATCAGTGTTGGATCTTGGACTATTGGAAAAGTGATTATGTTCGTATATCATATTTTCTATTTTTTGCTCAAATAATATTCATATGTTACTATGTGGTTAATAAAAATACTATGAGATGGTTCAACTATTTAATGTGTTAATAATAAAATATAATGAATTTTCTCATAAAATATACTGGAGGAATTATATTCTATTAAATAAAATATATATCTTATTTTGGAAATTGTTGTGGATTATATAGAGTTATTATCCTTAATATCTAATTTTAAATACCTCTACTAAGGGGTTTATTTTGACCCTGAGTGGGATGGGGAAGAAATTTTATGTACCAAAATGATAAAAAACTTCTAGGATATTAAGATATTGGTTTGAAAAAAGAAAATTGATTTAGTTACTTAATGTGTCATTAACAACCTATATTGTGTTTAATCATATAAATTCATGGTGAAATTCTACCAAACTTAATTGTATGACTATGGTATCGATGAAAAAGATAATATAAGATAATGATTATATATATGTGAATATATATATATATATATATGTGGATGAAATGGTGGACCATAAGGGGATTCTATATTTCAATGCTTCTCAATGAGTATTAGTGACCTGGTTTCATTATATAATTACGAGCGATGCCTAAAATGTATGTATAACGACCAAAGAGAAGGTGTTGGTTCATGAGTTTCCATATGAATGTTTATGTGGGATCTGTTGTGTTTGAAATGAACTATGGCTATATCAGATAAGGTTTTTGTTATTGGGGAGGTCAAATAAATGAATTACTATATTCCAGTGTATACCAAGGAAGGCGTTTTCTAGGATTTTGAGAGACATTGAGATGAGAGACATGGATATTTGTATAGTTTTGTGATAAAGGAATATGAGGTGCTGTCAGGTATATGTTATAAGCATTGAGTTTTGTTGCATGTTTTAATATAAATAAATCGAAGTGTTTTTTCATTATGGTTAGTTTCAGAGGGTAAAAATTGTAGGATTACAGGCCCTACTATTTTCTTTTTTTTTTAATAGTGATAAAGTACGATTTTATCCTAGATTCTCAAATCATGGACGGATAAAGAGTAGAAAGATGCATGTGTTTTTGGAATTACACCTGGTTCAATGAGTGGTTGTGTGATAGAATTTGACATAGGTGAAAGGATTTATTTTGAAGAGGTGAATCAAGGGTGATTTTGGATTGATATAATTTAAATGCAGAAATCATAGTTGAATGATTAAATAGGTTGTTATTTTCTAGATTGATTATCTCTGGACATGAGTGTGCATAAAATGGATTCATAAGTCAGTTTCACTTGGAATTGTTTTAAAAATTTTCATTCTCTTTGGATGACCTGGTTCTTTCATGAGTAATTCAATTTTTTATAATTATGAGAAGTGTCTCTCTATTATGTTTGGAGCCACCAGATAATGATTTGGATTCGTGGTATCTTTGACCTAGGTGTTAGCCTTGATAGATATTTTCTTAATGGTATGTTAATGGAACTATATAAGGATTAATTCAAGGAGTTGTATATACCAATACATATTTTTGAGAGTCCCCCAATGGTCATAAGATTTTGGGTACCATTATTAAAGTTGAATTTTAGTGTATGTTGGGGATAACACTCTTGGGTAGTTGATAATGGATAATCTTTTGTTTTTCCACATTGGTGGAATGTTTGAGTAGGATGGTCATGTCCAATCATTTTATATGTTAATGGATGTAACAGGAACCATAGAGGAATAATCCCATTATAGGAACATTGGTGTATGTGATGATACCAATTGATAATGGTAGGGATGAAAATTTGATATTTGGGAGGATGTGAATTCAATTTTATCTTTTGGCTTACAAGATACTAGATTTAAGGATTCGATGTGATGATGTACTGATTCTATGTACTAGAATAAGTCTTTATTTTTTTTTAAATAAACTGAGTGTGATTCAGATCCAAAATGAATTGGTTATTGCGAGTGTGAGAATAAAGAATATTTTTTATGGTTGAGGATACAACTATAGAATTATGGTAAGTTCATATTATAGAAATCAATGTGCATGTGTGAAATGTTCGTGTGATTATTTTGGATATTTTAATATCAAGTTCTAAATATGTGAATGTTCACGAGCTACTGTCAATAATAATTTTGGATAAAATATAGGATGATAAAGACCTACCAACATATTCTTGTGTAATAGATCATGGTGAGATGAAAAATAAATTGAGTGTGTTGGTGAACCTTTAGAAATTTATTTTGATATGATATTTCTATGGTAGGGAGAACCATGGCTCAAAATATGATCTTTCGAATGAAGTTATACAGCTTGGGGTACCATGATGTTAATAAGGAATATATTTTTGAAATCTGGGTTTCTAGGGATATATGGTACTAGGTGATATATATCATAGTGTTTCAGTAATGATTATTAGATGTGGATCCAATATTGATGAATACTGATCATAGTTTTGTGAGTTTCATACTGGAAGATTGATTTTCTCTTTAGAGTAGAATGAGGGGATTTGATTTTGAATTGGATACTGAGATCTATTAGGTCAATCTATGATAGAATTATTGTTATTCTCAAGGATTATATTTCTATGATGGGGACGTTTCAATACCACTCTATTTTTTGAGTGATGAATTTTAGAAGGAATGTTATCGTTTGTTCTTGAAGAAGTGTAAATTTCATGAAATTGGACAAAAATCAGAGTTTTGAGTTTTTGTGTATCACTAGTAGATGTTTTATAATTTGTATTAAAGTCCATGAGTAGAAATATGTGAATGCGTGTTTGAAAATATAGGGTAGGTAGACATGTAGTAAATGTTTTATACAAGGTTACCACCATGTGGAGGACCACATTATGGTAGACTCCATGGAGGTGGGATTGATGATTAGTTGAGAAAATTGACCAGAAATATTCCTATTAGAGTTCCCACTAATCCTAATGTGTCTCAATATATAAAATAACCTATGGTAACATCACTATAATTTTTGTAATTTTAGAACATATGTAACCTTGGGGCATGGATGATGGTTATATATCTCAAAAACAAAATAATATCCAGGATGGTGAATGTGGTGGGAATTTTGGATTGAAAAAATATCTTATACTAGAAGAACCATGGAATTTGGAAAGAAGTGATTTGTGGAGGATCCCATATATTCCAATCATTCATAGTGAAATAACCGTTGTTAAAGGGAATGGTTCTTGAAATAGATATGATGCCAAAGATATGCAATTTTTAGAATGTAAGATTCCAAAACTACTATGGTGGAGACTATGATGTAAAATCCCAAGATTTCACGACATTTCTATATTTTTTATGAAATTTAATCTCCTATATAGCTTACGTTTCCTTTAACACTATACTTAAACAAACTCTAAAATATTATTATTTTTACATGGACATTATAACATATCCATTGAATTGGTTAGGATGAAAATGTAACTAAATTAAAATATATATAATTGTGAATATCATTTTTAATGTGTTGATTTATTCTTTGTGAATATGCACATATTTATCTAAAAATTAATTTTTTTATTAAAATATATGTTTCCTTCAAAAAGATATATTTTTTATTTCTAAGAGGGAAAAAATATAATTAATTTATGAAACATTTATAATTTTTTTGATAAATTGAACATAATTTTTTTTTCATCCTATCAGAATGATCTTATGATGATTTTTTAAAATTTTAAAACGGGAATAATTTTTCTATGAATTGTATAAAGTGAATTTTATAAAGCCCCCACTTTCTATATAGGTTGAATTTATTTTTATTATTTTAAATTTGATCTAAATAAACTTAGGTTATTTTTATTTTTATATAATAAAATTAAATATCATTAAAAGATATTTATACCTTATTTAGTTATAAGTACATTTTTGAGATTAAATACACATTATTCTAAATTTTTTTTTTCATTATGTTATAAGGGATCAATTTAAAATGTAACTTTGAAAATTCAGTGTTTTTAATTTTTTAAAGGATTCAGTATTTTGATTTGGGAGGCATAAGTTTTATTATTACATCATTTTCACATTGAGGAAAAAAATAACCCTAGTAATAATGTTAAAAGGTAAAAGATTAAAATACCAAAAAATTAATATATTAAATGGGGTTATAATTTTTTTCTAGACACTAAAGAATAAATAAAACTTTAATTATCAACCAAATTAAATATAATTAATTCCACCTAAATGTGGTTCAATTCAAAGATAAAATATCTAATATTAAATCACATAAACCCACCCCTTATCACGTAAAAATACCACTCCTCGGTACCCCAATTCAAATCACAAGACTTGAATCTTTTAGAATTTCTAAAAACCAATTAATCTTCACTACACTAATGTAATTATTCTGAGGGTATAACCGAAATAAAAATTATATGTTCCTTTTGGGGTCCTTTAAAGAGGTTATATTCAAGAGGTTACTTTTTAAAATAACTACTCCTAATATAATTAATTTTTATACTTTCTATTCACCTCCTTCATCGATAAAGCATAAATAATTAGTATCATGTGTATACTATAATTTTTTTCCTTCTTAAATTTCATATATCCATCCCTTTTATTACCTCTTCTTATTCAAAAAACCAAATTGTTGTACATATTTTTGTGGTTAATCTTCTCTGGCGATAATGATTTTTTTGGTTCCCATTACATCCCTCAAGGCTAGTAATAAAAGTATTATTATAGTTAAATAAGATTTAACTAGGTATATTGTAACCTATTTCATGTAATGAAGATAATATGTAGATATAATATTAAATAATTATAATCCAGTTCAAGATGTTTGGAAAACCCAATCAAATGAAACAATACATTTATCATTGATATTTTTTCAAATGAATCATCCCCATTTAAGAATAGTAAATTTTTTATGGAACCATTTGAAATTTATTATGTTCACGAAAACCATTTAATTTCAATTATGGATTTTTATTTCCATTTAAAATAAAATCCATAATTATACACATGTTAACCGACCATGATTCTATGAAACAGAAAAACCTCAAACAAGGAAAATCATAAAATATTCTTAATGAATTATTGGTAAGAAGTTATAAAAATATAAAAATGAATTATAAATATTAATATGTTTCTTAAATTAATTAATATAATTCTTTAAACCGTTATATATTATGTAAATATATGATGAAAATAGCGATGTGTGAGGTAGTAGTATCTTATCACACTTTTACATCTATGAGATATATTCTTTTTTCAACAAATTTTTATTTATTTTGGTTTATATATTAATATTTTATATATCATATCATAAATATCATATTCTTAATTGTATTCAATGTTTCATATTATTATTAATACTATTATAGAGTGTATGAATTGAGTGATTATAATTTAGAAAAATAATTCTTAACCCAATTTCAATTCTCTAGGTCAAACTTCTACTTCTTTGATTTAGTCAAATTAAATTATTTGTGAAATGAATTTATAATATATTATAATTTCATTCCAATAATATATGTGGATTTATAGATAATACAAAAATTATATCAATTTTATTAATTATCACTAAATTTTATGATTCTAATAAGGAACCTTATTTTAAAAATTTTTCTTTTCAAAGATTTCCTTAAAAATTATCTTTTTTTATTTCATGTAATTGTTTTCTAGTTTTTTAAAATTTTACTATATTATTTTTTTATATTATTTTCACAAATATTTTACTTATTATAAAAATATCTTGAAATTATTCTTTTTCTCATTTTCTAAAATTCTTTGTTTGTGATATTTTGAAAAAATAGGAAAGTAGTGTTTTTTATCTTATATGACCTAGGGGGATTTTTTCTCTATCACGAGGATTTAACAATACCATGTTTCCTTTTAGTGATTTAAAGGTTATTTTGAATGAAAATATGTTCCATTATAGTTTCAAGCCTCTATGAAAAGATGTTATTTGAAATGTAAAAGGTGTTTTTTAATAATTATTTAAAGTCACATTTCAAAATTATTTTCCATCAAAAATAAATTTTTTGATGTAACCAAATATTCACTGGGATATTAATCATGGATGTTGTATTTATTCTATTTATGTTTGGATTATGTTTATTATGTCATGAAATTTATGAAACCCATTTATTTTCCATTATTTTTGTTATGAGGAATGGTTTATGAAACTAATTTATTTTCATGACTTACGATACAATAAATGAAATATTTTCTTCTAGGGAACATATGTATGGTTTTAATTATGTGAATATTGTTACATTATAAAAAAGTATTGTGGTTTTGTTATAAAAAGGATAATAATGACCTATATCTCCATCCAATTCAGTGGGTAATGATTTTTATCTCATTACATATATTGGATTGAAATGGGAAGTGTACTCATTTTTGTAAGACATGAAATGAAGGAGACCTGAACTCAGTTCAGTAATACATGACTGGAATTGGATGTAAACTCAGTTTAGTAAGACATAACTAGAACTATATGTGAGACAATTTCTGTAAGGGACTATTTCTTCCATGATAGCAATGGGACTGAACCTAGAGTAATACGATGGTCTGGGGAGTGAACCCTTACCACTATTATAGTCTTGGAAAAGAGGATTGACTAATAAGAAAATTATTTTATTTTCTTATGTGTACACCATAATTCAATGGCTTATGAGAATGTTATTATCTTCTGATTAATGTCGAATGAACATATATTATTTATTCCAAGACTCAAAATTATGTTATGTAATATGTAGATTATAATTTTAAGATGTTAGGTTGTTATTGTTATTCCCATATTCCTATGTTATGATTGATATCTCCCAACTTTACTGTTACTACGCTATATGGACAATTATTTACTTATATTTCTTTTATTAGGAAATAATGAAAGATATTATATTTTATATTTCTATAGTGATTCATGTTTTGAAGTAATAATCCAGAGATGTTGAAGATGTTTTATGAAATAGTAATTTAGTTTCCACATTTCTAAGGGGAGTAAACCCATATAATTATGGGGTGGTCTTATTATGTTATGAAATGCCTATACATCTATTGAAAAGTATTATATTTTTATGAAAGTAATGGTCAGTATAGTTGGTTTTAGAGAAAGGATTATTTTTCCTTTATAAAATATATTGAAAAAACCATAGTAGGAACCCAAAGTGAAATTATAGGTTATGATACCAGAGGTTTGGTAATAATAATGAAGAACCTGATTTAAACATATTGTCTCATAACATGAAACTTTATAATGAATTCCCCATTATTATGTGGTTTCCCACTATGACTATTTTTTCTATAACTACGCATTTTGGGTTTTAGATAATGGATGGAACCCGGAGGATTCAAGTTAATGGTGAATGAAATGATCTTTCATGTGAGAAAGGAAATGAAATGAGAGTCTGGATGTGAAACATTTTTATTATTCATAATTAGTAATCCAATGATGCGATCAGTAATCTCAACATTTAAAAGTATTTTAATCCATATAATAAGCGAATTTGGAGTTTAATTGTGACCATAGATGAATGAATGATAAATTTTACTAAAATAAAGAATGTGTGAAGGGGAATCAGGGATGATATTTCATTGTAATTTAATGATTGTTTTGATATTGAAAAGAACATCGTAATTCAGGTAGTTATTTAGGAAAACTAAATTTTTTTGTTATCTTAATGGATGATAACACAGATATTCCTAATGAATCTTCAACTATTAAATGTTCTAAATATGCTATATATTATAATTATGAAAATATATATCTTAGGGGGAATGAACAGGAAGAGAATCAGAATGGTTCTGTGAGTAGTGGTTATCATGCTGATGATGAAGATTTTTTTTTATTATATGGAATATTATTTAAGGATGAAAATGATAAAGCATTATTAATGTATTAATAAATAAGTTTAATGATTCATTGTTTAAGTATCTTAATTCGATAATAATATTCTAGAAGTAATTTTATAGTATCATAGAATAATGATACATCCATGGATTGTTTCACTATTTTTTCCCTTAAGTATTTAAAATTATATTTTGAATTGTAATAATAATAATGAAAACTGATTGAGATGGTATGGTGAAATTTTTTTAGAATGCATGATTAAGGGGAAGAAAACGCTTAATTTGTGCATTATGTTAAGATAACTTTTAAATGAATAGATTTTTTTTGTGATAATATAAATGGGAAATTGTTGATGAAATTTTAACTAATAAGAAATACTATGAGAATGTGGTTTATTGATTGAGTTTGTAAATTTTCTGGATTTATGGTATTATAAAAGACTTAATTTTTCATTGAATTTTTTTTAAATAAGGTTTTTAGTATATTAACCTGTTTAAATAGAATAAATGTTAATGATATTCACTTGTTTTGTCTCTGTTACTTAAGAGCACCATCATGTTTTTTTGGGGGATTAATGATAATTTGATATTGAAAACGCAGCCAACATCTTTCAAAAGTTTTGGATTATAAATTTTTATAAAATTTCACAAGGGTAATAATATTTGAATTTCATAAAACTTTGATATAGGTTTTAGGGAGTAAATATTACTTAACCATAGTAATATTTACCACTTTTGAATAACACGTGATCACCAATTTGTTCTGATGATAAAAATATATTGAAGGAATAACTTTTCATAACATCAATGATCTTATGATACACACGTTCTTAGAGAATTAAAATTTCATCTTTATTCCTTGGAGTAATAAATTAAGTAAAAAATTGATTAAGGAACAAGTAAAGAGTGATAATTTAATTATGAGATGATATAATATATGAATATATTATTAAATTATGTTTAAATAATGTCTTATCATATAATTATCATTTCTAATGATATCAATATAATTTTTAGAACAAATTAGTCTAGGGTATTTTGTTCATTAACCTTATAAATTTCCATTAGAAATTTATAGTCATAATTTAATTTAATGTCTATATTTTTACTTTCTACTATTATTACCTTAATCAGAATCCTAGTATTTTGGTTGAATTCTCATCTAACATTCATTTTTTCTAAAGATGATTTTATATTGACCCTTTTTATTAGGTGGTTTTTCCTTCAATTGATTTCTCAAATATCCTTCATTGATTATCAAATAATAATTTTGAATAGTGAGGATGATTGTTTTTGAAATTATTGATCATATCAAGATGGTGATTATTGATGTATGATTTCATTGAATATCTCCTAAGTTCATGGTGTTTTCCATTTATCTATTCTGAGGAATTAAATACCTAGTCTTACAAATGTTCTAAAATAAGAGTTCATACCCCCAAACAAAGATCTTTATTATAATGAGAAACTGAGAAAGATTCTAGATCTTGAAGGTAGTGTTCTTCGAAATAAGACAACTCACAAAGATAATGTATTTTAGGGAAACCACCAATTTGAAAAAGCTACATGGGGACCTAAGGATGGGATAAGGTAGAAGAATAATTATAATTTTTTATCTAGGTAATGAATTTCGAGAGTGAAAATCATTTTCAGGGGGAATAATATAAGGCCTAAATATTTTAAGGTATTATTCTTTTTCAAATTATTTTAATATCATTGATATATTACATTTCACAAAACATCGAGCTTTTTCCAACTCCAAAATATTATTATTTTAACATTAATATCCTTATCTATCTATTATATTTGAAGGAATTAACATTGTTGAAAAAATTATGAAACATATCATTGTCCTACTAATTGATAATGTATTGATTAATTCATTTTGATTATAGAATATGTTTTAGTAATGTCAATTTTTTAGTAAAAAATATATTAACATCAAAAATGAATTTATTCGTACTATGATAAAGTAAATTTAATTATTTTTTTGAACATAAATGAGATTAATTTAATAAAATGAACCTAATTTGTAACATCCTGACTTGGATGACTACTAAAACGGTGGCTGGATAGGTCGCCACATGACCTCAAGCACGTCTTCTCATACACCAGAGGTTGCCGACTAGTAGCGAGGGTCTATGGATAATCTCTGGGGAGACTATACCTAAATATCATAGTTCAATAATAGACAATGGCAGGAAATAATGGAAGTAGTCTAATAAATAATATTGTTGTGGAAGACAAATAGTACTCATTTAAAAGAGTGGACAACACCAATTATACAACAGATGCATGCATGAGATGCTAATGATAAAAAATGGAACATATTGAACAACAAAAAATGTTTTACATTCCATTATAGAAATAAATAATGACTCAAAACCCCGAGGGAGGTCTCCTAAATAATTTAGATATTCCACTCGTTTCTCATCCCTTATCCCCCATGTATATAAAAATAACACAATCCTACATCCAAATGAAATCTACTTGGGTACCCCATTACAATGATATATCGAGTAGGGTGTGATATATAAATCCTAGTAGGCCTGGACCACCGATGTCCACCCCAAATCTAGACACTCAATAAATAATTAAAATAGTGAAATATTTCATTAATAAGATAGTACAATGTATCAATATACCCCAGTACATGATTCAACCCTCAATTGGTGTCCGAACCTGCATTATACACTTTCCATGCATACACAATAGTCATCTCAAATTTATTTTTATTTATCATTTATTCAAACCTCGTTAAATTTTTTAATTCTCAAGTTACGGCATATTCCCGACAACCTTGTATAATTCACACACAATAGATGTCTCTAAAGACCATATATGTAATCAATGAAGAGATAGAATCCAAGCTTGTGATTTGTTTTGGATAACACATCATAAGATATTAAATGTAATCAATCACATTCTATGTCTGTTCCAATCCAGTGAAAATAATGGTTCACTCTTGGGTCCAATCACATAACAATGGTTCACCCATCCCATTAACATGCATGAACCCTTTTCGATATTCAAATCAAAAAACATTATGCCTCTTCATCTTTTGTTAACCATTTAATTCATTTCAAGTATGACCTACTGGACCCAAAGTCCAATGTCAAGTAATGGCTGTAGAACATCATGTCTAGCACCCTCGTGTGTATTTGGAGTGTTAGTCCTTGTCTGAAAACCCATGGGTATTTGGAACATATGTCCCTGTCCCATAAAAGAATGTTTTTATGCATGCAAGGTTTTGATGACCATGTCTAGAACCCCATGAGTATTTGGAGCATCAGTCCCTGTCTCACAACACATTTATCAATCCTATAGATATATATAGATATATATATATATATATATATATATTATTGGTGTTTTAATACTTTTCTAACACCCTAAAACCATCCATTAATTGACTCATAAATTAATCAATCAAATTAGTTAATTAATTCAATAACTAATTAACAACATATATATTTCATCCTATAAATCAACAATTAATTAACAATTTAACATCTCAATAGTTAATAATTAATTGAAAATTTATTATTATTATCCATAAGAAAGTCAAGTAAATAATTAAATCAACAATTAATTATCCCAATTCATTAAAAATTCTGAACCCATCCACTCAAGTAGTGATTCATCCAGGACATTAACAATTTACAGGCACGTAATAAACATCCTAAGTCAAACATGCTGAACAAGGCCCATATGATTGCAACCATCTCACATAACATATCATATTTTTAAACAACTTTATCCAAAGCAGCTTAAGACATGAGAAAAAACACATAAGAAGGTATTATTGGCCAACAGTCTTAACAAGCAATCAATTCAAAATCTTAAATTAATTCACGAAAATTAGTTAATCGAAAAAATAATTAATTAAATCACATCTATTTAACTAGTTCAAAAATTGATTAACCATTTACCATGTGTCAAGTTATAATTAATCCATTAATTAATTATTATCAGTTTCTGATTTTTATTCTGAACGCGTTAAAATATTAAATATTCTTAATATTCAATAATTTCCACAATTTTTTAATCTCATGATTTGATAATTAATTATTAAATTAATTACCCTATTACCCATCTTTCCCTGTTCAATCAACTAATTCTACAACTAATATAACAATGTTTTTGTAATTAACATTCCGTGAAAGGGGTTAAAAATGCACACCTAAGCGTTTCCAATTTCAACACCATTTAAGTCTCATTTACAAGGAAGACTGATGGGTGGTTCTAGTTTAAACATTTAATATTTAGGGTATAATCTCAACATATTTTAAATAGCCAACAAATATTTCTTAACACAAAAACATTGTAATTTTTTCATTTATTACACTTGGGAAACGTCATTCAGTAACATCAAAGTTCTTGCATAAACATATCATGTATCAACATCAACAAGGTTACATACAAAATCCCAACCATAATCAAACAAGATATGAAATTACCACCAATTATCTGTTTATCTTTAATCATCATATAATTTTTTTTAGCAATTCCATAATCAAGGATACTCACATTCTCAAATTTTTTAAAGAGGAATATAATTCTAAAAAAATGTGATTGTGGTTGGGACCCTACCTCCGGGTGATTCCATTTTAATTGCACAACACCTTAATATACTGAACCACAATTAGTTGAAAATGACACACAGTCGCATGTGCACCACCTTTATATATATGTATATATATCAAAATATATATATCTAAATTTATATTTACACACGTTCACACCAAAGAAAAAAAATCCACGAAAAACTAAAACAAATTAGGAAGACCAAAATCAATGCATCAAGGTCTACGCAACTACCACTAGGTACTAGGGACTTAGATAAAATATCAAAAACCATAAAATAATTCTATGAAACAAATCCACATTTAAATAACCATACCCAAAACATGGTGACACAACAATTCAAGGACATCTGCCTCACCCTTGGTGGCATATTTCTAATTATGGAACCATGGGTCCAAAAACACCAATCACATAACCTATCGATTGAAAAATAAAACAATAAGTATTATCCTCAAAACCAGAAAATTGTCCAAACCAAATTTGGGTCAGAAAGAGAATAAAATCACAATAGTGATTAAGAGTGACACTAAATAAAATCCTACATTGATGAATAAGACATAAAACCTAGAGAATATAGGAAGAATCATCCACAGAAGGAGATCTAAGAAGAGGGGGTTGCGTCACATGAGGTTGCACGCTATAAAGGAAGCCACCAAGAGGTGTTGCGCTGCTGCAAGGAGGGTTTCTCAAGATAGGATGATGATGGAGGTCCCAAGGAGGAGATCTGCGCAGACAAGGAGGTCAGAGAAGCTGCCTCTACGTCACGTCTCTTAGGGGAGAAAGACCAGGTGGGGGTCACACATCTTAGGAGAAGAATAAGGGGATGCCTCCATTCATTTTTTCTAAAAAAACTAATTAAAAACATAATATGTAAATGGATTGATATTAAATTTTAATAAAGATAACATTTATTATTATATCAATTCGCATATAATAAACTGTTTCCTCATTAATCATTCCTTAGATAAATGTTTCTCAATTAATTATGAAAACTCCCCAATTAATACTAGTTAAAAGAAAAAATTTCATTGAAAATCTCAAAAGCCACATAAAAATCATTTAACAATTATTTAGTTAAATAAAAACAGAAATAATAATAACGGTATCATTATTATTATTATTCCAACTATCATTTAACTAAAAAAATCCCTAAATTTAATAAAATTAATCAATATGATATAAATTATAAAAACTCGAACCCGTAATAACTATTTAATAATAAATTGACCATTGATAATTCTGAAACTATTCATTTAATTAAAACGGTTCCTCAACAAACCAAATATCCACACAAATATTTTCAATCGTCATTTAATTAATTCTTTTTTCAGTCCTTTTATAAAAAAACCACAATAATAATAATAATAACCTCATTATAATTATTATTATTAAAAAATTATTTTAATTAATCATAATCACTCATATAATATTATTTAGTTATAATAAATAATTTATTAGCTTAGTAAACTACGCAGGTTAGACCACAACCGTGTGCTACCCTTTTAGATCTAGTAAAATGGAATATTCTGGATCTGGTGATCCTGAGACTCATTGGGAAACCTACTAAAATTATATTGTAACTATAAAAGTCCAAAAATGAAACATTTAGGTGTTCCAGAACTCGGATTAAAATTCCCAAGATCGAGTAAAAATAAATTACCCGTTGATAAACCTATTTTTTTTGAAAACCATCGTATTTTAACCCGGTTAAAAAACATGGGACTTTACAATCTACACACCATAAAAAATTCTCATCCCTGATAAGCCATCAGGTACCACTTTTAAAACAACCGACCTAGTAAGGTCCGTTAATCTCATTGGAACTGACATGTTGCATTCCCAATGCCAAAAAAACCATTAACCCTTCAGAGGCCTAAAAGGTAAGCCATTAAAACCAGAGCCAAAGCTCACTTTACTGCATATACATCAAAATAAAGAATATATCTAAGCCCATTACAAGGAAATCATCAGCCAAAATGGTTGAATCTGGATCATCCAACAAAACAGGTTGCACAAGATTCCCACAAAAGGCGTCTTACACCCAAAACCCACATTCTCACTTTATTTTTTGACGTTCCTTTAAAACTATTAAAAAACCATCCACATGTATAATGGAGTCCTTACCTGACCTCTGGTAAAACTTCCAATTCAAGACATCGCTAGGCTATTTTAAAAAATTGTTCCCCACACGAATAAAGGAGTATCCCAATGAAACCATGCCTCCCGCGTACTACCCAGACAACAACCAGTCATGAAGACCAAAAATATTTAAAATATAGTGTTGTGTAAGACCAACACTATCTTAGTTTCTCCCTGAAATGTTCATGATATAGGAAATGTTCATTGTATTTAGAAGAGAACACTAAGAGAATAACCAAGGACATTAAGAAGATTAGACAAACTACTATTAGAGAAATTTGTTCCAAAAGCTCAGTATATCCTGTAGATACGTTTAATGAAAACGATGCAACACTACGCACATTAGCATTGTCTATGATGTCACAATAAATGATCAACCACTCACTAATGCTCTATTTTATAACAGATGAACTCTTTCATGTGATGCTCCCCGATCCACGATCACCAAGTCAAACATTGATCACAAAAGTCATAACATAAACCTATCAGTGTTCCATAATAGATGAGTCCCAAGAAGTTCCCCTGAGTAGTGGGAAAAATAGACTTCAACAGCCTAGAAAATTTTATGGGTACAACCTATCTTGGGTAAGCCCCTTACAAAACATAAATTTCAACACTCTCTCTTGGTAAAAAAACCCTAAATCAAAATATACAAAAGCCCATTTTTTATTTTATCCATTTTAATTAATTCATTGAAACCATTGTACAGTTTAATGAATTTCAACTAACAGAGATGTATTTTTTTTTCATAAAAAGTCACATGGTTTTGAAAACATCACCTTACTGAAAAAATTGGAATGCTACCACAAACAGCCACTTTAATCATTAAAAATTTACTATTATTCAAATTTCAACATGAAATTTAGAATCAAAATTCCTTTTACCAAGAAGGCGACCTACGATGGTCCCATTTACTCAATCCGGGTTCTTTAAAAAGCATCCCATAAATAGTTCATTTCAACCAAAAATCAGTATTTTTACATTTACAACAATTTCCAAAAATAATATGCCTATATAATGTTCAAACACATTGGTGGAAATAAACCAACCGATAAGGTAACCATACACCTTATCACTAGAATTTGTCTCCCATTTATCTAAATCAAAATTCATTTATCATTTTATCTTTATAAACCCTATAATATATCAAAACATATCTAGCGTGTTAGCATAAGCAGTGACACAACTGCGTGCTATCACACAGAATCTTGAAACAACACAAAACATGCTAATAACTGAGGCAGTATGGCATATAATAACTAAAGCATTTTAAATCTATCACTGAAACATGCAATCTACAGAGGCATCAAAAAGAAGATCATAACCTTGCATTTCACCCACGGAAAAAAATCCAAATTAGATGGAATGTTACTAATGTAACTAAATGTCATGTTAAATGAATGACATGTGAATTTATAAGTTCCTAATTTGGTGAATGTATAAAACTACCTTGCCTTATTAGGCGAAGACAATTATTATTCAAAAATTAAAAAATCAATATGTAACAGAATATAGAGCTGTCACTCAAGGTGAAATAATATTAATTGTAACCTCTAAAATTACATACATCCATTCTAGTCCCTAGAAACTTGGTCATTTGACGTACAAGGTGAGATCATTCCCAAGAACGAATATTAACCCAAATTTAGTCATATCCCCACTCTCCTGTCTACCAAACCCAAAAGAGTAAGATAATGGAAATGATACACTTTGATACCACTTTGTAACATCCCAACCCAAATCCCCGTTAAACTAGTGGTCTGGCCGGTCTTCACATGACCTCAAGCGTGTCTTCCCATACGCCAGAGGCTTTTGACTAGCAGCGAGGGTCTATGGAGAGTCTGTGGGGAGACAATATCGTCATATAAGAGTTCAATAATAGACAATGGAAATAAATTATTATGTAGTCAAATAAATGATAATGTAATGGAAAAAAATAGTACTCAATTTATAAATGTGGGCAACACCTTTTATAAAGCAGAGGATTTTGTGATATGCTAATGATAAAAAATGGAATACATTGAACAAAAAAACACGTATTATATATCATTATAGAAATAAATAAACAAAGAATTAAAGCCCCGAGGGAGGTCTCCTCGAGAATACCTAGATTCTATTTGGTCATCTTCTCCTATCCCCCATGTATATGAAAACAGCACAAATCCAATAACCTTATAGAATTTAATTAGGTACTGTAACACCCCATGCTTTCATAGTATGCTTATCTTTTAATAATACAGTAGCGTGGGTTGTACGCAAATTCGAGTTCTAACACACACCACAACCAATCAAATTAGTCGTTATGAATAGTAATACACACTTTTTGAAATTTTATAAATTTTATCTTTCAAAAAGGAATTCATTTTTTGATTCAAAATATCGAAATTATCTTAGGGTGAATTTTTGGTATTTTTCTGAAAACATTCAATTTTTGATGAATAGTGAAAAAACACTTAGTTACAGTTTAAAACCGAATTTATATTTAAATGATAATTTATTTTATTTAAATTTAATTAAATTCAAAATAGATACATAATACCTATATAAGTTCAACATATTTCACTGGAGTTAGTTTAGAATAATTTTAGATATTTAAAAAGTTTATTGAACTTTTCACCGTCTTTTACCCACCTCCTAGGAGAATTTGGAAATTCACATAAAACATAATTTTACCGCTTCAATGAGTGGAATTTATAAATTCTAAGACACATGGTTAATATAATGGAGTAAAATGGGGTTCAATGAGTTGAAAATAATTTTTGGTGAATAGTAACGTTTTACTTATATTTACCATAGTTAAAAGTAAATATGGTAATTAAGGGTAAAAATGATATTAATATTACCATAACACATGTCCTGATTCTATTGAAAAAGTGTTTCTCGACCAAAAACATCCTTAGGAATAAAATATTATCATTTAGGTCCACTTGGATTAGATTAGGACATTTATTATTATTTAATTCAAAGAAGAGTTAAAAGAGATAAAATCGAAGTTTAATAACAAAAATATTTTTAATGTAGTGTTATACATAAGATAAATTCAATTATAAATATTCATTAGAATTATAACAAGATTTACAACATAATTGTATTTTATTTAAAATATTTTGACATTATATAATTTAATTTCATTATGACACAATGGTGATACAGTAATTACCTAATTATTGAAATATTAAAATAATTGATATATAAATATCAAAATAAATTTAATTTGGGACTTTTTATGAATTCCACAAATTTAATAGGATTATATGATATATTAGGATTGGTTATAAAAAAAATTTCGATGTAATAATGCTTTTATGAAATTATCAAAAACAAAAAACCCAATAGTGTTAAAATTAACATAAAAGAGTTTGTAAAACAAATATTATATTATTAATTGATATTATATTACAAAAAATATAAGGATAAAAAAAAGGACTTATATAATGATAGGTGTATCATTAATGGACCACTTGGGGGTCTCATGGAGGTATATAGTATGTTTATTAACTATATAATATAAAAAATACAAAGAGACATGGTAAATGTCAAACTATTTAACAAAGAGATAAATATAAATGATATGGTTAATATAGTTACACAAACCTATCTAAAATCTATTGGTTAAAAATCTTTAGAACCATACATACCTTAAACTTTAAATAATCTACTTTCGCGCAATTATAAACCAAATATGAATTTATTATAAAATAATATTTCTTGCTTTTCCAAAGGTGACACTCACACCTCTTAAAAAAGGGTACTTCCCCTTCTCTCTAATTTACACCATCAAAGCCTTTTGGCTCGGCCAAACCCTGCCCAAATATTCTCTCAACTTCCCTCAATTCAACTTAGAGGCCTTAGTTTGATCAGAATGTCAAACTATGGATCCCTTTTGATCAAATCAAAATAAAGAACCTGAAGAAGATGTAATGTTTTTACAACCATCTTTCAAGTTCCTTTCTTCTTCAACTTCATCTTTATTTGTTATTTCCATTCTAAAATAATAACTCTAGTATATTTTATAAACTGTGATGTTATATTAAATATGGTACAACCATATTCAATATTCTATCCATCCTTGGAATGACATTTCACCATACGTGCGTACGTATGGCTTACCGTCTCCACATCGTGGTGTAATTGTTATTCAATACATTAATATTTGGATAGGTATAATAATGATGTGTAATTCATTTAAATAATAAGTATAACATGATAATGATTCTTCACATATGATATACCATCCAATTATATATGATTTTAAAATCAAAATATCAATATTATCACTCGTGCGTACATACGGACTACCGTCTCCACGAACGTGATGAGATTCATTCTCCATCATATCCATACAAGTCTAATTATCATATTATGATTAAAAATAATTTTTAAGGACTTGATTTAATTATGTATATGAATAATATACAACCAATCCAAAACAAACCTGACTTATGTAATGGAACATATAAAATAAAACGAGAAAGTTAACACCTGTAATGACGGTAATACTAAGATATTATTAACAAAGAAATGTTAAAAGATCATATATGATATCATATTCATGTATATGATGATTTTATAATTAAATAAAAATTATTTAGCTATTATACTGGAGGCTAACCTACCCTCGACCAAGGAAAAAGTACAAATTAAGGGGTTTCTTATCTCACTTTTAATTCCGTAAGATTTCCATTGTTCACCACTTATTTATTGCATGTGGTGTGTGTAATGCCCATGTTTGTATTCATTGTGCAATATACATTAATTCATTTATATTTACATCATAATTTTATGATCTTTCTTTCATGGTTGTATGTTTTGTAAGTTACCAAATCAATAAGGTAATTTGAAGTTTCAATTTCCAATCATTCGGATTTACGCATACTTCATTGATTATTTTACTCCAAGATTATGTGTGGAATAACTATTAAATTGCTTATGTCATAATTTCTAATCCCCTTTCTTTGGATATACTTTTGATACACATAATCACTCCATTTATAAATTCTCAAGCCATCGGTATGAACTTGATAAGAGTAATTTTTACTCAATCTCCATTTGTTGAGTTAAACATCCAATTTATTGGTGTTTTTTTACAAGAATATGTGTGAATGTCCTTTGATTGTTTTACACTTAATATCCAATAATATTTATTGTATTTATATTTATCACACATAATTATGTTGTTTATTTATCCTTAACCTAAGGATATGGCCTTTATGAGAGATTTAATCTCAATTTACATTCCATTGAGACACCTTTGTTATTATAAACCAAATAACTTTTATATGGTGTATATAATGTACTTTGACATAGTATATCATGAATCCATTTATTCTCATGATATTAAAATGTTTTTATTACAAGAATTATTTGTATTATAGTGTCTCTATTTGGGTTAGGAACTCTAACTAATATACCATTTTAAAATGTATTAATGATTCATTAGTCTAAATCTTTCTCATTAATGTCCATGTTTAAAAAATGGTTTTAAGGATTTATTTATATGGACATTAATGTTTTCAAATCAAAATTCCTTTTAAAATTTTCAAAGTGGTATGGGAAACATTTATTCAAAAATCTATTTTAAATGTCTTCTTGCAAAATACTGTAACTTTTAAATATTTTCAAGAAAAAGTGGGATATTTATCTCAATAGTTTGATGATTATTTTAATCTATGTCAATATCCTTCATTATTTTTGATTGAGGTTAATATGATATAATAAAATCTTTCATATTGTGTCGAATGCATTATGTTTGACTGTGTTTGTGCTCTTTTTATACCATTCATGGTTTGTGGTTAAAGTATTGACATTTCGTGTGCTAGTTTTAATACAAATTATTATGTTATGTTTCAAAGTTTTCATGTGAGGAATGTATTGGACTTTGTAAGTGACGGGTGGAGCCCTCTATAGCTCGTCGATGCATCGGTAGGTCTCATGAGACAAACTAGTGTCTTGGAACAAGGCTTTGACAAAATTTTATTTTTATTCATGGAACAAGGCCTTGACTATGTGGTTATGATAGTCTGGCATTGTGCATTCCATCATTATGAAAGTCGTTATTGATATTGCATGTGGTTATTCAACTAGTAGAATATCCATGTGAATATGTAAATGGAATTATTTCATTTTATCTTTTCAATATTATGCTGAAGTTCATGTTGAAAAGGCTTTTGTTTTAGTTATACATTTCCTTAAAGTTTTATTCTTATTTATGAAAGTTTCTGCTATATTGTTATCCTTACTGAGCATCTGAGCTCACCCCTTTGAATGTTTTATTTTTCCTAGGATGTGAAGATGTAATTTATGAATGACCTGCAGGGATAGTATTAGGGGATATGAGTGTGGAGACAAGATGTTGTTGTAGTTTTCACTTTATGATGTAATGTAAACATTATGAATGTCTCTAGTGATTCCAAGGCTACTAAAATAATCGGTCTTTCGAGACTTGATCTTTTTTTATCATGCCAATGATATGTAATATTGCACCGA
This sequence comes from Viscum album, assembly GCA_963277665.1. Lineage (NCBI taxonomy): Eukaryota > Viridiplantae > Streptophyta > Magnoliopsida > Santalales > Viscaceae > Viscum > Viscum album. The sequence goes on along the minus strand of OY728151.1, from coordinate 1,777,947,320 downwards.
ATCTGGGTAACTAGATTCGGGGCGTTACATGTACCCTAGTGATATGATGACCCGAGTAGGGTGTGAGATATAAATCTCAGGGGGACAGGACCACCGTTGTTTACCCCACATCCAGACATTCAATAAATTACAAAAACAGTGAAAAAATTCATAAAAAAGTAAGAAGAAAAATATATCTATAAACCCAAGTACCTACTTCAACCGTCAACTGGTGTCTGATCCTTCATTTTACATTTTCCTAGCATACACAAGAGTCATATCACATTCATTTTCAATCATAATTTATTCAGACATCATTAAATTATATAATTCTCAAGTTCTGGCATAATCCTGACATCCGTGTATAAGACACTCACAAGAGATGTATCTAAATATCATCTATGTAATCAACGTAAAGACCGAATCTAAGATTCTGCTTAGGTTTGGATTACATGTCCTAAGATACTGAATTTAATATTTCACATGCTATGTCTGAGACCGTACACTATGAAAAGTGATTTGATCCAGTTTCTATCCACCAAATAGTTTTTCACCCATCTCATTAACATGTATGAACCCTTTGCCATATTAAAATCACAAAACATTATGTCAGAACATCATTCATTAAACTATTAATTCATTTCATATATGACATGTTATACCCATAGTCCAACATAAATTAATGGTGGTAGAACATCATGTATAACACACTCAGAAATATATGGAGTGACCGTCCTTTTCTCAAAACCCAATGGTATTTAGAGCATCAGTCCCTGTCCAATAGAAAATGTTTTCAAGAAGTCGTGGTATAGAACTCCATGTCTAGAACCCCATGATTATTTGGAGCATTAGTCCCTATGTCACAACCTGTTTATCAATCATACATATAAATATTTTTATTTTTGGGGTAGAATTCCATGCCTAACACCCCAAAATCATCCATTAATAAACTCATTAATTAATAAATCAAATCCTTTAATTAATTGAACAGCAATTTAACAACATAAATCTCCCCTCAAATAACTCAACAATTAATTAACCATTCTACCTATCAATAGAAATCTCAAAAAAAATTGAATGAGGACCAAATATTTTGCAACGATCTCACATAGAATATCATATTTTTTAACAAATCTAATCTAAACAATATAAAGCATGGAAAAAACTTATAAAAATGTATTATTGTCCAGCTATCTTATCAATTAATCAATTCACAATCTTAAATTAATGGATGAAAATTAATTGATTCAACAATTAATTTACTAAATCATATCTCTTTAACCAGTACATCAATTAAATAACTATATAAAATTTATCCTGTAATAATTAATCCATTCATTAATTACTACCAGTTTTCAATTTATATTCAAAACATGTAAAAATATTAAATAATCTTAATATTCATTAAATGCCACAATTTTTCCAACTCAAAACATGATAATTAATTCTTCAATTAATTACCGTATTCCCCATCATTCCCCATTCAATCAATTAATTCTACAATTGATATATCAACATTTTTGTAATTATCATTCCTTAATAGGGGTTAAAAAGGCACACCTAAGGGTGTCCATGTCCAATGCCATTTGAGTCTCATTTATAAGAGAGACCCATGGATTCTTCATGTTTTACCATTCAATAGTCTGGGCATAAGCACAAAAAATTTTCAATAGACATAAACACATTCTTAACACAATCACATCGTAGTTTACCAATTTATAAAATGTGGGAAGAAACATTCAGTAACAACAAAAGTCTTGCATCAATATATCAGGTATCAACATCAACAGGGTTACGTACCAAATCCCAACCACAACCAAGCATTAAATCACATTACACCCACCATCAGTTTATCTTTAATCATCATTTAAAGTAAATTTATAATTTTGATAATCAAGGGAACTCATATTCTCAAATTATTTAAAGATGTAGATAATTCATAAATAACGTGATAGAAATTTTGGACCCTATCTCATGGTGACGTAATTTTAATTACGCCGAACTTTATTGTACTTGGAAGCAATAAGTTAGAAATGAAATGTAGTCTCACGTGAACCAAATTTATTTATATGTATATATATGTATATATATATATATATCTAAATATATATTTAGATGCGCGAAAATCCTTTAAAAAAATCCACAAATCACCAAAACAACATTAGAGGTCCAAAAACCAATGTAACCAGGTATACACACATACCACTAGGTTCTGGGCCTCAGATAAAACATCAAAACCTTAAATGAATGATGCGAAACAAAACCATGATTAAATAACCTTACAGAAAACATGGAGTAAAAATAAAATGAAACCATCCACCTCTCCCTTGTCCGAGGACGTCAGATTATGGGTCCATGGGTCCCTAAACACCAATCACATAAGCTGGCGAAAGAAAAACACAACAACAGGTATTTTTTTCCATACAATAAATTCAGTGAAAATAAATTGGGTTCCAAAAGTGTTAAAAATTCAAAAAATTATCCATATTGACACTAAATAATATCCTAACTTGACGAATAAGACTTAAACCATGGAGAAAACAAGAGAAATCATCCACATAAAGAGATCCTGGAAGAGGGGGTCGCACCATATGTGGTTCCACACTAGAGAGGATGCCACCCGGGGTGTTGAACTGCTTTAAGGAGGGTCTCTTGAGGGTTGCGCACTACTGGGGGTCCCGAGGGGGAGGGTCGTGTGGAGGAGGAGGCTAGAGAAAATTCCACTTCATCACACTTCTTTTGAGAGAAGAACCAGGTGGGGGTCACACCTCTTGGGAGAAGAAGAAGGGGATACATTCCTTTCAGTTTTTATAAAAAAACTAAATAAAAATCTAATAACTAAATGGATTCATATAAGATTATTAATAAAGATTACATTTATTATTTTTTCTATTCTCATATAATAAAACATTTCTTCATTAATCATTCATGATATAAAAGTTTCTCAATTAATTATGAAACACCCCAATTAATCCTACTTAAAAGAAAACATTTATCTGAAAAGCTAAAAAGCCACATTAAATTATTTTAACATTTATTTAATTAGACAAACAAAATAATAATAATAATAACACCATTATTATGATTATTCCAACTTTCATTTAATTAAAACCAAAACCCTAAATTTATTACAATATCATTAATATGATATTAATGATAAAAAGACTAACTCATAACCTCCATTTATTAATAAATTGTCCTTTAATAATTCTGAAACAATTTATTTAATTAAAATAGTTCTTCGATAAAACCAAAAATCCACACTAATTTATTCCACCATTATTTAATTAATTCATTATCATTCATTTAATAAAACAAAGATAATAATAATAACCTCATTATTATTATTATTATTATTATTATTAAAAAATTATTTAAATTAATCAAAATAACTTAATTAATATTATTTAATTATATTAACTTACTTATTAACAGAGTAAACTGCATGGGTTGTACCACAACCGTGCACTGAAAATTGAAATACAGTAAAGTGGATGTTTTCGGATCCGGTGCTCTCGAGACTCATTAGGACACCCGCTGAAATTATAGAGTAATTACACAAGTCCAAAAATGAGAACATTATGTGTTCCAACACTTGGGATAAAATTTCGGATCTTGGTTAAAAATGACCCATTTATAAACTGAAAAAAGAAAAAAATAGGTATTTTAACCTGTTTAAAAAACACGAAACTTTACAATCAACCCAACTTAAAAACTTCTCGTCCCTGAGAAACCATCGTAAACCACTACTAAAACAATTTACCTAACAAGGTCAGTTAATATTGTTAGAACCAATGTGTTCCATTCCCACCACCAACACATATTTAACTCTTCAAAAGTGAAACGACTTTTCCTATAAAACCAGAGACAAAGTTCACTTTATAGCTTAAATATCAGAACAATGATTATATCTGAGGCCATTATAGGGACCTCATCAACAAAAATGGTTGATTCTAGATCAACCAACAGAACATGTTGCGCATGCATCCCTCAAAAGACATCAAATACCCAAAACCATCTTTCACCCTTTATTGGATGAAATGCTTTTAAAACTATTCCAAAACTATCTACATGTATAAAAAAGTCCTTACCCAAACTCTAGTGAAATTTCCTTGTCATGGAATCACAAGGATATTTAAAAAAATTGTTCCCCCACACAAATAAAGTAGTAGCCCAAAGAAACTACACATCCCACATACTACCCAAATAAAAACCACTCATTAAGCCCAACAATATTTATACTATAGCGTGGTGAAGGACCAAGGATATCTTAGTGTCTCATTGAATAGAACTAGATAGGGGACATGCTCTTCGTATTTAGAAAAGTGAACTAAGATAAAAATCAAGGTCATTAAGAAGATTAGTTGAACTTCTACCAGACAACTCTGTTCTAAAAGCTTGATATCTCTTGGTGACATGTTTATCCAAAACGATGCGACACTACCCACCTTATGATTGTCTATGATGTCACAAGAAAAGACCATTCACTAACTAACATGCCATTTTAGAATACAAGAATGCATGCAAATGACGTTCCTCAAATGAGGATCACCACTTCAAACCTTGGTCATAAAATCTGTAACATAATCCTATCGGCGTGTTGTAACAGCCAAGTCCCAAAAATTACTCCCAAGAGGTGGGATGAACATACTTTAAAAGCCTAGAACATTGTAAGGCTACTCCCTGCCACATGTTAGCCCCTAAGGAAACATAAACTCTAACCCTCTATCCTGGTCACACAAATTCACAATCAAAAGAATCCAAATCCCCTTTTTAGTTTTAGGCATTTTAATTAATAAATTTAAAATTTTTAAACATTTGAATTAATTTTAACAAACACACAAGTACTTTTTTTCATAATATTTCAATTGGAATTAAATACATCGCCCTATAATAAAAATGCATGATATCACAAAAATACACATTAATCATTTAACATTCATTTTTATTCACATTTAAACATGAAATTTAGAATCAAAATTCCTTTTACTAAGAATGAAACCTTCAAGGTTCCCATTTATTCATTCTGGGTTCTTCAAAAAGCTTCCTAAAAATATTTCATTTCATTCAAAACTCAGATGATTTACATTTATAAATATTTTCAAACAGAATCTGGTTATATAAGGTTCAAACACATGGGTATCCATTAACCAATTGATAAGGTTCCCATACACCTTATCGCAAGAATTTGGATCCCATTTATCACAATCAACATTCATTACACATTTTAACATTAGAATCCCATCATATATCAAAAAATATCTCACATGTTATCATAATCAGTAACACAACAACATGTTATAACACAGAATCATAGAACAATAGAAAAATATGCAAATAACAAAGGTTGTATGGAATATAATTACTCAAGCATGTAAAATCTATCATCGAAACATAATATCAAAAGAGGCATGCTAAAGCAGATAAAAATATGGAATTGAATCCTAGGAACACAATCAAAATTACTAGGCTTCATACTAATGCATCTACATGACATTTGATATGCATGGCATGTGAATCTATATGTTCCTAAGATGATGAATGTGTGAAACTACTTTACCATAAATGGCCTAGATTTTTTTTCAAAATTCTATAAATCATTTTGTAGTGGAATATACAGTAGTCACTCAAGGATAAATCATATATACTATAACCTCTAATAGCACAAACACCAATTCCCATCCCTGGATACTTTGTCATTTCCCATACATGGGGTGATCGGTCCCAAGAATGGCTATTAACCCAAATGCCGACACATCCCTAATCTCCTGTACACCAACCAAAAAGAGAAATAAACATTAAATGAAACCCTTTGATACCACTTTGAAACATCCCGAACTGGCTCACCACTAAACTGAAGGCCGGACCGGTCACTACATGAACTCAAGCGCATCTCCCCATATGCCAGAGGCTATTGAATAGTAGTTAGGGTCTATAGATAGTCTGTAGGGATACTATAACCTCATTTCAGAGTCAAATAATAGACAATTACAATAAATATAAGATGTGGTCTAATAAATGATAAACTATAGGAAGACAAATTGTACTCATTTATAAAATTTGCCAATGCCAATTATATAGAAGATGCATGTATGACATGAAAATGATAAAAAATGGAATATAGTGAACAAAAAAAATGTTTAACATTCCATTACATAAATTAATAACCAAAGGATCAAGGCTCTGAGGGTGGTCTTCTCGAGCATCCAGAGATTCTGCTCAGTCCTCTACTCCTATCCCCCATGTATATGAAGACGGAAAAATACTACAACCCAATAGAATGTACTCAGGTACCCCAGTGTAATTGAATCCGTATTAGGGTGTGAGATATAAATCATAGTAGGCCAGGACCATCAGCATCGAACACAAATCAATATATTCAATAAATAATTAAAAAATTGAAAGAATGCATAAAAAAATTATGTTGTACAATGTACCAATATTCCCATGTACCTGGTTCATCCCTCAGCTGGTGTCTAAACCTGCATTATACATTTATCATGAATAAAGAACAGTATTGTAACATTTATTTTCATTTATCATTTACTCAAACATCATTAAATTATATAATTTTTGAGTTCTAGCATAAGAAGAACATCATTTCCTAAGTCACTCACAATAGATGTCTCTAATGACCATCTATGTAATAAATGTTAAGACTGAATTCAACCTTGTGCTTTGGTGTGGATAACACATCATAAGATATTAAATTTAATCTTTAACATGCTATGTCTGAGCCCGTCCACCGAAAATATTGATTCTCTCCCGGGGTCATCCAAAAAATAGTAGTTTTCCCATCTCATTAACATGACTGAACCCTTTCTCATATTCAAAGGTAAAAACATTTTTTCCACAACATCTTTCATTAACCATATAATTCATTTCAAGTAAGACCTGTTGGACCCAAAATCCATTGTCAAATAACTGGTGTTGAACATCATGTCAAGAAACCTTGTGAGTATTTGGAGAATTAGTCCCAGTCTCACAATCCATGGGTATTTGGAGAACCAGTCCATGTCCCATGAAAGAAAGTTTGTATGAAAACTAGGTGTAGAACTCAATGTCTAGAACCATGTGAGTATTTGGAGCATTAGTCACTCTCTCCCAAACCGTTTATCAATCATACATACATAAATTTATAAATGGTGTAAACTCCATGTCTAACACCCCAAAACCATCCATTAATTAACTAATAAATTACATAATAAAATCCAATAATTAATTAAAAAAATAATTATCATCAAAAATCTACTGTCAAATAACTCCATAGTTAATCAACCTTTCATCGTCGCAATAGTAAATAATTAATTAAAAATTGACTATTCTTATCCACCAGAAAGTCAACTATATAATTAACTCAAAATTTAATTATCCAAATTCATTAACAAATCTGAACGCATCCACTCAAGAATTGACTCATCCAAGACCTTAACAATTTACATGCAAGTCATAAACCTTTCAAGTCAAACATGATGAAAAAGGCCAAGATATTTTACAACCATATCATATTTTTAAACAACTCAATCATAAACAACTAAACGCATTGAATACAAAAAATGCATAATAAGTTATTATTGTCCGACATTGTTAACATTCAATCAATTCACAATCTTAAATTAAACCCTGAATATTATTAAATTCAACAATTAATTAATTAAATCATATATCATGAACCAGTTTCCAATTTATATTTTGAACATGTAAAAATATTCAATTTTCATTATATTCAGTAAATTCCACAATTTTTCCAACTCACAACTGGATAATTAAATCATCAATTAATTATCCCATTACCCATCCTTTCCCATTTAATCAATTAATTGGCCTTGTGATGTATCAAATTTTTCATAATTAAAATACCATGACATTGTTTAAAAAGGCACACCTAATGGTGTACAAGCCCAATTCCATTTAAGTCTCATTTACATGGAATACCCATAAGTGCTTCCTGTTTAACCATTTAATATTCAGGGCATAAGAACAACATATTTTCAATATCTAGAAAGACATGCTTAAGACTTAAACATGTTAATTTCATCCTTTATCAAATATGGGAAACATAATTCAGTAACATCAAAAGTATTGCATAAATATATCATGTATCAGCACAAATAGGGTTAGTTACAAAATCCCAACCATAAGAAAGCATGATATGACATTACCACCTACCATATAATTATCTTTAATCATCACTTAAAGAAATTTTAGAAATTCCAAAATCAAGGATAATAATATTTTCAAATTCTTTAAAGAATCACATAATTCTTAAATAATGTGATAGAGATTTGGGACACCACCTCGGGGTAAAATCATTTTTATTACACAACACTTTAATGTATGTGGCGGAAATTAGTTTCAAATGGCATGTAGTCGCATGCAAACCACCTTTATATATATGTATATATATATCTACTTATATATATATATATCTAAATATATATTTACTTGCACGTGCACCCTATAAAAAAAATCAATGAATCACCAAAACAACTTCAGAAGACCAAATCCAACACAACAATGTCTACACACCTACCGTTTGATACTAGAGAGTTAGATAAAATATCAAAACCTAAAATAAAAGATGTGAAAGAAAACCACTGTTAAATAATCTTTCCAAAAATATGGTGAAAATATAATTCGAGGCCATCCACCTCACCCTTGGAGGTTGATGTCAGATTGTGGACAAATGGGTCCCCAAACACCAACCACATAACATATTGAAATAAAAACACAACAATATGTATTATCCTTAAAACCCTAAAATTCGGCCAAACCAAATTGGGTGCCAAAAGATTGTAAAATTGTAAATGTGATCAAGTTTGACACTAAATAATATCCTACCATGAAGAATCAGACATAAACAGTTAATAAAACAAGATAAATCAATCGCGGAAGGTGATCTTGGAAGAGGGGTCACACCACATGAAGTTGCATGCTACATATGAAGCTGCCTGTGGGTGTCCCGCTGCTGCATTGAGGGTCTCCAGGGGGTTGCGCACTGTTGGAGGTCAAGAGGAGGAGGGACATGTGGAGGAGGAGGATAGATAATTTGTCGCTGCGTTGTGCCTCTTAGGGGAGAAGAACCAGGTGGGGCGGGGGGGGGGGGTCACACCTCATTGGAGAAGAACAAGGGGATACACCCCTTTCGTTTTTTATAAAAATACTAATAAAACATAATAACTAACTGGATTAATATTGAATTATTTAAAAAGATATCATTTATTATTATCTATATTCACATATAATATATCATTTATTCATTTTTTAATATTTAAATAAAAATTTCTCAATTAATTATGAAACTCCCCAATTTTTCCTACGTAAAAGAAAACATTTCTTATAAAGGCTCAAAATTTACTTCAAATTATTTTCACATTTATTTAATTATATAAAATCAATAATAATAATAATAGCATTATTTTAATTATTCCAACTTTATTTTAATTAAAAAAAACCCCAAATTTATTACAATATCATTAATTTGATATTAATGACAAAAACTCCAAACCATAACCTCCATTTAATAATTAATGGTCCTTTAATAATTCTGAAACACTTCATTCAGTTGATTTTTTTCTTTGATAAACCCCAAATCCACACTAATTTCTTCAATCATCAGTTAATTAATTTATTATCACTCATTTAATTAAAAACTAAAATAATAATATTAAAATCATTATTAATGTTATTATTATTAAAAAACACTTTTGAATAATCACAATGTCTCATTTAATATTATTTAATTATATTAAATAATTTATTAATTGGGTAAACTGAATGGGTTGTACGGCAATCATGCATTGCCCAGGCAGATCCAGTAAAATAGAATTTTCCTAATCTGGTGCTCCCGAGGCTCTTCGGGACACCTGCTAAAATTACAGGGTAATTATAAAAGTCCAAAAGACACGTTTAGGCGTTCCAACACTTGGAATAAAATTCTGTCTCTCGGAAAAAAAATAAACCCGTTGATAAACCAAGGTTTTTTTTGAAAATCATCATATTTTAACCTGGTTTGAAAACACTAGACATTACATAATTTCTAGATTATGAACATAAAAATTATGTTCAGATTGTTTTTTTATTATTTTCTAAAAAGTTTAATCTTTTAGTGAATTATAAAAAATACCAATTTTTATAAAACTCATTTTCTTTATATTTTAAAATGTAAATTTTTTATTTTGAATATATATTAATGTAAAATAATTAATTTTTTCTTAAATTATTTAATTAATTATATTTCAACAATATTTATGCATCATTTTGTTATAAGTACTTTGATTGAATTAAAAAAAAATTTCAAAAATAAAAAACTATTCATAGCGTTTTAAAAGCTTAATTTTAAATGTTATTTTCAAAATTATTATTTTTTTATTTTTAAAAAATTATTCCATATTTAGAATCTATTTTTCCAATTTAGGACATATAATCAATTTAATTTTTATGAAAAAAATGTTTCTCTAGTGAAAAATTATTTAACGCATTATTGGTAAAATAATGTAGCAAGTGAATGTTAAAAGGTAAATGTGTAAAATACATAAAAAGGAAAACATTATGTGGGGGGTTTATAAATTTATGGTACTCTACAAGATATTAAAAAAATAATTTAATTAAAATATCAAGGGAATTAATTCCCCCAAAATGTGTTTGTATTTAAATATAAAATAATCATTTCTTAATAACTTTAAACCACACCTCCTCATGTTTAAATACCACTCCTCACAAAAAACATTTCTTCTAATAAGAATTTAATATTTTAAAATATATCATAATTATTATCCTTCCATTACTACCCAAAAATATGTGTAGTCATTCTCAAAAAAATAATAATTCTTTGTTTTTTGGGGGTCCTTTGAGGAGGTGATATTCATGAGGCAACTTTCTCAATCAACCTCTCATAATTTCACTTATTTTTACACATTTTTATCACTTACTTCATCAATAATATCATAATAAATATATTATAATTTATATAATATATTTTCATCTTTCTAATTGATTATATTATATCCATCCCTTTTATTACCTCCCCATATACAAAAAACAAAAACATTTTCAAAATTATAGCGTTAACCATATCGATGGATAATGATTTTTTTTTTGTTTTCCATTACAACCATCGTGGCTAGTAATAAAACTCGTATTATACATAAATTAGTTTGTAATTTTAAAATTATGATGTATTTCATGTAATTTATCTAATATATATATATATATTTTAATAAATCCATTCTTACGTGTGTTGGTCGGAAAAAACTATCACATTAATCAAAACATTTATCATTAAAATTTTATCAAATGAATCATCTTCATGTTAGGAAGGCTCATCATATGTGGGAACATATGAAAAAAATTATTTCAAATAATAAAATTTAATTTCACTTATGGTATTTTATTTAAATTTAATAAGTAAATACATAACTACATAGAACTATACTAACCAAGAAACCGTGAATCGAATACACCAAATACACAAAATCAAGAAATATTATCAATAAATGAGTGGTATGTTTTTTTAAATTATCATATAATGTACTATAAAAATTTTATGGTTTGGTAATGAATTAATTGAATTATCTAAACATTTATAAATGAAGTTAAATTATGTGAAAATAATGGGAAGCGTATGAAAGGGGTTTATTTTCTCAATTTTTCTTGTCTGATATATTAGTCTTATTCAGCACTTATTTTTTTATGTGTAGTTCATATAAATAAATTTCATATAATGAATCATTAATTTCATTATATTTATGGTATTAAGTGTTTTAATTTATAATTTTTTATTTTACGTGGCATATGATTCGACTAATTACAAATTGGTAAGAGAATTATTATCCCAATTTCCATTATTTTAGTTAAACTTATAATTATATGATTATGTTGTAACAAGAATATTTTGAAATTGAATTCCAAATAAATTATATTTTTATTGAATTGTTTTAAATTTCATTACACTGAATATACATATTCGATTCATTTGATTAATTCTCATACCAATGATATGATACTTATAAGTGACTTTCTCTTAAAAATTCTATTTTTAATGATTTCCATAAAAACATTTCATTAGTTTTATGAACATGACATATAGAATTAATTTCATATTTATTATATTATGACTATTTTATTTCATTTTAACAGATTTTTTATTTTTCAAAAAATATGTTGAATGGAAAATTGTTTCTTGTACTAAAATAGATTTTGATAGTTTTAAAAAAAATGAAAGGATTTCTTTTTAAATTATAAGGAATGATAAAATATTACCTTTGTCATGATGTATTGATTATTTAATATGTCCTTTTCAATATTACAAGGTCCATTTCAAGGAAATTGTTTTCCGATATAATTTCATGTCTCCTTAAAAAAATTATTTGAAATAGAAATGTTGTTTTTTTTCAAGAATAATTTCACCTCTAATATCAAAATTATTTTCCATATTTGATAACAATATATTATGACAAATAAGATATAATAGGGATATTATTCTACAAGACATTATTTATTATTTTTATATAAAGTTTATTTTTATGATGGAATTTTGTTATGAAACCCATTTGTTTTCCATGAGTTATTTTCTGAGGAAATTTTTATGAAACTCATTTAATTACATGGGTTTTGATATTATGAATGAATTATGTTCTTGTAGCACATAAATTTACTGTTTTTTATTTTTTGATAGAATTTAAAATATATCTAACTACAGGTGGGGACTATATCTCCCTATAATGGATTGTGTAATTATTTATATCTCATGAGATAGATATGATTGAAATTGGAAGATAACATGGACTAGTAAGCCAACCATGAATGATATGTAATCCTAGTTCAATTAGACATGATTGGGACGGGGAGTGAATCTAGATGAGTAATGTAATATTTCCATAAATATTTCCTTTATAATGAACCTAAAATACAATAATGGTATGTAGATTAAACCCATTCAACTATAATAGTCTCAAAAAAGGACCTCGACAACTAAAGAAATGGGTTTCTATGATTATGTGTTTTCCACAACTCCATGTCTTATTTTAGTGCTATTTTACTCTGGTTTGTGTCTTATGAACATCGATGATTTATTCTTTGACTCAATATTTTGATATCTGATATGAAGGGTACAATTTTCAAATTTTATGTTCAGGTTCTCATTGCCTCAAGCCTATGTTATTATTGACCACCCCCTTATTTACATTTACTAATCTTTTGAGACCATTCTTTTATTAGGTTTCCATTATGTAGGATATGTAGAAATATTTTGAGTGTGATATGTAAAAAATGGTTGTTTTAATGATGGAAATTGTGGTTGATTTTTTATATGTTTTATGAACTATTTTTTCTATTTTTATAAAGATAAGAAACCCATATAGTTCTACCATAGTGTTGTATTTTGTTTAATGAATAATAATCTATTGGGATATAATATATATTTATTAAATGTCTCGGTTGTTACATGTGGGGTATGTAAAATGGACTAGGAGAATACTACTTTACATTGATCCTATCATTGGAGTTTGGGGGACATCTATATGAAAATCATTGAGATAAAATAGGGCATCAAAGTAGGGAAGGGAATCTTAGGGTTTCAATAGGGCTACATTAAGGCATGCCCGAAAATATTTTGAATTCCAGGTTCTAGTAGTGGTGTACCATAGTGCATTTCTTTTGAAATAACCATATCCTCCCACATATTTTAATACCCTACTACTAGTTATTTAAATCTGAAATTCTTGGTCAAATACGAGAGGATCCCCCCATATTCATTCAAATACCTCTCATCTTGGGGTAAATATGATGTGATTTATTAGGATTTTTTGGTGTTTTGACTATTTACTCATTTCTATGAAAATACTATTGTTTTTCTTAAAATTATTTTAATCTGGAATTAGGTTTCCCTGAATGATATTTCTAAACATGGTGGGATTTTCTTAATTTGATATTTCTTTTTCTTAGTGTATGTATAGGGAGTCCTAGGAATATGAACATAATTCATTTCCAGATGATGCATTGATGGTTCATTTCTATAAAATTATTTTAGAATATTTTATTAAATTAAATTAAAATAGACATTAAATTGATGTCATGAGCTAGGTTTTTGGGTCTAGATGGTATCATGAGTACACCATGGACCATCCATGAGTGGTCAGCTTTGGTTTCTAGGTGATGGTCTCCACCAAAGTGTTTTAGGAAGTGATACCTAATTGATTTATATTAAATTAAATTATAATAGTTATTTTTAAATTAAGTAGTAATTATAAATGTTATTATAATTTATTATTGGTGTTTTTTTATTAGTAGAGGGTTTAGGTTGTGATGCGTTGACTAGACGATCCTAGTTAGAGATGTATGGGATTTGACCTAAATAATATAACTCCATTATTTAGGTAGGTGGTCCAATGAACCCTATGATTTTTCATTTTTTATACATGTTTATGATGTGATATGCAGTATCTCCACTGATTTTGATTTACCATTACTAAAATAAAATATTTTTTTAAATTAAATTATGATACTTTTGAATGGATTGGATGTGTTTTCATTGAATATTATGGACCTTAGAATAATATATTGGTTCCTCTAACACAAAAAGTCTATGATTTGGATATAAGCATGAGACATGGGATGTATAACACCGATGAGTGGAATTGATTTATGTAAAGGTTGATTCCATGAATATTAATGTGTTTTGGATCTCATAGATGAGGGATGTGATTGGTTGGGAGTGATTGTCCCTTGTAGGACATTATATAAAATTGAGATTCATTAAACACTATGGGAAGGATCAGATTTATGTGGTAGAACCTTTCTCCCTCAATGAGATACGGGTTCTTGGTTTTATATGGACAGTGTAGGACATGAAGATAGGTTTTTGAGGTAATTACACTATGAGTTGATATAAAATATTGTAATTGTACAACCTCTTGATAGTGAAAAAAATTGAATTTTCTAATGAGGCCACTGAGGTCGTGAAGTTATTGTGATAACACCAAGGGAGGATATTCCCACTACGTGATGGGTGTATCGCTGAGATATTATTTTGATGCTGAGGCATTATTGTTGGATTTCCATTCTATGTTTTGATGTAGGATCCCTAGGATGGTTCCTGTATAGTAAATTGACACATGATAGGGGTAGCACTTGTAGACAAATGGGGTTTATTTTGGAAAAAACATGAGACCCCGAAACAATGATGTAAGATTATGTGGCTATAGATAATGTGATGAAATATATTACGGGTGGCATAAAAATATATCATTATATATATATATATGTATTTCCTGGTCGGATACTGCATAATTGACCAATAATTGTATTTGGAATTGATGGGTTCTTATCCGAGAACTGTCCGATAGGTATAAAATTATTTTCATTATGTAACTAAGGAATCCTACTAGAAATCTACATGGATCATCAGAGTGGTTACAAGTTACTCATATTTGAGCCTTTATGTAATGTCTCGATTGCCATGATTCATCCTATGGATCTATATGAAATTCCATGGGAATACCCCCGTGACTCCATTGAAATTTCTATATGGAATACATTGATATATCCACATCGATTCCACAATTATTCCTCTTGAACTGCATTGGGAAATTCAATTACATTAATATTTATTCCAATTATTTGGTGGGTCATATTCCCCTTAACAATAATTTTCAACAGGCCACTTTTCTTCCCTGGATTAATGATATGTGATTACCATAATATGTGGTATACACCTTAGTAAATTACATAATTTACCAGGTCATTATATAAAAATTATATTTGATACCTATTAGGTTTTCAAGTATTTACAACTTGTAATTTTGGATGGTTTGGATACCATATGGCATGGTATTCAGTATGTTAATAGATATTATTATACTTGATAAATCATGTAAAGTTGATCATGAGTATTTTGATATGTTATATGGATATAAAATTGTGTATTTGTTTAGGGTTCTACAATTATATATGAATTTTGAGCATACAAAATGTAGTAACAAGGTGTTTATTGGTTATTTTTGCGACCCCATTGATAGTGCCCTACTGAATTTTAATCACACGTTACATTGGAATCCATTGCACTTGAGTTCCCATGAAGACATCAAAGATGATATGCTTATCTTCAGAAGAGGTGTAATAGTATATGAATTGGAATAATTAGATTTATTTTGGGTTTCAGAAAATTATTAACCAAAGATCTCACATAGTAATATAGCCTTATGATATTTGATTCTTTTTTTATTTGTGTATGTTATGGTACATATGGGTGGAATGTGTTTGGTACAAGCGTGAATGATTTTCTGTATGACAGTACACATCCATATTTTATTTGATATAACAAGTTATGTTGTTTATTTACATATGAATATTATAATTATTTGTGATGGATTATGTTCTATATATTTCAATTGTATGTAATTGGATATTTGGGTATAATTTATCAAATTTAACACAAAATTTAATCACTTATAGTTTGAAGATTTCTCCTTACATGTAGGAATTCATAATGTCCCAGTAAATCTTCATCCAAGACACCAAAAAAAATTCAAGGGTTGGGGAATTCAAATTTCACCCCATTTCCATAAGAGAAATGTCTTCGATTTTTTTGTTTGTATCAATCATTTTACACATATATTTTATCTAACATTCAAAATTTTCAATATCTAAGAATAATATTTCCTGAATAAGGTATGATAATCAACTCAAAATGGATCTTCTCATCCACTAATAAATAATGTTAATCATTTTATGAATTATTTTCTTATAACCACATATAACATGTTTTAAAATATTTAAAAAAATGGTTTGCATGAATAAAGTTAATACATAATGTAACATGAGAAAAAATAGTTCACAGAAGTAATAAATTAATATAAAAAACATCAATATTACAACATTAACAGATTTTTATTTTAAATAATTATATAATTAATGAATCTCAAAAACTCATCAATGCATTATTTAAAAAAAATTTAAAAATAAATTGACAAATCAGATAAAATATTATTCATAAATTAAAATAAATTTTATCACAAAATAATACAAATCCAATTTTGATGGAACATACTAAACACATATTTACTCTAATCACATATTTCAAATAAATATGATAATATTTTCCCAAAATCAATTAATACACTATCTGATATTGATATATTTTTCTCAATAGAAATAAAATTCTATGGGATTATAAATACCTCAATAATATATTCTATCTATGATACAATTAATAGATCTGAAATTATGTTTGAGATGTTAAAAACACTACCTTAAATGGTGAACATATTTATTTAAACTTATGATCATTTTTTAATATCAAAACCCATCATGGTACTTAAAACTCTAAATTTATCCTCATCTGATAAAATAAAACCTCTAAAGTTCACTAAAACATGTTATAATAAGAACTACGGTGCCATATCCTAGAGACCCATATTTATTTCTAAAAATAGATATTTTAAATACTGTATTTTATAACATGTAAAAAACATATATTATTTATCCATAATTACAATATTAATATCCAAAAACGAATTTTTTTAGAACCCATGAATATTTTATTGGTTGAGTATTTGGAGAGTTAGGAAATATCAATCACTATAAAACCAATATCATTCATATTTAAAATTAATTTTTTTATTATACCATTTACATGTTAATAACAATATGTCTTCATAATATTACAAAAAAATCTTTAAACCTAATAACATTATTGAAATGGCATACATAATACTCATCTTTATATATAGTAAGAATAGAAATATAATAATTATGAGCTAAAATATTTTGTATGCATAACCATAATAAAATTCAATCAAATATCATAAGTGAAAATAAGACAATCATTTATGTATGAGAAAATAATTATAGTATATGATGATTAGATAATGAAATAATTCCTAATGAAACATGGATCATAAATCATGACTTATACCATGGTACGTCCAATATAAAAAGAGTGAAAGTAGTATGAAATCATGATTCAATAAAAATATTACTTGAAAACATAATACAAATATATTTCAAAATTTCATGTCTCTATTACCATAGAAAATATTGAAATAAATAATAAAATTGAATGAATAATGAAGAAGATTACATAGGATATCAAATTCATATCCAATTTTTAAACACCATTACAACCATTAAAAAAATTGAATGAATTATGTAATTATGTCCACTAAAATTTCCTTGAATAATAAGACATTAAAAAATAAATTGGATTTACCTATCATATACACCCATCATCATATATAATTTTCAAGAACTATATCAGGAAAAAACATTTAATGGATTACCTTTAATTATTTCATAAATAAAATAAATCCATTAAAACTGTAAATTCAAGAAATTTCACTGAACCAATTAAACAAATATAACTCTTAAAAAATCATTTACTAATTCACATTTTAGAGAAAAATAAATGAGAAATATATACCATTATTAAAATTCAATTGTAAAATGATAAGAAAAATTTAGGGAAATCATTATATATAGAGTTCGAAGTCAAAATATAAAATGTATTACCTAACAGTTTAAAAGGAAACCCATAATAGAATTTTTAATTTTTTATAACAATGAATTTACAATACAATATGAATCCAATTTTCATCCCAAAATCTGAAAACATGAAAATAAATCTTATTTATGAATTATTTCCAATAAAAATTGAAGATTGATTCACATGAATGATTATCGAAAACAATTATCACAATTTTTTAGTGAAATAAAAAATATGCTGTATAGAAAACATTAAAAGGAATTCATTTTAAACTATTATAATTATATAAAAAGATGGTTTCAAATGGTATTAAACAATAATTTTCATTTTGATATGAATATTGTTAGAATAATATAAATAATATAGTCATAGAGGGGAAAGAGTTACATAAAAGAAATAAATAACTTCAATTCTAATATTTTGAAAAAGAGTACTTAAGATTTTTTAAATAAAAATCCATTAAAAATGGAATTTGAAAAAAAATCATTAAATAACCTTAAAAAAAGATAATGATTAAATAACTTCTCATATATAAATCATACACACAATATAAATTAATATATGTTCATAATATGATACATGACTCCAACAAATAAAATTGAGAAAACATACATTTAAAGCATTGGTATCCTTTGAAATGAAACTCTTTGAAATAGGGAATATGGAATAAAATATTAAATGTAATTAATGAGGATATAATCATAATATAATATAAAATAATAGAGGTGAATAAAACATATGGAATAAAATATATAGAGTACATGAAATATGTTTTTACAAATTATTATTGATGAATATAGACCATATTACTTTTATTAAATAATAATAAAAAGAAAATGATATAATGAATGTGATTTAGCTATATAAATCCCTTTAAATAAATGAAAAATTTAGTATAAGACATTCATATGGAGATAGATCACACAAAAACTGTGGCTCCCCATAGACATAACCAAGTCACCTATATAAAATAATGAAAATGTTTCATTAAAATATATTCCCAAGATCATTCTATTTTTGAGTTATTTAATTAGGATGAATAATTAACTAAAAAACACTTGTATGTTAAAATAAATGGAATTTTCCTTCACAATATAAGATACATGTTAACCCATAATATGTCTCAAAATTTCCCATACAATTAACCATAGAGGAAACTTTAAGGAACACATCATATGTATTAATTTTCATTTCATCCTATGAAAATAGAATCATAAGAAAAAGGATGAGGTTAGATGCTCAATAATAGAAATCATAAGTGATAACGATCAAATATCACAAGTCATTATAACATGAGCATATTTATTTAATCAAGACACATAATAAAATAATATCCATAAAATAATATATCATAAAACATGATTCATGTAATATAAAAAGCAATAGAATAAGGAATAAAACAGAGAGTTTGAATGTTTTATTCAATAAAAATAATCAATAAGAGAATAACATAGATAATAGAAAAAGCATAAAATAATAGTATAAATTAATGCACAAGGTATAATAATATAGTGATCATATATATGAAGTTCCGTGATTTAGTTTTTTACTATATTCACGAACGATAAATCCTTAGTTTGTGATCATATTAATGAAGTCATTTTTATTTGTTTTGATAGTATATCAAGGAATGATTATTCCTTAATTTTAAGTGAAAATCCCAAAAATCCCTCCCTTTAGTTTTATTTGTATATCAAAGACGGATCGTGATAAATTTTCTCTTGATTTATAAAACATTAAACAATGAAATAGAGGGTAATATATGACTATAACCACCATCATCGATGCATATGAGTTTTATTTGAAATAATTAGTCGCATTAAATAATGAAGAACCCATAGGCAGAAAATGGGATGAATTAATCATAACATAATGAACCCATAGAATTTAAATGGTTTCCATATACTTTTCCAATTGATCCATACGAGGAGATAATTTTTAACTTCATAAATAATTAAAATCATAATCCCAAGTGCAATAAATAGGTATTGAATGATATTTAGTATCTTGCTTGATAAATACCCTTCAATCAGGAAAATAAAGAATACGGTATTTACAACATGATGACAAAAGGTATAAATCCATGCCAATAATTTTCTATATCAAATTGATTTATTTAATTTAGGTAAAAACCCTTCTATAATTGGGAAAAACATATAGTGTTTAATAATTAATTAAATCAGAATAAAATACATCCCGATTCACAGTGGAAAGTTAGGTAAGTAAAAGGTAGTGATGGATATTAATGATGATCATGAAGAACATTACACAATACATATGGATAAATAAGATGGATGATACCATTTTATGAATAACTTTAGTCATGAATAAGATATATCAATGGAAGATGACGTAGATGATAAATATTTATTTTAATATTTTTGAACAATCACATTGGAAATAAAAAATATGCTTAGTTTTTAGAAATAAATATAAAGGATTTATTTTAAAAAAGTAATAGATTAATAATATCATTTTGAAATAATTACCATAATGTTATAATGTTTCAAACAAAATAGAAAAATATTTTGTAATGATACATGCATAAAAAATCATAGAAGGGTATTTTTGAAAATAGTTTTAATATTATCACAAAAAGGATAAGTAATGGGTCAATTCAAAAGTTATATTAAAAAACATAAATTGAAATAATTGTAAAGAATTTAGTTTCTTTTTCAAAAACCAATGTCTATAAAATTTTCATGAAAGTAATTTACATCTATCAAATGAAAATAGTTTTGGATGATAGTACATTAGATATGAAATAATATAAAACAACATAAAATATTTTAAAATAAATTTATTAAAATTCAACATCATAAAAATAGAAACAAAAAACCCATTAAATTGTGATATGAAATATATTGATGTCACATTAAATTAAAAATAACTTACTTTCCAAATTAAATGGATAACATTGATGGTACTAGAGAATATTTACATGGTATTGAAAAATTTATATAATAGACGATAATTACCTACAATAATGATATTCTTCACAGGGGTGTAATTTTATCAAGATACATGATTAGAATTTTAAGATAATTTCTTAATATATACGATATTGAAATTATATGAAGTAGCCTATTAATGAGGAGGAAACCTGTCTTTGAAATATAATTTTCAGTATAAATCATTTTAACTCAAAGGAGGGAGTTGAGTTAACAAAGCCACCACCACGTTGGAAACATTGAATCAAACATAATTTAATTAAAGAACTCAATATAGATATCCAAAACTCAAGAGTTAATAAAATATGGTATTAGTAATTCATTAGTATATCTTTATTCTACAGTAAATGATTTCATGGTGAATTGAATCAAACATGTATCATGAAAATAAATTTGAGACAAAGAACCCTTAATATTGTTTCTGGATTAGTCAAATGTACTCAATGACCCTATATAACAAATATATAACTTAATATTCTATTTAAAAAAGTTTACCATATCCATATAATTTCAAAAACTCAATTTATAATTATTATCTACATGTATAGTTTTTATTACCAATTTTCAATATCGACTGTGAGAATTCTTGACCATTTTAAGCGAGTATCATAGTAGCGTTTGTGTTATTAATTATTTATCAATATTTTAACATTAGAAGATAACATAAGGCCTAATAATTTGTTTTTTATGATAGTTTAAAATATAATAATTTTTTTATTTGAGTGTTTTAGTCATGTATATTATAGATGGAATTAGAGAGGATAATGGTTATATGATTTATAACCAACAAACTATTCTATCATAACTGATGAAATCAAAATTAATGTTACCTTTCATAAAAAAAATTATAATTATTTAAATATTTATCTATTTATTCATTATTAATTATGTCACCATTGTCTTATATGATATTATTTTTTATTATTTTTTAAGTATTTGGTTTGACTGACCAAGTCATGACAATAGAAAAATTAATGGAAGATTATGATTATGGAAGTGGTCTATTTTATAATGATATAACTATTATAGAAGAATAGTCATCCTATATAGATACTATTAAGGGGATGAATAATATTTGAAGATTTAAATTAGGAAGATTATAGTTTTACACTTAATAATCATAATTATATTATTTATGTCATATTCATTCATTAATTTTATGTTTATAACTAGTTTAGAGAGGTGGTGGTTCATAATGGATTTTATTGCTTTTGAGGTGTTAGGGATTCCCTTAGATGAATCTTTTGAAATGGAGCTTTTAAAAAAATATTGTGAACATAGGATCATGGAAATAGAATGTTGTTATAAATGAATGAAAATTGGAATTTTTTCATGTTGAAAATAGAATGTTTGGGTCCTATTAATAATCAGGTTATGGGGACCCTATATAAGTTGTGAGAATGAAATTTTAGAAAATATTTCATATTAATATAAAGGGATTACATGTTTTCAATATAAATGTTCAATAAAGTTCTAAATAACTGATTAGAGGATGTGATATAATCTATAATATCTAATGAAATAAATTATAGACATGTTTTTATCAGGTTCAAAGACCATTACCAAATAATTTATTAGTTTTACTAATTTCAATTTTTTCATAGTAAATAGTTTTTACATAAATAATTTAGATTTAATTACAAAAAATGTAATGGTTAATATTTTTTTAATGTAAAAATAATTATTAAAAATATGAAATAAATTTTATCATATAAAAATTATATTTCTAGGAAAAATTAATATTTACATTAACACATATTACATTTAAAAACCCATTTTTTAGATTGGGTTTTTAATCAAAAAAATTTTATGTTGTATACAACTATCAATGAATTTTATTTTCATTACCTAATAATTTTAATATAAAATTTGATTTTTTTATATTTCTATCAATTCCAAGAAAATATTATAAGAAAACAACATTTAATTAAATTTGATGATGAAAAAAATATTTTTATTTGAAAATATTACTTTGGTTTAAAAATATTAACAATAGGTTTTATAAATTTAGATAAATTTATAAAAATATATTTCATTAATCCATAGAGACATATTTTATCTTGTAAATAGGTTTTATAACTTTTATTCTGATTCCATCATAATTATAACTTCATAAAAGATATAATATTGATAAAAACTAATGTTTCAATAATAAATACATTATTTTAGATAAATCCCAAAATCAATATAGTTATAATATTAATAAAAAAATCTAAAATAATTTGTTCCAATTTTAAATAATAATTTTTTAATTTAATTTTTAAATAATAGTATTAAAATATCATAATGAATTTTTTCGTGGGAAGATATTATTTTAAAATATATTAACTGAACCTTTTTTTATTTACAATAAATTCGAAATAAAATTAGTGAGAATATATGATTATTTAGATTAATATATAATATATTTAGATACCTCAAATAAATAACTTGAAATAAAATTTTCAATGGCATATATTTTTATGAATAAAACGATCTCATTAATTTTATCAATGCATAAGTAAATACACTTTCTATTTCATTAAATGTATAAAAATAGAAATATATAAATTTCATGTCATAAATTAATTATTACCATAATAATTAAAATATTATGTCATCCACCTTTCTAGCTACATATACCTATATTATCTACATATAAGAACTATGAATATGTTAGAGTTAGGTGGGAGTTGAGGGTGGTGATTTTTCTACCTTTGATATTATGAAAATTTACACTAGTTTTAATTTCTCTCACATATGATTTTTCTCATAACTGAGATGTTTGAGTTCATTTCGATTGTAGTATCAGAAAACCCTGAGAAGTTATTTCCTTCCCAATCTCAGATAAAGGTGCTTCATAATGTTTAATTCCCTTACATGATGTAATTTTTTTCAGTGTATATTATATAATATATTAAAATTGATTTATACCAAGTACATTAATAAAAAAATTATAAAATACATATTTTATTTAAATATACCACAAGTTAATTTTGGTTCAATAATTTGTATAAATAAATTAATCATTATAATATTTATTTAAATAAAATACTAGTTAAATATTATTTTACTACAATCTCACCCAATAAAATAATTACAACAAGTCAATTTCAATTTTTTTATTATGAAAATGAAATGGGTTACATGACTCAAAATTAAATTTAAATATATTTCTTCATCCTCACTATAAAATTTTTTACTGGAAATATCATATTTAAACACATCATATAATTAAAATTGTTGTTGAGTTTTTTAGGATCCATTAATTATAAATACCAAAATTCAATGGGAGTAATTTTTTATAGGGAGTTTATATCAAGTAATGTATTAATTGGTGGTCATGGGTGGAGATTTATAGGTGATTTTCCTATATTGGAATTTCTGTTGACCTATTGAGAAAATAAATTCCTAATATAAATTAAATTTCGACTAATGGAAGGGTAATATTATTTTATGAGAAACACATTTCTATAAACATCTATCAGAGTGGTGTTATATACTAGGGAAAACATAATCCTAAAACTGAAAGGTTTTATTGAAAATTTAACATCTAAAAATCATATTTATTGTTTTATGTTAAAATGTATCATTATATGTACAATGTAGTGGACTGATTAATATACAAATATAACATTCGTAGTTTATGAGTGGATGGTTAGTGTTGTTTACTCTAAATTATCTTGAAAACTGACATCAATAGTTGTGGCAAAATAGTAATTCCCTTATATTGGATGTATCAAGTGACTATAATTATTATTATACATTGGATGACGGAATTGTTTTAGATAATTTATAAGTTCCCCATATTTTAGATAATGGACTATCAGTGGTGTATTAGGATGAACCATGTCTCCTTTTACAATATCTACTGAGATCATTTAATTTATTTGTAAATGTTTTTCTCAATTACTTCATTTTCGATACCTAAAACATCTCCAATTTCATTTAAGATATTACCCACGGTGATTCATGAAATAATTTTTGACATAATGGAAATTTATCATTCCTTACTTCGTTATCATTTTGACTCAAACAGCTAACAAATTCTATTCTTCTCTTCTATAGTGTGTTTAGAAAATAAAAAAATTTCATGATTTTAATAATGATTCTTGATAGATGGTTTCAAATAATCACATGTATTTTAACTCTAAATTATATCATGTTATGTTTCATATTTGTATGATCTCAACATTATCCTTACAATCATTTTTAACATGGGGGTTTTTATCCTTCATGAATTAATAAAACTAAAAGAGGATATCATGAGTTATGAATTTCTAAAATTATAATATAATAATTATACATTTTCCCATGAACAATCTACCGTAAATTATATCACTCTTGAAATACTACAAATTACCACTTATTCCAAACATAATCACTCTCGATTTAAAGTTGGTTTCATTAGTTTATACAATTTAATTCTCCATATCATAATTTATTAATATAATAATCCATTTTAGACAACTTTTAATGTGATTGTTTTTAATTATTTGATATTTCAATGTTTATTCTTTTAAAATAAATAATATATCAAATAGTACATTTTACAAATTATTACATATAAAATGAAGAATCATGATTTATATTAAATATTAAACCTTTACATTAAAAAACTATGGTTATATTATCATGTATAAATTGATGTATCAATATAATAAAAAATAAATTAAGAAGAAATTAAACATTTGTGTAGAGGTATTCCTCATGAAGACCAGTTTTTGGACATGTAACTAAGGTAGTCTTGAAATATAATTCATGGAAAAGTCTAATCTATAATCAAGAAATTATAGTTTTAGAAAATCTGTATATGGGATATGTTCTTTCTCATTGAGGTTTCTACAAGATCCATTCTAGATGAACAACTACAAAAAACTAGAAAAAGAGATTATCAAATTCATATGTATTATGGGAGTTCATAAGGGGTTATGTATGTATAAATTATGACTATATCATCTGAATAATTATAAGTATAGATATTACAATAAATTTTATATTTTTTGGGACTTAATTTTTAACCAATTAACAATATTATTAAAAAATGGGTTTTAGAAATTATCATTTTATATGAAAGAACCACATTTATTTTTATTATATAATAAAAAATTATTAACATTATATTAATAAGTAATTTATAATAAATGTAATATTATATAACACCAAAAGAAATTTTTATATGGAAATTCATCTTGTCCCTCATCCCTAGTAGTTATCCTGGACACTAAATAATTCCTTAATGATTCTTAAATGGAATCTTGTGACATAGTCAATGGAAATATCATTGAGGTTACATAAGACTTATTCCATGGGTGGTGGAATTCCTAATGTGACGTATGATTCCATAGTGATCCCGATTATGTAGGTATAAGATCCATAACCATTAATGTAATACAGACTCATATGTATGCGTAATTTACAATAAAATTTATATGAATGTTTCATAAATAGAAATCCCTGCATATATCTTAAAACATGGATATCTTGTGTAAATCAAGGATCTTACATAGGCTTGTACATTTAGTGTTTTACAGACATTTCTCATGATATGATGGGTAATTAGAATAAAATGGTTCCAGGCTCCAACATTTCCATCAATGTTGACATGGATGAAGTATATGATAGGACAATATGGGGTTTTATCATCAAGGTGATGACCTCCATGTGCTTCTATACCTAAGTAATTAACCAACAATTAATATGTTACTTCTCCCCTTGGTTAACTATCTATTTTATAATTAATAATTGATATTTCATAATATCAACCAAGAGATTTAGTTAGAGTGACCCATTATCACCTAATGATTTCGTAATGGTTCATGAATCCCTCTCTAGATAGATATTAAAAATAATTCATGATGGAAGAATCCTCCCCTTCCAGTATATGTCTCATTTCAATGGTGTGCCCAAAATTATTTTCATTTATGACATGAATGTGTTTTTGAATAATTGTAATAGATCCATTAATGGATTCAACTGAATTATGCAGGAATATAGTAAAAAGTGTAATCAGACCATTAATCGGGATAAATGTTGTGTTTTCATTTCAGTGTCTTCTGTGAATAGGTGGGATAATATAATGTAATATAACCTAAGGGTTTATAGATTGTGATTCGTTATAGAATACCAATGATAACATCAATCACTATATAGGTAACACATTCTCCATTTTTTTTGGGTTTGATGAAATGACTTGTAAACATAAATTTTTTTCATGGAATCATTTATTATCATATTATGGTAGAATCAATATTTTCCATTGTGTTCCCCCCATTATCCCTATTCATGTATTGGCATTTATTAAGGTTGTGAAGATATACCTAAAAAGATAAAAAAAATATGATTTATTCATTCAATGGGGATGCTCGTGGTGGAGGGATATGCCATTGTTCTTTAGGGGTTATGATGTAAAAAGTTGTTTTTAGGAGGGGTTAACCTCAAATATCTATCATACAGAATGCACCAACTGCAAAAAACCTACATGGGAGGTAATGCAATGTATGTCTCCTTTTAGGGGATTCATTAAATAAGTAGGAGAGTGACCTAAAAATGACAACATGGAGGGTATCTATTTTATGAAACATGAAATAAATAAAAATATTTTATTTGAAACATCCCTCACACTGGATCATCTGGTGGGAGAGAATATCTTATGGAATCAATACGGGGTGGGAGAAACACTCTCAGATTCATGAAGTGACTGATTCATGATCTCTCATTGAAACATGAAATATTTTACCCTATCTTTATCCACTCCATCATGAACAAACATAAACATGATACTTTTCGAAATATATGTGTGAAAGACTACTAAAAATAATTCATTATCATTTTTTCATTGTTAGGGATTTTCATAGGAAAATATTACTATCATATGTTTTATTAAAAACATGTAAAAGATGATGGGGGTGTTACTCTCTAATGTATGGACATTCTGTCAATGTATAATTTCCTTGATTAGTTCCTACATAACCATTCCACACCAATGGATGTTTATATCAAGAGTTAGGGGGTGAACCTTGCCTCTGTGTTTCTATGCCATCAGATCTCAATTGAATAAATGGATCTACAAATATCCATTAAAAGAGAGTGGGAAACATTTTTGTTGTACTCCTTAAGTTAATTCACCAGACTCAACTCATATGAGTTTTCAGGAAATAAATTTCTACAGGATTGGTTCCATAGTGTGAACAATAACACTCATGAGAAGAAGTTGATGGTGATTCACCTGGAATCCAGTTATTGGTGTGTTAAAAATGTGAGGAAAAAGGCCCCACTACAAGGATAATTGAGTATGAGGATAGACTTGGTTGAATGGTATTGCTGATTTTTTAGGGACATGGATACTATCTTGTAGTATTGGGAGATCTCCATATCCATGAGAATTATTATGTAAATTTATGGCTCGTACACTGCTATTATGAACAATCCCCATCAATGACAATAGATTCATTGGATCACCAGAAATTAGAATCCCTAATATCAACGTGGGTGTCTCATAAAGACATGATATTAGGCATGGGGTGAGAGATTTTTTATGATCCCATGGATTCATTTCTTTTTTCATTGGGTTTCATTTATATCCTTGGTGACTCTATATTTTATGAATATAGTTCCATGTTTTATATGATTGAGTTATGCAACTGTAAAGGTCTTCATCTAAAAATTTTCAAATGTTACTCAAATAATATTATAAACTCCATCCAAGAAATTTAATCCACCCCATTGCCGATCATTATTACATATAAGGATAGATGATAATATTGGAAAACATAATAGAGCTTCTCTACACATTGAAGGAACAAAAAAAATGCTTTCTACATCCAATAATCACATTACTTGCAAGATGACTCATTTACTTCATTTAAGAGAACATGTTCACTTTCCCTTGAGTTATTTGGTCTTTTAAGGGTGTATTATTTCAGATTAAGTTTTTTTGACATTCGTGATCCTCTAAGATTCTTTAAGATGTTAACAAAAATTCTTATATTTGATGATACAAAATAAAAAATAAAAAAATAAATTTTAGGAAGTGAATTTTTTTAAAATTAACATTACTAAGATATTTATCTTTGAAAATTTATCCTAAGATGATATAAAAGTATTTCAAAAAAAAAATATTGATTTTTTTGGATTTTTTTAAACACGGATTTTATTAATAGTATGTATTAAATGAAATTATGGGTATATAAGTGTAAATTGAGAATTTTTGGATTATTTTATAAGAAAAAAAATATTTTTTCATAGTAAATTTAAAAAATTTGAAAATGTTGGTAGTAATCACATATTTGTAATTTTTATACTTATGTAAATTGTTTTTTGAAAAATCATTTTAATGAACTATACATTTAGTGTTTTAAAAATTAATTTATTATAAAACATTGAAATTTAATCATCTATAATAGAATTAAAATTCAGTATCATTATGTCCTAATTATTTTAAATTTGTGGATTTATTTTTTCGAGTGAAGGATAAGTTACCCAAAGAAAAAAACCAGTTACATTAGTAAAATGTAAAATGAGAAAAATAAAAATATTTGAGTAAATAAACTCAAACACAAATATATAATGTATATGATTGTGTGGTTGAGGACATCGATGATGTTATCACATATATTCCCCATTATTTATCAATTTTATTCACAATTTACATGATATCTACTCTATATTATTGAATCAATATGTGTATTTAGAACAATTTTATCCCATCTCTCCTTCAAATGGTACTCTCATCTTATGTATTCTTCTCAAAAAAAACCCTTCTGTTTAGCAAGTAATATACTTGAATATTTCTTCAACATTGTTAGAAACCATAAATATATTGTGTTCTTCAAAAAATATCACTCTCCAAGGAATCAAACCCATTCTTAATGGATATATTTCATAGATTAATGAGCCTAGAGTGCATTCATCTAACAACAGAATTAATGTAAGGGTTTCTAGACTCAAATATTTACCCCTGAATAAAATATCATACTGTACACTATATTTTGACAAGATTGGTATATATAACAACCTATTAATATTTTTTTATCAAGATAATTTTATAATTCATGATATTCAATGTATAATTCTAGATTCATTCCCTCATGGGTTTTAATTATAATTAAAAATGGTTTAAGGAATTCATTGATTAAATTTTAGATTCATTGGTTTTTAGTATTTCTTATGTGAATATATATTTATAATATTTATTGGATCCTAAAATTCCCCTATTTTATTTGGTATTTCAAATTTTTCATTAAGAAATACAAAAGAGTTCATCGATAACTAATTATTTGAAAAAAATATAATTTTTTTATAGATGGATTGAATAACTCCCATTCTTATCTAGGAATAATTTATTCCACATCCATGTTATTATTCATATTTTTTAATTCCAAATAATGTTCTCTTTTAATTCTGTGACCAATAATATGGATTAATTTATATGATTGTAATATTTATCATTACCACATTTCGAAATTAAAATGTAAATCAATTGTTATAATGTGGGTTTACAAACAATGATACTTACAAATATTTATAAAATGGTTTCTCCAATCTTTTAAAATCAAATATTTTTTTAAGAACAATTATTTTGATAACCATTATGTATTTTCAAGGTTATATTTTTTAATTTTTTATAATATGTTTATTAAAATTCCTTTCATCCCCATCATTTTTATTTTGTAATGTTGTTGGTTGTTCATATATCATAAAAATTCTTTAAAATTTTTTCATAATTATTTTCATTTCTATGTTTATTTACCCTCTAATGTAAATATTATATCAACTAATGTTTTGACCAATCTCATTATGTTGTAATGATATGATTAAAATTTGAAATATATATATATATATATATATATATCATATTACTTAATTTTTTATATTATGTGTTGTATTTGAAATTTTTATGAAAGACATTATTTTTTTCATTAGTTTATTATTATTTTATGAATGTTTATATTTATGTGGAATAAAAATGTAAAGATCATTATAGGTGGGGTCCTATATATCCCTCCATTTCATTATTTGATGATTTATATATAAATAGATGAGGATGAAAAGAAATTTTCTATATTATTCCCAACATGAGTCATGGATGTTTTCTTAGATCATAATATGGATCGATTTTTTTATTCATAACATGATATAAGAGAATTTTTTTAGTTCAAAAAATCAATTAGAGACTTTTTTATGTTTTTAATGTTACAATTACCCTATACTTACGATTATTAAAAACAATTTTTTGATTTTTGATTATATTATATATCTATACTATATGATTATGCTTATCCTCTATGATTCATATTTATATCTCCAAATATTAGACTTGTTTTCCATGTGGGTTTTTAATTCATTTGACATTATATGTGTTTCTATAATTAAATATGAAATTCCTTATCATTACATTTTATTTTAATTATATTTCTCTCTAATTATTATGTATCCTCATTTTATAATGATATTAACATTGATTTTACATTTGAATGATTTTATTATTGAGTGTTAGATCTCACCTATTTCTTATTTTTTATTTTACTACGTTATGGAAATGATTATATCATAGGAGATGTATAGAAATCGATATAGTATGAGATTAATATAGAAAAATATTCCATGTATTATAATATATTTTCTTCAACGTTGTAGATCCTCAATGAGGCTATGAATTCTATAAGAAGGAAATTGAGCTGATATATGAGCTATAATTCATATCCAACAGTTTTTTGTAAAATAAAGATAATTTTTCCCTAATTTGTATTAAAAGTTGAGGCTGAAGCCTCAGTTTATTCGGAGAAGGGGGTAAAGTACAACAAAAATCATGCAAAAGGTAGTACATGGATGAAGTCAGCAAGAATCAAACTCAAGACCTCGCAGAGACCCTTATGGACATCTATCAATCGTGATTCACTCTTGGGGAACACCATAGTATGTATAAAATAATGTGTTTAATGACAAATTTTAAGCACTAGATATACAAGGCTGTGTATAGGGATCTATTATAGGAATCATCTCTATGTTTAAAAAAATTAGGATATGTATAGTTAAATGGGTGGGATTACTTTTTGATATCATTAGTGGAAATCCTAAGCTTATGTCTAAGGGATTTGTCTCATTATAAGAAATCCTAATGAAATTTTTTTAATGTTGAAATGTTTTTTTTGTGGAAATAAATTTGAAGATTTCTTATAAAAGGTCGATTTTGGTGCTGTAGTAGATGTACCTAGGTTGTAATAACACTAAAGGTGTGTGGTTGTTATTAACTCAATCTTAACTCTTTGCACAATAATGTGTCCTAGCTACACACATGTGTTGACACTCCGAGGAAATATGACTTTATAAATCACATTATCATTACATTAAAATAGATGTATTATATATATTAATGAATTAGGTTGTGGAATATGAGAAACAGAAACCTAGAAAAATCTAAATTGACCAAAGAGTGATTTATTTTTACCTAATGGATAATGAGATAGTTTTTAAGAGTAAATCATTTTTAGGTTTTGTTTCCTTAGTACCCATCTGATATCAATATTAATCATTGATGAATAACTATTTTGGTTTTTCAAATGGATGGATATATGAGAAAGTGAGCTGATAATGGATGCGATGGAAAATGTAATAATTTTACCAATTAGAAATAAAATGGGTAGTAAACTGTAGACTAAACATTTAGGGAAATTATATATCAGTTTATGAAAAATTCCATATACTTTTTCAACCACCCAAACACATCATGAAAGGAGAAAATTGTTATAAATTATTTAATGAAGCATCATCAATAAAAAAAAATTTATATCTTATAATCATTTTATAATCGAATACTGGATCAATTTAATAAACATAATATTTTTAATTTTCCAGTTCCCAAAGAATGTGAAGTTTGTGGTTTTATTTACCATTGGGAAAGTGATATCGAGTAATGGTTGACTTTAATTGATAATAAAACCTAAAAATAGAATGTAGGCTCTATTATTTAATAGTAATTGGGGAATTCTTAATTTAAAAAGTATTTTCAAAAAGTATTTTTCAAAATTATATAGACATAATTATTGGAGGTATATAATTATTTTTATTAGTAACCTTGATTAAAGACCAGTCATTTATTTAGCATCTTAAATAAATTTCATTGAATTTAATTAGTTATTAGAGAATATGGAAGATGCTAACAGTTTGTTAAATGTGTGCTGAAAGTGGATTTGGAAATTTTAAGCACTTATGTTTAAGGAAAAATAAAAGGGAATTTAAGGTATCATGGATTCTCTAATGATATGTTAATAGGATTTTATTAATATACATATTCTAGTATGATATAATATAGGAGGAATTATTGAGGTAATTTCCTCAAAGGGAAAAGAATTTTTTTTCAATTTTGGTTGTTCTTTAATAAAATCTAAATCATATCATAAGTATAAAATTATTCCTAACAAGGATAGATTAAGATAATATCACATATAATACATTACCCAAACATAAATGATTAAAACTAATGAAGGATAATAGTTATGAAAATAAATTCCTTATCCCTAGATTTAATGAATATATTTATCACCTATAACATTATAAACCATGGGATTAATGAAAATTGTATTCTATAACTATCTAAGATATAGACCATGCTAATTAAGTGCTCCTTGGCACACATATTAATCTTCCCAGTTTTCTCGATGCCTTTTCGGGGAATTATTTTAGTAACTATTAATTATCAGATAAAAAAAATATATTTTTATCTTCATTTAATATATGAAATATTATTATCTTTATTGTTTTTAGGATTATTATTGATATAAGCCACATAATCATCAATTTAAAAACAAATAAATATGATTTTCGAATTATTTATTATATGTTAATAATTGTATTATATTAATCTATAAAAATGCTATATGAAATTTCTTATCCATAAGTGAATGAATGAATAATTTACTTCATATTTAAAGAATATAATTATAGAATGTTATATACAGAATCATAAGGGATATTTTTCTAAAATGATTTGACAAAAAGTTAATACCAAGAACAATCCAAGTACGAGAAAACTATATATTTTCCGTGTTCCTATGGAAAATATTTTTCAATAAATTATAGCTTGAGTCCTGTAAATTGTTTTATAACCTTATATATTTTAATCATTTTAAGATAGTGAAAATCAAGAGGGAAAAATTTATTTTAAGGAAGAATGTTATAACTTGATATTTAACTGTATATTCTCCATATGTAAATAATATATTGAATTTTGTATTTCAAAAACATTAAAAAACTAACAAAAAATATATTAATATATTAAAAAAACATAAATATTATAAATATATCCTATAAATTAAATTTTATAAATTATAGTAACCATATCAAATAATAAACAAGTAATGAAAGAATAAATGGAAACCCTAAGAAGATGTTTTCCATATAAATTCCATTCAAATAAAATCATATGAGAGAAAGTTTTCTGTGGTTTCCATGTACCTATCATATTCCAAATTCATGTAACAATCATTTGAAAAAAAAACTATATAAGGGAGAAGTTAATTCTTAGAGAAATTTCCAGAATATTTATGATAGCTGAACGACCAAACAAAACAATAACCAAAGTTTCTCTAGTTTTTATTTAATTAAAGAGGACATAAGTGGTTATGTTCATATATATTAGGATTATATCAAAATAAATTGTCAAATCAATTTAAATATCATGAATCATTATACCTTTTAAAATTCATTTATTAACAATTCTATTCATGAATGAAAAAAATAGTTTTTATAAATTGAAATTTTATTTAAAAAATTTAGTTTCATTTTAATATAATTATAAAAAGATATATTAAAATTATATTAGAAAGTGTTTTAAATTTAGATTATATTTTATTTTAATGAAATTCATTTCCCAAAAACAAAATTCACTATATTTCATATATTTTAATATAAATAAAATTTAAGAGTTATACGATGTGATTTGAATTAATTGACAACATTTTTGGATTTATAAATGAAGAATAACATGAGGATAATATATTGGGAATTTTCTTAAAATATTATATTAGTTTAATAATGAAAAATATCATTTTTAACAAAATGACTTATATGAGAAAAAAATTTATATAAGAATAAATTGAAAATTCATGAAACCATTTTATGAAATAATGAATTTATATTTTAAGTAAATAAAGGAAATTTAAAAAAACTTATAATATTTACAAACCCATATTTTACATTATATTTCTTCTATTATATTTTTTCAAAACTTTTTTTTAATACATTGTAAATTTAGAATTTTATTGTTAATTTATACTATTTTAGAAATTGATAAAAATAAAAGTTTTTCCAAAATTTGGAAGCAATAAATACTTTTTATTTGAAAAGGTAAAATTTATTTTTGGGTATAAAAGGCATGATACCTTATGTAACAAACTAATTAGCATGGTTATAACTAAAATATTAAAAAAATGAATGAGTAAAATGATTCAGATAGGTTTAAAATATCTATGTGAATTTTTGGTTGAGGCCATAACCGACCTTATCACTTATATTATATATTATTTAACAATTTTTTATCCATAGTCCACAAGAGTGACTTAGGATTATATAAAACATATTACTATTCAAAAAAATAGAATCCATTGTCCCTATTAAAATGGGTTATCCTCCCATCATTTACATTAAAATAAAAAGACACAAGGTTTACTGAAAACTCTATATAACCCTCTCATTAATACTCCTAGAGAACATAAAGAGGATTTATTATTTTCAATAGAACATACATAAATGGATTAATCCCCATTTTATAGAAGATAACAAATGGAATGTGGATATTATAATTCATTCAATGATTGGGGGAAACAAGGTGAAATATTCATATCCACAATTTTCACCCATTGACAAAGGTTTTTTTATTATATAATAATACTTTGTTTGAATGGATTTATTACATAACCTTTATTATTTTATGTAATTTTTCTCTAATAATTTATGAAATTTATCTTTCATTCCTTGTTCTTTATATAAATGTGGTTTGACAAAAAAAAATTAATAATCTATATGGGCTTCCTCAAATTAATTTCATATTTATTGATACAAATTAATTATAACAAGAATATTCATTTTCATCTTTATTTGATCATAACATTCAACTTTTTTATGTGTCATTTCCTCATGTTATATGGTAAAATTTATTCTCTTCATTAATAAAAACTTCTTTTGATAAGAGGCTTCCATAAATAAATGTCTAATCTTGGTAAAAATAAATACCATCCTCACCAATGAATCATTTTATTAATTTCCTTTTTATCATTCCGAAAAATGATATCCTTTATTATTTCTAATTCTAATGTAGATTATTTTCAATGATTCTCATAGTTATGATTACCCTTTATCAAATGTAAAATGTAATTCCCTTTTAACAATATGGGTTTTCAAACAACGGTATTTCTAAACATTTTACAACCATTAAAATTAAATGAATTATCTACGACTCAATAATTTTAATATAGTTTTTTATTTTCAAATATTATTAATTTGGATATCATTATAATATCATTTTTAGAAGTATTATCTTTTCCATCTCAAAAAAAATCACAAAAGTAATTTTTACTTATTCTTTTATAATTAATATTTAAATGTGATTTAATATCAATGTTATTTTCCATTATTTTTAATCCAAAAGGATTGTATTTCGTGATGAAATTTTTTATCCCCCACCATATATTGTTATTATTTTATTACTTTTGGGAAATATTATTTTTCAGATCATATGATTTCTTATGTTCATATAACATGGTATTTTGAAATGTTCATGAAACACATAATTTTTTTCAATTATTCTGCATGATATGAGGAATTATTGTGTTTATATGGAAGACATATGTATTAATTCATGAATGATAGTGTCCCTTATAATCCACTAATACCATTTTTAATGATTTATATATTATGGGAAAAGGATATTGAAGGTAGATGTTTTTTTTGGTTACAACATAATGTGTATAACTTTTAATTATTCAAAATACAAAGAAATGGATTTATTTTTCAAAAATGAAGTGTAGATTTTTTTTTGTTAAAAATGTTTTAATTCCTCAATGATTATGTTTTCTCCAATGTTTTTGTTGTTACAGATTCCACATTAATTTTTCTTTTCCATGCCATATACCCATTATTATTCTCCATGAATATTTTTTTATTATCTCATATTTTTATCTTTTCCAATGTTATATATTTTATAATTGGATATATCGTGTTGGTATATAATAAATTGAAAAAAAATATTACTAATCCATATTTTTTAGTAATATATTCTTCAAAATCTCATATTTTATCAAATTTATGGGATCTAACCATTGAAAACACGTTGTAAAGTATTTCAATTTTTAGTGTTGGATGTATCAGACCAGTGTTGTCATTAAATTTCTTTCCTAAATAAATGTTTGTTGTGTTATATTATAAAATAAAATATATAGAGAAACCAACAAATAAAATGTTTAATAAGAAATAAAATCAATTAAATTTAAAAAATTTACTGTTTAAAAAAATTATAAAATAGAAAATCAAAAATCTGAAAATATGGATCTCCCTAGTATACTAGAATCATTTACCCTATTCATAACATGATAAAAAAGTAAAATTATTAGTAAGAGAAGAAAAATAATAGAAATATATGATCCTACATTTTAATTTAGTGTAATATTGAGTGAAGGAATAGAGTTGTATATATAAGTGGTAATGTGAATATTGGAATTTAAATGTGGCCATTGGAATATTAATGTGATCATTTTGAATAGTAACCATACCATTGGAATGATAATTTTACCTCAAATAAAATATTGTATTAAAAAATATTTATCATGGTTAATATATTTAAATATAAATTATATAATTCCAAAAAAGTATCATGATTATGAAACTAAAAAATATATGTGAATATTTTAAAACAACTACCATTTTAATAAAGTTTGTAAAATTCATAATTTTTCTGTAAAATTCATAATTTTTATATTAAAATTTTAAATTAATTATTCAAAAAAATTATTTTGATACAAATAACACAATTTTTGAAATCTTCATGTATAAATTATCCGACGGTTATTTTTTGGTATTTTTATGAATACTTCAATCTTTGGGGGAAATGTAAAAATACTTGTTTTATCATAATAGATATAACTTTAGTTACATAATTTATGATTTAATAAGGAAATAATACATTAAAGAACCTAATTTTCATCCATTTTATATTAAATTTTATAAATTATTTATTAATATAAAATAAAATAAATTTCCAAACATCAAAAAAACATTCCAAAACCAAAAGTCAAAAGTGATTCCGTAAAATAAATTTAATACTTCCTTCCACATTCCTTTTTAATAAAATAATAATTTATAATTATAAATGGGATTTAAATTCTTATAATTATTATATTATTTTAATATGTGATTTATTTTTTCAAAATATTACTATTACATGTTTATTATTTGAAATATTATTTTATTCAATATTTTACTCCAAAAATACCCCACTCCTCAGTTATAAATAACCCATCTCCCTCTACATTGAAAACAACTACTTCTACCTATTAAAATGGTAATTTTTAACCAAAATAATTCATATTAAGACTCCTAGATTCCTTAGGGACATTATAGAGAAATCCAACACCAATCACCATAATGTTATAGTGTCTTATTGGAGAATTTACACTGAGGATTTAGTAAGTTATGATCCACTCTTCTCTCTTTTTTATTTCCCATACTGATTCTATATGTTTCTCCTCAACCCCTTTCTCAAAAAATAATATATTATTTATTTATGAATAATTTTAAAATTAAATAAATTATGCTAACAAACTATAAGTATCATACTACTTTATATATATATATATATAATTTAAAGTTGTCCTTCATGATCTCCTGAAAATGTCACATCAAAGATTAGTAAGAACCTAAAGAGACATTTCCATGTTAAAAAATATAACCATAATTAGGGATAGATATTATAAACTATATATAATATATATACATGTTATTATATGAATTATATTTTTTGTAATTAATTATAATAATTAAAAAATTACATTTTTTGAAATTGAGAAATCAAAGAGAAGCTAGAATCTTATAAGAATGATATAATATAAAAATGATTTAATTTCATTGAAAAAAATGAATAAATATTTTCCAATGATTATAATTAATAAATAAATATATAAATAAATATATATATATATCACTTCTACATCAGTGTTTTAATATGTTTATTTTTATAATTCAGGAGGTGAAAAGGGAAAAAATAAAGAGGGGATTAATGTATGGGAATTCTGCAACCAAATTCCTTTCATGGGAGTATTCTCTATTCCATGGAATAAATCATAAAATTATATTATTAAAAATTCATTTCCATTTTCGTTTAGTATAAAAATTTTACTACATTGTCAAAATGTTTTCTACTAAAAATTAATTTTTTTCAATATGACTTCAATGTCAAAAACATCTTATTTTAATCTTATTGAAATACATATTTTACACTGAAGAATAAGTATGTATTATGTTCAAGAATGATTTTGATTATTCATTTGGGAATGAAAAATATTATTCAGGAATGTATTATTTATGAAATCATTATGAAACACATTTTTTCTTTGGATTCATTTCATGACTTTTATTGATATACCTTTTATGTGGCATGTAAGATTATATAAATTCTATGATGTGATGGTTGGGCCTGGAATTATATATTATTATAATTAGTTGGGTAATGTGATGTATATCATGATATAATGTGAAATATTCATGAGTTTTCATTCAATATTTATTAACAAAGATTATTTTATTATTTAGAACATATGTTATTCCAGAACCCTATGTTAGCTTTGTTAAAAAATATCTATCTTATTTTCCCACAATGACATGATGTTTCATTTTTATGAAATACCATATAAATATTCAGTATGATACTATTCTCATGATTGGATTATTATGACCACCCATGTTATATTGATTCATATTCCTTATTCATCCTCTAACAGGATTTTTATCTCTCTCATTTCATTGATGTACTTCCCCAGATGGTTACTTGTTATAGGGATAATTAAATTTCAGATAAAAGGATGGAGAATAATGAAGTAAATAACTTTTATGTTCTATTATATAATGTTTATGCATATTTATAATTTTTCTGAGACCATAAATGATTGGATCTAGGATTTTAATTCTTTTATGTTGTTTCCCTTTAAAATGATGAAATAGTTATGAATGTAAATATACAGTATCTATATCATGTATCAGAGCATGGATTAGTCATTTTAGGAATCTGGATTAGATAATTTTTGTGAAAACCCTTATAATAAGACAATGTATATGTAAACGTCTAGAATTTTTTTTAGAAATATATAGAAATAGTGATCCCATAAGATATTCCATAAAATAAAATTACAAAAAATAATAAATTATTCATTCATGATTTTTTGCTAACTTTGTTTACAAAAAAATCAACTTTTAAAGAATGGTTACATCTATGATAAACCAAGACAACAAGCCATGTGAGTGGAAATGCAATGATTTTCCTAATGACATCCCCTATTTCATTTTAAGTGGAGTTAAAACCATCATGTAAATTATTACCCAATTGTATTAGGATTTGAATAATAAACTGAACCTTGTGGAACATCTACCATCCCCTAAAAAGAATCAACGATACATTGAGTCTGTTACGCACAAATGACCACCTATATACAGTAGAACATCCCATCCTATTATCAGGGAATAGTGGGTTAACACAATGGTTTAAATATATTATATGATCCATTTTTATGATGAGAAGATTACTCTATCAATCATTTTTTTAAATGTATAATTTGATCAATTGTGTGATTTGATTAAGAAAATCCATAAAAAATATGAAATAGAAGAGATGGTGTTTGAAGACATCACGAAAAAAGTTATTACCATCAATTTTACTCGAAATAATTGGAAAAATATGGAAAGAGGAATCATAGAGCATAGGAATAATGAATGTGAATCTATAATGGATTATAAGGAAAAAGTCGCAAGGCTTTCAAGTTATGCCTCATGTTTTGTTATCAACAATGATATATGAATAGATAGTTTCCTTAGTTGTTGAAAAAAACTCATTTTAATAGATATTGATAACTATGAATTTGGGAGTTATGAATATTTAGTTAGATGTAATATCAATATAAAAATAGAGTACAAGAAATGGTCCCATGGTAATAATGATAGGAAGAAAATAATTTAAATTCAAGTTGGGGGGAAAAATTACAACGGAGTAAATACAATCCAACTACGCACCTGTCAATAATTAATAAGGAAGAATAATGAGAATTGTATCATTGGGAAATATAAATGATTCATGTTCCATAGTAAATTCCACCAGGATCACGAATATTTTAGGGTCTTAAAGAATATAGTCAATATGGTTCCACAAAGAAGGGACCCCCCAAATGCTCAACATATGGTCCAATTATTCAGTTGTAGGGGGTAAGGGAACTACAAAATCCAATTCACTAATCCTAGAGTCTATGAGGCTAATCAGTGTTTGTAGCCACCACTAATAATGAATTAAATGAATTATTATCCAATCACTTCAACTGATGTAGATATAGAAAAGAATACATAAACGGTAAACAACCTATTTACCCTTGAATGGAAAATGTTTTAATTGATTCTAGTTATACAGGTTCATTTGTATATTGAATGAATGATTTCTAGAACAATTGAATTGAATCCCCAATAAATTGAATTAGATATATCTTTAAATACACCCAGTGGTGAAATAATTTCAACCCATGTGTTGGACTCTTCCCGTGTTAGCTTACGCAGGTAGATTATTTAATTGAATCTAAAAATACTTCCTTCAGTGGAATTCAATGCTACATTGTGCATTGATTGACTCTGATTATATAGTGAACAAATCAACTTTGGGGTAAGGACAATGATTTTCAAATTCAAATCCATCTAATGCACTTCACTAGATGAATGGAATTCATTGAAAATCCTTTGGAAAATCTATCAATAGTGTGTCTCTTAATACCCTATAAAGAAGCATAACTTTCTTAAATGTTTGAGTCAAAGGAAGGTATTATTCCCGAGGAAACTAAAATAGTAATGGAATAAAATGATCTAATTCCCAAAGATTTACCTGAAAATATCCAAAACCATAAGGTATATTTTTCAATAGATCTCTTACCTAGAGATAATACTATATTAAAATTCCCCTACATAATGGCCCTAATCGAACTGGAGGAGTTAAAGAAGCATCTGCAAAATAATTTGAACAAGGTGTTCAAAAACCCCAGTGCATCACCGTAGGGTTCCCCAATGATATTTTTCTTTGGGAATGTTGGATCAACAAATCTGTGTATTGAGTATCAATAGCTCAAAAAGATCACCACTTAGAACAAGTACCCTCTAACAAGTATTTATGATTTGTTTGATCAAATTTGTTAGGTCAATACATCTAAATGGTGAAACATTGTTTTGGATATAATCAAATGAAGGTGAAGAAGGAAGATATTCTAAATTCTACTTTCTATGCAAGGTATGGGAACTATGAGTTCATTGTGATTCACTTATGACTTAATAATTCACCTAAACGATTTTGGTATTTTATTAATAGAGTCTTTAGATAATACCTCCACAATTTATTATCGTGTTTATCGAAATGGATGGAATTTAATATAAGATAAAGGAGGAACATAAATATTATATAAATATTTTTAGGGAGAAATAACTATGGGTAAAATGCATTATATGTTCAGATAGTGTGACTTTTGGATACAACAAGTCACATTCTTAGTGAACATGGTCATAAGTGAGTGATTTTTTTGACACATCGATGAGAGATGAAAATAATGAATGGCCTAGAGAAACTAGTGTTAAAAAAATCATTAGTTTTAAAAGAATGACTGGGTACTACTGATGTATTTTTAGGAATTTATCAAAATTTTCTAGCCCAGTAAACATGATAACAATGAAATGGGTAAAGTATGTACAAACATAAAAATTTAATGAAAAATTTAAGGAACAAAAGAAGATCAGAATAATTTCACATGTAAAAACATTACCAAAAAGTGGATATTGTTTTTTAATATATAGTGATACATAAAATAATTCCTTTTGTTTTTTACTCATGAATAATGATAAACTGATATACTACACCTCCTAATTGTTTAATATAAATGAGAAGATGTAGTAGATGTATGATCTAGAGGTTTTCATTGTAATCTTTTTTCTATGTATTTGGTGTCACTATATATTTTGTGAGAAGTTTGACATATATACCGATCATAAGAGTCTAATGTATATATTCAAACAGAAGGATCTCTACTCGAATCAAAGGATATTGTTAGAGCTAATAAATGACTATGATTGCTCGATTCACTACCATCTAGGAATGGAGAACATAGAAGCGGTAACTCATAGAAGAATATAACCTCGAACTCAATATATGATGTGGATTAAGAGATACCATATCTTTATAGAAATGATAATTATTGATTTGGAAGTAATAAATGTAGTGAATAAATTCAAACTCTCCCAAATTATATCCCATCCATCTATATACAATAATATTAAGGAGGTACAAAGAGATGATCTGGAATTACAAAAGAAGGTGAAAGTAGAAAAGGATGTGAAGCTATATGAGTACCATATTGATGATAATGGTGTCATTACATATGGAAAAACGATTTTTTTGCCTTCCTGATTCGAGATGAAGAAGGATCTATTGTATAATGCACATGTCTCTTCTTTCTCCATACAACCTAGAAGCACCAAGTTGCACTGTGATCTTTGAGAGCACTAATAGTGGGAAAACATGATGATGTAGATTGATGAGTATGTCT
This sequence comes from Viscum album, assembly GCA_963277665.1. Taxonomy (NCBI): domain Eukaryota; kingdom Viridiplantae; phylum Streptophyta; class Magnoliopsida; order Santalales; family Viscaceae; genus Viscum; species Viscum album. The sequence continues at coordinate 1,777,903,104 of OY728151.1, read as the reverse complement.
CAAGGCGTTTTTATTAATGAAATTAAATGTAGATAGATAGAATTCTATATTGGTGACGAAACCATATCCTATATCCACATTGAAATGAGTTAATATCACTATGGAAATTTTCAGTAGTCTCCCAGAAACATTCACAAGAAAAATGCATATGGGTTGTCGTGGATCGACTCACAAAGACATCCAAGTTTATAACTCATCAGAAAGATTTATCACATGAAAATTTGACAAATATATATGTTAATGAATTCGTGCGGATTAATGGGTTACCAATTTCCATCATCTCTGATCATGATCCAAGGTTAACCTCTAAATTATAGATAATTATTCAATATGATTAGGGTACTGAATTGAATTTTAGTATAACATGTCACCTCCAAACTGATTGAGAATCTGAATGGTCTCTTCCAATGCCAGAGGGATTGATAAGAGCCTTCTTTATGGAATCAAGAGGATTTTTGGATCAATATATACCATTGGATGAGTTATCATATGACGATAGATTCCACTCAGGTATTCATATGGATCCATATAATGTTCTGTATTGGTAGCCATGCCGAAATCTAAATAATTTGGAAGATGTTGGAGTATTATATCTATATTGAGCTAAATTTTTGTTAAATATGAAAAAGAAGGTTCAATACAACAAATTAGATATAAAATCTACTCTGAGTTAGAAAAATATCTATGTTTCCAACCATAAAATGGAGATGATATTTTTGGTCGGAGACAAAGATTTCCTTCTAATAAAAAAGAAGACATTAATTTGAATTGTAATTAACTAAAAGCTATTCCCACATTACATTGGCCACTATGAGATCCATGATCTCATAGGGGTAGTAGTATATCTGCTTGTACTCCAAAAATGTATTGATCATGTTCATGACTTCTTTCTTTTTCAATCATGATCGAATTACATACCTAAGACCACACATGTACTAAATATAGAGATGATTAAAATAGAGAATGTCCTCTCGTATGAACAGTATATGGTTATTATAATGGATAGTAGAGAAAAATTTATACAAAAATATGAAACTCACCTTTTCAATGTGTTTTTGAGACTGTATATACCATGAGGTGACTTTGGAACCATAAGAAATAATGAAAAAGAAGTTCCCTCACCCATTCGCAACCAAGAATATGAGTTGAAATTTTAGAGAAAACATTTTGGAAGTGGGAAGGATGTAATAAACAATGGTTTTTATTAAAAAACAAAAATCCTGAATAAATGTGTGTTTTATTATATTATACACATAAAAAATATTGAGAAATAAACAATGTTTTTTTAATCGGCAATGAAGCCAATTAAATTTAAAAACATTATAACTAGACTAAAAATTAAATATTTAAAACCCTAATTGGGAAAATATGGATCATCCCAATCTCATAAAATAATCACCACCACAGAAGAAAACTATAGTGAAGAATAAAAATATTAGTAAACCAAGAAAAATTATGGAAATATATATTGTTGAGAATAATTGAGTTGAATATTTACATAATTAATTTGATAGTATATATATGAGGCATTGTGATCATTAGAATAGTTATGTCACCTTTATAATAGTAATATGACTGTTGGGAATAGTAACATGATTCTTAGAATAGTACATTTACCTAATTTAATAAATTTTAATAAAATAAACATTTTTCATGATTAATTTTTCGGAGATTAAATTTCAATATTCCCAAACAAATTAAATATCATGAGGGTGAAACTCAATGAAAATATAAATTCATTTTTAATAAATTATATTCTAAATTATTTTATAAATAACATGATTTTCCAATTAAAAATTTATATTAAATAATTTAGAAATGTATTTTTATAAAAGTAATAAAATTTTTTATATCACCATGTCGAAATTTGGATAGCATTAAATTTTGTAAATTTTCTAAAATACTTCAATTTTTTGGTGAATAAAAAGATATAGGTCTTTACATAACAAATGTAATTAAAATTACATCCTTCATGATGTAATGATGACATAATTATTTATATAGAATTAGTTTTGGACATGGTATGTTTAATTTCCTAAATGGTTCATTATAATACAATAAACACAATTTCCAATCCAAAAGTAATATTCTAAAACCTAAAATCAAAATTGATTCCTTATAATATCAAATTTCTTCATGGCATATTCCATTTTACGAAACTAATTAATTTAAATTTTAAATGTTATTCAATGTATTAAACTCATTATATTACTTTATTATATGATTTATATAGTCAAAAAATTAATATTTCATGATTGACCAATTATCAATTATTTTAGTCATTATTTTATTCTTTGAACACTCCACTCCTCAAATATATATTATCCATCTACTTCCCCTTGAAAAACCACTCCTCACACCCATTAGAAAGACACATATTTTCCATTTACTCCCTATTAAGCCTCTAATAATCCTTCTAAACATTGTACATAAATCCAACTCCAATCACCAATGAGTTATAATGTTGTACAAGAAAAGTTACCTCGAAGACTATGTAGGTCATGATCTGCTCTTCTATAAATTTTTATATCTTCCTCTTCTTATATATAATATTCCACCAACCATTTTGAAAAAATTATAAAAAAAAATTAGGAAGTATGTAATAATTATATTAATGTGGTTAACCTAATATAAGTATTAAAATATTATACATAAATGATAAAAATCTCATTCAAATTATCCTTACAATGTCATGGTAATGGTATGTTAACCACCTATGTGGGAATTTACAGGTCAACACATATAACAATAATCAAGGATAGATATTATAATATACATATTATATAAAAAAATATAATTATATTTATTATATACTTCTATAATTAATTGTACTAATGTATAAATTACTTGCATGAAAATATATAAATCATAGAGAAATGGAAAATTATAAATAAAGTTAAGACAAAAAACACATTAATTTCATCGACAAAAATTATGAAATACAATCCAAATATTTTAATTGATAAAAATATGTATAAATGACTATATAACTTTTCTGTACCATTGTTTTAATAAATATATTATTTCATTTAGGAGGTCCAAAAGCATCAATATAAGGAGGGATTTGAGGTTAGAGGATTCCCGAACCCAATTCATTTCTTTATGTTATTCTCTCTTCCATTGTATGAATGATAATATTTTGTAAATCAAATTTCCTTGGCATTTTCCTTTGAGGATACACATGTTATTTCCATGTAAATATATTTTCTAATTGAAATATTTTTTTAATGTGACTTGAATTTTCAAATTATTATATTTTATTCCTCTTGAAATACTTCTTTTCCACTCAATAATAGTAATCTATTATAAGAAAGCATGATTTACCATATTCATTTAGGAACCAAAAAGATGTTCCATGAATGTATGATTTATGAAATCCTAATGAAACTCATTATATTTATCGGGTTCTCTTCATGAATTTAATTTATGTATGTTATACATGGCATGTGTGATTATGTAAATTTTATAATGTGATGGGTTGGATTGGAATTTTAGAGCCATATAGTGCATTGGGTATTTTGATGTACCTTATGAGATAATGCGAAATATGAGTGAACATATTGATAAATAGTTTCACAATGATTATTTTTTGATTAAGCATATATGTTATGGATGAACATGATACTACCTATGTTCACAACTATATGTATAATTTTTCCAGAATAACATGATGTTTCATTATTATGAAATACAAAAGTACATGAATTATGTATCTCATTCATTTTATAAGGTAGAAGAACCTATTATCTGAGTTACTACTCCATTTGAGAACATTGTATCCATTGAGGATGTTTTTATAGGCATAGATATTGATCAATTGTGTATTAGGGGATTACATAGTTATATGTGGCATTATGTTATGACCTGAGGGAATGTTGGTGCCCAGAGTTTTGGTTTGACCCAAGGGACTCTGTGTCGCGTGTATCCTTGGTTGTGTATTATCTAGATGCCACGATCAAAGGAATTAAGGGGGTCCGTGATTTTATGGCCGAGACTAGATAAACACTAATAGATCAGCAATCAAGTTGGTGGGTTCTTTTGAGAAATCAGCCAACTTTTTCTTGGAATTTTTCGTTAGTGTATGAGGTAGTTTATTCTTAGGATAATGGTTTAAGGAGGAGACTATTAGGTAAACAAAGATGATGATCTATCCCTGAGTTCGGATTTAGATATATATGTATTGGATTACTTTTGATAGATGATATTAGGAAGACAATAGATGATCTAGATCAGTGCACTTTCAACTTCATATGTTTTATGTAAAAAAACACAATATTCAATAGCTTACATGATATTATATATCGAGGTTAAACAAACACCTAAATATTATTATTAAGATGATACAATTATAAACAATCGATTTCAATGGATATAATTAATTGTATTAACTAAATTATGTAACTATTATCTACACAAGTTTAAATAATGATTCACTACTAACCAAATGTATTATAATTGAAAAAAAAACCAATTTAATATAACAGAAATGTTTTATGAAAACCTATTTAAATGATTAGAATCGTGTTAATAAAATAATATAACTATTTTTGAATTTTATTATTGAAATATAAACTCAATTTGATGTTTATAATTCATATTAACGGTTTTTTAGACTATATAAGAACCATACCAATTTTAATAAATAATTTAATATTTTAAAAAATATAGTTCTACCACCTTTTGATGGTGAATTTTTTTTAAATCTAGCATTTTCCACTTTTATATGTCCTATTTTTCAAAATAATCTTCTTCTTTAGAATACGTAAATAAAAATCTATAATGGATGAATTTTTTTATTTTTAGGAAAATTTAATTTCTTAATGAATAATGAAAAATTCTGTATTTAAATTCAAAACTATATTTTTTTCTAAATTATTTAAATTATTAAATTATTAATTTAATTCATTTTAAAGTTTAATTTAATTTTTTATCATTTTATCCAAATATTTTCATTTAATATAATTTGAAATTTAAATTAGATATAAACGCACATTAATCTCTTGATGGTTCTTAGTTTTTAAGAAAGCCTATTTTATCTATTTGACAATGTAGATTAATTTTAATTTAGATACAACAACTTTTGTATTATCAATTTAAAAAAATTTAATATATATTTCGAATAAGAAGGTACTAATTATTTAAATAGTTCCCTTTTATGTTGGTATGTTATGAATAGGAAAATTACTAATTATTTAAATTTACCCCGATTAAAGGTTAAATCTGGTAAATAATGGTTAAAATAATATTATAATAATATAAAAAATACCCTAACACATTCCAAAATGCTATTTTATTACATATGGACGACCATGAAAATCTTTTTGATGAAAATTTTGTCTATGAAATCGACATGGTTTTGATTATGACACTTATAACATTCAATGTAATGTAAAAAAATATGTTATAAACATGAATCTTTTTACAATTTTTTAAATAATTTATTATATAAATTATCTTTTAGATAGTAAATAGTCATTATAAATATAATAATATTTCCTAATTCATTGTATTTAATTTATAAATTTTATACATTAAATTAAGAAATTTAATTATGAGATAATGATGATGGAGTGATAACATCATTAGTAAATGATTCAAATAAATGATATTATAAATGTTAAAATAAATATTATTTGAAATATTTGATTCTTTAAACATCTTGTATGGATGAATATTAAATTTTAGGATGGTGATAATTTTTTTTGTACAAAGGAATCAAGGTGTTATGAATTTTTGAAAAAGGTCATGTATGAATAGTTTCAAAATTGACATAATTCATAACAATAATATAAAATAGTTTGTTAAATTTTATAAAATTCCTAAAAACCAATTATTAGAAAAAATGGTTAGGATAAGTCCTAAAATATATTAACTTATAATTTTTTTCCTTTTTGAATTGTTATTGTAATTATATGAACACACATTGTGTAAATAATAAGTTAACATGGTAAGATTAAAAAGGGTAAAATGATGTTTAAACAAGAAAGATAATGATTAAAAAACATTCAAAACATTTCTAAATTTAATTTTATAATAGGTATACAAAATAAAATAATCTTATATTTTAAATAAATGAATTTGGTACCATTAGATTATGAAAAACAGTTTATAATAAATTTATGTTTCAAGACATTCCTAAATTACCCCTCATCTCTCATATAAAAGAGAACATGTCCTTATCATTTATTCATAGTTAAAAAGACTTTTTTATCTTTCATTATCTATACAAAACTCTTCCTAAAATCACTTAACAAAGTCTTAAATCATTATTTTAATGAGGAAACCCTTATTAGAGGTGTTTAGGGGTTCTTCAAATGTGATCAACTACCAATGAGTAATAAATTTTTAAGAGTTTTTATTTTATTATCTATCCACATTCATTAAATATTATAATTACAAGATGAAATAATAAATACAATATTCTCAATATAAATATATTTTATTATGTTAATATCATCCCATAAATCCATGTATACATCCATCAAATGGGAATGAAATTAATCATTCGCGCGTACGTATGAATCGTCACCTCTACGAACCAATTTATTTTGATTGACATTAAGGTATATAAAGATCGGTAATAATGAAGTAATTAATATTCATATGTGTAATTAATGAAATATTTATCATTTTAAAAGAATAATGTTTCTATTATGTTCTAATCATCTATGCGAAAAAAGGAAATTAATGTTGTTCACGTGTACTTGTGAACTATCACCTCTACAAAGAGATGTGAATTGTTTTTATTCACTACATCACTTGTATGTTATATATAAGTACATACAAATGATTATTATTATGTAAATATTATGATGTTAATTAAGGGTTGTTAAAATAATAATTAACTTATTTTCATAATTATTAATGAAAAATGGGAAAGGTTACTCATGCATATGTAAAACTTACCATCTCTATGTATATAAAGTTGATAATTTTTCATAACAATAGTTCATAGTTTTATTTAATGGTTTAATTTATCTATAAAAAATATAATTATTTCTTGAAAACTATTATGTACATGATGTACTTATGAATACTAGGACTAGTGATATAAATGTAATAAATGGAATTAAATGGTTATGTAATTTTTATAACATGGTAATTGTGATATAAATGGAATAAAAAAACATAAAAATTATTCTCATGTAATTATAAATTAGCCTAAGATTATTATTTAGGATAGAAAAGAATGAACGAGACAAGTCAGACTCAAGGTAATGGAAACCTTAACTCAATATCCATTCATCGAGTTAAATATCTATGTCATTGGTTATGATCTTCTATAAATATGTCTGAATGACCCATGATTATTTTATACTAAATGTCCAATTATATTGGTGGATTTATATTTTTCACAAATAATTATGTAATTGATTTATCATTAATCTAATTATATGATTTTTGTAAGGGCTTAGTCTGAATCTCATTTCATTGAGGTATATTTTGGTAATATACAATACCTTCTTTTATATGATGTATAATAAACCCCTTTGACTTTTAATTTAATTAAAAGGGAATATATTTTCTATGAATCATTTTAGTAAATTACAAAAAGTTATTTTGTTAAAGTATGAAGCGACAACTACTTCTCTATCGCAGTAACCGTTATTTGATATTTGGATTCATCTATAATATTTAACGTTTTAATGGAAAATAAATACCTTATTACCTTTTGGGTATTTTTTTAATTAAATTGTTTTTGAATGTGGATTTACTAATTCAATATCTTGAATTGATTTGTAATGATTGAAAGTGAAATTTTATGGGTGAAATTTTGATAATTCCAATATTTTTTGTGTTATGATTATATAATGGTACTTAGACATTTCATGGTTTGACGTGTGATAAACCAAAGATGGAAGGTTATGTGTCAAATGAAAGATATGTGGTTCCATGATAAACCATTTATGGGTGATATGTTATAAAATCTAATGCATTGGGGATGGAAGTCAGTCGTATGACTATTCCATTTAGTGATATGTGTGGAAGTAGAACGTATAGTTTTTCGTTTAAGTATTATTATTTCCCATGTTTCCTTTATAAGTTATTTGATGATTTCTATGGGTTTATGGTCATATTTGTTTCACAAGAACGGTATTAAATAGACTTATATTTAGTGAATTGTATCTTACTACTTTTTAAAGGTGAAAAATATTACCTTATGATAAAGTATTCATGGTTTACATGTTTTCTCAATATTAAAAATATTCCTTCCTTATGTATCCCTTGCTAATATTATTCTGTTCATACCATGTTTTGAAATGTTTTTCATAGGTATTAATGAAAAATGGTGTCAAGGATTGGGTCAATGAAAAGTTTTGATTTAATAAGAATAGAACCCACATTTCTTTTTATATTTTTTTGGTTTTATAGTAGAAATGAATACTATAGGAAGTGTCCAATATTTATTTATATTTATTTAGTTATGGCCTGTTTTTCTAAAAATATAAACTTTAAAAGATCCTCAATGAGATATAATTTCAAATTATTTACTTAACATAAGATTATGTAATGCTTGTGGCTGGGTCCTTACAACAGCCCTATAGTTGAGTATTCTCCCAAGATAGTGTTTTTTTGGATGTTGTGGTGATATTGAGGTTCTGTGTGGGTATGTAGTATAATTCATCCTTCAGGTCCATGTAGATGGTCCCTATCAGGTGGTGTAAATAGTATATCTACAGTGGATCATATATTATTCTATTGGTTATTCGGGATATGAAATTTCATTAATGTGTGAAGGGGATGTCTTGTCACTCGTTCCAATCATGGCACTATTTTCCTAGTTTATGGTTTATGTGTGTTGTGGTTGTGGGTGCCTATGTCTAAACAATGGTGTCTGAAATGTTTTCCTATTCCAGTTTTTCATATTGGAGCTCGTGTGTAGATATAGAGGATGAAGTTTTTTTCAAGTCATTGGGGGAGAAACTTATTGTAAATCCCATGGTGTGGTCTATAGTGGGGGTAAACTTACTTCTATTGTAAGAATATAACCCATGGTTTGATGAGTTATTATTTTTATATTACCCCATTTTTATGTAGAATTTTAATTCCAGTTATTGTTGGTTCTCATCTAGGATTGGCATCTCATGTGTGAATAAAATTATTATTAAATTTAATTATTGGTTCATAATTTTCCATGACCTAGAAATATTTATTAATCATGGAATATAAAAGAACCTTAGGTTTCTGGTTGATCTGATATCTACATTCTAGTTTTATAATAGGTTGCATGATGAATTGTGTTGAGGCCCGATGTAGGTTGATTTGGAAGAGCCATTTATTTTAAGTTTATATTTAAGGCTGGTGTATCATGAGCACAATAGGGACATGGAATATGGGTTGGAAAAAAGTTGGCACTGCACTTGGATGAATTTATAACATTTTTTTGTGAATTTGGTCACCCTGATGGTTGAATATCTATTTTATTTTTATTATTCTTGTGTATGTATGATTGTAATCCACATTTATGTTGTTGGAAAAGTGATTTCATTAGACATGGATGAATTTATAACTTGTTTTTTTATTATGTATAGGTGGTGGCCCCAATGGTTGAATATCTATAGTATTTTTATCATTCTAGTGTATGTATGATTGTAATCCACATTTCAGTTGTTGTAGCATGAAACTGTTTCATTTATATATTATTTACACACTCATGTGGATCCCCTGTGTATGTTTTTATGTTATTTAATTAAAATTATAGTATGAAAATATTGTATAGTATCTTCAATCTATCATCTATACAATTTTTATAGTGTGATGGTCAATTGATTTCTAGGTGGTTTGTTTGAGGAATTTTAGGGTGCCAGATTGTATGACATGTCAAGTCGACTTGGGTTGGTTCATTACAAAATTTCAGTATTTATTTGGGTTTTATGATTGATGGAGTTGGTAAATAGTTTATCTTGGAATGTGTTATAACATGGGATGGATATTAGACTAGTGTGTCCTGAAAATGATTTCAGATTGGAAGTCCTAGATTTTCAGGCATGTGATATTTGTTCTTTGATTTTTTATGGTTGTGTGATTTCATATAGTATGATGTACTTATGTTTGTGGATTTATGGTTAATGTTTTTTTGGAAATAGTCCCATGGGATATTGGATAGTGCTCATACATCTTTATATGAATGTTGGATTCACATGATATATTCACGTCTGTGTTATTTAGTGATATAAATTTTTTCTTCGGTTTTCAATCATGTGGATCATGTGGTGAGTATCACTCTAATGTTGGAGATATAGTCCCTTAATAGATGGACGATTGCATACCCTTGTGGGTCATTAATGATCTCTATATGACCTGTAGACTGCATGATGACGGAAATTATGCTTGATGGATCATTTTTTTGGGTTCGTGTTTCCCTGGTGTGGTGGTTCTGATAAAGTCTCCTGTTTGTGTTACTCAGAAAGGAGCTGTTGTATTGCATGTTCATTCAGGTCATACTGAGGGGACCATGTACTGATAATATTATAGTTATAGGTTTTATCTATATATCATGGTTGGAGTCATAGGGTGTGTTTTGTTGGACCCTGACCCTAAATGTTTTGGTTGTACTTTGGGTAGTATAGTTGAAGTAGGATTGGACACTTGTGGTTTGGTGTCGACGCCTAAATAGAGGGTGGTTGAGTGTTTTATCGTAGAAGGTGGTAGATTCCCCATTATTGAAGGGGAGTGACAAGGGTGTTTTAAATTGTTTAAATAGACATGCATGGAGATCAAGTACAATATTATTTAGGAACATTAGCATATATTTTAGGACTTAGTCAATGTTGGAATGGATGATTTTATACTTTTTGGGCATTTTAAGGGAAAAAATGTGTAGGAATGTTCAATATAGGTTATTGGAGGTTAGTATAATCATATTATGTTGGGTTTTGAGTGTAGAGATTAGTGTTCCAAGAAGTCTGAGAATGAGATGTTTTGTTTTCATTCTAGTTCTCTATGTGATTAGTGTGGACATGTTTATCTACTGCGTTAAGTAATTGATTTATCGTGGTTCATTTGTATGATATTTGGGAAATAAGAAAATGATATGGGTAATGATGTGGTTATGAGGATTATATTAGTTCCTGTTTTTTGTTTCTCATTTCAAGATATATTTTTTGATGGTGTAATTTTGTTTGGTTGGTTGAGATTACATCATCTATCTTAGTTCTTTAGAGAAAGCATGGTTGTAAGTTGTCAACCGAGGGTTCTCAAGGGAGAGATTCATTTTTCGTGGAATTTTTGTGATGAATCACAATTACTTAGGTTGTAAAAATTAGGGGAAAATGTAATTTTTGTTTATAGAATTTTATCATTGAAAAATTAGAAAATTATTCTATTTTTTGATTTCAGAAAATATTTCCGACCACTCCATTCGTCTCAGAATCGATTGTTTACAGTTTTTCATCTATTTGGTCAAAATCTATGATGTTTGAGTTTTTTTGTAATATTTTATAGATAAATAATTAATTGTTAATTTATTTTCACAAGTTTATTTTTTGTATCATTAAAGGGGAGATCCAAATTGAGATTCTATCTCTATATTTTTGTGTGTAATGGAGGTCATATCCTTATTAATTCATAACCTAGTGACGTGCACCAGGTCCCTTTTATGGGTTTTTATTTTATTTTATTATTATTTTTGAATTAACTTTTTTTTTCATCAATTTCTCCCTTCCATGTTCCATGTTACTATGGGGTATACCCATTTGGGATATTGGTACATGAGATGGGGAGGGATAGAATAGTAGGAGATGGAGAGGAGTAGTTTCCTCCGTTGAGCTTGGGTCATTCCAGATCATCATGCAAAAACTATAGATCCCATATCAGATTGATGTGTCTTCAGTTTCTACATGGTTGTAGTCCCAATTTATGTTTAATTCCAAAAAAATATTTATTTTAGATTTATTATGTATTAATCCAATTTATGAATTTTTGGGGACCTATATTAGGTTGTTCTATTGATTTTTGGTTTGAATTGATCATTTTAGTCCACTTGAGGGGCTTCCTTTTCAAGGAAACCCATATACACAACATTCTAATTTATGAACACATGTCATGTGTTCATATTATATAGGAACGATTGGGTTTTTGGAAATATAAACCAATTAATAATGGGTTCACTCTCTGTAATGGTATTCAATGTCATGTCAGCATTATCAACTAGAAAAATCATGCCCAGTTGCATGGCCATGTTGTGCACATGGCTTGTCCCCATGTGGGGTGAACACCATATAGGAATACAATAGCAAGATGTGTAAATATCCAAATAAATAGGTTAGACCCAATACTGGATCAAACATTTTTTATATGTGTTATACACAGTGGAATGAGGCATTTTATTTTCCTAGTAGGTGTTTAGGAACACAAGTAGGTACAGAAGTGGGAGTATAAATCATATTCAAGGTGAAAATACATGAACATTAAAAAATTTCATTTCAAATTTCCTTAGTAATATATTTTTTATGGATATTTTTGTTTACATAATGTTTTTCTCAAGTCCATACAATATATATTTCTTTCCCTAGTTTATTCATCCAATTTTGTTCCCTTTATTAAGAATTGGTCTTGTGTGTAGACCATTTTGAGTATTTTTCAAGTAGATGATGTTGGAAGAATAATTTTGTAATTTAAAGTATATATGGATGGTGTTTTGGAAAAATATATTTTAAAAATATTTATTCCTATTGGTTTGGTTTTAGAATCCACTTGGTGGATTTGGTTGTGGGATGTGTGGCCAATGTGAGGGTTTTGATCTTTATGATAGTCTTGGATTTAGTATAGAATGGTTAGATATTTGGAGTTCTTTAGAAACATTTGAAAATACATGATCATGTGGTATCTTTTTAGAGATCATGGATTATCCACAGATTTGGGGCATATAAATTACGGTTAGAGAAAATGAGGGTAATCTCCACGGTTTTGAGACTGGAGTCGCTTGAGCCTTTTTGTTTGGATAACAGTATAGAAATTTGTGATAGGTAGTTTACCAAGAGATTCTAGGAAGAGTATGTCGTATCATGAGTATTACATATTTTTCTACTCATGGAATGTGTTGTTAGTAATTTTATTTTTCGGCAGTGGAGGATGATTGAGTGGCATGGTTCTTTTTGGTTTCTATTGTGGGTGAGTTGGTACTCATGGATGGATTATTTATTGGTAAGGATAAATGAGTTTTTTCTTATGTGGGATTTTCCATGATGTTTGGCTTATGAAAAAGAGCCTTGTTGGGGGGTGTTCTTCTAGGTGGTGTCTATAATGACAATTGTGAATGACACTATGGAAGGATTATGTCATTGGATTCTATTTGTGCATGTTGTTGATCAAGGATAAGTGGGAGACCAATAAAGGAAATTTGGATTTTTTTTCTGGTAATGACACATGTTTTGTTTGACACTATAGAATACCTCATTGGGAGTATTTCTCAAACAATGGAATATTTGTTGGTTGTGGTTGATTCAATAGGAAGGGACCAAGTGATTGGGTAAAAAAGGAGAGTCCCTAGTTGGATGTCACTTTATGATATGAACATGTGGATTATTGATGCCTTGAGTTATGGTTTACCCATATTTTGGGTCATGGGGAGACCTTGGTTTGTTTTATTGGATAATGATATATATGTTGATGAAAGATGCCCCATTATTTGATAGTCAAGAATGGATCAGTACAACATGTTAAGATGTTGGGGTGGTGGGTTCTAATTACGTATTGAAAAATGATTAATATTACATTGGACATTGAATTTGTTGATGTTTATTTATAGGATTGTATTTTTAAGGGAGACCCTTAAGATACCACAGATCATGAATTTTGTCTGATTTATAATCTTGTTATCCCCTCAATTGGAAGGATATTGTTAGATAGGATTTAGTAACTAATTGATGAATTTGATGTATTCATAACTCTAGTTGAGTATTCTTATTTTGTAAAGGTTATTTTTCATAGATTTCATTTCATTATAGATATTGTGTATGGATCCCTCTTTTAGGTAATCTATTATTCCCATGTAGATATTGGATATATCGATGTGTAACTAATGGGTCCATGGTGAAGCCTGAGTTGTTCATTTGGACATTTGGTATATGAAATATCCTTGAAGAGTAGAGTTGAGTTCTATCACCAGTTCTGATCATTCCATTAGAGTCTTAGAGATAAGTAAATGAATTTAGTAGTTTTGGATGGTTATGGTTACACCATGGGATCCTAGTTTAATGATTTTTTCATTTAGACGTCTTGGATATCTGATGTAGATATTTTTGACATGTTAGTCATCGTGAGGTATGATTTCCAAATTTTTTCTATTCCATGGAATTTCCTAGAGTGGGGGTAGATTTACCATAGGTGTCCTACTGGACAATGAAGTTTTTTTTTTCTAGTTTTTTTCTCCATTTCTTGTTTAGTTTATTTTATTTTAGATACTGATTGTTCTTAGCTACAATGGGTATAAAATTTGTTCATGACCTTATTATGAAAGAAAATTATTGGTTTAACATTGGGGTGTCATATTGAGATTTATTTCTCACCCCCTGTATCTGTACCTAATTGTGAATGTAGGACTGATGTACACATTTAAGTTATAGAACAAGTATTCTATTGGATGTGGATGAGGACTATTGTTTCTTGACATAGCTGAGCTTATAATGTTCAATCTCTGGATAGGGATAGTGTATCTCAAAAAAATTGTAGACTAGTAATGTTTGATGGATCAATGTTGTATGTAGATCTAGATATAGAAATTTTTTGTTTGTTTATTTTTTTATTTGGTTGGCCCGATAGCTGACTATATTCAATATTTCATTTATTATAGAATCTTCTATTTCCATTATTTATTATGTATAATTTTATTTGGATTCCTTCTGTATTTATATTTTAATTTTGTTGGAATTACACTCTAAACTGATTAAATAGTCTCCCTAGAGTATTGTTTTGGCCCTCACTATTGGTCTGCCACGTCAGGAATTCTATGAGGTGTACATAAGGCCTTGTGGAAAGCTAGATCAGGTGATGTGTTAGCCCAATCTGGGATGATTGGTTATATGTTTATGTGGTGGAAAAATTATATTGTTTCCTTGTGGTGGTTGTAGTCAACCTAACTCACAAATAATGGGGTTTTATTTAAAAAAATGGAATGGTGGTTAATTTTTATTCAATTAGAATAATAATATTTAGTATACAAACAATTATTATTTCATTATGTGTTAATTAAATTTTTTTAATCAAAATAAAATCAACAAAAGAAATGATCTTTTGGAATGGATAATATCTATGTTGAGAAATTGGGGTTTCATAAGGAAAATACACTAAACATAGAGGTATTTGTTTGATATATTATGAATAGAGGTTCAAGGAAAAGTGATATATTAATAATGGAGGGATAATGGGTATATTTTTAGGCATATACCAAATTATTTTAGTATTATTGAAGGCGTAATGATATACTAGTTTTAGAAATTTGTTGAATGAATTTTTTGTATGTGCTTACACATAATAGAAAGGGATGTCATGTTTCACATGTCACATTGGGAAAATTTTCAAATAATGGTGTTTATGAATAGAGGAGGTCTAATATATACCAATAGATGAATTATATACATTATAATATTTATATAAGACATTTACCCTTTGATTTATTACTTTTCAAATATTATATTTTGCAGCATTACCATGTTTTTTCCTAAGTAATTCATTTTTAATTACTAAAAATAGTATGGCCCTTTTAAAAAAATATAAACCAACTAATTAAAAAAAATAAAATCAGATTCATAAAAAAATTATTTGTGTCAGATAAGTTACTTATTACATTAGAGAATGTAACACGTAGGACCCCGTTTTTTTAAACAGGTGGATTAGAATGGATAAAATTTTTGTGAAGTAAACTATTATGAATTAACATGATTTATATTATAAAAATTGGTTAATTATAAGAAACCTAAATCTTAGGTTTCATTAAAATTAAAAAAGCAACATTTTACCAAAATTTTATGTTATTAACAGTTAACACAAAAAATAGTTTCATTTGTTTAAAAATATTACGTATTGTCACAAAATGTTAATAATAGGATTTATAATCATATGTTTGTATCTAAAAATATTCATATTTACTATGTAAAAAAATAATTGAACAATTACATTTTTAAATTTTTTTGGTCTTTCTCATAACATGAAAATGTTCAAAATGTTCCTATTTTGATGAAAAAATTATTTGTACTAAAAAAATCAATATTTTTAAAAATAAATAATTCAGTTAATTATAAGATCAAAATGATGGATATAATTTTTTAAAATATTAAATATTATAAAATTTAAGATTATAAATTTTAAATAAAACCTAAAAATTTATTTAGATGTATTTTCAGAATAACATAATAATTTCTTTTAAAAAATATTACCTATTTTTATTATTATTTACTATAAATTACTGATAAAATTAGAAATCATATAATATTATTTTTTAGAATATATAACATATTTAATATCTCTAAGTAAATCAAATATTTTTTTTTAATTCCATCATTTATGAATAAAATGATCTCAATAATTTTATAGATGTAGTATTGAATAATGTTTCTATTGTTTTAAACAATAAATGAAAATGATGTCAAATACATGTGATAAATAATTTATTAAATTAATAATTATCTTATTCTATCATCATAATTTCTAATTACATATCCCCAAAAGGGTTGTGTGTAATATCTAAGAAAATGGTTTTCTTAGGAGGAGGTCAAGGGTATATATACCATATTTACTCGAGTATAACTTGGTGTTGTTCTTCAACAATACCGAGATATTATACCTAAATTCCATACTCAGTTGAATAAGCTTCATCATGGGTATTAAATTGAATAATTTATTTTTATTCCATCTTAGATTTCTTAATATCGTTACTTTGTTTCATACTCGCTAATTTAATTTCCATATTATAGGAAGAAAATTTTCATTTAGCATATCACATTTTCATTATGGTTTACTATCACATGAAGAAAAATATGTTAAAATAATAATTATTTAACGAAAATAAATTGTAAAATGTAGTATCATTAAAACACTATATAAAAGTAAACACGATTCTTAGAGTAAATAATGTCTCTAGGAATTGAAATTCAGACCGAGATCCCCTACCTCTGACATCTTCAAGGATTGAATTTCATTTTCATCCCAATATAATAAATTTTGATATATTTTTAATATTAATAAGAACCATATTCATCGTTTTTTCATTGTATATCATCCCAAAATAATTAGTTAATTCTGTTATATTCTTTTATAATCATAAAAATTAACAATTGGTTGTTAATCATTACGATTCCCCATGAAAAACGAGTTTGTAGGTTTACGTCCCTGAGTATTTTTCATTTGTTAATCACCACTATAATTTTATTTCTATGGTAATAAATGTTTTTTATAGTTATAGAGTCCCATAATAATATTTTTGGATCTTTGGCTGATGGTTTCAATGGATCACCTGAACATTAAGCCTTTTAGAAACTATTGAATTAAAAAAATAATTAAATTATTCATCAAATAGCATTTTTAAAATTTCCACTCTATATTTATGAGTGAATATTATACTATAAAATATTATATGTTATTTCATATATTTATGTTTTCATAACTATTCACAATATCAAGATTTTAACATCATTCATAATGTTTATAAAAATGACCCAAACAAAAAAATTTAATAACAATTGATTGAGTAAGAACACATCATTTAATATGGATAATATTACAATTACATAAGTTTAACGACATAAAAATATTAAATTAACCCTCTATTATTGGTAGTGAGGAAAAATGAAATAAATCACTTATTGCGGTTGTATTCCACACTTAGAAAGGTGACATTTACATTTTCACAATGTTTAGTGTGAGGATGATAATGGATGTTACATTGACATAATAAAATTTTAGTATAGTAATAATAATTATTTCATTAAATTAATATTGTAATAAAAATTGAAATATTTTTGAGGAAGAAATAAAAAATATGAAACTCATTTAAGGAAATTCCTCCTTTCATTTACATCCCCCTTTTTATTGGCCTTAATGTATTTTTAAGGGAGTTTTATGGTAACACGATATGATTGAGGAAGAAAAAAATGGATCCTTTTATTGAAATTTTAGAATATAATTGATATAAAACCATAATATTTCACATAAAAATGATTTATTTTTTCCAATTTATAGGAAACATTTAGTTGTTTTTTGAAAAATATTACACAAATTAGGGTCATGAATGATATTTAACAAGGTGGAAATTAAATGGATATTATATTATTTTTATTTTATATTATATATATTTCATTAATCATGATAATATTTTTATTATTTTTATAGAATTTGAAAATCATTTTGAACATTAAGTAATGTTTAAACTCATTTCAAACGTTGTTTTTATTAATTTCATCAAATATTATTTCAATAAAAATGTAATTATAATTTAAACATAAAAATCCCATTAAAACTAAAATAATTCCCTAAAAGTCATTTATTTATAAAAAAATATTCAAATATAATCCAAAAATATATAATTAATACAATTTTCTTCTACTTCTTTACTACTTACACATGCAATGTATCCAGGTTGATTAAACTATTTAGAAAATTATACTATTATTAAATGATATAAATAAATTACTAATGTAAATATAATTTATTAATAAAATTTATTACCATATATAACTTTTTATAATGTATTTTTTTAATTTTTATCCTTTTCAAGATAACATCTGTTGGATAATATGTTAGAATGATATTTTTTAAATATCATCTTGTAATTAATAATTAAATTTCAAATTAAAATAAATTAGACCCATAGTTTTAAATAATTTAAAATTGATAATTAAAAGGTATATGAATACTATATTCATAAATTTATATATAGGATTTTTTTTTGATTTTGTAACATTATCACAATATATAACCATTTTTCCACATTTTTCCATTACCAGGGGGGCTAACGTTTACAATAGTAACTTATTTTTTGGGACTAAAATAAAATGTAAATTGTTAACAAATATTATGAAAATGATTAAAAATATGATTAATTTTTTATATGGTCAAATTTTTATATGAGGTAATTACTAATTTAAATAAATAATCATAGAACACATTAAAAATAGTTTTTAGTAAAAATGCATTTTTATGAAAAAATTAAATTACAAAAAATATCATTTATAGTATTAAATTAATTGAAATTAATATATTTATAAGTTAAAAAATAATATATTTTTTAAACTCATTATAAAAAAAATCATCTTGAAAAATTAAACACGTAAAAAGGACTAAAATATTATTTATTTTAATTAACCTTGAATTGGGTTCCAATACATTACCCATATATTTATAAATTATAAACATTAATTTTCATTGGATTTTTCTGGTCATTATATGATTTTTTTATATTTTTGATTTTTTATATATTATTTTGTAAATATTATGTCATTATGGTTTTATTAAATACATTACATCAATAAAAATAAAATAATTAATTATCCACAAAAATAAAACTTTTTTGAAAAATATCCCAAAAATATAGAAATGGATTATTTTCTTATGATGAATAAAAAATATATGATCATTTTATCAAATTCATATTATAAAATTTGAAAATACAATATTTTATTATAACCCTTCAATACATGGGATAATCATTTTATATAATAAAACATCTACTTCATTTCAAATGAAAAACTGTATCATTGTTTCATACCATGATAAAATTATTTATCAAAACATATTAGAATATAAATTTATATAATTAAAATGAATATAAATTTTTGCAATTTCTTTTTAAAAAAAATCATTTATTAGTTCAATATAAAAAATTATTCTAATAATATTTAGTTAACATATAAATAAATCAATCCTTTGAGATAATATAAACATAATAATAACAATTGTATTATTATTATCATATTGATTATATAATATAATATGAGACATTATATATTAATACATTATTATTTAAGACATATATATACATTAATTTATTAATATTAGGAAATATTAAAAATTATATCTTATGTAAAACATATTTCTCATCATAACAATGTCCCAAAAAACAATATGAAAATGTTATGTATTTTTATTCACCTCACTAAAAAATATTTTTCAAAAAAAACATTCATAGATGGTTCTTGATCTATTATTAGAATCAATAATGTAATCGTGGTGGGAAATTTTATTTGGGAATGATATTTGATCATATTCTGGTTGATTTTCTTGGACTATTTTGTCTGTAAGATTTTAGTGAAATTTGGTTTGTCCGTGAAATATTGATTTCCTAAATTAAAATTTTTATTTGAATTTTTCCCAATGATTTTTTAGAAAAACGGTTTTTGGTTTATATATATTTTTAAATTGGTTAATTTGATCATGATAGATAAAAAGATTTGGGTTTAAGAATAATTTTATGGTTTAATTTTCATGGTTCTTATAACCATGGAGTTTTTTTTCATGATTGTTCAATATTAACGGAAAAATCATATATCCATTTTAAAAAAATTTATAGGATTAGGAGTTCTAAATTATAGTTTTTTTTAAATATCTTTGTGAATTATTTAATTTCAATAATGATCATGGTATTCGAAACAAAATTCATTTGCCTAATTCTTTTTTACCCTTGAATGGTATTTAAACTTTGGATATGATTTTAATTATTTCAAAGGGTGAGGTGTTATATGATGGTAGGTGTATTTTATTTTATTTTTTAAAATTAATAAAGACATTATTTAATCATAAAATTAACTTTATGAAAATAATTTCTCTTATTTTTCAAAAATAGGTGGTATTTTAAAATATAAAAAGTTGTTTTGAGATGTTCGGGACTTCAAAATGTGCTTTCAGACTCCTCGTCACTGGATCATGGTTTATGAAATAATGAATTTAGTGATCCGTATTGATTGATATTAGAATGATTTTATGTTATTTATGAATAATGGCTATGTGGGGTCCTCATACCATGTGGTTAAAATTGAGCCACCAACAATGAAATTTTGTAATGGTAGGGTGTTTATTTTAATTTTAATCTTATTCTTGGCTCTATAGAGACCCTAAATGTAGTGGAAAGTGATGTTTTTGTCTTTTTCTAGGTTAGTGATGAGTCATTGATTTTTAACTAATATTGTTACACTATGGGTTTTTAGGATCCTTATCGAAAATTCTAGGAAGACATGGATCGATGAGATTATTATAGCTATTTGGGTTGGTGAGGAATGATATTTTTGGGTTTTTTAGATTATGATTTATTTTGGGGATTCATCTTAATGTGTTTAGAGAAATTATTTATTTATGATGGAATTTATTTTTTGTCTGTTGAGTGGAATATCGTTTCAATTTCATGTGTTATGGCCATTTTTTATCTCTATGTTCTTTTATACTCAAATGATGTAAGTATTGATAGATTTAATATGGGAATTTCTGATATATATTCATGGGTAATATGGACTGGTGGTTGTTGATGGATTGTCTATGGTCTCTAAATGGATGGGATTTTGATGGTATCATCATGATTATTTGTTCCATGAGCTTATACCCTATTACCCTTTATTTAGGACTCAGGAAGAGATGTTATAACCATGTCAAAAATATTATTAGTTGATTCCATATTTGAATATTTTTTGGATGTGATAGTTTTTATGACCCAATTTTGTAATCATTTAGTGTTTAGTTTTTCTCATGTATTTTAAAATATTTCATGGAAACATTCTTAATTAGTTGGGATTGAGCCGATTTCTGGTTTTATTGATACCATTGGTGGATTTTTTGGCTTTGGTAAGGATTTTTGTTTTAATGTTGACTAGGTGACCGTTTATTTATAAAGGAGGTACTTTTTTATTCCACCATATTAAATGAATTATAAATGATGGGGAGATTGATATTGGGAGTCTTTTTCACTATAATATCATGTTAAAGGGTTATAGAATAGATTTTTCTTGATGATAAATATTATTGAATGGGTGATTCATCATATTTTATTATAATTCATCCTGAATAGGTAATTTTTATATTCTTTTTCTTCTACTTACTGAATAATTTTTTGAATTATAAAGTGGAATTATTAGTAAAATTTAAACACCCATTATGTTACAATTTTTCAATTAATTATTCAAATTTTGGTTTTCTTGAGGATTTTAGTTTCACACAAAAAATGTAATAATCCACTCCATAATCATAAAGTACCACACAACAAGCCATAGAGTATTCACTATGTTGGCGGTTTGGGGATAGGTGACACCACACATGTCAGAGGACAATTGTAACACCCGAGACTTTTATGAGAAATATTTTGTTTTTATAAATCATCAAAGGAATCTTTCACTACACACAACACTAGCTTGTCTTGCTTTACACACAACTGCGGCCTTCCTCGATAGCTTGCGTCGTACGTAATACCGAGTCTCACTAAACAATGATATGCTATTAAAATATTATTAAAACTAGTTGTTATGAATAGTAATAACCACTTTTTGAAATTTAATAATTTTTATTTTTCAAAATGGACTTCATTTTTTGATTCGGAATATCGAAATTAGCCTAGGGTGAAATTTTGGTATTTTTCTGAAAACATTCAATTTTTGATGAATAGTCAAACCACTATGTGATAGTTAAAAAACTGAATCTTTCATAAAACATAATTTTACCGCTTCTATGAGTGGAATTTCAAAAATCCAAGAGACACGGTTGATTTTAGTATGTAAAATGTGGTTCAATGAGATGAAAATAATTTTTGGTGAATAGAAACTTTTTACTTTTATTTACCACGGTTAAAAGTAAATAGGGTAATTAAGGGTAAAAATGATATTATTATTACCCTAACACATGTCCTATTTCTATTGTAAAAGTTTAATTCGACAAAAAACAACCATAGGAATAAAATATTACCATTTAGGCCCACTTGTATTAGAATAGGACATTTATTATTAATTTATTTAAAGAAGGGTTAAAATAGTTAAAATCAATGTTTAATAAGTAAAATAATTTTCAATATAGGGTTATACATAAGATAAATTCAACTATAAATATTCATTATAAATATAAAAATATTTCCAATATAATGGTATTTTATTTATAATTTTTAGACATTATATAAATTAATTTATTTATGACACAATGATTATTCAGTAATTATCTTTTTAATGAAATAATGACATAATTGATGTTATAAATACCCAAATAAATGTAATTTGAGGATTTTTATGAATTAAACTAATTTACTAGGTTAATATGACATGTTATTATTGATTTAATTAACATTTTTAGAACTAATCATTCTATTATGAGTTTCACAAAAATCAATTACTAAATAGTGTCAAAATTGACATAAAATATTTGTTAAAACAAATATTATATTATTAATTGTTATTTTATTACTAAAAATATAATTTTCTGCCAAATGACTTATATTTGGTTATATATATTAATAATAAACAACTTGGGGTTCGTTTGGCTTGATATAGTAAGTTTATTAACCTTATAGTGTAAGAAAACAAGAAGATCCGATAAAAGTTAAATTATCTAACTTAAAGTTAAATCTAAATGATATGGTTAACATTGATACCTAAACTTGTATAAATTCTATTTTATGAGATTATTTCTACCCCTACCCACCTTATATTCTAATTAAATCAATTTGGATCTTTTTAAAACCGAATTTGACTTTATAATAAAATAATAGTTTTAGTTATTCCAAAGGTGCCCCTCTCCTCCCTTATAAAAGGGAATCTCCTCCCTCTCTTCGTCACACCACTTTTAGCCTTCAAGCTCGTCCAACCCCTGACAATTTATCCTCTCCACATCCCTAGAGATATCTTAGAGGTCCTGGTCTTCTTAAAAGACCAATTTTAGTGCCCTAAAAGGAAGTCTCAAAGAAGCACTTCAAAGAAGAGGTCATGTCCGTTACCGATTCTTTCATCTTTATTTCTTCTTCCACTTCTTCTTCATTAGTTGTTTCATTATGAAGTAATAACATCAGTAGCAATCATATACTGATATGTTATTATATTTATGAAACAACCCTATTTCTCCATATATACATCCTACGGAAAAAGAAATCACCGCGCGTGCGTACGTACGGAATACCGTCTCCACGCCGTGGTGTAATCTATTTTCCACCACCAACTTACTGGGATGGGTTTAATGGTGTAAATAATGACTATATATGACTATTATAAAGTGATATTGATTATGAAATAGTATACATACACACCAATACAATTACACGATCATAGGTACGATATCATTGCTCGTGCGTACGTACGGAATACTGTCTCCACGATGTGATGCCACTCGTTCTAAATGATCTTCATTGCATAATGATTATATAAATAAATTGAATGAATAAATATGATATATAGTACATTAATAACATTCTCTAAATGATTTATCTATAACCTAAAGAGAAGGATAATAATTTATTCGACAAAACACGCATAAGAACAAAAAGTAATAAACACCCGAATAACAAGTAGTAATGAAATATTATTAATAAGAAGCTATGAATATGACCATATATGATATCATAACAATAATTGTGATTCTGGAATAAGTCAATAAAATTATTTAAATCATTATACAGGAGGTTCAGACACTTACGAAGAAAATCAGACCTAAGGTAAGGGAAGTATGATAATCTCATTTTTATCTAAGATTGTTTATACATTGGAATTTACTGGGGTGTATTTTATCATCCACAGCAATGTTTCATCAATATGTAATATTTATATCCTTATACAATAGATTATATTCAATTTTACCCTTCGGTGAGTTTTTAGTAAAAGATATTAAATGAATCTTTTGTCATTTTTCATACGAGGTACTTTTTGACTTTTCTGACAAAAGTACGAGAAGAATGTTTTTTTATCTTATACGGCATGAATGGATTTTTAAAACATTATTTCCAAGAAGCTTCCATTACAAGTTTTCATGTTTATTTTTAATCAACTTCTTTTAGTTTAAAATTGTATGACATGTTAAGAAAGGAAAATGTTTTTGAATTTGAAAGGAAATTTTCCTCAAGAATGGAGTTCAAGTGTTTTATCAAAATTATTTTCCATATAAGATAATATAGGGTTCTTTTTATATCTCTATTATTAAATTGATTTTATTATGTTGTGATAGAATTATTTTTATGAATTCCTTTATCTTATATGA
Organism: Viscum album; assembly: GCA_963277665.1. NCBI lineage: Eukaryota > Viridiplantae > Streptophyta > Magnoliopsida > Santalales > Viscaceae > Viscum > Viscum album. The sequence goes on along the minus strand of OY728151.1, from coordinate 1,777,877,961 downwards.
ATTATTTGATGATATCATGATGTTTAAGATTCCCATTTTTATTACATGGGTTATGCAATGATGTATGATTTATGATTTTGTGGCACACATAAGAATGGTATCATTATGAGATGGGTGGGACCTATATCTCCCTCCAATGCATTGGGTAAATATTTTATATCTCATGAGATAGACATGGCTGGAACGGCAGGTTATACCGGTTCAGTGAAACAGGACTGAAATGAGGAGTGAACTCTGTTCAGAAATGGACTTTGTCCACTATGATAGTCTTGGAAATGAGTATTGACTAACAAGAAATGATTCTCTATGATTATTTCTGTATGCCACAAAGTTTCATGTTTTAAGTTATGATTATTGGGATTACATTTCACTACTATGATTTATCCCATATAATGAGATTATGATTTCTTTTGCAGGTTAAGATTTCAAAAAGTTATGTTCTTATGTATATGATGTGATTGATATTTATTTTGTTTACCCTTACTGAGCATTTGAGCTCAACCTTTTGTATTTTTTCTTTCCCCAGGTCTGGAAGAAGGTTATTAAGTAGGATATCCCAGAAGGGACTCCAGATATGATGAAATAAATGGGAGACAATGTAGATGCTTTATGAAGCAGTTGTTTATGTTTCCCAGTTTCTAAAGACACTATACCTATATGGTCCTTTCGTGGTTTTGTTAAATTTTCTAATAAGTATGCTTCAATTCTGTTGTAATAACAATGTATGTAAAGTATGGGTCGGTATAGTTGGTATCCTAGGAAAGGTATAGTCAACCTTTGGAAACTAGGATGTGAAATCCTTAGTATGAACTCTAAGGATAAGTCTAAGCATAGAACAAAAACATAGAGTTTTAGAAATGGACATGAATAACCTAGGATAAGACCTTAAGTGTGAAATTTTATTCTTGATTATGTGGTTTTCCTATTATAATTAGTGTTGCTCACACTATTCTTCTTGGTTTTAGTCATTGGCTAGAACCCGAAGGAACCGTGTTAATGCAGAATGTGACGGGCAATGCAATGATTGTCCCTCTGAGCAACCAAACATTATGGGAGATGGAATGAAAAATCTTGTAGCCATGCTCACACAACTTTCTCATGCTATGAATCATACAGGACATCCAAACGAGAAAAGGGAGGAGCAACATTCTGCTGAATCCTTCATGAGACAACGACCACCTTCATTCAGCGGGTATACTGATCCATTAGTTTATGAACAATGGATTAGTACTATTGAAAAGATATTTTAAGTTCATCAATGTTCTGAGCATGATAAAGTCATCTTAGTAGTGTATCGTTTGGAAGGTGATGCTGATCAATGGTGGAATCTTATTAAGAATACGAGGCAAAGGGATGAAATTGAGTCCTTGGAATGGGACGAGTTCAAGAACTTATTTTTCAATAAGTACTTCCCTCGTATTCTCTGAACAATGATGGAGAAAGAGTTTCTTGAACTGAAGCAAAAGGATGATGAATCTGTTGGTACCTATGAAGAAAATTTTACAAGACTAGCAAGGTATTCTTCTGGTATTATTATCCAACCTGAGAGTAAGATCGATCGATTCTTTATTGGCTTAAAACCAAGTCTTCGAAGGGCCTTATCCATAAGGGAATTCAATAGCTATGAGGAAATCGTTTGATGTGCTCTCAAAGTTTAGATGGAGATTGGAGTAACCCATCAGTCATATGGGTTTGATAAGAAAGGGAAAATGGAATTCAAAGGAAAATATAAAGAGCACACTGAAAAGAAGATGATCTTTCCCTTGTGCTCAAAGTGTGGAAAGAAACATAGAGGGTGTTGTCTTAAAGGGACACGTAAATGTTTCAAATGTGGAAAGGATAGTCATTGGGCATTTGAATGCTGCGATGATGGGAAGAATATGTCTAATGATGCAAACAAAGGAAGGGATACACAGAATGAACCTACTACACTTCAATGTTTTAAGTGCAAGGAGATGGGAAATTATGCCAATAAATGGCCTAATCCAAGGGTTGATGATGATGGTCGACGTCAACAAATTGTTAAGGCTAAAGGCAAAGGAAAGTCACATGCAATTTCTATCAGCGATGTGGAGTACGATAACGATGTGGTGAAAGGTACACTTACCGTCCACTCTAAAGTAGAAAATGTTTTATTTGATTCTAGATCCACCCACTCTTTTATTTCTGAAGAATTTTCTAAGGGTATCACCGTATTACCTCAACAATTAGATGTTGAGTTAGCTGTGACAACAACTAATGGCACAACAGTCGCATCAAAAGTTTATAATTCTTCTCTGATCGAAGTATGTGGGAAAGTGCTTCCTGAAAATCATGTGATCCTTCCTATAGTGTAATTTGATGTGATTCTTGGCATGGATTGGATTTCATTATATAGAGCTCATATCAATTGCCAAAGAAGGGAAGTCATATTTCATATTCCAGATCAATCTATGATCGTCTATCAATTAAAGGATGAACATAACCTTACAGTGGAAATTACTTCTATCTTATGGGTCTTGATTCCACTAAATGAAGGTTATTTATCTCAAATGGTTGGTGAAAAACTCACGATTAAGAATATGTCCATTGTACAGGAGTTTGATGATGTCTTATTGGAGGAATTACCGGGTCTTCCACCAAATCGTGAAGTTGAGTTTTCAATAGAACTCATACCGGGTGCTTTGCCTATTTCAAAGACACCATATAGAATGGCCCCAATTGAGTTGTAGGAATTGAAGAAGCTACTCCAAGAGATTCTTGATAAGAGATTCATACGCACTAGTGTGTCACCTTGTGGAGCACCTGTTCTATTTGTTAAGAAGAAAGATGGATCAATGAGACTCTGCATTGATTATTGAGAACTTAACAAGATCACTATCAGGAACAAATATCCTCTCCCACGCATTGATGAATTCTTTGACCAACTACGCGAAGCTCAATACTTTTCCAAGATTGATCTTCATTTAGGGTATCGTCAATTAAGGGTCAAATGGGAGGATATACCAAAGACGACTTTCCGTACAAGGTATGGAAACTATGAATTTATAGTGATGCCATTTGGTCTTACTAATTCCCCTGCTATCTTCATGGATCTGATGAATAGAGTCTTTAGAGACTATCTTGATCAATTTGTGGTAGTCTTTATAGACGATATTCTTGTCTTTTAAATGAGGAAGGAAGAAAATGAATATCACTTGAGGATTATTTTGAAGACCCTGAGAAAGGAGAATCTTTATGCCAAATTTACCAAGTGTGAATTTTGGCTTAAAAAAGTTTCATTTTTGGGTCACATAATCTCAAAAGAGGGGATATCTATGGATCCAACTAAAACAGAGGGTATCGAAAGATGGTCGAGACCAACAACAGTAACTAAGATCCAAAGTTTTCTTGGTTTGGCGGGATATTGTCGACGTTTTGTGAAATATTTTTCACGATTATATAATCCACTCACCATGCTGAATCGGAAAGGAGTTAAGTTTGTTTGGACGGAAGAATGTGAAGAGAATTTCAAGGAGTTGAAAAGAAGGTTATCTAGTGCTCCTGTCCTCACACTTCCTTGTAGTGGAAAACGGTTTGTGATCTATAGTGATGCATCCAAGAAGGGATTGGGGTGTGTTCTTATGCAAAATGATATGGTGATAGCTTATGCCTCACGACAGTTGAAAATCCATGATAAAAATTACCCAACACATGATTTGGAGTTAGCTACTGTAATCATTGCATTAAAGATTTGGAGGCATTATCTTTATGGAGAAAGGTGTGACATTTATACTGATCATAAATGTTTAAAGTATATTTTCACACAAAAGGATCTGAATATGCGTCAAAGAAGATGGTTGGAGCTGATTACGGATTATGACTGCTCAATCCATTACCACCCTGGGAAAGCAAACAAGGTGGAAGATGCATTAAGTAGAGAAGACCATGTCAGTTTATCCATGATTTGGATCACAAAAGATCCAATATTTATGGATTTACAAAGGATGGATCTTGGAATTATAATGGAAGGCGAAAAATCTTATCTTTCTCAAATGAATGTTCAACTATTTATACATGTGAAGATTAAAGAGGCACAGAAAGAAGATGTCAAGTTACAAAAGAGGGTGAGAAATGTTCCTGAGTTCACCCTTGATTGTGATGGGATAATAATGTTTAGGAATCGATTTTTTGTTCCTCCCAACCCGGAATTAAAGAAGGAGCTTCTGGATGAGGCTCATAGTTCTTCATTCTCTATTCATCCTGGAAGCACAAAGATGTATAGGGACCTGAAAGAGTACTTCTGGTGGGATGGAATGAAAAGAGATGTTGCTGAATATGTCTCTCGATGCTTGGTTTGTCAGCAAGTTAAATATGAGAGATAGAAGTCTAAGGGGATGTTACAACAATTACCCATACCCGAATGGAAATGGGAAAACATCACTATGGACTTTGTCACATGACTTTCTAAAACATCCAAAGGCAATAATGCTATCTGGGTCATAGTTGATCGTCTTACAAAGTCTACACACTTCATCGCTATTAGAGAGGATTTCTCTCTGGATCAGATTGCCAGGATATATGTGAAGGAAGTGGTAAGATTGCATGGAGTACCACTTTCTATTATATCTGATCGGGATCCAAGGTTTACCTCAATGTTCTGGAAAAGTCTTCAGCATACTCTAGATACGGAGTTGAGTTTTAGCACTGCTTATAATCCTCAAACAGACGGTCAGTATGAGAGAACAATTCAAACTCTATAAGATATGTTGAGAGCTTTCTCTATGGATTTGAAAGGTGGTTGGGATCAACACCCAACTTTGGTGGAATTTTCTTATAATAATAGCTTTCACTCCAGTATTCAGATGACTCCTTATGAAGCTCTCTATGGAAAGAAATGTAGGACTCTAACATGCTGGGACGAAGTTGGGGAAAGAAAGCTATTAGGACCTGATCTCATTGATGAAATGGAAGAAAAGGTCACATTTATTCAACAACACATAAGAGCATCTCAGAGTCGATAGAAAAGTTATGCCGACAACCAATGAAAATCCCTAGAGTTTGGAGTGGGTGATAAAGTGTTCTTACGAATATCTCCCTGAAGAGGGTCATGAGATTTGGAATGAAGGGGAAGTTGAGCCCTAGGTATATCGGTCCTTTAGAAATACTGGATCGTGTTGGATAGGTAGCTTATCGATTGGCGCTTCCACCGAATCTCTCTCATGTTCACGACGTGTTCCATGTATCTCTCCTGAGAAAGTACATACCAGATCCTTCACATGTACTCAGCTCAGAAGTTTTACCGCTGGAGTAAGATCTTTCTTATGAAGAACAACCGATAGAGATTCTGGATCGTAGCAAAAAAGTCCTACGAAACAAGACCACTCGATTGGTGAAAGTTTTATGGAGGAACCACCAATTAGAAGAATCTACATGGTAGCTTGAGGATATGATGAGGGAGAGGTATCCTCATCTGTTTGTTACAAAGTGACGAATTTTGAGGGAGAAATTCATTATAAGGGGGGTAGAATGTACACCCGAGACTTTTATGAGAAATATTTTGTTTTTATAAATCATCAAAGGAATCTTTCACTACACACAACACTAGCTTGGCTTGCTTTACACGCAACCATGGCCTTCCTCGATAGCTTGCGTCATACGCAATACTGAGTTTCACTAAACAATGATATGCTATGAAAATATTATTAAAACTAGCCGTTATAAATAGTAATAACAAAATTTTGAAATTTTATAAATTTTATTTTTCAAAATGGACTTCATTTTTGGATTTGGAATATTGAAATTATCCTTGGGTGAAATTTTGGTATTTTTCTGAAAACTTTCAATTTTTGATTAATAATGAAACCACTAAGTGATAGTTAAAAAACTGAATTTTTCATAAAACATAATTTTACCGCTTCTGTGAGTGGAATTTCTAAAATCCGAGAGACACGGTTGATGTCAGAAAGTAAAATGTGGTTCAATGAGATGAAAATAACTTTTGGTGAATAGTAACTTTTTACTTTTATTTACCACGGTTAAAAGTAAATAGGGTAATTAAGGGTAAAAATGATATTATTATTACCCTAACACATGTCCTAATTCTATTGGACAAGTGTAATTCGACCAAAAACAGCCATAGGAATAAAATATGACCATTTAGGCACACTTGGATTAGATTAGGACATTTATTATTAATTTATTTAGAGAAGGGTTAAAATAGTTAAAATCAATGTGTAATAAGTAAATCATTTTTAATATAGCGTTATACATAAGATAAACTCGACTATAAATATTAATTAGAAAGATAAAAATATTTCAAACATAATGGTATTTTATTCATAATTTTTATACATTAAATAAATTAATTTATTTATGACACAACGATGATGCAGTAATTATCTTTTTAATGAAATATTGACATCATTGATGTTATAAATACCCAAATAATTGTAATTTGAGACTTTTTATGAATTAAAATAATTTCCTAGGTTAATATTACATGTTAGTATTGATTTAATTAAATTTTTTCGAACTAATCATTCTGTTATGATTTTCACAAAAATCAATTACTAAATAGTGTCAAAATTGACATAAAATAGTTTTGAAACCAAATATTATATTATTAATTGTTATTTTATTCCTAAAAATCTACCGTTCTACCAAATGACTTAGATAGGGTTATTTATATTAATAATAAACATCTTGGGGTTCTTTTGGCTTGATATAGTATGTTTATTAACCTTATAGTGTAAGAAAACAAGAGGACACAGTAAAAGTTAAATTATCTAACTTAAAGTTAAATCTAAGTGATAAGCTTAAAATTGGTACCTAAACGTCTCTAAATTCTATTGGATGAGAGGGATTCGACCCCTGCCCACCTTATCTTTGAAATAAATCAATTTGGAGATATTTAAAACCGAACTTAACTTTATAATAAAATAATAGTTTTAGTTATTCCAAAGGTGCCCCTCTCCTCCCTTATAAAAGGGCACATCCTCCCTCTCTTCCTCACACCACTTTGAGCCTTCAAGCTCGGCCCAACCCTGCCAAGTTCCCCTATCCACTTCCCTAGAGACATCCTAGAGGTCCTGGTCTTCTTAAAAGACCAATTTTAGTGCCCTAAAAGGAACTCTCAAAGAAGGACTTCAAAGAAGAGGTAATGTCTGTTACCGATTCTTTCTTCTTTATTTCTTCTTCCACCTATTCTTATTTAGTTGTTTCATTATGATGTAATGACATCAGTATCACTCATATAATGATATGTTATTATAAGTATGAAACAACCCTATTTCATCATCTATCCATCCTACGGAAAAAGAAATCACTGCGCGTGCGTACGTACGGAATACCGTCTCCACGCCGTGGTGTAATCTATTTTCCACCACCACCTTACATGGATGGGTATAATGGTGTAAATAATGACTATATATGACTATTATAAAGTGATATTGATTCTGAAATAGTATACATACACTCCAATACAATTCCACGATCATAGGAACGATATCATCGCTCGTGCGTAGGTATGGAATACCGTCTCCACGATGTGATGTGACTCGTTCTAAATGATCTTCATTGCATAATGATTATATAAATTAATTGAATGAATAAATATGATATATAGTACATTAATACCATTCTGTAAATGATGTATCTATAACCTAAAGAGAGGAATAAGAATTTATTCGACAAAACACGCATAAGAACAAAAAGTAATAAACACCCGAATAACAAGTACTAATGAAATATTACTAATAAGAAGCTAAGAATATGACCATATATGATATCATAACAATAAGTATGATTCTGGAATAAGTCAATAACATTATTTAAATAATTATACAGGAGTTTTGGACACTTACGAAGCAAATCGGACCTAATATAAGGGAAATATCACAATCTCATTTTTATCTGAGATTGTTTATACTTTGGAATTTACTGGGGTGTATTTTATCATCCATATCAATGTTTCCTCAATATGTAATATTTATATCCTTCTACAATATTTTATATTCAATTTTACCCTTTGGTGAGTTTTTATTAAAAGATATGAAAGGAATCTTTTGTCGTTTTTCGTACGAGGTACTTTTTGACTTTTCCGACAATAGTACGAGAAGAATGTTTTTTAACTTATATGGAAAGAATGGATTTTTTAAAAATTATTTCCAAGAAGCTCCCCTTTACAAGTTTTCATGTTTATTTTTAATCATCTTATTTTAGTTTGAAATTGTATGACATGTTAAGAAAGGAAAAAAATTTTGAATTTGAAAGGATATTTTCCCCAAGAATGGAGTTTAAGTGTTTTATCAAAATTATTTTACATCTAAGATAATATAGGGTTATATTTATATACCTATTATTACATTGATTTGATTATGTTGTGATGGAATTATTTTTACGAATTCCATTATCTTATATGAATTGTTTGATGATGTCACGGTGTTTAAGATTCCCATTTTTATTACATGGGTTATGCAATGATTTATGATTTATGATTTTGTGGAACACATAAGAATGGTATCATTATGAGATGGGTGGGACCTATATCTCCCTCCAATTAATTGGGTAAATATTTTATATCTCATGAGATAGAAATGGCTGGAATGACAGGTTATACCGGTTCAGTGAAACAGGACTGAAACGAGGAGGGAACTCGGTTCAGAAATGGACTTTGACCACTAAGATAGTCTTGGAAATGAGCCTTGACTAAAAAGAAATGATTCTCTATGATTATGTGTCTATGCCACAAAGATTCAAGTTTTAAGTTATGATTAATTGGATTAAATTTTACTACTATTATTTATCCCATGTTATGAGATTATGATTTCTTTTTCAGGTTAATATTTCCAAAAGTTATGTTCTTATGTATATGATGTGATTGATATTTCTTTTGTTTACCCTTACTGAGCATTTCAGCACAACCATTTGTATGTTTTCTTTCCCCTGGTCAGGAACAAGGTTATTAAGTAGGATATGCCAAAAGGGACTCTAGATATGATGAAATAAATGGGAGACAATGTAGATGCTTTATGAACCAGTTGTTTATGTTTCCCAGTTTCTAAAGACATTATACCTATACGGTCCATTCATGGTTTTGTTAAATGTTATAATAAGTATTCTTCAATTCTGATGTAATAACAATGTATGTAAAGTATGGGTCATTATAACAATGATGTAGAATGAATAACCCATCTATTAAATTTTATTGTTATAGATGGTGAACCATTGACCAATTAGTGAATTTAGTCCATTTCCTCACCCACCCTTATCAACTACTCTTGAAGAACATAATGGGGGACTTCCCACCAATTTTCATTGACTATAAGACCAATATTTATTGATTCCAATTGAATTTAAAGGACGAGTTTTCTTTATCTTGTCTTTCTCAATTATCCTCCACTCCTCCAACATACTATTTACATGAATACCTTAATTATCATTTTGATAAAATTATGTGTATTTATGTGGGTAGTCTTCGGGTTCTCGATTATTTTTATTTTTGAGATTCCATAAACTCTTGGTTATTTATTTTTCCAAAAATGGTGAGATATAAAAATTTTTCAATGTGAAAGATGATATTTTTTATATGAAATTCATTTATAATTAAATTCATGAAATTAAAGACTCTATTAAATTTGTTTAAAATGAATTTTAATGTATCTGTGATACTAGAATGTGGATTACAATTGGTTTTTGTGGATTTTTAAACATGGTATATAGGGCATTAATATGGTTTTATAAATATGGTTTCTACCTGGAAATATTTTAAATTAATAGAGTTATATATAATTATGAATTTACTTTTTAAAGGGAACATTGGATTTTGTTGATTTTTTTGGGAATCGGTTTATTTAAATGTAGTAGACATTTTGACGTTAAACGGTTTTTCTTTCAAAAAGGGATATGTTATGAACTTGTGAAATGAATTTTTTAATGCTATCGGATGTGGTTATTTTAATCTAATTCTTGGAAAATGGTTGAAATTAAATGTATTTTAGGACATGTATTAAATAATTTTTTCAATTGTCATTTTATTTTTATTTTTCAATGAAAAGTAATATGCATTTGAATACCAAAACTTTTCAGAAAATCCAAATTTAATTTTTTTAAATTAAAATTTTAAAATTTTGAGACCTTGTATTGAGCTAATTTTTTATTCTCATGATTCATGTTACAGTTCAAATTGGGATGATTTGTATTGTTATTCTACTATGTGATACATTGTAATGAATGCCATGAATAGGGTTATTTCTTTTGAGAATATATGGAGTTTGATGGGGATTATTTGATGGATAATCATTATTAATGATTCTCAGGATACTTTTATTCCTTATTTCTTCCTAAAATAAGTTTACTGATATGATATGATACGGGGATTCTATATAGAAGGTTTCTATATTTTCCACACTAACAATGTGTGGACACAATTTGTAAATCCCTAATAATTTGGTACCTTCCAAATGGTTTTCATTATAGTGTTTGATGAGACCAAAATGAAGGTTGAGATTGTTTTTTATGTTACTTAATTTTCTAGTGAGTGATCTAATAATCAAATTACTACATAATTGATTTAGATAATTTGGAGTTTTCCATATTGGGTTTTTTATATTTCAGGGATAATTTTTGTTATCCTATTCTGTGAAATGATAGTATCTGCTGCCATTTATTTATTCACATGGTACCATCTTTTTTATATTACACTTTTATTATTCCTCCTTATTGAATTGGTCATTGTGATAATTTATTTCTATTTGAATCCATGTTTTCCTACATTCAAAATTTTTCTTAAATTATTTTGGATGTGATAATTTGAATTCTGATATCAAAATAGTATTGTAAATAGTACTTGATAAATGATTTATTGGAAAAAATAGATAATAGTTCTATTTTTGAATCATATATTTCGAAAACTAACATTTAATTGACTCAATATGTTTTAAGGTAATTTTCTTTCTATATTTGTGTTTGAAACTTATGATTTTGAGAAATATATATCCTATTTTTAGAAATTTATGATCTGTGGTTTAAAAAAAATAAAGCAATAAGGAATTTTAATTTCTTATATTGTGATGGATCACATGAGTTTGAATAATTATTTTTAAAAGTTTGGTTTAAACTAGAATTTATGATAAATTTTTCTAGTCAATTTAATGGACTCTAGTGGAATTATATGAAGAATGTTTTTATCACGCTCTACAAACACAATCCTGTTTGTGTTGGAATACATCTAGATAGCAGCTGTAAGTATCCAATTTTTCGAGTTTATTTTGGAGTTTCTTGTTGTTATGTTGATCATAACCTTGTTATGGGTAGTAACTATGGTTATCAAGGATATGTTTACGTGTTTTATTAGGTAGTTTTTTATTTATTTAAGATGGTTGTATCGACCGTATGAACTAGATATTGTACCTTTATTTTTGTATTTGGTAATTTATATTTATTTGATGTATATAATTCCATATTGTATTAATAAATGCTAATAATAATTTTTATTATTTAATTTTCATTGGAAAATTCTTATATGTTTTTTGTTTGTTTAATCTATAACATGTATCTGTTTATTTGATGTGATTGGATGTCTGACATATGGTTAGTTTATACATGATCCTTTGTAGTTTCCAATATTAATTTATATTATTATTCATTTGATAAATATTCACCAAGGGTTTTAATGATAAAAAGGAACAAATTTAAAACCAATGAGGATTATGAAAACAAATCTATATTACTATCATGTCTATTAAAATTATTGGTCTGGTCCACATAGGTTGAATTACTACAAATGGTACCACATACAACTTTTTAATGAGGGCCTAGGTTCTGGAATCACTCTCTTTTTATCTGGGAGGTCTACTAGTATAGAAATATGATTTTTGGGAATTTATAGGTATATGTAGAGAGATTTTTGAAGAATATTTCTCATCCCAAGACTTTAATATCCATTGAAAATGAGGCTATTGTTTCATTTTTTATTATTATTATAACATATAAATTTAGGGAGGTGTTTGTATTTTTATTATCATTTTAAATGTATGAGTTCCCTGGTTTTTATGGGAGCTTATTATATGAATAGAAATATAATCTGATGCATTATGATACATTTCATGGCTTGAGTGATAAAGTAGTTACTAAGAACATGATTTTAAAATAATTTGATGTTATCTTTCCTAATTGATGAAAATTTCATCTATCTATGTGGGAATGTCAACATTAGTACCACAACATGAATGGTTATATTGTTTCAACCTATTGAATTAGGGAAGGTCATTGGCTTATGTACATGATCAAAAAGAGAACCCCAATGGGTTTAATAGAATTTTTTAGAAATGATTATAATTTTGTTGAGGTTTATGGAATGTAGGATTTCTATGATTTTAGTTATATAGGTTTTTCATATAACAATTGTTTTTTTGGAAAAACTAGTTTTCATTTGAAATACATCCTTGAGTCATTTTGATTTAAATAGGCTTGTTTTGTGATGAATTTTTTTATACATTGTTGATTTCGTTATGATATTCATGATGTTTTTTGGAAACAAAACAATATTATTATATAATTTACAAGGAATTTCAATCCCTTGAAGAGATTTTTTAGTATGGTTCTATTTCAATGTTTAAATAATGAACCTATTTGTATTTGTAAAGTAAAATACATTAAGAAATAAACTCTGCCCATGGAGGTTTTTAAGGGGTTATATAATTTCAATAAAGACAGTTGATTTGAAAAAAAAAATTATCATTTGTAATTTTTTGATTAGTGTTTTAAAGGTGTATTGTTTTTAATGTTTTTTTAAAAACTAATGATTTTGGATTTTTCCAGGATTTACTTTGATACTCCCTAATTTTATATAATAAACATTACTTGTTTAGGTCTGTATATCATGTTGTTAATAGTAGGCTTACTATAATGTTTTTCTGTAATGATAGGTTGTTTATTTTTATGGGTGGCACATTTCTTATTCATGGACCATCCTAGAATCTAAATGGATTGTTTAGTATAGTTTTGTATTCTATTTGGGTATTTTTAATCTCTTTTAATTATTTAATATAACATTAAATTAATGGTTTATATAGATTCAATGTTTTCTTATATCGATATAATAGATGAAATGTAATGGTGATTTCTAGTTGGGTTGGTAATGATGAATCTTATTGGGTTAAAATATTGTGATCTATTTTAGAAATATCTATCGAAGAGTTTGATAAATTTGTGGATTTGCTGTGGAATTTATTTGGGTGACCTTATATTTTTCATATTAAGTTTATATTTATTTTTTGATGCTGTATTTTTGGTGATAACTTTTAATATGTTTCGATTTTATGGAATAATTATTGGTTAGCATGATTTATGTGAATGGTAAAATGCGAATAGTTCTTCTTAATAGTTAAATTATAAGATCTAGAAAATTAATGTAGTTTCATGACCACTATGGGTCTATTTCCTAAAAATATTATCTCTAATTTATCACTAATGAAATTTTATGAATTATAGTTATAACCATATTTCGGTATATGATGCATGTTCTAAGTTTCTATTTTCTCAATATCATAAGTGATATGATGGTTTGGTTACCTGATTTTTCATTGTGGGATGTTTTATGATATATTTACCTTCAAACATTTACTAAGAATTTTTATTCTTTTTTAGTGATTGAGAATGTATTTTATAGTTGGTTATGGTTATTGGTTGTTAGTTTCTACGAATAATGGTGATACAATGTTGGATGTTTTTATAGCATCTCTACAGAGTTTATTTCTTGTTGCTATAGAATTTTAGAAAATTTTAGAAAAGTTGAGTGACCCATGATTTTCATTGTATTTATATAGCCTTTACTCATTAGTTGTGGACTATATTATTCTTGTTTATGGTTGATATTTAATGATTAATTCATCATTTTGTTTTTAGGAGTCATTTTAAGAAGTCTATTATCTGGTTCTATTTCATATACTTTTTCTGAGGACCCTATAAGTGTAGAAAGTGGATATTGGGAATCATTTTGACACTCCCATGTTAATATACAATGATTTACTATTTCATTTTGGGTCTTTTTGATCGATAAATGTGATTCCATGGATTATATGGTGGTTAAGGAAGTCATAGAGTGTTGCATTCTTATTTTGTAGTTTTACATTCCATATCCCTAAGAGATCATGCCCAAGGTTATGGAGGCTATTCTGTCATGGGGGTATGGGATAGGGAACCATGTTATAGTGAAATTATTCATGTTGTGTGACAAAATACCAATAATTAAAGTAATGTGGTTTTACCCTTTTCACCCATAAAATGCCTAAGTAATTTGAAGCCTTTCCTCCACAGTTATTTATGGTGGTAATTCATTTGGAGATAAATTGATGAATCCCCCTCTATATTAATCTAATTAATCCACTCATTTATCAATTTCATATAAATTGTAATCTCTGTGTCAATTTTTATAATGATTACTTTCATTCTCCCTTTTGAGCTATATATTTTTCAATAAAAATATATCTAATTCCCTTACAAGTTAAATTTAATGTGTTTTATGGTTCTAATGTTTGTATTTTGAATCTCTAGTGTTTATAAAGGTTATCACCCATCTCATTTGTACTTTAACCGTTCATTCCAACTGAACTATCTAGGAATATCTATTTAATTATATTATATTTAAAATAATTTAATTATTGAGTGGTTGTTATTATCTTATTATAAATTAAATTTATAAATAATAACAATAGTGTTCTTTAAATTGGGTATCAAGGGATTGCATACTAAGAATAATGATGATTCATATGGATTTCATAATATAGTTTCTACAATTTATGTTTGTACATGAAATCCTTTTCCAAAATACATAATTAAGTTTTTAAATAAAAATGTTTATATTATAGTGGTTCTGGAAAGATGTTAATTTTTGAATAAGGTGTTTTACAATTTCCACAAGTTGTTTTACAAATAATGGTTGTGTTATGCCAGTTCGAAATAATTTTATGTTATATCATACCATGTTGTTATATCAATGTAATTGTTGGAAAAATAGTTATTTTTAATTTATTTCCATTATTTTTTTGGGAATGTTTAAATGATATTTTTTAATATAAGGAAAATGGTTTGAAATACCATGATATCTTGGAAAGGCCCCTTTTTTAAATGAATTAAATTAGGTTTGGGAAATCCTTTTTTGAGCCTCTTATTTTTTGATATAATTTTAATTTTTATTTTAGTGGGATGTTGCATTTTATTTTCAATTTATCTGATTCTTTAATATGGTTAAAATAAAATGGGATGTATTTTTATGAGGGTGCAGGGAGTGATATGAGGTTAATTTTTAGTTTTTCATCATTTATGATAATCATGATGGGTTTGCACCTTTATACTTTCTATCAGATCAATGTATTTATGTTTAATGATCCTACGTAACTATTTAGAAGGTATTTAAGTGTGTTATGATTTCTTGTTCTATTTAAAATTACACTTAACCATTGAATGTTGTCCCTTAATAATTCTAGATAATATCTTACATAGGTAAAATGAAAGGGAAAATGAGAAGATTATTTTTGTTTCACATGGTGGCCATGTTATTGAGTTGAAGATCTAATTATAGCACCATCCGAGATTGATACAAATAAGTTTTAAAGATCCATTATTATCATTAAGGAATATTTTTAGGGAATATGTTCTTTAACTTTTTAGTATTCTCTATCATATATTTGATCACATGTTAGCATCTTTCAATAAGTTAATATTTTTTAAACCTATTATATTTCATGGATCATATGAATCTTATATTCAATTCAAATCCATGTTTTACTTTACATAGTTTTTCTCAACATTAGATAGGAATGTGTGGCATATAATTTGAATTGGTTATTATCTTATGTACAATATTTCAGATTTTTTGGAGGAAAAGATGGATTAATGGTTTGATTTTACTTTATATGTTATCAAATCCAACTATTCATGGGTTGGAGGAAATTTATATTGAATATAAATATTCAATGGTTGAGTTTGATAGATTGGATTTTAAATAAGATATTCATTTTTCAATACTGTATTGATCTATGGTTTTAAAATTTGAAAGAAATAATGCTTGGGTCCTATTTTAAACAAGAATGATCATTGGAACGTGAAAAACTATTTTCTTATCTTATGTTATAACTACATTTTATAATATGTTTTAGTAACATTTTTTCAAAAAATCGTTGTTGAAATCAAACTGGACATGTTTGTGTCACATCATACATACACCTCTATTTTTGTAAGAAATCTACCATCCGGTTTTCTTTTAAGTTCCAAGGTATTTATTATAGAATTTATGTTTTTCATAGTAAATTGTTTGATATGTGGATATTTTGAGTAATAGTAAGTAATGTAGAGATGTTTGGGTGGTAACTAAATTTATATTTTTTTTTCAATGCTGAGGTTTTTTTAAGTATCATAGGATGCCATTTTTCCTTAATTTTACCCTTTCTTATTTAATATTTATGATAATTGTTTGGTTAATATTTTTTTCAAATGTGATGAATATGTTTTTGATTATATATAATATTGTACATTGTTTTTTATATGGGTTTATTTACTACTATTGTTTACTTATTTGATGTGAATATATGTCCATTATATGGGTTTTTAAATTTGGAATCCTCGTATTTTCCACAATAGGTTTGTGTTATTTTTTGATGATGAACTCATTTCTATGTGTGTGTTTCTTATAAAAAGGATATAATTTCATATCCCTAGGGTTCGAGAATGATAATTAAGACTAGTGGAGATATGGTTTGGGTGATAGGTATAGACATCTCAGGATAGTTAGTGACATCATATCTCATCACATAATTCTCTCACCATGAATTTCCCATAGCTACTTGGAATTATTTCAATAAAATATTTAGTATTATATTGGATTATAATAAAATTATCATTGATTATTTTTTGGAATTCCTCATCTAGTAATTGTTTTTAAACTCTTTTGTGAGCATAGTTCTCATATAAAATTATTTGTAACATTAAAAAAAATATTTTTTATGTTTTTATTGTATGAAATTAGAATTAATTTAGTCTTTATTATAATTTTTTCATATTTTTTTTGATGATTAAATTATTTATGGTTATGTAGATATGGCCTTTAATGTGTATTAAATAATAAATATATTAATTTTTCTTGTAATTATGTTGTAGAAAAATGTTAATGGTTAAACGGTGACAACCACACAAATTTCATCAATTATACTACAAGGTCCGGGACCCATTCTGGTCAGACCCTTTAGGTAGTTCTAATTCCCATAGTGCTCTTGTGAGTACTAAAGATAGTCTGTAAGTGTTTGGATTATAAAATATGTATGTATGGGGGATTCTCGATATTTATAGGTTTTATTTCATGAATGTTAGGTTCATGACATGGGTTAGAGGTCATTTCAAGTCCATTTGAATCATCCAAATAGATACATCAGCAACAGGGATCCATCATCTCCATGAAATTGGGTACATGTCTATATCAGATCAGTGGATATATTGATTACATGGATCCAATGATATGGGAATAAATTGAATATATGGATGGCTCAGTTATGTGTATCATTGACTTCATGATTTATTCGTCTATGTGAGCAATCAACAACATGAGCGATCATCTACATGAGTTGGCTACGTGGTTGAATCTTCTACGTTAGAGATTCACTACATGAGCAATTGACTACCTGAATTGGCCATATAGATAGATCATATACATGGATTCGATAACTTTTTGAACAAATATGTGATCAATAAGCTACACGAAGGATCAAATACATGAAAAATTGGCTAAATGAAATGAATTCCTAAGTATTTAGAATACATTGGGATTTCATTTACATAGAATCAACCACATTCAGTTGTCAACTAGTTTTTTTAAAATAAACATGTATATGTTTTAGAAACCTAAATCAACAACCTTAAAAGAATGATTCCTCAAGGAAAATTATATCCTCAAATTTCTTGAGTTGTTTAAGGTAGAAAATGCATCCCTTCACATAGAGTTTAATGATATCTAAAGTATGTTAAATTCAATGTTTTACGATATGAAAATTTAGATTATCCTATATCTGTTGAATTGGAAATTAATGTATTTACCATTTTTATATATTGATTTATTTCCCTCAGTATTTTACGTTCAAACTACCTCCATTATATTAGTGGATTTCTACTACTATTGGATCATGTTTCCCCTAGTAGCAATTCCCTCCTATGCATTCCCCTATTCTAGGTGCATTGATTCTTGTCTAGAATTTTCTTCCACATATGGGATTCAAAAATTGTAATAATTATTTACATTTAATCATAATTATGGCATGTTTTATCCCCTATAATGAAATGGAATTTAGGTTATGAAGAATTAACTAGATTATAATGAATTATATTAAGATGGATTTTCATTTTTTCTTCTATGATAACAGTTTACCTCCAAATATTCTAGATAGTGTATGATATATACTATGCTTATGTATCATGATGTTATATACATATATATAATTTTCTTTTTATTTGGAGATGGTAAAGAACATAAACCTATAATTAATTGATAATTACCCAATTAGTGTATAGTGATTCATGTTTAATGAATTCTATAACACTCCAACCCCAGTTACCTAGATCCGGTGAATTATTACATAACATTGCAATGGTATAAGGAATCATGTCTTGAAATACTAATCTGTTTGTTGACTTAGAAGTACTAGATACATTCATAAGTTTTACATTACATCATGAAATAAAAACATCAATAATATTTTCTCCCTTTTTAAACACACTTATATCCATAGCCTATCCTTTCAGGTCAACCATAAACTACTTCTTCACATCCTGTGAAAAATAAAACATAGAAATGGGTGAGCTCACATGCTCAGTAATTATAATAATATAGCATAAACATTCATAAATAAGCATAAAATATAAGGCAGTTTATAAGACTAAAAAAATCCATTTAAACATGAACTTCAGCATAATATGGGAAAGATAAAATCAAATAATTCTATTAACATAATCACATGGATATTCTACATGTAGAATAATCACAACCAATATCAATATCCACATTCGAAATGATAGAATCCATAATACAAGACTTCATAACCACATAGTCAAGGCTGTGTGCCAAAACTACAAATAATATTTTGTCAAGGCCTTGTGCCAAGACACTAGTTTGTCTCATGATACCTACCAATGCATCAAAGAACTATAGCGGGATCCACTTATCACTTACTAAGTCCAATGCATGCTTCATTTGAAAAGGTTTAAACATAACATAAAAATTCATATTAAAAACAGAATACGAAATTTCAATAATTTATCTATAAACCATGAATGGTTTACAAATAACACATCCACAATGAAACATATATCAAAACCTTCAATAAAATATGGACGATTTGTTTCATAATAAATTTACTTTAAACAAACCTAAAATCCATCAAAAAGATGTTGACATAGATGAAATAAAAACATTTTTTAGAGAAATATATCTTTCTATTTTGAAATAATTTAAAAGTAATATAATTATAAAAGAAAACATTTATTTCGAAAATATTTTTATAATATTTTAAGGGAAGCTTTGATGATGTTATAATGTCACAAAATATCCGCACCCACCGTATAAGTTAAAAAAGCATTCTTACCTTAATTTTGTCGAAAGGGTCATAATGTACCATGTTTGGAAACCAACCAAAAGATTCCATTCAAAAAATATAAGGTCAAATAAGGGTATAAATTAATTTAACCCATTTTCTAGTAAATAGTAAAAATGTTTTGAAATATATTTTTAAGAAAACATAGATGTGGGTGATAAAGAGGTCCGAGTAGATACTTACGTAAAAACAACATCAGATAATAAAGATATTATGAAATTAACCCTTACATTATACTTTTCCTTGGTCGAGGGTACCATAAAATCATGTATAATAGTTAACTCATTGTTATTAAATTATAAAAGAACCATATATGTAAATATTATATGATATATGATCTAATATTGCTTTGAAAGTATTATTTTAGTTTAACAACATTTCAGGTGTTAACTGATTCGTTTTCCTTTATATGATTGGTTACGTAAGCCATATTTGTAATTAATAGGATGTATTTGATTCATATAAATATTTATATTATGTTTATATACATTATTCTGAATAATAAAATGAAAATTATTCTTGAATGATTAAGATGGGGAATGACTCTTATCGCGTTCATAGAGACGACAATCCGTACGTACACATGAGTAGAAATATCATTTTATTGATGGTGAAATTGTGTGTAATTAGATATTATAAAATATATATAGAATCATAAAAAAGTTACATTTATTATATAAATCTTTTATATTAATTATTATACCAATCCAAAAAATTAAGTGTTTGAATAACAAACTTCACCATGACGTGGATACAGTAAGCCGTACGTACGCACGTATGGTGACTTTGTCATTCATATGCGGGATAGAATAATGAATTTTTTTTTCCATTTTTATAATATAATAACTGTATATAGAAGATATTAGAGTTATTATTTTATAAAGGAAACAACAAAGAACGAGTAAGTGGAAGAAGAAAAGAACTTGAAAGAGGTGATGAAGTATATACCTCTTCTTCAGGTACATCCTTTTGATTTGATAAAAAGGGATCCGTAGGTCGGTTTTCTGACCAAATTAAGGCCTCTAAGATGAAGGGAGGAAAGTTGTTATGATATTTGGGAAGGGTTTATCCGATCCAAATGGCTTTGGAGGTGTGAAATTAAGAGAAAGGTAAGTGCCCTTTTATAAGAGAGGTGAGGGTCACTTTAGGAAAAGCTTGAAATATTATTTTATAGTAAAATAATTTTCTTTTTCTAATGTCTCCAAAATTAATTATGTTGAGTCAAAGGTGGGTATGGGTAGAAAAATATCATCCAATAGGTTTTAGAAATGTTTAGGTCATCATATTAACCATATCTTTTATATTTAACTCTTAGTTAAATAGTTTTTCATTTACGATGTATCTTTGTATTTTTATATTATATGATTAACAAAAAAACTATAAAAATCCAACATAAACCCATGTGGTTCATTATTAATATATATAACCTTATCTATGTCCTTTGGAAGAAACTTATATTTTAGGAATATTATATCAATTAATAATATAGTATTTGTTTTGAAAAACTCACTTATGTCAATTTTGACACTATTTAGTATTTGGTTTTTCTAAAAATCATAAAAGCATGATTACTTCAAACTAAAATTATTTATTCAAATCTAAAATATCATATTAACCAATTAAATTAGTGGATTTCATAAAATTTCTCATATTACATTTATTTGGATATTTATAATATCAATTATTTCACTCTTTCATTAATAAGGAAATTACTGCATCATTATTGTGTCACAAATAAATTAAATTATTTAATGTCTAAAAATTATAAATAAAATACCATTATGTAGGAAATATTTTTATATTTATAAATAAGACTTATAGTCGAATTTATCATATGTATAACCCTATATTAAAAATTGTTTAGTTATTAAACATTGAATTTAACGCTTTTAAATCTTCTTTAAATAAAATAATAATAAATTTACAAATCAAATACAAGTGGACCAAAGGGGATCATATTTTATTCCTAAGGTTTGTTTGGGACTAATTACACTTATCCAATAGAATTAGGACATGTTTTAGGGTAATTATAATATTATTTTTACCCTTAATTACACGATTTACATTTAACCAAGGTAAATAAAAGTAAAGAGTTAATATTCACCAAAAATTATTTTCATCTAACTGAACCACATTTTACATTCTAATGTAAACCGTTTCTCTTGGATTTTTGAAATTCATCTCATAGTTGTGGTCAAATTATGTTTTATGAAAATTTGAAAATGCATCTAGAAGGTGGGTAAAAGATGGTAACAAGTTCAATAAATTTTTTTTATATAAACTGATTATAAATGACTCTAATGAATTACATTGAAATTATATTTTTATTATGTATCTATTTTTCCCTAAAATAAATTTAAATAAAATAAATAATTATTTAAAAAAAACCCCTTTTAACCAATAACACAATGTCTTTCACTATCCCTCAAAAATTGATAGTTTCCAAAAAAATTCCCAAAATTCACCCTAAGCTAATTTCAAAATTTAGAATTCCAAAATAAATTCCATTTTGAAAAATAAAATTTATAAAATATCAAAAAGTGGGAATTACTATTCATAATGGCAATTTTGATTGGTCGTGATGTGTTAGAATAGTAATGTTTCATACAATGCAAGTTATTTCATTATTCATAGGGAAACAGATAGTGGAATCATGGGGTTTTACAATCTCCCCTCCTAAAAATAATTTCATCCTCACAATTTCTACAATATTACTACATAAAATGATTCTTGTGGGTCTTCATCATATCTTCCTTGGGTTCCCACATTTCCTCTTCCATATTATGGCTTCTCCATAGAACTTTAACGAGATGAGTCATCCGGTTTCTCAGCACATGTTATTTGGTATCATGAATTTGGACATGATCTTCACAATAAGGAAGATCAGGTTCCAGTTCAATTTCCTCACAGGTGATTACATGCGTTGGGTCAGGGATGAATTTTATCAATAGCGATATGTGGAGCACATTGTGAACTTTGGAGGGACTTGGTGGCATTTCCAAACGGTATGTCATAGCCCCAATTATATCTAGAATTTCAAAAGTTCCGATGTACCTAGGACTCAATTTACCATTCTTACCGAATCTTATAAAACCCTTCTATGGAGATACCTTCAAGAAAGAATGGTCTTATACATGAAATTCCAAATCCTTCCTTCGGTTATCGACATATCTATTTATCCTACTTTCAGATACATTGACGTGGGATTAGATAACCTTCACATTTTCCATTTGTTCCTCAAAAAGTTATGGGACTGTGATTTTTCTTTCACCAACTTATCCCCAAAAAGTTGGTGTGTGAAATATCTTTCCATATAATGATTTATAAGGTTCCATATGAATACTTGAATTAAATAAATTTTTATAGGAAAATTTTAATAGAGATTAATATTGATCCCACATACCTTGAAAGTCATGTGATAAATATTTCAACATGTTTTCTAAGGTTTTAATAGTCTGTTCTGATTTTCCATCTGTTTGAGTGTGGTATGCAGTGCT
The DNA here is from genome assembly GCA_963277665.1 of Viscum album. Lineage (NCBI taxonomy): Eukaryota > Viridiplantae > Streptophyta > Magnoliopsida > Santalales > Viscaceae > Viscum > Viscum album. The sequence continues at coordinate 1,777,854,869 of OY728151.1, read as the reverse complement.
CAAACGATGTTCAGAATCCATGGCCATCTGAAGAATTTTCCATAATCATTCTGTAAAATGGGGATCACGATCACAAAAAATCGATAGGGGTACTCCATTAAGTCATACAACTTCATTAATATATAGTATTTCCATACGTTCAGGTGGTAAATCTTCTGTTATTGGAAGAAAATATGTTGACTTGTTAAGAAGATCAATAATGACTCATATTGCATCATTTATTATAGGAGTCTTTGGTAGCCCCATGAAAAAGTCAATCTTAATATTATCCCATTTCAACTTAGTTATGGTAAGTGTTTGTATGACTCCTCCAGGTTATTTCCTCCCAGAATTCACTTGTTGAAAAATTGTACATCTTGACACAAAATCAGCAATCTCCCTCTTCTTGTTGTCCCACCAAAAATGTTCCTTCAAATATTTATACATCTTGGTGCTCCCTGGTTTTATAAAGAAATTGGAGCTATGAGAATCATCAAACCATTCTCTTTTTAGGTCAGGTATATTAGGAACACAAATTCTCTTCCAGAATTTCAAAATTATATCTTTATATATGAAGTCACTAAATCTCCCCTCATTCACAACTTTAATCTTCACTTGAAACTCCTCATCGTCAGTCTGAGAACTCATTATATTTTCTTTTATAGATAGTTTAGAAACCATTTGACAAATTATTGATGTATCACCATAAATGGTTATTCCATTATCCATCTTTACTAGATTCATAAAAAAGGATCCCTTTCAACTTTTATCTTGTTCAAAACTCCATGTTCCTTTCTTCTCAAAGCATCTCCCACCTTATTTTCCTTCCCCTAGTGGTAGTGTATAGTGGAATCATAATCTTTGAGTAGTTCAAGAAATCACATTTTCCTCATGGTGAGTTTTTTGTGAGAAAATATTCTTCAAACACTTTTGATCAGTATAAATATCACATTTTTCACTATAGAGATAGTGTCTCTATATTTTTAGAGCAATGATTATAGCTACTAAAGCAAGATCATGAGTAGGATAGTTTTTCTTTTGAATTTTTAGCTTCCACGATGCATAGGAAATAACTATATCATTCTGCATAAGGACACAACTATGCCCTTTTATAGAATCATCACTATGAATAACAAACCCATCATTCACAGATGGTAGAGTCAAGATAAGAGAATTGACTAATCATTTCATCAGTTCTTCAAAAGATTTTTCACACTCATTCATCCAAAAAAAATTTAACCACTTTACGAGTGATCTTGGTTAATGGGTTAGCCAACCGGGTAAAATTCTGGACGAAACATCGATAATAACCTACTAAACCAATAAAACTATGTACCATAGTTATACTCGTTGGTGCTGGTCATTCTTGGATTTCCTGGGTCTATGAAGGTTCAACAATGATTCCATCCTTAGAGTCAATATAGCCTAGAAAAGAAATCTCCTGAAGCCAGAATTCACAATTTCTAAACTTCCCATATAATTCATTTCTTCTAAGAGTTTTTAGAATAATGCACAAGTGGTATTCACGATCTTCAAAACTTTTGGAGTATACCAAGATATCATTAATGAATAACACTGGAAGTCATCAATATATTCTTTGAAAACAATATTGATTACATCCATGAAGACATAGGGTGCATTAGTCAAACAAAAAGGAATTACTGTAGACTCATAATGCATGTACCTGGTTCAAAATGTTGTTTTCAGAATGTCTCCCTTCTTCACACACAACTGATGATATCCTGATCGAAGGTCAATCATTGAAAAATATTGGGCCCCATGAAATTGGTCGAATAAATCTTCAATGCGAGGTAGGGGATACTTGTTATTTATTATTATAACATTGATCTCCCAGTAGTCAATGAACAACCTCATAGATCCATCTTTCTTTTTTACAAAAAGGATAGGGGCCCCCGTGGAGAAACACTAAGGTGAATAAATCCCTTATTACTCAATTCCTCTAGTTGTTTCTTTACTTCCACTAATTCCACAGTGACCATCCTATAAGGGGTCTTTGATATGGTCCTGGATCCTGGAATCAAATCAATGGAAAACTCAATTTCTCATTCTGGAGTATGTCCATGTAAATCCTCTAGAAACACATCAAAATATTATTTCCCAATACGTACGTCCTCTATTCGAACATTGTTTTCCCCCCCATAGTTATTTCATTCTCTTCTTCCCTAATAATTGAATTATGTAGAGCTATTGGGGGTGGATACAGATAAGAATCAGGTGGTGACATTTCTGCTCTAAAGATAAGATACTCCTTATCATCATCAAAAATTGTATCCTCCTTCTTCATACAATAATTGTTTGCATCATGGTCCAAAATAAAATCCATTATGAGAATTATATCAAATTCAGTCATGGGTATGATGATTATATCAGCAGATAAAGAATATTTATATGTACTAATGGGTACTGATTCATAAAACATTATTGCGATGATACTTCCCTGACGAGTTTTGACTAAAAACATCATTGTTAAGTCAAAATAAAAATATCTAATGTTCATAGCAGAATAGAAATATATGAAACAATGCGATAATTCAGAATCAAATAAAGCATTGGGAAAACATGATGATACCATTAAATTACCTACCACCATGTCTTTCGGAGCATCAACCTCAGCAGTAATGATGTAATATTCTTGGCCTTGATCCCTAGGATTTTCTAAGGTATGTTACATTGGTGCTTATGACATTAATTTTCATAATGACCCTTTTCTATACAATTATATAATTCAATATTGATATTTTAATTCTTCGCCTTGCAACCACGAGCTTGGTGGACTTTTTCACCACACTTGTGACAGACTCACATTCCATTCAGGCACGTACCGGGAGTTTCTTCAGACATTTACAGCATGATGAATATTCAACTTTTCCCTTCATCCCCATATTTTCTTTTCCAGAGTGTTCAACAGATCTATTTTACTCTTTCTTTTCATTAAAGTCATAAGACTTAAATAATTCCTTTTCTGTCTCGATTGTGCGTGGGAAAATATCTTCATCCTATGAGAATTATTGGGATACTAATGTTCAACAGAGAAATGTTTTTAACCCATTAAAGAATCAGTCAATATTACTCTATAGGTTATGTATATAATCTGCTACATTCTTAGCTAATATTCTAATGTTATCCTCATACTTTGCGACATTATCATCCTTCTTTTTCCTGAGACTTAGAAATTGTCTTTTACATATCCACTCGATGGTCATGAGGAAACTATTTTTCTATTAAAATATCTTTAAACTCCATTTATTCCATGTTTGATATTTATTCATCTTCCTTTGTTTTTTGGATTAATGAACACCGTTTATCTTCATTTCCTGTGAGGAGATAAACTTCCATGATAAATTTTTCAATTTCTCTACTCCCCAAAGCATGACATATTTTCTCTAAGGAATTTATCCATTGCTTAGCTACTAATGGATTTGTACACCCATTGATTTTTGGTGGTTTCTTCCTCATGAAGCGGTCTAGCATTTATCCTCTACATTGTGGATCAGGGTGCTCCATAGGGGTATGGTTATTATTCATAACCTCAGTGTGTTTTCCCAGTATGGTGATAAGAGGATCTGAACCTGTTGCCTCACTGACTCCACAATAATTATCTTGAGTAGGAGGGAAATCCCTATATGGATTACGTGCGTTGATACAATTTCTATTCCTTCCACAAGGAACCATTTCTACACAATGGCATAGATTACATTTGTTTATGAATCGCAATAAATAATTCCAAACTTGTAAAATACTTAACATAAATTGAACAGGTAATGGATATAATCCATAATAATAAAACTGTTTTCATTGAGGAAATATATTCTAATAAACCCTTCATTATTTTTTGTAAATAAAATGTTAATTATCCTAAGCATGTCCCACGAGTTTCGTAACCATGAGTGCAACAAGTCCCGATGTCGTGCACCAGTTCTCATTGGAATCTTGCTCAAAGAAGTTTTTTCAGGTTTTACCCCTAAGTAAATATGTTCTAGAGACGACACTTCATTCTTGTATCCCGATAGGGATGTATTTCTTGGAATACAAATAAATCCCTACAATACCAAAATTCTAGGTTGTTCGTCGATACTAATCATCAAAATCTATCTTAGGGTAATGTGATCTAATCAGAGATTTTCTAAATCTAGTTTCCATGGATTCTTCCAAACATCCCGTGATACAAACTGTAATGGCCTGACCCCAGTTTCCCAGAGTCAGTGCATTATATCATAACATTGGCAAAATACAGGGTATCATGTCTGGAAATACCAATTTGTCTAATATCCTTGGAAGTACTAGATACATTAATAAGTTTATAGTACATCATGAAATAAAAACATCAAAAACATTTTGTACTCTTTTTAAACACCCTTATATCATTATCCAACCCTTTCATCTAACACCCCAAGCTTCTGCGATACGTTTCTTTTTGAATAACACAGTAGTTTGTGTTGTACGCAACTTCGAGTTCTAACACACACCACAACCAATCAATCTACTCGCTATGAATATTACTAGCCACCTTTTGAAATGTTATACATTTTATCATTAAAAATGGACTTCATTTTTGGATTTGGAATATTGAAATTATATTAGGGTGATTTTTTGGTACATTTCCGATAATTTTAATATTTTGATTAATAGTGAAAATTACTAAATTTTAATTAAAAACACTTTTTTAATCGAAATAATTAATAGTGATAAATTATAAATTTGGGTGTTTTTAAAGTATATTTAGTATATATTTTTACCATTTAATACAATTTTGGTCATTGGAAGTATTTTCAAGTTTAAACTGGACATAAACAAGTGTCATTCTTTTGATTGTTATTATTTCTTAAAAACATGCATTTTGTATTGACTGCGGGAATTAATTTTAAATTAATTTTTTCCACTTATGTGTTTTCAATTTAGAAAAATGTATTCCATATTTATATTCATGAGGTCCAAATTGTGAAAATAGGTAACTTTTATTTTTAGAAATTTGGAATAATTACTTCGGTTAATATTTTATTTACCATGGTTAAAAGGTAAATCCGGTAAATAAGTGTAAACAATAATATTATAATAATAATAAATTACCCTAAAATGTGTCTTAACCATATTGGATGATAAATTTCCTACCATGGGCATATTTGGGTCGATTTTGGGACCCCATGGATCCACATGTATGTGATAATGACACTTTATATTAATTAAGTTAAAGTAAATACAAAAATGACATAAGCAAATATCTTTTAGAAAAACAATTTTTACATATGGTTATATGGGTTCTATTTTCGACTATAAATACTAATTAGAATGATACAAATATTTCATACATAATGTTATTTTAGTTATAATTTTTAGACATTTAATAATTAAATTTATTTATGACACAACAATGATGCATTATTTTTATTTATTAATGAAAGAATCAAATAATTAGTATTATAAATGCTAAAATAAATATAATTTGAAAGTTTTGATGACATAAAATAATTTTATTGGTTAATATGACATGCTATGATTTATTAAATTATTTTTTTCTAATTAATAAAGTTTTTAAGGCATTAAAAAAATCAATTATGAAATAGTGTCCAAATTGACATAAAATAATTTATAAACAAATATTATATTATTAATTGAAATTATATTCCTAAAATTCTAAGGTTCAGCCAAAGGACTTATATCCTGATAGGTATATAATTAATGGAACACTTGGAGGTATCTTGGATTTATATAGTATGGTTATTAACTATATAATATAAAAATAAAAAGAGACATGGTAAATGTTAAACTAATTAACTAAGAGTTAAAACTAAAATATAAGGTCAATAAAGGGACCAAAAAATGTCTAAAACATATTTTTTGAGTTTTTTTTCTTCCCATACCCACCTTAACATTTATATAATCCACGTTTGAGCCATTATAAACCTAATATTAATTTATTATAAAATAATATTTCTAGCTTTTCCTAAGGTGCCCCTCACCCCCTCTTAAAAAAGGGCACTACCCCTTCTCACTAATTCACACATTAAAAGCCTTTTTTCTCAGCCAAACCCTTCTCAAATATTCTCTCAACATATCTCAATTCATCCTAGAGGCCTTACTTTAGTCATAAATCCAACCTATGGAGCCCTTTTGATCAAATCAAAAGGAAGAACCCGAACAAGATGTAATGTTTTCAGCATCCTCTTTCAAGTTCCATTCTTCTTCAACTTCTTCTTTCATTTTTTCCATTATAAAATAATAAATCCAGTATCTTCTATATATTCTGATGTTATTATAAATATGGTACAACCATATTCATTATTCTATCCATCCTTTGAATGACATGTCACCATGAGTGCGTACGTACGGCTTACCGTCTCCACTTCGTGGTGTAATTGTTATTCAAAACAATATTATTTGGATGGGTATGATAAAGATTTGTGATTGATGTAAATAATAAATATAAAATTATAATGATTCTTTATATATTATATACCATCCAATTATATATTAGTTTAATATCAAAAGAAAGATATTGTCGCTCGTGCGTACGTACGGACTACCGTCTCCACGAACGTGATGAGATTCATTCCCCATCGTAACCATGAAAGTATAGTTCTCATTTGATGATTAAATATAATTTTTAAGGAATTGATATCAATATGTAAATGAATAATCTACTGAAGGTTCCGGGCGCAGTGGAAGCGCGTGGGTGGATGTGCCCACTTGGCTTTTTGTCATTAGCAATGATCAATCCGGGATCAATACGACGATAAACGCCAGTCTCCACGGATCGAATCACAGAAAAAGACAAAGAAGATGGTTTTTCCCGGAACCACAAACAAGGATCGTTACAGGTTGATTATAATTAATTTAATTAATTATAAAGAAATACCTTTTGGGTGTTCTTTCTTCATTGATGTTCTCAATCACGTTGTCAATGTGATCCGTCGTTGCGTCGCAGAAGCCAAGTGTAGACTCCCTCTAGCGGTGATCCACACGTGTACCTCGTATCTCTGGACGTCGCCAAAAGATTCTCCGGGTGCTAGCGTGGAGAAGCCTTTGCTTGCGTTGTCCGCCTTAGATTGTCTTGATCCGATGGAAGAGGATCTCTCTCGGTCTTGAGAGCGTTCTTGGAGGAAGAGGTTCTTGCGGCCTTGAAAGAATTCTCCGGAGATGTTGTGCACAACGATTCTCTTGTCTCAGAAAAGAGTTGGGGTTGTGAGGATATTTATAATCGGGTGTGTGGGGTTATAGAGTTATGACAATAAATAAACGCGTTACGCGTTTTATTTATTTCATTGACTCTTTATTTAAAACCCCATGTCGAATAAATAATTCCTTGACATGCGCCCACGCTGATTATAATAAATATCATTTAAAACAATATTATATCCTCAAAATCCCAACTAAAAAAAAACTACACGGAGTGTATTAATAAATACACGGCGTGTACTTGTTTTTCATTGAAAACTACACGGTGTGTACATTAAATGTACACGGCGTGTATATCTTGTTTTCATTTATTCATTTCCTTTCCAAAATAAAACTACACGGCATGTAATAATAATACACGACGTGTACTTGTTTTATTTTCTTTTTCCTCCATCATTTAAAACAACTTAGGCTTCCTTGAATAATTATTAAACCATGTACGAGAATAATCTTTATTCAACTTGAGATACTTGGATACACTTAGTGTGTGACCCTCTAGGCCTCTTTCTCGTTGGCATTAGGCGGGCTTGCCTAAAGTCCAAGATTACTGTCTAGCAACGGGTCAAGGCACCCAAGAGAAAGAAGTTGACGCCGCATTGACGTATCACCTCATACGAGCGCTTACTATGTAATTTAATCCCTTTGTCTCAATATCTCATCAAGCAGGTTTCATGGCAGTGTCATAAACCTATATGCTTGATATGTCGTTCTTTGACTACCTGAAATAAACTCATCGTTTACACAATGGCCATGGAATTTAATGCGACAGTTCTATTTCAATCAAAGGGCCAAGATATCAACTTCCATAAATGGAAGGGACAAATCCTTCCTTGACTTATCCATTAACAACATGTCACTCGTGATGCACCCAACGTACCCTACTTCCCGCCAACTATCTGCGTGACAGTTTTCGTCAGTAAATCTAAGTGCGCGAGTCATGACATGAGTTAATGATAATCTTCCAGTCCAAGGACCATTACACACGCTCGTAGATAGCAATATCCGATGACACCAAGACATGCAGAATTACTACTGGCGGGTCTATTCTCATAATCTCCCATCTTGGAGATTACCAAGTGCGAACTCCATGAGAGAGAGTCTCGTCTTCTTATGAGTACTCGCACATGACGGTCTGTATACTATGTGTCCTATCATAGTATGTCATCCAACCGCAGAACTTTATTTAAGAATATTGTTATAGCATTTCAAGGTTCTCATCATAGCGGGGATCTACTATGACCTTATTAATGCAACAAATATTTCAGGACATTATTATATTATAGTCATGCAGAACAATGAACAATATATAATAAGTGAACATTTATGTAATCAAAGTACAAAACAGTTGGTTCTGAGGACACCAACCCTTACATCTACAACCTATACATAAAAAAATTACTTATGTAACAAAACATATAAAAGAAAATGAGTAAGTTAACACTCGAAACGATGATAATAATAAGATATTATTAAAAAAGTAATGTTAAAAGATCATATATGATATCATATTAATGTATATTATTTTGTATAATTTAATAAAAAATATTTCACCATTATACAGGAGTTTAAACTACACTATACAAAGGAAAAGTACAAGGTAAGGGTTTATTTCACAATCTCTTCATTATCCAAGGTTGTTTATACGTAATTATCTACTGGGACAACTTTATCATCCACATCCATGTTTCTTAAAAATGTATTTAAAAACATTCTCACTATTTTATTGACTCTGGGTTAAAGTCATTTACACCCTTTTTCACTTTTTATAAGATGTCTATAAAGAAATATTTCCGTCATTTTCCAAACAATGTCATTTTTAACCTTTTTGACAAAATTAATGTAAGAATGTTTTTAAGTTATACGGTGGGTGCGGATATTTTCTACCATTATAACATCCTCAAAGCTTCCCTTAAAATCTTATAAAAATATTTTCAATGTAAATGTATTATTTTATAATTATGTGACTCTTAAATGATTTCAAAATATAAAGAAATATTTTTTTAAAATGTGTTTTGATTTAGTCTATGTCAAAATCCTTTGATGAATTTTATGTTTATTTGAAGATGATACAAAACATCCATATTGTATTGAAGGTTTTTTGATATGTTTGACTGTGGATGCGATATTTTTATACCATTCATGGTTTATGGATAATGTATTTATATTTCGTATTCTTGTTTTAATACGAATGTTTATGATATGTTTAAACCTTTTCATATGAGGAATGTATTATACTAAGTAAATGACAGGTGGAGCCTGCTACAGCTCCTCGATACATCAGTAGGTCTCATGAGACTACTAGACGTGGAATTGGCTGAGGCCCTTTCTGAATTTGATTTATGGTTTTTGCCGCAGCCTTAATCATTTTTAGACTTCTTTGATGAGGCCTTGACAAAATGTTTCAGAATGTCTGACATTATACTTTCCCTCATTAGACCTCACATGATGATCATGTTTCTGCTGAGTCAAGGCTTTAGTCAATGGGTCTGCCACGTTGTCTTCCGTGGAAATACTGCTCACTGCAACTTCACCTCTCTGAGAAAAATCCCTCAAGAGATGATACTTCCGAAGTATGTGCTTTGTCCGCTGATGTGACCTTGGCTCTTTTGCAAGTGCCACCGCTGTAGTATTATCACAATAGAGTGTGATAGGATCTTTACTGCTCGGTACAACATCCAGCTCTTGGACGAAGCTTCACATCCATACTGCTTCTTTAGCTGCCTCAGAAGCTGCGATATACTCGGACTCCGCTGTAGAATCTGCCACCACACTTTTTTTTGAGCTCTTCCAGCTCACTGCACCTCCATTCAAACTGAAGATGTATCCAGTCTGCGACTTCATGTCATCTTGATCAGTCTGGAAACTAGCATCTACATGTCCTCTGATGACTAGTTCCTCATCTCCTCCATAAACCAAGAACATATCCCTAGTACGCCTCAGATACTTAAGGATAGTCTTGACTGCCATCCAATGGCGGTCTCCTGGATCAGCTTGATATCTGCCTACCGCACTTAATGCATAAGCAACATCTAGCCTCGTACATAGCATAGCATACATGACTGACCCAATCGCGGATGCATAAGGGATCCTTGCCATTCTCTTTCTTTCCTCATGTGTCTGAAGACACATTTTCTTGGAAAGATGAATGCCATGTGACACTGGCAACAATCCCCTCTTGGACTGTTCCATACTGAATCTCTTCAGTATCTTGTCAATGTATGTACTTTGACTTAGGCCCAACATTTTCTTGGATCTATCACGGTGGATCTTGATCCCAAGAATATATGCCGCCTCGCCCAAGTCTTTCATGGAGAAGCATTTATTCAACCATGTCTTAACTGACTGTAAGACAGGTACTTCGTTTCCAATTAGCAATATGTCATCGACATATACTATTAGGAAAACGACTGCACTTCCACTAAACCTTTTGTAGACACAAGGCTCACATTCGTTCTTAACAAAGCCAAATTCTGTAACAGCTTCATCAAAATGAATGTTCCATGACCTTGATGCTTGCTTTAATCCATAAATGGATTTTTGCAACTTGCATACCTTGTTGGCATCCTTTGAAGTCACAAACCCTTCAGGTTGTGTCATGTAGACATCTTCCTGGAGGTTCCCGTTAAGGAAAGCTGTTTTGACATCCATTTGCCAAATTTCATAGTCATGGTAAGTAGCAATGGCCAATAGGATTCTGATAGACTTCAGCATTGCAACCGGTGAAAAGGTTTCATCATAGTCAATTCCTTGACGCTGTCTAAAACCTTTTGCAACCAGTCGTGCCTTGTAGGTGATGACTTGCCCCTCCATGTCCAGTTTCTTCTTGAATACCCATTTATTACCAATAGGCTTTACATCAACTGGAGGATCTACCAAAATCCAGACTTGGTTTTGGTACATGGAATCCATTTCAGAATTCATGGCTTCTTGCCACTTGGCAACGTCTGTGCCTTCAACTGCTTCCTTGTAGGTAAGAGGATCATCATTGTCAACCAATAATGAGTCACCATCATCAGTGACAAGAAAACCATATCGTTCTGGTTCTCTCACCTCTCTCGTGCTCCTACGCAGTTCTTGTGTCTCTGGAACAGATTGTTCTTCCACGGGGCTTTGTGGAATCTGTTCTTGTAACAACTCATGTGTATCTTGAGCCTCGACTTCATCGAAGTCTATCTCGCTCCCACTATCTCTTCTGGAGATGTGGTACCTCTCAAGGAATATGGCGTGTCTTGCCACTGTAACCTTTTTGTCTGAGGGGTTGTATAGGTAATATCCCCTTGTTTCCTTGGGATATCCTATAAAGATACACTTTGTGCCTCGGGGTGCAAGTTTGTTACCTGAAGAGGCCTTAACAAATGCTTCGCTACCCCACACGTGTAAATTCGATAACATGGCTTTGCGTCCACTCCATAACTCGTATGGAATACCATTTATCGATTTAGTTGGTACATGGTTTAGTATGTGTGCTGCTGTTTGTAATGCATATCCCCAAAAGGATAATGGAAGACTCGTATGACTCATCATTGATCTCACCATGTCCAACAGGGTGCGGTTCCTCCTTTCACTTACACCATTCCACTGCGGTGTGTAAGGAGGAGTGAGTTGAGATAGAATCCCAAACTCCCGTAAAAAATCAATGAAGTCTTGATTAAGATATTCTCCTCCTCTGTCTGAGCGGAGTTTCTTAATCTTCTTACCAAGCTGGTTCTCAACTTCATTCTTGTATTATTTGAACCGATCAAAAGAATCTGACTTATACCTCATTAAATAGATATATCCATATCTACTAAAATCATCAGTAAAAGTTATGAAGTACGAGAACCCACCCCTTGCTTCAACTGGAAATGGTCCACACACATCTGTGTGAACTAATTCTAGAAGCTCTTTAGCTCTTTCACCTTTCCCACTAAATGGGGCTTTGGTCATTTTGCCTTGTAGACACGCATGACATACACCAAGTGGTTTTAGTTCGAAAGAATCTAAATACCCATCTTGATGTAATTTTGTCAAACGTTTCTCATTGACATGACCTAGCCGGTGATGCCAAAGTTGGGTGTGGTATGAGTCATGTAAATTAACTTTGTTATCAATTGCCATTACTTGGTTTGTGTAGTCTAACACATAAAGGCCGTTATATAACTGTGCCCTACCAAAACAAATGCCATCTTTATAAAAGTAGCAACATTCATTTCCAAACATGAATATGAATCCATCAGTATCTAATCTGGATACTGAAATAATGTTTTTGGTTACAGAGGGTACATAATAACATCCTTTCAAAACCAAGACCATCCCGGTAGGCAATGTGAGGTGGTAGTCCCCGACAGCTACAGCAGCAAGTCTGGCTCCGTTGGCTTCTCGTAGATCTATCTCCCCTCGATCAATCTTCCTGAATATACTTGGTTCCTGTATTTGGATACAGATGTGAGCACCACAAGCAGTATCTAATACCCAATTAGTAGAAACAGATAGATTGCATTCGATAACAAACGCACCTGAAGCTTCCCCTTGCTTCCTCGGCTGGGTGCAGTTTTTCTTCCAGTGACCCTTCTTGCCACATGCGAAACAAACAGCATCCTGTTCCTTTGCCTCCCCTTTGATCTTCCTTTTCTTGGAAGGCCTTGAAGAAGCTTTGGGCTTAAAGCTCTTCGCCTTCCCTTTCCTTTTATTCACCATAAGGACAGAAGGTTTTTCACGCTTCATGTCATTGTCCACTTGGCGAATGAGGATAAGAAGATCAGATAGAGACTTCTCAATATTGTTCATGTTGAAATTAACAACAAAGTTTTAGAAGCTCTGGGGGAGTGATGCGAGAATGAGATCGGTACCCAGTTCTTCAGGGAGTTTAAACCCTAGAACCTCCAAGCGCTCAATGTAGCCAATGAGCTTGACTACATGAGGCCCAGCTGGGGCACCCTCTCCAAGCTTGCTCTGAAACAGAGCCTTGGAGATCTCAAACCTTTCCTGTCTTGCTCTCTCCTGGTATAAACCACGGAGGTGCTCGAGCATGCTGTAGGCATCCATGTCTTCATGAGACTTCATGAGCTCACTAGACATAGATGACAGCATCAAACATTGAACGTCGAGAGCATCGTTCAAATGTTGATCATAGACTAGGAAATCTTCATCACTTGCCCCTGGGGCAGGAGAATCAGGAAGTGAGGACTCCAGCACATAAAACTTCCGTTCATGGCGTAGGATAACCCGAAGGCGCCTAAACCATTCCTGAAAGTTACTGCCGGTGAGGATGTTGTCTTTATCCAGAATTGATCGTAGAGAAAATGTGGTTGATGTGTTTGTCATTTTGATTCTACAATTTAAAAGAGCAGATTTATCAGTACTTTCTTGATTACATTTTATAAGAAATAATAAATTTTATTAAGTCTCCCACTATTTTATCAATTCCCAATGGCCCTCACCATTGAACTCGGAATGTCCAGTTGCTTTGACATTCTAATGGCAAGGATCCATATTTCCCTTCGCATAACCCCAACAAGGGTTGGTCAAGCTATTTATAGGTATTTAGGTAGGCGGGTCTTTGCCAACTGTGAGCTTACAGTTCCTTGATCTGTTGAGTGGACTCCCCAATCCTGAAATCCTGACTTGGATTTCCTCAACTCTTGCCTCCAATATTACATCAAGTCTAGCAAGGGCTACTTCTCTTGATGTAATATGGTTAAGTCAACCCGAAACCTTTCATAAGGGCTTCCTTTATAAAAGTAAGTGTCCCAACAAGGGTTGGTCAAACACATAGTTTTATTGAGTCTTGCCCTTAATCAAGTAACGGAAGGCTTGGTCTGACTTAATATGGTATTTGAGGGATTTTATTCTTTATGCGTATCTTTGCATTATCACATGCTTGTTAATATTAAGTGATGCTTGCTTAAGTGATTAACCATGTTCCGATAATGTATACGCATAGACCGGTTTTTATTTTATTCCATCTTTGCATGCTTGTTCATTTTATTAATTATGTGATCGCGACAACACATGCATAATATATAAACCATGCAATCAGACAGAAATAAAATAAGATGGCATGATCATGAGCTTCTATTTGGTTAGCTTATCTAGCGGTTTTGATAAGCTTACCCTGACCTAGGGAAAACACCTTGAACCTGATGGTTCATGTTTTGCAGCTCCCACCTGTCCACCTTTGTATCTTCTTGTGTCGGTTTCGCCTCGGATTCGGGATTTGTACCATCTCCTCTGGCTTGGGAGATCCTCCATTACATGGGTTTACATTAAAGAAACCATGGGCACGCAGGCCCTACATTTTATTGGAAGAAGGCTCACAGGCCAAAAAATTTAAATTAAATAAATTTAAATGAAACCATACACATACAAAGGGTCTTTGGTCTAGCTCATGATCATCCATAGTATGCAACGACATTTACGCATATTTAGAATTCAAATTCTTTTAATCGTTTTATTTAAGATAAGACGCGCTCGAATTCAATAAATTATGATCTTATAATTAATCAATTCTTTATCTTAAATTCCTTTCTGAATTTCCTTGAGATTCTTCTCATCCATATTCCTTGTACGGGTCTTTGTACATTGGAGGAAACCTGGTGAAATTCCATTTCTGGAAAGTACACGGCGTGTAGTTTATAATTACACGGCGTGTATTTTTCTTTTCACCCTTTGTCCAAAGTACACGCCGGGGCTTTGGCGTGTTTTTTCTGTACTTTGGAAATTTTAGAGTACATGGCATGTAGATGAATCATACACGGCGTGTACTTCTTTGTTACGCGGTAACCGGCCTGGTGATCCCGTATACGCGGTACGCGACTTATCTTTGTACACGGTTTCACCTGGGTCGGAACGGACTACACGGCGTGTTGTTCCAACATACATGTCGTGTATTCCGGTTTCCACGCGCCGTTCTATTCTGGTCAACACGGCGTGATTAAAACTTAGGCATAATCAATTCACACGACGTGGTTTGGCGGACCAGTGCCGGTTCGTTGAACCTAAGTACACGGCGTGTAGTTTTAATTACACGCCGTGTAATCCCATGATGTACAGACAGAGAGAGTGGCTCCTCCGGATGAGTTCCTCGTTTTTATTTTAATCATAATTAAAATTAAAAGGTCGTTTCTGTGATATGAATCGAGAAACGAAGGAGGAAGAATAGATCTCGTTAATTCATATTTATAGAACGATTTATTTCGAATTGAATCAAATATGAATGCGTAAATTATCAACGAAAATTAAATAACTATAATCAACGTTGTAACCTCCCTCTGATACCATTTGAAGGTTCCGGGCGCAGCGGAAGCACGTGGGTGGATGTGCCCACTTGGCTTTTTGTCATTAGCAATGATCAATCCGGGATCAATACGACGATAAACGCCAGTCTCCACGGATCGAATCACAGAAAAAGACAAAGAAGATGGTTTTTCCCGGAACCACAAACAAGGATCGTTACAGGTTGATTATAATTAATTTAATTAATTATAAAGAAATACCTTTTGGGTGTTCTTTCTTCATTGATGTTCTCAATCACGTTGTCAATGTGATCCGTCGTTGCGTCGCAGAAGCCAAGTGTAGACTCCCTCTAGCGGTGATCCACACGTGTACCTCGTATCTCTGGACGTCGCCAAAAGATTCTCCGGGTGCTAGCGTGGAGAATCCTTTGCTTGCGTTGTCCGCCTTAGATTGTCTTGATCCGATGGAAGAGGATCTCTCTCGGTCTTGAGAGCGTTCTTGGAGGAAGAGGTTCTTGCGGCCTTGAAAGAATTCTCCGGAGATATTGTGCACAACGATTCTCTTGTCTCAGAAAAGAGTTGGGGTTGTGAGGATATTTATAATCGGGTGTGTGGGGTTATAGAGTTATGACAATAAATAAACGCGTTACGCGTTTTATTTATTTCATTGACTCTTTATTTAAAACCCCATGTCGAATAAATAATTCCTTGACATGCGCCCACGCTGATTATAATAAATATCATTTAAAACAATATTATATCCTCAAAATCCCAACTAAAAAAAAACTACACGGAGTGTATTAATAAATACACGGCGTGTACTTGTTTTTCATTGAAAACTACACGGTGTGTACATTAAATGTACACGGCGTGTATATCTTGTTTTCATTTATTCATTTCCTTTCCAAAATAAAACTACACGGCATGTAATAATAATACACGACGTGTACTTGTTTTATTTTCTTTTTCCTCCATCATTTAAAACAACTTAGGCTTCCTTGAATAATTATTAAACCATGTACGAGAATAATCTTTATTCAACTTGAGATACTTGGATACACTTAGTGTGTGACCCTCTAGGCCTCTTTCTCGTTGGCATTAGGCGGGCTTGCCTAAAGTCCAAGATTACTGTCTAGCAACGGGTCAAGGCACCCAAGAGAAAGAAGTTGACGCCGCATTGACGTATCACCTCATACGAGCGCTTACTATGTAATTTAATCCTTTTGTCTCAATATCTCATCAAGCAGGTTTCATGGCAGTGTCATAAACCTATATGCTTGATATGTCGTTCTTTGACTACCTGAAATAAACTCATCGTTTACACAATGGCCATGGAATTTAATGCGACAGTTCTATTTCAATCAAAGGGCCAAGATATCAACTTCCATAAATGGAAGGGACAAATCCTTCCTTGACTTATCCATTAACAACATGTCACTCGTGATGCACCCAACGTACCCTACTTCCCGCCAACTATCTGCGTGACAGTTTTCGTCAGTAAATCTAAGTGCGCGAGTCATGACATGAGTTAATGATAATCTTCCAGTCCAAGGACCATTACACACGCTCGTAGATAGCAATATCCGATGACACCAAGACATGCAGAATTACTACTGGCGGGTCTATTCTCATAATCTCCCATCTTGGAGATTACCAAGTGCGAACTCCATGAGAGAGAGTCTCGTCTTCTTATGAGTACTCGCACATGACAGTCTGTATACTATGTGTCCTATCATAGTATGTCATCCAACCGCAGAACTTTATTTAAGAATATTGTTATAGCATTTCAAGGTTCTCATCATAGCGGGGATCTACTATGACCTTATTAATGCAACAAATATTTCAGGACATTATTATATTATAGTCATGCAGAACAATGAACAATATATAATAAGTGAACATTTATGTAATCAAAGTACAAAACAGTTGGTTCTGAGGACACCAACCCTTACATCTACAACCTATACATAAAAAAATTACTTATGTAACAAAACATATAAAAGAAAATGAGTAAGTTAACACTCGAAACGATGATAATAATAAGATATTATTAAAAAAGTAATGTTAAAAGATCATATATGATATCATATTAATGTATATTATTTTCTATAATTTAATAAAAAATATTTCACCATTATACAGGAGTTTAAACTACACTATACAAAGGAAAAGTACAAGGTAAGGGTTTATTTCACAATCTCTTCATTATCCAAGGTTGTTTATACGTAATTATCTACTGGGACAACTTTATCATCCACATCCATGTTTCTTAAAAATGTATTTAAAAACATTCTCACTATTTTATTGACTCTGGGTTAAAGTCATTTACACCCTTTTTCACTTTTTATAAGATGTCTATAAAGAAATATTTCCGTCATTTTCCAAACAATGTCATTTTTAACCTTTTTGACAAAATTAATGTAAGAATGTTTTTAAGTTATACGGTGGGTGCGGATATTTTCTACCATTATAACATCCTCAAAGCTTCCCTTAAAATCTTATAAAAATATTTTCAATGTAAATGTATTATTTTATAATTATGTGACTCTTAAATGATTTCAAAATATAAAGAAATATTTTTTTAAAATGTGTTTTGATTTAGTCTATGTCAAAATCCTTTGATGAATTTTATGTTTATTTGAAGATGATACAAAACATCCATATTGTATTGAAGGTTTTTTGATATGTTTGACTGTGGATGCGATATTTTTATACCATTCATGGTTTATGGATAATGTATTTATATTTCGTATTCTTGTTTTAATACGAATGTTTATGATATGTTTAAACCTTTTCATATGAGGAATGTATTATACTAAGTAAATGACAGGTGGAGCCTGCTACAGCTCCTCGATACATCAGTAGGTCTCATGAGACTACTAGACGTGGAATTGGCTGAGGCCCTTTCTGAATTTGATTTATGGTTTTTGCCGCAGCCTTAATCATTTTTAGACTTCTTTGATGAGGCCTTGACAAAATGTTTCAGAATGTCTGACATTATACTTTCCCTCATTATGGAAATAATATTGATGGTTCATGTGGTCATTTGACTACTATAATACCCATGATTATGTTCTATTATGGAATTATTTACTCAACTCATATTCTTTCAATAAAAGTATTCATGTTTATTATTGGTAAAGGCATGTGGTTACAATTATTTTCCATTCTTAATATTTAGGTCATTTTCTGTTGTATTACATACCCTTACTGAGCATTTGAGCTCACCCCTTTCTTATGTTTCATTTTCCCAGGATATAAAGAAGTAAGTTATGAGTGACCTGCAGGCATAATCTATGAGGCTTGGATATTTCGAGTCAAATATATTTGTTTTGTATTTCTATTCATCCTGTAAAGTTGATCTTATGTATGAATATTGTTTCCAATAATACTAAACTGATCGGTCTATCGAGACATGATTTCCTTGTGATTATGCCAATGTTATGTAATAATTCCCCGAATCTAGGTAACTAGGGTTGGGGCATTACATTGCAGTTCAACCATAAAATACTTCTTCACATATTGGGAAAAATAAAACATAGAAAGTAGTGTGCTCAGATGCTCAATAAATATAACAATATATCAGAAATTTTCATAAATAACCATAAACATTTAAGGAAATGTATAAGAATAAAACCATATCCTTTTAAACACAAACTTCACCATAATATATAAAATATAAAATCAAATAATTCCATTTACATTATCACATGGATATTCTAGTTGTTGAATAATCACATGTAATATCAATAGCCACTTTCATAATGATAGAGTGCATAATGTCAGAATTCATAACCACATAGTCAAAGACTTATGCCAAGACACTTTTTTGTCACATTAGACCTACCAATTCATCGAGGAGATACTGCGGTCTCCTCCCATAACTTACTAAGTCCATTGCATTCCTTATATGAAAATGTTTAAAAATGACATAAACATTTGTATTAATTCTAGTATACGAAATGTAAATACTTTATCCATAAACAATGAATGGTGTAAAAATAACACATCCATAGTCAAACATATCACAAAAATTTTAATACGATATGGATGGTTTGTATAAAAATAATTCAACATCAAAGAAGCTTAAACTCCATCCAAAGGATGTTGAAATAGATGAAATCAAAACTTTTTTTAGAGAAATATCTATTTCTATATTTAAATAATTTAAAAGTCATATAATTATAAAAATAAATTTTTATTTTTAAAATATTATTATAAAATTTCATGGGAAGCTCCGATGATGTTATAACGGCGGAAAATCACCGCACCCGCCGTATATGTTAAAAAACATACTAACCATAATTTGGTCGAAAAGGTCATAAAGTACATTGTTTGGAAAATGAAGAAATTATTTCTTTCAAAACATATAAGTTCAAATAAGGGTATATATAAATTTAAACGATTTTCTAGTAAATAGTCAAAATGTTTTGAAATACTTTTTTATGAAAACACAGATGTGGATGATAAATAGGTCCCAGTAGATTCTTACGTAAAAACTATCTCAAATAATAAAGATATTGTGGAATTAACCCTTACCATGTACTTTTCTATGGTCAAGGGTACGTTAACCTAAAATATAATAGATTAATAATTGTTATTAATTTATAATATAATCATATATGTAAATATTATATCATATAGGATCTTCTAATACTGGTTTGTTAATAATATTTTAGTTATATCATCGTTTTGGGTGTTAACTGATTCATTTTCCATTATATGCTTTCTTTTGTAAGCCATGATTGTAATTGGTATGATGTATTTGATTCATATACAGAAATATGTTATGTTAATAAAAATATTTTGAATCATAAAATGAAAATTATTCTTGAATGATTACGATGGGGAATGATTCTCATCGTGTTCATGGAGATGGTAATCTGTACGTACGCACGTGCAACTATATAATTATATTAATGGAGAAATCATTTGTAATTTGATACCAAATAATATATAAAGAATCATTAAAATGTAATATTTATTATTTAAATTATTTATACTCATTATTATACCAATCCAAATATTGAAGTGTTTGAATAACAAACTACACCATAACGTGGAGACGGAAAGCTGTATGTACACACGTATCGTGAATTTGTCATTCATATGAAGGATAGAATAATGAATATGGTGTAACCATTTTTATAATGAAAAAAACATATATATAGAAGATACTATAGTTATTATTTTTGAATGGAAACAACAATGAAAGAGGAAGTGGAAGAAGAAATGAACTTGAAAGAGGTGATGAAATATTTAACTATTCTTCAGGTTCTTTCATTTGATTTGATCAAATGGGCTCTGTAATTTAGCTTTTTGACTAAAGTAAGGCTACTAGGATTAAGGGACAAATGTTTGGAGGATATTTTGGTAGGGGTTGGCAAAGCCAAATGGCTTTGGATGTGTGAAATTAAGAGAAGTGGAAGGTCCTTTTTATAAGATAGGTGAGGGTCACTTTAGGAAAGGCTTGAATTATTATTTTATAGTAAAATAATTTTCGGTTTCTAGTGTCTCAAAAATGTATTATGTGTAGGCTATGGTGGGGATGGTTCAAAAAATATCAACCATTATGTTTTAGATTGGTTAAGGTCATCATATTAACCATACCATTTAGATTTAACTCATAGTTAAATAGTTTGACATTAACGATGTATCTTTGTATTTTTATATTATATGATTAATAAACATAATATAACATGACCATATAACCTCATGTGGTTCAGTATTAATATTTATAACCTTATCTAAGTCTATTTTATGATCTATATAATTTTTGAAATATTATGTCAATTAATAATATAGTATTTGTTTTACAAACTCAATTACAACAATTTTGACACTATTTAGTATATGGTTTTTGTGAAAATCATAAATGAATTATTATTTAAAAAAAATTATTTAATCAACCCTAACATGTCATATTAACCTATAAAATTAGTTTATTTCATCAAAAGTGTCAAATTACAATTATTTGGATATTTATGATATAAATTATTTTAATATTTCATTACTAAGGTAATTACTACATCATTATTGTGTCATAAATAAATTAAATTATTTAATATCTAAAATTATAAATAAAATACCATTGGGTTGGGAATATGTTTTCCTTTCTAATTAATATTTATTTTCTAATTTATCTTAGGTATAACCCTATATTAAAAATAGATTAGTTATTAAACATTGAATCTAACTCTTTTAACTCATCATTAAATAAAAGAATAATAAATGTACTAAACTAATCCACGTAGACCAAATGGGATCATATTTTATTACGAAGGTTGTTTTTGGTATAATTAGTCTTATACTATATAATTAGGACATGTGTTAGGGTAATTATAATATCATGTTTACCCTTACTTACCATATTTACTTTTAACCGTGGTAAATAAAAGTAAAAAGTTTTGATTCACCAAAAATTATTTTAATATTATTGAACCAAATTTTAATTACGGATGTAAATATTTTTTCAATTATTTTTTTAATTATACTCAATGTAGTAGTAAAATTATGTTTTATTTGAATTTTCAAATGCTCCTATGAGGGGGGGTAAAAGACTGTAAAAAGTTTAATAAAATTTTTATATATCTAAACTTATTATAAAATAACTATGATGAATTAAATTGGACACATATAATTATTATGTATCTATTTTGAACTATAATAAATTTAATTCAAATAAATAATAATTTAAATATAAAATTCACTTTTAAACAACAACGCAATGGTTTTCACTATTCATCAAAAATTGAATGTTTTCAGAAAAATACCAAAAATTCACAGTAAGATAATTTCAATATATCTAATTGAAAAATAAAGTCCATTTTGAAAAATATAATTTATAAAATTTCAAAAAGGGGGTATTATTATTTATATCAGCTATTTAGATAGGTCATGGTGTGTAAGAATCTCGAAGTTACGTACAATGCAAGCTATTGCATTATTCGAAGGGAAACATTCCGTAGAATCTTGGGGTTTTACAAATTGAGAGTTTTTTGTAGTTTAATAATGATAATATTAATGGATTAATGGAATTTTTATTGAGTATTTAATCTCATGAGTTTATGGAATCTGATAATGAATGTGAATAGTGTTATTTTTCTTGAAAATAAATAAATATATGTTAATAAATTTCAATTCTATGAGTTTCTTTGAAACCATAATGTATACTAGGAGTCTTATTAAAATTAATTTATTAGTTAATTATATATAATTTTTTAACCTCATGAATTATGTTTCCTGTAGTTTTTATCTATGAAAAATGTATTTGTTAATTAATGATGGAATAATAATAGATTTTTTAATGAAGATAATTTCTTGCTTCTGAGATTCATGTTTACATATGAATGTCGAGTTCCTTGTGTTTAAACCCATGAGATATCATTCATGTCTGAATTTTGGGTTCTTTAATTTATAGCCTAGGTTGGTATATTGACTATGTTTGTTGTTTGAGGATTTATTACATGATCTAGGTGTGAGATTCACTATTTGATGTGATGTGATCCAAGGATTCCTAATTTGAGGATGGATGATGTGATATATTGTGTGGTGACAAGTATGATGTAGTAGAAATTGGAACATGTGATTGTGATATTAAATATGAAGTGCATGTGTGTTTTAGGGATGAAATTAGAGTTGACCGAATGGGTTAAATATGTGATTTCATGCTGATCCCACAAAGTCGAATGCCTTCTTAAAATTAATATGTCTAATGGTCTATGGTCAAGTTTCATGTTTTATCTTCATTCCATTCCCCATTGCATGAGGCATCTGGATGTTATTGGTTTCATTTTTCACCGTTGTGGTATATTTTGATGGTTTTCTTGGGGAATGCGAATTATGGAAGGATTTTATTAATTTTACATCAATTCTTGAATTGAGAGTTTAGTAATTATTAAATGAGAATTCTGAAAAGATGTTAATTTTTATAAATAACAGACATGATATGGATTCTTTATGGAGGGAATGGACTTATATGGATGGTTAATAATATGAGTGGCTGAAATATTATAATTAATGATTAATTAATCAATTGAAAAATTTTAACGATAACATAGAGAGAATTAATTTATTATAGATATTAAGAACATGTGTAATTATATGATATCTAATTTTTTCAGTGGTATCAAGAGTCCATGTGACATTTTATGTAGATGAGTAAAATATATAAAAATTCCAATAGAGTGGTTTTGATCCATTTATAACCTATATATTATATGATTTAATATGATTCCATACCCACATCACATAAGGAATCTGATACCCACTGGACTCACAAAGGGTGTTTTCGCCAAAATTTCGGTTGGAGGATGGATGGATGACTACACCCTCTATCCCCACTCTCTTCTCTTGGTAGTTACTTGTGCTTTTATATTTAGCGGTTACTTATCGCATATTTGTGTAGAGGGTTTTGAGGGATTTGAGGGATTTTTTTTCATTTTACACACTTGTATTCCATGATATTGTATCTAAAGTTTTATTTTATGTTTCATGTGTATAGTTTGTGATGGATTGATGCTCCTTACTCTATGTATGTGATTTGATTGATTAAGTTATAATACCAGATGTGTGATAGAAATCATATGGGATGTGGTTTCTCTCAGAAACTATTTGGTTACAATATGGAGATGTTTTATGGTATGATTTAATGATGTGACTCGTGAGGCTTGTGTTCTAATTTCTTTCCGAGGATTTTGTTGACTGTCTTATTTTTGAGGGAGATAGCTTGAGATGAGTGACATAAGAAGAGAGTGTAAAACAAGTAGTAAAGAGGCAACATGGTCCCCATAATATTTTGTAACTATATTAGTTGTGATATTCTATGTGATACATGTGAAATGTTATCCATGGTGAGGTTGATATCTTAGTAAAACTATGTAGGTGATGAGTTAGTTTCAATGTTGTTCACACTTATTTATCATGATTTTTATATATTGTGTGATAGGATCTAGAAATGATCATACCAAGTATACCATTATTCTTAACATATATAAATATATACTACATTTTGGTCATCTAATGAAGGTTAGATATCTGGTTGGTTAGTAAAAGAATGTGGTTTTTGAAGTTGATATTTAGAAATTGTGGTCACTTCTACATTTATGTTTTTGGGCTATAAGTTTTATTTTTATCTATTTCATTACTATATGTAACTTCCTATATATACTTGTTAATTTTTTCATTTATATTCCTGATTTGACGTTAATTTTTGTATCTATATTATTGATACTATATTTATGTTCTCATAGAGAGAAATTCCTCTAATATGTTAACTTATTATATGATCAATAATAGTATCCATCCCATGGCCTATTAAAGGTGGGATTCAGGTAGTCATTATTATCCTTATATCATTACGGGTCCCTGAGAGTTATTCTTTGGGGT
Source organism: Viscum album (assembly GCA_963277665.1). Taxonomy (NCBI): domain Eukaryota; kingdom Viridiplantae; phylum Streptophyta; class Magnoliopsida; order Santalales; family Viscaceae; genus Viscum; species Viscum album. Next base: position 1,777,830,096 of record OY728151.1, on the reverse strand, counting down.
GAGTGAGTCATGATAGATTGGTATCAAAGCTATAGGATGAGGGATATAATGGTGTTTGGATTTGGGTAAAGGTGAGGTTTCATGGGATAGTAGGGTGATGATGTCAGATAAGTTTACTATGCACTGTAACCGTTGGAGTAGCTGAGGGATGAATATTTAAGGCCCCCATGGTATATGATTCATGTAACATTAATTCTAATAAACCTAAAAAAAGATCCAAAATGGGTTATAGTGTTAATACTTATTAAAGTATCATGAATCATTTTTCAACACATATTTTTCAAATGGGTAGACCTTATATTTTGTAGAATCATTAAAAAGAAGATAATATTTTTTTAATTAATGTTCTGTATTACATATTCCATGTATAAGAGTCTAATAGTTTATTATTTTTCAAGAATGTATCTATGTCAACATTCTTGTCAGGCTCATGACGATGATGCTCAATCGGAAGTCCCAACTGATCGTCGTAGTGTAGATCGTGATGATGATGAATCTTGGAGGATAACTCTTACAGAGTTTTGGCAATAGAGTATATTGATGTTTAAGGGATCCATTCAATAATCATACATCCTTGAATATTTAAGGGAAGTTGAGATATATTTCACATCAATATAATAGTGGAATGGGAACTAAATTTCATTGGGATTGACAGTGCTTCATAGAGTAATGAGACAATAGTGGTTCTCAAACGTTGGGGATTCCTAGAAGGTTGTCATTTCCTGGGAGTTTTTTCAAGAATTGATCCATGAAAAATTTCCTACTTCATCCATGATGGAGGAGAGTTTCCGTGATCACCATACACTTTGATAGGGTAGTTTTGTGGGGATAGAATTATATATTTATGATAAGTTAGTGTGAACATTGTGATTCATTTCTAATTCCTCCATTGGGGATGTTATAGTAGTGGATGAAGATGTAGGGTGATCTTGTATGGGATCATCAGAGATTTATTGGGTGGGTAGTGTATATCCCCAATAAAATACTCTTCCACATAGACAATATCATGATCATACAAGTGGTTGTTAGTAGGGTCTTTTTTTTGAAAAGTTCATTGTCATATTTATGCTATATCATTACCATAGCTAAGCCATATATATGTTATTTGAGGCACCCTTTTCTTGTTTGTTATAGAGGTGCATGTACTATTTTATTTTGGAGAGATGAACTCCTTTATATCACCTATGATCATATATGGTTGGTGACATGATGTACAGTGGCGCCGATTGATCTTGTAATTGACTATACAAATTAGAGGTTGAGATGACTAGTATGATGTATGTAGAGACTTTAAGATGGATTTGGGGAAACATTGAACTTTTGGAGACATCCTATGGTTATGGATATATCAATATGAAATCATCCAAAACATGGATTGGATGTTTTTAGTGAAACCAATTATAAATTACATTAAAAGAAATGTTGTGCTCGAGGGTGGTAACAGAGAGATAATATTTCTTGTTGATGGAAGTGACCTTCGTATAGGTAGGAGGAGTGTTTCACCTTGTCATCGTTGGATATTGAGTTGGCAAAGAGCTTCTTAGTAGTCAAACTATCAAAGTTTCCAAGGGTTAATTCAGATTACCCAACTAAATTTCTATAAGACATCGTAATATTACTAAATTGATGAGAGACAAAGTTTAGGATCCCGATTCATCTATTATTTTCACTTATCTCAATGTATATTTATATGATGATGGATTATGAGTTATGATATCTGTGGCTATAGCTCGATTATCCATTATAGTGTGGTTTTATCAGCTGAGTTTTTCACCTTGGGGTTGACCAATTTCTTTTCTAAATAAAGATGATTTATGTTTGCAGATTTGTATCAATTATCTTCACATAAACTATGTGATGTTAAATAAAAACTATCTTCTTCCATGTATTGATGATTTATTCAATTAGACGAAGGAGAAATGTCAGTTCACAAAATTTTTTTTTTCTAAGAATATCCAGAGATGTCGGTGAATGATGAGGATATTCAGAAGACTACGTTCAATTTTCATCATGGGTAATATGAGTTTGTTTTAATGAAATTAGGAGTGATGTGTTGTGTAGTTGTCTTAATGGGGTTTATGAACATAGTGTTTAGTGATTTCCTAGATATGTTCATGGTAGTTTTTACTGATGATTTGCTTATGTACACTACACCTGAGGATGTTCATGAAGAGAATCTATGTGTCATTTTGGGAGTTCATCATCATGATTTTATTGAAATTTTTTATAGATTATGTTTTGGGATTGTGTTGTATATTTCATGGGTCATTTCATGTACTAATAGGGAATAGCTAAAAACACTTTTAAAATAGTGGAAGTTATGTCTTAGTAATCCCCCAAGTCTTTGGAAGAGGTGAATATTTCCTTGGTAATGTAGGATATTACTGGAGGTTCATAATTAATTTATAAATTTTTTTGAATCCACTAATATACTTAATTAGAAATTATCATGTTCTCCCATGGAATGGACATAGATATATTGGTTTTGAGTAAATAAAGGAATGTTTGCTTAGTAACCCATATGTTTTTTTCCTACATAAATTTTTTAGTCAATGGTTTTCTTTGAAGCCAAAAATACTAGGATGGGATGAATTTTGATGTATTAGATATCAGTTGTTTCTTTTGGGTCATGGAAGATACATCCACATGAGAATAAACACACTACACATTATTTTGTTTTGTAGAATTTGATTTTGCATTGATGTTGTAGAAACATTATATCATTGGTCAGTGTTTTGTTGTTGTTACCGATTATAAGAGATTGAGGTTTTTATTCTAATGACATCAATAAAACATGTGTCAAAATTAGTGGAAGGAATTCATGAAGAAATATGACTTTGATATTTTTTTTTATAATTCTTGAATGGGAAATATTGTAATGAATGCTCCTAGATCGATGTCACGTATTGATATCGTATGAGAATCAACATATTTTTGGATAGTGATTACAGAACTCTCTATGAAGCATCATGGTATGAGAGAGGTTTGAGGAAGAGGTTATGTTTTAAAGATGACGGTGAATTCATCATTGGGGATACAGGTGGAGCAGTTCCATTTGGGGAGACTAAGGTGGACGTCATGATAGAATGAGCTATTTGTGGTGGTTGCACTGATGGTCATTTTGAGGATTGACATAGCCAAGTATTTCATCAGAATATTCATTTATTCCCTCCAGGGATATTTGATATGGTTCCCCATGAGTTTCGTAGAATTAATTTTGGGTTACATGATAGCATTAAAAAGATTCACTGAGCATTGAGAGGTCAGTTTTGGTGTCATGGGTGGATGCATGAATTTTCATAGTTTGTTTCCAAATGTTTGGTTTGTTAGAAAGAGAATACATATCACCATAATCCAAGTGGTTTTTTCCTACCATTAGATATTTCTAATGGGTTTTTGGAGGTAAAATTTTTGGGCCTTAATATCTACTTGAAGGGTATGATGATATATAAATAATAGTGGAATATCTGATTAAATCAACCCACCTTATAGTGATTGGGGATCCAAGATCAATTAAGGGGTTTTCAAGGTAGTATCTGGATGTGGTGGCGAGATTCCATAGATTATGAAGGATTATTATCCCTAATATAAATTCTTCTTTTACCTTAAGGGTGTGGAGAGTCCTCCAACATGATTTTATCTCTCAGTTCAGTAATATCACTAATTTTAATCTAGTGAAGGATTCTTAGATAAATAAGACCATCTAGACTATTGATAACACATTTCTCTCTTGGGTATATGATTTTAGAGGTTCAATTTAAAGGAAAATTACCTTATTGGAGTTTTATTAAAATAACTATTTCCACACCGCTAATAGTATAGATAATCTTGATTGTTTTTTTAGGGATCTTGATGTGCTCTATTGTGATGGACAAGGTCCAATGAAGAAGAAATTGTCAATTCAGGACTAGTACAGAATATTAAAGTGATGGTTTTTGTATTTCATCATGGGATGAGGGTATCACATGATCATTCTAAATCCTATTTTTATCACATGCATAACCATTAGAGTATGATATTGTAAATCATGTGTTCCTGATGGTAACTCCTCTTCATGGGGAGAAAATATTTGGTGGGTGGGTTATTCATTCTCCCTAGTATTCTATGACTTGTGGGGTGTTGGATCATGTTGGATATATGGTGTATCATATAGAACTTCCCCAAAATATGAGTAGAATACAAGATGATTTTCACTCACCACATCTTCGTCCTTATCTCCCCGATGAATCTCATTTTATCTATTTGTGTAATATCGATATTGATATTGATGTTAACATTGAATATGGGGCCGCATAGATCTAGTATGTCCGAGATAAGAAGTATTGTAGACATTCTATTCAACTCCATGGTATGTTTTGGTGGAGTGGTGGAATGAAGGAGAATACCTGGGAACATGAGTTTGATATGCATATTCAGTACCCCATTATTTGTAATGTTTTTATCTTCTCTTGTAACATTGTTCCCTTGTGTATTTAACCATTAATGTCGATGACATGGTTACCTAATTTTTCTCACTGTGTCTTTAATATCATTTGAGAAGTATTTCCACAAGGATATCATTACGGTGTTGGATATTTCTATTGCATGTTTTATGCTAGTTTTTTCTATTGAGGTGGTTGTGCTCCTGCGATAGAGAGATCCTCAATAGGTATCTTAGTGGCTAGTAGTTCCAATGACTGCATTGTGTTTTTTCTTCACGATTATTTTTGGATTCTAGAGGATGAGAATGGGTTGAGAGGTGTCTGATATAATGGTCCAGATATCTCTATTTTGACCCTTCTCATGTTTCTGAAGTTTGTGCTGCCTGTAGGATCCTTAATGTAGGCCTAGTGGTGTTTCGATGATGAAATATAGAAACATAATGGATTCATGTTATTTATAGTTTCTAAATATTGAATTTTTGGTTCATAGCGTGAGTGTGATCTGATGTCAAATATAATTGATTCAAATATGTGGGTCCATTAGTTACATGAAATTTTGTACATGGATAGACTATCAACGTGGAACAATCGGTTACGTGGAGCCTTGTATACCTTTCTAGATCGGTTACATTGATTTTTTAGTTATGGGGGGATTTGGCTACATAGATGAATCAAATAACGGTATGATTGACTATATGAACCGACTATGTGGAAAAATAATATACTTGGGAGATCTAATACTAATTATCTATGTTCTTATATCGGTTATGTGGATTGGCAATGTGAACGATAATCCATGTGAGCGATCAGATATAGAAGCAATTTACCATGTGATTGATTAAATACATGAATAATGTTAAGGTCCAGAAATTCAGTGGATTTTTTTTTAAATACATGGGAATTATCCAAGTCCAAAAAAATTGACGGCGCATGATTCCGAGGCCTGGTGTGGTGAGAATCAATATCTGAGGTTTTGTTCGTGTACATTCCGTAAACGTACGAGAAGTTTTTTATAACTTTTTAACCAGTGCTCAGAATTGAAATATGAGGGCACCTTTGAACTCGCAGCGCTAGTATTCGCTTCAGAATACTTTCACCGCGATGACAGTTATTCAAGAATAAAATTTAGTTTTTGGGGTTTCATGGAAAAAAATAAATTAATGAGAGATTCACATTATTTTTTTATTTGTGCCTCCATGTGGGTTTTTGGTGGTTAAAACCTCTTCATGGATGATAGAGGTGGGACCACCACACCTAAACCTCCCATGAGAGGTTATGATGGTGGGTCACACTGGAACCTAACCTCCCACAAGAGGATACGAAGTTGGGACCACATGGGGCTAAACCCCCCTATTAAAGGGAGGAGAATAAAACCTATCAACTATCCCTCATTAATGAGGGAGAGCCTCTTGAACTCTCCTTTAATTAATTGGTTCCAACTCCTCTAATTAATTTGTTCCAACACACATGCATTAATTTGGTGGGGCCAATTAAATATAATTCACCCATTTGAATTTTGTGCCAAAAACTAAATTAATAGACAAACTATTATTTTTTGTTCCCATTTATCATTTGGTGGAGCTTGGGAAGAGAAGAGCTTGGGACAAAAGTTCTTCCAGCGAAGAGCGCTCCACTGATGAAGAATGCTCCACCGACGAAGAATGCAAACCTTTTTCGAATTCCTCCCTCGGATCCTAACAACGTGGGGCATCTTCAACTGACCTACCCTCCGCATCGTCATTAATGAGCCAATACAGCTCGATATTGGGAGTGCATGGTAGACACAGAAAACGATGAACTAATTCATCTTCTTCCCGCGACCTCAACATCGACAAACGTTAATCAAAGGTAGGGGTTTATTTTTGTTTAACATTCATTTTTTACTCTTGTTCGGTTTGGAAAGGAATCGTTTCATGGTTGTAAAACAATTTTTGTTCATCTTTATTACTCTTTGTTGAGCCAAGTGTTACCACCCTAAACGCGGAGGGTGCGGGTCGAACCCACATGGACCGACACCTCCGTCGTTCTTGTTTGTGTTGTTTCTCGGCATGGAGACGAAGCATCGTTGAAGGTGAGGAAGACATAGGAAAATGTTGTGCTTCCCTTGGCCTCCGTGAATCGCGCCGCCCCCGCGGCATTCTGGTGCCCTGACAGAGCTGGCTCCACGGCCCGAACCACCGCAAGCCTCTCGTGCACCTGGCCACACCACCGCCAAACTACACCAACCCAAACTACGCCAGCCTGAATTCCTGGCCTCCCAGCCACCCGGCCACCTACCAGCTAGGCCTTGCTGTGCCCGGCCACCCGTCAGACTGCTTGGCGCGCTGCTCGGTCGCGTGCCCACCAGGATGCGCCCTGCCCGGCTGCATCCCGGCCGCTCGACCTCCAGAACTGGCCCGTGTACCCTAGTTGGTGCCCTAGACGAACTGGCCCGGATGCCCCTTCTGGGCTGAGCCAAGCCGGGCCGCACACTCACAATGCTCCAGGCCAAACCTGCCTCGAGCCCGGGCCGGACCTCCCTCTCGGCCGTCTAGTATGGGTCGAGTGGGCCGGGCCGAAACTAATAGTCTAGCCCGCCCAATTTGCATGGCCGGACTAAATAGATCTGACTAGGTCGACCCAGACTAGTCAGCCCAGACTGGGTGGGGCCGAGTGGGTCTGACCAGGTCGGACTGGACCCAGGCCCACTGCCGAAACCTTTAATTTCTTTGGCCATATCTTTGGTTCCACACAACAGTTTGACGAACCGTCAGAGATGCTAGTTTTCTTGGAGTGTGACGGTCCCTTTGAGTACACCCTATTGGAGTTCGGGGTAACGTTGAGATATGGTCAGGTTGGATCATACAAGAATCCAATAGGTCCCATGGGACTAAAAGGCTAATAACTCACAGATCGGGAATCTGATTTACGTGTCATCTGTTGCGTTGAGACCTCTATGATGTGTAGGACCATTTAGATACTTCTTCATGGCAGTTGAATCATAGTCAAGTAACCTTTGGAGTGGATCCTCCAGAGACAAGATAGAATTTTTGCAAGAACCTAGTAGCTGGTTGAGACCTAGCAAATGCTTACAGTTTGACTCGGATTGACTCTACTGGCCCAATGGGGAGCCCCTTGGTGTCGCGGTAGACCCACAGTGGGGAGCACCCTGGAGCCGCAGCAGACCCATGGTAGTCGACAAGAGGTGTACCTCAGCAGGAAATGAGGTAGAGCACCTCAGTGTGATGTGATAGTCCAACGGTGGGGAGCGCCTCTGTGTGACAAGGTAGTCCCATGGTAATCGACAGGAGGAGCACCTCAGTAGTCCAAGGTTAGTGGGAAGCACCTCTGTTTGACACGACAGGCCCACTTTACTTGATAGAGGAGGATTTCTCCAGTATCCGAGGGTTTAGATTGATATAATCCATAGAATAAATTCCTATTATAGCTGAGTTAGTAACATTATGTATTGACCTCATGATTGAGATGGATTACTTGATCACTTAGGTATATGTATGGGTATATACCTAGGTGGGGTTATCTGTTGATTTCATACTTTTTGGTTTATCCTTTTAAATTTTGTGAGACCTTGAGTGTCTTAGGGTCCCCACTAAGTATCGTTATACTCACCCCTGCATGAGATATGCCCACACCTCATTGTATTGGTTGCAGACGACAGATAGCACTGACTGAGGCTGAGAGTACCAGGACATTACGGTACCCGAAGGTGGACCATACGATGTATCGATACCCAGAGGAGACTGAGAGACGTGGATTGATGAGGAGGTTATCTATACCAACTATTGATGTAGGATCTGTGGTGGACAATCCAAGAGATTCTATTCACCTTTCAATTGTTTTTTTCATTTTTAGTTGTACTTGTTTTTAGTTGTACTTGTATTTTTCAATTGGGATTTTATTCCAGACCCTCTACATTCAACACTCTTTGTATATAGTTTTACTTAATGTTTTTATTCCAGCTCATACTCTACTATGTACGTTTTCAGTTTTTAATGGAAATGCCTTCCTAGTTTAGGGATTTACACATTCGGTGATAGTCACTAGCCCCTGGCCTATGGAAGGCGGGATTCAGGTAGTCACAGCATGGGCCCCATGGGATGGGTCATGGAAAATTGGTATCAGAGGAGTCGATTCTACCGCATAACACAGGTCTCTGATATTTTCTGTGAATAAATATTGTTAAGGGTACTGAGTGTGTTTTTCTGTTCAGGGAGTCAAGTGTTGGTGCGACAATCGACGTATCCATACACCAGGACCCTGACTACTGACTTATGACTCAGTGCATGAAAACACAGATTGCGTGTGTGTTTTTAAAAGTTTTCTTTACGTTAGCTCAACTAGGTCAGCTCACTAAGTATAATCTGTGACCGTGCCCCATCTTTTACTTTTTGGATGCCTCCGTACGGACGACCAGCGAGAGTCCCGAGATTTGTAGGCATAGATAGCCCAAAGAGTGATGAGGCCATAGTGTACGACCCTCTTCCAGCAGAGGCAGCATTGGTACCACTACCCGTTGGGACCCCAATGCCACTAGCCCCAGCAACTGATGATGCACGCCGCTTTAGCATGTTGCACAAGTTCCAGTGCCAGAGGCCACCCCTGTTTAGGGGAGAGACTGACCCCCTATGCAACAAAGGATTGGCTGGTGACTGTGGTGAGAGTTTTCTGACTGGTAGGGAGACCAACATACCTCATGGTGATACGTACTACCATCCTTCTACTAGAATCAGCATGAAGATGGAGGATCTTGATGCTCCAGGTTCATGACGATATGGCGCTTCTCCAGTAAGACTTCGAGAGCATGTTTCGGGCTGAGTTTGTTCAAGTGACTCTTCGTGTAGTGCACATACAGGAGCTACTTCATCTGCGGATGGGAAACATGATTGTAGCTCAGTACTCATTGAGGTTCACTGACCTATTTTGATACTCCACAGATATGGTTCGGGACCAATTCTTCAGGTCATGGACCTTCGAGAAGGGGGTAAGGCGGGATATCAGGGCTTCTATGATCTCTCTCAGCATCCTGAAGTAGGAAGGGGTGTTAGAGTGAGCCCTCTTAGTGGAGAGTATCTTTTTTGAGTAGTATCCATCAGTGAGACGCACCACTAGTAAACATACAGCGGAGTCTCTTATAGCTGGAAGTAGATAGATGTCGCAGAGGTCCAAGATGACCAGACCCACGGGTGTATGACCACAAGAATCTGGATCAGTTGTGCGGGGCACCCAGGGTATAGACAATGCCAGGAGCGGAAAATGTTACTCATGCAGCGTGCATGGTCCCATGGCTCGTGACTGTTCAACCCGCCATTCAGATGATCAACTGACGGTCGATGAACCGCCCAGGCATAGATATAGATTCAGTCGAGATGGTCCACAAGGAGCAAGAGGATGTGGAAAAGGAGTTGGTCGAACAACAGAAGTTTTGAGGTGTTATCGCCACCACCAATAGGAGATCCATCCTGACCCCCGAGAGAAGGTGGACATGGGAGAGCTCAGCTTTATGAAGCTGAGGCCTACGATCATGGAACTCTGGAGATGATTCAAGGTACGATCTGTGTCTACACCACCATAGCTGCAGTTCTTACAGACACAGGTTACAGTCACTCTTTCATTTCCACTGCCCTCGTTCCGAGATCAGAGATTCTGATGGAGCCATTGGCTCGATCCATACGGCAAGATACTCTTACGGGAGTAGACTCGACTATTAAGAATTGCTGATGGTAGTGTGAGAATACTCTAGAAGGCAAGATCTTCGTCTAGGATCTCCTAGTAGTGGCGTCGAGGCCTTACAACGTCATCTTGGTTATGGACTAGTTATCTATAGTCCATGCTCAGATCGACTGTATTATGTACAAAGTGTGGTGTGTCCACACGAATGGGACCATTTTTACCTTCACCAGGGAGAAGGGATCCTTTACAGCATAGGACAGACCTACTCGGAGGAGGGTGAATCCGATCACCCATATGTTGGCCTGCCTTACCCTCAGAGCAGCTGATGTGGAGAGTCCGAGCTATCCTGTAGTGGTGGACCAGTAGGCGGATGTTTTCCCTGACAATGTTCTAGGACTACCTCCTCATAGAGAGGTGGACTTCAAAATTGACATGTACCTAGGGAAGACACCGAAAACTACACCAGTGTATCAGATGGCTCCCGTGGAGCGTCGCGAGCTGTGGGTACAGCTAGAGGACTTGCAGGGGAAAGGATTCATCCAGCCCAGTGTTTCTCCCAGGGCAGCCCCAATTATATTCACTGATAAGGTGGATGGGAGCTTGAGTCTTTGTGTTGACTACCGTCGTCTGAATCAGGTGACCGTGAAGAACAATTACCCACTCCCGAGGATTGAAGACTTCTTTGATCTGTTGAATGGAACACAGTGGTTATCGAAGATAGATCTCAGATCAGGCTATCACCAGCTTAGAGTTCGAGATGATGATGTGGAAGACAGACTTCAGATTTCGGTATGACCAATACGAGTTCTTGGTTATCCCCTTCAGCCTAACCAATGCTCCAGCAGTATTCATGGGACTCAAGAACAGGATTTTCCAGCCACACCTTGATCACTTTGTCATAGTCTTCATCGACGACATTATGATCTAATCGACTACTAAGGAGGAGCATGCCTACCATTGGAAGGTAGTACTGGACACACTTCGAGAGAACCCCCTTTATGGTAAGCTTTTGAAGTGCCAGTTTTTTATTAGAGAGGTTCACTTCTTGGGACACGTCATCTCAGTGGCTGGAGTTGCAGTGGATCCTGCGAATATTGAGGTTTTACTTTCTTGTGAGCCACCCAAGAGTCTGACAGAAGTACAAAGTATCCCGAGTTTGGAAGGTTACTACTTGAGGTTCGTGCCAGACCTTTCCAGAGTTTCAGCACCATTATCTACATTGGTGAATATGGGTATACACTTTGTATTGTCGGAGAGATTCCAACAGAGCTTTCAAGAGCTGAGATAGAGGCTAACTAGTTCCCCCATCATGATAATTCTAGAGGAAGGTGTAGGGTTCGTTATCTAATATGATGCATCAGGGACCGGACTCAGGTGTTTCCTGATGCAGGAGCGAGTAGTGATCGCATATGGTTCTCGGTAGCTCAGACAACACCAGTAGAAATATTCTACCCCTGACCTGGAGTTTTCAGTAGTGGAAATCGCCTTGAATATTTGGTGACACTATCTGATGGGTGATCATTTTACCATGTACTCTGATCACAAGTATCCCAGGTATATCTTCTCTCAGAAGGACCTGAACCTGAGACAACGGTGATGGCTTGATTTCCTCCGGGACTATGACTTCGAGATTTTCTATACTCCTGTGAAGGGGAACGTTGTAGCAGATGAACTCAGTAAGAGATCTGGTATACAGTTTCTAGGTGAATAAACAGAGCAGCTGGCTTCTCGACAGTTATCCTTTGTGTATAGAGACGGATCAACCTTTCTTCAGTCTCTTACAGTCACTCCCCACTTCTTCTGCTGGTTAGGGAGGCACAACATGGGGATGTTGAATGTGGTACACGACTTTCTCAGATATCCACAGGGTAGCCACCTAATGGATTTTATGATGGTGGGGAGGACGTCATCCTTTTTAGAGGACGTACTATGGTACCCATGTCACTTCCGGAGGAAGTGTTGATGGAGTTCCACACATCCACTCTAGCGTTACATCCAGGAGTGGCGAAGATGTACCATGACTTTCAATGACATCATTGGTGGCCAGGTATGAAGAAAGCAGTTGCATAGTTTTTCTCTTGATGCCTCACTTGTCAGCAAGTGAAGGCAGATCACCAAGTACCACCAGGCTTCACTCAGCCTTTAGAGGTCCCAGAGTGGACGTGGGATGGGATATTCATGGACTTTGTGACGAGTCTTCCACGTATATCTATAGTTTATGACTATATATGGGTGATCGTCGACCGACTCACCATGTCGGCCCACTTACTTTCGATTAGAGAGTAGGGTTTAGTAGAGGGCGTAAGATGCCTCTATGTATAGGATATTGTGCGGATACATAGAGTACCTTCATATATTTTCTCTGATCGTGACACATGGTTTAATTCACACCTATGGAATGGGTTGCGAAGAGGCATTCGAGATGAAACATCATCGGAGCACCACCTTCCATCCTCAGAAGGATGACCAGACTGAGCGGACCATATATACCCTCGACGAAATGTTACGTGCTTGTGTCCTTGAATTCGGTCATAACTAGAAGGATCACTAACCTCTGGTGGAGTTTTCCTACAACAATAGTTATCATTCCGACATCGGGATGACACCTTTTGAGGTGTTATACGGGCGACCTTGAAGATCACCCTGGTGCTTGAATGACCCTGGAGAGTCAGCACTAGTGGGACCAGAGATGGTACGAGTTACCATGGAGAAGGTGTAGATCATCCAAGAGCGGATGAAGACTGTAAAGAGGAGGCAGATGTCGTATGCTGATAGGAGACAGAGACCTCTAGAGTTTGATGATGGAAACAAAATCTTCATATGGGCCTCACCTTGACGAGGTCTATGGAAATTTGGCTGAGGCAACATGTTATCTCTGCAATTCATCAGACCATTTATGGTCGTCAGCAGAGGTGGGGAGGTGGCTTACCACTTAGCTCTTCCACCTCAGTTGCACCGCGTGCACAACGTCTTCCACGTATCTCAGCTGAGGAGATATGTTCACGACCCTTCTCACATCATCAACCATGTAGAGTTGGACGTCGATGATGGGGAGAGTTTCACAAAGGTTCCTGTGGAGATTCAGGATCGATAGGAGAAGGTCTGATAATGATTGTCAATACCTCTAGTGCGTGTTTGCTGGAAGTACATGCACCTATAGGATAGCACATGGGAGCGGGAGGCTCAGATGCGTGTTCAGTACCCCCACTTGTTCCCTTAGATCGAGGTGTATCTTATGGGTACATAAAGCACTATGGTGGGGAGAATGTAAAGAACCAGAAATTCTGTGGAAATGTTTTTTATATTAATGGGAATTTTCCGAGTTCGCAAAAATTGATGCCCTATGATTCTAAGGCCTGGTGTGCTCGAAATCAATTTCTGAAGTTTTGTTCAGGTACATTTGATAAACGTATGATCAGTTTTTTATAAATTTTGAAACGGTTCTCAGAAGTGAAATATGAGGGCACCATTGAACATGCAATTCCATTATTCACTCAAGAATACATTCACCTTGAAGGCAGTTTGTCGAGAATACAATTTAGATTCTGGGTTTTCATGGAAAATAATATAATAAAGCGAGCTTCACTTTATTTTTTTATTTGAGGCGCCATGTTGGTGTTTGGTGGTTAAAAACCTCCTCATGGACGTTGGAGGTGGGGCCACCACACCTTAACCTCGCATAAGAGGTTATGGTGGTGGGGCCCACCCAAACCTAACCTCCTATGAGAGGTTATGACGTGGGGATAACACGGGGCTAAACCCCCTATTAATGGGAGGAGAGTAAAACCTCTCCACTCTCCCACATTAATGAGGGAGATCCTCTTGATCTCCCCTTTAATTAATTTGTGCAAACTATCCTAATTAATTTGTGCCAACACTCATGCATTAATTTGGTGTGTCTAAATAAATTTAATTCAGAAGTTTGAATTTTCTACCAACAAATAAAATAATAGAAAATCTATTATTTTTGGTTGGAATTTCTCATATGGTGGAGCTTGGGAAGAGAAGAGCATGGTAGAAAAGTTCTTCCAAAGATGAATGCTCCACCAACGAAGAACGGTCCACAGAAGAAGAACACCGACCATCTTCGACTTCCTCCCTCAGATCCTACCAACGTGGGGCATCTTCAACTGACCTAACCTCCACATTGTCGTCAATGAGCCAAAGCAGCTCGAGTTTGGGAGTGTGTGGTGGATGCGACGAATGAAGAACTCCTTCGTCTTCTTCTGCGACTTCAACATCGACAACCGACAATCCAAGGTAGGGGGTTTTTTTTTGTAACATTCATTTTCATCTTCTCATCATCGTATTGGATAAGAATATTTACATGGTTGTAAAAGAAAAATTTTTCATCTATCATACTCTTTGATGAGCCATGTGTTGCCACCCTAAATGCAAAGGGTGCGGGACGAACCAACATGGAACGACCCCTCTGCCGTTCTTATTTTTGTTTTTTCTCGACATGGAGATGATGCGACATTGAAGGAGACAAAGGAAAATGAATAGGCCACGGTTCCCACAGCCTCTCCGAGTCGCGCCACCCCCACGGTGTTCCGGTGCCCTGACTGAGCTGGCTCTGTAGGGCGAACCACCACCGTCTTCCCGCACGCCCAACTGCTCCACCGCCGGCCTCCTATACACCCCATCTCGAGCCACGCCATATCACACTGTCTTGAACCGTGCCAGCCCAGATTCCCATCATCCCAGCCTCTCAGCTGCCTGCTGGATGGGCCGCACCATGCCCGCCGGCCCACCTGGCACCCTAGCCGACCGGCTCCCGGCCACTTGCCAGCCCTACCAGGCGCCCTGCCCGGCCGCATGCCCGCCTGGTCGTGCCATCCCCGGCTGCCGCCCGACCGCCCGAACTCTCGAACCGGCCTGAGACCCCCATGAGGTGCCCCGACCAAACCGGGATGGCCTCTCATTCCAGGCCAAGCCACGCCGGGCCTCACCCTTGCGATGCTTCGGGCCG
This sequence comes from Viscum album, assembly GCA_963277665.1. Lineage (NCBI taxonomy): Eukaryota > Viridiplantae > Streptophyta > Magnoliopsida > Santalales > Viscaceae > Viscum > Viscum album. Next base: position 1,777,815,033 of record OY728151.1, on the reverse strand, counting down.
CACCAGTCCCGTGCCCGGGGCGAATCGCACTCGCGGCCTGCTAGGCTGGGACCAGCTGGCCGAGCCAAACCTAACAGGCTGGCCTACACAATGGGATGGGCCATACCCAACATGTCTGACTGGGTCGATCTAGACTAAGTCTTCTAGAAAGTGTCGGACTGGACTCGAGCCAACTACTGACCCCTTTACATTCTTTGGCCATTTCATTGGCACCGGACGACCGTTTGATGAATCGTCTGTGGCACTGGTTTTCATGGATTGCGATAGTCCCCTTGAGTATACCCCACTGGATTTTGGGGTAATGTTGAGATACTGTTAGGTTGGATAGTACACAAATCCAATGGGGCTCCTAGGACTAAAAGGCTAATAACTCACAGACTGGGCATCCGAATAATGTGTTGTATGTTTTGTTGAGACCTCTATGACGTGGAAGGCCATTGAGATACTTCTTCATGGGACTTCGTAGAAGTTGGAGCATCAACCAGTAGCTTGTGGAGTGAATCTTCCAGAGCCGAGCGAGCATTTTTGCGGAATCCTTGTAGCTGGTTGAGACCTGACGACTACTGAACGTTTGAATCGTAGTGTCTCTACTAGCCCAGTGGGGAGAGCCATGGTATTGTGGCAGACCCACAGTGGGGAGAACCTCGGTGACGCAGAAGACACATAATACTCGACAGGATGAGTTCCTCCATAGGGTGTGAGGGGGATCGCCTCTGTGTGACGTGGCAGACCCACAGTGGGGATCGGCTCTGTGTGACGTGGCAGACCAACAATAATCGATAGGAGGTGTACCTCAGCAGTCTAATATTAGTGGGAAGCGGCTCTGTGTGATGCGGCAGGCCCACTGTACTCGATAGAGGTGGAGTTCCCCAACATACAAGGGTTTAGATTGATATTATCCCAAGAATAAAATCATGGTTGCGCTAAGTTAGTAACTTTTTGTATTTACCTCATGATTGAGATGTATTACTTGATAACTTAGGTATATGTATGCGCATAATCTTATGTGGGGTTATATGTTGATTTCATAATTTTTGGTTTATCCTTGTTGGTTTTTGTGAGACTATGAGAGTTTGAGGGTCCCTACTAAGTATCATTATACTCACACCTGCACGGGCTGTGCCCGTACCTCCTTGTGTTGGTAGAAGATAACTGACAGTACTTAATGAGGCTGAGAGTGCTAGGACTAGACAGTACTTGGAGGTGGACCATATGACAAGTCTGTACGCGGAGGAGACTAACAGACCTGCAGTGATGAGGAGGATATCTATTCCTACCCTTCAGGTAGGATCCGTGGTGGATGATCAAGGAGCGGCTCTTCACCTTTCATCTTTTTTTCCCTTTTCAGTTGTACTTGTATTCAGTTGTATTTGTTTTATCCTGTTGGGGTTTTATTCTACCCCCTTAACTTTTAATACTCTTTGAATACATCTTTACATAGTGTTTTCCTTCCATCTTGTACTTTTTTGTGTTCATTTTGAAGTTTTAAAGCCAATTCCTTCCCAGTTTAGGGATTTATGCCTTTGGTGGTTGTCGTCATCCCCTGGCCTATGGAAGTTAGGATTGGGGTAGTCACAACACGGGCCCTGGGGGACGGGTCGTGAAAAATAAGAAATATGAATAGATTTTCTTTTTATATTTTCAATATGAGCGATATGATATGTGAAAATTAAAATACATGAAATGGGTATTTGGTACTTTTGGCTACTTGGTAATTTCTTCTATGTGGAATCTAGGAAATGGATTTTTTCCATTTTTTTGTTTAAAAAACCATGAAGGTCATTATTATGTATAAATAAATGGTATTCAAAAGATGTTTCCTTATGTATAACTATATCCTGTTATAGTGTTGTTTAAGGCTATAAACTAATACATGTTCCATGAGTATAATGAGATCTACAAAAGTTGGAATTAAATCATTTGAAATTTTAAAAACTTGACTGTATTGTATTATTTGACTCAAAAATGAACGTGCCTGAAATTTTTTGTTGCTTTTTTCATTCACTATCTATAGATTATTCCAAATACTTCTCTCAGAGTCATGGAATAATATTAATTTTTTATAACATTTATATCAGTGTCAATTCCATCATGTGCACACCCCATATTTTTTTCTTGTGAGTAATATGTAGCATTGTATTCCAGGTAGGGTATTGTTTTCTATCATAATTATTTACATAAAATCATAATTATTTAATGGTTTATCCCATTTTATGGAGTGGGAATTAACCTAATAATGATTGAACCAGTTTAGTAATGAATTTTATTTTCGTTTTATATCATTACTTCCGACTCGGAAATATGTTTTCCCCTTCAGTTTTCAAATAGTGTAAGATATATTCTATGCTTATGTAGCATGATATTATGCTCATCTTCCAGTGTTTTTCTTAATTAAATAATTTAAATAATGTAACGTATAATTAAATTTTAATTAAATGGTAGTATATTTGAGTGTAATTTTTAATGTCTATGGTTATTTTTTAAATATTTTAATTATAAAATTGACTTGATTTTCATGTTTAATTGAAATTGAATATAATTGTGTTTATTAAATTTAAAAAACAATATTAAGAATGTGGAATCTTATTGAAGAATATAAATAATGGCGTGTTATTAAATTTTAATCAAGAAAGTATCTTGAAATAAAAATGTATACTAGGTAGTATTTATAAATTAATTTTTTAATTATTTCAGTATCTTGTTAAATATTTATCCCTTAAGATACTCATCTTACCATATTCTGGAGATTCCCAAATTCGTTACGTTTCAATCCAATAGAGTGTGAATACATGTGAAGTCTAGATACCTTGGTTTTTGAACTAGATTGACTGGTTGGCTATGGATCATTCCTACCATGATTATTTTTTGATTTGGTATTGATATTATCTATGTGACATGACATGATCCGAGGAGAGCTGAGCATATGATAACAGATGTTATATAGGGAAGGTTGGCCTTGATGATGTGGTAAAAATACTATTAAGATTGTGAGATGCATCAAGATATGCATGTGGGGGTTAGGGAAGGTACCAGAGATGATGTAATGGGTTTATGATGGGATTACATGTTAATGTGATAAATATGAATGTTTTTTTTTGAAATGAATCTATTTAATGGCCAAGGGAAGAGGTGTTTATTTTATCTGCATTTGAGTCCCCATATATTATTGTAGCTGGATGTGTTTAGTTTAATGTTTTATTTTGGTGGATTTTTAGTATGGATTCCCAAGAGTAATTGGATTATGGAATGATTTTAATAATTTTTAATAAATTATTTTCCCAAAAGTTTAGTAATGTTGGAATAAATATTCTAAAATGATGGAAATGTTGAGAAATAAGAGTCTCATTTTGGATTTTTTCGAAATGGATTGTGCTTGGATTGATGGTTAATGTTATGGACGGATTGATGTTGTTATTTGATGGATAAATAATTAATTACAAAAATTAAATTTCAATAATGGGAGAATTGATTTACATTAGCTCTTTACATGAATATGTTCTTATAGGTTATCTTATCATAGTAGTGTCAACAAAGAGTCTGATTGATGTAAGCTATAGTTGTGTATATGACTGGGTAAATCATGTACTACTGTTGAGGGATATATTATATCCAATTTATTTATTGATTTAATATGATACAACACCAATTTTTTTATGGTGACTGACACCTAATGGAATCTGTGAGGGTTTTTTCTGTAATATTCCAGTGGGAGGATGGACGACAGACTACCCCCTCTAGAATCACTATCTTATGTTGGTAGTCACTTGTGCTAGTATGCATGGTGCATTGTTTTCTGATATAAGTGCATTGTGGGATATGATGTATTATGAAAATTTCACACACATTTATCTCTATATAAAGTATTAAAAGTATAATGTATGGTAATATGACAATGACCACACAAAATATATGTATACAAAACATCTATTCATCTTTATAAAAAAATTCTAATCTAATTCATTTAAAATAATTTATGTTATCATATTTGGTTATCAGTATCCCTTATGATTAGTTTCATGATTAAGATAATGTAAAGTCCTTTCCGTTGTTTATTATGATTGGATGAAATTTATCTTTATCTGATAAATATATATTTTTAATATAATTTTATATATTATATGTTTTAAATTATGTTTTTAATCTATAGAAAATGTATTTATTTTTTTCTAGAAATTATTATAACATGAAACTCGTATATTGGTTTGGAATTTTATTATAACATTGCACTGAATTGGATGTTGAATTTATGGAATGACCATGATTATGAGTTATAACATATATTGATTATTTTTAAAAATATATTCAAAATATCAAATGAATTGATCTTAGTGACTACTGTTGATATATATATATAATCATTAGACTCAATGATTTTAGTATCATTATTATGTTTCATGATAAATGATTCAAATCATGACATATTGTGATATATAATAATTCCAAGCACTATTCAAATAATGTATATTATATTTATTTTAATAATTAATTATATTACTGTACTTTTTGATTTTATGTCTATATGAGTACATTTTATTTTATTTAATTATGTGGGATTTCCAGATTCCAACAATATAGATAAAATTTAATAGGAATAAGTGTCTCATGGGTTGGATATTTTGGTTTCAGAGTTATTTATTTGTCATGTGAAAATATTTTCTCAAATATCTATTATAAATTATTTATATATGAATAAATTGTACCATTTCGAAAGGAAAATTATGGGGATGTAAATGACCCCCAACCCATTGACTTCATAAGGGATGTTGATGAGAAATAATGGAATAAAAATATTTCTATGGAACCTGGATTTGAGTTAAAATTATTAATACCATCAAGGAAAAATGGTTCAAGTTATTAATTTTTTTTAATAGGATTTATAATCCTAAAAAATATTATTATTTTCTGGTGACGACCCATGATATAGGAGATAACAACTAAGAACCATTATTCCATGATTATAGTAGATTACGTGGACTAAGCATACTATGAAAATTTTAATCAATACATTTATTATTTAGAGATTATTTGACTCATATTATTTGGACTAATAAAATAATTTTAATTCTTAGGAATATTTCATCTCTATATTTTTCATCAATTATTATTTTCATTTAAAATATTCTAAAATTTCTTATATGAATGGTTTCTGGGTGTAATTGTTGGCTTCTGTAAAAGGTTTTTGTGGAATAATATAGAGTTACATATATCGTATAATAGAATAATAATACAATATAAACATAAAATGATGTATAGTTCTATTAAAAGGGAAAATTCAATTGGGTGTGTTATAATATACTTATCCATATTAATTTTTTCATCACAATATAAATGTATTTCATTATTTTTATAATTTAATTTTTTTTGATTTTGATGTCTCGATAGGAAAGAAAATTTGTGTCTTAATGGATATAAGTGATTACTATTTAGTACTAAATTTTCTTTTGAAGACATATATTTTTAGGATATACAAAACGATTTAGGACTATGAATTATTATGTTATTCCATTTTCATTAAAATATTTTATGAAATACAATGCATAATATGTTTGGTAAAAATGATAAATCATGTAATAATATATTATATTTCTAATATTGACCTAAATGTTTAATATTTTTTATATGTAATTGTTGCATGACCTGGATGCACATAATACATCACCCAATGACCAAGAGGCATATTGGCCTTTATAAATTCATAACAAACTATACTGAAACTACCACTACACATTTCATGGAAATGAATTTAAAAAATTATTATTTAACATTATATACAATTATCTATTAATATAAAAATTAAGGGATCTTGTTTAACCTATTTTGAAAAAATAGATTTATGATATCAACTTACAATTACAACAACAAGAAAGTCAGTCATATTGAATCTCGTTGACACAATATTTTAAATAATTTCATTTTTAAAATTTAATTTTTATTTTAATTCTTCATTCCAATTGTTCTATTATTTTTAATATTAAATACCGTTAATATTTGAAGATTAACACAATGAATAAAAAATATATATCATAACATTTGGAATAACAATTTCTATTCCATTGTTTGTGTCACGACCCGTCCCAGTGGGGCTCGTGCTATGACTCCCCTACCCTCCTCTAATAGGCAAGGGGCTGGTGACTAGAACTGAGTAGGAATATTACTAACATGGGAGGAATTACTTAAGCACCTACACACACACACACATCTCCAAGCCCACAAATATTGAAATGTAAAAACCAGTAACGAACAAAATGCATGAATACAACTAAACCCAACCAATAGAGTACGACATAATGTAATGTACTCAATGCAAACTGGGCCAGAATACAAGCCCACAAAAACAAGATTCTGAAACTACAAAGTCCAACCAAAAAATGTACTAGGACTGCTACTCGTAGTCGTAGGAACGCCTTGGCCTATAGGGAACTCAGAAATATCTATCATGTCCTGGTCTACCCTGGACTCTATCAAAATACTTCTCATCTGCACAAGACACGACACGTGCAGGCACAGCGTAGGTAGGGGTGTGTATAACAATACTTAGTAGACGACCCTAGAAACCACAAAGCAGTACTTAAACTAATGTTACAGTCTGCTATGTACAGTATATGTCTACAGAACATATAGTAAGAGAAACACAAACCAGATATACTCCAAACCCAGACACAAAGTCTATAGAAAAAACCCACAACCGCATACCCCTATTTGGAATTCTATTCGAAGATTTCATGATGCCATCATTCTGAGAGAACACAATCCATGAGTCTTATAGCCATGATGACGTCTGTCTGAGAATTACTGTTCGTCTTGAATCGTCACAAGAGGTAGTTACACTCATTACACGAGACACACTCCTATGTTGGAAGATTATGATAGATAGATGCAGTCATTATGGGAGACACACTACTGAGTGGGAAAGATCATGATAAAAAGATGAGGATCACATTCAGGGCCATTTAGGATACCACGAATCATCCGGATTCACCAACTAGGTAGAGGATCAATTACCTGTAGAGTTGGTCACATCGATGCCAGACTCTACTTCGGTCACGAATATATAGGGGATCTTGATCAGGGACCCTCGGATGGATGCCTGACTCTATCACAAAAACTCTAGCTGAAGGGATCATACTCCCGTAGAAGGAAAAAATTCCTGAACTTTAGGGGAATGAGAAGGAGGGTAACTAATCCAAACAAAACATGTCCAAGATACAGTGTACATGAGGACCATGCCATTTCCCAAAAAAGTACACGGTGTATAGCAAAGTTACACGCCGTGTCGTCTGACCCCGGGTACTACTAGTGTACAATGGAACGTGTCGTAAGGCTGGTCGGGTAGAAAATTTATTACAAGGCATGTAGTATTGTGTACACACCGTGTTCGAGTGACTAGGGTTGGCTCCGTGTACACTGGCCATGTGCCCGTACACGGTCATCAACCCATGTACCCCAACCCATGAAAACGGTACACAGGGTGACCCATGTTACTGGTCTTGCATGGCTGTGTGATGGAGTACACAGTCATGTACTCCATCCTGTGTCTGTGTATCCCCTCGATACACACCGAGTCTTGCATAGCCGCTTCTTCTATGCTGCGTAGAGCATTATCACCGTTTTTTGAAGCCGTGTTTCCCATCCTGTGTCCGTGTACTTCCCAAAATACATCCTGAGCTTCGGGGAAAGTCTAACACACTGTGTGACCAGGGTCACATGCCGTCTGATTCCTCTCTCACCCCCGAAACCCTAGATGACCCCACAAGTACCACAAATCGTGTTCTTTTTAAGTACACGCTGTTTATTCTGAAAATTTCCAGAAATGAAGACCTCTGCCGTCGTGCCTCCAATGTTGTCCCGTTTGTCTATCTGGTCATCCGATCACTATGAAACACCCTGGTTTTGGTCATGCTGACACCACAAAGCCTCATTCATTGTTTTCAGAACTCATATTATTCCCACAAACATGTTTTGATATTCCCATGCAAAGAACACTTGAAGAACGACCTCTTCCGATAGAAGCTAATTCATCATCTTTCATGGTCTTTGCACCTCCGTACGGTTGTTGCAATGTTTTGTCTCCAATTTGGGATTTTTTTCATTGCAAGATGGGTGCGCAACGATCCATTTTGTCGCCACATGAAGAACGCGAAGAATGCGGGAGAAGGAAAGGGGTTAAGAATATCCAATAGAAACAATTTGAGGAACAAACCACCCCCATCATTCTTTGTGGCATTGATCCACTCCCGTTAATAGTCTTAAACAGTGTATAAATAAAAAACAATAATCAACATGGATTCATTCCCCATAATCATCCCACTAAAATGCTCCCGCAAAAATGTATGAATCTATAGATCAACATGTTCGTGGTTGATCCACATTTGTCGTTTAAATTCAAAAACGATGAAAGAGGAATGAAATAACAAACCCTATCTTTATGAAAGGATCGATCATTGAATAATGGGTGGGGATACTATCATCATCGGGATCCTTTAACTTCATTGGCACAAAGATTATCAACTTCGATATGAATTCATTCATCACTGAGTGTTTGCTCCCAAGCTCCATGGATCCTCCAATGTTTCCTGTCAATCCATGCCAAAAAGAAACATTAGATTAACCCAATAAAGAGGGGAAAGTGTTTGGGATTCCATCCCGATGTGGCATTAATGAGTAAGTGTTGTTGTTTTTGAGTGACTAGGACATGAAATCAATTACTGAAACAGTTTTCATGTTGCTGCACTACAAAAGAAATTTCAAAAAAGAAATAAAATAAACTGTACAAATTTATTTTATTTTATTTTACTTAAGTAGTCCGAAAATTAATATTTTCCCTTGACCAGTGCTGATCGATTTTAGACTCATTCTTTTAGAATGTCATCGTCTCGGACACAACGGTGCCCTTAGATTTTTAATCCAGGAATCCATTTGGAAACTGCCACAGCTGCGTGCTAGTGCCGACCCACTTAACTAAAAAAATTTCGAACCACCATTCCGGGCTCAATGGGACTTGGAAAGATGTGCCGTCTATGCCCCTTGTATCTTAATAATTCCATATAATATTTTTAAAAAATAAAACCTGAAAAAGTCAGAGACACTACATTGTCCCCACCTTAGGGCTTTGCGTCACAAAAAATCCAAAACAAGTCTACTCAAAAAGATGCAGGTACGGGGTACGTATTTGAGATTCCCTCTCCACGTTCTCTCTTTAAGATTCATGTGCTGCTACCGAAAGCACACCATGGGAATTTATCACCATAAAAGATCATCTCCTTCCAATATTTCATCTCCAATGGGTACTCAACAAAGTTCTCTCCATCTTCGATGTACAGCTCGCCTAGTCGATGACGTGTGATTGTTCATGCACGTACCTCCTCAGCTGCGACATGTGGAAGACATCATCTACCCGATGCAACTATGGAGGTAGAGTTAGGTGGTACGCCACCTCGCTTACTCTATGTAGTGTCTGAAATGGTCTGACAATCCATAGGGATAACTTACCACATTAGCCAAATCTCCACCACCCTCATCGATGTGAGACCTGAAGAAAGATGTGGTCTCCCTCCTCAAACTCCAGAGGACTCCGTCGCCTGTCAGCATAAGACTTCTGCTGGCTCTGTGCAGTCTTCATCTGATTCTGGATGATCTGCACCTTCTTCTTGGTAGCTCTCACTAACTCTGGACCCATGATTGTGGACTCTCCATGGTCGGTCCAGCAAAGTGGTGATCGGTAGGGTCTCCCATAAAAGTCTTCAAACGGTGACATACCAATGGTGGAGTGGTAGAAATTGTTGTACACAAACTCCACTAGTGGTTGGAGGTCCTCCCAACTTCGACCAAAGTCGAAGATACCGGCTCACAACATGTCCTCCAGATCCTGAATGGTTCTCTCTGTCTGACCATCAGTCTGGGGATTAACGTTGTGCTTAGGTGGAGCTGAGTCCCAAAGGCCTCCTGCATTCCCTTCCACAACCTGGAAGTAAATCGGGCATCTCGGTCCGAGAATATCATCGAGGGGATTCCATTAAGCCATAATATATTCTACATGTAGAGGAATCCCACGAAGTCTACGGAACCCTGCTCCTGGATAGCTAGAATGTTTTCCGACTTGGTGAGTCGGTCAACGATCAACTAGATTTAATCATGCCCCTCCGACGTCTGTGGTAATCTTGTCATGAAGTCCATCAATATTCCATCCCACTTCTACTCTTTAACTTATAGGGTGTGAGCTAATCCCGTTGGAACCTTGTGGTCAGCCTTCACCTGCTGGCATGTGATGCATCGTGAAACGAACTCTGCTACTGCCTACTTCATGTCCGACCACCAGAAGTATTGTCGGAGAACATGATAAAACTTTTCCACTCCAGGATGTACCACTAAGGGGGGTGTATGAAACTCCCTCAGGACCTCCTCCTACAACACCACCAGTACAATAGTGCTCCCTCTGAAAAGAATTACATGCTCCCCACCTTGTGAATATCCATCAGGAGCATGTACTATGGATAAAAGAGAACGAAATTCCCCACATTCGATATCTCCTACCTGTGCCTCCCTAACCCAATGTAAGTGTGGAGGGGTGAAAAAAATCAAAATTAGTTAAGCTGTATCCTCTCTGTCCACAAATGATAACTACAATGCGGTAGTCACCTCAATCAACAACTATGAGAATGAACTTCTGCTAAGAGAATCTGCCACCTTTTTCCACTTCCCAGGTGTATAAATGATCTAGAAATCATAGTCTTGGTGGAACTCTCACCCACGCCTCTACCTCAGATTCAAATCCTTCGGCAAAAAGTTGTACTTGAGGATATTGTAGTCAGAGTAGACAATGAACCACTCACCAATAAGGTAGTTTGGCCACATATTCAATGCGAATACTAATGCAGAAAACTCGAGATCATGGGTCACATAGTTCTTCTCTTGTGGCATATATTGGCATGAACCATAAGCAATCACCGCTTTTCACTTTATCATGACACAACCTTGCCCGGTCCCTGATGCATCTCAAAAAACTATGTACTCGACACCCTCCTCCAGTAATCTAATGATTGGGGCACTCGTCAAGATCTATCTCAGCTTCTAGAAGGATTGATAGCACTTCTCCATCCGTAGGTTGGGTTAAACCTTCCTGGTCAAGGCTTTTATCAGTGCAGATATTCAAGAGAAATCAAGAATTAATCTCTGGTAATATCCAGCCAACCCAAGGAGGCTCCGCACCTCCATCACACTCGAAGGTGGATCCCAAGCTAACAAAGCCTCCTCATTGGTTGGGTCTACAACTACTCCATCTGGTGAGATGGCATGTCCCAGAAACTGGACCTCCTAAATTCAGAACTGGCACTTTAAGAGCTTCCCATAAAGCAGGTGCTCCTGAAGTATATCTAGAACTATTCGCAGGTGTCTTGCTTCCTCCTCCATTGAAGCTGAGTACACTAGGATGTGCTAGATGAATACCACTACAAACCGGTACATGTACGGCTGGAAGATCTGGTTCATCAGTCCCATGAACACTACAGGGGCATTTTCCATACTGATAGGCATCACTATTTATTCATAGTGACCGTACTAGCATCTGAAATCCATCATCGGTATATCCTCATCCCGTACTCATAATTGGTGATAGCCTGATCGAAGTCATCCTTTGAGAAACATTGTGACCCTCTCAGATGATCGAAGAGGTCATTGATTCTCGGAAGTGGATACTTATTCTTCACTATCTTTTAGTTCAGGCACCAGTAATCCATGCACAACCTCTGACTCCCGTCTTCCTTCTTGGAAAACAAGACTGGGGCCGCCGAGAGTGAAATGCTGGGTCTCACAAAACCCTTCCTCTTAAAATACTCCAACTACACCCTTAGCTCACAAAGCTCTTTAGGATCCATATAATATTATGATGATGAAATCAGAGCCATACCGAAGTGTAAGTCGATGCAGAAGTCAATTTCCCTGTGGGTAGGTCGTCCTCGAACATCATCTGAAAAGACGTCCTTGTACTCCACCACTACTCTTGGGAACTGAGAGCCCACAACATCCACTGCTCCGAGGTCAAGGCTAGCCAAATCACGAGCGATTGGTTGCACCCTCCTATGTATAAGCCCATTATGCGCAACCTGGGTTTCCCTTTCTCTGACAAAAGAAATCCTTGTCCCATTACTACGGACACACCACACTCTTCGCCTAAAATAGTCAATCTGAGCATGAAGCGAAGATAACCAATCCATACTGAGAATGACGTCGTAAGGCCTCGACGCTACCACCAAGAGGTTCGAACCGAAAATATCACATCCAAGGGTAGGATCACACTATCTGAAAACGTGAGTGATCATCGAGTCTCCTCCGGAAGGTTTCTCCAATTGTAAGGATCGAGTCAACGGTTTTACCGGAATCTCACGGTTTCGCACAAGAAATGTGGTGATGAAGGAATAAATGGAGCCTGTGTCTATAAGTTTGACAAATAAGGTAGAGAATACATTGATCGTACCTCGTATCATCACTAGAGACCATAGGTCTTACCCCTCGACCGCATGTACCTGTACCTGTCCCTATCCCCCCTGCTCCCTCAGCCTGGTGTAGACCTCCTGGGGGTTGTTGTGGAAGTAAGTTGAAGCATCTGCCACCACCCACAGCTCTCCCTGCTCCTCTGACACATCCACCACCTAGCAGGTCTGCCTACTCCACTCTCTGTCTCTACCTCGGTAGCCCATCCACCGCTTCCCTGTCAGCAGCTCGACGGGTCGGACAATTTTTACCGAGATTCCCCCTACTATCGCACACGTAGCATCACTTATCCCTAGGCTGCTGGATCTAGCCTGAGAGTCCTAGACTATTGATCCTCTATTCTGGGTCCTCCTATGATGTTTCCAACGTCTAGATCCCTACTCATGATGTTGGCTCCCTACTGTCGGGGTATTCGCACCTGTCTACCTACTGTTGACTGTCGTCAGCTATCTCTACTCCGCAAAGACGCTCATGATCACTAAGGCCTTCTCAAGCACTCCAGCATAAGTGAAAATTCATAGGGTCATGACACTACCTCGGATGTCCTGTCGTAGACCACCCTCAAAGGTCTGAGCACTGATGTACTGATCCCTGAAAATATCCATTGAGTACCGAGCGAGGTGGCTGAAACGTGATGAATAGAAAGGTAATATAAAACTGCCCTGCTAGAGCTGCAGAGGCTCTTGGATGTGCACTACTCTCAGTGTTACTGGATATAACTCCTCCCTGAAGATTCGCTCAATCTCCATCCATGAAAGAGTCTCCTCGTAGTGAGTCTGTTTGGTCAGACTACACCATCATCCCACCGAACCCTAAAGAAGGCTCGCTCCTAGGATCACCATCAGTTCCACCGGTGTCCTCACAAGACAGAAAACTCTGGTCACCGCCTCAAGCTAGTCCTCAGTTGCCTGAGGGTCGGGCTCGCATTAGAACCTGAGGGTTCTCTATCTCTTGAACTCATGGAGTAGGCTACGCATATTCTCCACATTGTTCAGTGTTTTAGGTACCACAGGCTTCTCCACTAATGGTGGCATAACAAGAACACCACATAGTGGAAATGCCTGGGGAACTGGTCCCTATATTGAAGCCTCATCACTAAGGGGTTCATCCTGATGATCGTGCTGCTGAATCCTAGTGGGTATGTGTCATGGAGGCATCATGTAATGAAACAAGATGTAGGATTAGTTTATCTGGATAGATGACTGAAAGGAAATGGAAAACACAACCCATCCCTTTATGATACATATACCTTTCTTTTATTTCCCCTCAACAAGTGCTTTCATGTACTGAGTAGAAAAGTAGGTTATCAGAGTCTTGGTGTATGGATACATCGGCCGCCGCACCAACAATGGAGTTTCTGGCCTGATAAATTTTCTCGAGACACTTAACATTGTTTCCCCAACCCCATCTCACAGACTCTTGGTCCTAAGGTAGAACCAACATCCTCTGATACCACTCTACCACGACCCGTCCTTATGGGGCCTGTGCCGTGACTCCCCAAGCCATCCTTCAATTGGCCAGGGGATGGTGAATGGCACCGAGTAGGCATATTACTAACATGGTAGGAATTTCCTAAGCACCTATACACATGAAAACATCTCCATGCCCACAAATGTTGAAATGTAAATACCACTAAGGAAAAAAATGCATGCATACAACTAAACCCAACCAAAAGAGTATGAAAAAAAGTAAAGTACTGAAAGTAAACTAGGCCAGAATACAAGCCCACCAAAACAAGATTATGAAACTATAAAGTCCAACCACAAATGGTTTTGGGACTGCTCCTCATAGTCGTAGGAATGCCTCGGCCTGTAGGGAACACAGAATGATCGGTCTTATCCTGGTCCGCCCTAAACACTATCAAAAGGCATCCTATCTGGACAAGACACGACGCGTGCGGGAAATTCTGGTGTAGGGGTGAGTAAAACAATACTCAGTAGAGGAGCCTAAAAACCACAAATTAGTACACAAATTAGAGGTAAAGTTAGCTATGTACAGTATATGTTTACAAAATATATAGAAATATAAATACAATCCAGATATACTCAAAACCCAGACCCGTGGTCTAGAGAGAATTCGCACAAGTGCATACCCCCGTTAGGGATCCAGTTCGAGGATTCCTCGATGAACTCATTCTGGGAGAACACACTCCAAGAGTCTTATTGCCCTGATTCCTTCTTTCTGAGAAGTACTATTCATTGGGAACCGTCACGAGAGGTTGTTACACTCATTATGGGAGACACACTCCTGAGTGGGAATATTACGATAGATAGATGCACTAATTATGGGAGACACACTCATAATTGGGAAAGAACATGTTACACAGATGAGGATCACAAATAGGGCCATGGAAGATACCAAAACTCATCTAGATTCACCATCTATGTGGATGATCAATAGCCAGTAGAGTTGGTCACGTCGATGCCTAACTCTACATCGGGTCAAGACTTGATAGAGGATCTCGATCTAGGACTCTTGGATGGATGCTTGACTCTATCAGAGAAAGTCTCGCTGAAGGGATCATACTCTGGTAGAATGAAACGATACCTGACCTTTAGGGGGACGAGAAAAATGGGATCTAAACCAAAAAAAACATGTCCAAGATATGTTGGACAAGAGGACCATTCCATTTTCAAAAAATTACACGTTGTGTAGAAAAGATACACGACGTGTCGTCTAACCCCAGGTACTACCCCTGTAAAATGGCCCATGTCGTAATGTAGGTTGTGTAAAAAAGTTAGTACACGACATGTAGTAAGGTGTAGATGTCGTGTCCAAGTGATGGGGGTTGGCTCCATGTACGCTGGATACGTGCCCATACACGGTCATCAACCCATTTACTCAAACCCATGGAAATTGTACACGGGGTGACCCGCATTACTGGCCTCACCTTGCCGTTTGATGGAGTACACGGTCGCGTACTCCATCCTGTGTGTGTATCCCCAAGATACACACTGAGTTCCACGTAGCCGCCTCTGCCATGATTCGTAGAGAGTACATGCTATGTTCTAAAGCTGTGTAGCCCATCCCGTGTCTGTGTACTTCCCAAAATACACACTGACCTTTGGGGAAAGTCCAACACACCATGTGACCAGTGTCACACACTGTTTGATTCCTCTCTGACCACCAATACCCTTGCCGCCGTCGCCAGTACTACACGGTGTGATCTTCGGAAGTACACGCCATGTCTTCTGGAAATTTCCAGAAATGGGGACCTCCATAGTCGCGCCTCCGGTGATGTCCCTTTAATTAATCCATTTGTCTGGTCACTATGGAACACCCGGTTTTTTGTTTCCCCAACACCACGAAGCCACTTCTATTGTTTTTAGACCTCTGATCGCCCCCGAAAACATGTTTTGATCTTCCAGCTTGAAGAAAGCTCAAAGAACGACCTCTTTCAATCTGAGTCAATTCGTTATCTTCCATGGTTGTTTCACCTACATAGGGTCTTTGCGATGTCATATCTCTAGTTTGGGATCATTGCATTACAATACGGGTGCGCAAAAATCCATTGTTCATTGCCCTGCAAAGAACGCAAAGAATGCGTGAGAAGGAAAGGGGGTAAGAAGAACCAGTTGAACAAATTTGAGGAACGATCCTCCACTGTCATTCATCACGGCATTGATCCAATCCTGTTGATATTCTTAAATGGAGTAGAAATCTACAAAAATAATCAACATGGATTAATTCTCCATAATCAATCCAATAAAACCATCCTGCAAGAAGGTACGAATCTGGGTAGAAACTTGTTCGTGGTTGATCTACATTCGTCATTTAAATTAACAAATGGGGAAATATGAATGAAATAACAACCCCAAACTTTATGAAAGGATTGATCGTTGAGGAATGGTTCATGCGGTCATCATCATAGATATCCTTAAACTTCGTTGGCATCGCGGTTTTCAACATCGATCTATCGTCATTCATGGAGAAGAGTTTGTTCCAAAGCTCTAGGGATCCTCCAAAGTTTCCTCTCAATCCTTTACAATTAGGAACATTTGATTAACCCAAAAAAAGTGAAATATGTTTGGTATTCCATCACACTGCGACATTAATGAGCCAACATTGCTATTTCTGAGTGATTATGACATGACATTAATTACTGAAAATGTTTCCCCGTAGTTGCGCTGCTGTGGATATTTCAAAAAAGAAATAAAATATTCTTTTCTAATTTATTTTGGTTTATTTTACTTAAAACATCCAAAAATTAACATTTTCCCTCGACCCGCGCTGTTCAAGGTTAAACTCGTTTTAATATAAAGTCGTCGTCTCGGACGAAACGATGCCCACAAATTTTTAATCCAGGCATCCATTTGGAAACTACAGTAGCCGCGTGCAATTGCCGACTCACTTAAATAAAAAAAAATTCAAACCACCATTCTAGGCTCACTAGGCCTCGAAATTATATGTTATCTCTGCCCCAAATCTCATTATACTTCCATGTAATATTTTAAAAAGTAATACACGAAAAAGTAAGAGACACTGTAGTTTGACATTATAACTTTTATATTTCAACAATAATTTAATTTTTTTTTCTACACTTCAATATTTTTTATCACAACTCAAAACACTAATTGGATTTATAATCAACCTATGAAAACCAATTCATTTATAATTATCAAAAAATACAGTTGAATTACATTTATCATTGACTACATTTTACATTGATGATCATCTTCCATTTGCGTGAACATAGTCTATTAATAGGAAAATATTGTTTTCATTAACAATATAATTTTTGATTAATATTTTTTCATATCCAAATAAATCACCTATATTTTTATCTACCTATATGAAGGGGAAATTTCAAAAAATGGGTTCTATTAGAGAAATTAATTATATAATATTTAGCAATATTATATAATATCTTTTTCCAATTTTTCGTCATTCTCCATGCTTAGTAAAATTAATATTTTTAAGTACCCACCCATTTAGATACTTATTTATTTCATAAAATATAAATTATCATTGATATATATTATTTCTCAAATAAAAAAATATGAGAAAATGTCACTTCAAAGGTAAAAATATAATCTTGATATAGTATTTGAAATATATGTTTCATATTGTAAACTTACAAAACATTTTTATTTTATTTTATTCCACAAGGATTTTTATCCCCATTAATTTCATGCATAAATCACCCATAATTTAAAAATGCTAAAATACTTTCTAGAATATATATAAATTGATATAAAAATAATTTATACCCAATCATGACATATAAATAAATATGATCTAATATCAATCAACCACATTTTTATGAATTATTTCTTAAAAATTCAAATAGGATAGGTGATCAAAATCTTAATTTTCATTAAAATACCTAAATTTGAAAAAATCTATATGTAAATATATTCAAAGATTACTTTTTAAAAACATTTTTTATCCATAGTGAAAGAAATGTGTTATTTATTTAGACATATTTTCATTTATTATTGTGGTTACATATTTATATTTTTTTAGTATGCTTCCGTATTGAGTTTTTATAATCAAATTATTTCCAGATATTAGTGGTTAAACTCTCTTATTTCCTTAATTTAAATAAATATAAATTAACGGTATCCCTCTAATGAAAAATAATTATAGATATACATTTTATATCTGATTTTAAAACAAAATTCACCAAAAATAAATTTTCATTCATGTATTAATCTATATTGTTGGTTTAAAAATGTAAAATTAGAGGATGTTGAATTGTTGACCCACTCATATGTGCATTTTTATATTATTTCTGAACTACTGAATATTTTTTTCAATTAAAAAATAATAAAATGATGACAAACAAAGATTAAATATTTTTTTACAAATATAAATTATAATGGTATAACCATTTATATTCAATTGTAAAAATCGTTTCACATTGTGTTTAGAAATATTTTTAATTTATTTATTTGAAATGTGATCATAGAATTAGAAACTAATTTTTAGAGGCTAAAATATTTATAAATGTAGAACTTACTCACTCTAATTGAAATGTGATCAAAATTTCCATCCTAAATTTTTTAATAACATCTATTTCATAAATAAATGAATTCAATTTAGTTTGAATTTTTCATATTAATGATTTTTTAATTCTATATATTTAATTTAAAAGTGTTCATGATTTCCATAATTATGCTACATAATTATTATATCATGACAAAATGTTTTGTTGAGTTAAATTTCATCAAAATTGTAGAATATTTTTTTTAGAGGATAATCCATTCCATTTAATTTTGACTATTCATTTATTAATGAAAATAAATTCATCTTACTGGGAGAACACAATAAAACTCTCTTAATGAATCTCATAGGATGAATGATAATTTAAATAAAAATAATAATTATAAAAAATGTTTATCTTGTTTTCCTTTATATAATAGCAATACAACTCATTCGTCAATATAAAAACCATTTCTAGTATTTGAGTCCAAATATAGTGTTGTCGAACAATCTTGTAAAAATTGCATGAATCATACTATTTTAATTTCCCACTCATAAATCACATTAATAAAACATTAATCCATTAGATATAAGTTTTAATATAGAAACAAGTATTATTAGTATGTGCTCTTTAATTACAATGTCTATATTTTTAATAATCAACACAGATGCATGAATAAGAAATTATTTTTTGAACAAGATTGAAATATTATACATTTAAAGAATAATATTAACCATCTTAAATTGAATTAAATGACATAAAATAAGAATTAAGACTTATATTTTTTCGTCCTTTTTATTTAAATTCACTCTACTTTTATATTAAAAAAAATAACATTTCCATATGAAATATCCCAAAAAAATGAGGTTGGAAAAAATAAATTGATTAATGTGGGTATATAATATTAGTTTAAAAGAAAACATTATAAATTTATATATTTAAAAAAACCCATTCTAATATAAAAATTATTTCATGATCCCCCAAAATGTATGATGAATCCTTAAAATTCCATTTGAATAAAATATTGTTTAAGTACAATTAATGGATCCTTAAAATCTAATTCCATAAAAATTTTAATTTTCTTTATTTTTAAATTATTTAATTATGAATTAAGAAAAAAAATTTCTTTAGGATATTAATTATGAAATATTATATAAATATCAATATTTAAAATTTTAACCAATGTAAATTACACACATCTAGTTACAAATTTTCATTTCGTCCTTCATACCATACTTTACACTATCAATAAACCCATTAACCCTACATAGTTTGAAGTCATATTCATATTAGACATAACAAAAACTAATTTAGTATATTCATGATTAAAATTTGTAATTCTTATAATTAAATTAAATTCTATACAAGTCCAGTAATAAATAATATATTCTAAATATTTAATAAAAAATCAATAAAAAATAAACAAGGAGAAAAACGTGATCAATCAAAGGGACATTCCCTCATCTAGAAAACATAATTACTGGTCATAATATGAAATCTGACTATCATAATAATTATCATATAATATTTTATACCTAATGTGTGAATTTACTTGATTTATGTACCCAAAGATATCTAAGTTATGATTTTTTACACCTTAAAAGAATATCTAGAAGACACAGTCCTTGGCATATTGCAATATTCCCTCTGTGGCGTTGTTTTCAATGTAGAATTGGTGATCCCATAAAAATACACCACCTTTTTTTCATGTAAGATAAAATCCTAAAGTAAATATTTTCACCCACAGCTCAAATCATTTAGGGGATTACCTTTATTCTCTTCGTCATCAAATATGCTTCCCCATTTATTGGAGACTCAGGGTAGGTTGATGTTGTTATAGATCTCCTGATAGAAATCATAATTTTATTGAGACTTAATTTAGATTCAATTACTATACTATGAATGTATTTTTTCCTACATGTTCATGGATGTGGGTTCAGTAATAGTAATCAACTTTTGACCAACCCTCTACTAAACACCTTCACCCTAAAATAGGCAGATTGAAACAATAGAGTGTCCAATATCATCGACTACCATAATTTTTGTCCCTTGATGAGGAATTACATCTCATATGATGGTGAATCAACAATTACCATTTCCATCCCAAGTTCATCCTTTTGATCTATCATGTAGTCCATTTTTTCACCATATGGACTTTTAGAACAAATAAATTTATGGACCCCCATCATGAATAGTGTTCCTTGGTTGAAGCCATAATTTTTCTCAATGTGACATTCAAAAACTTCGTCAACCTAAAAAATTTCAATATATTTTGATATCCACATTGATGTATTATAATTACCTTTAAATTAATTAACATTACCAAAAACATCATAGTACATCAAAGAAATAGACTTCCCTTGATGGGCATAAGAATCAGGAATCAAAATCTATTTTCCTTCAAGGAACTCTACCATCACTCATTGTAGTATAATGGGATTTAGGGAGAGCATCCCTATTTTTACAATTAGGGATTAAAATACATTAATCCTTCCCTTTCCTCTCCCTTCCACAAATACAAAGTGATGAATTTTATATGCTAACTAAGATGAATATGAAAAAAATAATTTCTTCTAGGTATTCCAATCATACCTAGTAAGGATAGAAATATAATAAAAGATTTCATATTCTCATAATCCCTATAAATGTTCAAATCATCAGATTGTGTGGAAAAAACCGCCATCATAGTAAAAACTAAACATATGTCAACATTAATGAGAAGAATATAAAAAAATTTAAATTAGTTTTCTTATTAATTTTAATTGGAACCGCGATGGTTGAGGGAATTTCAAATATGATCTTTTGATTCTGAATGATTAAATTTATTGGAAAAAAATTACATAGAATTGCACAAAAGTATATTTAAATTATAATAGATTGAATAATGGACTCCATTCAAGGATATAGAGAGAATCTAGCTTCATGGGGGCTGATCCAATACTCTATTCCCTATTATATAGGTTAGAGTTCAGAAACAAGAATTGAATAAACCATCACCATATAAGATACCTTTCCAAATTGAGAAACCCATGATTGAGGATAATATTCCTACAAATTATTCCTTTTCCTTGTTTTTTATCCTTCTCAAGCACCACACTTCCAATAATTGAATCCCAACACAACTATAAATTCTCCAAGATTTCATCTTTTCTCGTAATCACATGAGTTGTATCGCCTTTTATGAAAAAAAAACTACTAGAATATGCATTGTGGACAGATAAGAATAGTATTCTATTTTGGTATGAAGACAAAAATTCATCCACATTCATCATAGACACCTCTCTGTTAGACATGTGTATGAAATAATTCATCAATTACATGAGATCATCATTGATTGAATCCTCAATCTATGCTATCTTGTCCCAATACGACCTAGATACATCATTGCTTCATCCGAAAGTGATATTATATCGAGGTATTGATGGTGTAATCCCACCAGAAATCAGGTCAAATCTGAGAAAATTGGGTATATCTATTGGGAAGTGGAAACACTAAATCCCATCATCTTCACTATGGGGAAATTTGTTAGACATCGACATATTGTAATTCTGAATAATAACATTTTATATTATAGTAATTAAATAAATATTTCATTATCACATTAATCGTGTGATAAAAAATAATGTATATAGGTAGGATAAAGTTATTGAGACTAAAAATAAAATATAATTTATTATTAACAACATGTATATAGATAATTCGTCATAATTTATTATCTAGGGAAAAAATTGAGAATAAAAAGTGTTCAATCATTTATTATTGTATGGAATGAATTTATATTATGTAAAAGATTTTAAATTCACCATTTGATCGATGAGAATTATGGCCAATATTAATTGTAATCAATTGAATTTTTTTATTATATTATGACCATAAAAATTAGTTTATAACATCACGAATAATTAAAAATTTTAATTTTTACATTGTGGATAAATTATTGAATTTTATAGTGAGAATGAATTATATAAATTATATTTATTTGATACTTGGAAGGATACTGACTAACTGGTTTTTAATATAAAAATCAATAATATATAATCCATTAATACCAATTATGGGATATATTAGAGAAATCTAACCACTAAAAGGTCAATGTGACAAAAACTCTACATGTGTGTTAAATTTTTTGACATCATAACCATAAGGTTTATTCAAATATAATATGTTGTTATGTATAGTAGTTTTAATTTTTAATTTTTCTAAAAATTTATTCTATAAAAAAATTCAGTTAGATAATTAATTATTTTATCATATATATAATGGTGAGAAAAAATATTATTTTTTGGATATTTAAAAGAATAATATCATTAGAAAAATTATTTATGTGTATTTTGAATAATTAATTGTTGCAATTGAATTATATTGGAAATTTATAGAAAAAAATGAATACATGAAACTATAAGGGTTGCCCGAAAAATAATTTATAAATGATAATTAAAATTAAAATTAATTAATTCCACTAGATCACTTATTACCGATGAATTTAATCCCCCCATATTCCAATTGTAAACTATGGGTTGTAGAATAATTTTTTTTTCATTTAGACACTAACTATGTGGCCTAAATAGTAATAATTAATGGTGGAATTATCCAAAAAAAATCAATTTATTATAATATAGTGGCTTCCAACAAGCACTGATAGTAAAATATATAAAATTTTAGAGTATAGCCTATTTTTCTAAAGAAAATCAAAACTTTAAAAATTATATATGAAACAATTCAGAAGAAGTATCAAACACACATAACCAATTGGATTCGGCTCCCAACTCCCTCTAAAGGGAAGACACACCCCCAGCTGGACCACACACACACAAACACATAAAAACATCGAACCTTCCCAAAAATAAGGATCAATGTTATAACATATTGGGCACATATTCTTTTACTCCAAGTACCACCTAAATAGGTTCTTTTATTCATTTTAGGTAGTGTATTTGAATATTTATTCCCTCTGTTTTAACCACCACTATTTTTATGAGACTGATGTCGCAATACATCTACAATACCTCTACTAATTCACCTATTGATGGATCAAATCCCAGATTTTTATTCTTCCAGTCCACCACACGGTACCATTGGGTTATTATTTATTCAATATATTTTACTAAAACCTAATCCATCAAACTAGTAATAATTGGGAATTATAATAAAAATATAACTTCAAGAATAATAGAAAAAATATTAAATAAAAAATTAAAATATTTCGATATATGAATCTATCAAAAAATATTGAATTCATTTTGAATGCCAATCATATACATTGTTGAAACTAGTGAAAATAAATACAAAAAATTGAAAACAATTAAATACATATAATTATCCTCATTTTTGAACCAACTCACAACACTATAGATCTACTACCATCTGATGCCTTACACTAGACCATTTTCATATCCTGCATCTCTATATAAGGGATGAATATCAACTGATGTATATGTTTTATATGAGTATGAAACTCAAAATTATTTAAATAACGTGACATTAAAATATACCACAGTCCCATCAAGTGGTTTTACATACAGTGTGGTTATCATTCAAAAACACTTAACCTAAATCATATAAGTTGATATCTATTTTTTATATTTAATCCATTATAAATCATAACTCTAATGTAACTTGTATATCATGTTGAGTGAAATTAAAGATTACATGGTTCTTGTAATTGGGTGCAATATAACTCTAAATATATACAATACTATTTTCCTTTAAAATATTCTAACAAGGTAACAACTACTATTGTATGGATCATAATACATTTTCAAAATTACCACTATTAAATATAGAATATTATGACAAACCTCTCACATTCTAGATTAGAAGATTATCTCAAAATCCAATGCTCAAAACACCCCATCATGTCACAATACCCACAATTATGTACACAATGTTCGGTCATAAATACCACACAAAAAAATATGCATCAAGATAAAAATGATTTTAAACATAATGTTGGGCTAAAAAATCACAACCATCAGATTTCATGACTCAAAACCTACACTAATACATCTGAATAATGGAATGAATATAATCATATCCAACATTATACAACTCATACCTAGGTCTAACCTTATATCATCACTTACCTACATTACTATCCTGATCCTACGTATCCAAGTAATTATTTTTAATATAGAAATGGTTAAAATCCCATGGGATCAATCTAAATTAATAAAATGAAAGGGAAACAATAGTAAGATTTCCAAAATACATCCCACTCCAATTATATTATATTGATTCGACACACCCTTCATTCAATACAATAAAATGACTATAACTAACAATACCACCATCCACATTGAACCTATAGACATCAAAAACATGAAACACAAGATAATATCCACAATGTGATATCACAGAAAATAAGACTATTCCTACCCAATTATAATATATACAACCATCATCAAAACTGGGACAAACCAAGCTGGGTCACAACCACCCGATGCCCGACCCAATCTACGACTATGCCTGAGGGGAATTATTGATCTCCATAGGATGGAAAAAGTTCCAGAGTATCATTTAAATATTTGGGAATTATTTTATTGATGAACTAATGAAAAATAAATGTATTTAAAATCTTTCGAAGCTGTAGATACTGTTAGTGGAAAATAAGACAAATATGTCCCGGAAAACATACCTCCTAGTCACTTAATGCGTCACCATGAAAAACAGATGCATGCTCCAAGAGAAATCCAAAACTAACACCTAAAATATAAAATATGACGTATTTCTGTACTCCGAGATGATCAATAGGAATTCCAATATACATGAACTACCAACGCCCTTACCTTTAATAAGAACTACAATCATGCTAGTTTGAAAATACAACCACATAAAAATAATATTTACCAGTCATCAAATATAGGAAATCCATTTTAATGAAAAAAAATTCCCTTTTCATCACATTTACATACTAGTTTATAAGCACTCATAGACATTTAAAAAAAATGGAAGACATACTGTGTAGATTAAAAACATTTATTCTTAGAAATGGAAAACAATATTGAACCAACTAAAATGGAAATCATTAGATCACAAGCACCATGTCTCAAACAAGAACCAAGGGAAATCCCTGAAGGTAACTAGCACAAGTGGACCCTAGAGTCCTCATACCTTGTGGAAACATGGTATAGAAACCACAATGAACTATGTTATCATGTATGGTCCACTAGCAAGGAGCATACCATTAACCTAATGTTCTCACCAAAATTATCATTATGTTTAGATAGTTTTTTAAGAATCAATCATGCCTGATGAAACTGGGATGAACCACATCTGTATCATATAGCATAGTAGTCATAGTCCTCCCAAATATAATCTGTGGTGACCAATGTGCTCTATTTCCAATGGTATTGAGTTTTATCAACATGTTAATACACACACATACATCACATTATTTATCAGAAATATGTTCAGTTTTAACCACTATCCTACCCCATTAAGAACATATTTTTTTTTCAAAAACATACATTATTTCACATGCCTCTTCACTAGGTAGATATAACAATTCATACATCTAACATACACATCATTATTTAATGAAAGATGGAAATCCTTAAGATGTGTTTTCATTTTTTTATAAATCGGTCTTAATGTGAAAATGGGCTTAATCACTTACAAGGAACACATTTAATTTTTGAAACAAAATGACCCAACCTTTTTATGTTTCCAAAGCAGTTTTAAAGAATAACTAAGAAACCAAGGTTCTATATAGCTAACGAAATATTAAAAAAACACTTAAAATAAATAAATCTTTTTAAGAAAATCAAACTGCACATTAACATTGTGTTCTCACAAAAAACAATTTCAGAAATATGTTTTTTTAACTATATTGGAATGAAAACATTCCATTTCAATTTTACAACAAAACTGGATGAAAGAGAACACGTCTATTGAAATAACCACTTCACATTCAAAACATCTAAAAAAATAAATTTTGAAGATCCAAAAACATTTACAAACATTCATTAATGCATATATATATATATGTATAGATGTATTTCATATACATTTTATGTAGAACTTGTAAATGTATTTTTTATATAATAACAAGAAATTATGGAAATTCTGATTAACAGTTAGGTCATAGGGATCGTACCGCATGGTGGAACCAATCTGAGCATTCAGCTCTAGGAACATTCTAACTAAGAGCTGATGCTACCTCACTTATCATATGCATCTTCACATACATATAA
Source organism: Viscum album (assembly GCA_963277665.1). Taxonomy (NCBI): domain Eukaryota; kingdom Viridiplantae; phylum Streptophyta; class Magnoliopsida; order Santalales; family Viscaceae; genus Viscum; species Viscum album. The sequence goes on along the minus strand of OY728151.1, from coordinate 1,777,788,429 downwards.
GGACAACTATCCCCTATGAACATACCTACATGTCCATGAACATGTGAAAGGGGTTCCTTACATATATGATTATATGTATATACTAGTCACCACTCAACTACATATAAAATTTTAAATATATACATGGGCACACCTAGCACCATACATGTATATTCACTACCATGGATGACTATACATGTAATAGGAGAACCAAAATATATATATACTTACCTATGCACACACAACCGAGTTTCCTTACTCACGACGACTCGAAACTATAAACCCGGGACCACACACTATAGATATAATTTAATAAAAAAAATTAATATATTTATAAAACAATTCAATTTTGCAGAACAAAAATTTTCACCAAGTAAAAAACCTGAATTTATATAAAAATGCCACATAAAAACAAAATTCACAAAAACAAAATCATTCAAACCCTGATTCAGAACATAATCTATATTTAATCAATAATTGGAATTATTATTACAACATTTTAAATTCACATAAAAATGTTCGTGCATCAAGATTACCCCAATTTTTTCATGAAAAGTAAAATAAAAATTATTTCATATTAAATATCTTCAAAACAACATTTCCACCCTGATATAATTTAATAAACCCTAAATTAATGTTTATAATTTTTTTTCGGAAAGTGACACTTGGATTTACCCACAAAACCCACCCAAAAACTCACATTATGGCCAAATGCACACAAATAACATAGCAAAACAGAATTATCATCCCTTACATCATTAAATATAATAATTTAATGTATTATAAAACACTACCAAATTATTTAATATGGGTTTTACAAAAAAACAATCCCAATTCAAATAAACATGCTGATTAAAAAATCGAAAACATATAAAAGTCATTTGAAAACTAATTTTTCATAACTCTAATTAAATCAACAACAAGTTGAATTAATTAATAATGTGAAATAATTCACTAAGAGAAGGTTATACATGTAACCACATACCTCATACCAAGGATTTTTTAGAAAGTGGTGTGTAATAGCCATCGCACCTCAACCACACAAGGAGCAACCATAGGACACACCCAAATAAAAATTTTAAAGCGAAATTAGATAAAACATAAAATAGTATGTCCAGCTGAATCTATAAAGGGAGATGAGAAAGCCAAAAACATAATGAAATTGAGGGAGGATCTTACCCAGATGGAGTGGGGGTAGTGGTGGGGGCACCAAAGCGAGGGTGTAACACCCTTGAAAGGTCTAAAGATAATTTATTTAAAATATAATTTTTAAAATGGATTAAGTTATAACAAAAGAAAATAATATTATTATTTGACTTAATTTAAAAATTATAATTTAAATTTAGTATTTTAATTAAAATTATCGAATGAATGGTTATATATATTTTCAAATTAATTTAAATCATAACTTTATTTTATGGAATATTTTAATATGAATATATTTATTATTTTAATAATATTAATTTTTATCATAAGGGATTTTTGATAAAATATTTTAAACAAATTAATTTATTACGGAACAATAAATAATACACTTTGAATATACTAAATTTTATTAGTTTTTTCAATAATATATATATATATATATTTTAAATATTAATTTTAAATTATAATATTTTATTAGAATAAAAATTTATACTATTATTAATATTATTAATTTTGTTTAATGAGATTATAAGTGAATAATATGACTACATTAAATATACAAATATGAATTTTATATAATTACGTTATAATTTTTTTATAAAATTGCGAAAATTTATAAATTTTGATGATTATAATTCTTTAAAAAATTTAAATAAATATAACTGGATGGTTTTATAAAATTTAAATTTCAAATGATATGATATATATATTTTTATTATTATTTTATCATTTTTGTAATATTATGACTTTATAATGTTTTCATTTAAAATATCCATTTAAATAAAATATAATGATAATAATAATATGTTAATTTTTTAGAATTATAATTATTTAAAAAAATTGTGAATAAATGTAAGAAGTGGATAAGGGGGATATTTTTTGTTCATCTTGTGGAGAAACTGAGAATCAGTTTGGGAGTCTTCAATATTGTGCTTCAGTGTCGACCAATGGTTTTTTCTAAGAAGCCTAAGCACGAGCCAATGGTTTGGGAGACTGAGCTACGACTACTTATGATGGTGAGAGAGGACATGGTGTTTCACCATTGACCAAATGTATTACGAGCACGTCGAGGCCAAGAAGATATCGATGACGATGGCCACATAGGAGTTGTGTTCGTATGAATGCTGACTGAGGGGGTTTGAGGGAATAATCGACATCGATGTTGATTGTTTTCTATTAGGGATCGAAGGGGTATGTTCTCATATGATCTACAATTAAGGTTCCTTTTTTCCATTCTAGGAATCAAATTTAGGTTCTTGTAGTTCGATATGTGGGTTTTTTCCTTTATGTATGAATAGACCAGTTTAAATATTTGACTCTTTGGTTAATGTCATTTTGATTTTTATTCATGAAAAGAATGGTTTCATTTTGGTTAATAGAAAACAAATCTTTTCAGTGACCATACTATTTAGACTTCTTTTTTTTCTGATAATATAGTTTGATTATGTGTTGGATTCTTATGATATTATTACAACTTGATTAAACATTTGTCCCTCTTCTATTTTTAGTATGAAAAAATTATTATGTAGGGTTTGCTTCTTCTTTTTTATCAACTTTTATTTAATAATCAACTTGGATATGATTTTTAGAATGTGTATATATGTAAGTTTTTCTTTTCACAGCGGTATGGAATTCCTTCTACTGGAAGGAAACCAACCCATGTCATATCCCTTCCTCTTTTCTTACCAGTGGTTTGAATTCCTTTAGGAAGGAAAAAACAATTATCCCTCATCTAAGAGAAGTGTTGTGGTTATTTTTCCTTTTTTTCAGGTAAGGGAAATATTTAATTTGATATATGAATTTCTTCTATGACATATATATTTCAAATTATGGTCATCAAATATCTCACTTCCATTATATAAATAAATTTTTTCATAAATATAAAATTATATGTTTATAAAATGTTGTTTTAGTTCTACCCTTATGGATTTACATTTTGGAGTTATGCATGTGTTTTTACACCATGATTGATTGTTGTGCATCGTGAACACCTAGTGTGGGTGCTACACACCATTCGTGAGTCAATTAAAAGACAAAAAAACTTATCTTCCATTATGCTTTAATAATATTCTACCATTCCATTTGAGGTAAGGGAAGTATATTTATTTATTAATTTCAAGTTATAATCTTTATTTTCATGAAATAAGTAAGAGGAATTTTATTTTAGTGTTGTTTTGTTCAATTGTTTTTATTTAAACATTTCATTGTTCATATACAACCATGTTTTTAGAATTATCATTATAATGATTTATTTTCATAATTATTTTGTAAGGTAACAATTCAGTTAATTAAATTTATACAATTTTTATATTTCTAGGAAGGGAATTATTATTATTCTTAAATCTATGCTTTAACATTTCAAGATAGTATATTTACGGATGAAAATAATTACTTCTACATATTGATTTCATATTAATTAAAATAATTTTTATGTGTAATGATATTATGTTCTACTACTGGTTCTTGTTTATATACCATATAAATTTTTGACGTGGTTTAATACACTATTCAAAAAATTACTTTTCTTGGTTAGAAATATTTTTATTGTTTAAGTTATTTTAATTATTTTTAGTTCATTAGAACTATTTTTATGTTAAATTTTTAAAAATATATTTAATTAATTATTTTTTCAATCTATTTTTCTTCACAAAATATAATCATGTAAGGGAAATTTAAATATTAAAATTTTATCTATAAGTATAATCAAATCAAAATCAACTTGTTTTGACTTTGGAAACATTGTTTCAGTGTGAGGGTGATTTTGTTTCTTTGATCCAAAAGAATAGATTTATTTTTCTTGTTTCATTTCAAAACCTTTCAACCTTAATAATTTTTTTTCAAATTATTTAGCAACGGTGATATTCTGTATAGTTTTCTTCCATTCTATATTTTCAAAAGAATTAGGGAATTTTCACTTGTTTTCATATTTTTTATTTCGTTATGACATTATTTTTAAAGATAACCCTTGGTTTGCGTTCTATTTTTACAATTATAATTTTATTTCTGTTGGTATTGATTTTGTAAAACTATTAATATTTTTAAGATATATAAATATATATACGTATATATACAACCAATGTATGTTTCTCTGTCGTTGAATATTTATTTTTCACAATTTATAATGAATGAGGGGTCATATGATTAAAGAATTAAGATTTTAATTATATTGAACTCTATTGAATTATTAAGTCTTGTATTAATTTTCCGTGTACCTGATTATTGTATATGATTCTATAGTTTTTATTGAATGAATATATTATAAAATTTTGTTTTAATAAATCCTCTGCAATAGATGATAATATCAAGGTTTTAAATATATAACATATTATTTTTTCCAATTAACTTCCTCACTTATCGATGCTTGCCTCAAACGTGTATTTATTGCACAATTATGGATGTACTGTGCCTATTACATATATGTGTATACATTGACCTAATAAATAATTGATACCTATCTTGAAATATATGATAAAATTATTTTTGGAAAAACTTATATTCAAATTCATAATGATATATATATATATAAGTATAAGTAAATATATAAGGATGAAACCTATTATTTTCCATGTACATTATTATACGGACAAGATGAAAGGTTTATTTTCACATTTCAAAAAAATTTCATTGCATTTCATCATGATATATTTAATGTAATGATGTTCCATCTGAATAAAGTCATGGTCATGCGACAAAGTTCAAAACCCAGATAATTTTGTGGTTTCATTGTAAATGTTATGACTAACATTAGAAATTATTTAATAGGAATATCTCAACAATTTTCAAGTTGTTTTAATTTAGAATTTTTTCTTTTATAATTTTTTTGTGTGACAAATGTTAATTTATTGTATAAAGTTATATTGAAATGAAAAAATGATATATTAATTTTCGTATAAATGTGAATTTATTTCACCGTTAGTTTTATTGATGAACTGAAAATAAAAAATAATAATTCAATTATGATATTAATTTTATTTTGACATTATATGGATTGTGAATAAATATTTTCAATGTGGTATGGGACACTTTCTATTGTTTAACGAATAATCACCTCAATAATTAGCAATGATTTTATTTTCAACTAGTATTATGAATTAAACAATGAAAATTGATATGGGGCACTTTAATTTGAAAAAATATTTTTATTGGACATGTGAGGGGTGCATATAACCTATTATGTGACGGGTGACGCCTATTATAGCCTCCTGATGCATCAGTAGGTCTAATGAGACAAATTTGGTCATGGAGTGAGGCCTTGAATGAATTGTTATGAATAGTCTTGGCACAAGTCCTTGAACTAATGTTATGATTGTCTTACATTAGGAATTGCCTCATAATGATTCAAGTAACTTAAGGTCTATGTGATTATCCGATTTGTAAAATATATTTGTCTAATGATAATTATTTATGAACCAATATTAATAATCTTGTCTAAATTCACATGGATTAGAGTCTAATATTTAAATATAAACATGTGTAGAAAATCATTTACAAAGAATAATTAATATTTATGTTTCCAAACCACAATAATAATTTATTCATTTTATTTAAAATAATGAATAAATATTATTTCATGTGTAAATTTTCATCGACACCTATGGAAAGTCATAGAATGATTATGTTTGGTCATCATCAAACATATAAGTGGCACTACATGCATTATTATTCATGTGCATGCATGATTTTAAAACATATTATATTTAAAACTCATAAAAATATCAACAATTCGGATCATGATTTTATACTAATTTTTTTCATAATCACTCACTAAAATGATGATGACATGTTATAGGAAATGTTTATTTCGTGATTTAAAGCATGCATTTTAATGAAATTTTTTAAAAGAAAAACTTTTTCTCAATGGTATTGTATTAAAACCACTTACTGGGAATTTCTAATGCTCACCCCCTTTTTAAAAATATTTTTTAAAAGTCACATTGAAATCCAATGTTGGACACCATAATTTTTACATGCAGCAGAAGGGAATTTTGGCTATTGTTTGTTTATTTTTTGGAAACAATGCTAAATTATTAATCTTGTATCTAAATCTCCAGAACCTAGAACAGTAATAGGTCCTATTCCATTGATTTTTAAGGCTAATTCCTTATAATTGTTATAAGTGGAACACTCTAGAATAGTCTAGATATTATATGTTCTCATATAAGTTATATAGCTTTGAATTATATCTATCCTAGTTTTCTTAATTCAGAAGATGGAAATTCATAATTTTTTTAATACGAAAAAAATGAATTGTAGGACCCGTTTATTTTGACGGGGGATTAAAGTAACAACCCAAAAATTTCTAAACATAATATTTTTAAAAATATATTATATTAATGGATTTATTTATATTAAAAAAATTAATATTTTTTGATTATTTCCTTTAAAAATAATAATTTTAATTGTGTATTTTAATTAAAATGATTATAAGTATTCTTATATATAATTTTCAAATTAATTTTATTTCATTACATGGTTTTGTGTAATTTCTTAGTCTGAATATATTTATTAATTTGACATTGTTTTTAATCAAAAGGTGTTTTTGATAAAATATTTTAAACAAATAATTTTATTACGAAATAATGTACAGTGAACATTGAATATAATTAATTTTAATTCATTTTAAAAATATGATATATATATATATATATGACAATTTAAATGATAGTTTAAAATTATAAAAATTGATTAGAATAATATTTTATAATTTTATTAATATTATTAATTTATTTTAATAAATTTATATCTATATAATATAACTACTTCAAATATACATATATGAATGTTACAAAATGAGGATATAATTTGTTTTATAAAATATTGAGAATTTATAAATTATCGTAATATTAATTCGTTTAAAAACATATTTCTTAAATATAAATAACATGTTTTCATAAAATTTAATTTAAAAATGATATGATATGATATATATATATATATATTATTTTTAAAGGATTGGATATTTTTTATAAAATTACTACTCTATAATTTTTTAATTTAAAATATCAATTTACATATAAATGTTAAAAAATAATATTTTAATGTTTCAAAATAATAATATTTTTTAAAATAGTGTTAAAATGAAGAAGTGGATAAGGGGTTTCTTGTTGAGTTCATCTCGGGAAAAAACCGAGTAGGGGTTCAGGTGTCTTCTATATCGTGCTACAGTGTCGACCTTGGGTTTCTTCTCGGAATGATGAGAAAAAGTGAACATTGATGGCATATGACCTATGACTTCCCATGAGGATCAGAAAGGCTGAGGTGTTTCACCACAAACTGAGGGCATTCTGAGTGTGTCGAAACTAATTTACTGTCGAAGATGATGGCATCAGAGGAGTCATGTCTGTGTGAGTGTTGACAAAGGGGGTTCTAAGGACCGATCGACATCTATGTAGATTGTTTTCTATTAGGCTTCAAAGGGGTACATTCATCTCAAATCTATGAGTAAGGTTACTTGTTTTCCATTCAAGGTATCGAATCTATGTCATTGTGGTTTGATATGTGGTTTTTTTCCTTATAATAAAAAAACTAATTTCAATTTTTTTTCTTTTATTTAATTCTATTTTGATTTCGATTCATGAACATAAGGGTTGTATTGTATTTAATAGATTTTTTTTTCTTCGGTGACTATACTATTATGACTAAACTATTTCTATTCAGTTTTTTGGTCCGTCAATATAGTTTGATTATGTGTTTGTTTCTTTTGATATTTTTACTAGTTGATTTAACCTTTTATCCTTTTATATTTGTTTATGAACCAAATCTCTATTTGGGTTGTCTTATTTTTTTATCACATTTTTTTCACATAGATTCTCAGATATGCAAGTTGTGGAGAGTATATATGGAAGTATTTGTTTCACAAAGAAATGTAATTACATCATTTGGTTGGAAATAATCTTAAACCATGATACTTTATCTTTTTTCACCTTTGGATTGAAGTCCTTTAGGTTGGAAGAAACCTTTTCCCCTCGCCTTGAAGAAGTGTTGTGGTTATTTTGACCTTTTTCAGAAAAGGGAAACATTTAATTTGATATATAAATTTATTTTATGATATATATTTTATATGATTATGACGAAATTATTCCCTTCCATTTTATACATAAATTATTATATTAACATTAAACAAGATGTTTATAAATAGTTTTTCTATTTTTCCCATCTAGATATACATTTTGGTGTTCTTCATGACCTTTTCACTCTCTGGATGAGTGTTTCACATTTTTCACACCTATTGTGGGTGTTACAAACCCTTCACGAGTCAATTAAAATAGAAACAACATATCTATCATTATCCTCTAATAATGTTCTACCGTTCAATTTGAGGGTAGGGATGTTTATTTATTTATTTATTTCACGTTATAATCTCTATTTTCTGCTTTTGTGTAAGGGGAATTATATTTTAGTATTTTTAATTGTACTATGAAAATAATAGCTTCTACATATCAATTTAATTTTTATTAAAGTAATTTTTTTGTGTATTGAGATTATGTTTTGCTTCTTGTTTTTGTTAATATACAGTTTAAATTTTTTATGCAATTCAAAACATTTTTTGAAAAAATATTATAGTCGATTAGAGTTACTTTTGTTGTTTATGTAATTTTTGTTATTCATAGTTAATTAGAACTGTTTTTATGTTCAAATTTTTTTCTCAATGGATTTATTATTTATTTTTTCAATCAATTTTTCTCTAAAATTATAACTATTTAAGGGAACTTTACTTATTCTTTTTTTATTTATGGGTTTCTTCAAAACAAAATTAATATTTTTGGAAGATTTGAAACATTGTTTCGGTGTAAGGGTAATTTTATTTTTTCATTCCCAAAATAATAATTTAAATTTGATTGTTTTTTTTAAATAGTTCAATCTTATGAATTTTTTTTGATCATATATATCATGGGTGATATTCTGTATAATTGTGTTCAAATATTTATTTTCTAAAGAATAAAAAAATTTATATTGTCTTTCTTATTCCATTATTTCATCATTGACATTATATATAATGAGTGCCCCTAGTTTTGGTTCTATTTTTGTTGTTAAGATTATATAAGGGTTGGTTTTGATTTTTTTACACTATAGTTGTTTGTAAGAAATATATATAAATATATATATATACCACATATGTATATTTATCCATAATTTCATAATTATTTAAAGAATTTACAATAATAGTGGGGTCATATATTTAATGCAATTCTATTTTAATTGTAATGAACTCATTTGAATTATTAATCCATCTTTTAATTTTTGGTGTGCCTAATTATTTTCGATGATCTAATATTTTTCATTAAATCAATATGTTATAAAATTATGTTTTAATAAATCTACCATAAAAGATGTTAAAATCAAATTTGTAAATTGATAACAAATTATTTTTTCCATTGATGTTCCTAACATATTGATTATTGGCTAAAAAAATATTTATTCCACGATTGTGGATGTATTATCTAAATTACATATATGAGTATAGTTTGAAATAATAAACAATTGATAATTTTTTTTGAAATATGAGCTAAACTTATTTTTGGGTTAAAATAATTTCAAAACTATAATGATCTAGGTATATATATATATATACATTTATGTAAATATATAAGAAAGAATCTGATTATTTTTCTTGTATTTAGTTGTATTTACATTTTCATAATATTATATTAATAATTCTAAAAATGCACACAAGATGTCATCATGATATATTTAATACAAGTATGTTCCATCTATATGTAGTCACAATCATGGGACATACCTTCCATTCCTTATTATTTTGTGATTTCATTTTAAATTTGTACACTATATTTAGAAATTATTATATAGGTTGATTTCTACAACATTCAAATTTTCTTATTAATTTTTTTCTTTTATAATTATTTGCTTGAAAATTTTTTATTTATTGTATAAAATAATTTTGAGAGGAAAAATATATATATAAATTTTTGGTTAAATGTGCATTTATTTCAACATTCATTTTGTTGATGACATAAAAAAAATTATTTTACGTTTGATATCGATATTTTTTGACATTATATGGATTAAGAATTAAACTTTTCAATGTGGTATGGGACACTTTTGATTGTTTAAAGAATATATACCTCAATAATTTATCATCAAGTTTATTTTCAGTTAAGAGTATATATTTATGTAAGCAAAAGTGGTTTGGGAAAATTTGATTTAAGGAAAAACATTTATTAGACACGTAAAGGATGGATAAGACTAATTATTTGATGGGTGAGGCCCGTTATAGCCTCTCGATGCATCAGTTGGTACCATGAGACAAACTAGATCAGGGCATGAGGTTTTTAAAGAATAGTTATGCATTTTCTTGGAACGAGGTTTTCATAAAATATTATGATCATCACAAATTATGAATTCCCACATAATGATTCTAGTATGTGAAGGTCCATGTGATTATCCAACTGGTAAAATATCAATGCCTAATGACCCTTCTTTTGTGTACCAGTATTAATCAGCTTTTACGAATGCACATGGTTCAATGTTTTATATTTACATATATACATGTGTGGAAAATCAATTATAAAGAAGAATAAACATTTATGTTTCCAAACCACAATGATAAATTACATCATCTTATATGAAATTATGAATAAATATTAATTCATGTGTAAATTTTAATCAACTCCACAGTCATGTAACCGAATTATTAGCATTGGTAATTTTCCAAAATATACGGGTAACAAAATTCATTTTATTCAATTTCATGCATGAATCTATAATAAATTCTATTTATAATCCAAAAAAGGTTTCAAAAATTTGGGCATGAATTAATCCTAAATTCTATTTCAGAATCTCTCAAGGAAATGATGATGACATGTTATGGGAATTGTTAATTTCATTATTTAAAGAATGTATTTTAATTATATTTTATAAAAGGGAAATTATTTCATAATGGACTCATTTTAAAACCCATTATAGGTCATTTACACTATTCACCCCAGTTTGTAATTATTTTTCATAGTTCACATTGAAGTCCAAAGTTAGACGTCTTCATTTTTAGGAATTGAACAAGAGATGTTTGACTTCGGATTGATTAATTATTATTGCAACTATGATAAATTTTTGATCTTGTATCTAATTAAAAATAACCTAGACCGGTAAAAAGTCCTCTTCTATGTAATGTTTACGGATAGGTCCTTATAGAGGGTGGTCGGTCGGGGATAGCATCGCTGAAAGAGTGAGGCTGATATGTTTGCAGTTGGCAGAGGGGTGTCCGACCAGTGATGGGGGATGTCATGAGGGTGGAAGAAGTGATGAAATGGTGGTATAATGGGAGTAGGGTGCTGAAGCTATGCCAACCAGTGGCTTTGATAAAAGTAGGTGATGTCCAAGGGGGTATTGAAATAGTGAGATACAGGAGAAGATGGTAGGAGTAGGGCACGATGCCTGGTAGGGGGGAAACGACATGTTATAGGGGAAAACAAGAGAAAAAAATAAAGACCAAAATAGAAAACAAAGAATAATAATAAAATAATAATAATAATAATAATAACTATAATAATGGTTAATAATTTCAATAATACCATTTAATGATATTTTCTTTATAATTTTTATTAAAATGTTTTTTTACTTTCATCGTTATTATTTTTCATTTACTATTAATTTTAATTCATTTCATTTTATTTATCTTTCTTGAACATCTAGAAAGACGTATGATGACCCGGACAAAGCCGCGTGAGATTGACTAGAACCTACTCATGCAGTAGGTGTTTTCAAGTCCAATACATTCATTTAGCAGGAAAATTGAAAAAAATATTAATTTGGACCTCCCATCACATCAACAGAATATTAAAAAAAAGGTAAAATAAAACTATTTCAATAGCCCAAGTGTGAAAATTCTCTCCACCATAACTCTTTCTCGCCCTGAAAAGACACAATAAGGCCTAACCCCAAAGTATAAGTCAATTCCCCCTTACAAGACCAAGGAGATTCTCAATGAACAACCAATAAGAAATGTCTCGATCACTATCCACAATGGAATATACTTACAAAATAAACTATGGAGACCCAAAATGGACTCCCAACAATGAGACCCCTTCAAAAATAAAGTTCAGTCACCTTCAATTTATGATAGAAAGATAGAAACTCTCACAATGAACCATTCAACATCCAAAGAAAAAATTCCTTAAACACTCTCAATATACTCAAGAAGTCCAATTGAAATGATTAATGAATCCTAATCACTAACAGGGTGGACCGAATAAACTCCCCACCATAAGAAATAGCCTACACCAAAGGCGCAATGAGGACACTAACATGGGTAGGCCCGAATGGGATCCCCGTTGAGGAACATTCTAACATCATTTCAAATCAGTTGAACTTTTGGTGAGACCGATGGTGATTTTACCCGCTCTAAGATATAAAAAGTATAACTGACAAAAAACACGTATAGAATAACCCCACAAGGACCTAATCCCCAAAGTAAGGTGACCAATGAACAAAACTCTAAATCAAATGGAAAAAATTACATGGGCCACCAATATTAGGGGTCATAACTATTCTCAGATGATCCCAAATAAAATCCAAAACTGAAATGAACTTACAAGGTTATCCATACATGAACAAACTGGTGGAGATTAATACCCACCATGGTATATTCACTAATGTTCAAGGAAACGTGACAACATCACCTCCTTCTTAACAAGGAGGATCTATTCTACCCACATAGGACACAATGTGGAGATGACGTATACAAGTCTTCTTTCACTATGTGAATACATTAAAATGGAGCTTCAACACCTAAAACTCAAACTGTATCCACTCCCCATATCGTAGACAGATGTTAAACCCAAATTCTTTTCACCAATGGGGTTTATTAACTATGTTCCAACATCATTGAGAGGCCTATTAATAGAGAAATTATTAATGAAGAATCTACTCCCTCGATGTTAGGTTTCAAAAACTCCCCATATAGATCTTCTTCTTTTGGTGCTAGGAAAAACAACACCACAATCATACATCACCTAATGAACAAAAACACACATTCCAAGACTCAATTGGTTTCAACATGATACTTCACCATGACGAGGTGTCAAGGGATAACCATTTCCAACATGAATTAGAAACAACAATAGAAGGGTCACTTGAAATTCACCTTTATATAGTGTGAATAATTTTTGGAATTATCGGAAGAGAAACATGAATATTTTAAATTAGAAGCTATCGAAATGTTTCAAAACATACACCCTACATGTAAAACAGAACATAACTCTATAAAGAACTACTGTATATGACCAATGCAACTGATAGAGATATTATAAGGATATGAATCTTGAATCAAGTACCTAACAATATGGGATTATGATGAGAGCATTTAAGGCCTCTCATGTCCATGTTTAGCACATATGCAGATTAGAATGAACCCTTTCATAGACAAAAACAACAGAAGATCCAAATAATTTTTTATGATAATGACCAATAATTATAGCAAAAACAACTTCCTGCATTCCCCACACGATTTACCTTCACTGCTTCTAGGTGGTGCCCCCAGACGTAAAGATACATAAGATCACATTTGGCGTTCAAGCGACTCGAAGAGATTAAATTTAATATACAGTGGGTTATATCACCATCGATGCAAGTCAAACATGGGGTAAGGGTATATCATCACAAAATTTTTTATGACCTATTATACGTTATGGAACTATCTTTTTTTGATGACGTGTATATTCAATCACATTGAAATTTTATATTATTCATATAATTATTTTGATGATATTTAATTTTTCCTTTTACGGTATTTTTTCATTGGGCATATGATTCAAAAATACAAAAGCTATAATGGATTAATGTTTTAACATAATTTTATTAATAATAGTTAATCATCAAATTTCACTAAAGATAAATATAGGATCCTTAGTACACATTACTTTTATTATCCAAATTAAATTTTTTAGGAATATATATATTTATTTCATTTCCATATCCTTATGTTATCAAGAGATAGAAATAGGAGTTTTTGAGAGAAAAATAAATTTATTTATATATTCCATCAAAAATAATCATTCTTACTTGCCCATTTTTCAAAAAAAAATCAAGTATGATTATTCTATTCAATTATAAATTTTTTATTTTGTTTAAATAATTTTTTATTTTTTTTAAATGCAATAGATGGAATATTCTTTACCTTTTCAAATGTGGATAAGTTTACCATTTAATAAAAAAATGTGAATAGAATATTTGATGTAAAATAAATAACATGAAAAAAATTTAAATCCATTACGATCTATAAAATTTTAAAACCATCCTTTACATGATTCCATTTCTATTTTTAATGAAATTGATTTCATTAATATTTGTGAACTTTATTTATTCTGAATAAGTGATTTCAATGTTTAAAGGGTATTATACTCATAAAATGATCCAATAAAATTTTATATGAAATTTTTATCTATGATAACATACATTTTTGATAATTAATATTTAATATGGACATGATATATTAATATCTTCTATATTCTTTTCTCTTGATGGGTTATGTTAATGATAATATAATATTAGTGAAACCTGGTTTATTTTATATGGGTTTTGTTATAATGATTGAATTTATGATCATTTTCTATATATATGAATGGATTCATGATTATATTATGCGTGTTCCCATAATTATAATTCCATTAAATGAATTGGGTAAATATTAATGATATATAAGCTAAAAGGTTACAAAATAGTCCATTCCAATCCTGATAGAGGCTATGGGGGATTTTTCCCAATCCTGAAAAATGTTAAACATGAGGTTATCCCAAGACTAAAAAAGGGTACATGGAAGGTTATCCCAATATAAAATTTGGTACGAACATATATATCTTATGTCTAAAGTGATTTAAATTTTTTAGTGGGCATCAATTAAATAATATTTCAATGATTACGATTACACCACACTATATGCCACTTTTTTGAGACATGATATTATGCTAATTTAATAACATACCGCCTAATTTTCCTTGATGAATTTATAGAAAAACATCTTATAAACTATCATGATTTATTCCATTACACATATTTATGATCTATGAATTTGTAGGAATAATTTTCAATGGTCATCATCATTTTTTCATTACCATTTTTCAATATTATGTTTCAATGATCATCATAATATCCCCTTTTTCCATAAAAAATAATATGATCAAACCCTTTATTATGTTTTCTCTTCCCAATGTTATGAAGAAAAGTATTAATAGTGATGTGAAATATAAGGGTGATAAATATGAAGAACTAAGTTGAGATGAAAAATATATTTTATAAACTGTTTTATAAAGTATCCATGATTCCAAATACCCTAAAGAAATATTATTCCGGAATAGAAAATAATAGTATGTATTGAATTATAATAAAATAATATGTGATCCATATGTATGAAAATTATTTGTTATTATGGATGGTATTTGAGTAATGTTAGGTTATTTTAGGAAATTGGGATGGGGATACTTTTGTGAAAACCCTTGGTTTAATTTTTGGAATTTGGGAAAATTTATGTTTCAGGTATGAAAATAGTTAGGTTTTCAAGTAAAAACGTCCCAATCTAGATGATATAAGTGGAAATGGGGTTTTAATAGATGATTCTATGGATGATATCTGATAAAATTATTGGTAGAGTATATATTGAACATCATTCGGGTTCAGGGTAAGTGTCCCCTTACTGCACACCTAGTATAAAAATTCATGGGGATATGTTTTGGTTAACAGAGAGTTTCTGTATAAATGATTACATAGGATCTGAATTGATAGTGACTTTGAATGACATATAATTAACCTAATGTGTTATATATGAAAAATAATGTTTCATTATTTGGATATCATATTATTTTCTTCTTGATTGATCCCTTTGATATTTGGTGTACAATTTTCTAGATAAGTAATTTGGTTTTAGGATGGGATTGACAATAGACTATGGTAGTTGAGGTGGAAATACAAAAGTTCAAATATTAAATTACACTATTTGAGGTTAGTTAATTAATTATTAAATAACTTAAAATGTTTCTTGAAAGTATAATTCATATCCTTAAGGCTAAAATATTAAATGATTAGGGAAAACACATAATTCTTAGATGATAGCTTATCAATTATATAATTTATCTCTGATCGATGACATTGGGAATGTTCTTTCTTAAAATATCCTTATTCCCTCTCTAGTGGAATTAGGTTTTTTATTGTGAAATGGATTCTATTTATCTACAAAAAACCCACATTTATAGTCAATGAATAGAAGACACATTTGATATTATAAATCAACATATTATCATCTGACATTGTGATGAAAAATGTGACATGATAATGGATGTGATGTACTTTATATGGGAATTTATTCTTATTGAAAATGAATTCTTATCATAGATGGTAGGAGAGAAAATCAACATCATGGATATTCAAATTAAATAAGAATTTATTGATGTTTTTAGAATTGATTTTCCAATTATATCACTAATTCATGTAGATGAGTATTTGTTAAAACTCATACATGATGATACAACCATTTCAAATAATCTATATCATCTGGCCCTAATAGATTTATAGGAGTTATGAATAAACTCTACGATAATATTTACAAGGAGTTCATTCTGCAATGTGTTCCACCTTTGGGTGTACATATTGTTATTGATTAGAATAAATATGGATCTAGGAGACAATATATTGATTATTTAGAACTCAATAAGATCACTATCATGAATTAATATCATCTTTCCTGTACTGAATAATTTTTTGGTCACTATTATGGAGCTCAATTCTTGTATATGATTGATTTTTATTTTATATATAATCAATTGTGGGTCCTGAAATATGATATAATAATATAAATATTAACTATTAGGTAGAGAAACAATGAATTTTAGCAGTCCCATTTAGTCATTATTACACCCTCGATCTAGAATCCACTAAGTAATGCCATGAGATGGGTCACCATACGTCCTCAAGCACATCTCCCCAAATGCCAGAGGATTCCGATTAGCTGCGTGGGTCAAATAGGACACATGGGGAGAATATACACTTTTTAATATATTAATCCATAGTATATAATAATTTAAATAATAGAAATAATAGGAAACAATCAATAACATGGATAAATAACCAATTCCCAAAAACAGTGTATAACCACATCCAATGGTAAATATTTCATGCCATGCTATTGTGTCAAGTGAAAAAAACCTCAAAATAAATAAAACAATAGAAACTAAAAAATTATCTGGACATAATGTCTAGAACCTCAAACAATCTGGTCCCCTATCTAACTCAACTCCCTAACCTAAGGCCCTTTCCCTTGTCTTGACCTGCAAGCTTGAAAACTGCTCGTGTATCAAATGGCGGCCCATATAGGGTGCGAGTATAACTATGTAGGCCACCAACAGTGGTGCCTACAAAATATCCATAAAAAATATAGTTCTTTCAAGTAATAAATAATGTAAAGTAAATATAATTAGTTCAATAGTCTATCTTAGACTATATTCCTTTTAATTATACTACCGTTGAATCTGGGTTCACAATGTAGGCCTTTCATGATTTAATCTACCTTATTAATGTGTTTAATGTATTAGGAATATTCAAGGTTGTCAAGGATATGGGATTAAACATCAAGACCTATATCAATAGGAATCACATTTTAACAGTTTCAAAATCAACACCATTAAGCCTATGTTTAGGTGGAATGCATGTGTTTGGGAAATAGAACTCCATCCCCTACCCTAACCCATGCATTTGTGGGTGAAGCCAGATCCTCGGTCAAACTCGATCCATGGGTGTATTACTACAAGTATACACCCATCGAAACCAAACCATGTTCACATGCTTATTTATCATTCCACACAACTAACCATATCACAACCAACATAGCCAATATCATTTATACATAACAAGAATATCCATAAATGGAGAATTAGCATTTTTCCTCAATCCATTTACATATTCATCATTTATATTACAAATTCCTTTAGCCCCATTTTCCATTATCCTTTTCAATCTCACTAATCATATAAAAGTGTAACGATAATCCCTTATACTTTTCCCAATTAATACATTTTACCCTTTTCATTCCAAACAAACAACATCTTAGTCCATTAACAAACATTAGTTTCTTGCTAAAAACAAATTACACATCCTTCAAACATCTTAATATTATTACTATGACTATATGTTCTCACACAATGGACCTACACTACTTCACTGAGTTATAGGTCTAAGAGTATCGTCACACCAGAGGGGTGGCCCCAAAAAAGGTCGCATCATCCTCCATTCACCTAATAGGGATCCTGAAGGTTTTATTCGGTACATTAGACACAAAATACATCACATCATGTCAAAGGCCACAAGAACTCATCAAAATAGGGAAATAATAAAACCCCTACATGCACACATCTACTAAAAACTGAGGGATATAACCTATAGACCATCTATCTTGAATCTGTTTCGAACACACTCTAAACCAAAGCCTTTGGTCCTGATTCAACACACCCTAGAATAATCATCCTAAACCACCTTGATAAAGAAGGGTTTAAGAGCATCAGAAGAAGATAAGAGGGAGATACCAACCAAAATCAAGAAAAAGAAGCCATGAGGGGTTTAACCTTACTCGGATCTTCAATCTGCAAATAACATCGCACCAAACAGTCGTAAGATAATGGTAATTGATCCTAGGAAGCCCTATGGAGATTTGGTTCATTCCATGGGTTACAAGAGAGGAGGAGGAGGCAAATACTGAGTTGGGTATATAAAACATGTAATTGAATTTTTTTAATTTTTTAAAAGTTTCTGGGCCATATGGTTTAGCAGCCCATTTTTTTCAAACCATGACAAAATAGTTCGAAGGTTACTGGGAAAAGTCCTCATTTTTCATTGCTTCCTAGGAATTCCGCATGATTTTCACTAACCATATGAAGGCCATGCAACTTGACCAAACCCCCTTTTCATCCCCTTTCGTGTCCTGATCCCTAGAACATCACTGAGCCATCTAAAGTGCTTGAGGAAAAAATAATTGACCATAATATATAATATTAAACAAAAACGAAAGTAAAACAAACCATATAGAGAAATATTGGATCTTAAAACCACCCCACCTTATAATGGCTCGTCCTCGAGCTTCTCTATCTGAGCATCATTGGGTTCCCAATGAAAAGAGATTGTTCCACTAGCCTGGATGTTGGATTCCAACACCCAGTTTTCTTATTGAACAGTTCATTGCTTCTACAAAACCTGAACCGAGGTAACGACTCTGCCCTATAAAACCTTCATACTATTATCCACAATATGAACCAGGTTCTCATCAAAGGGAACATCAACCTCAAGCTTGACATCCTCAGAATTTAACACATGAGACAAATCAGGGTGATACTATTAGAGTTGTGAAACAATGAAAACATCATGCATCCCACCATACCGCTGTAGAAGATCGAATTGTAAGACACCCGTCTGATCCTCTCCACAATATAAAATGGCCCCACATAACTAGGTGAAAGCATCCCTAATTCCAAATTCGACTGTGACCCAACCTTTGTGACACCCTAAAAAACATACTATCACCCAACATGAACTCAAGAGGTATATGACACCGATCCACATATGAATTATGCCTACTCTGAGCTGTTTCCATACACTTTTGAATCAATCAAACCTTCGTCGACGTCTCATGTACAATAATCCATCCAAATATCTCATACTACAAGCCTCTAACCAACACAAAAAAGATCTACATCGTCTCCCATAAAGTTCCTTAAAAGGTTCCACATGAACTATTGGCTAAAATCGGTTGTTGTAAGAAAACTCAACAAGTGGCAACTTCTTTTCCAAAAATCCCTCAAAATATAGAACACATGCTCTCAACATGTCTTCTAATACCTGAATTGTACGCTCTGACTGCTCATTAGTCATTGGGTGGTAAAATTTACTCAAAAACTTCAGATTACCAAGTGCCTTTTATACTACCTTCCAGAAGCACTGTGTGAAACATAGATCAGGATTCGAAACAATATTTCTCAGCATGCCATGCATCCATACTATTTCTTCACCAAAAAATTCTCCCAACTGGTCGATTGTTTTGGTCTCCTGAATTGGATAGAAATGATCCACCTTAGTTAGTTGATCTACCAATACCAAAATTGTCACTATGATTTCAATCGTGACATCATTCCACATCCACTCTAGGATAGGGAATGACTGCAACAACCCATTTGGACGATGATCTTCAATCCTGACCTGTTTATAGGGAAGGAATCATGCCAAAAAACATGCAACTTATTTCATTATTTTAGGCCACCAGAACTACTTACGAAGGTCATGGTACATCTTAGTCAAGCCCAGATTCACTTCCCACATTGACACTGGGAACTCACGCACAAACACTTCTCGTACTTCTGCCTGTACCACAAAACAACCATGAACACTCGTAAATCAATTAGCACTGAATGTCCAACTAGAAGGTGACTCCCAACCAATAAGAAATTCCATCACAGCCTAACCCTTTGAGTATACTAGATGACTCTTTTGAACACAGTTGAAAAGTGCAGACTCAACTGATATATATGGAAGGGTAATCTGCTTATGCCCATCCTGTAACTCTAAATGCATCTCAAAAAACAAGGTCATCATCCCCCACTCTGACCTGGATTCTTGAACTACCTAATTCGGAGTCTTATGGATTATCATATCGGTGACACTATTACCATTCCCTGGCGTGTACACCAACTCAATATATAAATAATCCATGTAATCAAATAACAATCACTGTCTAAGATTCAAATACCACTTGGAGAATATGTATTTGATACTTTTATGGTTGGTAAACACCGTAAAGGGTTCTCCGAACAGGTAATGCCTCCAACAGTTTATGTCATGAACCAAAACAAGTAGCTCCAGGGCACGAGTTGGATAATTCTATTGATTTGGTCTCAATTTCCGCGACCCATAAGATAAAACCTGATAATCATGCATCAAAACTTCCCCAAGTACCACATCGGATGCATCACAAAACAATTTTTACCTCTTACCTAGTTCGAGTAAGATCAAAATCCATTCATTAGTCAACTAATTTTTCAGCTCTTGAAAATCATTATCACAATCCCCAGACCAATCAAACATAACCCCATTAATGGTTAGGCATATGACCATTTTTACTAGATGAGAGAAATATCTAATAAACCATCTGTAATAAACAACCATACCTAGAAAACTCCAAATATTAGATACGTTCTTGGGTTAATCCTAAGACACCACCGCCTTCACCATTTCCCGATCCACCCACATTCCCGACACAAAAGTGATGTGTCGCAGAAAGTGAATCTCATCAATCCAAAACTGACATTTAGATTGGATAGGGTAAATAATATGCTCTCATAGTGTACTCAAGATGATGTCATGATAGTTGGAAAGATCATCAAAAGTTCGGGACGACACAAATATGTCATCATTGAAAACAACTACAAGCTGATCTAGATCTGGGTGGAATATCTGGTGTATCAAATCCATGAACATTTCTAGTCTGTTGGTAAATCCAAATGGCATCACTATAAATTCATATAACCCATACATTAATTATTATGCCATCTTGGATAAATTAAAAGGTCTCACCCACAACTAATGG
The DNA here is from genome assembly GCA_963277665.1 of Viscum album. NCBI lineage: Eukaryota > Viridiplantae > Streptophyta > Magnoliopsida > Santalales > Viscaceae > Viscum > Viscum album. Next base: position 1,777,766,735 of record OY728151.1, on the reverse strand, counting down.
TATCCTAATATCAAATCAATCATTGAAAACACTGAGGAACCTATGAAATTATCAAAATGTTCATTGATTCTCGGAAGAGTGTATCGTTTCATATATATAATCTGGTTCATCTTCCTATAATCCACACATTTCCTTACTGATCCATCATACTTCTTAGGAAACAACACTAGATATCCCTGAGGAGATGTATTAGGATGTATAAACTCATTTTGCTTCATTTTTTCTAATTAATCATTCTGTTCAAAGAGCTCTCCGGTTTCCATTCGATAAGGTGGAATGGAAAGTAGCTCTACTCTTGGAAACAATTCGATTGTAAACTCAACATCTCTCTCAGTTGGTAAAACTAATAATTCCTTAGGGAACCCATCCTGAAATGGGTCTACAACAAAAGGGAAGACTGACTTCACTTTTTCTCCATCACCTACCATAAGGCATGCCACTTGGGCTGTGATTTTACCCAACTACTATAATAGCGGCCCTACCTGTCCTTCTCAAGTATCCCAATCAACACGAAGGACAGTAGTGCTCCCATTGAGAGATATGAACATTACCTGACATCGGTAACCATCGAAATGGGATTGATATAAGGTCAACCAATCCGTCCCCAAGATAAGTTCAAATTATAACATTTCTAGGAAAAACAGATCCGACATAAAAGGATGTCTAATTTCCTCCAGAGCACAACCCTTACAATTTCTGATGTCCACAACTTATACCCCTAACAGAGTTACAACTGACATTACCCTCCATGTAGTATCCACGGTTAATACCAACACACCTATGAACTGAGTAGAAATAAAGGAATTCATAGCACCTGTATTAAATAATGAACTAGAAAGCGTGGAAGATTCATTAATCACACATTGAATAGTATATGGTCCTACCTCACCACCTCTAGGTGTATCCTTAATTTTAAGAAGATGAACATCCCCTTTTCCTAGGCTAAAACCTACATACCCTACAACAAACTTCTTTGTTTGTAAGGATGATATCTCCCTAGAGTTCCTTGTCCAATGACCCTACTAGTAGGACCCATGGTGCTCCAACTACCTACCTGATACTGGGAAACTGAACCCCTTCTTACTCTCGACATTTTCCTCTGACCTCTATCATTCCCTAACTATCGTGGGTTCTTGGATAACCTCTGCATGTGGCCTAACCTGCTGTATGCTTGACACTCGATTGGTGGTTGGGGACACTGGTCATTCTTGTACCTCGACCAACCACACGGATAACAGAAGACATGGTCACCACCCAGAGATGTTGATCCCCTCTTTTGACTACTATGTGCACTCCCACGAAGATAAATGACTTCAAACTGATGATGCCTATTATAAGAGGTTGCACCAATTGCTTGCCCAGCTAGATACCGAAGTTCGCTACTAGAATCTCCAATTAGGATTCCCTCTAAGATTAGGGCTGGATCCACCACATCAGCAAAACATTTCGTAAAAAATATATTCACTTGAGACCGAATCTCCTAACTCATCCCATCATAGAAGCATTATCCTAGGGCTTCCTCATATCATATCAATGTCAGAACGAAGCGTCTAAAAACAGTGAAATGAGTAGAATTGTCCATTACCAACATATTCCCTAGAGTCAGTCACATAAGATCCATATCCTTTTCCTTATTCATGTTTTCTAGGTATAAGTTCTCATGAAACTTTTCTAGAAAATCAATCCACATAATTACTTTAGCTTAATCCGTTTTTACCATGAAGTCCCACCAACATTTTCCATAATCCCTCGTCTAATAGGCCACCAAATTGATTCACATATCGAGGGAAGTCCCTTGGTGTTCAAGAATTGTTTTTATGGATTCAATCAAAAACATTGTTGCCTCTAGACTACACTCTCTAGTAAAGATTAGAGGGTGCTAAAGTTGAAACTCCCTGGTCTGCTCAAACACACTTAGTGCAACCCGCTAGGGGTCTCGATCTATCGTCAACATAAAATTATTGTTGTTCTCATGGAACTTCTCTTCCCTATTTTCCTAGAACACCATGTTCTCCTGCACCACTACTAGTGGAGCGTTCTATGAAAAATCCTTCACGTCACCCAACCAGCACACATCTTCGAGGTGGTATTTTTCTACAATGCCAAACATATGCTTTAGCATGAATCGATAAACATATTACTAAATGGAAAATGAGTTAGTTTGTCTCATCACTCTCTCAAACGCAACTAGTTCATAAACACTACCCAAATGAGAATACTCACAACCTGATCACTACCTTTGGATATATTTCCAAAGCCCATGGCTAACATGTTATCTAATTCACATTGTTAGAAGCCTTATATATTACCTGATTCAGTGTAGTTTACCAATTACACATTACTCTTACCAGAATGGAATAAATATTTACATCTTTTTTAAGCACCATTCTCAAATTATTACTTACCCTTTTGACATTACATTTTACCCATTCATAACATCCTAATAAAAAAATAACATCTTTTAAGAAAACTTATGCATCCTATCATTTATATCCCACCCACCCATCCCATATGTGTGCCTATCATGATGCATGTCACATTCCTACATAAGTTCCTAGAATAATTTGTAAGTTAAAAATACCTTATACCTTTACAGTCACAAGAAAATTACAACAAATCCATCAAATCACAAAATAATTGCATCTCCCATGGGTGAAATGTCATAAAATATAACAAAACACAATAAGAACAACAATCCACTCCCATGAGGACATTGGTTTTCCCCTGTAAATGGGTTAGCTACTCGAAATCATGAGCTCTTTACCAGGGTCTGAATCTTTCCAAACCACTTATCTACCATTCCAATAATAGAATGAAAGTGAAAAGACCAACTTCAATTCCACTTTGTAATGACCCCAATCCAGAAGAAAGTAACTGGTGCCTCGAGCGGCATCACCACATAACCACAAGCGCGACTCCCCATATGCTAGAGGTTTTCAACTATCGGTTAGGGTCAAATGGGAAATGTGGGGAGAAAATACCTTCAATACCAGCGCAATACCCATTAAATAACGATTTAAATAATTGAAACGATATGAAACAATAAATAACATGCATAAATAACCAATTCCCAAAACTCGGTACAATCATATGAAACAGTAAATATGTAATGTCATGATATATTGTCATGTGAAAAAAACCAAAAAAGAATGAAAATATAATACTTCCCGAAATTCTCTGGAAATAATTTTTGGATCCTCACCCAAACATGTCCACTTTCCAACTCAACTCCCTAACATAGGGACCTTGTCATTGTCCTGACATTCAATCATGAAATCTACTTAGGTAATGAATTATAGCCAGATAAAGGTGTGAGTATAACTCTGTAGGTCACCACAAAAAATGTCTAAAAAATATCTAGAAACTGAAGATATCTCATGAAATAGATAAATAATGTCCAGTAAAGGTAAATAGTTCTATAGGCCATCCTAGACTATGTTCCTTTTAATTATACTATCACTAAATATAGGTTCACTATATACGAATTTCATGATTTAATGTACCATTTTTCATGTGTTCAATGGATTATTCATGTTCAATGTTCTCTTGCATATGGGAGTTAACAACAATTCCTATGTCATTAAGAACTATATTTTTGTAGTTTCATAACCCTCACCATGATGCCTCAGTCTGGGTGGAATGCAACCGTTAGAGGAATAAAACACTCTCCCCTTCCTTAACATGTGCATTTGGGGGTGGTGCTAGATCCTTGGTCCAACTCGAACCGTGGTCATAGAACCTCAGGTCTATACCCCAAACTACCATGCTATGTGCACATGTTTATTTATCATTCAAAAAAATTACTCATATCCGAACAAGCATAGCCAACATCATTTACACGTAACCACAATATCAATAAATAGGGAATTTTCATTTTTCCTCAATACATTAACTCATTTAAAATTTACATTATTTAATCCTTTGGCCCTATTTTCCATTTCCCTTTCTTATCTTGATAATCATGTTAATGTGTAAAGCTAATCCCTTACCCTTTTCCCATTTAATCCATTTAACCCTTTTTCGTACCTACCAAACAACCACTTAGGAAATTAAAAAACCTTTGTGTATTACTGAACACAAATTACACATCCTTCAAGAATCTTAAAATTTTCACTATGTCTTTAGGTTCACATAAAATGGACCAACACCTACATTACTATGTTCTGGATCTGAAAGAAACGACACACGCTACGGGTGGCCTCAAAATAGGCCATATCATACTCTATGCATCAAATGGGGATCATCAGGGTTTCATTTTATTTTTTAGAAACCAAATACATCACTTCATGTCAATTTACCCATGAAATCATCATAAGACGGAATGGATTGGTACCCTACATGAAAAAAACTACATATATCCAAAAGGGATATAACATGTAGACCACCTACTATGAATCCATTAGAGTACACACTAACAACCAAAGCCTCAGCTACTAACTCAACATAACATTCATCAATCAACCTAAAATTCACTAAAAATAATTGTTTTGAGAGATTTTGAAGAAGATATGATTGAGAAAAAAACAACAATCAATAAAAAACCAAGGAGGCGTTTAGCCATACCTGAATCATCAATACGCAACGGATGATGCTCCAAATTTCCCTATAATGAGGGAGATAAATCCTTTGAATACATTGGGAGATCTGGTTCACTCCAAGGGTTCTAGGAGATTAGGATGTGGTAAATACTAAGTTTGGTATAAAAACCATGTAGGGGAATTTTCATTATTTTTTAAATGTTTTCGGGGTGCACGGTTTACCCTCACAGTTTACCAAACCATGTGAAACCCGTAAAAATGATTATATGCCATTGTATACACATCTTAGGGTCTACCCACATGTTTTTCCAAACCATTTGAAAAGTTTGTAGAGTCTACTATCTGAAAGCCCCCTTTTTGCATAGTTTGCTGGGAATTCTGTGCAGTTTTCACTAACTATTCATAAACTATGAAGCATTACCAGAACCCTTTTTTCTTCCTCTTTCGTGTCGCAAACCCATAGAATAAACTTGATCCTTTATAAGGACCTTATAAAACATGTAATTGACTAAAATAAATGTTATCTAATTTAAATGTAGGTAAGACATACGATATAGTGAAATTTGGGATCCTATAGTCACACTATTTCTATCCCAATCATCTTGGATTTAATCGATAAAGTCTTTATTAGTTACCATGATCTATTTATATTAGTCTTTATTGGTGATATAATTTTATATTCAAAGTGAATGTAAGATTAAATAGATAACTAGAGGATTTTACTAATTATTATAAGGAAATATAATATATATGAATTATTTTCAATGTGAAAATTTCAATTATGAATAGTTTTATTTTTGTTTCAAGTAATGTCAAGGGATGGTATATAGATGTATCAATATATTGTGAATGCTATTTAATATTGGCCAACTCATACAAATATGACTAAGTTCAATTTTTTTATTGATTTTTCGGGATATGTTGAATGTTTTATGGTGAATTACTCATATAAATATAATCAACTCACCATGTGAACTCAATATAGTTGAATGTTCCTTTGGAAATATTAACATGAATAATATATTATGGAAGTAAATAGATTCTCCATTTATGTTCCTTTTATTAAATTTCCATGTGGGGAAAAGGGTTTCTGATCTATAGTGATTGAACAAAGAAAATACTAGTTTATTTTATCATGAAAAATGATATTGTGGTATCTTATTCCTTTGATCAATTGAATGTTAAGGAGTAAAATTACCCAACTAATCATCTGGAGTGTGTTATAGTAAATTTTTCTTGAAAAAAATAAATGATTTATATTTATGAATTATTCTGTGATATATACAGTGATCATATATATTTTTAAATTATATATTCACTTAGATGGAGATAAATATGAAATTGATATTATTTTTATAGTGATTTATTGATTATTCCTTCATAAAAAATTACATATATGGGAAATAAAACACAATGGATAGTTCATTGATTCAAAAAGATAATTCTCTATTACCTATGTTTAGGGTAAAAAAGAACCATTATTTATAGATTTTCAATGGATATTCTTAGAAATATTTATGGAAGGTAAGAAATAGTACCTTTTTAAATGAGTTGTCAACCATATAGCCATGAAATGATTAAAAAGGCATATTAGGAAGACATGAAACTATATAAGAAGTTTAGAAATATTACAGAGTTCAGCCTTTATTGTAATGTAATGATATGGTTTATGAACTATGTATGGGTTATGTCAATAATATATTAGAACATGTTTTGGGAGGAGGCTCATAGATCATCACTCGGTATTGTTACTTAAATTTTGATAATATTTAGAGTTCTAAAAGTGTATTTTTTGTATAACATGAAGAAAAATATTCTAGATTATGTTTCACAGTGCCTGTTTCAACGAACTTTTATGGCAGGGAGTTAGAATTTAAAGGAGATGTTATTTACATTACCAATAGTAGAAATATAATTAGAAAACATAATCATGGATTTTCTCATCATACACCCCAAATATTCTAAAGGCCCAAATGCTATTTGAGTTGTAGATGATTTCCATATGATGAGAATAAAATTCATTACTGTCCAAAAATATTTCTCATTTGATCAATATTGTATAATAATAATTAATTATGGTGTAAGGTTCCATGGATTACAACATCCAATTATATCTTGTCAAAATATAAGGCATCCCATGAATTTCCAGAAAAATATTTAATGAGGTGATGAATATAGAGATGAGGTTCAGTATAGATAATAATCCTAATAAATATTTTAAATAAGACTGAGGCAATCAATCTATTGAGTATATATTGATATAAAATTATTTTAATTTTATATGGGGGTTAAGATACAAAATTTCATTAATTCGATTTTTTAGAAACAATTACATTAAATCGAGCATTAAAATGGGGATTTATGATTCTATTTATGAAATAACGTGTTGAAAAATAATGTTCTATGATGAATTTTGAGAAATATATAAATTGGTACTTGAGATATATGGGTAAATGACAGTTAATATGAAATTCAATACATACAATATCATGTTTTCTCACAGTCTACAAATAATTTATCCTGAAAACCATTGAAAAAATATGGAAGTTGATATATGTCAGATGGCGGTTATATGCATTTCTCAACAGAAAATGGATATGATATTATAAAAGTAAGGAAAGAAAATCCTTTGGTATGTTAACTCCATTGATATTCTAGATCTATTAGGGGTGGTATCTTATCTCCCAGTGCATCCACCAAACTTCTACCAAGTTCTGTATGTGAATTATGTATATATACTAATGATGTACATACTTGACCAATCACATGTACCGAAATCAAGGTTTTTATTGATAGTGAATGATTTGTACTATTAAATAATATATAGAAATCGAAGATCATAGAGACAAATGTTAAGGAATTAGACTTGTAACTTTGTTAAATACCTCTAAAAGAATCACAAACACAATGATGCTTCTTGGAATACCGTGGATGTGATAAAACAAATATATCATCATTTTTGGTATAGAGGTGATGAAATTTAATGGGTAAATTGATTTCATATAGGGTTTCTTTAAATTTACACACATATATTTTATGAAATACTTATTTCTAATTTTTTTTGAATTGATAGATTTCTTTACATTCAACACAAACATAAATTAAACCATGATATACTATTGAAATATTATTATATAATTTGAGAATAATTACATAGCTATAGGAGTGATGTTTATGAATAAGACTAGATAAATTGGAGAAAATAATTGTTCTACAAATGTATAAAATGAATTCATTGGATATAAAGTTATTGGAAATGAAAATAATAATTATTCTAATGGAAAAGATTTTTTTTTTCAAAAAATATTTTTATGTACGGAATGTGTTTCTTTTATAAAAAATAAGTAAATCTATAATGGTGAATGATTTTATTGAAAATAATTATTTTTATATTTTATAAAATATTTTAACATTCATATAATTATTTTTATAGTCATTCAACAATAAGGAATCATGTTTTATGTCCAACGGTATATTTTTATAAAACCTAATTTTTATCATGTTTTGTGAACAATTTTTGTAAGAGATTTTTAAAAACTATATAAATTTAATCTTGAAAAATAGAATAAATATTTATAATTAATATAATAAATCTTGAAAAAATTGTACCTTTTATTTTTTGACATTAGTGATAGTATCCATGGTAAATTTAATTCAAATCAGTATAGGTAAAATTTGTAAAACAAGGGTAAAAGTTTGTTTAATTATTCATAATTCTACTAAAACGTTCTTTTATTCAATTTTATTAGTGAAATTAAACAATTCACATCCATTTATCCAAAATATTTCAAATTAGTACCATTTCATTCATTTATGACTTCAATATTATTTTAATAAAAGGATTACTACAAAATATGAATATATTATCATCAATAACTCTATATTTTTATAATAAGTAATATATATAACACATATGTTTATATATCTTTATTTTAACTATAATATAATATTTTTATCATGGTTAATTATTTATAATTTTTTTTATTGAATAATTACCATCAATGATTTGAAAATATCGAACAAAAAAGCATTAAATCAATATTTAAATAATATAAAAGAATTTAAAAGAATTAAATCAATTTAAAAATTTTATTTTTATTATAAGAAAATAATGTTATAGATATGTATAAAATATTACTAATTTTTGAGAGGTTTATACTAGAATTTATTTACATTCTTTTTGTCTTAAAAGTCAAATTTAATTAATAGTGTAAAAATAAAAAAAAATTATATTTTATTTTAAAGAGTACTAAATTAAATAATTTGGAAATCCAAAAATTATCAAAATAATATCCTTAATATTATAAATGGTATAATGTATCATCCCAGTTCCATTTATAAATAAAATTTTAACATAATAATGTATAAACCTATTATATTAAATTTTCATTATCAAGGTATAGATTAAAATTGGTTGACCAAGTGGTTAAACAAAAAGGAAATCATTAAAATGAAACAAAAACATTCATTAATATCACTTCTTGAAGATATATATACCTTATTATAATTTTGGAATATTATCTGTCCACTTTTAATCATTTTAATTCATAATTACTTAATTATATTTTAATCCATTTAGTAATTTCATGAGTGTCGTTTTCCACAATTATTAATATACATTGATTCAAATTTTCCTTACAAAAATTTGAGCAATATTACATGGAGAAACCCTAAAAAATTATAATGAAAATATTCATATCCACAATATATAGGATTGGGTATTCAAAAAAAGACCATTCCAAGGGCCCTTGAGAAAGGCTATGATGGAGGTCTCTTGAAGAATATGTAATCGTCTTACCCATACACTTTCAATTTATTTATTATTATTACTCCACTAATTTTAAGATATTAATAATTAAATTTCAAATTATGTATCTAATACAGATAAAATTTTATTATAATAATGATACAACCACTATCCACACATTATTTTCTAAAATGGGAAATGATAGTGTCACTCGTTCATCCATTTGGACTACTATGTCCAAATTGAAATAAAATTCAGTTTACATCAAAATAATTCAATGATTTATTAATGAAACGATATAATTTTAATACATGATATAAATGAAGTTGATGTGGTTATATAATGATAACATCATATCGACCTTCTTACCTTCCCATCCATTTGAAAAATAATTTCTTTTCTCATGCATATGTGTTGACTACCACCATTAAGAAGCTAAGTAGATAATTTACACTCTGTAAGGATGTAATTAAGGATGGATTTAATAATTTTACACAATATATATGATATATTAATTACTCTATAAATATTAATTATCATTTATCTTTCTTTAGGTCTATTGGAAAAAATTGACAACTATGTTCATGCATTTGTATGACAAACCATATCAATTAAAGCTTTAATTAATTTCACTATATCTACCTTTTATTGATTATTCTAAATATGAATGTGAAGAATATATATTATATATATATAATAAAGCAATTCGTGATATGATGGAATCATTATAAAAGTACAATGACAAGAACTACTAAATAAAAAATCCCATGTAAAATGAAACAAATAACATATAGATACAATGATTAAAAAAAGGAATTATCAATAAATAGGTTTTGAAATGTTATCAGTGGATCATATATGATATTTTAAGTTTTTATGTGCCTTTTTTATACTAATTTAGTAAATATAAATTTATTATATAGGAAGATATTGTTCATTCAAATAAAACCAAACATGAGGTCGTGATTTATGTTCCCAAATTTACTTATTTGTGACATACATTATGTCAGGAACCAATATTAGTTAACTAGATTTATATATTACCACATTCTGGTGTTATATCATGTATCTATATATTTTCATGAGATATAATGTTTAATTAGATTTTATACATTCATGGGGGATACAATTTGAAACATATGAATGTTGTTCGGTATTTATGATTCAGTAAAATTTTAATATAGATTGTTTTTACATGATTTTAAAATGAATTAAATTATATGATACATTACTGATGAGTGTTATTAATTTTATTAAAATCTATTTATTTCATTATAATATATGTTTTCCATCAATATTCTTATTTTTCTGTACTGAAATTATTGAATAAATGTTTTTACCCAAAAAATGATGTTATTCTTCTTTTCCAACGAAAATTATTCTTATTCCATGTCCATGTTTTGATAAAAATCACATATTTTAATTTTATCCTTAAATATTAATGTTATTTTAAATCATGATTTACTTTTAATATAATGGTTTAAAACAAATATTCATTTCTTTAAAGGAGGAACATCTTACTTTTTTGAAAATGTTTTTACGAAATTTTGGTTTTAAGATACACATACTGAATCAAATATCCCACTACTATAAATGATAAAAATATTATCTATATTTTATAAGATCCCATGTTTAATTTTAGAGAATTGTTTCATTATGATTTGATTTTTTAGATTTTATAAAATTAAATTGAATGGAAATTGTTATTTTACTCATGAAATGTACGTGTGATCTTTTAAAAGAACATTTAATCCATGATAACATGGTTCAATGTTTCTCAATATCTATTAGAGATATTATCTAGAAATAAAATATTTATTATTTTCTTTAGAATGTTTGTGGATATTATGATGAAATATCTGTGAAACACATTTTTTGTTCCATGAGTTTTGTTATGATGAATGTGTTTATTATATCATTTCATACATATGAATAAATTTATGATTATTTAATAGTTGAGCATAGAATAAAATAACCCTATAACATCTAGGGTAAATATTAATGTCATATGACCTCAAAGTGTACATGTGAGATTATCCCATCTCATCAAGATGTTACCTGGGAGGTTTTCGCAAGCCTACAGGATGGATTCCAGAATGTTATTCCAAGACTAAAGAAGGTATTAAGGTGGTTTTACATAGAATAACATATTATTAATATCTTTTGGAGTTTCCTTGATATAGTATTTATATTATTGTGGTTAGGAAACAATTTATACCACAAAATTTTGACATTATCTAATTCCATTTCCATTTTCTCAAGGATCATGTTTATTGACCCCTTTATTATTCATGTCCGAAAATCTACCATATTTCACTTAATGACACATGATTATAATCTAATATTTTTTTGGTATAGCATTCAAATGATATTCCCATACATTGCTGACCATTATTCTCATGTAATATTAAAATTATCCTTAATATATACCTTGTTTACACTTATTATGAATATGTTTTCAGCATTAATCTTGATTCCATTTACTTCAGATATGAATTAATATTTTGGGAATGGTGTATCTAAGAATGATTATTATTGTGATGAATTATTTTGTTGATGATGTTGATATTTTATGAATCATTTATTTATGTATCCTTGTTTTCAATGACACCAAACTATTATGGTTCCTCCATTAATCATAAAGGATGCTATTGAATATTCATCTAAGAGGTTTCAATATTTATGTGTGAATAATATCGGCTATAATAGTTAGTATCATATAATGTTTTAATTGTCTTTAGAAACATAGATGATAAAAATTTAAGTTGATCCATTATGATAATCCTCGATATAGGAGAATTTCTAATTTTATGGTTAACAAATGTGTCTAATTTTTCAATGTAATCATATATTTATGCATTAAACAATAAGACGTAGTTTTTGAATATATTATCATAGGGGATATAATCCATAAAAGTGTTAGATGCATATATATTGATTATTATTCTATTACACGATGAGTGTTCACTTACTACGCACCTAGTTTGACAATCACATGATATATTTTTGGGATAAATTATAATGAAGAAAATTTATGTCTAAATAAATTTCTTTCTTATAATTATATCATTTGGTATAAATAAATTTAAAAAAATACAGGATTTATAAATGCAAAATGATTGAAATATGAAGTTTATCCAGAAGGTAAAGAACTATACTAATGAAATATTGACTCTTCCTTTGGATTAGTAATGTGACCCTTATGAATATTAAAGTAGCCCGTTGAATAGTAACCTCACCAATTAAAGTATAAATAATGAGAAAACACACATTTCCTCCACTATAAATCCCATCCCTCGCCCCTCTTATCCTCTCACTTCTCAAGCCTTGATATTTTTCCAAATTATGATCAAATATTGTCCCATGACCCTTCCCCATATCCTGGAGCACTTTTTTGTAATCAATAACAAAAAAATCACCTATGTTGGTTCTCAAGAAGAAGGAATCGTGAAGTAAAACTCTCCTTTTTCTTTCAATTTGTTTTTATGTTCCATTACATTAATTAATTTTCCTATCTTACCCTAGATATAGTGGAATGAAATTTAAAATATCATTGAAATAATTTACTTTTATCTTATTTATGGTATATTTATTCATTAAATATTTTCTTAATACTCTTTTATTTGATGAATGAAAACATCATCCAAGCAGTGATGATATACCATAATCGTTAACAACCAGCTTTCATCATTCAATTACACCTTCATGGATGATCATAAAATTATTATTATGGTTTTACTAGATTCTAATACAAGTTGTATGTCTTATTTATTTTTCTAGAATAATTTTTCACAAATTAAATTACTTAATAAATTAAAATGAGTTCATTTTGATCAAAAAACACTAAATGAATATAAATGAATATCATTACTGATTTACCTAATGAATCATCCCGAATTCTGGGAAACAATGGAATGTTAATATTATATAAGTTCATTAATGACATATATGTTATGTTATGGAAAACTATACTCAATGTAAATGATTTTCCGTTAACATATACAAGTAATCAAAATAGGAAAACCAAGGATACTCATACTTTCAAGCAATGAAAATTAATTACATAACCCCTCAAAAGGGATATAAATGAACTTAATAAAACAATACCAAATAAAATATATATATAAATATTTCTTAATTAATTAATTAAAGTATTTAATTTTATTACTCTAAATAGTAAGATCAAGTAAATAATCTTTTCAGACATAAGGTAAGGGATTATATTCAAACCCCCATTATTCATTCGTGTAACACAATCTCTATTTTTACACAAATGAAATTAACTATTATTTTTATTTAAATATCATAAATAATTTTTATATGTCCTAAAATATTATATCAAGATTCATCCATCCTTATATTTGGGGATATACATGTTTTTTAAAGGTTCTACACTCATTTCTTAATGATAAATATGCTCGATTAATGGGAACATCTCGAATTCATACCCAATTTCAAGTGCATAGTATAATTTTTTTGAAGCCACCATTATTTTATCATAAATCAGTACTTTTATTTTAAAAAAAATCGAGGTTAACTTCTAGTTTAATATAAAATATTATCCTATTTTGGGCTTTAAATTATCTTTCAAATTTTCCTTAAACCATATTAAAATGTTTAAATTATAAGGTTTCATAAATAAACTTTTTACATGATATCATTTCAGATTCACAAAACTAATCATTATATATTCCCTTACTACTTTACAAATGCTCATGAACGATTCAATTAATATAATTCATTGAAAATTTATTGATACACCCATTTATTATTCTTTAGAGATGATTATGATACCCAATTCAATCCATGAGAAAATATTATATTTCTGTGTTGTTATTTCTGTGGAAAATATATTCATAAACATGATGTTTTGGATGAACCCATATAGAGATATAATGAATTTCGTAATTATTATACTATTGAGATATTTTTTTAAATGATCTTCGGGGTTAGCCATGATTCGTGATCCATATGAAATTGGCTTGGCGGTTAGCCTTGATATTTGATCATCTATTTTTAATAAACCATGAATCATGATCCTATATGTGTAACCAGCCTGGACTTCTTCTAATGTAATGTTTTTTTGGTTTCATCGTTAATATGATTTAATAATTATATGATCACCTATTATATATGTAATGATTTCCAACGCTTAATCATGTTCCATGCGTTTTTATAAATTTTAACCCATTTTTTATGATTTATTTTAATTATTATTCCCTAAATGGGATTTTTAGCCAATCCCTTTGTTCCTATTATCTTGAGACTATCATATATAGATGTAGGGGATAATGGAATTTAGGATCACATAATGGGTGACAGGTAAAGAAATGTTTTATTAATTACCATGTTTTATGTTTTATGTACATTTCCTTCCAAGACACTAGACATTATGATCCTTGTATTATAATGTTATCTTTAATTATGCTTCAAATCATGTGAAGATGTGTGAAAAAGTAGAGTATTTATATAATGTATTTTTTCTATATGAACCATTATGATTTTTTGAATATATGATTACCTTGAATGCACTATGTAATATCTATGGTGTCATTTAAGGAAAATAAATTGACATGATGAGAAATGCTATTTATGTTTTTTCCTAATTTATCACTCTTATTAAAGATGAATTATTTTCATGAAAACCATTTTTGTTTTAATGTGGTATTGAAGAAATAATGACGATATATAGGTGGTAGTAGATATGAAAAAAAGTGGAAGTACCATTTTTTATATTATTTATATGAATTCATGTATATCACGATGAGTGTTATGAAATTTTACTTCATATTCTCAATAATTAGGAATTGGATTATTATTAAATCGCACTAATGGTATTATAATATTTTTTTGAAGTCTATGATTCTTCTTTGATTGATGTTTTTCAGATTATTCTTTTTGTAAATCATATTATTGTTATCTCTCTAGAAAAATTATATGTTCTCATTACAATTAATTTGTATCAATAAAAAAATACCAATTCAATTTTGAATGTAATTACAATTTAGTATTCCAAACCTACCAATGATACCCTATTAGTGTAATGATAAATAGGAAAATCTGATTAAAGTTTCATCCTTTTTATTGGGATAGAATCAATTTCAAATGATGTGGTTATGTATATTGGTTATAGAGAATATCAATATAAAATTTATTTCATTAGAATTTGAGTTTGTGTATTTTTTTAAGACGTTTCACCTATTATTACAGAAAATATTGTAGTTGAGTTTTAAATATAACTCTTACATAATGGCACATGTATTTAAATGACTATATATATAATATCCTTGGTTGAGTTTAAGATGTTAATGTAGTAATCTTATGGGAATGTTGATGAATTATTCATTCTGACAAGATCATCACCTTGAAATTCACATGTTACTTATGCTAATAAAAAATGTGGATAAATGAGACCATATTTATTATCAAGAACATTAAAATATCACTATTAGTAATATGTATCCTCAATCCTATAATGATGACTTGATTGATCCACTCCATGGAGCTTATAACTTTTCCAAGATTGGCCTTGAATATGGAATTCATTGATATAGTGTCACACAAGACTATACACCTATGAAATGAGTCTATATGATGTTTGAATTAATAGGGATTCAATTTTGTCATAATAGTATCGTTATATATTTAATGATTTATATATACTGTCTTTATATTTTTCTGTGATATATTTATGGTTGCTATTAAATTTCATATTATTATATATTTAATAAGAAAGGAAGTGATTAAATATCTCTTGATGATTATGGTGAAGACCCTAATAAAAGAAATGTTGTATACTACATCATAAAAGTTTTATTTTTGGGAAAACATCTTCTCATATGGGTCATATAATTTCAAGTAATATTATATGAGTGGATCCGTTAGAGAATAGTTTTATTTAATTTTTCCCATAAAATCCACTATGACTGAGATCTATATTTTTTTATTTTGGATGGATATTATCAATACATTGTGTAGAATATCCCATGGATATCAAATGAAATAATAATTTCCAGTCAAAAGGTATCCATGTTCCTTTAAAAAAATTAATGTGCTAAATATTTCAAGGATGTGAAGAGTAGTTTAGTCACTTCATGATTTCTAACATTACACTATTTCAAAGAATCCTATGTTATATATAACGAATCATTGAAGGATAGACTGAGATTTTATATCATGAATAATAACATCAGGAACTATTAAGCCTCATTGAAATTGATTATTCCTAATTAAATTTAACTAATTCAAGATTTGGTTTTAGCTACAATATTTTTTTAATTAATGAAATAGATGCATTGTCATTACAAATCAATAATCAATATATTTATTGATCATAAAATATTAATGTAAATATTAACTAATAATGAGTTGAATATTCACTAGAGATGACATTTTTTTTTTGATTAATGATTATGACTACTCAAAACATTACCACTTTCGGAAAGAGAACTCGGTGGATGATTCATTATATCAAATTGATCGAGAATTCTTAAATATGATATATATAAAAAAGATATAATACTTTTATATTTTAAAATAATTTTTCTAGAATTGGTTAATTATGGGTAAAAATAATATCTTTCACAATTTATTATTCAACCATATATCTATATGTGGATTAAAGAGGTGAAGAAGAAAGATGTTGAACTATAGAAGATGTTCAAAAAATATTCAAAATTTCCTCCATGATTTTGGTGAAATGATTTGTTAAAATAACCATGTATATTGTCATTGCATAAATTTTTTGAAAAAAAAATAGTTATTGAATGAGGTTCATAGTTCATCATTATCCATTAATCACAGAATTTAAAAGATATATAGTCACATCAATGTGTATTTCTATGTGGATGAAAAGAAGATTGGTAATGTAGGGTATGTATTTTCTATATTATTATGTCATAATTTTATGAATGAGAGTTATAGGTCTATGGTAATATTATAAACACAACATATATCAAAATTAAAATGAAAAAACAGTACTGGGGATTTTTAGTTGTTCTCCCTAAAATGTCTAATGAACATAATGTTACATCGTATTTTGTCAATCACATTTTGATGTGAGTAAAATTAATTTTAATAAATTTATATTTCACTTTAGATCAACTATTTAGAATATAAATTAAATAATTGGTATTGTTTCATGGAACTGGAAATTATATTTTATCAAATAATGAAACCCAATTTACCTCAAGGTTCTTGGGAATATTTAGCAGAACATTGATATATTGATTATGAACAATACTTCTTATCATCCTAAAAAGTATTATCTATATAATATCACCATTCATACCCTATAAGATATGATGAGATCTTGTTCTCTTGATTTAGAATATAGTTTGGATAAAAATATTCCTCTAGTTCTGACTTCTGAAAATAATAGATTTTAATCGAGTATTCTGATCGATCCTCATAAATAACTCTTTATAAAGAAGTGTATAATTCCATCATGTTCTGTAAATGTTGAAAATAAAAATCTATTGTGACCTGTAAAGAGAATTTATACTAACAATAATTTTTAAAATATTTAATTTAAAATTTTGTAGGTGTTAATTTTATGAATTTCACCATAGAGTATGGTTATGATATTCAATATGAAATAATTGTTTATCCAACGGTGTATTAGCACCCTTGCAATTCATTATAAATTCAGGTTAATATATTATCGATTGGGTCTTAGAAAAAACCACTATCAAGTTCATGATATGTACTATGTATCTATTCCGAGAAAGTATATACCTAATCCCTCACATGTTCTAAATAGAGAGATCATAATTATGGAAAATTATCATCCCTATAAAGAAATTCTGGTGGAAATCTTGGATCCCAGGGATAATTTAATATTGGGGAAGGAAACTCACAATGTTAAACCCCTCAAAAGGAATAATTATTTAAAATAAGATACATGGGATACCATGAATTTGATGAAATAGGTATAGCCTCACCTTTTATCAATGTGGTTCAATTTTATGGGAAATTTGATTATAATGGGGGAGAATAAAACACCCATTTGTTTTATGAAATATTTATCTCTAAATAAATTTTATTTTTGTAATTTATGTTCTATCATGAACCACTAAATTATAAAAAATGATGATGTACTATTGAAATATTATTTTTCAATGTGATTGTAATAAGAAAAAAGTTGGGTTGATAATATTGAATATGAAAAAACAAATTCTAGAAAAATTTCTGTTTTTCAGATGTTTGAAATTAAAAAATTTGTTATCAATTTATTATAATTGAAAAGAAAAATCATTTTAATGTATGGAGTTAACCTTCTAAAAATAAAATATTTATGCAGAAAATGTTTTTTTATCTTAATAAAATAATTTAATTATTTTTTTTAAAAAAATATTAATATAAAATTATATATTTTATATACATAATCAATCATTTTAACATTCATTAATTTTTTATACGCATTGGATAACATTAAATATTTTATTATGTTTAAAAATGTATTTTTTAAAATATATTTTCGTTACATTTTTCAATCATATTTTGTAATGAATTTTTGAATATATACAAAATGAGTCAAGAAAAATGGATCCCATATTTGGAGTCTAAATATAATTTTTTTCTAAAATATTTCCCTCTCGTTTTGGTCATGATTAATATTGACAATGACATATTTTTATAAACTCAGTAAGGGTTAAACATGGAAAAAATTGATAAATATTTTTTTAATGGAATTAAAATCATATTAAACAGTCATTAAACTTATAAGATTATTGGAATAGAGAAATCTAATCTAGTTCTTGATTAAATTAAAATTTTGTTATGTAATTATTTGACTATGACATTCAAAATATTTTTTGAAATTAATAAATAATTAAAGTCACTTCCATGACAATAGTAATAATAAATTTTTATTTACTGATTAAAAGAGGATATATAATGATATAAATATTTATTTTCAATGTGATTTAATTATTTTATTATGGTAATTATATTAATTTTTTGTTATTTAATAATTATATTAAATTCTAATGCTGATTGAGTATTTTTTCAATTAATAAAACAAATAAAATAAGTGATTTTTAAAATTTTAAAATTTATAAAATTTGGTTTAATTATAGTTTCCCATTTTTTATAGATAAATAAAACATATTTAGACTATTTTAATGGGTTATATTCCAATTCCTTTTCAGTCATGTTGTATTAAAACTCAAATTAAATTAATAGTATGAAAATGACATCAATGATATTTTATGTTAAACAATATTGTATTATTATTTTTTAAAAATAATTAATATATTATTAGAGTACAAGTATGCTATTAAATGGCCATAAATTTCTCCCCCTTGTACATTTATGAAATAATTGCTACGTTATATGTAAAATTATAATCCATTAATATTAAAAAAATAACTTACAATAGTTATGATAAAAATTGGAAAAAGTCAAAGACAAACAAATGATTAAGGTTTAATATGACACAAAAACCCACATATTTTTCATTAATTAATGATTTATCAATCTAATAACTTTTTTAAATTAAT
The DNA here is from genome assembly GCA_963277665.1 of Viscum album. Classification (NCBI taxonomy): domain Eukaryota; kingdom Viridiplantae; phylum Streptophyta; class Magnoliopsida; order Santalales; family Viscaceae; genus Viscum; species Viscum album. The sequence continues at coordinate 1,777,746,948 of OY728151.1, read as the reverse complement.
ATCTACTTATTTTGAATTTTTTCTTTGAGAATGACTAAATTATATTATAATATTTTTAGTAATTCCATGTGTCTCAATTCATACCATTATAAATTGAAACCCATTCTTTCATTTCATTAAACCACACTGAGAAATATATATAGAAACAATCCTTAAAAATTATCTTAAAAAAATATATCAAAACAATTTATAAGCACTAGAATATAGAAATTAACATTCTGAGGGTTCCTAAAAAATGATCTAATGAGGTATCCTAATGTGGAGGCAATCGACACAAGTGACATATTTCAGTTTATTTCATCATTTAAATCCACTAAATCTATGGTATTAGATATTAAATATTATATTATGTCCCCCAAGTTTCATGAAATTTTATTATGATAAATAAACCACTATTATAAACTCTATTTGACATCAAATATGTTGTCAATGTATCACTAACACATACAAGTAGACAACAACCTCCATATAGGAATACAATTCATTTTTTATAACCATCTTTTAGGGTTGGTTGTTAATGTTTTTTTAATGTTTATCATCAATATTTATAAAATTATTACTACTCTTAAGTTTTAAAATCATGTCTACTTTATAACCTTTAAATCCATATATTCACGATAACATCACTCCCACATACATTTGGACTACAACCTCTATGAGACTAAATTATTTGATTCTTATTTACCTTTATAGTGATAAGGGTATTCATAATTAATACATATGAAATATATGTCAAAATAATGATTCTAGAAATGTGGATTATTATATAACCCTCATTCGTTTGATCTGGAATAAAAGGCAAAAATCATTCAAGTATATTTATGGACTACCATCTTAGTGAATGGTGTCATTAATTTTTCTGTCATTAATTATACATATGTGTATAAATTTATTAGATATTTATAAAATTATAAACATTTTCAATATAATGAAACCATGATTATTTTAAATGTACATGAACTAACAAATAGAAATTATCATGAAAACAAAATAGTTAACACCCAAAAAAGAATAATTTAATATGGTATTATTAATACATGGGTTTTGAAATGTTAAAAGGGGATTATACATGATAGTATAATATTTTAATTGAAATTTTAGTAGAATTACAATAATTTTCAATTTATAATACAATATTTCATACAACCTTTGAATCAAGTTAAATATAAGATATGGGATTATCAACTAATATTGTATTGTTTGGGATTCATTTTATGTTATTTAATATAGACACACAATTTTTATAAGGGTATATTCAACCCATTTATAATGTTATATAATGAATGTTACAATTTTCAGTAAATTTCAGGCCTCATTTTATGTTATTATATTCTAGGTATTTTGAATAAATGGTTATCAATGGGGTAATAGATTTATTTTTTAATATCATTCTAATCGGAAATGTTAATTATTGAGTGTAGATTAAGGGAATTTATATAACCCTTAATAAAGAAATCAATTTACTTTTCATCATGATTTATTATTTCGTGATAATTCTTATTTTAAATTTGTTATCATCTTTTTATGTACTCAATATTCAAAAATAATATTTTTTGGGAAAAGGAATTACTTATCTCCTCGGTAGAAATTCCATTTTATTCAATATTTATTTTCTCTAATAAACTAGAATAGAAATTTTTTATAATAATTATCTGATAGTTTAAATAGAATTTTAAAATTTTTATATGTCAGTTATTTTAAATGGTATAATTTGGTGATTTGATTATTGAGGAACGTTTAAATTTTTACTGAAAATGTGAATCTAATATTTATAATAACATGCACCACATGAAGTTAATTTCCACCATCATGAACACATGATGCATTGATAGATCATTTACATGTTTCCATGGATCTGTTAAAATAATATTTTTTTCTTAATATTTTGAAAAATTTTATATATTAAATAATTGATTTCAATGTGAAAAATGTGTTTCCCCAGAAAAATTACTATAATATTCTTGAAGAATGGTTCATTTATAATAGAATTATTTATTTTTACTTATGGATTACTCGGTATATAATCATATGGTACATTTTTTATTAATTTCCTTTGATGGTTTGATGTCATGATAATGAAATTTATATGAATACCATTTTATTTTCCATTAGTTGATTTGTGATTATTTTTATAAGATCATGTTGGATACATATGAATTAATTTATGATTATTTATTAGGTATTACTATAATTATAAATTCCCCAGAATAATTATGAAACCATTAATGATTTATGTGATCAAAGGTAATATAAGATGTTATCACGAGACTAATACCGGGAATATGAGACTTAATTGTAATATAGAATGATGGTCCATAGTAGGTTATAAAAATCCTAAATGTGGGTAAATAATAGGTTATCCAGAGTCAAAAATAGATTTCAAGGGAGTTTATCCCAATATCAAACTATGTACATTGATTTTTAGCCCATGTATAAAAGTTTATCAATATCATTGTGGGTTGTCTTGGAATCTGATATATTTGATAATTATTATTTGACTATTTAGGCCACTATTTCATTACATGGTCATATTCCTATTTTATGTTCTCATGGATCATGTTTTTCAAAAAATTTATTATTCATGTCTTCATAATTTCCATGATTAATTCCAAGACTCGTGTTGATGATATATGAATTAATTAGTATGATTTTTAACAATTATTCTAATATTATCATACACATTACGCAGATGTTTTGTTTAAATTATAATATATATCTCCCTTTTTACCCTTATTAATCATATTGGATCAATAATTATAATTATTTTCCCTAGGTTATGAATAACGTTATTTGAATGATGCATCTAGGATGGTTTACAATTATGAATAACTAAGAAGGAGATGATGTAAATTTTTTATGAACCAATTTATTTAATTTTTCAATGTTTGAAAAGATAATAAACCATTATATTCTAGATGTGTATCATAATATTATATATTTATATTATATATGATATAATTTATTATATTTTTAATGAAATTTAGTGGTGTGTAAATCTCTCAACTTATTTATTAGTAACTTAGAAATATAGTTACATATAACCAATAACATGGTGTTTATACTTTTAAACTAAAAATCATAGTTAAACATAAAAATCCATTATTGTGTCAATTACTCTTATATTAAAAGCACTTGAAAACATCGTAATATCAATGATTATCTAATCTCATATATGATGGAAACTATAGAATCTCTAAAGATGCCGTCATGATTCCAGTGCTGAAAATATAGTCATTATATTTTTTTCTTCGATGCTAATAAATGTGAATCGATTTTAAAATAAAAAAAAATCAAATGGAAATATTTGACAATAGAAATAAAATTATACCATTTTGTATTATTTTTTTTCTTATTTAGGAAAAACTCTTACATGGAAATATTGACTTTTTCATCGTACCATTATAACAAATATCAATTAATTTTTTTTATTTAAATATATATATAAATATCTAAAATAAAATTACTAATAAACTAAAAATTTAATTAAATAATTCACTTAACATCATTCTTAAAAATATATGGAATTGGAAATCATATTTGGGGTGAGATAAAAATCATTGTAAGTGTAAATAAAAGTGAAAATAAATAAAATTCCATTTGTGAGAATAAGATGATCATATGTTTTTGATAACACATTCAAATATAATAGGAATAAGATAAATAAACTCATACTTTTCAAAATAGGTTTCATAAATCATTATAATTATTTATATATTTAATCTAAAACAATAGTCATATAAGTCATCCATCACAATCCAGGTGAAAAAAATAATTGAAGAAATGATAAATTAAAACTTTTAGTAATAATTAAAAATAGTGTATGTATCTTGGATCATCAAAACTTATTCATGAAATAAACTAAACATATAATTCACATATCACTTTTAATTATCCTCTAAATGGTATATTCTACTATATCAATGGAGTAACATTTAATTTTATCATAAAACAATAATTTCATTTGGTAAACCACCATCTTGATAACTCAACCTAATTAACCAAACAATTAAAACACTATAACAGACACACCACTCACAATCCAATAAATTTACATTAAGTATTTGTGTTGGCGCTATAATCAATCATTCATCAATAATATCTAATAAAAATATCATAAAAAACATCAAGAAGATTTTTTTCTTCAAAACCATCATTTCTTGATATAATTTTAAAAAATAAATTGATTTACAAAAAATTCTATTTCGAACATTGACATAAATATTTTCATGAAAATAAGGGAATTGTCACAAATAATAATTTATCTAATGAATAATAGTAATAATTTATATATTTTCATTTAAATTAAAATACTTCAAATGGAACTTTTAAAACTATTATTCGAAAATAGTGAAAAATAATTACCTTTAAAAATATAAAATCAAAAAAAATTGAGAAAAGTATTTTCATTGAAAATTTCACTGATTATTGAGAATGAATAATTAAAAAAATAACCATTTATATTTTTAAAAAAATAATGTCATAAATTTTAAAAATAAAAATTCTATTCAACCATTTTAATGAAATTTAAAAAATTACTCATGTAGAAAACATTAGGAAGATTGTTTTCTAAAAATATTTATTATATTAATAAATATCAAGGAAGATAACTTAATGATTCTATATATATTAAATAAATTTATTGATATAATATTGATAATATATATAAATATTTAGGCTAATGGTCAATAGAACACATAATGTAATGTTTTTAGATAAAAAAATTATTTAATTTGAAAACCAAAATATTTATTTTAATGAAAGATCACGAAATGTAACATAAAATACCAGGATTGTAATAATTTTATTGAAATTAGATGTCACGATTCGTTATATATACCATGTAAATGAATATAGGTGAATCAATAAAAACCTGTCTTAATAAAGGATATTTTTAAAGAGAAACTACTAAAAAGAATGTAATACATGAATGTTGAATCCATTGAATGATAAAACATATTATTCTTTAAATCCTATAATTTCCAGAAAATAATATTTGTAAAAAATAATTTTTTGTTGTATGTAAACTATATAAAATAAATCATATTTCATAATTTGAATCATGTTTCAAAAAATATAAATTGGGAAAATGGAAATCCTTATAATTTTTATAACGGTTTAATCACTCTCTCCTGAAATTGAGAACATAAAATGAAACATTATATATAATTATCAATGATCAGACAATTAATTATTATCTCAATAATTGGTACACACCCCTTATAAAAATAAGTAGGTACATAATAAAAAACTTGTCTCAAAGAAAACATATTGAGACGAATACTCCTTAGAGAGGGCATATCACTAAATTTATGATTAATAATTGAGAATATTGTCTATAAAAAATTTAAATGTCTAATATTTGGTTGAAATTATAAATAATATAATAATATCTTATATAGAAAATAATGATTACATAAAATTTTCACCGATGTATAATTATGACCCGCTAAATAATAATTTAGCTGAGAACGCCCTTACCCAATGTCCAACCATGCAATTTACATTTTTATATTCATGAATAATAATTTTATATTAATTTATGAAATATTCATAATAATTCATAGGATTAAAATATTTCATAAAATAGTAAAATTTCTTTATTTAAATAACATAATTAATTATTTATGTGGTTATGTCCTCACTAGATGTTTTGAGGACCTTCGATTCATAATAACAAGATGAAATTGGTTTTTGAAATTTGATACAAGAAGAAATTTTTCACTCAAATCCAAAATGATAATAATGGAATAATTAAACTTATAATTGATAAAGTATAATCCAAAAATTTCTTCTATAAAATATTGTATTGAAAAACTATATACACTAGCTTAAAAGGTCATTGTCTCTAGATACATGCAAGTGACATTTGAATTTTTTGTTGGTTGGAAAATGAAGAAATAAAATTAAATATTATATTTATATAACTATCATCATGTTTTAAACATTTAATTAACTCCTTAAATCCATCCCTAGAAATAACCATGAGATGTTGTTTTTTGGAAAATGTAGTACAATACAATGTGGATATTGTTGTCCATATGTATGAACCTGTGACGATTCGATTCCAAATTAATGGAATGGTATGATAATGGTAGAAATATTACATTTACATAATATTATTTTTTTAATGTATATAATATGTATATACATATAAACATTAAATAAATAATAATTAAGGACTATAAAAGGTTTGGATGAAAAAAGTACATTTATTTATCTTGGACATAATTTGAACATATGCATGAAATGTTGAGTTATATAAAATATTATAGAAAACTGTATGAGTTATTAAATTCAAATAAAAAAATAAAATATCATGATATATGAGATAATAATGTTATTATATTTTAATGGTTATGGAAAATTTTAATGATGTAGTAGAAGAAAAATGAAAATTCATGATTGAGATGATCACATACTCTTTGAAGAACATCATTTTGAACCATTTTTGTCACAATAAAAAAGTAATTTAAATAATAACATCACCTATATAATGTTTTCAAAAAATTTGATACTTTTTTTGGAAGGTTTTGGTTGAACAAAGTGGGTCATGATGTGTGAGGAGTGGAAAGGTGGAATTTCTTTATATGAGTAGAGAGGGGATACCTTTTATATATCTCAATGTGTGAATATAAATTTATTTTCATGTTCATGTCGCGCCAAATAAATATATTTTTAATACAGTATTCATATATGGGTATTAAATCATGATAATTAAAAAATGAGAGATATTTAGATTATATTGGGACCATTATCAGTTAGTTTTCACCCATGTTATCCCTACTCAATGAATATCCGGATAATGTTATTTCAAACCAATATGAGTCCAAAAATATACTATAATTTGAAAATATACCCATAAGTTTATGTTGGTTAATATGATATACCATATCTCATTCCCATGGGAAATGAAGATATTTTTTAAATTTTAAATCATATTAAAAAATATTATTGACTTTATATAAAATTATTTTCTTGTTCCACCTATTTCCAATATTTTCAATAAAAAATATAAATATATTAATATAATTAGAATATATTTTTTAAAACCTTAAATATTAAGTCATATTTAGATAAAAATTTACTTCTACACAAAAAAAACACCCAAAATAATTTTACTTTTATGCTTTTTTTAATCATTTATTTGTTTTTTCTTTTACCCGACCAAGCACTCTTTAGGCATTACATAAGCATAAAAAGTAAATATTTCTTGAAAAACATTAAAAATAAGGTATCATAAAAAAAGATTCTGATTAAAAATAATTATAAGTTATCATAATTATTCATTATCCTTATCAAAAAATGATATAGATATTAAAATAAAGGATGCTATATTTTTTAATATTTCATTACATAAAATAATATATAATAGTATCTATAAATGAAAAAATGAACCAAACATCTTTATCATCAATGATGTGAGGTTACATTTCAATTTTAATGATACAATTACATATAATAATGATTACATATGAATTTGAAGCCAAACATAATAGATCTAACCTTGTTCTACCTATTTTATCTTTACCATGTTTAAAATATTAATCTTAAGGTTACTATTCATTTTGACAAATTTTTTTAATAGTTCCAAAAATATGGAATTTATAATTCATAATAGGGAATAAATTTTATCAAATTAAATATCTATTTTTAAAAAAATTTAATTTTATATGAAACCTTTAATATATGATGATAATTACTTATTCAATAAACATAAATATTTTTTTAGAAAAAGAGATTTAAAAAAATTTATAATTTTTTAGATTGTTGTCAAATTTATGGGATTGTTTTAAAAAGAAAATATATATGTTTTAAAATAAAAAAAAATATTTTGTATTCTAAGATACTTGAATGGAAAATATAGTTTTCAAAAAAATCAGAATATTTCACTATTCATAGATAAATTAATCATTTTAGAAAAATAAAAATATTTCACCTTATGATAATTTTGATATGGTAATTTCATATATTATATCATTTTTCAAAAAAATATCTAAAATTACATGAATTTAATTTTTATAATTCCTCAAAAAAATTAAAAAAACTATTTTTAATGAAAACATATTTTTTATTCATAAAATTGCATTACTAAAAGTTGTGTGCCTATTTTAGATTAATTTTCAAAATTTGTTAATTTAGATAGATATTTATATATTTATATATTTCTTAATTATGATACTCTTACTCAAAAACATTAATTCGATGAAAATGTTATAATAACAATATTTAAATAATCAAATTCTATGGTTATTAATGCTTGATGTAGTAAATTGTGTTCATTATCAAACATTTTCTTCTTTTAAAATAACATTGTATTTATTATGGAATAATAAATATATTTTCTGGAATGATCACTATCATAGAAAATCATCACATATTACTTTTTTAATTTTAGTTATTTACTTTTATGATAAATAATATTATTCATTTTAGTAAATCTAATATCAACATCATTAATGTTAATCAGTACATTATCACAATAAGTGTGTTGTCATGTGTATCATTAATCATGATAATTTCCTTAGAGTTTTTGAATAATTGAAATTTTATGTCAGATTCCTAAAGTGATGAAAAATTTTAGATACCATATAAAACTCTTATACATATTCAATATGAAGTAGATGAAATCTTCTAAAATGATTTAGATGTCATCTTGGTAATATCCCTAACAAGAGTTTATATAAAGATACCCATAACCACTCTTGTGGATCCACATCTAAAATATAGACATTCTACATATTCTTTGATACCATGATAAATAATCTAATCATAATGAACAAATATTTTTCATCATTTAATATTACATGTCATAAATTCATAGACACATCTATGCCACAATGGTTTATTTAATTGGAGATTAGGTAAATTATAATCTTATACTACTACAATTATTCAATATTTTCTAAAGAAATCTTTCACATTATATACCCTTATCAACAAATATAATTTTAAACAATTAATAATTACCTATGGAATAGAAATATAATAATTTGTTGAGGGAAAACCCTCAATCGGGATAAACACATAAGATATCAATATTAGATCATATGGGACTATAAAATGAGTATATAGGTAGGGGAACATAACCTAGGTGAATATATATAACATAAAATAAAATATTAAAAATAAAACATATACTATAACATCTTTAGTCATGGAATATGTACTCTAACATTATATAATACAACAGTAATAGGATTTTGGGGACATGACTCAATCATTTATATATATATATATACCTCTCATAAGAAGAATAATCTGTAATTAATAAAAACATAGTAAATCTAAAAACTATGAGAAAACCCTATCACACACACCAATTTATTTTTTCAAAAACACAATGATTAACATGATTTATATTTGGTTAATTACTGATATTCCGCAAATAATTTATTTTTAGAAAACCGAATGATTCCCTTAACTTATATTATGAGAGAAACCAATGATTTCCATTCCAAATATAGTGAACAAATCAAATCATATCTGTGTATTAACTTATGAAAAAACCCCTTGATTCCAATTATTTAAGTTATAAAATAAACCAAATTATATGTTCAGAATTTCTTAAGAGAGATCCTAATAATACCTATCCATTATGTTGTTAATAATCCAATTATTTCCATACACCATATTTGGATAAAACCATTTTACTCCTTGTCAATATGATATGAACTAACCCAATGAAACCAAAAAATTATTTTTTCACTATACACAGTCATTCCCACACATCATATATTGAAATATCAACCATTATATAATTCATTGGAGAGATATAAATTGACCTCAACCCCATAATAAAATATTATACCAGTTGGAGTCATAATTCCATGAAAACATTCATAATCATATCATTTCATAATTAACCTAAGGGAAAGAATACTCTAACATGAAAAATTTCTCATATCATGATAATAATACCAATAGAGAAATAAGAAGGATGGTTTAATTTGAGATTATAGATAGTTGTTCACATTAATAGGTGTCAAAACATATGAATAACCCTTTTATATGTTGATTACATAATAAATAAAAAAATATGAGCAAATAAATTATTTTGTGAAGAACATTACATTAAATGAAAATAATTTATAATAAAATGTGAACAGAAATTAAACAATAAATATATGAAAATATGGAGTGGAATATTCAAAATTAAAACCAACAATGTATTCATAAAAATAATTTTTATGAAAAATACACTAATAATATATTAATTTCCCATTTTTGAATCAATATTGATGTTCATTTGAAGACAACTTCTCAAAAAATGACAATAACATTCATTAATTTTTTATAATTATTTCAATAATTGTAGATGATGATCAAATTAAATCACTTCTGTTCTTATAAATAAATCTATATGGAAATATAAAAAATATAGACACAGAGGAGTAAGATTCTGAAACCACCACGAGTGATATGTTAGAATCCACATATAAGTAACATCTTATTTGAATAGTCAACCAACTAACAATGGAATGGTAAGAAGAAAATTGTACCACCTTAATAATCTGGTCGATTAATATTGATGTGTTTTATAGAGAAGAATATATAATTTATACACATTGATATTCAAAGATAAAAAATCAATACATTGTGAAGAAAAAAGTGTGGATTATGTATCAATTAAATGAAATGAAAATGGAATATTTAAAAAGAATTAGAATTATAAATACCTTTAGTTTTCATAAAATCATTATAAAATTCATCCAATATTTATTATATTAAACAAAATAAATTAATCAAATGGTGAATATTTATTTTCATTCAATGAAGGAAAATTGTGATGACAAAAACTATTATTGTTACTCTCTCATTACATGAAATAATTTTAATATATATACGGTAAACATATCCAAATTAATTCCTTAATTAATGGCCATATAAAGATAAATTATCATTTATAATCATAATTTATAATAATTCATAACACATATATTAGTTACTTATTTTTTTCATCATTGATTGTTTTTATTTCTATTTTTTAAAAAAAATATTGTAATTATGATTTTAATTATCATCCATTGACATCATGTTAACAATTCCAAAACTTTTGAAGGCACTATAAATGAAATTAGATAATGAAATATAAAATCACATTTTCATTGCATGTGATCTTGGAATAAATTTATCATTAATGATATCTATTACCCTCTTGTTTTAGTAAATTTTAGTTAATAAAATGAGTTATATTAATAATGTGTTGAATATTAACATTTCCATTACATACTAGATAAATCACATTCAAATAATAAATATTTAATTATATTTTCATAATTTACTTCTTATTAATTATTTTGATATAATCAATATAACAAAGATCACATAATTTGTATGACTGGCCAACATAATGATTTCTTTTAAAAAAGTATGATTAAGAAAAAAGAGTTCTATTATAAAAATGTCATTTTAACAGAATTTTAATTATGATAATAGAACATAATTGATGTTGGGAAACTGGTTTTACAATATTTTATGGGAGAAAGTAAATGAAAATTATTTAATAATATCTCTTTTAATTTATTGATTAATTCACTACTTCTCATAAAGACATTGTTAGGAATGAAGAAAATAAGACTAATTGAAACCATAGGATTGAAAACATGGAGGATGAATATAGGAGGGAGAAAATAGACATGTATTTAAGAGATAAATAATTCCTTTTCATGTTTTTGAAGGCTTAAAGGGAAGCGACTTTTTATATGAAAATGAAAGAAAATTTACAAGGAATGTTAATTTTTTAGAATTGTAATTATGCAATCACGTGGTATTTAGGTAATTTAGTTGAAGGATGTTTTTTGAGACATTAAGATATTACACAAATATGGAAAATTTTACTTATAGAATTCATAAATAGAATATTATTTATTTCAAAATTAGATCAATCAATATTTTCCACATTTTATCATATATTATTCTTCTATGAATATTTAACTATTGTAATAAATTTCCTACTAAAAATACAAGATTAATCATTAAATCGGACTATCACATGTTAAATAATAATTATATCTCCATTTTAGATAATTAAATTTGAAAATATTATGTATATATCTTTTTAATTGATAAAATAAATTATGTAGGAAAAAGCTTTTTTGGGCAAAAATTAAATTTTTAATGATAATGTTTTAAAAATGATATTCTATTCTAGTTAGTAATTAATTTGGGGTCCATTTATTTTTCCTGTAAATTGAATCTTTAAAGTGGATATATCAATAAATATTTATCAATTTAATATATTACTTAAAAATTAATGAATTTATATAAAACATACAAGGAAAAATACAATTTCTAATATTAATTTTTTAACCATATCTCATTAAATTTTATTATTTATATTAAAAGCATTTAAATTTTATCAAAAAAATTTCTAAAAAATTTCTTTATATTTTTTAAACACATCAAATAATTTTTATGGATTTTAGTACTATTAAGAATATATATCACATAATTATTTATTTTTAAGAACATATTTTAATTATGTATTTTTTTTTTATTATATATTATTGGAAAAAGTTATTTTTTTCCATTTCTCACTAATTATTACATAACATTAATTTAGATACCAGTCACATGCATATCTACTGACCAAATATACAATGATTTGATGTCTACTGACCAAATTATATATTCTTATAAATCTAACATCCATATATATTAATGTACTATATCATTCCTATATACAAACATATATACAAAAATAGATTCATTCATCCAAATAATTTACTTTTCTATCAACATCTATGTTAAATTTATAACAATTTACCATAATTTTATGTTTAATGAAACAACTCGAGGAAAAAATAAATGTCACCCAACGTGGTCCTCCACATGGTATAGTACAATAATATTGAAGTAACATGTCATATGATAGATACGAGTAATGAAAACCAATAGGGTACAATGTCAAATAAATAGAACATATCCATGAGACATACAACTTTTTGCCAAAAACACATAACCAGAATGATAAAATAAGACATGTTTAAACAAGTCCATGTGAGACTATCTGTCACCACTAATCTATCCCACTATGATGAACACATTATAAGGAGAAACTAAAAAGTTACAAAATTTCATTCCCTTCATGTTATTCCTAAAAAATCATCTATAATTTCAAAATTGAAAAATTTGGGTGTGAGAAAAATCCCAATAGAATGATAAAAAAGTGTCTATAAATGTTATAATAAAAATAATGCATTTTCCAAAGATTAAAAAAATCAAATTTACAATTTATTTTATAAAATTGAAACTTTTTTATAAAAGAAGCCCTATATTACATAAATTCACATCATATTCACCAATTCTAGTATTATGTCATGCTTGACTGAAAACAATTATTTATAGACAAAAATGAACCATGAAATATACCATCATTTGATAAACAAATCATAAATTATAGTGTACACAATTTCCGATTTAGCATGTGTGTATACAATATATATATGAACAAATGTACCTAATATATTCCAATATCTTATAAATCCAATATAACCTCTAGTAGAAGTAAACAATCAATTAGGAAAAAAGAAATCGTATGGCATAGTGTAGAAAAAAGTGATTAGTCTATTTACTAATACATAGAAGGATACCTAGTGTTATAAGTTTGTAAAAATATATTTTAAAATAAGGATATCATTAAATAATAAAATCGCATAAAAATAATAATAATTTTGTTTTTGATGCCCCATTTTAAAACCCCAATAACCTTTTAATAAATGTAATCAAACATGTTGCCTGCACAAATCTATTTGAAGGAAACACCTAATAAAAACTCCAATATCAATAAACTAAGCCATTTAAATTCAAAATCATTCATTTTCATGGAATAAAGAAATGATATTTTCACGAACTTATAAAAACTCTATAATTAACTCCATGTATTGATAGATATACGTCAAAAATAGAGTTAACCTGATCACCTTTGACAATTGAGATTAGAAACAATAAAATTGGCCACCGAATGACAAGGATTAATTGAAAACAATAAATGATTAGTATAAAATGTATACATATCACAATAAGATCTATAAACACATCCATTGGAATTTCCACAATCATTGACAATAAAGAACAAAAAATATAGATTAACAAGGATATGTGATGCAACCAAAATTTAAATTGAATGACGAGTATAGAAATTCAAAAGTAGATAGATACCACAAAATCTATGAAAAACACTTGGAGTTTCCCATGAAATCATGATAAATGGCCACATGAAATTTGAAATATTTCTCAGGATTGACTATAAAAACAATCATAAGAACTAAGAAATTAATGATATAAATCATAAATTAACGAAACAAATAAACTAACTAAAAATCATTTACGTAGTGAAACTATTTCATGGAATATATTGAGAGATGTCTCCAATTATGTTATAAAAGTGAATCTTTCCTGTAGATATTACACATACAGTTCATTTAGAAAAAAATAGAAATGCCTCATTAATTTCCCAAAAACAAAAAGTTTCATATAAAATAATTGTGAAATTTATATAAGTAATATGTCAATTAAAAAACCCTACATCCCAATACTTCAGGTCTTTTCCCCTAATAAGATATTTTTTCCCTGAAAGGACAGAAAGACAACAAAAAAGGACCAAAACTAGAATCAATAAGTATTTAAATGAATGAAATAAGAAGGTAAAATCTCCCCATAAAAAAACTCTTTTTAACAAAAAATCTTCCATTTAGTAGACTCTAAAAAAAGAAGACCACTAGAGCCTTTTCGATAATGCTCACTACCACATCATCCAGTTATCCCATATTCACATCAATAGTTAATCTTCCAAGGATGTTATTTTAACATAAAATACCTTTAATATGTGATCCATAATCTATACTGGTTTCTCATGCATTGTGGTTTGATATCATGATCAGTTTCCACCCATTAAATCACATTAGAAGGGATCATCTGACAACTACTCAGTTGAGAAATCTAAATATGTTATAGAGAGATTTTAGACATGATATATATTCAAACTTAAATGAAACCATTCCTAGACACTGAATATTATAAAATGGGGAAAAATCATTGCTTCTAACCTACCATATCTACCCAACTAATGTTTTCCCATGTGAGGTGAAAATTTGATAAAAAACTGATCACTAACCAAAAACTCCAAAGGATGATGATGACAATCTCAATTGTTTTTACGAACTCTCTATGTCTTGAAAATACTCTTCCAAATCAACTACATCATCATTTACTAATTAGTACACATCTAATAGAAGTAAAAATATACCAAACCTATTCAATTGTGGGGAGATATATATGGTCACCCATAAAATTACTCAAAATGGACCATCTTAATCAAGTCTAGATAACTATTTTTATAGAAAAAATATACCAGATGTAAATAAATTTTATTCATGCTACATAAATTAAGCACACATTCTTAGAGATTGTTATTAAGAACCTGGATATTTCTCTTTATATATTTATCCATCTATATATGACATGTCACACTCAATTTGAATATGCATCCCATGTACTCTTTCAAAACAAATCAAAACCATGATATGAACCAATGGACTCAGTTAGAAACAATCACATAGGGAACCCAATGAATTATTAACATTTCATTGATATAAAATTCCTTGAGATATTCCAAATTATCACCTCAATATTAGGGATATATTGCATCTTTTCCATGATTCAATCAATGTTCACCAAAATCACATCCTTAGAACTAGGAGTCCTTGAAAAAATTGGATAATTTCAATATAAATAAAATCCCACATACATATAAGAATTATTAACTGCTAAAAAATCATAAAGGACACTGGTGATCCGCCTACATTTTCTAACACATAAGTCACCATGATAAAAAAATCTATAGAGAACCATTTCATCCCAGACCACTAATAATAGAATATCCAATTATGATATATATTGGTATTCCAAGGCTCCACAAACCAATAAAAATGTTTTTCACTATCCACTAACTCCTTAAACATAGAATAATGATCTACCAACATGATTTGGATTCAAAAAGCTATATTTTGATACTACGTACACTCACCAGAGGGATCCCCAAAATTTATTATTTTAATATGTTGATGAAACTCAGTTGTTGGTAATTTCTCATGATGAAACATCAAATCAAATGATGAATCAACATTTATTGAAACTATATACCCCTTCATTCTAGCTTCTTACACATAGATGCTCAAATCCGCAAATAAACACATCAAAGACCACTCTTCCACTTATTCCTTTATTGCCTCTATTAGAAATAACCTTCTCATCAAATCAATGAAGACTTTTAATTTTTCATGTGTATAATGAATATCAAAATCAATAATTTAGGGAAACTAACCCATCATATCTATCATAATATCATAGATCTATGGGTGAAAATATAAAATAGGATTTTCTGGTTATAATATGTAGTTAACTTCTCCATTAATAGGTAGTGACCTGACATTTTTATTACTTCCATAATCGTTTCTAACACAATATAGAGGTCATTTCATTCCTTCTTAAGAAGTTATAACTATAGAGAGCCTTAGGTGTCCAACTTTTTACCCAATATCATAACACACCCCGATCCTATAGTAGAAGCATCATAGAAAATAACAACTTGATCCTCTTCATAGAATAATAAAAATATAATCGGAAGTCAACCACTTCTTTACATCTTATAATGATCAAAATCATTTTTCATCAGACACAAACATTTCCCCATAACATGTAAAATGTATAATATGAGATGTGATTTAGGATAAATTCAAAACAGACCATCTATAATAATATTCTAACCCTAAAACATTTTAAATACCAAACACATTTTTGGCATTCTCTATGGACATAACTGCATGAATTTTTATTGGATCCATTAGGATGAATGATTGAGAAATAACATACCCTTGAATATTAACTCCATGTATCCAAAACTGACATTTGGAAATTATACCATACAAAATATGTTCCCTCAAGGTTATAACAGTGATATATAAATGATTCGTGTTATCATCTTTTGACATAGATCTCACCATAATATCATCCCTGAACACTAAAGAATAGGGTATATGAACTGAATAAATATCTTATTAATTAATTCCATAAATAGAAAATTAACTTTAGTGAGACCAAATGGAATAAATAGAATCCTAAAATGCACATACTAGATCATAAATTATAGTTTAGCTATATCCCATTTTAGTACAAATAATTTTTATTACCCCAACTAAAGGTCGATCATTGAAAAAAAAGTTCCACTCTATTTTAATCAAATAGACCATCGAAAATTGGGAAGGGATATCTGTTCTTAACAATCAAATGATGTATCTTTTGATAGTCATAGAATTGTTTAGGGAACCCATATTCCTTCCTAATAATAAGGACATAAGAAGCCCATAGTGATATGATTGGTTCAATAAAACAAATAGGTTTGAGGTCTGTAACTTAAACCTTAAGCTCCACCATTTCATAAGGATCCATATGATAACATGAAATTGTAATGGGAATTGCACCAAATAGTAGGTAAATTGTAAAATCATCTTGTATCTATTGGGATAAACAATAAATATTGCCATGAAACTGTCCAGGGAAATAACCCACAACCATTAGATGTGGGATGCTCAAAAAGGTATTATTATCATTAGGGATCATATCTGATAACTGACCTGTGATCTCCACAAGATTTGGATCAACCATACCGACTCACTCAACGATAGAATTTTATTATCCCCAAATTAAATGAGAATATCATTCTGGTCATAAAAACTAAAACATGGGATTATAGTAGTTCATATGATCTTCTATACTAATAATTTGATTCATAACAATAACTGTGTCAATGATATAATAATTAAAAACAAATGAAGTACCACTCCACCATAGTATCGACTATCATCACATGTCATAATGGACACTTGAATAATTGTTCCAACCACTCTCCTAAAGGCATGAAAATATAATAGCAATGACATAAGACTTGAACACAATTCTAACACATCCATTAAAATTTTTGATATAGAAGCATGAGTATGACCTATATAAAGAAACTCTAGAACGAAAAAATAAAAAATAAGCACTGAACCTCTATCAGTATCTAGAGCTAATTAATATTCCTCTAGTGAATACACCATTGTATAGTGTAAACTATTCTTAGATTGTCCCTAATATTTCATAGCCACATGAATTTCTCCCATGTCAAGATGATATGCACCACCACCCAAGGAAGCAATATAATTAACATGAAAACCCATTGGTATTGTATATTTATCCATACTAGGTTGGGGAATCCTTCCAGTAAATTCCTCAAATGGAAAAATATTCCCTAAAGAGGAAAATTCATTGGAGATTCAGAAAATTTTGGATTTTTATAATTAATCCTTACACAATGGTTGAAAATAATCTTTTATTATCATCAGGATTCCATGGAAATTGGTTTTTAAGTGAAATGACTACATGTTACCTTTCTTTTTGGCTAAAAGATACAACCTGGTTAACAAAATCATGAACAAAATATGCAACCAAAACTACTTATCTTACATTTGTATGCATCTTCCAAACCCATATTATCAAATTCCATAATATTGTTCAAAAGGAATAGAAAAATCATAATCGATTGATTACCCATTGTTAATACTAACTCACACCTCCCAGACATTAGATAATTATCAGTGAATTCATCTGGTGAAAAAATGCACCGTATCATCGAAACAAGTGGAATAAATTAGATTGGTACCCTCCAGTTCCACTATATTTAGAAACTCATAGGTCTTGGTTTCTTGGAAAAGAATTTTATAAAACTAATGTATAATGATTTGGAAAATGGAACCCAAGGAAAGTTCTCATCTAGGTTTTTGACCATAATAGATTCAATTTATCTCCATATCAGTCCCTCGAGAATATGTGTTCAAAAAAACACCATGGATTACTATAGTGTCTTTAGAAAGTTGAAGATTCTCTCATATTCATATTACAATCCTCAAATTCCTCTGGTCGTCTATCACACAAGTGGTAGGGTTGATAAGAATTATTTAATTATGTTTCATGGTCCCCCACATATTCTTTGTTCCCAATTCTCACTTTACCAATATTATGAACATTACATATTATTTCTACTAATAATGAAGTTTCCACTAGAGGATCCACCTATGGAGCTAACTTCACCACATCATCTCTTTTCTTTAAAACAATTAATTGTTGGTGTATTTTCTTTTAAAAAGAATACCCAAACCCAAATATTTATCAGAAAATTCCAAAATCATTTGACAATATTCATGTATGTATTCAGATTCTTTTAAAATACATGAATATATAGTAGTAATGGTTTTTATGAATAAAAATATTGATAAAATGAAGTAATATTTCAATTCCGATAAACCACATTTATAGTTCATTCAAATAAACTCTTCTACCAATTATCATGAATTGGAATAAATCCCTAACCACCCTTGGAAACTCAAATTCTATCATGGGAGTGAGTTGTCCAATATCTTTTTCGATAGATACTATTCAAATTTTGATGGTCCAATCACTGGTTTACAAAGACACTAAACCAATCAT
The DNA here is from genome assembly GCA_963277665.1 of Viscum album. NCBI lineage: Eukaryota > Viridiplantae > Streptophyta > Magnoliopsida > Santalales > Viscaceae > Viscum > Viscum album. The sequence continues at coordinate 1,777,727,424 of OY728151.1, read as the reverse complement.
TGGAAGGGTCATACAATTTCAGTTAGGAAAACAGCTCAAATTCTAATTTGTTGCAAATGAACTCAGGGAAACTAAAAAATTCACTCTAGGTGGTCATTGATATGTTGAAGTACAAAAAAGTTGACGTAACAGGTATCCTGATAATCCAAAATAAGGAAAAAATATGAGTGTACAAAACAGAATTAAATGAACATATACATGAGACAAAAAATATTAATCTAAATAATAAAATCTATAATGATAAAATAAGAAACATAAAAAATGTCATTATTTTAATAAACATCACCACTAATCCATCTTGCTTTAATGATGGTGATAACAAGAGAAAAATAATGATAAAAAATTCCATTAAATTTAATAGCATTCCACAATATAACATATGCAACAACCCAAAGGAAGAATTAGTGTGTGATCATAATTCACATTAGGAAACCACTAATGAATCTATTAATGTTATAGAAACAAAAATGAATTATCATTCTTCATTTAAACAAATCATGGTTAGGATGAATTATCATAAATTATTACCATTTTATAATACATCCATTAGATTTTATAAAAGTATAAAGTATTCAGAATGTCTATGAATTTGTTGAGAATGTCTGAAAATTGTAAATCCTAGGATAAAACCAACTATAGATATATCCAATGATAATAATGATGGAAAATAAACCTAAAAAATACAATCATTTGATAAAAATTGAAAGTGAAATAGAATCTCATTTGGGGTCAGGACAATGTGTATAAGTTATAGTTAAGAAAGAAAATTTGAAATATATACCAAATTAAGATCCATCTAATAGAATCTATAGTGGAATTACACAAACTAATGTCTCAAAAAACAATATGTGTAATTGCACCCAAACTTTTTGAAGTTTGTTTCCTGATGCACAAATTGATTCACATTTTTGAATGTTTTCCAGAATAATTTTAAAAATCATTCTAACATTTTATAAAAAGTTTTCAAATCAAATCCATTACACATATGATATTGAATAAACATTTTAAAAACATACCCATCATTTAAAATATTTAATAAAACACTTGGGGTTCCAAAATCAATTTAAAAAAAATTACCCATTTAAAAACATTAATATCATCCAATGAAACCATTAAAATGTTAAATAATAAAATTTCATAGGATAAACAAATGAAATTGATAATAAAATAAATATGATCAAAATTGAACCCCATATATATAGACACCTAGTTTATGAATGGAGGAAACCAAATCAGCATTGATATACGATACTGGATGCGAGTGGGTCTACCTCCTTAAATAAATTTAAAAGTGGAAATTATAATGGATTGATATAAAATAATAACTGATCATTATATGATCTAAAACACATCCAACACCTTAAATACAACAAATGATAAAAAAGAAGTTGAAATACAGATTATCAGGGTGATGCAATGAAACCACTATTGATATCAACCATCGAACAGAGTGATTTTAAAGGATTCAAATAACCCAAAATAAGCAATAATAATCTCATAGAGACTACATTAGGACTGAGATATGTGGATGTAATACAATTGACCTATTTTATAGTATTCCCCATAAAATCTTCTGGACCTTAGCACTTCATTATGTGAATCCTTGATTCAAAACAAAAATATATCAAGTGGGGTATAGGTTGAGAAAGGCATCACCTTAGGTTAAAAATTATGATAACATAAATTTCTTGTCAGTAAATAAATTAACTACATATAATATCAAATGATATATCATATTCTATATCTATGGTTTGTCTTGAAAATTAATAGTTTCTATCACATTAATAATGTCGAAAATATTTATTTTACTTATAATATCTCAAGAAAAATAACACTTAGTATGGGTTATGTAGACCCATAAATCGAATGAAATTTATAAAGGGTTTCATAGAATATCTGTAAAGGATATATGGACATTAGTTTATTAGGGATATTAAAAGTGATAACCTATTCCCAAAAATTAATATGGAATATATGTATAGATAACCAACCAAGACACAAAATCACATAAATATTTACTACATGGAGAATAAGAAATTTTTTAGAAAACGATCTCCCATAAGATCATGTCCGAAATGAGTTATAGAATCTGGTTTACATTCTCCAACCACATATAATTTTCAATTATAAATAAACAAATTATCTTGGATGATATTATAATTTTTTCTATATAAAAATGAGTGGTTAGAACAATATTTAAATATGATGTTTTCAGTTCATGAGTGGATAATGTGTGTACAACCTCATCCATGATTTCCAAAAAATTTATGGTACTCTAGATCAAACCACATACTTAGTAAGAGTTACCCTCCTTAATCAAGAAATATTGGGACATAGACATATTCGTTGTTCCTCATGTGATTATCTAGAATATGATCAAAATTTCTACAGAATAAATAATGTTAATTTAATAGTGATGATATCTAAATATTAGTATTCCAACCAATATTTTCAACATATAATATGTTATAATATAGTGGTCATAAATAGATGATATACCCAACATAGTTGAAAAATAAAAAATATTTATTATTATAAAAAAATAACAAAATAAAATAGGGGATAACAAAAGATAACCCTAAGCTATTTCCCAACAACTGAGGTAAATCAATCAATTATTTTACACGAAGAATGTTGATATATATTACATGGATCACCCAACTGTAAATCATCAAATAACACAATCAAATATACATAAGAGATATAAGATATATAGTGTAAAACATTCTGTAACTATATACCATAGGATCTAATCCATGGAATTGAAAACAAAAACCTAGATATCTACCATGACCTTGGATTCAGATTTCACTATCTCAGCATGAAATTACAAATCATAAAATATCAAGATATCATATGTAGAACAGATTATTCCCAAAGACCCATCCCGATCAATAAATTTTTAAACCTAATAACGGCTCAACCTATTCCTGGGTCCTGCAATCATTCTAGGAAAATAGGCACCCAATCCCAATCCAAGATTGTCTCCACTAGACAAGGAGAGGCCTACACATCTAGATATCATCAATTAGTTCAATATTCTTAAATAACAACACATTTCCGTTAAATGAGTAAACTAGATAAATATAATGGAAAATAACCAATCTGAAGTTATCCCAATAGTCTCCTCACCTAATAAGTCTTGTGTAGAAATTGACTCAGTATCTCATCTAAAGGAAAAAAATAATATGTCAATCATCTCTTAAAACAATTATCCAAACTATAGAAACATATACATCAACTATCTCACCCTTAATAATTCTAAATCATTTTATAGTACAATGAAAACCAAAACAACCACTATAGGATCTCAATTCCATTTTTTGGCGGATAAAGGGACAACTGATGTTTCCAACATTTTATAATTATTGTCTCATAATTGGGGAAACCTAATCGTGGGGTTTCAATAATCCCTAGGATCACATCTGACTCAAACCGTGGGATTCAAAATATATCATGAAATCCCAAATAGTGACTTAAAACCCATCCCAATAATGACAATTAATTCACCATCTAGAGAATGAACAAGTCTATAATAAGGATCTCTATTAGGGGATACCTTATAAGAATCCAATCATCTATCAAACATCATCATATAAAAGGCTTTTCTAGGATGATATTCAACCCATCCAGGGGGTATTATATATATGTCATATAATGGAATCCATATTGGTTCACTCAGATCCATATAAAAAACCCCTATATGGATCCAATCCAAAATTGACATAATATATGATATCCTAGAACAAAGTCTTAAATAGAACAAATCCATAATCGTCAGATCTAAAAAATCAAATGAGAGGCCAATATCCATGAACACTTAAACCTAAAAAAACTAGGCTAACTCCCCATTGAATTGTTTGATGCACTCCATCCTTGAGATCATTCTAAAATAAAATCAAAAGACATCCTTTGAATAATCAATCCTAGATGAACAACAAGATCCTGACCCTCATTCTAGTCTCACATATCACATCCCAATGTGTAGGAGGATTCTGAATCAGATCCATAAGGAAAAAATCCTTTAAAAAAATATTACATTCAATGAATTCTTCCATATTGCCTCCAAAATAGAAAAAATTAAATCATCCTGATTTATGTGAAAAAATACACATAATGTCTACCTAAAGGTATAGTTCTGAATCAAGGGTTATAAATTTGAAAAAGTCAACAAAATTATAGTTATAAAGATTTCTTCTTATGTATATGACATGTACTCCCAAAAATAATCCAATTCCATGTACCTTTCTCTATCACGTCATGGAAATTCCAGTGTACATATTGATTCTATATCATATATAATGCTTAATACAAAATGGGTACTTAGAAATGTACTCAACATGTAGTTTTTATAAGTACCTTACTTGTCTACATGTTATGTATCTTACAAAAGGTCTGGACTTGTGCTCCACATGAGAAATTTCCATAACACAGTTTTCTAGAAAAATTATGACCCACACCCTATGTCATCTAGTCATGGAATTCCCTAAAGGAACAAAAAAACATAAAAAACACAAAAAAGTCACACACAAAAAACAGACACACCAAATCAAACAAACAAACACACACACACACACACACCATGTACCCCTCATCATAAAATAATAAAACAAATCAAATAACACATGACATGTGTTCTCTAAAATAGATCACATATTTTCATGATTTCCCAAATAGAAACCATCCTAAGGCTATTTAAACCCCCATTTCTACAAATAAATATGATCAAGATTTGTGTTGCCCCCAATAAAAAAAGTGATATTTTAGAAAAAGTGTATGTATATATGGGGATTTATGTCTAATTAATTAAATTGTTCCAATTTCTATTTGGGATTGCTTGAGATGATAAATTACTATTTTACGCTGATTTACTCATAAGTAAATATCAATTTGTTCCCCTAATTTGATCAACATTTAACCACGTGGGTTATCGTAGTCCACTTTACTTCCCCTATAGACAAGAGAAATTATTTATTAATTCTATTAGAATTGAGGAATGAAAAATAAATTTATTTCTTGTAAATACAATGATAAATAATTATATTCTAGATGTCCCAACAAAGGATGGTTTTCATTAACACATGTAATATTCAATAAAATGTTTATCATTTTGGTGTATTTCATAGCTCAACATGGTTTAGGTTATCATTGATATCTTTAGATAAAATATATTTAATAGTTTGTGATTCATCTCTTATCCCATTTGATTTTTAAATGGGATTATCAACACAATTACCATTATAATTTCTTATGACTCAACTACTTATCATTCTTACCATTTACTAAAGAAAAAAGGATTGTCTGAGTATTAATATTAAATAATTATAGAGATCATATGGAACGGGAATTAAATAATATGATGTATGTAATCATCACACTTTCAAATAAACGAATGTAATTATAGGTTTACCTCAAATCTATTTGGAGTAATCAAAATTGGTGTTATAATTGGTTCTCATAATCATCCTATCATTATATTTTAAAATAAATAAACTCTTCATTGATACATACAGAGGCATCCCAGACCTTCAATTCCATATATGATGCTAAAATAAAAACCACACACATGTTCTTTGACACCTAGTGTTACAGAACAACAATAAAAAACTATATTTTATATCATAAAAAATTAAATCACAAATAATAATTCAAATTACCCTATCATAATGGTTTAATATTATTTTATAATAATAACATGTCCTTATTTTTTACTAATTAAAAATAATTTCCCAGAAATATTACTCTCATGAGAAACCCATCAAACTCAAAAATATTTTAAACCCTTATTAATGAACTTGGGTATTGATAAATTGAAATAGATGACATTAAATACTCAATAATGGTGGTCACATGATGTTATAACTAATAATAATAAATATGAATAATATTATCATGTGGGCTTGAAAGAATAATAAAGGTGCATGGATATAATATTTTGGTATAATAGAAAATAAAATATAGACCATAACATTCTTAGATATGGTTTAGGGAATTTTTAATAACATAATAAATGAATAATTGTTGTTTGAGAGTACGGATAAAAAATCCTAAGGCTGAAAAATATGATATAAGATCTGATTATGGTATATACATAAGCATTGGAATTCATAAAACTATGGGAAAAAAATAACACCGTGGAATTTATTTTTGTGGAATCTTTGAGATTGATATACACTATCATTTTTTAATAAACATATATCTGAAGAAATATTTTTTGATGATAGATAATTATTACTACATATACTAATATGTTGAAATCTAAAAAATCACATAGCTTATGTTGTGATAAAACCCGACAAGGTCCAAAGAGTATCTTATGAGAAATCCCATTTATTCTGATGCATTATGTTGTCAATATTCTAGATTAAGTTAGAACATTTTATAATGATAAAACCACAAGATTCACATGAATTATATTTTTAACAAACAAACTAACACTAACTCATTATATTATAAGAACACATAATTACATTGTGGATTTATTTTTTGAATAAACCAAATGATGTGCACACATTATGTTGTGAGAATACAAGATCATCCACACACAATATCTCATGATATATAACTCTATACCAGATGAATTATATGGATATAAAAAACCCCCTAATTTCATAATCACATACCATACGTATATGTTCCTTATGTTATTGAAAATAATAATAATCCAATCATAGATTAATTTGTATATTGTTATTAAATAAGTATCATAAAAAAATATACATAACATTATCATATGAAATGTGAAAAAAATATGATAAATGATATCATTAAAAAATATATCTAGTTAAGAATAATTAAACTTAATATTTGTGTTTTTTAAAACACAGATACATGAGAATGAAATAATTTCACTAAAAAATAAGAATATCCAATGATTCTTAAACTATGATAATATATTAATTTATTTAAGTGGAATTAAATTGGATAAACCAATAAACACATATAGAATATTTTATAAATAAAATTAAATATCGTGGAAACATAATAATTAATTATGGATTTTTAAAAAATTTAAATTCCATTCACACTTTTGAAAAGAATGTTAATGTCAGTATAATTTTACTTATGCATAAAATGTCATAATGATTACTTAAAATTTTGGAAAACAATTTCGTATAAATTATAATGTTGTATTAACAAATATTTACATATATATAATGAAATGCATATGGTATTATAATAATTAGAGATATTGAGGGGAATGATTCCGTACTGAAAAATATGTTATAGTCTGATCCAATGATAAACAGGGTTTTGGATGAATTTTGAACAAATGGATGGTCAAATGAGAAAAACAAATGAACAATAATTTCTTAAAAGATAAATAAAAACATGCTTTTATAGACAATAACATATAATTTTGTTTTAAGAATATTAAATCTTCAACAATCTTTATATCAAAATGATATTGGTGAAGAAAACATTATTTCATTATAAATATTAGAATAACAGATAATAAAATATATGAGTAGAAATGGATGTTTAAATCCATATAATTTTGGAAAAAATATTATAAAACGATTCCTTGTGGTAGTATATTCGCACAAAAAATAAATCTCATGATGAATATGAAATATGATTTAAAGAAGTAAAATTTGGACAATAAAAATAGTTACCTAAACTCTAGAGGTTCACAAAAACATTAATATCTTATATATTAGTAATAATAAAAATAAAAAATCATTTAATACCCATATTCATTTCGACAAAATTTTATATTGTTCAATTATAGAAAATAATTCAACTAATATTTTTAACTTAATTTTACCATCATTATTATCTATTCCTTATTTTGCATACTTTTACAAATGTATCATAATTTTGAGGTCATTACTCATTAATTTATACAATGTTATTAATTCATATATTAGTCATGTTGCTGGATATTATGTCAGTTAATGATTTATAACATTTCGTGTCTATTCATTGATTGTTTCATATTCAGTCCTCTAAGATAAAATCCATAATGCACAAATTATTATAATTTTAAAAGAATAAATGTTGTTATGTTAATAGTTGGGTAAATAATAATATGAAAATTAAAAAAAATACTAAAAATATAAAATTCATAATTAATATATTATATTATAATTATTTAAATTTTCATAGTCATTCATGATATAATCATTTTAACATTATTTATAAATGTGGTATAACTGAACCAAAAAGCATGTGAAATCATATTACTCAATAAATAATTTGAGTTATATTATAAAATTATTATTTCTAAATAATAAATAGGATGATAATAGAACAAAATTGGAATGGGGAATGACGTATTAAATGGTTTTTTTATTTTATAAGTGAATATAAAATAAGAAAACCATATTATATAAATTGATGAAATCTCCCATTTTCAAGATTGGAAACCATAGAATAATGCACATAGGAAACCATTATCGAAATAGAGGCTTTAAAAATTTGGAGAGGACTCCATATAAAGAAATATTTTAATGGATTAATGTTAATAATTTTTTTTCTATTGTTAGTAATATTTATTGGGGAGATCATTGTATCGATAAAAATGATAGTAATTTCCTTAGATATTTATGTCAGGTGAAGGGTAATGATAGAATCAAATTGGTGTTGGGTATATTTGGTGAAGAGATGTTTATGAGTAATTTATATTTGAATAAAAAAACTATAAAATTACATATTGAATGAAAATAGTAATATGTATTATGAAATGCTCCATGATAATTTTCGAAATTTTACCCCCTTTAAAATTATTTAATTTTTTCCATGGTAATTATCCTTTGTTAAAAATATATTAGGAACTATATAATATTAATTTCCTGAATATAAATTCTCAATAAATTAAATTTAATTAATTTTTTAAATACTATTAATTTATATTTTAAATGGTAATAATTTTTTTTTAAAACCCCATTTAAATAAAAATTCCCTTTAGACATTTAGTCTTCAAATCATCTTATTAGATAAATTAACATTGAATTTGTATCTTAAAAAATTAATTATGTTTTGAAAAATTAAATTTTATTCTTCAAATAAAAATGATAAATTAATTTTTTTAACATAAAAATATGAATCACTAAAATATAGTTTAACGCAAAATTAGGTATACGTATGTGTTCTCCTCATCCTTGTTAAAAATGGGAAAATAAATAAATAAATAAAGTGTTTTGGATCGGTTTAGTTATAATCCATTTTATTTTATTTCTAGTGTTGTTATAATTATTTGACACTAAAATTATATCATCTAATTAGTGTATAATTAATAATTAAAAATTATAGGTCAAGAGAACCTCCCTTAGAATATTATGGTTTTATGTTCTTGTAGCACTAACAGCTTTACCCCAATAAACTAATGAAAACAAAATATTGAGAATTCCCCCAAATTATTTTGAAATTTGTTGATAGAAAGTAACAGTAATTAATAATGACCATTTTCACAAGAAGGAAATGATATTTTTTGTTCCTTATTGAGAAAATTTTAGATATATAAATTTTAAATATTATTTCTTATAACCTGAGAATACATTATCATTATAGTTTTCACAAAACCTCCAATCTCATTCTATTTTTTATTAGGGTAAACCTTCCATATTACATAACACCGAGTTCTTTACTCAATTCATCAATTTAACTTCCATTTAATTAATTAGAAGAGTTAACATGAAATGAAATAATTACTATCTTAAAAATTTATTGACAAAAATCCAATAAATATGATAAATCAATCATAATATTGGGTATAATATGTCATATTCATTTAAACATATAATAATTTCTTTATTCAAGGGATTAATTAAATATTTTCATCAATAATTATTAACCTAATCTGTAAGATTGAATAATGATATTCTAATATCTATGAAGAGAAAAAAAAATATTACATAATTTTTTTGTCACTTCACATAATTTGAAATCACATATTAAACAAATAAACACACTAAGAGTGTTTATTTTCATATATAATTAATAATTAATTTAAATACTCTAATTGGTTGATAAATTTTTTATGTGAATCAATTTATATAATTCTTTATGTTAAGTCAAATGGATTATAAACTATCCATAAGTGAACACAATATTTATTTATTTATTTACCCCCTTTTAATTGGGTTCTGGAGTAGCCTGAAATCGCCTCAAATATATTTACTTATAGGAAATTAAAAAGATAATTTGTAATTCTTTTAAGACCATTTACTAATATATTAATTTTTTGTAATCACCTTCAATAATAATATTTTTTTTATCATTTATATAATGTAAACTATCTCAAAGATTCTTCAAATATGATTTTAATAAATAACATTTATATTATTTAGTTAAATAAATTATATTATTTCCAAATGATCAATTAACATGACCTGTCAATCCTCTATTAATTTTATCATTTCATGAATGATAAATATTTATTTAGATTAATTGATTTTATTATATTTTTTGTTAAATAAATAAATAGAGAATAAATTCACAATTTTGATAATAAATAATTTTTTATTATTGTACTCACATATATATTTGAAATAGAAATAACTAGTGGTTGAATTTATGAAAAAAAATTATTAACCATTTGTATTGATAATTTTATATACTATATATTAAATATAATTACAACTTAACATATAATATAGATACACTTATCGTGTTCCCCCCTCTGACCTCTTTCTGATTGACATTATATGATCTTGATAATTGTCTAAGGATAGAAACTATAAAATTGTAATGAAAACCATAAGAGAAGATGATTATATTAGAAATAAATTTAACTCATATGAACAAAAGTTATTTAATATTATACAATTTTCTTAATAGTTAACTATGGTGTGTCTATATTCATGCAATCAACATGTATATATAAATTTCTATATTTGATCATCTAAAATGAATTTTTTGATAAATTGATATATTAATTGAATAAATAAAGAAAAAAATATTATGATGAATTAAATATTCCATTTCTATAGAACTAACAAATGGTAAAAAATGGTTTTAACAAAAAATGAAAAAAAATAGATTTTTAAACGTTTAAATTAAAAAATCGATAAAATACAACCTGAAATTCTTTTAAAATTTTTAGAATTTAAAATATGAATTCTATAGATGACAATACATATATTTTACTGAATGTGGGATAATAATGAACTATGGAAATAAGTAATATGTATATTTAATAAAAAACCACAATATAAGGAATAGAAATTATTCCTCAAAATGTCATATATTTTAAAGTAATTAATTTATTAATATATGATATTTTTTATGAAAATATAATTTTCTCAAAGAGAAATACAATATCCTATATGTGGAAGATAAGTGGAAGAATACTTCATCTATAGAAGATAATATTTAATGATGAAATAATATGAATTATTATAAGGGTATGATGTTAAAAAATACCCTTTCTAAGGATTTCTCCTCCCTCATAAGCACACAATATTTTTATATTATTAATATGGGTTAATTATTTTTCTCTATTAATGTACTATTATTCATTATTTTAGTTCATATAAACAATTTATAATTTCATATTACATATTTATATATAAATATTTTTTGATGTTATCCAAAAAAGATAGTAGTTTTTTTTTCGATAAACTTGCTTATATATTGTAGTTTTAATCTATAATCCAAGATAATTCATTAATAACATCCAAAAATTTCATTGAATATAAATAATTAAGTTTTGTTGAGTTAAAAAAGCTTTATAGTAATGCTACATTAATTTTTTTAATGAGTAGTTATAAAATTACTACTTTTAAAATTTCTAAATCAATGAAAATAGGTTATTTTTCATATAGTTGTACTTATATATATATATGTATATATTAAAAATCCATATTTATAAAAAAATGTCAAATAAATAAATGGTCATATGATTTTCTTCTGACGATACTATTCTTGTATAATAATGACTTAATTCTTATATTTTTTTATTAAATTTTAACAAGGAAGAGGTGGTCGAAGAAGATAATGAAAAAATGAATAATATAAAGGTAATAAATAAAATGAATGATTAAATCACCCTTTTAATATTTCAACATAAATTATACATTTTTGTATTTTTTTTCCAGTATACAAACCAATTGAAAGACGATTAATAGGGAGAAACTTTAGGCTGATATAGGATTGATATAAGATGAAGGGAATTATATAGAATAATTTTTTTGTTGATAATTTTTTTTAAAAATCAATATTTTAATTTTCAATTATCACATATTCTCCATAGCACATTATAATTTCAAATTAACTCAATTTTTTCACCACAATAATATTTAGTGTTTACATTTTATCAGTTGGGAATTTATTTTCTATTATGGTCATGCATACATATATATGTTTTCATATTTTCCACAGCTTTACACACATCATCATGTTTATCTTATTTTAATTTTTTTCGAAGATAATACATAATTAGAATCCTAACCCATCCTAAATATCATATTTCTAAATTTGAAATGAGCGTTAATAAGTTATATTTTAAAAATTGTTAAAAACTAAATATAAAATTAAAACACATAAAAAATTCAAAATAATATCCTTTTGGTTAGTAAATTTTTCGGCCCATATTTATACTAAGTTAGAAATGATTCAATGAATTATAATTATATATATATAAATAATATATATTCTTAAAATAATTCATTATATGTGACATATTTAACTAAAATTTTTATTATATGAAAATTATTATACTAATATTAGAAAACATATTTTCCCAAAAATAACACTATTTTTATTATAAATTACATAATGATGAAGTCAAAACATATTATTACAGAACTATGAAAGACATCAATATATGTCCTACGGTTGAGATATTAAATGGTTGCAATACTTGGTGAGGATACCTAATGAATAAATCATATATATACTTACCATTTCATGAACTTCTCATATAGATGAATTTACTGAAGCATTGATTTTTTATTTTCATATTGGGATTAGTCAAAATAAAACCCATGTGATTCTAAATCAATCCCATTGCTGGATACAGGTCCATATAATGAAATATACACTACATTCTTCCATAAATTTTCCCTCATTACATAAATTTCCCAATTTTATAATGTGTACTATTTTAATAAATAAATACTCTAAAATTGTCACATCAAATGATTAATTAAATTTAATACTATTAAAACTCAATAAAATGGTAGTAAAATTTATTTCATTAATAATTGATACATCCAAATTAATTATATTACCATTTTAAAAATAGTGTGCATATTTTCAACAAGTATTTCAATATATAACCATACACACTTGTATTAAATCATTATTCAGATTCTTATATTTGTATAATTTGGATTAACATTACATTATAAATACTTTATCATATTTTATCTAGTTTTAATTAGTATTATGACATATATAAGAGATTGTGACTCTAAATATTTCCATAATTTTTAAATTATATTTAGATTTGGGATTATCTATTTTTCAAATATTCTTAACATGTTTCATTTATCTATTATGAAATGTTTTTCAATTTATATTACAATATTATATAATAATGAAATAATTATTTATTAATATTTTTTTTCATATAATACAAAATATATATCATATATAAATTAATAAAGAGAATTTGATAATAAGATGATGTGTATTGGACACCATCACCCTAGAAAAATGGCTAAAGAAATTTAAATTTCAATAATAATAATATTTTGTGGTAATTTGGTCTCATTGCATCTTTCTATTCACATGTTAAATTTTTAAAATTTTTGTTTCTCCATATAAAATATTCTTGGAATGTGATTATGATCAGTAATTATCTATTTCTGTTATCAAAAAATTAAAAAGTGTTTTTCCTCATAAAATATATCATTTTACAACTATACGCCCTATGTCATTATTATATGAGAATTATCAATTATATCCCTAAAAAAGTAAAATACCTGAAACATATTATGAATGTGGGAGAGTTTGGGTGAATGTGTTAGAAAATAAAATATATATTCCGTAGGTTGAATAACCCTTATTTGGAAAATGTATCATAGTATTTGGTTTTCCTTCTTCATAAATTTTCTTACCTTCTTTTATTGTGATATTAAATTAAAAAATTTGTCCCTAACAAAAAACTCAAGATCACATTGATTATTATGAAAATTATTTGTAGTTTTATCTTTGTTATTCTTGAATATTTTAGAATTCGATTGATCTTTTTCTATTTATCTGTGTCGAAGAAATAGTCCAAAAAAATAATCAATCCAATGTTATCATGGAATGTTTAAGTTATTCAACTATTTCTATAGAGAATAATTTATGACCCCTTTAAATATTTATGTGTAAAAAATTATCATATGAGAAATCCATAAGAGTATGATTTTGATTCCAAAATAATTTTATATCCATCGATAATCACAACATTAAATTTTCTAATGTCTAAAGATTCCTTCCATTTTGAAAAATATTTTAATGATCATATTTTATATAATGAGTTTTCACTATATAAATTTTTTGTTGATTCTAATCTATAAATTTTACTAAACCATTGATTTGAATTATAAAAATTTGAATGTTCATGTCCATATAGACTCAAAAATTATATTATGTATATTTTGGAAGGTTGATTGAGTATGAAATTCGTTAAATTTTATGTGTTTTTATTGATTAGATTATTGGAAAATAAAAAACCCATTTGACATTATTCCCTTTATTGGTATTGGAAATACCTTCAATGAAATACATGATGATGTTTTATCTTTTTTATATGTGAATCTATATTATATGTATACTCCCATATACCTTCACATGTTAATACTTAACATTAATTTAGACTAAGAATCATGATTTATACAAAATAATATATGATATCATTTCCTCATAGAAAAAGGTCTTCATAATATTAATGTACATATTTGTGATTCTAAGGTGAATAGTGAATTCGTTTTTATGTACATCTTTCCAAATATTTTTCTCAATTTGAGAACATTTTGGTTGAACATATATGAATTTTAAGTCTCATAAATCCATCATTTTCTAGGTCTAAATTTTTATAATTTCCCAATATATTTTTTAGCACCATATTATCATTCTCACACCCCACGTTGAAATAATATAAGGATTGATTAAAACTAATTTTTGACTGATATTATTTTACACTTACCATATGATTTCCTTTTTATATTTATATAAAATTAATGCTTCTATCTATATCAAAAAACATGATTGGAATTATATCGTTATCTTTTTAACTCTAATCCATATGTACATTATTTCATGAAATTTTTTTATCGTTTTGTGGAATAATAATAAATACTTAAATTTATGAATCTCCTTTAGAACATGTTAAGAATATTTTGTTGGAATTTATACCCCACACTCTTTGGACTTGTATTGATAACACTCATACCACTATATAGATAATTCATGGAAATATATACAAAAATAATAGAACTCTAAGATTAATAATTCTTATAAAACATTACACCCAACAACATTAACATGTGGTTTAGATTAAAAAATAACTTAAGTTTCCTATATGGACTCAACCATGTCCTACCAGGGTATGAAAATAATCAATGTACATTAGAGATATTTTTCAAGGATATTATTCAATCCCATATATATTTGATAAATCCACATATATAGCATTGTTATTTACTACATGA
Source organism: Viscum album (assembly GCA_963277665.1). Taxonomy (NCBI): domain Eukaryota; kingdom Viridiplantae; phylum Streptophyta; class Magnoliopsida; order Santalales; family Viscaceae; genus Viscum; species Viscum album. Next base: position 1,777,711,837 of record OY728151.1, on the reverse strand, counting down.
CTCTCGAATAGATATTTTTTAATCATAAATTTACAAACATCGAACTAGTAATACACCATTTCCTTTCATAATTTGTTTAGTAAAATACTCAAAATAATAATAAATTTCAACTTTCCCTTAGAATATATGAGAATATAATAAATAATGACTACCATAAATTTATCTAATTAATCAATAAATATAGTATTAACCAAATGTAGGAATATAAAAGTGGTATTTTATATAAAAAAATGGAAAAATTGGGTTTTCATACATTTATCTCATTAAAATGAAATTCCATGGTATATCCTCTCTTATCAAAATTTATAGATGATATGAAAATCTATAATCAACCATTGAGAAATAATGATAACCCCATTGTTGATGTAAAAACACCTCAATATTAGGTAGTTGATATTTTTTTCATCATAGTGATATTATTAAACTCAGGGTAATTGTTATAATGATGAATTGATCAATATATCCTTATTAAAAATGTTTAGTGTTGAACATGATGAAACAATTTTGGGTATGGAAACCCCAGACAAGTATTCTCCATGTTAATTCATAAAGTATATTTAATTTATAAAGGGAATTATAATTGGAGTCTTGAATATATATATATATATATATTAAATTGAATCCCCAACTTCATATTCTTGAAGAAGAACTTTTATCTTTTTTAAAAATAAAGACAAATATTAAAATTCGTTTTTTATTGATATAATTTTGAGTCTCTCAAAAACCAATTGAACTCTAAATCTATCATTACTAATTATTATGATGTATATAAAGGAATTAGTTTCCAAATATTGTTTATAAAAATCCATCAATGTATACATTATCATTAGATGATTTGGGATATGAAATGATACATCTCAATCTAGAAAATTGATATTTTATATCATCATGGTCCAAGAGCCTTTGATCCAGTGCATTATTTTATTACATTTCCATGATTACAAGGAATAAAATATAAATTAAATGATCATTTTAGCTATCTTGGAAATACAGATTACATACATGATACATATGGGACATTAGGAAATATAAAATAAAAACATAACACACAATATAATGATATAAATTGCGTCTATGAATTGTTATGAAAATATTTATTCGTCATAACATGGGGAAAGGAAACATAATAAGGGTGGGATCAAAATCTCTATATGGGACTCTAAAGTAGAAGAAATAGTGAATCCATTAGAATATATCATCATGAGAAGGTAAATAACTAATAATACATTCAATTAAAATAACTATATATGTAAATATCTATATGAAAAGGAAAAAAATAAAACACAATCCACTAAATTAATAATATGAGAATAGAATATATCCATAGATTTGTTGACATTAAATCTCATTGATATGAGATAACTAAATCAAATTGAAGAAAATTATTAATTATTGGATATTATGTATATGTATCATGAAAAACTATATAAAAATGTCCATTCACAAAATGGTTAAAACTACGGATAGAAACTCGTTAAATTATTCTAATATATTTGTCTCATGAGAACATTTGGACGCAGAAAGGGGCTATATATAGTCCGAGCACCACATATCATTACAATTCCAAATAATTCCTTATATAAAATAAGGAAATTAAATAATATGCCTTATCAAATAGACATATTTAATGATGAATACTTACTATTAAATTATTATTCATTGGAGTATAAATAAAAAAATGTATTGTTAAAATTGATGAATTGAAGTACCCTTGATTAAAAAACATTTCCAAGGTAAATAATATTTAAACATTCCCAAGTGTTTGATACCACATTGATATATTTGGATCATAATTCCCATGTAGTAATAATATTAAGGTGTCTTTTAATATCACATGAATGAATAAATTCATTAAAAACATATCATTTTTTATTATATACACCATATAAAATAGACTAGGGGCATAACCCTAAAAATGACTATATGAAAATAAATTGAGATGAAATCCCTTAACATAATCTTCCTTTTTTTCTATGGTATTGATACTAATGTATATTTGTTTAAAATGTGACATTAAATTATAGAAGAACCATAATAGTTTCTATAATATCATCAATTATCTTCTTATAATATCTCATAACCTATTTATTAATAAAAATTTATTTTTGGACTATTTCAGGTATAAATTTCCTACTATTATCTAGTATGTTTTTAATTTTTTATTTGTTGTTCATATTAATTAAATTATGATTTAATACTGTTCATAATCTAGAAAAATTATATAATTATCATATATATTCTATATATCTATATTTATAAGAAGTTAAAATGTTTGGAGATACAAAATGAAATGCAACTTTCATGGAGATGGTAGTCTATACATATGCATGAATGCTACATATATTTCTTATTCATATAAAAAGAATGAAAAAATATATATATATTATATTTCCATTATCATATCTATTACATATATGTTAAATGGATTTATTAAAATCATTGTTAATGTGGTCCATTTACAGCATGAATGAATCACATCACTTTGAGGAGGCGGTTGTCCAAACATCCACAAACAATATTATTATATATTTAAAAAATAAAATTTATAATAGAATTTGTTAAAAAATTATAAAATAAACTAATATAAAAGATAATTATAATTTATATAATGTAAAAATATAGTTTCCATCACAATTTCAACCATGATATGTGGTAAAGTATAGATGAACAACATTGTTTCATGTGGCGGTAGTTCACCATGCAAAATAATAGTAAGTTCATTACCCATTTTATTGATGTGTGTGTATGTTCAGGTCAAAAAAATTATAAAAGAATATACGTTTATGTTTCAAATACATACTTTAATATATAATAATTTAATAACAATATTTAATGGGTGTGGATAATGAAAATTAATCTAATGTGCTAGAGAGAAGTTGTTACCTATTATTTGGGTTACTCGTTTTGGTTTTCACCGAAGGGATTACATGGATGAGTTTAATTCCAAGAGAATGATTCTAGAATAATGGGATGAATTCCTAAGTGTTATTTTGTAAATATTGTTCTACCTAATGAGGATTGAGATGTGTGAGGAAGTGGGAGGATATGATTATTTTTTATAGTCAATGCAGAGTGACATACTTGAATTTTTTTTGGAATGGGGATCAAAATCTCATTTTATCCATTGAATGTAGAAACATTATTGGGAATATTTATATCCATGGGAGTATAGGCAATAAATATTTCCATCCAATAGGGTTTTGAAAAGTGTATTGGTCATTTGGACACTTATATTAGAGGCTTATTCCATTATTAAACATAATTTCACCCAAATTGTTTTAATTAATTTTAATTATATTTACTAATATTTTTGTTAAATAACTTAATGCTTATTAGAAATTATAAATTATAATGATTCAAAATATAGAATCCATTTGACCATATGCAAATAACAGAAGTGGAAAAAATTAATTAAAAATTAACCCCAAAGGTGGGATATAAATGTGTGTTTTCAAAGTTAAAACATTTAAATGATTTCAATGTTTTTATAGCTGATTATAAAGTAAAATTTATTCCAATGACAAAATTTTTCTTAAATGATAATAATTTAAACCAATTTATCATTAAAACATATTAAAACTAAAATTTTTCCTTATACATAAATTTTAAAAAATAACCACTGAATTAAAAATCATCATTTTTCAATATTCATGAAAAAACAAAACATCATAAAAATTCCAAAAAATACACCCAAACATATTTTTTATTTTTATTTTTAAAATATTAGGTTTATTTTTCTATATAATATTTATAAAATTTCAAATAATTTTATATTAAATAGTTTATCCATTAAAAGGAGTGAAATTTTAATTTTAAAAATTATAGTATTTGATGCATAAAAATGGGGATGTTATTATTTTATTTTTAGTGAATATATTACAAAAATTTAAAAATTATTTGATTGAATAAAAACATATTTATATTACATTAATGCTACCCACTAATTTAAATTAAGTTAAATTATTATTTCAAAACATCTTTGTTGGAAGAAAAAACTATTTTCGATTAAAACATTCAATTTATATTCAAGCGGTTCTAATATACATTTTTAATTAGAATCAAACATTTGAATTAATTTATATTTTTTAAACCATTTATTTTTAATATTTAGTCATCCTTTTTATATCTACTAATTAAATGGAAACGTTATATATTATATATTAAATTATAATATTGTAATAATATATTATAGTTTTGTGAAACTCGGTCCGATGTGTAACGCAAGCCATTGAAGAAACTCATTATTTCATATGACACTTGCTAACAAAATGTTAAAATTAATTCAATATATATTATATATTTAAATTATTTAAAATATTTAATAAAATTACATTATAAAAATTTAACCTAGATATCAGGTCTCTATGGGAAGATATTTGAATATAAAATATTTTTAAAAAAGACACATTGAAAATACGTTAAATATAACATCTTATAGATTAGGGTGGCATGAATGATTAATTGGAATGTAACCAGGTTCCCTAATAGGAGGAAATAATTGGAAAACAATGTATACCAAACAATAAGAAAACAATAATGTTCAGATGAAAGTTGATTGAGGTAATTTTCTGATGATTGTTTTTGACCAAAATACCAAAAACCAAAATTCTGAAAAAATGTTAATGATAGTATCAAAAATGATGATTTTATGACAACTTTTTGGGACTATTTTTTTAACTTTAGTTGATAAATTATTTCATAGTGTATGAATATATGACGTTATAATTTTATATAACATCAATATTTCCCTTTGATTATGCATTGAACTATTCATTCATTATCCATTTGCATAAGATGTATTGTACGTGGAATTAATACATCAGCCTCTAAATACTCATCAATATTTCATCCAAAATAATATTATAAATTTTAAAATTTTATAAAATAATATTACCCCACACTTTGTATTGATGGTCACTAAATTTAAAAAAATGAACTTATCATTAGCCTTCAATCATCATGAAATATCTCTTTAGTCATCACATACCAAATGAGTAACCATATTCATATTGTATTTTATTCAAATACGGTAATAACCTTAGTTACTATAAAACATCATTGAAAATATTAATAGTTCCTTATTCCATATATTATTGAATATACTCCTAAAAAATAGACATGTTTTAAACGCTTTATATGATAGAATGAACATGCTTCCCAATAAATAATTAATCGGTTCCAAGGGATTCAACATTTATCTAATTTATGTTTTCAAAAACATTAATTTCTTAATGAAAATATAATTTTCATAACATTTGGAACATATTAAGGGTTATCCTTCACTCAACCATGTCTTTTCCAAAATATATTAATTTCCACTAAATAAATTTTCTAAGTAACTTTCATCATATGATCAAAAATACATAATGAAAAGGTATTGCTATACAATCCTCATATTTTTCATAATTCATATCATGAGAACATTATCAATAAAATACTTTTAAAACATATTATATATCTAAATAATTAAGTACATTAATCCTTCCACTTCAGATGTGTCAATAACATATGCTAGAACATGATGCCTTAACTTCTTATTATATATAATCTATTGATGCTTGGGTAATGGGCCGAATATCCATTCATTTGTAATATTGATTTGTGGTGTTTTTATTTTTTCAAATGTATTTTTTTTCAGAGTGACCCTTTTCTCTACACATATAAAAAAATATCAATCCCTTATTGTATTGTCCAGGTTGATTCATTATATAATTTTTAGATGATGGAAAATACATCATTCCCTTCTTCGTCCTTAACTCATTCCGTTTTTCTTGATGCTCAGTTTACCTCTTCTTATAATCATTTCCCAGGGATATATTTATTCCATAAAATTTACTATATATCTTGATGGATCATAAAAATATTTCATCATACATGGAAATTTTTTAGGAGACTAGTTTCCTTTAGATATTTGGCCTAATACCTTCAATTCAGTGGTCAATCAGTCACTACATGTTTCATATTAAATATGTAGAGTACATTGCTAACCTCATAATGGTAGATTCATACCCCAAAATAGTTCCTTAATCCCTTTTCTTTAAGAAAAGTGACATTGTTTCATCTCATTTTTCTGATAATGTGGAATGCATTTCTCGAATAATGTATCCTTCCAATTTCTCCATTTCATGTGTTCGATTTCTTCTTTCTTATAACAATCTAGATCAGTGCCCATCATTGATCTACATCACCATCAGTAAAATATATGAAAGTGAAACATTTACAATTTCACTATATCCCAATACCAGATATATCTTATCTAAAGACTTAATTAATTACATAACCACAATTGGGTTTGTAGACCCACTAAATTATGGGGGCCTATATCTTATAATTTGATCCGAAATTATGGAATCTAGTTGTAGAAAATTTTTCTCCATCCATTCACGGGTATGTGTCACTACATGAAAAAAATTCCCTAATATTTCCCTAATATTTGCAGTTCCATTACTAGTTATATTTGTTTCCTCAATAGGTAAATATATACATTTTCAACAAGTAATGTTACCATTATTCCTCTAATGTTTAATTTCTATAAAATTTCATTAACTGATTATATCCTAACATTATGTAACATGGTGTATATAAAAAAACAAATGAAACAAAAATCCAAAATTGAAATTTTTTTTGTTAACTAATTACGAAATAATAAAAATGGTTTATTTGTGAATATCAATAATTTTTTAATCATTCCTAATGATTTTTAAATATAATGTCAATTATCCTAAGTGTATCCCCTAGGAGTTTTAATCTAGGTTCATGGTATGTCTAGTTGTTGTATACCATTTTATGCTGAGTCAATCCCCACACACCTTTTCAGAGTTATTACTTCTAACAGCATCAGTACCAGAACCATGTCCACTTGTATTGTCCAGATAGGGATATATTTATATGATTACACAAATAATCACTACATTACCAAAATTGTAGAATCTTGTAACCGAACTGACTAGTACACCTTTAACCATGTCACGGTTTTTTCTTTTTCATTTACTTGGATGGTTTTCATTTATATAGGGAGAAATCTGATAATAGTAATGTCTGAAACTTGTTGGATTTTTCATCTTTAAACATGTTGTTTTTGTAAACTACTAGGATTTTACATGTCTTTTAACTAGTTTAGACATTTTGTAACAATTGGTGGGTGAATGCTATGAAATTTAATTCACTATGTGATGGGTACATAGCATGAATTCCCTTTGGATGACTTGAAGTATATTCAGGTTAGTTTCAAATTCATTATTATTCAGTTTCATTGGCTATGAATCATAAGAATTAAACGATATTAATTGGGGTTTCATATCATGTAATTCCCTGAATTTAAAATTGGAATTTCAAATTTATAGAATCTTCATCCTTACAAAGACTAAAACATTCATGACATGTAATTTATTATATGTTATGTAATCCATCAATAACATCCTATTAAAGGTTGTAGTTAATTTGGTAATTTTTTCATTAACTCCACTCCAATTCTTCTTACTTTGACCCAAAGACATACTTAGTTATTCTTGGAGCCTTTAAAACCTTATAGATCCATTCCTTTGGTGATCAATCTCCATTTCTTTGGTGAGTGATATTTGGGTAATATTTATTCCCCATTCATTATCATTATCTCCTTATCCCAATTTATAATTCTTATAGATCAACTGGGAATTGATGGATCTATACTCCACGATGTTGGATCTCACCTCCATGTTGTGTTCTGAGGCCTTCTACACCTTCATTCTCTTCGATGGGTGCAATTTCAATTTTATTTTTTTGGGAAAAAGGCATGTGGTTATGTTCTAATTATCCAAATTGATTATTCCTAAATTGCTGGATTTATTTCAATTTTTGATTTCAATTAAATTTCTCAATTTTAATTTTAATTAAATATATAAAACCCATTTCTACTGAATAATTACGTTCAAAATGGATTTGGCACCAAAATTTAAGAAACACCAAAATCATATGAATTGGGGTCTTTTCATGGAAATTTGATGATTTAAATTGTGGATATGATGGAATTATTTTAAATTAAGTTGTTTAATTTAATTATTGACAAGAATAGTGAAATTGGTTCTGAATGGAGATCAGACATGTGGATATGACATACAATTGTGTTTATACAAATCAAATGGGTTTACCTTATGGTAAAAGGAATGTTTTTTTATTTTAACCTAGTACTGTTTTAATGGAATGAAATTTTATTATTTAATATTGAAGACTGTGATTCATTTTGTTTTAAGAAGTCTAGAGAAAATATTTCCATCATGTAATAAAATATACAATCCTTAGGTAGTGGGTGTGTTATTTGGATACAATATATGTTATTACTAAATTATAAAAAATATCTATAGTAGGTCACATCCCTGATGGGGGGGTGAATTTTTTCCTCTGGGTAGTGTTAGTTTCATGTGAGAATACTCATTTTTTGTGATCCCATAGAGTGTGTGGAATCCTATAGTTGTTCAATACTAATGCACATACTTGTAAAATGACAATGTAACTCTCTTTTTTATTTATATATGAGGTATAATTGTATTCCAATGTAGTAAAACCTATTTATATTCATTTTCTATGATTACATAAATATTTTTATGTAATTTTTTATTTAATACATTTTTTAGAAATATTTTGTCTATTTTAATGAGTGGTATGTTATTTAAAATTATTTTTCCATCATTTTGAAACTATATAGCTAGTTTTTTATATTATTTTAAATATCCAAACACATTTGTTTTGAAAAATTGAAATACATTCATTGGATAATATATATTTGGCATATGTTATGGAATCATAAGTGGTATCCTACTCGGCATAGGCTCCGAACCTACTTTATATTCAGGTGTTTTTAGACTTTCTTCTTACAAGTTTGAGAAAATGGAAGGGATCTCATAGAGGTGGATCTAGCTATTGAGCTTGGGGCATGGCGAGCTGTGTCCTTATGAAGATTGGGGATATTTTCCCTATTTTTGGTAATTGGGTTGTAGTACTTTGGGATCATTATGTATTGTTATATTCTAGTACATTACTCACAGTAAAGTTGTTTTTGTTATGAATATTGTCTTATCTCCTTTACTTCCACTATGTACTATGGAAAATTCATTCCCACATTACAGATGTATGATTTTGGTGCACTTCACTAACCCGTGTGGATCAGAATTGCACCTCAGGCAATGTCAAGGCTGGCCTGGTCATTGGGGTTACCAGTTAACCCTGTTAGGTTCATAAAACTATTATAGTATGTTCTTATATATAAATTATGAAGGAAAATCTTCCAATTATGTTACATAATAAATTATTTCTAAATCTTCCTTCTATAGTTGCTAAGAATGTTCCTCTGATACTAACATTAATTCCCTAACCCCTGAATCCCAGTTCTAGTGCAGTATTTTATTTCAATGGCATGATTAAATGGATCAAATCCCAAATGACCAATCTGTTTAGCAGTTTTTGAATGCGATATTACATACATGATACCCATAATATATTAGAAAATAAAAAATACAACCATGATACATAATAAAATAAATTATATATTGTCCTTGAAATCATATTTAAATATTTATTCTACATAACCTATGAAAACAGAACATAATAAGTCTGAGCTTCAATGCCCTATAATGGTATTTAAAGTAGAATCAATATTGAAAAATTGACAATAAATCAACAAGAAATGGTAAATTAGTGATGTAAATTCCATTGAAATAAATAAACAAATAAACATCAATATGTAAAGAAAGAAATTGGAACACGTTACACATAATTAAAAAATAGATAATTGAATAAATCCATATATATTTCAATGTAATATCTCATGGATAAGTGATAACAGAATAAAAACAAAGAAAATGAATAATTATTGGACATCATGTCTAAGGATCACGAAAACATATACCATCATGAAATTTCAAAATATGTTTAAAACTAAGGATAGATACCAATTTAATTATTTCAACATATTCATATCATGAGAACCAATGGATTCATCATGTGGCTATATAATTTTCGAGCCCCACCTATAATTACCTGCCCAAATAATTACTCATATCAAATGATCAAAATAAGTAATATGCTATATCAAATACCCATATTTAATGAATAATATTTGTTTTTTTACATTATTCTCCATCGGAGGATAAATTAAAATAAGGATTGCTAATGTTTATGAATAGAAATACCCTTAAGAAAATATTCATGAGGGAAATAATATTTAAACATCCTAAAGTGTTCCATACCAATTTGAAACATTTAAATCCTAATTAAGATAAAGAAAAATCATTTAATAGTCCAATAATATCATTATAATGAGTATAATTTTAGATAAAACTTGTCAAATGACACAATATACACCAAATAAATTAGATTAGGTACATAACTATACAAAATGCCTCGCTGAAACAAAAATTAGAGGAAATATATTACCATTTTCATAATTATTTGTATGGTATTTTTCATCATGTATAGTATTCAAAGAAATGATAATAACTTACAATATAACCCTAATAGTTTTCATAATATCATATATTAAAATCATATAATATCATATAACCCGTTTGTTAATAAACATTCATTATTTTGACTAGTTTGGGTGTAAATTGAATAGTTATCTAGAGTATGTTTTGAAATGTTATTTGTTGTTCCATTTAATTAAATGATGATTTAATTATATCCATAATTTAATACAAGATTCAATTATCATATATATTCAGTATATATATACTTATAATAATTTATAATGTTTTGATATATGAAATGAAATTAATCGTTCATGTAGACGGAAGGTTGTACGTACACCTGAACACTAATTTCATTTATTTTAATTAGTAATTGATTGAAAATTAAATAATATATTTTTATATTACAATTCCTGTATCATATATATTTCATATATTTTTCATATTTTTAATAAAATCAACCATAGTATGATTCTTGTATAGTGTGAATGAATTACAACCCTTTGAGGATGCAGTTGTCCACACTTCGTCCAATGATATTATTGTACTTACAAAAAAAAATAGTATAATGGTTTTTGTAATAAAATAATTAAATAATTATAAATACATAATATCTGTAATATATATATATATATATTCCATCATAATGTCTAATATGAGAGGTGGTAATGGAAAAAATACCTCACTACATTAGGCATTAGTTCTCCATGAAAAGGAACGATAGGTTCATTACCCATTATATGGAAGTGTGTATACATGAGAATTGTAACCCTGACATAACAACATCATAGTATATATAGGATACCAGTGTTTAAATATATTCACAAAATAATAATTGTTTAGGGAGGTGGATAATTACAATTAATATAAAGAGTTTGAGGGAAGATGTTACCTCTTCATTCGGTAACTCCTTTCGAATTTCACCAAATGGATTCCTTCGGTGGATTTAAGACCAAGGGGTGGAATCTTGGATGAGATAATAGTTGTTCAAGAGTTATTTTGGAAGAAATTTTAAAAAATAAATTGTCAAAATATTTTTATGTAAGTGATTGTAGAGCATGACTTTTATTGTGGAGGATGAGTAACACTCATGTAAATTTTTTGAAAATGAATTACACAGTTTTCCCATTTAAATTAGATCCAATAGTGCACAATATTTTCGAAATTGAAGTATAGGATAAAACAATTTCATAAAATATATTTTGGAAAACTTTATAAGTAATTTAGACCCTTATGTTTAAGGGTTGGTCCTTTGTTAGTATTATTTCCACCTTAGTCGTTGTAATTAATTTTATTCATTTTCAATAATATTTTTGATCAATAACTTTGTTGACCATAATATACATTATACATTATTCTGTTTCCAAATATGGAATCCATTTTACTGAATACCAATCATAGAATTAGTAAAAATTAATTTCTAATTAATCATGATGATGGGATGATAATGTGATTTTTTAAAGTTAAAACATTCAAAAGAATGCGATATTTTTATACAAGATTTCAAAGTGAAATTAATTGAAATGACCTATATTGTTTTAATTTATAAAATTTTTATCAAATTAAACTATAAACTTAATTTTATGTATAATTTCTTCTTTTAAATAAATTAGACGAAAAATAGCTTTGAATTAAAATTTTTAATTTTTCATGTTTCAATAAAAAAGGAAACTTCACAGAAAAATAAAAAAACCTCCCCCTAAACTAATATTAATTTTCCACATTAACTTATTATGTTTAATTTGACATATTTTTCTTATAATTATTCCTAAAATTTTACTCAAAATATGTTCTCTAACAAAAGGTTGTAAAATTTTAATTTTTATAATGTAATATTTTATGCATAAATTTTGGGTTGACATTATCTTATGTTTATTAAATGTATTTGGTTTAATATAAAAAAATATTGGATTAAATAATAAATTTTTATATTAAATTAATATCATCCACTAATGGTAATGAATTTTACTTATTATGTTAAAATAACATTGTGGTTATAAAAATAGTTTTCTATAAACAAATTCCCTTAATATTCGATTGGTTCATATATTAATTTCTAATTTCTTTACAACCTATGAATTCATTTTATATTTATGTATAAAATATATTTTGAATGTGTATTTATCTCTTTTATAAATGAAAATTTAATATCTATGTTCTATCTCATTATATTAAATAAAAATATTTTATTAAAATATTGTTGTTCAGTAAAACTCGATATTACATGTAACAAAAACCATTTAAGAAAATCATGGGTGTGGGAGACACACACTAACATAGTATTTAATTAATTTCAATATATATTATGATATTAAATTATTTCAAATACTACATACAATATGAATTATCTAGTGTTTATACCATTTTTCTCTTAGGGATGCATATGATTGATTCTATCCAATACAATTTTCATAAATAATAATTTCAGGGTGTTACATTTTTAATATAAATAGATAGATAAAATCCAAAAAATAGGTCATGTTGAATTTCATCAAGGTATGAATGATTAGATTTTCTGGAGGTATCTCCCAAAATCAAAAATTTGCGGAGATTAATATAGGTGAGGTACATTTTTCATAGCATTTAGTATTTTCATCGATTACACAATATTAAATCATCAAGGAGAAGAATTTTTTTTTTAAAATATGGTCAAAATGAATGAATTTGAAGAGTATGAATAAAATAATATTTTTTTTAATATTAATAAATTATACCTTTAAAAATCATAATGATGATTCCCTATAGTGGATGTTATTACATAGTCTCTCCATTTTTTCTTTTTATTTGGTAGTTGTAACAATAAATTATACCCCCTAACCCTCTTGATTGTAATATTTCAAAACACTGTGCTCAATTTATTCTCATTTAAAATGTTAAACTATTGTAGTTATATTAGTAAGAACTTTATTTTCATCCATTTTTTATCAAACTATTCATATAACATTGAAAAAATGTTCTCTCAATCTTCTAATATTCTATAATTAAAATAATTTTTGATCCCATGGAGTAAATTTAAAAAATTAATTCTCAAAAAAAACATCATCAAACAACATGTGGAATGTACATTCCTTATAAAAATTTGTAATTTCATTTTCCTTGAAACACAATATTTCTTGTCATAACCCATAATAAAAATTAATAACGTGTGTCTCCTTTTATTATTTCACCTTTATATTTAGTTCAAATTATTTATTCACAACTACCAATGCACCTAGAAAAAACCATTTTCGAGATACTTGTTCTTCTATTCTATGATAAGAATATTTAAATTTTCATTCAAGATCATCAATAAAATTTGATGTTTACATTTAATCGCTTGAGTTGTTATTTCATGTGAAAAAATATACTGGTGGTACATTATTTAAGGTTTATGAAATTAATTATGCATATTGCGGTGACATTATGAATTAATATATTTATTGATAAATTTTTTATAAAACTAATCAAAAACTATGATTTTAATATGATCATTTCGTTTCATATCCGAAATAAATTTCCATTATTACTCAACATCATCTTTGAAATGATTAAGAAAATACAAAAAACCATTATAAGATCATTAATATAAAAACTAGTATTTCTATCATATTGATCAATTATTTAGAAAATTATCATACAAAATTCCAACTAAAGGATATTTACCATTGTCACAGAAGGAAACAATTTTTTTTCTTATTTTTCATCTTTAGATATACTAATTGTTATTTTTATTTATTATGACATGATATCTCATTAGCTAGATAGTTTTCACAACACCTCTTATCCAATTTATTTATTTATAAAATCATTCCACTTTCCATAACACCCATTTTTTACACAGTTCCTCCCTTATCCTTCTATTTAATCAGCACATAAAAATTAACATGAAAAATAATAAATAATAATAAAAATAATAAGTGATAAATATCATATTAATATGACTAATCTATCTGATTATTTGGTATACTATATCACATTAACATAAAGAGATATTAGATTATTTTGATCCATGATTTCAGTAATTTTTTTTTAAAACTTACTTAAAAAATCTCGAAACTGAAATAATTCACTTCAAATATATAATAAGAGAAATATTTTTACAAATATTTTTTTTTATCACACGACATAATTTGATACCACACATCAAAAAAATAAACACTCCATGAAGAATATTGTTTATTATCATTATTTGTTATCATCATAAAAATCTTACTGAATAGAAAAATATATAAATCAATAATATGTTTTCAAAAAACATATTTCTCTTCATTACATATTATATAGAAAATTATTCTATATTTTTCATGGAAAATAAGTACTGTATGAAATGAGTACTCTCAAATTCCTTGTTAGGGAGAAATATTACTATGAGATATTTTTGATTTATCATTAGATCGCAAACATGTAATGAATCCTATGTTGGTGATAAATTGTATATTAATGTAATAAGAACATGCAATCATTGGACGTGATAATGAGTAATTAATGAGTAATCCTATATCACGAAATTTGAACATATAACCAAAAAAATATCATTATAAAATCATAACAATTACAATATTATAATAATATCAAATAATATGTATAATCATAATCACTGGTTGTTTTAATTTAGAATATGAAAAAAACACTAATACATCACATAATATGTCAAGGGGATATAGTATTAAATTCCTATCGGAATAGATATGAATTATCCCCATTATTCAATAATGTAATGGACAAGAAATTAAACTAGTTTCTTTTAACATGGAAAACCTTATATAACCTCCCATGTCCCATTTTAATCACTATAGATATAAATTATTACCAAATAATAGGAAAAAATATATAATTTTGTGCCAAATATTTTTTTAATGATTAATCATATCCAAGTGTACCATACGGAATTTATAATAAATAATAAATTTATTAGTTATGGAGTAAAAAATGGGTTACAAATGATTTTCATAAGGTAACATATGTTGATAAATAATGACTTAATTTGAGTGATTTTGAAAAATTAATCAATTAAAATTTCAAAATTATAATATAATTTATATGGAGAGTCATTTATAATAATAAATAAAAGAAATTTTACATGAAAAGGAAAAAATGATAATTGAAAATAAATAATCTACAAATATTTCTTAATGTTTTAGTAGAATTTTTGAAATATTATAAATAATATCACCAAAACAATCAATTTCCAATTAAAAAATACTTTTATAATGTTATTGAAATAATATAATTCCCAATAATGGAAAATTAATATGAAATATGGTCAAAGGTAATGATATGTATATTGAAATAAATAAAATATTTTAGGAGTGGATTGAAATATTAATTTTTCGATTTTTTGTCGTGTATATTATACCCCATGGAAAAAGTGATATAATAATTCATCATGTAATATAATGGATATACATATAAATGGTAAATCTGAGAATAAGTCTTAAGGATTCAAAATAAAAGGAAAAATGTTTTTTGGTAAGAAATAATATGAAATAGAAGTTAAATAACCAAAATAGTGGATGAGAATTTTCATATCTACTTTGTTTCTTAAATAATGGAATAATTAAAAGAATAAGAATTTGAAATTATTTTTTATATTTACAATTATGAATAACGAAATACATTATGGGAATCTATACGATGAAATCACACACAGAATTTCCCAATTAAAAAAACCACTCTAACATAATAAAATGATACCATCTTAAGGAAAACATTTCATTAGACTGTAACTCTCTTAGATAGGATATAATTTCATTGGTACTAAATTTATATTTAATATTAATATATAAAAAATAATATATATATATATATATAGTAATAAATTAATATAATTTAATACTTTTAATTACAGATATATTGATACTTAAAATTTAAACATAACCACCAACAATTTCATGTAACATTTATTCTACGATTGCTTTTGTATGGTGGTTGTGGTCCTTTATTGTTGATGAAGTGTTAATGTCCTACAAAAGGTAAATAGAAAGTATATATATATTATTTATATGTTTTGGTCTAATTATATTTTCATGGACTTTATGGTATTCATTTATAAAAAAATTAGATCATTTTCCATCATTTAAACTTTTTCAATAAAAAATAATTGATTTATATAACTAATATATTTATATATATACAAAGTATTTGTAAAAATATATATAATGCACTGATATTATAATTTTGTAGGTATTAATAATAACTAATAATGTAAATTTAACATAAATTTTCACAAAATCTGTATAAGAGATGAGAACAAGAATGTGTTAAAAGTAAGATAAGATTGAAAATATAATAGTTTTTCAATTAATTTTTTAATGAAATATTGATGTTATCTATTTAATTGTATTAAATATTTTAATTTTATTCCATTGGTGTTTGATTATATCACCACCAAAATTTATAAAAAATATTTAATAAAAGAAATATAGATTATTATGTATCATGTAATACATAAATCATCAAAACATTTTTTTTATTATAATAAATGTGTTGTCCCAACCATAGATTTCCTAGATCCAATGTCTTCTATAAATTACCTTTTTATAATTATATGGAATATAATCCTAAAGGACCTAGAGATTAGTAGTCTTGGAAAACCAATTTCATAAATGAGTCCGGTATTAAAAATAAATACACCAGTAACAACATAATTTTTTTTCTTCTTTTAAAATATAAATTAATTCGTGAATAAATATATTTCATCTAGTATATTTCTACATATTTTTAATATCAAACTTCTTGGATTCTTTGAGAATGAAACATAAAAATGGTGAGATAAAATTCTCATTAAGGGGAATATATAGTGGATGAGAAAATGATTCAATTAGAATAATCAATATGGAATGGTAATTTAATTAACACAAATTATAGGAAATCAATAAACTGAATGGATGTTTGTAAACATTATAGAATGATAAAAACATAAATTCCATTATATTCAAATAACTAGATATGGGAATTTATAAATGGAAAGGTAAAAAGTAAAACAGATTAAATATAAATAAAAGAATATAAAATGAGTCTATAAATATGTCAATGCATAATATCTTGGATTAATAGTTACTGAAACTAATAGAAGGAAATAGTTTTATAAGGGTTTC
The DNA here is from genome assembly GCA_963277665.1 of Viscum album. NCBI lineage: Eukaryota > Viridiplantae > Streptophyta > Magnoliopsida > Santalales > Viscaceae > Viscum > Viscum album. The sequence continues at coordinate 1,777,694,322 of OY728151.1, read as the reverse complement.
CATGTCCGAGGCACAAGAAAACTTATACTGTGAAGACCTTTCCCAAGATAGTTTAAACTATGGGTATAAATTTATATATACTACTTGGAAACCAACTCAAAGGGATATTCCCTAAATAATATATTCTCATTAGACAATAGTTAAATCGAGTAACATTTATTAACTGGTCCCTAACACTTCGATCTTTCATTAACTGGTCACCAACAAGTATGTCTTAGATTAAAATTATTATTATCCATACTGTTCATACCTAATAATTTATATAAACCTTATGACTTATAAAATATTCGTAATGAATAATGGATACATTTTCATAAATATTTCCCCAAATAATTAACGTATGTTCATAGTATGAACTGTATGAATAATGGTTAATGTTTTAGGAATAATCATATTAATGCTAAATCATATTTATATTTAGGGGGAATTAAATTTCAAATGATATTATTAAATTGAATATTTTTTGTGATTAAAATATATCAAGGAAGCGATTGTGAATACTCGCATTGGGGAATTCAATCTTAAGCCACCCAAAGTAGGAAATAGGATGGAATCAATACATCACATCCAAATTATAATCAAATAATGGGTTTCTGTTGATGATTTATATATGTTTTATAAATTGACCTTTAAAAAATTTATTGACAAAAATATCATTTCTATTTGGAAATCCTTTTGAAGAAATCATCTTCATTGAAAATAAACTTTTAAAAATGATTTTCCAAATTTAAATTTAAAAACTGAAATGTATGCTTCAATTAAATTATGGTGGGGAAATCTATATGTGTCTCATGTGGTAAAATGACATTAATTTTATTTCGTAAAAATAATTTAATTTTTTTTAGAATGTTACAAGATGATTCTTTTGAAGAAATTATTAAAATAAAAAAGGGTAAAAATTAAAATACCAAATAATTATTAAAAATATTATATTTTAATAAAACTTGATTTGTAGGTGAAAAAATGTTCTCTGACAAAAGATATAAATAATTTTGGGTATTTTGAAAAAAAAGTTGAAATATTTTTTAGTAAAAAATAGTGGAAAGACGGTACTGATACATGATAATGTCATGAATAACTACAGATAAATAAAATTAAATTCTTTATTAAACAAATTTTCATATAATAAATTCTACTAGAAATATTAATGAAATATCATTAATTTTAATTTAGAGGAAGTAATCATTAAACATTCCCATGTGTCCCATACCACATTGAATCATTTTTATTCATAAACGTTGTGAAGAAATAATATTAAATTAATGTTTTAAATACCCTAAAGATAAAGGAATTAATGATTTTATATATAAAAATTTGCAGTAAATACACTAAAAAATGATTTAAGTGGTGAACATGATATTTATCTCTCAATTGTAAATAGTGGGATGAAAATCCTTTTCCATACATCGTATATGTCTCCTGCTTCATTATATATCTGAATAACTAACATATTTTAATTATTTACTTGACTAGGAACTTTTTTAATTTTTCTCATAAATTTTATTTCTATTATTACCATGTTATATTATGAAACTTAATAAATTATGTTTATCTTGAGTGCTTTAATAAAATTCGATTTACATTCCCAAAAAACATTTTTAGGTCAACTCTAATAAAAAGGGTAATTATATATAATCCCCAAAATAAATATAAAAACATAAATATTATATATATACATAAATTATACTATTAAAACTTATAATTGAATGTGTTTATTAAAAATTTATCAATGTTACAATCACAGAGATTGTAGGCCATACATACTCATGAGTAACCATCTCATATTTCAATGATCATTGTGGAAATAAGGTAAGTAAAAATATATAATTAAAGAATGATAATTATATCAAAATACTATATTATATTGTCATATATAATTATTTATATATATATAATTCTTTTAATTTAAAAGGAATCACATCATTTCGAGGGGTGGTAGTCCAGACGACCATGAACGACATTATCACTTTTTATGTCTCTGTTAAAAAAGTAATAACTAAAATTGTATACATATTTTATATTACCAAAAATGATATTATTTAGTTAATATCATATAAAATTAGTTAAATTTATATATAATTAATTAAAAATCTCTTTTATATGTTCCATTTAAAGAGGGAATGAATCACATCGCTTTGAGGAGGTGGTAGTCCACACTTCCATAGACAATGTTATTGTATTTATATAAAATTAAAAGTTCATGGGTATCTATTATAAAAGAAATAAAGAAGAATAAATAATTAATAATTATAACATATAACATATATAAACTGATTTGAATCGTAATTTATTGGATGATAGGTGGTAGAGAAAAAATGAACAATTATCATTTCAAAGGGAAATTGTTCGCTTTACACAGAAATAGTATATTTGTTACCAATTATATATACATGTGTGTAAGTGTAGGTTGAATCCTTGTAATAATAATATTATATTATATTTATCATTCCTTTTTGTTATAAAATCATAGATTGAGAATATTTAAGGGTTGGGAGAATGTAAATAAAACTAAATACCTTTATGATGATTCTTATATCTTAATCGGGTAACAACATTTGGTTTATAACATAAGGATTTATTTGATTGATTTCTACCCTATTTGAGGATTATATGACTATTTAAGGTATTTATATGAGATATTTGGGTTGATATTGGTTAGTAAAACTTTTCATTAGTGCTGTAAGGATGTGGGAGGTGAGGAGGAATTTTTAATATGGAGGAGTGGCACTATTGAAATATTTTGACAATAGAATTACATACAGGTTTTTAACATTGTATGTGTATCCAATAATGGGAAAAATATATCCAAATTAGGATAGATAAGAAATATGTCTTTTCAGTGGCTATTGGACAAGTGTATCATTCTTTTTTCAAGTAAATGTTATGGTATAGTCCCTTAATAAGAATAGTTTTTCCTAAATGGTTGTAATTAATCCTAATCACATTCAATAATATTTTTCGTAAAAAACTAAGCTGGCTAAGTTATACATTATAAATAATATTTATTACAAATATAGAAACTGGTTTCCCAAATCTAATCATATTAGTGGTATAAATTAATTTTAATTTAATCCCACATATGTGATGACAATGTGGGGTTTTCAAGTAAAAACATCCTAAAGTTTGCTATGTTTTTAACGTCAATTTAAAATTTAAATTTATTATAATGAAGTCAATTCTTTTAATTTATAAATTTTTTTATAATTATAAATAGAATAAACTTTAAAATATTATTTTACTTTATAAATAAATTAGATGAAAAAATATTTTTGAATTAAAATTCTGTATTTTTTACTATTCCTTAAACAAATATATGTTGCTAAAAAATATCATATATATTAACTAAACTAATTTTTTTTTGTTTTGACTTAAAATATGAATTTTATTATTACATATTTAATAAATTAAATATTCAATATTAATATTTAAGATGCGTTCACCATTAGAATTTGGTAAAATTGACATTAGGAAAATATCGGTTTTTATGTTAAATGTAGGTTATGTTCTTCTCATATGATTATAAAATCAATTGGATGAATATAAAAAATATTTTTCTGAATATATTAAACATATATATATATATATCACATTAATATCAATCACTAATTTTCCCTAATTTAATTTTTTATGGTAAAATAGTTTTGTAATCATAATAATAGTAATAATTTTCATTAAATTCATTATGTTTTTATATTAATTTACAATTAATTTTAAACTAATGAATTAATTATATATTTTTAAACCATATATTTTTATGTAATTTAACAAAATTTATGATTACTAGTTTATATGTTATTATATTCAAGAAAATATTTTAATATTATATTATAGTTCTGTGTAAACATGATCTTGTGTGTAATGTATGCCATTAAAGAAACATGTTATTGCGTGTGTCGCATGCTAACTCAGTATCAATTGCATTGAAAAATATATAATATATTCAATTTATTTAAATTTTTAAATATTTTTAAAAAATACATGATATTATATTCTCTTATACACATTAGTTGTGTGTCATACACAATATCCAATATAATTTTCCTACTTAATAGTTTTGTGGAGTTAAATTTTCCCGATATTAATTAAATTTCATCATCATAATATGAACATGATATTGGTAAAATATTGTTTGATTTTTCCTATGATTAATTCCCACGTTGTGAGAATGGTTCATAATGAAACCTCTAGATAAGAGGTGTTGATAATTACAAATGCCACATTGACTAACATATAACTAGGTCTCTATGTATGATATTATTACAAACAAGTAGATATACATACATTAAGGAAAATTTTAAATATTATAGGATCTGATTCAGTTTATCAATCACAATCATATGAATGATCAAGGGAATGTTAAGGGAATCAAATCCAAAAACTAGTGATTATTTAGAAGAATTAATGTTCAATAAAAAATTATGTATTAGGAAAACATTTAATTTCTATGTAATTTTAATAATGTTGGAAAATTAGTTTACTTTATATGAATATAAAAAAATTTACATTCTTGATACTTTTATATTTTATTTAAATAATTCTATATTTTGTTGTGATTTGATCAAATTTCAATTCACCCCACACACCATAGAATGGATATCCAAAAAATAACATTGATTCTTGAATAATTAAAATGTGAATTTAATAGACTGTAATGCCCATTAACAAGTGACCATTCTTACTATTTTTCTCAAACTATTCCCCAATGTCAATACATATAGTACATTAATATATAATCCTAAAATGTGACACCTCTATTTTATCATTATCATTTATTCATAAAATTTTAAAATAATAACAACTACATAATAATTAGGAAACTACATAGGCTAGTGGTCGATGGGAAACCCTTATCATCCTTCTATAATGGGTACACGTCCTACGGCCTTTCCGGATATTATTTGTTGTCACCAATATTATAGGTTGTCCATTTTAATTAAATTTAATATTATTTTCAAAAAGAATATGATGGGAACCTTAAAATATGTTTAATCACTAAATAGACTTTTAACTATGTTTTTAAAACAATATCAATACATATATACTTGATCCATTAATTTCCACAGATTTCATTCATTGGACTATGGTTTATTTCTAATATCGTTAAATGGTTTTCGATATGATGACACCCTGTTGTAAATCCAAAACACATATTTTTCAACCTAGGTTATTCATTTTCAAAATTCTTTATAGCATTTTTTAATGAAAATGTGAATTATCACAAGCATATCCCCCATGCGTATCAGAATAGGTGTTCAACAAGGCTGATTTCATTTACCCGGATATGTCGTGTCAAGGCCGATAGAACTTTTTAGAGTTGGTACTCTAAGATATATCTTCTCCAAAACCAAAAACAATTATAGTATTAAAATAGGGATGTATTGATAAGAAAGATACATTATCTATATCTTATCGAATTTTTAAGACATTAATATATATTTATTTTCAAATTCAACCTTAGGGTTAAATTATCTTTTTTATTGTTTTCTAGTAGTTAGTTTCTAAGGATTCGTCTAAACTTCATTTGATAAAAATTGTAGCAACCCAATGCAAGATAACAAGTAGATGATGTCTGCTAACAATTACAATGGTATGATTACAATGAATAAACCCCTAAAGGATGTAGAGTTTAGATGTCTTGGTAAACCGAATACATAAAAAATATTGTATTATAAATGAATACATTTATTACAACATAATGTTTTCCATTAGAAATAAATTACAACGATAATAACTATATTCCATCAAGTATATTCCTTCATATCTATCATAGTAGACATATCTGATTCCAGTGGAATGTAACATAATATGGGTGGTCTCAAATGCTCAGTAATGAAAACATATAGCATTAAAAATAATTAATCAATGATGATAGTCTACATGGAATGGTGAATAATGAAACAGAAAATCCATGTAATCGATAAACTGAATGTAAGTGAGCAAAAAATATAGAATGTTAATATCGAGAAACACATTCCATTCAAATAAAAATATAAGGAATAATTAATATGGTAAGGTATGAAAATAAAACACCATCAATCCAAATAACTAAAACTGAATTGTGTCCATAGATATGTAGATGAAAAATCTCATGGATGAATACTAACAAAAACTAATTGAGGGAAATAATTTCTTAATGGAAATCATGTCTGAGGCAGATGAAAACCTATACCATCAAGTTGTTTCACGTTAATGTTTAATAATAAGGGTATAAACCCATCTATAATGCGTGATAAAAACAAAATGGTATTGTCAATAACTAATTTCATCTCGTACTACATCCGTTTCAATTAGGGAATTTCATTAATTGGTCCCCTAACCATCGACCATTCATTAACTAATCTCTAAATCATAGTGATTTCATTAACCGGTCCCCATTCCGTATAGTCCATATCTTATGAATTTATATAAACAAAATGCCTTATAAAATATATTTATTGATTAAACGATACAAGTTTATCAACATTTTACAAAAATATTCAATCAAATATCATTGTATAATCCTTATGGAAAATGTTATATGATTATGCCAATAATCATATACATGAAAAATGATATTGATATTTTGGGGAAATTCAATATCCAATGATCATAGGAAATTGAATATTTCCAAGGGATTAAAATAAATCATAGAAGTAAATGTGAATAATATCCTTGGAAAAATCAAACATAAACCACCCATAAGAGAAAATACGATGGTGTAAATACAACATATCCCATTTAGGGTAATATAAGGGTATGTTCTTATTGAAGAATAAAAATTATATTTAAATTCTATTATAAAAATACAATCGTTTAGGAAATATATTTATGTATTTAAATCCTTTTGAAAACACATTTCGTTGAAAATTAATGTATAAAAAATTACATTAAAATCAATCCTTTTAAACATGAAAAGGATCTTTAAAATAAATGATGGTTGGTAAATACTTACAAGCCATATGAAGTAAATGAATATTCCTTTTCCACAATAAAATGATAATAAATTCCATCTTTGGAATGTTGAAGAAATATTCCTTTAAACAAATTGGTATAAAATGGGAAACCATTATTTACCAAATCTTTTATTTTTTAAAAAAATTAAATGAGAACTATATCTCTAACTAAAGAGATAAATGATGTCAGATTTTCAGAAAAATATTATGTACAATATTTTTAGTACCAAAGAGAGGAAAATTTGTATTGATACTAGAAAAATGTCATAAATTAAAATAACTAAATAAAAATAATGGTTTTATTGAAAACTTTTCATATAATTTCCTCAAATTCAAACACCATTGATAGGTTAATACCCCTATTGTTGAGGAAAAAGGATTTTTAAACATTCCACAATGTGTCCTAATGCTCTTTAAACAATTTTAAATCATTAAAACCATGAAGGAATAATATTAAATTTATGGTTTTAAATACCATAAAGATAATGTAATTATAGATATAATATATTCAAATGGTATATTGATACAATAAACTAAAATGCATGTCTTGTACAAGACATAATCTCATAGAAGTAAATAGTGAGATGATAATTTTTTTACCTTATGTTAGAATTGAATCGTGTTTTTTTATATTAAAAAATAACTAACATATGTTAATTATTTACATTCTTGAGGTCCTTTTTAATGGTTATAATTAATTTAATTTCAGTTACTACCATTTTATATACAAATTCTTAATGAATTACATTTATGTTGGGTGTTTTGACCAAATGTGGTTTACGTGTTAAAAATAAGTTCATTAGTTCTACTAAGGTTGAATGGGTCATTATATAACATCTATAGAACAATAATAATGACATAAATCTAATATATATATACACATAAATTATACCTTTAAATTAAATAATAAAATATTGTATTGAAAAATTAATCGACATTACAATCATATAGATGGTAGGTTCAACGTACACATGAGTAATGTTCTCATTTTTCAATGATTGTTATAGAAAGAAGGTAAGTAGAATGAATAATTTATAAAATGATAATTATTTCATAAATACAATATTATATAATGATATGTACTTATATATTGAAATATTATGATTTAAAATGAATCACTTCATGTCAAGGAGTTTGTAGTCAACATGTCAAAGAATGATGTTATCACTTTTTATATGTCTGTGAAAAAATAATTATGAAATATTTAAATATATATATATATATTATTTAAATAAAGATAATTATGTCATTAATATAATATATATTTATTTAATTTCCAAATTGTTAAATTAAAACCATCCATTATACATTCAATGCATGGTGTGAACAAATCACATCGCTTTGGGGATATAGTATTCCTCACTTCTGGAAATGATGTTATCATACTTATAAAAATTAATATTATTATCATATGTGTTAAAAAAATTAAATAAGTATAAATACATATAAATTTCATATATAACAAATATAGAAATAGTTTCCATCATAATGGCCACCAGGAGAGGAGTTAAGGAAAAAAAATTATCATCATTTTGGAGGGAAATAGTTTGGCGAACATAGAAACAGTTTGATCATTACCCATTAAATGGATGTTTATGTAATAATAGATTGAAAATTTTTCATTAAAAAATACATTTATATGGAATATTATATTCTTTATACAATAACATAATAATAATATTTTAGTGGTTTTAAAATTGAAAAAAACTAAAGGGATTGAGGAAGTTTGTTACCTCTTAACTGGGTAACTACTTTTAGTTTACACCAAAACGCATACTTGGATTTATTTATGATAATTTGGTGACTTATAGGATTATAGTAGGTATTATGAAGAGATATTTGAGAGTATTGTAGTTGATACAATGTGGCTTGAGTGGTAGGAGGAGGTGGGAGGAGAGGAAGAATTTTTATATTGGAGGAGGAGTGACAGTCATAAAATATATTAAAAAAGGAATTCAATAGAGTTTTTCACATATAAAGTGGATCTAATAATGAAAAAAAATATATAAAACGAAAGATATGGTCGAAATATATCCATCTAGTGGAATTTGGACAAGTTCCTTTGTTTTTTTGGTCATTAAGGGTATGGTTCAAACCCTTATTATGATTAATTTTACATTAATTATTATAATAAATTTTAATTACATTTAGTGATAATTTTGTGGAAATTAAATTTTAGCTTATTTGAAATTTTAAATTATGATGAATCCAAATATGGAATCCATTTTTAAAAATTATAATTATAGAATTGTTAGAAATTAATTTAAATTTAATCCCACAGACGGGACAACAGGTAGAGTTTAATGTAAAAATATCTGAATGATTTTTATTTTTATAGTAAATTTTAAAATGAAATTGATTATAATGACCTTGATTGGATGAATTGATAAAAAAATTATCTAATTATTTTTTATTTATTTAAAATTTATATTTATTTTAAAAAATTAACTCCATTAATGTGTTATAATTCATGTCCAAAATTGGTTGTCTATTAAAAGATGGTAAAATTTGAATTTTAAAAATATTTCTCAATGGGAAATATTTGGGTTATATAGTCTTATGATTATCAAATCAGTCATCTAAATATAAAAAATATTATATTAAATATATAATATATATATATAACATTAATTTCACGAACTATTTGTAACTAATTTTATTTATTAGGGTAAAACAGATTTGTTAACATAAAAATAATAATATTTTCCATCAAATTAATTTATGTTTCCTCTTCAATTAATATTAATATGTAAATAATTGATTAATTTAATATTGTTTAAACCATATATTTTCATATGTTATTCAAAAATATTTATAACCAGTAGTTCATATCTGATTTTAATTGAAAATAATATTTTAATAATATTTTAATTTTTTCGGAAAAATTTGGTGTTGCGGGTAAAACAATCCGTCGAAAGAAACTCATTATTGGGTATGTCAGATTATATCATAATATCACATGAAATTCATGATACATAAAATATTTAGTTTATTTAAAATAATAAATTTATTATAAATTCACATGATATTATATTATCTTACACGCTTGGTGTAGCGGGTCATACAAGGTATCAAATACAATGCTCCTATATTACATTTTTGTGGAGTTAAAATAAAAATATAAATACACTAAAAGGTATATAAAATCAAAATATTTTAAATGTAAATTATTTTAATAAAATTAATATGTGTTTCAATTTACTAATGAATATAAAATGTATTTTAGAGATATTGTGTTCAATAATATGACATCTTCTCTTTTGATAATTGATATCAATAGATTTTATTGATAATAATTCATATAATGAGTATGATAGTAAATTAATAATATAACTATAATTGTAATATAATGATGAGGAATTATAATATTAAAACTCTTGGTAAGAATAACTTATTTTTGTACATTAATTATTATTTTAAAATAATAGATGATTTATTTAAAAATAAATTTTCATATTTTGAGTGTGAAATATATATATAATAATTTATTATATGTGTAAAAACATAAAAATACAATCATTCATTAATTCTCAATTAATTATAAATTAAATGAAATCATTTTATGGTAAATGAGAAAATTAATAGAAAAATATTTTCTATTGTGAAATATATTTTTTATCAATATAAAGTGAATTAATTATAATAGATAAATTAGTTTGATGAAATGTATTGATAAAATATTGATAAAAAAAGTTAACATAAATCGAATAGTTTTTACTATGCATGGACTCATGAACAATTATTTGTATATGTCAACAATTCATTTTTTAAATGGTTATTGGTCATTTCAGTTCAGAATAATTGGATTATTATATGGTACATTAATAACTATTATATGTAAAAATGGATTAAATTTTTTAAAATAGAATTTGAATATTTGGTAATTTTATAATTTTCATTTTAGGAATAAAGTTATATTTCCTATGTAAACGTAACTCACCACAATAAAGCATAAAATAGTAAAAAAATATTTTATCTGTGGGTAATGCTACTAAATATTAGAAAGAAATTAATATAAATGAGTGGAAGAAGTAATTAATTACCTTTCATTGAGTTATATTTACATTATGTCAATTATGTCCCTGTGTACTCTTCTTAGTGGCCTATAATTTTTTTATTTTATGAGTATTTAAAAAAATATCCCTCTATATTACCAAATATTTTTAATTTGTCTCTATGATAATAATAACCAGAAAAATACACTATCAAAAATAATATATGATCAAAAACATTGAAATTAAATTTAAAATAGTAATTTATTCTTAATTTGAATTTATAATAGAATTAGAAAAAAACTTATGTGTGATCAATTCAACACACAAGAATGTTGTGGAATCAAAAAATTTAATTAATTTAAATACATTAATAATAATAATAATAATAATATATTTCTATGAAGTTCATGTTTCCACAAACTTTTGGAATAATCATGTTTTTTAAAATTTACTTTTATTTATTATATTCAAATCTGTCATTATCCAGATGCCATTATAGACAAATTATGTTAATTGTATTGAATGTGACCTTCAATGGTATTTAATGTTAAAAAATATTTTTTATATTAATTTTTAAATAATTAGGGAACATCTTATTTAGTAAATTTTTTGGATAATATTTTCAAATACTATAATTGTTACTTTCATGGGCTGATAATAATTATTTAAAATTATCTGGTTGACCCTTAATTATTGGATATTTTTTAAAATATCGTTGAATTTTCCTTAAAAATGAGACTCAATAAAACATTTTATAATCAATATAAGTAAGTATACATCAATAAAAAAGTAACACAATATCCCTCCGAACCTCTCATAACTTATTCTCAAGCACCTAGTTTTATAGTAGACCTCTTTTCAAAAGGCATCAAGTTCAATATAATCTAATATATCAAAAGAAGAATAAATCATCTTAACTGATTTCATTTAAGTTTATATCTTATTAAAAATTCCAAAATATTCTATAACCATGTTGAAACCATTAAGTTTGTATAATTATTTTCTAATATTTAATAATATTGATTAAGGGTTGACTATATTATTCCCTTCCATCCATAAAAAAAGAAAATTTATATTGATTGTATTTTGGGACTAGAACATCAAGGAATGGTGAAATTCATTTTTCATCACCTCCTCACATTAAGGGATTCAAATACGGATTTAATTATTAAAACATTTATCTATGTGTTAATTACAATTTTATAAATTTGAATGATTTTTGTGCTTCTTCCAAAATGATCAATTGAAAAATGAAGATGTTTCCATTGTATACATGTGAACTACTGTCTCCATGAATGTTGTAATTTATATTTCATTACCACATTGTATGGATTGTTAAAAAATTAACTTATTAAAAAAATATAGTAATTTAATATTTAATTTATTTTTATTCTATAAAAAATTGTCCATATAAGTAACATTTTAATTCATAATCAACCATTATAATGCCTTCTTGTTTTTATCACTTTTACCACCAACATTAACATTGTTAATTTTTGTATTTGATAAATGATTATGGAATGTTATATATTTTTATTATTATGAAAAAATGATTAATTTAATATAGTTCCATAATTATAAAATTTATATATGGTATATTTTTTAATAAAATCAATTCTTTCTAAGAAATAAAGAATTAAAAATTCGAATTTATTTTAATTTATATGTGACTCATAAAATTAATTTATAGGAAATGTTAATAGAAACCGAAATTCATATATTAAAGATATAAAACTATTCTTTAAAATTATGTTATAATGACACCATGACCAATGTAAAACGAATTTAGCCAAAAAATCAAAACATGTATATGAAACAATACACATAAGTGACAAAAAATTATTTTCTAATATTTTATTCTAAATAAACTAGTAATAAGAAGTTATAAAAGAATGGTGTAATTTTAGATAAATATGAATATATAGTTTATATAATACCAAAATGATATATTTAATCACGATTCCCTTTATATTATAGATATATTAATTTCATTATAATGTTCTTCCTTTTAGTATGTATTTTGATTATGAAATTGAAAATAAATTTTTATTTGATTTTTTAAAAAAAAAAATATGGTCTTTTTCTCAAATTATTTAACTACAATTTATATATTCATTATTATTTTTCCCATAATTTTATTCACTAAACTAAAATTTAATAATAAATTTATTTTTTAATTTTTATTATTTTTTTCCATTATAAAAGAATATTTTATATTTTTTTGATATGAGAAACATTGAAAAACATCATAAATGTATAAAAATAATATTCTTTTAAAAAAATTACAACAACATCTCATTCCCCCATCGTGTCCCTTGTTCATTTTGGAGATGCTTTTCCAAACATTAATTGTTTTAAAAAATATTACATTTCGTAGTATTTTTTTTAAAAAAATTATTTTTTAATGATACCAAAAAATAAACACATTGGATTATATTTTTTTAATAAATATATATAATGAGTTTATAATTGTTTTTTAATTCATTATAAATAAAGTTTTGTTTAATAACCACCACTAGGGATACTTTTTAATGATATAATCCACAATTTTTCTGATGATAAATTATGATGATGTAATTTGGAAATTTGGATAAAACACATTTTCGTTTTGATTGGTTTAGTAAGTTATAATGGAATAACACTATTTTTATGTGTTTTACGAATAATTTGAAGACATTTCTATTTATTAATTAATTAATTCGTCTAAATTATAAATGAAAATGGTTGGTCTAGCGATATAGATGAGAATTACATTTGGTAATGATTAATTATCTATATAAATAACAATTATAATTAACTATCTATAAGATAATCAATGAAAAGTAAAATACCACTGAACACATGTGATAAATATAATGTAGAAATACAATATTAGGGTTATTTTTGATTGTTTTGTTGATTTTATAATGTTTTCTTGTGCAATTGTCTATTTCCCATGGACCTTGATTGAGGAATCCTTTGACTTTTGTATTATTTTATTCCAGATAATAATTGAATGAGATATGATTTATTAATATCTTTTTTTGGTATAAATGTATAATTTATGAAATTCTATTTTTTTCTAAAAATATTTTTTATCTTATACACCCATATGATCTTCAATAATTAACACGTATATTTTTCCTTAATGAGAATTTGAGCTCCCCATTGTTATGTTTAAATTTCACAAGGTTATGAAGAATATTATTACATATTATATGTTATTAAGAGTACAATATTAGGATAATATTCTCTTGTAATGTGGAATCATCATTAAGAAATAATAAATTTATGATAAATAGAGAAATATATTCTTTTGATGATATGGATGTGGGTTTCATTAAATAAATGGGTTTTCTTATATTTCTAAAACTCAAATGTTTTATGGTTTTCATTATGCATGTTACTATGTAGTTTTATTAACATTGTAATTTTGGAAGTATAAGTTTTTGTTTCTTCTATTAATAGCAGATATAGTTTTCAAATAGTTAATTTTTAGAACATAGTATTCTGTAAAACTATATGGTAATATTATTTGAATTACATAATGGGATTACAAATATTTATAATATTGGATGTTATTAGAGGTGTATATTTTAGGATATTTCGATAACATATACATTTAATATGTTTGAGTTTAATTATAATTTGAATGGTTGATATATCATTTAGAGGTTATATATTATGAGATATTAAATATATTAATGATATTTTGGGAGATTTTTAATATTTTCTATTAGTAGATTGAGTTATTTGTAACCCTTTAAATAAAAATGTGATTTAGTGAGAGTATTGTTTTGGAATTATATTGTTATGTTATGAGGATATATGTGGAACTGTTTAAAAAACATTTTGGGATAATAAGGACGTCTAAATCAATTAAATTGTATTTAATTAGTATATGTGGATATGGGATATATGTTGAGAGGTATGAATATATATGGGGATTTAAAATATACCTTGTGTTAGTTTGGAAAATTCTAATTTTGGGATATGTATTCTATATTACCGATAAAAATTAATTATAATGTTATATTTTTAGAAAATATTTGAAATAATGTTATCATGGTTTATATTTTTTTAAGGGAAAATGACTGAGATATATTTTGGAAGAATGAATTGTTTTATTAAATTTTATATCAATGTGAATATAGATATTGTTTTGGAAATATATATATATATATAAGAATATATTATTATTATAGGTATTTTATTTTTATTAAATATATATTGCATAATTTTAGATGAAAATTCAATAAACTTGAATATAATACATACCTAAAGACCCTAAAGGTTTTTGGTCATTATAGATTATATATAATATATATATTTATTGAATATCTTCATAATATATCAAAAACTATTTACATATACTCCACCTATAATCTTATCATATTTAATATCTGTTTTCATATACTTAGGTTAGTATGATCACAGGAATGGATGATCTCATATTCTTAATAAGCGTAAACTAGGGATATATCAGTTAATGGTCTAAAAGAGTTGTATATAAACCCAATGGTATAAAAAACATGATCACCTCATATGAAAATCATACCTAATCTGTATGTATCATAAATAATGAGTCATGATATATTTTTTAGAGGATCATGAGATATTTGAAAAATCATGAAATTCAAATCGTGAGACTTGGAGGATAACATGAACATGTGAAATAATTTTTTTGAAAAATAATTAATTGGGGAAATCATATCATCGTAAACATGTATAAAAACCAATAGGTATACTCATCATATTAAAGACTTTTAATTATTTCCTAATACAAAATCATGGAAATGAAACCTGGTCCATGAATTATGCTGCGAATATGTTATCTAATGTTGAAATCAATTCATAATTCTCTAAATAAGATATTAGGTTATTGTATAACAGAATTACATAATGAGATATAAAGAATTAACTAATTAATTGGAGGTATATACAATTTTAGGTTCATCTTCAAAATAAAGAAAAAAACACATAAATGTTACATAAGATCATAAATTAGACCATCATATAGAATCCTAAGTAATATTATTGGGTTTCAGGATGCTTTAATCATTATATAGTTATCACATGGGAAATAAACAGGTTTCATAAATTAATCCTTAAAAAGTCACCATCATAAGACATATACAGAAATAATGTAAATAATATCATAATATGAAATCACAATTTAATCATAATAGTCAATAAATGATATATAAATTATTTTTAAATACCTTTAAAAATAATTTTAACATTTCATTAGAAATAGGGAAAATTATTATGCTTGGTATCTTTAAAAATAGAAAACTCAAAATATATTGTGACAATAATTTTAATTTTAAACATCTATGGAAAAATTCAGAAGAATTATCAACTAAAATAATGATTAATATGGTGGGAAAATCTATTAATGTTTTACTCCTAAATAGAGAACATTAATTTCATAATTTTATAGAAAGGAATATGTGAGTCATATAACAACATTAGAAAAAAATGATTATAATAATCTGTAAACAATATAAATGGAACTAAAAAATAAACTATAAAAACCATATATGTATAAATAAAAAACATCCATAAATAAATTTAAATAATATTAGAATGTTAGAAAAATACCATCGACCAAAAATTAATTAGGAATACTTTTTCATGGGAAAACATTAAATATCATTTTACATACCAAATTAAGGAAAATTTCACTGATTATTAAATTTTAAATTAATAACCATAAGAGAATATAATTTATGGTTTATAAAGGATATTTATCATATAATTTTAATCAATGTAAATGTAACAGAGATAATCCTTAAAATAAATGAGATTGTACTATAAAATCTCAATGATATTATATCATTTAAATCATAAAACCATTGAATGAAATGATATAACTATGAAATTTAAATACCATTAGTATAAATATATTAATTTTATAATATATCATATGGGATGTTTATAAAACATATTAATATAAATAGATTCATATGTTGAATCACAACTCATTGAATCAATACTGAAATAATGATTCCTAGCCTCAAATTAGAAATTTCTTCATATGTATTTTCAAATAATATATAATTAATATAGAAAAAAATATATTAATTTTATAAACATATTCCCCTGTATAATAAAATTTTTCATTCCTTTATAAATTCTAATGACCATTTTATTAACAATATTTCTTTAAATTATCTATTTGGATGAAAACTAGTTGTTTTACCCATCATGTTTTAGTTAAACTATTCTAGTACTATCACCCATGTCTTGGATTAATTTCCCTATAATTGTAATGATTTAGTATGTTTCATTTTTTTAAACAATTTAACAATTTACATAAATTGGAAATGATGTATTAATTAAATCATTTTGTAGATATGGTATTTCTTATCTTCACACAGGTCATGTTTTCACATTTCAATGGTTGAATGAAAAGAAATCATGTTATTCATTCAAATTTATAAATTAGTAAATAATTCAAAAATATGATACCCATTAATTTAATCAATCTTTATATAGATCCATTTAAATATAAAATGATTAAAAAATTCACATTTCTTGGTATAGGTGAAAAGAAAAACCTAATTTTGTGTGACATTAGAATTTTCGAAAGAATGGGAAAGAGATAGATAAGGGATATAACATTGATATAAAAAAATATTATAGAAAGGATAATTATTCAATAATTGTGAGATATTTATAGAACTTATTTTTGATTTTTATATTGAACAATACCATAGAATGGCTATTATAAACATATAAACCATGTTTAGGTCCTTTGAAATGAACCTATTGGATTCATTTAATGGTCTTATATGAAGAAAAATGAATCATGGTATTGGTTATGGATGTTTTGAGATCAGTTATATAGACCATGGTAGAAATAATAGGTATAATAATTCATTACAAGTGAGGATATGAGGTCAACATCTATAATATTGTTTATCGAGATATTCCAAATTATTGTAAATATTAAAAAAATACTCAATATATTGAGATTTTGAGTAATAACATGATTTTCCATGTATTTTTTTTAATTATATGGAATTATTAAAAGTTTTCGAAAATTGACGGTGTTTGATTCTGAGGCCAGTTGTGACCTGAATGAATTTCTGAACATTGTTTATGGTACATTCAGTAATTATGCTAGTGGGAAATCCTAACATTTGAACCATTGCTATGAATTGATATATGAGGGCACCGTTGAACTCATAGTGTGAGGATTCGCTTTAGGGATGTTTAACCTCGACTGCAGTTGGTGGAGGAGGACTGTTTTTTTTGAGTTTATCGTGGATGAATAAATAAAATAAATTTTATTTTATTTTATTTTTAAAAATCCTTCCACCACACTTTTAAGTTTTGATGGTGGGGACCGTAGTGGTGGTCAGGCATTTAATAAAGGACATTAAATGCCCGGTTACACAGTGGTTGTGTAACCACCCTTTATGTGATTTATGAGGCTCATTAATTACACCAAATGAAGAACCTTTTAATCACATGTTAGAGGGATAATCTCTAATGTGGTGTTCTGGAAAATCATTGTACTAGGAATGATCTTAGGTGGATTTTTGATTAATACCGAATCCCCTAACCAAGGAAGAATCGAATAATGAAAATTGAGAGGGGTCATCGGAGGTTTGTTTCGAGAATGACAAACACCAACTCATAGAAAAACATGTATTTTCTCCAAATATCTTGCGATAAGGGTATTATTTGGTTTAGTTTTAATATAATTGTTAAATTTTGTACTTCGCTAATGTTAACAAGCTAACCCGGAGGGCGCGAGACAAACGAACAAGGCCCAAAACCTCCCCTACGTTTATGATCTATGTGTTGATCAAGGATATTTTATTTGGTTTGTATAGAACTCGAAATGGATGGTGAAGCGTCGAAGACAGTATCTTGGGTAGGCCATTTATACCTTTAGATGAAAAACAGGTCCTCGGAGCTAACCCAGTGACCAATGGAAGACCGTCGGTGTGACACCGTTAGAGTGGTGCCCGGAAACGGTGCCGGTGGGGGTGATGGTCATGGGTGGTACTGGCCAACCGCAAAAGAGGAGGAAACGCATCGTCATGCACCGTAGGTGAAGGGGGTCATTACATATAGCTGTGACAGATAGTGGCAGCCGACACTGGCTGGTTGTGGGCGGAGGAGAGCAGTGCGCTGTCAAGCGCCGCTGAAGACGGTTATAGCATAGAAGCTGCGAAGAAGGGTTGGGACCTATTCATTGCATGTTCTTCGGGTGACCTGGAGGCTCCACATGGCGTCGTCCCACCACCTTTCGAATGGGGGGAGCCGCCCCTCCCACCCCCACACCCCCCATGCTAGTAAGGGTGGGCCCCCGATAGTGGGTCACTCCCATGGTGGGCTGGGGCATGTGAGCCTAGCGGATGCGGCATCTGTGGGAAGGGCCATGCAAGCCCAGCAGTCCATGACCTCTATAGGTTGTGCCTCATGATCCTAGGGGGTCATGCCCTCCGCGATCTAGGTCGAGTGAGACCAGGGGGCCGCTCCCTCTACTGGATAGGTTGTGTGAGGCTAGTGGGCCCCACCCCTCCACGGACTAGGCCAAAACGCCCAAGTAGGATAGGCCGGTCTATGGCCTAGACCATTTGGGTCAGAACATGACTGGGTTGGTCTAACATGGTCGGACTGCACCTGGACCCAACTAGGAATTGTTTTCACTTAAAAGGCCATAACATGTGATTTAGACGTCTGTTTGAAAAACCGTTTGCAGAGTTGGGATCCATGAAGCGAGACAAACCTTTTTGGTTTACTTCACCTGTGTTCTGGAGAAATTTGGAGTACACTGGGGTTGGATTGAACATGAATCCAACTAGGCCCTTGGTACTTAAACGCTTATAAGTCACATACTCGGTGCCTGATGAATGCATTGTCAGTTGCGCTGAAACCCTTATTACATGGTGGTACTTTGGAATACTTTTACGTGCAACATCTTGGGGGTTAAGGTATTAATGGTGGCTTGAGGATCGGATGCTACGGGAATAAAGCATTCTTAGTGGAGTAATCTATTGGTTGGCTGTAACGTGATGAAAGAACATCGATACATTGTGGGTTATCATCTACTAATCCTATGTGGGTTAGCTTTTAGTAATCCTATTTGGTACAAATTTCAACGATCCTTAGTGG
Organism: Viscum album; assembly: GCA_963277665.1. Lineage (NCBI taxonomy): Eukaryota > Viridiplantae > Streptophyta > Magnoliopsida > Santalales > Viscaceae > Viscum > Viscum album. The sequence continues at coordinate 1,777,674,281 of OY728151.1, read as the reverse complement.
GTCAGCACTCAATGATCCATTGTTTGTCATCATCAATAGATCTGGTGTGGTTCAACAGTAGAGGCTCTCAGCAGAATAAGATGATCCAGTGATATGTCTAATAATTTGTACATTTGTACATAGATTTTACCTGGTGTGAGTAGAGTATTTACATTTGTAGTACTTTTACCTTTGTGGTTTAACCTTTGTGGTGTTACCTTTGTGTTATTCTTCCCCCTTTGATCTGTTATTCAAATGGAATAAAGGTTATAGCCTTATGTTTCCTCATGTATGAGGCATGTATATTTTTATAACATAAGTATATTGATGTGAATATACCAAAGTAGAGCTTACAACTGTTTCGTGCTTTGTTTTTGAGGACTTTCTTTGTTGTTTTTTCTTTTTTGGCACTCTAGGAGACCATCATGGGTCTCGGGGTCCCTACTTATTATTGTTATACTCACCCTTCCCTGGTCTACACCTTCACCTTGTTGTGTCTTATGCAGATTAAAAACATCATTGATCGAGGCTGAGATTGCCCAGACTGGATGGTATTCAAAGGAGGACCATTTGATTTGATGTGACACAGTGACTACTAATGCTGAACTGTACCTACATTTCATGTAGGATCCATGGTGGATAAACACATGATGTGTTTTTCTATTTTTGTTGAAATTTTCATTTGGGCGTTTATTCCATCCCGCTTTACTTACAGTACTCACTCTTTTACTATATATTTTTACATCTTGGATTTATTCCTATTGTGTGCTTAGACTCTGTGTTTTTCTGTTTAAAATAAATTCCTTCTTATTTAATTGGATTTACCTTTCTTCTACTAGTATGCAAACCATATCCTATGTATGGTATGATTGGGGTAGTCACGGCATGGGCCCCGAGGGACGAGTAGTGACAAAGTGGTTTTAGAGGAGTCTGTTCTACAAAAGCTCTCAGAATATGATCTTTTCAATGTGGTAATGGTGTTAACTGTTCTGAGTGTGGTTTTTAGTTTGGGGAAACTAGTGTTGGTGCGGAAGCTAACGTATCAATACACAAGGACCATGAATTATGATTTCTAACTCAGAGCACAAAAACATATATTTCCTGTGTTTTGAAATGTTTTTCTTAAGATCTATTTGAGTCAGGTCACTATGTATAACATATTGATCGTGGTGCATATGTTTTCTGTCATGATTCCACCATGTTGACATCTAGCTAGGGTTCCCAAGGGAGTTCATGATGATGGCCCACTAAGAGATGAGGCCTCAGTGTAGGGCCCTCATACAGATGGTGCACGCTGACAGAGCATGTTTCATGAGTTTCAGCGGTAGAGGCCTCCGAGGTTCTGAGGCGAGATGCATCCTTAGGTGGTTGAGGACTATATGGAGGTCGTGACTAGGGTTTTTTGCCTAGTTGAGACACCATTCGACCATATGGTGATCCAAGATGCTAGAATGTTCCTTGGAGTAGCTGTGAGATGGTGGATCCTGACACTCCAGATACTTGACGATGTGACATTCACATAGGCAGACATTGAGGGCCTTTTTCAACCAGATTTTTCCCCAGTGAATCTATGATCAGTCCATATACAAGTACTATTTCACTTACAACATGGAAGCATGAAAATGGCCCAATACATGGCGAGGATCTATTTTCAATCCTGTTACTCCACCGACATGGCAGACCACTCTTTCTTCAGGTCCCAGACATTTGAGTAGGGTCTCCGATGGGAGATCAGATGATCTCTGATACCATTTAGAATTCCAACGTAGGCTAGGGTTCAAGAGATAGAACTTTTGGTGGAGAGAATCCTAGCGGGGTAGGAACTGATAGTGAAATCCACCACTGGATGTCAGGTTGTGGGACTGCCCAACCCGCCGTATGGACGACCAGAAGACGGTCAAGGGACTGTCGAGGAAGTGGCAGATAATTGATCTGGGAGGTCCATAGGTTGCATGCGGGTGTGTAAGAGGATCTGGCCATGAACCAATAGGTGGACAGTTATTCATGGATCTACCTCCACCACATCAAGGCTGTCCACCCCGACCACAAGGAGTAGCTGGACATGAATGAGCAATGCTCTAGGATGCTGAGGCCTTTCTCCACAATGTGCTAGAGATGATTCGAGGTACGATCTGTGTCAACTCCACCTTAGCTGTAGTACTTATAGACATAGGTCCTAGTTACGCTTTTATTTCCACAACCCTCGTTTGGAGCTCAAATATTATGGTGTAGCCACTGGATCAATCTTTATGGATAGAGACTTCTATGGTAGGATATTCGATGATTACACACTATTAATGAATGTGTGAGCCTACTCAAGGGGGTGGGAGCTTCGGCTGGGATCTTCAAGTTGTGGTGTCGAGGCCTTAAGAAGTCATATTGGGTATGGACTAGTTATCCCTAGGCCATGCTCAGATTGATTCTATTAAGTGCAATGTGCATTGTGTCTATGATAATGGGACTATGTTTTCCATCACTGGCAAGAAGGGAACATTTTCACATAAGATTGACTTACCTGGGGGAGGGTGAAGCCAATCCCATATTAGCTGGCTCGCCATACCCTCATAGGAGTTTCTTTTGAGAGTCCAATCTATCCTATAGTGGTGGAACAATATGCCGATGTCTTTCCAGATCATATTATGGGACTACCTCCTCATAGAGTGGTGCACTTTTAGATCGACTTGTACCTTGGGATGACACCGATATCAAGACCATCATGTCTGATGGCTCCCACGTAGATTTTTGAGTTGTGAGTAGAGTTGGAGGAGTTGAAGAGGAAGGGGTTTATAAGGCCCATTGTTTCTTAATGGGAATCCCTGATTTTGTTCGCCAAGAAGGAATATGGGAGTTTGAGACTCGGTGAGTTCTATAGGCACCTAAACCAGGTGACGATGAAGAACAGGTCTCCAATTTTGAGGATTGATGATCTTTTTGATCAGATAAAGGGAACACGTTGGTTTTCAAATATTGACCTCAGATCTGGCTATCATCGGATCAGGGTACAAGAGGAAGATGCAAAAAAGATGTCCATCAGATGTCTATATGGAAACCATGAGTTATTGGTTATGCCATTCGGCATGGCCAACGCCATAGTAGTGTTCATGGGACTCATGAACAAGATCTTCTATTCAATCCTTGATCACTTTGTGGTGGTCTTCATTGACGATATTCTGGTGTACACATTGAATGGTGAGGATATTTCCTATTATTTGCAGATATTACTAGACACACCTTGAGAACACCATATTTATGATAAGATCTCTAATTTCAAGTTCTAGATACAGGGGGTCCACTTTATAGGAGATGTTGTCTCTGAGGGGGAGTTGTAGTGGTTGTAGTGAAGACAAAGGTTGTGCTTTCTTGGGAGCCACCCAGGAGTGTGATCAAGGTGCGAGGAATACTATGGTTGGCTAGATATTACCGAAGATTCGTACTTGAATTTCCAGATTAGCAGCACCATTTTCAACATTACCGAAGAAGGTTCAACCCATTGTATGGTCGAAGAGATTTCAGCATAGTTTTGAGGAGCTGAGGTAGAAACTGATAAGTTCCCCCATCATGAGGCTACCAGAAGAGGGTGTTGGGTTTGTAGTCTACTGTGAAACATTAGGGAGCAGACATTTCTATGTCCTGATGCATGAGAGAGTAGTTATCGTTTATAGTTCACAACAGTTGAGGAAAAATGAGCCAAACTACACTACCCATGACATGGAGTTATCAGCAGTGGTATTCACCATGAAGATGTGGCAGCACTACCTAATGGGATAATATAATACAGTCTAATATGATCACAAATGGCTTAGATATATCTTCTCACAGAATAACATGAACATTATACACTGATGATTGATATATTTCCTCCATGACAATGAAATTAAGATATTCTACATTCCTGGGAAGGTTAATGTTGTAGCAGACACACTCTGAAGGAGGTCCATTCTACAGTTGCTGAGGCATACGACATAGCAGCTAGCCAGATTGTAGATATCCTTTTTGGATAGAGATGGATCATCTTATATAAAGTCTATGACTATCACTCCCCCACTTATTTATCAATTTTGGGAAGCACAGCTTGGGGACATTGACTGTGAGGCCCTCCATGCTTAGATATCCTCAGGACAAGCACATAATGTATTTTCTAAAGGTGGGGAGAACATCATCCCCTTTAAAGGGAGCACCATGGTACCAGTGGGACAATGAGAGGAGGTGTTGAGGGAGTTCCATACATTCACTCTGGAAGTACATCTTGGTGTAGCTAAGATTTACTAGGACCTCCGGTGTCAGAACAGGTGGCCAGGGATGAATAAGGTAGTGGTAATGTTTTTTTCACAATGCATCACTTGTTAGTAAGTGAAGGTTGAGAATCAAGTTCCTGTCATCTTAACTCAACCACTAGAGGTGCTTAAGTGGAAGTGGGATGGAATATCCATGGACATTATGACATGGAATCCACGTACGTCCATATAAAATGATTCTAACTAGGTGATCATTAACCGACTCACCTAGTCGGCCCACTTCTTACCCATCAAAAAGTAGGGATTAGTAGAGGGAATGGGACGCCTCTATATACATGGGATTGTGTGACTTCATGGGGTGCCATTGATGATCGTCTCTGACCGTGACATGAATATTATATCCTAGTAGTGGAGGGGATATAAAGAGTCATTTGGAGCTCATCAACATTTGAGCACTACCTTTTTTCAACAGACAGATGGTCAGCTAGAGCAGACCATTCAAAAACTATAGGAAATTATTTGTGCTTGAATTTTTTATTTTGGCCGCAGTTGGGGGGATCACATTCCATTGGTGGAGTTTGCATACAAAAAAAAGTATCACTCCTCCATTGGTATGGCACCATTTGAGGCTTTGTATGGTCAACCTTGCAGATAACCTCTATACTAGACAGTCCTAGGGGAGTCAGCACTTATGGGTCTAGAACTGGATAGGGCTACCACTGAGAAGGTGCTGATCATCCAGGAGCAGATTAAGACTCCAAAGAGTATGCGAAAGTCTTATGCTGACGGGATATGGAGACCATGGGTGTGCAAGGAGGGAGACCATGTCTTCAGACGGATCTCACCTTGATGAGGATTGTGGAGATTTGGACTGGGATACAAGCTATCTCGGAGGCTCATCGGTCCCTTTATGGTTCTTAGCAGAGTTGGTGAGGTGTCATATCAGCTAGCTCTTCCCCCACCGATGCATCGAGTGGATTTCGTTTTCCTCATGTCCCTTCTGATTATGTCCGTGCACGATCCATCGCACGTTATTGACTAGGGCGAGCTAGACAATGATGATGGGAAAAAGATTACAGAGGTTCCAGCTGAGATTGGGGATTGACAGTAGTGGGTCATTCATGGACAATAAATTCCTCTACTTTACATTCGCTGGCAGCACATTAACAACAAGGAGAGCACATGGGAGAGAGAGGCTCAGATTCGTGCTCAATACCGCCATTTGTTTCAATAGTCTGTGTTGTGGATTTCATGGAAAAATATAAAATGGTGGATAATGTAAAGACCAAGATTTTCAATGTAATTTCTTTTAATTATATTTAATTATTATGAGTCTGTAAAAATTGACCGCGTGTGATTCTGAGGAACGGTGTGCCCAGATAGAATTTCGGAACTTCCTTTAAGGTAAGTTCAGTAAATTCACAAGAGATAAATCCTATCTCTTGATCCAGTGCTCATAATTAAAATATAAGAGTACCATTGAAATCACATTTCCAAGATTCACATAATGGAGGTTTAACCTTGAATGCAGTGTGTCGAGCATGAATGTTGTTTTTATGTTTATTGTCGATGAATAAATAAAAAAAATTTAATTTTTATATCATCCTTCCTCCTTAATTTAATATATTTATGGAGGAGACCAAGGGTGGTGGGATATTTAAATAAGGATATTAAATGAGGAATTACACAATGGTTTTTTAGCCACCCTCTGTGTGATTAATGAGGATCAATAATTACACAAATTAACAGACCTTTTTATCATATGTTAGAGAGTTAAACTCCAACATGAGTCTTGGAAAAATCTCTGGTAAAGGATTGAACATGGGAGGATTCATGATGAAGAATGAATCCCCTCACTAAGGATGTACCGAAGAACAACGATTTAGCAGAGTTGTTCATGTCTTGTTTTGGGAATAAAGAACACCGACTGTTCCTCAAACGCGGACATTCTCTAACGATCATGAGGTAGGGTTCTTATTTTTTTTAGTTTTAAAATAATTATTGAATCTTATTATTCCTTAATTTTATCAAGATAATATGGAGGGTGCGGGAAAAACAAACATGGCCCAGACCCTCTGCAACATTGTTGATCTATGTGTTCTTTTTATAATTTTAATTCTAGTTGGACTGAACTCAGAACGATGGTTCAAGAGGCGATGAGGGCATCCTAGGGAGGCCGTTGTTAAATTAGGATGGAAAAAATGGGTCACCAGAGACCACAATGTAACCCAAAGAAGATCATCGATGTGACACCGACATGGAGGTGTCGACAACCGGTGCTGGAGGGGTGATGATGTGCGCCATCGCACACAGTCGGTGAAGAGGGATGTGACATATAGTGGTGGTGAATAGTTGTGGCCAGCCAACTGTGGGAGGAGGTGAGTGACACGTCGTTGCACACTGCTGAAGTTGGTCATGGCTCCAAATCTAGGGTAGAGGGCCAGGAAATGCTCCATGTGGATCTCGTAGGTGACATGTAAGCCTTCCAAACTGGGGGAGATATCCCCCCCACTGCTCAAGCTAGGGCGAGCCCTAGCTAGTGTGCCACGCCCACCATAGGCCGTGCTCTGGGAGCCCAGCCGGTCGCGCTTCCCCGGCGTGTTGGGCATGTCCGCGGCCCACCGAGTAGACCTTGTCATGGCCTAACCTAACCTGGTTAGACCCGAAATGTGTCAGGTTTACACGAACTAGGTCAGGCTGGGTTGGACCGATGTTGTACCCAACTAGGCCATGTTTTCTCTTATAGTGATTTAACTTGTGAACTGAACGTCTGTTTGATGAACCGTCTGTGGAACTGTGAATCTTAGAGAAAAACATTCCTTTTTCTTTACTCCACATGATTTTTGGTGAATGTTGGATTATGACCATGTTGGATCGATCCCAAATCCAACTGAGCCCTTGGTACTAAAATGCTTATAAGTCACAAGTCGGGTGCCAAATTGATGTGATGTTAGTCGCGTTGTAACCCTTATGACATGGCTGTCCATTTGGATACTTTTTTGTGGAACCTCATGGAGGTTGAAGTGAAACTGATGGATTGAGGAGCATATACTCTAGGAATCAAGTGTGGTTATTGAGGGAATATAGTGGCTTTCATTAACATGAATAACGAAAATCAATCCTTTGTGGTTCAACATCTATCAATCCTACATGAGACAACATTAATTGATCATATGTGGGTAAGAGTTCAGTGGTATTGAGTGGGTCATTTCTCATTGATCCTTTATTGATCAGAATCTATAGATCCTGTGTGGGTCAACAGTAGAGGCTCTCGACAGAATAAGATGATCCAGCGATACATCTAATCATTTTTACTTCTGTACTAAAGTTATACCTGGTGTGAGCTGAGTCATTACCTTTGTGGTACATTTACCTTTGTTGTGTTTCCTTTGTGGTGTTACCTTTGTGGTATTATTCCCTCATGGATCATTTGTGAAAATATATTAAAAGATGGATAATTATGTTTCCTCATATATGAGGTGAGTATATATTGATAAATTAGGTATATGTATCGGCATATACCTAAATAGAGATGATGACTGCTTTGGGAGTTTTTATTAGGGTCTTTCTTTGCAGTTTTTCCTTTGTGTAACTTGAGGAGACCTTCAGGGGTCTTGGGGTTCCTTTTGAGTATTATTATACTCACCCCTTCACGGGAAACACCCACACCTTATTGTGTCTTGTGTATACGATGAACATCATTGATCGAGAGTGAGGGTTCCAGGACGTGGCGATGCTCAGAGGTAGTCAATTTAAAGTGATGTGACATAGTGACTAATAATCATGAGTTGTACTTACCCTTGATGTAGGATCCTTGGAGGATAATGACATGAGCTGTTTATCTGTTGTTTTTTTACTTTTCAGTCAGGGTTGTATTTTGGCCCCCTTTACTTACAATACCCACTCTTTAACTATACAGTTTCAATTCATGGTTTGTTTCTTGTTGTATGCTTGGACTATGTTTTTATTGGTTTAAATGCAATGTATTCCTTTATAAAGGGATATTCCATTCTGACGCTAGTCGCCAGCTTCTGTCCTGTGGAAGGCAGGCTTGGGGTAGTCACGGCATAGGCCCCGGTGGACGGGTCGTGACATTATGTGTACCAATTGGAAAATGTTAGAAGATGATGTGATATCAAGTCAAAATATATACATCAAATCTGTTTTAGATTATTTTTTGGTGGTTTTAACCATTATCAAATTAGTTTTACACATCATTAACCCTTTTTAACAAAACCATAGTAATGAATTTTTACCATTGTTACTATTAATATTGATAGAAAATAAAATTGATCTTATTAATATATTTTTAGATGATGATTGTAACTATTGAAACCATGTTATTATATTAAATTAATATAAGTTATATAAGTTCGTTTTAATATAATTATGTAGACCACAATGAAACATATTTTTAGAAAAAATGCATTGGTCAACAGAAAACATAATTTAACCTTATTTATTTCACATTAAATTTTTTATAATAATGTTAATATATATTTTCGAATATATTTTCAAAATATTTTTCAAATATTATATGTAGATACTAATATATTAAATTTATGAGTATGAAATGATGAATATAGAAAAATATATTTTTTTGGATAAAAATACCTCGTTTAAACATCAAATTATTTTATATTTTTTTATGACCAATTAATAATCCACATATATAGAATTTTATATTTTTTCACATTAAATACGGATATTTTTAATCAAATTCATAGTATTTAGTGATCATTAAATGTAATATATTGAATAATACAATATTTTAAAAATAAAATATTTTACCATAAAATGATATCATGTATAACAGTTATATTGATTACAAAGTTCCAAAACATTAATAAATGAGTGTTAATTAAGGAATATTTCATAGATACATTTCATAAGTTAGTTAGTCCAATTAATACCCACTAATATAATTTCAAGGGGAAGAAAATAAATTTTAATTTTAATTTTTCAATAACATATCCTGGTTTGTTAATGCTCTATATAGTGTGTAATGAAAACAAATAGACACATTAAATTTATTTTAAGAGAAATGTATTATAAAATATTAGTGTGTTTCATTTTACACCCTTATAAGAATATGTATATGACAATTACATTACTCTAAAAGAGAAAACAATTATGATCCATCCACCAAATCACATCATCATGACTAGACATAGTTTCCTCATATTTATCATTGATAGAAGAGGTAGTAACTAGGTGAATTGTCTTGTTCCTCTTCACATTATCTCTATAATCCAATATTTAGAATGATTGGTCCTCGTAAGAAAAATCATGCTCCAATGGAATAATTATTGAGTGTAGTTCATGTTATGATTTATGTTTTTTATTCATTATAAATGATACATGATGTTTATAATGAACCTGACAGAGGTTTGGGGGAAGTGATATGTGATAATGTACCGTCATGATAGAATCAAGAATTTCATATGGATGAATATATATAGGGATAAATGTTCCTATTATTCCCAATCTCATAATATTATTTCATTAATATATTTATAGGAATAAATTTTCTCCATCTTTAAACTATAAAACTCACTTATAATTTTCATTATATCATTTCTGTTCAATCTAATATACCAAGATGTTTAACTGAATGGATTTAAAATTCTCTTCCATTTCCTTATATATCTCATGATATTATAGGTTATCTTCTATATATTCATCCCAACACATAGGAGTTACACACTTCCATCCATATAGTTATCATTTGTTTCCATATGAATGTTTTAGTGAATGATATTTTAGTATAAGGACATGAGTAGAAGAACGTGTAGATTACCTAAACCATTGAAATACTTAGAATAATATATCATAATATCCTCTATAGTTTAAAAGGTCTTATCATTTTGAAAATCTATGTGAGTGTAATATTTACAAATAATTCTATAATATATAGTAAATTCTTTCAAAATAATTATTAGTAACATAATGATAATCCTAAAATATCAATCATAACTGATTCAGAGTGGTAATTAAGGAATTACTACCCATTTTTAATCTATATCATAGAAAGAGTATTGTGAGAGGAACCTTATGTTATATAAATGATATGTGATGACTTGGTATGTTCATCTATTATAATCAAAATAAAAATATTTTCATTATATGTGTTGGTTAGTCAAATTCTGAAATCCATGGTGATGTTTTCCCATTTTCACTATGGTATGGTTAATCATTATGACCATCCCTTAAACCATTATATGTCACAAACCTACTTCTTTGACCATGAACTGGTCACATGAGCCTGTCTGTTGCATGGCGCTAAGGTAGTTATCGATCCCCCAGGTGGAAAAATAGTGTTGGGAATCAAGATAAACCATTTTGAATGATTTGAACCAGGAAAAAAATATAAAAAAATAAATGAAAATAAAACTCAATAATAAAAATAAGCACTCGCATATGGGGGATAATAAACAGAAAAATATACCTCTATGTGATATCATGGGTCACCAAAAATCACCGAACGGAGCTCCCTCCATGAGTGATGTAAAATTTGGAGCTCCTAAAACTGAAAATATAATTTAGGCATTAGCATTGAAATGATTAGTAGAAATCACCGTATAATACCTGTATTTTTCATTTCCTGAAAACTTGAAATTAACAGTAGTATAAAAATACAATTACAAAAATTTGGTTTTTATATTTTTCATAGCATACATATACTTTCTCATTTTAAAAACCAACACACTCCACATTTCTTGTTCAATGAAGGTTATCCTTTTTCTACAAAAAAAAATACCAAATACCAAATTAAAATAATATAGGGCTATGTTAAAAAGAAAGAAGGAAATAAAGAAATTGTGCATGTTGAAAACTAAATGCAACATAATGTAAAACACCATACACAATAGAGAAAATATGTTTTTTCCTCTACATCCCTTGAAGACCCATGGATGTACTCAATTTGGAACCACCTTCTAGCATATGGTGAATCCCCTTTGTCTATAATGATCTAGAATCCCACCACCAACCAATCTATTGGAACATCCCACTTAGCATACTTTCAATATCGGCGGTACCAACCCCTCTAATTGGGGTTGATCAACAAATATAACTTCATCCTAAAAAATATGCCTTGGAACCCATGGTAAGTATACAAAACATGTGTAAGTAGGATTTCCTCGCACACATGACTCACCTTACATGCTGTCACCACTCTTTCCTACCCTAAACACGATCACCCTATACGATAACCCATAATGTGAAATCCCTCCGAAAGAGGTTCCCACTATATATATACATAAATACATGTATCACTTCATAAATGGTGAAAAATTTGATTTCACATGATTTAGAAAATTAAATAATTTATTTAAAAATATGAGATTTTCCCACCTGGCCTTTACCATTACTCAAACTCCTTCATTTAGTAAAAATATTTACTAACTATTTATAATGAAACAATACATATCACAACAGTATTTGCGATGCCAAAGGGGCCTTTACGGTCATAAAAAACATACCAATCTAATTTTAAATCCACACATTCCATGCATTATGAAATATATTTAAAATTACAATTTCAATCCACTTGAAGAGAAACATTATCATTTTGAAAGACATGGACCCATTTAAAGAAAATGAGGACGAAGTGTAGAAACGAATATTTTAGGGGAAAATAGTTTAAGAGTTTTATCTTCACTTGAATGCACATACAAGTGTGATCCCAATACATATATTGATATTCCCTCATCCAATTACACAATCTAAATCCCCTAAAAGACCCAATCCATTTTTAGACTAACACATTATTTTCAAACAAAACCAATCAAACCTAGATAATTTCCAAAAGTTATAAAATGAATTTTATAATCAAGAAAACATTCTAAAAAACATACATGTCATGAAAACAATCATTATGTTCGAACTGAAATCCAAAATCATAATTCAAACATTTTAACATAATAATTATAAATAAAAACACCCCACAAATCAACCAATACAATTACTCAAACCAAAATTACATTTTATCTAACCCTTTTTAGTGTGTGTGTATATATACATAATTGATGTTTTACCTAAAAAAATTAAAAATTATATTAACAAAAAAACACCCCAATTGGGTATTCATATGAATTATCCTAGTTCAAATCATATAAAAATATTTATTTAATAAAAGTTTGCAATTAATTAAACACATTTAGGATTGAAACAAATACAAATAAACCATGAATCACCTAAAAATAAATTTTTAGAAAAATATGACAAAAATAAAATACTATAATAAACAAACTACATATATTATAAATGTTTTAATCAATGTTAAAAATTAATTTAAACCATCCAAGTATTAAGGGTTCGCTTTTTAATGGGAAAAAGATTTAAATTCCTACCTTACCAGTGTGCGAACGTGATAGAACACTTGCTGATGGAATATTAGGACCCCATAGGTGATCCAAAACCCCTGAACCCAAGAATCACATACTAATAATAAACCTTGTAATTAGTGTTTGACCATGGGATTAATCCCAAAAGAAGACCAAGGAAGCTCACTGGACGGGGAGTCAGCTACGCGAGAGAGGGGCTACCCTTACCGGAGAAGGAGTGGGAGCCCATGGAGAGTGGCCCAATGGATAAGGCGGTGTTTTAGAGCAGGGTCATCCCGAGAGGTCGAACATGATAATGATTCATGAGTAAGGGAGTTCCATGTGAGCGAGATCTAGAGGGATTTGAAGACTATGTTGGAAGCATAATTCATAGGGAGGTTGTTGTAGAGGAGGAAGTGCCGACGGGAGGGAGGACAACAGGTCACACTGGGAGAGGGAAGGGGAAATAGAGGGGTTAATGTAGTGGGTATATGGGAAAGGTGGAAACTCTTTAGGGTATCTAAAGAAAAAAAAACAATAGCAAAAATGAAAAAAAACAAAAACAACAATATTAATAAACCTAATAATAAGTATAGTAGGATATAATAATAATAATAATATTATTATTATTATAAATAATGTTATTATTTTATTTTATTTTATTTTATTTTATTTATCATTTATTTATCATTTAATTTTACTTATTTTGAAAACATTTCAACTATAGGGTTTTGACCATATGTTGGCCACTCTCTAGAGATAACACCCTCGCGTGGTTACCTGAAAGAAGATGCGTACTTGGGAAACCATGTTCCAACTCTTCCAAATGGAATTGACTTGACGACGGAACCTCACAAAAAATTTCCCTTTGAGTAATCTTAATCATGCACAACCCATGCTCATGATCCCTCCATGATAGAAATTTTTAAATTTCAACTGAAACTGGCATAAAATTAAAACAAAGGATAGAAATAATTAAATTAAATATAATAATTAAATTTTTAGTCCCGAGTGTGAAAATAAATCCCTATCATAAAAACAATCTACCCAAGAAAGCCACCCATCAAAAAAATACCCAAAACAAATTCCACGCCTAATCAAAACTAAAGAAAACAGGTACCCTATTGGGAACATTCACTCCACAAGTGATAACCAAAAAATATAAAAAAACTACATCGCACGAGAATGGGTTAATAAAACAGGTTTCTCTCACATAAAAAGACAAAACAATCAGTTAAATTAAAATAAAAACACACCACATTGGGTAGGGGACAATATGGGAACACCCAACTGATCCAAACCAATATCCAAAGAACAGGAAAAACAACTCCACCACATGAACTTGAATCTTTTCACACAACAATAATACCCCCAATTTTAGGAGAAAACTCATGAAAATAATATTCGAATAATGAATGGACCATAATAGAATTCACCTATCTCAAAAAACCCAAACCTATTCAAATGATAACCACAATACCAAAACCATCCAAGAGAATGGAAAAAAAGAACATTATGAAAAACGAACGATTTAGAAAACCATATTTATTATAGACTCAACTACATGGGTTGTGATTGAGAGATTTCATCACCCAATTACAATAATGGATGAAAATAAAATAGTAGGATAATAAGAATATGGAAAAAATAAATGTCTATGTTCAAAAATTAAAGACAAAGAACCCAACCAAGGTCTCACATACCCTATGATACCATCATTGTGTTCGAGCGTCACCCCGAGACGTGTCGTAGGGACTTTGATGGATGAAGAATCTCTTGCCACTAAGTTAGGTATGGGCATCCTGAACCAACCTCACTTGTGGTACACACAATGAAAACCTAAGGAACTGAATTCCATAACTATTGATGGATACTCCTTAGAAATAGGTTCCTCTTGAATATAATTATCATCATATGGGTAACTATCATGAACAACAAGAGATGCCATATTTCCAACCATATGTGATCTAGAAACCAACTCATATAGGAAGGAATGATATACCATCTACTCAAAATGACTATCCTTAAATTATGGGACCAACTAAATGATATCTAGTTGAATAACCCAACGTAAAAGAGAAGTATTCACCAAATCCAATGACAAAAACTTCAAATAAAAGGAATCCAACTCCTTGAAATGATTAAAATAGGCCTTTTCCTTCCATCTTCCATGTTAAATAAGCAAGATCTCATCCATTTTCTTCATATTCACCTCTTATGATATGAAATTTCAGAAGAAGATGAATTTGAAGACGTCCCTCATCATCCCAACATTCATTAATAGCAGGGAAAGCAACTCTCATTAATCACGATATAGAACATCAAATGGACACAAAACTACACCCACTTTAACAACATTGAGAGTTCCTAACACCCTAATGACACGCTCATCCTATTCAAGAAAAATAAATGACTCTAATGGAACATGATAACCATGAAGAATAAAAATATTCTTAGAATTCCCAAAAAACTATTAATGAATCATTTTCAAAATTGATGACATTTCAAGGAAGCATTCACTGAAAAACACAAAATAAATAACCAAAACCAACATCAAATCAGAACACTATCAAAGGATATACCATGATCCAAGATAGACCAGACCAATATCTGCACCAATAAAAAAGAAATAAAACAATCCTTTTTAAAACCCTTATTTTCATTTAAATTTAAAAATTTCACTCTTAATTGTGAAGTCCATTACTCACAAATAAATCCCATTTATACAATGAAAATCAATTTCCAAAACATTAAAATTATAAAAACTGAACCATGTCCTCCTATGAATTGTCACATGTGTATCCATCCATTCTACTGACTTCATCCATGAAAAAGATCCCCCACAATCATTCCATAAATACCCTACAGAAAAGTGAACTTCTATAGAGACTACCATGGGTAACATATAACTTTTTCTTTTCAAATCCAACCATGCACCGAATTTTCAAACCAAAAAAATTTCTTTTAAAACCCACCTTACAAATTTTAATACCACTTGGAATAAACCAGAATCCTTTTAAAATCACATTTTCATTTTAAAAGGAACCTTAAAAATTTGGAAACACTATAATGATATTATTTTCATTCTAAATAAATTTCCACTTTCATATTATATTTATTCCATAAATAAACAAACATTGAAAAACTCAAAAAGAACCCAAGGAAAGAGGAACTAGTAGCGATGCTTATCCTGACGACATGGTTGGGAGCTATAACCTGAGTAATAATAAAACAACTATGAGGAGATTAAACAATGTACTAAAACTCTACATGGGTAACTACTTCTTGTCAAATCCTGACAAAAAACCTTCTTGAATCCTTTGTCATATGTCAATCCTAAAAAAATCAATACTGGTTAAAGAATCAATTACCATACTATCATGGGTAACATCAGTTTCATCGTGAGTGGTGGTGATCAGCCACTATCCCATATCCTACCACATGAAACTAAAAAATTATAATCTCTAACTACAAGACACCCCCAAATAACAATATCCAAATAAAAAAGCATTTTGTCATAAACCAACAGGGTTTGACGTAGGACCGGTAAGCTGAGCCAATCCGCGACATGACTCAAAGGACAATCTTGATCCCCACGGGTTGCAAACTAGTTATATACATCATGTTATACAATAATGAACAATTTTTCCCACGAAAAAATGAATAAAAAATAAATATAAATCAAAAAAAATTAAAATAAACACACATAAAAGAAAAAATAAAACCATACACATACCTCTATATGATATTACAGGTCAACACCAATCACTAAATGAAGCTCACACCGAGAGCGATGAAAAACGTAGAGAAACTAAAGCAGAAATGATAATGTAGGTGTGAGAACCAAAATTATTAGTAGTAAATCACCAAATAATCCATTTATTTTCCATTAGTGAAATCATTCTATTAACACTAGTTTGAAAATGGAGAAAAAATAGGGTTTTCAAATTTTACATAGAAAAAAATTGTATTTCCAATTTTAAAAATGAACACAAAACACATTTCATTATCCAACAGATTATCATTTGGAATCCCAAAAACTATACCAAAAACATAATGTGAAAAATAAAGGGTTGTGGTGAAAATAAATAAATAAATAAATAATGCATAATGATAACAAAAAGCAATATAATATAAAAAATAATAAACAATAAAGTAACTATGTATTTCCTAACCATCCATAGAAGACCCATGGACATAGTCAGTTCAGAACAAGCTACTAGTATATTCTGAAACCCCTAAGTCTATAACCAACTAGCTGCCCTCAACATGACAATCCAGTGGCACAACCAACATGGACTATCACCAATCTAAGGGGTTTCGACCCATTTAATTAGGATTGATTAGTAACTATTACTCGATCCATTAAATGATTCCCAAGAACCCATGGTAAATATACATAAACTGGGAATGTATGAGGCCCTCACACACATGAATCACCTTACCTGCCACCACCGCACTTACCTACCCTAAACATGGACACCCTATACAATGACATATAAGGGAAAATCCCTCAAATAGAGGTTCCCACTATATATATACTTATACTTTTATCACATCATACAAGGTTCCAACCAAGAAGTAACTTCATTTATACATTAAAATAATATATTTGAAAACACATGTGTTTCCAATCAGGCCATTAGCGGTACACAACCCATTGAATTTACTTAAAAAAATTCAAATAATTTCCAAAACAACACCAAATACCACTACAATATTTGGGATTCCAAACATGCCTTTACATTCCAAAAGAAATACCAAGCTATTTTTCTAACCAAATAGCCCTGCTATATATAATATTTTTTAAATCATAATCTCAATGCAATTGAGGTAAAATTTACCATTTGGAAGGAGATGTTAAAATTTAATGAAATGGGATGGAAGGAGAGATAAGAATATCATAGATGAAAAGAGTTTTAGAGTTCCATCTTCATGTGAATGCACATTCATGTGTGCACCTGTTGCACCCATGGAAGTTCCATCATTCTTTGACAGCCCCAAAACACCATGAACGACTGAATACCATTTTTAAAACTAAAAAATGATTTTAAAAAGAAACCCATCATTCCCACGTGAAATCCAAAATATTCCAGGATCATCTTACTAACCAAGAAAATTTTACAAAACAAAATAAAAGTCACTCCACAAAATAATTATGATCCTCATAAAAGACAAAATAAAAATCCACCATTTTAAAAAATATTCTAAAGGAAAACTCCACAAATATCAACCAATATAACTATTCAATCTAAAATGACATTATATCAAACCTTTTTTGGTGTGTTCATAATAAGGATTAATTGAATATTTACCTAAAAATATATTTTTATCTAATTCTACAAACACTAAAATTCTATAATAAACAAACTACATTTATTATGATGGGGAAAATAATGTTAAAAAATTAATTTAAGTCATACAGGAATTAAGAGTATTATTTAAAATGAAAAGTATTGAAACACCTAACATACTATTATGGGAACGCGAGAGAACACTAGATGAAGGACGACTAGGACCCTGTAGAAGATACACAACCCTAGAAACCAAAAAAACATCCGGTCATATACCTAGAAATTATGGATTCTTCCAGAGAAAAAATCCCTAAAAAGTCCATGGAAGATCACCAGAGGGTGAACCATCCGAGCGAGAGAGGTTCCGCCACCTTCAGAGTAGAGGTAATTACTAGAGAAGCATTCCACATGAGATTAGGTGGTGTTACAAAGGGGGATCAGTTAGCGTGGTCACACATGAGATGGTTGTATGAGGGAGGGGTAAATATACAAGGGAGTGTTTTATGGAGGTGTGGAAGATGATGGGCGCACCAACATGAGGGAGGTCGCTAGAGAGGATGGAGCACTGACTGGAGGGAGGATAGGGGGCAACATAGGGAGAGTGAAGGGGGTAGATGGGGTCGCGTGGTGAGGGTATGTAGAAAGGGGAAACCCTTTTGTGCTTCTAAAAAAGACATAGTTATTAATTATAATAATAATTAAAAACCTAATAAGAATTATAACAACTAATAATAATATTATTATTATAAATATTATTCTTAATAAATAATTTTTTCATTTTATTTTATTTTATTTATCATCTAATTTATCATTTAATTAAATTTATTTTGAAAACTGGTTTAGTGGGTAGTTTAGACTGTGTGGTGGCCACTACTATGTCCTGGTACAATCACATATTTACCTGCATGTAGACACCCAGTTGAGAAACCAAGCATCGATAATGACTAATGATATTATCTAGATGATGAATTATCACGCGTGGTTATGGAATGAATACTATTAACATTGTGAAAACTATTCCCATGAGCACATATTGTTCAAAAATTTTAAATTCCAATCTATATTTCCCTGAAATAGAATAAGAAAATATAAATAATTCAAATAATTCAAATAAATAAATTATTGAGGTTGGGGTGTGACATTATATCATAGACTTAACTTTTTGAAATACAATGAATAGAAGCACATATTATCCAATATGATTTCCCATGTTATCCCATAATAAATATTATTTCTGATATATATACATGTTAATACATCATGGATGAATCAATAATGTTGATCTACTAGCTTCATCCCATTACTACTTCAAATCATGTATTGATGGGACACAAACTCAGTTCATGAACCTTGTCCATCCATCATAATGATGTTCAAATCAGTGACATTATGTAGACATTTATTTAGTTCCATGTCATCCTATGTTCCAATTTAATCAACACATTTATGCTTTGTTGAACATTATTTTTAGAATCACATGATCTATCCCATTTTCCTACGACTTAAAGGTCCATCATAAATAAATCTATATGTATTAGATCTCATTAATTCATTATAATTGGAAAACTAGCCTGATATTAACCTCTTAGGGTATCAACCACATTGTGCACCTTCATAGGTTAGTAATGTATGGAGTGTTCATAATCATATATCAATACAAACAATCTTTTTTGTATCATATTAAATTCCTTTTGCATGCATATATACTTCAATATATTATGATCAATATATACCAGGAATTTCACCAAATGGATAATTTATTCAAGTCATTAACGACAAAAATACCACAAAAAACTCCAAATCAAGAGTCATGTTAATTTAATTATGTATTTTCAATTGTAAATAGTCTTATATTAATAATATATCATTCTATATGAGGCAAAATCCTTGTATGTACATTTATGTACATCTATTTTCTAAAAACCATTTCCTCTATAGGGTAGTGCGTTTAATGATATATAATCCAAAAATACATCATGTTACATGATTTTTTCGTCAAATTAATATTTCTAATTGGAACATGGACCCCTTAGTGAAAATTTTGTGGTTGTATATGATGTCTATGATAAATTTACCACAAATCATCAAAAGAATATTGAAAATCCAAGAAAAATATTAATTTTGGCCATTATGGTTTGTATAGGTCATTTATAAACGACTTAAATCAATGAAGTATCTACTGATATATGCTCAAATTATGTTATATGAACTCAGAATGAATCCTTATTTACCAAAAATTAGAAATTAAAAATTTTGGCATGAAAATTATCCATCGATTGGGCCATTAATAGAATCTACAAATGTTATTAATTCTCTTCCACTATAATTTAACATATAAAAATATCATAAATAAGGGCTATCCAAAACTAATAATGGTAATTTATAAAGTATAAATTTATTATATGAATGGTGATAGAGTGGAATTTTATTATTTGAATGAATTCACTAAAATTTCATAATTTTAATATCTCATATGAATGATAGTTTATAGTATATCCTAATTATTGTTTCTCAGTTGATGATATCAAAATTTAATTTTAATATTGTCAACATATTATTCCTAATTTTTTTGATCTCTGTTGTCATTAATATGGTGAAGTGGATACTTTTCCTTTATTGTGATCAATTCTATTCTAAAAAATCAATGTATAGATTCATTTTACATAGTTATTTTTATTAAAAAAATCTTAGCACACTATAGTGATGCACTAGGGTTTATGAACACCTTTTATAGAATATCATGGTATAGTTTACTTAATTATAATAACTCAATCATGACCACTATACAGAATGAGTACTAAATATTTGTATCAAAAGGTATAAGTTCTATTGAAAAATCAACTTCACAATTTAGGGTATGAAAAAAATATTTATAAATAAATAACTATGAATATTCATGAACCATATGTATATCAACAATTTTGAGTGTATCCATAAATGATTGGGATAATTTCATTTCATGAATATGTCATAAGGAACTATTATGGATTTATTTTTCAATGGATACTCACATTGATCTTCAGTACCATGACTCATTTTTGGTATGTTTCACATTTAGAAAATATTTTTCAAATATATAATACATGGTTTGAATTTATGGAGCATATTTATGGATTAGTATTGTTTTAAAATTGTTCTTATTGGGTCATTGTTTTAGAATATTTTGTGGAATCTATTAAACCTCTCCAAGAAACCCTGAAAGAGATTATGGGGGACACTAAGGCGGGGAATGACTAGCACATGGTTTTTTAAAATCATGATTGATGAAGATTAATTTCTGTAGGTTGAGATAGAGATAAATAACCTGGTTAGTGAATGGTTTGTAAAAGCATGTCTGAATACTATGAAAGTCGGATGTTTGGACATAGTAGTACACCAACATTTAGTGAAAATTTTCTAAACTGTGTAGCCTATAAAAGGAAATTGCATTAATTATTCTATAAATATTAGTTTCATTTGGTTTTTATCCCCAAAGAAAATAATTTTTTTCAACTCCCTCAGAACCCAAACTTATTTTCTGTGTTAACCTTTTAATGTTACTCTATTATATAAAATCTATGTCCGGATGGATCAAAGTGCATTATAAATGTGGAATCATCAGTAAGTCTTTTTTTCCAATCTCTCTAAATAGATCTTCTCAAATTTTCACACCTAAAATATTTTATGTAACCCATTATTTGATTGATCTATGATTTTCGATTTCTTTTGATTAGATCGTGATTGTATCAATTTATGGAATTCCTTTTATATCATGGATCGATATGTTTCTTTGTTTCCATCACTATTTTTCACACATAAGGAGTTGTAGGTGGGTTGTCTCCAACATTAGGATTCAAGAACTTGATGAGTCAAAAAGTAATAATTAATATATGTGTTCCACTCATAAATTCAGTGAAAAATATATATTTAAAATATTGGTTTTTATTTATTTCAAAATGATATATTTGAAATGTGGATACAAATTGGGTTTCCAAAATTCCTTAATGAAAATGTGGTGTCCCTGAACGATTAATTTTATATCATTTAATTATTAGTTTTGATTTTACTAATTGGGATGAGGAATAGTCTGGAAGGGACACTATTTGTTCAGAAAAGAGTGTGGTAATTTTTTACCATAATCAATTTCAGTCACCAAGAGAGGACTTTGTGATTGAATGACTCACCTCTTTCTTGTTTTGAGAGTTTTATGGATTTCACAAGTATTTGTTGGTGTTCATGAAGATAGGATGAATATTCCATATAGTAAGTAATGTTTATATTTTTTTAATTTTATTTTTTATTTTAAATTAATTGTTTTATTTTTATAAAACTATTTATCTAATTATGAAATGTTTATTTAAAATATTATTTCTTTTCATTGGACTAATGTCACATTAGATTAACTACAACCAGAAATACTTGGTTTTCTCAATTCTAGTGTAATAATTATCCAGTACAGATTTGATATTATGATTTTACAAGTTTCTATTGTGTTTCCTTATTCTAACATAAGAATTATATTGTTTTTCTAATTCATTATATCTTATCTTGTTTGGATATATTTATGCTCAAAGTGAATTCATTCCATGAAATTTACTAAGACCTCGAAATATATTAGTAGCCATTAGTGTCCTCATGATGTCACATAATTTTTGTAGATATCATATCCAACCTAATATAATGTGTTGGGTGTGTATGGTTCAAATGGTATTAGTATTGGTTGGTTTGTCATTTTAGATGGTAGTAGGATGATCTGAATTTTCAAACCTGTAATGTGTAAAATAAAAATATGTATATAACCTTATTATGCTGAAATTCTTGTTATTGGGGTGGGTATGGAATACATGTTTGTTTTAAACATATAACTTCTTAATTATTATTCCTCATGTGATTTGATAATTATTGTTTCATATCATATATTAGTAAAGATACATCCCACTAGTACAATATTTCAAATGTTAAGTTTTTATATTTTCTTAATTTTTTTTATAGTAATTTCTTATTTTCATGATATGGAATATTATAAGCCTCTATTTGATAATGAGTGATGAATTGGTGGTTTTTGATGTGATTATAATAAAGTGGAACCGGTTTGAAAATGTATAACTAATAACAAGATCATATAGAATACATGGACATTCATAAATTCCATGTGAAACAAAAGCTTATTCAGATCATTATTCAATAATTTCAAGGTTTTAATATTGGAAATTGAAGTAATAAACCATGACAAATAAATAATTTAGAAAATTTAAAAAATAAAATCCAAATCTCATTTAGGGGGTTTCATAAATTTAAAATTCTTAAGTGTGACTTAACAGAAAGAAGAAAATATATTAATTCTATATTTCATCTATTGAGATAAATTCTATGTTAATAGTATATATGTTAGAGAAAATTATACCCCAAATTTGGGGTCCATTTTTCATATAAAATATCAACTAATTACTATCATAGGAGGTATTATAATAAATTTTGAACACATAACTATATATACACAGATTCAATATATCTATAATGAAATATTTTCTTAGGATAATGAAATTAAATCAACCAGTGGTATAATATATAGCAATATTTTTTAATGTATTTCATTTTCAATAGATTTAGCTTCTTGAGCATCCTTGAGGGAATTTAACCTTAACAAATGACTTTGGATCGATATTTTTCCTATGATAGTTGTATTCTATACCACATATTTTATAGAGACTCTTAATATATCCCTAGTGATAAAAATTTATATCATATGAAATTGAGTTGAAGGAAGTCTGTTTTTCACTATAGGAACATGTAGAACTCTAATTCTAGAAATAATTGGAATATGGAGAACTACATCCAAGGTCATGTAGTGTCTCAAAACTAGAAAATATAATATATTAACATTCCCCATTGACCTAAAAGAAATCATAGATGTTTCAAATGTGGACCACTCAAGTATATCAATCCATCTTGTATTGAATCAACATGAATATTTCACAACTATAATTAGATAGAATATATTTTGGATCATGTTCATATATAATGATTTTAGTTTCTAGAAACATACCTCATCTATTTGAAATATCATTGGATTAATCTAAACAAACCTATATGAATAGAACCCTCTCATTGATCCATGAAAATGATGGTGATTCTAAGATCACCCAAAATCCTTAGAAAATTAATCCATAAAATTCATGTGAGGATAAACTAGGAGAAAAAATGTATTTTTTGGGAAAGAAATGATGATTAGGAATGGAAAATTTGGTCTATTAACTATTCAATGTAAACTTCATCTTAATTCACCTCCCATGCGAATTATTTTTAATACCTTTAAATCCAAAATTATTATTTCATCACATCTCATCGATCAAATGGGTTATATATTAGGATGATTCCCCAAAAAATGAGAATATACACACATCTTGTGTTATTGAGGTAGAAGGATTTTATATGTTCATTTAGTGTATTATTAATCTATGGTATCCTATTTTATTGGGACATTTCATTATTGGTCATGGATATCATTAAAATGATCATGGAAATGGATTGGTTAGTGTCATTCATGTTGAATATCATTTATAATGCTTGAACAAAAATGATAAAAATGTAAAATGGGTAGGTTATTCTTTTTAAAGGATGATTTGATGTGATTTTTGGAAGATAAGTAACTCTATCACCATTATAAAGATATATTTCTTATCAATTATAATCAATAATTTTTCTATATAATGTCAAAAATGAGCTTTGAAATTTTCTTACCATTTTGTATTGATATCCAAAAATGTTTCTTGAAAATAACAACAGTGTTCCACCTAAAGTGATGTGAAATTTTTGATTAATCTATTTATGTTGAAAAATCATTTTTTACTTCCATCATAAAAAATAGAATCAATAAAATCATTGATGTTGTCAATCAAACTAGTTGGACATCACGGAATGGTTATTTTATTTTTATGGAGGAGGATAGATCATTGACACTTTGATGACTATTTTATGGTCAATTGGGTTACAAAATAAATAAACGTCCTCTACCTGGGATTTATTACCTTTTTGAAAATTTGAAGGGATCCCAATAGTTATCTCAAATTCTTATATACTCCAAGGATAACTAATTAAGAATTTAATATCATGTTCTTCTTTTGTTATAATATACTATAATGGTTTTAACATATTCTATGAATCATGTATTTCCACAGAGCCTATAATTTTTTATTGTGACATTATTTAATGAAATTATGGTTAATTTTGGAACAGCTTACTACAAGTAAAATATTTTTAGAATCTATTTATCAATTTATAGTAAAAAATTTTATATTAAATATTATCTAGAGGTTGTTGTCTCTCAAAAACCACAAGAAAATACATCTATGGTAAAAAATTCTGGGTGTACTCGTTTACTTTCATCCCTTTTTATTGATAATTCTGATTTATCTCAAGTCAGGAACCATATAAATAAAGGTACCACTCTAGTTCCATAAACGAATGAAGGGTGAAAATAAAAACATAGTCCCACCATCTTTGGACTTATGTTGCAAACTAGAAAAGTTGTTTTTATATATATCGTGTGAGCATTTAATATATGAATAATTGGATCCAATCAAATTTAAATCATGTAAATAAGATGATAGAATAATAATTAACCCTTTTATTCCACAATAGAACAAATAACACCTAATAATGTTAAATAATCAATCCGATCCTCACCATAAAATGATCTCTAAATAAAGAATCTCAATATAATAACATAAGAGGATTAATATAGATAAAAGGTTACACCACACATCTCTCCCAAATATTTACCACTCTCACACCCCAAAAACATACATCATGGAGTCCCATATCATCAAAACCATCCTTCCAAAAGATAAGCATTGTCATCAAATATTACACAATTTCACTTGGACTATCAAATCATATCTCACCTGAAGTCATATGGTCTATAATCATTTGGCTGAAAAGGCTACTGATGCAAAATGTTTATATCAGTATGATATAGTTTCATTAATAGAGGATTTCCATACATTATATTATAGGTCAAAAGATTATTGTCATTAATCATTGACTTCGTCAACATTAAATGTAATTATAAAGGACATGCAAGTGACATAATCATTGATGATTGTTTTATTCCAGAATGATTTTTTTTTAATTTTGAAAGTCCATGTAACAAGTAAGAAATAAATAAATTTATGATTTATTTCCCACTATAACCTCACATTATATTATGTGATTTAATTTTACAATTGAAATGATGAATAATGAGACTATACATTTGAGTGATCATGTAGGTTTTAAAAATATAGATATATATGATATGATGACTCAATTATAAGAAATTATTATTATTGATTTGTTTCGATGAGCTCATTTTCCTCCTCCCACTCCTCTTAATTAGCATTTATTTGAAGATTAAATGTCTATAAAAATCATAAACCAAGAGTTTAAAATCAAATTTCATGCATTTTTTACTATGAAAGATTTTATTTAACGATTTCAAAGCCACATATCTAAGGCTTTGGATCTTTTTAGAGAAGATGTGAAACAATATGGGAATGATATAGTTTAAATATAGAAGGGTATTGACTATTATCTTATCTACATCATTAATAAGTCTGATTTAAATGGTATGTTTATAATAATGTATCACTAGTGAAAGAAATTATTACTAGAGGTGGGGTTTATATTTAATTAAATATAAAAAACACCAAGATTTATAATGGCTTATATCACAAATATATAGTTAAATTCGTTAAAATACTCTCTTAATCAAATAGATTTGTACTAACTAATATCCTTACATTTAATGGTTTTATAACATTTTTATAGATACTACCTTTTAGAGAAACATGGTTGCCCTACCTAGTATTTTACAGGACACGAACCGAGTTTTTTCCCCTAAATTTGGATTGGCAGTGACAAAAAATGTTTTTCTAATAGGTGGAATAATATGATGAAGCAATAAAGTATTTTGATTATTAAAATAATTTACCAGACTCAATGTTATAAAATTATATGGAAAAATATTACCCGGATACAAAAAATAAATGGAATTTAGAAGTTCATTTGAAATGTAGAAGATATTGAAGCTAAATTATCCTAGAAAACTGTAATAGTACAATGTTAATGTTGGATCTATTATGTGATCATATCGTGAGTACATAAGTTCTTGAAGAGCATGTATAAATACTGAGAACTACCAAAATTTCAACCTTTATATAAACAATAACTTCAGGATTCTTTTTAGAGATTAAAAAAATATTATAAAGGATAAATCCGTCTGTTAATGATTTAATTAAAAATAGATTATAATCGAGCATTATATTTCATCATGAAATATTAAAATATTAAAATTCTTATTTTATACCAAATAATTAAAATAAAAATTATAACAACAATATAAAAACTATTATTTAAAAATGTTAAAACAATTAAATAATCTTATACATTATTTATAGAATAAGAACAATTGAAAAACATTCCATCAAATGAGTTTCAAAATGCATCTATTAGTACACATAAAATAAAGGAAAAAATATTTTCCTACAAAACAATGGAACTATATTTTGTTGTAAAATAAAAAATATATATATAAGTAAATATTTTAATAATTTCAATTAAAAAATAAACCAAAATTTCAGAACAATTCTTTATATAACATTGGTTTAAATATGACTATAGTATATTGACCTACCATTGGTGAAAAACAGTGGAGAAACAAAGAGCATTGAAATATTATACTACCATGAAAAACTGGGAGAGGATTCATCATTATAGAATTTCAAGAAAAATGATTTACCATTGTAAAATGTATATGATCCATCACTTAAGAAGGAATCATAAAAATAATAAGACCCAACCAAACTAACTCTATTTTCATGATACTACGAAACCAAGAGATTATGAGGAGCGTGAAAAAAAATTTCCATTGAATGTCCAATAGTAGATGATGGGAAACCATGAGAGATGTCTACTATTGAAAAAATAAAAATACACACGAATAATAGGGTAAAATAATATAGAAATGAACTCGAATCGAACCTGACTAGAGAGGAGTCAAACGTGATAGGTAGGTCGTCAAGGTAGTGGGAGAAGAAAGGCACCGGATGTCATCACCAGCACCGACCCAAGCCAACTTCAGAATCACCACACATAGACCCAGAATGGGGGTCTGATGCATAGGGAAAGACTGAAAGAGGGGAGGTGAGCAACACACTATTGCCTCACCATAATGCTGGATCCATCGAGAGGGAAGAATAAGAGAACAAGGGAGGGGAGGGGATGGAATAAGGGTGCCACCGACCCTCAAAACGTGGGAGGGGAGGGTTAGGAAATAGGAGGATCATGATGTATTGGTTTGGTGCTGGAGGAGGGTTGGCTGCAGTCTCAGTTCCTGTTCATTCCTATTTTTGGTTCACTCTCATTTTTAGGGAAGTAGTTTGAGGTATGGTTTGGTGTTTTCCTGGATTCTTCTATGTTTCCCTATTAGTGGTTCTCTATTTTGATGTAATGATGCAGTTTCCGTCTTGGTCTCCTCCCAAGGCCTCAAATTCCACATCCCCGTTCTGATGTCCTGGTCCTGTGCTATGATCCCTGTCATTCTGGTGTGCGGGTTTTCATGGACGTTCTAGGAGGTGAGTATTGAGTGGTGGTGTGTTTCCGA
Source organism: Viscum album (assembly GCA_963277665.1). Lineage (NCBI taxonomy): Eukaryota > Viridiplantae > Streptophyta > Magnoliopsida > Santalales > Viscaceae > Viscum > Viscum album. The sequence goes on along the minus strand of OY728151.1, from coordinate 1,777,645,825 downwards.
GAGGGAAAATGGCCCACTCCAGAAGGTTTGTATGGTTTTATTGTTGTTATTTAATTTTTTTTGGCAGTGATGGTGGAGTTCTTTGATAACAATTTTAAGAAAGTAGTGGTGATTGGTGGTGGATGTCTTGGTTCTGTGCCCCGATTCTCGGCTCCAGCGAGGATGGTCGATGACGACAAAGGTTATTCAGTTAGGGTTACAGTGATGATGCTCGGTGTGGGTTGTAGTGTTAGGATGATAAAAACTAGTGATGATATCAGCATCGGTGATTTTGAATGGCTGAAGACGGTGATGGTTGGCTAGTGACGTTATGATGGTGCCTCTTATATTGGTCCGGGCATCAATAGAAAAGGGTGTGAATCTCGAGGCAGATGTGTGAATCACAGGTCATGATGACTATGGATTTGAAATTTTAATTTTTCGTTTTCTTGGAAGGAGTTTTTGGCGATACATTGTCTGCAAGGATGTTGGTCTTTGAATTTTTAATTCAGTATGTTGTTTTTTGGTCGTATAAGTAGGGTTTTTGCTGCCGGTTAGAGGGTTTTTTTGTATAGTTCTCACATTTTAAAAAGTGACCTTTCATATAACAAAAAAATGGATTTTGGTGGTGATCCCAGAGGATCATAAAAAATTCTATTATGCACCTAATGGTGGTGCTACTGGTGATGAAGAATGATATCTAATATAGAATAATTTCCCCTAATGGGTCATATAAAACATGAATTATTTTTAGAGGATAATTCATATTATTGTGAATCAAAATAAGAATAAATATTGACAACAACAGTCATGAAAAAGTAAAAAAAAAGAAAAATGGACAAAGAGATGAAAGGACTAATACCAAACTTAGTCAAATCATTTTGATGGTGGTACTGTTGATATTTCAAGGGAATAAAAATTGAGAAACTACCATCAAACCTCTACTGAATGAATAAATTTCAATATTTTAATTGAAATCTAACAATATAAAAATAGAGTGGTAAACTAATTTTTCTATTAGTTGAAGAAAATAGATACTGATGAAGAAAAGTTACAGGGGAAAAAATATACCACCACCGATCAATGATGACACAATTGAGAAAATATGACACCATTAGGGTCTAAGATTTGACAATTTTCAACAGATCTATTGGTGGATATAAATGATCCACCATTGAGGTCTAACCCTTTCCTCGTAACTAAAAACAATGGAGGAGGAATTGAATGTCGGATGTATGGGAATTATATGTGTGTAGTGTGAGTGTTTTAGGATTTTTGAATATTACAAGAATAATGGGTCGAGAGAAACTGTCAGATGAATATCTACATGGAACTAAAATTATTAGACAATTGAATTTCAAACTTATAAATGCATCATTATTAAAATAAGAGTGTGAAATAAAAATGATCATGTAAATCATGGGGATTGAATCAGATAGGTGAGAGCTATATTTGTTTTTAATGGAATGATTTTTAAATAGAATTTGTAATCCATATATGAAATATGTTGTGGTGAAGCTATAGTCTATCAAACAATTCACGCCCCTCCATCATCTAAGCAGTTTACTAGGATTAGAACCTGAAACTGAGAAAGAAAATTTATATTACATATACATTGGAATTTAGGGATAAAATACCAACACATAATTCCTGTGGGGGTATAATATGTGGTCTTTATATTAGGTCCCACTAAAATGAGGACACCATAATTTATTTTTTAGCACCAAAGCTTCTAATTGGGCTTCCAATGTAGGATCCACGAGAGGGTAGACCCATTGGGACACCTTTCTGTGGTATAGGGATACCATATGAACCTCACATAGGATTACACAAATATGTTTTGTATATTGGAACAATATGAGAAAAATATTAATAAAAAAATAGAAATATAGTAATTTATTAAAAAGTTTGAAACATAATAAACTATAATCATTTTTAAAAAAATGTAAATAATAAATATTAATTTGTTAATCCCCATGATAATTTAAATTCTTTTTAGAAGAGTGTATTTTTTCAAAAAAAAATATTGTTAAATTATTAGAACCAAATTTAAATAGTAAAAATGCACTCCTATTGTAAGTTACAAAAAATAAAGTATATGAAATTTGAAATAAAAATTATCCCCCATTTTGACAATTTTAAAAACATTTAATTGAATTTATTCTATAAAATATACCTCAATTAAATATATATATTTGAATATATATATATATATATAACATAAGAGAAATAAAAGATGAATTAAATAAAATACATAGCAACATTTTCAAAGGAATGTGATTATACTAACAAAGAATTTAGTATTCTAAAATAACCAAATAAAATTTTATCTTCTCAAATTTATAAAAAATCTAAGGGGTTTCTCAATATTTTATTCGATATTTCTCAGTGGTAAATATTTATAAATTTATAACAACTTTATTTATGTGATACTAAGTAAAATTAGATCTATCATCTATGTGATTAGTTCAATAGTGTTTAAGTTGTTTTTTATAAATTTAAATCTCACATGATTTGTCATAATATATAAGAGTTTTACTATAACTGATGTTAAATTATAAAAAATTTTGATTTCGCCTAATAATATAGGTACACTAACTTGGAAGATAATCATATTCATTCTTATAAGTTCACATTGCTATTATAAGTTGTTTTATAGAGCTACAAGAAAAAAAACATTTTCCCAAAAAATGATACATACTTGTGGTTCTTTTTCTATCTTGTATCCAAACTCTAATCATAGTATTCGAGTAAGATAGTATATAAAACAATTATCATTAGAATATATTTGAATGTAAAAATAATACCCGTGATTTATATAGTTACACTTTTAACTATAATAAGGTTTTTTTGTTGGGGTATTATTATTATATATCACATAAGAAAACTGTTACGATGATGTATTCTCCATATGAAATGACATATAGTATAATTTATACCAGTACTCTTTTAAATAAATACCAAATGACATATATGTTTCATATGTGTATAATTTGGAATGATTATTCATTGATTCATAAACTTACTATAATAATGTCCAAACCTCCTTACATGTTCTATGTCAGTATTTTCTGTATTAAAGAAAAGATCAACATTCCTATGATTAATTTGTGAAAAAATGGTTGTTAGTTCACCCATGGAGATCATATCAAGTTTAGTAGTCATTTTATTTGAAAAATTATTACACATATGATAATTTTCTTAACCAAATATTTTATAATCAACATATATTTGTATAATAAGTATTTCACATGAAAGTCTTATTATAAAAAATGTTGGATCAAAATTATATTTTTTTAAATCATTTTTTAATTAAATTTTTTTAGTCATTCATTCCATGCTCTTTGAAATTTTTTATGACCGCATAAGGATTTTCTATGATTAAAATCCCAATTTTTAAACATATATATTTCAATTACATGGGGATGTCTAACATAAAATTCCTATCAAATAATTTCATTAAAAAGAATTTTTTAAAATTCATTTGAAATAAATTGAGGTTAAGAATACATGAAAAATATAATATAAATATAATTTCATCTATTCCTGAAATGGAGAAAAATAATTATCAAATTCAATTCTGTATTCCTAAAAATAACATTGAATAATTAGTCCAAATATTTTTAACAATGTTTCACGCTTCATCATTTAAATTTTAGAAAATCCATTAAAAGCATATACATGATTATATTTTGGAAAATAAAATAAATAAAACACATTATTCCATTCATAGTTATTTAATTCATCTTGCATATAATTTACCTAATTTTCATCAGTAATTTTTTTTTCTACGTTCACATAAACAATGTTTTTATCACAAGTAGAATTTGCCTTGTTATTTAAAATAGATTTTTTAATTTGAATTCCAGATTCTATATTTCCAATTATATTTTTAATAGGCTGATCATTATGAGTTTTACATTCAATAGAATATGTTTTAGAAGAGATATTCTCCCTTGTAATAGATGAATTTCCATAATTGTGATAATAATCTTTACCGAAATGAAATTATATAAACTAATAGTTTTAATTGAATTATTCTAAATAAATCTTATCTGAAATGTTTTCATTAATAATAAAATGAATAGATTCTTCAAAAACTAAATTTTCCATTTTGAGATCTCTATATGATTTTCTAGCATTGGAATATACTAAATATTATTCTTTTTCTGATTTGGAGAAAAATTTATTATAAATTTTATGTTTTATTTAATATAAATAATATAAATTCAAATCCCCTGAAATAGAAATATTTAGGTTTTAACCATTTGAAATGATTAAATGGGTCTAATTTAGGATAGTTCTTATTGATAATATATTTAAAACATGACATACTATATTTTTATTTTTCTTTCCAAAAGTATCTATGAACACTAAGTATGATTGGCATAGACCTATCAATTTAATGAAATGATATTATCTCTATTTCTATAAAACAATTATATAGAGGTGTCATAGGGGAGGAGAAATGAAAATTATATCCAATTTATTCACATAATTATTAATATTTTCAATTCACAAATTCACCACATTTATATCGTCTAATATATATTATGGAAGCATTATTGAAATTTTGAAAAATCATATAGAATGGATAAAATTTCTATAAGGTACCATTTTTATTTAATAAGAAATAAATCCATAATAACCTTTTATAATCTCAAATAATTAAAAATTCATAATTTTTATCACATTAACTAATATGTTTTATAAGTCTAAAATAATTAATATATAATAAATATTATCATTTGGAATTTATAATAGAATTTATAGATTTAAATCATTATTATTGTTTCTTATATAATAAATAGTAATCACACATGAATTACATACATATATTTTGGTTTGGTTGTTTCAAAACCTACTCACACGTTGAGAATTTTTACAAAAGTCAAGAATTTTCATTTCCAAGTACCTTAGTCCACAAAATATCATCTTATTGTACATCATTCAGACACATAGCCTTTTGTTTAGAAAGATCGTAAAAATAAATAATATATATACTATGATTCATATTTTCTAAAAAATAATCAAATATATTATTTAGAATAATACATTAATCATTTTTTAATAAAACAATTGATCCATATTGACAAAACTATTATATAATAGTAAGATTTCATTTTAAATCAGCTACGTACAATAATGATGAAATAATACTTGTTATAGATACACAAACTTCTCTAATACATTTCAGATTACCTTTAGAGTTGTCTCCAAATGTGACCAGACCGTTATGACATGATATAAATTATATAAATTATGAAATATCACCAATGATATGACTGATGAGCCATTATTTATTTAATATGAGTCATTGAGACATTTAAGGAAGGTTTCATGAAATTAAAAAATCAAATAGGTTTCTTTGTATCCATGTGAACATGGGTCCAACATTATTATTAGTAGAAATATCATGCAGAGAAAATTATTTTAAAAATTTATTATAATTCTTGTTAATAATTAATTCATTGGAAATAAACAATATTGTATGATAAAATGATTTTTTAAATCACAGTTAACACTCATTGACTGAAAATTAAATTTTTTCATGTTTCTAAAAAATTCACATTATGGTTAAGATAGAAACGATAAAGTAAAATCCATTAAAATGGGCAATGTAGAACCTGAATAAAAAACATGATAAATTGGTCCGGTTAAAAAGACCATCCCCAGAAAATACCGACCAAGAAAAAATAGAGATAAAATAGGACCTATGAGACCTATATTGTCTACACTATGAAAAATGTATAGGATACACATCCTTCCCCAAGACTCGGAACACAGTACCAACAATCATGGTTAAAGCCTCTCCAAATGCTAAGAATCTATATCAGATCCAACCGTGAGGTTTCCACCATGACCCGACCATCACCGAATCATAGAAAACCATCATTAAATAAAACATTCATCCTAAAAACTATCTACACAAAAATATCCCCATCAATAATTTCATTTCATTCATTATATAAACATGATAAACTATAAAAACCCCTTTTTAATTGTTATCATTAACAACCTTATTTGAATTAGGATTTATTCTAATATATCAAGAACTATTTTTAATGGTGTTTAGTTTCATTAAGGACATATTTTTATAATATTATTCATCCCATTTAAAATCTTTCTAAATCCACTATAGGATTAACAACTTCATCTTCCAAAACAATATTAACATTTGCAATATTTCATAATTTATAAAAACAATTTTATTTGATCTACAAAGTCGTGTTTCATAAATTTTTATTTCCATTTCAAAATTATTATATTAATTCAATAATTTATATAGACTGACTACATCTAAATTTAATATTGTATCATAACGCTTAAAATTTATAGACAGAATGGTTTTAACCCTTTTAATTTTATCTTTCAGTTTTAATAGATTAGAATTATAATAAGATTTATATTTATATTTTCGGGAAATAAATATTTTAACATTTTAACATTTCATTTTTAATTTTTTGTTTGGTTTTATTAATTTTTTATTGTTAACTTTTAACTCAGCATATATTTTAATTATAAAAAATCTTTCATTCCTTAATTATCCATTTTTATTAATATGTTGCTAAACATAGTAATTTATTAAATCTGAATTAGAACAAGAATCAGAAATAATTTCAATTCCATCTATTAATATATAATTGTAATCAATATTTTAATGGGTTATTATCTATGTAATGTGTTTATCTTGTACCCCTATTGAATGAAAATTAGGTAAATATTCCATTTCTCATATTCACATATATAATACATCATGATTCACTTCTATCTAAATAGTCCAAACCTATAAAAAATTATTATTTTTATATTCCTCTTTTATAAATTTATTTCATTGTATGTTTATGTTTATAGTCTCTATTACATATGTGACATTTATTATTTCCCTCACAATATGTTTATTCTGAAACAACATTGTTGACATTAGTATTTCCTTTAGTATATTTCTTTATGGACATCCACTGAACTGTATCTTTCCACATTTGGTTTTCATGAACATGAACAACTTCTTACTAAAGTTCACTAAATCTTGTCACATTCCTAGAACACATTTTTAGAGTTATTAAAGGTATCAATAACTTTGTATTTAAATTTATTACCTTTAATTTTAGTAGACACATCACTAATAATATTTTTAGTTCTAACTCATACAACTTTAGGAAGACTAGAAGTTCATATAAAGTATAATAATAAAAAATATCACCCTCATCGACAACAACCTTCTTTGCAATCCATTTTTTATAATATCTCTCAGTGCTTGTTCCACATGTGTTGTATTTTCCAAGACTCCTACGAGGGAAATCATACCATTGGTTATAATTTTTAACAAATGGGACATCATTTTTACAAATTTTTCATATCCTACCATGAAGTCCAATTAGTATACACAAATAATTAAATGATTTGTTATCAATATTATTTCAGGCCAATAATGTGTCACTTGAAGAATCCTCCTTATATCTTTGGTTATCCAAAAACATGAAGCATGGTAATATAAACTTCTCCATATATCAAATTTTAAAATATTTTTAAATTTTAATTTAGAACATATATTACCATGCCCTTACTATCTAATGTACAAAGCTCAACATTGGGTAACACGTAAGTGTTACCCAAAATAGTCTAGTGACCTACAATAATTGTTTTTATATTATCTCCAATTCCGAAATTCCAATCAACATTTTCACTTCCATCAATGAATGAGGGCTTATATGGAATCCATTTTTCATTGTAGTCGACAACATATATCATAAAATAAATCATTTCATTTATTTTATAGACTTATATTTATGGTATAAAAGGTTTGCACCGAGTTAAAAATTAGTAGTTGAAAAACTATTCTATCAAAGACATAGAACTGATCATAATTATTAGATATTTATTATATGAAATTATTTCTACATGGGGTGAATATTTTTTAATTAAATAAAAGTAAAAAACTATATTATTTTTTAAAATTATGATTTGTAGTTTGTGATGTGTTCTTCTAAAGAATTATAGTATAAATAAAAAAGTACATAATGATTTATAGTGGTTCTGAACACAAAAATCTTTGTCCACTGTGAATACTCCACTAATACTCTAGGAGATTGGTACCCACTAATATACTATTTATTAAAGGTGTGACAACCCTATTATATCTACATCCTTCTACAAAAACCATAATAAATAGAAATTCTATAATAAAATACCAACCTAGTATTTTTTCAAGACATTTGATCCAATGTATCAAACTGGTATTCCATGTTGGTGGTGGAATACAAATCTGAATTAATAAATTAAATTGATTTTATAAATGACAAACCATCTTAAAATAAATAAAAGATGAATGAAAAATTAATAAAAAAATTATAATATTCTTGGAATATATAATATGATCATAAATTCCAAATATGATTATGATCGATGATCATTGATCACATGAATGGAAAAATTTCAAGGTTGAATTTCTTCTTATGATTTTATACAGAGTGTAAATGTCACATAACTTCATGTATAATAATGTGAGAAGCCAAATTATATGGAAGCATTATCATAAATTTCCTTGTTGAATGACATGTTATGATATTTTCTTCTTCTCTAATGTTATATCCTAGATAATAGAATAAATGATCTTCGTAGGGAATTTAAAAGTCCAATATCTACATGATATATGTTAGGGAATAAAAATAAAATTATAGTATTCTTAATTTCATTTTTAAATCCATTCCCAAAAGCCAAGGAAAATTGGGCATTGTATTTAATAATGAAAATTTTAATGTATATATTTAAAATTTTATTTATAAAAATTAAAATTAAAATTATAAGAAATTTATCAAAAATATATATCTAAAACAACTAAAATAACATAATAATATTATAGATAATTATGGTAGTAAAAACTTTTGTAAAACAGGTAATCACATCTGTTTCAATCTTAATGAATAATTGTATGTAATGTCATTATAAAATTATTTTATCATAGAATATTTAAATTATATTTCATCATAAAATAATAAATAATTTATCAAAATAATTATTTTAACAAAGTCAACTAATGAATGTAATAAAACATTTAGAAACCAAATTTTAACTAATTATGGGTTAAAAATGCTTGTTGTAAATTTTCATAATGTTTCTGTCAAATGGTGGATAAATTTATTGGGGCGGTGGATCCTATGACCACTGAAAGTTGAGATTAGTTGAATCATTCTTATATATATGAAAAATGATTTGCCATTTCAAAATATTGAAGATCCAATATTAAACATTAAAGTATAAACATTATAAGATCCCAAAAAATTAAACTATTTAAATGATAGTGGGGAAACAAATGATTCTAGAAAAAAAGGAAAAAATATACAAGTATTGTAATTCCTATGGTGGAAGATAATCTGCTACTGGAGTTTCTGAATTGTGGTATAAGAAAAACCCCAATGTTGACCTAGATAAAAAATAATAAATGAACTCTTAGAGGAACCATAACAACATAAAAAATAATATTAAATCATCAGAAAACTAAATAAATTTATCCCAATAAGATATTGTTAAATGTATATGGTGTTCCTAAAGTTAATGATTCTAGGGATGAAAAATGGGATAAAATATTGAATAATTTTTTTGAATGAGAAAATTAAAACATGAATTATAGGTAATGGTTAACACACTATCTGTATGAATGAGATGATGAATTAGAAATATTTACATCACCCTTTGAGAAAATGTGAATCAAATAAATGATTTTCCAGCTAGAAGAATGGGCTACCGATAACTTTTTCATTGCATCCATATTCTGTTACTATTGGATGTCCAATGGTAGAAGATTATAGAATGTTTTTATGACATAAAATGGGTTAATAACAGATAATCTACAATTGGACCTCTGATGGTGGATAAACAGAGGGTGGTAGATCATTTTACTACTTGTATAATCATGATTCATAGATAATGACAATCTTTTAGTAGAAAATATATTCCACTATTGAGTAATGGTGATACCGTTGATCAATAGTGACACTTTGGGGGTCAATGGTCGACCATTTTTAAAGATATACCATTGAATAGAAGTGATTCTCTTTAAGTTGTAATAGAGTTAATGTTATTGTACAACTCTAATAGGCATCAAACTAGCGAGTCATTCAACGCTGAGTTGTTCATTATGATAGATGGATAGTGTTTGAAAAAATGGGAAAGATAGTTCAATATAAACCACATGTTGATGATATGAATGGAACTAAAGGTATAATAGGAATGGGTTATAATATAAATTTAGGTGTTATAGTTTAAAAACAAGTGTGGTGTTATAAAATGGAGCATACAACTCATGGAGATTCAATTATATGGATGAGTGATGTTTGAGTTTTTAAATTATGAACAATGAAACAATTTTACTAACCCTTATAAAAAATTCATTACCATGAATTTCCATTATGAAAACCAACATTTCAAACTTCATAATTTAATATTCCCGTGGTCTTCATCACATTCACACAACTATGCATTATTATAGGCCTTATACATGGTCCCTGTCAGCTATTTAAGCCCAACTCATTCGGCTTGCGGGGAATCCTATGTGGCCCTCACACATTTTCCCTCACACTTGTGGTCTACATTATTAATTACCGAGAAACCATGCCTCCATGTGGGATACCAAAGAAGGCACTCCCACAGTGTTAACCTTTTGGGTGACCATTGTGTGGTTTGGGGCTAGTTTTGGTGGCTATCTTTTGAGTCCCAAATATTTTTTATGTATAGAAACCATAGTAACAAATATTATGAAAAAATAGAAACTATATATATGATTAAAAAAATTAGAAACATAATAAACAATTAAACAATTATAAAAACATTTAAACATGATATATTAATATTTAAAAACACTTTAGAATATTATAAAATTATAATAGAGAGTAATTTATCGAAAAAACAATATAATTAAATTATTAGAACCACATTCAAATAAAAACATATAACCCTTTTCTTAGGGGTAATTATTCCTCCCTTTACTCATTCATTTTTATCTAATATTGAATAGATCAAGTACATGGATCTAGTAGTGGGTGATTTATGGTGAATATTGATGATTTCCATAAGGATTTGGAGCAGATTTCTTGAGGTTTTGGTTTGTTTTACAGATGTTGAAAGCCTATTATTATACCTCTAAAATATTTATGGTAACTGTTTCAGTTTTTCCAATGTCCCATTGTCCAATCACTACATATTCTATAATCAATACATTGGGCCAAAATTCTATACGAGAAACGTTGGTACTATATCCTACATCGAGATATGTGCTCAATGTTTATACTCACTTAGAATCTTCTCCACATTCTAGCTATGACCCCATCATAACCCTGAAATACATAAATAATATACATCCTTCTTATATGTGTTCTTTTCCAAACATTGATTAGCGTGGGAACCTTTGATATGAGAATTTTTTACCTTTGATTAATCATTTATAAATTTATTGTTGTATATTCATTAAATATCATCCCTTATTCATATTTATTTCATAATATATTTCCTTTAATTTTATTTATTATTTCATTTTTATAATCCCAAAAGTGGGATAAATATATTCGGAATTTATAAAATAAAAATCTAATTCATTATAAAACATTGCATGATTTTTGGATCGTTCAAAATTGTTAATTAAATCCACTAAAAATATAAATTTATTGAATTTAATTTAAATTTTAATATATCTGATCATAAAAATGCGGATATTTATGGATTTATCATCAACATCATTATTCCAATGATTGTTTTTTTTATAATTTTACTCATGAATTTCATTTTTTCATTACTAAAATAAATATATGGAAAAATATTTATAGAAATTTCTACGTCTAGACCTTACCGTTAAATCTTACCATTTTTATGATTTTATCTCTCCATGATGGTAACGTTACGATGTAACAATATTTCATGTAATATTTCACATAACATAACATAAGTTCTACCTACCACGTGTCATTGAACAAATTATTTAAATGTAAGGAAGAGACACTTAATTGGTGTTGATAATAAAATGTGTTGAAAATCACCTTACAACATTAATAATGAACCTACTATTAGAGAGAGATATACCTTCCAATAATACATATTCCATGAATGTTAGAATTAGGGAAGTTAACACATAAAAGAAACTACATACTTCATGGAGAAATCATGTTACTATCACATGGTAACTAATATTATCATTATGTAATATACTGAACATGAAAATTATTATAGTGACTATATGATGAGAAAATATACTACATGTTGTCATGATCCTACAACACATGAAAAAAACTATCAAATGATGGATTGGACAATCCATGACATCATTCCACCTCAACTGAGTATACATACAGACAATTTAAACTCATTGTTCTAACTATGAATGATTTTTTTAAATACATATTGTCATGTAAAACATAGTAGTGATGAATTATAAATCCCCAAATGAAATTTTTTGAAGCATTTGTTGAATCATTAGGGAATTTATTAATGCTTTGGATATTCTCTACTATATTCATTTGGATAAAGATAAATTTTTGAATAAATTTTAATTTTATGAAAATATAATGAAAGGTATATAAGATCTTATAGATAATGGAATAGGATCCTAGAAGTACACATATGTTATAGAGAAGACTCTAAGAAAATCAATTTCACTAAACTCACAACAAGAACTCTCTAATATTCAAATAAATACCTATTTAAATAATCCAATCAATTGATCTAATTTAGATCATTCTACATCTAATTTCATATCACATATCTTTAACTCTCCCTCAATTTATACATTACTTTCAAGAAATGTTTTATATTGACTTTTATATGTAAAAAAATTCAACTATATTAATCTATAGAGGACAATATACTCTATCGAATATTTACATTGTATTATAAAATAATACTATATAAGTGGTCACAAGATACAATATTTTGTTTCTTCCCATGTATAAATTTGGCAGAGGCTTTATTCTTGGAAAAAAAATTATATTTTTTCTTCAAAAACCTCATATAGTTTGTGGAAAATATATTTAAAAAATATGTATATTTATTTGAGTGATTTCATAGAGGTGGGGAATAAGTAAAATGTTGAGACCAAGCCCCTTTGTTAAAATTTCCACTACGTTTAATATACATTTGTTTACTATTCTAAATCTAATATCTTCTAATTTTATTAAATTATTAAAAATAAGTACTCTAATTATCATCATAATCTAGTGTTTTATATATTGTGTACGATAAAAGTTGAATGTTTTTAAAAATTAAATGTATTTTCCCTAAGTTTTTTACTGATAGGTGTTCTATATTTATAGATCCTTTTCAAAAGATCATATTAAAAATTTCTATTATTTTTGATAATTAGGATATTTTTATAATTTTATGGAATGTTTTTTCATTTATTTTGACTGAAGGTTTTATTGGAAATCTGATACACCCCTTATTGAGATGACTATAGGGAAAAACATTAATTTTTTAATCATTTTATCAACCATTTTTTAATACATATTTCAGTAGGGCCATTATTATCACAGAAAAAATCAACTTCACATTTACTAATAATAATAAGTAAAAATAAGTGAATATCATAGAAACATTTATCTCTTCACAAACCGTTTATTAATGGTGGAACTGGCCATAAATTTAAGAATTAAGTCATTATCTTAAATCAATGACAGTAAAAAATTCTCTAAAATTTCCATATTTAAATGGTTCCACATTAATGATTTTTTTGTAGTATGGTCTAGGGTATCTTCTAGAAAATATTAATTTTGTCTCATTCATAAAAATTTAGTATTCACAGACATCATATCCATTAACAATATTCAAAAAATATATCTCAATTTGATAGTCCTTACCATATATAAATTCAATTTATTGTCCTTATTAATTTTCATTGAATATATTGATATAACTGAATAACCACATTAGCCTCTAAAACATAAAACCCTCTTCAAAAGATAAGGAATTTCACCCCAATAATGAATTATTTTCTATCTCTATCAAAGAGAATAATTAATCGTGATATTCTTATTTTAAATATTTTATTCTCTTTAATATTACACCTTTTAAAAATGTGATATTCATAAAAATAAATATTAGAACCCTCAATATTTTCCATTCACGTTGAAAATACTGAATTTTAGTCTTAGGTCACTAAATCTCATATCTTTTATCACTATTTCACTTTTATTTATATATTATATGAATCCTCAAAATTATATTGTTTCCATTTCTAAATATTTGAGTAACCTTTAAACTTTTAGTCCCATTTTTCTCCATAATACAATGTCTTCAATCTTAATAAATTTCAGGATAGTCACATTCTAAATGAATATAAAAAAATAACTTCTTTAATTCTATATTATTTTCTCATATTTATTCTTGTCGAAATAATCCAAAATCATCCATTAAAACATTATAAGACTCATATTTCAATCAAAGTGATATTCATTAATAATCCAACATATTTTTTAATCTTAAAAAACTACATATTCATAAATAATAGTACCATGATAACATGTCATGAAACATTTTCTGTGTGAGGAAAATTGCAACAATGGAAACTAATATAAAACTTTTCTATATGTCTTCATGGATTTATTGTTGAATAAAATATTTCACTTTAAATAACTCTTCCATATCATTCTATTATTTCAATTCTTTTCCATATTATAAATCATTCTACTTAATTAATAATTCGCAATAAACACTTTATATAGTATCATAATTACAAACGTAATAATCATTATTAAATTATGGAATAACACTAAAATTATCATTTGCATTTAATCTACAGGAATATAAAAAAACATTATAGTCATAACGCATACATTTGAAATCAGAAATAATATATATCACATCCCCTATAGTCTATAATTTACAAAATGATATTTCTTATACATCAATTAAAATTTAAAAAACTCATGATTCATTTACAAATTCAATAATAATACTATGTTTAATTATAAATTTCCATTATTCCACACCTCTAATATTGAAAAATACTATATATGAGATGTGATTTATTGCTCAAGATCATTATAAGCTTCTATGGTTAATATGATGTGGTAAAAAATTATGGATTAAGTTAGTCACACAATGCACTATATTTCGAATGACTTTAGTCAGATGCAGAACTGGATTCCTAAAATTGATACTCACAATCATTACTAGATAATTAGAAATTTATCTGCTACAATATTAGATGATAGACATATGACCCTAATGATGATTCACATGTGGAACCTATTTATTTTCATCTGTCTCTATTCTCACTTGTTTAATCCTATATGATTCCGTTTTTGTGAGGTAAATATCAAAAAGACCAGAATCAATTCTTACATAGGTCCTTCATCTCAAAATTAATCTTTCATTACTCATTATATGCTCATTCAATTTCAATAAATTCATTTTACATTTGATTCGATTATCAATATCCAGTTATGTGAATAGTTTCGTTTTATGTATCCCCTAGATTCACAAATATATATATATATATGTTTATATATATATAACTGTAGTTTTACTATTGTGACTAAAGTTTAGATAATAACATACTTTCCCAAAATCCATCAAAACATTTTAAAAGCTTTAAATTAAATTGTAATTACTCTAACTTCATGTAAACTATTACATGAATAATTATTAGGCTTATGGGGAATTCATTGTGATATTTCTATGTCTCTTCCACAACCTCAAAAATTCATGATTATTTTATATAACCTATCTTGAATTTTCTCTATGTGAATGAATGTCTTGAAAAATATCTGATAGAAAAACCAATGTTCCCTCTTCTCCCAAATAAATGATGTTATTTATTATGATATTGATATATAGAAACATAAAAAAATATATTGAACGTGATCTCTAATGAAAAATCATGATAGTTTATGAAATAATTTTCTCAAATTAATTTTTTTCTTTTATATTTTGTATAAAACTAAACACAATTGTTTAACGAACCATTATATAGTATGACATTATAAATATTCCATAAATTGGTGGGAATTAATATTAATAACTAAAATATAAAAATATATATTTTATAGATGTATTAAATAAATTTAGTAGTTATAAATTAATTATAATTGTGAAAGAAAATCTTTTGAAATTAAAAATATTTTTTTCATAAAAATATTTGTATGCACGTAATATGGATTGATCATTTTAAATTAATATAATAACTATTTTTTATTATATTATTTAAATTTAAATATTATATATATTAGTTAAATATTATACCATTCCTTGAATATAGTGTGAACATGTGATAATAATAATTCCACTTTTATTTATAAAAATATTATTTATTGAAAAAAAAAATTTATGTATTCTACCCTCTAATTTCTAAATTTTATTTTCTACATTTAAAAATTATATTTTAAAAATATAAAATATATTTTGATTTCAATTCGAAAATATTACATTCAGTAAATTTTTTATTTATTTGAGAAACGATTAATTAGTCTTTACATGGTGAAAAACTATGAATTATATTTAAAAAGTGTATTTTATAATAAAAAATAAAAAATAAAATCAAAATTTTAATTAGATATAAAATTATAATAATTATATTACTATTAATCAAATTAATGTAATTAAAGTCAATTGTTTTTGTTAAATTTTGATATGAAAATTTTTAAGGAATTTTTTAAAAAATTTCTATGGAAAGTAATTTTTTTCAGTGCCTCTTTGCGTGTAATTAGATATTAATTTCATCAAATTATGTGTAATGGATTTGGTAAAATCTATAATATTTTTTGTATAACAACATTCCATATTATATAAAAAGCCAACTTATTTTTTGTTCATAATGAATATTAAAATAGTAAAATTTAATTTACTACTGTAAAGGATAAAACAAGTTTACTAGTGGTGTTAAACCAATTGATAATAGTATGTAATCCATATAAACAAGACTAAATAATATTTTATGAACATAGATTTACATTATATTATCCAAAATTCGAATCTATGCCTGTTTTGAGTTATTTGAAAAGATAATGAGTTTATATTTTTGTAATCCTCTAGGAAACATTCTTATGGGTTCCATCTCCAACTTGTAAAAGGATATATCCTATACTCTACAATACATATTTCTATATCATTCTAATTAATCTTATAATATCCCAAATACCTTCCTTAAATACCTCTATAGAATCCAATGTCTTTGGTTTGTCATTATAATGTACTTGGAACTCATTAAAAATAAACCTAGAGAGGTTCTCTGAATATGATGTATATTTCCTAAACATATATTATCAGTCAATTTCTTCTTAAAAAATATTCCAATATTATTCAATAATTATTATACTCTATTATAACTATCTTCGGTATAAATTTATTTTATTATGATAATATCATAACCTATATCCATCTTCTCCTCCAAAAAAATGGGAATCAAAGTTGTAAATCATATGTAAAGAGGACTACAACCTCATGAACTATTTTAAATCCATTTCCATGAATTACAGTCATTTCTGTGATATAATTATGGATTTAATGAATATGTATTCAATTTCATAAATTAATATACTTGAATAGCTATAATATCACATATATGAACTTCACATCCAGTCATTTGTTAAATGATAATGTCTCTCTTGCATATGTCTGGAAGTCCACCACTTTAAAGTAGTAAGATATGATTTTCATTTTATTTCATCATGGATAATAAAATGGATATATTTTTTCATTATAAAACTCAGGACAACCTCTAACTGGTCACTCGAGCAGATATGCAACATTATCCAAAGGGCATTCCTGGTCCCCACGGGTCAACAACTAGAGTTGAGAATCACCCAATTAACAAAGGGAACCTTTTTCCCAAAAAAATAAAAAAATATAAACATCTGAAATAAGCTGATAATCCCAATACATATATATTAATAATCCAAGAAAAAATTTCCCAAAGCTAAAATTATAGCAAACTGAACAACACGGCCAACTTAAACAAACAACCACAACATCTCCATGTAACCCCATGAGTCAATATCTTATACGGAAGCCAACCATCTACATGGAAGTCAAAAACATGTTGACAACTGCACGAGATGATAAAAATAGGAATGAACTATAGTAATATGTTTCAAAACATAGTAAGTGTTCTCTAAAAAATCAATTCCCATTGTACTTCCATAAAAAAATGAAACATAAACATGTTGTTGATGTAAACTATATGGAAGTAGAAGATTCTACACATTTTCCATCATAAAACTAAATGTGGTCAATTTTCCTTTACTCATTAAAAAACGTCTTCCTCTAGATATAACCATTATCATATCAAAGATAAAGGATCTTATTTTCATTTTAAAAAGGATGTCAAAGTATTCAAAACATTTTCCATAATTTTTTACATAAAACATGAAAACCAAAACATAATTGTTGTCAAATATGTTTAGCATTCAAATAAGGAATTGAAACATTAACATAACAAAGAAAATGTAAGCAATAAAATTTGATTGTCCAAACAATAATGCCTCACAATAATTCAGTGGAGAAAAATAAGTTCCATTAGACATGGGACAAACAAAGGATCTAGTGAATAATCTAGAACATAATGTACATCTGGAAACATCCAGTAATGCATCCTTACTCAATGACATAAAATTTCTCCCACAATATCAATCAGAACACAAAATGTCTTGACTAAGAGGATATATACCATTAAAAAATTACAAAATACTTCCCCTTTCAATGTGTCGATGTCCAGAGCCTAAACCAAAGATAGTGCTGCAATTATTATCATAAAATTAACCACTACTGCTAGAAATCAATGTCAACTGTATAAAGGGGTGATCCTAACAAATCTAACTAGTAATCCAATAACATGGACACATATTATATATAAATAATCCACAAAACATGCATCACCTAGAGAAACCACATGGGTCATTCTATTTCCATGAATGGAATAGATCCCAATGGAGTCCACACTAAGAATATACAATTTTTCTCAAAGTAAATGGGTCATGAGGAGTCCACAGTGATTATGTCCCACCCATTCATATAATTGAATGCAAGGAATCTATATCAAGGTCATCCTATACATCTCATATAAACAATTAAATAGAATTATCAAAGGGGGTTTCATGAAAATATTTTTTTTCCACTTCAACATATGTTCAAAACATGCCTCAACCATCACTTTCTAAATATAAGGAAACCCATATTTAGAAAATGGTACCAATAAACCATTTATCATTTATCTATCATTTTAAAAAATCACATTTGATTTCGTTCAAAAATTATTCAAACCAAGTTCACTTTTATTAAAATTCGAAATATGTGTCACATCATTATCACATTGCAGACCACTATTAGGATCCCAATATAAACTAATTTCAAGTCACATCCACTAAGATATAAATTTCTATAAATCCAAACCCTCATTTGGATATCAAAAATATATTTTATTGGACATTAAATTCATTATACATCATAAAACTATAACTAAATAAGACTGTACATTTCATCAAATAGTGAGAGTGAAATATAAGACAAAATATATTCCACTTATCAAATAACATGGTTGAAATTACCACTTTTAACAGAAATAACTATTCAAAATAATTGAATCAATATTTAACATATGTGGGAGTTTAGAAAACCATGGTACCAAGTGTTATTATATTTAAAGGCCTTTAGAAGGGGAAACCTACCTCAAACTCACTACTCTTTAACAACATGCACATAAAAAAAGCTCATTAAGGATCCAATTTCAATTATTGGATAAGATAAACCATGAGATATATAAACCCAAACATAAATAATATCCTTATATCTACCCTTGACTGAAGAGGATATTCTTTAAAAATATCGAAGAATCCCCTTTGTTTTTCATAAAATATAATGAAACGAAAATGGGTGTTTTAGGATAAAAACCCAAATTTGGTAGAATAAAAATTATATAAATTTTATGATCTAGGTAGATTACATGGTTTGGATAAATGATTTAACAAAATAGGTGCTAACCGTTTCCCCCCACTAGACTCACATGTCACCCCACAAAGTTGGGCAACCTAGATTCAATTTTGTGTGCCAAATGTGTGAAATAAACTTTTTAGGAGAAAAAAATACCAAGATGCTTACTGCACTGTTTGAATAAATTTGTGCAAGATGTGTTCCATACCTCTCCTAACAACTCCATAACACAAGATTTCCTAGAGCATATTGCATGGTTTCCACTAACTGTGCACAAACTCTGCGCCACATACTACCAAATCAAAAAACTAAAATTTTAACAATGAATAGATAATGGAAACTATGGAATAACCATAGGACCAATGGCATATAAAATATCACTTCAAAATTTATATACATCACACCCGATTAATGATATAATGATTGGCTTCCAAAATGAACCAGAACTATATATCAAAATAAAAATCTGGTTGTGAAAAATCTCTACTCTATAATGATTTTCTCTATCAAAATTTCACAACATTTTAAATCCGATCAATCATGAAAAAAGGATTCCTAAAGATGGATTATACAACCCATAATATGAAGAAAACATCAACCCCCACTAATCAAAATTTATATCTATCTCTTGATACAGTCCATCTGAACAAAATTACTTCATGAGAAATACCTTGAAACTCAATGTAATCATATCCATCCAAACCATAGTCAAAATTGATGGGTGTGCTATAAAATCCCAATATTCCCCCAACAGAGAAAAAATAAAAATTAGATATCTTCCTAATAAATTTTTTTTAAGAAAACATAAAAAATACATCATATTATCAACACAGGATGCAAAAAAAAGTACTCACCATTTTGAATCAATGAAAACTGATCATAACTAGATGAAATCTCAATGAGACCGACGATGGGTCTCCACACCATTATGGAAATGACCAATTCAATGACATGGACACATAAAATATCTGTACAATCTAAATCCACACCCCATGTGGGACCTAACAAAATGGACGCAAAAGTACATCATAAAACCAACCTCGATTTATCAATTCATAAGATACAGTAAGACGTTAAACTGTCTCCACACCGATGTTAGAGAAAACAGTGACCTAGTGCGTTTTATCCACATTTACATTCCTAACTACCTCAAAATGATCACTTGAAGACTATTTTTTAGAGCCCTAATGTATTGAATCATTTTCTCCCACATAGTAAGTGTTTTATTTTTACTTGGAACTCCTTCTTTTTCAAAATAAATAATCTCTTCTATTAATAACAGAAGTTCTCAAAAGGGTTAAAACACCTACTTTCATAATGAAAAGTGAAACACAACAGCAAAAAACCCACTATATGAGAACATTAAAACCATATAAGGTCTATAGAGTAAAATATTTTAAACTAAGCCCAAGACATGACACTACTCCTGCAAATGGGATGGGGTGTCATTCGAAGAGTTGCACATGGCTCCATGATGTTTCCCAAAAACACACTGATGGAGCCTTTTCAAGTGAAATAGTCATATGGAGGCATAATATATCTTCACATCAATAAAACATGAAAAATTCTTAGTATCATTCATTCCTCACTAATGTCACACTAGGATCCCATTCCTAGAAAAAGTTGACGGAATATCTAGAGGTATTTTAATTTTGCGGCTATCACGAATCAAATCTGGTCTCCGTCATAAAAGGCACTCGACCTAGCCTGTGGAATCTACCAAATGCGTTACCAATCCACAATGACTGGAGGAAGTTCCTAGGTATTAAAAAATTAATTTTTTTAATTATTTAATAGATATTATAAACATAAAACAACTAAAAAATCCAAAAAAATGAATCTTGATTTTTTTTTAAAAAACCATCTTTTACAAAATTTCATAATTTAATTATATAACATAAAACAATAGTCAAAGACTAAAAAAGGGAAAAAAACCTAAATGATAGCCCAAGAACCTCCTCATGGAAATATTCACCTCCCTAAATCCATCTCCACAACACCACATATTGAAGGACTGCTAGTAACCCAAACAATTAGAACACAATTTGTACCTATACTTGTGATAACATAATAACCATGTATACTAGCACTAAAAGGTGTAAGAAGAATGTGAGACAAATCCTTGTAGGATCCCACCACTAAGAGATTCTATTATATAAACATTCAAAGGAAAAAAATGCATGCTTTAAATAAATTAAATGCTAGTTAAAATTTCTAAAATATGGAACATAAAATAAAAGCAGTTTTCAAGTGGGCTTCTTTAAATAATCATCACTTTTTAAAAACGTTCCAGAGCTACTAAATTTTCCAAAAATTAATTATGTATGTCAATGGTATCTAGAAAGAATATAATGAGTACAATAAAAAGGAAATAACCCCTAGGCACTAGCTCGATGTGGTTCCTAGGTACCTCGTATCTCATTGAAAGTAATAATCACAATATCTATTCTTGTGCACACGAGCCACTAGTAGGAATCGTAACCGTAATCGAGTGGTCCCACATCATTATCATCATCATAAAAGTTTATCTAGTGTTTTCATCATTAATCATACTATGTTAAACTGAGGCCAATCCCTACAGGATCACTAGCATACTAGTAAACGTCCACACAACTAGATATTGGGGTTTCCCTCTAGTGCTCAAACATGTTAAAAACCAATGAAATATAATTTGAACATGAAATTACCACTTCCACATCACACATTCCCCAAAACCCCACATATTTATCCCACAACTCACATAATCAATTTTTTCATTCAAATTCATTTTAAAATCATACACACACCAAAATATCCCACACTACTTTTCAAATATCTTTTAAACATAAAAAATTACTTTAATTGATTTCTAAAGCCACCCCAAGATAATCCAAATCACATAAAAACCCAAAAAAAATTCTATAATACCCATATAACCATCAAATTCATTTTAACATCATCTCACATGAAACAACCAACAAACATGTTTTGTACCCACATCATAATTCTATAAAAAACTACATCAACTTATAAAACATTATAAAAGTGTTTGACATCTTAAATAACCACATTACCTTTCAAAACCACATATTAAGTGAAAAAAAAATCACAGAAACAATACATGTCCATAATTTTCCCACTTTTTTATCTCACCAAGTCATATTTAATTTTAATAAAACAATCCCAAGCGGTATAACCATGTTTTTCACACAAAACTCATCTCAAACCCCTCTTCCAAGATAAAAATCACATGAATACCAATATAAAACAGAATTGGAATCCATATAAATAATTTTTAAACCATTATAAAAGTTATATGAAAATAACTCAAATAATACCACAAATATACACTTGAAAAGAACATATTCATATACACCTTTTTCAAGAAGTATAACAAGGTTTTACACATAAAAGCGCATTCAAAACCCCATTTTCAGGCTCACATGAAACCAAGAATTACCAATCCAGAATATTCTGCACCTTTCAACAACTAATAAATCACTTTCATATTTTACAATACTACCACAAAATATATCACATGAGGTACATTTGAAAAACACACAAATTCAAACAAAAATGTAAATTTAATAATAAATGATTTACAAATGATACCAAAAATTTATTTCACACAACACACAATAGATTAGGAACATTAAAAATTAATAAATCATGAAATATAGCTCATCAATAATTTATTACACATGAAATCACATAGTGAAAGTGTCAAAACCCTCAAATCAGGGTGTGAAACATCAACTGCACCACCACCACACCAGAAGGAAGTGAAAATAAACCTAAAACCTCAATACTTCACCAAAAGTCTCAAAGTTAAACCCTATGTATGAACCCTGGATAATGGAAATTTTATAACACATGATATGGGGAATGAAACACTAAGTGAATGGATGAAATGGAAGGGTGAAAGACAAACATTCACAAATTTGATGTTTTCCCTATCAAATCTCTCTTCAAAAATGAGTTCCAGGGAGGGTCAGAGACCTTGGATGCTTTCCATAGAGGTAGTTCACAAAATGGGGAAGAAATGGATGTAATTGGGTTTCCTCCAGAATGAAAAAAGTGAATTAAAAGATGTTTTTAATGACCTGGTAACCCTTGCATGGTTTGTTTTCAAGGTTTATTAAACCGTGCAGCCAAATCATGTGTCCTATTCTGGGCACCCAAAAACCTTCCATTCTACTCCAATTTTAGGTGGATTCAAGGGTAAAACCATAGAGGAAATAATGTCTAAGGATAAGAGAGAAAAATTCAAAAAATGAAGCACTATTTTCAACCTAGAACTCATTCTACTCATGGGTACAAACATCCTCAACAACATACCCCACATGTGTTTCCACTAGGAGAGTCACTAATCCAACTTGAAAACACCACATCCTTCCTGAATTCCCCTGATAATAGAGGAGGAAAATTACCATCCAAGACCTCCAACACTAAGGAAATATAACAATAAAACTTATGGAACCAAAATTTCAAACCCGAAACACCCTAAAACCTAGAGAATTATAAGAACAAACAGTGGATTTGAAGCTTATCATGGAAAAAAATCCATGAGTGAAAATTCTCCCTACCATAATGCATTCCACCCCTGGAAAGCCACAAAAAGGACAAAATAAAAAACCAATCCCAACAGATTATCCAAGATTTACTACCTTGCAAAGAATTACCCCCAAAGGCCAAAACACCTCTAGTGATCGATTAAGGAAGGAATACTATGAGAAAATAGAACATACACCAGTTTCATGAAACAATCAAGTATATTCAGACATTATCCAAAAAAACCTCTCAAACAAAATCTCATTAAGACTCATGAAATCAACCTAGATGAACATCAACAATGAACCAGGTTACACACACCTTGCTTTAACTAAACCGCTGGGCACTTTCCAATCCCAACGTTTACCCAGAGAATATATTGGTAGTTAGAAAGATCCAGATGAGAATACCTATCACCAAGACAATACCAAGGATAATTATATGTTACTAGTAAATGGAGACCAAATCGAGATCCCCACCATAAGATACAACCTAAATTTTCCGAGACATAATCAGGACACTAATAGGGGGAGGCCCAAACAGACTCCACAGTACATGGGGTAAACTTCCATTATACCATTCCAACATAACTATGTATTGACTAACACTAATATTTCCCCTGACTATATGCCAACTTCTCTCTAGGACATGTGGTTGTCGCTAAAATGATTGAAGCATCTTCGGCCTAACAATTTGGCTTTGGAAACACCGTAAATGAATCTTTTCCTTTTGATTCCACGAAAACCAGACCCAAATACTATATCGGTTCTACGAGACATAAAACACTCCAACTCACATTACCAATACCTAAAATTTCACTGAAACAAGAGCTTAGAATATTAACACACATCACACCTTGCATCATTGGATGAGATACAATATACGAAAAGGGAATATATAAACCCTTTCCACTATGATACAAAATATTGCTGTTTTCCAAGGGAGATGTACTCCCAATATAACAGATTCTATAAGTGGATTGCACGACCTTCACCTTTATAGTCAAATGGGGACACAATGTCACAAGGCATCACCGAACATGACCATTATTACTAATAGAAACAATAAATTGAGGGGGACCTTATGAAACATCCCTAAACATCACAAAATCCTAGAAAGTTTCCCTAATAATATCTCAAGACCAAATTACCCACATTGGTTGTTTAATGTAAACCCCATCTTCGAAGAGACTATGAAGGACCTAGAGACCCTCTTAGAAACCATCGACAAGAACAACCACATAATACTTTCACATTTGACGAATCTAGTAAATTATGAAACTAAGGTCTATGATAACCTTCCACGAGCACTCTACTGCTAAAAAAGGATCCACAAAACCATGAAAGGATGTGTTGTAGACTCAATCTAAAAATCTCATGAAATTATTCCTAACATTGATCAATAAAATGTTCTTCCAACGGAGAAACAAACTGGGTTGCAATTTATTCATGCATTTACACCTAATTGGGGTGTACCTTAATTAATGAGAGATCCCAAGGACCCAACCAAGCTAGCCCACTCATCAAAACATTCCCCAAACTAGATCCAAAACACATTAAGGGAACCACTGTAAAGGCGCCATAAAAATATTCTTTTAAGAGTCCACTAACTAGCCCTTTAACCCCTCATACCGACAAAACAAAAACCCAAAACACCATTCAAACAAGTAGGTTTCATGGACTCAAAACATCCCACAACAAGAACATTTCCAAAAAAACATAATACACACCACCCACATCGGTCATCAAGACAATGTTTTTTCCTGTAAAATTATATCTTTAAAAGTAAAAGGTTCAATAGTTAGCGTATCTACCAATGGTACCCCGTGGGCCCCACACATGCATGTTTCCATGCCACACCTGGAACCCTCCTCATATCCATCCCAACACTCATCCAATAATTCCATTAACCATTCATCATCACATATTACCCCATGCATGTGGTCTCTAATTAAAAACCAAATGTTAAAACCATAATTCCTTCCACTTTTTAAAACCAAAATAATCAACCAATACTTAATTTCTCTCAGGACCGATAACCATGATGTCAAAATCCCAGCTTACAACTTACCAAACTTTTTAAGAAGGCACTAACATTCAGATAAGAACTAACATCCAATTTATTCACATCAATTTCAAAACAACTCATCCCATTAAAATAACTATCAATAATTTAGAAAACTCTGTTGGGGACATGTTTTCAAAACCAACCATAACATAATTGCTGCTTTCAAAAGAGGTTTAAACACACCATTTTCCATATCAAAACAATTATGAAAATTTAGATCGACCATTTTAGAAATATAACAACACCATTTATTAAAAATTAATTTCTCAAAAACATTAAACTTCGAAAAACCAAGTCATTTTTTATTTAAAACCAAACTTCCATCAATTCAAAACTAAAGGTCAGAAGACAATGTGAGAGGAAACTAGTTTCAGTGGGTGGATTGTGCATATCCCTAGAAGCCATATGCCAATCACTTCACCATCAGAGGGAGTATTCTAGGGAAATATCCCCAGCTCCACATGGCTTTCCAGGACCTACGAGCTCACTGAGACCTTTAACCCAACTCAATTTTCATTTCCCCTAATCATCATCAAACCAAAAAAACCAAAGGACTGAGATAAATACAGACTTCTGCTGGAGACTCAAATCCAATAAAGAGGGGTGATGGAAAGACACACTATCCTTAAATAGAATGTACAGTCTTGAAAGTCATATTTCTATACTGTCCCCACTCGTACCTAGATTAGATAACCTAAAGAAATCGAAGCACCTTTGATACCATTTTGTCACCAACCGAATCAGGGTGCCATCAAACAACTAGCGAATCCAACAAAACGGATATGGATTTTTCAAACCATGTTTTAAAAAATATCATAATATAATTACACAACTTAAAACAATACTCAAGGACTAATAAAAGGGAAAAAATTCCAATGGATTTCCCAAGGGCCTCTTCACAGAAGGAGGAACCTCCCTTAAGCCAAGTCCACAACACTACATCTCGAAGGACCGCAAGAAACCCTAACAGTTGGAACAAAAGTTGTACCCAAACCTTTGATAAATCAATAACCAAGTCTACATACACCCAAATGTGTAAGTAGGGTGTGAGATAAAGACATGTAGGATAACAAAAATCAGAGAATACATGTGCTAAAAATTAAAATATGAAAAGAATGAGGGTTTTCAAAACATGAAATAATAGTAACAATTTCAAGAAGAGGCAACTTAAAATAAAAATATTTTTCAACTGGGTTTCATTAATAAATCATCACATTTAAAAAGAACACCAATGATTCTGAATTTTCTATCAATTCATACTATTTTGTGATGGGATGAACAAAGTATATAATGAGAACTATCAATGGGAAATAACCCCTAGGACCTAGATTATTGTGGGTCCTTGGTACATCATATATTAGTGAATGTAAACATCACAACATTCATTCTCGTGTACACGATCCACTATTAGGGATCATATACATAAACTAGTGCCCTATCATCATCATCATCATCATCATCATCATCATCATATATTATTTAGTATTTTCATCATTAATATTACTATATTAAACTGAGGCCATACCCCATGGGATCACTAGCATACTAGAACACATCCACCCACCTAGATACACGGGTTTCCATTTGGTGCTCTAACAATTTCAACATGCCATGAAATATAATTTGCACATGAAAATACAACTTCCAACTCACACATTCACCAAAATTACCACATGTATATCAAAAAATTCACATAATCTACATTTTCATTCTAGTGCATTTTGAAATGATACTCACACCAAAATAGCCCCCAAAACTTTTCAAACTTTTTTAACACTTCAAAAAACACTCTAACGAATTTTTATAAATCTGTTACATGATAGTAAAATTCACATAACATCCCAAATATATTTGACATAATAACATTTTCAACTTAAAATTCATTTTATCATCAAATCTCATGAAACATCCCACAAACAGGTTTCAAACCCACAACTCAATTTAATACAACACTTCAGCAATTTATAAAACATTATAAAATTGATTGACATCATAAATCACCTCATAACCTTTCAAAAACTAATGATAATTGAATAAAATATCCAAAAGTGTACATTTACATCATTTTCCCACTTTTTTAACTCACTTAATCAATTTCTATTTTCATTAAAACAACCCAATGGGTATAACCATGTGTTGCAAACAAAACCCATTTCCAAAACATATTTAAAGGCCAAAATCATTCCAATAACAATAAAAACCGAATTGGAATCCCTAGAAACATTAATTAGTCTATTATTAGGTGCTATAAAAATGCCTCAAATAATGCCACAAAATATTCACATGAAAAACATACACTTCCATAAAACACATTCAAGAAGTATAACACGGTTTTACAGATAAATACCATTCCAAAACCTCATTTCGAGGCCAACATGACACTAAATCATTCCCAAACCAGAATTGGTAGCCCATTTAAACAAATAAAAATTAACTTTAATATTTTTTAAAACTACCACATAATATATCACATGAGTTACATTTGAAAAAAACATAACTCTAAAAAATGTAACTTTATTTCCAAATGCTTTACTAATTCTACCAAAAATGGTTTTCGCACAAGACATAATAGATTAAGAACACGCTAAATTAATAAAAAAAGCCATCTAAATAATAAATAATTTCATACAAATGGAATGACCTAGAGAATGTGTTGAAACCATAAAATCATGGTGTAATACGTCAACCTCACCACCTCCGCACCATAAAGAAGTGAAAAATGACATAAAACCTCAAGATTTCACCAAAAAATATCAATTTTAGAACGTAGGTATGAACACTTGATGTAGGGAATTTTATTACTCATGAAAGGGTTAAAAAAATAAGGAAATGGAAGAAAACAATTATTGAAAGACTTAGTGTCATGATTTTGATGTTTCCCACATAAAATATCCCTTTAAAAATGACTTCCATGGGAGGGTGGGAGACCATGGTGGATCTCCATGGATGTAGGGAACAAAATGGGGACGAAATGGGTGTATTTGGGTTTATTAAATATGGGAAAAATAGGAATTACAAAATGTTTTTATTGAACTAGACAACCTTTCAATGTTTGGTGGCACAGTTTAGTAAACCATGTGACCTATTCTGGGCACCCAAAATTCTTCCATTATCCTCCAATTGTAGGGGTTCTAAGGAGTAATCATAGGTAAAAATATAGGCCAAGGATAGCAGAGAAAAATTCCAATATAAAGAACTCTTTTAAACCGAATACTCTTCCAACTCATGGGTACAAACCACCACAACAACATAACCCAAAAGTTGTTCCACTTGGAATGTCACTAATCCAACACCAAAACACCATAACCTCACACCACCCCCTTTACAAAAGAAGAGGAAAACTACCATCCAAGACCCCAAATATTATGTTTATAGATCAATAAAACAAGAAGAAAAAAAATTTCAAACCTGGAACACCCAGAAACAAAGAGAAAGCTAGAACAAAGAATGGATTTGAATCAAAAAAATGTAATCGAAAATGTGTGTTTTACATCGGCCATCACTAGTAGCTTTAGGCTGCTTCCCCACCATCTTAATAGATATTCCATCTCCAAATATATAGAAATAATGAGGGAAAACATCTTCAACAAATCCTACTAACAAAGTATCATCATGGAAAGTTTTCCACAACTCATCGGAGAATGTGGTTAGATTTAACTGAGACATATTTTAATGAAGATTTGGATGAATCCAAAAATAAAAATTTTGAACCTTGGTGGAATCATTAGTGGACCACTTTAAATTATAAAGAATAAGAACTTTCAAATTATTTAAGAACTGTAAAAAAATTCTACCAAATTGTTGTAGCAAACACAACCACAACCCATTTCTCACAATCACTGTCTGAGAGAACTACTAACAAATGAACAAAGGATTGATGCACTTCCAGGTGAGATCGTCACGAGGCTTGATTCGATGAACGATTTCCACCACATCCTAACTTTTCCATCATGAATGAATTAAAAAACATCACCATCATTTACTTAGAAAACTTAGGGAAATATTTGTTTCTTAATATATTCCACATCCACCATTCTCTTCGAGAGGATTCAGTTGACCATAAAAGAGAGATTAATTGAACATCCAAAACTCAAGAAGGATATCATCGGGTTGAACAACTGGAGGTTCATCCAACAGTAAACTACCCTTTTCCTCACTTATACTATCCATATTATATTTTCTGTAGTGTACAGTATGTATACAGAGAACTAATAACTCAATCAAAACCAAATCCTCAATAAAAGTTATCAAATTAATACCAACACAAAAGAATTATTCCAAAAATATAGGTAAAAATATTCATACAAAATAAGGCATTCAAAACTCCAATATTACCCCCAAGATAAAAATTTATATTATAAAACAAATTCTTGGATTTACACACTCACCAATTGTATTCCCTATATCCTCTCCCAAGCACACTCTCGTGCCACCAAGGGCACTCATTGGCTCCTTCCAATCCATGCACTCATCCTCCCTCTTATCCAAATATACCATGCATGTGAGAAACCATGAAAAATACAATAGTTCAAAAAAAACATCTCCATTTTCCAAAACAGAATATTTTCATGATGTCTATACAATTTCAATTCTCCACCAATTTAATAATTCATATAACTTTTTAAAATAACACTAACTACTAAATCAAAAACCCATTTTGCAAAGATTCATTATATTTTAATTTGAAAACTCATTTTAAATATTTTTAAACCAAAACAATTACCAGATTAAATTAATCATTTCATGATTCCAGAAAAAAAATACTCTAAAAAATCAATGTCATAGAAGTCCCAAAAACCAATCATAACAGGGAAATAGTATTGATGGGTGACATGACCATATGGGTTGTAGGTAAATTCATAATTTTCCACTGTCACGTAGAGTCATCTATGACTATGTCAGTGTATTCACATGGAATTATAAGCCCTAAAAGCTCATTTATACCATCATCCCAACTCCATTTTAAAATCCCAAAGACAAAAAAAATAGAATTAAATAAACCCAAAAAACCCAACATCCCATGGCATCCCAAGGTTTGGTCTAGAATGTGTTGTATATCCACTCCCACAGACATATACCCAAAGATCTGATAGTCCAAATCTATCTAACTTGTCATCCCAGAAAAAAAGGGTTATAAGAGAGCTTGGTTATCGAAATAACCAACCCACTCTGATACCATTTTTCCATGAACCAACCAATGTTGACCATTAATTGGTCACCCGTGTTGATCTACAATATGGGTCGTACGGTGTTCCTGATCCCCATGGAATGGAAACTAGTGACGAGCATTTTTAGAGTAACCAGGTGAATGATTTTTATCAATAAAAAAAATAAACAGTACATCATAAATAAATATAGAATCCCAATACATATATAAAACAAATCGTAATATCTTTTACAGAATGATAAAAATACATAAAATCTAAAAAACAAACACAAATAAATCCGATGACCATAACACCTTCATTATTCCTCGTGGGTCAATATCTGATACCATAACAAACCACCACCCATGTAATTTGAAAATAATATGATAACATCACCACAATATAAATTCAAGGACTATAAGAAAGTGTATTTAATCTCAGTAGGTGTGCCCAAACAAATATATTCACAATTCACTTCTATTAAATAATGAATCATTAACATCAAGTTGTAAATACAATATATGAATGTAATAATGTATACACATTTTACATCTTAAACCCAATTACATTATTTTACCATTTTATATATTAATGAAATATTAGTCCCCGATAGAGAACCACTAGAATTTCAATTACAATAGAATATTTTTTTATTTTTATAATTAAGTGAACGTATGGATAGTTATTTCCAAAACAATATCCAAAATCATTTAAAACCAATAAAAAAATTTATCCATGATGTAAATAATAAAATTAATCCATTGTAATGATATCATAATAAAAAATGGAAATAAGTATAGAAGGGTTTTCTACACACAATAAATCAAAATCATTCAGTTTAGACAATTATGTTCTAAAAGACATGTGGGAAAACTAGGAACTTTCGAATAATCATTATCATACTATACATTTGACTTATCCAGGAAATCACATACCACATGATGACATCAAATTTAACCCACATGCTAGACCACACCCTAATTTTTCTGAAAAGAGGGATTTATCCAATTGAAAAAACAATCAAATGTAACCCCATTTTATGGCCCACTAGCTAGAGAAAAATTCAATGCTAGTGCAATAATCATTATAGAAAAATTCAATAGTTATCCCAAGACTCAATGTTTGAGTATATAGGGGTAAGCCAAAGGGTTCCAACTAAAAAACAAATGACATGAAAAAATATCATATACAAATAATCCACACAACAAGGAACACCCCAAGTCTCCCCATGAATCAATATTTTTCCATATAAAAAATACATCCATAGAGTCCACACCAAGGATCTCCCATTCTAGTCAAATTAAATGGTTCATGAACAGTTCATTATGAGTACTCTCACCCATTCACATAATGAATCATGAGGATCCCATATTGAGTAAATCACATTTATTTAATATAAAAATGGTAAAATAATAATCTAAGGAGGGCTTCATGAAAATCATTTTTACCAATATCATAAAATCTCTAAAGAGGCTTCATGAGTCCCTTTTAATATCGAATCAATAATATCATTCAATAAATGAACAAATAAACCCTTTAACATTTCGAAATAATTTTAAAAAATATTAATTAAGTACATGCACTGAATATGGAAACCAAATTCACATTCAGTAATATTTTAAAGGGAAACACATCATTATGACAAACAAAAACATTTTCAGTTCTGAACAATTGAAAAATTTATTTTTATAAATCCATTCAACCATTTTTTCTGTCAAAAATATATTTTCAATGTGTTTTCATGATACAAACGTCATTAAAAGATAAAAAGTCCCACTTGGGATTATTATTTAAAAGTTGGTGTGAAACATTAACCAAAATAAATTAGATTTATCACAAAATAGGTTAGAAATATCAAAATCTGACACAAAAAATTATTCCAAATATCATGCATTGATATATATACCACGAAACATTAGTAATTACTTTAGATATACACATTGGAGTGGGGGAGGATATGAGAACATGGGACACACCCTCTTTGGGTAACAAGAACCTAGAGGAGAATAAAATAGAAATTTTGGGCTAAATCGTAAAGGGGTAGAATCATAATTTAGTAATATTTATGATCTGGATAACTCACATTGTTTTGCCACACAATTTACCAAATGTTACGCCGACTGTTCATCCCTCAAAAGTCATACATGGTACACTACATGATTTAGTAACATAGTTTGAAAGTCATGCACCAAATAAGAAAAATTGTACATTAATGAGACAGAACATCTATATATTCTTACTAGAGAGTTGGACTAATCATGTGAAAGGAATTGAACTGACCTATAACAACAACTCCACAACAAATCATTTCTTGGAACATGTGACCTAGTTACCAATTACATTATGTAGACGATGTGCAACCGGATGCTACGATGAAAAAATCATTGTTTGAACATGAACTTCCTAAGGAGAGTATGTAATAACTTGAAGACCAAAGAATGAAAAATATCACTTTAAAATATAATCATATCACACTGGTTCCCGAGATAAAGACAGATATTCAAAAATTAACTAAAACCCAGGATGAAAATAAAAATCCATGTGAGAAATATTTAGTTTTTATATAATATATCTACGCTATAAGAATAATTCTAGAATGGTGGATTGTTGTTTAATTTTTCATTATTTCACTCTAATGATAAAATGGAAGGATTGTTCATCTATATATACAAATTAAAATCTCAATGAATTGATTAATTCATTTTTTTCATTCTCTAAATTTATGGATGACTCTAAATATATACCTAATTGATTTAATAGATATTTATATAATTATCAATATTCATTATATTATGTAACCATAATCAATATTCAATGGGAAAAACTATTGAATCATAAAATACATGAAAAGGGAAGCCGTTATCAACTGGAATAGAAATTTTTAAAGGGAATTATTAATAAAATGGCAGTATGTGGTTATCTATAATCTTATATGGTATGATATATGAGATTTTTTTTTCTAGAGTAGTCTTTTTAAATATTCATCATATATAATATTCAAACATGTATAATATAACTGATCCCAGAGTTGAGTTATTTCTATCTCATAATTATTTTTACGAGACACATTGCATATATATCACATTAATACTATATGTATGGATTATTCCTCCCATAAAATAATTTTATGATGATTATTATGATAATTATTTTAATTAACATATCCATTTAAATTTCGTACCTTATTTGGTGTTATGTTATTGAAATTTACACAGTGGAAGAAGCCTTCTATTATTATCACTTTATTTATAACGATGATTTCTGATTATGATTTCAATGATGAAATTCTATGATATAAATATCAATAATCACATTAATTTATTTTATTATATTTTTTTAATTCTATATATTATCCTTTGATTTACCACTATTTATATACTAAAGAGTCCAAAATAATGTTTTAAGAAAATCTACATTATTTCTCTCTTTAGTTGAAAATAATTTTTCATCCATATGAATGGTTTATAGAATTTTTATCAAGATTTTTTTATACCAATGTAATTTTTTATTTCATTTTTACCAATGACTGTTTTTTACATAAATATTTAAAATGAGTCATATTATAATTTTCTGTTATTAGTAATTTTAATTATATTTGTAAAAATGGTTATGGAATGATTATTCTAACACTTGTGGAATATTATAAAATCATGTACTCCAAATGTTTTATATATTACATTAAATGTTCCGAAATTTATTTTTAGAAAAATATATTCCTTTTTATTTGTGTAATTATTATATTTTAAATAAATAATTTCAAATTGAAATGAAAATTGTACTCTATAAATGTCCCTTGTGATATTTTAAAACAGTTTTTATCTAACATTAATACATTTGATGTTTCATAAACATTTATGGTCATATAATTAAATTAAAATATGTGTATTCTCATTCTATATGTTTTATAATCGTCATGAAAATATATATGAAGACATTTTTCTTTTCCATCCGTTATGTTATGATGGATTGATAAAACGTTTAGGAAGAATATTTCATTTATACAGGAAATGATACAATAAAGTTATTATGAATCACATATAAATTTTCATTGTTGTGATATAATTAATGTTTTATAATCTTTTGGAAAAAATATGTATGATTTTCATTTTTGGAATAGTTGTAAATAAATCATATATCCCCATAATGTATTGGGTAATATAGATAATTTATGTGGAAAATATTTTTTACATGAGCCTTATTTTATGGACACAATATCATGCACTTACATGGCTTTCCCATTCATATTATTATCCTTGAAACTATCTTTTGTATCAAAAAGTGTATGGATGACATGTCACTTATGTCCATTGGATTATTTGGGAACCATGTCTGGACATTCATAGAGTATTGCATTATCCTAAATTCATTTCATTAACATAATGAGTGAATGTGTCCCTATTAATTAATGATTACTATTGTATAAGAAATTTTTTTTGTCATATTCCTATGTATATGCTATGATATCATGGATAATATTCATCATTTTAAAAGGAAATTTATGTTTAATGAAATTACAATATTTTTTCTATGTCTCATGTATATGACATATGATATCAAGGGTGTGATTTTCTATTTCTATTCTAGTGTTCTCAGAACCTTATTCATAAGTTATATTTTACTGTTCATTATTTTCCATTACTAGGAATTTTAGATCATTCATTAATTAGCTTCATTTTCAATGGTTTTGAAGAAACATATTGTTTATGAAATTCTTAAGATGGTTGATCATTAT
Organism: Viscum album; assembly: GCA_963277665.1. Classification (NCBI taxonomy): domain Eukaryota; kingdom Viridiplantae; phylum Streptophyta; class Magnoliopsida; order Santalales; family Viscaceae; genus Viscum; species Viscum album. The sequence goes on along the minus strand of OY728151.1, from coordinate 1,777,609,462 downwards.
GAAGAATATAGTTGGAGATGTGGTGGTTAAAAATTTATGTGAGATCTTAGATCTTTCTTTCAGGTATAGATACAGATATCTTGTGTGTTTAGGAAAAGATGAGTTTATAGAAATTTAAGTAGTACACACTGTGTATGTAGAAGTACATGTCGTGTACCAAGATTCCATAGGTATCTATGTACTAGCCATGTAATGATCGAATACATGGCCGTGTGGGGTGACCTGGGGACTGAAAAAATCGGAACCAGGAAAAATCACATAGACGTTGAGTATATTTCAATAATACACCATGTCTTTTTTCTTTTATATGATATATCAGACTAGAATCACATCTAATTGTTAGAAATAACATATTCTATATGCGCCTCATCCAGGACAGGGTGAAGATCGATGATTCTTCTCTAAGACATGATCAGTAATCCGTGATCCTAATCAAACTCCTTCAGATGAGTTGGAATCACATCGGTGAGTTCGTCCTTCTTATAGAGCCTCATCTCTTGATTCCTCCCAATTCATGAGATAACAATGTTTGATGGTATTATATTTTTTTTGATATAGAACATTCTAGGTAAATCCAGAGGATTAGGTTCAACTATATCCACCATAAAACATCGATGTAGGTAGTTTATTTCATTTCATGGTTCATCTTTTAGTTAATATGATTAAGTGTCGATCACCCATGTTTCGTGTACTTTTTATTAAAGGATTTGAACCATGTTTTATCTTCAATAAATTTATTATTATATTATGTCATTTTTGTGGTGATATTATGTGAAATTTCATGTTAATGGAATACCCAATGGGCACATTTTCTTATTTGACTGTTTATGGCCATTTGGTCTAGGTAGCATATGAAGCAGACCTTGTTTCCTTACTACTGGTTTAAATTCTTTTTATATGAATTGAAAATTTTATCCATATAGTATTTGAGATTACTTGGGTATTATTTTTATCATGTATATTCTATTGAATTTCAATGGGCTATGGGAACCAGGTGTAGTTAAACCATATAGGGAATTGATGGTGAGTGATCCCTTAGAGTTTCTAAAGTTACGTTATGAGACCATTGGGGGGATTGATGTTAGGTGTTTCCTTAGAGTGTCTGATATAATTGTGCCACAAGACCACATGTGGGATCGATAGTTTGGCCTCCCTCATAGTTTCTATAGATGTGTTAGAATAATATAAGGGAGAATTGATGTTGAGTGCTTCCCTAGAGAGTCTATAGTTGTTGTGGGAAGCACATAGGGGGAATTTACTATGAGGGCTTCCATATAGTGTATTTTCCTTTTATTGTTTAATTTGACCAGAGGGGTTAGACTATGAGAGATAACCATATGGTTATTTGTAATTTTAAATGATGTAACATGTTTTCCAAGCCAACACACAAGATTGGATTCGGTCCAGTTAGGTAGTCTTTTGAGATACCTATTTTTGATACTTTCTTGATTAAATACTAATGAATGTAAAGGTAAAGTGTGGGATTTGATACTTTTGTGTACACCTAGTTTCGTTGTTGTATTTCAATTTTTAGCTACTATATATATACACTCACTGATATTTTTGCACAAATATTTGGGTGGTTTCGTTCTGGGATTCATCTCAAACCCTGTTGGGGTCATGCTTTTGGGCCCAAACAGATTATATAGTTGTAGGTATGGATAATGGAAAACTCCATTCTACTTCAAGTACTTGATTTCTGTGGAGCTGGAGAGAATAGTACAAAAATGAGACTTTCAATTGTGCTAGAGGTTATTTTTTTCATTTTACCGTGGTTTAGTACTATATTTCTAGCATGGTGACTTGTTTGGCTGCTTTCCAAGACATATGCGACATGCATCATCTATATTTGTGATCCTGATGTTTGTTTAATTATGTATTCCATTGTTTTATTATTGTATGGTATTACTGCTTCAACCATTGTTTATTATTTGTTAAACCATTGTTCATACTCTACCAATGGGGCATAGTTTCCCTATTATCACTCCCATGGCTCTCACTACTTGTTAGTAGCTTCTGGTATTCGGGGTAATGCACTAGAAGCCATGTGACTAACTGGGTAAAAGACACCTTTAAGAGGATCTCACAATAAGTAGAGTCAACCTTGTAACCATGACTATGTGACTTCATGTGTTGGTTGGGACACAGGGCTGGTAAATCATTTGTAGAACACTCCATGTATCAGGTGTACACTCAGTGTTGTAGAGACCATGAATCTGGCCATGAGACTAATGACATGTGTGGATGAAGAATCGGGTTGTACACATCGTGTCCATCTTGAACACGACATGTAGAGTCAATCGTCTAACCATCTATGTGATTAACGACATGTGTGAGTGTATTCCATATAGTATACACCATTATGGGAAAAACACATTGTGCAGTCCTATTTTGAGAGAACCGTGTGTTTTAGCCATGTCAAGGAACTCGGGCAGGGGGAAATGATTCGAGTACAAGCTGTGTCAAGGGAGAACATGCAATGTATGTGGGGTGTTACATGACCAGTTTTTTCTAAAGTACACTCCCATGTAAAGGATTAAGGGAACGCACTGTGTAGGGGTAATACAAACCGTGGATCCATGTTTTGAAGAACATGAATGTTCTCATCCTCTTGTTCTTTTCTTACACATCTATGTTTCAGTCCTTAAAAATATTGTACTGAGGTGCGCCATTGACTGTGCAGATTCTGGCATCCGAGATATCCCCCGGTTGTATTCCATATATAGGGAAACGATCGAACACCAAATATTGTAGATCAAGGACAACCGGTAGATCCTCCTATTGTTTCGGTCTTGGCAACAATTGTAATTCTAGAAATAGGTGATGGTGAAGAGTTTTGAGAAGGGTTGATGATGTTTCTGACATCTTCCTAGGGAGAATCGACTCCTACCCAGTCTACAGAAGAATTGATGCGTGTTTTTCAACAGTAGAATCCGCCAACATTCTCAGGTTATGGATGAACTTTGGATATAGAGTCATTGTTAGAATCCATGATATATATCTCCCAAAATATAGAGACGCCTCCAGAGACGACAGTGAAGCCCGTTATGTATATGAATCAGGATGCTTACATGAGATGGAGGGATGTGATATCTCATTTAGGACGCCAACAAGATATGGCTTGGAATGAGCTCTAGTGTACCTTCTAAGAGTAGTTCTACTCAGAGATCGTGGGGGATGATCGATCCTGAGAGTTCTTGTGTTTGGAGAAGGGAACTATCTTAGTCATGGAGTATTTTTCTCACTTCACAAAGATGCATCCCTTCACACTCAATCTCGTGGGAGATGACTTATTCTTGGCAAGGAAGATTGAGAATGATCTCAATCGTGACTTCCGATCTCAAGTGAACATCTTCATGCTGACAACCATATATTCCATAGTCAACCATGTGCTAATCACAAAGCATAACCAGATGGATAATGGAGTTGTGGGCCAGGGCGATTTAGCATCCAGGGTTGGTGTGTCTCTGATTGATGTTTGGAAGCATCATAGGGAGTAAATTAAATGTTTTTATAAAAAACAATTATTAATCATAGAAAGTTCTTTTATCCAAATAAACTAAATTAAGCACTATTTTTTAATGATTATAATTATTTTTTATATATTAATTTAATTTTTTTATCATCTGTCTAATAATTTACTTGTCATATGATAATAATGAATCCCTTTTAATTATAAAAAATTTTATTTTCTTAAAAATTGAATTCGTTACATTGATCAAACTTGTTTGAAAATAATATATTAAATAAATAGAAAATATTAAATAAATTAAAAAAATATGAAATAAATAATCAGAAATTACCTTCAATTTATGTTTTGAGAATACCATGAAAAAATTAATTTCCCAATGAATAACGTAAAATATAAATTTTTATTTAAAATTTTCCCTTGATTTAACACATTTTAAAATAGTTTTACTATAGAGGGTTGGATTATACCAAAACATAACTATAATTATTCAAATTGAACATTTATAAATCATATTATGTGTTAATAATTTCACCATTTATTTGGAAAAATTAGAATCATTGGCCATTTGGATGAGTTTTCCTAGATAATGATAACAAAATTTCATATTCTTCATGAAATTCGAATGTGTGTCCCTCCTAATCATATAAAAGTAAATATCATACAAAATGATATACCTACTAAAATTGAATTTTTTTCATCCAATAAATTTAAAAATATATATCTTACAGCATTCCACATATCATAGTTTTCATGGAATGATCATAAAACCATCATTTAATGGATTTGTTAAAAACCTAAAATGATTCTATGAGGAAGATACCAAGTTATTAACAACATAATTTTTATTAATATAACTCATTTAAATACTATCCAATCATTATTGTAAATAAATACATAATATAATATTTTTCATAGATATTATATATTAATTTCATATCTTATATCTATATATGATTCCATAAAATGTGAAACAAATCTACCAATTTTATGAAAGTCTACCAGCTTATGAACAATTGTAATTTTTTATCCACCAACGGATTTCACATATGGATATAATGAGGGATTTTAATTATATATATGATATATATGAAATTATTATACTCTTTTAATTATAATATAACACATAAATTCTAACCATCCAGTATTTTAGAAATTGATAACATCACTCGTGCATAAGGGTGGACTACCGTATCCAGGAAGAAATGTTTTACAATTATCATCTTATTTAAACAATGATGGTAATAAAAATTGTTTAAATAAATATATATTGTAGGAATACAATAAATTTTATTCTGGAAGACAAATAAATATTTACCTTTCTATTTTAAATTTTCCAAAAATTCAAAACTACATCGATGCATATAAAGAACCTACCATCAACAGTGTAATTCACTTTTATATATATACTTTTACGGGTGACTATAGATTTTTAAATTGTAAATTTATATTATATTTATATCATTATTAATATTTTTTGGTTTAGAGAACCATATTTAATGTAAAATAACCCAAAAAACGAAAAAATGTACATTAAAAATAATGTCGTTATCACTTGGAAATGCGAGTTTAGTAAAAAATAATTCCTAATAAATAGATAAAAGGATGATATATATAAATAATATATGTCATTATACATTTTTTAAAATTTTATTAATACATTTATAATATATATATATTTATTATACAAGAAGGTTGAACAACTATGAAGGAATTAAAATATAAGGTATGTGATTTCCTCCTCCTTTTTATTTCTCTGAGATATGATCCACAAGCACCAAATATTTGTTTTATGTGGTTTGTATTCAAAATCTAAAAGAATATGAATATGGTTATTATATAATTTATTGGGATTATCATATTTATATATGATTCATTCATTCATGATTATAATGACTCATTTTTTACAAAAGTTTAATGGATTTTCTGTTAGAAACTCATTGTTTATAAACATTATTTATGGATATGCCTAAAAAAATATAATTTCTTGATTAACCTATAAATAATATGACTAATTTAAATTTATTATATTTATTTCCATAAAATTATTATTTTTAATATTATTATATTCCCTCTATGTACTTAGTATTCCAACATAATTTCAGTTTATGAAAAAATGGTATTATTTATCTCATCGAAAGAAAAATTCCTTTCATCAATTTCCATATTTTATAAATTTTTATCCAATATTGTATAAAATATTACACTATACATGTATAAATAACATTAACCTATTTGAATAATTATTTTAAAATAGTATAATATAATTAGATTTCATATTTTCCAAACAAGGTACTTTTTAACTTGTTACCAAAAATATAATGTGAACCGTTATTATAACAGACACATTACGAATGGAATTAACATTAATCATTAAAAAATAGTGTTTTCCTAATTAATTTACATGTTTAAAAGTTTGATTTAAAATAAAATATTTCCTTATTATTTTTGAAAATTTTATATTTAAAATAAATTCATTCAAAGTGAAATGTCTGCATTCCTCAAGAAATCTACCAATAGATCTTTTGAAATAATGTTTCATCTAATTAATAATACATAAGTATGATTTGGTTCATTTATAACATTCTTACTCATTTGATATTTTTTCCTTAAAATTTTGAAAGTATATTTATAAACACAATTTTATTTATAAGAGGTATGCTAGAATTAAATAATGAAATATTTATGAAACACTTTTCTCTTCCACATGTTATGCTACGGTGAAATGACTGTGAAACCCATTTCATTTTCATGGATAATAATATCATAATTTTTTTTCTTCTTATAACACAAATATATATATATTAAACCATTTTCATAGGTTATCTCATAATTATATACCTCTCTACTGTGATGGGTAAATATGGATAATCATGAGGCAATTTGTTTTAATGAATATGATTTCCTTTACTCAATTCAATGAAAAGATCTAGTTTTCATATCTATAAGATTATTCATAGTCCTTTATTGAATTCCCATAAATTTATTCATAGACTACAATTTCATGTCCATAATATTATGTGTGGCCGTTATTTTCATGACCATAAGTTTCTCTGGGGGATTAATTTCATGTGCTTAACATAATTTGTAAAATTATTTATATAAATATATATTTTATAAATTTTACAATATTATATTTTTTATTTATTTCTTTGTCTTTATTGTTCTAACATTTCTCAGGATAATTTTATTCCATTGTGATTAATTTATTATAAACATATAATATTTATTCCATCACTCATGTTTATAATGTACAATAAGAATTATATAGTTTTCTAATTTTATTCTCCTATTATCATAATAATGGAAAAAAATTAACAGACATGTATAATAATTCATTTTCAAAAGAATTTCCATCACATTGCAAAATTAAATTCCTCGATACCATAATGGTTTAGTGTGTTTTGAAAATCTGGAACACATTATTCAAACTTGGGGAAATATCTTCAAAATCTCCTGCAAATATCATCACCATTAGTACTCTTACTTTAAACCATTCTTCATAACCTTGAGAATTTGAACATAATAAATGTGTGATTTTATATGGTCCGTAAGGGTATAAAAGGAGATATGTATCCATAATCATTAGTATAATGGAATGAATTCTAGAGAATAATATATGAAGATCATACAATGCATATTAAAGATAATATACAAAATTTTGTCCCAAACGTTTAGTAATTCATAAGAAACGAATCATTATTGAATCAAGAGAATATTTGGTGAAATAATAACATATGATTAATACATAGAATATGTGGCATACAGATATGGATATAAAATAATTCCCTATAAGAAAAGGATTATTTCCAAAACATATTGAGGAATTTCAGGGGGAATACACCTACTAGGGTATGACACACCACCAACAAATTTCAAAACCCCTTCCTTGAAGTGGAGTGGGTTCACTCCCAAAACAATCTTATATTTCATGGTTCACTCCAAATACCATCTTAGTAGTGATGGTACACTTGTATGACCATCTTAGCAGACAAATTCCTTTACTGAAACATGTTCATTCCATGTTCCATCATTCTCTATCTGATGAGATATGATTATTTACCGTATGAATTTGAGGGAGATATATTTCCCACCCATCACATTATTGAAACATACATATGTGTTCAAAAATAATAAAACATTCATCATATAAGGACCAAGAAAAATAGATGGGTTCTTATAAACATTATATCATAAAAAATTTAATTTAATTTGTTTAATATAAATTTTATCATATCATATTTTTTTGGAAATGATATAGGTCTCATAATCATTTAATCAAATAATAACCACGGAAAGGAAGAGAATTTCATATGTTTTTTAATATCATATAACCCATGGAAGGGAAATGGGTTTCATAAATATCATTTCATCCTTATCATAATCAATTTAATGAAATAATAAGAAGGTTGTCCTTATATCATATCCCTATTAAAGAATAAATCAGATCAAAAGATATCATCTTAGTTGGAGAATGAATTTGAAATATAGATAAGGAAATTTATTATGAAAGGAATCATTTATTGGAAAATCATTTCTTTTATAACATAAAAAAATTTCTAAATACATTTCATTGATAATTTTTTTAATCATATGGATGAATCTTTAAAACCCATTTATAATATTTCTTGAGGATAATATCCTCTCACAATGATTATTTTGGAAAAAATAAAACAAATTGATACAATTTTTATTTGACATAACCTTAATAACTTATAGTGGATGAATAAAGTTTTTTAAAACCATTTAAATTAAAAAAATTATAATTTTTAAATTTTATAATATATAATTTTTTCAGAAAATTTTCCTTGAAAATTTATTTTGAAAAATAGAAGAAAATCCAAAAAAACCTTTTCAAACCGATTTCACTGAAAAGTGATTTGAAATACTTATAAAGATATCATGAAAATATTTGGTACAAAAATTTCAATAAAAAAATTATGGAAACATAAAATGAAATAATAAAAACATTTTTAATGCATTATCCATCAAAAATACTTTAATATTTTTTATGGAAAGCATAAAAAAATTTTAAAACCTTTTTCTTTGAGAACCACTTTAAAAATAATAAATTTTAGAAATTTTTTTAAAAATAATTTAATAAAACCCCTTATAAAAATTATTATAATTCCTAACGTAATTTAATGTTATTATATTTTGTAATACTGAACATTTGACACATTACCTTTTCACTATAAAATGTTTAGAAAAGTACCTTAATTAGAAAATTACAGGAAGATGTATTTTTAAACCATTTTCAAAAAATGAAAAAATTGATAAAAATTTCTTTTAAAAATAATTGGACAATTATATAACATTTTTAAAACATAGTTTTTTGATTCATGGTTTTGAACGATAACATATTTCTAACTGAAGGGAGATATATTGTTTAATTTTTTATAAAAATATTCTAAATTATATTAAGTAAAAATTAGTGGGAAAATTGTACCATTAAAATTATTTATCATGAATAATAAGTGGATAATTAAATTGATGGAAATTATTGAGTTATATTTCATAATTTTACATAAATTGAAACATAATAATAAATAATCTAGATAAATGATGCGATTATAACATAACAACCACACAATGTTGGTATCATAGAACGCAAAAACAGATGACAGAATAAAATTAAGTAAAGATTGAAAAATCATATCAATAAATATATTCATGATATAAAATTACTATAGTCAGTATTTACGCATTGTAAAATAATATTGGTGAGTAACATTATATGTGTCTTGGTGGATTCTGCTGCTACATTTTCTGTTGGGGGGGGGGGGGGGTGATGAGAATTTCTAGCTTGACCTTGCTTTGATTTTTGTCTCCTTTTGACTCTTGGATTCTTGTTGTCCACGTGGCATGTTCTTCAAGATGTTTTTCATCTATCTCTGTAATGGGTTCCTCCTTCTTCACTTCAAAATGAGTTTCTTTCTTGTTCAATAAATGGGGGTTTGTCCCCTTTACCTTTAAAAAAACATGTGTCTCACAGAAGAGGAATTTACCATACCGATTGGGAAACATCTAAAATACAAACCCCATTAGATAAATATTATTTGATTTATATGTAAATACACATAAATTCATGGATAATAATTATATAATACCCTCATGGTAAGAATAAACACCCAAAAAAAACTGCTGGTGAATAAGGCATATGTCTCGTAGAAATAAAAGTGAGACTATAATTTCGCCCACCGTATGTAATTAATCTCATTGTACTCATTCAACAATAATATTTAATAAATATAATTTTATAATAAATATATTGAAAAAACATAATAAATTATATAATCCCATATATTTTTTTCTCATAACCTCCCTTTACAAATTTATTACCATTTCCATTTTAATGTTACGTTTTGTGTAATAACCAAATTATTTTTCACATGTGTTTGAATATGTCAAAAAAAGTATGGATACAAATATAATGATTTAATAATTTCCATAATGATATATATTATGCACATATATCATATATTCCTTATATATGTATTCATAATAATATATAAATGATATAAAGATAAAATTAAATACATCATCCATAGAGACAGTAGGTCATATATACACATGAAAGAAGTTTAATTTTTCATGTTGAATTGAATGAAATAATGGAAAGGAAATATATAAATATATAAATATAATATCATAAAAAATGAATTATTAAGTCATATATATCATAAAAATTCACTAAAATCATCATTAATACATTACATTTAATGTGTGATAGAATGATATGGGTTTGGGGAGGTAGTAGTACACACGTCAATAAATGATGTTATAATACAAACAAAAAATGTAATTCATGAAGTTATGTCTCATATAATAGTTCAAGAATCATAATTAAGTCATATATATCATATATATCATATAAAAATAGTAATTAATTAATTATTCCCAAAAAATTTTGGTGGTAATGGATGAAATAATTGCATCTGTTTGCGAGGCGGTATTCTACCTTACACACGAAATGTGATTTGATATCCCAGTTTATGGAAGTGTGTGGGAGTTTATATTGTAAAATAATCATAATGAAATATCAATATAATTATAAATTATGAGGATATAAAATAATCACTTTATAATTAGAGTGTATTGTATGGATAATGAAATAAAAAAATGCACTTATTGAAGGATTTTACCTATTCTTTGGGTAATCACTTTTGGTTTTCACCAGAAAGAAAATTTCGTTTTAGATATGCCCAATATGTGGCTTATAAGATGAGATTTAAAAAAATTAGAACTTATTTGGGATGTTTTTGGACAATCTAATGGGCTTGAGAGGTGTGATGAAGTTTGGGGTGAGTGCTATTTTTTATAATTGAGGTGGAGTGTCATTCTTGTAAATAAGAAAAGGCTATTCACGTTTGAGATATCAAATATACATAATTTGAATCAATTAGAATTCCATTTTAAATTAAAGGGGTATATGGTCAAAATATTACCTTATAATGACTTTTTGACATGTTTCTTGGTTATATGGCCTCTTAGGTAAATGTTCGTCCACTAAGTAAACTTGTTTTACGTTAAACACTGTAATTAATTTTAATTACATACACTAACCATTTTGGTCAAAAATAAATTTTCTAATGTGGATGATGAATTATTTTTCTTCATATACAATGATTTTTAGATAATTAGTGAAGGGGAAACAATCATTTACTGATTTTATTTATAATACATGATCTAGATGACTTCTATACAATTGTAGTTTCCGTTTTATGGAACATCGACTATTATTTCCAATGAACCATCCTTATATAATTATTCGTAGAAGATTTGAAAATACCATTGTGGATAATGATCCACATCAGGATAGGACTGAAAATAATGTCCATAATGAATATAATGATATCAGTTTTCAATATTGTAAGGATTAAATTAAATCTAGAATGAGGAATAATATTTCCAATAAAACATGTTACAATTGGAAGAAGAGGAGTATCTTCTTTGGGATTCCATATTGGTCAACCAATTTGTTATGTCATTTCTTATACATAATGCTAACTGAAAATAATATGTGTGAAATGTTTCTTTTGATTCTTTTAAATTTCAAGGGAATGGGAAAAAGATCATTTAAGATCTCGGTGTGACTTGATGGATTGGGGGATCAGACGAGACATAAATCATATGTGTATTAGTGAAAATAAATGGAATGTTCCATGAACTTATTATTTGATGAAAAATATAAAAAACCTATTTTTGGATGTACTAGAGAATATTAAAATTATTGATGGCTATTTAAATAATATATCAAAATGGTTTAACAATAGATATTATATGCTTAAATCCTTGAAGACTCATGAATATCACTTCTCTAAAAACGATTTTATTACAATATAAATATGGCATCATTTTTTCAATAATAGTAAGATGTAAATTATTCAGTTTTCTAATAAATTAGAGAAATATTTTCAAAGAAGTTTTCAATGTATTTTGGGATAAAAATGTTGTCTGGAACACCAGTAAATTTTTTGTGAGTTAGGAAAAATATTCCCTTGGTCTTTTTTCAGAAGCATGATGCATCTGAATATCCATATTTGTAATGCCTCAACCCCAGTTACCCAGATTCGGTGCATTATTACATAACATTGGCATGATCATAAAAGATCATGTCTCGAAAGACCGATTAGTTTAGTCGCCTTGGAAACACTAGATATATTCATAACTCTTTCATTACATCATAAAAATGAAAACAACAACAACATAGTCTCCATAGTCCACACTCATATCCCCACATACTATCCCTGCAGGTCATTCATAAAATACTTCTTCATATCCTGGGAAAAATAAAACATAGAAAGGGGTGAGCTCAGATGCTTAGAAAGTATAACAATATAGCGAAAACATTCATAAATAATCATAAACATTTAAGACAATGTATAAATAAAACAAAATCCTTTTAAACATGAACTTCAACATAATATGGAAAAGATAAAATGAAATAATTATGTTTACTTATTCACATAGATATTCTACTAATCGAATAATCACATGCAATATCAATAACCACTTTCATAATGATGGAATGCATAATGTAGACTATCATAACCACATAGCCAAGGCCTCATGCCAAGACTACAAATAAGAATTTGTCAAGGCCTCGTGCTAAGATAATAGTCTGTCTCATGAGACCTACCAATGCATCGAGGAGCTATAGAGGGCTCCACCCAACACTTATTATGTCCAATGCGTTCCTCATATGAACAGGTTTAACAAACAACATAAACATTCGTATTAAAACTAGCATACGAAATGTCAATACTTTCACCATAAACCACGAATGGTATAAAAATAATACATCCATAGTCAAACATATCACAAAATATTTAATAAAATATGGAAGTTTTGTATCATAATAAATCAACTTCAAATAAGCTTAAAATCCATCAAAGGATGTTGACATAAATGAAATCAAAACTATTAGAGAGACATATCTATTTTTTTTAAATCATTTAAAAGTCACATAATTATAAAATAAAACATTTACATTGAAAATATCCTTATAATATTGTAATAGAAGCTTCTAATATTTTATAACAATGTAAAATAGCTGCACCCGCCGTATAAGTTAAAAAAAGACATTCTTACCTTAATTCCGTCGAAAAGGTTAAAAAGGACATTGTTTGGAAAACGATGGAAATATTCCTATATAAACCTCCTATAAAAAGTCAAACAAGGGTATAAATGAATTTAACCCATATTCTGTAAAATAGAAATTATGTATAAAATAAATTTTTATGAAACATGGATGTGGATGATAAAGTGGTCCCAGTAGATAATTACGTATAAACAACCTCAGATAAAGAAGAGATTGTGAAGTAATACTTTACCCATTTGGTAAATTACGAAACATACACCCCATGAAAGAGGTATCATACAATGGATATGTAGATACACACAAATTAAATTTTATTACACAATGAATAAAATTATGGGAAGTACATACACCACACAAAAGGTAATAGTGCCACTATGGTACGAATCTCACGGGAATAAGGGGTGAGATGATAAACCATTACCTTGTACTTTTCCTTTGTTGAGGGTAGTTTAAACAACTGTATAATGGTGAACAAATTTTTATTATGTTATACAAGAATCATAGAGATTAATATGATATCATATATGATCTTTTCACACTGCTTTGTTAATAATATCTTTGTATTATCGTCGTTTCGGGTGTTAACTTAATAATTTACTTTTATATGTTTTGTTATATAATCCATGTTTTTTATGGATATGACTGTATATTATCCATATCCATAATGATATCAAGGCCTTAAACATTATATTTAATCATTAAATAAGAATTATACTCAAATGGATATGAATGGGAATGAATCTCATCACGTTCTTGGAGATGATAGTCCGTACGTACGCACGAGCTACGATATCATTATTTTTATATTAAATAATATATAATTGGATGTTGTATCATATATACAGAATCATTATAATGTTATATTTATTATTTAAATTAATTATACGTCATTATTATAACCATATAAATAATTATATTTTGAATAACAATTACACCACAACGGGGAGACGGTAGGCCGTACGTACGCACGTATGGTGACATGCCATTAATGGGATGGATAGAATAACTAATTTGTTTGTTCCATATTTAAAATAACATCACAGTATATAGAAGATACATGATTTATTATTTTATAATAGAAATAAAAAGGAATGAAGAAGTTGAAGAAGAAAGGAACTTGAAAGAGGGTGGTGAAAACATTACCTCCTTTTCGGCTTCTTCCTTTTAATTTCATTAAAAAAACTCCTTAGGTTGGCTTTATGATCGAACAAAGGCCTATAGGTTGAAGTTAGGGAATTTTGGCAGATATTTGGGAACAGTTTGGCCGAGCCAAAAGGCTTTGAATGTGTGAAGAATTCGTTAGAAGTGGTGTCCTTTTATAAGGGGGATGAGGGGCTCTTTAAGAAAAACATAAAGTATTATTTTATAATAAATTTATATTATATATATAATGGCTCCAAATTGGATCATTAAAAGAATAAAGTTGGTATGGGTCTAAATCCTTTCAACCAATAGATTTTAGAGAGGTTTGGGTCATTATATTAACCTTATCTTTTAGTTTTAACTCTGTGTTAATTAGTTGGACACTTACCATGTCACATTGTATTTTTATATTATATAGTTAATAAACTTACTATATACCCTCAGGAGACCCCCAAGTGGTCTATTAATGTTACATCTATCATTATACAAGACCTTTGGTTGAACCGTAGATATTTAGGAATTTAATTTCAATTAATAATATAATATTTGTTTTAAAAACTCTTTTATGTCAATTTTGACACTATTTGGTATTTCATTTTTTAGGAAATCATAATAGCATGATTAATTCGAAAAAAGTTAATTAAATCAATACCAACATGTCATATTAACCGATAAAATTTGTGGAGATTATTAAAATTCTCAATGTAAATTTATTTGGGTATTTATAATATCAATTATTTTAATATTTCACTAATAAGGTAATTACTGCATCATCATTGTGTCATAAATAAATTAACGTATTTAATGTCTAAAAATTATAAATAAAATATAATTATGTATTAAATCCTTTTATATTTCTAATGAATATTTATAGTCGAAAATATAACATATATAACCCTATGTAAATTTTTTTTTCTAAAAGATATAGGCTTATGTCATTTTTATATTTACTTTAACTTAATTAATATAAAATGTCATTATCACTTACAAGTGGATCCATGGGGTCCCCAAATCGACCCAAAGATGCCCATGGTCGTACATGAATAATCCAATAGGGTTAAGACACGTTTTCGGGTAACGTATTATTATTATAAAATTATTTTCTTACCCTTATTTATCGAATTTACACTTTAACCATGGTAAATAAAATATTTACCGAAGTAATTATTCAAAATGTATAAAAATAAAAGTTACCTATTTCCACAATTTGGACATCCTGATTCCAATTATGGAGTCCATTTTTTCTAATTCAAAACACAGAAGTGGCAGAAAATAATTTAAAATTAATTCCCGCTGTCAAAACAAAAAGCGTGTTTTTAAGAGATAAAAACTATCAAAAGATTGACACTTGTTTATGTCCTGTTTAAATGTGAAATAATGTCCAATGACCAAAATTGTATTAAATTTTAAAAATATCTTCTAAATATACTTTAAAACCAATCAAATTCATAATTAATCACTATTAATTATTTTGATAAAATAAGTTGTTTTTAAAAAAAATTAGTAATTCTCACTATTCATCAAAATATAAATTTATCCGAAAAGTACCAAAATTTCATAGTAGTATAATTTCAATATTCTGAATCCAAAAATGAAGTCAATTTTGAAATATAAAATATATAATATTTCAAAAAATGGGTATTACTATTCATAATGGCTACTTTGATTGGTCGCGGCGTGTTAGAATCTTGAAGTTCCGTACAACACATGCTATTATATTATTCAAAGAGAAGAATACCATGGAAGTGTGGGGTGTTACATTCTCCCCTCATTCAAATAATTTCTTCCTCGAAATTTCTAGAATATTACTACAAAAAAACACTCAGGTGGTTCTTCATCAAAAGTTCCTTGGGTTCCCACGTTGCCTCTTCTATTTTATGGTTTCTCTGTATAACTTTTACCAGACGAGTCGTCCAGTTTCTCCGCACTTGTTCTCTTATATCAAGAATCTTGACAGGATCTTCACAATAAGAGAGATTAGTTTCCAGTTTTAATTCCTCATAGGTGAGTACACTCGTTGGGTGAGGCATGTATTTTCTCAACAGTGATACATGGAACACATTGTGAACTATGGAGAGATTTGGCGGCATTGCCAAATGGTAAGCTAAAACCCAAATTTGTTCTATAATTTCAAAAGGTCCGATGTACCTGGGACTCAATTTACCTTTATTTCCAAAATGTATAACTCCCATCCATGGAGATACCTTCAATAAAATAAGATCTCCCACCTGAAATTACAAATCCTTTCTTTGGTTGTCAGTATTCGTCTTCTGCCTACTTTGAGCTACATTGATGTGGTTTTGGATTACCTTTACCTTTTCCATAGTTTCCTCCACTGGTTCTGGGCTTACAAGTTTTCATTCGCCAACATCATCCCAATAGGTTGGTGTGCGATATCTCTTTCCGTATAACGCTTCACATGGTGCCATCTCAATACTCGAATGGAAGCTATTGTTATAGGAAAATTCTACCATAGGTAAATATTGATCCCACATACCCAGAAAGTCAGGTGAGATATATCTCAACATGTCTTCTAATGTTTGAATAGTCCGTTCTGATTGTCCACTTGTTTGAGGGTGGTTGGCAGTGATCAAATGAAGTTCAGTATCCAAGGCCATCTGATGACTCTTCCAGATTCTTGATGTAAAATGGGGATCACGATCAGAAACCATCGATAGGGGTAATCAATGAAATCTCACAACTTCATTAATATATAGTTTTTATAGACGCTCTAGTTTTAGATCTTCTCTAATAGTAGGAAAATGTGCTGTCATGGTAAGATGATCAACAATAACACATATTTCATCTTTCTTTCTTGGAGTATTTGGTAGCCCCATGACAAAGTCCATCGTAATATTTTCCAATTTCCTCTCCGGTATGGGAATAGGTTTCATGACTCCTCCTGGCTGTTGCAATCCAGCATTCACTTATAGAAAAACCATTCATCTTGACACAAAATCAGCAATCTCCTTCTTCATGTTGTCCCACAAAAAATGTTCCTTCAAATCTCTATACATTTTACTGCTCCTAGGGTGTATAGAGAAATTGGAACTATGAGCATCATCCAACAATTCTCTTTTTAGATCAGGTATATCGGGAACACAAAGCCTCTTCCCAAACATAAAAATTCCATCATCATACATAAAGTCACTCAATTTCCCATCATTCATAGCTTTAATAATCCTTTGTAACTCTTCATCACCAGTCTGAGAACTCTTTATCATGTCTAGTAAATATGGTTTGGAAACCATTTGAAAAATCATTGATGATTCACCTTCCATGGTGATTCCCATATCCATATTTACTAGATCCATGTATATAAAATCCTTTTCAACTCTCATCTTGTTCAAAACTCCATGATCCTTTCCACTGAAAGCATTTGCCACCTTATTTGCCTTCTCTGGGTGGTATTGTATCATGAAATTGTAATCCAAGAGTAGTTCAAGCCATCTCTTTTGCCTCATGTTGAGTTCTTTCTGTGAGAAAATATACTTCAAACTCTTGTGATCAGTATAAATCTCACATTTTTCACCATAGTGATTATGTATCCAAATCTTCAATGAAAAGATTACAACAGCTAACTCAAGAACGTGATTAGGATAGTTCTGCTCATGAATTTTTAGCTATCGTGATGCATAGGAAATAACCCTATCATTCTGCATAAGGACATAACCAAGTCCATTCATTGATGCATCACTATATATAATAAACCCTTTATTCCCCGATGGAAGAGTCAATATAAGAGCATTGAATAATCTTCTCTTCAGTTATTCAAAACATTCTTCACACTCTTTTGTCCAGACAAATTTAACCCCATTACGTGTGAGCTTTGGTAATGGGTTAGCTAATCGGGCAAAATTCTGGATGAAACGTCGATAATAACCTTCCAAACCAATAAAACTGTGTACGTCAGTTATACTCATCGGTGGTAGCCATTCTTGGATTTCCTTGGTCCTAGAAGGATCAACATAGATTCCATCCTTAGAGACAATATGGCCAAGAAAAGAAATCTCCTGAAGCCAGAATTCACACTTGCTAAACTTCCCATATAATTCATGTCTTCTAAGAGTCTTTAGGATAATGTGCAAGTGATTTTCATGATCTTCGTACCTTTTGGAGTATTCCAAGATATCATCAATAAATACCACTAAAAATCATCGAGATAATCCTTGAAAACTCTATTAATTAGATCCATGAATACAGAGGGTGCATTAGTCAATCCAAAAGGCATTACTATAAACTCATAATTCTCGTACCTTGTTCGAAACATTGTCTTCAGAATGTCTTCCTTCTTCACACACAACTGATGATATCAAGATCGAAGTTCAATATTTGAAAAGTATTGAGATCCACACAGTTTTTCAAATAAATCATCATTGTGAGGTACGAGATACTTGTAATTTATTGTTATAGATTTGATCTCCCTGTAGTCGATACATAACCTCATGGATCCATCTTTTGTTTTTAACAAAAAGAACAGGGGATCCCCCTGGAGAAACACTAGGGAGAAGAAATCCCTTATTTCTTAATTCCTCGAGTTGTTTCATTAGTTCAACTAATTACATAGTGGTTATTCTATAAGGGGTCTTCGATATAGGCCTTGAACCAGGAATTAATGCATTGGAAAACTCAGTTTCTCATTCTGGAGGATGTCCAGTTAAATCTTCCAGAAACACATCTATATATTCTTTCAAAATAGGTACATCCTCTATTTGGACATTCATTTCCTCACCCATAGTTATTTCATTCTCTTCCTCCCCAATAATTGACTTTAGTTGAGATACTGGCGGTGGATCTAGGTAAGAATTTGGTGGTGGTGATTCCACTCTTATGATAAGGTGTTCCTTATCATCATCATAAAAAATATTAACCTCCTTATTCTTACAATAAATCTTCACATCATGGTCTGAAATCTAATCCATACCTAGGATTATATCAAACTAAATCATAGGTATGACAATGAGATCAGGGGATAAAGGACATTTATGTTCTCTAATGGGGACTGATTGACAAAAAATTATTACAATGATACTTCCATTTGGATTTTTAACTGACAACACCTTTGTTAAATCAATTTGGAAATATCTAATTTTCTTATCATACTGGGAAGATATGAAACAATGCGATGATCCAGAATTAAATAAAGCATTTGTTAAACATGAGGAAACCATTAAATTACCTGCCACCACGTATTTCGGAGCTTCTACCTCAATAGTATTGATAGCATAATCATGGCCTTGATCCCTTGGAATTTTCCAAATTACGTTCCCCTGACGCTTAGTACATTCATTTTCATAATGTCCCATCTCCCTGCAGTTGTAGCATTGAACATCAGTAGCTTCTTTCTTCCCCTTGAAATCATGACCTTGGTGGCCTTTTTTACCACACTTGTAATAGACTCCCATTCCTTTCAGTAATGTAACAGGGTGTTTCATCCTACATTTACTATAGGATGGATATTCAACTTTTCCTTTCTTCCCCTTATTTCCATTCCTAGATTGATCAACAGATCTATTCTTCTCTTGCTTTTCTTTAAAGTCATAATACTTTGAGAATTCATTCTCTGTCTTGAGAGAACATGAGACAATATCTTCATATGATGAGAATTATTGTGAAACTAATGCTCGATGAATAAATGGTTTTAACCCATCAAAGAAACGATAAATATTACTTCTTGGGTTATGTATATAATCTCCATCATACCTTGCTAACTTTGTAATGTTAGCCTCATACTTTGTGACATTCTCATCCTCCTTTTGTCTCACACTCATTAATTGCCTTTCCATATCTTCTCGGTGGTCTCAAGGAAAGTATTTTTCTAAAAAGAGATCATTGAACTCCATCCATTCCATATATGATACTTCATTATCTTCCTGCATGTTTTCAATCAATGACCACCATTGATCAGCATCTCCAGTGAGGCGGTAAACTATCAAGATAACTTTTTCCCCTTCACTACTCCCCAAAGCCTGAAATATTTTCTCTAGGTAACATATCCATTTCTCAGCTACCAATGGATTTGTACTCCCATTTAATGTTGGTGGTTGTTTCCTCATGAAGCGATCTAAAATTGGCCCTCCACACTGTGGATCGAGGTGCTTCATATGGGTAAGGTTATTATTCATAACCTGAGTGAGTTGTCCCAGTATGGTGATAAGCTGGTGAGCACCAGCTACATCACCAGCTCCACTATAATTATCTTGAGTAGGAGGGAAATCCCTACATGGAGTGCGTTCATTGATATGGTTTCCATTTCTTCCAATAGGAACCATTTCTAAACAATGTCATAAACTAGATCAGTTTATGAATCAAAATACATAATTACATACTTGTAAAACACTTAACATGAATTGAATAGTTTATGGATGTAATCCGTAGTCCTAAAAATGTTTTCTTTGAGGAATTATATATTAATACACCCTTCATAATGGTTCATAATGAAAATGAGAAATATCATAATCATATCCCTCATGAGGTTCGTAACCAAGAGTGCGGCAAGACCCATTGTCGTGCACCAGTTCTCGTTCGAGTCTAGCTCAAAGTGGTGTTTTCTTGTTTTACCCCTAGGTACATTTGTTCCAGATCCACCTATACCTTCTTATATCTAGATAGGTATTTATTTCTCGGAAAACACAAAAAATCTCAACAATTCCAAAATTCTAAGAAGTTCTTCTATACTAATCCTCAAAGTCCATCTTAGGTCTATGTTCTCTAATCAGAGTTTATTTAAATCGAGATTCCAAGGTTTGTATTAAACTTCCTCTGATACCAACTATAACGACCCAACCCCAGTTACCCAGAGACGGTGCATTATTACATAACATTGGAATGTTCAAAAAAGATTATGTTTCGAAAGACCGATTAGTTTAACAGCCCTGGAATTACTAGATATATTCATAAGTCTTAAATTACATCATAAAAATGAAAACTACAACAACATAGTCTCCAGAGTCCACACTCACACCCCCACATACTATCCCTATAGGTCATTCATAAAATACTTTTTCACATCTAGGGAAAAATAAAACATATAAAGGGGTGAGCTCAGATGCTCATAAAGGATAAAAATATAGGAGAAACATTCATAAATAAGAATAAACATTTAAGGAAATGTATAACTAATACAAAATCCTTTTAAACATGAACTTCAACAAAATATGGCAAAGATAAAATAAAATAATTCCATTTACTTATTCACATGGATATTCTACTAGTCAAATAATCAGATGCAATATCAATAACAACTTTCATAATGATGGAATGCATAATTCCATACTATCATAACCATGTAGCCAAGGCCTCGTTCCAAGACTACAAACAATATTTTTCAAGGCCTCATGCCAAAACACTATTTTGTATCATGAGACCTACCAATTCATCGAGGAGCTATAGCGAGCTCCACCTGTCACTTATTAGGTCTAATGAATTCTCATTTGAACAGGTTTAAACATAACATAAACATTCTTATTAAAACTAGCATACAAAATGTCAAAAATTTCACCATAAACCATGAATGGTATTAAAATAACACATCCACAGTTGAACATATCACAAAACCATCAATACAATATGGAAGTTTTGTATCATAATAAATCAACTTCATATAATTTTAATATCAATCAATGGATGTTGACATAGATGAAATCAAATCTATTTGAGAGAAAATATCTATTTTTTTGAAATCAATTAAAAGTCACATAATTATAAAATAAAAAATTTACTTTGAAAATATTCTTATAAACTTGTAAGGGATGCTTATATTATTTTATAACAATGGAAAGTATCCTCACCTACCGTAGAAGTTAAAAAAAAAATTCTTACCTTAATTCTATCGAAAAGGTTAAAAAGGACCTCGTTTGTAAAACGACAAAAAATTCCTTTATAAACCTCTTATAAAAAGTAAAACAAGGTTATAAATTACTTTAACCCATATTCTGTAAAATAGAAAGAATGTTTTGAAATACATTTTTAAGAAACAACGATGTGGATGATAAAGAAGTCCCAATAGATAATTACATACAAATAACCTCGGATAATGAAGATATTGTGAAATAAACCCTTACCCATTTGGTAATATACGAAACATACACCGCATGAAAGAGGTATCATACAATGAATATGTAGATACACATAAATTAATGTGTATTACAAAAATAATTCAATTATGGGAAGTACATACACCACACAAATGGTAATAGTGGCAATATGGTCGGAATCTCACGGGAATAAGGTGTGAGATGAAAAACCCTTACCTTGTACTTTTCCTTAGTTTAGGTAGTTTAAAATCCTATATAATGGTTAAATAATTGTTATTACGTTATAAAAGAATCATATACATTAATATGATATCATATATTATCTTTTAACACAGCTTTGTTAATAGTATCTTTGTATTATTGTCATTTCGGGTGTTAACTTACTCGTTTTATTTTATATGTTTTTTTATATAAGCCATGTTTTTTATGGATAGGTTTGTATATTATTCATATACATAATGATATCAAGTCCTTAAAAATTATTTTTAATCATTATATGTGAATTATACTCAAATGGATATGATTGGGAATGAATCTCATCGCGTTCGTGGAGACGGTAGTCCGTACGTATGCACGAGTGACAATATCATTCATTTGATATTAAAATAATATATAATTGGATGTTATATCATATAGAAAGAATCATAGTAATTTTATATTTATTATTTACATGATTTATACATCATTATTATACCCATCTAAATCGTAATATATTGAATAACAATTACACCACAACGTGGAGACTGTAGGCCTTACGTATGCATGTATGGTGACATGTCATTCAAGGGATGGATAGAAACAAAAAAAATTGTTTCATATTTATAATAGCATCACAATATATAGATGATACTGGAGTTATTATTTTATAATATAAATTACAAATAAAGAAGAAGTTGAAGAAGAAAGGAATTTGAAAGAAGGTGGTGAAAACATTACCTCTTTTTCGGGTTCTTCAATTTAATTTGATCAAAAAGACTGCATAAGTTGGCTTTATGATCAAAATAACGCCACTAAGTTGAATTTAGGGACGTTTTAAGGATATTTTGGAAGAGGTTGTCTGAGCCAAAAGGATTTGAGGGTGTGAATATTTGGTTATAAGTGGTGTCCTTTTATAAGGGGAGGAGGGTCTATTTAGGAAAAACTTAAAGTATTATTTTATAATAAATTAATATTCGATTTATAATGGCCCCAAAGTGGATTATTCAAAGACTATGGTGAGGATGGGTCGAAATACTTTCAACCAATAGATTTTAGATAGTTTTGGGTCATTATATTAACCTTATCGTTTAGTTTTATCTCTTGGTTAATTAGTTTGACACTTACCATGTCAATTGGTATTTTTATATTATATAGTTAATAAACTTACTATACACACACAAGAGACTCCCAAGTGGTCCATTAATGATAAACCTATCATTATACAAGTCCTTTGACCGAACCTTAGATTTTTAGGAATTTTATATCAATTAATAATATAATAATTGTTTCAAAAAATCATTAATGTCAATTTTGAAACTATTTGCTATTGATTTTTGTGAACATCATAACAGCATTATTACCAAAAAAAAGTTAATTAAATCAATATTAACATGTCATATTAACCTATAAAATTAGTGAAGATTATTAAAAGTCTCAAATTACATTTATTTGGGTATTTATAATATCAATTATTTTGATATTTCACTAATAAGTTAATTACTGAATCATCATTTGGTCATAAATTAATTAACTTATTTAATGTATAAAAATTATAAATAAAATACCATTATATATGAAATCATTTTATATTTCTTATGAATATTTATAGTCGAAAATATAACATTTATAACCCTATGTAAAAATTGTTTTGGTAAAAGATATAGGCTTATGTCATTTTTGTATTTACTTTTACTTAATTAGTATAAAGTGTCATTATCACTTACAAGTGGATCCATGAGGTCCCAAAATCGACCCAAAGATGCCAATGGTTGGAAATGTGTCAACTAATTGGGGTAAGACACATTTTAGGGCAATTTATTATTATTATAATATTATTTTTTACCACTATTTACCACATTTACCCTTTAACCATGGTAAATAAAATATTTACCGAAATAATTATTCAAAATGTCTAAAAATAAAAGTTACCGATTTACAAAATTTGGACATCTTGATTAAAAATATGGAGTCCATTTTTTCAAATTAAAAACATATAAGTGGCAGAAATTAATTTAAAATTAATTCCCTCTGTCAAAACAAAAAGCGTCTTTTTAAGAGATAATAACTATCATAGGATTGACACTTGTTTGAGTCCTTTTTAAATGTGAAATTATGTCGAATTACCAAAATCATATTAAATGGTAAAAATATATTCTAAATATACCTTATAACCACTCAAATTCATAAATTATCACTATTAATTATTTCAATTAAAAAAGTTGTTTTTAATAAAAATTTACTAATTTTCACTATTCATCAAAATATAAAAGTTATCTGAAACGTACCAAAATTTAATACTCAGATAATTTCAAAAATGAGAATCCAAAAATGAAGTCCATTTTGAAAGATTAAATGTATAAAATTTAAATAAGTGGGTATTACTATTTATAACGACTACATTGATTGGTCGCAGCGTGTTAGATTCTCGAAGTTGCGTAAAACACACGCTACTATATTATTCAAAGAGAATCGTACCGCGGAAGCTTGGGGTGTTACAATATTCAAAACTATACACATCTCAGAGGACCTGTTGGTTTTCGTTGGATGTATCCAACAAAAAGAAATATGTACACATTGTAGTCTTATGTCCGAAAGAAGAATCATCCCAAAGGTTCTATCATGAATGGCTACATGACTCAAGAATATATGGATTTCTAATGAATTTATTTGTCTGATATTACCATAAGAATAATCATACCAAAGAGAAATGAGGAATAAATATCTGAGAAAATTGAACCCATTTTCTATCACTTCTTCAAATTGGATGAATTTCTGGATTATATACATTGAAAAAATTCATCCTTGAAGAGCATGATATGGAACATCATATATATTTTTTAAACATCGATTTGATGGATAACTAAATCAAGTATGAAATTTAACATGTACATATTATCAAAACTCATTTAATTTTTCAAATTTGTTAAAATATTTTTATTTTTATGTTCAAGGTAAAAAAATATATGATAAACAGAATGAATCATTCTTTATCATTGAGATGCAAAGTGACATTGTATAGAAATGAGTATTTATACACTGTTAAAAATGAAGGTAGAAATATTACTATAATAAATTACTAAAATATTTATTTATTTTTATTATTAAAATATATTTTTGATATTGAGCTTTCATGATGACTCTCACGACCCTGTCCCACCAAAGATGCCCCTCTTGAGCTGGCAATGGAGAATGGGAGATAATGACCCCTCGAGTCCCGCCTCTAGTAGGCCCCAGGGTGGCGACTAGAACCAAGGGTATGAGTTATTCACAAATATGGGAGGCATTACACTTTTTATTTTTAAAGATCAGGAAATTGGAAAAGTCAACCACCAACAAGGAAAAGATAAATTTATAGAAATAACCTAAACCAATCCCACATGCATGTTTAAACAATTTTATAAGAAGGTGCAAGTACAAGAATGATCAATGTACAATACCAAAAGACAACAAGAGTACAACAACTACAACAACTCCAACTGTCTGACTAGAAAGGCCCCGCACGACCCTGGTAGTCCTCCTGGAAACTTGAAAGTAAACGTAGGGTGAGAATACAAGTATACTGAGTAGGGAAAACTAAAGATTGCATGCACAAGTGGGGAGACATCCTAATGTCCCGTGAGAACAACAGAAGATACCTATCAAGGAATTCTATCCACCCAACCTCACCAGCCACACTCACCAAAAACACAATCACAACAGGTAGTAGTATATAAGAAGCAAGAGTATTGGGTACCCCGCACCATTTCTCATTAGTTAGCTGCTCTTCCTAATGGAGAAAGTCCTGACGCTGCCACACTCTCCCAGCCCGCACACACCTAGGCCTCACAAACCACACATCCCGCCCGCACACACCAAGGCCTCAGAACCATGTATCCCACCCGCACACACCTGGGCCTCACAACCACGTATCCCGCCTACAAACACATGGGCCTCAAAACCACCTATCCCACCTGCACACACCTGGGCCTCAAAACCACATATCCCTCCCACACACACCTGGGCCTCACAACCACGTATCCCGCCCACACATTCCTGGTCCTCATCCTGAAAATTCTTGGGAAACAGTAAAACCTGCCCAAAGAGTCTTGGGCTAAAGCCACCCCATTCGAAACCTACCTGAAGGGTCTTAGGTGTATGGACACCTCAAGCCATCATAGCCTAGGGATGAAGGAGTAGGAAAGAGCTAGTAACTATGGGAAAACACCCTCTCCCATGAAACGGGAGTGTTTGTCACTATGTTCTCAACATGGGTGGGGTGCGTCAAAACACAAAGGTACAGATATATATATACCAAACACTCATCCCAACATATGGCTTCTAAATAGAGAAACTGAGCACATTCCTCGGCACTGCTACCATGAAGAATGAATACAATAAACAACCCCAACCCCAGTTAGGTTTTCAAGTTTCAACAGAATTAGTTTATTTAGTTCCTTAACTATTGGGCAACTATCCAAAACCAACCACATCGATCATTCGTAAAACATATCCCTGCCATCCTCAAATCATGTTAGGGAAACACAAGAAACACAACCAAGTCCTTATTAATATCCAAACAGGCCCATGATTATTATTCTCGTTTCATTACCACACCCCACCATTCATTAACTCTTCCACTTTTATTTATTATTCACAACCCATGGTCCGTTCACATTCAAGCCCATCCCTGCAGCCCCGATGACAACAACCATAACCACAATCACACTGAAACCCATACGTAATTATCCCTTTAATACCATTTATCACTTCCCTACTACCCGTTAGCAACATAACATTCACACCAACCCACAACCAAGTCAACCGCAGCCCCGCTGCTCACCCGATCAACAAAAACCCACAAAACACCCCTTTCACATAAACAAACCCTAACCAGAACCCACATGTTTATTATTTCATTTTGTTCAGCCTGGGTGATCACAAAAGGGTTTCATATTTTAACTAGTGAACTTTATGTGATTAACCAAATTCCACATTCAACAAAAATGGTCTAGAGAGATAGGGAAACGTTTAATTGCTCAAGAAAAGGCCCCCAATGACCGTGATTTTCAGTAGGCATAAGCCTATTCAATTCACAGCATAATATCACATGATATAAATAAAGTAATAGCAATCAAAAACTTCCCATCCTGTTATATAAGCCAGTAATTATCATTATTAAACCGGTTCAAATGTGTCTCATGTAAACTAGAGGACACCCACCCCGCATGATTCACAAATTAGAGAGACGAAGGTAAGATCCCTACCTCAACAGTTTCTGATCACAATGCTATCCTGGATCGACTTTAAAAGACATCCGTCAGCGTCCGTCACTTCTGTCGAGTCCTGGAAAAAACACCTCGGGTGGAAGTTGTAAAGGAAGGGCTGAAGGAAGGACAATAGATCCAAGATCACACATTCTGTCTCGTCGTTAAGATCTTGTGCCCCTGACAGATAGTAAATCGGAGCTCAGACAAAGAAGTTATGGAAGAAAGAGCCTTCAAGTATCTTGGGAGAACTCTGCTCAGAGGAAAGGGGAGGAGAGGGGTGAGTTGAAAATGAGGAGGGGACCCATCCTTTTATAGGCGAGAAAATAAAAATTAAACGGCATGTACTTTATGGCACACGGTGTGTACTCAGTTATTTCACATGTTATCCACGTGGCTTCCAACATGGCTTCACGGCCATTGACTGGTCAACACACGGTTTTAGGGTAATGCATACGCGGGGAGGGACTACACGGCATGTAGTTAGGACACACAGTGTGTACCCATTTATTTCACACGTCAAAGAAATAGCTCCAACATGGCACATGGTCGTTGACTAGTAATACGTACGTGGGGAGGGACTACACAGTGTGTAGTTTAGGGTACACGGCGTGTACCCATTTCTTTCACATGGTAAGGACACGGTCTTCTACCCAGGGAATACTCGGCCAGGTGGTACACGGTGTGTACTTACACTAAACTACGTGTAGTTAAAAACTTCTGGAAAGTGTGGGAAAAGTCCATTTTACCCTCCAACAAGAACCCAACCAACAACCCTAATCACAGGTGTTAGGAATTCCCTCTCTTATTTCAAGATATTATCCGCTTTAGGTGGCACTGACTCGCCTGCACGGGTTTAATCACATCCACATTAATGCTTCTTGATTAAGGATTGGGCATTACCACTTCCATATATTATTATTTTCCAAATTACACAGCCCCCAACACCACACAACCAACACACTGCCCGAACATGTGGCTTGGGGAAAATTCCGTCTCTTATGTCGAGATATTATCTGCTTTAAGTAGCACTGACTCGCCCACACGGGTTGAATCACATCCTCATTAATGCGTCTTGATTAAGATTCAGGTTTTTTTCCTTTCCCCACACATCTAGACAAGCTATACATTTCCAGAGAACAAGGAAACAAAAAGGTCTCATGACTGAAAAGCCAAGAATTTCACATATATCAATGTTACAGAGTAAAACATCAATACAAAGCTCAGAAGAGCAATGAAAAACATAAGTCAAAACAACTCTGGGTACTAACCATGCATCTAGGCCTCCCGCTCCCAAGTGCTCTCCTCAAGGCCTCTTTGCCTCCAAAACACATGAACCAAGGGAATGGTTCACCCACGGAGCTCCATCTCTTTACGATCCTCGATTATGACTGGCATTTCCTCGAAGGTCGCGTCATCTCCCATATCTAACTCTCCCCAATCGATAACGTGTGAGTCGTTCTGTAAGTATCGACGTAGCTGGGAGACATGGAAGTCGTCATGATCCTTCTCCAACTAAGGTGGTGGGGCTAGGTGATATGCCACCTCACAGACTCGCCTCAGCACCATGAAAGGTCCGATGAACCTAGGTGGGAGCTTTCTCCCTTTCCCAAACCTCTTCTGCCCCCGTCGAGGAGAAACCTTCAAGAACACATGATCTCCCACCTCGAACTCCAAGGGCCTCCTTCGACGATTAGCATAAGACTTATGTCAGTCCTGAGCCGCTTTCATCCTCTCACGTACAAGCTAGACTTTCTATGTGGATCTCTGCACTACCTCTAGCCCAAGAGCACATTTCTCAACAACCTCTTCTAGAAAATGGGTGATCAACATGGTCTTCCATATAGAGCCTCAAACGCTGCCATACCAATAGTAGAGTGAAATTTGTTGTTGTAGGAAACTCTATTAAAGGAAAGTGTTGTACTAATGATCCTAAAATATCTATAACACATGCCCGCAGCATGTCATCAATCGTCTGGATAGTCCGCTCTATCTACCCATCGGCTGGGGGTGGAAAGCAGTGCTAAGGCGTAGATAGGTGACAAAAGCAGGCTGTAATCCCCTCCAGAACCGTGAGGTAAACTGAGTATCCCTCTCTGAAATGATAGTTTTCAGAACTCCATGAAAATGAACCACCTCTTCTACGTACCTCTGTACTAAGGTATTCACTGGGCCTGACTCCTTAATTGCTAATAAGTGAGCTGATTTCATCAGTGAATCCACCACTACCTAGATAGCATCATAACCTCCCTGAGCTATGGGTAGTCCTGTGACGAAGTCCATTTAGATTTCATCCCACTTCCACTCAAGGACTTCTAAATGATGCAACAACCCACTGGGAACATGGTGTTCGACCTTCACTTGCTGACACACTATGTATTTAGCCACAAACTCCGCCACTTTCCGTTTCTCCCCGGGCCACCAAAACTGTTCCCTCAAGCCTCGGTACATTTTTGAAACTCTTGGATGTACCGCCAAGGCTGAGCTATGGAACTCGCGGAGAACTCCCTCACGCATCGCTTCTGGAACAAACAACCTTCCATGGAAAAGCATCTGATGTCCGCTATCCATTGACCATCCTTCTAGAGCATTTCCCTGATCCACACAATCCCACATCACTTCCACCTCGGAGTCCCCCCCTGAGACTCTTCCACCTGCTGCAACAAGGAGGACTGCACCATCATCTGAAACAAACATCCTCTAACACCTTCTTCCCATACATCCAAGTACAGGGTGGCCAACTATCCCATCGCTTTCCATGCATTAGTGGATTCCCGAACCACTTCCTTATGTGACTTTCTGCTCATGGAATCGGCTACAATGTTGCCCTTACCTTTATTGTAAGAGATATCAAAGTCATAGTCTTAGAGAAACACAAACCAACTCCACTGCCGTAAGTTCAGGTCTCACTGGGAGAAGATATAACGCAGTCTCTTGTGATCTGAGAAGACCACAAAGCGCTCCCCAAAGAGGTAATGTCGCCACAACTTCAGTGCGAACACTACTGCAGCAAGCTATAGGTCATGGGCGGCATAGTTACGCTCATGAGGGCGTAATTTCCTAGACACATAACATATCACTCCCTTCTTCTGCCTTAGCACACACCACAGAACAAGGCCAGAAGCATCACAAAACACCTCATATTACAACCCTTCCTCTGGAAATCGGAGTACGGGAGAACTGACCATATTATCCTTCAGGTCTTCGAACAATTCCTGGCACTGCTCACTCCATAAGAAGACATGGTTTTTCCTAGTCAAAGCTGTCAATGGAGCAGCAACTTGAGAGAAGTCCGAAACAAACCTCTGATAGTAACCAGCTAACCCTAGGAAACTACGCACTTCTTCCATGCTCTTGGGTGCTACCCAAGAAACAACTGCCTCCACCTTCGATGGGTCCACCGACACTCCATGCTGAGACACTAAGTTCCCAAGTAAGTGCACTTCTTTTTTCAAGAACATACATTTCAACAATTTCCCAAAAATCAGGTGGTGTCAAAGGACTTCTAAGACTACCCTGAGATGCTCAACGTGCTCCTCCTATGATCTTGAGTAGATCAGGATTTCATAGATAAACACAATGGAGAACCGGTTCTGAAACTCTCGAAAGATAATGTTCATAATTCCCATGAACACAGCCTGTGCATTCGTAACTCCAAACGGCATCACTACAAACTTGAAGTTCCCATACCTGCACCTAAAAGCCGCTTTCGAGATGTCAATGTCCTTTACCCTTATCTGATGATATCCAGATCGTAGATCAATCTTGGAAAACCAACCTGCTCCCCTCACCTGGTCAAAGAGATCATCTATCCTTGAAAGGGGGTAACAATTCTTGACTATTACCTGGTTCAACCTTCGGTATTCTATGCATAGCCTGAGACCACGATCTGACTTCTTCACGAACAAAACTAGAGCACATCATGGTGATACTCTGGGTCAAACAAAACCCTTCTCCATCAGATCATCAATATGAATCTGCAACTCCTGCAACTCCGAAGGTTCCATCCGATAAGGTGCCATCGAAATCGGACGGGCACCAGGCTGTAAGTCTATCCCAAACTCAACGTCATGTCGGGGGGGGGGGGGGTATAGTCACAACCTACTCAAGAAAAACATCGACGATCTCCCCACCAACCTTCAGAACATCCATCATCTCTATATCAGCCAGAACCACTGATATCCCACCTAACAAGGAAAGGAGAGACTCCACACGCCGACCTCCCACCTAATAGCTCCTCTCACCAACAAAAGCTACAGGTTTCCCATCCACGTTGGAGAACACGAATCTTCTCCATAAGTAGTCGATAATGGCACTAATAGAAAACAACCAGTCAATTACTAGGATGACATCATATGGCTGCATCTGTAATAGAAGAAAGTCTCCACTAGATCGATGTGGTTCCAACGTCAGCCCACATCCCTGGAAAACAAAAGATACGCCGGTTTGGCCTCCAAATGGTGTACTCAGCAACAGTGATACAGAAAGTCTCTCTACATATAGTCCCAAAGCATGGGCTAGACCAGGTGCAAGAAAAGAGTGAGAATCTCCTGAATCGAACAAGGCAGAAATGAGAGTGCTGAACAAACAAATCATACCTCGCACCACCTCTGGTCCTACCGGAGCTGTCAACTCTGCTGCGTTCAACTTTCCACGCCCATCTCCTCTACCTATCTGATTTCGTCCACCTCCCGGACCATGCCCTGGTCGAGGTCCCTGAGGAGAACCCTGAGGTTGGCCTCCTCCAGCAAAGTCTTCCCTCGGAGGAGCATGGTCATGCTGCTGCTGTAAGGGCCTCGCCGACAACTGGTGCTGCTGGGGTGGGCGCTAAGCCTGCCCACCTCCACCGTAATGAGCTCGTGTCAGTAACCGACTCTAAATGTGCCCGAAACCTCCACAAAAAAACACTTCGGTCCTGGGCTCGTGAGAAAGGGACGAGGACCTGATGATCTGAATTAGAACTGCTGGGGCCTTCTCCCCACTGGCCTGAACCTATAAGGTCCCGTCGCAGGATATTTGCTGCTGACTGCCTTCCCCTTAGACGAACCTAGTTGGATCCCCTCACATGGAGCACCTCCCTGTGAGTGAATCCTCTCTACAACCTCTTCCTTCTTCTTTACTTCCATGTACGTTGGAAGGGTGAATGGGGTGACAACATACTGGAGCGAAGGATGAAGTGCATCCTCCAAACATCTCGCCTGAGATTCCTCATCCGAAAAGAGATTTGAAGCAAAGCGCATGAGATCCTTGAACTTGATCCCCAGCTCTCGTACTGACATACTCCCATGCTGAATGGAGAGTAAATCCTACTGCTTCTCCATCTTGATCATGGAAGAAAGGAATTATTCTCGGAATTCCTTCTCAAAGTCAGCCCATGGAACCTCTGCCTCTACCCTCTCTCCGAGGTAGAGTGTCCACCACTGTCGCGCCGCACCCCTCAGCTGAATGACTGCTAGGGGATCCAAGTACTCCATCAGAGAACGGATCAAGGTAAAAGTGATCCCTAGATCCTCAAGCCACCCCTCTATCTCCGTATCTGAAGAACTACCCTCATACATCTTGAGGGTTTGCTGCGGGAAAGAAAGGAGAGTCTTCTTCCACTGGCTATCTTCCTCCTCTCGGTCAATCCTCAGTTGATAGACTGCCTGAATCTGCTGGTCCTCGGCCGTCTGAGCCACCTGGGGACGACGTCCAGGTGCCATAGCATTACTGTAAAAAAAGATCACCTAAGCCCACGAAGTAGGGGAATTTATCAAGGTTTTTATTTTATAATTTTTTTCAATTTTCTTTCCCAGAACACCCAAATCAAGTAAAACACAATAATGATGATGCGTGTAACCTCCCTAGGGTCTCTACCCTGTAATCAATGTAGTCTCACTTGGTCGTTCGGTAGGCTCAGATTCCTTTCATCGGATCACTAGGGGACCTAAAATCCCGTGTCCTAGCAAGTATTCCCTGGCCTATGTCACACACCAAGATTAACTAACATTGTTGCCCTACCATCCCATGCAATATTCACTGTTCCTAACTCCAGACTCCATCCTATCTCTCAAACATCACCTATGATAGCATTCTATCATGACCCCCTCCCACCAAAGATACCCCTCCTGAGCTGGCAATGTCGAAAAGGAGATAATGACCCCCTGAGTCCCACCTCCAGTAGGCCCCGGGGTGGAGACTAGCACCAAGGGTATGAGTTTTTCGAAAATATGGGAGGAATTACCATTTTTATTTTTAAAGATCGTGAAATAGGACAAGTCAACCTCCAAAAAGGAAAAGAGATAGTGTATAGAAATAACCCAAGACAATCCCACATGCATGTTTAAACAATTTTAGAATAAGGTGAAAGTACAAGAAAGCTCAAAGTAAATTACCAAAAGAAAACAGAGTACAACAACTGCAACAACTCCAACTGTCCGACTAGTAGGGTCCTGCACGTCCCTGGTATTCCTCCTGGAAACCTTAATGTAAACGTAGGGTGAGCATACAAGTATACTCAGTATGGAAATGTAAAGCTATCATGCACAAGTGGGGAGACATCCTAATTTCCCATGAGAACAACAGAATAAACCTAGAAAGGAATTATATCCACCCAACCTCACCAGCCACACTCACCAAAAACACAATTAAAATAGGTAGTAGTAGATATGTAGCAAGAGTATTGGGTACCCCACACCATTTACCATTAGTTAGCTTCTCTTCCTGACAGAAAACGTCCTGACGCTGCCACACTCTCCCTGCCCGCACACACTTGTTCCTCACAAACCACACATCCCGCCCAAGCACACCTAGGCCTCACAACCACGTATCCTGCCCGCACACACCTGGGCCTCACAACCACGTATCCCGCCCGCACACACATGGGCCTCACAACCGAGTATCCAGACTGCACACACTTGGGCCTCACAACCACGTAACCCACCCGCACACACCTCAGCACGTATCCCGCTCGCACACACCTGGGCCTCATCCAGAAGATTTTTGGGAAACAGTAAAACCTTCCCGAAGAGTCTTGGTCTAAAGCCACCCCATTTGAAACCTACTTGAAGGATCTTAGGTGTAAGTTCGACTCAAGCCATCACATCCTTTGGAAGAAGGAGCAGGAATGAGCTAGTAACTATGGGAAAACACCCTCTCCCATGAAACAGGAGAGTTCGGCACTAAGTGCTCAACATGGGTGGGGTGCGTCAAAACAAAAATATACAGATATATATATATACCAAACACTCAGCCCAACCTATGGACTCTAAACAGAGAAATTGAGCACGTGCCTCGGCACTGCTACCACGAAGCATGCATACAAAAAATAGCCCCAACCCCGTTTAGGTTTTCACGTTTCAGCAGAATTAGTTTATTTAGTTCCTTAACTACTGGGAAACTATATGCAACCAACCACATCGATTATTCGTAAAAAATTTCCATGCCATCCACAATTCAAATTAGGAAAACACAAGCAACACAACCAAGTATTTTTTATTAGCCAAACAGCCCAATGATTATTATCCCTGTTTCATTACCACGCCCCACCATTCATTAACTCTTCCACATTTATTTATTATTCACAACCCATAGTCCGTTCACATTCAAGCCCATCCCTGTAGCCTCGCTGCCAACCACCATAACCACAAACACACCGAAACTCGTACGTAATTATCCCTTTAATACCATTTATCACAACCCTGCTGCCCGTTACCAACATACCATTCACACCAAACAACAACCAAGTCAACTGCAGCCCCGCTGCTCACCCGATCCACAACAACCCACAAAACACCCTCTTCACATAAAAAAACACTAACCATTACCCACATGTTTATTATTTCATTTCGTTTAACCGGGGTGATCAAACAACGGTTTCAGATTTTAATTAGCCAACATAACATGTTTAACGAAATTCCACATTCATCAAAAATAGTCTAGATAGATAGGGAAAATTTTAATTGCACAAGAAAAGGCTACCAACGACCGTGATTTTCAGTAGGCATGATCCTATTTGATTCACATCATAATATCACAGGATACAAATAATGTAACAGCAATCACAAACTTCCCATCCCGTTATATAAGCTAGTTATTATCTTTATTAAACTAGTTCAAATGTGTTTCACATAAACAAGTGGACACCCACCCAGCATGATGCAAAAATTATAGAGATGAAGGTAATATCCCTACCTCAATAGGTTATGATGACCACGCTCCCCCGGATTAACTTTTGAAGACGTCCGTCGGCGCCCATCACTTCAGTCGAGTCCCGGAAAAACCTCCACAGGTGGAAGTTGGAAAGGGAGGGCCGAATGAAGGACAACAGATCCAAGCTCAAAAGTTCTGCCTTGTCGTTAAGATCCCGTGGCCACTGATGGATCGTAAATCGGTGCTCGGACGAAGCTGTTATGGAAGAAAGTGCCTTCACATCTCTTGGGAGAACTTTGTTCAGAGGAAAGGGGAGGAGAGGGGTGAGTTGAAAAGGAGGAGGGGACCCCTTCTTTAATAGGTGAGAAAAGAGAAAAATTACATGGCATGTACTTTATGGTACACGATGTGTACTCGGTTATTTCACATGGTCTCCACACGCCTTCCAACATGGATCCGCGACCGTTGAATGTTCAACACATGGTTTGAGGGTAACGCATACGCAGGGAGGGACTACACGGCGTGTAGTTTTGACACCCGCCATGTACCCATTTATTTCAAATGGAAAAGACACGAATCCAACATGGCACATGACCGTTTACTGGTAACACGTACGCTAGGAGGGACTACATGGCATGGAGTTTAGGTTACACAGCGTGTACCCATTTCTTTCACATGGTAAGGACACAGTCTTCAACACGGGGTATACCTGGCAAGGTGGTACAAGGTGTGTACTTACACTACACGGCGTGTACTTTAAAAATTCTGGAAAGTGTGGGAAAAGTCCATTTTACACTCCAGAACACATCCTAAACTTATTTTTGACAAATGAATGTTCCGGAAAGGTCTGGCCTATTACAATGACCCTTTTTTAAATATATTATAGATTTGATTTGTGGTCCAAATACCATCATTCCTGACTGTAAACCAGTTTTGAACAATAGGCCCAGATTAATTACCACCGAACATGCAATGAAAATGAGAACACAAATGATGGTGTTATGCTAACTACCGCATCATATTGTTTTTCCTGTGAATCCGAAAAAATTGAAAAAAAAATTCCACCCCCAAAATCAATATGGTTATGTCATATATATTACTTAAGCATAATGTGGAAACTTTTCCATATGATCTAAAAAATATTTTACCACCAAAACATGTCACTTTTTATTGGAAATCATCTCTATAAGGGGTTTGATAGTACATATCTTCTCAGTTATTTCAGAAGTTCTTATTTAAGTGGATTCAATATTTTTTAAATTATATTCAAACTCCAAGAGCATTTTATTAAGTGAATGTTTATCTAAGTGAGCTAACAGAAATGTTTTATACGGATTACTATAAATTATATGAACTAGCTCATCATGTATCATGATAACCTATGGTAGTGAACTACAAATGTATTTGATTCTTTTTGTATTCACTTCAACCTATGAATCCATGACACTATAAATCAATTTTTATAGATCCTTCAATTCATAGAGTAATTATACAACAAAAAATATAAACTCATCCTAATAATGATCAATTATTTGATTTTATTATTTAATTATAGACATATTATCATTGGAAATTAAAGTTGGTTCACCCTTGGATTTCACTAGTTTCTGACGGTGTTATCCTTTAACTGGTTTATCCAATGAAATCTCCATAAAATCAAAATGGAAACCTTAAAATATCCTCATGTATGACATCTATTATATCAAAAATTCCACCTTCAAATTACTACAATATTATTTATTAAATAATGATCATCAAAATTCAAATAAAACACCATAAAATCGTCTCTGTTGTTGGTTGATTTTTCATTTTCCAATGGTGACCTATTGACATAAAATATATAATAAAATGACCATATAAAACATACTATGGTGTGGTCTTGTCCATTTCATAACTCCAGATGGTGTAGTATGCATTTCTACGGTGTAGAGAAACTTAGTTTCTATCCTCTTATAGAATCACGGAAATTGGTCATATTCTCTTAAAATAAAAATTGATTTGGTGTTGTGTATTTTCTTGAATCACCATCATTTTCATTGATTATGATATTTAAAAAAAATTAGATCAATCCACGCATCTACCTACTTGACTCTATTTTTATTTTAATTATATATAGAAGCTTATACAACTATTAAGCAACTCTTGTAACCCCATTGTGACCTTTTTGAATCTCTTAGATTACATAAATATAATATATCCTTTTTGTGTTACTCTTACACATATCTTGATTTTCATTTTGACCTTTATGTAACTCCGGATCAGCCATTGAAAAATATATGGTTTTCATGGAATACCCTTACATATCATCTTGGATTTCATGTTTTTAATTTTGTATCCTTAATCAGACCTTTATATAGAACTCGTTTTTTACAAATTAATTCATGTATCTTTTAACTATGTTTTATATAGGTGTTGAATTTCCTAGTTGGGAATTATATGGGTCACTGATGAACTTTACAGAGATATAGAAATACCATTACAGAACAAATATAAAACATAGATACACCCTCTTATAGGTGAATTTTCCTATATATCGGTCCTCAGTAACCATTATAACATACTAAATTAATGACCTAACCTTATACTGGTGTATGTAACATTTATGATGAATTTACTTTCAACATAAAATATTCAAATTTTTTCACGAATTATTTAATCCATCACCATGATATCTCTAAAATTCAATAACACTTAAATACATATTTATGAATTTTCATGACTATATAAATCTCGACAACTCATTTATAAAGAACACTTATAAATTATATTCTCAATATTTTTTATTTCCAAACACATACTATAAGGCCCCAGCCATAAAACTTACTTAATCTTGAGTTATTACAAGATTACACATTGAGGATCTTTTCAGGTTTAGAGTTTTAGAGAATTAGATCATGAAACTTGCATTACATTCCACATTTAAACAAAATGGATTACATAAAAGACAATATTCATTCTTCCCATCAACGAGAACATATTTAAAATAAAAAAAGGATTCTCTCTTAACACATCCTTGACTCTAACGTCTTATCATGTACCTTTCCTCTTGACCTGAAAAACATTTCAGAAACTTGGGATGAGCATAAAAAGCTCAGTAAGGGACATAAAAATATGGAAAGGAAACATGAGTTCATGTATACATAAAGATGAAATCATAATTTACCCATAAAACATAGGCACTTTAACCTAACTCATCAAAACATGAATAAATCATAGAAATCATAAGACATAAAGGTAACTTGAGGCATTCATAACATTCTTACGTAGGGAGTAACCCTCTTGGTTACGTTTGGAATACCCATCACAGTATATTCCCTAAAATCTCTTCGGAGAAACCTTAACGTTTCACTCCTTCGCGTTACCCAATGCATTGGAGAGCTATAACGGGCTCACCCGCCCTTAGTTTATCACGGAACCACCCGTTCTTCATAACAATGCCCAAGAACCATAACATACACGTATCACATAAAATATTCATAAAGGAAACAAAACATTTCCACATTTCAAACACAACATAACATTTTAGTATTTTGAAATAATGAATCCATATAAAAAGAAACCATTTCCAAAACCATTTAAAACATTTAATAAAGATATTTTTGAATCAAAGTGTCCCATACCACCTTGAAGCTTTTAAAATTTTAAACCATTAATATCCATATAAATAAATCCTTAAAACCACTTTGAAAACATGGATATTAATAAGAACGAATAATTAAAACATTTAAAATGATATTTTGGTTAAAGGGGTTTTACCAAAATTAGAGACACTTGAATACAATAATTGAGGAATAACGTTTAGTCAGAACTTTATAATATCATGAGAATAAATGGATTCATGATATAATACTCCAAAGGACAGTATATACACCATATAAGAGTGAATTGGTGCATAACAACAATGAACCCTCAATAGAAATGTCAAATGTGATGAAATCCCTTATAAAGAAGGTATCCTTAAATTAAGGACAAATCAATCTCAAAAATATGTGTGAAGAATATAAATACACCCAATATAAGTGGATATTAAGTGTAAAACAATAAAATGTCATTCACACATATTGAATGGATGACATATTCAATGACTACATGTCGAACCCAAAGAAATCGAAATTGGGTTAAGAAGTTCCCTTGACAGCCTAACGGCGTCACATCAAAATGAGTTGATGAGAGATAAAAAGAGTATCTCATCACTTGGACACAAAATTTACATCATTAAGGATACATGAGAACATATCCCAATGTAACAATATGTAAATTAAAAGACCCAATAAAAGAAGTCTTTTAAAAAGAGGGGGGTGAAAGGTTCCCTTACCGACTTGGGTATCTTTCAGAAAATACACCCCATGAAAGAGGGACAATAGATCATTGATGTAAATACTCATAAACGAAAGTATTTTACACAAA
The DNA here is from genome assembly GCA_963277665.1 of Viscum album. Taxonomy (NCBI): domain Eukaryota; kingdom Viridiplantae; phylum Streptophyta; class Magnoliopsida; order Santalales; family Viscaceae; genus Viscum; species Viscum album. The sequence continues at coordinate 1,777,569,232 of OY728151.1, read as the reverse complement.
GTGTAGAATAATGGGCAGTACATACACCACTCAATGAAATTTGTGGCAAAAGTAGCGTAAATCTCACGAGAATAAAAGTGAGATGAAAAAATCCCTTACGAGAACTCGGCAGCCTAACGGCGCCACATAAAACTTCCAAAATGGATTGATGAGAGAGAATAGGGTCTCTCATCACACGAACATAAAAATTACAGTAGGATTAATATAAAATAACATCCCAATCATCAGAAAGATGAGCTTAAAAGAAATGACATAAAAGAGTGTACTTAAAGAGAAAGAGAGTTGCAGGATCCCTTACCTCGGGTCCGACTTGACTCGATCGTTCTTTAACGTCCTGAATAATAAACTTGAGTTAATTTCTATTTGCTTAAGAACCTTTTCCAAGTTCATTATTCCTTTTATATCAATTATTGACATGTTGTGAACATTATGTAATCATTTAAGTTAATAATGTTCATTTTGTCGGTATTTGGTTCTTAAGTCGAAAGTGGACTTCTTACAATTACATATTGTTCATGTGGCCAAATGTTTATTATATCCAGAATTGTATTCATGTTGTAGTTATAATATATGTCATATATATCCAGTACATTCATGCATTTATAACATTACATAATCATTTAGAGGTAAGAAATGAAATGCACCGTTCATGGAGACGGTAAGCCGTACGTACGCATGAACGCTACTTTCATTTTTATTCGTATTTTATAGAATGGAATAATAATGATATAAAGGTATATTATAATTCCAGTATAATATCATATTTAATATCATAGTTCCATCCTTTATATGTCCCACATATGGTATTTAACGAATCAAATCACTTTGAGGGGGCGGTAGTCCGCACTTCCTTAAATGAAGATATCGTGTTTACCCATAATGGGAACCATAAAGGTTTGACCAAAATGTAAAAAACAGAAACTTAAGGAAAACATAAACATACTATATATCATATATAAAAATAGTGACATCATAATGGCCACCTTTGAAGGTGTTAAATGAGTATTGAACAATCATCGTTTCGGGAGGCAGAATTTCACCATCCACGGAAACCGTATGTTCTTTAACCATTTGATGTAGTTGTGTGAGAGTGTAGCTCAAATAAATATTATAAAAACATCCTAGTATATTGAAGATACTGTTGTTGTTACAAAAGAAGTAAATAAAAAGAGATTAGGGGGTTGGAGAAGCAAAATAAAACAAATGAATATGAGACAAACAATTACCTTTAAAAGTGTAACTCTTTTTGATTTGAGCCTAAAGTCTTCCTTTGAAAGGATTCTGCCCAAGGTAAATCCTCTAGGATGAGGAGAGGGATGTGGAGAGAGCAAATGGGCAGGGGTTGGCCGAGACAAAGGCTTTTGAAGTGTGTGAAATAAGGTGGAGGTGGGGGCCTTTTATAAGAGAAGAGGAGGGGCACTTTTGGAAAGCAAAGAAATATTACTTTATTTGAAAATGCTTTTCGGTTTTAAAGGGTCCCACATTGGTAGAATTCGTGGATAAGGTGATAAGGCATCGAAATCCACTCATCCAATTGGTTTTGTCCATGTGTATATTGTAGATTTTTCATTATCTTTCCATTTTAATTAAATTGTCAAATAATGATGTCATCACTGCATCATTATTATGTCATAAATAATTTAATTTCTTTAATGTCGAAAAATTATAAAAAAAATACTATGATATAGGAAATCTTTTTATATTTCCAATGACTATTTATAATCAAAATTTGGACTTGTATAACCCCACTTAAAAATTGTTTTAGTAAAACATACTATGTTAGTGTCATTTTCACTTTAACATTAAATTAAAAGTATTTTATGTTATTTCCCAACAAAAGTGGATCCATGGGGTCCCCAAGTTAGGCCATGGCTTGTCTTGGTCGGCCATGACACAACCAATAGGGTTGTGACATGTGTCTAGGTCATTTCATTTTTTTTAAAGTATTATTTATACCTTAAACTACACTAATTATCACTAATCGCGATTAAAAACTTAATAAGTTACTATTCACCAAAAAATTATTATAATCTCATTGAACCACATTTTACTTCTTAATGACAACCATGTATGTCGGATTTTCAAAATTCAATACACATTAGTGGTAAACTTTCATTTAACTGAAAAATCAGTTTGCTTGATTATCACTTAGTGGTTTCACTAATCATCAAAAATTGAAGTTTTTCAGAAAATTACCAAAAATTCACCCTAAGCTATATTTGATATTCTGAATTCAAAAATGAAGTCCGTTTTACAAAATTCAAAACATATTAGTCACATTAATTAATTTAATAATTAATTCCCGCTGTCAGAGCAAATAGCGTGTTTTTATAAAACAATAAGTATCAAAAGATTGACACCAGTTTAAGTCTGATTTCAAAGTGAAATTAATTCCAACCACCACTATTGGATTAAATGGTAAAAATATTTCCTAATTTCACTTTAAAACCAATTCAAAAGATAATCTAATAATATAAATAAATTAGATTAAAAAAGTGGTTTTGAATTAAAATACAACATTTTACACTATTCCTTAAAAAAAATGAACTTTATCGGAAAGATACCAAAAATTTACACAAAGTAAATTTTGATGTCCCGATTCTTAATAAGAGTTTTATTTGGTCCAAAAGAATGTTTAAGAGTGAACAAAACTATATTAATGATGGTTCAACATCAAAAGGTGATAAGTGAACCTTTAGTGAAAACTAGGGCATATACGCCTAAAATTGAATTCTTTCCGTATTTTAAGCCTCTATTCTTTATTGGATAAATGTAAAAACAATTAAAAACATATGAAATCATATTTTAGTTATTTCTATCCATTCCCGCCAATACAACGGCTACATGTTAACTATCATTTAAAATAATATTATTTTATTATTAGAGTGCAACGTAAGATTCCCAAGAAACTCGTTGTTGCGTGTTGGGTACGCCATCGAGCATAGCGTCCCCTTTAAAGTCATATTAATATTTTATTCACAAATATGGATAAATACAAAAATGTCGTATTCTTTATTTACCTGGGGTGTTACATCCTTCCCCCCTTTTGGGAATTGCGTCCGCGCAATTTTAAAATTGGACTTGGAAACATCCTTGAAAGTCCCACATCGGAACAAGAGTTGGTAAAACAATCACTTTAAAATAAAGAAAGATAAGTACAAAGGTCACCCGAGTTAACCCATACTAGGACTCCAAGTATGAAAATATGGACATGGAGGAAAAAACAAAGGGTCATGTCCTGATGGAGAGTGTTAGAAAACATGTTTAGGAGAAAGTTAACCACGAGAAAATCACAAACTTGTGATGGGTTAAACGGTATTCGATTCCCTAGTAGAAAAAGTTAATAGACAACATTTTTGTTTTAAGTTACATTTTATTGAGGAATTTTATTCATAAGGAATCATAATCACTTATCATGTTGACCTTCAACTTTTACTAGATTCCTTAATCAAACTCATATTTTTTTCAAAAGACGAGTATTTAGGGAGACTTGTTCGCATTCAGAGTACCATAATCAACTACTAGAGAATCACCTAATCCACAAAAGAGAGCTATATACTTCCCATGTCTTTAGACATTATCCAAAAACAAAACCAAAAAGGCTAGTACAAGATCGGATAATCCAGAAAAGGATAACCCTTTATAAAAATAAAATCTATTCTTAACATCCAAAATTTGTCAAACAAAACCCAATGTTCAACAAGGATCATTCGATAAACAATTTGTCCATAAAATTCTTCAAAGTAACCCAATATAAGATCGAAACCCAAATATTTGAAAGATTTAGTCACATAGTCTTCCAAGTTAAATCGTAACATTTATCTCCAAACAACATCAGTTGCTCCTAAAGTCACGCATTGAAAAGTAATTATCCCAATCACATATCCTCCATGATAGGGTAATCATTTTAATAAATAACCCAAAATCAACTTACTCTTAATTCATAAAATCATATAACCAAAAGAATCAGTCAAACTAACCAGGGACTTCACGTAGTCCAGTGGTAGGCGATAAATACCAGTCGCACTTTGGTTGTGGGTTCGATTCCCGCAGCTTTGTCCGACGCGACGGGATGTCACACGGTCTGCGTGTTGTCCTTTTTCCAAAACTATATAATTCTTAAAACATTCCCCAAAACGAGATAAAATCTTCAAAATAATCATAACACATTTTAACCTCAATTTCATCTCATGCCCTCCACTTCAATCATAACCTTTAGTAACCCATAATTTCCTCAAAAGTAAGGATCATATAAACCCAAGTGGTTCTTTATAACTATGTCCACGAAAGAAAAGGTAACTATTCCTTGGATAAAATTTGCCTATATTAATCATCAGGGTTACACATAATATAAAAAGTCTTCTAATGTAACCCCATCATCAAAAGAGACATAATACTCTTAAGAATTTCACCATAACTCTTGAAGCCCTTATATGTTGACATCTTACTCATTCAACATTCTTCATGATCCATTATCCATTCCTTTCCAACCTATTCCGAAATACCTCTTTCCTACAAACAAAATCATGAATCATATCCTAAGATTTCAAAATAGGAAAACAACAGTCATGAAATAGTACATACCTTTGATTGGTCATTGTCAGTTTCTTCATCCTCAATAGGAATGGCATTAGGTATTGGTAAACGAACATTTGTACGCTCTTGGTGACCCCATTCACGATACTTCTTCATAGAACATGTGTTTGCATAATGACCATGCACACCACATTTAAAACATTCAATTGATCCCTCAGACAGAACTTCTTTCTCTTTCCTCGAGTCAACGGGATGCTTCCTTTTTCCATTACAGGTTCTTGCTTTATGACCTTCATTTCCACATCTATAGCATATTTCTGTCCCTTTGAAACATTTCCCTAGGTGTTTCTTTCCACATCTCTGACACATAGGTTTTTGAACACTCATACCTTTATGATTATTACCTGCACTTCCGTAGGGATTTGTTTCTTGCATATTTGATGCCTTAGAGAAAACTCCAAGGTTTAGGTGGTCAATCATGACTCCAGATAGTTGGTTGAGGATAATCAGAAGAGTTCTCATTGCAGCTCCCATATCATTCAGTTGCTTGCTCAAAAGACTATCACAATTTCCTTCACATCCACTGTTACTTTGGTGCCTGCTAGATCCAGCCATTTACTAAAACCAAAAAGGTCAGTGTGAGTATATCAACAAAACCATCATGTACTAATGAGGAAGATAAACACTAATATACACTTACTCATTCACTTTATCTAAAACTAGGACTCTTTCTGAAATCCTAACCATTATGGTAATGTCACTTATGCTTAAGGAATACCCTAACCTCTAAAGTTATCTAAACCGACCTTTGATACCAACTATAAGGCCCCAGCCTTAAAACTTACTTAATCTTGAATTATTACAAGATTACACATTGAGGATCTTTTCAGGTTTAGAGTTTTAGAGAATTAGATCATGAAACTTGCATTACATTCCACATTTAAACAAAATGGATTACATAAAAGACAATATTCATTCTTCCCATCAACGAGAACATATTTAAAATAAAAAAAGGATTCTCTCTTAACACATCCTTGACTCTAACGTCTTATCATGTACCTTTCCTCTTGACCTGAAAAACATTTCAGAAACTTGGGATGAGCATAAAAAGCTCAGTAAGGGACATAAAAATATGGAAAGGAAACATGAGTTCATGTATACATAAAGATGAAATCATAATTTACCCATAAAACATAGGCACTTTAACCTAACTCATCAAAACATGAATAAATCATAGAAATCATAAGACATAAAGGTAACTTGAGGCATTCATAACATTCTTACGTAGGGAGTAACCCTCTTGGTTACGTTTGGAATACCCATCACAGTATATTCCCTAAAATCTATTCGGAGAAACCTTAACGTTTCACTCCTTCGCGTTACCCAATGCATTGGAGAGCTATAACGGGCTCACCCGCCCTTAGTTTATCACGGAACCACCCGTTCTTCATAACAATGCCCAAGAACCATAACATACACGTATCACATAAAATATTCATAAAGGAAACAAAACATTTCCACATTTCAAACACAACATAACATTTTAGTATTTTGAAATAATGAATCCATATAAAAAGAAACCATTTCCAAAACCATTTAAAACATTTAATAAAGATATTTTTGAATCAAAGTGTCCCATACCACCTTGAAGCTTTTAAAATTTTAAACCATTAATATCCATATAAATAAATCCTTAAAACCACTTTGAAAACATGGATATTAATAAGAACGAATAATTAAAACATTTAAAATGATATTTTGGTTAAAGGGGTTTTACCAAAATTAGAGACACTTGAATACAATAATTGAGGAATAACGTTTAGTCAGAACTTTATAATATCATGAGAATAAATGGATTCATGATATAATACTCCAAAGGACAGTATATACACCACATAAGAGTGAATTGGTGCATAACAACAATGAACCCTCAATAGAAATGTCAAATGTGATGAAATCCCTTATAAAGAAGGTATCCTTAAATTAAGGACAAATCAATCTCAAAAATATGTGTGAAGAATATAAATACACCCAATATAAGTGGATATTAAGTGTAAAACAATAAAATGTCATTCACACATATTGAATGGATGACATATTCAATGACTACATGTCGAACCCAAAGAAATCGAAATTGGGTTAAGAAGTTCCCTTGACAGCCTAACGGCGTCACATCAAAATGAGTTGATGAGAGATAAAAAGAGTATCTCATCACTTGGACACAAAATTTACATCATTAAGGATACATGAGAACATATCCCAATGTAACAATATGTAAATTAAAAGACCCAATAAAAGAAGTCTTTTAAAAAGAGGGGGGTGAAAGGTTCCCTTACCGACTTGGGTATCTTTCAGAAAATACACCCCATGAAAGAGGGACAATAGATCATTGATGTAAATACTCATAAACGAAAGTATTTTACACAAAGTGTAGAATAATGGGCAGTACATACACCACTCAATGAAATTTGTGGCAAAAGTAGCGTAAATCTCACGAGAATAAAAGTGAGATGAAAAAATCCCTTACGAGAACTCGGCAGCCTAACGGCGCCACATAAAACTTCCAAAATGGATTGATGAGAGAGAATAGGGTCTCTCATCACACGAACATAAAAATTACAGTAGGATTAATATAAAATAACATCCCAATCATCAGAAAGATGAGCTTAAAAGAAATGACATAAAAGAGTGTACTTAAAGAGAAAGAGAGTTGCAGGATCCCTTACCTCGGGTCCGACTTGACTCGATCGTTCTTTAACGTCCTGAATAATAAACTTGAGTTAATTTCTATTTGCTTAAGAACCTTTTCCAAGTTCATTATTCCTTTTATATCAATTATTGACATGTTGTGAACATTATGTAATCATTTAAGTTAATAATGTTCATTTTGTCGGTATTTGGTTCTTAAGTCGAAAGTGGACTTCTTACAATTACATGTTGTTCATGTGGCCAAATGTTTATTATATCCAGAATTGTATTCATGTTGTAGTTATAATATATGTCATATATATCCAGTACATTCATGCATTTATAACATTACATAATCATTTAGAGGTAAGAAATGAAATGCACCGTTCATGGAGACGGTAAGCCGTACGTACGCATGAACGCTACTTTCATTTTTATTCGTATTTTATAGAATGGAATAATAATGATATAAAGGTATATTATAATTCCAGTATAATATCATATTTAATATCATAGTTCCATCCTTTATATGTCCCACATATGGTATTTAACGAATCAAATCACTTTGAGGGGGTGGTAGTCCGCACTTCCTTAAATGAAGATATCGTGTTTACCCATAATGGGAACCATAAAGGTTTGACCAAAATGTAAAAAACAGAAACTTAAGGAAAACATAAACATACTATATATCATATATAAAAATAGTGACATCATAATGGCCACCTTTGAAGGTGTTAAATGAGTATTGAACAATCATCGTTTCGGGAGGCAGAATATCACCATCCACGGAAACCGTATGTTCTTTAACCATTTGATGTAGTTGTGTGAGAGTGTAGCTCAAATAAATATTATAAAAACATCCTAGTATATTGAAGATACTGTTGTTGTTACAAAAGAAGTAAATAAAAAGAGATTAGGGGGTTGGAGAAGCAAAATAAAACAAATGAATATGAGACAAACAATTACCTTTAAAAGTGTAACTCTTTTTGATTTGAGCCTAAAGTCTTCCTTTGAAAGGATTCTGCCCAAGGTAAATCCTCTAGGATGAGGAGAGGGATGTGGAGAGAGCAAATGGGCAGGGGTTGGCCGAGACAAAGGCTTTTGAAGTGTGTGAAATAAGGTGGAGGTGGGGGCCTTTTATAAGAGAAGAGGAGGGGCACTTTTGGAAAGCAAAGAAATATTACTTTATTTGAAAATGCTTTTCGGTTTTAAAGGGTCCCACATTGGTAGAATTCGTGGATAAGGTGATAAGGCATCGAAATCCACTCATCCAATTGGTTTTGTCCATGTGTATATTGTAGATTTTTCATTATCTTTCCATTTTAATTAAATTGTCAAATAATGATGTCATCGCTGCATCATTATTATGTCATAAATAATTTAATTTCTTTAATGTCGAAAAATTATAAAAAAAATACTATGATATAGGAAATCTTTTTATCTTTCCAATGACTATTTATAATCAAAATTTGGACTTGTATAACCCCACTTAAAAATTGTTTTAGTAAAACATACTATGTTAGTGTCATTTTCACTTTAACATTAAATTAAAAGTATTTTATGTTATTTCCCAACAAAAGTGGATCCATGGGGTCCCCAAGTTAGGCCATGGCTTGTCTTGGTCGGCCATGACACAACCAATAGGGTTGTGACATGTGTCTAGGTCATTTCATTTTTTTTAAAGTATTATTTATACCTTAAACTACACTAATTATCACTAATCGCGATTAAAAACTTAATAAGTTACTATTCACCAAAAAATTATTATAATCTCATTGAACCACATTTTACTTCTTAATGACAACCATGTATGTCGGATTTTCAAAATTCAATACACATTAGTGGTAAACTTTCATTTAACTGAAAAATCAGTTTGCTTGATTATCACTTAGTGGTTTCACTAATCATCAAAAATTGAAGTTTTTCAGAAAATTACCAAAAATTCACCCTAAGCTATATTTGATATTCTGAATTCAAAAATGAAGTCCGTTTTACAAAATTCAAAACATATTAGTCACATTAATTAATTTAATAATTAATTCCCGCTGTCAGAGCAAATAGCGTGTTTTTATAAAACAATAAGTATCAAAAGATTGACACCAGTTTAAGTCTGATTTCAAAGTGAAATTAATTCCAACCACCACTATTGGATTAAATGGTAAAAATATTTCCTAATTTCACTTTAAAACCAATTCAAAAGATAATCTAATCATATAAATAAATTAGATTAAAAAAGTGGTTTTGAATTAAAATACAACATTTTACACTATTCCTTAAAAAAAATGAACTTTATCGGAAAGATACCAAAAATTTACACAAAGTAAATTTTGATGTCCCGATTCTTAATAAGAGTTTTATTTGGTCCAAAAGAATGTTTAAGAGTGAACAAAACTATATTAATGATGGTTCAACATCAAAAGGTGATAAGTGAACCTTTAGTGAAAACTAGGGCATATACGCCTAAAATTGAATTCTTTCCGTATTTTAAGCCTCTATTCTTTATTGGATAAATGTAAAAACAATTAAAAACATATGAAATCATATTTTAGTTATTTCTATCCATTCCCGCCAATACAACGGCTACATGTTAACTATCATTTAAAATAATATTATTTTATTATTAGAGTGCAACGTAAGATTCCCAAGAAACTCGTTGTTGCGTGTTGGGTACGCCATCGAGCATAGCGTCCCCTTTAAAGTAATATTAATATTTTATTCACAAATATGGATAAATACAAAAATGTCGTATTCTTTATTTACCTGGGGTGTTACACATACACTTCATGTGGACATCTTCATAAGTAAAAATCTTTCAAAATATTTATACATGTGTTTTTAAACATATATTTTAGGATACATTAGCTAAAGGAACCTTTTGATGGTTTTGTATAGAGTCTCATCTCTTTTAAATATTCATCCATAAGTACATTGTTTTTTTATTAAATATCTTATTGAGTAAGAATTCAACTCAATATCTTCATGACAGTTCATTTAATATCACAATAATAATTAGTTCATGTCATCAAGAAACTATTCTAAAACACCATTCATGTTTTGAATATTCTAATCTCATCAATTAATAATAGAAACCCAAAAAGGAGGGAATATGAAACAAATCTCCACCTAATATCACAATTTAAGATAAAAAATAACCTCTATAAATAACATCTGATTCAAACACTTCCACCTACCAACATTAATCATCTTTTTGTACCATTATAATCAGAACCATTACACAACTTATAAAATTTATTTTAAATCATAAATGTTATAATTTTATATCCTTCTACTCATTTTTATTCATCATTAGTTTAATTTACACCTATTTATTCCCTTTACTATCATCTTTCAATATTTTTGACTTATTCGGGTAGAAGTTCATTAAGAGGTTATATTCCTAATCATTTTAGGTTATCCGAATTTGGATTTCCATTTCTCAATCCATAAAGTTTTCTTTTTTTCCCTAGTGTTCACATTGGATCATGTACTATACTTGTTTTGGTGGATATCATCCATTTTAGGTGACAGGATAGTTGGTTTTGAGGTTTATTTTAGGTGTTGGGATAATATCTATAGAAGAATATTATAATATATCCATTGAGTAATATAATAATAATTAAAATTATGTTGTGTTTTATCAATTTTCCATGATTATAGGATTATTATTAAAAGATAAAATTTTTTGAACAACTGAATATATTCCCCCAAAGTGAATAATCAGTTTTATAAAATGTATACATTAATTGATATTTTAAAACTATATATGTGTCCAAAATGATGCCATTTCATTGGATTAGTATAAAATTTGGGCTCAAATGGCATGTAGTTCATTATAATGTGGTTTTTTCCTAATTATCACATGAATAATTGGATATTAATGACTTATAAACATCTAAATTCATCAAACATTATTAACTATATATTGGGCATTTGTTTTTTTGAATAATATAAAATTGTATAGAAGAGAAGTTTCATTAATTTTATTAGTTTTTTAAATTATGTATATGTAATTGTTGTGTTTTTTGAGATGTTTGTGATTTGTGAAAAGGATGGGAGGTTATTGTACGAAATATTGGATGTGTTGGAGGGTCTACTCCCTAGACTACGGTAGAACAGTATACCAAAGGGTTATAAAATATTTTTATCATTTTGATAAACCGTATTTATTCCAATGATTATTTACAAACCATTGGAACAACTCTATACCAACAATTATCAACAATCTATTGGTACAATGTAATTTCCTATGTTATATACCAATTGTAGATGAATATCTATTGGTATAGCCTATACACATTCAATAACACCAAACAGTTTGGAAAAACATTTTTATATGATATTCCAATGGTTTTCCAACCAAGATAAATGGTTTGAAACCCTTTTTTTAGACATTGTTTCCATTTGTGACAAAAAATAAATTGCACACATTAAAGTATATAAAATCATTCAATATAACTCATGGTTTATGGAAAAAATCTATTTAGTCAATTAATGTTTACTACACCTAGTATTATAGACACACCCGAACCCCAGTCACATCCCATTATATTAGTTAAATTATTTCCCTCTCTTATCCATATTAGCAGTCAAGGTTCACATCCACGACCATCATCGTATTAAAAAATCACTCTGAAGACCATCCTAGTAGAAAAAGTGAATTACTGAACAAGGATCACTACTCATTCCATCTATTTCAATATCATTGGATACAAATTAGTACCCAATTAATTGGATAGAGATATATGTACCACCCATCACATAATGAAATCATACATACATGTGTCACAAGATAGTAAACCTCTCATCATATAATATCCCAAAAAAGAGACAGTTTTCCTAAAAATCATATCATAACCCATGAAATGAAATGGGTTTCATAATTTTTTTGATATCATATCCTATATAAAATTGTCTTGTTTCATAATCATTTCATCGTATAATAACCCTTTTGTGGAATAATATTTCATTATAATTTTGTAGTAGTATGACCAATGAAAGAGAAACATTTTTCATAAAAAACAATTAATATTAATCCTAAAATAATTACTTCAATAATATTAATGGTATACTTTCATCATAAACTTACTAAATAATTAAAAATATCAAAGGAAATCATCATATATGAAGAAGGATTTTGAATTATCAGTTGGAGAATTTCCTAATAAAATAACCTTTCGTTGAAAAAAAATTTTAGTTTATAAATAATTTTCAAAATATATTTCCTTGAAATACATTTTTTAAGATTTTAAATTAATATGTAAAAATAATTTATATCATTTCTTATTTAAAATATCATTTCCACATTGAAAAACACATTTAAAAAAAATCATTCAACAAAATATTACCAGTGAAAATAATATATAAAAAATATAAAGAAATATTCCAAACTTTCTGAAAATCTATTTTTTTGAAAGTATGTTTTGAAAGATATAATAAAATCTATATAAATAATTTGACATCATTTAATTTCAAAATATTTTCAAAAGTGTATAAATAATTCTATGGAATCATTTTCAAAACCATTTTTTTGAAAATAGATTTGAAAACTTATACAGAAGGCATGAGAACATTATTCAAACCATTATTCCATAAAAATATATTGAAACATATAATGAAATCCAAAAAATAATTTTTGAAAATTGTTATTCAAAGTTCTTTTCAATAATAAAAATTAATCTTGAAAACATTTTGAAGACCCATTTCATTGAAAATAATTTGAAAAATTATAAATAAATATTTCAAACATTTTGAAAATAGTTTTCATTGTAAACCAAATTAATGAAATTCCAAAATATTATGGATAAATTATTATTTAAAATTAACCTTCTAAATATGAAAATTAATATTCAAGAAAATTTCAATCCTGATGGATGGTAAATCCAGTCATGTTGAACATTCCTTTTACACAATTAAATGTTTAGAAAAGTTCATCGATAAGAAGATATGTATTATTTATCTTTTATAACCAATTTGAAAAAGTAAAACATGTGTAAATTTTTTTTAAATACCATATTAGAATATTATAAAATATGTTAAAAAATTGTAAAACATATTTTTAATGGAAAGAAGAATTCTAACCTGAATGTGAAATAAAATCGGGTTTTCTTAATGAAAATTCATAATTATATTAAATACAAAATAGTGGGAAATTGTTTCCAATATATTAAGGTTTAATGATTATAAATAGGAGAATAAAATTCTAGAGAATTATTGAGATACAGATCATAATATTATGTCAATTGGAATAGAATCCTAAACTGTCTCAATAAATGCTGAGTTTGCCGAAATAAACACTTACCACTTTTTTATAATTTAATCCTAATAAGCATGAATGAAAAACATTAAATAAGTATTAAAATATAAATAGGACAATTATTTTGATAATTTAATATGTAAAAGGGAAATCGATACACGATGTGAAATAATATTTGTTTATAATAAAATAGGTGTCTCTAAGAAGGCCAATTGAGACAACATTACCTTACCGATTTTGTAACTTCTAAACCGTATACCCATTGAATGTGAAATTAACAAATTTAGATGTTGGTACCCATATATATAATTATAATAATCATATGAAACATTAATTTAGATAATATACTTCACACATTGGAAATTACTTGTGAATAAGGGATAAGTCTCAGAGAAATAAATGTATGACTAGAAATCTCATTAGATTATGAATGGAATCTCATTGTTCTTGTTTGAATATAATTTATAATTAATATAAGTTTATTATATATATATATTTAATAATTTTATAATATTATACCATATAAAAGATTATATACTTATAACCTTATATTAAAAATTTGTTAAAAATCCCATGTTATTGTTACGTTTCATGTAAAATCCCCTTTGTGTTTTGCATGTGTCTCGATTTGATATATTTTTTTACTTTAATATATATCATTATGTCTTGATTTAGATGAGTATAAAAATAAATTAAATATAATTGATATTATATATAAATTTATATATTTATAATTATATATAATTTTTAGAAATACAAAATGAATACACCAATCATAAATATGGTAGGGCATACATACATATTAACATTTTTTCCATTTTTTATCATAATGAAGAATTCTATAAGATAAATAAATTAAACAATAAATAATAAAATAGAATCGTAATTCATTAGTCATATATCTAATATAATTTCACTAGTACCCTTTTTAATTCATTCTATGTTATCTTTAAACAAATCACATCACTTTGAGGAGGTGGTAGTCAACACATCCAAAAACGATGTCATCATATTATAAAAAATATAAATCATAATTGAATTTGTTAATTAGTAATTTTATTAAAATAAAAAATATTTTATGTCATATATATCATATAAAAATATTATTCCCATAACTATACCCAACCTTGATAGTTGGTTATAGAAGAACAACCATCATTTGTTTTCTAGGCATACGTCTGATGTACACACAAATGATGATCATGTATCTCATTTGATGCATGTGTGTGTGAGTATATGTATTAAAATTAAAATTAAAACATATACTAAAATTAATAATATTATTAATTATATAATGATTTAGAAAACAAAAAATTAGTTAATGGAGAGTGAAATGAAACCAAGGATTTCATTGAATGATGTTCCCTCTTTTTTTGGGAAATTCATTCAAAATTTTACCAAATGACTATCATGGATTTCTTTAATCAGAACATGGGGATTATTTTATGAGAGGATGGATTCAATGAGGTTATTTGTTTATGGTTTGTATGATTTAAATGTCTTGAGATGTGTGAATAAGTGAGGGAGTTAGTTCCATTTTTTATAATGGAGGAGGAGTGGCATTCTTTTATATACCAAAAGGCAAACACTATTGGATGGTTTCTATCACATCATGTGTATCATGTAATAGTCCATCTTCAATACAAGGGAAAATATGATTAAATAATTTCCATCCAATTGATTTCTATCATGTTTCTAGGTTATTTTTCTCTATATGTTATTATTTCACCAATAATTGAACTGGTTTTTTTCTTAATCGCTATAATTATTTTTAATTAGATTCACTAATATATTTTTTTCAAATTTTTTTCCTCATTATAATTTATAAATTTATTTAAATATAAATATGAAATCTATATTTCCTAATTCTAATTCCATAATTTGTAGAAATTAATTTTAAAATAATCTCATAGACGGGAAGAAACAATTTTATTTTAATGTATAAATGTTCAAAAGAATAAATTTATATTATATAAAATTTCAATCTAAGATATATTAAAATTTCATAAAATGTATTAATATAAGTATAATTTTTTATGATGAACATTAAAAAAAATTAAAATAATCTTTTACACAATGAAAAAATTAGATGAAAATTTGTTTATAATTAAATTTTAGTGTTTTTCATAATTCATCAGAAAAAATTTCACAGAAAAAAACCTACAATTCACCATAATTAAACACATAAATTATGATTTCAAATATAAAGTTTTCCTTTTAAAATAGAAATTATAAAATATTCCAAAATTGAATTAAAAAAATTGTTCCATTAAAAGTTAGTAATGTTATGTTTTAAAAATATATATTTTTTATTCATAAAATTTTATTTATTATTAAATTATATGAATAAAGTTTATTGAATTCTTGTAAAACAATAAATTGAATAATATATATATATATAAAATAAAAGTATTCATAAAACCATTTTGGTTTAGTTAACTATGATTAAATTGTGTCTACACTTATTAATTAATTTTCCTTCGAAAATAAAATTCCTTATTTTCAGATAGATATTACTTTCATTTCTATATAATTGATAAAAATGAAATCATTTTATAATCATGTGAAAATAGTAATTTAAAAATATAGTTAATCATATTCATATATTCTATTCCAATGGGTATATGTTAACTATAATAATATTCTAGCAAGAATATCAATAGTTAATATTTTTTCTCTAAAACATAGCCTTTCATGTATGAGAATCTGTTAAAGGAACTCGTCATTATGTGTAAAAAATACAAAAATAGTGTTTTCTATACCAAAATAGAATATAAGTGTTTCATGTAGTGAAATATTAACAATTTGTTTCATGAAAATAATTAAAAAAATATTTCTCTCAGATAAAAAATATATATTCAATAATGCGTGAAATGAAAAATAATAAATTAATTTAAAAATAAAATTTTACAAAATCATGGGGTGTTACAATAATAAAATTTTGATCATTCTATATTGATATCTCTCTCATTTACCAATAATGAATATATGATCTCACCCTTTCTCCTTTTTTACTTTCAATAATTTATGAAGAATTTTATTATATATGTTATATCTATTAAGGGATCTTCTTATAAAGAACATTGTGGGAGAAGATATTGTTTAATTATTAACATAGTGTTTAGATTTCCTTGTTTCCAATGATATGAGGCCTATATGATCATAGAATGGATTTTTATATTTTATAATGAATATTATTTTGATAAATTTATTATTGATGAATGAAAATTATTGGCCTCTATGTCCAACACAATCAACATAAAAAATACTGTATTCTTTTAATTGGAACTCAATTCTTCTCCCAATTCAATCATTATCTCATATGATTGTTAATTATTCTTTATATATTTGTTGGAAAACATATATTGAGATACAAATCATCGATAAAAAATAAAACATAACTCCATAAGGGTTTAATAATATCCACCCACTAATTAGATATCATTACACATATTTAAAATTTATTCTAATATATCTTCTTTAATTTCCCCCACTCCCCCTGTTATTGACAATAAATACCTATATTCATATAGATGGGTTGTATAATTTAAAAAAAACTTATTTTGCATCAATTATTTCAATATATATATATATAGTGAAAACACATGGCGTACAAAATAAATGGAGTAAATTAAAAACATTTTAACCCAAATTCAAACATCAATCATAAAAACACATTAAAATTGTGAATAATAAATTGATTGTTTAATAGTTTTATGAATCTACCCTTTATTTTCCAAAAATATATAATTTTCCATATAATAACTCATAAAATTAACCCCATAATTATACAATATATTCAAATAAAACGTATAGTTGGTATAATTATTCCTATATCAAAACATTGTTATTTTTAATGCACCTCATGGATTTTATGATTTTAATATACGTCATTCTATGTAAGATTGATGAAGTTGATAATCCTCAAATAGAAATCACAATATTCACTTCCCTAATATTGATATATCCATCAAATATGATTTAAAGTTTTAAATGAGTAGATCACTCCAATATACCTTCTTCTTTTTTAATTTACATAATTCATACCATTCCCATATTCATAAATTCTTCCCCTAAAAATTCAAAAACATTAGTTCCATTCATAGAATAAACAAAAATAATATATATGGTAATGTGGTGAGATATTCATAGAATCATATTTAGAGAACTTAGGTTGATAGTTTCTTCTCAATAAAGACACACCATTATAATAATATCAAACATTATGTTTATTTTAAACATTATTTTTTGTTTTTCTATGATATATATATATTTTTTGAAAAATTGATTCATTCTTACTCTAACTTATTCAATATGTGGTATATTTTTTTCATCTATTAACAAACCATATGAATCTTCATGTGTTTGATTTATATTCATAAAATATCCACATGGGCTAAAAGAATGAATATTAAATCCTTGGAATCGTAACCAGAGGGCCTATATATTGAAAATAAATTATCTAAATTATTTTTTTTAACTCTTATAGAATCCATCTAATCAAATTTATGTTCTTATTTATATGTAATATATCTCATGAATTTTCTTCTTCATAAATATTTCATTACAATTTCCATTTAACTGAAAAAATTATGAAATTATTAGGAACATTGTAATATTTCATGTATTAACCCAATGGGTTCACATGAATACATAGATCATCATCTTAAAAAACCAATTCTGAAATATTGGATACTTTCTAATTTTAGTGTTTTCTTCAGAAAAACTAATCCATCTATTTCAATTTTATATTTATTTTTTCTTTTCTTCTTTCCTTATTTCTTATATACAAAAAATAATATATTATATTTATATGTCTATACAGTGGAAATTTCTACTATAATAAAAGTATATTTTTCTTCGTGGATATGAATCCATTATGGCCTTATTAGGTGTGTGTTTTTTAATAAGTGTCTTTTTATTATTACCCAAACTAAAATCAAAATCATTTTTAAAATTTATTTTAAATTGACATCTTAATAATGATTTTTATTAAAAAAATTAACACTTTTTTTGTTATTTTATTTTCAATCAATTTTCATTATGACCATGATAACTAAAATATTTATATAGACTCCCCATTTAACCAAAAATCTTTTATATGAAAATAAATTTTTCCTCACTCAATATCATTTAAATAATAACAATTTTGATCTCACTTAAAATTTAAAAAATATATCTTCTAACTACTTAATATTATTCCCACAATGATTTTCTACTGAAAAAATTTTGATTACCAAAAAATGTCAATTAAAAATTTTCTTTCATCGTAAAATATCAATCTACCAAGATTTTATTCCCTGATTTTTTTTCATTTCAACCCCATATTGTGATTAATATTTTTCCATGATTTTTTTCGTCATTAATTTTTAATATATATAACCTATTTTTTTAGGTTCCCCACAAATTTTAAATATATACAAATGTATATATTTTTTGTTAATACAATCAGTATAATTGTATACAAATTCAATTGAAATATTCATTTCCAACAAAAAATGAACCATTTAGTATATGCATTTATGAAATGAAACCACTGAGGATCTAAAACATTTATTGAACATAAATAAATTTATTTTTGTGAAATAATCCACATTTGAGAAATCCATGATACAATCATTTTTTCTTATTTTTTGGGGGACAAAATGGATTTTCTTTTAGATTTCGCAATATGAAATCATTCCAAAAAAAATTAAAAAAATATATTATTATGAAAATAAATGAATTATATTTTATAATTAAACTCTGTTTAATTCTTCGGATCATGAAAATAAATATAGTATGTATTTTTTAACTACTTAGGTAATGAATTTTCATTCTCATTAATCTTGTATTGATTAATTTAATGATCTATATTAATAAAATCAATAAAATTAATGAAATTTTAATTTAATACTTGGAATATCCCTTCATTTTCATTTATGTAGTTCTCATTCTGTTGGATTTAATTTTTTAAATTATTTTTACATCACATGAATTTTTATTCAAGATCATAATTTATTTTAGTATTTACCACTAATTGTATGGTGATAACACTCATTCCAAATCATTGCAAAAATGACCATTTCATTTGTCTCATATTTTTTGTTCATTGTTAGTGCCCATATCAAGAATACCATTAAAGGATCCAGAAGCAAAAAATTTAAGTATCATCGATCATCTAATTAAGGTATTCATATAAATAATCACCTGAATAATCATATTCTTTATCAATTAATTATTCAGAAATCTAGTCTTGGATACTTAGACATAGTTCTGTAAATGATTAATATAGTAATGACATTATAACTACCTTATCCATATGTGAATGATTTTAATATTATAATATTGAATTTTCCACTTAATATTGCTATATTTTTTAACGAATTATTAATTTATATTGATGATCAATTATCATTATGACTTACTGTTGTATTAATATGTTTTTTTTATCATTAAATTAGAGGGTCACCTTATTTAAAATTTTCATCCGATTCATAATTTAATTACACAATGTAATGGAAGAGACATAGTGGTTTTCAATAACTAAAATATAATATAGAAGAAATATTATAAATGTTATAATATATGGGAACATAAAAAAGAACATTTGAGGCCACCAATTATTATATTTTTTAGAATACAATTTGATGCTAAGATATTACTCTGATATCTGCTCTTGTTCATTCTACAACAATGGAACCATGTTATGAGGGGGGTCAATCGATGTGGGTGACATTTATCTAATGTTAATATTTATACCTCCATGCATATTTATTTAATTGATCTCTCACTACTTTTTGATACCTCCATTATAATTTATGTAACAAAAAAATGATGAACACAACAATATCACAGATGAATTTTTTAATGTGATTTTCATAATTTTTGGATGACTCACCCTTAGTTTTTGTTGATTGTTATCACACCAACATGGTTCTTAAAATATATAATCATGAAAAAATCAACAAATGGTATATACTTAAATAGTTTATCCAAGAACTAATATTTTATTATTTATTATATAAAATGGAAAATTTTGCACTAACATGTAATAATCACAATATTGTAGCCAAATTCCCTTCTTATATAGTAACCATATTAAAATATAATCCTTTGGGGGAATGATTTTCTATATAGGTCATAATATATTATGTAATTTATTAATTTGAAATCTTTCCTCATTAATAATTAATAAAAAAAATACACTCATTGTAAAATAATCACCTATAATAGATTGAAATAATTAGTCATTACAATATATAAATACAACCTGACATTCTTTTAAATGTTCATTGATTCCCAATATATACCCAAAAAACAACGTCAACCTATGAAATATAACTTGATTTTAAAATTACAATGTGAGTCTTGTCATTTATTCCTTGGAATCTATTATGAAATACAAACCTAGAAAAATAAATCATGTGACATGCATGAATACATACGATCAAAAATGATTCTACACTAAATAGTAACAAGACATTTTCTGTTCCTCTTTATAATATTGATGCATATTACTAGTAGGTGTGGTCTGTGATAGTACCTTGGGAAGGATATAACTTCATATTTGTTTTCATAGTAATAGGAAACAAAATGAAACGTCTTTAAAGGAAAATCCATCAGAGTGAGGGAAATAAATAAAAATAACCATAAAAAATACATAAATGTGGAGGTAGACGGTAATACCAACAATAAATTATTAAAACAGTAAACAATGTTTTCACACATGGATGATCAAGAACCTAAGATAAATGAATGACAAAAATACATTGAGGCTATGTTTATCATCCTCTAGACTTACTCTATCCCATTGTACAGTTCTATCTGAGTGATCAAAAACTATAATGTTAGCCTAATCCTCTACCCAATATAATCATGTATCTAATGATTTATAATACTGTACCAATGAGTCAACGATACTTATGAAGGGTTTCATTATATCTATGTACGATATTGATTAGTTATTCATAAAAATACCATGTAAATGATGTGTCTATATGAGTTTTTGTTAAATGATATCCTGAATAAAAAATATATATTGAAAGTGTAATAAAATTGCCATTATTGATCATTAGGTTTTAACATAAGCATGATATCCACCCAGGACTTCTTTTTTCATAAATCGAGTGTCTTTATGAATTACATTTAATCATTCCCACTAATATCATACAAATTATGATTCATAATATAGTTTATGATGATATATATTAACATCATGCTCAACATCCAATTCATAGGACCATGTCTTATGAAATCCAAATCAAGATCATAGGTCACATGGGAGAATCACATAACATCCCCCTATTCAATGTAATTGCTAATGTAAATCCATATTGTATGATATACAAATCATTGTAGTGCATCCACGAAATTTCAAATTAAACCAAATCAATATTATTGTACCCTTTCTAAGGTATTCAATAATGTATCACACCTGATTCAATGATCTATTATGACATTAATCCATAATAAGATCAGACACATAGGGTAGATACCCAATTATCATCCATGGAATCACATGTTTGTTAATATATATTATATGAAATGATACCCCAACAAAACCATATCATGTTATAGTCACCATTTCTATATGGGATTCATTTTCATTTTTTGGATCCTACGTGACTCTAAAAATCACCTCCCAACATTTTACTTATGTACTCTCTCTCGGGATAAAATGTAGTAGGGGTACCCACCAGAGTCCCATAGGTATCATCAATCTCGGACATAATTTATTTCTTCCTTCATCTCAAATTCATCCCTTGTGTTGATATCAATCACTCGATGAGAATAATTTCCCATAACATCCTTAAATTATTATGAACTACTCACTATAATCATAAGAAAATATATATCATTATTTTTATAATGATATTTCATAAGGCCTCTATCAATTCCAAATTTACCAAAGTCAAGTCATGCCACTCAACCATGCCAAAAGTTCTACTATTAGCATACCATGATAGGATCCCATATCTCTAAAGTGGTGGACAGTCACTCGATGCACATCTCAAATAAAATAAGGGATTTATGTAATATGACAGTTCATTCATGGAATTTAAGTAAAAATAGTACCATCAAACCAATCTTATCTATATTGTAGGGGTCTAGAAACCCAACAACGAGACTCTAAATTTTGATAATTTTCATCAATATTCACCCCTTAATATCCATGAATCATCGAGAAAAGAAATATATTCATGGCCCCAACAATCAGTGGCCGACACAATCAAGATACTAGAAAAGAGATCACCATGGCCCCAAAAATTTTACATAGATAATGTGTTTCAGTTAAATTATAAAATCATTTATTAAAAAGTTAGATCACATTTACTAGAGAGACCAAATTTCATATCAATCACTACACATTAATAATAACAACGATCATGTTTAGTAGACCACCAATCATAGACATGAATTCAACATGAATTAAAGGTCCTCAATAATCATCACTAATTGATTCCATTCTCTAATAATTATCCAAAAAACTGATCTTAATTAAAAACATGAAATAAGTAATATCCAGTAATTATAATTACTTTTTCAATAAAAACATTTTTAGATATAATTAATTTTATTTTTTATTTGATGTTGATTAACAATTGAAATCTCAGTAAACACTATTATTAAAGTTAAATAACAAAAAATATTATAACTACTCCCCTTGTCATGCTTACAAAACAACACAACTCAACATTAATTATAATCAGGACTAGTTGGATTTGATGTATAACTAAATTAAATTCAAACCTGTAGGTAAAATCATTCAACAATGTACCTTTCTTAAATGGATTTATAGTGTCTTGTAGAAATAATATGAAGAAAAAATCTAGATATATCAAATAAAATACACAATGTTATCATCCTATTTCAGCATCATGTGCTGGAATCTGTAAAAAGTTCAAAAAGAAGAGTAAAACATGAAGGTATGTCATCAAATGTGTGAATGTGTAATAGGAGAATGAGAAGATATATTTATTTAAAATTTTGGATAGATGATTTGTTATTTTTACCTCTTAATAGTGTAAGAAAATTTGGCCAAAAAATAATCCCATTGTACCCCAATAGTGAATAATTATCCCTCTTATCCCACTACTCTCAAATGATATTGTTTTATAATCTTCCAGTACCTTAGAATTCTATATGAGACACACTCCAAGTCACACCTCAAACCCCTCATGAATTTATTTCATCTATTTTTAAATATTCTTGAAATACCGAATAAAAAGCATGGATATAGTGTCTGTTCTCAAATGATCATGGTTAACCCAAAACCACATTTTGTGATTCACTCCAGCATAGTTATTTAGAAAATATACTAATATCATATAGATTCTCAATGTGATTCATTATGTCATTTAAACCGTTCACATGAAACCCTGAACTTTATTAGAGACAATTCAACCTAAATAAACCAAAACCTAAATCTCCGTATTCAATCTTGATCTCTTAATTCTCATCCAAATCTTATATAATATCTCAAAATTTAAAATAAAACTTCTCTAACTCTGTGATTCTTCATCAAAATTTAGGTACTCTAAATGAACCACATAACAAAATAAAAAAATAAAAACACTAAAATATCATCTTCAATTAATTCCATTAATATAATTTGGTGTACTAAAATATCCCCACTAACCATTACTACATTCAACCTTAATATGACCAGATGGTCTGAGACTATTAATCAATCAATAACTTTGTCATTTGTTGTCTCTCAATTCACTACATTGTATATATCAAATGGTAACAAAAACCCATTTAAAATTTTTTAAACATGAGGTAAGTTGTTTCATCAAATTTTGGTCAAATTATCAAATCCATATATAAATGACATAGAAAAATCACCATGGAACCCATTTATTCAAATAAAAAATCATTACATGAATTACATAATCTGTAGGCCAATTTTACTCACTAGCATAAGATTAATTGATATAATAATTATTTTCAGTCCATTAATCTTCCTATAATTATAATCCCTAAAAACATAACATTATAAAAAATTCTATGATAGTATTTTCATACTTTCGGTGTCTCCACAACCAATAATAATTAAAAATTTCAGTTTCATGTTGGAACCATAGTCAATTTACAATTCATAAAATAATCACACAAGTCACTACAATACATTAGAAGGGTAAATACGTTGAAATTTATTCTATAGGAGCCAATAAATCCTCAAAAAACATATATCAAATGTGTTACTATTTGATTTCTTAATTTCTTAATCCCTGCATCTAATTATATAAGAAATAAATGAGGCACCCTAAACCATAACTCCAATATCTTGTGCTAAAAAAAAAATTTCATACAATATTAGAAAACGTTGATGTTTAAAATGTATTTATATTTAAATATTACATTATGATACAAATTCAATCTATTTAAACAACTAATTATCTCATGAATGTAAGGTTCAATGTCTTTGTGGATTATATACATTTGAAACATATTTTATGAAACAAGTGAATATTTATAAAAATCTTAATGGAACAAAATCACGTATTTGGTATATCCAATGATACACTCATATTTATAACATGGGGAAAGAAAAAATAATAACTCGGTGGTCATGAACACTATTAAGGGAGAATTTATCAACTTGATATCATTGGTAATATTATAATATTTTCATAAAACATTGTTAGTGGAGGAATATCACAATAGGATAATATATAAAAATAATATTCTACAAAAAAATGATATAGATGGACATGAAATGTCAATTTACCAATCATATAAGATGAAAATAGTGTGAAAATTTAGCTGATAACAGATATTAACAATGGAGTATAATCATAAACATGTGGTGGGAAATGTATGATTCCATTAAAACCTAGTATAAAACAGAACATTGGATAAAATTAACACACATAAATTTGATCATTTTTAAAAATAGATTTTCCAAGATTCATTTCGAGGACATATTTTCAAGATTAATGTTATGAAATTAGAAAATGTTCAATCAACATATAAGGGAAAATGAAAATGTTAATTCATTATATTTTGAAAAATAGTTAATCCTTAATATCCTTTCTTCGTGATATATAATTATTTAACCAATTGATTTGAAGGATACAAAGTCCTTTACCCATCAATCATTTGTACTTGAATAAACCACTTTTATAAAATTGTCATCATATTAGAATGAGCTAATTAAAAAAGAACCGTTTTCTTAAACATTTTAAAAACATCAATAATATGTGCTTAAGAAATCATATGAAACAATAAATATTATTTTCATAATAAAATGAAATGATACTATAATATATTAGGTCTTAAAAATGTCACTTCATGAATTATAATCCTTGGATAGTAAATAAATGTGGAAATACAAAAGATTTCAAAAAACCATTCCAAAAACTTTTATAAATGTTAAATTAAAAATTATATTCAAGAGAAATTTATATTTGGAAATGGATTTTTTTAGAAATAATCATTATAAACTATTCAGTATAAATAATCCTTGAAAATAAATAAATTATTTTAAAAAATGTTGAGTGAAGGACAAAACATATTATTTGGAAATGAAATGAATTTTTTTAACATATTTTGAAATACAATTTTTGGATCACCCAAATCATAAAATGTGAATCATAATTTTATTTTGAAAACTTATAAAGATATTAATGACAATATTCGAAATTAATACATTTAATATTTCCCTTTATGAGATGATATCATTAACTATATTTAGAATATATACAAGGAATAAATATTCATTGGTAAGAGAGTTTTATATTCTATAATTAAACAGTTATTTAACGAAAAAAATTAATCAATGAAGTAGTAATTTTTAAGGAAAATAAATTTCCATATTAAAAACGAAAAAATAACATATAAAATAGGTAAATTTTTTGATCTAATAAATCAGGAAAATGTATATTCTTGTAGGAAATTTTGTTTTAAAAAAATTGATTTTTCGTTTATGAATCCCAAATAGATTTTGAACAATTTTTTCACAAAACCCCATCATAATAAGAAAATTGAATTAAACATTGAATAATACGAATTAAAATAGAATCACAATACAAAATACTAAATGGGTTATCAAAAAAAATTAAATTAAGTCATGGAATATCATAAAAAATATGTCCTAAGTGTTTAAATTCTTGACATGAAACCCCACCCTGTTTCCCTCATTAGGTGATGCCATCTAACCTCTTATTTGAAAAACATGGGTAACATAATAAAAATTTTATTAAATTTTCAACATAATAATTTATAAACTATATTATTATTATTCAATTCATTTATATTGTTATTTCTATTACCTATTTACTATATTTGGTACGAGTAACCTTAATCGTTTCGATCATGTTTCATAATTGTGATGTTATTATTCGCGATTATTCCAGTTTTCACCATTCCCATATAATAAATGGTTCTAGAATTAATTTTTATAATTATTTATAAAGATAAATTTTCATTTTATTGGTGTTTTTTATCATCATTCATTTTAAATTATATAATGAGGATGTTTCAGTGAATCGTATCAAATGAATAATGTTTTCTCAAAAATAAAGTTTTATTTTTTATATTACAATTCTAGAGAATTTAAAAAATATTTAATTATTTTTTTAATATATTATAAGAAATGAAATTCACATAGTAACCCATGATATAAATTAATTGAATTTTTTATATAGCTTGGTGAACCAACCAAAAAATGACCATGTCTTGATTATTAGATGATTACATGGAGGTTTTGATTTAAAATCATTACAACATAATCATAATTGTAATATTTAGTGTATATCAGTGTTTCCAAAAAAAATTTATTATAATATGAATATGATCGTAGAAAATATTTAATTTTTTCTTATTATTAAGAAATCAATTTTTCTCATAGTATTATTTTTTGGATGGTTGAATTTACCAAGGATGTTTCTGCACATATAGCTAATAGTTGTTAAAAAATTTCTCTCTTTAAACATAATAAATTTATCAAAATAATATTTTTACTATAAACTAATTATCAAATACATAAATAATTACTTTTTATCAAATTAAAATGTAAATTTTATTATTCTTTGGATTTAGTAGTCAACATGTAAGAATTGATAGTTATTTAATCTTCTATATAATTGGGATAAGGAATTATATTTTTTCTAATTTAATATTATAAGATAATTCATAAATATATTTATTATATATTTAATTCATTACATGCACCATCCTTGTATAATGTAGAATTACAATGAACATGTTACATCAAATAGGCGTTATCCCACCCAACACACTATTAACATTATTTTCCCTAAGAGATTATAGAGAAATGTGGTTAATTATTATACCGTAAATAAAATATCATAACAGTATTCTTGTGATACAGAGTATATAATTTTAATATTTTGTATTGGAATCTCTTAAAATACGAGTGTATATAATAAAATGAAAATCATAAAGAATCTCTGAGAAATTTAAACCAAATTACATGAATTATCTCATTTTTGATGGGGTTAATCCTCTTACTAATGGTATTTTAGGATGAATGGAACAAAATTAAAGAAGAGATGAAAATAAATTTATTTTTTGGATTATTTTGGGAAGAACAAAAAATGTTATTGTTTATTGTTTCATGAGTCTGGATGTTCCCATTTTTTATATTAAATGGGGTGGAATTTCTATACACACAAATATAATTTCAATATTGGGTACTAAATATAAAGGTATATATCTCAATAATTGATTAATAGTATATAGGATAATTTATTAGGATGATTAAATCATTTTTTAGATATTCCCACAATATATTGTAAACATGTATTATGTCTTTTACACATATTTTTTTTTCACGTTCCATTTTATATTTGAATTTGGTCTGTAATTTTTTACATAATCTAAATAATATTTTATATGACGAAATGAAACTGATATTTTTTAGATAATTTTCCATTTTAATTTGGAATTTGGAATCCATTTTAAATTATTAAATTTCTAAAAGTGATAAAAATAATTTTTAAATAAAAAGGGAATAATATATTAGATTTTATTTCATAAAATAAAACATGTGTTCTGAAATGTCAAATATAGGTTTAAATATTTTTAAAAATACATTTTATAAACATAATGTATCTTATAAAATTATTATTTTTCCTTATAAAAATGTTTTTATGATTTCAAAAGTCATTCGTACATACAAAAATTGTTATAAGGGTAATGATATATGAAAAAAATATATTTTATTATAATCACTTTAAAATCAATTATTATAAATAAATACCAAAATCTAATCTTCTGTCAATATTGAAATGAAAATTTTAAAATTAATTTATTTATTCATATACAAAAGAACATATTTCATATAAAAACATTATTATAAAATAGAAAATGTTGAAAAACTATTTTTATATTAAAATTGGTAACACAATGTTACCATTTTGTCAGTTATTTACCTAAATTTTAATTAGGTTTAATTTTTAATTTTAATGTGTTTTTTCATAACATGGAATTGGGGTAATACATGTAATGGTGATGTTATATATTTTTTATTAAAATACTTCTTTCTACCATGTTTTTGAAATAATGATTTTTTGTATATGAATAAATTAATTATTTTTAAATTTTTCATTTCAATATTGATAGAAAATCTGTAACACAATGTTACCAATTTGTATGTTTACCTTCATAGACTTATTTCTACCATGTTGTTGAATTTCTAAAACATATTATGAAATTTTTGAATATTTCAAGGGTTTTTTGGAAATTTTTTAAAATGATTTTATTTATAAAAATGACAGTAAAACTATTTTATTTAAAATAAAGAACATGTGAATTATTTATATGATAACTTGTATAGATTTTTTTGGTTGTTTTGTTACTTAGATCTTTTTCAAACACCCTTGTTGTATCATCGAGCTACTTTAGAATATTTTTAAAAGATAAATGAAAGGGGAAGGGAATTCCATAGCAGGATGGATTCTATTTACATAATTATTTCCATTATTGTATGTTTTAGAGGTTACAATTGGTTACATGGAGGAAAGATTGTATTAACATGTCATACGTTCTAGTTTATCTTGTTTGGATCAGTTGTATCTCACATTGACTCTATTTTATACACTAGTTTTATATACTGTTTTCAGTATATGAGTGACTTGTTTTGTTATATTTTTTACTTCACCCCATAATGAACAGATTTTCATGATTGGTATGGTTGGATTGGGTTGGTATGTTAGAATTTAGTATCAGATGTGTTATATAGACTAAAGAGTGTTAGAAATGAATAATTTGTTTCTATGTCATTGGTAGACTGGAGTGGGATCATTTTAATTTAGACTGTAGGTCTAGAAATGAAGCCTAGATAGGTCACTCCCATGACTAAAACTGTGTTCTATTGGTGGTATAAAAATATTTAGTAAGTCCAATACATGGTATTTTGGTTATTTTGAATGAATTTTATGGGAAATTTATTTAAATTTACATATCAACAATGTTTTTGAATAAGATTTGTGTATGGTCATTTGACTAATCTATGTTGAAAGTTTATTTATATGGACATGATCCTTTTTAGGGGTGATTTATTTTAATGGTATTGTTTTAGACTACATTAAATTCATATTATTTTAATTAATTGTCTTGATTTTTTATGTTTGTAAACTGTTATTTGAATATTTTCATAACTGAAGTGGTTGTTATCTTCTATTTAATTTGAAATTACACAAAGTAGAGGTATTCCAAATACTATAGGTGAATCCATGAGGTATGTTCTTCCAGAAGATCCAATAGTATAAAAATCATTGGTTGAATAATTGATCTGTACTATTCATAATCTGGCATTAGTGGGCTTAGTGAATTTGTGAAACGTATTGGATAATTGATCAGAATATAACTGATAAAATCCACCGGCCTTCCATGATGAGGAATAAACCCATGATTATGAGGTGCAGATTCAATATATTGATATCATATTCAAATTCATGAAGTATATTAAGTATTCTATAGTGGGGTTTCCAATATACATGCTTGATGGACTAGGTAGAAGATGGTGGGACTCAATATTGCATGAAAAGTTTAATTATGGCCTTTCTAGGGTTTCTTTCAATAAGATATTTAATCAAAATTTTATACTAAAACATACATGCAACAATTCCTTGGGTGTTTCTAATCTCATATCAAGGGAATCATACTATTCTTAAGTACATCACCCATTATTGTGTATTGGTTTATCTAAAACCATTGATCGCAAGTAATGTCTACCTAGTGGATAAGATGATAGATAAGGGTCTAATTGATGATATTTTATTGATCCTAGTTCTCTTTTCCTATACATGTTTAGTGGAGGTATTGGATAAATTATCATTGGATGATCACCCCATAGCTATATGGGTTGGTTTGGGTTGAGAATTTGTGGATAAAGTTTTTATCCATGGTTCTCCTTATGGTTATAAAAGCACGAGCAATTGTAGTTAGTTTTCTTCAATAAGAGTTTCAATGATTTACGAAGGGATGATATATTTTATTTGATACCAATGTTGGAGTCACGATCAAACCATTCCTCATTTCTAGGTGTCTCCTTGGAATTATCATATTTAGGGGTGATATATAAATCTGAAATTATTATGTGATAATATATCCATAGGCAGTAAGGCATGATCGACATTCCTCATAGAAACACATGTTCATTTTTATGCTTCCGAGGGTGTTGGGATTCATTATTACGACAATGGGGATGACCAGGTGGTTATAACCTAAAATATTTATTCAGAAGAGTATAAACCATAGTAATTTAAAGATGATATATTTGTTGTTAGAGTCTTGGTTTTTATTACAACTTTTATGCTTCAATATTGTATTGTTATAGGTTTAACTCCTTATTTAATATCATAAAAATCATTTGACATGTGGGGTTTGGGTTGAATTTTTTTTTCTAGTTGGATTATTCGATCACTTTGGTAATGTGGTGTAAACACGGTTTTATGTTCCCAACTTTTTGGGAAATGATAGCTGGCATTGAGGTTTTTTGGGATATCCAAGTGCATGATCATGGGATTATGGAATTTATTATTGGCATTGATTGGAGGATTAGTGTGTAGACTTAGATAGACTATTTTCACAATCGCGTATAGTTCTTATGTTCTGATGGTGTCACTGAATCTTTTATGATGAATGTGACTCTAAATTGGTGGAGAAATGGCATGTTTTCCCTTATTCCAATATAATATCAATAAAGTTCATGGAAATGATTAATGTTGTAGTTTACACATACCTGGGATGTAAAATACCTTCCTTTATGTGTGTTCATATTGTGAGGTATTTCTCAAAGATATATCTATTTTTCCACCATAGAAGGTCGTTGAGATTACTATTAACATGATCCCCCGAATGATTCACATTTATATGGAAATATATTTAATGGAACCTACTGAGTAGGCGGATACAAAGAACCATATTGAGGACAAGGGGCTAGAAGTATTTATTAAACATTGTGTTTCAATGTCGGTTTCACCTATACTATTTTCTAAGAAGATAAAGGACATAATTAGATATTGTGCTGACTCTCTAATGTTGAATTATGGAAATGTTAAGAACGAATATCATTTATTAATATTTTATGATCTCATTAATCACTTGAAAAATGAACCTTGGTTTTCTAAAATTGATATGAGGTCGAGGTACCACTAGTTGTGGGTCCAAGAAGAGGAAATATCATAGACATAATTCTAGAGACTATTTGAGCATATAAAGATTCTATTCAGGCCAATTATACTCACTAATGGTCATGTAGTATCAATGGATTAATTAAATGAATAATTCATTAGTTCTTGAGATATTTCACTGTTTTTTTTCATGGATGAAATTTTGGTATAATCAATATTATAAGTGGAGAAACTAGAAAATTTGGATAAAATTTTCATAACTATAAGGGAACAACACCATTTTGGTATGCTTTAAACAGGTGATATTTGGATCCAGGGTGTCAGGTTTTTGGTTATTTGATATCAAATATGGATTATCAGTATATCATTAAATTGTGTAAGTTTTTATTTCATCATAACATCTGAGAAACATTTTTTATATCTAGAGAATCATTAGTTTGGGCAGTTACTTTAGAAACTATGGGCAGGAATTATCCATGATCACACCATCTACGAAATAATCAAACCATAAGGGTTTAATGTTTCCATGGGATGAACATATATTGAGATATATTGAGGGGATGAAAATGAGTTTGAATTCCACAACATTTTTTTAAATTATGTACCAGGTTCGTCTTATTATGTTTTCCCAAAAAAACCTTGAAATTTTAAAAAAAATTATAAATTGTTTTAGAAATTCAACAACATGGTAGAAATACGTCTATGAAGGTAAACATAAAAAAGTTAATAATACACGTGAGTTTTCATCCAAGAAATAATCTCTCAGGAAATAATAAACCAAATAAAATAATGTACCTAATAGCTGGGCTCTAACTTATGGAAAAATACCAACTAGCCAATAATGAGCCTGAAAATTCATAAGGTTAAATGTAACTTATATCTAGTAATTCCATAATACATAGATATACTATAGGTGACCACTTTTTCAAGTCACACACACTAGTTATTTTAGCTCCTCTTTCATTTTGTGCCTAAGGTTCTCACTTTGAAATTTGTGTCGATTTCTATTTTCAAAACCTTGATCATATTTTTATAAAACTATTTCAATGTCAAGATAAAATGCATCAGTGTTTTTAAAATATTTCCCCTAAATCATGTAAATTTAATTTTCAATGAAAACCTCCTAAAATCCATGAACTCATTTCCATTTCAATTTAGAAAATGTAATTTCATTTAAAATCTCAGGGATTCAAAAACATCAATAAACAATTCAAAAAACTAGAAATCTAGGATAGATCCACCATCCACGAGGATGTGTAAAACATTACCACGATTTATGATGGGGATTGGATGCCACACGATCTAACATCAATATTCATTGGAAATAGAAGAACGAAAATGGTTAAAAGAAAACAAGATATGATTACCATCCCATCCAGAAATGATTCCACAATGAAAAATGAAAGAGAAATGTAAGGGAAATCGTACCTGAAGAAAAAAAAACCTAGACCTACTAATCATTTGACTAATGGAGAAATCTAAATGGAAACGAGTCACCCAGAATCACATAGGGTAAGATCTTTCAATGAGAGGGGAAGTCTTCAAAAGGGAATGATGACTGAAATACTCAGATGAAACCATAACAAATGTAATATGTGAATTAAATTACATGAAAAAACTTTTATTGTAATGAAATTATATTTTATTATTATATTTCATAATAAGTCATCCTAGATTAGAAATATGATATTTCATAATGGACAATATATTCCTTTCTCATACATTGAAATAAATTCGTGAGATCTTTCGGACAACCATTACACCCCATGTAATCCCATTACATGTCCTATAACTGCGAAAATGGTAACATTGTGTGACAAATTTTCATATAAATAATGATTTTTTTTGTATATGAATAAATTAATTATTTTTAAATTTTTCATTTCAATATTTATAGATGATTAGTACTTATTCATATAAATAATGCTTTTTTGTATATAAATAAATTAATTATTTTTAAATTTATCATTCCAATATTGATAGAAAATTTGTAACACAATGTTACAATTTTGTATGTTTACCTTCATAGACTTATTTCTACCATGTTGTTGAATTTCTAAAACATTTTATGAAATTTTTTAAAATTTCAAGGGTGTTTGGGAAATTTTTTAAAAGTATTTTATTTATAAAAATGATTGTAAAACTATTTTATTTAAAATATATAACATGTGAATTATTTATATGATAACTTGTATTGATCTTTTGGTTGTTTTGTTACTTAGATCTTTTTCAAACACCCTTGTTATATCATCGAGCTATTTTAGAATATTTTTAAAAGGTAAATGAAAGGGGAAGGGAATTATATAGCAGGATGGATTCTATTTACATCATTTTTCCCATTATAGTATGTTTTAGATGTTATAATTGGTTACATAGAGGAAATATTGTATTAAAATGTCATACGTTCTTGTTAATAATGTTTGGATCAGTTGTATCTCACATTGAATCTATTTTATACACTGGTTTTATATATTGTTTTCAGTATATGAGTGACTTGTTTTGTTATATTTTTTACTTCACCCCATAATGAACTGATTTTCATGATTGGTATGGTTGGATAGGGTTGGTATGTTAGAATTTAGTATCAGATGTATTACATAGACTAAAGAGTGTTAGAAATGAATAATTTGTTTCTATGTCATTGGTAGACTGGAGTGGGATCATTTTAATTTATACTTTTGGCCTAGAAATGAGGCCTATCTAGGTCACTCCCATGACTAAAACCGTGTTTTATTAGTGGTATAAAAATATTTAGTATGTCCAATACATGGTATTTTAATTATTTTGAATGAATTTTATGGGAAATTTATTTAATTTTACATATCACTAATGTTTTGGAATAAGATGTGTGTAAGTTCATTTCACTAATCTGTGTTGGAAGTTTATTTAGATGGACATGATCCTTTTTGGGGGTGATTTATTTTAATGGTATTGTTTCAGACTACATTAAATTAATATTAATTTAATTAATTGTCTTGATTTTTGATGTTTGTACACTTGTATTTGAATATTTTCAAAGCTGAAGTGGTTGTTATCTTCTATTTAATTGGTAATTACACAAAGTAGTGGTATTCCATATACTATAGGTGAATCCATGAGGTATGTTCTTCCAAAAGATCCAATAGTATAAAAATCATAGGTTGAATAATTGATCTGTACTATTCAGAATCTGGCATTAATGGGCTTAGTGAATTTGTGAAAAGTATTTTATAATTGATCAGAATATAACTGGTAACATCCACTGGCCTTCTATGATGAGGAATAAACCCATGATTATGAGGTGTGGATTCGATATATTGATATCATATTCAAATCCATTAAGTACATTAAGTATTCTCAAGTGGGTTTTCCAATATACATTCTTGATGGACCAGGCAGAAGATGGTGGGACTCTATATTGCAGGAAAAGTTTAATTATGGACTTTCTAGGGTTTCTTTCAAGAAGATATTTATTCAAAAAATTTATACTGAAACATACATCCAACAACGCCTTGGGAGTTTCTAAACTCATATCAAGGGAATCATACTATTCTTAAGTACTTCACCCATTTTTGTGTATTTTTTTATCTAAAACCATTGATTTCCAGTAATGTCTACCTAGTGGATTTTAGGATAGATAAGGGTCTAATTGATGATATTTTATTGATCCTAGTTCTCTTTTTCTATACATGTTTAGTGGAGGTGGTGGATAAATTATCATTAGATGATCACCCCATAGCTATATGGGTAGGTTTGGGTAGAGCATTTGTTGATAAAGTTGTTATCCATGGTTCTCCTTATGGTTAGAAAACCATGAGAAATTGTGGTTAGTTTTCTTCAAGAATAGTTTCAAATATTTATGAAGGGATGATATATTTTATTTTATACCAATGTTGGAGTCACGATCAAACCATTCGTCATTTCTAGGTGTCTCCTTGGAATTGTTATATTTAGGGGTTATATATAAATCTGAAATTATTATGTGATACGATATCCATAGGCAGTAAGGAATGATCGACATTCCCCATGGAAACACATGTTCATGTTCATGCTTCGGAGGGTGTTGGGTTTCATTATTAGGAAAATGGGGATGACCAGGTGGTTATAGCTTAAAATATTTATTCAGAAGTGTATAAACCATACTAATTTAAAGAAGATATATTTGTTGCTAGAGGATTGGTTTTTATTACATATTTTATGCTTCAATATTGTATTTTTATAGGTTTAACTCCTTATTTTATATCATAAAATTCATTTGACATGTGGTGTTTGGGTTGATTTTTTTTCTTGTTGGATCATTCGATCACTTTGGTAATGTGGTCTAAACACGGTTTTATGTTCCCAACATATTGGGAAATGATAGCTGGCTTTGAGGTTGTTTGGGATATCCCAATGCATGATCAGGGAATCATGGAATTTATTATTCGCATTGATTGGAAGATTAGTGTGAAGACTTAGATAGACTTTGTTCACCATCGTGTATAGTTCTTATGTTCCGATGGTGTCACTGAATCTTTTATGATGAATGTGACTCTAAATTGGTGAAGGAAGGGAATTTTTTCCATTATTCCAATATAATATCAATGCAGTTCATGGAAATGATTGATGTTGTAGTTTACACATACCTGGGATGTAAAATACCTTCTTTTATGTGTGTTCATATTGTGAGGTATTTCTCAAAGATATATTTATTTTTCCACCATAGAAGATTGTTGAGATTACTATTAACATGATCCCCCAAATGATTCACATTTATATGGAAATATATTGAATGGAACCTACTGAATAGGCGGATATAAAGAACCAAATTGAAGATAAGGGGCAAGAAGTATTTATTAAACATAGTGTTTCAATGTGGGTTTCACCTATACTATTTCCAAAGAGATAAACGACATAATTAGACATTGTATTGACTCTTCAATGTTGAATTGTAGAAATGTTAAGAACAACTATCATTTATTAATATTTTATGATCTCATTAATCACATGAGAAATGAACCTTGGTTTTCTAAAATTGATATGAGGTCGAGGTACCACTAGTTGTGGGTCCAAGAAGAGGACATATCATAGACATAATTCTAGAGACTATATGAGCATATAAAGATTCTAGTCAAGCCAATTATACTCAATAATGGTCATATAGTGTCAATGGATTAATTAAATGAATAATTCATTAGTTCTTGAGATATTTAACTGTTTTTTTCATGGATTTCATTTTGGTATAATCAATATTATAAGTGGAGAAACTATAAGATTTGCATAAAATTTTCATAACTATAAGGGAACGTCACCATTTTGGTATTCTTTAAACAGGTGATATTTGGATCCAGGGTGTGAGGTTTTTAGTTATTTGATATCAAAGAGGGATTATCAGCCTATCATAAAATGGTGTAGGTTATTATTTCATCATGACATCCGAGAAACATTTTTTATATCTAGAGAATAATTTGTTTGGGAAATTACTTTAGAAACTATGGGTATAAATTATCCATGATCACACCATCTATGAAATAATCAAACCATAATGGTTTAATGTTTCCATGGGACGAACATAGATTGAGATATATTGAGGGTATGAAAATGAGTTTGAATTCCACAATATTTTTTTTAATTATGTACCAGGTTCGTGTTATTATGTTTTCCCAAAAACCCTTGAAATTTAAAAAAATTTCATAAAATGTTTTAGAAATTCAACAACATGGTATAAGTAAGTCTATGAAGGTAAACATACAAAAGTTAATAATACACGTGAGTTTTCATCCAAGACATAATCTCTCAGGAAATAATAAAACAAATAAAATAATGTACCTAACAGTTGGGCCCTAACTTATGGAAAAATACCAACTAGCCAATAATGAGCCTGAAAATTCATAAGGTTAGATGTTACTTATATATAGTCATTCCATAGTACATAGATATACTACATGGGACCACTTTTTCAAGTCACACGCACTAGTTATTTTAGTGCCTCTATCTTTTTGTGCCTATGGTTCTCGCTATGAAATTTGTGTCAATTTCTATTTTCAATTCCTTGATCATATTTTTATAAAACTATTTCAATGTCATGATAAAATGCATCAGTGTTTTAAAATTATTTCCCCTAAATCAGGTAAATTTCATTTTCAATGAAATCCTCCTAGAATCTGTGAACTCATTTATATTTCAATTTAGAAAATGTAATTTCATTTAAAATCTCAAGGATTCAAAAAGTTCAACAAACAATTCAAAAAATTAGAAATCTAGGATAGATCCACCATCCATGAGGATGTGTAAAACATTACCACCATTGATGATGGGGATTAGATTCCACATGATCTAGCTTCAAAATTCATTGGAAATAGAAGAATGAAAATGGTTAAAAGAAAACATGATCTGATTACCATCCCATCCACAAATGATTCCACAAAGACAAATGAGAGAGAAATGTAAGGGAAATCGTACCTGAAGAAAAAAAATCCTAGACCTAATATTCATTTGATTAATGGAGAAATATAAATTGAAATGAGTCACCTAGAATCAAATAGGGTATGATATTTGAATAAGAGGGGAAGGCTTCAAAAGGGAATGATGACTGAAATAATGAGATGAAACCATAAAAAATGTAACATGTGAATTAAATTACATGAAAAAACATTTATTGTAATGAAATTATATTTTATTATTATATGTCCTAAAAAGTCATCCTAGATTAGAAATATGATTTTTCACAATGGACATTATATTCCTTTCTCATACATTGAAATAAATTCGTGTGATCTTTCGGACAACCATTACACCCCATGTAATCCCATTACATGTCAGGTAACTACAAAAATGGTAACATTGTGTTAAAAATTTTCATATAAATAATGAGTTTTTTGTATATGAATAAATTAATTATTTTTAAATTTATCATTTCAATATTGACAGAAGATAAGTTTTTATTCATATAAATAATTATTTTTGGTATATGAATAAATTAATTATTTTTAAATTTATCATTTCAATATTGACAAAAAATTTGTAACACAATGTTACCATTTTGTATGTTTACCTTCATAGACTTATTTCTATCATGTTGTTGAATTTCTAAAACATTTTATGAAATTTTTGAAAATTTCAAGGGTTTTTGGGAAATTTTATAAAATTATTTTATTCATAAAAATGATAGTAAAACTATTTTATTTGAAATATAGAACATTTCAATTATTTATATGATAACTTATATTGATATTTTGGTTGTTTTGTTACATAGATCTTTTTCAAACACCCTTGTTATATCATCGAGCTACTTTAGAATATTTTTAAAAGATAAATGAAATGGGAAGGGAATTCTATAGCAAGATGGATTCTATTTACATTAGTGTTTCCATTATAGTATGTATTAGAGGTTATAATTGGTTACATAGAAGAAAGATTGTATTAAAATGTCATACATTATAGTTTATCATGTTTAGATCAGTTATATCTCACATTGACATTGTTTTATACACTATTTTTATGTACTGTTTTCAGTATATGAGTGACTTGTTTTGATATATTTTTTACTTCACCCCATAATGAACCGATTTTCATGATTGGTATGGTTGGATTGGGTTGGTATGTTAGGATTTAGTATCGGATGTGTTGCATAGACTAAAGAGTGTTAGAAATGAATAATTTGTTTCTATGTCATTGATAGACTGGAGTGGGATCATTTTAATTTAGACTGTAGGTCTATAAATGAGGCCTAGCTAGGTCACTCCCATGACTAACCGTGAGTTCTATTGGTGGTATAAAAATATATAGTAAGTCCAATACCTGGTATTTTAGTTATTTTGAATGAATTTTATGGGAAATTTATTTAAATTTACATATCAACAATGTTTTGGAATAAGACGTGTGTAAGGTCATTTGACTAAACTATGTTGGAAGTTTATTTAGGTGGACATGATCATTTTAGGGGTGATTTATTATAATGGTATTGTTTTAGACTATATTAAATTCATATTATTTTAATTAATTTTCTTGATTTTTGATGTTTTTACACTAGTATTTGAATATTTTCATAACTGAAGTGGTTGTTATCTTCTATTTAATTGGAAATTCCAAAAAGTAGAGGTATTCCAAATACTATAGGTGAATCCATGAGGTATGTTCTTCCAGAATATCCAATAGTATATAAATCATAGGATGAATAATTGATCTGTACTATTCAGAATCTGGCATTAGTA
Organism: Viscum album; assembly: GCA_963277665.1. Classification (NCBI taxonomy): domain Eukaryota; kingdom Viridiplantae; phylum Streptophyta; class Magnoliopsida; order Santalales; family Viscaceae; genus Viscum; species Viscum album. The sequence continues at coordinate 1,777,528,997 of OY728151.1, read as the reverse complement.
GGCTTAGTGAATTTGTGAAAAGTATTGGATAATTGATCAGAATATAACTGGTAGCATCCACTGGCCTTCCATGATGAGGAATAAACCCATGATTTTGAGGTGTGGATTCAATATATTGATATCATCTTCAAATTCATGAAGTACATTAAGTATTATCAAGTGGGTTTTCCAATATACATGCATTATGGACCAGTCAGAAGATGGTGGGATTCTATATTTCATGAAAAGTTTAATTATGGCCTTTCTAGGGTTTCTATCAAGAAGATATTTATTAAAAAAATTTATACTGAAACATACATGCAATAATGACTTGGGAGTTTCTAAACTCATATCAAAGGAATCGTACTATTCTTAAGTACTTCACCCATTTTTGTGTGTTGGTTTATCTAAAACCATTGTTCTCTAGTAATGTCTACCCAGTGGATTAGAGGATAGATAAGGGTTTAATTGATGATATTTTATTGATCCATGTTCTCTTTTTCTATACATGTTTAGTGGAGTTAGTGGATAAATTATCATTGGATGATCACCAAATAGCTATATGGGTAGGTTTGGGAAGAGAATTTTTGGATAAAGATGTTATCCATTGTTCTCTTTACGGTTAGAAAAGCACGAGCAATTGTGGTTAGTTTTCTTCAAGAATATTTTCAAGGATTTATGAAGGGATGATATATTTTATTTAATACCAATGTTGGAGTCACGATCAAACCATTCCTCATTTCTAGGTGTCTCCTTGGAATTATCATATTTAGGGGTGATATATAAATCTGAAATTATTATGTGATAATATATCCATAGGTAGTATGGCATGATCGACATTCCCCATGGAAACACATGTTCATGTTTATGCTTCCGAGGGCGTTGGGTTTCATTATTAGGACAATGGGGATGACCAGGTGGTTATAGCCTAAAATATTTATTTGGAAGAGTATAAACCATAGTAATTTAAAGAATATATATTTGTTGTTAGAGTTTTGGTTTTTATTACATCTTTTATGCTTCAATATTATATTGTTATAGGATTAACTCTTTATTTAATATCATAAAATTCGTTTGACATGTGGGGTTTGGGTTGATTTTTTTTTTCTAGTTGGATCATTCGATCACTTTGTTAATGTGGTCGGAACACGGTTTTATGTTCCCAACATATTGGGAAATGATAGCTGTCTCTGAGGTTGTTTGGGATATCTAAGTGCATGATCATGTCATTATGGAATTTATTATTGGCATTGATTAGAGGATTAGTGTGAAGACTTAGATAGACTGTTTTCACCATCGCGTATAGTTATTATGTTCTGATGGTGTCACTCAATCTTTTATGATGAAAGTGACTCTAAATTGGTGATGGAAGGGAATGTTTCCCCTTTTACCAATATAATATCAATTTGGTTCATGGAAATGAATGATGCTGTAGTTTACACATACCTGGGATGTAAAATACCATCTTTTATGTGTTTTCATATTTTGAGGTATTTCTCAATGATATATCTATTTTCCACCATAGATGGTGGTCGAGAAAACTATTAACATGATCCCCTGAATGATTCAAATTTATATGGAAATATATTGAATTGAACCTATTGAGTAGGCAGATAAAAAGAACCAAATTGAGGAAAAGGGGCTAGAAGTATTTATTAAACATAGTGTTTCAATGTGGGTTTCACCTATACTATTTTCGAAGAAGATTAACGACATCATTATACATTTTATTGACTCACGAATGTTGAATCGTGGAAATGTTAAGAAAACTATCATTTATTAATATTTTATGATATCATTAATCACTTGAGAAATGAAAATTGGTTTTCTAAAATTGATATGAGGTCGAGGTACCACTTGTTGTGGGTCCATGAAGAAGACATATCATAGACATAATTCTAGAGACTATATGAGAATATAAAGATTCTAGTCAGGCCAATTGTACTCACTAATGGTCATGTAGTATCAATGGATTAATAAAATGAATAATTCATTAGTTCTTGATATATTTCACTATTTTTTTCATGGATGACATTTTGGTATAATCAATGTTATCCATGATCACACCTTCTATGAAATAATCAAACCATAAGGGTGTAATGTTTCCATGGGATGACCATAGATTGAGATATATTGAGGGGATGAAAATGAGTTTTAATTCCACAATATTTTTGTTAATTATGTACCAGGATCGTGTTATTATGTTTTCTCTGATGCTTATGGTATGGGATTTCGTAGAGTCTTGATGTAGGGGAAACATGTTTTGGATTGTGTATCGGGCCAATTACTACCTCATGAAATGAACTAACCTACCATTGATCTTTAGTTGGAAGTTGTTATGAACACACTCAATACATGGAATCACTATCGTTTATAGGAGTGACTTATAGTGTATTCTGATAACTAAATATTGAAGTATATTTTCCATCATAGGGATATGAAATTATGATACACATGTTGGGATGAGTATCATCAAGCCTTGGTTTTGATATCGTATATACCCATAGATAATGAAATTTTGATTATGATGTGATGGCTATATAATAATTGACAAATTACAAAAGGGAATTAGTTAGGTAATCATTTTTTATGATTTTTCTTACTTATATGGTCCTCGGGGTGATGGAGGCTGGTTGAATTGAATTATTGGCTTCAATTAATTTTGTATACTATTATGATGACTGAATTCCACATGGTATAAAAACATTCACAGAGAGACAATTAATTGGATAAATCCTAAATTTTATGGTCACCTTGGCAGTTTAGTCTTAGTATCCTAGTGGAGAGTTGTGTTTTCATAGTAGGTATATTGTTCTTATTTCCCTAAAATATGATTAGATGGAAAGTGAGAACTCATCATGTTTTTCCATGCACCATGGGGATAAAAATATGAACAAATAATGGGATATTGATATTGAGGTCTAGGAATGAAGAAGTTAGTCATAGATTTTGTCTCCCATGGTCTCACTATTTATTTTATAGTTAGAACAGCTGAGACGTTGAGGTTTATTGAATATTCTGACAATTATAGTACAGAAGCGGGACAATCTTTCAGTTTTATCATTCCTTGTTTAAAAAAGAATCATATTGGTAAGGATTTTATTTTGGTTATTATACAAAATAAAACTAAATAATCACATTTCATACCTTTCAAGGAAACGATTGAATTGTAACGTAATAGGGAATAATATGTCCAAGTTATTGTGATCATTTATGTGGTTACGTCTATTGTTGTTTCGTATAGGAACTCACGGTTCAAATCAAGAATTTTTAATTTTTTGAAAAAGGCAATGGGTTCCAAATCGAAATTGAGTAAGGATTATCATCTATAGGTGGTTTGAAATTTAGAGAGGGATATAAAGGTATATGTGCGTATATTACAAGAATGTGTTCATGATTTTACTATATATTGGTATACAAATTTTACTTTATTTCATTTTTTACTATTACATTATTTAAAAGGATTTGATAAGGATGGTTCCCTTCGAAGAGTTCAATGTGAAGCCATGTCGATATACGTTATACATGTAATAGTTGGGGGAGTTATCCATGTTTTGGATTAGTCTTGTGTAGCCAATAGAGGATATACTGGTATGGATATAGAAGTGTTGGATCATGGAATTGTGTCATTATATATACTATGACGATTTTCAAAATTGTCCACAAGATTTTTTTGTTCTTGGTCAGGTTTTCTTGAAATATTTCACCTTAATTTAAATTTTATTAGTTAAGTATGAAGGGTATGATAGAAACAATGATTTTTACCCATTCATAACATTGAGTGAATGAGTAGGGTTTCATATAATATATTTATACTATATGACTTAAATACTATACACAATGTGTTTCATGTTCACCAGTTGAGTGTGTATGTTTCAAATCCTTCCAATTTGATTTGATTGGAAGATGTTGATCATTACCCTAATGCATTATTGGTTGAGAAACTAGTAAAGGTAATATGTTTCTAGGATAAGGTCATATGTGGTAAAATGATACATTGGATGAGGTAATGTGATAATGGGGGAATGATTTCTATGAGAAGTGGGAGTGAGAGTCATTGATGGGGCAATAATGGCCTTCTCTTTTTGTAGATCTCAGATCTTGAGAATAATGTAGGTGTAAAAATCATTTATATTGGTGATATTGTAACTCTCCATTACCATTTTGTTAGTTATAATAAAAAGATTTCTTTTGGATTCTATTTTTACTGGACATCTATTTCGAAAACTGAAACTTAAAGGATTCCTAAAATGGTGAAGTCACATATTTTTATATATCATTAACATGAAACTGTAGTTTATACTATTCATTTAAATGTTACATGAATTATAGTGGCTTCTTGATAGATCTCATGAGTTGATTTCACATTGTATGAAAGGTACACATCATTTATTGGGAAAAACTTGTTTTCAATCCTAGATGATGTGTTTGCTAGTGAAACATAAAATAAATGAATTTCATGAAGTGTAATTTTATTATATTCCATGTAATTCCCCAATTTGATGGTTTTCTGGTTACATGCGTGTTTTAGAGTATTCATCCTTTTTTGTAGCCTTCCCTTAATGACCAGACATCTCACCTTAGGTGATATATGGTGAAAAATTTACCTCTTTGACAATCTGTTCCGCAATTGATCATTATAGCTATTCACTTCAAATCCTTGGGTTATCCTTCCTACTGGTTTCCCTATAATTTTTCATTGTGGTAACATTTTACGGTAAGAAATGGAAACAAAATGGTGTTTTATATAAATAAATTTTAGTATCTTGTCATGCCTTGTCTAATGATGGCCAATCGTATGCTTTCAAATTAGAATTTTCAAATATTTTCACATTTTCTATATCCATGAGGTCAGTTTATTTTTCTTGATTTCTAATAACATGGATTCCTTGTTGTTTCTATTGAATATCTGATATTTTAAATGAAATAGAATTTTTAAAATGTAAAAGGGAATGTGTTTGTGTTTTAATGGGGGTTTTATTTTGTAATGGAAGTTAATTGTATTAGAAAAAATGATTTTCAAACTGGAAAGAATATTTGATTGGAATTTAATGGTCATTGAAAAAAACATGTTCATGGTTTTAAAAATACATATTGAAAAAAATTTCTCAGTGGGAACGTTGGGTATAACGAGATAGAGATTATTCTATATTTACTATATATAACACTACTAGGTGGTATCCTCTTGAAAATTCATGAACTATAGTATGAATCGATATTTCTTGGATCCATCCTTAAGACTTCTTAGGCTCATGGGTTTCTAGTAAATATTTTCTATTAGGATATAGTACAGATATTTTGTGAATTTTTGTTTTGAATCATTCCCTTCATAATTGTTTACTTCAAGGATTTTGGATCACATATATTTATAATTTCAGTATGCTTACCTTCTTTGTCTTATATATTCGATGTTTCTAAATTTCTAAATCATGGTATTCAATTTTTGAAAATATCATGAAATTTTTTTATAAATGTTTTCAAATGGTTTTATTTATAAAACTTCTTGTGATATTTTTTAAATGTAAAACATGTTCGTTCATGTGTTTATAACATGTATATGACGATTTGGTGGTTTCATAATTGGATATTTTCTCACAAGTTAATAGTCATTTTAGTTGATATATGCCTTGTTTTGGAAGATATGTGTAAAGGAAAAGAAATTTTTAGAATTCTAATTTCTCATTTCTTCCAGATTTTGGATTGGGGATTGTATTGAAGAGATTGTTGGTCACATGGAGAGTAGTTTTTTATGAAATTTCATATTTTTGGTTTTAGAGTGTTTGGATTAGTTTAATTTGACTTTTTTCTATTTCACACCCTTTTGATAAGACAAGTTTTTTATTGTATATGAGTCTTATTTTGTTATATTTGTTCAACTTCACCCTGTAATGGGTAGATTTGGGTGAATGGTCTAGTTAGCCCAAGTTGTTTTGTTACTGAAATAAAATTTATATTCAAAAGTATTCATTATTTTATAAAATATATATTGATATATTAATAATATATATTTTCGTTATTAAATCAATGCAAATAAACATATTTGTAACAAAATTGAATTTTCATAAAAACTCATTTTTAAATCATAATTTTAATAGAGAAAAAATGACCATTAACAATGTTTGTAAAATTATGATTTCTCTAAAAATATTCCATATGTAATAATAATAATTTACACTTACATTAATATATATGAAATAGAGATTTTAAAATTAGTATTTAAAATAAAAATAATATTTATATTGCTTCGAATACACGAAACAATGTGTTTAAACAAATCATGATATTATAATAACATTTTCATTTAAACATTACCATTTAAAACTGACCTTTAAATTTGTTTTTATGGATTGGAATAAAAAATATATAGGTGTGATATACAATTATTTTTTAAACTGGAAAAATATTGATAATAATTTACATAATATTTAGTAAAGATTATATATGTTTCAAATATATTTTTTTCTAAAAATATGCAATTACTGAATTGGTGAAAAAATAATAAAATTATTTTTTATTACTACATGTAAATAATTTTAAAAAATAAATTACAATTTATAATTATATAGATCTAAATTATTATTAACTAATTTATTAGTTTTTTTAGAATATTTTTTCAATGAATAGTAATATACTATAGATTTTTATTAAAAACAATATTTTAATTTAAATTATTTTCATGATATAAATTAATTTATGGTGATATAATAGAAAAATTATTCCAATAATATATTTATTAATACAATATAGTTAATTTGAATTAATTTTATGTTGTATTTGGATATATAAACCTTATATACTAATAAATTTTTTCTCTTTGAAAATACATTTTTATCAAATCTATGGGTTTGATTTTTAAAAAACCAATATAATTTAATGGAAATCAGAAAAATTGATTAAATTTTATCAATAATAATACTTAATATTACATACATTTTTAAACATATTTTTTGTTAAAAATGAATTGCTAAAATAGTGAAAATTATATGCCATATTTATGGTTAAAACAGGTTCATCATAGGATAAATTTAAAAAATAAGTGGTAAAAAAATATAACTCTATCATACATCACTATTATGGACATACTTTGGCATCATATTTTCAGTGGTTGGAGACTGACACAGTTTTTATTTATTTTTCAGGGGGAAAATGTGGGTGCAAATATTTTTTTTTAACATTCCACGTTTTCCTCTCTCCCACTTAGAAATAGCGACAACCAATATTCTACAATTAAGACATCCAAAACATTTTTAATGATACAATAATTGTTAAAATGTATTCAATACAACAATCTATAAATCATAGGGTCCATATTTTTATTAGTAAAACATCCAATGAATGTTTTAGGTGTATATCGAAAGGGATTCACAGAAGAAAATGTATTGTCATTACCCATGTATTTCTTTTTTATTAATTTCAACAACACATTAAAATATTATTATATCATGAATATATAATGACATAATTATCTGTAGTTTACACATATTTTATTATTTTTATTAAATTAACTACATCTATCACGTCTACCATCATCTGGGAACCCAAACTATTTATTTTGTGTACAGAGAACTAGCTCTTCGCTGACCAATGTAATTATTCATCCACAACCAAATCTCCCCACTGCATATAATGATTAAAAAAAATAATTATAGCATATTTATTACATAAATAAACACATATACTTATAATATCACATATAATTTATAACAATCCATTCTATGGTATTTAGATAACGTTGCTTGTGTGTGTGTTGTTGATTACAACCTCACGCAGATAAGTGAATCATCCCATGTCTTAATATTTTTTATATCATATAAAAAACATCACAATCATAACTCCAATAAATATTCAATATAAAATTACTCATAAATATCTATATCCTTAACACTTTTTGGAAATAAATAAAAGCATATTCATCTAGTCACATGAATCTGTACACCATATCGACTATCAATTGATTGGTCTCATACTATATATGACCATTACAACAAATGGTCACATTCTTTACATCCCAGGATCCATTAAATTACACATGTTAATAATGGATGCCAAAATGCATCTAATGTTGAGTTACTAGTATAAAATAGTTATCAATAATAGTTTATGTCTCACCTGAAATGTTTTCCAAAGATTCAACTAATTTTCTATCTATAAGGATAGTTACACCCTCCAATAGTCAATGATTCACTCCAAACCACATAGATTCCATTATACTTCTCCATGACTATAAAATTAACTAATTCGATAATTATTCCATCCCAAATATTAATGTCGTGGAATACCCTTAGGTTTACCATACCACGACACCCCACTACATCTCTAAAGAATCATTAACCGTGAGGGGAAATATCCCATTTCAAAATAAAACATCGAGAAATTAAGAGAATATGTATTTATATAAATCTATTAGAAAAAAATTATCTACATTCATAATCACCAATCAACAAAAAACTATTAACATTCATAAAATGTTCACATTACACCAATCTCAAATAATTATAATTTGTATATGCTTCAATACAACCCATCAAGGATCCCAACTCGGTACCCCTGGAGTCACATCTGAACTTACCTATCATCAAAAACCATGTAAATAATAATTACCCTTTCACAAGTAAATGTTATATAACCAAAATCAATTCAATTTATCACATAAATTATCCCTAACATACCTTTCATGGAAAAGAAATTTTTATGATCACCTACCACATCCAGAATATTCTCAAGACCAGATGTGTTTACCTATTCTCTATCCATAATCATGAAATATTATGCGTAATAAAATAGATTTTGTTTCATATCGAAAATATCATATAAAACGAAATTTTTATAAAATAACTACATAAAATTCATTTTTTCATGTTTCCCCTAGAATTTCAATGTCAATGTAGTATTCTCATTAGTAATATTTATGCATTGATCACATAAACCACAGATTAAATGAGTTCTTGTTGTCAAATTTAAATCCCTAATAACATGATAACCACGATATTGGGTCAGAATCCTAAATTTCACAACTCAACCAAAAAACACTGATGCACAATTATTCTATGAAATATCTCAAAATCATTATATCTCCAAACTATCCCATAAATCATATCAAAAAATATTCCATAACTCACAAGAATCAGCTCATTATTTCCTTCTAATTTATGACCTGGTGATTCATATATCAGAAAAAACACTCAATGGTTTTTATAAACACACACACACACACACAGAGATATGTATATATATATATATGTATTACAAAAATACCACATTCCAACATTCCCACATACTAGTGACATTAACCACACAATTTAACGACAAATGACACAACCCCCTTGACAATATATAATATACTATTGAACCTTATCATTAGCCAAAAAATAGGATCAAATAACATGAGGATCACATTCTCATCTAAGTACATAGAGAAACACACATGTATATATAATGACATTTCCCCTCCATAATTCAGGTTAAGTACACAATAGACTTACAGTTTAGTTATGTTGAATGACACAAATAATCTTTATTGGAAAACACTATATTGTTTTTATAATATCACATGGGAATTCGTATATCCAAACACAATGTTTATGTTTTTTAGATGCACACACACACAAACATATATATATATATATATATCTCAAAATTCCACATGATAACTCTCTTACTTAATAGTGAATTTATCCTCACCATGTATCAACATATGAGACTACCACCTTGAGAATATGTAATCTCATATTAAACATTATTGGATTTCAACATATCAGACCCAATAACTTGAGGGTCCCAATGTCATCCAAACACACACACATGAATAAATAATGACATTTCATAACCATAATTCATGTTAAGTATACCATAGGATAGTAGTTTAGTAATGTAGAATGCCGCAAAGAATCAATATTTTAAATCATCAAATATTTTGAAAAATGTCCCGTGGAAATTCATTGATCATAATAAAAAATCAATGGTTTTTAGATAGACATATATATTTTCACATGTCAGTGATCAAACATACCACATCGATGCAGCAATATTTAGGTAAATATCCAAACATTTCTATGATCTCACACCTAAAATATTAATCCAATATCACAGTAAAAAAACATTAGAAACACCTCTCTATTACCAACTAAAAAAAAATGTAACATCATATATCAGAACACCAAATCAATGTTTTTTCAAACACACACACACAAACAAAGATATATACAAATTTAAAAATACCACACACCAACTCACCCATCTACTAGGGAATTTAACATCACCATGTATAAACATATTATACTACCACCATGAGTATATTTAATTGCATGTTGAACCTTATTTTGAGTAAACTGATAGGTTCCCTTTACTTTAGGGCCACATTCTCATATTGGTATAGACACACTAACATGTATATATAATGACAATACCCAACCATATTCTATATTATGTATACCATATATTTATGGTTCAGTCATGTAAAAATCCATAATGAATATATATTTTAAAACACCATATTTAAACTATAATATCACTTGTAAATTCATACAATAGAACACACACTCTATGATTATTAGACATGTAAATGCACATAGATAGGAAGACAGACAGATATATATATATATATATATTTAAAAATACCACACTCCAACTCCCCCACATACTATTTAATTAAACATCATCATGTATCATGATTTGAGGCCACCCCTTGAGAATTTTTAATATAATATTGAACCTCATTGGGATTCAAGATATTGGATCCAATTAATTTTAAATCACATTTTCATCCATTTATTCAAACACAAAAATTCTCAGCCATGTAAAAAACCAGACACATGTATATATAACAAAAATTCCCCACCATAATTCATGTTAACTATAACATTTACATATGTTTTGGTGATGTAAATTTTCTCCAAGAATATATATTTGAAAAAAACGAATAGTTATTTGTAGAATCATCATTAAATTGAAACAATTTAAAAATTTACATCTTGTATCATGATCACACATTAGGGGTCCACCATTAAGGAATCTAATTTATATAATGACCTACTGAGGGTCACCATACTTCCCCTGCATAAGAGACTATGAAGAGCTTATCTGGTATCTTCTCATTGTACATCAACTTGAATCATAAATAGACAAAGATAATTTTTAGTCTATTATAGTATAATGGTACCAAAACATTATGTTTTAAAACACAATATGATTATCTAATGAAACATTAATGCATTAAACCATGTATCCTCAGAAATACTAATCAAACATAAGAAGGAATATGTCTTGAAAATACAAAGGTTTCAAAAAAATACCTACATTGGCTTGTTTAAAAATATACATGAACCAAATTCCATTAATAAAAATGGATAAATAAAATAAACTATTGTACATCTTGATAGGTGAAATAATACAATCAAAAATTCCAAATCCATAAATATCAATTGCATGCTTCTAGTCACATGTACTTTCATCAAGAGAAGGTTTTATGAAAGATCCTATCTGAAATCCGTCAAAATAATTGATACATGCCTAGTATATATCCACTCTCTCAAAATAGTAGGATAAAAAGAAACTCAAAGGAACACTTTGATTTATGAAATGTATGATCTTATACAATATGATTATGTGTCCAACCAAGAACTATTTAAATAGTGAAAAGACTAGGAAGTTATATGACCAAATGTTGAAATTAAAATTTACCAAATGATTATCAGTTTATGTGTGGGTCTAGGGTTGTATCAGGGGGAGAAAATTCCTTATGACTAGAGTGAAAAATAAAAGTAAAATAAAACAATCATCAACCATTATAGTTAATACAATAACCGTTCTTATTATTTCACATTAATATGTTATTTATTATATAATATTACCCATAATAAAGCCCAAATAGTTAAGAATTTTAGTTTATATGGTAGTTAAGAACATTAAATAATAATTTAATGTAACAACCCATCCTCGGGGCCCATGTCGTGACTACCCCAATCCCACCATCCATAGGCCAGGGGCTGGCGACTAGCACCAAAGATGTAATACCGATAAAAAAGGAAGGCATTTCCATAAAACCTGTAACACACACTGACTGAACACAATATGTAAAAGAAACATGTACTAAAAATGAAACCAAAAGTTTGCTGAAAGTAAGTGGGCCAGTATACAAACCCAACTGAACAACAAGTACAAGTAAAAATGGAAAACAGCTCCTGGATCGTCCACCAGGTAATCTTACATGAAGGGTAGGTATAGAACTCAAACAACTTTTCCCGACGGTACATCCCATCTAGTCCAGATCTGAGAAGCCCCCTATCTGTCACCCTCAGCCTCGATCACTACTGACTGTCATCTGCACAGAATACAATAAGGTGTGGGCGAAGCCCATGGATGGGTGAGTATAACAATACTCAGTAGGGGACCCCGAGACCCCCAAAGGTCTCCCAAAATCCACAAAGGATAAACCAAAGTAAAAAAGATACAATCACGAAGAATAAACCAACCCTACATAGGTATATGCACATACATATAACTGTTTTATCAATCACAGTCCGACTCCAACTCTTGAGACCAAGCCCAAACCATTCCACAAAATAATTATACTCAATCACCACAATGATAATCATTGAAAGACACGAATCAGCTCACAAAGATATACATCTTTCATTGAGTTATAGAGATGATCATATGTTGTCAATGATTCATCAAAATTGTCAGTCCCACATAGGATACAGGACTAGCTAAGTTGTCGGACCCACACAGGATATACGACTAACTATGATTCATCTAAGCTGTCATACCCACAGAGGATACATGACCAGATAAGGTGTCGAACTCACACAGGATATAGGACCAACTATTCTGTCGGATGAACACAGGATACAGGAACAGAAAACAGAACAGTTGGACCCACAGAGGATCCTAGTACAGTTGTCATTGCTTTCGAACCCACAGAGGATTCTGGTACATTAGTCATTGCTGTCGAACCCATGGAGGATTCCGGTAGAGTAACGTCGCAGCTAGCCCAAGGGTTCTCGTAGACAACACGCTCGATTCCGGGAGGGTCCGATCCTCGAGCCAAGTTTCGATACATCAACTATCTTGATGTCTCGAGTTGATTTATCACATAGTTCTGTATCATCAAAAGGAACCCAATGCGACAGAAGGAAATTCAATTGGACGCCCGGTCTGTGAGTTATTAGCATTTTCGTTCGAGGTGGCCGGTTAGTTTTTAGGGTCAAACCAACCCGGCCATACTCTAAAATGCATCCAAACCTCAAGTGGAGTTTTCAAAAATAATCTTCTCGCTCTAGAAATTCCATCGCCGTAGGAGGTACGGCAATCAGACACCTGTATCCCTAGATCCAGGCTAAAATGTGTAAACGGCCATAGCGGGTCCGAGTCCGTTCCAACCCAGTCGGATTGACCCGGCCCGACCTGGTCTGAACCGGTTTCTGACTTGGATCATGGGTCCGACCAGATCTAAGGACATGTGTCGAACCGAGGGGACGACCCGACGTGAAGAGACAGCCCGACCGAGGGCGGCCCGACCGTGGTTGACCCGACCCGTGGTGGCCCTGCCGAGGGTGGCCCGGCAGGTGGTGGCCCGATCGAAGGCCTCCTGGCCTGGCCCCGCCAGGGGGGAGGCATGTGCACCCTAGAACCCAAAAGGCTTAGCCATTCGGGTAGAACTGAACTGACGCCCGGTGGCGTCGGTGCAGCCCACGTGGTGCTCGATGTGGTCTCGCACCTCTCGATTGGCCGCTCTGGCCAGCCGCTCCCTGTCACGGATGCGGCCCGATGGCGTCGCGCCCTCCACCGCAACCCGGCCTGGCCACGGCATCGCATCGCCGACATGGCCGGACGGCATCATTCATCCTCCGCCTCAGCATGACCTGGTTGTGGCCCTTCTCTGGCGCGGAGCAACGACAAGGTGCCCCTCCGGCTCCACAGTGACCCGCTTGGTCGTGCCTTTTTGTTGCATGGTGCGACGACGGCCCTTGTGCCGCCGACTTGTTTCATGAGCCGCCTCTGTCATCAACACAATGAGAACAACAATAGGGGGGTTGGATGGTGTTCATGCAGTCTTAGCCCTCCTTGTTACGTTGTAAACATTCAACATCAACAGCACAAAAAATGATGAGGAAATGAGAGTATAACTCATACATACAAAAATAATCAATTTCCCCTACCTCGATTCGTAGTTCATTGTCGAAGTCACAGAAAGATGGTGGACATAGATTCGTTGATGTCGAGAAACGTCTGAGGATAGTGTGTCATCGACATTCCTCATGGGAAGCTCCGTCTCTTGTGGCTTGTATTAAGATCAAAGACGGTATCGTCGTTCTTTGAAGATGTGGAGCATTCTTCGTCGAGAGGATGATGTTCATCCAAGAGTTCTACAAATCTCTCCAAGGATTATGCCAATGCAAAATAAAATAATATGATCTCTTATATTAATGTATGCATAATGAATTCAAATGAATTCAAATAAATAAAAATAATTAATTAAGTCATTAATTAATTTATGATGGCACCATTTAGGGGAAGTCCAAGAGTTTCCCCTATTAATGGGGAGATCAAGGGGTTTAATGGTTTTTTTAGAGGAGTTAAAGGGTTCGGGTGGGCCCTACCCTAAAAATCCTCCCAAGGGTTGTAAGGGTTTGGTGGGCCCCACCACTAACCTCCAATTGGTGGTTTAAGCCACCATTCAAATAAAAATGTGTTACACTCATTTTTATTTAATTTTAATTAGAAACCCCAAGAAATTAACTCTCAATCTAGATAAAACGCAACTGCAGAAAAGGTCTCCTTAAGCCAATACAAGTGATACGATGAATCGCGTAGATAGCTGGCCACCGCACATACCCTGCTGAGGAACTGAAAAGGTCTGATGAATCGTGATGATATCTGGATGCCTCATCCAATGAATTGTAGACCTCGTTGACGTGAGACCCATAGGAAGATGTGGTCGCCATCCTCGAACTCCAGTGGTCTCCATCTCCAATCAGAATATGACATCTGCCTGCTCAGTGCAGTCTTCATCCAATCTACACCTTCTCCATCGTAGCCTGGTCCATCTCTGCTCCTACAAGTGCTGAATCCCCTGGATCTGTCCAGCATAGAGGTGATCTACAAGGTCGGCCGTATGGTTCCTCGTAAGGTGTCATCCCGATGGTGGAGTGGTAGCTGTTGTTTTACGCAAACACTACCAAGGGTAAGTGATCCTACCAGCTATGACAGAAGTTGAGAACACAAGCACGGAGCATGTCTTCAAGAGTTTGAATGGTCCTCTCACTCTGACCATCCGTCTGATGATGGAAGGTGGTGCTTATGTGAAGTTATGACTCAAAAGCATCCTCCAAACCCTTCATAGTCGGGAAGTGAAACAGGAATCTCAATCGGAGATTATTATCGATGGCACACCATGAAACCGTACGATATCCTATACTTAGAGGAATCCCAAGTTCACCACTAATCCATGCTCTCTGATCTATAGGAAGTGGACCAACTTGGTGAGTCGGTCGATAATCACCTAGATAGAGTCATGTCCTCTAGATGTACGTGGATGTCCCATCATGAAATCCATGGATATCCAGTCCCACTTCCACTCTGGGACATCTAAGGGATAAACCAGGACTACTGGAACCTGGTTCTCTGCCTTCACATGCAGACAAGTGAGGCATCATGAAACAAACTTTGCTACTATATTATTCATACTTGGCCACCTGTTCTATCAACAGAGGTCCTGATACATATTCGTTATTCCTGGATGTATCGCCCGAGGGGATGTGTGGAACTACAACAAAACATCCTCCTGAAGTGCATCTGGTACCTTGGTCCATCCTCTGAAGAGAATGATGTGATCCCCAACTTCAGAAAATCCATCAAGTTCCTTCCCTGAGGATATCTGAGCACGTCGCATCTCACAGTCAATGTCCTCACGATGTGCCTCCTTGACTCACTGAAAAAATGGAGGAGTGATTGTGAGACACTGCATAAAGGCTACTCCATCTCTATCCACAAAGGATATCTAAAATTTAGACAGCTACTCCATAGCCACTCCTAGCAGTTGAATGCTTTATCTCCTACTAAGAGCATCTGCTACAACGTTCCACTTCCCAGGGGTATATACTATCTCAAATTCATAGTCCTGGAAGAACTCGAGTCATCGCTACTATCTCCAGTTCAGGTCCTTCTGTGAGAATATGTATGTGAGACTCTGGTGGTCAGAGTAGACTATAAAACTCTTTCCCATTAGATATTTCTACCACATCTTCAAGGTGAAGATCACTGCTGCTAACTCCAGGTCATGGGTAGCATTGTTCTGCTCGTGCTGGCTCAACTGCCATGAACCATACGCGATCACTAATCGCTCCTACAAGAGGACACACCCATGTCTGGTTCCTAATTCCTCACAGTATACTACATACCCCATGCCCTTCTATGGAATCCTCAAGATGGGTTCACTATTCAACCTCTGCCTCAGCTCCAGAAAGCTCTGCTGGAATCTCTCTGACCACATGCAGGGTTTCCCCTTCTTTGTCAAATTTGAAAGCGGTGCTGCAACTCTGGAGAAGTCTGGAACAAGCCTCCGATAGTACCTATCCAGTCCTAGAAAACTCCATACCTCTGTCACACTCCAAGGTGGCTCCCAAGAAAGTACATCCTCAATCATCACTGGATCCACTGAACTCCATCCTCTGAGATGATGTGTCCCAAGAAGTAAACCTCTCGAACCCAGAACTAGCACTTCGAGAGCTTACCATAAAGCTGGTGATCTCGGAGTGTTTCCAGTACTACCGACAAATTGCAGGCACGCTCCTCATCAGTAGTCGAGTAGATCAGTATGTCGTCGATGAAGACTACAACAAAGCGATCGAGATACGGCTGTAAGATACTATTCATGAGACTAATGAACACTTCCGGAGTGTTGGTTATGCAGAAAAGCATAAAAAAGAACATTTAGTGGCCATACCGAAACCTGATGGCCGTCTTCTGCACACACTCGTCTCAAACTCTGAGCTGGTGATAGCATGATATGTGGTCTATCTTCGAGAGACATCATGCTCCCTTGTGCTGATCAAAGAGGTCGTCAATCCTCTGGAGTGGGTACCTGTTCTTCATGGTCAGCAGATTTAGGCAATGGTAGTCAACACACAGTCACAAGCTCCCACCCACCTTCTTGGCGAACAAAATTGGAGATGCCCAGAGTGAAACACTGGGTCAGATAAATCCCTTCCCATGCAAGTCCACCAGCTGTACCTGTAGCTCACAAAGCTTGATGGGAGACATCCGATATGTTGGAGTAGATATCGGTGTCGTCTCGGGGTATATGTCTATGTATAAGTCTACCTATTTCTGAGGAGGTAGTCCTGGAATGTTGTCTGGGAAAACATCCGAGTACTGATCCACCACAACAGGAAAACTCAAAATCTGCTCATCAACTGCTCCGAGGATAAGACTAGCCAACTTATGTGTGATCGGCTTCCCTCCCCTCTGTGAGAGTCCATCCTTCACTGCCAAGGCTCCCTTCTCGCTGGTGAAGTTGAACCTGGTCCCATCTGTGCGAATACACCACACTTTGAACCTAATACAGTCAATCTGAGCATGAACTCTGGATAACCAGTCCATACCCAAGATGACGTCGTAAGGCCTCGATGCCACTAAGAGGAGATCCTAGCCAAAGGTCTTGCCTCCTAGTGTAAGCTCACACTGCCGGAACATGTGCATAATAGTCGAGTCTACTCTCATAGGAGTCTCTAGTCCTAAGGATCGAGCCAACAGCTCCGTCAGAATCTCCGAGCTCCGAACGAGGGTTGTGGAAATAAAATAATGACTCACAACTGTGTCTATAAGTACTGTAGAAAGGGTGGAGTAGACACATATAGTACCTAAAATCATCTCAGTTGCGCCATGGTCATATGCCTTGACTGCTTGGAGCAGATCCCGCCTCTGTCTGCCAGATCCCTGTGGTTGGGGTGGACCTACTGATGGTGGTGGTAGAGCCTCGAAACGTCGTCCACCACCTGCTGCTCGACCAGCTCCTCTGCCACATCCTCCTACTCCTGACGGACCACCATGGTTGATCCTCTTCCTCTTCCTTGGAGGTCCCACTACTGCTTGCTGCTCATCTGCATGGTGGGTCAGGCAGTCTCAAGCCATGTGACCATGTCTGCCCCATGCATATCACTTCCTATTCCTCGTATAAATGGATCTGTCTCGCATGACCCGCACAACCAAACCTGTATCTTGGGGTCGTCCACCTGATTTCATGGTCCGCATGGACCTCTGTGACATCTTTCTACATCCAGGGGCAGAATACTCCACTACGTGTTGCCGTGTGGTGGGTCTCGTTGCTGGTGACTGCTCAGCGAGAAAACACTCAACTAGAAGAGCTCGCTCCAGCACCCCCACCTGCATCGGGATGCTGAGGGGGATCATAGAAGCCCTGATCTCATGCCTGAGTCCCTGATTGAAGGTCTGACCCCTGAAGAACGAGTCTCATACTATATCTGTGGAGTAGCGCTAGAGGACGGTGAACCATGCTAAGTACTGAGATACTGTCATGCTTCCCTACTGTAGATGAAGTAACTCCTGAATCAGCACTCCTCTAAGGGTGGCTGGAAAAAACACTAAGTGGAATGGAGTCTCGATGTCTGTTTAGAGTAATGATGCCTCATCATGCACCTGGAGCATTAGGCTCTACCATCTTCCTACTGTTACATGCAGGAGACTAACAGCAAGGATTACCATGAGGTCGGCTAGTGTCCCTACCAATTTGAAAACTCTCACGATAGCCTCCAGCCAATCCCAAACTTCCTATGGGTCTGTCTCTCCCAGAAATATGGGAAACCTTTGGTGCTAGACCTCGTGTAATTCACTCAGGCATCATGAACTCTCTGCTACTGGAGCAGGTGGTATCGGTGGCCCAGCGGGTAGTGGTACTGCGGGTACCTCCGCTGTGATGGGGCCTTTCACCGAGGCCATGTCCCTCAGTGGGATACCATCTCGTACGTAACTCGGAACCCTAGCAGGCTACCTTCGTGGGGTCATCATGAAAAGAAACTGGTGCACCATGGTTAACACAATATACCTGGTGAGCTGACACAAAGTAATCATGAAGAAAACTTTTTCAAAGGAAACATCGCCGAACCAAAACAGGTTTCCCTAAACTGATAACCACACCCAAAAAACTTAACTCTTTTGTCGTTAAAAGAATCGTAGTCCAAGTTCTGCAGTAGAACCGACTCCTATGATACCAATTTATCATGACCCATCCTCAGGGCCCGTGCCGTGACTACCCCAAGCCCGCCTTCCATCTTCGAGGTTCTGGTTCTAGCACCATAGGCGTAATCCCAAAAAAGGAAGGAATTTCCTTAAAACCAATAACACACACTGACTGAACACATGATGTAGATGAAACATGTACTAAAATAGAAAATAAAAGTGTGGTTAATGTAAGTGGGCCATTATAAAAACCCAAATAATCAACAAGTACAAGTAAAAAAGGGAAAACAACTCCGGAATCATCCACCGGGTAATCCTAACTGAAGGGTAGGTACAGAACTCGAACAACTCATCCCTGTGGTAAGAACCATCAATTTCAGCTATAAGAATCCCCCCCTCCCCCATCTTTCACCCTCAACCTCGATCACTATTGACTGTCATCTCCACAGAACAGAACAAGGTGTGGGTGAAGCCCGTGTAGGGGAGAGTATAACAATACACAGTAGGGGATCCCGAGACCCTTGAATGTCTCCCAGAATTCACAAAGGATAAACCATAGTAAAATGATACCATCACGAAGTATCAACCAACCATACTTAGGTATATGCCCATACATATACCAAAGTTTTAAATCAGAGTCCCGCTCCAACTCTGGAGCATGAGCACAAACCATTCCACAATGGAAGTATAGTCAATCAACATGATGGTAATGGTTGAAAGACATGAATCAGCTCACACAGGTATACATCTTTCTTAGGGGGACAGAGATGATCAGATGTAGTCACTGATTCATCTAAGTTGTTGGACCCACACAAGGTACATGACCAGCTAAGTTGTCGGACCCACACAGGATACAAGACTAACTATGATTCTTCTGAGCATTCAGACCCACACTGGATACAGGACCAACTAAGTTATCGGACCATCTCAGGATAGAGGACCAGCTATTCTATCGGACTCACACAGGATACAAGAACAGATGTCAAAATATTCAGACCCATGGAGGATCCCGGTATAGTAGTCATCATTGTCGCACCCACAGAGGATTCTGGTACAACAGTCATCGCTGTCGAACCCATGGAGGATTCCGGTATAGTAACGTCGCAGCCAGCCCAAGGGTTCCCACACACAGTACACTAAATTCTGGGAGGGTCCGCTCCTCGATCCATGTGTAGATGCATCTACTATCTCTAAGTATCAAGTTGATGTATCTCATAGTTCCAACTCATCAAATGGAACCCAATGCGACATATGGCGCGTCAAACGGAAGCACGACCTGTGAGTTATTGGCATTTCTATTCTAGGGGTCCGGTTGGTTTTTAGGTTCAAACCAACCCAGCAATACCCTAAATGTGTACAAACCACAAGGGGAGTATGCCAACAAAATTTTCTCGCTCGAGGAATTCCATCTTCGCTGGCGGTATGTCAATCAAACATCTGTAGCCCTAGATGCGGGATAAAATGTGTAAGCATCCATAGCGGGTCCGGGTCCGGTCCGACCTAGTTCGACTGAACCGGCCCGACCCGGATCGCTGGTTTGACCCAGTCTGAGGAAGCGTCCCAAGATGAGGGGACGTTCTGACTCGAAGAGATGGCATGACCCAATGGGCGACATAGCCTGAGGGCGGCCCGACAGAGGGGCGGCCCGGCCGAGGGCGGCTCGGCCGACGGTGGCCCGGCACGTGGTAGCCCGGCCATGGTGGCCCGACACGCGGTGGCCCGGCATGTGGTGGCCCAGCCGCAGGCATCCCGACACGTGCTGGGCCAGCCTGGCCGAGCCAGAGGGAGGGGCGTGCCCCCCTAGAACCCGAACGACTTAGTTGTTTGGGTAGAATAGAATTGGTGCCCGGTGGTGCCTATCCAGCCTACGCGGGATCCGATGGGGTCCCACACCTCTCGGCTGGCCACTTGGGCCAGTCGCTCCACATCACCGGCATGGCGCGATGGCTTCGTGCCCTCTACCGCGACTCGCCCTGGCCGTGCCCCTTCTCCAGCGTGGTGCGATGACACTATGACCTTCCGGCTCCGCGGCGGGCCGCTTGGCCGTGGATTTTCTTTGTGCGGAGCAAAGGTGGCCCTTGGGCTGCCAGCCTCTTCCACGATCCGCCTCCATCGCCAACACATTGAGAAAAGCCACAAGGTGGTGGGGAGGGTCAGACCATGTTTGTGCAGTCTGAGTCCTCCTCGTTACGTTGTTCACATTCAACATCAAGAGCACTACACACGATGAGGAAAGTAGAGTATACCTCATTCATAAAAAAATTAATCCAATTTCCCCTACATCAATTCAAAGTACATTTTCGAAGTTGTAGAAAGAGGGTGGACGTTGATTCATTGACGTCGGGAAACATTCGATAATGAATGGTCATCGATGTTGCTCGGGGGCGGCTCCTTATCTTGTGGGTAAGACGAAGATCGAATACAATATCGTGGTTCTTAGGAGATGATGAGCGTTCTTCGTCAAGAGGATGATGTTTATCCATGAGTTCCACAACGCTCTCCAAGGATTATGCCAACGGAAAATAAAAGAATATGATCTCTTATTTAAATGTTGGCTTAATGAATTCAAAAGATTTCAAATCAATCAAATTAATTAGTTAAGTCATTAATTAATTTGTCTTGGCACCATTAATGGGATGTCCAAGAGTTTCCCCTATTAATTACGAGTTCAAGGGGTTTAAAGGGGGTTTAGGAGAGTTAAATGGCTCAGGTGGGCCCCACCCTAAAATAACTTCCCAAGGGTGGTTAGGGTGTGGTGGGCCCCACCACTAACCTACACTTGGTGGTTTTAACCACCATTCAAATAAAAATGTGTTACACTCATTTTTATTTAATTTTAATTAGAAACACCAAGAAATTAACTCACAATATCGATAAAACGAAACTGTTGTAAAGGTCTCCTTAAGAGAATACCAATGCTACGAGTTCAACGGTGCCCTCAGATTTTAGTTATGAGTACCTCTTCAAACTATTTAAAATCCCACATGTACAATTACTGAAAGTATTCGAACAAAATTTCAGAAATTGACTCCAGGAACACCGGGCCTCAGAATCATACGACGTTAGAAACTATGGACTCATAAAATTTCCATGTATTTAAAAAAAATTGAATGGAATTTCCAGGTGTTTACATTTAAAAAATTAAAAAATAACATCATTATTAAAAACATCCTAAACAACCTCACACCAAAAAATTCATTAGATAACATGGGGACATAGATAAGAAAGGGCTTATATATAAGGGCTGTTAAGGTAATGAACAAATAATGACATGGTGAAGATAAATTTTTTTAGAAAATAGGAATATCAATGTGGTATAAAAGGAATATGAATAATAAGGAATGATATAACATGGTAATCATAAAGGAATCATGGAAAATGTACAAATATCTAAAAAGACTGCATTATAAACCTAGGTCAAAGTAATTACCAAGATATCATGATGGAAAATGTCTCATAAAGGAATCAGGTTCACTCTATATGAAAACATGAAGTATCATTATACTAAAAATTACCCAAAGCATTGATGTACTATATAATTCATTACGCAACTGTCACTTTCATTTCATTTTCATGATTACGTGTGCCACCGAAATCATAAAAAATGTATTCATTCATCATAATAGTTTATTAAAAAATAACATGTTTTATAATAAATACGTTTATGTCCCATTTAAAAGAGTTATAAGTCTAAAAATTTGATAACCCTTCATAGGAAATTTTTATGGTATTAACTACAATATTTTTTCAATGAAATATTACGGTGAAATTTTGGTAGCATAAAGACATCACATAAAAATTAATAAATTGTATTGATTGTTGATAATTGGGTCTCTCATAATTTTTCAAAAATATTTTAGTAATATGGTGATGGAAATACATATATCAACATTGGAATTTTAAATTGAATGCATAAGATTATAAAGAAACTTGTATAAAGAGGAATAAGGAATGAAACCATACGTTGTGTGTATGAAAACAAAAGATTTTTATGGGAGTGTTGAGAGACTGGGGAATCATGGAAGAATTATAAAGAGTGTGGGGAAGAGTTATGACGTATTCTAAGGATTTTGAGTGAAGATAAAATGGAGATTTGGTGGGTTTGTATAGGAAGAGTAAATAATTATTTAATATTTCACAAACATTGATTTTGGACTCTATATAATAAAATATTAAAACCACCAAACTTCTTATGGGGATTCCAATTGATTAGTCAAAGGGTTAGTGTTTTTAATTATTCTATTTTAAAATGAGAAGATTATTTTAAAATAATTACCTTTATTATGTGGAGGCGAGTCACACTCAAAATGAAATGAATTTATAATAACAAAATATTTTATATGTTTTGAAGGATTCATAAAATCTCTAAAAAATTATAAAAAAACATAAAATCTAAATATTATAATCAGAAAAAATTTATTTATAAATGTAAACCCATTATAGTGTCTATTATATCATTTTTGGGTCATTATTATTTCATAATACACATCGTATATTTATACAGTATTTAATCTTTAACATTAAATATAACCTCCTCATATAATTATAAAAAATTCCTCATTGGAAAATTATGAATTTATGATTCCAAAAATAATGTTCACTCTATGAAATTAATATTTTTAATATTTTTTTTAAATTATAAATTAATAATTTACTTTTATTGAGAATTGATAGGTTTTTTTTAAATAATACTTTTTTAACACTTATAAAATTTACGTTTGACATCATAAAAATTATATGATCATATATATTTTGTAAAACCCATTTAATAATAATATTTCCTTAAAATATTATTTATTTCAAAAATAAATTAATCAATCAAAATAACTTCCTTTATTCAGTTGAATATTACATATAAATATGATTAATGTTTTTTTAATCCAAATAATAATCTTTTATAATGTGATGAAAAAATATTCATTATTTTATCAAAAATAATGTACATAATAAATTTTCTTAGGTTTTGATGAATATCCTTCTATCACAAAATAAAATTCACTAAGTGTAACACGTGTGATGGTGAGAATTTCATTGTGTGTATTGGAGAACATGGATTGGGTTACGATCTTGATGAGCGTGAGATTCTTCCGTAAACAGTTTTCCTCATGCTTAATATATTATATCTCATATTGGGATAGTCCAAGGTAAAATTTTAGAGATTATATCTCCCTCATATGCTTCAATAATTTGGATTTTAAGGGTATGATCCTACTGGTTGATGATATTTCTTTCTTATTCCATGTAAATTAGATTTTTTAAGAAAAAAAAATTATAAAAAAATAAGATAATTATTCAATGTATATATTATCAATGGTAATGATACGTTTTTTTAATCCTCTAATATTACTCCTAATAAGTGAATGTGTCTTCTATAAACATATTATATGGAAATAAATTTCAGTAAATTGTAGGGGAGTTTTATTTATAAAGGTTTGGGTCATCACAATATTCCCCCATTTCAAAAATTTTCCCTCAAAATTTTATTTTACCATGCAAAAAAAGATTTGGGTAACTCTGTTTTATCAACTACTCTAGTTCCTATGTTGCATCTTCAAGATTTTGGTATCATCCAAACACTATCACTAGGATGTTCTTATATTTCATATAAAATTTTCTCTATGATGTCAGATCTTCACCACCATCTACTCATAATATAGGCCATTCCCAATTTGCAGTAACATTGGATTGAGTACATGTGAGTATTTTAGTATGTACATTCTTGAAAGGGATACATGGAATACATCATTTAATTAATATTTGTTAGGTTGGAGTGGAAGTATATATGCCAATACTCTGTTGTGATCAAGGATCTCAAATGGAAAAATTTATCTCTGACTAAGCATTCCCTTATTCCAAAATATCATCAGTTTCCTCCGTCGAGAGATGTTGAGGAATACCATCTTTCTAACTTCAATATGTATGACTCATCGAAGATAATCAGCATATCACTATTATTGATTCTGAGCAGCCATGATGTGATACTAAATGGTCATAACCATTTCTACCATTTCGTTGTCAATTTTTGGAAACAACAGTTTTTATTCCCCAACATAACCCCAAAATGCAGGTGTTATATACCTTTATCCATAAAGTGTTTCAAAGAAATCTATTTGGAATCTCAAGTAGAAACTTTTAATATTCGATAACCTGAAAATGAAATATGTTGATCCCATCCTCTATTGAAGTAATTAATGAATGCTCTTAACATTTCCTCAAGTGTCTGGATAGTCTGTAGGATTGGACATCTTTTTGGCGGTGATAATCCATAATGATGATCATTTCGGTGTTTAGACCATGTTAGAGACATTTCCAAAACAAGGAGATGAATTTTGGCTGGTGATTGGATACCATTGATAGTGGTAATAGATTTATCCTTACAATATTCTTGATGTATACCCATCCATGTTGATCTTGTGAAAATTAATCTCAAATCATAAGGAAATATGAAATATTTCAAAGATCAAAAACAAGAACGAATATAGAATTGTTTCTTCTAGATGTAATTATATGTTGTTGATAAATTCCGTGGTTATTTTACCCTATTCCCATGTAGGTATGCATAATGGTTATATCATCCCCTTATATTTATGTCTTTCCACATCACTTGATTATATAATAGGCATCTTTATGTATATTTTGTTATCACCTTCTTTATATTATCCCACTAATTGTGGTCTTGGAGATCCCTACACATATTTTGGCTTCCTAGTTGGATAGAGAAGGTTGAGATATGAGAATCACGGAACGAATCATTATTTATCTTTGGATTTAATGGTACAAATAGTGATTACCCAATATTATAACTCCTTCATCATTAAAATTGAACTCCAATGATTTATTTTTTTTGGAATATATGCCTGATGATTTTGAGATCTCTATATATATTTCAAAAATCTCCCCAAATAGAAAATGAAACGAAATTTTTAATGTGAATATCCCTATAGGAGAATCCATATCAGGTGTTGGGTAGTAATTTTCATGAACATTTAACTCCCTTGAAGAATAGTTTCTGAATTTTCCATTTTTCATTAACACATAAGCTAATCCCTTCATCAATGAATACCTTAATACTATGAAGAATTATATACTTGTGGGTATTGTATGATTATTTGCAGTGTTATGTTTCTTTGTTCATTCCTCAAATCTCTAATCACATTCATCATTCCAGGAATACATGACGCCCTACCAAGTAACCTAGATATGTGGGTTTAACACTCATGATAAATACATCCAGAATCAGTGAAAATACCCAAATAACCCTAGAGAAAAATATATATCAATCATAATTGTTGTCCTAGGTCATACTATAATTATATCAGTCATTTAATCATCCATATATATCACATTTCTTGTGATGATATCCCCTAATAAAATTACTTCATAAAAAAACTCACATTTTTCATAAACATTTAACTTTCACAAGGGAAATCAAAAAGTACTCATATAATCCTCATGATCCACATTAATTTTATAGCATAATATAATTTCATCTATAAGG
Organism: Viscum album; assembly: GCA_963277665.1. Lineage (NCBI taxonomy): Eukaryota > Viridiplantae > Streptophyta > Magnoliopsida > Santalales > Viscaceae > Viscum > Viscum album. The sequence continues at coordinate 1,777,502,323 of OY728151.1, read as the reverse complement.
ACTACCATAAAATTTTCATTTTAATATCTCACGACTCAATTAATAAAGGCCATTAATACTTCTAGATTATTTTCAAAAAAGAATTACTAAGAACTCATAATTACTATACATTGAATGAAAATTGTATTGGGGATATCCGTCTTTGTCACCCTAACATGGTAATACGATGACCATAGAATGACCTAGGATAATTGTTGTGGTCCACATAGCTGATCAAGAAATTCGTCAATATGTGTTATAAGATAATTTTTCTTTATTTTTATCTTGTTAGCCTCATGATAATTGAAGCAATATGACATTTATTCATCCTTCCTTTTGAAGAAAATTTCTAGTACACCACATGGTGTAGTAATTAGTCATATTTATCATTTATCCATATTCCTCTATTATTGTTTCATTAGATAATTAGGTTCCAAAAAATCAATTCCATATGGAGTGTAGGATAATGGCATATCCCCAGGTAATGGTTTGATTAGAAAGTCAACCTCTAACCACTAAGGAAACCATGGAAATTCATCATGTAACACATCATCAAATCACATTACAATGTGCATGTCTTTAGAGAAATTTTATTCTTATAATTAATCATTTGATTTATATATTATTTCTCATATGTAATTAATATTCATACTTGGTTTATTGGTTCTAAAGAATATTCATCCTCCTCCTTAAACATATATGTAATCTTGGGTCGATTCACAATAATAATAGTGATTTCCTTCTCTTGAAAATTTATATTGACCCTATATACGGAAATCCAATCCATGACAAGAATTTCTTTGAATTCCCATAAAGGATGTATGAATGTGTTTGGAAAGAAATTCAACGAGAAATCAATAATAGGGTAGGTGTTATATATTTGGGATGCATTGAGTTTTCCATTTTTCTTTTTCACTGATAGCTCAATATAAAATCTATGTAGTGTTGTTATGGTAGTTATACTAAACATTATTTAAATGAATTAATGAATAAAAGCATAAAGAAAATGTAAACTTGATATTATTGGATGAAAAAATATCATACATATTACCACTCCATTATCATGATCGTTCAAGGTGGTTACAATGGAAAAATATCACCCTTGCTTCCTTATATGTCGTTTCATGTCTCCCAAATCCACTACTTAGTGAATTGGTTGGAAATGTGCCTGGGTTCATTTTAGGTGAAGTAGTGTTCAATGCATTTAGGGTTGAATGGATCAATTTAACCATATCTCGTTATCATGTTTCTCCAATCAGCAATATCTATATATTTTTTTCCCTTCCTTCTTGATCTTAAATAATTTCCTTGTCCCAAATAAGCTATTTCAAGGGTGTTTTTTCTGCACCATTGGGAATTAGAATGTAGAAATTTCTTGGTACCATTATGGTACCCCATAAGACCATATAAAATAAACTCCAATTTTCACTTCTTATCCCAATGATACACTTATATTTTAATATCTTTCTTTCTACATTGATGTGACATCATAAAAATTTTGATCTCTTTAAATGTCTTAGATCGTGAAGGAATTTTGTAGATAAATTTTTATCCCACAAAAGAAATGGTCAACATGACATTCTCGGGTTACGAAAAATATGAAGACCAATCATGAGAATATTATGAAGTGTTTCCTGTATTCAGTAATAAGTTACTAATCTTTTTAAAATGAGATAATGGAAATATCATTCTATTTTATGTCAAAGATTTCAATTAATATGTTTATCAAAAAACATTTTATAAAAATTTTTCCACCCAATTTCCATAATCACTACCTTAGGCATCAAAATTTTTACCAATGTCCACCATTTCTTAGCTTCACCCTCCGATTGATAGACAACAAGTAGAACCTTCTCTACCTCATGAAATTTATTTATGTATAATATCATCTCAATGGATTTGATTTTTTGTTCAGATACTAACAGATCAGATGAATCATTTAAAATAAGAGTCCTTTGACTCATGAAACTCTCAATGAAAATGTGTTATCCATTATGGGGATTTGAATAAACTTTTAGATCCATGATTATTTTAATAATCTAAGTCATTTTATAGAGTATCACCATAAATATTGAGATTCATTCTCCAATCGGGTTGGTAATCTCATTTATGGAGTCATTACATTGTCCTCCACATAGGTATTTACATGGTTCCTCCTATTTCCGCCTTTTGGATAGAACAAATATAAAATAGAGATGTGTATTTTTAAACTGTTATAAAGGTTAATGTAATGATACTAAAGAGATAACATATAAAATACCTTGATTTCCTTAACATACCAATTTCTTGGATTAAATATATGTTATCCATGTTCTATTTCCTAACATATACTCTTTGGTGATTTTTGAAATCTATTAATAATAGTTCATAAGGACTTAAAAATTTATTAAATAATATCCCTTGGGATTTTAAAACTAGCTACATTTTAAGGCTCATTATAATGTACCAGGCTTCACTGAGTCAAATAAAGCACACCTTGTTGGAGTTTTCCCCTATGACCATTTTTTCCCAAACCACATTAAATTTTAGTATCCAAATAGGGATTTAGTTTATTAATAATCCACTTACATTAGAAATACAAAAATTTAGGGATATTGTCTTATACATAGTATTATCCTTTTATATTTCTCTAGAGTTTTCTAATTTTAATCCCAAAAAATTAACTAATCATTTTATATGATACCAACTACAACAACCCCACTCTTTATATCACATTAATACATGATTTAATACATATGATTATAATGAAAACAACATGTATTATTGATAAGTTTAATATCTTTGGGAATTTGGTAAATTACATATGATTTTAAAACATTAAAAACTAACATCTTTATATTAAACATTACCCAATGCATTGGAGTTCTATATAATTTAAGATGCACCTGTAACATTCATTTCATTCTCATCCATAAGTCATCCATAGAGATCATAAAATGTGTATTCGGTAAGCATTATAAATTATTCCATGATGAATAATCGTAGAAGAAATACATGTATTTATCATGTAAAATATGTATAATATTACAAACATGATTACCCTTTATATTAAATGATTATGGTATTCAATAAAAAAATTGTTCTTGGAAAATGTGGGTGAATTTTTTGTAGCATAATGGGTTCACTTAATAATACATAAACTGGGCCGATGATATAGAAAGGGCCCACTCATAATTCAGAAATATATTGGACAACACTACGTACTTGTAAATATATATTAAAACATTATTAAATGTAACTATATTTCATAACGTAATAAAGAAATATGAATAAAGATGATTATTGAAATAAACAATACATTGTGAGTATGACATAATAAATTAAATGGGATTTTTGAGAGCATGGAGGTGATATGGGAGGATTATTTATAAGGGAGGGATGAGTAAGGATGTTCTCCAATGATTTTGAGTGAATATAAAATGGGAAGTGGGATGGTTTATATAGGAAATGAGTGATGAATTGATTAATATTTCACAAATATAGGTCTTGTAATCTATATAATAAAATAACCAAAACCAAAAAAACCTAAATTTTTTTCACCACTCCATTTTCCAAAGGGGAGTTTTTTCATTATTTTATTTGGGAAAGGGAAGAACATTGTAAATTAATTTCCTTACTTATGTGGATGTGTGGCACAACATAAATAAATTAATTAAAAATACTAAAATATATTATATGTACTACATGATTCATAAAGGATTAAATAAATAAGTAAAATAAACCTAAAATAAAATTATTTTAATAGGAAATCTTAAAATTTTATTGATATTCCATTTATAGATTTTAATAAATCATCATGGGTCATTTTTATTTCATAATAAAAACTTTAAAATTTGTTGTTTCTTGCTTTTAAATTAATAGTCAACATTAATTAAGAAATGACGTCGGTTCTAACAATAACAGTTTATGTACCCCTATAAGAATTAAATTTTACATCTTAAAAATTATACTATAGAGTATAATTAATATAAAAACAATATTAATATAAAATAAAAATGTTATTAATTTTAAAAATAAATTATTGTGTCAAAATAAATTCTTTAATTGAATTTGAATATTACCAAATAGTATTATTCGTGTTTCACTATCAAAATATTTATTTTTTATAATGTGATGAAATTATATTCATTATTTATTAAAAATTAATGTATATAATAAATTTTATTGTATCCTGATACATATCACATTAATACACTGTGAAATTATCTAAGAGTAACGAGTGTGATAAAATGACTTTTAGGGGATGTTTTAACTAACATGGTTTAATCCATCATCCAGATGTTCATAAACTTCTCATATAAATGGTTTCACTCAATCCTAATTTGATGGATCTCATCTTGGGATTAGTAAATGAAAATTCCTAGAGTTGGTAACTACCCGTGAAGCTTCGATAAATGTGATTCATTAGCTATGATCTTATTGGTTGAGGCCATTACTTCCTCTTTTCTATATCATTTTGATTTATTGAAACCCCTAAATTTAAACATGTTATAAGATCATTGTTCATGGACGATATTATCCTTGGTAATGATAAATAATTCTCTTTTAAATACTATAGGAAAAATCCAATGATGATAATGTTCATTCCATAAACTTATTACATGATAATAAATTTTAATAAACATCCTAAGGAATATTATTTATAATATTTCGGGTCATCATAGTTACCATTACAGTACAAAAAAATTAATGATAATCATGAATAATACATTATGTGGGTAGGTAAATTTCATACCTACTCATGTAAATGAAAAAAATAAAATTACAACTTCCCACTTGTCCAACAACAAATATAGGGCCAATAAAATAATAAGAGTAAATTTAATCCATCCAATTATCCTTAAACATCACCTCATCCAATTTCATAATATCATTTTAACTGCGCCATTCAACCATGATAGCTCAAGTCTCTTCCTAACATAAATTAACAACCAATGATTTGAACATAGGTACCCAATTTTTATGTACACCTATGTAGGGTGTGAGTATAAATCTAAAGGGAACCTCTAATATAGTGTCATATAATGCGTTCAAATCCATTTTATATGTGTGTTCGAGATCGAATCAAAAATACTTTTTGGGTAGAAGAATAAAAAATTAGAACGTTCGTTCCTAAGGATACATGGTAATCCCATAAAAGACAAAAACTATCTTCAGGCTACGTTGGAGTGTGTATGAGAATTTCCTTTAAATTTTCCAACAAATATCAATCCCATGGTTATTTACAATGTGAAAATACATTAAATTTTTTAAACATAATACTCAAAATCTTGTCCCTATGATCTTTTATTTTGAAATGCAAATCATTCACAGATTCTAACTAGTAGTAAGAGCCTACCTACCAATATTCCAATTAAAAAGTAAAAGGTAATCAAAATAATATCACATTTTAATAAAACCATAATGTCCTATTAATTCAAAAATAATGTCATATAAGAATTCATGTATTATGTCTAATGAATATTAACTATCTCACATCTTATTTTAGGGACCTTGTCCATGGATTTCCAAAATAATATCATGAATAAAGTCATGATTCAAGGAGCACATCCATGGAATCCAAAATATCTCCATAAATCTTAGAGGAATGTGATCCCTGAAAAACCCTCCTCATGTCATAGTCATAATAATTATATCATACTAACTATCAATTATCCGTATATGAGACACAAAAAATCATCTCTAACCATATAACATTCACACACTTTTGTTGCCAATAATTCATTGATTCACCCATAGGTCCCCAAAGTCTCATCAGGATTAGAAACCCTTTATGTATTCCCCTATATCTATCATATATCCCAATTTAAAAGTCACCACTCAGTTGGAATAAGTTCCCTCAACATTATTATATTCTCAATATGGACTCATTGGCAACCTACAATGAACCATGTGTGTGTTATAATAGAGAGACAAAATCATTTATATATTAAAATCCAATTCATCTCAAGTAAGACCCTAGAATTTTATGAAATAATATCAAAATAATTTAATTTCCATAATAGCTTATACGGAACACAATGATGTGTTTTAGTAAACCCTGACAATTTTATAATATTATTATTTTGACATGACCCATATTAACCATACATTAAACATTGTTATTTTACTAGGAATAAAAAAATATTAATTTTTAATTGTAATTATAATTAAATCTTACTGGAAAAAATGAGTAAAATTTTCAATATATTTTTAAATTTTTTTAAAATACTACATTCCCCCAAAAAAATATTTAATTTAATTTGGAAGAAAATAAAAAAATTAATTCAATACAATTTTAGAAATTTGACTAAAAATTATAATTAATTATTGAAATAACTTATCACATATTATTTAATGTTCAATTTTTTTTATGTTTTTATATAACATTGATTTTCATCGGATAACTAAAACACGAATTTTTTATAGAAATGAAATTTCTTGTCAATAAATTCAATTAATAAAACGTATTAATATTTTTTCAATATGATTTAACATTACATATAATTTTTTTTGTTATATTTAATATACTTAGTAAATATTGAATAATTATTATATTTTATTTTAGTTAGTTTATTTTTAGGTTTAAAAACTGATTTTTCAGATAACTAGTTTAAATTGTGTAATGTATTCATTTTTTAATTAATTATATAAATGTTATTAATGAATTATTTAATTGAAAAGTATAGGATATATAAAAATAAGGTTTAAAATAAGTTAAATAATATTTATCATAAGTCATACATTTTATATAAAATAATATTATTTTTGAAAAAGACTCATCTTGAAAACTCTATTTTCCATTATGTTAACAAGATTAATTTACAAATTAAAAAATTTCAATTATTTGGAACGATTCATTTAAAATGGATTAAATAGTTGTAATAATAATTTTTTATATTATATAATTATGTAAATATACTTTTATCCATAAATAATAGTCAAAACTATAATAAGTAATTACAACGGGTAAGGTGAACGTGGGTTAACCTAACTCTTAAACTAAATATATAATGATTAAAATGACATAAAAGTAATGATAAAATATATTTTTATGGTAGTGATTCGACATTATAATTCATAATAAATTATAATGTCTCATTTTTATGCTTTAAGGATGTGAAAAATATTGGTACACCTTTTTTTCAAAAACATTAACTATCCCTCCCACCACACATATAAAAGGCCACAAAAACACTTCTCTATCTAAAACCATAAAATACACATAACTAATATAATAAATATTAATAAATATTACTTTCGTTGATACCCACTTCCTACAACAGTTATTTTTTTCATAGATACACGCTATGAATCCCTGTGGTTCTTACCTTCGGGGTCTATCCATAGATAACGTATTGTTGTTAACCAAGAATATTTTTTTATTTCATCTTAAATCTCAAAAAAATATTCTTCAATTATGAAGATATAATATCACTATTATCCCCAAGAGGGATAATCTAAATCCTTCTCCTCTTCCATCAAAAGTGATAATAAATCATTGTTTGTGTGTACATTGCACTACCGTCTCATAGACCGATGTGATTAATTTTTAATCACCACTAAACAGAGATGTATAATATAATGGATTTAATATAAAAATAATTTTTGTTATTTTATTTTCCTTATGTAATTAGTATAACATTTATTACATCTTTAAATCCATTTATTGAGAGATTTGATTTTTTTCACGTGTAAAGTGGACTACCACATCATGAAGTGATGGTATTCATTATTCATTAACATTTTCCATGGAAGGGAATTGTGGTAAATTTAATAATTATATATGATATATATAACCTGAAAATTATTATTGGAAAATAATATATTATTTTCCATCCATTTTTTAATCTTTTGATAAAATGGAAATATTTTCAATGCGTATAGACGACCTACCATCTCTCGGAATTGTGTATTTCATAACATATATCTAAATTTATAGATTACTATAAAAATATAAACAACGAGTAAATATGATATTTATATTTTTTGTAATATTTTTTTATAATGGATCCATGATCAATGTTAGAGGATAGGAAATAGTAACTAAAAACATAAACAAAAAACAATGAAGTTTAAACCAGAAATGTTATATTAACATGGAAATTTAAATAAATGGGTAAAAAATAGTCATATGTCACTTATATAAATTAGGATATATATATATATATATATTTATGTTAATATTATATATTTTTAATCAAATTTCATTTATTATATAGACGTATTCCACATATATTAAGGAATTCGATACAATGGGTAATGGATTTTTGTCTCAAATTGAATTCTTTTGGACATATATAATTTTATGAACCAATATTCATCTAGGAGTTTCATCAACCTACCCAATGAGAATTTATATCATATATACATTTTTTTATAATATCCCATGTTTAATTTGAGGATATTATTTAATGGCCCATAAAATTCAAATGACACACATTAGAAAATATTTTGATGTTAGAATCTAGTAATTTATAGTGATTGATTATAATTAGGTAATAATAGTGAAATGATACTATTTGTTTCTCAATAACATAAATAATTTTTTTAATATATATTTATTTTAGGAAAATATATATTCTCTATTAATATTCCAATCTTTATGATCTTATGAGACCAAATTATCATTTTTATAAAAAATCTCCTTTATTTAACTCTTCTTTGAAAAACACTATCATCCAAATATATTTTTCAATTTTTTTTCTACAAAATGGTTCACCATTCTCAACAGTTTATATTAAAAAAATTCCCCATTGAATGGTAATTTATTTTTTAAAATGTATCTTCAGGTCGTTTTTAAAACAATTATTTATTAAATTTTTCAATAAATGTTAATGGAATAATTGGTATAATGGGTTCAACAAGAAATTAATTTACCACCTAAATAAAAATTATTTTATTTAATTTGATTATAAAATTTGATTAAATTTTATTTTATAATAAATTTATTTCAACAACTTTTTTTGTATTTTATATTTAATAATTATGATTTTACAAGAATGAATATTTTCTACCAGATATAATAAAAATAATTTTCTTCCAAAATTATATTCAAATGAATATGAAATCCATGGATGTTACATAATATTTATTATGGAAATGATAAAATTAAAATATATAAATATTTTTTAAACGATATTTGTTAATAATTAATGTATGTTTATAAATCCAATTTCTTTTCTATAGGTTTTTATATGATGTAATGTTGTATGAAACAAAATCCTTTTTACAGGTTCTAAAATGATGAATGATTTATTAAACCATTATATCATCATGGGTTCTAATGTGAATATTTGTCATGGTTTTTGGGATCACATATCTATAATTTCCATTATGTGATCGGTGGGACCCATATCTCCATAAAATGAATTAGGTAAATAATAATATATCATGATATAAATATGACTATAAAGGGAGTGAACAAAGTTTATTGAGGTAAATTATACAATATGATTGTCTTGGGAGTCATAATTGAGTAATAATGATGTTTGGGGGGTTTAACCCAAAGAATTTTCATATCCTTTTAAATGAGGCTTAACTACTATGGAAATCATTTTTTATTCTTATGTGGGTGTCACAATTACTTGTCATACATAAATTTTATCCTCATATGGATAATATTATTTTATTCCCATATTATTAATGTCTTATTAAATTCCATTATTTATTTCATGGCTCAAGGTTGTGATATTTGATTTATAGGGTACGGGTTCCAAACATTATTCTTTTATTATCATCCCCTTATACTCACATTATATTTATGAATCACTCTTATTTACACCTATTAAAAACTCATGAAAACCTTTCTTTATGTTTCCTACCCCCATGTAATGAGTAAATTAATAATACATGTAATGTTTATGACGGTTTTTAACTCTTGAAAATGTGGAGAAACATGTGGAATAGTTTTTTATGATTATATGATTTTAAACATACAATTCCCAAACGATTCAAACTCATAAATTTATTTTATGTAATGAATTTTCATCTATTAATATGAATTATTTTTTATAATAGTTTTTTGATCTATAATTTTTATCAATTACAGGAATAGAATGAAAATAGGAACTCGGTTGAGAAAACATTATCGACAAACCCTAGGGTAACCATATGTATAGAAGAACATGATATGTAAGGGTAAATAATATATTGTGGTTTCTCAATAAATACATTCCTTTATAGATAGTAAATATTTATGGGGTTATATAACATATTTACCTATTTTTAATAACACCGAAAAAATATGTTTCGATCTTATATCAAGAATTTCATGCTACCTAGTAACAAGCCTTACAGTACAACTGTGTTAACAATCCCGGAGGATATTCATTCGTTAATTCAAATTCTATTTATGACCCATCATGAATTATTTTAATAATTACCATGAACGATTGTGGATAAGCCTATAGATTCGAATAGGGAAAAGATGGTTCATGATTTAGACATTCCATACGTTATATTTAATGAATATTTGGTTCTTATCTCTTATTATTATTTCTCAAATGATCATTTTTTTGTTTTATTAAATTTTTAAAACAAAAAAATCTTGTTAATGATATATTTGTTGGATAATCTAATGATTTTCATTAACAAAAATAAATTATTATTGGATATAAAATTTTAAATCTGATTGATAAGCTCAAAAATATTGTCCTGGGGGAAATGATTTTAAACTTATTAAAAATTAAAGCTGTAAACAATGTTTTTTTCACCTCATTATGGGAAAACATCCACATTCATTTAGTTTTTCTCCTAATACAAAACTATCTAAATAATAAATTTTTACCATTGAGACGATATTTTATGTTTTGATGTGTTAGGACCCGAAAAAATGTAATTTTTTATATTTACCTTTTGAAAGGAGAATCATATCAATAGTATAATCATATCAATTTTATGAGTCAAAAAGGAATAAATGTAGTCGATAGAACTAGATGAGTTAACGCACATATATTTCTTTATGTAAACTACAATTATTCATTAAATGAAAATGGGAAAAAATCATTGATTTAATGAACACGAATGATTAATCCATTTGTACATATGAAGATATCAATACATGGATTATGAGGTACATTTCTTATATTAACATCAATAATAAATTTACATTTGATTGATTTCTTATTGGAGTAATACCAATTATCTGGAGGGTTTTCTAAATAAGGGAACTGATAGCAGTGAGGAAATCATTTGTTGGGAAATAATGGTAGAAATTGAGATTGGGGATGCTCCTAAATAGTATGTATTTGATAGTCATAGAATTATGTAATTCAATGGAAACTCATAAAATCCCTGGACAAATGAATATGATCATTCATTATTTTTCAAATTGATAGAGGAATCATGGAGGAAATCATTATAAAGAGAATTTTAATTATTTGATTTATTGGAAGGTATATCATTGAGAAATTGATTTCCAAATTATGGGATAATGTCACCTAATGATATGTAAATAGATAAAGTTTTATAGAATACCCCACCCACACAAAAGTGTTTTATATTCAAGGTGTTTGGGAATTATTCAATCTAGTTAAAAAATTTTAATGTTAATAATGAGGATCAACACCATAATCCTCCTAAAAATAGTTATAAAGGAAAATTTTTTATGATCACTACTTATAATGAGGGGTTTGAGAATGACATGGTTAAAGGTATAATGAAAATCCTCTCTAGAACCACTAATTTATTATTTAACTATAGATTTACCCATTATCTCTTATATGAATAATTTACTAAGGTTATAAACATTTCCCAAAATCAATTAAATATATAATTAATTTTTGAGAGTGATAATATCATGATGATCACCTCAGAAGCATATAATACCTCTTATGTTAATTTATATTCGAATGTGATTCTTGAAAATATGGTCATTTTTCATATTGGTGAATTTTATGTTATATAAGAAATGGATTATATTCTTCTTCCTAAATTCCACATTTATTTATGAGAAAAGTAATACATGATTTATATTCCAAACCATCCTATGAAATGTTATTATTAAGGCAATAAATATGAACTTCTAACACAAATCATTTCAATTTTATGGGTTTTATTTCTATTAAAAATGGTTTTTTATATCGAATGATTGTAGAGAATCTCCAAATCAATGTTATTGTTATTTATAGGGGTAATTTTTATTATTATATATAATAGTTTTATAAAATTCGTGATAAACATGTAATTATGTTCTCAATAAAGCACATAATAGGTTAACCATCTATTTTAAGGATAACATATATAATAGCCCCAATTGAGTTGAATTAATTAATGAATCTAGTCAATGGAATTAATTTTACCATGTCTGTCACCTTGGGGTTAAATTATTCTATATGATAATAAGATATGTGGGTTTAATTAACTCTACAATGATTTTTAGGATCTAAACATGATCCCAGTCAAGAATAATAACCCTTTATCCCATATTAATGACCATTTTTGAGCTGTTAGGAATTTTCCATACTTCACCTTCATTTCTTAATTTATTATTTGAGGATAAAGAAGAATAATTTAGAAAATAAAAAATTTAATAGAGGTTATAAGCACTTTAAATATATAGTTATTCCATTTATTATTAATTCCACCATTTTGTTAATTAATTTATTGAAAATATTCTCCATGATAATCCATTTGTAGTCCTCATAGATGACATGATGATTTATTCCAAGTGTAAGGAAGAGCACAAATATTGCATTAGAATGTTACGAAATACCCTAAGGATTGAGAAAACATTTTCAAAATATACAACATTTTAATATTACATAAAAATGATTCATTTGGGGATATACAATCTAAATATATGGTATACTGGTAGATACATCAAGGATTAAGTATATTGAATGTTGGAGAAGAACATGATTTGTGACTAAGATATGATGTGTTCATAGTTTGGATTGTTATTTTTGCTGGTTATGTGAAAATTTCTCATGAGAATCTAGTTCATTGTCCATGTTAACTCATAAGTGAGCCATATTATTCTAGAAATATGTTTGAGAAAAACAACATATGGAACTAAATATATTTTTAATCATCTCACATTATATTAAATTACCATTTAGTGGATAATCTTTTTAAATATCTTTTTGATTCATATTTTTAGATATTTAGATGTGTCATTTTGAATAATTAATTTTTCTAGATTTCACCTCATTAAAATTTACAGTTTATATGAATAATTACAGAAATCCTAATTTGGATTTTTTTCTTTTTCTCATTATTTATATGGATACATTATATTTTTTGGAGAGAAGGTGGGAATATATATCAAATTTAAAAGTTTATATAGACTGTTTTAAAAATTGAATTTGAGTATTTTCTAGAGTATATGGGAATATAGGATTATGCATTATGATTTCTCGATACGTTAAAACCCCTAGAATGAGAACCCAGTATTTGATTATTTATGGTTAAAATATATTTCCATATTTTCCATGATTAAGATAATAAACAACCAATATTTATGTTTTTAAACACATGAATATTGAAATCTTGGTGGAATGGTAGAAATTTATTCGTTACAAATTCAATATCTAATTATCTATCCATGTGAAAAAAAATGATCCAAGAAAATAATATATAGAGTTAAAAAAGAAGTTATAATTTTTTTAAAGTTTATTCCTTTTCATTATTTAATTATAACATAAATTAACTGTGTATTTCTTCATTCCATTCAAAATTTGATGGCTAATTTGTCAGAGGATTATTGTAGATCTTCATTTTCAATCCACTATAAAATTATAAATATGTATCGATATTTGAATGAGTATTTATGGTGGGATAAGTTGAAGGGTGATGTTGTGGATTCTGTATCTCTATTCTAGGTATGTCAGTATGTTAATCCAAAGAGATAAAATTCTATAGGGATGTTACATCCATTATTTATAACAAAATTGAAATTAGAAATCAACACAATGTATTTTTTTGTTGGAATCAACAAAATTTATATTTTTCATAATGTTATATGGGGAGTAGTTGATCACTATAAAAATTCATCACACTTCATTTCGATTATAGAATAGTTATAATTTGAATTAATTTACATTATTTATAATTATGAATATTTAAGGTCTCATTGTGTACCAATTCCATCAGGTCTGTTCAAGATCAGATATTTTCCTCCATATTGTGGTTATGTCATCAAACGAGCCCCATATGAAGATTCTATATTCAAAAAACTGTATTATCATCACACAAATGGTTATTATAAATGAAAAATTCTAACATTATATGATATTTTGAGATCTTATTCTCTATCTTTCATTTTTTTGGGAACATCACCTTTACAATGGTGATTTTTCATATAAAAAATATCTTGCACAAAGTTTTTTAGATAGCTCATTGTGAATCTATATGTGTAATGAAAAGAATAGATCCAAAAATATGGAATTAAGGTGGGGGAAGGAATCATATGGGACATTATATATCTCCAAAAATTAAATATTAGTTTTTATCTATTCAATAACACATAGTTTCACTATAATGTCGATTGAAATGTTATTTTCATAATTGTTGATGTGACTTGTAATTTCTTATTAGTGATTATGTGATTCTAAATAAATATATATATATATATATATATAAATGCATTGAGATTTTCAAATAATGGATATATAAAAACTAGTTATATAATTCCATTTGAAATTATCCATTTCATCGGGATGGTATCCTATAAGTTGGCCCTTCGACCAAAAATCTCTCAAATTTACATCATTTTCCATGTACATGTTATGAAGATGTACATACATGAAATATCACTTGTATTGATCTCATATGTAATACTATTAAGAAATTAAATTTCTTATGTAGAAAAACTGGTGGATATATTTTACTGAATAGTGAAATTTATGTGACATAAGACCACTCACATTCTATGATTTCTTCCCTGAAACAACTAGGTTATGGAAGTTGTGTGGGAACTTGAGCATATGATGAATTAAAAGTATCGACTTCTATTTTAACCAGAGTAAAAAATATCATCGATTAAATTAATTTTAATTGGGTTAGAATGTAACACATCTAGATTTTAGGAAATATATATTAATAAATCTATTTCCTTCGAAAACTTATCACACATGAAACACTGAGTTTTAAAAAACCATGGAAAATATTAATATTATTTTATAAATAAAATCAATACCTAGAAAATAAACATATGGGAATTAATAGGGAAAAAATAAATATTAATGAAATTGAATTTATATGAAGAAAACATAATAATAAATATTTTTTATTTTATATTAAATTTATCACATGTATTTCCAATTATATATTCTCAAAAAAGGTAATTATTAATTTTTTTAAAATAAGAAATTAAATTAATAAAATTTTCTAAATTTCATGTTCAAAAGGAAAATTAATTTTAAAATCATCATATCAAAATGTAATTAGTATGATATTTTTTGATTTCTCAAAAATATATTTATTTTCAAATGAATAGTTATAAATAATGATTTTTAAAAATAATTAAATTTATATACAATAGTTTATATAAATTGAAAATCCATTATGATTTTTATATGATATATAGTGAAATAATTATTATTTGGATAAATTTATTATAATTAATCACTTTTGAGTCAACATTATTTTCGATAATATTAAATATATATTTTGGATTCTAAAAAGCAGATTTCACTAAAAAATGATTTAATGTTCATAATGTTACGCTTTTTTATTTATTAAAAAAAACACATATTGAAGAATAATTTTAAATAAATATAAATAATTTTATGGTAAATTATTAAATGAAATTCATATAAATATTATAACTATTCATTATTTTTATATTAAATCTTATTATGATTGAAAAATCCATTTATTTAAAATCCAATTTTTCACCACATCCCCAGATTTAAATTATAAGTTAAATTCATCCACTTCTTGTAATTTTATTTTGAAAAATATATTTCGTATTTTTAATGATATTAATTATTATAATCTACATATTTCAAAAAAATCAAACCCTAATGAATAGTAAAATAGTAAAAGCTATGTACATTGATTTGGCTCAAATACAAGATATCCAGTGGTTAAATTTAAATAATATGTTATAAAATGGCCAAAATACTTGTCTAAAATATATATTATGTAAATATAATGATCGAATAATTTCTAATACTCAATATCGTTCCATGTTGGACTCCACATGTTTTAATCTTGTATTAATGATCAGAAATTGTTACTATCATTTAATTTATCTCATATCATGTGTAGATATTCCTTGTTTCCTTATATTTCATATAAATTTTCTCAAGATCTCAATTTTGTTCAATCATGATTGATTATTGTAAACTATAATTAACATTGGTCTATAATGATTAACTTTATGAATGATGGTGTCTAATTCCTTTGGTGAATATTATTTCTCATGTATATATACATATATTTGGCTGTGTCTGAGGAACTTTGACTCTTCCACCGGTTCTAGTTTTCTTGAAAAGGACCCAGACACTATGACCCAGACATTGTGACCCAGACACTTGGTCCCATACACCATAACCCAGACATCGTGACCCTGAAAACCTAACCCAAACACTAATACCCAGACACTATGACGTAGACACCATGACCCAGACAGCGTGACCTAGACACTATGACCTAGACACCGCGACACAAAAACTGTGACCCAGACATAATGACTAGAAATCGTAACCATTTTCAGATCTCATGAAGTGTGTGTCATTGGTTCTTTTCTAATATATCGTTCAAAGTTTGGAAAAGGACCTGACACTGTGATACTAACACCACATATGTGCTACCATTTACTAATCACAATAAAATTATGTCATCATGCCTATATCACCGCTCAAAAGAGTTGAAGAAGAAACCATTTCATGGAGATAATTTTTCCACGTAACAACGATTCTAGATAGACCATGACACCTGTTTTTAATCTTTTTTATCATTTTAAATTTAATTTTAATTGTAATATTTCAGTCTTTTAAATGCACTAACACAATTAATATTTCATTTTAGACTTGCCACCTGACATTACAAGGTACGAGGTGTTGGATACACGCATCTTTTTGGGTCCAACACATGATGTCCAAAAATAAAAAGAAAAGTGTGGGCCCAAAAAAAGTGACGGGTAGTAGTGTGTAGCAGAAGGGTGAGAATTCTTTATAAGTGGACTGATACATGAAACAAAATAGATCTAAATAAGTCATGATGCAATTTTTAATTAAAAATATGAAATACCACACATCATAGCCAAATCATCTTTGTAATATAAACTCCACATAGAAAAAGAGGTAGATTCTAAGTAGAAAGCAGAGCACCAGATTTGTGATACTTGATTTCTCACAAGAGACTCGATACATTCATTTTCTACATCCAAAAAGCATATATATTCTTAGAATAACACTCAAAGCACTCTTATCCTTATGTCATCATCATTTCTCTGTTTTGTATTATTTTTAGTTTTCGAGCAGGGTCTGTGTGTTGTATTGAAAACACACACTTTATCCTACATTAAACTATAGGATACAATATATCCTTCCCTTAATATCTTTTTACAGTTATTTACTCAGATGTATAAGTGTGGAAGAGTTCCTTCTGTGACCGGGTAGTTTTTACTCACAATGAACTATGGAAGAGGTCTTGTGACCTGGAAAGTCCACTGTACTATTGTTTACCCTAATCTC
Source organism: Viscum album (assembly GCA_963277665.1). NCBI lineage: Eukaryota > Viridiplantae > Streptophyta > Magnoliopsida > Santalales > Viscaceae > Viscum > Viscum album. Next base: position 1,777,484,720 of record OY728151.1, on the reverse strand, counting down.
AGGTTTGGATCGAGTTTATTAATATAAACATATTGGAGGTAGGTGATCACCATGTAGAGTGTATTAGGATATAGATTTAGACTGGACCACTTTTTATATGCACCACATCATTTAATTTAGGGTTTCCCTATTTTACTATATAATTATGAAATCTCTAGATTAACATTTCTAGATAATATAGGATAGAATTTATATTTGTTTTTCATTATAAGAATAACTTCAAAATTAGTATCACTAACTCATAATAATATTACTGATAATTAACAAATCTTCTGAGAGGTTATTTGAACAGAGAAACCTTTATAACCATATGAACTTGATTAACTAGGATATATTCAATTTTATTGGGGATCCTTATTAAGAAAAAATTTGAACTAATATTTTTATAGATACTGTGTTTACCCCCCCCCCCTCTTTGGTACACTACTCTGATCAACATTTGGTATCAATGGATTGAATTAAGACCCTCCTTTTGAAACTACTCAACTAAGATTTTAGTTTTACATTAATGATCTGTTAATTTCTATTAATTATAAATTTATAGCATATTAAAATTATTTTTTTATTATGGATAATTGACTGGATTGTGCTATAACAAACATACAACTATTCTTTAATGAAACCAATTATGCCCAATGGATGATTAAAATGAAAATACATTTTGAAAGTATGTGTTTTGAAAAATGATCTTCAATAATAGATGAGTATAAGATTCTTGATACAAATATAATTACATGGGAGGCCCCAAAATAGAGATCTTATAATAACTATTGCAAATCCATGAATGTTTTATATTTCTCTTTGGTAGATGAGGAATTTAACAGAATTTATGCATGTAAAACTGCCCATGAAATTTGGGATACATTCCATATTTCACATGATGGAAACTCTAGTGTGAAATATATGATACTTAATACATCTAATATTAATGATGATAAAATTAAATTGAATCCTGATGATCCTACTTATTACATGTATCACAGGATCAACGAAATGTTAAGTCAATAAGTTTTTCCTTAGGAATTTTCCCTTCATTACATCAAGGGGGAGATTGTTGAGTCATTAAGGATACCTTATGACTTTACCATTTCTTCTTGTTTTGAAAATCACAATAACCTTATCTTAAGTAAAATGTCCTTTTACCCTATGTTTTAATTCAATGAGGAAAAAGTCTCTTCCCCATGTAAATTTATCCATACCATGTTTTCATCACTCATATCATATTTTCACTAAGTGTAAAATTCAGTTTGAAACCAAAGCCTCAGAATCCTATAATCACCTAGATATGAAGGGTTCGTTTTTAGGATCCGAATTATTAGAATTATGGTTACGAACTCTTCTATTCTATGACTCTGAATTTTGAATCAGAATTCTGGTTACAAACTTCACTGAGTTCTAACTCCGAATTCTAAATCAGAATTCTGGTTACGAACTCTTCTGAGTTCTGACTCCGAATTCTGAATCAGAATTCTGGTTACGAACTTCTTTTAGTTCTAACTCCGAATTCTGAATATGAATTCTGGATACGAACATCTCTGAGTTCTAACTCCAAATTATGAATACAAATTCTGGATACGAACTTCTCTAAGTTTTTACTCCTATGTTCTCTGAATTTAGACTCCAAACTTTTATGAGTTCTGACTCCGAATTCCCATGAACTCCAACTCCATAAAATGTAAGATGATATTATCAATACCTGTGAATCCAGATTCCAAATTTCCTTGAAATTAAAACATCGTAATTATATATAATTTAGGATCTGAATTCCTAAAAAACAGAATCTGAAATTCCTTGTACTATAGAAACCAAATTCATTTTTGGTTAGACTCTGAAATTTCATATTTACTTACATTTCGAAAATCTGTTTTTGGTTATTCTCACACATGGTTAGTTATAAAATGATTTCGTGTATTCAGTTACTCACTAATCATTTTTTGAGTGACACATGTACTGGTCCCTCCGATATTCTATTAAAAATATGACCATTGAGGAGGGAGCTAACCGTTGGAGTTGTGCCTATACATAGGTGCTCATTTGAAAGAGCTTAAAAAACATTAACAACTATGCTTACATGCTGTTGAAGTGATTTCTAGAGAGAGAGAGGCTTTTAAAAACTCTCAGGCTTCATACAAAATGATTGAACGACTTTTTCAAACTTTGCTTTGTGCAGATTTTCTTAGTGCGAATCCAATTGTTACTGTGTACAATTTAGTGCTTTTGGGGATAGGAAGAAAGAGGTTCCGACTACCTTGAAGTTGAGGGCTTGCAGGGATAGCACAATAGAATCCGATCTTCATATATATGGATTACCATGGTGTGGGTAAGACAGACTTTCTTGAATGTATGAATCAAGGGACTTTTATCAAAGGTTATCGGATACCCTTCTATTTGGGTTTAAATATTTACTACTTGTTACTTGTTTTATTACAAGTTTTCCGCTGTATTTGTATTTTTAATGAAATTATTAATATTTTATACTTCCATATACTTTTAATCTGATTTAGTTAGATTCTATACGGTTTATGGTAGAATATTTGTTGTTGTAAACTTTTTTTAAGTTTCATTTCTGGAATAACTTTTCTGGAATCAAGAAAGTTATTAGAATGTATAGTTGTTGTGAATTTTGGTTATTCAAAATTTACGTAGGAATTTTTTAATGTATATAATTCACCCCCCTCTTGTATTTGAGAATCTCATATTTATATATTCGATACTAAATTTGGTATTATAGAGTATATCATACTCACATACCATTTCAACTATTAGTATAAGAGGATTGGTTCAATCTGAATTAATCTCATGGCAAGATTCAGAAAAGAATTCTCAGAATTGAACATCTGAATTCACACATTATCGGACTCACATTTTCGGAATCATATAGTTTGGATTCATTTTTTCTTAGAGATACTCTTCTTCTATATTTTTCTTGCTTAAGATTATATTCCTTGTTTGCAAAACTTTTTGTATTAACATGTTTTTGTTGAATGACATTTCTTAAAGATGACAGGTGTTGGTCGGAGTGGTTTACTCAAGAGGGGGGTGAATTGAGTACCAATTAAAATTTCTGTATTTAAAAAACAGTGTCCTAAAGACCCCCAAATAAAATAATAAATTAAATTGTAGTGAATTTATATTAAAGTAGAGGTTCTGTCAGATTCTCAAGGGATTGATTAATTCCCAGTTAATCAACACAGGAGTGTGTGATTATCTTTTGAAACTAACTTACTATTCTAAACTTAACATAAAAACATGCTAATTTAATTATCAAAGTAACTTTAAAAACAGTATTGGTTTTAATATGATTAGCAGCGGAATAAAACTTTGAAAGAGATGGCACAACAATGTAACCAAGAGGTTCAGTCTCAAGCTGAGACTTAGTCCTCTCAAAAGTTTATATAAAAATGATCCACACCCTGGATCGGGGTTCAACAGTTTACAACTGTCCAGGTCCAAGACCTCTACCACTGTTCTTCGTGGGAAACAGTACAACAACAACCAGCTGTCCAGGTCACACACGACCTCTACCACTGTTATTCGTGGGAAAGAAAGAATGAAAGAGTTTGGTAAGGATTTACAAATCCTTCAGTTTGAGTATAGGAGACAGTGTATGTGTTAGATACAGCAGATAACACACACTGCTCAAAAAGAATGATAATAAATCACAAAACAAGAGATGTAGAGTTTAGAAGTGGTTCTGGTGATTTCAGTGCAGCTCTGGACTCCTTTGGATTTGACTAGAAGTGAGTTTGAGTCCTCTTCTCGTTTTTGTTTGAGAAACAGAGTGTCTTATGCTCCAGGTTCGTAGGTAGTGAGATGTAGTTGATGAAGCTCTTTGATATTCTTTTGAATGCACAGAACTCTTCTCGAGTATGCTTGATTGTATATGTGATTCTGTCTTTCTTGGTTCCTCTTGTATGCACATAGCTTTTTTCTTGAGTATGTCGTATGTCTTCCTTGTCTATGTGTGTGTTGTCTTGCTTCTTGTTGCTGTTCGTTGATGTGTGTCTTGGGAAGTGTAGTCTTCTTATATTTATCTCCCAACAGGGGACAGAAAAGATTTCCTTTCTGCAGGTACGAGGTACGGGTTCCTGACATCCGACAACCTTTATCAGAAATTTGACAAATCATTAAAATGACATGATATGACCGTTGGATAGATTAAATATAGGAAATAAAGAAATTCAAACAGTGCGTCGAGTGATCGGTAGGTGATCAGCATCGGTAGCTCGGACATCGGTAGCTTGAACATCGGTAGGTACATGCATCGGTAGCTTGGACATCGGTAGCTTGAACATCAGTAGCTTGAACATCGGTAGGTACATGCATCGGTAGCTCCGTGCGTTGGTATCGGTAGCTGTGAGTCTGTCAGTAGCTTCGTCCATCGGTGACTCTTATTCCATCGGTAGCTATTTATACTTACACCGGTAGCTCTATATTTGTATCGGTAGCTGTCTGTAAGTCAGTAGCTTACATTTATAAGCACATCGGTAGCTCTGTGTTAAGTCTATCGGTAGCTCTGTTTTAAGTCTATCGGTAGCTCTGTGTTAAGTCAATCGATAGCTGTCTGTCGGTAGACTAAGTCTATCGGTAGACTGGTTACCAGTAGCTCATTATCAGTAGCTATAGGCAGATTACTTATCTGTTTTATGCAGAACACATCCGATTGGGTTAGAATTAATTTATAACTTGTATGAACATGGATAAATGAGGATTAACATATTTCAAAGACTATTTTAAAAATTATTATTGGTTTGATCATAGATTTGAAAGAATTAAAGTATTGATCAATGATACTTAACAATATCATATATAATGAAAACATAATTGGGATTTTCAACACATATGAATACATGATTGAGATTATCAAAACAGGTGAGGTCAACAATCTCCCCCTTTTTGATAATCACAATTTATGATATGGGCATTTAACATAGTGAAAATATAATGGTAAAGAGTATAATATTGAATTCAATTTTCTTATTGAAAATAGCATCAGAGATAATAGAAATAGTATGATATAGAAATAAGTTATCAGAGGTAACAATCATAAGGTACTAAATAGACATAAAGTATCAGAGGGAAAAATGAAAAGAAGGGTAAAGTGTCTCCCCTTATTCCTTATGTTTCTCCATTGAAAATATTTTTCATTCTCTTTGTTCTCCCCTTATTCTTCTTATTATTCTCCCCCTTTGTGATAATCAAAAAGTGGGAAAGCATATATATAGGAGACAAATAAAACATGAGAAGTAAAATGAGTTCTGTATTAGAGTATTCAAAAAGTACAAAAACAGAATACAAAGGAATTCCTATAAAAAATCCTAGCCACTGGATCATTCCACCTCTTCCACGCGAGATTTTCCTTTGGGATCATATGAAGGTTCGGGTGGTGAGGATGTAGGTGAAGGTTTTGGAATCCCAGAAAAGATCAAAGGAGGCTGGGCCACTGACACAGAGTCAGGCCTCTAGGTTGAAGATCTTTGGGTGATCATCGGTGTGAGGCTTCGAATAGCTTGAGCAGGAGTCAGCTGGACTGTGGAAGCAGCTGAGGCAGAAGCAGGCAAAGCAGGAGGTATGATGACTGGTCTGGCATCAACATGCAAGAAGGGCAGCAGCAGATTTCTAAAGTCCATAATAATTCCTCCTCCTCTTTCCATAACAGAGATGAAATCATCTTTGTTCTCCATGAATTTCTCTAAGGCAGGAGTCAGGTCTCTTAGCTTGCTCACTTGTTCTCTGAAAGCTTGAGTGACTGGAGGTAGCTTCATGTTTTCCAACATCAGCTTGAAGTGGTGTTCGAGTTGATGCTTGGTGAAAATTGTGGTGAAGTAGTAGTCCACTTTGCTTTTTATGGCTTCCTGAGAGGCAGAGGCTTCTCTCATATAGTCTTGAACAATCTTCATTATTTCTCTGGCAGAATCTCTTGTAGAAAGCACCACTCGGCTCAACTCTGATGAGTCCACAGAGCCACTGGTTGAAATAGAACCAATCTCCTCCTTCAACATTGCTCGAACTTGATTCAGGTCAACTGATAGTTTGGATGTGAGAGGGCCAAGAGAGAAGGAAATAGTTTCTTTAAAACACTTAGACAAACCACTGATTAGGCTTTGGACTTGAGAGTCTTGTAATTGAACATGATCCATCACTGAGGTTTTGAAACTTTCAAACACTAAGACAAACTGGCTTACTACACTCTTCACATAAGCTAGGTCCTTTTCAGCTTGAGACTTGGAGCTCATATAATAATCCAAAGCAGCAACTGATGTCTTGAGAGATTCCAGATCTGATTCGATTCTTGAAGACTGAGTCTGGCACTCTTTCACTTCTTCCATAAGCTCAGACATAAAAGAAGATAAATTACAAGCCAGAGATAGCTCGAAAGATCTCTCTAACATTTTCATTTCTTCATAAAATCTTTGCTTCATCTCAGCAACTGATACACTGAATGATTCTTTCAGCTCATTAGTCATGGATTCAAGATCAGATTTAGAGACAAAATCATTTGAGACAACTGCAGCAGATTCTCTTGCTGAGGCCAAACTAACTACAGAAGCAGTCATTATTGAATTAACTGAGGAAGCAAGAGAGGTTTCCATTAACTTCACTTCTTCAACAAAACTGGTTTTGAGGTCCTCTTTCAGCTTATTCAGATCATGAAATCTGACCACATCATCTGGCAACATCTCAGAAGCAAGATCATAATTGTTCTTCAGTCTATTCACAGACATCTCATTATCTGAATCTGGATAATCCAATCCACAGACTATAAACCCTGGGTCTTCTACCCAGTCTCCAAACTCAACAGCTACAGTAACATTTCCAAGAACAGATTGATGCTCCCCCTCAATGGGTGCATTCTCATGTATCACAACAGCATTTGGTGCTGGATTATCTTCATCAGAATCTTCTACTACAAGTTCCACAGGTGCAGCATCTTGAAGATTTTCTGATACAGGTACAACTTCTTCTGTAACTCTTTCTACTTCATCAGCAGGCATAGCTGAGTTCCTAATCAAAGGGCTCATACTTAAACTACCGGAAGCAGACAATTCAGATACATTTTCCTTTTCCTCTTCTTCTTGGTGAGGTACAGACTGGACTTCCTCATGAGTAGATACAATTTACTCTACCTTTCCTTTCCTAGAATAGACCAATTCTGCAACAGGACTTGGGGGCAAGTCTGGATCTCCTCCAACATCCATAGGAGTTTCTTCTTCTTCTTCTTCTGTTTCATCACTATAAACAGGTTCCTCTTCATCAGGTCTCAGACTCGGATCTCTCTCATCCTTTGGTCTTCATGGATGATCCACAGGATTAAACCTATCATAAATCTTCTGATCATCACTGACCCATTCACCCTTCCATGGGTTCCAGTTAATTTTCATGTACTTGAAAACAGTCGAGGTGATGCAGAAATTGTTCTTGACTACAACTGTCTCATCCTGAGACTCAGCTATTCCTTTCACTTTTATCATCACTGAAATCAGCTTGGCAAAGAAAAAGGAATTAGTCTTTGACTTTGGTCGAATCATGTCTTCCATTTGAAGCATTAGCAATCTTCCCAGATTGATCTTCACACCATGTCTTAGCAAATGAAGAAGATAGATATCTTGATATCTCAGATTTGCAAAATCTCCTCGCCTTGGTATCAGCACATGTTGAACAAACTTGAAAAGCAGTCGATTTTCTCCATCCATTTTAGCAGCAACCACTTGCCTTTGATTTCCATTACCAGTCAGCTCTTTTAAGGCGGTTTCATAATCAAAGATGTCACTGCTAGGTGGCATTGCTCTTGATACATACCCAAAGACACCTTCATGTGGTACTTTCAAACTCTCAGCCCACTCTACTGAAGAAAAAGACATCTCTTTTCCATTTACAAAAGAGCTTACTCGATTCTCATTCTCAGACTTCTCAAAGGTTACAAACTCATAGAACTGTTTTACCAACTTCGGGTAGTATGGGCCATTGTTATTCGAGAAACAATCCACCCATTTCTGGTCCTCCAGAATCTCGAGTACAAACGATTTGCTAGGCAGTAGCCATTCCACGCACAGTTCCTTCTCGATCACTATGTCTCTATTCTGCAAGTGAGGATTCACTGGTCGCCTTCACGATCTAGTTCTGACTTCACTAACACTGGCTTTATGCTGTGTCTTCTGCTTCTTAGCGTTTGGTTCTACTCTTTCATCTCTGACGATAGGAAGCTTGGTTTTTGCCATCACGGGTTTAGGGTTCTTGGTCGATTTGGGAGCTAAGGTTCGAAGGTGAGGGATTTTGAGCTCGGTGAGGTAAGAAGTGGCTTAGACTTAGTTTTATCATTTAGGAATTCCAAATAAAAGACTAAAATAGAGTAATAAAAATAATATAAAACGATTCGTATTCTTGGCGGCAGACAGATGTTTTAAAAACATTGCATCGGTGTGAGTTAATCATCGGTGAGAAAAACAAATCGGTGAGAATTGTACATCGGTAAGAAGTTTCACATCGGTGAGAATTTTCACGTCAGTGAGAAGTTTCACATCGGTGAGAATTTTCACATCGGTGAGAAGTTTCACATCGGTGAGAATTTTCACATCAGTGAGAAGTTTCACATCGGTGAGTATTTTCACATCGGTGAGAATTTTCACATCGGTGAGAAGTTTCACATCGGTGAGAATTTTCAAATCGGTGAGAATTTTCACATCGGTGAGAATTTTCACATAGGTGAGAATTTTCACATCGGTGAGAATTTTCACATGGGTGAGAATTTTCACATCAGTGAGGATTTTAACATCAGTGAGGATTTTCACATCACTGAGGATTTTCACACCGGTTGTAATTAAACATTCCCAATTCGTGTCTTATGTAACTTAGCCTATCCGAACTTAGAGGTTTAGTGAAAATATCAGCCAATTGATGTTCAGTGCCAATAAATTCAAGAGAAATGTCACCTTTATGATAGTGATCTCTTAGGAAATGGTGTCTTACATCTATGTGTTTGGTTCTAGAGTGAGATACAGGATTCTTAGAGATGTTTATTGCACTGGTGTTATCACAGTTGATTGAAACATGTTTAAAAACATATCCATAGTCCAAAAGAGTGTGTTTCATCCACAGAATTTGTGCACAGCAACTACCAGCAGCTATATATTCTGCTTCGGTAGTAGATAATGCAACTGAGTTCTGTTTCATACTACACCAAGAAACTATGGATTTTCCAAGCAAATGACATGTTCCTGATGTGCTTTTTCTATCTAACTTACAACCAGCAAAGTCAGCATCTGAATAACTCATTAACTCAAAGGATTGTCCTTTTGGGTAAAACAAACCTAAGTTAACTGTGTGTTTGAGATATTTAAAAATTCTTTTAACAGAAAGAAAATGAGATTCTTTTGGATTAGCTTGAAATCTGGAACACATACACACACTAAACATAATATCAGGTCGACTAGCAGTAAGATAAAGTAAACTACCAATCATAACTCTGTAATTTGTTTGATCAACTGGTTTCCCAGTTTCATCTGCATCCAATTTACAGGTAGTACTCATAGGAGTTTCACTTTCCTTGATACTATCCAGACCAAAACGTTTTAAAAGATCCTTTGTATATTTACTTTGATTCAAAATAATACCATTTTCATTTTGAAATACTTGAAATCGAAGAAAGTACTTAAGCTCTCCCATTAATCTCATTTCAAATTCATTTTGCATACTTTTTGAAAAATCAGTACATAAAGAGTGTTTAGAAGATCCAAAAATAATATCATCAACATATATTTGTACAACTAAAACATCTTTAGAAATTCTTTTAATGAAAAGAGTTGGATCACCAATCCCTTTAGTAAAACCTTTTGAAATAAGGAAATTGCTAAGTCTATCATACCAAGCTCTTGGAGCTTGTTTCAAACCATACAAAGCTTTAGAAAGTTTAAAAACTTGATTTGGAAAATGGGGGTTAGTAAATCCAGGTGGTTGTTCTACAAAAACATCTTCAATTATAAAAGCATTTAGAAATGCACTTTTCACATCCATTTGATATAACTTGAAATCCAGATGTGCAGCATATGCAAGTAAGATCCTAATGGCTTCTAGTCTAGCTACAGGTGAAAAAGTTTCCTCATAGTCTATACCTTCTTCTTGACTATATACTTGTGCAACTAGTCTAGCTTTGTTTCTAACTATATTTCCAGATTCATCTACTTTATTTCTAAAAACCCATTTTGTGCCTATTGTTAAAGTGTCCTTGGGTCTGTCAACTAATTCCCAGACTTTGTTTCTTTCAAACTGATTTAATTCTTCCTGCATAGCTATTACCCATAATTCATCATTGATAGCATCGTTGATATTTTTGGGTTCTAGCTGTGAAAGAAAAGCTTGATGTTCAACCTGGTTTCTTAGAGAAGCTCTAGTTTGTGTTCCTATATCAAGATTATCAACAACAGCTTCTAAAGGATGATTCTTTAGAATCCTCGTTGATCTGGTAAAGGTTGGACTAGAAATTTTAGGTTCATCTATAGGTTCGGGTTCAACAAAAGCAGATTCTGGAGAATGTCCAGAACTGGATACTTTTATAATAGGTTCTTTAGATTTATCATTAAGGTCCAGAATAGACAAATCTTCTTCAAGATTCTCAAGAGAGTTTTTAGGCTCATGTGGATCAGTTTCATCAAACTTGATGTGAAAAGATTCTTCCACACATTTTGTCTTCTTATTGAATACTCTATAGGCTTTACTAGAGATAGAATAACCCAGAAAAATTCCTTCATCACTTTTGGAAGAAAACTTATCCAGATTATCTTTAGTATTCAGAATAAATACTTTGCAACCAAAAACTTTAAAGTAATTAACCTTAGGCTTTCTATTGTTCCACAATGCATAAGGGGTTTTCTTAAGAACATGCCTGATTAAGACTCTATTAATGACATAAAAAGCTGTACTTACAGCTTCAGCCCAAAAATAAATAGGTAGGTCATATTCATTGAGCATGGTTCTAGAAATTTCTTGCAGGGTTCTGTTTCTTCTTTCTACTACACCATTATGTTGGGGTGTTCTAGGAGCAGAAAAGTTATGAGTATAGCCATTGTGTGAGCAATAAGATTCAAAATCTTGATTTTCAAACTCACGACCATGATCACTCCTCAAAGTTTTAATCTTAAGTCCACTAAGGTTCTCTACAGACTTGGAGTATTTGACAAAGTAAGAACAAGCTTCACTTTTGTGAGCTAGAAAATATACCCAAGTATATCTAGAAAAGTCATCTACAAGAACATAAACATAGTGCTTCCCATTTAAACTAGAAACTCTTGATGGTCCAAACAAATCTATGTGAACCAATTCAAGTGGTTGAGAAATCGAAACTTCTTTCTTTGATTTAAAAGAAACTTTGTGTTGTTTTCCCTTTTGACAGGGGTTACACACTCTATCATTTGGGAATTCTAATTTAGGTAGGTCTCTAACTAGGTTTTTCCTAGAAAGTTTTCTAAGTGAGTGAATGTTGCAATGTCCTAATCTTCTGTGCCATAGCCAAGATTCTTTACGAAAAGCAATCAAACAGGTAATATTCTGCTTAGCTAAAGAATTCAGATTAACAGCATAAACATTCTCATTTCTTAAGGCAGAAAATACCAAAACATTCTTAGAATTAAAAACTTTGCAAGAATCATTTTCAAATTTAACATGAAAACCATCATCACATAACTGAGAAATACTTAATAAATTGTATTTAAGGCCATCAACAAATAAAACTTTAGAGATCAAAATTGAATCAGTGTTACCAATCTGGCCTAGGCCGATGATTTTTCCTTTAGAGTTGTCACCAAAGGTGACAAAGCCTCCATCAACTTTTATTAAACTCTTGAAACAAGAGAAGTCTCCTGACATATGTCTTGAACATCCACTGTCCAAATACCAGGTCTCTTTACAGGAGCTCTTCAAGCAAGTTCCCTACAAAACAGATTCAGATGGGAGATGATTTTGGTACCCAGATTTTCTTGGGTCCAGACAGGTTAGCCAATAACACTTTAGGTACCCATATTTGTCTAATGGGTCTCATATAATTTGTAGAATTGACATGCTTTGAAACAAAAACTTTATTAGATCCATAGCTATGTATATAACTGGTTGAAGCATATGAAGTTCTAGAATTACCTTCATTCTGTCCAGATTTAGAAATGAATCTAGTTTTGGCAATTTTCCTTTGTCCAGGTTGGTATCCTATACCAGTAGTATATTTAGGTTCTATTTGCTTTCCTAGCATCTGTGTTAGAGTATTCATTCCATTTGTGAACTTCTCTAAGTCTTTTCTGAGTTGTTCATTAGATAGTTTCAGTTCAGTGTTCTCCTTTAACATTTGAGCATTTTTCTCTTTTTCAATAGTGAGTTCGGTTTTAACTGTAGTGGTGAGAGCATGTTGTTTCTTTAATGACTTGTATTTATCCTTAAGTTCATTACATGTCTCTTCTAACATGTCACAGTATTCAAACAATTCAGATTTAGACATGTTATCACCTTCAGAATCATCTCCAGAATAATATGAATTTGAAGCAGGAGTTTCAGCAGTTACCTGAGAAGTGTTTGTCATAAAGCACATGTTGGCTCGATTCCTTTCAGAGTCTGAAGATTCAGCTTCACTTGTGTTGTCTTCTGAAGCACTCCAAGTAGCCTTCATGGCTTTCTTAAACTTATTGTCCTTATATTCATATTTCTTTTTATACTTCATCTTTGGACAGTCGGCTTTAATGTGTCCTTTTCTCTTGCACTCATAGCAGACAACATCATCTGATTTGTCATTCTTCTTCCAATCCATTTTCCCTTTGCCTTGGTGATCATACTTACCCTTATAATTTGTTTTTCTGAAGAACTTCTTTTTCCTATAAAATTTCTTAAATCTTCTAGCAATGTGAGCCATCTCAGCATCACTGTCAAAATCACTTCCACTGTCTTCACAACTTGAACTTTCAATTACAGCTTGAAGCTTTTCTTTGTCCTTATTCTTTGAAGTTGAGGATTTGAAAGTGACAGACTTTCTTGCAGGTTCATTTTCTTCCTCTTTGTTCACTTTAAGCTCTTATTCATACATCATCATCTTTCCAATTAGTTCCTTGACAGGTAGAGCAGCAATGTCACATGATTCTCTGATTGATACAGATGTGCCTCTCCATCTATCAGGTAGACACCTCAAAATTCTCATAATTTGTTCCTTCGATGAGACATCCTTTCCCAGCGAGATCATTGTATTGACAATTTCATTGAACCTGAGATACATGTCAGAAATGGGTTCATCAGGCTTCATTTTAAAAGTATCATACTTGATAGTATAAGTATTCAATCTCATTTCTTTAACATTAGTTGTTCCTTCATGAGAAACTGCTAAGGTATCCCAAATTTCATAAGCAGTTTTAAAAGCAGAAATTCTATTAAATTCTTCATCTCCTAGAGCACAATACAAGGAATTCATAGCTTTAAAATTGTTATTGTAAGCAGTCTTTGTAGGTTCATCCCAAGTAGATCTAGCAGTAGTGGGAATTTTGTATTCTGATTCAATAGCAGTCCAAATATCAAAACCTATTCTTTCTAGATGAATTTTAATTTTCAGTTTACACTGAGCATAATTAGTTCCATTGAAGAAAGGTGGCCAGTTAGTAGAATCACCCTCAAGTCTATTGTCCATGATGAGGAAATTTTAAAGAGATAAAAATTTAGATATAACAGAAATTTTAAGAACATTAAAATACAACTAAAATCACAGTTCAAAAGTAGAGTACTTTTAAGAAGTATTTTCAACCTCTGATACCAAGTGTTGGTAGGAGTGGTTTACTCAAAAGGGGGGTGAATTGAGTACCAATTAAAATTTCTATATTTAAAAAACAGTGTCTTAAAGACCCCCAAATAAAATAATAAATTAAACTGTAGTGAATTTATATTAAAGGAGAGGTTCTGCCAGATTCTCAAGGGATTGATTAATTCCCATTTAATCAACACAGGAGTGTGTGATTATCTTTTGAAACTAACTTACTGATCTACACTTAACATAAACACTTGCTAATTTAATTATCAAAGTAACTTTAAAAACAGTATTGGTTTTAAAGTGATTAGCAGCAGAATAAAACTTTGAAAGAGATGGCACAACAATGTAACCAAGAGGTTCAATCTCAAGCCGAGAATTAGTCCTCTCAAAGTTTATATAAAAATGATCCACACCCTGGATTGGGGTTCAACAGTTTACAACTGTCCAGGTCCAAGACCTCTACCACTGTTCTTCGTGGGAAACAGTACAACAGCAACCAGCTGTCCAGGTCACACACGACCTCTACCACTGTTATTCGTGGGAAAGAAAGAATGAAAGAGTTTGGTAAGGATTTACAAATCCTTCAGTTTGAGTACAGGAGACAGTGTATGTGTTAGATACAGCAGATAACACACACTGCTCAAAAAGAATGATAATAAATCACAGAACAAGAGATGTAGAGTTTAGAAGTGGTTCTGGTGATTTCAGTGCAGCTCTGGACTCCTTTGGATTTGACTAGAAGTGAGTTTCAGTCCTCTTCTCGTTTCTGTTTGAGAAACAGAGTGTCATATGCTCCAGGTTCGTAGGTAGTGAGATGTTGTCGATGAAGCTCTTTGATATTCTTTTGAATGCACAGAACTCTTCTCGAGTATTCTTGATTGTATATGTGATTCTGTCTTTCTTGGATCTTCTTGTATGCACAAAGCTTTTTTCTTGATTATGTCGTATTTCTTCCTTGTCTCTGTGTGTGTTGTCTCGCTTCTTGTTGCTGTTCGTTGATGTGTGTCTTGGGCAGTGTATTCTTCTTGTATTTATCTCCCAACAGGGGACAGAAAAGATTTCCTTTCTGCAGGTACGAGGTACGGGTTCCTGACATCCGACAACCTTTATCAGAAATTTGACAAATCATTAAAATGTACATGATATGACCATTGGATAGATTAAATATAGGAAATAAAGAAATTCAAACAGTGCGTCGAGTGATCGGTAGGTGATCAGCATCGGTAGCTCGGACATCGGTAGCTTGAACATCGGTAGGTACATGCATCGGTAGCTTGGACATCGGTAACTTGAACATCGGTAGTTTGAACATCGGTAGGTACATGCATCGGTAGCTCCGTGCGTTGGTATCGGTAGTTGTGAGTCTATCAGTAGCTTCGTCCATCGGTGACTCTTATTCCATCGGTAGCTATTTATACTTACACCGGTAGCTCTATATTTGTATCGGTAGTTGTCTGTAAGTCAGTAGCATACATTTATAAGCACATCAGTAGCTCTGTGTTAAGTCTATCGGTAGCTCTGTGTTAAGTCTATCGGTAGCTCTGTGTTAAGTCTATCGGTAGCTGTCTGTCGGTAGACTAAGTCTATCGGTAGACTGGTTACCGGTAGCTCATTATCAGTAGCTAGAGGCAGATTACTTATCTGTTTTATGTAGAACACATCCGATTGGGTTAGAATCAATTTATAACTAGTATGAACATGGATAAATGAGGATTAACATATTTCAAAGACTATTTTAAAAATTATTATTGGTTTGATCATAGATTTGAAAGAATTAAAGTATAGATCAATGATACTTAACAATATCATATAGAATGAAAACATAATTGGGATTTTCAACACATATGAATACATGATTGAGATTATCAAAACAGGTGAGGTCAACAACAGGATTCAATGTTGGTTCCATAGACAATCTCAATCCAACTAGACCACCTATCTTTGATGGAAATGATTATGAATATTGGAGAGATCGTATGAAGACTTTCATAATCAATACCGGTGTTGATAATTTTGTAATGCTTAGAGGAGGATATAAAATCCAGGACAAAGAATTTAGTACCTTTACAAATCAAGAAAAGCATGAATATCAACTTAAATATAATGTACGCAATACCCTACTTTGTTCCATGACTAGAAACATATATATCCAAATTTCATCTTGTGAAGAAGATAATTCTACATGGAAGAAACGTGTAGTTACTCATTTTGGATCATCCAACGTCATTGAAACCAGAAGAGCCATGCTTAGAGCTGAATATCATGGTTTCTTCTTTCCTTATGGAGTACCCATATGTATGGTGCAACAAAGATTCATGATTATTTTGAATAGTATAAAATCAATGGGTGAGAAAGGATTAGATGATGAATCTCTTTTTGATAAGATCATAAACATCATTATGAATGAATGGGATTCTAAAAGGAATGCTATTGATGAGAATATAAAGGCTAATCAGATTTCCTTAGATGAGATGTTTGGAACTCTTCTTAAACATTAGGCTAGAATGAAGAGAGATGCTAGTAACATAAAAAAGAAGAATGTTAATGGAAATGTGGGTTTTTCTACAACTTCTAATAATATGAAATCCAAGACTCCTAAGAGATTTACTAGATCCAAATATAAGAAAGTTGTTATCCAATCTGAATCTAGTGGTTGTGAATCCATAGAGAATGAATTAGTAAATTGTGCTCAATGGATGAACAAGATAACTAGACAGAGGAACGTTCAATCTAGATATAAGAAAAAGGAATGGAAATATAAGAAAGATTAATAAGTCACATGTTATGAATGCATGAGAGAAGGAAATATAAGACCTGATTGTCTTATGCTCAAAAGAACGGAATGAAAAAAATGGAATTCTACGAAAAATAAAATGAAGTATTATAAGGCTAAAGATAAGAATGTATTGAAAGTTAATGACACATGGAGTTCTAGTGGTGGTGACTCTTAAGATGAATCTATAGATTTTGAATTTTCTGGACAGAATAATCTTGGTCTAATAGCAAGACTACCTATTGCCAATCATTTCTTAATGGCTAAGGTACACAATACTGAATCATTGACCAATGTTTCTTTGAATTCTAATGATAGTAAATATTATAACTCTTTGGATTAAAAAGCTTATTCTGATGAAGATAATACTTTACGTTCATATGAATATGTTTTTTGGTTTTCCAACTTCTTGAGATTGAAAATTCAAAACTCATGAAAAAACATGATAAGGAAAATTCCATAAATACTATTCTTACTAAGGAAATATCAAATCTTTCTAAATATCTTGTTGAGAAAAATGCTTATTTTGATTATATTTCAAAAAATCTTAAGGAAGTGAGTTATGAGAATAATAAACTTTCCAAAGATCTGGAAAACGTAATTTCTATTAAAAATGTTTTCGAGCCTAGATGTAGTTCAAAATCAAATTTTTTCGAAGACAAGAAATTGGTTATAAAACTCAAATCCAAAATATTTTACCTGAGTGAGTGTTTTTCAAACATTACCTTCGGTGAAAAAAATGTTGATAAAATGTATTCTCAAATCTTCCCTCTATGGAATAGTTTTGGATTTGTTTACACTGCTTCTAAAATGATTTTCAGTAAAAATTATTTTGTTCCTAAAAGTGCTCTATTTTGTACTAAATGTTAGTGTGGTGGACATTCGTCAAATAATTGTTCTCTAAAAAACCCAGCCTTAATGATTTCACAAAGCCTATTTTTCTAAAAAGATGTGGGTTCTAAAAATTTTTCATTCTGAAATTTCTTGATCCAAGAATGTTTGGATTCCGAAAGTTTAACTCTTTTTTTAAGGAAAATAGGGAAATCGCCAACAGTAATACTTGGTACATGGACAGTGGATGTTCCCAGCATATGACTGGTAACAAAAACTATTTTTTAAAGATTATAAATAGAAAAGGAGGAAAAGTTACTTTCATAGACAATGCTCAGGGAGAAATTATGGGTATAGGTAACCTCATTATTCTTTGAAAAACAATTATTTAAAATGTTTTATTTGTTAAGGGTCTGAAGAACAGCCTCATTAGCATAAGAAAATTATGTGATAAAGGATACCTTGTAAATTTTAGGAATGACCAGTGCATAGTACACAATTCGAAGGAAGAGTTATTCTTTCTACCCATATGCAAGAGAATGTTTACACACTAAACGTAGAAGACCGTAGGAGCCTAGATATACCTTGCCTTAGTGAAATGGAAGATCACTCTCGGTTATGACATAGAAGGTTAGAACACTATAACCTTATGAAATTATGAAAAATTTCTAAGAAAAGATTAGTTAAGGATATACTAGAGCTTAGATTTTATTCTTCAAAAGTTTTGGACCCTTGTCATAATGGAAAGAAACAGAAATCTAGTTTTAAATCAGTCGATGAAGTGTGAAATACTAATGCATTACTTCTAGTTCATATGGATCTTTTTGGTCCAACACAAAATAGAATATTTGGAAGAATATACTATGTATTTGTTTTGGTTGATTATTACACTAGATTGATGTGGTTCTATTTTATAGCAAAGAAGACTGAAGATTTCTCTTAATTCAAAATATTTAGTGCCCAGGTAAAAAATGATAAAATACTTCCATTGGAAACAATTCATAATGATCATGGAGGATAATTTCAAAATTCTGATTTTGAAACTTTTTGTAGTAAAAATTTTATTACTCAAAACTTCTCTGCACGCAAAACACCTCAATAAAATGTTTTTCTTTTTAAAGATGAAATATAATTCTTCAAGTGATAACTAAAACCATTTTGATTGAGTATTCTATAGACAAACATTATTGGGCTGAAACTGTAAGTACTACTTGTTATACTATAAATCATGTTTTGATTAAACCTTTTCTTAATAAAACTCCTTGTATGTTATGGAATGGTAGAAAACATAGACTTTCCTGCTTTGATATTTCTGGTTGCAGGGTATTCATCTTAAATAATAAAGATAATAAAAATAAATTCTCACCAAAATCTGATGAACGAATTTTCATAGGCTACTCCACAACTTCTAAGGCATATAGTGTTTTCAATAAAAACACTTGTACTATTGAAGAGACATTACATGTCAAATTTGATGAAACTGATCCATTTGTTTTTAAACAACGCCAACCTACAAAACTATATGTGTTTTTAAAAACTGATTATCAAACATTGATAGAAGATCATTATGATAAGGAAAATGTTCAAGAAGATACAACTAAAAAATGTACCCTAGAAGATTTCCTACCCAATGTTGATGACCTGGTTTTACAAGACCCAAATAAGTTGTTTCTAAAGAATCATCCTTTTGATAGTATCCTTGGTGATGTCAATCAACATGTAAGGACAAGAATATCCTTACGAAATGAAGTAGAACATCGAGCATTACTTTCCCAATTAGAACATAAAAGAACTGATGAAGCTTTAGGTGATGATTATTGGATTAAAGCCATGAAAGATGAACTAAATTAATTCGAATGGAATAATGTATGGACTTTAGTTGAAAGACCTAATGAAACTTATGTTATTGGAGTGAAATGGGTCTTGAGAGATAAGTTTGACGAAAATGGAATCATTGTTATAAATAATGCTACATTAGTTGCAGGTCCAACCCTTTTTATAAAGAAATATAATAAAAATGTTTTTATTGTTCAAATCTTGGTTTATGACTTTTTATTTGGTTAAAATAAGCAATATTTAACTAATTCCATTGAGAATCTAATGAAATCTGATTTTGAAATGAGTATGATGGGTGGGTTATCATTTTTCCTTGGATTTCAAATTTCTCAAAAACTGGAAGGAATCTATTAATCCCAACCTAAGTATATAATAGATCTTTTTAAAATTTATGGATATAACAACACTAAAAGTATAAGTACTACCATTGGTACCTCAAACACACTTGATCATGATGAAGTTGGGAAACCAGTAGATCAAAAACAATTTATAGTTATGATAGGAAGTCTACTTTACATAACAGCTAGTCATCCAGACATAATGTTTTCAGTATTCATATGTGTAAGATATCAATCCAATCCTATGGAATCTCATTTAAAGGCAGGGAATAGAATTTTTTTCTATATAAAGGGAACCATGGATTTAGGACTATTTTATACTTTTGGAAACGATATTTTTAAAAAAAAAATCGGATACTGACTGTGGTGGATGTAGAATGGATAGAAAGAGTACATCTATAAATTGTCATTTCTTAGGAGATTCATTAGTTTCCTGGTCTTTTAAGAAGAAACACTCAGTATTACTTTCCACTGCTAAAGCTGAATATGTAGTAGTTGGATGTTGTTGTGCCAAAGTGTTGTGGATGCAACACACACTCTCAGACTATGGTATGAGTTTTACCAAAACTCAATTTTTTTGATAATACAAGTTCCATTTCCCTTAGTAAAAATCATACACATCACTCTCGTGCAAAACAAATAGATATTAGGCGTTACTTTATTAGGGATCACACAAAAAAAGGAGATATCGTTTTTCAGTTTATCAGAATGCAATATAAACATAATGATATATTCACAAATTCATTACCCCCGATAGATTTGAATACATTAAACAAAAGTTAGGAATGCTAACCATAAGGTATTATTCCTTGATTAACTTCATGTTGAATCAATATCCTTACAGTAATAAACTCCTTTTCATAGGGGGAGTGCATCTGTTATTTATTTTTTTCAAAAATTTTCATAATGAATGATTTCGTACTTATTCTTTCAAATTTTTGGTAATGAAACTTTTCGTAGTTAGTTTTTCAAAATTTTCTTAATGAAAATTTTGGTTGTCAGTTTTTAAATTTTTTCATAATAAAAATTTTTCAAATTCAGTTTTTCAAAATATTTTGTAATGAATATTTTCGTAGTTAGTTTTTCAAAATTATCATAATATTATTTTCAGCCTTCAAAATTTTCGTAATGAAATTT
Source organism: Viscum album (assembly GCA_963277665.1). Classification (NCBI taxonomy): domain Eukaryota; kingdom Viridiplantae; phylum Streptophyta; class Magnoliopsida; order Santalales; family Viscaceae; genus Viscum; species Viscum album. The sequence continues at coordinate 1,777,464,040 of OY728151.1, read as the reverse complement.
TTCGTACTCAAAATTTTCATAGTTGAATTTTGGTACTCAAAAAATTTCCAATTAAATTTTCAATGTTATATTTTTCGTAATAAGTTCTTCATAGTAAAATTTGTTTTAATCTAAAGTTATTAATGAAAAATTTAACCTTTTACGAATAATCTTCCTAGAAATATGAAATGTATGATTTCCTTCATCAATTTTCATAGTCTTTATTTCATTGCTGGTATTTTCCTTTGTATTTTAAATGCCTGGATTCTTATTTTTCCTAAAAACCTCAAAATATCGGATCCTACACAATTGTTTCCTTGCAGTTATAAAATCAACACTTAGATTTTGTCAGAAGGTTTCCCAACAATTAGATTGGATTTGGAAGATGAAAAGTAACCTCCATCTCCTATATAAAGGACCCCCAAAGGGGTGTCCCACATCGGTTTTCAAGATCTCGCATGCTGAAATTATTCCCCCCTTCCTTAATCCCATTCCAAATCACTCAGAGTTCCTCCAATATGAATGTCTGTAGAATCTTATTCTCAATATATGTCTACAGTGAAGCCAATCTCAAGTTGGCAAGTGTACATGGAAAGGTTGGTCAATCCGAACTTTTTCAAATACGATTCTATTATTTCTAAGAATATCATTCTGAATGGATAGGAGGGCGTGTTCATATCAAAGCTATGAAATCAAGACATGGTTTATCTGGATTTTCTTATATAATTTTACCAGTCAGTTTCTTTCTTTGAGGAATATAGCAGAGAAAAATTATTCTTCAAAAGTTATGGAAAAACTTATAAACTCTAATACACCAAGGATGCTAGCATGGTGGAGTTATCTTATGAAGGGGAAGCCGAGTTTTTCTCTCACAAACTACCCGATGTTCATGCAAGTATTATTAAGGTGAAAGCATTCGAATGTCTTGGACAATCATGTGTCAAGACCACAAAGATTTCTCACTTATCTATCAATAATCAGATCATGTAGTTATGGTTTCAAGGTTTTTTCATACCAAGAAAAGGTGATAAGGACACCTTAAAGAAAGAGACATATATATCCTGGATTTCTAGGTAAATCTAATGAAAATAAATTTAATGAGGCACATTTGTATTACCATAGAGAATATAAAAAATGGGAATTTTAGAGCTTAGATTATTATGTATCCTACCTTACTTTCCAAGATGATAGTTTGGTGTCTTAATTCATTAATGATCCCTTATAGTTTCAGGCCAAGGAATTGAAATGTTATGCTTGTAGGTGATGAAACATTGAAAAGAATGAATATCGGTTTTTCTAAGGAGATATGAGAGTTTTATGTTCTACAAGTGGATGATGCAGAAGTCATTCTAGAAAATGTTGAAAAAGATGATCCATCAAAGAAGTCCAGAAAGAAAAGAAATTTGATGGAAGTGGAAGTAGAAGACAAAAACCCTAAGTCTATGGAAGTCCAATCCTCACCTCCTAAACCAATGAAGCAAAAAAAGCCTACCCATATGAGGTAGTAGAAAAATTGAGGGAGGATAAGAAGAATAGAATAGCAGGGGAGCCACAGTTCGGTTTGGATCCTGCTGTGGCTAGGGACATGAAAGAATCAGCTACTGAAGACCTTGAGAAGCAAGCCAAAGAGAAGAAACAAAAAAGAAGATGTCAGAGGCTGAAATTTTTCAATCCCTTCTAAGGGATATTGAAGTAGCATCCGACAATATTCTGGTGCCACAATAATTCTTGATAGATCCTTTACCTGAGACTCCAGGGAAGAATTTCTTCACCCAGGAAAAAGCTGAAGAAAAACTTTTTGAAGAAGTGGAAGAAGATTAAGAGTTGGAATAATTGGAATAAGATGAAGTGGGTGGTAACACATATGATATTTTAAAGCATGTTGAAAATTATCAAGTCAAGGGAACCCCATCTGAAAAATTGTCACTCCGAACTTCTGATGCTGAGTCCTCCAAGCTTGTCACTCTAGTGATGGATAAAGAGAAGGATGGAAATAAGGGTGAAGAGAAAGGTGATGTAGAAGTTGATAAATTATCTATAGAAGAAATTATAAATTGTTATTTCATTCATCTTGAGAATGCTGAAGCTATAAATTAGAAAGAAGTAGAGGATGATATATTTGTGCAGCTATCTGACAGTGATCATGAATCCCATGATGAGTAATCTTTGCCGATAATTGATTAGGGTAAACAAGTGTTTGTTGATACTCTTGGAAAATCTATAGTGAAGAAGAAGGAAGTTGAAGGATCTTCAAAGAGGATGCTTGGTGAGTAAGAAAAAAAATCCTCACCAAGTAAAGTCTCGGATTCTGAATCATCTTCGCTTGGTCATGATTTTGTTGAAAAATCATTAAATAATCTTGTCGGGTCCATTCTGACTTTTTCAAGCATAGATTCCAGATTCCAGATGCTTCAACATTCTCTTAATCAGAAATTAGATTCGGTGTCCATGGTTATGGACACGTATGTCAATATAGAATCAGATTTAAAAACTTTCTCCATTGGCTACGAAGCTCATATAAAGTCATGTAATAAGATAGAAAGCTGGTCAAAGAGGTTAGTACAAGAAATGAGTGAGATTGATCAGTTTCAAGAAGATGTCAAGGAGGCTATTGATACCGAAGACACAAAAATCAAGGATCTTACAAACTGCTTTAAGGAAAAGCTAAATCAATAAAAAAATACTTGGATTCAATATGTGAAAGACTTGAATGTGAAGTTGAACTCTGTAGCTCAAATATGGAAAGAGGGAATGCGATCTCAATATTGAATGTGAAGAGAATATTGTGAAGCAAGATCAGTTGCTGAAGGCTCAAGAAGAATTTCTTAAGTCTCAGGAAGAGAGAATCAAAGCTCTAAAGAGGAAAGATGAGGAAGATCACAAGGAATTCAAAAAGCTAATGACTATAGTCAAGAAGATGATGCCCAAGGAAAAAGAAGAAAAATATACCAAATCAGATCTTTTGTTGTATTTTCTTGACTTGTACAAATTCTTCCAATTATAATGGAATTGTGGTTGCTCATTTTTGTTTGGCTTTTTGTACAAATATTTCAGGTACCATATATTAATTTTTCCATTCCCTCAAACACTTTTTGAAAATCACACAGGGGGAAAAGTAAAAATAATTATAAAGGGGATAATGAAAAATATTTGTTAGTATAGAAGGAATATCCCTAAGTAATGGGGAGTTTATCTAAGGGGATTTTTTCATTATGAATATTTCAACATTCAAATGTAAAATCTCATTCTGAAAATCTATGAATGCGATCATTAGAGTTAAAAAGCCAAAGGGGGAGTTATTCATATTCATCATTACCAAATTAAACAGGGTGATAAGATTTATTTAATAGTCTATACTTTTTTAATTCCTTATAATCTTTTTCATAAGTTTTTTTGTGCTTTCAAAAAAGGGGGAGATTGTTATTTCAATAAGGTTTTCCTTATGACTTTTCCATTCCTTCTTTCATGGGGGAGATTTTTGAATCATTAAGGTTTCCTTATGACTTTACCATTTCTTCTTATTTTTAAAATCACTAAAACCTTATTTTAGGGAAAATATCTTTTTACCCTATATTTTATATCTATAAGAAGAATTCCCTTTCCCAAAGAAATTTTTCCTTACCATGTTTTCATCACTGATATCATATTTTCAATAAGTGTTAAATTTGGTTTGAAACCAAAGCCTAGGAATACAATAATTAACTAGATATGAAGCCTTCTATTTTTGGATCTGAATTATTAGAATTCTGGTTACAAACTCTTCTGAGTTCAGCATCCAAATTCTGAATCAAAATTCTGGTTGAGAACATCACTATGTTCTGACACCGAATTCTGAATCGGAATTCTGGTTACAAACTCTTCTGAGTTCTGACTCAGAATTCCTAATTAGAATTCTGGTTACAGACATCTCTATGTTCTAACGCTGAATTCTGATTACTAATTTTTGATACAAACTTCTATAAGTTATATCTACGGATTTGGAATACAAATTATGGATAAAAACATCTATAATTTCTGACTTCTATGTTCACTGAATTAAGACTCCAAACTCTTATGAGTTCTGACTCCGAATTCTCATGAACTCTGACTCCGAACATTATAAGTTCAGGTTATGAACACTTGTGAATCCAGATCTTGAATTTCCATGATATTCATACTTCATAATTCTATAGAATTCAGGTTTCGAATTCCTTCAAAATAGAATCTGAATATCCTTGTACTATAGACTCCGAATTCATTTTTGATTAGACTTCAAACATTCATATTTACTTACATTCCGAATATCAGTTTTTGTTTATGCGTACACTTTTTTAGTTATAAAATGATTTTGTGCTTTCAGTTACTCAGTAACTGTTGTTTGAGTGACACATGTACAGGTCCCTCCAAAATTCAAGTAAAAATATGACCGTTGGAGGAGGGAACCGACCGTTGGAGTTGTGCCTGTAAATAAGACCACATTTGAAAGATCTTAAAACAACTTTTCCAACTGTGATTACATGTTGTTTATGTGATTTATAGAGCAAGAAGCTCTTATAAACTCTCAGGCTTCGTGTATAAAGTTTGAATGGCTTGTTCAGAAACTCCTTCCTGCATATTTTCTTAGTGCAACTCCGATTGTTTATGTGTACAATCGAGGGCTTATCGGGATAGGATGAAAGAGGTGCCGACTACCATGAATTTGAGGGATTGCGGGGATATCAAGATATTCTCAATTCTTCATATCGAGGGCTTACCCTGGTGTGGCTAAGACATAATTTCATGAAAGTATAAATCAAGAGACCTTTATCCATGCTTGTTGGATACCTTTCTCTTTGGGTTAAAATATTTACTACTTGTTACTTGTTTTATTACATGTTTTCTGCTACATTTGTATTGTTAGGGAACGTATACCTATCTTATACTTCCTTATACTTGTACTTAGATGCAGCTAGATTCTATACACTTTAAGGTAGAATCTTAGTTGTTGTAATCTTATGTTATGTTTCATTTCCAGAATCACTTTTTCGGAATCACGCAAGTTATTAGAACTTAGAGGTGTTGTGAATTTTGGTTATTCTAAATTCCCTTAGTTATTTTTTATAGTATACAATTCACCACCTTATTGTTTTTTAGTATCTCATGTTTACTTATTCGATCATACATTTGGTATTATAGAGAATATCATACTCACATTCCATCTCAACATGAAATTGTAAACACAATTATTTCTCATGGAAGAGTTCTTTCTACCGAAGAACAAATCCTAAAGATTCTCATATTCCAACCAGATAGACAGAGATGGACATCTGTTTCTATTAGAGAGTCATGGGAAATCAGTGAAATACAAGTTAAAGAACTCCATTTGAGTTATATAACAATATAAAACCCAAAGTATGCTACATCAATGTTTTTGGTTGCAAATATTATATCCTTAATACTTAATAAAATCATGAAAAATTTTCATCCAAGAGAGATAATGTAATATTTCTAGGAAATTCAATCTCTAGTAAAGCCTATTGATTGTTGAAAAAAAAATGTTTGGAAGAATCTTTCCATTTCATGTTTGATGAGACATATCCACATAGTCATACGAACACTTTAGTGAACCTTGAGGATGATATGTCAAATATGGACATCAATAAAAAATCCTATGACAAACTTATACAGGAATCTGGGAAAACATCTAGTTCTGTAAATTCTATAGATTCAAGTCCTAATGAACTCAAACCTATTGATGGAACTGAAATCACAAGCCCCTCATTTTCTAGAGAAGTTAGAACCCTTAAGAACAATACTTTAGATGCTGTTATAGGAGATTTAGATAAAGGAACTCAATCGAGAGGATCTATTTGAAATAAAGTTGAACTTCATGTTTTCTTGTCACAACGTGATCATAAATACTTTTATGATGCATTCATTGATTAATTTTGTGTGATGGATATGCAAGAAGAACATAATCTGTTAGAAAGGAAAAATATTTGGAAACCTGTTGATAGTTCCAAAGACATATTTATCATTATAACTAAGTGGGTGTTTAGAAATAATGTACATGAATATAGTAACATAGTTAGAAACAAGTCTAGATTGGAGGCACAACTATATAGTCAAGGTGAAAAAATTTACTATAAAGAGACCTTTTCACCAGTATCTATACATGAAGCCATTAGAATTATGCTTACATATGCTGCCCATCTTAATTTAAAACTATATCAAATGGATTTCAAGTTTTTATTCCTAAAGGGGTATATATATGAGGATTTCTATATTAAGAATCCACCTGGTTTTAAAAATCCACATTTTCCAAATCATGTTTTTTAATTTTCAAAGGATTTTTATGGTTTAAAACAATCTCCAAGAGATTAGTATGATATATTAAGTACTTTTAATATTTCCATAGGTTTTAAAAAGGGTATTGCTGATCCTACCCTTTTTATAAAACTAATTTAAATTGATATATTAGTAGTTCAAAAATATATAGATGATATTATTTTTGTATCATCAAAAACAAATTTATTTATTGAATTTTCTAATATATTGAAAAATGAAGTTGAAATGAGATTAGTGGGAGAAATAAAATTCTGTCATGGATTTCATTTTTTTCATATAATTTATGGTATTATATTAAATCAAATAAAATATAATAAAAATCTTCTAATTCATTTTGGCTTGGATAGCAATAAATGTTGGTACACTTTAATGAGTACTACTTGTAAGTTGGATATTGATGAAGATGCAATATATGTTGATCAAACCACATATAGAGGAATTATTGGAAGCTTACTCTACATAACTACTAGCCGACCTTGTATTATGATTAGTGTATATATGTGTGGTCAATTTCAGGAAATCCCTATGTAATATCATTTAAATGATATTTAAATGATTTTCATATACCTCAAACATACACCCAATCTAGGAGTTTTCAATCCCAGAGGAAAATCATATGAGTAAGTTAGCTATTCAAATGTTTATTTTGTTGGTAGTATGTTATTTAGAAAAAGAACCTCTGGAATATGTCACCGTTTAGGAAGGTCTCTTGTATCATGGTGTGGTAAGAAACCAAACACTGTTGCATTATATACTTCCGAAGAAGAATACAAAGCTATTGGTAGTTTTTGTAAACAAATTTAGTTGATGAAACACACATTACTAGACTTTTGATATTAATTTAGGTGTTTACATATAAATTGTGACAATACAAGTGCTATTAACATCTCAAACAATCAGGTTTCAAACTCTAGGAAAAAACAAATTTATGTAAGACGTCACTTTTTTGAGAGACCATTTTGAAAAATGTGATATCACATTGGAATTAATATGAACTCAATATCAACAAGATTATATATTGACCAAACCATTAAATTCATAAATAAAAGATTATATCATACATAAATTATTATTAGTAAATCTTATGTAGAAAGTGTTTTTCTTTCCAAACATATTGTTTCACATCTTAGAGTTTCACAGATTACGGTTTTATGTGGCACTATCGTAGAAGTATTGTTTCACTCTCACAGTTCTGAAATTTACTATATTGAAGTATTTGTCAAATGTTTATGGTCTCATAGTTACACTCTCTTGGTTACAGTTTTGAACATACTATTTCAAACAATACTATCACACCATTTTGATGTCACATAGTAGATATGACATTGTGAAAACCTGTTATGGTCTCACTGTGAAAACCTCTTCCGGTATCACTATAAAATTCTGTTCATGTCTCACCATAATAGAACCTTTTAATTTTCTTTAAATATTATAACCCATATCATTGTGATTGATTATTTTATTCTTTTTCATTCTCACTCTTTTGAATTTGAAAAACTTGATATCCCTAAATGAGAAAAAAAGAGGTTTCACTATTTTCATCACTCGATCTCTCTTTTCCCAAACCGTAATTACTCATTCAAACCTTTAGTTCTCTCTCTCTCTTTCTCTCTATCTTGAACCTTCATTGAATGCCCTGAATGAAACACCTATCTTCATAAACTCAGGAGAAGTGCATATCAAAGATGACAATGAAAATATAAGCGATAATAGAACCTGAAGGACCTTGGAATCTGAATATTGTTAATAGAATAGTGGTACCAGAAAAGCAAATCTTCCCTAAGTGGTTGCTTTCAAGTAGGTCTTTAGTGTTGAAAGTACCAAAAGTGCTGGTATGGATGGATTGGTTCAAAAAAGAGAAGCGACCAATTTACCCAAATCTAGTTGCTCAGTTCTATAAATTTTTTTAATTAACATTCTATATAGAAGATGATTTTGTTTTAAGAAGATTATTCATCCTCCAAATATGTACCCTTTCTTCGAGGTTATAGGATGCTTTACTAGGTATAACTTATGAAGGAATTTTTTAGGACTATTAGAGAGGTCCTCCTCCTCCCAGTGATATCTTTGTTTCAGAAGATGCCATGGGTTGCAAGACTGGAAATAAAACAAAGAGAAAAACTATTGCTGCTAAGATAGATAGTGAATCAAAAATTTTTAATACGTTTATTAAGAATATGATTAGTCTAGGAAAATGATATTTTTATACCCTAAAATATCCTTATATATTTTTAATATATCTTATGAATAATGGACACAGGATTACCCTATAAAAGTATGTTACACTTTATATGTGTGATTTGATTAAGGTAACCTCAAATTCAAACTCTATGTTTTACTCAAGGATAATATCTGATCTGTTGTATGATAAAAAATGGTTGGATTAATTGAAGAAGTCATCATGGACTATCAATTATATATCTCAAAGGTTACAGTCAAAAGAATGAAATTTTTTTAGAATCCATGGATAATGGCTTGGGTGATGGACAATGAATATTTGAATGAAAAATTTAATATGGTTGAGAATTCAACAAAACCTAAGGAAATATATGATCTTGGTTTAGAATTAGGTGAAGTTGTTGAAGATCCTGTTGAAGAAGTGGAGGAGGAGGTTGTTGCAAATACAAGGGAAACCATCTTTGACCGGGAAGACAATGAACCTGTTCTTCAAGAAATAATTGAGAAGAATGTACTTGTTCCTGGAGAAAAAATTGATTTGTATGAAGAACATGATTCTAGAGAAGATTATGTTGGATATTTATGGGAAAAAGATATTCTGGAAGAGCATCAAGAATAAGGATATTCTCTTGAGAAAGAAGATTCTTTTGGGGATTACTTAAAGACCAAGATGATATGGAGATAATCCTCTATGCTGAGGAAATAATGGAGAATGCTTTTCAGTTGGCTAGAAAATACATGGTTAAAGCTATTGGGGATGAAATCCTTGAAACAGATCAAATTATTGAATCTATTAGTTCTATTAGAGAAGCACTTGTTGAGGGGGAGCAACACCGTAGTCCATAATGTGTTGAAATTACTAACCATGTTGATCAATGAACATTAGAAACCTCATTAAAGTTTCTTATCTACTTTGTTGTGAGTGATTCCCAGGAAGCCTTGGTGAAAGGAATAGACCTATCTTCTATGTTTCAATTGAAACCAGTATATTCCCTTGAAGCAATCTCTACAAAGTATCCTGAGTATGTCTCAAATCATGTTCCTAAACCTTCATAAGAACCTCCAACTTTTGTGAGTTAGAGTGATCTAAAATCATTTTTAGCTAAATTATTTTCTTGAGTAGAAAAGCTCATGAACCCTCAAACTTCACATGTATCAATCATAAGTGAAAGAGATGTTACCCTACTATTAAAAAAGACCAAATTGAATATTCATCCAAAAAGTCTTCATGAAATTAAAGAGGTCGGCATTGAGTATAAACGAAAAAGTGATGTAGTCATGTATCTCAGAGCTATAGTTGATGATAAAAAGAATGTGTTGAAATTAAATCCAACTCCTATTATTAATCTTGTTGAGGATGTTAGTGTTCAGATTCCACCTAATGTTTCTTATCTGATTCAACTAAACCTAACATAATTTGATGACAAGGTGGCTGAGTGAAACAACTAGATATTTAAAGAAATGATCAAGCTTGTTATTGGTCTCAACAAAATTATTTATGTGTATAGGTGATTTCTATAGAGTGATATGAATCCCCTAAAGTGCATCATATAAGTTTTTACATCCTCTAGTACCTATGTTTAGTCATCTCAACCCTCCTTCAATAGTTATCTACTCCGAACGGTTGTTAAGGAAGAATATCAATCAGTTCTTTGTGGCTTTTGACAAGAGGCGTCTATATATTGTTGTCATATGTAGTGAAAGTGTCCTTGATTTAGTAATAATTATTCAAATATTGAAAATGATGTTTAGGAATAAATTACTAAGAAAATGGATTTATACTTCAATATCATTTTCTCTAAGAATGATGTGACAAACCATTTCAACTACATTTTAGAGAATTTGAAAATTCCTCTTATCACTCAAGCTTTCACAACTCTAGTTAAAAATATGAATGATTTCACTCTTTTATTGGACATGTTCATGGGAAACAAAGACTATTTTGATAAATCTATATAGTATGGTCGTGAGATTTTTGCTGACTTCATCATGTTATTGAGGCCTTATATTCATAAGAAAATCGCTGTTATTGTGACTTCTACACCTGCACCCCTACGACCTGGTTTTCCTCCTACCTCATTCACTACTTTGGCCTCTACTTATATGTCTATCTCTCTGGCTTTGATTCAAATCATACCTTTTATCATTGACAAACAATTACCCCAGTCGTCGACAAAACCTTGTTCGGAATCTTTTGTTTTTGAGGGGCTCCCACATCCTTCTGTAACAATTTGTTCACTCCCCTCTTCTACTTTTACCTATTCCCCTGTTGCTACTCTTATGGCTACTACCAAGGGAAAAGTTAAGGTAGCCAGTGCTGAAGAAACACGAACACTATCTTTTGATATAGTTACTTTGTATTTTTGTTTCTTTGGTTGTATTGACACGTCATTATCCATCTAATGCACTGTGAAATCTAATTCTCTATTCTATTTTTACTATTGTAATCTTTTTGGTAATCCCAAAAGGGGGAGAGATGGGTACTCTAAGGGAGAGATAGAAATATAAGAATAGTTATCTCACTCATATGATTTGTTATCATCATAAAGGCGGGTATTGTTGGACTCCTCATGTTTTAATATGTTTTAATGATCATAAATTGTTACTCTTGTTTAATCTATCTATTATCATGTGTTGATAAGCTTGGTTTCTTTGTGATTCAAATAGATTTCCTCAAGATATTTATTCCAATAAATCAAGATTGATTATTATAAACCATATTTAACATTCGTCTGTAATGATTACCTTTATGAATGATTATGACAAATTCATTAGGTGAATATTAATGCTAAAGTCTATATACAGATATTTGGATAATTCTGAGAAACTATGAGTCTACCACCAATTCTAGTTTCCTAGAAAAGGACCCAGAAACGGTGACCCAGGTTCTATGACCAAGACACCGTCACCCAGACACTATGACCTAGACTCCTAGACGTAGACACCTTGATCCATACACTGTGACCCAGACACCGTGACTTAGACACTATGATAAGAAACTATAACCTATTTTAGATCCCATGATGTTTGTGCAACCAGTTATTTTCCAAGACACCATTTGAAGTTCGGAAATGGACCAGACACCGTGATCCTAACACCACATTTGTGCTACATATTCCAGATCACAATAAAATAATTCTATCATGATTGTCTCAACTCTCTATGTTAAAGAAGAAGACACCATTTCATGGTGATACCATTTACAAGTGACACCATTTCTAGACAGACCGTGATAGTGGTCATCAATTTGTTTTCTCATTTTCAATTTAATTTCTAACTATAATATTTGAGTATTTTAAATGGACTAACATAATTAATATATATTTGTGGAAATTTCAACAAATATTATGAGGTACTAGGTTCATGATAAATGTATTTGTTGTCTCTCCCACATGCAATCCTAAAATAAAAAAGAAAAGAGTGGCCCTGAAAGAAGTGATGAGAAGTAGTGTGCCGCAAAAGATCAATAATTATTGAAAAGTGGGCCGATACATACAACAAAATATATCTGAAAAACACCTGAATCATTATCAAATAAAAAATATTGAATACTACAGATCAGAGCCAAATCATCATCATTATAAAAACTCCACGATGAACATGATATAGATTTAACTGGAAAATAGAGCACCAGATTTTCCATACTCTATTTCTTGAAAGAGGATTCGATAATCTCATCTACTTCATCCTAGAATTCCAGAACTGCATTGAATAACACTCATATAACTTCTAAACATATCTCATCATCTTCGATCTATTGTGTATTTTTTTAGTTTTTTAGTAGTGTGTGTGTTGTATTAAAAACACACAATTTATCTTACATTAAACTGAAAGATACAAAATATCATTCTTATATTATCTTTTTAAACTTGTTTACCCCCATAGGTAAGTGTGGAGGTGGTCCCTATGTGACATGGAAGTTTGTATCCACAATGAACTCTGGAAGACTTCGTGTGACCTGGACAGTCCCGTGTGTTGTTGTTTACCCTGATCAAGTGCATGGATCAGGTTTATTAATAAAAACTTATTAGTGATAGGTGATCACCAAGTGGAGTTTATTAGGTATTATCTTGAGAATGAACCCCTCGTTTTATCTGTTGTGTGGTTTAATTTTTGTTTTTTCTGTTTTATTATATAATTCAGATATCACTATTTTAACATTGATAATTAATCTTGGATATATGTTATAATTTTTTTTACTTAATATTATAGATTTAAATGTTGAGTCAATAACCCATACTAAAATTACTATGAATTAATAAATCTTTTGACAGGTTATTTGTACAGTCAATCCATTATAACCATATTACCTTGAATGATTCGGTTATATTCATTTTTATTGGGAAACCTTTTAAAGAAAACATTTTAACATAAATTTATATAGATACACAATTAACCCCCTATTGAGTACTCTACTCCAACCAAAATAATTTTTTGGATCAATTTTTTCATGTGAAAAATGTTGCTACACCTCTATCTTTTCAAAAATTACATTTATCCCGGTCACCTCAATTATAAAAGGCCGCCACCTATCCTTAACATTTCCACATGGAAAGATATTTTTCGATGAAAATAATAGCCAAAATATATACCTTAATTCGCACAACATTTTCATGAACCCTTTTTTTATTATAATTATAAAATAAGAAATGTTTTTGTTTCTTACGTTTGTAGGTTTTCCAAATAATTGTTGTCATGCTTAACCATGTGTCATTATTTAGTTTCTGCATCCAACTCCATAAAAAATATTTTGTAATGAAGATATATTAAAATTATTATATAACATATACATTTATGTTAATGAATTTTTTAATAGTATAAATCCTTCCCCTATTTCATCAAATGGGATACAAAATCATCATTCATGTGTATAGTGGACTACATCCTCATGGACCCATGATATTCATTTTCCATAACGAATTTAAATGCATGGATATCATAATGGAATGAAACAATAAAAAATATATTTATGATGTTATTATAAATATGGAATTATGATATCTTATACACTTTTTATATTTTCATTCTCTGTGAGATACGAAAATTTCATTCATGTGTATGATGAAATAATTCCTCATGAAGCGATGTGATTATTTTTTCAATAACGCATTACATGAAAGGAAATTTTGGTAAATTATATTTATATTATATAAAAACTATTATATAAAAATAATATATTATTTAAAATTGTTGGGTTTTATTTTTTATAAAATGGTAATTCTATTCATGGTTATGAATTGATTACTGTCTCCATCAATTGTTTATTTTATTTCATCCCACAAAATTGATGGATTAATATAAATAAAAATATAATAAATATATATAACACATACATCATCTTCCAAAATCTTGATATTAAGGAACCATTATCAATATTTGTGGAGAAAAAACCAAAAATCAAACCATAAATGAAATTCAATGTAGGTATCCCCTGATGGATGAATTTGACAAGAAAATATTATTTAATGTGTAATAAATGGTTATAAGTTATTCATATATGGATTTATATATATTATTAGGGTTCATTAAAAGATTTTTTTAAACATATACATATTATATATGATGTTTTAATGTGTATGAAGAAATTCGATAACTAGGGATTTTTTACATAATTTTCCTTCATTGGGACAAATGTTATGTTATGAATCTATCTTCTTTAATGAGGTGTATTTAATTCCACATTTTCATGTTATATCACCAATATGATTAATTTAATGAAATTTAATTTTCCTATTGATGATATCTTTTAATGGGGTATGTGATTCATAAGATACGAAAGTGGAAATTTTTTGAGGTTATAATATTATTTTTATGGGGATTGATTAAGATTATGTTTTAAATGATGAAAAATTAAGATCTATTTATAAATAACACAATTAATTTTATTCTCCATTTTATAATCATTAAATGTTATGTTATCCATTAAATTTTCTCACATTATTATCTCCTAATACTAAAATAATGTTTTCAATAAAAATAACCTATATTTATCTCCTTGATATAAATAAGTATTTTTTTCCAATTTCATGATTTATAAAAATGATTTTCATTTTTTTAACTTTACTTAATGGTTTTATTTATTTAAATTACCCTTATTTTACTTTATGAAAAATTTTAAAATGACTCTTCATGTCTATTTCTAAACGAGGAATGTTTAATATTTACCTAATATTTGAATGAAATCATTGTTACAAATTTTACGAAATGAATAAATTTTTTCCTTAATAAACATTATTTTCATTTATTTTTTCATTATATATTTTCAAAGTTATTTTCAAAGTAAATTACTTCATCATTATTTTATTAACATATATGATTAGAAAATTATTTTCAATGAAAATATATTTTCCTCAAGAAAATTTCCATGTTATTTTCATCAAAATCATATTTAATCTATGTTGACATCCATTGTGTCACGACCCATCCTCGGGGCTCATGCCATGACTACCCCAATCCTTCCTTCCATAGGCCAGGGGCTAGAGACTACCACCAAAGGAGTAAATCCTGATAATAAGGGAAGGAATTGACTTTATGAAACGTAAACACCCACAACCAAAGTATAAACGGAAGCAAGCACTAAGTAAACACCATATAAAAAAAGATGTGATGGAAGGTAAAGGTGCCAGAAATACAAGAGCAATAGTAAAGTAAAAGGTATAGACAAAATAGCAGGATGGTGTCAAGCTACTCCGGGATTGTCCTCCAAAGTTCCTACCTGAAGGGTAGGTACAGATGGCCACCTATGCTCTCAACATCCATTTTTCACCTTCGGGTACTGTCTAGTCATGAAGTCCACGTCAGGGTACCGTCTTGTCCTAAATTCCACCTCAGGGTACCGTCCAGCTCTACAAGCCTCAACAATGATCAGTGTTGTTTGATGTTTTCATCCAACACAACGAGGTGCGGGCATAGCCCATGCAGGGGTGAGTATAACGATACTTAGAAGGGACCCCGAGACCATAAAGGTCTCAAAAAAACCAACAAGTATAATCCACAATGAAAGATATTAACATATAACCTTTACTTAGATATATTCCTATACATATACATAATTTATCAAGTAACACATCTCAATCATGAGGTAAACACAAAGGTCATAGACGCAGCTCAAACCAGGATTTTCATTATTGAAACCACAACTGCTGGAGAAACTCCTCCTTTTTAGAGTACAGTGGCCCTATCATGACTCTAAGGCGCTACTCACTAACCTTAGACAGCTAGGGTACTTCTCCTATCGAGTACCGCGAGTCTGCTACCAAATACCGGGCACTCCGTTCGCTCAGGGTCTGCTGCCAAATACCGAGCGCTCTCCCTAATAGCTTACATAGGTTCTCCTCCTGTCAAGTACCGTTGGTCCGTTGCCAACAACCAAGAACTCCGTCCAACATGGGTCTTCTGGAAAATACCAGGCGCTCCATCCAATGGGCTAACCGAATCACTACGAGTCAAATCGGTCAGCCAGTCGTCAGGTCTACATTTACTCGATCTCCGCACTCTGTACGCTCGTCTCTGGGAGGGTCTACTCCACGATCTACTGGTCATTACTTCCATGTGTTACAAAGACTCACATAGTAGTATCAAAAATTACCTCCTCATCATAGGGGTCTCAACTCAACAGACGACGCGTCAATCGGATGCCCGACCTGTGAGTTATTAGCACTTTCGTTCCCAGGGACCGGTTGGATTTCAGGTACATTCCAACCTGGACATGCTCCAACTATGTCCAAACCTCAGGTGAACTATTCCAAAAGAACTTTCTCATTATGAGGAATCTAATAAAGTCGACAACACGTCAATCGGACGTTCGGAGCTCATGTTATAAGCGTTTCTTCTTCGAGGGTCAGGTTGGTTTCGAGTTCGAACCAACCCGGCCATACACAAACATTGCCAAAACAGAGGTTGTAATATACCGAAACGACCACATCGGTCCAAGGAATCCTACTCAATGGACGGTGTGTCAATCAGAGGTCTGAAGCTCAAGATATGACCATTTAACCAAAAATGGTTCGAAAATAGGGGGTTTGGGCCCGGTCCGACCCAGCCCAACACCCCATGGGTCGCCCCGAACCGGGCGACCCAACCTGGGTTCGGATCCGGCCTGGTTGGGCGCGACCCGGCCCTGATGGCGTGGCCCAGCCCGGCACTGGTGGCCCGGCTCGGTGCTGGCGGCCCGGCAGGGCCAGTGCGGCCTGGCCCGCGTGGCCTACGTGGTTGGCCGTGTGGCTGGCCGACCAGGCGGGGTGGCATCTCCCATTAGGGCCAGCCCTAGCTGCTGATTGGGGGGGGGGGGGCTTACAGCCCCCCGTTTTTTCGAAACGACTAGCCGTTTTAGCCGACCCTTGTGTAACCGCGGTACCCCCTGGGTCCTGCCTTTTGTTGGCACCAGCGGCCGGCATAGTCGGCCGCCCTTCCGGATCTGTCGTGGCCTTAGGCTGCGGATTTGTTCAACAGGTACGGCGCGACGGTGCCATGCCCCTCCGGCCCGGCCCGCCCCGGCCGCGGCTCCTATCGCTCCGGAGCTGCACGACGGTGCCTCGCTCCTCTATCATGGCCCATTCCGGCCGAGGTACAGCTCTACTCTGCACGACATGACGGTGCTTCGCCTTTGCGGTGACTCGGAAATCATGCGTTGAGGATCCGCTCATGGTCAGCCCGACGCTGGTCGGTTCTTCGTAGTCCGCCTCCATCGTCCACAAACAATAAACGAGAGTGTAATGGTCGGACCGTGTTCGTGCGGTCCGAGCCCTTCCTTGTCAAGATGGTATTATGCAGCCAAAAAACTCAAGAATTGAAGAACGATGATGAACCATATTAAAACATGTACATAACAACCCCTACATCAAAAAACGGCGTTAAATGATGGCGAGTCACGGAAGACAGGCGTCGCGGGAGACAGGCGTCGTTCTGTCAACGTCGGAAATGAAGGAGCCGAGGGTGTCGTCGGTGTTCTTCGTTCTTCATTCTTCGTTGGATGAATAGGAAAACTCTCCAACTGCTAGGCGTCATGCTTCGATGCTAGTGTTCCACCGCTTGAAGAAGCCGTCCAAAACTCCTTCCCCTAGCCTCCTTTATATAGGAGTGGGAGGGTTCTTTGTTGGCACGCAAGTCATAAATAGAGGATTAATGACAGAGGGCTCCAACCAATTAATCTGCTGCGGTGGCACATTAAAATGGGGAGGAAGTCAAGAAGGGTGTTATTGGCCCGGGTGGTCCCCACATAAGAATATCCTCTAAAGTGAGGATATGTCATGGAGGGACCCACCATTAATTAACCACAAAATGGAAAGGGGGTGATGGTTAATGCTTGGGTGGCCCCGTTATTAAAAATGGAGGTTTCATCCTCTGCAATTAGGAGGGGGATTTACTCCTAGAGGCACTCCCTCATAAATGAGGGGGAGTCAAGGAGTTATGATTCCCCTCCCATTAATGGGAGGCCTCGTGTGGTTTCCACCACAATCAACCTCACATGTGAGGTTGGATCTCGGTGGGCCCCACCACCATAACCTCTCACTGTGGTTAGGGTGTGGCGGTCCCACCTCCAACTCCTATGTGGAGCTTCTAACAACTTTATCCGCACAACATTTGTTTATAAAAATAAAATAAATTGTTCAATTATTTTATTTTATAATCCCACGTAAGACCCCAAAAACTAACTTCCACACCCGATCATCTGTCGACAAGGTGAAAGTCTTCTTAAGTGAAAACCCCCACTATGAGTTCAATAGTGCCCTCAGATTTCAATTCTGAGCACCGGTTAAAATGATAGAAAAAAATTTTCATTCATTTACAGAATGTACCCGAGCTAAACTTCAGAAATTTATTTCGGGGACACCGGTCCTCGGAATCAAGTTCCTTTAGAATCCTCATACTAGTAAAATTCCAGAGAAATTAAGAAAAATAATTTCTTTGAAATTTATGGGTCTTTACATTACTCCCAACATAGGGATTTATGTTCTCGTAAATATTCAACAAACAGTAGGGAAAACAAAAGTGGTACTGAGCATGAATCTGAGCCTTTCGCTCCCATGTGCTCTCCTAGAGGTTCATGTACTGCCAGTGAAAGTGCACCTTTGGAATCGACCATCCACATAGGACCCTCTCCTATCGATCCTCGATCTCCACTGGAACCTCCGTGAATGTCACCGTGTCATCGATGTCCAGCTCATTGTGGTCGATGATGTGTGAAGGGTCATGCACCCATCTCCTCTACTGAGATATGTGGATGACATCGTGCACCAGGTGCAATTGAGGTGGTAGGGCTATGTGGTAAACCATCTCGCCAACCCTGCTGATGACCTAGAAGGGTCTGATGAAACTCAGAGATAACTTGCCGCTTCGGCCACATCTCTGTAGACCTCGTCGTGGAGAGACCCGAATAAAGACGTGGTCACCATCCTAGAACTCTAGAGGTCTCTGTTCCCAATTTGGAACTAAAAACTAAAAACTCCTGCTACCACGATGGTAAGGTTGGCCAACTCAAGAGTGATCGGCCGCACCCTCCATTGCATGATTTTATCCTATGTTGTCTGGGGATTCCTTTTCGCTAACCAAGGAAAACCCATCCCAACGCTGTAGGTAAACCACAACTTTTTGCAAAGTACAGTCAATATGTGTATGAACTGTGGTTGCTCAGTCCATACCCAAACTAATGTCATAAGGCCTCGACACATCTATCAAGAGGTTCCAACCTAAACTCTCACCTCAAGGGTCAGATCACACAGTCGGAGTAGGCATGTTTATCGAGTCTCCTCCCAGTGGTATCTCCAGACATGAGGGTCAAGTCAACGGCTTAACTGGAAACTCTAGGTCTACAAAAAGATTCATGGAAGGAAGGAATGTTTCATAACAATGCCTATTGTTAAAGTAACTAGTAGTAGACACAGACCGTACTTCAAATCATTCCTAGATCCCTTGGGTCATACTCCTTAACCGTGTGCATCTACTCTCTTCCCCTACCCTCCTTCTCCCTAAGCCAGGAGGAGGCTTCAAAGTCAGGTGGTTGTAACATGTCTAATTGTACACCACCTCATGATGTTCTCCCAGCTCTACTTCCACGTCTACTGCTCTGCAGATTCATATGTCCTTTAACACTTCCTCTTCTTGAAACATTTTACATTCTTAAGTCTTCAGACTAGAGCCAGTTTACTGTTTTCCCACTACTAACATTCACTGGCTGTATCTATTCAGCCAAAGAAAATTCAACCACAAAGGTTCTCTCTAGAACCCCAGTATAAGTAGAAATGCATAGAGGAAAAGTGATTGCTCGAATGTCCTTTAAACACACCTTGCTCGGAAGTATGAGCCCTGGAGAACTGATCGTATCATAGTCTACAAGTACTAGGAACGATCGGTACGCCTCGATGATTACTAATCTACCAATATGTCATCCTGCCGAAGCATTATAAGCTCTAGAAAACTCTCAACCACATCCTCCATCCAGTCCTTAGCCGCCTGTGAGTTGGGCTTGCCTTGGAACCTAAGGGTATCTGATGCTGAAGCATGTGTAAGGCACTAATCCTACATATTTCATCTACTAGTACCTTTGGTTGAAACTGATGACCAACAGGTAGTGATATAGCTGGCACACTACCCAAATGTACTATCTCATACATCGGTCCACGTACCGAAGTACCATCACTATGCCGAACATCCACAAGGTCACTCACTGGGAAACACAAGTATCTAAGATCCCCATCTGCTCTACTAGTGTCTAAACTAGGTGAATAACTCTAGAAATCGCCTCAATCTAGTCCCCTTCTTCATGGGAATTAGTCTTTCCTCGTAACTTAGAGGCCGATGATGCTGGAACTCGTGCAACGTGCTCTGTCAGCGTGCACCGTCCACTAATACAGCTGGTGGAATCTTCTACACAACAGGTGGTGGTGCTGCTGGTACACCACTTGAAGGTTCTAACATAGTAAGAGGGCTCTGCACCAAACCTTATCGCTCAGTGGCCCGTCATCGAGTACTCTCTTGGAACTCCAACTGACTATCTATGTGGAGGCATCATGAACAGATGCGACACAATCAAATGATTTAATCATGGTGAGCTGACCTGGTTTGATCTGACTTTAAGAAAAAAAATTTAAACACACACAAAATCTATTTTTTCATGCACTGAGTCTGAAAACAGAAGTCAAGGTCATGGTGTATGGATACGTCGGGCTCCTCCCCAACACTGGACTCCCTGAACTGAAAACCACACTCGGTACACTTAAAACTATTGCTTCAGAGAAAGAAAATATCAGAGTCATATGTTCTGCAGTAGAAACAACGTCCTCTGATACCATTTTTTCATGAACCATCCTTGAGACCCATGCCATGACTACCCCAATCCCGCCTTCCATAGGCCAGGGGCTGGCGACTAGAACCAAAGGTGTAAATCCCGATAATAAGGGAAGGAATTGCCTTTATGAAACATAAACACACACAACCAGAGTACAAGTGGAAGAAAACACTATGTAAACACCATATGACAAAAGATTTTCTAGATAGTAAAGGGGCCAAAAATACATTCCCAACAGTAAAGTACAAGGTACAGACAAAATAAGAGGATGGTGTCAAGATGCTCCTGGATCGTCCTTCGGAGTTCCTACCTGAAGGGTAGGTACATATGGCCACCTTAGCACTCCACGTCCGTCTATCACCTCCGGGAACCTTCTCATTGTGAATTCCACCTCCAGGTACCTTCTTGTCATAAATTCCACCTCCGGGTACCATCCATCTCAACAAGCCTCAACCATGATTAGTGATTTCCGTCGTCTGCATCCAACACAATGAGGTGCGGGCATAGCCCGTGCAGGGGTGAGTATAACAAAACTCAGAAGGGACCCCGAGAGCCTCAAGGTCTCACTAAAACCAACAAGGAAAAACCAAAATGAAAGATATTGACAAATAAAATTTACTTAGATATATTCCCATACATATACATATGTTATCAAGTAACCCATCTCAATCATGAGGTAAACAGAATGGTCATAGACTCAGCTCAAACAAGGATTTTCATTATCGAAACCACAACTGCTGGAGAAACTCCTCCTCTGTCGAGTACAGTGGCCCTGTCACAAATACGAGGAGCTACTCACTAACCTTATACTGCTGAGGTACTCCTCCTGTCGAGTACCGCGGGTCTGCTTCCAAATAATGGGTGCTCCTTCCGCTGAGGGTCTGCCGCCAAATACCGGGTGCTCTCCCTAATAGCCTATAGAGGTAATCCTCCTATCGAGTACCATGGGGATTCTGACAACTACTAGGTTCTCCGTCCAACATGGGTCTGCCGGAAAATACTGAGCGCTCCATCCAATTGTCTAACCGAATCACTACTAGTCGAATCGGTCAAGCAGTCATCAGTTCTACAGCTACTCGGTCTCCGCACTCCGCACGCTTGTCTCCAAGAGGGTCCACTCCACAAGCTACTGGTTGTAACTTCCAAGTGTCAATAAGACTCATGTATAAGTATCACAAATGATTGCCTCGTCATAGGGGTCTCAACACAACTGATGGCGCATCAACATGACACTCGGTCTGTCAGTAATAAGCATTTCTGTTCCAGGTGCCTGGTTGAATTTCAGGTACATTCCAACCCGACCATGCTCCAACTGTGTCCAAAACTCGGGTGAGTATTCCAAAATATCCATCTCATCAAGATGAATCCAATAAAGACGACTTCACATCAATTGGACGTCTGGAGCTCATGTTATAAGTGTTTCCGCACCGAGGGCCCGGTTGGTTTCCAGTTCGAACAAACCCGTCCATACACAATCTTCGCTGAAACCTTTGGTGTAATATAGAGAAATGACTGTCTCGATAAAAGGAATCCTACACAACTAATGGTGTGTCGATCAGAGGTATGAAGCTCAATATATGCTCATTTAACCGAAAACTATCCGAAAATAGGGGGTCTGGGCCCGGTCCGACCTGGCCCAACACTCCCCGATCGTCCCGATCCAGGTCGAGCTGACCCGGGTCCTGGTTCGGCCTGGTAGGGCGCGGCCCGGCCTGGCAAGCGCGGCTTGGCCTAGCGCTGGATGCCCAGCCCTGTGCTGGTGGCCCGGCCCAGCCGGCGCGGTCCGGCCCGGTGCTGGCTGCCCGACCCGGTGCTAGCGGCAGGTCCCAGCTGGTACGGTCCGTCCGAAATGGTGTGGCCCGGCCCACATGGCCGATGCGGCTGGCCGCATGGCTGACCGACCAGGCGGTGTGGCGGCACCTAGTGGGGCCCACCCTAGCTACTGATTAGGGTGGGGTTACACCCTCCCGGTTCTTCAAAATGGCCGGCTGTGTTGGTCGGCCCTTGGGTAACCGTGGGACCCCTCGGGTCCCGCCTCGTGATGAAACCGGCGGCCGGCCCACCCCGCCGCCCTTCCAGATCCGCCGCGGCCTTAGGTCGGTGCTTTATTCAACCAGGACGGTGCGACGACGCCCTGAACCTCCGCCGCGGCCCGCCCCGCCCGCGACTCCTGTCGCTCCGACACGACACGACGGCGCCACGCTCCTCCATCGCGGCCCTTTCCGGCCGCGGTCTAGCTCTACTCTATGCGGTACGACAATTTCACTCCTTTGCGGCGAACAGACAATCAGGCGCTGAAGATCCGCTCCTGGTTGGTCTGACACTGGCCGGTTCTTCCCAGTCCGCCTCCATCGTCCACAAACAACAAATGAGAGGGGAAGGGTCGGACCGTGTTCATGCGGTCCGAGCCCTTCATCGTCAAGATGGTATCATGCGGCCAAATGAAACTCAATAATTGATGAACGGTGATGAACGGTATTAAAACATGAACATAACTAACCCTACCTCATAAAATGGCGTCAAACGATGGAGAGTCACAGAAGACGGGCCTCACGGAAGACATGCGTCGTTCCATCAATGTCGAGAAGGAAGGAGACAATGGTGGTGTCGGCATTCTTCGTTCATCGTTCTTAATTGGATGAAGAGGAAAACTATACAAGTGTTGGGTGCCATGCTTTGCTGCTAGCATTCCGCTGCTTAAAGAATCCATCCAGAACTCCTTCCCATATCCTCCATTATATTGAAGTGGGAGGGTTCATAATTGGCATGCAAGTCACAAATGGAGGATTTTTGACAGAGGGCTCCACCCAATTAATCCGCTGTGGTGGCTCATTAAAATGGGGAGGATGTCAAAAAGGGGGTTATTGGCCTGGGTGGTCCCCACATAAGAATATCCTCCAAAGAGAGGATATTTCCCTGTGGTACCCACCCTTAATTAACCACAAAAAGGAAAGGGGTGTGATAGTTAAAGCTTCGGTGGTCCCCTCATTAAAAAGGGATGTTACATCCTCCTCAATTAAGAGGGGGATTTAATCCTAGAGGCTCTCCCTCATAAATGAAGGGGAGTCAAGGAGTTATGATTCCCTTCCCATTAATGGGAGGCCTCGTGTGGTTTCCACCACAATCAACCTCACATGGGAGGTTGGATCTCGGTGGGGCCCACCACCATAACCTCTCATGGGGGTTAGGGTGTGGTGGTCCCACCACCAACTCCCAACTGGAGCTTCTAACAACTTTATCCGCACGACATGTGTTTAACAAAATAAAATATATTGTTCACTTATTTTATTTTATTAACACATGTAAAACTCCAAAAACTATCATTCATACCCGATCATGTACGGTCGAGGTGAAAGTCTTCCTACATGAAAACTCGCGCTTCGAGTTCAACGGTGCCCTCGGATTTCAAAATCCAAGCACCGGTTCAAAAGATAGAAAAACATGTTCGTTCGTTTACAGAACGTACACGATCTAAAAATCAAAAATTGATTCCGGGCCTCGGAATCAAGTTCCATCAGAAGCCACAGACTCGTAAAATTCCAACGAAATTAAGAAAAAAAATTCCTTGAAATTTCCAGGCCCTTACACATTGATGATAATTAATATTTTTAGTGATATGATACAATGATTCAATCGTTATTCTTATCTAGACGGTTTGTGGTTATGATGAAAATATACTAACAAATGCAAATTTATTTCTTTAGGTAATTGAATGATGAAATTTACCATGAAACACATTTCATTTCCTAAGTATTGATATGATGAAATAATTATGAAAAAAATATTCACTTGGTTTTTGATGTTATTAATGATTTATGAACCATTTTTACACATATATGTGATTTTAATTATATAATTGGTGGTACCCATATCTCTCACCAAATCATTGGTTAAAAATTTATATATCATGGGACAATTAGGAATTCAATGGGGAGTGTACCCAGGTCAATATGGGAATTACCCCCACCTAGGATAGTATAGGGAGTGAATCATGACAACTATTATGGTTTTGGGGGCGAAATATTTCCACTATGATAGCATTAGAAAAAATACTTTACTACTGAAGAAATGATTTTTAATGCTTATGTAAATGTTGTAATTCCATGTCTTATTATAGAACCATTCTATTATGGCTCTAATTATTAAATTCCCAATGATTTATTAACTATAATCTATAAATATTTCTTTCCTATCTCATGATTGAGGCCCTTGATATACATAGTGTGGTTTTCAAATATTATTCTCATGTTCTCTCATCATTATCCAAATTTATATTCATGTATCTCCCCTTTTACACCAACTAAGAATATGATGTCACCATTTCATTTGTCACATTTCACCATGTTATGTATGAAATTATAATGTATGATATTTTAAGAAGTGCTCTATTTATATATAACTTCTTTAGAGATGGTTTATGTCACTTATTAACTATTTTTTTCAATTTTCCGTGTTTCTGAAGGCCAAAGTCCCAAAAGATAGTATCAAGGACGGTTATTTTATGTTATGAATATTCATATTTTAATATGTAATAATTCTAGATGAGATAAATAGGTATCTACATCTCATGTAAAACCCATCACTAAAACAACCCAAATGTCCTTCCAAATGTATACCCACCAATGTACTCCGACATAATATGTTGATTAATGATTACTCTAGGCTTAGTTCAACTTGATGAAGACTCAATGTTATCTCCCGGTATACACATGGACTTCATGTACCAATTATCTAGAATCAAAACATTCTTGAACATTTAGGGGGTATAAGTATAAATATCTGTAACACTATATTATGTTAGAAATTTATAATTTTCACCCCTTATGGTCTGAGGATCTCAAGTAATATAAAAGGTTTTAATGAATTTTCTCATAGTAGATGATAGAATAAAGCCCATTAACAAGTGTAAATTAAGTCCCTTTAAACATTATTAAATATTTTGTGTTCAGTTATGTGAGAATAATTACTTTAATTAATATTTTTAAACCATAAGGATTAAATACCAGATATCACTACCTGAAATAAACATATATATCACCAAAAGTCATGTTTAAAGGACAACGTAAATTAAAAAAGTAGTTACCACCATAAAATATAGCATGAAAACCTCTGCACTATTATATCCAATATAGTATCAACATTATGAAGTATGATCTCAAGGAACTATCTTGGGTAACAAATAATAAATGATCATAAGTAGTTATTCAAAAAATTATTATGTATATTTTATTATTTTTAAATTTAACTCAATTATGTATAATGAACTAAATATAACTAGATTACCAATCTAATATGAAACTATGAAAAACATCAGGATAATATCACATGTAATTCTCCCAAAACCCCCTCTCAACATCACTATAATATGTGTTCGACTATATTTTATATTTTAGATTATAAAAACCAAATAAATAGAAAATTCTATAAAATTACCTATCTTTAATGGATATTTATATAAAATTAGGATGAAATCAACTTTGGATGTAGTCTATCTACATAATTTGGAACCACCATTTTTTTGAAGGTTCAACAATGAATTTTTGTATTCATCACCAAACTATATAATTATGGAAACTAAATTAGAAAAAAATAAGAAATGATGGAGTATATAGGAACAACATGAGAACTCAATATCATCCTCTGTGACAACAACCATAAATGGTTGCATAAAATTATGAGAGGAAGTCAATTTATGTGGAGAACGGGATTCAACACCATGTGTATGTGAGGGGAGAGAATTGGTCAATCCATTATAAAATTAAATTATAATACATTATATTTTTTTCACAAATAAATGGTAAATTTATTTTACCATAGATTTGGACACCCTATGCACAAATAATTTATCCTTAACTCTACAAGGCCACCACTATAACATGATTGGTAAAACTATTCTTCCAAATGGGGATCCATTCATTAAAATCCTTTTATAACATCGACTTCAAAAATTATATATATTTTATATCACAATGTTTATATTGTATGGTAGGATGAAATGTACACCCACAAAACATGATTTACTCTATAAATTGAATAGTTAACACACCATACTATACTATACATGAATTATAACAATGTTATTTTGGAAATGTACTAAAAATACCCATATTTTTAATTACATTCTTGGCTACTCCAGAACCATATACAAAAATTTGTGAACTAGTGTTGTAATGTTCCAAAGCATCTGAAACATTAACTGAATCTCACAATACACAACAAAATTCACATGAATCTTCTATAGTCTTAGTTTATAATACTAAAATATATACTTGGTATTATATAAATTTCATATTCTCGATAAAAATGATTTTTATAATAAAAAACAAGTCATCATGCCCAAAAAATCCAAATTCAGTTTGGATTTCAAATAGTGAAAATGGATGAATTTTTATAAAACATATCATGTTTTATTCTAAATATTAAAGGAATAATATTCCATTTAATATATAATAAAAGGATATTAAAGAATATAAATATTGCATAAATTTCAATTTTTAATAGAGGTTGAATATAAAATTTAGTAGTGTGGGTATAAACTATATAATCACTTTTCCTTAATCATCTAATAAACTATAAATATATATGAATTCAATTTGGGATATTGTTTATATATATAAATTATAAAAATTAAATACATAAAGGTATGTTTTGGATCCATGATCCATGTTCTTCATGATCGTCCAATTTTGTACACATCATATTTTCCATGAATATCGCACATAATATATATGTTAATCCTCCATGATATTCACATAATTATTTATTTTTAAATTTATCATGATGTTTATTTAAAAAATAGAGTCTTCTTTTCATACATTTGATATTATTTAATTATTATATCCACATAACTTCATCATTAATTATACAGAAAATTCATCTTAATAATCCTTGATTCCATGACGACATGTATTGTTATAAATATAGTTTGTTGGATATTCTAATAGAGCATGAATATAATCATTCGAATCAATGTATTCAGGGTTACAGTGTGGAAACCCCTATTCCACAACAACTCACTCTAACTTCTCATTCTATTTCTCCACTTCTTTCCCAAATATTTGTAATTATTAGTGAAAAAACCTACTTGAATTAAAACCCATTATCTTTTATTAATTTCCATCAAAAAATATATATGATTTAATAATGATTATTGGAATAATAATAATATATAAATATTTTAATAACACTCCATGAATTACAGGTGTATAATATCATAAAATATTAAATTTATATAACTATTCAAAGAAACATAATAAATTTAAAATTCTATATATCATTATTCGAAATGCCAATATTTTTTTGAATTTAAATTCTATACATGTAATGGTAAATTTATTGAATAATGTGATTAATCAAAAATATATGACTTAAATCTATGCGTCATAATATATTTCAATTTTTTAACATTTATATAATATCATATAATGAACTATTTCTATGGATTTAATATAACTTATTTATTATTTTTTTAATCTCTTTAATATCCCTTTTATGGAACTAATTTATATATTTCTACTTATAAACTATATTTCATAATACACAGTATCTAGTTTCTCAAATCTATTCATATGTTTCTTTAGAGCATTTGTTTTACTAGTCCTTGCCAACTCTAGAATGTAATATACATTCCCAGTCATCTTTAAAAAGTATCATACACATAATATTAAATTGAAATTACATAAAAAGATAATATTGGATTAAAATAATATCGTTAAAATTATGAACTATGTTAGTACTATTTGTATTATTTTAACAGATCATCCACTACATTAGTAATACATGTTAACCATACCAAAAATGTGATGATCTTTTGCATTTTTAATTTATCTAAAATATAATACCCTTATATGTGCCTCAACTTATTCTTCCCCATTTTAATTATATTCTATGTAATGAATTAAATCTATGTGAATAAGAAAAATAAGTTTCATAGTGGCCTTTAATATCCTCAACATCCTCACATATTGATACCTTTTATTGGGAACTAAATTATCCTTCAATAAATATCATAAAAAGATTTTATTGTTAATTATATGTCCATGATTCCCTTCTAAACATATATTAAGAATATATTTATTAACCACATATAAAACATAACACCAACAGTGTTCATCAATTATTCATCATGATTAGAAATTATGATTCTTATCAATTTATACTATATATGGAATGTTTTTTGGTATTAATAAAGAACATTAATTGAACCAGTACCATGATTATATGATACCTTTATTTACTTTTTTATTTCAAAAATTATTATTAATTTAAAATACATAAGAAGTTATCAATATAATAAAGGGGTTTTCTTAATTTCATCCTAAATATATTTTTGTGACATCTAAAATTTGATAATATTAAAATTTTCTCATATTAATTTTTATTTTTATAAGTCTCTTATATTCCAAAATAAATATAATTAATAATATGAGAATTATTTAATATAATGTAATTTTTGAAATATGAATAATATAACATTGTATATTTGTTACTAATGAGCGAGTTTATAGTATTACATAATATTTTCTTCATTTATGTTTTATTTATGTTCGATAAAAATCTAAAAAATATCAGATACCAATTTTAAAATCAAATTATAAAATTTCATTTGATCAAAAAAATAATACCCTAGGAGAAATAAATCATTAGAAATGGAATTATTTGGGGAAACATTTGTCTATAAAAAATATATATGTAAAGGAATGTTTTTATACAAGGGATAAGTGATATTTTTTGTACACATGTATTTGAGGAATATTAGTAATCCCATAATAAATAAATCCACAACATCATTTAATTGTTTTTCATTATCCCATGACATAAAGATTCATTTTTTAGTATAATGATTAAATTAGATTTTATTGATTTAGAATATTTTCCTAATGATGATTTCATCTAAATTTTATGAAACTAACATAGATTTGAATTATATAAAAAATAATATATAATCAATTCACAATTTTTTTTTAAAATGGTTTATTATACACATATACTATGAATATGGTTTTAAAATAAAAACAAAAATGAATTATAGAGTGGCTTCTAACACAGAATATTTGTATTCTGAATGATATAAAAAATATTTGAAATTTATTATTACAATATAATTTAAATTTTTTAACAGTTAATTTTTCCATGATTATTCAAGATAGGATTTTATATTGTCAAAATAATATATATTTGAAAAACTAATTGTTTTTTGGAAAATACTAATAATTATATAGGCTAAATGATTTTGAGATACAATTGATGGCTAAATAATTTTTTTCCACAGTTGATATTTATCACAATAATAATAATAATAACGGATTATTTTAATAAAATTAAGATAGACCACTTAATTTTTAAGTCAAATTATTGTATGAAATTAAATTATTTTATCTTATATAAAAATCATGATAATTATTATAAAATTTTCATCGGATTCACATATCTTAAGGGATAAAATTGGAATATCTATATAATTTCATCTAATGTATATATAATATACTATAATTATAATAATTATCGATATAGATAGAATGAGGTTATTTAGTATTCATTATAGAATCATTTCTCTTCATAAACTTCTAAAAATATTTTAGAAATATATTTTATTTAGTATTTACTAAAAAATCTATCAAAATACCTCTATACTAGAGACA
This sequence comes from Viscum album, assembly GCA_963277665.1. Lineage (NCBI taxonomy): Eukaryota > Viridiplantae > Streptophyta > Magnoliopsida > Santalales > Viscaceae > Viscum > Viscum album. The sequence continues at coordinate 1,777,433,650 of OY728151.1, read as the reverse complement.
CTCATTGGATAAAATGTAATTAATGTGAATCCATAAAATTATAAATTAAATAGGAAACCAGTTTTAACTAGATTTATTTAAATACATAAAAAATTCTAGAAATTATTGACAACTTTATTTACAGAATGATATAGTACACATGAAAGCTAAATCGTATGTAAAATACTAATATATAAGTGAGAATAGGTGAAAAAAATCAATAATAAAATGATATTTATTTTTCTCATAGAATGTAATTTATAATAAATATCTTGGAGAAGATAATTAAAATATAAATTTAAAATTATGAAATCCACTACATCAATTTATTGAAAATAATTAAAATGGAATTATTATTTGGTTGATTGATAAGAATAAATTTATAGGAAATAATAGTTAATGGGCCTTTATAAAATCAATTGATATTATTATGATTTTTAATCTTGATTTTGGGAGATATAGTAAGTATAATCGGATATTTTGAATTATTTTCTATTGAGGGTAAAAAAAATTTGACTGGTGAAAATTGGAAATTACATAGTTTTTACTCGTATAAACAAATATCATGAATTATAATAAGTTAAAATTATGATTTCATTATTAGTAACATTTCTTTAACTTGACCACGTCCTAACAGATCATCAATAATTGTGGTTCATGTAAAATCATCCTCAGTAAAAGTTATCAATAATTAAGATCACTAAAAGATATATGTTTGTGGATGTTTCAATTTGATGTACCACTATATTATAGATTAACCAAAGGGTGATTAATATTCGTATAGAGGGTTATTTAACTTGGGGTTCATTTGGAACAATTAGAAAATTATTATAGTAAGAAAATTCTAGATAACTCAATATAATAATTTAATTCACATATGTATATTTACATAAAGGTAAATATTCACAAAACTAGAGTATCATATTGGACGACCTGTATGTATATTTGGTATTCGACGGATGAAATTAACAATTGGTTAAATTTTTTAATTCATTAATAAATATAATTATATAGTTATAACTATTAAATATAATTAAATGATGCAAATATTTTATCAAATTAATGTAGGAATACTAATGATATTAATATCAACTTTATCGTCTTAATTTATCACTAATCATTATGTTTGAGAGTAATAGTTTGTAATAGAACCTCATTAGGAGTAGTTAAGGACTTGTTATAATGGTGAAAAAAATATTCATTTTTTTTAAAATGTTCTATTCATCTCACTAAACCATTAACACCCCTATACCATTTCCATTTTAAATAATTAATATTCTAAATCATTATTTCATAGATCTGTCAAGGATTTTCTAACTGAACAGTTCAATGAATCATGACTAATATGGTAGGTTATATCTACCTTATCTATGCTATGAAGGTGAGGAGATTTATGGGATAATTTCCTCACTGTTTTCATGACATATGATTTTTTCGTTTTTAAATTTTATATTCCATTTTTATATTTGAATATTTTTCTTAATATATTGATATAAAAATCCCTATTTTACCATAATCATGTGATTCACCATTTCACTCCCAATATACATTATTTATGAGATGTTAAAATATTCCATTTCATTAATGTGGAATGATATTCTACATTGGACCATTATAAAAATATACATATTTCATGTATTTTTTGTATCTAAGAAACATATTTTGAAATAGTGGGACAATTCCTATGGAAGTATTATTAACATGAAAAAAGTTGATGCCTTCTTTGTCCCAAACAATATTGATAAAAATTTTCATGCAACATTAAATTTTTTCATGGCACACATACTTTGAGGATTCATGATTAGTAATTAATATATTGAAAATTCATATAAAATATGTGGGATTACATAATAGGAATTTAAATGTTTAATTATTGATTAATTATTTATTATCTTTCCATTTGTAATATAATTATTAAAAATAATAGTTACAATGATTATTTTATTCATTAAATGTACCAAAGAACAAAAATTTTATATACGTCAATTGTTAAGAGTATTCATTATATTATTGGTACTCCATAATTATTCATAAAAATGTTATTTTGAATTTATATAGACATACATTTTATTTCACTACTTTGGGACATAATTTTTCATTTCATATCATCCATTTTTCAATGTCAGGAACCTGGTATAATATAATTCATAGAGAGAACATGTTTCATACCTTAATTTTTCCATTCATAAAAATAATTCAACACATTTCATGTAAAATTTTAATTTATAATAGAATAAATTAGACATCTATGTCATGGGGGGTGGGTTATATAATTAAATTTATCACCCTTAATTGTTATGTAATAAGAGACAACTATGATACGATCATGGGAGAGTCCTTTTCATTTTTTGGTGATTTATTTGAATAAGGCATGAACAATATATTTTTTTTCCATGATTTTGTATTCTTATCCTTTCAACATTAATAGTTCTGTCAATGTTTTCCACATGATTAATAATTTCCATTTTAAACAATATATTAATATATTCTTGTTTATTTTATGTTAATACATTATTTTTATCAATCCACACAATATTTCTTATTCCATTATTATGTCATGTTAGCTTCAAATTCGTAATATAAATTACTATGTCTTTGAGATCACTATTATCATTTGTTTTAAATTTCCATTTGTAATTAAGTGGAATATAATATATTATTTTTTATATTTATAACATTATGAAATACTTTTTTAGAAAATTATGTAATATTTGATTCTATAATTTAATGGTATGTATCAAGATTCATAAGAACTTCCATGACCTGATATGTGGGATTTAATCTCATTTAATTTTATTACCATATAATTAATAATTGCTAAACTCTCAGTGAATGGGGTTTGGAGCAATACTGTTGGTATCTAAAAAGTCATTAATAGAAATATAAGGATATAGATATTTATGAAAATATATTTTACCAAAATAAATCATTATACTATTAATTAATTTCATTCATATTTATTATATGTGTAGCTAGGTATTATAATAATAACATTTATATAAGTAATTATTTATATGTATTTATTTATATGAGACTTTTTATTATATTACATATTAAGCAATCTAATTTTTTAGATAAATTCACCTAGTATTAAGAATGGAATACAGGAAAAAATAAAGGATAATATGGGGATTATCTCAATTATTACAGTACCAATTTAATTTTGATAATGAATTTTTTTCAAAAATCTAGGGTTAATAACTCACGTTTTGAAAAATAATCCTTCTTTCATGGAGAAACATGTTTCATATATTAAAGATTAACCTCATTTGATAATTTAGATGAAAATAAAATCAATAATTTATTTGGACTACTAGCTGAATATTTCAATATCAAAAAATAACACCATAGAGAACATTATTTTAGCTTTTGGGTTTATTAGTATGACACCCCAAATATTTTATTGTACATTGTTTTAAATATATTATATTCATAGAATATATTTCATAAAGAGATGATTTTATATGATACAAACCTTGGTTATCTAGGAGATTGGAATAACCAAGACATTAATATTAAATTATCCACTTCTCTATGATTAATTTTTCAAAATAGACATACATTGTTGTGATGAGTTTGATATTTGGTGTCTCACATAATCATGTAAATTTTCAGTGTATAGTAACTTTCCCTTATTAATCGTAACTATCCCTTATGAATTATAACCTACCATTATAAATAGTAATATGACCCTTATGAATTGTAACAATACTTGTGAATTTATTTATAAAACTTAGGAACCTTAAAAATGATGCTTAATATATTCAGTGTTGGTAATTTTCTACTAAATAATGTTTTTACATAAAAATTAAATTTATCATATTTAGAAATTTATTTTTGAAAAATTGAGTTTATTTTTAAATTCTAATCATATAAAAATGGTTTAGTTTAATTTTATGGTATTTTTCTTAAATTCTTGAATTATTGATAAATAATAAAATACTAAAAATTATGATAAATGATCAATTCTTTTTTTACTACATCATATATGAAGGAAGGATGATATAAGCCCACATGGTTTGAAATCAAATGTAATTATTACTATTTGGGATCACATGAATCAAGACTATTCATTGTATTGGGAAAAAAATATTTAAAAAATGATCAGAATAATGAAATTTCTCTCATCCAAACATGCATATAAACAACACACCCCATCTTCTTCTGATAGAAATCTTGCTTAATGACATGACTAAATTCTGAAAAATTAACTCCCTAGGATAGCCCCTACTTCCAAGACCTTATTTTCTGACAAAAACTCCAAAAAAAGGTATTAAGGATATTTCTCAAGGAGGAGTACTAAAGAGGTGAACCTCCCTTCCATTTTCATTAAAATTATTTTACAACATACAATATTTTATTGTTATCTCCACACCTCCTCATAACCAGATGATATTATAATTATAGTACGTTACATGGACTATAAATTTATTGTGCTAATGGAATATTTCCACATCATCTCTCTTTTGTCAAACCTTTCACAATAAAAATGAAAACATCGTTTGAGATGTGCTAATTTATCACATTCAAGAATGACAAGTTTTCAGTTTCTATTAATATCATATATAATATTCATGAAATTTTTTTAATGGTTCAACCAGATCATAATATATATATTTTACCTTATAAAATGTTCTATAATTATTACACACACATAATATAAATAAAAAATTCAAATCATGTTCATTATACACAAAACTATTATGTTAATCCAATCATTTAAAATTAAAGATTAACTGATCAGTCATCCTCATGGTATATAACCCAAAATAATTATAAGATCATTTATAGAATTTTAATGTCACTAATAATATATATGAACTATTCTTGATTCTTGACCAGATTTCAGATGAACTTCCTTTCATTAATATATGTAAACAGATAATGAAAACCAATGAAGAAAATGGTTCCAAAACAATAAAATTAAACCACTTAAGCCCAAAAAAGTTTCCCAAATGAACCTAATTAGGTTATAATAAATCAATTAAATATGGAATTGGTCATTTAATTATTAATTAATGAATCAAAATTTTACTATTCAAGTCATTAAGGTTAATCCAAAACACTTTTGGGCATAAGGTAAGGGATCTTCTATCTCACTTTTAATCAAGAATCCCACCAATGTTGTGTACATTTATTTTTAATTCCTATTAATGGGGTATTATTTCACACCAACCAAAAAATTCCCTTATGATATATAAAATATTGGATACCGCTTTACCTCTCATTAATCCCTCAGAAGAACACCTGTTACCATGCTGAAATGTTTGTTTGGGGTTTTCGTATCACAATTTTAATTACGTGATATTTCCTTTGTTCCCCTATTATTTCATGCATGGGGTGTATTTTTTACTTCTATTTGATATATATTATCATTAATCTCTCTATATTCAAGGTATTATTTGATTCGTTTGGTGGTTATTAATTTTTTTCATACGACTCGATTGATTACAATGTGGTAATAGACTTTGTCTCAATTTCCATTTCATTGTCATTTACTTTGTATTGTGAACCTAATCATTCTTATGTGGGATATCCAATTCCCATTCAAGAAAATTTTTCATTTGAAATTTTTAATTTATTATATATCCATATTCTGGTTTCATGGATACAATTATTGTCATAAGCCGTATACCATTTTACATAAGGATTTTATTTATAATGTTGTTTCAACTATGGAAATATTGTTTAATCCATATCATCTACTCAATATGGATATTGATAAGGAATATTTAAATAATAATAAATCTATGATTAAATAATTACATGGAGATACAGTGGTGGGTTGGAACTACTATATCCCCTCGATGAATCAACTTATCGGATGAGACAAATCAGTTGGAAACAAACCCTTCGCCTTTTTTCCTAAAATTAGATAGGTTTATACCCACAAAAATTAACCATTTCAACGGTATAGTGGAATCATGTGCCAGATATTTGACGAACAATTAATAATAATTCCCTTTATTTATTTTTAGTAATTTCTATCGTTGAGGTTTTCACTATGATAAAATCTATGGATGTAGTTTTTTTATAATTTTACTAATGACGTGTGTCCTTTATTTATTCACTATACCATATTGACTATGAAAATTTTATTGTGAATCAACTATTGTTTTTTCATACATCCACTATTTTTAACCCTTACTGTGCATTTGAGCTCACCCATTTCATTCTTTTACCTTCAACAAGTTCCAAAGAGAACACCATTTATTGAGTTTTGTGGATGGAGTTTATGAGTTTTTTTATGTATTATAATTTTTACCATTAAAATTGTAATACAAGTTTCATATATTTATCTAGTTTCTTTAAAACTAATAAACCAATCCTTCCTTTGATATTTCATTCCTCCTAATCATGCCAACTTAATAAATAATGCATCGGGTCTATGATATTGGGGTTGGGGTGTTACGGTTGGTATTAGATGAAGTTTAGTAGCAAACATGGAAAGTAGATTATAAAATCTAGATTAGGGAATAAAATCCGAAGGTAGTATTATAGGATAATCATACAATAAAACAATTAAATTTTGTTAAGGAATAGATTATGTGGATATTTCTAGAAAATATATCCCTATCTAGATACAAACAAGTAGAGGTCTCTTGGGAAAAAATGTACCTAGGTGTGAAAACTCAGACAAAGATTTTCAATGTTAACAAGGCGTATCCTGGTACCCAAAAACTATCCTTGTTTCACTTTTGGTTTTATAATTTCTGGGGATATGATTTGGATAATTCACAATTTTCTTAGACGCCATTATGAAGGATTTGAATGAAAATTTTTTCTCAATGAAACCATGTTTTTGAGATTAGCTATGAATAGAAATTTAGTATATGCTCTGTACTTTTCAGGTTGAGATTATAAATTATGATTCATTAGCCCAGCTATATTTTTCCATTATTTATAGATGGTACCTAATTGAATAACGCAAAACAACAGTCATGGGAAATGTAGGGATTTCTCCACCAAGAAATTCAACATAATAAATGTTTCGGTGAATCCGATCTTGACCATATTTGGAAAACATACTCTGGAAGTGAAGAATAAAAATTTGAAACCTATGTTGGAAAGAATCATGATGAAGAATCCCCCATATTTTAGTGGGACGACAATTACAAGGGTAGCTGAGTAGTGGATAATGTCCATTGAAAATATATTCATGGTATTATGATGCATTAAAAATTAAATGGTAGTGCTAATAGTATATTGCATCAATGGTTACGTTGATCAATGGTGTTCCTTGATCCATAATACCATTGAGAAGATGAAATTGAAAATAAAAAAGGAAGGACTTTTAATGAAATATTTGTGAAAATATATTTTCCTCATGAGTAAAGAACCAAAATTACGTAGAAATTCTATGGTTTAATGCAAAGGTGAGAGGAAAATGTTGCAGATTATAAGGCTACCTTCACAAGACTAGCTAGCTATGCAAGAGATTACATACATGTCATTGAAGACAAGTTTGATCATTTTTTGAAGGTCTTATTCCATGTCTTTTAAGGGCACTGGAATCTCCATAATTTTCATCTTATGAAGAAATTTTATTAAGTGTCATAAACATAGAGAAGGATGTTTTTGATAAATTTGTTTAGGGGAAACCATGATAGGAATAAGTACTATTATAACCATTGAAAATTTGATGTTCCAAAGGAATAAAATGAGAATGATGAAATTCCCATTATATGTGATCTATGAAAACAATCATTATAGGAAATTCATGAATGGAATGTGAGTCTTCTATATATGTGGAGAGGAGGGGTATTGATTTAATTAATTCAAGTGGAGGAAAAAATTCAATGATGTTCAATGCTTTAATTGTAGTGAGTTTGTACTCATTGAAATTGAGTGTCCTAAGAGATATGGAAACTTCTTTCATAAAAGGCATTTAGAGCAAGGGAAATCTCATGTGATTACAACAGCAGAAGATGAACTTCCTAATAATTTGGTGGTATGTAGATAATTTTATTTCCTTAAACATATCCATTTAATTATTTTAATATGGGTCATTGAATTAATTTATAAAAACCCAATTTTCAATGAAAATTAGAAATAAGCTATTTTATTAAATAAATGAGTTGTCAGTTAAAATTCTATGGGGATGTATGATTGTAATAATGGTGTGTCAATGAGTCCCCTCATGTCACATAAATGTTCTTTAGTTGGTATCCTTACCATCATAACAATGATTTTCATTGATATAGTTTTATTTATGATTTGGTTATCTAATTATGATGTGATGATTGGTTACAAGAAGAAGGAAGCTACAATTTTTTAAAATGGTGTATAATCAATTATCATTGGAGTAGAAACCTCACTATCTGATTTTTATCTAGATCCACCACAAGAAGATCTATTGAATGATATTCTTGGCGAGGAAAATAACACAATATATATGGGTGAGGTAATAAATCATCAAATCTAAGACGTACAAATAGTGAGATAAAACATTGATGTATTTGTAGAGGATTTACCTAGACATCCCCCAAGGTGTGATGTTGAGTTATTTATTGTTTTAATCACGGGTGCAAGATCTATATCAAATTCTCCCTATAGAATTTACATTGTGGAATAAGTGACATAATGAAAAAATAGAAAAATTGTGTGAAAATGTATTTATTCTACCTACTGTTTCTCCATGGAGAAATTGTTCCCTCTTTATCAAAAAGAAGGATGGATCCATGGGGATATGCATTTGTTTCTGGGAATTAAATGCTATTAAAATAATGAATAAATATCCTCTTCCAGAAATTGATGATTTATTTCATAAACTTAATGGAGAACAATATTTTTTGAAAATTGACCATCAATTTAGATATTATCCATTTTGTGTGAGGAAGGAAGATATTCCCAAGATGGTATTTCAAACTAGTTATCGGAATTACAAGTTTTCAAAGATGCCTTTAGGATTGACTAATGCAGCCAATGTGTTCATGGATATAATGAATAGAGTTTTACAGGAATATATTGATGACATTAGAGTAGTATTTTTTGATGATATCCTGGTATAATATAAAAGGTATGAAGTCCCTATGAATCACTTGTGGATTATTATAAAAACTCCTAGATGAAATGAATTATATGGTATGTTTAGAAAGTGTGAATTTTCTTATCAACCATATTCTATTAATGGACATATTATCTCTATGGATGAAATATTAGTTGATCCTACAAAGAAAAATGCAATCCATGAGTCAACCATACCAATGAACATAACTGAGGTACGTAATTTTATTGTCATAGGAAGTTACTATCATCGTTTATTTTAGAATTTTTCCCGACTAGCTAAACTGCTAACCAAGTTCACATGTAAGGGGGTTATGTTTGTATAGAAAAAATAATATATAGTGATGATGAGATATGGGTAATTTTAGATTGGTATAATTCGTGTACAAGGAAGGAGTTATGAAAATTTGAAAGATTTTATGTGTTACATAAGTACCTAATATAAATATATAACTATTAGATGATACTCAAAGCTCAAATTTATCTATACACAATAGTAGAAAAATTATGTATAGATAAATAATGGAGCATTTATGCAAGGAGAATATGAATCAAAAAATTGTTGACTATATGTCATGGTGTCCAGTTTCTCAACAAGTGAATGTATGGAGAAAACATCCTAGAGGGGTGATTCCACCTCTACCTATTCATAAGTGGTATTAAGATTACATTACAAAAGATTTTTTTATAGGACTACTGATGTCACCTAGAAGGAATGATGAAATATGAGAAATTGTTGATCGTCTTACAAAATAATCACATTTCACCACTATAAGAGAGGATTTTCCACTTGAGCGCCTAGAAAGAATTTATATTCATAGAGTTGTAGGACATCATTGTTCACATTTATCAATTGTGTCTGATCGAGGTCCCCTGTTTACAACAGAATTCTGGAAATGTCTCTTGAAGGATTTGGAAAATGAGCTTCATACGACTACACCTTATCACCCCCAAATAGACAGAATGTCTAAAAGGAGTATTAAAACACTAGAAGGCTTTTTGAGATCATTATCTCATGACAATGAAGTTTTGTGTGATCAATAAGTCGAATTTTTGAAATTTTCCTATAATATTAGTTTCCATTAGAGAATTAAATTGGTTCCATATGATCTATTATATGGTAAAATATGCCAAACTCCATCTTTTTTGGGATGAATTTCCTGAGAGGAAACATTTAGGCCCATAAATTATCGAAGAGACAACTGCAAAGGTAATAAAAATTCTGGTCTATCTTAAATATTCTCAAAGTAGGCCGAAGAGTTATGATGAAAAACAGGGAAAGTATTTGTAATTTCAAGTCGGAGATTATGTCTTTATAAATATATCTCCATGGATGTGTGTCATAATATTCGGTAAGTACTGGAAACTAAGCCCCATGTACATTGGAGCATTTGAAATTCTAGAAAGGATCGGACCTAAAGAAAACTATTTAGTAATGCCACTATGTATCCCTAAATTTCATAATGTGTTTCAGGTGACATTGTTAATGAAATAGATTCCAGACCTAATGCATGTACTCACCTATGACGAAATAGAACTAGAAAATGATTTTTTATACTACGAATAGCATATCGAGATTCTTGGCACAAGGGAGGAGGTATTGAGAAATTGGACAACTTTTCTATTAAGGGTTCATTGGGGAAAATATAAAATGAAGGTTTTGATGTGGGGACTTAATAATGATACGAGGAAAAACCACCCACATCTCTTTGAAGGGATTTATAAATGTAAAAATTTTGAGGATGAAATTTCTGAAGGCCGAAATAATGTTACACCCCAAACATCTTATGATATGTTTCTCTTAAATACATTATATTCATAGAATATATTTCATAATGCACTGAGTTTCTTCAAAATAACACTTTTTTATTTAGGAGATAGTCATGACCAAGCCATTTAACTTTAATTACCCTCTTCTGTTTTTTGAATTTAAAAAAACACACATACATAGTTGTGATCATATAGATATTTAGATTCTGATAGAATCATTTTTATATTCTATGAATAGTAACATTCCCGTATGAATAGTAACATTCCATTATGAATAGTAACATACCTTTATGAATAGTAATATGATCTTGATGAATTGTAACAGTAATCATGAATGTATAAATAAAATTTAGGCATCGTAAAAATGAAGATGAATATTTTATGTGTGGGTATTTTTTGTTTAAATAATGTTTTTAATTATAAAATAATAAATCATATATAGAAAAATGTTTCTGAAAAATGGGGGGTATTTACAGATTCTACACATTGAAAAAATGTCAGGGTGAATTTTTGGAATTCTTATGAATGTCCTGAATATTTTATGAATAGGAAAACACGATAAATTATGATAAATGCTAAATACTTGTTTTATGACATCATATGTTAGCAAGGGTGACATAAGACCACTTGTTTCGAACTCACATGAAATTTTTACTATTTTTGACCACATGGATCAAGACTGCTAATATTCTTGAGAATAAATGTAATTCCCCAATCTTCCATGGTACACTTTTTAAATAATTTAATAGCTTGTGATATATGCAATACCGAGTTAAAACGCACCATGACTTGTCAAATGATCAATTTAAAAATTTGTTATGAATAGTATTAACTAAATATTTAATTTTATATCCCATATAATTTTATCATTCATCTTATCTATTTCTTAGACATAATATGAGGACAAATTCAATTTGTTATATAAAAGATGTATTTTTAAAAAATGCATCTTTCTGCCTTTTAATAGTATTCCCTTTTAAAATACAATATTGAAAACATTTAAGTATTCAATTTTAAATTATTAAAATCTTCATTTGAAGAAGGATATTAAAATTTTATTTTAGATAAATTTTTGGTACCCTTTGATAACTTTCATATTTTTCTGAATAGTGAAAATAATAAATTTTATTTATAAAACATATTTAATTGAAATAATTAATATTGTCAAAATAAAAATTTGATTGGTTTTAAAATATTATTATATTTTATTTTTATAATTTAAAATATTTTAGGTCATTGTATGTAATTTTAAATTTAAATTCTACATAAACACATGTCATTCTTTTTAAATAAATTTACATCCTAAAACCCCACTTTTGTGTTTTGACAACGTGAATTAGTTTTAAATTAATTACTAAAAATTCTGTGTTTTTAAATTGGAAAAATGGATTCCATATTTTCAATCATAAGGTAAAAATTTTATAAATAGGTACCTTTTATTCATGTAATGTATTAATAGTAACTTCAGAAATTATTTTTATATACCATAGTTAAAGGGTAAATCAGGTAAATAAGGGTAAAAAGTAATATTATAATAATACATGAATACCCTAAAACATTTACAAATACTGTTGGATGAGATATTATTGACCATGGGAATCCATAGGCTGATTTTTGGACCCCATGGGACTACTTGGGTGGGACAATGACATATTATAATAATTAATTTGATGTAAAGATGAATATATCATAAACATGTATCTTTTCATAAAACAATTTAAATATTGGGTTATATGACTTATATATTTAACAATAAATATTAATTATAGAGGTAAAATTCTTTATACATCATCATATTTTATTTTAAATTTTTATACATTAAATAAGTAAATCATTCATGACATAATAATGATGGGTTATTTTCCATGTTGAGGAATGAATCTAATAAATGATATAATATATATTAATATTAATATAATCTAAAAGCTTTTATTACATACACGAATGTTTTTTAGACATTTACATATTTTTTATGTGTTAATGCCTTATTTTTAGGAAATCATGTTCTTATCAATATAAAAAATCAATTACAAAATAGTGTTAAAATTGACATAAACGAGTTTTTAAAAACTATGCAATTTTATAAAATGATATAAAATTAAAAATAATATAATATTCCTAAACTAAGGTAGATAATGTAAAAAAATTTATTTAATGATCCAATTGAGGGTCCTATTTCATTTTATAGTAACTAAATTAGTACTACCATATATAAAAACAGGAAGACATGGTTAGTGTTATATTGTTTATCTAATGGTTAATCCCAAAATGTAAGGATTATTTTATGACTTAAACACGTATAAAAGCTATTATTTGAGAGTTTTGAGATTCATAGTCATATTATAATCTAAATAAATCAATTTCTATCTATTATAAACCGAATATAATTTTATAATAAATTGATATTTCAAGCATTTTCCAAAAGTGCCTCTAACCACTCTTACAAAATGGAATCTCAATTTCTAGTTAACTCACATCTCTAAATCCTTTTTGATCGGCATAACCCTGACAAAATATCAACCCAAAATCCCTAAATTCATAATATATGCTAAAATTATAGCATAAAATCCAACATAAAGAGTCTTTTAGGCAAATCAAATGGGGACACCTGGAGAAGAGGTAATTGTTTTATACCATCTTTCAAATTTCATTTGATAATCTACATACTCTTACCAAGTTGTTACCATAATAAAATAATAAATCCTTAATCTAATATATTATGATATGTTTTTAAAATTATTGGTCAACCATATTTCTCTTTTTAATAATAATATGAAAAACAATACCACAAGCTATTCTTACGTATGACTTACTATCTCCACGCCATGGTGTAATTTTTTTTCATGTACACGTTATTTCTATGTGTATGCTAATTAATATGATGGATATAAATAACAAATTTAACATGATATTTTTACATTAAAATTCATATTCCATCCAATTCCGTGTCATTTAACCATTATGGAAAAGTTATTTTCGCTCGTGTGTGTGAAAAACATATCGTCGCCATCACACGATGAGACTCATCTTCCATGATCACCATCCACGAAAGATTATAAGAATAAATATTATTAATAAATATGGAATATATGTCATTATAATGTTACTTGGATGATATATTTATACATATACATATATTTCATTCACTTAGTTCAATACGATTCGAAATTGGAAACAACCTTCATGTGTATGTATGACCTACCGTCTCCATCAATGATGTACTCCATTTCATATATCCAGTTATTATATATAGTTATATTTTTGATATATAAAACATTTTATACCTTATATATATTTTTAATTAATAATCTATTTAATATGATAATAAAATAACATGTTAAAAGATGTACGATAAGAAAAGAGATTATTACCTGAAACTATACATTAATTTGGAATTGTTAATAAACAGGTAATATATAGTCACAAACAAATCATATATGAAATAATAAATATTATAATGATTATGATATTAGTTAATAATATTTTTGACATATTATACAAGAGTTTCAGACATTTACATAGAGTATCAGACCTAAGGTAATTGTTAATTCTTAAATCTCAATATTATCTTAGATTGTTTATGTGTGAGTATTTTCTCAGACGTATTTATCATACATTTTCTTGTTTTATAAAAAAATCAATATAAATATTTTATGGTTTTATGGAAGGTTAACATTAAATATATAATTATTTTAAATGTTTAAAAGATTTAATTTTCTATGTCTATTTCATTAATGATAATTTTTTCAAAATGATTATATGGATTTCTGTATATATTCATGATTCTTTTAAAAAGATAATTAGTTTTAAATAGTAAAAGTGTTCTATGAAAAAATTTGACTAAAGAAATAATTTTAAATGAATTCTGTTATAAATTCTCCGACTTTTAAACAATTTCTTGAAAAATGGATATTTCTCTCATATAGTTTTACTGTTAATTTTCAACTATGATAATATCATTTATTAGATATTATTCATTATTGAGGTTGATTTATTATAATAAAATATTCCATATTGTGTTGATTGAGTTATGAAATTTTTAACTATGGATGTTCTATATTTATACCAAATATGGGGTTTTATGTATTGAAATTTCATATTACATTTTTAATAAGAATGATTATGTTATGTTTCATCCTATTCAAATGTAGAATTCATTGGACTTAATAAGTGATTGGTGAGGCCCACCATATCCTCTTGATTAATAGGTAGGTCTCATGATACAGGCTAGTGTCTTGGCACAAGGAATCGACATAATATTTTTTAATGGTCTTTCCATAGGGCCTTGACATAGAAGATATTATGTCTCCCATTATAAATTCCTTCATTTTTAATTTATTATTACATATTATTATTCGACTAGTATAATATCCATGTACATGTTTATATGGTAATGTTTGAGTTATTTTTTCCATATAATGTTCAAGAATATGTTATTAATGGTCGTTGATTTTATTATACATCATGCTGTATTATTTTATTACTATAACTGAATTATTTATCCTTATAGAGAATCTATGATGACCCATTTCTTATTTTTTATTTTCCTAGGATGCAATGAAGTGTATTATGAATGGTATGAAGGGTTAATCTAGGGGAATAATGGCATTCCCAAATGATTATATATGATGTATTTTATGATATAGATTGTAATGTTATGTTCTTGAATATAATCCAATTTATAATACAACTAAAATGATCAGTCCTAATGGACATGATTCTTTGTTATCGTTCCAATGTATTAAAATAATGCACTAACTTTGTGATTCTGGGGTCATGGAATTACATTTTTCATCTGAGAATGTTTAGAAAAAACCATGGAAATAGATTTAGAAATCATAGATAATGGATCATAACCCTAAGATAGAATTTTAGGATAAGTATAGAAGAACCCCCTCGATTTTTTTAAAGTATGGATTACGTGGATATTCTGAGAAGTACATCCCTTTCCTGATACAACTTATGGAAGTGGTTTTGGAATAGATGTACATGTGGTTGAAAACTCAAAAATGGTGTTCTAAGATTGACTCATGGTATCCTGGTATACAACAATGGGCCTTTCTGTGCACATGGTTTGACACTCCCAGGGTATATATTTAGGATAATTCATATTTTGGATACAAACTATTACGAAGGATTTATGAGTTAAATGCCCTAAAAGGAAAAATATTTATTATTATGGATTCAATATTCACAATGTATTCAGTTTATTTTATGTATTTAACTAGTTTAGAATAATGAAGTATGATTCATAACATGATCTATTTTATTCCATTTTTTATAAATGTCCCCTAGTGGATGAATGGAAATCATGTCAATACACATAATCCATATATATTTTTCCATCCTGAAGAATATAATGATAGTGGAGTTGGTGAAACTACTGGTCCTAAACATCTTATAACTATATTGGGACAACTGACTCTGGTTATAAATAATAAACTTAGCCTTATAGAGCATTTGGATACACAACACGGGGGGAACAATGTTTAACTGGATCATGAGATAATAACCTCCAACATTCAATGGGACTACAAATACTTTTTTAGCTGATAATTGGATATGTTTCTTAGAAACAATATATCATTAATTTGGAAATAAAAATAGGGATTAGGTTGTTATGGCAGTTTATCAACATTCAGAAGATACAGTTCAATGGAGGTTATTGATCAAAAATATGAATGAGGATCAATATGTTGAAAATATGTATTGTATGGAGATTAAATAAATTTTCCATGAGAAATACATTCCTTGTGAATAGTGAGATGCTATGGAAAGGGAATTTTTCAAGATGAGGAAAAACCCGGATGAGAATGTTGCAAAGTATGAGGCTTACATAACAAGGTTACTATTTCATGCTATAGACTATATATGTATCCAAATAAGTAATATTGATCAATTATTTTATGGGTTAAAACCTTTCATTCGATGAGCATTGGTAAAGCAAGCATTCTCATCATACCAAGATATAGTCTCATGTTTCATCATTAGAGAAATGTAATTCTCAATGTCTAATTACATTAATGTAATGAAATAAAGGAATGGAATGGTGGATCAAGAGATAGATAAAAGAAAAAAATTAATGAATTAATTTCTTTTATGTGATAATTATGGGAAAAAACACCCATTTATATGCCTAAAAGGACTGAGATTTTGTTACAAATGTGGAGAAAAAGGTCGCTAGGAACCTGATTGTAAGGTAGTGAATGAAGTTGTGTAATGTAATAATTATAATGAAAAGGAAATTTAGGAGAATAATTGTCCAAATATTCAAGTAAATATAGCTCATATGAACCAAATGGATCATGACCATGTTTATGTTGTTACTACGGTCGACAAGGAATGATGGATGTACTTGTGTTTTTTTTCAAGATTTATTTTCTGGTTGTTAGAAAAATGTGATAAATTAATTTTTTAGTATAGTACGTTTTTTTCATTAGGTTTTAATAGTATGAAGGTAATAATATATTCATTTTGTAATAAAAATATCAACATTACGTTGTTTTGGAAATCTAATGTTAAAATTGATTTTGGAAGTTTGGAGACATTTTATACATAGATTGGAGACAAGTATATTTGATAACTCTAAATGGTAGATTGTATTAAGATTAAATTTTGATGGTATTTTTTAAGGTAAAAATATTTTGTAAGATTATTTTTGGATTGTTATAATACTATAGATTCTGAAAATTGACAATGTGAAGGTCATGCGACTACCTGTCACATCGAAAAAAGATGTGGGAATCGAACCCAGAACCGATGTGCGACAAGGATTCATCGCATACCACTAGCCTAAAAGAAGTTCTTCGTTATTTTGAAATATTTTGGTTCATTTCAATTGTATATTATTATATTAGGATCATTATAAAATTTAGATAAAAAGAATATTCTTCAGTTTTACCTTTTTAAGAGAAAGATGAGTTTGTGGTAGCAATTAGTTAAAGGATGAAACTCTACATGTCATTTAAGTATGCTTGCTTATGTTCTTATTCTATGAATTAAATTAATTATACAACACTTGTAAATGGATCATACAACAAAAAATGATATCCTATTACTTTCTTTTGTGATGAATCAAATGGTCCCTTAGATCAATGCAAATTTATATCTTTCTGGTAATTAACGTTATCCTATAAATATTCTCTCTCACTCTGTAACACCCCAGGTAAATAAAGAATATGAAATTTTCATATTTATCCATATTTTTGAATAAAATATTAATATGACTTTAAAGGGGAAACTATGCTCGATGGTGTACCCAACACGCAATAATGAGTTTCTTGGGAATCTTACGTTGCACTCTAATAATAAAATAATATTATTTTAAATGGTAGTTAACATGTAGCTGTTGTATTGGCGGGAATGGATAGAAATAACTAAAATGTGATTATATATGTTTTTAAATGTTTTTACATATATCCAATAAAGGATAAAGGCTTAAAATACGGAAAGAATTCAATTTTAGGCATATATGCCCAAGTTTTCACTAAAGGTTCACTTATCGCCTTTTGATTTCGAACCATCATTAAATATAGTTTTTTTCACTATTATACATTCTATTTGGACCAAATAAAACTCTTGTTTAGAATCGGGACATCAAAATTTACATTGTGTAAATTTTTGGTATCTTTCTGATAATGTTCATTTTTTTTAATGAATAGTGTAAAATGTTGTATTTTAATTCAAAACCTCTTTTTAATCTAATTTATTTATATGATTAGATTATCTTTTTAATTGGTTTTAAAGTGAAATTAGAATATATTTTTACCATTAAATCCAATAGTGGTCATTGGAATTAATTTCACCTTGAAATCGGGCTTAAACTAGTGTCAAACTTTTGATACTTATTGTTTCATAAAAACGCGCTATTTGTCATGACAGCGGGAATTAATTATTAAATTAATTAATGTGACTTATATGTTTTGAATTTTGTAAAATAGACTTCATTTTTGAATTCGGAATATCAAATATAGCTTAGGGTGAATTTTTGGTAATTTTCTGAAAAACATCAATTTTTTATGAATAGTGAAACCACTAAGTGGTACTTATAAAAACTGATTTTCCGTTTAAATGAAATTTTGCCACCTTTGTGTTTTGAATTTCAAAAATTCGACATACATGGTTGTCATTAAAAATTAAAATGTGGTTCAATGGGATTAAAATAATTTTTTGGTGAATAGTAACTTCTTATGTTTTTAATTGCGATTGGAGGTAATTAGTGTAGTTTAAGGTAAAAATAATGTTTTAATAAAATTAAATGAACTTGAAACATGTCCTAAACTCATTGTATGTGTCATGGCCGACCACGACAACGCATGGGTCAACATGGGGACCCCATGAAGCCACTTTGGTTGGAAAATGACATTAATAGCTTTTTATTTAAAGTTAAAGTAAAAATGAGACAAACATGAAATGTTTTACTAATAAAAATTTTACATGGGGTTATCCAAATCATATATTTGACTACAAATATTAATTGGAAAGATAAAAAGATTTACTAAATCATAGTATTTTTTTATAATTTTTATACATTAAATAAATTAAATTATTTATGACATCATGATGATGAAGCGATGACCTCATTATTTAACGATTTAAATAAAATGGAATGATAATGTAATATCTAAGAACTACACATGTCAAAAACCTATTGGATGAGTGGATTACGAACCCTTATCACCTTATCCTCGAAAAAAATCAATGTGCGACCTCCTAAATTCGAATACCATTTTCAAATAAAGTAACATTTTCTTACTTTCCAAGAGTGCCCCTCCTCTCCTCTTATAAAAGGCCCCCACCTCTACCTCCTTACCCACAGCCCCAAAGCCTTTGGCTCGGCCAACCCCTGCCCAGTTTTTCTCTACACTTCCCTATATTACTCCATGAAGCCTCACTTTGGGCAGAAGTCTTCCCAAGGATGCCTTTGAGCTCAAACCAAAGAGAGTTACCCGATTTTAAGATAATGTGTTCACTTGAGTCCTTTTGTTTTATTTTGCCTCTCCAACCCCCTAAACTCTTTTTATTCATTTCTTTTGTAACAACTCCAGTATCTTCAATATACTAGGATTTTGTTATAATATGGATTCGATCTACACTTACACACAACTATATCTAATGGTTAAAAAACATACTATTTCCGTGGATGGCGAATTTCTGCCTCACGAAACGATGATTGTTCAACACTCATATAACACCTTCAAAGGTGGCCATTAAGATGTCACTATATTTATATATGATATATAATATTTTTATGTTTTACTTATGCTTCTGTATTTTTCATTTTTTTCTTACCTTTATGGCATCCATTATGGGTATACACGATATCTTCATTTTAGGAAGTGCGGACTACCGCCCCCTCAAAGTGATGTGATTCGTTAATGCCATACGTGGGATGTATAAAGAATGGATTTAATGTTATTATATATGATGTTATACTGGAATTATAATATAACTATATATCATTATTATTTCTTTCCATTAATGTATGATATAGAAATAATAGCAGCGTTCATGCGTACGTACGGCTTACCGTCTCCATGAACGGTGCATTTCATTTCTTATCCCCAAATGTAATGTACTATTATAAGTACATGTATATAATGGATATATATGATGAATGATACATCTAAATGATTAATATAATTCTGGAATTAAAATATACATACCTCTCATTTAGTTTTAATTCCATTAATATGAAAAAGAAATGAAAGTAGTGTTCATGCGTACGTACGGCTTACCGTCTCCATGAACGGTGAATTTCATTTCTTACCTCTAAATGATTATTGAATATTATAAATACATATATATGCTGGATATATATGATATATATGCTATCAAAATCGGGAATGTCATTTTGGATATAATGAACCTTTGACCACACGAACAACATGTAATTGTAAGAAGTCCACTTTCGACATAAGAACCAAATATCGACAAAACAAACATTATTAACTTAAATGATTACATAATGTTTATAACCTGACAATAAGTGATATAAAAGGAATAATGAACTAGAAAAAGGTTTTTAATAAAGTGGAAATTAACTCAAGTTTATTATTCAGGACGTTAAAGAATGATCGAGTCAAGTCTGACCCGAGGTAAGGGATCCTACTCCTCTCTTTCTTTTTAAGTACACACTTTAATGTCATTCCTTTTAAAGCTCATCTTTCCTGTTATTGGGATGATGTTTTATATTACTATTATAGTAATTTTTATGTTCATGTGATGAGAGACCCTATTCTCTCTCATCAATCCATTTTGAAAGTTTTGAGTGGCGCCGTTAGGCTTCCGAATTTTCGTAAGAGATCTAACCTCTCTCTTTCTCTTTAAGTACTCTCCTTTATGTCACTTCTTCTAAGATCCTCTTTGTTATGATGGGGGATGTTATTTTATATTCCTATTGCTGTAAATTTTATTTTAATATGATGAAAGACCCTATTTGATCTCATCAATCTATTTTTTGGATGTTTTAAGTGGCGCCGTTAGTCTGCCGAGTTTTCGTAGGGGATTTTTCATCTCACATTTATTCCCGTGAGATTTATGCTACATTTTCCACAATTTTCTTTGAGTGGTGTATTTACTATCCATTATTAAACTCTTTGTGTAATATACTTTCATTTATGAGTATTTACATCAATGTTTTATTGTCCTTCTTTCACGGGGCGTTTGTTTCGAAAGATACCCATGTCGATAAGGGAACCTTTCACCCTCCTTTTTTTAAAAGACTTATTTTGTCGGGTCTTTTAATTTACATATTGTTATATTGGGATATGTTATCATATATCCTTATTGATGTAAATTTTAGGTCAATGTGATGAGATACCCTTTTTTTTATCTCTCATCAACTCATTTTGATGTGACGCCGTTAGGCTGTCAAGGGAACTTCTTAACCCAATTTTGATTTCTTTGGGTTTAACATGTAGTTATTGAATATTTCATCTTTTGAATATGTGTGAATGACCTTTGATTATTTTACACTTAATATCCACTTATACTTTTTGTATTCATTTGTCACACATAATTATTCAATTGATTTATCCTTAAACCAAGGATACCGTCTTTGTAAGGGACTTCGTCTCAATCTCCTTTCATTGAGGCATATTTTGTTTTATAGACAACCTTTTTTTATATGGTGTATAAACCCCTTTGACTTTTACATTTATTCAAAAGGAATATTTTTTATACGAAGCATTTAATAAACGACAAAATGGAATGTTTTTTTCATACGTATGTGGCGACAACGACTTCTCCGTCGTCGTGACCGTTATTTGAGTTTCGGCTTCCTCTACAAGACATACCTTCTTTTAAAAGAAAAATAAATACCATGTTTTACTTTTCTTTTATTTTGGTATTGAAAATGGTTTAAATAATGTTTTTATATCAATGTGTTGTATTGATATCTTGTTATTGAAAGGTGGAAATGTTATGTTTCCTTTATGCATGTTTTATGTGATATGATTATGTTGAGGTTATTGGGAATTATTATGAAAACGGGTGGTTCCGTGATAAACTAAGGGCGGGTGAGCCCGATATAGCTCTCCAATGCATTGGGAAACGTGATGGAGTGAAACGTTAAGGTTTCTCTGAAGAGATTTAGGGAATATACTGTGATGGGTATTCCAAATGTAACCAAGAGGGTTACTCCCTAAGTAAGAATGTTATGAATAACTCAAGTTACCTTTATGTCTTATGATTTCTATGATTTATTCATGGGTTGATGAGGTATATTAAAGTGCCTATGTTTTATGGGTAAAGTATGATTTCATTCTTATGTATATATGAACTCATGTTTCCTTTCCATATTTTTTTAACCCTAACTGAGCTTTTTATGCTCATACCAAGTTTTTGAAATGTTTTTCACAGGTCAATGGAAAGGTACATGATGTGATGATAGTGTCAAGGATGTGTTAAAAAAGAATACGTGTTTTATTTTAAATATGTTTCCGTTGATGGGAAGAATGAATATTGTCTTTTATAACCACTTTGTTTAAATGTGGAATGTAATGCAAGTTTCATGATATAATTCTCTAAAACTCTAAACCTGAAAAGATCCTCAATGTGTAATCTTGTAATAACTCAAGATTAAGTAAGGTTTAAGGCTGGGGCCTTATAGTTGGTATCAAAGGGAGGTTTAGATAACTTTAGATGTTAGGGTATTCTCTATGCATAAGTGACATTACCATAATGGTTAGGATTTCAGAAAGAGTCCCAGTTTTAGATAAAGTGAATGAGTAAGTATATCTTAGTGTTTACCTTTCTCATTAGTACATGATGGTTTTGTTGATATACTCACACTGACATTTCTGTTTTTAGTGAATGTATGGATCTAGCAGGCACCAAAGAGACAACAGGTTTGAAGGAAATTGTGGTGGTTCTCTGGTTAAGAGACTAGATAAAATGGAGGATTCAATGAGGAAACTCATGGATGTTCTAAACCAAATATCAAGGAGTCATGATCAACCACTTGAACCATGGTATGTTCTGTAATGCATCATGTACGAGATGACCAATCTATGTGGATGTTCAGGTAATAATTATAAAGGTAACCATTAGAGTTTATATGATCCTTACTTTTGAGGTAATTATGGTTTATTATATGATATGCTGGAAAATGAAAGGCATGAGATAAACTTGAGGTTAAAATATTTTATGATCATTTATGATGATTTTATCTCTTTTTGGGGAATTATTTAAGAATTATATAGTTTTGGAAAATGGACAACACGCAGACCATGTGACTACCCGTCACGTCGGACAAAGCTGCAGGAATCAAACCCACAACCAAATTGCGACTTGTATTTATCACCTACCACTGGACTACGTAAAGTCCCTGGTTAGTTTGACTGATTGTTTTTAGTTATATGATTTTATGAATAAGGATTAAGTTTATTTTGGGTTATTTATGAAAATTATTAACCTATCATGGAGGATATGTGATTGGGTTAATTACTTTTCAATATGACACTTTAGGAGCAACTGATATTGTTTGGATATAAATGTTACGATTTAACTTGGAAGACTATGTGACTAAATCTTTCAAATAATTTGGTTTCAATCTTAGATTGGTTTAATTTGAATAATTTTATGGGAAAATTGTTTATCGGATGGTCCTCGTTGAACTATGGGTTTTGTTGGACAAATTTTGGAGATTAAGCATAGATTTTCTTTTAAAAGGGTTATCCTTTTCAGGATTATCTGACCTTGTACTAACCTTTTGGTTTTGTTTTTGGTTAAAGCCTAAAGAAATTGGAAGTATATAGTTGTCTTTGGTGGATTAGGTGATTCTCTAAAAGTTGATTATAGTACTTTTAATGTGAAGAAGTCTCCCTAAATACTCGTCTTTTGGAAAAAAGTATGAGTTTGATTAAGGAAACTAGTAAAAGTTGAAAGTCAACATGATAAGTGATTATGTTTCCTTATGAAAAAATTCCTCAATAAAAAGTAACTTAAAACAAAAATGTTGTCTATTAACGTTTCCTACTGGGGAACCCAACACCGTTTAACCCATCACAAGTTTGTGATTTTCTTATTGTTAACTTTCTCCTAAACATGTTTTCTATCACTCTCCCTCAGAACATGACCCTATGTTATCTCCTCCATGTCCATATTTGTTTTATACATGGAATCCTAGAATGGGTTAACTCTGGTGACCTTTGTACTTATCTTTATTTATTTTAAAGGGATTGTTTTACCAACTCTTGATCCGATGTGGGACTTTAAAGGATGTTTCGAAGCCCAATTTTAAAAATTGCGAGGATGGAATTCCCAAAAGGGGGGAAGGATGTAACACCCCAGGTAAATAAAGAATATTAAATTTTCATATTTATCCATATTTTTGAATAAAATATTAATATGACTTTAAAGGGGACACTATGCTTGATGGCGTACCCAACACGCAATAATGAGTTTCTTGGGAATCATATGTTGCACTCTAATAATAAAATAATATTATTTTAAATGGTAGTTAACATGTAGCCGTTGTATTGGCGGGAATGGTTAGAAATAACTAAAATGTGATTATATATGTTTTTAAATGGTTTACATTTATCCAATAATGGATAAAGGCTTAAAATACGGAAAAAATTCAATTTTAGGCGTATATGCCCTAGTTTTCACTAAAGGTTCACTTATCGCCTTTTGATGGAGAACCGTCATTAAATATAGTTTTGTTCACCCTTATACATTCTATTTGGACGAAATAAAACTCTTATTTAGAATCGGGACATCAAAATTTACATTGTGTAATTTTTTGGTATCTTTCCGATAAAGTTCATTTTTTAATGAATATTGTAAAATGTTGTATTTTAATTCAAAACCTCTTTTTAATCTAATTTATTTATATGATTAGATTATCTTTTTTATTGGTTTTAAAGTGAAATTAGAATATATTTTTACCATTAAATCCAATAGTGGTCAATGGAATTAGTTTCACCTTGAAATCAGACTTAATCTAGTGTCAAACTTTTGATACTTATTGTTTCATAAAAACACGCTATTTTTCATGACAGCGGGAATTAATTATTAAATTAATTAATGTGACTTATATGTTTTTAATTTTGTAAAATATACTTCATTTTTTAATTCGGAATATCAAATATAGATTAGGGTGAATTTTTGATAATTTTCTGAAAAACTTCAATTTTTTATGAATAGTGAAACCACTAAGTGGTACTTATAAAAACTGATTTTCCGTTTAAATGAAAATTTGCCACCATTGTGTTTTGAATTTCAAAAATCCGACATACATGGTTGTCATTAAGAAGTAAAATGTGGTTCAATGGGATTAAAATAATTTTTTGGTGAATAGTAACTTATTAAGTTTTTAATCGCGATTAGAGGTATTAGTGTAGTTTAAGGTAAAAATAATGTTTTAATAATATGAAATGAACTTGACACATGTCCTAACCTCATTGGATGTGTCATGGCCGACCAAGACAACCCATGGTTCAACTTGGGGACCCCATGAAGGCACTTTGGTTGGAAAATGACATTAATATCTTTTTATTTAAAGTTAAAGTAAAAATGAGACAAGCATGAAATGTTTTACTAAAACAATTTTTACATGGGGTTATACAAATCGTTTATTTGACTATAAATATTCATTGGAAATCTAAAAATATTTCTTACATCATAGTAATTTTTTTATAATTTTTAGACATTAAATAAATTAAATTATTTATGACATCATCATGATGCATCGATGACCTCATTATTTAACGATTTAAATAAAATGGAAAGATAATGTAATATCTAAGACATACACATGTCCAAAACCTATTGGATGAGTGGATTTCGAACCCTTATCACCTTATCATCGAAAAAAAATCAATGTGGGACCTCCTAAATCCGAATACCATTTTCAAATAAAGTAACATTAGCTTACTTTCCAAGAGTGCCCCTCCTCTCCTCTTATAAAAGGCCCCCACCTCTACCTCATTACCCACACCCCCAAAGCCTTTGGATCGGCCAAACCCTTACCATTTTGTCTCTCCAATTCCCTTTCTTACTCCTTGAAGCCTCACTTTGGGCAGAAGTCTTCCCAAGGAAGCCTTTGAGCACAAACCAAAGGGAGTTACCTGATTTTAAGGTAATGTGTTCACTTGAGTCCTTTTGTTTTATTTTTCCTCTCCAACCCCCTAAAATCTTTTTATTAATTTATTTTGTAACAAATCCAGTATCTTAAATATAATAGGATGTTGTTATAATAAGGATTCGAGCTACACTTACACACAGCTACATCTAATGGTTAAAGAAAATACTGTTTCCGTGGATGGCGAATTTCTGCCTCACGAAACGATGATTGTTCAACACTCAAATAACACCTTCAACGGTGGCCATTAAGATGTCACTATATTTATATTTGATATATAATATGTTTATGTTTTTCTTAAGATTCTTTATT
Source organism: Viscum album (assembly GCA_963277665.1). Lineage (NCBI taxonomy): Eukaryota > Viridiplantae > Streptophyta > Magnoliopsida > Santalales > Viscaceae > Viscum > Viscum album. Next base: position 1,777,406,994 of record OY728151.1, on the reverse strand, counting down.
TTTCATTTGTGTCTTACCTTTATGGCTTCCATTATCGGTATACGCGATATCTTCATTTTAGGAAGTGCGGACTACCGCCCCCTCAAAGTGATGTGATTCGTTAATGCCATACGTGGGATGTATAAAGGATCGATTTAATGTTATTATATATGATTTTATATTGGAATTATAATATAACTATATATCATTATTATTTATTTCCACTAAATTATGAGATATAAATGAAAGCAGCGTTCATGCGTACGTACGACTTACCGTCTCCATGAACAGTGCATTTCATTTCTTATCCCCAAATGTAATGTACTATTATAAGTACATGTATATAATGGATATATATGATGAATGATACATCTAAATGATGAATATAATTCTGGAATTAAAATATTCATACCTCTCATTTAGTTTTAATTCCATTAATATGACAATGAAATGAAAGTAGCGTTCATGCGTACGTACGGCTTACCGTCTCCATGAACGGTGCATTTCATTTCATACCTCTAAATGATTATGTAATATTATAAATACATGTATATTATGGATATATATGATATATATTCTATCCACATCAAGAATGTCATTCTGGATATAATGAACCTTTGACCACACGAACAACATGTAATTGTAAGAAGTCCACATTCGACTTAAGAACCAAATATCGAAAAAACAAACATTATTAACTTAAATGATTACATAATTTTTATAACATGACAGTAAGTGATCTAAAAGGAATAATGAACTAGAAAAAGGTTCTTAATAAAGTGTAAATTAACTCAAGTTTATTATTCAAGACGTTAAAGAATGATCGAGTCAAGTCCGACCCGAGGTAAGGGATCCTACTCCTATCTTTCTTTTTAAGTGCACACTTTAATGTCATTCCTTTTAAAGCTCATATTTCTTGTTATTGGGATGATGTTTTATATTACTATTACTGTAATTTTTATGTTCATGTGATGAGAGACCCTATCCTCTCTCATCAATCCATTTTTAAAGTTTTGAGTGGCGCCGTTAGGCTGCCGAATTTTCGTAAGAGATCTAACCTCTCTCTTTCTCTTTAAGTACTCTCCTTTATGTCACTTCTTTTAATCTCCTCTTTGTTGTGATGGGGGATGTTATTTTATATTCCTGTTGTTGTACATTTTATTGTAATATGATGAGAGACCCTATTTTATCTCATCAATCCATTTTTTGGAAGTTTTAAGTGGCGCCGTTAGGCTGCCGAGTTATCGTAAGGGATTTTTCATCTCACTTTTATTCCTGTGAGATTTATGCTACATTTTCCACAATTTCCTTTTAGTGGTGTATTTACTATCCATTATTCAACTATTTGTGTAATATACTTTCATTTATGAGTATTTACATCAATGTTGTATTGTCCTTCTTTCACGGGGCGTATGTTTCGAAAGATACCCATGTCGGTAAGGGAACCTTTCACCCTCCTTTTTTTAAAATAATTCTTTTGTCGGGTCTTTTAATTTACATATTTTTATATTGGGATATGTTATCATATATCCTTATTGATGTAAATTTTAGGTCCATGTGATGAGATACCCTTTTCTTATCACTCATCAACTCATTTTGATGTGATGCCGTTAGGCTGTCAAGGGAACTTCTTAACCCAATTTCGATTTCTTTGGGTTCAAAATGTAGTTATTGAATATGTAATCTTTTGAATATGTGTGAATGACCTTTGATTATTTTACACTTAATATCCACTTATATTTGGTGTATTCGTTTGTCACACATAATTATTCAATTGATTTATCCTTAAACCAATGATACCGTCTTTATAAGGGACTTCGTCTCAATCTCCTTTCATTGAGGAATATTTTGTTTTATATACAACCTTTTTTTTATATGGTGCGTAAACCCCTTTGACTTTTACGTTTATTCAAAAGGAATCTTTTTTATACGAAGCATTTACTAAATGAAAAAAGGGAATGTTTTTGTCGTACGTATGCGGCGACAACGACTTATCCACCGTCGTGACCGTTATTTGAGTTTCAGCTTCCTCTACAATCCATACCTTCTCTTAAAAGAAAAATAAATACCATGTTTTACTTTTCTTTTATTTTGGTATTGAAAATGGTTTTCATAATGTTTTTATATCAATGCGTTGTATTGATATCTTGTGATTGAAAGGTGGAAATGTTATGTTTCATTTATGCATGTTTTATGTGATATGATTATGTTGAGGTTCTTGGGCATTATTATGAAAACGGGTGGTTCCGTGATAAACTAAGGGCGGGTGAGCCCGATATAGCTCTCCAATGCATTGGGTAACGCGAAGGAGTGAAACGTTAAGGTTTCTCCGAAGAGATTTAGGGAATATACTGTGATGGGTATTCCAAATGTAACCAAGAGGGTTACTCCCGATGTAAGAATGTTATGAATGCCTCAAGTTACCTTTATGACTTATGATTTATATGATTTATTAATGGGTTGATGAGGTATGTTAAACTGCCTATGTTTTATGGGTAAAGTATGATTTCATTCTTATGTATATATGAACTCATGTTTCCTTTCCACATTTTTATAACCCTTACTGAGCTTTTTATGCTCATCCCATGTTTTTGAAATGTTTTTCACAGGTCAAGGGAATGGTACATGATGTGATGATAGTGTCAAGGATGTGTCAAGAAAGAATCCGCGTTTTATTTTAAATATTTTTCCGTTGATTGGAAGAATGAATATTGTCTTTTATAACCACTTTTTTTAAATGTGGAATGTAATGCAAGTTTCATGATCTAATTCTCTAAAACTCTACACCTGAAAAGATCCTCAATGTGTAATCTTGTAATTACTCAAGATTAAGTAAGGTTTAAGGCTGGGGCCTTATACACTCTCTATCAGAGCATGATCGTTTTTTATCTTCAATATCCATATTTTCCAACATAGAAGCCTTGTATGTTTCATTTCTAGTAACCTTCATACTTACCTTTATATATTTTAAAATAAAGACCTAATTAAAATTTTTTTCAATGTAATATTTGAAGTAAGATACTTTGAAATATCAAACCCATAGGTTTCCATCATGAGTTTAAATTTCAAGGACACAATTTACTTAAGGAGGGTATAATGTAACACCACATAATTCCATGGTATGCTTCCTTTTTAAATAATTCAATAGCGTGAGATGTACAAAATGCCGAGTTTAATCGCCCCATGATCTATAAAATGACCCATTTAAAAAGATTTTATTCATAGTATTAACAAAATTTTAAATTTTATATACAATATAATTTTTACATTACTCTTATTTGTTTCTTATACATAATATGAGGAAAAATTAATCTTTTCAAATAAAAGAAGAATTTGTAAAAAAATGCAATTTTCGGCCTTTTAATGGAGAACACATTTTAAATCCAAAATTTGACATTATTATCTATTAAATTTGATTAAATTAAATTCTTCTTTATAATATTGACATAAAATTTTAGTTTGGATTAATTTTTGGAAATTTTATGAAAACTTTCATATTATGTTGAATAGGGGAAAATACTAAATTTTAATTAAAAACAACTTTTTTAATCAAAATAACTTATTATGTAAAATTATAAATTTGAGTGATTTTAAAGTATACAAAGATTATATTTTGAAAATTTAATATATTTTAGGTCACTGGATGATATTTTATATTTAAATTGTACAAAAACATATTTCATTCTTTTGATATGTTTTTACTTCTTTAAAGCCCTCTATTTGGTTTTGACAACGGAAATTACTTTTATGTTAATTACAAAAACATATATGTTTGGAATTTGGAAAATGGATTCCATATTTGGAATTAAAAGGTCCTAAATGTTTAAATAGGTACCTTTTATTTTTGGACATTATGAATAGTAAATTCAATACCATTTTATTCACAATGGTTAAATGGTAAATCATGTTAGGAAGGTTTAAAATAATATCATAATAAAATAATAATTCCCTAAAAGTTGACCTAATCATATTTAATGAGATTTTTAATTCCATTAAATCATTAGGATGATTTTAGGACCCCATGGGTGTGATAGTGATATGTTATAAGATTTAATTAAAAGTAATGATAAATATAACACCAACATGTATCTTTTTCTAAAATAATTTTAATATAAGGTTATAAGAATGATATATTTGTCTATAAATATTCATTATATAGATACCATGATTTAATATTTTATGGTATTTTATTATCAATTTTTTGATATTATATAATTAAATTTAGTTATGACACAATAATGATGCAGTATTTTCCATATTAATGGATGAATCAAATAAATGATATTTTAAATATTAAAATAAAAATAATTTGAATGTTCTGAGGCCATAAAATAATTTTACGGACGAGATTTACATATTAGGTAAGATTTAAGGAATTTTTTAAAAGGAATGATGTTTTTATGACTAACAAAAATCAATTACAAAATAGTGTCAAAATTGACATAAATGAGATTTTAAAACAAATAATGTTTTTATAAATGATATAAAAATCATAAAAATATAATATTCAGAAAAATAACATAGATAATGTAAAAAAAATTTCATTAACGACCCACTTGAGGTTCCCTTGTAATTTTATAGTAACTAAATTATTCCTAAAAATAAAAATACAAGAAGACATAGTAATAGTTAAACCGTTTATCTAAGGGTCAATCCCAAAGGCAAAGGAAACGTTTATGATGTGAACATGTCAAAAACCTATTGGTTGAGGTAATTTAGACCAAAAATCATCTTTACCAAGAAATAATTTAATTTGGTTCTATCATAAATAGAATATCATTTTACAATAAATATATATTTCATTATTTTCATAAAGTGAGCATCACCTCTCTTATAAAAGGGATCATCACTTTATCATAAACTCGCACCAGTAAATAATTTTATCTCTAAAAAAACCCTTCCCAAATATCCTCCAAACATTCCTCAATTCATACTACTGTCCAAATATTGGGCATAAAACCAATTTATGATTCATTTTGTAAAAATAAAAAAGAGACACATAAAGAATATGTAATCGTTTTGCATCTTCTTTAACTGTTCATATCATCTTCTACTTCCACTTCGTAAGTTTTTACAGTAAAGAAATTATAAATCTATAATATACTATCTTTATATGTTTTTAATATTATGAGACAAATATATTCTTGTCTTTAAACATCCAATGAAAAACTATACCATCATGTGTGCGTACATACGACTTACCATCTCCACGTCGTTGTGTAAATTGTTTTTCTAGTACACTATATTTTGATCGGTAGAATGATAAATAAAATGTATTTAAATAATAAATATAAATTTATATTGTTTCATTAAAATTAATATTCCATCCAATTTCAAACCATTTAACCATTAATGAACTAATACTCTCGCTCGTGCGTACATACGACGTATTGTCTCCACGACGCGACGAAAATCATCTTTCTTGTTCACCATCCAAGAATGATTATAATAATAAATATTATTAATAATTATGAAATATGTTAAATAATAATTCTACCAGTATGATATATATATATATAAACATATATCTCATTCACTTACATCCATACGATACAAAAATGGAAACATCATTCATCGTTACGTACGACCTACCATCTCCATGAACGGTGTATTCTAGTTCATATATATATTTGTTATATATATTTATAATTATGATATATAAATAATATTATACATTATTGATATACATAAATCGTGATATAAGTAATATGATAATGAATAACAAGTAAATATGCATATGATAAACAAAGTGATTTTTATACGAAATGTTACATTAACTTGGAATTCATAATAAAATGGTGATATAAAGTAATAAAAGAATCTTATATAATGTCATAAATATTATTATGAATATGATAGAAGTTTTTAATATGTTATAGAATAGTTTTAGAAATTTTGAGAGATTATGCGACTTAAGGTAAGGGTTAAATCGTCAATCTCATTATTATCTGAGATTGTTTATCTGTAAGTATTTATACGTCATATGTATCGTCCATGTCCATGAATCATAAAAAAAATTCAAAATTTTTATTTTATGGTTTTATGGATGTGTATCTTAAACAATATATTTATTTTAAAAGTTTTTAATATTTTTTTCTATATTTATTTAATTAATGTTAATGTTTTCAAAATGATTTTAAGGATTGATTTATATATACATGAGTTTTTAAAAATGATTAAATCTTTTCAAAATATTCATAGTTGTAGGAGTAAATTTTATTCATGATTCTATTTTAATTGAATTCATTTGTAAATTGTGTCACTTTTAAATTATTTCATGAAAAATTGTAATTTCATTAAAAGAGTTTTACTTATCATTTTCATTTATTTCAAAATCTATTTACTTGATATTATTCTGGATTAAGGATGATATATTATAATAAAAATTTAGACATTGAATTTAATGTGTTATAATATGTTTGACTACAAATGTGAATCTTTTATACCATTCATTGTTTATAGTTAAAGTATTGACATTTCATATTATAGTATTAATATGAATTATTATGCTATGTATCACAATTTTCATATATTGAATGCGTCAGACCTAGTAAGTGATAGAAAAGGCCCGCTATATCCCCTTGATCCATCAGTAGGTCTCATGAGAAAAACTATTGTCTAAGAACAATGACTAATCAAAATATTTATGAATGGTCCTGGCACAAGGCCTCGATGTAATAGTTATTATTTCCGGCCCTGTGCATTACCTTATTTTGAAATTAGATATTTCATGTAATTATTCGACTAGTATAAATTCCATTTTCATGTTTAATGGTAATATATGAATTATTTTTTCCATAATATGTTCAAGAGTATTTTTTAAAAGGCGTCAAATTTTATTATACATATTTCCTTAAATTTTATATCTTATGTAGAATTATTTACCCTTTCCGAACATCTACGCTCACCCCTTTCTTATATTTTATATTCCAAGGATGCCAAGTTGTGTATTATTATTTATATAAAGGGTTATTCAATGTTAATAATGGTTTACTCAAAGTATGGCCTCTGTTTTATTTTATGTTATATATTGTAAAATTATGTGTATGTATGTAATCTATTTTCCAAGCCTACTAAACTGATCATTCCTTTAGGAATTGATTCATTGTAATCGTGCCAATGTATTAAAATATTAAACTATATCCAGGATTATGGGGTTACTGCATTACAAAAAATATTAAAATTATTATTAAAAAATGTAAAATCCCTCTTCCCTGCCACTATATAATCAACCCTCACACCCTCTTACTCTCACACCAATAAAGATTCGAGCATTACCTAAATTCTCCTCGAATATCTCTATAAGTTCCTCCCCCATGTCCTAGACTAGCTGGTCTAGCAAAATTTCTAAAAAATCCCTTATGGATAATTCTCGAGGTGGAGTACTCAGGAGGGGAACATATCTTCTCATTTATTTAAAATTCTATTACAAGTTCCATTATTTTGTTTCTCTATCCTCACCTCCAAGCATATGCAATGATAATTCCATTATCTGACATGGAATGTAATAATATTATGTTAATGGATTATTTCGTCATCGTCTCTATTTTTCCCCACATATTACACTAAGAAATAAAATTCAACCTGAGATGTTTAAATTTATCACATTCAAGGACGAAAAGTTTTCAATTTATATAAATATCATAATGAATTATCATACAGAATATTTTATGGTCAAACGATACTATGATAAATTTATTTTAATTTATTTAATGTTCTATAATCCTTTCACAATCATAATAAAAAATTATAATACAAAACATTATCATTATGCACAAAACTACTTAGTTAATCCATGCATTTGTAATAAACTTTTAACTAATGATTCATCCCATTGGTATATAACACAAAAATCATTAGAAGATAATCTATGTCATTGTAATTTCAGTAATTAAATATATTAACATTTATGGATGTTTGACCACATTTCAAATGAACTTCCATTCATGAATACAAGTAAACCAATCATTAAAACCAAGGAAGAAAATGGTTCCAAAACCATAAAATTGAACCTCTTAAACCATAAGAAATTGTGTGAAAGAACATAACAAGGTTATAATAAATTATTTAAAATAATGATGTAGTTTTTTAATTATTAATTAATGAATTTAAATTTTTTTATTCAGGTCATTATGACCAATCAAGAACAACTTCGAGCATTGGGTAATGGATTCTCTTTCTCACTTTTATTCTTTAATCCTCCTTATATAGATCCATTTTATAATTAATTCCTAATTATGGTTTATGTTTTTGAACCACCCATATTTCCATTATTATATATAAATTATGGGATACCCCTTACCTTTCATTAATCCCTCACAAGAACACATATTTCCTTGCAGAAATGTTTCTAGGTGTTTTCTTATCTAACTATTATTTCTATGAGATTTCCATTGTTTATAAAGTATTTCTTTCATGTGGTGTGATGTGTACATACATTTTATATATAATATAATGAATTGATCTATATTTATTATATTATATGATTCATATTGTTTTTATTAATTTTAGGTCATACGACTCGATTGATTACTATGTGGTAAGGGACTGTGTCTAAATTTTCATTTCATTATCATTTACATGGTATTGTGAACCTTGAATATCTTATTTTTGGTATCCACTTCGCATTTGAGATAATTTTTAATTTAAAATTTAATATATTATATATCCGTATTCTGGTTTTGGGGAAATTATTGTTGTCTTACGCCGTATACCATTTTACATACTGTGTTTATTTGGAATTTCACTTTAACAATAGAATATTGGTGAATCCTTATCAACTTCTCCATGGGAATATTTATAAGGAATATTTAACTTGTAAAAATCTATTAATAATGAATAATTTGGTAATTTTATGTTTGATGTGCCAGACTATAGCCTCTTGATGCATCAACAGGTCTCATGAGAGAAATCAGTTGGTGACCAACTTTTTGAGTTTGTTTCCAAAAATCTGAGGGGTTTAAACCCACAAATATAAATGATTTCAATGGTATAGTGGTATCATGTTTCAGATACATGATGTAAAATTATAAAAATTCGCTTTATTCATATTTATTTATATCTTTTTTTGAGGTTTTCATTAAGAAAAAATTTATGGATGTAGTTTTTTTATCAGTTTACTAATGGTGTGTGTTATAAATTTATTCAATATTCCATATTTACTTTTCCAATTATATTTTGATTCAATTTTTTTATTCAGGATTCCACTATTTGTAACCCTTACTGAGAATCTGAGCTCACCACTTTCATTTTTTAACTGTCAACAGGTCTTGAAGAGGAGACCATTAATTGAATTTTTGGGGATACAGTATATTAGTTTTTGTTATGTATTGTATTGTGTTATCTTTGTCATTTTAATATGTGATTCATGTATGTATCTAGTTTCATCATGTCCACTAAACTGATGATTCATTCGGGATTCCATTCCACTTAATCATTCCAATTTAATATGTATTGCACCGGCTCCAGGGTTTTAGCATCAGGGTGTTAAAATTAGGATAAACTCAAAATTATGATCATATGAACCTTAAAGGGATACCATGACCAATGGTGAACAAAAAACAAATATTTTATTATCCTATAGTATATGGAAGTCATATATTTTATTCTATTTAATAATTGATTTATTAAAAAAAATATCCTTTTATGCAATTTAATATGTTGTAATGGAAATTATAGAATCTGTGTCAATGAGAATAGGAGATGAGCCTACATATATGGTTTATTTAGTAAGTCTATAAAACTATGTAGTGAACTTTCTATAAAAAAAATAGAAATTGGTCAACTCTATAAATGTTTCATGAAAATCATTGGATGATTAATAAATTACCTTTCAAAAATTATATAAATTAATTGTAATATTTTATATCATAATAGATAATGATTTTTCCATATAATTCATTACATTTTTAAATTGAAGAAAAATAAGATGGATGAGTCCCAAGTTGGAAGAACCATTGAAAATTAAATGAATGGAAGAGTGAAATTCCCTCTATAAATGAAATTTCTAAACAATAATCCTGGTGATTTGATAAGGGTATTTCATATATACATTATATATATAGGGAGTGATTATTAATCACATTAGTGAAGTTGAACGATATAATGTTAAATGTGTAATGTGTCATCTAAAAGGAGATTAATTACCCTAATGAATACAATAAAAACAAATGGAGTCATCTTTATAAAGATTATTAGAAATCATGGTTCTTATTATTAATAATAATGTATATAATTGATGAATGGAATGATGTGATAAAATATTCATTGATCATACACCCAATTTTATCCAATGAAAAATTAAATTCTTGATTCATATAAAAAATATTCAATAAACATCTAATCATTATTGTATTAGTTATTAGATTAAAAATTAGTGGTTCATTAATTTCAACACATATATAATAATTATTATTAATTATAATACATGGGATTTATCTAGTTGAAAATCATATCATCACACCTATGATATATTTTGATGTAATATTGGGGATAGATTGGCTCTATGATTATAAATCAATAACATTGAATAAATCACACAGTGTCAACAACACACATAGTCTCGCAAGTACACACAATATCCATAGGACACAAAATCTTCATAGGACACACATTCTATATACGAATTATAGTCTCTAGGTCTTAGCCAGTCAAAAATATCATTGCTCGACCCATACTCGTTCTAGGAGAACAAACTGATCAAGCCATTTGGAAATATCAACACTCCTAAAAAACCCACATAGGATATCTTAAAATGACCTCTCATCCTAAGGGTCTGAACGTCATAGAAAACTATTCAAATGGACATATAGATTGAATGTTATGGTCATTTGAAAATTTCAAAAGTGGGTTCACTGAGTTGTGGACTGATGGTGGCGATCAATTTATGATACATTATATGATCAGGCATTGTTTATTCGATACGATTATTTCCCCATATCTCAGAGAAATAATACGGTTATGAAGATAACCCATGATTCCTTGAAAAGTTTTTAAAAAAGGAAACAAGATGTTTCATCACATATATTAATTTTTTTAAATTATTTAATGATGATTATGTTATTTTTGAGTTTTTCCACAGAATAAACACACTAAAAAAATAAGTTGCGACTAAGGAAAAAATAAAATTTTGAGTTCAACAGTTATGTTAGATTTATGATATGGGAACCCATTTTTGGTTTATTCCACTTTTTTAGGAATATTATACATGAGGTCTTTTAAAAGATTAATATTTTTCAAACAATTGTTATGGACTAAATGATTCTCCGAAAAACATGTCGTCTGAACACTAGTTTTTGAAATAAATTAATAAAATATCTACAAATAATACATGGAAAATCATAGATGTTAAATTCTCCACAACATAGGGATTTATGTCCTCATAATCCAAAACGAATGGTTACACAATAAAATGATGCAACTGAGTAGGAATATGTTCCTCCTACTCCAATGTTCTCTTCGAGAGATTCATGTGCTTCCCCCAAACATGATATCGAGGAATCAAACACCCATGAAAGATCCTCTACTGATGATCACTGATCTTGACCTGGTTCTCAGAAAAATTCTCCCCATCATCTATTCCCATGTCAACCTAGTCAATGGTGTGTGAGGAGTCATGAACATACCTCCTCAAATGTGACACGCAGAAGACGTTGTATACCGACTATAACTATGGAGGTAGAGTAATGTGGTATGACACCTCTCTAACTCTACATTGTATCAAGAAACTTTTGATAATACTTGGAGATAACTTCTCAGCTCGATCAAATTTTGTGTAATCTGTGTCAAGGGTAGACCCTATGGAATACATGGTATCCTTACATGAACTAAAAATAACTCTTTTGTAAGTCATCATAAGAATTATTTAGTCTCTGTGGAGTCCCCATCCTTTCCTTTTTGATTTTCACCTTCTCTATTGTTGCATACACCATCTCTATGCCAATGAGTTTTTGACTCTGTTGGGTCCATCTAGAAAAAGTAGTGACATGAAGGGTCAACAGTACAAGGCCTCGAATGGTTCCATACCTATGATGGAATGGTAACTATTTGTGTACCCAAAATCCATCAGGGGTAGGTGATACTACCAAATACAACAAAATCTATCATGCAATCTCATAGCATGTCCAATATATCATATATGGTTCACTATGTCTGGTCGTCCGCCTATAGGTGAAACGATGTTCTCAAGTGTAACAGAGTCTCAAAGGCCCTATATTATCCCCTATAGAATCGGGGACGTAAATAGTGCATCTTTATATGATACTATCACCTATTAATATCAATGGAGTCGAACATTCTCATTCACATAGAGGCATCCCATGCTCTCTACTTAACTGCGCTCTCGAATAAGTTGGAAGTAGAATGAATTCTTGAGTTGGTCAACGATCACCCATATGGTATTGTGCTTCAAAGGAATATGTTGTCAAAATGTCATGAATTCCATCAATATAGAATCCCACATTCATTCGAACACATAAAGGGGTTGAATCAGTCCCGTTGTAACTTAGAGCTTGGCTTAAACCTACTAAAAAGTGGTGCATCGAGAAAAAATCACTTCAACTCAATTATTATTCTTTAGACACCAAAACTGATGTCAAATATATTGGAACATCTTCACCACACCTAGATGTACCTCCATATTGGATGTATGATACTCCGCGAGAACCTCCTTCCATATTTCCAGAACATGTTTTTTGTTCATTCTAAAAATAAATATGTTATCCCCGCCATTCGAATATCCATCGAGGGATCTCCCTTTAGATATATAAGCATATATAATCTCATAAGAGATATCTCCAAGACGATCCTCCATAACATGATGTACAAATTTTGAGGTAACAAACATCTACTATAGGAAATCTATTCCCTCCCCATCCAAAAAGGATATCTGGAATGAGGCTAACCTCTCTAATACCTCAATTAAGAAATGAAAACCGGATCTCCTACAGAGAGAATAATACAACAAATTACCCTTTCCATGAGTGCAGATAATCTAAATGTATTATCCTTAGGTGATATTTTGAAATTAAATCTGTGTAAACATTATATCATTATGATACAATATATAGTTGACACTCTTGTGGTCAGATTAGATGATAAATCACATTCCCATCAGGTTGTATCACAAAATATTCCAAGTGAAGGCTACCACTGATAAAAAATGGCATGGGTCACATAGTTATTCTCTTATGGTATCAAATAGTTTGAACCATAGGAAATAACTTCTTTTCCTTGCATTAGGAAAAAACTCATCCCGGTTCATAATTCATCATAGAACACTTTGTACTTGGTACCCTCCTTTGGAAATATTTAAGATGGGAGTGATCATCAATCTCTTCCTCAACAACTGAAAACATTCCTGGCACTTCTTCATCCACACAAAAGGTTATCCCTTTCAGGTCATAGCTATCAAGGGTGATGCAAATATGGAATATTTTAATACAAACCTATGATAGTACCTAGACAAACAAATGGATCTCCAGACCTAGATAACACTCTTGGGTGGCTCCCAAGAAAGAACTGCCTCATTCATCACTATATCCAATGAAACTCCAGCCTCAAAACTGACGTGTACAAGAAAAAAAACCTCCTAAATACACAACTAACAGTTTTAGAGCTTACCTTAGGTATTTTTCACATTATGTTCATTTAGGAGAATCCTCAAGTGTCTTATGTGGTCCCCTTCTAATGTCGAGTACACTAGGATGTCATTATTGAAGACCTCCATGAACCGATCCAAGTAAGGATGAAAGATATGGTTCATCAGTCCCATGAAAAATACATGGAAGTTAATCATTCCAAATGGAATCACCATCTACTCATAGTGGATTTTCATACATACGAAGTTTGTCTTTGGTATATCCTCATCTTGTACTCATAGCTACTGATTGAAAGATCAGTGGTCAATCATCAAAAACCACTATTCCACTTTAAATGGATCAAAGTGGCCAGTGATCTTCTATAATGGATACTTATTACTCGTGTTCAACTCATTCATTTTCTGAAAGTCCACACATAACATTAATCTCCCATATGAACCTGGAAATCAAAACTATGTCTACCTAGGGTGAAACCCTGAGTCTCATTAATCCCTTCCTCTCCACGTCCCCCAATTGCACCCTATGATCACTGAGCTCTATGGGAGCCATCCAATATGATGTTTTAGATATATGTTCTATCCCAGGGTATAGATCAATGATTAAGTCTACACACTATAGGTAGGTAATCGTGGAACATCTCTAGGAATGATGTCATCTTACTCGGCCACCACTGCAGGAAACTATAGACTCAAATCTTATAATACACTGAGAGTCAGGTTAGCAATCTAATGAGTGATCGAATGAAAAATCATATGGGTGATTCCATAATATGTTTTATATTTATATTATTCACCAAAAAAGGAAAAATGTTCCCATAACTAGGGAAACACCACACTCTATTGCCAAAAAATTAAATCTATGCATCAATTTTGCATTACCAATCTATATCGAGAATGACGTCGTACGACCTCGATGACACTACCATGAGATCCTGACCAATAATATCAAATACAAGAGTACATGAAAAATATCTTCACCTATTATTGATCATTAATTCTCCTACCATATGAGTCTCTGAGAATGAAGGTGATGTCAACAGTTCAACTATAATCTCTACGTATCGAACAAGGTTCACGGTAAGAAAAGAATTACTGGAACCTATGTCTATCAAAACAATAGATATGGTGGAAAATACATAGATCATAACATTAATCATCCATGGAGTTCTGGATTAATAATATTTAGTCACCTGTAGCAGGCCTCATACCTTTCCTCCAATTTAAAGACCTGTAAAATTCATGGGAAATTTTTTATTAATTTTCTTTGGGATTTTACAAGAACGCAGTTTTAGATAGCACTTGATTCTGAGACCCGGTGTGCCCGGAATTTCTATCCGAAGTTTAGCTCGGGTACGTTCAGTGAAAGAACGAGCGAGAATTCCTATCTTTTGAACCGGTGCTTGGAATCGAATTTCGAGGGCACCGATGGAACCGCAGCGCCGGTAATTGCTTAGGAACGCTTAATCTGGAGTAGCGTTTACACGAGAGAAGTTGTTAAAAACTGTGGAAGTTAAAAATAAAAATTTAACAACAATTTTTATTTTTACTCTATGTGTTTAATCCCTTGGATAGAAGTTGCGTTACTGCCCAACCTCCCTTGGGTGGTTATGATGGTGGTGGGGCCCACACGAACCCCAGCCCTTCATATCCTCTAACCTCCTCAACTCCCATTAATTTTGTTAGCATAAGTTTATTAACTTATGGAATTAATGAGGTGATTTAATGTGGAATTCAAATGCTTGAATTTCAAAAGCCTTGATGTGCTAATAAAATAAGTTAAGAACTTATTTTATTGGGTTGGTGTTTAGTTTTTTGAGAGCCTTTGGAGAAAAATCCAAGGAAGTCTTGGGTTCTTCATTCTCTATGAGGAAGAACGCGAAGAACGAACGATCTCCGACATGGAGTGCCGAGCCCTCGGCGACCGTCATCTGTGACACCAACCCGCAACGCGACGTCTTCTTCCACGACGTTTTTCATCCATGAAATCTCTTTTCGCGACGGTTTTCCGCAACGAATTCTCCGTCAACGTCTTCGAATCCTCGCTTCGCGACGCCAACATTCATCCTCTCTTTTATCAAGTAGGGGTTCTTTATTTAATTTTTTCGTGTTTACCACCATGTCGTTCTTCGTGAAAATACTACCAAATGATATCTATTAACAAGAGGGGGCAAGACCGCACAAACACGGCCAACCCTCCTCTTTTATCCTTGTTTGATTCTTTTTTGGTTGGGACTGAATGGCGTGGTGCCGTCGCACCATGCGGGATCGTATGACAAGTAATGCATGGCGCAGTCGTGCCGCGCCGTGAAGTTGAACAAGGATGTGACATCGTCACGCCGCGTCAAAGAAAACCGAAGACACCGCGGCCGGAGCAGGGCCATGGCGGAAGGGCACGGTGCTGTCGCACCACGCCGGACGAACCAAGCCGCGGCAGGTTCCGGGCCGCGGCGGATCAGGGTGACCGGTGGCTGGTTACGGGCCGCCGGTGTCGGTGAAGGAAGAATGACCGGCCGTCACCAGTCCTTGTTGGCAGAACTAGCCAGCCGGTGCAGGCCGGCAGGACAAAGGGAAGCCGGGGGAATTAATTCCCCAGGCCGGCCAGCAAAAAATGGCCCCCTTAATTGGGGGGTTGTGGTTACACCAGGGGGGCAGGCGCCCCCCTGCCAAACGGCTCGGCCGTTGGCCGAGCTGGCCAGCGCGCTGGGCGCGCTGTGCCCAGGACGGGCCGACCCGGACCCGGGGTGGGTCGACCCGGTTCGGGACGACCGGGGGGTCTCGGGCCGGGTCGGTACGGGCCCGAAACCCCCGTTTTCAGACCGTCTTCAGTATTTTGACCATAACATGGACTACGGACCTGTGATTGATGCACAGTCAGTTGCGATGCGATCCTTGAATCGAGGAAGTCATTTCGGTATATCGCACTCAAGGTTTCAGATTACTTTGAGTTTGGCCGGGTTGGTTCGTACACGAAACCAACCGGGCCCTCGGAGTGGAAATACTATATCTTAAGCTCCGGACGTCCGAATGACATCCCATAGACTTTTTTGGATTCCTCTTAGTGAGACTGATCTTTTGTCTTACTCCGCCCGAGGTTTGGACGCAGGTGGAGTACGTTCGGGTTGGTTTTACCTTAGAAACCAACCGGTCCCCTGGGACGAAAAAGCCAATAACTCTCAGACAGGGCGTCCGATTGACGCGCCGTCTACGACGTTGACATCCGGTTGATGATACTGAACTTTTGGATACATAAACTCTGGACTATGTGTCAGTTGATGTATCAGCCTCTCATCTCGTGGAGCGGACCCTCCCGAACGAGCTTGTTGTGTGCGGGAACCCTAGAGCTGGCAACGACTGCTACTGTGACTGCGACGACGACTGTGCAGAGATCCTCAGTGGATTCGACGATGACGACTACAACACTCAGCGATCCTGTGTGGATCAGTGCTACTGATCCTGTGTGGGTCAGATCCTGTGTGGGTCAGTGCTCAGCGATTCTGTGTGAGCCGGCGCCAACAGATCCTATGTGGGTCTGATCCTGTGTGGGTCATTGCGGGGGTTAGTACCTATCGATCCTTTGTGGGTACGACGAATTAGATGGATCAGTGGTCATCTCTATCATATTTCGAAGAAGTATACCTGTGTGAGCTGAATCTTGTTTTATTTCCTGTGTGGATTGTGTTGTGCTATCCAGTGTGGATTTACGTATTGCTTTCCTATGTGGATTGGGTTATACTTGGGCTTGGATGTTGGAGTCGAACGAGAATTGATGACTTAGGTATATGTATGGGAATATACCTATGCAGTGTCGGATGTTACTTCGTGATTTACCATTCCTTTTTGGTTTATCCTTTGTCTCACCCCTGCATGGGATATGCCCACACTACGTTGTGTTGGTTGCTGACGAAGAACATCGTTGAATGTGGTTGAGGCTTGCAGAGCGAGACGATACCTAGAGGTGGACCACTGGGCGGGACATACTCGGAGCGGATGGCGGGACCCGAGGAGTAGTGGAGCTATTTCTGCCCACCCTTCAGGTGGGATTTCCAATGGACAGCTCGGCGTTGTGGCTTTACTTTACAGTTGTTGTTTTCCCTTCCAGTTGTACTTTACTTTCAGTTTGGGTTTGTATACTCGCCCACTTACTTTCCACACTTACTGTTGTACTCTGTTTTTACATAGTGTTTACTTATACTGCTTGTTTACTATGTGGTTTTTGTTTACTTTACAAAGGCAATGCCTTCCCTTTTTACCGGGATTTATGCCTTGGTGCTAGTCGCCAGCCCCTGGCCTATGGAAGGCGGGCTTGGGGTTGTCACGGCACGGGTCCCGAGGACGGGTCGTGACAAATTGGTATCAGATGAGTTCGGTTCTACCGCAGAACTTGGGACTCTGATCTTATACTATGTGAAGCAATAGTGTTTAGCGTATTGGGTGTGTTTATCAGTCCAAGGAGTCCAGTGTTTGTGCGGCGGCTGACGTATCCATACACCAGGACCCTAACTTCTGATTTCCGACTTAATGAATGAAAACATTGATTGTGTGTGTGTTTCAAGTTTTCTTTGTGATTACTTGTATCAGCTCACCAGGTACACTGTTCTGACCGTGGTGCACCTGTTTCCTTTTCAGGATGGCCCCACGACGTCAGCCAGCTAGGGTTCCGAGAGTTGATCATGACGACAGCCCACCGAGCGACGAGGCCTCGGTGCAGGGCCATTTGTTAGCAGTGGCACCGGTGGTAGCTCTACCCGTCAAGCCACCGATGCTTCTATCACCAGCCGCTGACGATACATGTCGCCTCATTGCACTGCATGGGTTCCAGTGCCAGCGACCGCCCAGGTTCCGCTGGGAGACGGACCCCCAGGCAGCCGAGGACTGGCTGGAGGTAGTTGTACGAGTTTTCCGGTTAGTGAGGACACCAGCAGGGTGATCCTCGTAGCGAGCCTACTGCACACAGCAGCAGGAATAAGGTGGAGTTTGATGCTCCAGGTGCATGATGAGGCATATCTTCTGTGGATGGACTTTGAGAGCCTCTTCCGGTTAGAGTTTGTCCCGACCAACCTCCGTGCGGTACGCATTCAGGATCTTCTTCACCTGCGGAAGGGCAACATGACGGTCGCCCAATACTCGGCGAGATTTACCGATCTCTCGCGCTACTTGACAGACATGGTATGTGACCCATTCATCCAGGCCCGGACCATTGAGAAGGGATTGAGACACGAGATCAGGGAATCGTTGATCTCCCTCAGCATTTTGACTCAGACAGTAGTACTGGAGCAAGCCCTTTTGATCGAGAGATTTTTTGTTGAGTCTACAGCAGCGCTGAGACCCACCGCAGGGCGGCACGTAGCAGAGTCTTCTACAGCAGGTATTCGACGGATGACTCATGGGTCTAGGCAGACCAGACGCTCAGGCAGATGACCTCAGGACACTAGCTTAGCAGTGCGGGGCACACAGCGCTGAGCCAGTCTTTCGAGAGGCAGACAGTGCTATTCATGCGGTGGGCAGGGCCACATGGCTCGTGATTTCCCGACCCGTCGTGCCGAGGAGCAGCAGACGGTTGAGGGACCACGGAGGCAGAGGCCAACGGTCGACCGTGGCAGTCCGCATGGAGCAGGCGAATGAGGAAGGGGAGCTGCCCGAGTAGCAGGTGGTGGGCGATGCTTTGAGGCTTTACCACCACCACCACCAAGAGGTCCACCCCGACCATAGGGAGTTGGCGGGAAGAGACAGGCACAACTCCATGCAGCAGAGGCCAACAACCACGGTGCACCCGAGATGATTCGTTGTACTATTTGTGTCTATTCCACTCTTGCTGCAGTTCTTATAGACACAGGAGCGAGTCGCTCTTTCATATCTACTGCCCTTGTTCGGAGCTCGGAGATTCCGACAGAGCCGTTGGCTCGATCCTTACGGCTAGAGACTCATACAGGAGCAGACTCGATGATTACTCACTAGTGCCGGCAGTGTGAGCTTACTCTAGGAGGCAAGAGCTTCGGCTGGGATCTTCTTATAGCAGCGTCGAGGCCTTGAGACATCATCTTGGGCATGTATTGGTTGTCTACGGTCCATGCACATATTGACTGTATTAGGCGCAAGGTGCGATGTGTACGCACCGGCGGAAGTAGGTTCACCTTCACCAGCGAGAATGGAGCCTTCACAACACTGGATGGACTTCCGCAGAGGAGAGGACAACCCATCACTCATTAGTTGGCTAGCCTCATCCTAGGAGCAGTTGACATGCGGAGTCCTAGTTTTCCTGCAGTGGTGGATCAGTACGCGGACGTCTTTCCTGAGGACATTCCAGGACTACCTCCTCGCAGAGAGGTAGACTTTTATATTGACCTGTACCCCGAGACAGCCCCGATATCACCTCCAGCATATCGGATGGCCCCCGCCGAGCTTCGAGAGCTGCGTGTACAGTTGGAGGACTTGCAGGGCAAGGGATTCATCCGACCCAGTGTTTCACCCCCAGCTTCCCCGATTTTGTTCGCCAAAAAGGCAGAAGGGAGCTTACGACTTTGTGTCGACTATCGTCACCTAAACCAGCTGACAGCGAGGGACAAGTATCTGCTACCGAGGATTGATGACCTCTTTGATCAGCTTAAGGGAGCACGGTGGTTCTCAGAGATAGACATCAGGACAGGCTATCATCAGCTCAGAGTTCGAGGTGAGGACGTGGAGAAGACGGACTTCAGATGTCGGTATGGTCACTATGAGTTCTTGGTTATTCCATTCGGCATAACCAATGCTCTAGCAGTGTTCATGGACCTGATGAACAGGATATTTAAGCTATACCTCGATCGATTTGTCGTGGTCTTCATCGACGACATTTTGATTTACTCGATGACTGAGGAGGAGCACGCCTACCACTTACGGGTTGTATTAGACACACTCCCAGAGCACCAGCATTATGGAAATCCCTCGAAGTGTCAGTTCTGGATACGTGAGCTACACTTATTGGGGCACGTCTTCTCTAAGGCGGGAGTTGAAGTGGATCCTGTGAAGATCGAGGCAGTGCTAGCTTGAGAGCTACCCAGGAGCATGACGGAGGTGCAGAGTTTCTTAGGATTAGCTGGATACTACCATAGATTCATGCCAGACTTCCCCAGTGTTGCGGTACCACTCTCAGCTTGGACAAAGTATGGGAAACCCTTCGTGTGGTCAGACAGATGTCAGCAGAGCTTCCAGGAGCTGAGACAGAGATTGACCAGCGCACCTATCTTGAGGTTGCCTGAGGAGGTAGTAGGGAACGTAGTCTACTGCGATGCATCAGGGAATGGACTCGGATGTGTCCTGACGCAGGAGCGGGCAGTGATCGCCTATGGATCATGTCAGTTGAGGCCGCATGAGCAGAACTATGCTACCCATGACTTGGAGTTAGTAGCAGTGGTCTTCGCTCTGAAGACATGGCGACACTACCTGATGGGCGAGAGCCTTACAGTCTTTTCTAACCATCCGAGTCTCAGATACATCTTCTCTCAGAAGGACCTGAATCTGAGATAGCAGCGATGGCTCGAGTTCCTCCAGGACTATGACTTTGAGATAGTCTATACTCATGGGAATGGGAATTTGGTAGCCGATGCTCTCAGTAGGAGGATGGGAATTCAGCTACTTGAGGAGGCGATAGTGTATCTAGCCTCTTTGCAGATATGCTTCGTGGATAGAGATGGAGAATCCTTCCTTCAGTCTCTCACAGTCACCCCTCCACTACTATAGCGGGTTAGAGGGGCACAGCGTGGGGATGCTGACTGTGAGATGCGGCATGCACATATATCCTCAGGACATGCACCTGATGGTTTGTCCTTTGCAGCAGAGCAGGACATCCTTTTCAGAGGAAGTACCTTGGTACTAGTCTCTTTACAGGAGGAGGTGCTGAGAGAGTTTCACACCTCTCCCTTGGCGGTACATCCTGGAGTGGTGAAGATGTACCAGGATCTCAAACGACAGCACTGGTGGCTGGGCATGAAGAAGGTTGTGGCAGATTTCGTTTCTCGATGCCTCACCTGCCAGCAGGTGAAGGAAGAGCATCAGGTACCACCAGGCTTGGTACAACCCTTGGAGGTCCCGGAGTGCAATTGGGATGAGATATATATGGACTTCTTGACTGGACTTCCACACACTTCCAGAGGTCACGACTCTATTTGGGTGATTATCGACCGACTCACCAAGTCGGCTCACTTCTTACCCATCATAGAGTAGGGCTCAGTTGAGAGCATGGGACGACTTTACGTTCAGGAGATTGTACGGATTCATTGTGTGCCATCATATATCATCTTCGATCGAGATGCTCGCTTTCCTTCCAGGCTTTGGAAGGGGTTGCAGGAGGCGTTCGGGACGCAGCTACGTCTGAGCACAGCCTTTCACCATCAGACGGATGGTCAGACGGAGAGGGCCATTCAGACTCTCGAGGACATGCTCCATGCATGTGTCCTCGACTTTGGTCACGGCTGGGAGGACCACCTAACCTTGGTGGAGTTCACGTACAACAACAAATACCACTCCACCATCGGGATGGCACCATACGAGGTGTTGTACGACCGACCTTGTGGATCTCCTTTGTCCTGGATAGACCCTGGGGAGTCAGCACTTGTGGGACCGGAGATGGTACAGGCCACGACATAGAAGGTCTAGGTCATCCAGCAGCGGATGAGGACAGCTCAGAGCCGGCAGAAGTCTTATGCTGACAGGAGGCATGGGTCACTAGAGTTCGAGGATGGAGACCACGTCTTCTTGGGTGTCTCACCTCAACATGGATTACTAAGATTTGGCCAAGGCGGAAAGTTGTCCCCATGCTTCATCGGACCATTCCAGGTCCTCAGAAGGATTGGCGAGGTGGCTTATCGTCTTTCTCTACCACCTCAGTTGCACCGGGTTCACGATGTCTTCCACGTATCTCAGTTGAGGAGATACGTGCACGACCCGACGCATATCATTGACCATGGGGATCTCAACATTGATGATGTGGCAACTTTTGCGGAGGTCGCAGTGGAGATCAAGGATCGACAGGAGCAAGTCCTACGTGGACGGTCGATTCCTCTACTGCGCATTAGATGGCAGCACAGGAACCTCCAGGAGAGCACTTTGGAGCGGGAGGCTCAGATGCATGCTCAGTACCCACATTTTTTCCCTAGTTTTCGATGTATCTTTATGGGGACATAAAGCCCTGAGGTGGGAGTAATGTAAAGACCCGTAAAATTCAAGGGAAATTTTTTCTTAATTTTCTTTGAGATTTTACAAGAATGCAGTTTCAGACGGAACCTGATTCCGAGGCCTGTTGTTCCCAGAATTTCTATCCAAAGTTTAGCTCGGGTACGTTCAGTGAACGAACGAGCGGGAATTCCTATCTTTTGAACCGGTGCTCGGAATCGAATTTTGAGGGAACCGATGGAACCGCAGCGCCGGTAATTTCTTAGGAACGCTTAATCCGGAGTTTCGTTTACACGAGAGAAGTTGATAAAAATTGTGGAAGTTAAAAATAAAAATTTAACAAAAATTTTTATTTTTACTCTACGGGTTTAATCCTTTGGATGGAAGTTGGGTAACTACCCAACCTCCCTTGGGTGGTTATGAGGGTGGTGGGGCCCACACGAACCCCACCCATCCATATCCTCTAACCTCCTCAACTCCCATTAATTTTGTTAACTTAAGTTTATTAACTTATGGAATTAATGAGGTGAGTTAATGTGGAATTAAAACTCTTGAATTTCAAAAGCCTTGATGTGTTAATAAAATAAGTTAAGAACTTATTTTATTGGATTGGTGTTTAGTTTTTTGAGAGCCTTTGGAGAAAAAGCTAAGGATGTCTTGAGTTCTTCATTCTCTTTGATGAAGAACGCGAAGAAAAAAGGATCTCCGATGTGGAGCACCGAGCCCTCGGAGACCATCTTTCGCGACACCGACCCGCGATGCGACGTCTTCTCCCGCGACATTTTTCTTCCGCGAAGTCTCATTTCGCGACGGTTTTCCACGACGAAATCTCCGTCAACGTCTTCGAATCCTCACTTCGCAACGCCGATGTTCGTCCTCTCTTTTATCAAGTAGGGGTTGTTTATTTAATTTGTTCGTGTTTATCACCTTGTCGTTCTTTGTAAAAATACGACCAAATGATATCGATTAACGAGAGGGGGCCAGACCGCACGAACACGGCCGACCCTCCTCCTTTATCCTTGTTTGATTTTTTGTGGTTGAGAAGGAATGGCGTGGTGCAGTCGCACCACGCGGGATCGTACGACAAGTAATGTGCGGTGCCGTCGCGCCGTGTCGTGAAGTTGAACAAGGACGCGATGCCATCACGCCGCATCGAAGAAAACCGAAGACACCACGGCCAGAGCAGGGTCGCGGCGGAGCAGGGTGACCGGCGGCCGGTTACGGGCCGCTGGTGTCGGAGAAGGAAGAAGGACCGGCCGTCACTGGTCCTTGTTGGACGAATCGGCCGGCCGGTGCAGGCCGACCGGACAAAGGGAAGCCGGGGGAATTAATTCACCCGGCTGGCCAGCACAAAACGACCCCCTTAATTGGGGGGTCGTGGTTACAGCAGGGGGGCAAGAGCCCCCCCCCTTTCCAAACGGCTCGACCATTGGCCGAGCTAGCCAGTGCGCTAGGTGCGATGTGCCCAGGCCTGGTCGGGCCGCGCCGCGCTGCCCCGGGCCGCGCCGTGCCGGTCCAGGCCGGGCCGACCGGGGGGTCTCGGGCCGGGTCGGTCCGGGCCCGAAACCCCCGTTTTCGGACCCTCTTCGGTCTTTTATCCATAATATAGACTACGGACCTCCTATCAACGCACCTTCAGTTGGGATGCGATCCTTGAATCGATACGGTCATTTCGGTATATCGCACACAAGGTTTCAGATTACATTGAGTTCGGCCGGGTTGGTTCGTACACGAAACCAACCGGGCCCTCTAAGCAGAAACGCTCATATCGTAAGCTCCAGACGTCCAAATAACGTGTCGTCGACTTTGTTGGATTCCAATAAGTGAGACAGATCTTTTGGCTTACTCTACCCACGGTTTGGACGCAGGTGGAGTACGGTCGGGTTGGTTTTGCCTTAGAAAAAAATCGGACCCTTGGGATGAAAAGGCCAATAACTCTTAGACCGGGCATCTGATTGACGCACCGTCTGCAACGTTGAATTCCTATCGACGATACAGATCTTTTGGATACATCAACTCTAGACTATGTTTCAGTTGATGTATCAGCCTCTCGGCTCATGGAGCGGACCCTCCCGAACGAGCTTGTTGTGTGCGGGAACACTAGAGCTGGCTGCGACTGCTACTGTGACTGCAACAACAACTGTGCAGAGATCCTCAGTGGATTCGACGACGAGGACTACATCACTCAGGGATCCTATCTAGATCAGTGCTACCGATCCTGTGTGGGTCTGATCCTATGTGGGTCAGCGCTCAGCGGGTCTGTGTGAGCCAGCGCCTATAGATCTTGTGTGGGTCCAGTCCTGTGTGGGTCATTGCGGGGGTTAGTACCTAGCGATCTTTTGTGGGTCCGACGACTTAGATGGATCAGTGACCATTTCTATCGTCTTTCGAAGAAGTATACCTGTGTGAGCTGAATCTTGTTTTACATTCCTGTGTGGATTGTGTTGTGCTATCCTGTGAGGATTTACATATTGCCTTCCTATGTGGATTGGGTTTTACTTGCTCTCGGATGTTAGAGCCGAACGAGAATTGATGACTTAGGTATATGTATGGTCATATACCTAAGCAGTGTCGAATGTTACTTTTTGATTTACCTTTACTTTGTGGTTTATCCTTTGTGGATACTGGGAGACCTTCGGGGGTCTCGGGGTCCCTACTGAGTAGCTTATACTCACCCCTGCACGGGCTATGCCCGCACTACGTTGTGTTTGTTGCAGACGACGGACAGCGTTGAACGTGGTTGAGGCTTGCAGAGCAGGACGATACCTAGAGGTGGACCACTGGGCGGGACATACTCGGAGCGAACGGCAGGACCCGAGGAGTAGTGGAGCTATCTGTACCCACCTTTCAGGTGGGATTTCCAGTGGACAGCTCGGCATTACGGATTTACTTTTCAGTTGTTGTTTTCCCTTCCAGTTGTACTTTACTTTCAGTTTGGGTTTGTATACTGGCCCACTTACTTTCTGCACTTACTGTTGTACTCTGTTTTTACTTAGTGTTTACTTCTACTGCTTTTTTACTCAGTGGTGTTTGTTTACTTTACAAAGGCAATGCCTTCCCTTTTTACCGGGATTTACGCCTTGGTGCTAGTCGTCAGCCCTTGGCCTATGGAAGGCGAGCTTGGGGTAGTCACGGCACGGGTCCCGAGGACGGGTCGTGACATCCATCTCCCTAATCATATCTTGGAACACTTGCGAGGTATGTTGGTAATAGCCTGAATCTCTGGCCACATCCTTCCGAACTGCATCCTCCCCTATAAATTTTTACACACTAAAAAACACAATGGTCCTATCACCTCCTCTTCCATAGTTTCCCCGGAATAGGCTCCTATAAATCCATATGATGGGCCAGGAAATCTCATTCCAAAGGCCCCCAACCACCGCACATGTATCATATTATGTCCCTCATCAGACTCAAGATTCCATGGGATCCCCGCACCACTGATCATGTGACCTAGGATAGTTTCCCTATGCACCTGACCAAATTGGGTCTTTGTAACTACTTATGGAAATCAGATGTTGAGGTCCTATAAACATTTTTCCTTTTTTGTAGCTCCAAATATAGGTTCATTCTCTTCTAGAATTAAATCCACTAGTATGGCCCACTCATGGACCTCAATATATGTAGGAATACGAATGGATAACAAGGATTCGTTGATCTCCAAGAATAATCCATGGTCGAAGGGCTGATCCATAAATAAGGTGTCTCATACAATTTCTGTGGAGAAGCGTGAGATATTAAAAAATATCACTGAATACTCTGCCATAATATGAATACAATGCAACGGATACAGAAACTCTGATATGCCACCCAACCGCAGAATTTCTAAAAAGAACTACTCTATGATGATATGCTTGATTTTTTTCCAAGAACAATTTTTCTCATTGTGTTTCTGGGTGAAAATGCTCCTGCATCACATCGTAGAGTCTTGGATTAGGATTTATTTAATACAACCATCTGGTCAGAAGGCATCCTCACAAGGAGGAAGACATGGGTAAATGCCTTTCGATAATCCTCAAAGGCGTAAGGGTCTGTCTCACCACAAAATATGGGAGGTCGCTACCTCTGAATCTCATCTCAGGAACACAATATGCATGCATTATTATCTAGTAGTGCTGGTTGCAGCTGCGGCTCTATAAGTGGTGGTATAACTACTAATCCACCCGAAGGTTCTATATCTAGTGCGTGCCTCTATAACGACACTGCATCACTATAAGGATCATCCTTGTGATCGTACACCAGAATCCTGGATGGTTGTCTATGTGTAGGAATAATCTAATAATAAAAGACGTATCTCAGTCAAGACAGTATATCTGGATAGATTACCCAAGAAGGACATGGAATACAAAAACTATTTCTATATGATTCATGTACCATGTTTTTCCCTAAAACTAGTTTTTTCAAGTTCTGAGTAGAAATTCAGGTTCCCAGTGTCATGGTGCATGGATATGTCAATCCCTAGACCTACTCTAGGTTCCCTAGACTCTATGATGAACTCTAATCACTTAACAATGTCCCCCCAGACTTACCTCATAGACTTCCGGTCCAAAAGTAAAACCCACCACCCTATAATACCACTAATTCATGACTACTCCCAAAGGGTCCCATTTCGTGACTACCCAAAGCCTTCCTCCAATAGACTCGGGGCAGGTGACTAGAACCGATTAGGAATATCCCAGAAATGGGAGTAATTGCCAATGTATCTACATTCTCACACACATCTATGACATAAATGATGAAATTTAAATGAACTATGTAAAAAATTCATTCAAACCACTATATTCCACATCCATAGTACCAAAGTGAATGTGCAGTAACGTGAACAATGCCAAAACCAGCCCACCAAAAGAAAAGAGAGTAGAACCACAAGTCAAACCTAAAAGGTTGGAGGTAATGGGACTACCATTAGTAATTCTGTGGGAACACACCTCATTTATTTTAGTCTCACAAGAAAACCCCTTATCCTAGTCTACTAGGAACTCCAAATAGATTTGATGATTTTCAAAAGACACAAGAATGCTTGCAATGCCCGTTTATTGGGGGGTAAATCAAAACTCAATAGGATTCCCAAAAACATCGAAGGAATACCAAAATGGAAATTCAAAAAATTATATACCATGAAGGAATACAAAAAATAAATACCTCAAATTAAATAAAACAAATGAATACCCGAAATTAAATACCCCAAAGGGAATTCCATGATGGAATACCACCAAGGAATAACACAAAGGAATACCAAAATGGAATTAAAATGAAGGAATACACAAAAGGATATAGAAAAAATGAATTAAAGTATGGAATAAAACAATGGAATAAAACAAATAAATTACCCTAAAGGAATACCCCAAAGGAATACCACAATGGAATGCACATTCCGTTCCACACCAATACACGTCTATTGAAAATATATCCAGAACATCGTGATATACTCATAACAATTAAACAAATAATCTCAAGAAAACATAGTGTATCAGTAAGATGAAATGTATTTATATGTAACCAAGTCTCCAAAAGACACATAGTCATTATATGACACATAGTCTCTATAAGACACCCAGTCTCTATAAGTCCCATAGTCTCTATATGAAAAAGAGTCTCCTAGTGGGAACCAGCCACAAAAATTCTTTTATGAAGTTCTCTTATAAGAAGAGAACTCACTCCTCAATAAATTATTTATTATGTACACTCCCACAAAAAAACTCACTTAGGAAATCTCAAAATGTCCATCTCTTCATAAGGTTCTGAACTCATCCAATAGATCATCAAATAGACATCCAGTTTGAAAGTTATGGAAATTTGAATATTTTTGAAAGGGGTTCACTAGGATGTGGATAGACCATGGAATTAAATAAGGCCTAGTTTCCACAACTACATTACATATTAGTCAATGGAGTCCTAGTCCAGCCACTGGGGTCCAACCTGGTCAGCCGGGTTGACCCATCCCACTGGGAACGGGCCGCTCCGGCTGGGTCCAGCTCATCTTGCCATCCTGACCTACCACACTGACCCAACCCACTCACCCGACCTGGAATATTAATAGTTATGTCAGCTCACATGATTTCCTATGGTGACCAAAAACTTTTCCCACAAAGTGCCACACTGTGTTCCATGGCCTCCAATCCCACAGGCTTCGTCGGCTCCCACAAGGCTGATGACGCGGCTCCCCATCATGCCACTGAAACCACTTACCACCCCTGCTAGTTCTATGATCCTCCATTCATATTATGGAGCTTGAAACACTAAAAATATATCATATTTTTGATCTTAGGGTCCCAATGTACACTTATCTAGCCTCTATTTAATCATATGTCCAATTCGCGGGTTTGATCAGGTTTGGATAAACCTAGAAAGTTTAACCATGATCATGGGGATCCAATACCGAACAAAACCATGAATGGTACGATAATTGAACCAGAAATTCCCAAATAATTAACCTTGTCCATTGATTTTGTTGGCCATGACTCATTATCATTAAAAGGATAGATGAAGGTGATAAACTAATCTCTTGATAATCCTACATCAATTACCCACCCCACAACAATGATCGAATCCTGGATAATTCAGATTATATATTTGGAAACTTTCATCATGGGATGTATAAACATGGAAGTGGAATAATGAAAAAAACTACCTACATGGAGTATGGATCAGTCTTTGATGAGGAACTATTGTGATTCCCTCCTTTACGATAACCACTAACATTGTTGGCGCACCAATCCATGTCTCATTCTCTAATCCATCGTTGTTCTTTAGAGAGGATTATTTCTCAAGGTGTCAGTAGAATTCGAAGGTTATGGTGATAACCATGGATTTCAAAGAAAGGGATAATATTAAATAATGTAGTTGATGTGTCACGTAAAATATTTTTCATTTAAATTATTTTATGATCATGAAATATGTTTTTAATCCTTCTACATAATACACGCACTAAGAAAACATTTTGTGAACATAGTGTAATACTCTGTATCTAATTTCAATGATACCCTCAAATTTTTGATATGGGAACTATTTATGAGTATTTCCCCTTTTTCCAGAAAACCATCAGTACCTTTTATTAAAAATATTAATATTTGTTAAATAATTGTTTTGGGCACTCATTTACTCTTAATTTAAAACTATCTCTATGCATGTTCTTGAAATCAATGCATCAAATATAGAATAATAATAACTTGAAAATTTGGTACATTTCATTATGAAATGATCATAGTGAATTTAAATTAATTAAAATAATTAAAAAATCTCAATTACAACATATCCTTGAAAAACTATACTGGATTATAGGGGCACAATTCTTATAACATAGAAAATTTTATTCATGTTATAATCTATTATTATTTAGGAAAGATGAAATTTCCAGGATATCATTTCATGTGTGGTAAGTTGATTATAATTTAATTGTAATGCATTTTGGTATACAAAATACACAATCAATGGTTATAAATTTTAAAACAACAATACAAAATGATAATAATGATTAGATTAAGGTCATATTTTTTAATAATATTATTATTTACCTAATTTCATTGAATAATATGAAAATAAGTTTTTAAAAGATGTTGAGTACTTAAATAAATAAGGATTTATATTGGAATTTAGAAAATTTTAATTTTATCTTCAATAAGTTTCTTAACAAGGTCACATAGTATCCATAGATTTTATATTCGATGATCAATTTAAAAAGTGGTTATCATGTAATGGAAATGACAAGAAAACATAAAAAAAATATAGTTTATTGTATTCTACATAATATTGATACTTGAGAAATCCATATATGGCTCCTCACTCTACTGATTATACAAAATCCCTCGTCTTGGGTTTTTTCCTTTCCATTTAGAGGTTTTCTTCATTATGAACCAATATATATCATATTCTAGACCATTGGTGGATGATTATCCTTAGGGGTATCTCATGGTTGTTTTCTTCAATAATTCCATGGATTTCTACTCAAATTTTGAGCGTTCATTGATTTTCTCCTCCTCAAATTCCTACACTATGTTAGTATGTGATTTTCATTTCTGATGTATTTTGCATTTGTAGATCTAGTTGAATTGGAGTTATCTAGTAGGTTTTTATGATCATAGTGTTAATTTATACCACTATAAGACCATTTTGGTTTTATCGGTATGGAGATTTAGTAGTGTTCATGATGAGATTATTTCACCCTTGGATCTTTCTTTAGATCTGGTCATCACTATGGCGGATCTAGTAGAGTTTTGAAAATGATTGTTCATTTTTACAATGGATAATGGTTTCATCTAGAATATTTTTCTGACGCTCATCTCTATGAATATGATGGTTTCTAGGTGGTGTGGGACACCTTAGAGTGGTGGTATCTAGAGGATATGAATTAGTTTGTGGACATTAGATGAATCTTTGCATCACTCAAATCTATGTTCTATCTGTGGTTTGTAGAATTATTATAACTTGTGATGGTGTGTCTAGTGATAGAGGTCATATGCATTTATATTCCTTATCATGGTTGTGGTCTAGTTGATAGAAGAAAGAGAACATGGGGATGGCACATGTCTTTGTTTTCATATTTGGATTTTATTATTAGGTTTCATGGATGTTGAATTTATGGTTTTGTTCAGATACAAAATCTTTTGTCGGGTTTTTATCAATTGGAATTCCAGTATCATTGCAAGGAATGGTTTTATTTTCATTATATATGGCGCAGTACAATTTTTCTTGTGCCACTTGGTGGGAAACCATAAAAGAGGGTTTGGTGTGTTGGTGTCCTACATCAACTATATTTCAATTCATTTATTGTTGGATATGATCACTTCAAATGACATATGGAACATAGATTTCAATATGGTTTGTATCATCCATTTGGGATTAATGTGTTGTGGTTCACAAAATTCATTATCGGGTGCATGGTTCGAATGATAGATATGTGTGCAGGCACCAATCATCCGACTGTCCCCCACATATCAATCTTGGGTAGATGTGTGCTCTTCCACATTGTGTTGAATAGATGACACATCTTCTTTCCAAGAGGTAAGTGTATCTTCTTGGACTGCTTTCTTTCTTGCATTTTTTGGCAGAGGGGGAAACAAGACTTCCTCTTTTTCGTTTTTTGATACATGTTTTCATTGTACGCTTAGAACCATTTTTGACATATGACTCATAATTCACGACTTGTCTTCTTTTATTTTTCTTGACCAGGTTCCCTGTTGACCCATATATTTAATGTTGTTATTTTTTCTTTTGTGTTCAATAATGGGGGCTTCATCCTCAACAATTACATAAAAAATTCTTTTTATATTAGAATTTTTATTGATTATAAAATTAGATGACCATGTTAACATGTATGGGAGGAAAAATTCAAATAAATATTGAATTATCTTTTAGAATTATATAATTAATTTTTATTATGGAAAATTCATGAATATTAATATTTCTATTGTATAAAAATGTGTTTTTTATTGGGATTAATGCATAGATTAATGGTTTTGGAGGACTAGTAATTTCAATTGGTAGATTATTAGCTTATATAGGTTTATTGATAAAAATATTTGAGATTGATTTTATAACTAATGATATATAGTTGGTGTTGGGGATACAGACATTAAATATCTAGATACAGTAATCATTTTGATAGAATAGTGAAATATATATAATATAAAAGAGATTAAATTGAATATCTCATATGATTTGTATTATTGTAATGAATAATATATGGTGGAAACTATTTAAGGAATATGATTTTTTTAATTTACTATAATATTGATAATGTAAAAAATGTAATATAAGTATTCTGCATAGAATATCATTTTATTTTACAGGCAATGAAGTTAGATAATAACCCTCTTTAATGGAATTAATTATATATGTACTAGTATATTACAATATAAAGATAAACATAATATATATTCCTTGAAATTATATATTCTTTAATTGAAAGAATTAGGAATTCT
The DNA here is from genome assembly GCA_963277665.1 of Viscum album. Taxonomy (NCBI): domain Eukaryota; kingdom Viridiplantae; phylum Streptophyta; class Magnoliopsida; order Santalales; family Viscaceae; genus Viscum; species Viscum album. Next base: position 1,777,374,351 of record OY728151.1, on the reverse strand, counting down.
TAACATGGAGATAATGATATAGATATAATTGGAGTGATGATAGAAATTGCACATTACCAGGGTATAAAATTGGTGATGAATTATTTTTAATTCATTGAATGAGGTTATCTGTTCTATAACTAGCAGTGGGGTATAATGTTTTAATATAGAATGTGAATTTCTCAATAGTATCTATACATATTTTTGGAACCCTAAAGTACAGGGCAAAAAACTGAATTTATACACGGAAAATATGAAGTGATATATTGTATATTTTAATTTGTGAAGATTAATATGCCAATAACTAAATGATAAACGGTTAATTGAAATTGGAATAATAAATCTTTACCTATACAAGAATTTTTCTTGGATAACATTAGGACTGATTTAATTACATTGGTCCATTAAAAGGCTGTGTATAATTATGCTATATGAATCACCATATACCATATAAAAATGTAATCCCAATTTAGATATATAAATTAAGATTCATATTTTTCTATATTTCATTGTTTTATATAAAACCTATTGTAAAAATATATGGTATTTTATGGGAACCAATGAAAATATTGTTATAATTGTTGTCAATTTTTATTTTTTGTTAATTTGAGGAATTATGAAATTATAGAAAACATATTTGAAATGAATCCTCCCAATTCCATTATGAAATTGACTAGATAGTGTATGGAATTATTATGGATGATATAAATTCATAATATTTACATAATTTTGGATGAGTTTTTATGAATATGAATTTTGGAAATGAATCGAATCCAACTTATAAATGTAAGACCTTATATGGACTTCATGAATATTTCCTAGAATAAATGTTGATTTCATAAGACAAAATTAGTCTTCATATATCCTTAATATTTATTTTTAATGAAATTTTCATGAATCAATAATTAATTAAAAAGGTTTAATAAGAAATTTTTCATTATTTTTTATGGATTTAAAAATTTAAATGTCATTCTACTGAGTCTATAAGTCATTGAATGTAACACTTATAATTTTTTGTAATGATAAGAATTTGATTATTTTTATACTTTACTATTGGATTTCATAATACAAAGTTGTATTTTGTAATGATTTTGAAGAATTTTTTATGACTCAATTTTTATTTTTATAGATTATATGGGTTTATTAAGACTTTCCAGAGGTTATATCCATTAAAATTATCGGAAAATTCATAGCTCAAATAATGTGTGGGGATGTGTTGTTTCATGAATGGTATTATTCAAGAGAGAGTCACGATTTAATGTTATTCCCTGATGGAGAGAATTATATCGATAATAAAATGGATTTTGCTATAATAGTATTAGTGATTTGAAATACTATATAGGTTCTAGATCTATATCTCAGTGTAACACACTAAAATCAGGTCACATGTCAGCATGAGTGGAATATTACTACTGTTACATTATGAATAATAATATTGTAAAATTTTAAATAAAATGACATAATTTTGGTGATATAGTGACAATGATTGTTAACTATGATCATGGGGTGTACATATAATTAAATATAATAATTACATAATGATATAATCAATGAATTTATATTTTTTAATATAAATATTGCTATACACTGATAAGGGAAGAGAAAAGTATAATATCATTATCAAATTAATGATTTTTTTAATACCATCGACATATTGGAAATAATTTTGATAGATAACTCATGGATTAATATATTATAATGAAGAGATATATATTTTCATTAATATAATAAAAAATAATTGTCTGTTTAAATGTATCCAAAATTGTGGGAGGGAAAAAATATATATGATGTACTAAAATAGAAGAATTAGATGAAATAATAAATATATTGATAAAATACTATTTGGATTTAGGTTTATATTTATACCATAGAAATATTGTAACAAATTATTCTGTAACCTCATTTATATGTAAACACTTCATCTAAAAATTTCCTAAGAATTCAAGAACATAAAGTGTATTTTGGATTGTAGTTGATTACTTCCCATGTAATTATAATAAATATAGTGGGTAAATTTTTATATTATGTCAACAGGTTGTCGTTATATTCTTATTCGATTAAAACTTTACGATTAACCAGGTAAAACACATGTTTCCCTGAATATACATCCATATACTTTTCAATGTGTTTGTGTTTAGAAATAATGATAGAGTAATCTCTTATACTGTGATGATGAAGAAGTAATATTTACGATAACAAAAACATGAACACCCTAAATCTCTCCAACTATTAGTTTATATTAATTTATCAGTACAAAAAAATATATTCATTGTTCTTGGGTTCTTAATCTTTTATCACTTATCGTAGGTCAATGGGGAATATAGTTAAATAAATATTAGTTTCATTATATGAATTTAGAAAAATAAAAATAAAAATAAAAATAATTTTATTTCAATGATATTATATAATACTATATATCTTATATAAAAATGTTAATGGAATACATGTAAGTGATTCCATTGATTAATTCTTGACTAAGTAATTAAAAAAATTAAAATGCACTTTCCTAATACAAGAATGAATTTTCCACCTGTTGCTCCATTATTATATTGATTATTGATAATAATCCATTATTAACATAAATTAAATGGAATACAAACATGGAATGAAATTCCAATGGAAATAAATTCTCTAATTCATACCTTAATGGCATAGGGAAACAACTCCATTACACATTTTTACTGATATAAAAACACATGGTGTAGCCTCTAAAAAACTTTCTTCACTTCTATGTTGACCTAAATTGATGCATATATGAGATTTGTTTTGTATTTTTCTACTTAATGTTATTATAGATTGAAATAAAGATCAGTTCATTGATCATGGTTTTGGTATCCATTCCATGGATAATGATCATTCGAAGATCCATCATCACAGGGATACATTGATATATTTGAACTTGTATTTTCTCAAGGAAATTACTATCACCATAGGAACATGTTTGTGGCCCATAATCCCAACGAAGAAGAATATTTCAGCCAATAAATTATTTATAGACAACATATTATGATATGAATACTATATCTTTATAATAATCCCAGTTAGGAATTTCTCATTGGATTCTCATTGGATAAAAATGTGTGTAAACCACCAAGCTAGCACCCATGCTACATAATTATATATCTATGTCTATATCAAAATATACTAAAAATAATGTTCCATGTTTAATAAAATTAATATATAAGTTGGATAAGTTGGAATGTATCTTTTTTAGTCAATTAATCATTAATAAATCAATTCATCATGTCTTTACATATACATTTAAATTTATGAAGTATAGTTTAGAAAACAATTTATTATTCTTATAATAAAATTATTTAGGTGGAAATACAAAGATAGAATGAACAGGTAAATGGTGAGAATATTTTGAATAATATTTTAGGTATATTTTAAAAATGTAACAACCCTAAAGATGTATTTTATTTAAAAAATAAACGACGTTGAGTAGCTAATGTGAGACATGTTACATATTTTTTTGAATAATTTAATTTGGTTAAAATTAAATTAAATAAAAAATACTTAAATATATTAAACTGAATTAAAATTGATATAAATTATTATGGTCACTAATTATAATTATGCACTGGAAGATGAAAATAGTTTTTATCTCTAGTGGAATGAATGATTAAAATTGGTAAGTGGTGATTTAAAGGTTAGATATCCAAGTATATTTTCACGATGGGGATGAAATTGAAAAAATATCGAGAATTTCTGAGGGGTATTTATTAAAATTGGATAGATTCAATTTAAATCAATGAATCATTTTTCCCCAAAGTATAGATTTCAAATAATGAAACCCTTACATAAGTAGGTTCCAAAAAAATTATTTTGAGTAATGGTGTAGGTCTGAAGAGAGAATATATATTGGATGAATAAACGATATTTAAACCATATAGATTTGATACCAAGATTTTAATTATTTAGTGATAAAAATATAATAACAAAAAATATAGTGAATATTATTGAGTGTTAGATTTCAAAATGGAACCATAGGGGGCCTTTCGTAACCTAAAATCTAATGAAATAAATATCAGTAAATAATGGAATTACTAAAATCATCCTCATAATATTTTGACTAGCATGAGGTAGGGATAAAAAAATATAGATATAGAAATAATATTAATATACATGTCCCATAATGTCATTAAATTAGTTTATAATAAAAAATTTAACAAAATAATAATATATTAATAATCTTAATTATTTTCTAGTGGACTGTGAAATGTGAATTGAAGAAACACAAAAAATGGTAACATTGAAATGTAACCATGTTTTTGAGAAAAATGAAATGTTTTAAATATAGTGGAGATGAATTGAAAATATATTTCCCCTAATGAAGATTAATTTTTCTAGAAATATTATTAAATCTATGTTATTCTGGGGTGAAGTTAAGTGTAACTTGAATGAAGAATAAAATAGATGTTGATAAAGAGAAATGACACTATTTCCTTCCACATATGTATGAAATAATTGTTTTGGATATTCTAATCAATGTTATAACAAATTTTATAAATAAAATTGATGTATAAAAAGGTTAATTGGAGGATTACACGATGATTTTGAATAATGATCATTACAAATCATCTAAATAAGATAAAATTGGGTATTTTCCCACATTGAGTGGAGATAAATAACCTTATTTCCTTATATGAATTAGATAAAATATAGGGATTCTGTTATCATATCTCATTTTGAGTTTTTTCAATGAATAATTTTATTATTGGAGATACACAAAAGATGAAAAATGATTCGATCAAGGAATGAAATAATTATATCTTATGATTTATCGAAAGTAACAAATTAATCTCACATGAGATGAAATATAAATGACATAAGGAAAGGAATTTGAGTGTAGATGTTAATATTAGTTTTGATAAAAATATAGAAAAGTAGATCTAAAATTGAGGCAATAACAGACTTATTGGAGTAAAACATAATGATAGATATGTCCTCCTTAAAGATGGTATGGGTCATAATAGTTAATGTTTAATTTAGTTCTGTGGTAGTAGGCTTTATATCTCCTTTAGTAAGAAAATATTATTGGTAAAATGTAAATATGGAAATTTTCTCTTGACAATATATCAATAATGTACAATCCATTATCAAATAGATAACTAATATAACATCTATTTTCATATGGTGGATGAAGAAAAATTTTCCTCTGAATAAAATCTATAATCATAACTCTTTGAATTTATCCAATATATATCAATAATGAGAGAAATAGTGAAAATTCCTAACATTAAACTTAATTGATGGTGAATCTATCTGGAAAAAATTTAGAATGAAACATCAATATCATTACCGATTATTATAGTATAATGGATTGTACCATGTAGTTGATGAAAATTTATATTGTTATATAGTATATAAAGATATAAGTGAATACAGTGGAAAATGAAATTTTTTTAACGATGAAATATTTATTAACAGATAAATAAACTGATTATATTTAATTTTATGTATAAAAATACATTATAAAACATGTCATTAAAAATGCATTTTCCTTGGAACCTTAAATATATCAAAAGGGATCGGTGAAATGGTGAAATTCAAAAGTGATCAATATAAATGTATTTTTTGTCATCTAATGTGGTATTCTTCACTATTACTGGAAGGAAGATGTTATGGTCATAATGTACTAGATAATTCGGAATGGATAGTTCTTTTTTAAGAATGGACATGTTGTGGGATGTGGCAATGAAAAAATCCATCATAGAATATATTTTTTAGGAATAAAATTCATTTTGAAAAATAATAAAATCATGGAAAATTGGTTATTCAGTAGATGAAGTAGTTCTATTATTCTAATAAACAAATATAAAAACATATAAATGATTATTTAAATGGATTAAAATAATTTTTTAGAGTTATGATCTCATGGTAATCAATAATATAGAATTGTATTTTAGATGGTATAGCATTAGTCATTTATTTGAATTATAAAAAATAATAAAGATGATATAATTATAAATAGTCTTTACAAAGTTTAGTACTATGTTGCTAAGTCAGTGGAAATGGATTATGATTAATATATTAAGACACCTAAATGAGGGAATATTATGAATTTTTATCCAAATAATATATTTATTATCATGGGTAGAATGACTCAAATGTGGACATGATGATAATAGTTCACAAAATTTCGCAATAAATTGTGGCAATGACATCATCTTATGATGCTTTGATGGATGATTTAGTGGTAACAGATGTAAATGTGGATATTTATCATATTTATAATAATAAATAATTGAAAAAATTAGTGATAAAAAACCTCTATTTTTATTGGAAGAATGAAGGTGTTAATTAATAAATTTGATGAAAATGATAGTATTTTGAAAGGAATGTAATATTTTAGTAAAAGGGTTAAAAAATAGATTTTTTATGTTTAAGATATTGTGTCACCAATGGTATTAATATGATGGATGGGTGGAAATTACATTGTGGGCGTAAGTATGTTTGTGTTGTTTTCGTTAATTGAATCCACCTTGACCATTTTTATGGTAAAATGGAAATATAAGAAACATTATTGAATAGTTTCTTAAATGAAAAATACTATATTGATTATCTTAATGTATTTATGATTGTAAATGAAGAATAATGCGTTTTTTAATTTAGGATGTCCTTATATGGTTTTAAAAAAGAACAACATGCACAATTTTTAATTTTAAACCATGTCTAATTATAATTCAATTTAAGAGGTATGATGTTTATCATTATTTTTATGGGAGATCATATAATGTTGAACAATTTATTGTTTAAGTAAATATTGACAATATATTTTTTACATAATGAAATAAAAATTTTGAATGATATTTCAAATATGATGCATTCAGAATACAGAATGTCAATTATTGGAGAGATCACTTATATTCATTGATATCAAGTAATTCAGAAAGATATATATAAATCTTCATTATAGAATAAATATTTAAAAGAAATTCTTATGAAATTTGAAATAAAATAATCAAAACCATTATCAACCTATATTATAGGTAGAATAAAATATGGGATTCATGAATGGTAACATAGTAAATCTTATCCTATATAAGAAGACAATTGAGAGGTTTTTTTAACTAAAACATATTTTTCCACATATATCATACACTCACAAATTAGCGTATTGGTTTCAATGATATCTTAATGGTAATAATAATATATTATTGATGTGAAATATTTTTTACATTTATTTCATTTCACGAAAAGGGTTTCACTTTAATCAAGAAAAAGAACATAAATTATTATCGTTCTCTTATTATTAATAGGCTCATGACATGGTAGATATAAATTCAAATATAGGAAATTAATTTTAGTATAGAACTATGTGTGAATGTTTTTTTATAAAAAATAATGAAGTACGTATATTAATATATTGTCGTATATTTCATTATTGTTATTATATCGTGCACACAAGTTTACTGGATGAAAAAAATAATTGAGATAACTATTTAAAGAGAACAAGTAGCCATTTGTTTCCTTTTATAATAGAAAGGTGAATTTCAATCCCAAGACAATTCATTTTAGGAACTCCCAAATCAAAACATTGAGATCATATTTATCATTATTACCGAAATTGTGGAGTACGGAAAATATTTATAGTGTATTTTGGGAGAAGTAAAAATGAACCATATATTATGATTAATCCCAGGGACATTCCATTATTAAAAAAAATATGTTTACCCATAGTCTTGAACAACCACTCTAAATATGGAGAGGTTTTTGAATATCTCATTTCCATAATATATTTATTGTTTTATTTTGTATTCAGTTTAAAATGTTGGTTCTTATATTTTTGGAATTTTATAAGTAATAGGGACATACTATCCTTATCGAATTCTATAGTAAACCCTGAATGCATGATCTATATTTTATAGAAATCATGGTTGGATTTAATTTTTTTTCTCCCATTTTCTCACACAGATATCTCAATAATGTTGGTTTAGAGAAACTATAAATGGAAAGTTGATTAGAAACCAAATTAATGTATCTAATATTACAAAAAAGTCAATATTTGGAACATCCTTTTCAATTATATTTTCAAATTAGTTCAATAAAAGTTAGAGGAGAGAGATTAATAATATTGGGGGAGTAAGAATAAGTAGAAAGAATTTTAAAATTATCATGTGAATAAATTAAAAATAGAATCAAATGTAAGAAAATGAGGTAACCATAAATTATATTTGTGTACCTTTATTCCAATTGTATTTTTTTATAATTTAGTGAATAAAAGAAATAATCCATATAAATAATCATCCATCTTCATAGAATCCATTATATTGATACTATAAGTATTTTTTTGATGGAATAATTCATGAAAAAAAATTAAGTTCTAAAAATTATTATTGTACTATTATATTGAAATATTATAGAATTGTCCCATATATTTATGAATATATCCTTAATTCATAATTAATTATTATGTTAATGAAAATTTTCTAAGATATAACTAAATACTAAAAAACATTAATCAAACATTCATAAGACTTGTATGGGAACAATACAGGTATTTTTGTAATTTTTGTTATATTTTTATCCAGATTTCTAAAGGATATTTGATGTGTATAAGGTTTTTGGTGGATACACTATGTTGTTTTCTATATTAGTTTTTTAGTTACTATATCCATAATACATTCTGTTTTTTCACAAGACATAGTGGAATTTCATAAGGATTTATTGGGAATTAATAATAAAAATTTACCCTTGTATCAGGTTTTTGTATAATATATATACTATTACTGAACAAGTGATTTTTTATTCAGGAAAAAGTATCTAGACAAGGCAAATGTCGGGCTCAGTTGTTCCATTGATGGTTTTTATCAGGTAAGGACAATTATTTCATTAATCAATCCATAATTGGGTTTAATTCATTGTGATTATAAGAGGATAATTCGATGTTGTTCATTATTTTTTAAAATATATAATCATTTCATTATTAAACCACATAATGATATATTTGTTTCTAAAATTATATAAGAAAGGTATATTATTATTCATAAATTAAAATATAATATTCAATAATGAATGAATAAATAATATCAAGAAATGTTTTTCCAGAAGTGATGACCATGATTTATGATAAAGATCTTGTGAATTATGCAACATCAAATAAAGGAATAATTGGATATAAAATCATAGAATTTACATTTCTGAAATATAGAACTTAAAAAGATCTTGATAAGAGATGAAAGGAAAATGAATAAAATTGAATGTATATTGGAGTTTTCTATATAAATAAATATATAAAATTTTGATGAGATGTGACAGAGGGTATAAAATAAGAACGAAATTATGGGTGGCACATAATAAAAACAACTATATCAAACATAACTAGGATGAGAATTTTTTAGTTGTGAATGAATAGTATAAAACACATAATAACATAGAACTAATGAAATAATTATGATATTGATTGAGAAACCCCTTGTACGATTGGTGTTCATTATTTTTTTATTGATACAATAAAATGATACCTATATGTCATATTTATTCTTTGTATACACAAGACCCAATGTACAATTTAATATGTTTTGAAGAGTGTGTTTCCAAGGATCATTATTATAACCATTGTAAAAAAATTCAATGTTAATATTTGATAATATTTCATCTGAATACATCAACACAATATGGAACTATGCTCCTAGTACTATACCTTTGTTTAATACCATGTAAAATTCCTTTATCGATGTATTTAAATAAAATATCTTGATTTTTTATATCAAATGAATAAAATCATTATATATTTTTTCTAAAATTATATAAATGTATAATAACAGTTTTTCAAAACTCAAATACACAAATTTAGGTGACCAGAGAATTTCATAACTAAATATTACCTCATATCAGAAAAATATTCCACAAATATCATAATTATACACACCTATGATTGAAAAATGATTATTTTATTTTTAGAATATATATATATATATAATTATATAATATTTCATTAATGTTATTAATATCTCTACTATGTTTCATATCACATAGAATACATATTCTTCAAACCCCTCTTAAAACCATCATTCATTACATAGGGAATATAGAAAATTGTGATCAAAATTTTCTATAGTTGTAAACAATTATGATTATAATAAATGATCATATATAATAATATTGTTCCCATAATGATATATGATCATGAGAAAAAAAAAAAATCATACACATAATTTCAACGATCATAATTATGATTAAGGGAATAATGACTTGTAGTTCGTATGAAAGTAATAAAAATGATATCAAAGAATATGAGACATGATCGAAACCTTTTTCATAATATGTTAAAAAAATAGAGGCATAATGATTTTTTATTAATATTCATAGAAATATGATGTCCAAGATACAAACTATTATATTCATCACATGATCATATTGGGCTAACAACTTGTTTACTAGTTTGGTTAAGGGATAACACCTAAAATAACGTTCTTGTTCTAGGGATGACAACTTAATAACCCTATTTGGGATGCGGACATAAAATCAAATATCATTTTATTAAATAATGATTTATTAATTATCCAATTATTTATTTATCTATAATGGGCCCAACCATCACCAAAACATAATTAATTCATATCGATGCAAATATATATTAAACTAAGTTATAATTTTATCATAGATTATCACATGGAAAAAACATAGGATTCATAAATGGTTCATCATCATCATTATAAACAATTAATAGAGTTAATAAATACTTTTATAGTATTATTTCCCCTGTGAAGCATTTGTTTTATTAAAGGGTGTCATCATCAATTAAAAATTCCCTTTAAATACCAAATTAATATTTTTTAGGGAAAATTCCATTTTATTTTGAAATAAGTTATTTATTGACAAAAAACTCATAAATATTTAAAAAAAATTGAAATAAAAATAAAAATATTATATTGATTCCTTAAGAAAATTAGTGTTCACGAATATGAAATTAAGGGTTGGTTTGAGAAATGATAAAATAACGATTTCATTCATACACATATAAAAAAGTATATCATTCATAAAATAAAAATAATTTTCATCTTAAACATTATTGTAAAATTTATAACATGATTGAAAAGAATTTTATTAAATAATTTGAAAAATATTAATGATATTTCCCTAATAGAAGAATCAAAATATCAACACGGATGAAAATGGTTCTTATTCAAATATAAAAACAAATTATATTTTTACTAAATGAAATATTTTTGAATTACGCATACTTAGAGAGTGTAAAATTATAAGAAATATTAAAATTTATAAAATTAACCAGAATATAATAACATATTCCATTTTTTCTGATACTTTTGATATAATTTCATCATTATAAAATTTAACCATAGAAAATCCCAACAGAGTGAGAATGTAACATAAATCTCTTTAAGAAATGGTTAATTTAGAGTCGTAACAAAAATGAATGAAATAAATTAAAATGAAACATTGAATATAATTCATATAAAGGGGTAAATTTTATATAACATACAACGGGTAGTATATATTCTATAGGAAAGAAATAATATTTTAAAATGGGGATTCTTTTAGAGAAACAAATGTTAGACGATTAAATATTACCATAAGTCAAATATGATTCATAGACATTGTAAAATCAAGAAAATATTTTTTATTTTTTATAATCATATACCCAAGACATATTAGTACTTATAATATCACATATTATCCAATTATAACATTCAAACACCCTTTAATAAATATCATTATTACAATAATAATTTCTAGTGTTTACTACATTGATTTCCATGTATGTTTTAGTTCAGTATTAATTGTCCATTAAGATTGATCATGGTAAAATAATATCAAAAAATTTAATCATGTCAAAAATATCATATTTAATCATTATATAAAATTTTATTTCATTTCATATAAATTGGTTATAGAAATGAATAATATCACCTTGTGCAGATGTCAGAACGTTCATATGTATAAAGTTTTTTCCATAAATCAAATGAATGTATAATATAAAATAACTATTAAAAATATTTATTTAGAAAAATATAACAAATATATATTCATTTAATTATATAACTCTTACCATCCATGAATATTTTAAATTGAAAATTAACCACAAAACATTGTGGAGGTCATTGTATATACATAATTAAGAGCTACATTATCATTTTCCAATGGATGAGAAGAAAAGAATGAATGTAACATATTACAAAACCAAAATAATAACTATTTAACTTATATATTATATTTTATTATTAATTTTATTATAATAACCATCCATGAAATGTAGGGATTTAAAATGATTCATATCACTATGTGAAGGCGGTAATTCACAAATATCCATGATGGATGCATTCATTTCCCATATTATCAACTTGATTTGGAAAATTGTTGTACTATAACATTAATAATAACCAATTTTATAGATGTTATAGAATTAATTATTTTAATAGAGACAAAATATGTTTATAGAATGTAAAAGAAGAAATTAACCTTTAATGTTTCAAGCAAGATGATTACATGTTCATTCAGAGTTCTACATATTTATTTACCATACATAATTAATTACTTTTATTAAGATATGTAAAAAATATCTAGGATATATAGAACAAATATACAAATCTATTATGTAATTTTCAGGCTATTCTATATTGCTTAAAACTTTGAATAAATGTGAAGAATATGTTCTATTTTAATAGTGAGGGAAATGAAAAACATTTAATTAATTAAAAAAAACAGTAGAATAAAGTCTAGTGGAATATAATGAAAATAATTGTATGGTTGTAAAAAATAATGTTTAAAATCATCAACTCGTAATTTTTTTCCATGTTTAGTTTTCATTTAAGACAATATTTTTGGGTTTATCCCCCTTTAAACCATTTTTACTATAAATAGGGTAATAAATGTTTTAACCTTTAAGGGTTATAAATTCTCTTAAAAGGTGAATAGTTGGGAAAAAGTTTTCTATGGATGTTATTTTATACTATTTATCATCAAACCTTTCCAATAAATTATTTTGATATGATTTATATATTTCTATATAATATTATTTTATTTTAAATATTTTTTGAAATATGTTAGGGAATAAAATTTAATTTTTATTGAATGAATTCATAGAAGTAATGGAATTATAATTTAAAAAATATTGAATTAATTTATAAATTATTATTACCATTTAAATTCATAGCATAAAAAACAATTTAAAAAATATATATAATAATAATTTTCATAGTTAGTTGCCTTAATTTTTTCACTTTATACATATACAATAGACCATAATTTCATTAGAGTAAATGAAAAATTTCAACATAAATTAAAATTGAAAATATTAGTATATTAAATATACTTTTTATGATAAAAACTATGTATATTAATTTATATAATATTTTTAAAAAATGAAAAAATAATGTAAATTAATAGCAAGAGGGTAATAATTTTTTTATTTATCATTTCATTAATATAACATTGATTTTAGGATCAAAATAATTTGGAAATAATTTTACATATTTCTATATCTATGATGGAGTTAGTTGAAATAAAATAATTAATTAGAATAAATGATTTTTTGGGGATGTTTTTGGGTCATATCTCAATATTTTGACATCGTATTACCATTATTAAGATGAAATATATTTACCGGGTTTACTATTTATGAACAAAAAATTAAATGGCTCATATTTAACAAATATAAAACTATTAATTCAAAAAATTGTATCCATATTTTAGTATTAAATTTATTGAACTGACATAAAATGATTTTAAAATTAATGGGCAAAGCATAATGAAATATATTTCTTTTCCAAATTTCTTCTTTAAGAATTAAGTAACAATCTATGATAATCATGTTCAATGAATATTACTATGTAATTAATAAAATAATTTCTTATGTTAAATTATTATATTATTAAAATAAATTCTAACTTTGATATTACATAATTTAAAATAATTAATTGGATAATTGTTTTAACATACTACATCATAGAAAAATGTATTATCCTCAAATTTCTAGATAATAGTCAAATAAAGTTATAATTACCTAATAAGATTTGTTTTCATTATATATTCCAATAAAATTCTATGAAAATTAAATGTTACATTATTTATTTGCATGTAAATTACCCAAAGTAGTTCAGAATAAGTCAATAAGTCAACATTTACCTAGGATTTTTTTGGTGTGCCTCTTAAAATTTGAGAATAAATATTTTGGGTAGTATTGACACAAAATATATAGAAATCTATGAATATATGATCGGTTTAATTTCCATTATTAGTGAATAATTTCAAATATTTGTATCCACCTTTTGTGATCATTTTTTGGTTATATCTGACCCCAATCTTTTATCATAACATTAATAAAATTAAGTTACTCACTCGAGAAACTAGGGAATAGAAAATGTATTATGTAATATAAATCCATGATTATATTTATTTTTCTAAAATAAAACTATATATTTATTCATGAAATTTAATAAATGTTTCATAATTACATAATGTGGACCGTGTAACGACCCGAATCTGGAGCCCCTCCACTAGTGTCCCGTACCCGGTTCGCCAAATGATCTCAAGTGCATTTCCCCAAATGCCAGAGGCTACCAACTAGCAGTGAGGGCCTTGGTGAGTTGATGGTGAAACTATGCCCTCATTCGGTAAGGTATACAGCAGAAAAGCAACAGTCAATAGAAGAAGAAGTAACAACATGAATAATGCAGTAACCAAACAACAGAAGCAATGAATACATATAGTAATGATTCTAATGATACAGCAGGTACAAGTATCTAAGGAAAGAATAAAACACAACAACATGCTGAAATTCAACTGAAACCATGTGTAAAAGAAAACAAAGTAAACTCCTCAGCATCGCGAGCCACGGCTCGGTCCCATGCTCTCCAGCTCTAGTGCAATCAAGAACCTGAAGTAGAAGTGTGCTTTCCTTTATCTATACTGGCAGCAACATAGTCTATTTGGGACCAAAATCATGGCCCAAATAGGGTGTGAGATACAATCCTAGTAGGCAATCACCCAAAGATTTGTGTCTAACAGTTAATGAATATATCGATGTAATAAAACAAGAAGCAGTAAACAGAAAAGCACAAGAAACTACAATCCACAGTTCTAACAAACAAAGTACACAAGTAAACAGCCATCAACAAAAAGGAAACAGGTAACCCTAGGGGTAGCTCTCATAGCCTAACCCCTATGGTTCAACTTACAGGTACTAGCAACCCTCTGGGAGGCACAGACAGTCTTACCCCTCTGGTTCAGCTATGTAATTAAAATAATCTCTGGGGAAGCATTCACCGTCAATTCTCCATATATTCTCGTATCGTTCTAAAGGATCTCTGGGGAAGCACTCAACGTCTATTCCCCCTATGGTACGCGTCGAGGAACTACAGACTCTCTAAGTAAGCACTCAAAGTCAATTCCCCCCATGGTCTCTCATCGTAATTAAAAGACAATCCGGAGAATCCCTTCCATCCATTCTCCCTTTGGTCTACTACTCTTGGTTCCCATAGTCCCGATTGAAAGGTAAAACATGCTCAGTGCGCGTGTACATCGTCCAAGTAAGCCTCAAAAACTACATAGCTATCAACTAAGTCTTAGCATCATAACAAGGTAGAAGTTCCACTGTCCTACGACTAAGCATGGCAACTGAAAAAATGCTAGACAGGCAGAACAAGCATAGGAAACATCCAAGGTACAGTAATGCTACCATAATCATAGGAAAACCATCTACTCTAGAAATCAAGAAATGAAGGCAATACAACAAGGTCAATGTAGGAACACGCAATACCCCGTTCAAGGGTATTGGTGGAATTTTCACTTAATATTCATCAACTTTCCACGTAAAGGATTAATCCACCTACCTCGATCCTAGGAGATAGATATATGTGAACAGAGACGACATATTCCCCTTAGAATGATGTAAATTTGAGAAAACACACAAAATCTCAACCTACTATAACTTGAAAACCATGAGAAATCAAGAAACAAGACTCAAGAAGAAGAGAGAGCTCACCGCTGCGATTCCAATGTGTTTGATCACGAACGAATCAGAGAAATGATGAAGAGGTGGGAGCTCATCGATTATTCGGCTGTACGGTTGCTCTCGGGTGGACGGAATCTAGAGAAGAAGATGAATTCGGGGGTTAGGCACGACCCTGGTCCGTATAATGAAAAAAAAGTACACATCATGTATTTTTAAATTACACATCGTGTAGTTGGTTTTTCTGTACTTCTCTAAAAATGGCCTCCACATCACCCCTACACACCGTGTGTGTGGCTTGGGCACAACCAGCACATAGCTTCGAGCCGGAGAAGAGTACACGTCGTTTACATCAAAAATTTCCAGACACATCATTTTTCTCAAAAACTCCAGAAAAAGGAAAAACATACCTGAACAAAGATCCATGTTCTTACAAACATCCCCCTTAAATAAATCTATCCCTGAATTTCCCTAATGAGGCGGAGAAGAAGAAACCCCAAACAGCTCCGGCCACTGTGATCGTACATCGGCCTTCCTCTCCCAGGTCTCGTCCTGTACCCGCCTGTGCTTCCATAGCACCTGTACCAGAGGAACAGACCGCCTGCAGAGAACCTTCGTATTGCAATCGATAATCCGGATAGGATGCTCCTCGAATGATGCATCCACTTCATGTTCAACTCCCTACGGCTGAAAGATGTGAGATGGGTCCGAAAAGTAACATCGGAGCTGAGAGACATGGAAGAGGTGGTGCATGACCTGATATCTTTGAGGTAGCTACAACCGATAGGCGACCGACCCAACTCTCTCCAAGACCTCCAAAGGCCCGACGTACCGTGGTGAAAGCTTACCATGTCTTTAAATCCTCTTGTGTCTCAAACTCGGTGTGACACGCAGGAAAACCTGATCACCGACCTCGAACTCCAGAGGTCATCTCCGCTGATCAACATAAGACTATTGTCGAGACTAGGTTGTAGCCATCCCCTTTTGAATCAGCTCTATCTGCTCTGAGGTCTCCTGAACGAGAAGAGTTCAAGGAAAAGCTACATATCCTGCCTCGATCTAGCATAAGGGTGATCAACATGGCCTACCGTACAAAACCTCGTATGGTTCCATCTTAGTGGTCACTTGGAAACTATTGTTGCATGAAAATTCCACCAAAGGAATATTCTTCTTCCAAGAACTGCCAAAGTCAAGTATGCAAGCTCAGAGCATATCCTCAAGCACCTGGATCGTGCGCTCGGACTGGCCGTCAGTCTGGGGATGATATGCTGTACTCAAAAGTACCTGTGTACCCAAGGCCTTCTGAAGTCCTTGCTAGAACCGAGAGGTAAAACACGAATCCCTGTCTGAAACGATGGAGTGTGGGACTCCATGTAGACGAACGGTCTCCCGGATGTATAGTCGTCCCAGATCATCAACACTAAAAGTTTCATTAATTGGCAAGAAGTTGGAAACTTTCATGATCATGTCGATGACAAACCAAAAAACATCGTTCCCCCAAGGCGATCTCGTCAACCCAGTCATGAAGTACATCGCAACATCATTCCACTTCCACTCCGAAATGGGTAACTACTGCAAAAGTCCAGCTAGTCGCTGATGCTCTTCTTTCACCTGCTGACAAGTAGAACATCTCCTGACAAAACCAGAAACATCCTTCTTCATACCAGGCCACCAGTACTAGAGATGAAGATCATGATAAATCTTGGTGATGCCAGGATGAACTGCCCAAACTGAGGAGTGAAAATCCTGCATCAGCTCCTCGCGTATGTTTGCTGGCACCCATACGCGTCCCTGGAAATGCAAGATCTCATCTTCTCCCACTGTCCATCCAGGAAGAGGGTACTCTCCTGACACACTCTCCCGCAAGACTAAGCCTTCTGAGTCTGATAGTTGCCTTATCCGTACCCAATCAAGTAGTGTAGAGGTAACGACTACAAAAGAAAGGTAATTCTGTCCCTGTCAGTCGTGCACCTCCTGATGCATCTCAGAGAACAGAGCCTTCAGCTGCCACTCACTGCTGGCCTCCTGAACTGCCTGAACCTGTTCTCTCTTGCTCAATGCATCATCCATGGAGTTTCCCTTTCCTGGCATATAGGAAATCTAGAAATAAAATGTCTGTAGATACTCAACCCTCCTGCGATGCCTCAGATTTATATCACGCTTAGTGATGATATACTTGAGACTCTTGTTTTCAGTGAATACCACAATGTGCTCTCCTAGAAGATAGTGTCTCTAACAGCACATGGAATGAACAACAGCTGCCAACTCCAGATCGTGCATAGGGTAGTTCCTCTCATGTTGCCTCAACTGCCGAGACCCGTACATAACTACTATATCTCCCTACATAAGCATATCCCCTAACCCGATACCTGAAGCATCATAGAGAACATTGTAGCTCTTCCCTAGCTCTAGCAAGACTAGTGTCAGTGCTGAAATCAACCTCCATTTCAGCTCCTGAAAGGCTGACTCACAAAAATATGACCATAATAACTTTACCCCCTTCATGGTCAGACCTGTCAATGGCTCTTCTAGATGAGAAAAGTCCTAAATGAAGCGTCTATAGTATCCAACTAGCCCTAAGAAACACTATACCTCAAAGACATTCTTCAGTTTCTCCTAGGAAACTATATCTCTCACTTTCTCTGGGTCCACAGATACTCCTGCCTATGAGATGAGGTGACCCAAGAAGTGAATCTGATCCTACCAGAAGTGGCACTTCATGAGTTTAGTATAAAGCCTATTCTCTCTCAGTGTACTCAGAACGATCTCAAGATGTGTGGCATGGTCGTGTCAAGTGTGAGAGTACACCAAGATATCATCCATGAAGACCATGATGAAAGAGTCCAAGTATGGATGGAACACTCGGTTCATCAGTAAAATGAAAACTGCAGGCGCGTTCGTGAGACCGAACAACATGACTGTATACTCGTATAGAACATACCTGCTCCTGAAGGCTTTCAGAGGTATATCTGATGGTCTAACGTGCAACTGATGATAACCGGACCACAAGTAGATCATTGAGAACACCCGGGATCCTCGAAGATGATTGAAAAGATCATCAATACTCAGCAATGGATATCGGTTCTTGACCGTCAACTGGTTCAACTTCCGATAATCCACAAAAAGCTGAAGGGTACCATCTTCTTTCTTCGCAAATAGGACAGGAGAACCCCAATGAGAAGTACTAGGTCAGATGAAACCCTTATCCTGTAGCTCCTCCAACTACTTCTTGAGCTCCTGCAACTCAGGCATGGCCATCCTATAGGGAGGAATGGACATCGGTGTCGCTCCTGGGATGAGCTCAATAGAGAAGTACACCTCACGCTCCAGAGGAAAACCTGAAAAGTCCTCTGGAAAGACATCCCTAAAGCGATCCACCATTGGGAGAAAGTCCAACTATGGAGTCCCCTGATCATTCAAATAAAGACTAGCAATCTGGGCTATCACCCCTCCTATCCCAAGATGCTCGAGTCCCACCTGACTCGCCCAAATGTCCCTTTCGACTCTATGAAGAAAAGACTTGCCTTCTGGTGAAAAGAAACTCACTCTACGGCGATAACAGTTGATGACTTCCTTGAAGGGAATCAACCAGTCCATGATAAGGATGACATCATAGCCTGTCATCTCTACGACATAGAGGTCCCATGAGATGTTATAACCTGCAACCTCGAGAGGGAACTCTCTACACTGGTGTACACTAGATTTCCACATTCCCAATGGTGTGTCTATTTTCAACGAGTTAGCAGAAGAAAAGATGAAGATCCCAAGGCTCTCCATGACAAAAACTGAGATAAATCTATGTGTGTCACCAGTTTCGAAAAGAGATGAAAATAAAATCGAGGCTACTAAAATCGTACCTCTAACAGTAGAAGGGTCGGGATCCTGCTCCTAATAAGTCCGCTCCACGACGAATGACTGGCATGTACCGCGACCCTGCGCCCCTGGCTGACCACTCTGAGCTGACCCTCCCTAATGGTGCTGAGGAATTGGTGGCTGACTGCCACAGCCTCGACCTCTACCTCGGCCCGGACGGCCGGAAGAACTCCAGTTCCCCGACTGGTGAGAAACAGGTGGTGCTGCTCCTGAACGAGGAGTCATGGAAGAACCCCGGTCACCAGCTGCTGGTGAGAAAACCTGACATAAACGCTGATGGTGACCAATCTTACCGCAAGATCTGCACTCCATTGGGTCCCTCTGGCAATGCGGCCTCATGTGCCCTGACCGGACACACTGGTAGCATGCCACCTAGCTTCCTGACGATGCATCTCACTTCCTCAGATCACCGCGTGTAGGATCTCTACGACCCTTCTTGCTGTCATCTAGAGGATGAATAGCTCTAGAAGAAAAACCTCCCTGGCTTACACCTCCAGAGTCTCTCAGATTGCGCTCTACAATCAGTGCCTGGTTGAGGATGGAAGTGATTGAAGTCAGTTGGATGATATTCACCTGCCAGCGGATCTCCCGTCTGAGACCATCCATGAACTTCCTCGCTACGAACACCTCACTACCATCCCGAAGGGGTCTGAAGCACTACAGCTCGATGAAATGAGCGGAATACTCGAGGACAGAAAGAGTACCCTGCTCTACGCTCATGAAAACCCAGGATCGGTTAACCCTCAGGGACTCTAGGTAGATGTAGACATTAAACATGCGCTGGAACTCCTCCCGAGCCATAGCATGCTGCTGACCCATCTGTGAGATCACGTCCCACCACCACATGGCGGTGTCTCGAAGCATGTTGGCGGTGAGCTTGACCCGCCTCTCTGGAGGCATCTCCAGATGCTCGAAGATAGTCAGTATGGATTCCAACCATGAATTTCCAACCTGAGGTCCTCCTTCCCCCGTGAACGTGGGAGGATGCTGCTGCTGGAAAACCCGCGTCAAGTCTTCCATCGATGTGGCAGGAGGTGGCGCTCCCTGGAAGGCCTGAATCTTCCTCATGAAACCTTCCCTAAACTGTGCATCATCACCTGCAACTGGTGTAATAGCCGGTGCCAAGGATGGCCCGACTAGAGGATTGGTAGGAAGTCCCTTATCAGCCCTGTCTGGCATCTGATCACTGCCTGACAACAGACGTATGTCCGGAGGACGTATCATAGGCATAGCTCTGAAGGATCAAAAGTACACATTGGATCAGAAAAACAAGGACAGAGAACACAAGAGTACTAAACGGGAACATGGGAAGAAAACACAAAATTTTACCAAACAGGACTACATGGCATGTATAAAAAAACTACACGACGTGTATTCTTAAACCACTGACATGGGTGTGTACTCCTTCCCTACAAGTCATGTACACCTCAAACTACATGGCATGTGGACCTCAACACACGGCGTGTGCTTGAAAACTGTTCCCCTGCCCGAGTATCTTTACACAGCTAACCCACATGGTACGACTCAACCTGACACTAGAGGGAATGTTCTAAACAAACACGACGTGTACTAGACAAGGCTTCGGTGGCCTGTGTTTGTTAAGAACACGGCCGTCTAGATGACTGAATCTTACATGGCGTGCTTCGAACAAAAATGGAGTGTATAGGTGAAGGTGACAATGTCCATTGTTTTTTGTGACACGGCCGGGTACCCAGACAAGACTACACGGCATGTTCCGAACAAACACGGCATGTGGAAAAGACGGTAATGCCTGCCCATGTTGTTCATGACACGACCAGGTACCTTGATAGGGATACACGGCGTGTTCCCCATGGACACAGCATGATCTACCCGAGCTTCCCTGACCAGTGTTATTGGTGACACAGCCTGGTACACGGCTCTAAACTTACATGGCGTGTAGCTACCGTACACGGTGTGTTCCAGAAGTTACTTTCACGACACCATGTTCTTCTCACACGGTCAGTGACACCGCCTGAAAACTACACAGCGTTTTCCCAAAAAGTACATGCCATGTATTATTGGTTTTTCTAGGAAGTAGCTCATAAACTACACAGTATTCGAGAAACTATAAAAACAATGATAAAAGTTCCAAATTCCAATCCGTGAGGGCCCATAACACCTCAAGAACCAAAATTTGGTGTTCACTTTATGCAATGAACAAAACAAACAGTTTTTTCTAACATAACAACAGATAATCTATCAAGAAACTATCATAACATCATGCATAATCTACACAATGTCTACCATAACAGCATGCAATCGCTAATGCACCCTAGATGGCATGGCAAGAATGAATGGCATGTGATTCATACAAAGTGTCTATATGATGCATGAGATGACATACCCTCATCTCATCGGGTTGCGATAGAAATAGAACTGAAATATAAAAACAGTAATGGCACAAGCCATGTGAATCACTCTAGATGAAATCAGGTCACCTATAAAACCTCAAAAGCAGCAAACCGCAATTAACAAGGTAGTATGGCTCTTCCACGTACACATGTTAGATACTCTCGAGAAAAAATTAATGCTAAGTACCGAATCCATCCTTTCCTTGGAAAAGGTATCCAAAAAGTAAAGCAAGAGAAAATTCCTCCCCTGATACCACTTTGTAACGACCCGAATCTGGAGCCCCCCATAGGTGACCCATACTCAGTTCGCCACATGACCTCAAGCCATTTCCCCAAACGCCAGAGGCTGCCAACTAGCAGCGAGGGCCTTGGTGAGTCGATGGGGAAACTATGCCCTAATTCGGTAAGGTATACAACCGAAAAACAACAGTCAATAGCCGAAGAAGTAAAAACATGCATAACACAGTAACCAAACAACGGAAGCAATGAATACATAGAGTAATGATTCTAATGATACAGTAGGTAAAAGTAACTAAGTAATGAAGCAAACAGAACAACATGCTAAAATACAACTGAATCCAAGTTCAAAAGAAAACAATGTAATCTCCTTAGCATCGGGAGCCACAGCTCGGTCCCAGGCTTTCCAGCTCCAGTGCAATCAAGAACCTGAAGTAGAAGGGAGCCTGCCCTTATCTATACCTACAACAACATAGTTTGTTTGGGCCCAAAATCATGGCTCAAACAGGGTGTGAGATACAATCCCAGTAGGAAATCACCCAATGATTTGTGCCTAACAGTCAATGAGTACATGGTAGTAATAAAACAAGAAGTAGTAAACCGAAAAGCACAAGAAGCTACAATCCATAGTTCTAACAAACAAAGTACACAAGTAAATAGCCAGCAACAAAAAGCAAACAGGTAACCCTCTGGGTAGCTCTCACAGCCTAACCCCAATGGTTCAACCTACACGTACTAGAAACCCTCTGGGAGGCACACATAGTCTCACCCCTCTGGTTCAGCTATGTAATTAATACACTATCTTGGGAAGGACTCACCGTAAATTCCCCATATAGTCTTGTATCGTGCTAAAGGCTCTCTGGGGATGCACTCAATGTCTATTTCACCAGTGTCCCGCATCGAGGATCTACAGACTCTATGAGGATGAACTCAACGTCAACCCCCCCTGTGGTATCGCATCGTAATTAAAAGACACTCTGTAGAAGCCCTTCCATCAATTCAACCTTTGGTATACTAATCTAGGTTCCCACAGTCCTGAGTGAAAGTTAAAACATGCTCACCATGCATGTGAATCATCCAAGTAAGCCTCATGAACTACGTGGCTATCAACTAAGCCTCAGTATCATAACAAGGTAGCAGTTCCTCTATCCTACAACTATGCATGGAAACTCTCAAAATGCCAGATAGGCAGAACAAGCATAGAAGACATCCAAGATACAGTAAAGCTACAATAATCACTGGGAAAACATCTACTCTAGAAATCAAGCAAAGAAGGAAATACAACAAGGGAAACACAGGAACACACAATACCACGTTCAAGGGTATTGGTGGATTTTGCACATAATATTCATCAACATTCCACGAAAATGCACAAACCAACTAACTCGATCCTAGGAGATCGATATTCGTGAACCAAGATGACGGATTCCCCTTAGAATGACGTAGATTTGAGAAAATGCACAAAAATCTCAAACTACAATAACTTGAAAACCATGAGGAATGAAGAAACAAGACTCAAGAAGAAGGGTGAGCTCACCACTGTAATTCCAACGCGATCGACCATGCTCGAATTAGAGAACGGACGAAGAGGCAGGAGCTCATCAAATATCCGGCCGTACAGTCATTCTTGGGTGGACGTAATCTGGAGAAGAAGATGAATTCGGGGGTTAGGTGTGACCCCGTTCTATTTAATGAGAAAAAATAAAAGTACACGGCGTGTATTTTTAAAGTACACGACGTGTAGTGGGTTTTTTCATACTCCGCTAAAAACGGCCTCCACATCACCCCTACACACCGTGTGTGTGGCCCGGGCACGACCAACAAACGGCTTCGAGCCAGAGAAGAGTACACTGCGTGTACTCAGAATGTACAAGGAATGTACTTTAAAAATTTATAGAAACTTTATTTTTCTCAAAAACTCTAGAAAATGGAAAACCATACCTGAACGAAGATCCATTTTCTTACAGACCAAGTCTTCTAATAGATACTTCAACAGAAAGGGGTTATAAAATTCAAAAATAATGAAACATGATATCAAGTTATATAAGTCTATTTGAAATATTGTAATGATTAGAATATATGGATTATCATTTAAGAATGAACCAAAACATTCTGAGGTGAATGGAATCATAAATATATCTAATAAAATATTTATATGATAAAACATTACTCTGTTCTAAAAGTTGATCATTTTTAGATGGTTGATGAAATAATATATACATAAGACATGATTCAGGTAATAAAAATAAGATAATAGATACAATGATCTTGTATTACTCATTTAGTTATGGTTTTTATAAGTTATAACAAACTAGAATAGGTTGAATAGAAAATAGAGGATAGGATGAAAAATGGAAGACCTCATTTTTAGGGATTTGTTTAAAATTTCTTGGGATAAATCACTATGAGGAGAATAATGTTATTTTGATTATATTTTAGTAATAAAAAAATCATTAAAACTGATATATTATAGTTAAATTTTATATTTTGAAAACTATTATAAAAATCATTGTAGACCAAACCAAAGATTATATTTCAAGTACAATATACATGTCTGTAGGATTATATTATATTAGAAAAAATATGAACATAACAATTAATGTACAAAATATATATTTGATGAATGAAATATGATATATTAAAATAATATAAAATGATTTATATGAGTTTTTATTTTTTTTATGAATGAATTAACATGATGTAACTATAAATTTTCCCTTTATACAAAAATTAGTCATTATAATTATTGAATATATAACGTTCATAATTTGATGTATAAAAGTTGTGTATATTAAGGGAAATCAAAATTTTTAGGTGATTTATAAGGGAGAACCCATGACATTTAACATTTATAATATTATCAACGAAGTATATTTTACATTTACTTGTCAAGACGAGGTATCACTAGGGTTTTTCTTTGATATGTCATAAAGAAATCTTCGATAATTGAGGGTTGAAAAAAAATCCAAACGATATATGTTCATGCTAGTAGAGAATGCTAAAATATTAATATTTTTTAAACACACAATGAAATTTTTGTCATAGAAAATCCTTCCCTAATGGAATAATTTAGTATAATAATGGGTTATATATCACCAAATTTGTTTTATTAATGAAACAAATTATTTACTAGTGACTTTTTTTACTATGATACCACATTTTTATAAATGTTTCGTAATTCTTTAAAAGGAAAAAATTTAATATTTATAGAAAAAAATGATAAAATCTATTTGGTATTTATAATCAAGTAATGAAAATTATCAAAAAATGTGATATAAAGATTTTATTTTAGAAAAATAAAAAAATATTGTTATATAATTACTAATATAGTGAATTACATTAACTATTATGAAAATATAAGCAATCATTACTAAATTCAATCACAACATTGATCATTTAATTATTCTACAACAAACCATTATTTTAGAGCACAAAGGGATAAAATTAGAAACTATGGGTAGTGTCCATAACATTCATATATGATTTATTGGGAAAATTCAAAAATTAAATATTTATATTCTCTAATTTTATACGTTCATATTATTTCATAAATTATACGAGCATTTAATTCTATCAATTTTATTATTTGTATCCTTCATCATCGATGTATTTTTTTATGTATAGGTATTTGTTGATATGGAATAATTTCTCTATCTATAATTATTATATTTGTTATTCAATTATGACACCATGTTTGCTTCATCTATACCCAACCCTCTATGGTCCATATTTTATTAATTATATTCTTTTTTCCATTACTCTATACAATACATTACAATAATTTTTTTGGTCTCTTTATGGAATTATGAAATAATAATTTTCACTCAAATGATGTAATATATGTTTCCTTAATGTAATTTTTTGTTTCTAGTCTCTTAAGGACTAATAATAACTAATATTGTATATTTCCTATTATTCATAAACTACAGATTCTCACATTTTTATTATTGGAGTTTGATAAAAAAAATTAATTTTCAGCGAGTTATGAAATATCAAGTATCTTGATTTCCATATAATCAATAACCCATATACTCTAGGTGACCATAAATAGGGGTGTTACACATTAGTAAAAATAATAGAAACTATGGGAAAAATAATAATATTTTACAAAATTAAAATAATGGAATCCAATAAAAAAACTAATCTGCATAAAAAAACTAATATAACATGATTAATAATAAAATCCTGGTATTTCGAGGTGAAATATGTGTACAGAACACCATTGAAGTAACTCAGTAAAATAAAATATGTCCATATAAGGAAATGAAGATTCCCATAATGCTAACTTATCACAACTTCAGGAGACAATATGTTCAATAGTTTTTCCAAATCTATGTTATATATCAATAAAAATATTATATATAAGTCATACTAAGAAAACATGTGTACATTATTGATTCATTATCCTAAAGACACATCCAATGGTGGATGAGGCATAATATATCATGATTCATAAAATTTTAAAATCTACTCCTCGAATATCCTTGGTAAACTACAATCGAACTCACTATATAATAAAACATTAAATATGTATCTCATGTAGTGTAATAAGGAAGAATTAAAAAATATGAATGGAAGGTACCTCATACTAACTATCCTACTTATCTATTTTTATTTACACCCTAATAGATTACGTTTTTACACTCCATTTCATTCCCCAATTTATAAACCACCATAGAAAACCACATTTTCATACTACAATAAATATTCACATTTATAAACAATAGTTGTAAACTGTAAATACATACCTTATACATATCTAATGAGTCCCACCACCACCACCATCAAATATCGTCACCTCACAACTTATAGGATAAATGGATGGTGAATGGATGTGGTTAACCATATATATCACCCCAATCCCTGAAATTTTGGTTTCATTCAATATCACAATCTTCCTAGTAGTTTCGATTTTTTCTTCGTATTGGGTGGTGGTGAATAGTACAAAAATAAAATGATATATTATAGAAAAAAATTTCCTTTCTAATTTTCACCTACAATCAAGACAAATTTAAAACCATCTAATTTTCACACCAAGAAACAACAACCCCACTCATCTCCACCCCCATAACAAAACCATAACAAAAAAACTTCTCATTATATATTTTAATTCCACATTCTACAGATTATTTATTTTTTACAATATCATTTTAACTCAAATTGTCCACATTTGTCTATAAATATAACAAATTAGCATAATATTAACATTAATCCCTTAAATTAATTAATTGTTTGAAAAACATTTTCTGGATATAACAAAAACAATGTTAATATTGTTAAACTATGATGCTGTTTTATCCTTCTCTATCATGGGACTCCTAAAATCATTACTCAAATAAACCTAATTATACCACTACAATGGAAATACTCACCATGATATCTGAAATTGTCTTATCATACAATAAATTCCAATGAACAAGGTGTAATTAAACTAATTATACTATGAAATATACAATTAATTAACTCAAAATATTCTATATATTTAATGTTTTTACACTACTAAACTTATGAATAAAATTAAATGTGATGAAAAAAATTACAAAACATTAATGAATAAGTGTAAGTAGATCACTTATGACCCATAATACTGAAATTTTGAAAAAAATACCTCTGTTTTATTTTAAGAAATCAATATTTATTTATCCGTTGAAACACTAAATCCTTATATTACTAAAAAAATAATTAAAATAAAAATGTGAATCTAAATAACCTAACTCTAAGGAATCTAAAACTATTTCATCATAGGTGAATAAACTTTTTACTTCAAACACATACGTTACAATGGTGAGTCTCTTAAAAAAATACTCAATAACTATTTAACAATTTCTAAGTAATAAAAATAAATAATATATAAAAATATACACTCAAGATGATGAAAATAGATGATAAAGGATATGAATACAATGGAGTGACTCATAGATCATGAGAAGTTAATAATAGGAGAAGTGGGATAGAAAAATCAAATATGGGAGTTCAGATCCCCAAAAGGAATGTTCCTCAACTACCCAGGGTTTTATAGATTATAAGAGAACTAAATGAAAGACTATGAGATAATAAATTTACATTTGATAACATCGTAAGAAAAATAAAAAATTTAGTGACCAAAACCAACAAAATTGATTATCGTAATCAATGATGCCAAAAAATACATGGTGGAACAACACCAATATCCCCTTAAATTTATTAAATCAATATTATTTATGAAATATATTATTTAAAAAAACCAATTACTAGGTCATCAAAATAATAATGTTGCTCAGATCATCTCACCAATGAAAGTACATAATAATATTGTCTCAATTAAGCCAAACTATTTCAAAAACCAAATTTCTAACCAAAATTATGTTTCACTATTAATTTTGAATAATAACACTACAAAAAGACGTATCTGAACCCAAATATAAGAAATTAATACTTGAATTGAAACATTTAATGGTGATGAAACCACAATGTAGTTCTATATCTAAAATATGAATCCACAATTATAAAAACAATCAATAAGATTTAAAACCAACCCAAAATATAAATATCATAAACAATAAGAAACAAATAAACCATAAAACCTTATTCCAAAACCAAATGATATGATTACGTTTGAACATTTATTTAAATTTTTATTATCATAATGTAATTATAAATTCCCTATTTGGACTCTACAACTGAATAAAAAGATATATAGATAAATAGATATGTTATATTCTATATATTAAATATTACACAATTTGTTCTCTTCATAAACAATAAGAAAAAAACTGAAAAATAATTCTATAATAAATATCTTTCTTATATAATTCCTCTAAATTCATAATCATTCAATCAAAATTCATCAATGATTCATCGAAAAAAAATGGAAAACATCACCCACATAATATAAATATTTATAAATAATATGTTAAATAAATAATATTAAAAAAATTATTATTAGGCATACATATACAACACTCTCTAAAATTCATATTCCTCTATGTTTCTTTTTGTTTATTTGAATTTTAGAAGAGGAATTGTTGGTCCCCCCAACAACTTTCTCTGATAGTCACAAATCTCTACTTTTTTCCTCAAATTTCACATACATAAAAATATCTAGATCACCCCAATCAATGAAATTAGAAATGTCAAAATTTTACTTTAAAATAATAATGATTTTTAAGGAGGTGTAGATCATATGAATCTATTTCGAATGAACTAACTGATAGATCACTTTAAAAAAATTTCCAATAGATTTAGAATTTCAATAAATTATGAGGAATGATTGCAAAGTCATTAAATGTTTTTCATACAATGATTGGGGTACTCATTAATGAAGACATGATCACTACCCTCAAGCTTTGAGGGGTTTGTTAATGTTCAGAAATTTTGGATAAATTAAATAAATTTTATCCTCAATAACTAATGTAAAACAAAGTACTAAAATAAAAAAATATGATATGATTAAATTTTTAAAACCATAATTGCGAAAAATATTCTCTTAATAGAAGTAATATATTTTTGACATATATTAATATATATATATATATGTAATGATTTTTATACAAATTTAAATAAATAATTATTATATTTTAGAATATATCAATTTTTATGATGTAATTTTTATTAAAAAAAAATATGTATATAATTTTTAACTAATTATCTACTTGAAATAAAATTTTAAATGATTAATGACATATTTATTACTGTTTTATAGAATTTATGAATTATAGATACTAATTTTTGAAAATGTTATTTTCCTAAAAAATATTTCACAGTTTATTTTATAATTTAAATTAATAATTATAATAGAATAGTACTAAAATCGAATTTTCAAATATAAATATAAAATATAAGTAATAATTTTAGTATTAGT
This sequence comes from Viscum album, assembly GCA_963277665.1. Lineage (NCBI taxonomy): Eukaryota > Viridiplantae > Streptophyta > Magnoliopsida > Santalales > Viscaceae > Viscum > Viscum album. The sequence continues at coordinate 1,777,344,131 of OY728151.1, read as the reverse complement.
CAAAAAGATATACTTGGGTTTTTCTTGAAAAACGATTCACCTCTAGGTATATACTGAAAAACAATTATGATTTTCATGACTTTAAATAAAGTATTAGTGAATAATAAGGAATTAGAGATTCATATTAAATTTTTGTATTAACAAATATTTATTTTAATATTGAAATTATAATTTTTTTATGAAAAATATTGTTTAAAATTTAATAACTAAAAATTCAAATTTTAGAAAATATGTTGTATTTTTTAAAAAAATAGTATATTTTCACGTTATATGAACACATATCTAAAACTAATTTCACTCACAATTATTTTTCTAATATAATTATAGTAATATAATTATTGGATTTATCATTAAACATTTGTCTGGTGTTTTATTTTTCAGATTTATTGAAATATTTTTAGTAAAATAGTGAAAAATAGAATTTTTTTTGGAAAAATTACTTTTATTAATTTATAAAAATGTATAGAAGAAATAGAGTTTTATAAAAACCACATTATTTATAAAATATTTTTTTCTGGAATAATTTTATTCATATTAAATGTATTTTTAAATATAGCGATTAACAATAGAAAAGAAATTGAATAATTTAATTCTATATGGATGAAATTTTGGGTCTTTTAATCTAAATAATCATTTTCTTGGTGAAATTCGGTACTGAATTTATTTGGAAGGAGAATAAAATATAATTTTGTAATAAAAATAAAATTTATTTATTGCAATTAATAATAAATTATAATATTCTATCTCATATTTTAAATATAAAATAATCCTTTTCTATAAATTGAATATAACACCTTATGTGCACTAAAGTTATAATTAATAATTCTAACTCATATAAATATTTTTTGATAAACATTTTTAGACATGATAATTCTCAATAAAAAATTATTAAATTTTGTAATTACTTTTTTTCTGTTAATCTTTGTTTCGATTTGAGAATGTGGAGTAATTATGATAGAGGTAAATAAGGAAAATTATTGATTAAACCACTAACTAGTGAATATAACATGCTAAAAAATATAATATTATATTTCTAGTGGAATATAAGCCATATTACAATCCTATAATCATTATTTGACCTCTTTTTATACTTTTTCATTGAATATTCAATTAATATTTATAGAAATAATTTTTTTAAAATTGACCCATTTTCATCACATATAATAAGAGGTCGCATAATTAACATTTCTCTGACCATTCCACATCCAATATATGATAAAAACACATATATCATATATTCTCAACCCCTAAAATGTGTTTTATAGCTATTGCCTCATCAAATGACAAGAAAAAAAATGTCCTATATAGATACTAAAATGATAATTGCTAATTGAAATTGTATATAGTCAACTCAAATTTTCTGTGCTCATTGATTCTTTTACACCCCATAAGTCCCATCTATTCATTTAGGTGTTGTATGAACATAAATTTCAATATTTTTCCATGTTATTAAACTAATTATATATATATATTTTATAATTTCCACCTAAAATATTATGAAAATGGAAAATTTTCTCTTCAGTGTATATAGACAACAACTTCCATGAATGACGAGTAATATTTTCTATCCCCAAATTAGATTTTAGGATAAAATCATTATTTAAAGATCTAATATGGTATTTTTCTCATAATTAATATTCTAGGATAATAATAGTTGGGATTATATATGTATGAGAAAAAATGGTTGTAGTAACATCAACAACATTAAATATACTTATTAATGTATCATTCTTAATTTCTAAATATTATGAGAAAACCATTGAATATATATATCAATCTATATAATGGAATGATAAAGTATCTAAAACTATATAATTTTTGAGATCATGAATATATATTACAAAACTGTTTATCACATTAATCAAATTGAATATCTGAATATGATATTAATCGAACAATAATGAGTAAACAATTTAAAGAAAATATTACTTAAAAATAAGATAAAAGATATTATAGAAGTACCTTATAAAATTTAACAATTTTAAATATATTTATTTTGTTCATAGATATTGAACTAGATTTCATTATTCAATATTTTATGTGAATGTTCAAAATTCTTGAGAACACTATGTAGTGGTTTTCATGTCACTTGATCTTCACTGAGATAAAGTTTAATTTTATTAGCCAATTTATAATTTCAATTTTGTATATACTACCTTGGATTATATATTGTAAAACTCCATGATTAAATTCTAGGAATTTATAAAAAAAAATTATTTTCATGCTTCTAATGAATTTTTATTCATAAACAATTGATGTCAAAAGGACTTCCTCTCACAACATCATTATATAGACACATGTTATTTTAGGGATATAATTTATTATACCTGATATGTATCTAAAAAAATTTAGAATAATGCCCATTATTATATTTCTTCAGTGCATTAATACATTTACATCAGTTTCATACTTTTTAAGGGGTTTCTAACAAGAATTATTATTAAGACATAACAGATCCTTTTAACCATTTATGTTCCCACCAGGTCACATTAACTTATATTTTTTCTCTGGTATACTATATATTATTCACATGTATGGTGTCAAAAATTTATATATATGTTCCTTACATATATAATGAGATTACAATACCATTTTTAGTTAAATTCTTTTCATAAAATGAATCATTATTTATACTAAATTCTTTAACAGACCATTCACTCATTTTAAAAAACATAACCTAATATGTTATATTTATTTATAAATTATTGAATAGTTTTAAATTTTAGATTATAAAGTGACATATAATTTTATAGACCCATGATTCTATTTATTATGTAATTAATAACCAAAATATTTTGATTCCATCTTTAACGTGGAATACATTAGAGATTGTTCTTAATTAGGTATTACAACATGATGTGGAATCACAAATTATTCTCACTCGTTTTATCGGTATTTTTATTTTTGTATAGTTGTTTGTTTTGTGTCACGCACATTGATGTATATATTATGATGTTTTAGATTATTTTATTATGGTTGGGACTATTATATTCCTAAAATTCCTATTGTAAGGTTAATTTATCAAGATATATACTTGACGATTCACATGTTTTTTTCCTCAACTAACTATATATGGTACATGGGTGGTTAGCCTAAGAACAATACATTTTGTTAGTGGATTTCCAGATTAAGAAATTATTATAGTGGTGTTTATCTTATGTAATGTAATTTTGTTATTGTCATTGAAATATTCCTGAAATTTTATTGTCATTTTGTTTCAATATTCATATTATTAAATGATACAAATTTTTCATTTCAATTTTCCATTTTAAATGGTTATGATTTTCATTCTTATGATATCATATTATGACTACTGAATTTTATATTACTCTTTATTTCATGATTATTTACCTTACTGATAATTATTGATCACCCTTTTACATAAACACATTTTCTAGGATATCCTATATAGTTTACAATATAAATGGTAGTCAGTAGAACTGTGTGGAGATTTAAATACTGATATTCTTTTAATATTTCATATAATGAATTTACGTATCATATATAATAAAATCACTATATCATTTGATCATTGGAAGGTTTTTTGGGGAATTTCCGTTATAATTCATGAATTAAACGGTCTTTTTAATTTTTATCTATAGTTAGTATCATATAATGGTCAAGTTATTTTTATAGATTAATACTAGATAACATTATCGAAAACACTAGGTATGTGTCTAATGGATATACCTAATCATGGGATATATCATGATGTTTTTTCAAAATATCTAATTAATAGTAGTCTATGAGATTACATCCCATTATAAATAGTGGAATGTTGATAAAATATATAAAATAGTTTTTAGTAGTAATAACCCAAAAGAAGGTGTTAGAGTATTAAATAAACTACGACATTGAGTATATATAAGAGGAATAACTATACATTTTTATAGAAACTCACGTGGGATATTATTTGGCCATCCACATTCACTTTATAAAACATTATGAATGATTTATTTCCAAATTAATTTTATGTATTTGGCTAAGAGGTATTATTGAACAAAAATAAAACTAATTTCTTGAGAAAAATGGAGTTATAAAATTATATAAGAATTAAATAGTTGAAATGAAAGTATCATAAGATGAAATTAACATTTAAATGGGAATGGAATATTTTTGTTAGTTCATCCATACACATATACTATGATTTGTTCTTATATAATAAAAAAATAGACATTATTATTGAGTTTAAACATTGTCAAAATGATATGGTTTAGAAATTAATCTATTAATTAAACTGTACATCTAACAACTGAATAATAGAGGATGCATAAATGTATTTTATCATAGAAAACTGAGTTACCTATTATGACATAAGGTATTGTGGTTGATACTAAAAAAATTATTTTTTTTGAAAAACATAGCGATATTTAATTTTGATTTATAGTTTATATGTCCTCTTGGAACATTATAAATGTAATAATGGTTTTGGGAAACATCATTGGATTGGACTTCAGCTGATATACATTAATTTTTTTAAAATTATAATTTATATATTATTAATTATGTGGAAATTTAATTTATAATAAGTATATATTTTTTAAGATAACTGTTGAAAAAAAGTATTAATGTATGGATAACCGTTAGTATTAATATATTATTTCTTTTTAGGTAATAAATGGTGGATTATTTTTCAAAAAATTTATTAGATATTGTTCAAAGCCTTCAAAATGATTAATGGAAAAAGGTATATTCGATCATTTTGGTGATGTGTAGCTCATATTTGGGATTGATATATATAGGTATATATATATATATTAGGGTGTGGATTAATGAAATATATATTAATACAATTTTAGGGAAAATATATGATTAATTTTTTGGATGAATATGTTATTCAATTTGGCTTTATTATATAAAACACATATTGCTTTTCTAAAAGGATTATTTTGGGGAATATATGATTTGGGTATAAACATACAATATTGTTTAAGGAAATAAATGTATGTTGATAAAGGTAAATATAGTAACGTATATGTAATATTGGATGCTATTTAATATATAATAAATATTTTATAAATACTCACTCTTATACTCATTTGGGTTAACAATTAAAATTTTGGGTAGAAATTTATATAAAGGAAAAAATGTGATGACCAGGTATGATTGATCTAATTAATAAATATTATCTTCAATTGAATATATCACACACATCACCAAACTAATATAAACCCACTATATTTTTAGACATTTAATAAATTTTAGCTAAATTATTTGGAAAGAATATGATTAACAAATCTATAAAATATATTAATATATATATTTTTGTGTGTGTTTTTGTAATTTTATATCAATTTACAAAAATGATAATTTGGTTTATGAATATATCTTTTTTTACTTTCTGACTTTGATTAAATAAAAGTATGTAAATTATTTTTTGTTGACATTTTAAATAAAATAGAAATTATTTTATTATACTATAATTATTAAAATGTTTAAATTAATAATAAAATAATCTTGAATATTGAAATTCATAATCCTTTAGAAATAATGTCTCAATGTAGTGTACAATTTTAGATTATAATGGAAATATATAATTCTAGAAATTTACGTTGAGAATATAAAAATAATTTTGTGATTTAAAATTTCAATATTACTATAAGGTGTATTTTTTGTGTATTTTCGATAAAAAAGAATGATATTAAAGTAAATAGTGAATTATATATTATTTATAAATGAAAATAATTTTATTACATTATTAGTATAAAATTTTGAAATGGAAATGCATGAAACAATTTAAAAAATACTTGATATATATTTTATTTATGTCTTTATTAATTTATTTAAAAATATAGTTTTAATTTAAAAACTCAAATTAGACATTGTAGAAATTAAGATATATATATATATATAAATATTATAATTGAATCTGGAGTCCTTATATATAAATAATTTTTATAACTTATATAGTATTATCATAATAAAATCATCCCAGTTTTCTAATTCATTATAAAAATGATCTTAATAATTATTTTCTATACATTTTCTAAGTTTATAGTTTTTTAGATTAATATAAAAATTTATTGATTTTTCTAGAAAAAGGACATTTATTATATTATTATAATAAAATTAAAATATTTATGTTCAAAAAAAATTGAATTAATAAAATAATTTTTTTTTAAAATAAATTATATGATGTTAAAAATATCAATAAAACTGAAGATTAACCATATAAAACAAAATAAATATTTTAATTCTAATAAAAACAATTTTTAGTATTCTAATTTTATTAATAAATATTTGTAAAATATGATTATGAATTTATTTGAAGGAAATATAAAAATTAATTATTTAACAAAGAAACAATTTATATAGTGAAAATTGAAATAATGATAAATTTTTCGCATATTTATTTTTTCACAGAAAGAACATTTCCTATAAATTTTTTATTTCCCATTATGTGAATGAATAGTAAAATTAATTTATATAAATCATCATTATTTTAAATTATAATACAAATTAATTATTTATAATCATTTTTTTCCTTTTATTAAATAAATAAAATTTATTCATTATAAATAACAATTAGTTTTCAATGGTGAATGTGGAGTGGTCACTATAAAGATAAATTCAGAAATAATGGTTTAAACCATGAGAATGTTAAAAAAACATAGAATACATGTATAATATTTATTATTGGTGATAATTATAGTTTTCCACCATCTCCAAATAATTATTGGCCATTTTTATCCTTTTTTCCATGAATATTGGAGTCATGTCATTGAGATATCACAGGTACTTTCAAACGATCCTTATTCTTAAACGAAAAAAATTGCATAGCTACTCACAATTTACCAACCATTAAAAATAATTGGGTAAAAAAATATAGTCTTTTTATCCTCAATACCCCCCCACAACATTGATTCATTTTCCTCTCTAAATGGCCATGCTAAGTAGTATTAATAGTTACATTATGGTAAATTTCCAAGGGAATTATTATATTATAAATACAATATCATTATGTTCTAATGAACAACACCACTCATGTAAAATCTATCCAAGAAGCAATCATAAAACCAAAGATAATAATATGATAAAATAATATAATAATCATTGAATTCAAGTTTTATATTCTGAACTGATACCATTAAAAATAGGTATTTTTTTCATGTGTTTTTGTGCGGAATACAACCTCCATGAATGAAATGTTTAATTTTATATCACCACCACAAATGGTTGGTTCAAAAATGTTATTTAAATAACTATTATGATAAATTTAAAAACAATTAATATTCTATTAGATTAATATTTTTTATTTTATATTAATGATTTACATGATATGAATATATTGACTTTAAGAACCATAAATAGACGTATAAAGGAACCATTATTATTTTAGATATATTATAGGATAGCCATTAAAATAGTTCAAGTTATTTATTAATTGAACAAAAATGAACCTAAACGTCCAATATTTTGGAGATAATGAAGATATTTTATAAATCCTTCGAACATGGTTTTCAAATTAAAATTTTAACAATGAAATTTATCGAACATGCCCAGGAAATGTACATTATCCAAAAATATATTAAATAATATTTTTAAAAAATATTATATGGACCATATAAATTTAACTATAGATAAATTTAGTTATTCATTTTATTTTTAATGAATATAATTTTTTATTATAGATATTAAATGTTAGTGTATAAGGATTTAATAAATGAGTTTAGGGTTTTCATCATCGTTTCAGTTCATTTATTGAAATTTTAATATCATGTTAAAATTTCTTATTTCCATTTTTATATACTTCATATGGCTATATATTTTTTAATCCCTGATTTATATGAGTTGATACATAGGACCATATTATTTTCATTCTTCCAATTACAAAATATTTAAAATTTATTGTATAAATCTGGGTTTCATCATATAAAATCATTCTTTGGGGACCATGTTATTTAATATTTATAAGTTTTATTAAATAGTTCATACTCAAAAATTTTTTAATTTTATTATAATCTATTCTCTTTTATTATTGTAATTTAATGTCGAAATGAATCTATTTCACTTTGATGTTGTTTTTTAGTGGTTGTTTCTTAAAACACAAGGGATCCTTTAAAATTTATTTCTATAATTCGGTTATATGTACTCTTCCTTTTTTATCTTATAATATATATTAATCATAATTATTATTTACATATATTTATTATAGGTCTGTTCATTTTGAACATATTTCTCCATAGCTTCCTTTGATTGGGATTATAGATATTTTATTTTCCTTCACAATCCCATCTCATTAGTAAAATAGATTCTAAGGAAAATACCATTTATCTACTATAATATAATTTATTGAAAGATTCAATCCTTTGTAGAGATTTTTAGGACACATTTTCGTGTATTCTTTTAGCCTTATTTTAATCATATTTATTTGGAATTTCATGTGGTCATCTTGGTTGAACATGTAGAAAATTTGAATCCGATTAGGATATTCACATTTGGTAAGCAATTAGTGAAAATAATTCGGGGGTTCTAAGGTAATTTTATTCCAATTTAATATACCCATATGAGGTGGTTCAGTACTTGAACAAACTATGTGGTCACTATCCCAAACCATTAATCCCCATACATAGGGGGTTAAAAGTTAGTACATTGTTTTTAAACAATTAGACCACCTTGGAGTAACCATGATCCCTATATAGATGGAGGATACATTTAAGGAATAAGGTATATAAAACCATTATCCCTTGCCATGAAACCATGAATGTGTGATTTTAATCCATAATTTAAATTATATTTTAATTTTTAGAACCCCTGGTTATTATAAATAGTAAACCCAAATCGACTAAAATAATATTCAATTCTTTTAGAGGCTCCATTGGGCATTCATTTTGTCCTCAAACATTTTTAGGTGTGGATCAATGATTATGTCAAAGTAATCAACTTCTCTTCTAGTATGAGATCTATTATAGTTTGTATTAATGTCTCTCCTATCATTATAATCATAAGAAAAGGTATTTTTCCACTATATTGTGCATTAGATATATGCTTTTATGGATCATATTTCAATGGATCATGGTCATAATTTTTGATCCTATATAATATTCTCCATTTTTATTTTTATCATTCTACATTGAAATGATATTTAAGGTTATTTGAGTGTTCATCTATTGTAATTATGTATGATTTCATATAACTAACTATTATAATTTATATTATATTAGTTTTTATACAATTGTGTTATTTAATTACCACATTGTATTATTTTATTATGTATTTAAAAGTTGAATATAATTCCATGTTATTCAAAAACCCTTCTGGGATCCCATTAGACATGTTAGATATTAAGAGACTAGACTTGATGTAAACCCATGACAATTTATAAAACATATAAAATAATGAATTATGAGATTTTATAATGGGAACAAAGAGTTGATAGAATTTAATTAAATACATATTTTATTAATGATAAATATATCTAAAGAAATATTTTTTTAATATTTGTTCAGTTTTGGGTATGTGAATAATTTTTGGTTAAAGCATTAATCATGAATTTTTTATTTTTTTCCTTAAGAATAAATAATAAAACATTTTTTGATTTGATAAATGAAATAGTGAACGAAAATGTAAATGATTAATATGAATGTATATTATATTGATACATGATTTAAATGTTTTATTTATATGATTGATCAATATGGTGTGTGTTAGAGACAGATTCTTTAAATACCTATACGGTTCTAGTCAAGTTCTCTAGTCCCGTTATGAAGATAAATAAACTATGATTTTTGTGATAGGGACTGAATCTACAAATACCACATCGGTTCTAGATTGATTCTTTAGTCCCTCAATATAATTAGATTTTCTGAACATGAAAATTGAGGTGTTGTTTATGGGATGATGTAAAAATCCACATGTGGTGGAATAATTTTTCTCTATTCACATGAAATATGCATTTAAATTGGTGTAAAATTAATAATGAAATCGCATAACTGCATGAATTTTTAAAATCCTATAGTATATTTTTTAGACTCCAGCATGGTCCAAAGAAGTTATGATTGGACCGAGAGTCAACATGAACCTAAGGGCCAATATAATAATTTAATAAATAATAATAGAGAGACAAATTTATTATTGATGGATTATTTATTATTTATTTAAAGAAAATCATACACTGTTATTGAATGGATGTTACACTAATTAATATATGTGGTGGCCTACTGAGTTGTACTCAAACACCACTCACGTTGCATGATCGTTACATGAATAGATTTCATATTAAGAGGACATGATAAGGGAAAGTTCCCTAAAATAGAAAACTATGATTGGATTCATGGTGGATCATGGATGCTGGAACACGATATGATGTTGGGACCCTATTGGGATACTTCAATGTGTCTTTCTTTCGGGTTCAAATTAGACACATGATAGTTGTACGTAATGTTATATTTACTCATTGGGATTATTGTCAGATTTATAATTTGGTATTCACTATGTGATGTGGTTTATATTAATTATCGTCAATTATTGGATAATATTTTATCTAGTTTATGTTGAATATTTATTTCGGTATATTTTTTGATAAAGATGGTATGTCTCTCTACAATACATGTTAGTCCCTATATACTAGTTGTAATCCTATGGTGTATGGGGGTGTGCTTGAGTTCAAATAATGACCCAGTTTGGGGAATCGACATGTGGCACTTGGGTCGAGATGTTAAAAAGTTATATCAGAGGAGTTTTATTTTCCTTATAGATGATTTATTATTTGTATATTGTAGTATTTATACTAGGATGATTTGGGAATTGGTAATGAACTCGTGAATTGGAGTAACTAACTAACACGTAGGGGAAAAACCAAGTACCCAAGGTGGGAATGATTTTCATGATGTTTTATGGTATAGTTCCATGTTATTTAACCTTGGTAGGTGCATTATTGTGTCCAGTTATTATCTTCTAAGATATAACACATGGGAGGGTATGTATCAAGAGTTGAGTATTCATGGATCATTCTAGGTACATAGGAATTTTTAATCCATTCATCATTTAATGAATGCTTGAAAAATAATTTTATCATTGAGTTTCTGTCAAATAAATGCTTCTATATACTTCTGTAATATAAAATAAATTATTCCTAATAAGTAATTAATATGTTTAAATGGATATAAATGTTATATTATGAAATTGATAAAATGAATATCTAATTAATAGGAATTTATCTTTATACCCCAAATGTAAATGTGTAAATGATATGTTATGTTTTATAAGATGTGTTCCTAATATTGTGGATATATGTCTACATTTTGATTTTTTCCTTTAGGATGATTTGGGGAGAGCTTTGGAAACTATCCTCCAAAAGTAGGACAATATGCACTGAATTCTTGGGTTAGAGAGATGAGAGAGATGTTCTATGTGAAAAATGACCATTTTATGTAGTTCATGGAAATATAACCAGTGCTATCTATACATAACATGTCGAATTTGGCTTGTGTATTCCAATTTTAGCAACATTCAACTATCATTAGAAATGTTGGACATTAAGAGGTTGAGTTTTGGAATGAGTCTATTAATACATTCAATGAAAATATATAAATCCGTATCTAAAATAGGTTCAATTTTATTACTTATAGGTCTCTAGGATTAGTGATGTGATGTTAGTATATCCAGGCTCGGGATAATTATTTTTTCAAATGGGATGGATGATATTATAGGATATGTTTGTAGAATAAATTTATCTAGTGATTATTTGGAAGGATAGGGGTAGATTGGTTGATGTCAACCTAATCAAGATTGTTAGTGTTGGACTATTCTGGTTGTTTCATTGACATGGTCATCTTTTTCACAGTTCTGATTAGGTATGATTTAATTAAAGTGAAATTCTTTTATGCTAAACTTTAATGTGACACTAACACCCAGGTAAATATCATTCAACTGACTACATTTTTTATATAGTGATATATTCTCTCATCTATAAGGGGAATAAAAAGTATTCTTCTTATGGAGGATATATGGTATGATCCAAATCACTAGAAGTTACATCATTCAAAGGTAGAAAGCGTCTATATGAGTACTTTAACCAATGAAATGGAAAGATGAGTTTCTCAGGGGAGTACTAATTTATCATGTAAATACCTGTCTTCATTTACATTAATGTGACAGGTCGAGTCACTATTTTAATCACTTCCCCAATCCCATGGTCGATCAATTAGATTAAGGTAGTTTGGAAAATCATTATTTGTTCTGCAAGAACCAATGATATATGTGTAGTGGCTAATGAGTTAGATACAACTAATGTATCTGAATGGTGTATTCTACACCATATCCATTGGGGTTTTGGATTATTATTATCCATACTAGTAAAGGCGGTGGATGTTGTTATACATATAATGATCATCCTTATCAATATGGATGTGTGACACTAGGGACTCAAAAAATAGCACAAGGAAGAGAGGGAGGACATCATCAAGTCGTTCAACCTAAACTTGAGGATAAATATGATGTTCCATCAATAGTGAGTGGTACTAGTCATGTAGATTATATGATTTTTTAGAATGAGTACTTCCGCAAAAAGAAAAATAATTTTATTAAAATAAATTTTATATAAAGGAGTCAAAAATGTTATTTTCTACAATAATCATATTCCAAAAGAAGTGATGTAAAAAATTACATCATTACACATATTCAACAAAAAGTCCTCCACCACATTGTTTTCCAATCCATCATCCATAAAATATTCTTAATGAAATTAATTTTTAATGATAAAATTACAAGAGGAAAGAGAATTTAATAAATTCATATACATAGTAGTAAGATTCCATGAAAAATGGAATATTCCATATATTATCTCATGTAACTTAGTGGCCAAGTCATATTGATGACAATGATTAGACAATCTGTGCCTTTGTGCAATTTCAAAGTATTGATGAAATAAATAATTATAGAATTTTGAGATTTAGTCATACCATAATTACAATAGAAATATCCCAATTTCGTACATATGTGACTTTGGAGAAGGAAACATACATATAAGTTCATGGATTACCTCATGAATCACTATCCATGTCACACTTGATCCACAAAAAAAGGATAGACCCATGACACATCTATTCTACCACAGTGAAGGTGATAATTATTTTTAATCCAATAGAATTTATGAACAAAAAAATAATGAAACTAATTTTAACAAAATCAATATTGACTATAATTTCCCCTTTTTAATGTAGCTATAATATGCGCAAGATATTATTGGAGGTATGATTAGATTCCTTCATTAATGAACCTATTTAGACTGCTCCAAATAATATGAATAATTCCCATGAAAGAAATATTTAATAGATTCTTCATTTTCTATGAAATATGAAATTGAAAATATGTTATCAAATAGTAACATATAATAATAAAATGGGGAAATGGACCTAGAATATATCAGCGATAGCATAGGCTATGAAAGTATCTTTGAAAAAACTCAATAAAAATATGATCTACATAATCCTGTTGATGATTTCACTGAACACAATTTGAACAAATAATGCCTACAATACACTAATAAATAATATATGTTCATAAAATTTAGTGAAACATGATCCATGAAAGAGTACATAAGATGGAAGAATCCAATGTTTTAGATGAGATTTTTTATCCATTCAATATTGGGTCCCATAAAAATAATTTGATAGATCAATTTTGTAGAAAACAAGTAGATGATTTTGTCTTCCGATGTATGAATTTAATTCCTACCAATGAAACACTAAATCAATTAAATATCATTTATTTTAGTAGGAATATTGTCAAAATATAATTCCTATCCCTCTGTAGTCAATTTTCTGACTACAATTTTCCACGAGATATTATAAATTTTTCTTTTGAGAATGCTTCCACACCAAATATATATTTTTTAAATGTTTTAATTCTTTTCATGAGGGAAGATGTACATTTTTATAGAGTGAATTAATAGATTAATTTTGAAACATTTATTTCTTTAACAATAAAAATGTGACCTTCTACTGATAACATGTTCCCATTCTATAAGGATTATTGTTTACAAAATTGAATAAAAATAAGACTAAAAATTTCAATAAGAGGCATTCACACAAAACATAGAACACTAGGTTAATAAAAGGGTAATGATCCTTCTATAATCCTTAGATCAGTGATAATGTTTACCCTCCAAGATGTAAGATTTATTTTATTAAATAAAATAAAATATTTATCCTAATTAATTTCCATCCCTAAAACATTATCATAATGGAGGCGGTAAATTTATAGATAAATAATATTATGTTTATCAACTTGAATAAAAATAGTCATTCCATCAGTATAATATAGATAAGTATGAGGAACACGCCATCTACCAAATTTAATGGGTGTAATTTGTTTCTCATTCACCAATCTAATATTTAGACATATCAACTAATCTTTGACTATGGAAATGAGAATGGTTGAATAGGGTAACCTTTTTCTAAAAAAAACATGAAAAATAGAAATATCCATCATGGATTCCATTTATTTGGATCGAAATGTGAGAATAAATCAGGAGTATTATCAAACAATTAATAAAGACATTATTAAATCCAGAGCATTTTAAAACAGAACAGATGAAATCCCAATCAAATGGGTCAAATGAATTTCTGATGTTTCTTAATGAAGATAACACATTAAAAGGACATTATATGAAAATAGATTATTATTCTACATTTTATTAATAAAAATTGATTTGAATACATGATCTAGTTGGAAATTCTACGTATCCAATTAAAAAAAATCATCCCAATTATTTTTTAAATTTTTTTAACAAGATAAACTGGCTTGTAGTGGTCTATCCCGTTATCATTCTCAACATTGGGGATGATGGATAAGAATTTATCATTTATTACAAATATAAGATGAAAACCATTAAAAATTGATTCACTAGTACACATACATAAATGTGGTTAATTTCCTAGAATGATTGAATGAAAAATTCAAAACAGCATATCACCAATGAGAGTATCCAGAATTCAAACTTAAAATTCAATATTTAATTTCAAATGAAATTGGAATGGAATGTAAATTATATTTATACTCTTAGGTAAAACATTTTTGAATAAAGAATTAAAAAAAGAATTGGAAGACTTAGAAGAGCAAAATATTATCATGTATTAGGAGACAACATAATAAAAAAGTTCTTCAGTATTTTCATGGACGTTAACATTGTTAGAAATAATGGCCAAAGGCCTTTTGGATTTCCATTCAATTGAAGAGTGTTAATGAAATTTGTATTTCTATCCCAATCCTTGATCCACATAACATAAATATATTCCCATTTCATGATCTTAATACGATTGAGTATGTCATTTAGATCATGAATGACCATATTTTTCTATTTACGACTCATTGAAAAATTATTGTTGGTGTTTCCCACTTGGATAGAAAGAAAAAAGGATTAAAGACACGATATTTTTTCATTAGTGTGACTAAATAAATTCTTAATCCATAATTTCTTATTTTTATTTAATTTTCTGAGATTGAAAAAACTATAAAGACTGTAATATTTGAAGTTTAAGAAACACCATGTGTACAAAATCAGTGTTTTATTGTTAGGGTGAGTTCTCCATGAATGGTTAATTCAGAAGGGTAAAGGTGGTGTATCCATTTTATAAGTAAACATTTCCAAAATTGGATGGTGATCCATGTTGAATTTAAATAGTGTGGAGAATGAAATAGAAGACCATCAGTTGATGGATTAATCATTGATAAATGTTATGTACAATTTGCTGGAAACAATTGAGTAGTGGTGACTTCTAAAAAATGTAAATTTTGATCTAATAATGTGATTCCATAGATAATGATATCCTCTATACTATCTGTGAATTCTCTGGTGGGGGTAGAATTAGTTCCCATAAAAAAAATCTCATCAGGATTTGGAATATCATTAAAATACCACATGAGAATCCATAGGAGACTTATAATGATACTTTTAACCGAAATAAAAAACCAAAGACATCATCTATCATGATATCCATTTATTAAATCCATGATAAAAAAA
This sequence comes from Viscum album, assembly GCA_963277665.1. NCBI lineage: Eukaryota > Viridiplantae > Streptophyta > Magnoliopsida > Santalales > Viscaceae > Viscum > Viscum album. The sequence goes on along the minus strand of OY728151.1, from coordinate 1,777,328,167 downwards.
TAATTTATAATTCCATTATAATGGTAATTTATTGTATCCGTCCATTCAAAGGAAAAAATGGAGGATATTCATTCCATCCTATGAAGAGAAATAACCCAATGTCTCTTAGTTCCATTACCAGGTAAATTCTTTACAATTGACTCATAACCCAATTTATCAATATATGTTAAATTATTTGAGATAATATTAATTTTCCTGAAGATACCCAAAATATCATGTTTATTATTTATAAAAAAATATGAATATCTAAAATTACTTTACCATTGGATATGAAATATTAATTCCAAAAATGTATTTTCTATTAAAACTGTGTTTGGAGGAAGATCCTCCTTTTTTATCACCATTATTATTTTTCTAATTAATTTACATGTAAAAATGGATTTTTTTATAATCAGATTTATATTTTTTTATTTATAGAGATTATTTATATTAATTTTGTAAGCCAATGAAATATCATAATTCGAGGAATTATCATTATTCAATTCAGTTTATATTTTTCCACATTTGGGGTCCTATATAACATTAAAAGTACAACTGAACTCCTAATTAAAAATAATAGTTAAGAACTTTGTATCAAATATTTCCCACACTAACATTTGGTTATACAGTATCAATGATATGTATAGAAAAACAAGTGATGAACTACACAGATGGATCTTTAGAACTTTCAGGTTGGAGGAGGATGATCAAACACAAAAATTAAAAATACTTTTATCTTAAGAAAGACAATGATTTAATCTCAACTACCATTCATGCTGATAAAGAATAAAGAGAAAAAATTTCTTCTTGGTTACTAGCCAAATCATCAGGAGGAACATTACTTAAAATTATGTAATATTGTTCCACTTAACTAGAAAAATGATTACATGTAGAGTGGGGAATATCATAATAATCAGAATAAGATGTATCAAGTTGAGTAGAAGAATATTTTGAAGGATCATCTTTCACTGATTTGACAATGTTGAAAACATTAGTTTTCATTTTTACCCATATTCGTATTTTAGATTTCCTTGGGGATTATTTTTTATCAATAATAATATCATTACCTTTATTTGATCATATGGATTTGTTCCATTTATCTACATTAACAATATGCATAAACCACATAATAATTTTCATGCATGGGGAGATATTGTGACATTGAATCCTACAAAAATCATTGAAGTGAAGAACAAATTAAAACAATATATTAACCTAAATCTTATGATATTTAGAATTAATTAAAATCACTTCTAGATGTTTGATATCATTATACTATACATCTAGTATCCTTTAATACATCCCCATTTCCCCAATAATTTTAAGATATTCAATAATTGATTAAATTCTAATACATGCTGCATGATCATTCAAAAAAATTTGGGTGCAAAAAACCATACTCAAACCATGAAGTCAAATTAAAATTTTCAATTTGTAATTATATTGAGAAAATGTATTAATGTTAATGTTCAATTCAATAAATTTCAGAGTAAGTATGTTTATGAGTACACTAGAGATCATCCAAATTGCTTTGAGATCATCAATGACTTTAAAAAATATGTGTAAGAATCCTCTATTGATCGAGATCAGCATCCTATCATTTCCACCAAAGCAATGTCAGATCCATGATATATGATCATTTAAAGAACATGGTTTGTCCCACTTGTAATATATAATTCATCCATGAAAAGATAATTATCACTAATCCATTCTTTGTTTAATCCCATATGGATCTTCCACAACCGAAATAAACCATTATTTATTTTCATCAAATAAAGGACTAGGGATCTCACAATGAATATCATCAGATCTATAAAGAGAATCCAAAATTGAAACTCATCTTCTCGTCATTGTTGAAAAGGATACCTTAAAATTTATATTTTCATTTGGATTCTTTGTGGAGAGATATGTATCATAGTCATCATGATTTTTAAATAATTCCCATTATGGGTGGATGTAATCCATGAATCCAATGTTGAATCAAATTGAAGAAAAACAGTTCATTCATCGAAATGGGAAGCTTTCAAATCACACTAATTGTTCTTTCTTGAGAGGAAAAAAATATTTCATGGTTTTTTATCTATAAATGTATAGAATAAAAAATAGTTATAGTGTCAAATTATTCTTACAATGAATTCATGGTCAATCCTCAATGATCAAAGGGATTTGAATTTTCTATCTTCCAATTTCCAATATTGTAAGACAAAAGCCAAAACAAATCCAATCCTTGATCCTACAATAGACTATTTAAAAATCACAAATGAATAAATGATATACTAGAGGGAATCCATGATCATTCCACATCACCGCTGCATCTTCATGTCTAAGGTGAGTTTGACAATATATATTTGTTTTCACCCCTACTGAGGGATGAACGATGTTAATATTTTTTATTGAATAAAATGATGAGAGAAATCTGGTTCAATCCTAAATTATCATAGCATGGTGAAGGTGATGTGAAAAAATGTAATAGATTTGAAGAGGCAAGCCAAACTGGATCCCTTCCTAGAACCTTCAAAACTATAGGACATAAACTATGATGTAGATCAACTCAAATGGAACCATTCCATCGGATATGAGCATGATGATCCTTCTTTGAACATGCCCGTGGGAATAGAAGATGATATTTTTAATCTACCTATGAGTTTTATGTAACTAAATTAATTAGATTGGTGTTTCAATGACGTGTATCTAGTTTTTAATATTATTCTTTGAATGAATAGAGATCAAAGTCAATCCACATCAAAATCCACTATGTTGTATCCTAAAAATTAAATTAAATTTTTTTTGAAGAGGAAATCATCATTTTTCACATTCAATAAGCCCATGAAAATGATCACAACTACTAAATATTTCTAATTGGTACCTACCCATAAGAGGTTTTCATAGATGAGGAGAATAAATATAACATTTATAGTTTCTAGATCATTATTTGATACAATATATTATCATTATGTAAAAGTATTAAAACATTGAATGGATTGAACCTAATTGAGGAGTTTTTGATAGGGGTTATGATGATCGACACATCGTTGTGTGTGTGGTCTTGGGATATTTGTTTATGCCAGGGGTATTCACTAATGGACTAAGAGTATCATTTCCTTTTGTATATTTATATACTTGAAATTTCAGGTTTTGAAATTATTTTTGGTATGTACAACCTGGTATCATAATGATCCCAATTTGATTTTTATAATAGGATATTAAGATTTTTGTTGCCTATGAGTAATGTTAATTTTCTTCATGAAGAATGGGATATACAGGGATTTCAAGAAGGGAAATTTCATCTGAAACTGGATGATCTCACCACCATGTTACAATGTATTATTTTTTGATGATGTGAACATAAGTAATGATTCATTTCCAACAACAGTGCACTAGTTTTAGGATGTTCTTCTTAAATAATTTTTAGGGAATATACTAATTATAGAAGTGGATATTGGAGTTGATATAATTCCTAGAGTAGAGCCACTTTCTATTACACACTACCAAATATAAACAATACAACATCATGTTTTTATAGCATAGCCAGAATAATTGTTAGATTAGAGATTTCTCTGTTTTAGTATGTCATCATACGGTTCTTGAGTTCCCATCTCTATGAAGGATTATTGGATGTTGTGTTTATATTTTAATTACCGGATTTTGAATGATATTATAGTGAAGAATAATAATTCTCTCCCATGTATCCATGATATATTTTTTGGATTGAGATACTCTTTTTTATTCTATTAGATTGATTTGGGATCTGGGTCTTTCCAATATAATTGTAGACCTTCTAATATACAATAGATTTATTTTTTAAGATGAAATGTAAGATATAAATTCATTTTGATGTATTCGTGTTGATGAATTATAAAAATGTGATTATTTATTTGATGAATAAAATCATTCCACTTTACCTAGATCAGTTTTATTTTTTTATGACATAATTCTTTACTCTTTGAATAATGAATATCATGACCAATATCCCGACATCATCATATGTATAATGAGATGGTATAAGATATTCATCATGATGTCAATGTGTCAATTATAGATCAATAAGAAAATCTTTTTGGGTCACATAATCTCAAATGAAGGTATTTCAGTGGAGCCAGATAATGCTCATGTAGTCATATCTTGGCACGATCCCAGGATGTTTTTTGAGATTTGATATTTTCATGGGTTGGTGGGTAATTATTGGACATTTAAACAAGAATATTAACATTTAGAAGAACCAAATTCATTCCTAACCAGGACTATTATGATTTTTTAATTGTCTAGGGATTGTGAGAATGATATCAATGAGTTAAATAATCATTCGGATACGTAACTGATATTTATCATACTAGAGACCATTGAGTAGTGTTCTATTCCTTTTTTACATTTGGGATATTAATTGGAGAACTGTTTAGGTATGGGGATTTTGTTTTCTAAAATGGATCAAGATATTTGAGTATATGAGATCCATTAAATTTTATCCATCTTATACCACGAGAAAATTAAATACCGATTTTTATAATTTTAATAGGAATATAGAGAATAAAGAAGTTTAGTTTTCCAGCTATGAGTGAAAGATGATACCATACTAGATAAGATGGATATTCATATTATGGATGACCATGTTCAAATTAACCTTGAATCTATATCAGTGGTGTCCACACATCTGAAGTAGATCAGTGAGAGGTGGTTTGAGGATCTAAAGTGTTTTCCCTATAGGGAATTCCTTAAAGGTGGAGAGTCACCATCTAATTGGACTCTTCATGGGGATGGGATAATCCTTGTCTGGGGACGTCTTTTTTTGTGCCTAAATTTTTGATTGGGGAGATTATGTGAGACTTTCAAGCCTAAATGTGTGTGGTTCATCCCACATTAACCATCATTTATAAATAACTACATCCATAGTTTTAGTTTTTGGTCATATAAATGGATATTAAATGTTTTTTCACATTATACAATGCCTAAAAATAGGTGTAGATTGAACATCAATGACATGGTGATTTATAAAATCCATTTCAATAATAGAATGAATCTGGGATGATGTTACCACTGTATTTTTGGTTGGTCTTCTTTGGTGATCTTTGTTTAATAAAGTGATGTGGGTTATTATGGTCCAGTGGACAAAGGTATCCAATTTCTTGCATATCTAAGTGACATTCACAATTGATCAGGTTGGGGTTTTTAGAGGGAAAGTCTATTTTCATAGTGTTCCATGGATAATAAAATTATATCATTATTTACTATATACATCTTGATTCATTAAATGAATTCATAAGTCATTGGGTATTCTTATGAGTTTGAGTATGAAATTTTTCCCTAAGGATGATTGGAAATTTTTGTGTACTATTTAGTTATTTGGATGGCATGTTAAGGGTATACATTATAAATTTTGATGGGTCATGGGATATGAAAATAGAATATGTTTATTTCATCTATAAAAATAGTTATCATTTTTCTATTAAAATGGTATCATATGGGGAACATTTGGTAGAACTTGCAGATCAACTGTATGTTGGGTGATTTTCGGTGAGTTTGATTGTTTGAAAAGTGCATCATGCAGGATATGTTGGAATTTATTTAGTTGATATAGAGAAAATGTTTCTATGGATCAAATTAGGATAAAGATGTGAGATGATATAAAATAAAAAATACATCAGTATACATTGGGTACATGTGAAGTTCATCATTCTTCACCGAGACAGATTCAATTTCTTATTCAGATGAATGGAAATTTAGTAGCCATATTTATTGGCAGAATTATGATTGTGGATAAGATTTTTATAGTGGTGTATATATTGGCCCTTCCATATAGGTATGATGTTATTTAAATATTTTTTTTATGTGTCATAGATTTAAAAATATCACCCCATACCGTCAAATGTTATCAATGTTAATGATGTTGTTCGTGTGGATAAGGTTTTTTAGGAGAATCTGATCCAGTTTTTCGAATGAGAAACTTTAATGGTGAATTAATATGTCTTTTTTCTGAGTGATATGGAATCATGGTCATGATTAGGATGAAATATTGGATAGATAATAATATATAAATGATCCAGGGTGTTAACTCCTTTCCTTGAAATCATATTTAATCATGGAAGTATATATCAAAGACACACTATTATATGGTGGGTATATTATCAGATCCCATCCTTTTATTGAGATATCTATCACTCATTTTTTTGTATTCATTTCTAATTTTATTTATCATACCATGGTGGTGTTTTTCATCATTCCATTATGCATGAATTTGTAGAAAATTGGATGCCCATGGGGTTGTTCACGGTTGGTTAATGGTTAGGTAAGACCCAATGGTATCCCTTGGAGATCATGAACCAATTTTGGATCTCCATGAGGTGGAACATGGTTTTACAAAACTATGTGGCCTCCCTCTAAAAACAAAGAAACCCAAAACATTAGGTTTTTTCAAATTAGGTCACAGATTGAAAATCCATGTCAAAAGATATGAGTAACTATACACTCTAGACAGTAGTGGGACATTATTAAGGGTAAATATTTCTAAAACTATGTGCCACTCCATGGAAATTGTTATTGTGATATATAATCACAATAAAAATAGATTTTAATTAATTAATAAATGGTTATTATCAATAATAAAACCCTATAATCCTAAAATAACATCCCCTTCTTTTGGAGCATCCTCAGAGGATTCATGGGAACATTGAACCTCTCCCATTGATCATTGATGATTCAATGGATGTAAATGACCATTCATTCTCTATGGGATATCTTCACATTAATATTACTCACTTACATATTTCTTTCCCCTTTGAGAGATATGTTTTTTGATTGTTTTGATCGTGGTTTTCAAATTACATGTATTGTTGGATCCAGATCCTATTTTTTTCATGGATATCTCCTTCGATTGTGTATTTTATTATTCTACAAAAATTTTAGGGTTTTTTCATATGTGTTTATCAATGACACTATGATTTTTTGTCTATTTATTAATTCTCATAATTTTGATTTTTTTCATCTCTATGGAATTGTGTCAATGTGTTACCACACTATGTAATTAATTATTTAATTAAAAAGGAGAATTTAATTACATTATATTGGGAAAACCATCATAGATCTCATTGTACCCGTTGGATATTATGATAAAAAAACATGATTGAAACCCATGGGGGTGTGCAAATACACATGAAATTATGAGTTAGGAATTATAATAATGGGATAATGGGTTAATGGAATTGAAAAAAATATTTATTGAAAATATTGAAAAAGATATTTAAATGATGATTTACATCTATTTTATCTCTTATGGAGATATTAATAGTTATTCATAATTTGAATAATGGTGTTTTTTTATGTTATCGATTTTGAATAAAGGGAAAAACCAATGTTTTGAATTTTCAACTAAAATGGTGCACAATGATTTGAAAATTTTGTAACAAGATAAATGATATTGAACCTTGATTTATAAATTTTGATATGTGTTATTGACAAATGATGAGTTGGATAGGGAAAAATTATCTAAATACCAATTGGGTGCCATTCTAATGCTCTATCCCCCAAATTCAGGAATGCAATCTATGAGGTGTGGGGAAGGGAGTGATGTTGAAAATTTCCTTTTGGTGATACAATGAATCTATAAGAATGAGATATATATATGTAAATATGAATAATGAGTTGTTGTTAAGGTATTGATGATCATAATACATGTGGGGTGCCATACATCTTCTCTACTCCTAGAGGTAATGTTGTAAATATGAATTAAATTAATAATGAAATATCATAGATTAATGCATTGTGAAATTCTCGTGGTAAATAGTTTAGACTTTGACATGAGCAGAATAAGGTGTGAATTTATCATTTTTCATCTTAAACCTAAGAGAAAATTTTGTTATTTAATGAATAATAAATTGGATACCTAATTACACTTTCTAGATTATTTAATAGCTACGTATTAAAGTACATAGACATTTATAAACATGATATTCCATTAGATGGTTTTGGTTGTGGCCAAATGAGGATTAATCACTCCCTACATAGGATTCCTAATTAGTAACCTAATAGAAATCATGTTCATAAGAAATGTAAAAGGAAAGAACCACATGTTAGATGGATGAGTTCGGTTTTGGGATGGATCATATATGAAGAGAACCATATATGATTTCATGACCTGATCGATAGACCTCAATGTTTATTTATAATGGGTATTCCTAAAAAACCGACACTTATATATCATGAAATTTTTAATGCTTTATATTATATTAACTATCACTATTTTTAATTCACCATGTATTTTTTCATTTGTTTCTATCTTGATTAATTATTGGATATATTACTACAATATTTAAATTAAATATTTATTTCATCTTTTTCTTCTTTTAGAAATAGTGTATAGTCTTCCCACATTACATTTTTTACCCTTGATCCTAGTCATAAGCCTTAAGCATATGGAGAGGTGAGCCTTAAGTCAGATAACTAAGAGGCTCAGGGAACAAGAATTTGGAACCTATGTTGGGACTCTATGAGTACAAACACATAATTTTTTTTAACATTTCATATTTTACTAAAATAGTTATTTATATAACTAAGCCCCATTTTTCATGCATTGATTAAAAAATTTTTTACTTTTAAATCTTTAAATGTCCCTTTTCTTGTTTTCAAATGAATCATCATGGAAGTTCATTTTATTCTAACTGTATGAAATTCATTTTGTAAATTTTTTCTAATTTTAATACATATGTTCAAGAATTATATGTCTTTGAACAAAAAATTTATATCGAAAATAATTTTATTTCATTTTCGTCGTAGATTATGTAAGATATTTGATTTTATTAGACCTTTTGAAATATTGTGAAACCCAAGTTATTTGCATTATTTGGTATTTATTATGTTTTATTATGATTTTCTTTCCATTTTTTGGAACACATAATATTAATCCAATAATGGTTTTTGAAGCCTATGTTATAGTGTATGTTTTTTTATATCCCTCTAATGCATTGGGTAATTTTATTGACTCTTGATGTTATAGGTATAGGGAATGAGTCGTTGCCCTGTGAGTATTATGATATAATAGATTTTAGCCAGAGAATAAAATGATTAAGATGAATAAAACCCTATATGGTGTAATCCATGTATTTATGATGAACATATTATTTTTATTTCATTAATTATGATGTATCCAAATTCATATGATTCTGTTATATTATTCCCTGATTTCATTATCCCATGATTCTATAATTATTATAATATTCATAATGATACCATTTTATGTGTCATGACTATCATCTTATGATTTATTTATATGTTTACTTCCCACTCTATGATTTCTAGTACTTAATTTTCCTAATTCATTTTCCATAGGATATCCTATCATGTTTTATAAGTTCTATTGTGGTTATGTGAAATATGTTGGGATTTAGAATATAATTTCCTTTTTTTATGATTATGTATTTTGGTATTTAATAATAAAAATATGAAAGACCTAGTGGTTCATCATTTTTATTATTGTATGAGTATATTATAATTTTAGAATATAATTTTGTTTTAGGCATGATTGACCATAGTTTCCTCATTTGGAAAGTAAAAGACTGTAAATTTTCCTCCGAAATCCCATTCCCTTAGAAAATATACTATACATTCTTAATATTCTCATCAAAAAATATTCTTTAGTGATGACCTATTCTAATCCTAAGAATGCAAAAAATATTAACTGATGATTATCTTGTATAATATGTTCAATATAACGTTCTAATTGTAGATATGTAGTTAATATTATAATCCAACAAACACGAAGCTAAATACTTCTTTTAAGAACCCTCAAAAGCAATGTAATTCCATGTTTCATGTTCTCTATTAAACATTTCATATTTTTTCGATTATCATTCATTTCTTGATTATTTTTTTCTTAGGAATAACTAATATTTGAAATATTTTGTAAACCCCTTCAATACTAAAGAGAATGTTAGGTATCCAGATTCAATATGAAACCACATTGTACTCTATAAAATATGAATACCTCTAATAAATTATACCTAAATAATGCATCCATTGTATGTAGATTTATAATATAATTGAAATGAGTTATGTTCATTTACAATTCCATGTCAACAAAAATTAAATCATACACTAAAAATATAAAAATATTTTTTAAAAACATATACATTGATACTTCCAGTAATTTCCAATAATTAATATCAATAGGATGTAAAATATTTTTTCAAAAAATGGTGCATAAACTTATCCTTATAGATGAAAATACATAGTGGAATGAAATAAGAAATTAACATATTAATATAGAACTGATAAAAGATATCTATAAATGAATGATATATCATGAATAATTCAATATGTATAACAATGTTAATATACCAAACTCCTAAATGAATATTTTCATTACCATATACAGAATTACAAATTCCCATAAAATGGAATCTAATAAAATATATCCACCATATATATATATGGTTAATCTATATTAATGGAATGATTTTTCTATACCTCAACCTTAATATATCCATGATTATCTTCTTCATACAAATCAAATACCAAATAACATGGGACCATATGATATAATTAATGTCTGCTAAAATATTTCCACCAAATCTATATGAAATTTATTAAGAACATCCATCATCTGACACTAATATCTAGACTCATGAGTAACATATTAATAGGTTTCCCAACACAATTCATAAACTAAGGAAATGAAATTAATTAATGAATAAATGATCTTGAACTATTATTCATGTATATATATAACCATATCAATAAAAAATATATATGAATACAACATAGAGAATATGTACTAAAGGATTTTGTGATATATAAAGTTTAAAAAAACTCAACAATTGTATACTGTCAATATAACTTCATAGAAAAAAATAAAACCTAATGAATATTATCAAAAATAACATAGTCTTTATCATGGTAATTTTATTTATATAATACACTAAAAATATTTTCTCACACATTAATTAACATGTGTCATAAACAAGAATGAGTATATATGAAATAAATTTTGAAAGCAACTCATCTTAATGAAAATTTAATAATAGAAATTATAAAATAATTTTTTAGATACATGTATTTAAAATTAAACTAATCAATGTGTAAAAATTAATTCTAATTCATATTTAGTTGTATAAAATATTTATTAATCATAGAGAAATGAGAGACAATCATCCATTAGTATCCTAAAATACCAAGGAATCTTCCCATATCAATTACATAATTGGGATGTTCTCATGAAAATCTTAACTCAATATTCTATGTATAAATAGATACATTATACTCTGTCGTCACATATCTAGGTATATTTCGATATACATAGAAAAAAATAAAATTATATTCTTAAAATTCAATAGATATAACCATAGTATCTAAAAAAATATATCTAAAATTAAAATCATATCCCTCCCCTATCCCTAATTAACATTGTATATCATATATAAAAACCACCAAAAAATACTCTAATAATTTTCATAATAATGAATTTATCAGACTCATATTTTATTTTTTCCATGTTCTATGTTAATAGGTCAAAAATACAAAAATAATAGTTTTATAGAATCTTCAAAAGGAATAACAGTGAACAAATCCCTCCATTAATCCCTTTTAAAAAAATCATTGATAAATAAAAAAAATCCATCTATCTACCTTAAAAAAATTTATTCATTAATCAATCAATGTTAGAGGGTAATGTTACTTAACCATTACCTAATTTTACAGATATAAATCATATAATACAAATAAATTATCATTATCCAACAATGAAAACATTGTGTTTGATATTAAGCAAGATTTTGATGAAAATAAATTTATTTAAAAATAATAACAATTTATTGTTGTGAAAAATTTATTATATGATCGATGTTTTAAGACATATACACTATCTAAAATAATGTTATTATTTTAAAATATTATGTTGTTAAATTCTACCACATAAAACTATTGGTTTTCTCTAAAATTCAATCATTATATTGAAAAGAAAGACATTTACATATGAAAACTTCAATGTGTAAAAGCACAAATCCAAATAATGGTTTATAAAACAATAATTAAAAATAAGTAAATTGAAATATTGATTTAATTCTGAATAACACATAACTATGATTCTAATTTTGAGAACGTTGATGAGAATTGAAAATATGGATAGGGAATAAAATAGTTAATAATTACTGAGATTTGTGGACACCATTGATAACAATAAAATGAATTAAAATGTGAAAGTAAAAAATTACAAAGAATTAAATATGTAATGAATTAAATGTACATTTATTCATTTTATATAGAGGTAATGAGATAATTTTTTTTAAATTTTCCTTTTTGATGGTTGAGGGATTATATTTCTATATGGAAATATAACATTAAAAAATATACTAAATCGATATATTTTTAATTTATGGAAAAACATTTATCCTTTAGCGATGATCAAATATATTTTGACATTACATCTTACTATAACTGAATTTAATATCCAATAAAAATCATTGTATTATTTAATAACTAAAAAAATATTATTACATATTATAAGATCAATAAAACCTTATCGAATTATTACTCTTATATAAATAAAAATAAAATTACTTACCAAATTGTGTGATAATATCACAAATTAATATGAATATATTAATCATTAATTCTATAAAATTAATCCAATGGTTTTTTATAGATGATTTTATAAATAAATTTACCAATATCCCAAATAAAATCCTCAAACACATCATGAATGTATGTTTTGACCTCAATGGTCATCTCATACCCTTAAAAATTTAATCTTGAAAAATAAGATAATATTGATCCAACATAATACTTTATGTAAAACCAAATTTTTATATATTTCGTATCCTAATAAAAAATTTCCAAAAATAAACATTATATTTATCCACCAAAACATATATGAAGAATAATTTAAAACTAACCAGTGCATCATATAGACAATACTATGAATTTCACTCATATCACTCATCAGTAGTTGGTTTTAGACCCATTTCCTTTCCAGATTTTATGTGTTCTTAATCGGCTTACATTTTTTTATTTAAAAAAACAATGTGAAAACTTATGTGATAATAATATTACTATTTTATAGTGAGCCAATATTGTTCCTTAGAATATGATCAACAACATAAAAAATATTTTGTCTATCATATTATTTTTAACCCATTATGGTTTTTATAGATCTCACATATTTACACAAAATCAACTAATTACTTCATCATCATGAAGATCTCAACTATTACCATTTCCTCATCTGTTTTCATTATGATGGAGTATCATCAAACCATTAGTGAACCATTTTATATCCTTAGAACCATTCAACATGTTCATGCAAATATTTAATGAAAAATGTATATTTAACGATGCATATATATATATATATATGATGGTTCTAATGATTCAAGAATTATAAATTATAAACATTCAAATCATTCTGAATCATTTATAAACCATTAATTGTGCTTCCTCATCTTATTTATTAATACCACCTTATATATATCCCATTTGTATCCTTTTCCCCACCACTAAGAAATCCATTACCCATATAACTTATTTGATATTCATCTTGAGAATTATCCCTATGAAATTGATTTATATAATTAAAATACCTTCCACATTCCAAAAAATCCATGGATGATGATTTGTTAAAGAAATATTTATTCTTTTCCACTCCATTGAATGAATTTTTCATATTACCTTGAAAATTAACTATTGTTTTCTTTAATTCCAATAAATAAAATTTCATTTCATGAAATTAATACATTAAATTGAGTATTGTTTATCAGATTATTTAGATATATAAAACTAAACCTACTTTTTATCATGGTCTCCACCACTTGAACTCTTTTGGAACTCTATATATCTGTTTATCGGTCAGTTTGTTTTTGGGAATTTTGTCATATTTATAATGTGGTAAATCATTTTTTATATTAAAACTATCATTAACATTATTCATCATCTTTTTTTCACATAATGTTTTATTCTTCTCACTCTATGTTAACATCGTTCCTTTTGGTCTACTCTATTAACCAAAACCATAAATCATAGTGTGATAAAAACATGTTAGTATATGAAAAAAAAATCATAAAAAAATTTATGATGTATAAATCATCAATGTTCATTTCAATTTATGAATCCTTCTATTTATATTTGTTAAAGCATGGAAATTATCTTTACGAATCCATCTATACATCTTTAAAGAGATTGTGATTTTAAAAATCATACCACCATGGAGTGTCAAGCGATTTGAATTGTAAGGAGTGTTTATATATAATATATAATTCTCTATTCAATAATGAAATTCTATTTTCAGAGTTAATATGCCTCTTTATATATGTTACAAAACCATACCCAGTTGTAGTATCCAGATACTGATATAATTTCTTGAAACAACTCTCTCTATACTTTACTAAATTCCAAGGATATTTTTTGACATAAATACTAATAAATAAATTTATCAATAGTATTATCATAATATTTTTATTATCCTATCATCCATTAGTTACATAAACTATTTTTATGATTCCATCTATAGTTCCCATGCTTATTATATTAATATAACCAACAATTTTGACATTATCATCCTCTATTTAAAACACAATGATCAAGAGGCATACTAACATTGGAATATTATGTTCTCGAAACATCAATGAGAGTGTGAAAAAACTTTTGTATCATGTACTCCATAACAAATCAATCAATAAATTTGGGATTGAAAAACTATATGGGATAGCGTATGGATTATATAAATAATGTGGTGAGCTGCATGCCTAATATTAGATTAATCATGCCGAAGTAATATAACTAGTGGCTCAATTATATTTAATGATATCATTCAACTAATGAATAATGAGTAATAACATGGTAGAATAATATAAAAAAATTGTAACAAAATATCATGGAATTATTGAAAATTATTCATAATCATAAAGAACAATATAAAACAATTTCTAGTCAATTTCCTAACAATACCTCCCTTTGTGGATATTTTCATATTATGTATTATGATCACCCAATAATGTCATACATTATGTATCATGACACTAAAACCATAACAATCAAATTGTAGGGATATAGAATTCTGGTCCCACCAATAAAATTTATTTCGTTTGTATGAATATGCATGCCACATTAAGAATCAATCATGATGATTAAACATAAGAATTTCCCATAGAATGGAAATGGTATTCATAATCATTTTTCATATCATAATAAAAGTAAATTTCTTAATGAAATAATTTTAGAGGATAATATAAGGCTTGTAATGCTCTATGAAAAGAAAATTAGAGTTATCTAGCTATATTTATTTGATTGAAATATATAATTTAGAATAAAATAACATTAATATATGTTTTTATTGATGAAAAAAATAAAATGAAGTGATCTAAAACACTATTGTGGAGAATAATTATTCCACATTATAAATAAATTTTGAAAAATTTTAAAAATAAAAAATTAGTAAAATAAATTTAAATTGAAATATCATTTAAAAAATATTAGGGATAATTAAAAATAAATTAATGGTCAGGATTTAGGGAAATTAGATACATTATATATAATTTTAAAACATTCCATTAACATTTTTTCAGAAACATTTAATGTATAATTTTCTGAAAATGAAAAAAATCTCCATTTAAACAATTTTGAAGAAAATTAAAATGTGGGTAAAAATTAATTTTTACAATATTATTATAATAGGAAAAATATTTAAAAATAATTTTAAGAAAAATTGTATATTAAAAATAATGTGTTTTCACTAAAGAGAGAAATGATGTTGATTTTTCGTAAAATAACATTCTCAATAATTTTAATTACCAATGATAGGGAAATGGTACTAATTTTTAACAAGTTCCTTAATACATGGATAATTATTAAATGGAGTGGTTTAAAAAATAAATTTTCAAATTATTTCATATAATGGAAATTCGTGCATAAACAATACCAATCAAAATGAGATAAAAAAATAAACCCTTACTACTATGATTGCTTTTGTATGATAACATACCATGAATAATGTTTTATAAATTTTAACCATTAAATATCATTACATGGGAATAATTCATGACATTTTATGTAATTATCATGTATTTACACTATTTACAAAAATTATGTGCATAATAGAACGCGTGTCTTAAAGAAGGTTTTTTAGGTGAGACTCTTATATCAAAAATGAATTATCAAGTGAATTAATTATCATTTTAAATAACAAAATTTCAATAATTATATTCTTATTTAAGAACCATTTTATTTTTTTATTATTCATATTATTTTATATTTTAGCCTAAAATATTAAATTACAAAAATAATTAATTTCATGAGAGACATTTAAAAAAAAACTTACAATATGACCGAATTAAAATTTATATGATTAATAAGTCCAAATTAATTACTATTTAATAATATATATAATTTTAATCACGAAATAAATTTAATTTTTCTTCATAAATTATAACTCGAAAACACACTAAAAACAGTTATGAAAAATGAATTACATTACAATCAAGTAGATGGTAGGTTGTATGTAAAAATGAGTAATGTTTCAATTTTTTAATGATCAAGACGGAAATATGTAAATTTGGAATTATAATTAAATATTTAAAATTAAATCATTAATATAAAATTATTTATTTAAATACACTTAAAAATACCATCAATGTTTTGCGTTAATAAAAAAAATTACAACACTTAGTCAGGTGGTATTGTTCTATACAAAAGAATGAATTTATTATTTATTCAATAGATGAGAAGGTAAAAAATTATATGATATATGTCTTCAAAAATATTATTGTTTCATTAATAACATATAAAAACATCATATTAATATGTATGACCTCACATGTAAACTATAAGTAAAAAATGAATCATATCGCATCGTGAGGCGAGAGTTTGTCACACCCCAACAACATTATTGTTTATTCAATGGGTAGTAAGATATTAAATAATATGATATATTAATTTCAAATAATGACTGATATATAACAGAAATAATATATAATCTTCATTTTAATCATAATTAACATTAATGTAACACTTATATGAAAAAAAATCACTTCACATCGTGAGGTGGTAGTCCAATATACACATGAGGGATTTTATAATATTTCCAACAAAATAGTTGATAAAGAATCATATGTGATTTTATAACTAAATATGTATAATAATATGAAAAATAAAATATATAATAATTATATTTATCTTATATCTTTCCATGATTAGCGGTGATGGAAAATGAATTTTGTCAATTCGCGAGGTGGTAGTATGCAATAAACACAACCAACAAGTTCTTTTCGCATTTAAGAGAATCAAATATGGTTTTAGTTCAAGAAAATTACATAAAACATCAATTTATATATTATATAAATATATTTTATATTAAAAAGTTTTATTAACATTTTAGGAACCTATAATAAGAAATAAAAATAAATTCATGGCTGTGGGATTTACATGGTATTTGGATAACATCTTTAGGTTTGCATGAAAATCCATTCTATGAGGGAATTAGAGTAAAAATATTATTAATGAATTATGATAGGTTAGAAAGGATTTTATTTTCTTATTTATTGGACAATCTAATGGGTAATGGTTTTTTGGAAATGAGAGATGAGTCTCTGGACTTTTATAATTGAGGTGAGGGACACACGTTGAATTTTAAATGTTTCTCCATACTTCCATGACACTTTCACGTAGATATGGATCCAAAACAAAAAATTTATAATCATTAGAATAGAAAAGGTCAACGTATTTCCATATTATTCGAAATAGACATTTTTTCTATAAGTTATAACCCAAATAATCATAGTTTATTCTATAATAATGTTTTTTTCACCTTAAGCACGGTAAGTGATTTTATATATCCTCAGTATTTATTATGGAAAAAAACAAATTTTACATTATTATATAATATAAATTCTTATAATAAAAAATATGTATTCTAATTTTTTAAATTCAACTCATTGATTTGGATAACGAACTATAAAATTCAACTTGTAGGGTTGTATGAAAACAATTTCCCATAAATTCATTTTCAATGGCAAAGATCTTCTCATTTTAAATATTTGAAAATTATCCAAATTAAAATAATTTATATTAATATTTAAATATTTATTTGATATAAAATTACTTTTAATAATCCTACATTATAGGTATTTATTATTATTTATAATGGAGATACATATTGGTATTTTAAAATAGTACTCAGTGAAAAAGTGTATTAATATGTTAAAATAAAATAATACTAGAATATAGAATAAATATTATTTAAATGTAATTAATTATATTTTACATAATTAAATAATAATTATTTGATATCTAAATAAAATTAATAAAATAATATTTCAGAAGTTATAAAATAGAAATAATTTAACAAAATTATTTGTATTTTTAACTAATCACTGAAATGTAATATTTTTAAAAATAATCCAAAAATATCAACAGACATGAATATCAATATTGTGATTTAAAAATTTATATCGAATTCATCAAATTGACGATATTAAATTGAATAAAATTAGAATTATTATTTTCACATAGAAATCATATGAAATAATTTTGGGAAAGAGATGTAATTTTGATTAATTAAATTAAATTGAACAGAATTGGGTGATTAGTAAATAACAATTTAAAAATAAAGTTTTATTGGGTAGTACCATTATTAATATTTTATATTTTAGTAAATAATATCTATAACCACCAATTTCACGTAAAGGATATAATGAATTGTTTAGATAATGAGTATTATTTTATATTATTGTTTATTAAAAAAAATTGTTCTATGTGGTGTCTAGCTATAGTAGAAAAAAAATTGTATTTATTAAAAATATCACAATTACTAAGTGTGTTAAATTTTATTTTGTGATAAATGTTTCATGTCATATATATTATCGAACATAGTGTTAATATTTTAAAATATAAGTGCTTCAATGTGGAGGGTAATTGATATTAAGCTTAGAGTCCAACTACAGCTTATAAACTCTATTATTGAGATTTGGTTATTATTAAATTTCGTAGGTAGCTATGTTTTAGTGGACTATACTACATCATGATTGTTATAAGTATGTCATTTAATGTTATGTGATATGAAATAGAGTTTCAATATGTGAGTTTGGGTGATTCTGTAATATTTTAGTTCCCCTATAACGTGGGTTTGGCTGCTACATCGCTTCCTTCAGGATTATTATGATATACATCATAATATTTTCTCATTAAAAAAATTATTCAAAATAATAAATATGCTATATGGTAGAGAGTTCCCATTATATCTTGGAGTTGTCTTTGAACATAGATTTTATTGTGCAGCATCTCATCTTGAACCTTATTTTCGTATCGAGGCAGAACCTTTGGGTATACTATATGGTGTTACACCATGGTCATGTAACCTTCATTTTTACAAAATATACCAAGAAAACATGTGAATTGGTATATTTATCTACATTCATAATTTAAACCTATGCACCAATGATATCCTTAAACAAGACTTTTATTACCCCTATCGATTGTATTCTATCCTCAGATTCTAGAGATCAAGTTGTTAAGATCCATTTTGAGATCATCATATTTTCTTATTTGTTTTCCTTGGATTGGTCATTCCCTTCAAAATCATTCTCTCCAAGTTATGGTGGATGCTCTCATTTATTATTATGGATATATTTTTATGTTATTAAATTAATTTATGGTGTTACATACTTGTTTGGATAGAGTATCATTATTGGGGAGGTGATTTGAGGATGACAATAGTGATCAGTTATAATTCTTAGAATGTCGAATTACTCATACTGGGTATTATTTTATTCTCCATCATTTAATTTGATATAGAAAATTTATAATTATTTACCTCTTTTTGTGGTGGTGGATTTTTCCGTCATAATAAATTAACTACATTAATGATAGGGAAAATTATTATGGTTTTAATGTACCTTTATTTTCAACCATAATGATTATTTTCATCATAATTTTATATATTATGTGGTATCTATGTTTATTATTTTTTATGAATATTTCATTGCCTTGGGTTTAAAATGTTATATATATTTAAATGGTCAAGGGAGATAATTCCTATAATTGATATTTGGATAATGAATTAAATTGTCTTGTTCATTGAATCTATTGATTCTTATATTTTGATAGAGATTAAAAATATTAGTGAACTGCATGCCTGGCCCTAATCCATGGGGAGTGTTTTTTTAAAAAATCTATAGAGAATAAGGTATGTATTGTCTTAGTGATACATGATGATAACATATTTGAAGTGTATAAACCATTTGAAGGGTTATTATATCAGTATTTCATACACTGGTAAATGGTGATGTTCTACATAATGTACCATGGATAAAGTAACCTATTGATACTATGAATTAACCCGGATATTCTTAGAGAGTGATAGAAGAGTGATTCATGAAGAATCTTGATACTGGAGAATCTTATTAAAGATATTTTTTACTTTATAGTATAGATTTTTTTTTGTATCTAGTATATGGGTCATTTTTCACAATGAATATCACATCAATAACTGGGGGTGAGAGAATCATTGATTATGATGATATTATCCCAGTATGTCTTGTGGAGATCCTAGAACTCCACAGGAATGTGTTGGGTGAACATGATATTCCCATGGATTGTGTCCTAAAAATGAATAATATCAAGAATGAGAGTACCTGGGAATGTGAAGCACTAATGTTTTGATAGTATCAAGATCTTTTCGATGTTAATAAATTATTTTGAATCATTATATTGGGGGATGTGAGCTTTATATTATTAATGATATTGTTTTGTCTTCCTCGAAACCATTTTAGAGTGGTTTTCATAATTTTGATGTTTCGTCCATAGATAGATTTTTATGAGTTGGTAGTTAATGCATTTGGGTTTTCACTATATTCCTATGAGTGAGGTTATTATTCTCTGGTGATGTCGAGATTATTGGGAGTTATCTCACAAGGAGGTTTTTAGATGTTATTTCACATTCCATTTTTCATGTTAATTTTTTTGATTCACAATGAAAAATATATATTTGTAGGTATATATATTAATTAATTAGATATATCCACTCAATTACATTGTAAATTTATGGTTTTTATAGAATAATAGATAAGTAACAAATTATAATATGATAGGTGCTGAAAATATTGACAAGAGAAATATTCTATATAACATAAAATTGAGTTGAACCATGGATAGTATTTTCTATGACATGGAGTTTCTAGCTTTGGAATCAAAACATAAAGGTTTTTTTCTGGTTTATCATCCTTTTCATGAATATATATAGTTTATAGGATTGTTAAATGTTGTGGAGTCGAGAGAGTACTATTTTTGGGGTAAGGGATATATAGTATATGGATCAGAATTTAATTTTGGTGATTGTTCCAATTTCGGGTTCACAATAGTATGTGTGGTTGGATATGTTGTGACATCCATCATTGAGATTTGTTCTATTGAATAGTTTTTTAATATCCAACATGGTATTAATTAATGTAAATAGGATATACGGCATGGGGTTTACTATGTTTCCCAAATGCTACATTGAAAAAGGATTCTACGTCATTTACAAATTAAGCACACCGTTGTTCGGTCAAACAACATCACCATTTCAACATGGTTAAGGTATATATGGAGTATTCTTATACATTATGGTTTCCTTTTAAAAAAGTTGATCGTATTTTTAATATTCACATTCTAAACATCTTATCTCAAACCCATTGTTCCCTAATGAGTATTTTGAATTTAGTTAAAGGAAAATTCAATTAGAATCAAATACCTAATTATTGATATCTAACCCTGGTGACCCAAGTTGAGTTCCACATCATTTATTTATATTTATTCATGGATCAATGTTTTCCCTCTAATAATTTATTTCCATTTTATTGGGGTTTTCCCTGATTTTTATTATGAAGAAATTATTATTTGTTGGTTTTTTCATGGACTGACATCATTGGGGGGATATAGTTTTTTTGTGATACGATATCAAATATCAATGAAGAAAATATTTATTCATTATAAGAAAATTTAATAATTGAGGTTGGGTATAAAATTAATTTAAAATATTCCATTATAAATTATAATGTTATAATGATTTATCTTGTTGGGTTGAATGGAAATTTTCCATAATAAATAATAAACCTAATTAATGGATTTGAGATAGTTTATGGTTGTCTATATCATACGTTTTCCATGGTGGAACTTTTTCGCTCATAATTTTCGAGTTATTGTGTGATATATGTTTTTGTTTCATTGATCATGTTCTTTATTCTTGTATTTATAATATTAGTTTGATGTTTAAGGTTTAAGATAAAAATTCTGATATTTAATGATTGAATAAAAAATTAATGATTAATTTTTATTATAGCAGTTTATTTTTATAATATTATAAATATCAAATTGATGATATATTAATTTTATGTATCACATGTTCATAGATATTTTAATATAGTTTTCTATTGAACATGAGGACATAAATTTTTGAATTTTTTCTTTATAAAAGGTAACATGTTAACTGTGTTTTCTTCCATAATGTTTAATGCAGTTGTTCGTTATCCTTGAAATAATTTATCAATACTTAATAACATTAAATTTATTATATTATAGGTTTCCCATAATTTTAACATATGATAACCGAATTAGTTAATTAAAGATGGTAACAAAATTTGATTTCTAATATTGAAAAATATTCCTTAGTGAGGGACCCCATTTTCATGTATGGTATGGATGACTTATTTTTATGGAAAAGAAACAATATTGATTCTATATTTTTACTTTATAACTTATGTTTTTTCTATAAATTTTATACTTCATCTGTGATTTCATGTGATCATGAGATATTACATATTTATTCAACATACGAGATAGGATGACCATATAGGTGGAATCAATTTTTTTCCCTTGAGGGTGAGATGTATTGTTAAATTAATGATGGTTTCTAGGATGAAACCAAGATACATAAAATGGGTGGAAGATGGTTTTTCCTATTATTGTTTCAAAAGTGGACATGCTTTCATGTTAATGGTCATCTTATGGGATAAATGTCTAGGGTTATTGCTACTAAATTCTATTACCACTATAAGAGATATTGAGTTGTGTTGGATTATAAATATCATTATAATGGATGAGGATTACTTTTAGTCAGTATGAAATATTTCAATATTAATGATTAATTAATGTTTTGACACATGGGGTAGATGACCTGCTCGAATGGAATTAATTTTATTCATTAAAAACATTGTAATTGGATGGATCAAGCATGGAGATCATGGAAATCACATTGAGTTTAATTAAATGTAAAGGGAATAATTTTAATTGGTCTATAATTACATAATTAATATAGAGTGATATTTTATTCAAATACAAATAAATAAATGGACATGTTCTTAATGTTTATGTTTCTTTTGGATATTGGCATATTATTTGTGGTTGTTGAGTGTATAAGAGGCGGTTGTAATTTTTGGATTATTATTAGTTTAATTGAAATAGTTCAGTTTATACATATTATACATCCTATATATTTTATGATATCATGCACTAATCCTCAGATATTTTCTTGGTGACAGACACTCAGTACACTCTCAGATGGTGTTTTACACAACATCAAGGTTAGTGAGAAACAAATGATAGACTACCCCATAGAGCCCAATCTTTTATCTAGAGTGTAATAGGTGATGGTATACATGATAGTTATCTTTCAACTATATGTTTGTATAGGGAAATAATGGAGTCCTATTATTCTACATTAATGTATATTTAGATATAGAATCCAAATGATTATTGTATGTATTTTGTGTATAGTCTATAATGTCATTAGGTAAAATACTAAATGTACAAATTATTATGGGCCGAGGTATAATACTTGATGTATAATGCAAGATATATGTTACTTTTTGTTTTCTTGAAACTACTCAAATTCTATATTGGGGATGTGGCATAGGGTGATGATATAATTTGATGTATGATATGAATGTATTGATACATTTTCTAAGGTGTCTTTAGGATGGATTAATTGGAGAGTGACAGAACATGATATCCAACCTCAAGGAAATGCAGAAATCTTGTAGGGAGTGGTAGCATGATTCCATATTTTTTATTATATTATATGATATTCCGAATTTGATATACAGTTTTATTATACAATGGTTGGAATAGAACATTAGTATATTTATTTTTTTGATGTGTTTATGTCTCTATTTTTTATAGGTCTATAATATGAATTCATTATACTTTTTAAGAGATTATTTGTGGAGGATACTAAGGAATAAAAAATATATGATATATATATATAAATTGGTTTTTAGTTCAGCATGTATGGTTGGGGAAAATGATGGATATCTTGATTTCAGGGTTGTTTGGAAGAAATTTTTCAATTGTTGTTGCTACTGAATATATTTATTTTTGGTAATATTAACATTTATTTCCCTTTTAGTTGTTTGTTATAAAATTACTTGCATTTATATTGTATCTCCTTTATATTTACGAGATTTATTTGATTGGTTTTTGTTGTTTCTCTAATTCCCAATTTTCACATAGTGTGTAATTATTACCATTAGTATCTATGAAAGATAATTTTGGATTTTTTTATAACTTATAACCTATTGGTTAGAGGCTTCATGGGTCATTATATGCCTTATCTCAATATATTAGCATACATAGTACCTTTATGGGTGGAGGGGGGGGGGGGGGTTCTTGACAATATAACGTTTTTATTTTTTATTTAAGATAAGATGTTTTTTTTCTTAAAAATTTCATCCCTTCATATTATAACTTATTTAATACAATATTTACTATCATTTTAATTTCCTTTTTTTGTATTGATATCATATAATCATACATATAATAGGTATATAACATTCTACCAAAACAACCTATTTTTTTGTAAAGATTATAAATAATTAAAATTGAAACTTTTATTTTCATTTGATTTATTAATATTTTTATACTAAAAATCATTTCAAATTTATTAGTATTTAATTAGATTTAGGAAATTAATTTTCTATTAAAAATTAAATAATATTTTGAATTATTTAATTGAAATGAATAATAAATAAATCAGTCAAATTAATCAAAAACATTAATAAATGAAAATATTCATATTTAATCGTTATCTAAGTTATAGTATTTCCAATGTTATTTCATTTCATTGATATTTTTTGGAATTAAATATAAATGTTGCATTATATTTTTCATTGGAATATATTTTAAATAAATAAAATGTTAAGGATGAAAAATGTTGATGATGAAAATGATTTTTTCAATATACTAAAACATATCACTTTATCCATAAATAAATATAACATGCCTACCTTTTATTTTTCAAAAATTTATTAATTATAAATAAATCTTTTTTAAAATATTTATATCTTGCAAAAATTTATAGAATTAATATTTTAAAAAAAATATTCCACTAAAATATATTATTTTAATAGTTAACTATCATTTTTATATTTATATTATTATCTAAAAACTCTAACAAAATATGATACAAAAAAATTTATAAAAAGTGAAAAAAAATAAATTGTAGGCATGAAAATATTAGTTATTCATTCCATACTAAAGATAAATGATACAAGTAACAAATATAATTATAGAGTAAAGAATCTTGATGAACCAATATATATTATACATTTCAGACTAAAAAACCCTAATATTGGAATCAATTTCAAATGATAAATTTATTATTGAGATATGTTATGTAGATTATATAAAAATTTGAGTAATAGTGGTCAAAAATAATTATTTTAATGGTATAAATTTTGAAAAATATAAGGAATTTATATTTTCAATAGTGAATTTTGAATTATTTCAATGTAATAATGAATGAATGACATTAAAAACGAAAATAAAATTATATTATTTTGTTAATAAATATAATTATATGAGAATAATTGTTCATCATCATTTGAGAATGAAAAATATTGATTTTAGGGATTATATCACTATTTAATCCAAATTTCACATGATTTGATTCATTAATATAATTAAATTATTTAAAATAATAATTTAAAAATATTTACGTTATCATAAATTATAATTAATAATATATAAAACAATCTATTCATTATTGATATCTACAAATGTTTAATATAAAAGGTTTAATACTTCTATATTATTTTCCATTTAAAGTAAACAAGTGTTATTTATTTGTTTGTTATGAATATTTGTTAATGATTTTCTATTTAATTCAATCATTAGTAAATTTTATATAATTTATATCCATTATATTTCTTATAAAAATTATTTGTATCACTATTATTTATTTCAAAAAAAATTTAGTAATTTGTAAATACTACTTTAAATGACTACGTAGGAATATTTTGGAACCACTAAATGTATCTTAATAATATTAATGTGATAATAATATGTAGAGGCACATTTATACATAGTTTATCTTTATAATGTGTAGAGGAGAAAATGATTTACATGTAATTTTGGGACAATGACAACTATGATGATAAAAATAAAGTAACAATAATGTGACATGCTAAATTATTAGGTTATAATAACAATTTCTGAAAACATTTGACATCGAAAAATATGGATTATAATTGATGGATATGTTCTTAGAATATCTATTTCTATAATTTTATTTTAGTAGAAAAAAATAAATTTTCTTTGGAAGGATAGAATTTTTTGATAAATGTGTGTAATTTTTTATTAATTTACTCATAAATGTTTTGTTTAAAGATGTTAATATATACGGTGAATGAGGGAAAAATATGAAATAAGAAATAGGTACATTTTAGAATAATATTTTTTATGAATAATTGTTTGAGGTTAGAATGGATAAAAATAATTTTGTCATCTACAACTATTTTGAATAAGAAATCATATAATATATCCCTCATAAAGAGAATATGATATTATTTAGAGTTGGAATGTTTTGAAAATTAATATATAATTTATAAAATTAAATTTATTTCAACACAAATATTTTTTTTAAAGTCTATAGTATGTTAATAAACCTCGTAAATGATTATAGTGAAATAATGTATACCATTATATATTTTTCCTTATTAATTTTTTATGATAAAAAGTAAAAATTAAGATTATATAATCAGTTGAATTTATATATTTTTTTGGTGATTATGTTTTTTGGTCGGAGTGGACACTCAAGAGGGGGGT
Organism: Viscum album; assembly: GCA_963277665.1. Classification (NCBI taxonomy): domain Eukaryota; kingdom Viridiplantae; phylum Streptophyta; class Magnoliopsida; order Santalales; family Viscaceae; genus Viscum; species Viscum album. The sequence goes on along the minus strand of OY728151.1, from coordinate 1,777,301,143 downwards.
GAATTGAGTGGCAATAAAAATTTATGTTTATAATATTTCTCTTAAAATCCACCTATTTAGAAACAAATTTAAACTGTAGTGAATTTATACAGAGAGTTAATGTTCAATTAGTTTCTCAATGATTTGTTATGTCTCAGTCAATTTAATCTGACGATTAAATTGACTTTTGAAACTAACTTACTGGTTTACAATAAGTATAAACACTAACTAATTTAACTATCAAAGTAAATTTAAAACAAATTATATTTCAAAGTAGTTAGCAACGAAATATCAAATATATAGAATACTTATGACTTAATCTAAAATGAAAATTAGATATAACCAAGAGGTTCAGTCTCAAGATGTGACTTAATCCTCTCAACCAATTTATATAAATTGATCCACACCCTGGATCAGGGTAAAAAATAGTGAACACAATGTCTAGGTACAAATTCCTCTACAATAGTTCATCGAGGGAAAAGCAAACAACAGCTCACAGCTGTCCAGGTCTTACTCGACCACTACCACTGTCCACAGCGGGATACAAGGGAGTTATATAGTTTGAATGAGGATTTTAGAATCCTCCAGCTTAGCTCAGGAGACAATGTGTGTGTAAAATAAATCGGGTACACACACTGCTCAAAATATAAATGAAAGAATCACTAATGTAAGTGTAAATGTGTTTAGAAAAGAATTAGTGATTGGCAGTGAAGATCTAGACTCGTTTGATATGTCAGAAAAGCTTATGAGTCCTTCTCTGGTTCTTTTTCTGAAAAACAGAATATCGTTTTATTCATTGGTTCTAGGTTCATCTCATTAGTCTGAGTGCATGAAGTTTTTTTGTATTTCTTCACTCAAGATGCAACTTTTGTTCTCCTCCAGAGAAGAATTTATTCGTGTATGTCCAGTGCTCTTGGAGTATGGATGTAGCCTTGTGTGAATGCACTATGTTTCAATGAGGTTGAGCTCTTGTCTTTTACACCCTTCGTGCGCCTTCTTAGTTCCTTGATTCTCGTTGTATGCACACCCCGTGTTTTCTCATTCAATACCTGTCTCTAGCTAGGTATTTATCTTCCGTTTTATAGCTTTCAGTTCTTCCAAATGGGAATGATTACCTTTTTCATGGGTACTAGGTACGGTTCCCTGACATGGTAACAGAAATCATTAAATAACATAAACTGCATTAAAAAAATCAAATGTAACTGTTCGTTTAATAAATAAATATTATTGAGAATATAGATTTTGACTGGTTGGTCAATAATTAGTAGCCTTCTGTTGGTATATGTTCACGGTGGACATTGTGTAGTAGTGACCTTCCATCGGTAGTTTATTGAACTTATATCGGTAGCTCTTTGCACTTGTATCAGTAGCTCTTGATATCGGTACCTCTTACTCTTTTTATCAGTAGATCTATATATATCGGTAGCTCCTTCTATCAGCAAACTTACTCTATCGGTAGCTCGGTAGACTTGTTCTATCGATAGCTATCTGCATCGGTGACCTTGTTCTATAAGTGACTCTATATATCAGTAGGTCTTGGTCTATCGATAACTCTATGTATTGGTGACTGTCTGTATAGGTAGCTTGCTTAGTTCTAGTGATTATCTGTATCAGTAGACTTACACACATCATTAGCTCTATTCTGTACTGTCGGGAAACTTGTTCTATTGATAACTCTGTATCTGTAGCTTGTTCTATGCTTACCGGAGGGATTTTACATATCGGTAGCTCTGTGTATCAGTGACCTTAGCATATCGGTGACTCTGTCTATCGGTATACTATGTCTATCAGTAGACTATGTACCAGTAGCTCTGTACCAGTTTCTATACGCAGATTAGTGACTAACACTTTGTTTTATGCAAAACATATCCAATTGGATTATAATTAATTCAAAACTTATATAAACAATGATAAGCATTTATTAACATATCTCAATGATTATTTTAATATTATTATCATCTTGATAAGATAATATCATAGATTGAGTGAATTAGAATATAGATAAACATTAATTGGGATTATCAATGTATGTGAAAGCATAATTGGGATTATAAAAATAGGCGAGGAAAAAAATATCCCCCTTTTTGATATTCACAAATTATGAAATTATAGTTTTAAAACAATGAGTAGTTGTACGAGAGGCTATATCATTAAATGCAATTATCTCAGAGAAAACAGTATGTTATAGAACATAATGTATCAGAGGTACACTTAAATTCAATGATATCAAAGGGGCAAAGCATGGTAGCTATTCCTTAAATAATATTGCTCCCCCTTTGAGAATATTTCCCCCTATTTGATTCTTTGATAATATTTCTCCCCCATTGTGATAATCAAAAAGTGGCAAAAAATAAATAGAAAAAGTAACACAATGAGAAATAAAATAAGGCCAATTGTATTAGATGTTGCAAAAAGGTACACATAAGGAAAAAAATACAAAGGATTCCTATCAAACATCTTAGCTATCTATTTAATCCACATCCTCAATGTGATTTTTTTTCCTTTGGATCAGAAGAGGATTCATACTGTGTGGATGCTGGTAATGGATTAGGAATTCCAGAAATGATCACAGGGGGTTGAGCCACAGAAACAGTGCCTAGCCTGTATTAAGGATTTCATTGAGTGATCAGAGGTGTGAGTCTTCGAATGGCCAGGGCTGGAGTCATGTGAACTGGAGAAGTAGTAGAGGCAGAGGTAGGTAAAGCAGGAGGTACAATCATCGGCCTAACATCAACATGCCAGAAATGCAACAAAAGATTTATGAAATCCATAATTATTCCTCCTCCTCTCTCCATAGTAGATATGAAATCATCCTTGTTCTCCATGAATTTGTCCAATGATGGAGTCAATTCCCTTAGTTTACTGACTTGCTCTCTGAAGGCTTGATTGACAGGAGGTAACATCAGGTTTTCCAACAGATGTTTGAAGTGATTATTGATTTGATGCTTGGTGTAGACCTTTTGGAAATAGTAGTCCACCATATCTTTCACTTCTTTTAGAGAGGCATAAGATTCTCACATATAGTCTTGTATTATCTTCATGATTTCTCTAACTGAATCTCTAGTAGAAAGAATAACTTTTCTCAGGTCAGATGAGTCCACAGATCCAATGGTTGAAGCTGAGCCAAGCTCCTCCTTCATCACAGCTCGAAACTGATTCAAATCCAATGAGGGATTAGAAGCAACATAACCTATATAGAAGGTTACTATTTCCTTGAAGTTTTTGGTCAACCCACTAATGAGATTTTCGACTTGGGAATATTAGGTTTTAACATGATCTTTTATGGAGGTTTTAAAACCTTTAAACACTGAAACCATCTAGATCACAACACTTTTGACTTAGGCTAAGTCCTTGTATGCTTTGGATTTTGACCTCATGTAAGAGTATAAAGATATAACAGATTTCCTTAGAGCATCAACATCTGCTTCTGGTCTAGAAACTTGTGTCTGATAGTCTGTATCTTCTTCCACTATTTCTGCCACAAAGGTTGACAAATTACAACCGAGAGAGAGTTCAAAATATTTTTACAGTATACCCATCTCTTCAACAAAGCATTGCTTCATCTCAGCAACAGAAGCACTAAAAGACTATATCAGGTCATCCATTAAGGATTCAAGATGAGCTCTGGTGATCATATCAAAATGAGAAATTACAACAGGTGATCTTTCAGATTCTATGCTAGCAACCGATTCTTTAAAAATTTATTGGATTGATGACAAAAGTGAAGATTCCATCTACTTTGTCTATTCCACAAAACTGTCCTTATGATTTTTCTTCCAGATATCCAGGTCATGAATTCTGACCACATCTTTAGGTTACAACTCATTTTCAACATTATAAATAATCTTTGTTCTATTGAGAGATGCCTCATTATCAGAATGAGGATATTATAATCCACAGACCAAAAAACCTGGGTCTTCTTCCCAGTCCACAATATCGACAGCCATTGTCACACTTCCAAATTTGGTTTGATTCTCCCCCTCAATGGGGGTAGTCTATTGTACAACAAGGGAATTCTCAACGAGTCTTTCTTCATGAGGACAATATTATACTATCAATTAATTCTCTGAAATAGGAGGAGGTTCCTCTGGATTAGGTACAACTTCTTCCATTTCTACTACTACATCATCAGTAGGCACAACTGAGATTCCAATTAATGGACTGGGACTTAAGAAGAGATATTCAAAGGATTCAGATTCATTCTTCTTTTCTTATTTATGCTCAGGGTTAGCTGGTCGTCCTCATTAGTAGGTGTCTTTTCTTCTACTAAGGATTCCCTTTTAGAAGATACAATTTCAACATAAGGACTTGGAGGTATGTCCGGATCTCTTCCTTCATCCATAGAACTATCTTCTTCTTCAGTCTCATCATTGTACCCAGGTTCTTCTTCATCAGTTCCTAGACCTGGATCCCACACATCCTTAGGTCTTGAAGGATGATCCACAAGAATAAATTTATCATATTCCTTTTGGTCATCATTAACCCATTCTCCTCTCCATGGGTTCCAATTTATCATCATGTGTTTGAAAACTGTGGTTGTGATAAAAAATTTATTCCTTACTACAACTGTCTCATCTTGAGACTCAGTTACCCCTTTCCCATTGATCATTACTAAGATTATCTTGGCAAAGAATAAGGCATTAGTCTTTGATTTTGGCCTTTTCATGTTTTCCATTCGAATCATCAACAATCTTCACAAATCAGTTTTACACAATGTCTCAAGAGATACAGGAGACAGATATCATGATATCTTAGATTCACAGTCTCCTCCTCTTGGTATTAAGACATGATGAAAAAATTTGAACAACAATCTGTTCTCTCCAACCATTTCAGCTTCCACTACTTGTATTTGATTTCCATAACCGGTGAGATCCTCTAGGGCAGTCTCATAATCGAAAATATCACTTGTGGGTGGCATAGATTTCAATATATATCAGCATACACCTTCGTGTGGAACCGTTAGGAATTCAGCCCACTCAACAGATGAAAAAGACATCTCCTTTCCATTCACAAAAGAAGTCACTCGGTTCCCATTTCCAGATTTCTCAAAGCTTACAAACTCATAAAATTGTTTCACTAGCTTCAGATAGTAGGGACTATTGTTGTTCAAAAATCAATCTACACACTTTTGGTCTTCCAGCACTTCGACCACTAATGACATTCTAGGAAACTACAATTCCACGCAAAGCTATTTTTCAATCACAATAACTCTATTCTGCAAATGAGGAATCACTGGTCGCCTACCCGACTTAGTTCTACCATCACTACCACTTTCTTCTGGCTTATACATCTTCTTCATTGCTTTCGGCTCATCAATGTCATCTCTAATGGTAGGAAGTTTGGTTTTTTCAATCACTGGTTCGAGGGATTTAGGGTTCTAGAGAGATTCAAGAGCTAAGGTTTGAGGGTAAGGGTTTGAGACTCGGTGGATTGAGAAGTAGCTAGGACATAGTTTTTTTCATTTATGAATCATAAACTAAATAAATAAAATGAAATAAAGTAAAAATGGTTCAGATTCTGGTGGCAGACAAATGTTTAAAATAGCGCACTAATCCTTAGGGTTTATCGGTGAGAATTTCTATCTGTGAGGTCCATCGATGAGGTTACATGAGTGAGGTTACATCTGTGACGTTCACATCGGTTAGTTATCTACTAATACAGGTTAATCATTCCTATCTTAGGTCTAATGTATCTTAACCTATCTGAACCCAATGGTTTGGTGAAAATGTCAGCTAATTGATGTCCAGTACCTATAAATTCAAGAGTAATATCACTCTTTTGGTAATGATCTATCAAGAAATGGTACCTTACATCAATGTGTTAGGTCCTAGAGTGATATACATGGTTCTTAAAAATGTTTATTGCACTACTGTTGTCAAAATTGATAGAAACATGCTTAAAAATAATATCCATAGTCCAAAAGAGTGTGTTTCATCCATAGAATTTGTGCACAGTAACTACCAGCAGATATATACTCTGCTTCGGTAGTAGACAAAGCTACATAATTATTCTTTTTACTACACTAAGATACTAATTATTTTCACAATAAATGACATGTTCTAGATTAACGTTTTCTATCCAAATTTCAAACAGCAATGTCAGCATCTGAATAACTCATTAACTCAAAGGATTGTCCTTTTGGGTAAAACAAACCTAAGTTTACAGTGTTTTTATGATACTTAAAAATTATTTTAACAACATGTAAATGAGATTATTTTGGATTAACTTGAAATCTTGCACACATACATACACTAAACATAATATCTGGTCAACTAGTAGTAAGGTAATGTAAGCATCCAATCATACCTCTATAATTGGATGGATCCACTATTTTTCCAGGTTCATCTGCATCTAATTTACAGATTGTACTCATATAGGTATTACATTCCTTAATACTATCCAAAAAAAAACGTTTGAAAATATCCTTTTTATATTTACATTGCTTCAAAATAATTCTATTTTCATTTTGAAAAACTTGAAATGTAAGAAAATATTAATGTTCTCCCATTAAAATAATTTCAAATTCATTTTTCATACTCATTGAAAAATAAATATATAAAGAATGTTTATAAGATCCAAAAATAATATCATCAACATAGATTTGTACTATCAAAAAATCTTTAGAAATTCTTTTAATAAAAAGATTTGGATCATCAATCCCTTTAGTAAAACATTTTGAAATAAGAAAATTACTAAGTCTATCATACCAAGATCATGGAGCTTGTTTTAAACCATATAAAGCTTTAGAACGTTTAAAAACTTGATTTGGAAAATGAGGATCAGTAAATCCAGGTGGTTGTTCAACAAAAACATCTTCAATTATATAACCATTTAGAAAATCACTTTTGAAATCCATTTGATATAACATGAAATTAAGATGAGTAGCATAGGCAAGTAAGATCCTAATTTCATCTAATCTAGCTACAGGTGAAAAGGATTCATCATAGTCTATACCTTCCTCTTGACTATATACTTATGAAACTAGATGAGTTTTGTTTCTAACTATATTTCCAGATTCATCAACATTGTTTCTAAAAACCCATTTGGTGCCTATTGTCAAATTGTCCTTGGGTTTGTCAACTAATTTCCTGACCTTGTTTCTTTCAAATTGAATTAACTCTTATTGCATATCCATTACCAAAAATTCATCATTGATAGAATCATTGAAATTTTTAGGTTCTAGCTGTGATAGAAAATCTTGATGTTCAACCTGGTTTCTTAGATAAGCTACAGTATGTGTCCTTCTATCAAGATTACCAATAACAGTATCCAAAGGAAGATTCTTTAGAATCCTAGTTGATCTAGTAAAGGTAGGACTAGAAATTTGAGGTTCATATTTAAGTTCGGGTTCAACTGAAAAATATTCTAGAATATTTCTATAACTGGATATTTTTACATTAGGTTCTTTAGTTTTATCATTAAGGTTCAGAACAGTTAAATCATATTCAAGATTTTCAAGACAGGTTTTAGGCTCATGTGGATTAGTTTCATCAAACATGATGTAAACATATTCTTCCACACATTTGGTTCTTTTATTAAAGACTCTATAGGATTTTCTAGTTAAATAATAACCAATAAAGATTACTTCATCACTTTTAGAAACAAAACTTGTCAAGATTATCCTTTGTATTGAGAATAAAAACATTGTAGCCAAAGTATATAAAATAACTTACATTAGGATTTCTATTATTCCAATGTATATATGGGGTCTTCCTGAGAACAAGTCTAATCAAGTCTCTATTAATAATATAACAAGATCTATTCATTGCTTCATCCTAAACATAAATAGTTAGGCCATACTCATTAAGTATGGTTCTTGCATTTTCTTGAAGGGTTCTGTTTCTTCTTTCTACTACACCATTCTGCTGAGGTTTCCTAAGAGCAGAAAAGTTGTGACTATAGCCATTGTGTGAGAAATAAGATTTAATATCATGATTTTTAGACTCACGACCATGATCACTTCTTAGGGTTTTAAACATAAGTCCACTAAGGTTTTCTACAGATTTAGAGTATTTAATAATGTTAGAACAAGATTCACTTTTGTGAGCTAAGAAGTATACCAAATTATATCTAGAAAAGTCATCTACCAGGACATAGACATAGTGCTACCCATTTAAACTATAAACTCTAGAAGGTCCAAACAAGTCTGTGTGATCCAACTCGAGAGGTTGAGAAGTTGAAACTTCATTAATTGATTTAAAAGACACATTATGTTGCTTTCCCTTTTGACAAGGATTACAAACTTTTTCATTTAGGAATTCATGTTTGGGTAGGTCTCTAACTAAGTTCTTCCTAGTCAATTTTCAAAGTGAATATATCTTGCACTGTCCTAAACTTTTGTTCCAAAGCCAATATTCTTTATTAAAATAATTTGAAAAAGTAACATTTTTCTTATCTAAAGAATTCAGATCAACAGCATAAAAATTTTCATTTCTCAAAGCAGAAAAAAATAAAATATATTTAGAGTAAAAAACATTACAAGAATAATTTTCAAACATCACATTAAAGCCATCATCACATAATAGATAAATACCTAAGAGATTGTATTTAAGTCCATCAACAAATAAAACTTTAGAAATTAAAATTTAATCAGTGTTACCAATATGGCCTAGGATGATGATTTTTCCTTTTGAGTTATCACCAAAGGTGAGATGGCTTCTATAAACATTGATTAAACTCTTGAATCATGAGTAATCTCCAGAATTATGTCCTGAACATCCACTGTCCAAGTACCATACCTTCTTGTGAGAACACTTCAAACAGGTCTCCTATAAAACAGATTTAGATGGGAAATGATTTTGGTAACTAGATCTTCTTGGGTCCAGAATGGTTAGTAGTCAAAGCATTAGGTACCCAAATTTGTCTTATGGGTCTCATGTAATTTACAGAATCTATATATTTTGAAAGATAAACTTTATTTGATCAATAACCATATGAATATCTAGTTGAAGCATATGTATTTGCAGAACTAGAATAAGTAGAATTTTGTCCAGATTTAGGAATAAATCGAGGTTTGGTAAACTGACTCTTTCCAGGTTGGTATCCCAAACCAGTAGTGTATTATGGTGCAACTTTTTTAACTAACATTTGAGTAAGTGTATCTTTTCCTTTTGTGAATTTTTATATGTCCTTTCTATGTTTCTCATTAGAAATTTTCAGTTCAGTATTTTCCTTTAAATGTTGAGATTTATTTTCCTTTTCTATTTCAATGGCATATTTAACATTGGTTGTGAGAGTATGTTGTTTATTTAATGACTTAAATTTTTCATTAAGGTCATTACATGTTTCTTCCATAATGTTACAATAATAAAACAATTCATCCTTAGACATATATTTAGAATCAGAATCAGATTCTGCATCATCTCTAGAAAAATAGGAATTTAAAACATGATTATCTAAGGTTACCTCAGATGTGTTGGTCATGAAACACATGTTGGCATGATTATTTTCAGAATCAGAAATTTCATATTCATTTGTGCTGTCTTCTGAAGCACTCCAGGTTTCATTCATAGATTTCTTGTACTTCTTTTCCTTATAATCATTTTTCTTTTTGAACTTTAGTTTTGGACAGTCATCCTTGATTTGTCCTTTCCTCTTTCATTCATAGCAGACTATATCATCTTCCGTATCATATTTCTTCCAATCATTCTTCCAATGACCTATATTGTCACACTTACCTTTGTAGTTTGATTTTCTAAAGAATCTCTTTTTCCTACAAAATAGCTGAAATCTCCTTGCTATTTGAGCCATTTCAACATCACTATCAGAATACAAATCTTCACAGGTTGAACTTTCAGTAGGTACATGTATTTGAACTTTGTCTTTTTCCTTGCTCTTTGAAGCAGTAGACTTGAAAGCCATAGATTTTCTCTTGGGTTCATCATCTTCCTCCTTATTCACCTTGATTTCTTCTTCATACATCATTAATTTACCTATATGCTCTTTAACAGGGAGAGCACCAATGTCAGATGATTCTCTGATTGAAATAGATGTTCCCCTCAATTGGTCTGGTAGACATCTCAAGATTCTCATGATTTGTTCTTTTGCTGGAACAACCTTTCCAAGTGAGCTCATAGTGTTGACAATCTCATTGAACCTAGGATACATGTGAGAAATATGTTCATCAGTCTTCATTTTGAAATTCTCGTATTTAATAGTATATGTATTTAATCTCATTTCCTTAACCTTGGTTGTTCCTTCATGAGAAACACCCAAAGTGTCCCATATTTCATAAGAAGTTTTGAAAATAGAAATTCTATTGAATTATTCATCTCCTAATGCACAATACATGGAATTCATAGCTTTACAATTATTATTGTAAGTAGTCTTTGTGGGTTCATCATAAGTTGTTCTTTCAGTTTCTGGAAGATTATATTGTGACTCTATAGTAGTCCAGATATCAAAACCTATACATTCTAAATGAATTTTTATCTTATGTTTCCACTGGGCATAGTTCGTACCATTAAAGAAAGGTTTCTGGTTAGTAACATCACTCTCTAGTATATTATCCATAACTAGATTTTAGAAAATATATTTAAAGAGATGAAATTTATAACTAACAGAAATTTAAGATCTTTAAGATAAAACTCAAATCACAGTTTAAAAAACAGAATGTTTTGAAAACTTGTATTAATAAAAACATCATCTGATACCAAATGTTGGTCGGAGTGGACACTCAAGAGGGGGGGTGAATTGAGTTCCAATAAAAATTTATGTTTAGAATATTTCCCTTAAAATCCCACAATTTAAAAACAAAGTTAAACTGTAGTGAAATTATACAGAGTGTAAATGTTCAATTAGTTTCTAAAAGATTGATTAGGTCTCAATTAATTTAATCTGAAGATTAAATTGACTTTTGAAACTAACTTACTGGTTTATAATAAGTATAATCAATTGATAATTTGACTATCAAAGTAACAATAAAACAAATTATATTTCAAAGTAGTCAGCAACAGAATATGAAATATATAGAATACTTATGACTTAAACTAAAATGCACAGCAGATATAACCAAGAGGTTCAGTCTCAAGCTGAGACTTAGTCCTCTCAAAAAATTTATATAAATTGATCCACACCCTGGATCGAGGTAAAAAACAATGAACACACTATCCATGTACAAAGACCTCTACCACAGTTCTATGTGGGAAAAACAAACAACAGCTCTCAACTGTCCAGGTCATACTCGACCTCTACCACTATCCAAAGTGGGATACTAGGGAGTTATAGAGTTTGAATGAGGATTTTCGAATCCTCCTGCTTAACTCGGGAGATAATGAGTGTGTTAAATAATCAGGGTACACACACTTCTCGAAATGTAAAGGAAAGAATCACAAAAGTAAGTGTAAATGAGTTTAGAAAAGCTTTAGTGATCGGCAGTGCAACTCTGGACTCATTTGATCTGTCAGAAAAGCTTCTGAGTCCTTCTCTGGTTCTTGTTCTGAAATACAGAGTATCGTTTTCTTCCATTGTTCTAGGTTCATCACATTAGTCTGAGTCTATGAAGTGTTTGTTGTATTTCTTCACTCAAGATGCATCTTGTGTTCTACTCTAGAGAAACACATCTTCATGTATGTCCAGTGCTCTTGGAGTATGGATGTTGCCTTGTGCGAATGAACCACATTTAAATGATGTAGAGCTCTTATCTTTTTCTCAGTTCCTAGGCCTTCTTAGTTCCTTGATTCTCATTGTATGCACATCCTATGTTTGCTCTTTAGTTTTTCTCATTCACTTCCTGTCTCTAGCTAGGTCTTTATCTTCCCTTTTATAGCTTTTAGTTCTGGAAAATGGGAATGATTACCTTTTTCATTGGTACTTGGTACGGTTCCCTGACATGGCAATATAAATAATTAAATAACATTAACTGGATTAAAAACATCAAATGTAACCGTTAGTTTAATAAATAAATTGTATTGAGAATATTGTGTTTGACTAGTTGGTCAATAATTAGTAACCTTCTTTTGGAAGATGTGTATGGTGGACTTTGTGTAGCAGTGACCTTCCATCGGTTGTTCTATGAACTTGTATCAGTAGCTCTTTGCACTTGTATCGGTAGATCTTGATATCGGCAGCTCTTACTATGTGTATCGGTAGCTCTGTACATATCAGTAACACCTTCTATCGGTAGCTCGGTAGACTTGTTCTATCGGTAGCTATCTGCATCGGTGACCTTGTTCTATTGGTGACTCTGTCTATCGGTATCTATTGGCCTATCGGTAGCTCTATGAATTAGTGACTGTCTATATTAGTATCTTGCATAGTTCTAGTGATTATGTGTATCGGTAGCTCCATTCTGTACTGTGGAAAACTTTTTCTATGGATAACTCTATATTGGTAGCTTGTTCTATGCTTACCGGTGGACTTGTACATATTGGTAGCTCTGCATATGGGTGACCTTAGCTTATCGATGACTCTGTCTATCGGTAGACTAAGTCTATCCGTAGAATAATTGTCGGTAGCTCTGTTCCAGTAGCTATATGCAGATCAGTGACTAACACTTTTTTTTATTCAAAACATATCTGTTTGGATTAGAATAACATCAAAACTTATATAAACAAATATAAAAATTGATTAACATATCTCAAGGATTATTTTAATATTATTATCATCTTGAAAAGTGAATGTCATAGATTGAGTGAATTAGGGTGTAGATAAACATTAATTAGGATTATCAAAGTATGTGAAAGCATAATTGGGAATATCAATACATGTGAGGTCAACAGTGTTCTTGTAACCCCAACTGTAAAATAAATATATAACACGTCATTTATCCCGATTTAATACTGTTGCTTCACCTTTTATTAATGATAGGTTAATGGTTTTTGTAAAATAAGATCGAGGTGATCTGTCATCTCTCCCATTTTGGGCTCTCCTTTTTTCATTTCCATGAATATTGAATGAATAAAATTATGTGGTAATGAACAATTCCAACATAGAATTGTGGAATGTTTTCCAAAAAACATGTGGTTTCATGATAAAACATTTAGAACATATTAAATAATAACGTTGGAAATGTGGTACTCACTACTTCATGAGAGTTAAATCACATGATTATATTTTCATTGGTTTTCCAAAAATATGTTTTACATTGGTTATTATTTATGTATCAATTAATAGGAGTTTTCCTATAATGGGGGACAGAGGTATATATTATACCTTCTTCAATTTGTAGGACAAAAGTTTAGAGTCACATTGAGGTTTGGACTGTTTTTATGGCATTGGAATCAATATATTAAAGATATAATTTAATTGTAAACAATTATAAATAATTAAAATAGTATTTTCATTAATGGATTGGAAGGATAGATTTTCTAGGCATGGAATATGATCAAATAATTCATTTTCAAGTATTTTTAGTAGTGTGTACTCCCAAAATAATGTAGTCTCATCAATATATAACAAAATAGTAATTATGCATGTGTTTTTTTAAATATAAATTGGGGTTTGGATTTAGTCATTTTTATATGATCTAGAATAATTCATAAACTATATTGGAGAGGATAAAAACATCAAGGAATGGAGTGGGTAGCTCATTAATGTATTTGAGTATTATTAGGTGACCAATGAGTACATTTCCATGTGGAATCATTACTATTCTTTCTTAAACTCCCCAAGGGCCTCGTTATTCATAACTAATTATGAATAGCCTGTGAAAATTGATTATGAAACAAATAATGGACTACCAAGTGCATAATTATTTAGGTAAGGGTATATTTTAAGGTTAAACCTTGAACATGGGGTGTTATGGTCTATGATAATGGATTTGGGGAATTGAAATTACTTGGAGGGAAATTGATTTGTGAGAAATGTTGTTTTGTATCATGACTAGGTTATTTTGCATAAGGTGTTTGGATGTTTATTTTAATCAGAGTGGTTTTAGGTTATAATGACTCACTATGGGTGTATTGCATGTAATATCAAGTATTAAGTGAGAATAACAATTACCTTCAATTTTATTCCCTCATAGAAGGAGTATTTTTATAATGTTATTCTAATAACTCTCTATGGAAAAATTATAGAGAATGTTTAGAATGCTTGTAAGTTCTAACTCATAGTAGATTATATTGCTGATTTTGTATGGGGTTTCCCTTAAGATTGGACAGGGTGAGGTGGGATGTACTTATCATGTTTCAAAATAATTATGGGATGATTATATTTGTATTAGCAATAGAATAGTATACATGATCATGTTCATTTGTTACCAATTTTAAACTAAATATTGTGCCATGTAAATGGATATTTTTTATAGAATTTCTGTATTTGTTGTTTTTTGAAGAATTATTAACCAATTCATAATGGATTTGAAATTATTATTTTTATTATTTAATAAAATAAATTTTGTGGAGTGGATGATATTATGGTGATATGAATCTAGATTAGTGCCTACGGTGTAATTGTGACATCCCAGACCCAGGTTACACATAGCCTAGGTGATGAACCTGGTTGGCCATATGACCCTTGACACATCTCCCCATAAGCCTGGGGATGCCAACTAGTAGTGGGGGGTAATGGTATATCAGTGGGGGATATTATACCCCCATGTTAGAGTACACAATAGTTTTTATATCATCATATAATATCAGAAGCATAATCAAACAGACATATAATGTAAAAAACGTATGAATAAATAATATAACAAAAAGACTCAAAGGTAGTGCCCGATACAGATATTCATTCATGGAGTTAAATTATAATGTGGGAAAGAATCTAAGTGGCATTAATACAGTGTACAATATTAAAAAAGTGAATCATAAGTAAAAAAACATCCCCATAGCATCTCGATCATAAGATTGATCCTCTTCTCCTAAGCTCCATCTATAAAAAAATAACCAATATCCCGATGATTGGTGCTTTCCTCTATCTATAAATGTATGAACAAAGACTTCTCAGGTGCCAAGGGCAGCACAAATAGGGTGTGAGATAAATCTCAATAGGCCACCACCCAAGGTCTCAACATTTAATCCGAGTGGCACTTGTAAGTAATCATTATGAAGCTAATAGTAGGAAATTAAAGCAATACTGAATAAAACATTACCCTACAAATTAGGTTTTGAGAGGACACCTTTTAGGTAAATATGTTTCAGCTCAGAGCCATCATGTCTAAATATTTCACTAGGAATATATATATATATAGGTTATCACATGAACAAGGTAATAATGCATCACTTAAAAAAATGTATATGTTAAAATATGAATATATAGTTGGCAAGGGGAAATAATTCCTCTAACCCCTAGAAGATAGTGTCATGGTGTGAGAATTCTTTCCAAGACTGGAAATAAATGAACAAGGAAGTACTGCCTCTCACCCACATGTAAATAATGAAACGAGGTAGTAATACCTCCTTCAAACATCTATATAATGTAAAATTTTAGTAATTCCTCCCACCCAAATGTAAATAATCGCATGTGGTAGTATTTCCTTCTACCCACATTTATATCGGCCCACAATAATAGAAATGGTATTAGAATTCAAGTTTTATATAATGAATGGAAAAACATATTTCACTATCTAAAGTGAAGAAAAAATGACAAATTTTAATGAATTTATAATGAAACCCAATTCCTAGAAATTTCCCTGGAATCCCCTGAAAGCATCCATTTGAAGAATTTCATTTTTATTTTTCAACATATCTCATCCCTTCCAACCCATTCCATCCAACCATCCTATTTTCCAAACATGCTATAATCATATATAAAGGGTATAAACAAGGAAAAACTATATAAAAATAGTCATACGGTCAAATAAGAAATTCCATACACAAGAGTTCCAAACACCCATGTTATGTATTGGATTAGTCCACATAAACATGGTACCAAAGAAAATTTAATTAATAACCATTCTGAGAAACATAACCCATATTTCACAATTTTGAGAAATTGGCCTTTAGTGGCCAATTTAGGTGGAACACCCCATGTGACTCCATATTGTTCAAGGGTCATAAGGAAACCCATAAAACAATTATCCTTAGTTGTCACACTAAGATCAATTGTACATGAAATAATAAACATAATAAAGGATATTAGTAAAGTCCAACCCATGACACTATGTGATTGAGTATGAAATGGGAAAATATGAAAAAGAAAAAATATGAGACCTCCTATCTTAGGGTCGTAGATGATGCCTTACTGAGTTATGACCTCAGATTCAGAGCATGTTGGAGTAGATATGACATATCATCCAGTTCCATGAAAATAGGTTGAATTATTATGCATCTAAATAGAAAAAAAGGTGGAAATATTAAGTAAGGAAGTAGGGCAATTAAGTGTTAGCCAATATGTGGATTATCCAATGCTTCTGGCTGGTTTTATTTCAGATTCCAAATGGAGGAGTTTTACGAGATTGAGGTGGAGGAGGGAAAGAATGCTCAAGGAGGAAGTATAATATTTTCTGTCCTTTGGTGGTGAAGAAAATAAAGAATCTAAACATAAATGAATGGTGGATAAAATGGTCATTTTTTCCTAAAAAAGGCTTGAACAGTTTTTCCAAACAATGTGAAAACCATGCGTAACCCACTATCTCACTGGTCACACTGCATAGCCTCTATGCACGGTTGTAGGAGAAATGTTTGGACCAACCTTATTTACCCTTTTCTAGTTGTCAGGCATGAAATGTCCCATTGATTCTCCCATGAAATTCTTATCTTGATGATGTGACTTAATTGGGACATTTTACGATAACCAAAAATATAATAAGTAATGATTTGTTCCGTGGTCAAAGACATGGGTCTTTATAAACTTCCCGTCATAAAGAAACATATCCATGAGCTTCCATTACGTTTTTAGAGAGGTATTGTTAGAAACGATTTATGATTATTGAGATAATATATCAGATTCTTGATTCCAGGTCTCATCTTATACCCAGTCGTGCAACCATATCACCCATACAATTGGAACATACCTACCTTTTAGTTTCTTCATACATTGATCAGTAATAAAAACTGGATATTCCTTGAAGGAAGCTTCAATTTCCATCTCAACATTATTAGTTTGAAATATGTGAAATTTTTTAGAATAAAATTAGCAAAGCATTGATACCTGAATGACATTGTGAATAGATTTATATCTCTGAGGAAGTGATAATTGGTATGCCACAAGACCATATATCTCGACAACCTCAAATGGTCTAACAAATCTCAATGATAGCTTACCTTGATTTTGAAAATTGTCAATTCCCCATACAAGGAGATACATTCATGAAAACCTGGTCTCCAACATCGAACATAAGAGGTCACATACATCTTTTGGCATAAGAATATTCTCTATAATATGCTTTCAGCATAAGATAATGAATTAAATAGACCTAATTTAAGGTCTTTTACATTAGATGAGTCCCAAGAATTGCATATTCCCCCACCTCTAACCCACACAAATATGAGATAAATGGATTAACATACGAGGCTTCATATTGAACTATCTCAATGGAATTCAAAAATATTTTGTTATAAGAAAAATCAACAGTAGAAATGTATTTCTCATAGGAACCCTAAATGTCGAGAACATAGGAATAAAGCATATTCTTTGTCACATATATTTTATGCTATGTATTACCATCCACCGTATGGTGGTAGGTCATTCTCAAAAGAACCTACGTACTGAAGGCCTTCTGCATCCCAGTAATAATTGTGATATGAAATGGGAATATCTATCAGAAATATCAGAATGGGTGCTCTATGTAGAAGAACCACCTTCTAGACATACAACTACCCCAACTCATCAATATAAATGGTCTCTCTTTGAGGTAGTAAGTATGTGGAATTTGTTAGATAGTCAATGAAATCCCACATTATGTTGATTCAAGGAGGTGGTCTACATAATCCTATAATGAAGTCCATCGAAACATCGTCCCATTTACAATATTGAAGGGAAATGTAAGAAGAAACCCTACCAGACATTCATTTTCTGCCTTCACCATCTTGAAGGTGGAGCATCACATAATGAAACAGGCTATCTCACTTTTCAAACTGGGCCACAAGTTTTAACATTGTGAATAGAAATACTTTTTTGGTGACACCAAGAGTGAAAATACCATGATATGGAATGGAAATCCCTCATCAGTGCGTCTTTTATGTCCTCTGGGACCCATAAATTTCCACGAAAAGGGGTATTATATTTGTTGATTATCCAACTATAATATGTATCATCATCTGAGAGGAATTCCATTAGTAGAAGGCCTTTAGGATCAGATAAATATCACGATGTTACATGTTACAAAAGAGTATATGTTTCCACTAACGACAAGAGAATAGTTAGAACATGACCCTCTTTAACCTCAACATACATCTCCGAAAACAAGGCCAAAAGCTACCATTCATCAATGAACCCCTAAAATGCCTATGTCAGAATCTTTCGTCTCAAAGGATTGGCTACATAATTCCCATTACCTAGAGTGTAGGAATGTTCTAAATCTAATTATTGAATGTGATAATACCACCTACATTACCAATGATTCAGATCCTTCTATGTTAATATGTATTTAAGGCTTTTGTGTTTCATGAACACCAAAAAATGAAGTGTCTCTAACAGAGTAAGGCAGGAACAAAAAAAACATGTTCTAGGTCATATGTCATATAATTTTGCTCAGGAGGACTCCACTGAGCAGATCCATACACATTGATTCACTCATCCTACATCAGAAAAGCCCCAATCCTAATACAAGAAGCATTACAATAGATTGATTAATAACTGATTAACATAGGTAGAGAAAGTATCGGTCCTAAAGTATGTCTTGCCTTCAAATCCAGAAAGGCAAAATCACAGGATTCTGGACACACAAATTTCTCAACTTTTTTCATTAAACATCTATGAAATGCTAGAAGGCGTGAGAATTTCAGAATGAAGCATCTATAGTGTTTTGAATGTCCAAAAAACAATGGATATCAATTATGTTCTGGGGATAAACCCTAGGAAACCACAACCCTCACATTCTATGGGTCAACAGAACTCCTAACATCGTGATGATATGACCCTAAAAGTGAACATTAACAACCAGAAGACGAATTCTCTAGGCTTATCATATATATGATTATCTATTAGTGTATTCAGCAGGATCTCATGATGGGTTTTGCATTCATGTCCCGATCAAGAATACAACAAGATATTTTCTATGAATACTACCATAAAATAATCTTGATATGGTTGTAAAACCGGTTCATAATAGCCATTAAGAAATATGGTGTGTTCGTGTGTCTGAATGGCATAACTAAGTACTCATAAAGACCATTCATAATCTTAAATGTTGGTCGTGGTCTGTCTGAAGTCCGGATATGCTCCTGATGATAGCTTGACCTAAGATCAATCTTTGAAAACAATCCAACTCCTCAAATATAAATAAAGTGTTCATCAATTCTAGGAAAAGGATATCAGTTCTATATTTTTAGCTGATTGAACTGACGATAATATACAAAAAGCATAATGGTACCATCCGCCTTCTTGAAAAAAGGACAGGCAAAACCGAATGAGAGGTTATGGGGCATATAAAACCCTAGTCCTCTAAATCCTCATACTATGTCTTGAGATACATATTCTCTATAATTACCATCCTATATAGAGGAATGGTCACATGTGATAATCCTAGCACAACTCAATATTAAAATCTTCTTCTTACACTGGAGGTAGGCTAGATAAGTCATCTGAAAATACATCTATGAAATTCTCCACAAGAAGAGTAAAAACGGTAGGTTTCATCCCCTAATTATCAAGGTAATGATAGAAAACCTATTCCATAACACAACCCACCATTTGGTGCTCGGATCCTACTTTTTTCGTAAAAGCATCCAGTTCTCCCTTATTCATGTTTGTTATTTCATCAGATGAAGTACATTTTACTATCCAATGATTGTAGTAAATATGGGCTCCCTTGGGAACTAACTAGTATATATCATAGACTACTTCAAAACTATTCATGTCAAGAATGTACAAGTCCCACTTAAAATATTAACCACTGATCTCAAGGGGAAAGTTCTGACAATGGTGAATTCCCTATGAACCGATACCTAACGATGTAACTATCATCAAAAACCCCATTATAAAACTCCACATCAAGGTGCATACACTCATTGATTTCCTCATATCTGAATCATTTATAAGAATCTATAGCAATGAAATAAGATTATAAAGTAATTTCTACTAGAATAGTAACTCGTACTGTAGATGGTATGGTGCTCCACCCCAGGGGCATAGACTGGAATTAATGCATCTGACATATACCACAACCATGACCCAGTTTCTGTACAAACTAAGTATGGCCACACTATTATTGATGAGAATCATATGCCCCATAGGATAATTGAATGTTGTTATTCCAACTACCTAACTATCGTGATCCTGCAGACCCGGCTCCTGGCTGTGGAGTACATGATGATATTTGTTATCTAAGAAATAGCGAGAATGATTTTCAGAAATGGTGGAGGTTACCTATCCTACCACATCTTCTGCACTCAAATTGATTTCATGTGGATTGTCCCTCATAGTGCTTCGGCCTTCCAAACTTGTGAAGATATTAGAATTTCCAATGGAAGGATCCTGACCACCCTTGCTTCCGTGAGATTCCCTAAAACATCACTTTTTCGTTGAATAAGATCCCCCAGAACCATTCGGTACCAAAATAACCTGGCATTTACCCTCATCATTTTTAATATTTATCTATGTTATTAGGGCCTGTATGATGATTTATGAAATATTCATCAGCATGAAAACATTGACCTATGACCAAATGGTGTAAAACAACAAATCCTAATATCACATTGTAGCTATAATGTCATTAGCATCTTGAGAAGGGGAAAATTGTTGTAGCTTAGTAATAAATGATGATTAATCCATGACTGACATGTTCTACTACAGATTCATAAAATCTCAAGCTCAATCATCCCTTAGTTACTTGTGATGGATGTAGCCATAGAACATTGTGTGGAAGTCATCCCAAACCAGTTTTTTATGATGTCCTTCATAGGAGAAGGCATCCCTCCAACTCTTTGTGGAATAGTGTAACATATATGCATGTAGCTTCACCCTCCTCTCAAGAAGAGTCTCTAGGTGCATGAAAATAAAATAGATTACATCTCTCCAAAACTCATTAGTATGTTTCCCATCATCCCATGAGAACGTATGAGGATGATGCTGCTGAAACACACATGTCAACTCTGCCATGCTCGAGTAAGGATGCACTCCCCCTTGCTTATTCATCATCATAAGCAATAATCCTTCATGAAATTGGGAATTAGTTCCATATTCAAGAATAAGAGGAGGAATTGTAGAGGATACGACTTGAAGACCAACTTCCGAATCAAGGCCTACCACCTCGGGTACATGATCATCGCCCCCTTCAGGTCACACGATTGGAGGAAATCATTGCAGTATCATGCCACAAGTCCTAAATAACATCTGATAAGATATTTTTGGAATTTAGAGGATTTAATTTAATACACTCATAGAGGTAATAAATACATCATATAAGAACTAACACTCCTCTCTACCTTCTTCTAAAGCTAGGACTATTTGTTAGGACCGACCATAACAGATGATAATAATTAATAACACCACCTACACACTACCGAGGTCATGTTTGTGTTAGGAATCAAAGTTATGCATGTGTAAAATATTTTTTATCATGTTACAAGTCATTTTAAATATTTGAGTCCATTGATATGTAATTTTCATTCCCATAATGTTCCATACACCATATTAGTAATAATATGACATTCACTTGAATTCGATTTACATTTTTAATTGTTCTTATACATTTGATTACAAAATTATTAAAATGGTTGAGCTAGTTAGAATGACATGTAATGATCCACAAGGGCCTGTAAACATTTTGAATCAAAGAGTAGAAGACCATAAACTACCACCATAGAATAATCTTAAACTTACAAAAATGATTCATAAAAATAATATCTACATAAAAAGGAACAACAATATACAAGATGAAATTATTGTTGTAAATATAAATGGGAAATTATAAAATCCATGGCCTATCCATATTCTGACAATTGTGATGCATGTTCTAATACATAACCCTCATCTCCTCGGGTTAAAAAATGTAATAAGAATTCTACATCATCAAAATCAATAAAATCACAAAACATGTGAAGAACCCATTAGTGAAATGATATCAAGGGTAATAACATAATCATTAAAACAAAAAAAATCCAGAAACATGGTCCTTACCCCATACAAGGGTTCGCGACAGCAATGCATGGCTTGTGATGAAATTCCATGGGTTATCAATCTCCATTTTGTTATTTTAAAATATTAAAAAAAAAGGAAAACCCCTATGATTAATCATTGTGATTTCCTAAACCTCGAAGCCACAAAACCCATGACCGGATTGCCACGTGACCCTAAGGGAATCTCCCATTAGTTCAGGGACATATGATTACCTTGCGGGGGTGTAATTGTATATCTGTGGGAAATCTACACCCCCCAGGTTAGAGTAAAAAGTGTGTGTATCAACATTATATAATTTTAGAGGCATAAAAATAGACATATTATGAAAATATCGGAAGAATTAATAAAAAAATCATAAAAGGTAGTGTCTGATATAGATATGAATGCTTGGAAATCCAATACAAAAAGGGAACCAATACAAGGGGTAGGAAAACATAGTATAATAATATAAATTCGAAACAAAATTCCAAAACTATTTAATACCATGTTGAGACAATGACCGACCCAATTCTCCTATGCTTGATATAAGAGTAGGATTCAACATTCATAAAGGTGGTTCTTCCCTATATCTATACCAACAATAAAGAATTATTCTCATATACTGAAGGAGTCCTGAATATGGTGTGAGATAAATCATAGTATTCCACAACTAATAGTTTATATGTTTAAACTAAGTAGAAAATGTAAGTAAATAGTTGATAGTTAATAGTTGGAAGGTAAATAAATACCAAATACAAAATTACCCTCCACCCATGTTCTGTGAGAACACCTGGAAGGTCTAAATGCTTTTTCTCAATGCAGGAAATTCTGAATATATCACTAGGAACCTGTATATATATATATAGGTTATTAGAAACACATGTTAACAATTCATCTATCCATAAATGTATATTTAAATATATTTATATATAGTTAGCATGGGGTAACAATGCCTCCCGCCCATCGAAGAAAGTGGGAAATGGTACGAATGCTTCCCACCGATAGAAAAAAATGGAATGAGGTACTAATGACTCCCTTAAACATGTAAATAATGGATTGTGGAAGTATTTCCTCCCACATACTTTTAAATAATGGCATGAGTTTTTAATTCCCCCCACCCACATGTAAATAATGTCGTGTGTTAGTAATGCCTCCCTTTCAAATGTATATCATACCACAAAAATAAAAATGATATATTTATCAACATTTTTATAATGTATGGAAAACAATCTTACACTATGTAATTTAAAAAGGAAAATCCAAAGTTGAAATGCATTTATAATGAATCCCAATGCATGGGAATTGCCATTCCATCCCTTGAAATTATTCCTTAATCCATTAAATTTCAAAGAATCATGTTATTTCATTCTAACCAACCCATTCAAGATAACCATCTCATTTTCCTAATATAAATTGTTCATCTACAAGGGCATAAGCCAAGGAAAAGCCATATATAAATAGTATTAGGGTAAAATTGGAAATTCAATGCCCAATATGTCTAGACACACATGGGGTTTCTTGGATTAGTGAAAATACACATGGTTCAAAGTCAAATTCAAATACAAATCATTACAAGAAACATAACTCATAATTCACCATTTAGAGAAATTGGCCTAAAATGACCAATTTAGGTGGAACACAACATGGGAGTCCATGTAGTTCATGAGGGATAACAGAACCCCTAAACATGAATCCATTAACATATGTAAACAACCTAGGGTAAATTATACATGTTGGAATCAACATAATAAGGGATCTTAGAAATGTCCAGCCCACAAAACTGGATGACTGTGTATTAAACAACCATATATATAATGGAAAACTATTTAACCACATACATTAGCATCGTAGATGATGCCTCATAGTGTAGAAAAATCATATTCAGAGTAGGTTAGAGTATATCTGATTTTCTATCACATACCCTAAGAATATGGTGAATGAGCCTACATATATATTGCATAAATGATTGATAAATTTAGAGAAGAAGGGGGAGAAGTTTTGTTTAGTCTTTCTATGGCCTATCCAATTATTCTAATGGATGTGAATTTTGAAATTGGATGAAGGTGTTTAAATAGACTGTGGTGGAGGAGGGTTAGAAATTTCAGGGAGGAATAACCATAGGTTTTGTCTACTAGAGGTGAGAAAAAGAAATAATAAAAACATAAAATTAGGGAAGGGTAAAATAATCATTTTTACTGACAAACATGCATGCACAGTTTATGTACATTTTTATCCAATATGTGCCCATGGTTCTTCCTCTACCTAAAATTCTATGTGGTCTTTGTGCACTTCTTTTCCAAACCATGCACACATTGTTCGTAACCCACTACCACCGTAGGTACACCACACAACCTCTATTCATGGTTTCACTAATAGTGCATAGAACATTCAGATGGGTTCTTCATCTTACAATAACTGGCCCCACGACCTTGCGCTTGGGTTGCATGGTTTCATACAAATAATGCATCCCAACAATTTTTAAGCTCTTCAGAGTTCTAGGATATATATATTCCATGGAATCTCCCACTACCACCTTATATTGATTAGGTGACATCATTAGGACCATTTAAGAGAACAAAAAAGAAAAACTTATGATTTTTAACTTGGTCAAAGAGTCGGATCTTAGAGTAATATTATAGAGGAGTATATATTGTGGTCAATTTGAAAATATTTTACAATAATGTGAGTAAATGATTTCCATGCCCTTATTTAATCCACAATATATTGGCTATGTGTGTTAATAAATATAGAGAATGTTGAAGTGGAGTCTTGGTGATCGAAAATGTCAGATATCATATAAGACCTCATATTACTAAATTCCTCATGGTTATCTGAATTGATAAATGGTGAGTTATATGATTCAAAATTACATGAATATATAATTCCATTTATGATATATTACTTTCACTAGTGGATTTTTTTATTACTAGGTGAAATAAGAATAATGAATATGTTTGTATAATGATTTTAAAAATCAGTTTTCATCTATATACTAACCTATTGAGTATGATTCCATAAGGAATTTACTCATAAAAAACCCATGGATTAAGTGGAATAAAGAACAATGGAAGATATTTAATAAACATTTTATGAGTTATAAACATATTGGATTCGTGATTGGGATTTCATTAGATATCCACTATTTATCTCTAATGGGAATGTTTTATTTGTATCATGGATTTCATTTGGTTTATCATGACTATCAAACAGGGATATATGAACCACAAGAACAATAGGCATTAAAACCCCAAATATTCAATTATGGAATGGTTGGAAAAATTATTAGAAATGGCCAAAGCATGTGCGATTGAGGTATATAGTTTTATAAATACCACAAATAAATCTAATATTATTTTTGGTTTAATGTTTGATTCTACCTTTTTGGGTTATTTTACGTACGTACTCATAATATTGTGGTATATTTAAGGGACCCTGTGGTTTATTCCATATTTAGAATCATAATTCCTCCCTATGGTTTCATTCTAATATATTTTCTTAACTATTATTTATTTTAAAGAACTAATTACATGTTTTACTGTATATTATGTTATTATAGTTTGATTTTATTTGGGTGTCATTATGTTTAGAGAACCATGGTTTTGTTGAGGTATCTACATTTATTTTTTACTTTTCATTATTTTATATATTTTCAATCTAAGGGTGATCATTGTAATCTATTTGGGTATGTTCAAAAGGGGTAAATTAAGTTAAATTGCATTGATTTTTAATATTATTGATGATTTTCTCTTATTTTTAATTAAATACATATACTAAAATGTTTCTATGGGTTTTATTAACAAATAATTTTATGTTATGAAATCATTTCTATTGCATCTCCTTTTTTATTATAGTGTCTCACTATAACACCACACAATTTCATTCAATGGATTCAATGAATAACATAATTCACATGAAATATTGAAATAAAATATATTAATTATATATTTATTCAAAAAACATATTACATTACATGGTAGTCATTAATACATTATTAGAATTAAATATGAAACATCAAAATGAAAATTATAAATAAAAAAATTAACTCTATATAAATAATAACAATAATAATTGAAATATATCATAAAAATTATTATAGAAATATATATTAATATGATTAATGATTATTAGTGAATCATATATGCTCATATAAAAGAATATTATATTATAGTAATATATATGGTCACAGATTATATGGAAATATTTATATGGTTGTTGGACATTGGATATTTGAGAAAATATATATTTTAGGTATATTGATGATTTTATAATTATAGTGTAGAAGTTTAAAATTTTATATAAATAATATATTTGGCATTAGCACAAAATATATTGCAACCAATACCTTTGTAAATTTTTATTTTACTTTAATTACATTTTCCTATAATATATAATATTTTTGAAATGTTTATTACTTCAAATAATGAATGGAAAAAATTGACAGTTAAAGCCTCTATAATTACTTGTATGATTATAAAATAAAATTAAATAAATAAATAGTGGGCTATTCCAAATAATAAATAAATGATTTAGGTTTTTTTAAAAAAATATACATAAAATTGATTATTAAAAGCCTAAAATCTATATAAACACACATCTAAAAAATTGTGGGGGGGAAGGATTCGTGACCTATATACATTATGATTAAACATTGGATCAAATTTAATTTAAAAATACAATTCCTTACACATCATAGAAGGGTATTTTTTGAAATCCCACTCAATTACTTCAATAAAATGGGCCACTTCTATCCACAATAAATCATAGTTTTCCTTTAGTTTTCTTAATAATCATAACTAAAAAACAAAATATTATAACAGTTTCTCAAGTTGGGTAGAATATGGTTCATATGAGGAGGAAAAAATCATTCATTTTGAAGGAACATATTTTTAACGAAATAAATTCAACAATTTAAGTATATACTTATTCAAAAAAATATATAAATTTCCCTCACACATATACCTTTTCTAAATTTAATTTCGAAATTTAATTATGTATTGTTGACATAATCTATCCTTTTTAGAATGATATTACATTAATAGAACTCTATACTTTTACACATTCATTTGTATATCATGTTATATTTTGGATGGGTTCAACCATATAAATGAACTATGTCACATCATGAATATAATTCTTATGAGAATATAATCATAAATAATTGTGCTAAATGATGTTAATGATTAATTTTTTAAATTAATATTTATTTCGATGGGGTGAATCTAATTTTTTTAGCATTGTAAAATATCATTTTACTATCGATAAAATCACCTGAAACAAACACGTTATAATAACCAATATTTTCAACCATGACTAAATCATACAATTTTTTTTGAGAATATATAAATAATTATTTAATAAGTGTTATACATCCATGAAATTGTTTTGAAATATAAACTATTATCAAAGGCCAACAATTAATATCAACACAAATCCATTTTATTGAATAATAAATACATAATGATTCTATTGATGAGAATAAAATATAAATATATAAATATATATATAATAAAATAATATTACCGAATATTAAAAAATTTACCAGACATGAATATAGTTAATAAATAAGTCATTATCATGTTTTTCTTTATTATAAATTATTTTTTGCATACATTCATATGATATAGTAATAATGGTAATGATTTCTCAATCAATTAATCTTTATAAAATAGATTACAAAAACCTAAACATAGGAAAAGATTATTTTTTAAAATATTTAATATATAATTAGAATATTTATTATACTCTTGTTTTTTAGGTTTAAATGCTCTCTACAAATATACTGTCTCATTTACTCATAATTACCATGAGTAAAATATGTATAATTTTAATTATAAATATTCGATCATTTCAGTTTGAAATCCATCCACTCAATGTCAATATTTTTTAAAATATTTTATTATTAATATTCACATCCCATTTATATGATTTTTTTATATTTATTTACATATGTAATTTACATATCTATAAAATTATGAAATGAATATTTTTTATCTCTCCTTTAATCTATATTATTCTCAGTTGATTTCTCCCAATATATTCATCATCGTTCCTAATAAATAATACATTTCATGTGTTTAGGTATTTTCATATTACTTTTTTGTATTACAATTTTTTCCTAATATCATGTTTTAATAAATTCATTCTTTTATGATTTTCTTTAAAATTTATATTATATTTATTTATATTTTCAATACATTCATAGTGATTTAATTAGGTTTTTATCAAAGTTAATATATTTCAATATTTTTCATATATCACTGTGTATATTTATTAATGAAATTCTCATCATAATTTTTCTAGATGATCTATTTTTCATTAGAATTTATTTATAAATACCATTTAATTCTCCTTATATAATTTTCTATGATTTTTTTGGTTTTCCAAATTTATATATAGTTTATCACTATGCAATGAGTGGGCCTAAAATTACATATCTCTATGATGAATTTGGTTGGTATTATATCTAATGAGATTTTATTATAATAGATAGGAGAATATATGAAATACCACTATCTCCTATTATAGTTTTTCATCAAATTTATGACAGACAATAAAGTTATCCTCAATATAAGAAATGATTTTTTATTCTTATATATATTACACAATACATTTTTTAAAAAAGAAATTTAATTCCACATCTATTATATTATGGAAAAAGTATTTTTTTTCCTGAATCGTGAGTTTTTCTCCGTGTTGATTTTTTCATGATCATTTTATATTATGTTATTATACCTTAATTATGTTATAATACCCCAATATTTATCATATAATAACATATGATATTAATTTTCGGATTTTATATTATACAAAATGATATGTATTATGTTTTACCCTATATCGAGCATCTGAGGGCTCCATTTAATTCTATTCTGATTCCATAGAAAATGAAAAAAAATATTATATATTACTAATATTCAAAGGTAACAAATGTAATGAAAATATCTTCTATATATTATAAATCTTTGGTATAATGAGATGGTAATATATTTAATATCCAAAAAAATTATTCTGTTGGGTCATGATAGTATGTATGGTTGTCAAAATGTATTATATATTCATGAATAATTTTTTATTCTACTTATATGTTAGGTCTTGTTCTTGAATATGGGTTTCAATGAGGGGATTTGACAATTTTTGAAAGTTTTTTAATTCAAAAGGTCATTTTAGAAATGCATCATTTTGAAGGTGAATCATGTTAATATAAGGTTCTTATTATAAAAAAGTTAATAAATATAGAAACCAACAAAAATTATTGGGACGAGTTTATGGATTTATATTTAGATATATATCTTCATGTAATCCTTTAATTAAAATGTAATTAGAATTCGATTATATAATGAAACAAAGGTTGTATCCACTAGAACAAATTAATCATATTTCAAAATGCATGCATCGTACATCACTTCTTTTATTATATATTCTAAAAGAAATATTGAATAATGTTTTTGTTTAATGAAACCAATTATTTTTTTATAG
Source organism: Viscum album (assembly GCA_963277665.1). Taxonomy (NCBI): domain Eukaryota; kingdom Viridiplantae; phylum Streptophyta; class Magnoliopsida; order Santalales; family Viscaceae; genus Viscum; species Viscum album. The sequence goes on along the minus strand of OY728151.1, from coordinate 1,777,271,548 downwards.
TTAACAAATATATGAAAAAATATAATTTTTTATGTGCATTAATGATTGAATTTTATATTAGAGACTATCACTATTATTGTGTTTTTCTGGGAAACATTGAGAAAATTGGATTTTATGGAAAGTAATGTGAAAAAACCCAGGGATAAATGATAATTTTGGTTCATATAATCTATGAATTGAAGAATACTAATGTGGTAAATCAAAAATAATAATTCTAATGTGTTTCACCAACATGAAATAATGAAATAAGTAACATGAATTTCAATGAGATAATTGGCAGCTGACCAACACAAAGGATGTAATGATTGTCCCACTGATTTCTCCACCAAATCTTAAATATTTCAGTAGTAAATCTATTGATATTATAAATAAATGAATAAACACAATGTTAAATTAGGATAACTAAAATCTACATCGTCTCAAGAAATGGGAGAAACAATAAGACAATATAATCACCACTATTGATGCTGATAATCAAAATGACATGGTGAATTGTACACTTCTAATAAATTCTATAACAGAAAATGAATTATTAAATATTACCTTAACTAGAACATTATATCAATAATGATTTCAAAGTTAAATAGATCAAACCCCATAGATTAAAAATATATTTATCAATTAAAAAATATATTTTTTGAATATTTTATCTCAATTAAATAACAATTAAATGATTTAGATTTTTTTAATGTATTTTCCTCCAATAATATTAATATCCCTTTACATTATTTTGATGTGATTTTTGAAAATAATTGGATTTTTAAATTTAGAGACCATGTTATTTTTCTTGATTGATATTTATTATTTTGTATCATAGATCAACATATGATCATATATCATTCTAAATAGTTATTTGACCTCCCAATAGGAATTAATTGTAAAGACCCGTAAATTCCAAGGAAATTTTTTTCTTAATTTTCGTTGTATTTTAAAAGAACGCAGTTTCTGACGGCGCCTGATTCCGAGGCCCGGTGTGCCCTGAATCAATTTCCGAAGTGTGGCTCGGGTACGTTCAGTGAACGGACGAGCGGGTTTTTCTAACTTTTGAACCGGTGCTCGGAATCGAATTCTGAGGGCACCGATGGAATCGAAGCGCCGGTAATTGCTTAGAAACGCCTCTTCCGGAGTTGCATTTGCTCGGGTGTGGTTTTTAATTTTTGGGCTTAAAGTTAAGAAATAAAATAATTTTGCGAAAACTTTATTTTATTTCACATAAGACACTTGGAAGCCACTTGAAGCCACTTAAAAGTGGCTTAAACTGAGTTGAATCGGATAGGGTACTATCCAGAAATATCCTACCCTCTTGGTAGAATATTTGTAAGGTGGGGCCCGCACGAGCCCCGCCGTTTCTTTCCGCTAAGTAACACACCTGTGAAAACCCATCTTTATGAATGTCAACTGACGCGTTTTCTTAAATTTTTAACAGACCATTTAATTGGGCAGTTTTTTTTTCGTAAATTAAATGAGATGTTTCTTTCGTTGAATTAATTCTACGAATTAATGGTTCGTTTCATATCTTTTGAAATTCAAATGTTTAGTTGTGTAAATAAAATAAGGCTTAAGATTATTTTATTTTGGGTTGGTCTCCTTGGCCACCTTGAGAGATTTTGAGAAGCTCTCTCCATCTTCTTCAACCTTGACGAAGAACACGATGAACACTTAAGCTCCGACGAAGAACGCCGCTTCTCTTCTTCGTAGTCAGTGTGTTTCCGAAGATCGACGACGCCGCTTCTTTGATCTTCTTCCCGTGTCAACGAAAGGATACACTGTTTCCTCCTCGGACTATCTCTGTCAGCTTCTAAAGCTTCTCCAGCGACGTACCTCTTCGGACGCGCCTCGACGTCAACAGAAACGACGTTCGATTTCCATGACGCCCGATCTCCGCGACGCTAGTCTTCTGCGGCTTGATTGGCGTGCTCCGCACTTGAATCCGAAGTAGGGGATTGTTGATATTTTATTTATTTATTTTCCATTCTTGAATCTAGAATGTCGAACTTCGAGGATAAAGGATTAAATGTTATTGTCTAACGAGAGGGGGGCCTGGACCGCACCAACACGGCCGAACCCCCCTCTTATGTTAATAATTGTTTCCTTGCGGATGGAACGGGATGGCGTGGTGCCGTCGCACCGCACGGGAATCACACGACAATTATTGCGCGGCGCCGTCGCGCCGCACCGTTGAAAGAAATCCAAGAACGCGACGCTGTCGCGTCATGTCGAAGAAAGTCAAAGGTGTCGCGGCCGGAGCAGGGCCGCGGCGGAGGGAAGCGATGTCGTCACATCGCGCCGGACGGCATAGGCTGCGGCCGGTTCCGGGCCGCAGCGGAGCAAAATGACCGGCGGCCGGCACCGGGCCGCCGGTGTCGGCGAAGGAAGGACCGGCCGTCGCCGGTCCTTGATGGAGAAACCGGCCGGCCAGTGCGGGCCGACCGTCCAGTGGAGACCGGGGGAATTAATTTCCCCCGGCCGGGTCTCAAAAGCGGCCCCAATTAAGGGGCCGCCGTTCTCAAAGGAGGGGGGGGGCATTGCCCCCCGCACGCGGCACCCGAACGTCGCCCAAGCCGTGCCGCCGTGCCGGTCCGCGCCGCCGCGCCGCCGGCCGGGCCGGGTTTTCCGAGCCGGGCCAGGTCTTCGGGCCGGGTCGCCACCTGGGGCGGGTCGACCCGGTTCGGCCGACCCAGGGGGGGTCGGGCCGGGTCGTCCCGGGCCCAGACACCCAGTTTCGGACCACTTTCGGTCAAATGCCCGTATCTTGAGCTACGGGCTTCCAAACGACTCGCTGTCAGCGGCAACGCGATCCTTGGATCGAGACGGTCGTTTCGGTATACTATACTCAAGGTGCACCTTCCTTTTCGGGAGCCTACGTGGATAAAAATCCATAGTTAAGTGTGCTTGGCCTAGAGTAATGATCAAGATGGGTGACCTCCTGGGAAGATTTAATGGGTGGGTGTGAGACGGAAAGGCCAATAAATAACAGACCGGGCGTCCGATTGACGCGTCGTCTGTTTCGTTGATTTCCTCTAAGTGATACGGATCTTTTGGCTTACTCCGCTCGAGGTTTGGATGCCGACGGAGTGCGGTCGGGTTGGATCGCACTGAAATCCAACCGGGCCCCTGGAACGAAAAAGCCAATAACTCTCAGACCGGGCGTCCGATTGACGCGCCGTCTGTTGCATTGAGTTCCTGTTGATGATACAGAACTTTTGGCATCCTTCACTGAGATTTGGATGTAGTTGGATAGTGGCCGGGTTGGATCGCACCGAAATAAAACTGGGCCCCTGGAACAGAAATGCTGATACCTTTCTGACAGAACGTTCGTTTGACGAACCGTCAGCGGCGTTGGTGATATCGTTGAGAAACGGTCCTTATAGGTATACCCTATGAGTGTTCGGGGTATAGTTGAGTTACGGCCGGATTGGTTAGCACACGAAACCAACCGGGCCCCTGGGACGAAAAGGCTAATAACTCACAGACCGGGCGTCCGATTGATGCATCGTCTGTTGCATTGAGACCCCTATGACGAGGTGGTCCTTTGAGATATTTCTTTGTGGGACTTTGTGATACTTGGAGTATCGACCAGTAGCTCATGGAGCGGACCCTCCCGGAGACGAGCGTGCAGATTACGGATACCGTGTATCTGGATGAGACCTGACGACTGCTTGACTGACTAAACTTGGAGTGAGTCAACTAGACCAGTGGACGGAGCGCCCGGTATTTGGCGACAGACCCACGGCGGACAGAGCGCCCAGTAATTGGCCGCAAACCCGCGGTACTCGACAGGAGGAGTATCTCTGTAGGATATTAGTGGGAGCGCCCGGTATTTGGCGACAGACCCTCAGCGGATGGAGCGCCCGGTAGTTGGCCGCAATCCCGCAGTACTCGACAGGAGGAGTACCTCAGCAGTATTAGGTTAGTGAGCAGTACCTCGGAGTCGTGATAGGACCAATGTACACTCTAGAGACGGAGCTCTTCAGCAGTTACGGTTTCGTTAATGAAAATCTTGGTTTGAGCTGAGACTTTTGACCTTTGTGTTTACCTCATGATTGAGATGGGTCACTTGATAACTTAGGTATATGTATGGGCATATACATGGGTAGTGGTTATCCGTTGATTTCATAATCTTTGTGTTTCCTCATGATTGAGATGGGTTATTTGATAACTTAGGTATATGTATGGGCATATATCTATGTAGAGGTTATCTGTTGAGATATTATTATGGTTATCCTTGTTGGTTTAGTGAGACCTTGAGGGTCTCGGGGTCCCTACTGAGTATCGTTATACTCACCCCTGCACGGGCTATGCCCGCACCTCGTTGTGTTGGTTGTAGACGATGGGAAGTGCTGACGGAGGCCGAGTGTTCGAGGACTGGACGGTACCCAGAGGTGGAATACACGACGAGTCAATAACTGAAGGTGGACTACACGATGAGTCGGTACCTAGAGGTGGACTAGACGACGATTCAGTACCCGGAGGTGGACTATGTGACGAGACGACTCACAGAGGAGGTTGACGGACGAGAGCGTGGAGGAGGCTATCTGTACCTACCCTTCAGGTAGGATCCGTGGTGGACGACCAGGAGCTGTTCTATCTATACCTACCCATCAGGTAGGACCCGAGGAGGATGACCCAGGAGTTGTTTCCCTCTTCCAGCTGTTTGTCTTTTTGCTATTGTACCCTGTTCAGTTGTAGTTGTACTTTCTTTTGGGTTTTTATTCTGGCCCATTTACTTTTCATCTTTTCTTTTGTACTCAGCATTTTGCTTCCTATTGTACTATGTGGTGCTTGTTTTCTTTTATAAAGGAAATGCCTTCCTAGTTATCGGGATTTTACTCCTTTTGTGCTAGTCACCAGCCCCTGGCCTATGGAAGGCGGGCTTGGGGTAGTCACGGCACGGGCCCTGAGGACGGGTCGTGACCAATTGGTATCAGAGGAGTTCGGTTCTACCGCAGAACTTATAACTCTGATGTTTCCTTCTGTGAAGCAATAGTGTTAAGAGTACCGAGTGTGGTTTTCAGTTCAGGGAGTCCAGTGTTGGTGCGGGCGGCCGGCGTATCCATACACCAGGACCATAACAACTGGTTTCCGACTTTGTGCACGAAAAAACTGATTGCATGTGTGTTTTCCAGAAGTTTTATTTAAATGTCAGCTCAAACCAAGTCATCTCACCAGGTATAATCCTTTGACCGTGTCACGTTGTTTCTTTCCGGATGCCTCCCCGTGGACGACCAGCTAGAGCCTCGAGAGTGGTACGTACTGACAGCCTGCCGAGCGACGAGACCTCGGTACAGGGCCCTATCCTAGTTGAGGCACCAGTGGAGGCACCAGCGGTACTACTACCCGTTGGGCCACCGATGCCACTAGCCCCAGCAGCAGAGGATGCACGTCGCTTGAGCGCACTGCATGAGTTCCAGCGCTAGAGGCCACCCAGGTTCTAGGGAGGGACGGACCCGCAGGAGGCTGAGGATTGGCTGGAGGCTGTGGTGAGATTCTTCAGGCTAGTGGGGACGCCGACAGATTTCATGGTGATCCTAGCTGCCAGCCTTCTTTAGGCAGCAGCAGGCAGATGGTGGAGCCTGATGCTTCAAATGTATGACAAGGCGACACTTCTATGGGCAGACTTCGAGAGCCTGTTCCAGGAAGAGTTTGTACCAGCAACCCTTCGAGCGGTTCGTATACTGGAGCTACTTCAGCTACGGCAGGGCAGCATGTCAGTGGCGCAGTACTTAGCGAGATTCACAGACCTCTCGCGCTACTCCACAGATATCGTACAGGACCCGTTCTTCAGGGCCAGAACCTTCGAGCAGGGGCTCAGGTGAGAGATTAGAGCTTCTGTTGTTTCTCACAGCTTTCCGATGCAGACAGGGGTGTTGGAGAGAGCCCTCTTAGTGGAGAGTTTCCATGTTGAGAAGTCTCCAGCAGCAGGAGCCACCACTAGCCGGCTTGCGGCAGAGTCTTCTGCAGCAGGCAGCAGACAGATGACACAGAGGTCCAAGAGGACCAGACCTAACAGTGGCCAACTACACGACTCAGGTTCAGTTGTGTGGGGAAACCGGGGTGGAGTCAGAGCCAGAAGTGCCGAGAGTGGACAGTGTTACTCCTGTGACGGAATTGGTCACATGGAATGTGACTGTCCGACCCTCCATGCAGATGACCGGCAGTTAAATGAAGAACCTCCGAGGCAAAGGCAGAGGTTCGATCAGGGCGGACCGCAAGGAGCAGGCGGCCATGGCAGGGGAGCTGGCCGTGCAGCTGGAGGTGGACGACACTTCTGGATGTTGCCACCACCACCAGGAGGCCCACCCCGACCGTAGGGGACAGGAGGACATGGGAGAGCTCAGCTTCAGGCAGTTGAGGCCTATGGTCATGGATCTCCGAGAGCAGGTGTACAAGAGAGGAACTAGTGGATACGTCCTTTGTACCTCTAGTTCCATGATGCTTTTGTATTCGTGTCCTTGTACTATGAGCTGCAATAATAAAAAGAAACTTATCTTTGTTTTCTTTCCTGTCCTTTTTGTTTGGTTGATACTGAGTGGTCCCAGTTTATCTGTTGACTTGACCCTCACTTTTGAGATTCCTACTGGAGGAGACCCAATGACCTGACACTGATGCCGACAGTGTGACTCGACCCTTGGAGGCGAGAGTGACAGTTGGATCTCTTAGTAGTTGCGTTGAGGCCTTACGACGTCATCCATGGCATGAATGCATCATTTATGTCAGGATTGACTGTATTAGGCAACGAATGTGGTTAATCTAGGGGATGAGACCAGATTTCTCTTATCAGCAAAGAAGAAATCATAGAAGCTCTTGTGAGTCTAAAGGAGGTGCAGTTCATCCAGGAGTGGATGAAGACTGCACAGTGCTGTAAGAAACAAGGAACCGGTGCCAGTCTTAGAGACTCGGGCGGGTTAAATGTTTCAAGAAGAGGTAGCTTTAAATAGAGATGAGTCTGCGAAGCGGCAGACGTGAAGGCAGAGCTAGGAGAGCAGCATGAGGTGGTGTACATCTTAACATGCTACAACCACCCGCCTTAGTTATTCCCGCCAGGCTCAGGGAGCTGGAGGGTGGAGGAAGAGTGCGGCTGCATGCGGTCAAAGAGTGTGACCCAATGGATCTAGAAATGATTCAAGGGACATTATGTGTCCACTACTAGCTGCTTTAGTAACAGACGTCGATATGAATCATTCCTCGCTTTCACATATCTTGTTCCAGACCTAGAGTTTCTGGTAAGCCGTGGACTTGACCCTCACGTCTGGAGATACCTTGGGAGGAGACTCGATATTCACACTTACGCTGACGGTGTGGTCAGACCCTCGAGGCGAGAGTTCTGGTTGGAATCTCTTGGTGGCAGCGTCGAGGCCTTACGATGTTAGTTTGAGTATGGAATGGGAAATAACTGTTCATACTCAAATTGATGGTTTTAGGTAAATGTCGGGATGGGTTTTCCATGGTCAGCGGAAAAGGAAACCCCAGGCAGTGCAGGGTAACTCTTGCACAGGTGGTTGCAACCGATCACTATTGAGTCGGTCAAACTTACCCCCGTAGAAGCAGTCGTTTTGAGTTTCAGTTCTAACATAAATGAAGACCTCTAGAGTTCGAGGATGACGACCACGTCTTCTTACGGGTCTCACCTCGACAAGGTTTACAGAGATGTGGCCAGGGAGGCAGGTTATCTCCGAGGTTCAACGGACCTTTCTAGGTCCTCAGCTGGGTAGGGGAGGTGGTTTACCGCTTGGACCATCCACTTCAGTTGCACTAGGTGCACGACCTTTTCCACGTATCCCAACTGAGGAGATACATGCTCGACCCCTTCGCATATCATCAACCATGAGGAGCTGGACGGTGGCGATGAGTGTCTTCTACGGAGGTTCCTGTGGGGATCGAGGATCGATAGGAGCGGATCCTAGGAGGACGGTCGATTCCTCTTGTGCACTTTCTTTGGCAGCGCGGGAACCTCCAGGTGAGCACATGGGAGCGGAAGGCTCAGATGCGTGCTCAGTACCTCTTTGTTTCCCTAAGTTTGTGGTGAAGCTTTACGGGGACGTAAAGCCCTGTGGTGGGAGTAATTTAAAGACCCGTAAATTCCAAGGAAATTTTTTCGATAATTTTCTTTGGAATTTTATAAGAACGCAGTTTCTGACGGCGCCGGATTCCGATTCCCAGTGTGCCCAGAATCAATTTTCGAAGTTTGGCTCGGGTACGTTCAATGAACGGACGAGCGGGTTTTTCTAACTTTTGAACTGGTGCTCGGAATCGAATTCTGAGGGCACCGATGGAATCGCAGCGACGGTAATTGCTTAGAAACGCCTCTTCCGGATTTGCGTTTGCTCGGGTGTGGTTTTTAATTTTCGGGCTTAAAGTTAAGAAATAAAATAATTTTGCGACAACTTTATTTTATTTCACTTAAGCCACTTGGAAGCCACTTGAAGCCACTTAAAAGCGGCTTAATCTAAGTTCAATCGAATAGGGTACTATCCAGAAATATCCTACCCTCTTGGTAGGATATTTGAGAGGTTGGGCCCACACGAGCCCCGCCGTTTCTTTCCGCTAAGTAACACACCCGCGAAAACCCGTCTTTATGAAAATCAACTGACGCGTTTTCTTAAATTCTTAACAGACCATTTAATTGGGCAATTTTTTTTCGTAAATTAAATGAGCTGTTTCTTTCGTTGAATTAATTCTACGAATTAATGGTTCATTTCTTATCTTTTGAAATTCAAATGTTTAGTTGTGTAAATCAAATAAGGCTTAAGCTTATTTTTTTTTGGGTTGGTCTCCTTTGCCTCCTTGAGAGATTTTGAGAAGCTCTCTCCATCTTCTTCAACCTTGATTAAGAACACGAAGAACACTTAAGTTCCGACGAAGAACACCACTTCTCTTCTTCGTAGCCGGTGTGTTTCCGAAGATCGACGACGCCGCTTCTTCTATCTTCTTCCCGTGTCAACGAAAGGAGACGTCGTTTCCTCCTCGGACTATCTCCGTCAGCTTATGAAGCTTCTCTAGCGACGTACCTCTTCGGACGCACCTCGACGTCAACGAAAACGACGTTCGATTTCCGCGACGCCCGACCTCCGCGACGCTAGTCTTCCGCGGCATGATTGGCGTGCTCCGCACTTGAATCCTAAGTAGGGGATTGTTGATATTTTATTTATTTATTTTCCATTCTTGATTCTTGAATGTCGAACTTCGAGGATAAAGGATTAAATGTTATTGTCTAACAAGAGGGGGGCCAGACCGCACCAACACGGCCGAACCCCCCCTCCTATGTTCATAATTGTTTCCTTGCGGATGGAACGGGATGGTGTGGTGTCGTCGCACCATGCGGGAATCGCACGGCAATTATTGCGCGGCGCCGTCGCGCCACGCCATGGAAAGAAATCCAAGAACGCGACGCCGTCGCGTCGCGTCGAAGAAAGTCAAAGGCGCCGCGGCCGGAGCAGGGTCGCGGCGGAGGGAAGCGATGTTGTCGCATCGCGCCGGACGACATAGGTTGCGGCCGGTTCCGGGCCGCAGCAGAGCAAGAGGACCGGCGGCCGGAATCGGGCCGCCGGTGTCGGCGAAGGAAGGACCTGCCGTCGTTGGTCCTTGCTGGCGAAACCGGCCGGCCAGTGCGGGCCGGCCGGCCAGTGGAGACCGGGGGAATTAATTTTCCCCGGCCGGGTCTCAAAAGCGGCCCCAATTAAGGGGCTGCCGTTCTCAAAGGAGGGGGGGGGGGGGGGTTTGCCCCCCGCGCACGGCACCCTAACGGCGCCCAGGCCGCGCCGCCGTGCCTCTCTGCGCCGCCGCGCCGGACCGCGCCACCGCGCCGGATCGCGCCGCCGCACCGGCCCGCGCCGGCACGCCGCCGGCTCGGCCGGGTTTTCCGAGCCGTGCCTGGTCGTCGGGCCGGGTCGCCGCCCGGGGCGGGTCGACCCGGTTCGGCCGACCTAGGGGGGGTCGGGCCGGGTCGGCCCGGGCCCATACCCCCAGTTTCGGACAACTTTCGGTCAAATGTCCGTATCTTGAGCTACGAGCCTCCAAACGACTCGCCGTCAGCGTCAACATGATCCTTGGATCGAGACAGTCATTTCTATATACTATACTCAAGGTGCACCTTCCTTTTCGGAAGACTACGAGGTTAAAACTCCATAGTTAAGCGTGATTGGCTTAGAGTAGTGATCAAGATGGGTGACCTCCTGGGATGGTTCCCAGGGTGGGTGTGAGACGGAAAGACCAATAAATAACAGACCGGGCGTCCGATTGACGCGCCGTCTGTTTCGTTGATTTCCTCTAAGTAAGAAGGATCTTTTGGCTTACTCCGCTCGAGGTTTGGATGCCGACGGTGTGCGGTCGGGTTGGATCGCACCGAAATCCAACCGGGCCCCTGGAACGAAAAAGTCAATAACTCTCAGACCGGGCGTCCGATTGACGCGCCGTCTGTTGCGTTGAGTTCCTGTTGATGATACGGTACTTTTGGCATCTTTCACTGAGATTTGGATGCAGTTGGATAGTGGCTTGGTTAGATCGCACCGAAATCCAACCGGGCCCCTGGAATGGAAAAGTTGATACCTTTCTGACAGAACGTTCGTTTGACGAACCATCAGCGGCGTTGGTGATCTCGTTGAGAAACGTTCCCTATGAGTATACCCTATGAGTGTTCGGGGTATAGTTGAGTTACGGACGGATTGGTTCTCACACGAAACCAACCGGGCCCCTGGGACGAAAAAGCTAATAACTCACAGAGCGGGCGTCTGATTGACGCGCCGTCTGTTGCGTTGAGACCCCTATGACGAGGTTGTCCTTTGAGATATTTCTTTGCGGGACTTTGTGATACTTGGAGTATCGACCAGTAGCTCATGGAGCGGACCCTCCCGGAGATGAGCGTGCAGAGTACGGAGACCGTGTAGCCGGCTGAGACCTGACGACTGCTTGACCGACTCGACTTGGAGTGAGTCGACTAGCCCAGTGAACGGAGCGCCCGATATTTAGCGACAGACCCACGACGGACGGAGCGCCCGGTAGTTGGCTGCAAACCCGCGGTACTCGACAGGAGGAGTACCTATGTAGGCTATTAGTGGGAGGGCCCGGTATTTGGAGACAGACCCTCAGCGGATGGAGCGCCCGGTAGTTGGCCGAAAACCTGCAGAACTTGACAGGAGGAGTACCACAGCAGTCTTAGTTTAGTGAGCAGTACCTCGGAGTCGTGACAGGACCACTGTACACTCTAGCGACGGAGCTCTTCAGTAGTTACAGTTTCGTTAATGAAAATCCTGGTTTGAGCTGAGACTTTTGACCTTTGTGTTTACCTCATGATTGAGATGGGTCACTTGATAACTTAGGTATATGTATGGAAATATACCTGGGTAGTGGTTATCCGTTGATTTCACAATCCTAGTGTTTCCTCATGACTGAGATGGGTTACTTGATAACTTAGGTATATGTATGGGCATATATCTAAGTAGAGGTTATCTGTTGAGATCTTCTTGTGGTTATCCTTGTTGGTTTAGTGAGACCTTGAGGGTCTCGGGGTCCCTACTGAGTATCGTTATACTCACCCCTGCACTGGTTATGCCCGCACCTTGTTGTGTTGGTTGCAGACGATGTGCAGTGCTGACTGAGGTCGAGTGTTCGAGGACTGGACGGTACCCGGAGGTGGACTACCCGACGAGTCGGTACCCAGAGGTGGACTACAAGACGAGTCGGTACCCGGAGGTGGACTACACGACGAGTCTGTACCCGGAGGTGGACTACGCGATGAGACGACTCATAGAGGAGGTTGACGGACGAGAGCGTGGAGGAGGCTATATGTACCTACCCTTCAGGTAGGATCCGTGGTGGACGACCAGGAGCTGTGCTATCTGTGCCTACCCTTCAGGTAGGACCTGAGGAGGACGACCCAGGAGCTGCTTCCCTCTTCCATCTGTTTGTCTTTTTGTTATTGTACCTTGTTCAGTTGTAGTTGTACTTTCTTTTTGGTTTGTATTCTGGCCCATTTACTTTTCAGCTTTTCTTTTGTACTTAGTGTTTTGTTTCCGCTTGTACTCTGTGGTGATTGTTTTCTTTTATAAAGGAAATGCCTTCCCAGTTATCGGGATTTTACGCCTTTGGTGCTAGTCTCCAGCCCCTGGCCTATGGAAGGTAGTCTTGGGGTAGTCACGGCACGGGCCCCGAGGACGGGTCGTGACATAAATATTCCTACAAGTGTCTTTATTCCATATAACAATGGGGGTTACCTCAAATTTTTTAGTTGAAATAAAATATATAACGCATGCTAATTGTGATAGAGCATGTAAATATATATTTTATTTTATTGGTAGTTATCTTTGTTCATGAGGTTGAGTATTCTGTTGAACATGTCTTCAGTGTGAGGCATGTTCTAAAGATCCCATATATATTGGCTCATACTGAATTTCATGAATTAATGAAATTAATCACAAGAGAATCTGTAAATGGGCTTTTTATCTCATACTTTGGTTTGATAGATATTAAATGGGTTAAATTTTTTAATTAATGAATGATACAGTTCAGAATATGCACTCGGTATAGGCTATATTAAGAATGTTCTACTACAACATTGATGTCTAATTTAGATATGAAGAAGTAGTTATTTAAATGTTATAGTGTCATACATAAATGTAAATTAGTCCATAAAAGAAAAATTCATAATCTCAGTGGATGATATCATAATGGTGAAATTTAGTAAATGTCTATCGAGTGGATTTGAAATGAAAATCATTTTAACAAAATTGATTATCTGTATGTTAACCATGACATGGCATTAGAATTCAAAGGATGATCATATGATGCATTCAGTTGAAGGAAATGAACATAATCCCATAAAAAGAGATATATATCTATAATATTAGTTCATGAAACTGAAAAAGTAATAGATAATGAATTGAAGGTGAGTAATTCCAAGAATATATGAATTATTTGAAAATGGTATGTGATAATATACATCTTGGGGATTGGATGTAATTTCTGAATTAGGGAATTGGTGGTCAAAGTAGTGGATCCTATTTTAAAATATTTCTTTGCAATATTTCTGATGAGTTTGATGTGAATTTATAAATTCGGAGGAACAAAACGACTGAATGAGACAAACTATAATTTTAGGTTTTATCTAAATGATCATGTAACTCAAACTAAAGCCAAATGATCTTTATGGTACCATACTCAAGCTAATACAATATTATCCATTCATATTACCACACTAAATGGGACTACCATATGTTGGAGGCCTTATATAAAATGTAATATGGCCACATATCTATGGTATAATTATCAGAAAGAGTAGTGGTAAATGATGAAACTATATGTGATGTTTCTAAACCATGTTATTATAGTTTGGGTGTGGTTATAGAACATGATTTCGTTGATACTCATTTTATTTTTTTTATGAATGATATTTTTCATTAATGGTTGTAGTACATAATGTAAGAACTCTATAATTCCATGGTTATTTTTGTATATTCCAAGTATTTTCTATAAACGATGTATAAAAATGATGTGGTTGTTTCCATATAGAATAACTAATCACTATAGTGATTACAATGTCTAAACTTCCCATTTCTAAAAATTTAATACATTATAATGTATAATTTGAGCGATGGAAATTTTAATGGTGGATGAGCTGTGAATGATCCCAATTTTTACATTATCAGGTCCTTTACCATGGGATGAAACAATACTGTTTTTAAATAAGTAGGATTGATCATTATATCTCTTCTAATATTACTATTAACAAGATCTTTATAAAGAACATGTTTCCAAATATTCATATGGATGATATCTTTAGCATATGGTGAGGCCCAATATAATTTCCATAAATAAAAATTATATATATTAATATCATAAATTAATAGGGAATAGTCATGATATAATTAATAAATCCATCAATACATTCTATCAACACAAAAAATTCATAGTAATGCAATTTAAAAAATAATATTCCAATGATGATATCATGTATTTTTTTACCAAAATTTTTAGAGATTTACATGATATAATTTTCATTTTATTTCGACACAATGTATCCTTATATTCCAATTCCATTAAAAAACATGAAGAAAAATTTTTAATTGAGTTTCAGATATTATTTAAGAAGATACTTCATGATGTATTGAAAAATGTGTGAATTATTTCATTAAAAACTACCATCCTTTTTTATTTAATCTCATGAAATGTTATATCTTTATATCTCTAAAATACATGGGTGATTAAATAATAACACAAAAAAACTACTATTAATTTTATTTACTATTTGTATATATTTTCTATATAATACCAAATCATTCTAATAAATTTTTTATAATTGGAAAATCCACCAAAATTTTGAACTGAAATGTTATTTACCTTACCATATATAGATGAATATAATGTTATTTTCATAGAGAAAATTATACATATGGTGTAAGGAAATTACACACATAATCATTCACATAGAAAGTGTTATTGTTATAGAATGATACATCCATAAGAGGATTGGGGTGTCTCCTTTTGAATATTGATATGTTTGTTTCAAATGAATCATGTTAATTAACTTTCGTTAAAAAATTTAGAAACCAATAGTTTCTTTCATAAAATGATAATATTTTATTTAAATAAATTGATGAATTGTCACAATTGGGATATTTATAACATACATAATGATATCAATAAGATAAATTATTTTTTCACATAGATCGATTTTTCCAGGAAATGAAGGATATGGTTGGTCTTAATCGATGATTATCACCACTAAATACATTACCAACTTTTCCTGGTGATATATGTGGATGAGGCTTAAAATAAGATGGATGCACCTACCATATAATTGATGTGTTTTGACAAATAGTTAGTAAAATTGGATTTTCGAGCGATGGACATTGTGATCCTAATGAAAGGGGAGAAATCATATATTTCCCAAATTTATTCTCACTTATACATCCACGTGATGATCAGTAAGGGACACAATAAGGGTATGAGTTATATAATAAGGCATGGTTTATAATAATGTCCATACATAAATAGTATATAATTATAATATTTATGAAATAAACAATTTTATGTTCAGTTTCAGAATTTAAGAATGAACTACTGTATGATGGACATATCTCATCACACCCTATCCAAATTAATCTAATAATATATATTAATATTTTATGGATAATTTCTAATAAAAAACATGAAGTATTATTTTCAATAGTATATATCAGGATAATTTTTCTTTAATAATTTTACTGATCAATGAAATACATGTATACTCATGATGAAAATATTACCAATACATGTATAGAAAGTAAAATTTAACCATGGATTTCATAGTCATAATTTAAAAATATATCTAGACTATAAAACCATTTTAATTATTGTTGATTCAATTTTTATGTTAGTGCATTACATTACTGTTGAAGATAATTTCCCACCTATCCAACATTCCATAATACAGATGAAATTAGTTTTAATGCTTCATTGAGTAGCATATTCAATTTTATAAGGTGATAATCTGATGCATACCATAACTTTTTTATAAGTCTACAAGAATAATTTAATAGATATCATAGATTTAGACTCATTTTCACACAATAATTAATGGTCACTATGGGGACATCTCACAATGTGTAAAATATTTTGACATCCTATTAAATATATTTCATGGTATATTATGATCAATATCTACTTGGAAAGTTGTCTCAAGTAATAATAATGTCTATTCCAACGTTGACATGTAATCCTATAAACCTATGTATGAGGAGAGGTTTTGAACATCAATGTATTTGGATGAATTTGGATAAAATAATATAGTGGTCCATGATCATTTTAAATTAATTTAAATTGTGATTGATTCTAATTAATAAAATATCAAACCATCAAAATATCACTAGATGATAAATGGTGGTTATAAATTATGAGATTATTATTTTGATATTGGATACAAGTTAATATTTTAAATATAATTACACAATATGGATATGTGATTCATGAAAAAAGACTATTATTATTAATGATACATCATCCACAATGTGATCATTGATCCCATGAGGATTCAAATTATCAAAAAATAATTCATTAGAACCTCAAACATGTGTATAATGTTTTAAATGTATGTATTTTTCTAATGGAAATTAATATTTATTCATATTTTCTAATCATTGATGTTAGAGTGATAAGACATTACCTATTTTAGGAAGAATAAATTGGATAATATACTGGATCATTGAGATATATTAATACCAAATGTGACCATTGACCCTATTTATGGTATCTAGGTGAATAATATGTTTTATTGAGACATTTTATTATGGTAATGTAATGAGAAATATGTAAACTCATCTGTTATCATCTATATAAAAATATTCTAGGGGGTTTAAAATGTGATATATGTAACACCCAATGATTCTACTAAATGATTAAATTAAGTAACATATTTCACCTAAATACTAAAAATAAAATGAACAATGGAATGTTTTTATTAAGATATTATATAATTAAAACTTTTTAACATTAATACATTTTGAAAAAAATACATGAAACATATTTATGGAAATCAAAATATGAATAAAACGACAAGTTTAAAAAGGAAACAAACATAAAATCAGTAATCAAATGAGTTTACATGAATATAGTTTCATAGATTGTAATTATGAATGGGTTTTAAATAATTATAAATATATTAAAAATTATGATAGTTAAATAAATGAGTTCTAGGCGTGCATGTATAATCTTATAGAGAAACATATTATGAAAATTATAGAAATTATTTTTGTTTTTAAAATGATTTCTATATGTCCATTTGTTTTGTTTTCATTTATTATACATGTATACAATATTTAAATTGAATAAAATGTAATAGGAAAATTATAAGCCAATTATTTTATAAAAATATGGGGTTTTTCTAATTTAATACAAGATGTCGGTAATTCATTGGTAAAAATATACTCAATTTTCTGAATATTATTTTATGTATTTATAAGAATTTTGATAAATTAATTATTATAAAAAAATGGTTTTGAATAATAAATTGATTAAATTTATATAATTATCTGTAGTATATATAAGTATAATTAAGGAAATAATTTTATATTTATAAGGATGATGAAATTTTTACATCATGTTTGATGAATAATAGATTCTTTAAATTTTCTTTTATTTTTTATTACATGTTTTAAATTTCGAATTACATTTCCGTTATTTATTAAATAAAATTAAATTAAATGTATATAAAAATGTTATGTAGAATAAATTGAGATTAACTAATCTTCTAATACTTAATTAGTAATAAGGAAATTATTTATTTTTCTTTAGACATTGTCTTCATAAAACATTTCCTTTGTTTTGATATTATTTACATTAAAATTTGTTTTATTAAAATTTAATGTTTTGATTTACTGTAATGTATTAATTTTTTTAATTGTTAAATTTAATGTTGTTAAATTTTTAATGTGAATTATTTAGAAAAATATTATTTTACCATGTTAAAAAGCGTGTTAAAATTAAAAATGATGAAAAATGATCCATTGGACAAAATTAGTGGATAAATGCCCAATATTTATCTAAATTTATCCTTATATAATGTAGAATTTGAATTTTTACTACCTGTGTTGATTAATTTTACCATTTTTTGATCCAAAATTCATTTACACTTAATTCTTTACACATTAAAAATATGTATTTTATAAAATGAAAAAAACAATGTCATTAAAAATGACCCCTACTCTACCAAATAAAAAACATAGTTTTTAATATATTTATATAATAATCTATACACAATTTATCTCAATGACATCCTCTCCCCATTTGGGTCCCTTCTAGTTCAAAGGAGGTAAAAACCATTAATGATGATGGATATCAATTAGATAAATAATGAATTTATCAATGTATTAATATAGTTTATCAAATAATTTTCAAATTAATTTATATTATCCACTATTTAAAATTTAAATTCACCCCCTAAATGACATAATATAATCATTATTGTGATTACCAAAAATTATCTTACTATAATATAACATTATACACATACTCATTTATTAGTATTTCATGTTCTTATTTTGGTTAGTTCTATCCCTATATGAACAATGTAATACTATCTTCATTATTACTATAAGGGATGAGATTAGAAATAAAAAATACTATGATATATTATTTTATGTAGTTATTTATGTCATAATTATGATTTTGTAAAGGTAAAATTGAAATGAATTATCATTATAAAATATGTCAATACATTTAATAAAACTACTCGAAACCAACACATCATTAATATCATACATATGAATCATCCATGGATATTACTAAACATATATAGGGGTCAAATTAAATAAATATAAAGAAATTATTATACTATATTTAATAAATTTTGAATGGCGTGATAGTTATTAGTGGATTTGGATAATCATCACCGTGAAAGATAATTTATATAAAAATCAAAACAAATCGAACTTTTATACTGTAAATAAATTGAAAATTGAAAATATATTTGATGAAAATAAATAAAATAAATAAATTTAATTATATAAAATTTAATTCACATTAATGAGGTTCTAAAATATTTTCCTGACATAGTTATGTCTTCTATAAAATAGGTGTACTTTATTTCATAGATTTCTATTAATATTAATAATTTATCTCTAAATAGGTTTAATTTTATAAAATATAAACTCATATATATATATATACTTTATATATATGACATTTAAACATAATTTTTATTTTATTTTATTATCACTTACTTATTATGGGTATTTACATATCTTGTAACAAGTTATCCTTTCATTCCATTGTAAATCACTCAAAATGATGTTAGTGGCATGAATTCTCATTATCCATACATTTTATGTTTGGAAATATTACCTTTCCAGGGTCGTATTTGATATATTTTCTTCTTCAGGCCATTATTAATAATTATAAGATTTCATAAGATATATTTGTTTATTTATTTATTTATATGTGTTTCTACATAATATATTTATCTCAAATCTATCGTGTTTTTCTCAATATCTTTCCACTACCATTATTTGTTTCATTTTTTAGTAAACCTTCCATGTTTTCATGAATCCTCACAATTTTTATAATTTAGATTAACTTTTTTTTCTGAATATATATATGTATATATGTCCTTCTAACTATCAATAAACATGGTCCATAATATTATGATTATTTCATCTTTTTTTTAAATAATTTATTTATGGTCATTAAAATTAATTTTCATCATTGAATGTATTATTTATATTTCTTATATATGACATGGAATATGTGTTAATGAAATAATCCAAATTATTTTACATGGTGAATGAATGACATCAGAATATTTTTATGAAAACCATTTCATTATCATTGGTTAATCATGATATGTCACAACGTTTTTGTGGCACACATGTGTAGAGTTTAAAATTATGTAACTATTGGGGAAAAATTATATTACTTTATAATGATTTATATTTTGAATATATATCATGATATTTTATGTTACATAACATGGGATGTAAAATTTTCCCAATTTTTTTGAGATATTTAATTCTATTATGTTATCATTTCATTACACAAATCCATGATATGAATATTATTTTTTACTTATTTATATGGAACATCTATAGTCCACACAAGATTCATATGAATTATTTCTAAATTTGTGTGTTATGGATTATGTCATGTCACACATTTTTTATTCATTCAATATTGAGAATTATCACATTATATTGGGGTCATGTTCCATGATAATATTATCATTCCCGCATGTTGCACTAATGATCAATTATGATCCTAATTATGGTATCTTATATTATATTAATTTATTTTTCGTATGTATGTGTTATCCTTTTTTGAGTGATTGTTCTCATCATTTTCAAACTCTAATATTCTCCAAGAAATGATGTAATGTAATATTCTTAAAATTTTATTAAGGGAATCATGTGTTTATAATTTCTTTATGAAATGTAAAGTAACATACTTATAATAACATGGTTCTGTAAGTCATATCCAAAGGAACTCATCCTCTATGTCATGGTAGTGTGAAATTTTTAGAATTGAATGGAAATTAATGGATAATATTTTATATTGTCTTCTTTTAGGTATGTGTTGATTAAAAATAACTTGTTTATTAGTAATAGTTTGTGTGATGTCTTTCATGCTGTTATGTGGTTACTTTAACTATACCATGATTTTATGACTCCGGTTGTGAAATTGTGAAAACAATTTTAAAGAATTGTTTTAGTTTTCTTAATATTGCAGGATGTCGTAGTTGGATTTAGTAATGGTCTGAAATTTGTAATTATAATGTTCATAATTTTTATAATGACCTGTATGGTTGAATACAAAGTTACCATGGGAATGTTCTTTTCTATTTTAGTTTTTTTTTCATTATTGAAGTACTATGTTTTGATTTAATATCAAAATTTATTATTTGGATTTTTTTATATAGTGGATGAATCTGCATGTTCATAACACATTCATGAATACATATAATTGTAATACACTATTTGAAAAGAGAATTTTATTTGGAAAATCGTTTTTACATTGGAACATATATTATAATTTTATGAAATAAAAATTAGTTAATTGATACCTCCAATAGAGGTAATTAAATGTTTTATAGAATAACATATTGGTGGAACATTATTTAATTTATAGTACTATAATTATAATCACATCATCAAGAACAATAATTATGATCTAAATTAATAGTCATGGTATATTTAATAAAATACTAGCACTATACTCCCATGTTATTGTTTCTTATAATTAATGAATTACAAGGGTTGGTTTGTTTTTTAATATGAGTTTTCCGATAAATTGATACCATAAAATGGTTCCCATATGTTATTGATATATATATGGGATTACTACATGTGACTCTTGAATTATTTTTAGAGATTGTGGAAGGGATATGTTCAGGGAATGTTTTTCCAAAATATTGTTCTATGTCATTAGTGGGTGGGTAGTTGAAACATGCATTTATTAGAGGAAAGTGTGTTAGTTACTTTTCCTTCCATGTTTATGAATTAGTTATTAATGTACAAGGTATTAATTACATAGGATTTTATGACATGAGATAATGTAAGTATGGTAATATGATTTGATGTGTATAATTACATTTCTTTGGAATGAGTTAAAAGAATATTCCTTAGTGAAAAAATTTGAATTTGACTCATTTTTCTAGATATGGCCCTGAGATTTTTTAACAACTCCTTGTAACTATAAGGAATTGATTCACGTTACCTTTTATCCTAAATAATCACTTCTATTTTATCTATTAATGATTGATAGAACCTAGAAATCCCAATAAACTATATAAATGAATCACATGTATTAATATATGAGAAATCATGTTTTTGGAATGTGTACTAATATCCTCACATAAAATTGAGTGTCACAATAATATTGAGATAGTGAAGTATGATATTTTTGTGTCATATTAAATATTCTGATGAGATATATTGAAAAAAATTGATAATGTAATCTAAATTCAGTCCATAATTTTATATGTATATGGTATCATAACATAGGCTAAGTCTTCAAATTACATTATATCATATAAAAATGTTGATTTGATGTTATGGAGTTCATTTTTATGATAATGTAGAAATCATAACCCCCCATAAAAATTGATTTTTCATTAACTTACAAAATAAAATTATGTCAAAATTCAACAAATTGTAAGAAACTCACTCAAGAACACTTTTAGTGGTAATTTTATATGATGAAATACACATGAAATTATGAAGATAGTAAATTTATTGTTTAGTCATCTATAAAAATTACATTGAGTTTCAATATACTATTAGGTAGTTTTCCTAACTGTATGTTTTATGAAAATTCATTAGAATGTGTGGTGACTAGACATTATCGTGCGATACAATGCACCATAAGTGGTGACATACACGCAAACACAACATTGTGAGATAATAAAATGTAATGTAAGTAACACAATATTCTGTTAGCAGTCAAAATATTTTTTTTATTTAGTACATAAAAAATATATTTTTAATTAATAATTGATAAAAAAATATAAACAATAACTAATTTTTTATAAAATATATTTTAAAACTATTTTTATGAATCTTTCAATTATAAAAAAATTAAATAATTCCAATGATACTATTAATAAATAATTATAAAACATGTAAAAAAATTTATATACATTCCATAATATTAAGATATATTATAAAATACTATTTCGATATGATAGAAAATTGTAATAGTTTGGATATAAATTTTTGGGACCCCTCATTTGAATGGTTCCCTCCTTTGATGGATGTTATGGACAACATATAATGAAACCTAAATCATTCCTATAGTAAACCATTTGTGGGAGATTAATATGAAGGTTACAAATAAATTCCCTCAAATGGGTGTCCTATCCTCAATAAAATAATAGTATTGAATTACAAGATATTGAGCACTAAAAACCTCGACATAAGGAAAAATAAATTAATTCATCCTAACTTTCATGGATAATTAAAAAAAATACAAATTATGTTCTCTGTGTAATGTAAAACAAGATAATACTACAGAAACCACAAAATAATGTTTCCAATGAACATGATAGTAGTGTCTAGAATGATCTATGAAGTCATCCTATAAGAATGAAATAAAATTACATATAAATTGGGTGATTTTATCATATATACCCAGCTCTATGATATTGCTGGTATTCTATGAAAATTTGTAAAGAGAATAATGATGCACTTGTGAAGAAATAATGGAATGAATAGGCACAGAAATAGTAAAGCAATAAATCACCAACATATCATTACTCTCTCAAAAAAATATTCATTTAAGTAAAATAATCTATAATTGAAATACTATTATAAAATCCACCCCACAACTAATTCTGTTCTTATTTCACACTCTTAATCCCTAATTCCAAAAATTATATAGTATTATTCCTGCTATGTCAACGCACTGTAAATCCTTCCCTAACATATGTGGGTCCTAATGCATCCTTTCATGCCCCATCCTCCCACATGCCCAAATATTATGTGTTAGAATCAATATAATTATGAACACATTCCATGTCGTTGTTTCATTATCATCTGACACTCACATATCAATTTATCATTATACAACAATATAAATAGGATATCAAAAATATGAGGTACATCAATACAAAATCATCCTTTATGCATGATGACTAAAACATAACATATTCACTATATCAAAAGTCTTATACAACTCTATCCATATTCAACAATATAATTCCCCAACAATTTCCTTTAACATTATATGGTATTTATAACCCTGGTATTCCTCATTCAAAGGCACATATAACAACATCTATCATCATAATAAGGAAATTTAAACACAATCCATCATCATAATCATATGGTATATCAAACAGAAGTACTCATCATCATAACACACCCATAACAACATATGTCACCATTAATATAATCAATGGAATATATTAGAAGAGGGGGTACTCAACCATCATTTCATAACCAATGTGAATTTGGGGAAAATACAATGATTAAAAACATTAGGATGTTTTTTTTATTATCCAACAAGAGTATGAAAAATATATAAATAACATTAAAAAATATATGTATATATATATTAAACAGAATACCCATCCATTGAGTTCACATATAAGTATGCTACAAAATTTCAAAACACATCCAAAATATATCATAATCATTTCAATTGACATATATCCCAATTAATTAAACGATCATAAAAAATATACAACATTTAATTTTTATTATTCATGTTAACTAATTTTTTTAATTTTACATTTTCCTTTCAAAAATCAATTAACTGAGCCATTTCACATAACAACTAAGGAAACATACTCTCAATAACACATTAAATTAATCTTCATATGTTATTAACAATTCTTATCAATATTTCATTTCTCATATATTAATTTCATTCCTAAAAAATATATCTTCTAACGTATTCATTTTCAATTTCATCATTAGCATCTCATTACACTCTTATATGGAAAATCTGTCAAAACACATCACAAATAGCTCACCCACTATTGAACATTGATGAAAAAGTTAGTATATATTCCCATAAATCATGATAAACCAATCATATCTATATAATAACTATATATAAAAACCCAATATTATCATTCCCATCAATATCCATTCTAAAAAACCACAATCTATTAACTGACACATTTCTCATTAGAGACCATTTACCATCATTAATGGACATTTTTTCACATTATCTCCCCCAAATTGTTACATAACCGCCATAGATTCATCAAATCAAAATTTTGTCATGGAATCAAATTTCATATTCTCTCTATGTCAGAAAGTTTTTTTCATGGTTGTCTTCAATATATTTCATTGTTGCATTAAATTTAATTTCATTCTAACACTATTCAAAAATTTTGTGTGCAACTGCTACATTATCCATATATAAATTATTTACATTTTTTGAAAGCTGATTTAAAACAATTAACAAGATAATAATTTATATTAATTAATAAAAATAGAAAAAAAACATAGCCCTATGATGTGATGAATCTTGAAGATGAATAATAATCATTAAAAACCTCATAAAGAATATCACAAAAATTAGTTAACCAATATGATCTTTTAAATCCTCTAAATTGATATTTTTATAAAATTAATTTTCCAATTAAATAGACCCATATGATCCACCAAAATGTTGAAAATTCATGATAGTTTAATAAATTCACATATATAAGGTAGAGAATGAGGATCCCTTTCCTCAAATTAATGTTCAATATTTTTTCGAGAAAGAACAGAGGTCCAAGAGTCTGTCACCACAAACTAGAATGTCAACAATAAATAATGAAAAACAATTTTGGACCTACAAAAATGAAAATTTATAAAATATTATTCCATTTATAATAAAGAAATTGGATCTCTAAAAAATGAACAAAAATAAGAGGAATATAAATGAGTGGGTGAATAGATGTACCTCGATTTATGATGCCTTGATGTAGATGATCCAAGGTGATTGAACTCCAAATTATTATTTTTAGAAGCTAATGATATATTTATTAGTAGAATAAGTATTTATATAATTATATAATACAAAACAAGGAATTAATATTTCACTTTTTATAATTATGTATTAATAAGACCTCACCATAGAGTGGAGGACATAAACACAAACCATGTTAGTCCCATACATATGCAGATATATAATTAATGATTAATATTTTAAATACTCAATCAAATTGAAAATAATTTGACCACAACCATCGACTTTGAA
Organism: Viscum album; assembly: GCA_963277665.1. Taxonomy (NCBI): domain Eukaryota; kingdom Viridiplantae; phylum Streptophyta; class Magnoliopsida; order Santalales; family Viscaceae; genus Viscum; species Viscum album. The sequence goes on along the minus strand of OY728151.1, from coordinate 1,777,246,396 downwards.
ACATAATGTTCGAAGACATTTTTGATATTTGATTCCATCTTTTGACCAGCTTTTATATCATGCCTCTATGCTCTTTGGCCACATTCCCCTCTTCAAACATCCAACTATAATGATGTGATATTGACATTGCATATGTATAAATATGTCCAAATCTATGAATCATACCCAAATAAATAATATTACAATGTATTTTTATCATCCCTTTATATAATAGGTGGACAGTAAAATAGGAATATCCTTCAAAAATTCCAAACATGTGTTTTCCTCATTGAGGTGTATCCTAAAACCAAAAAGGAAACTCTATTGTTGGCCTCAACATAACCCATTGAAAAAACAGTCTACCCTTTGTTAAATCCATGTTGGTAACATACATATATAAGTACATATCACTAACATAATTTTTTATCGACCCTCTCAATAGACCCAACTCTCCCCTAGTCTTTGAAACACCTCCAACAACCCTCCCAGAACAACCAAACCCTAAAAAATTAATGGGAGTTCTTTAACACTCATCTTCCCCACATAAATATTATTTATATAAATTTCAATTCAAATTTTTAAATGGATTATAAATTAAAAAATTAGTCCAAAGTATAATATATTTATATTTTAAAATTATGAAGCATTCATTATATTAATTTTGAGTTTTGGGATTAATTTACCATATATATAAATCATATAGGCCTCATTAAAAAAAATTTAACCATTAATTAGCTAAATAATTTTAATAATTCTAAATATATGATATTTATATTATATAATGTGTGTTTAAAAATTTAATTGACTATATATAATGTTTATAATTATAAACATATAAAATTTATTTAATTTTAAATTATATTTAATGAATAATGTTAACTGTTCATATTATAGGTGGAATATAATTTTTTTATATACATCATTATGAAATTTTTCTATTGTTTTTAGATTATATTATATTCTTATTGTTATATTTCATCTAACAAAAAACTAGTAATTTTTTTTATAAAATGTTAAATATTTTAATTATTCATTTATTTAAATGTTTTTACATGTTAAATTAATAAAAAAATTATTTCTTTAATTTTATATGATTTAGATTAATTTCTAAATTAATTCATACATATTATAATTCATATATTTGTTTTCACTAAATTGGTATGATAATTTTATTTAATTTCTATTTAATTCGAAATTGGTTTGTAATTTAGTTTCTTTTCATCATTTTAGTTGTTGAATTATGCTTATGAATATCATATATATAATTATGATGAATTTAATTCTCTCCTATGTAAAAAAACATTATTGAGAGGGAATCAGGGTAAAATTCAAATTATCCTTGTGGGTATACCTTTTTCAACAAATATGCTGGTTTACTACCTATCAGTTACGTCTTAATCAAAGAGAGGATGTCGGTCTAATAAAAGTATAATAATTCACATGAATATTTAATGTCAAATGGAATGGATTTCATATGTATAATAGGTAAGAATTTAGGACTATTTTTTTAGTGAGTAACACATTTAGTTGGTTATATAACAATTTACACATCAATATGGTTATGCAAGATTTATCTGGTACTTGAAATAGGATTATAAAGATTAATTTTATGAGAATTCATATATTTATGTAATTACATGGGATAATATGGGTATATTAAATCAAAATATATTACTATGTGTGTGAATAATTCTAAATAATGACTTATCAAGATGTTAATAACTTTGTATGGGTGACCCTAATATTTAGGGGTAGTGATTTATCTTTTGTATGGGAAGAAACTATTCAAGTCACCCTAATTACTAGGTTCTATGTTCAAGGGTATTTCTTTAATTTACACCGAGAAATAAATCATGATGGTTTGGATACTAGAGAAATAATGTAGAATTTATATCATTATGACGTATTAAAAAATAATTTTCTTACTGAACTATAAAATATTCACATATCAAATGATATAAAATAGTTGTGTAGATGATATATTCCTGGATTATTTAAGTTAATAATCACTATAAGTGATGATAATTTTTATTAACCCAACCTCCCAATAGATATGTTATTTATAAACATGGGGACATCAAAATATAGGGAGTCCATTTAAAAACGTTATTTATTAAATGGTAATAATACACTACACTCAAATGATTGATGCCACAATTTAATATAAATATAAATATCATAATAAAAATTAACAAATATATTATATCAGGGATGAATAATATTAATGTAAATATTCAAGATATACATATCTTAAGAAAATTTCTAATGTATGAAAAAAAGTCTCAAGCCTCATTAAAACCATATATAGTATCCTTGTATTTCCGTTGTTAATTTGTTTTATCATGATTTTTGGGTTGTATAGTATGATTCAATAAATATTTAGTTAAGTATAATTATGGATTATGAGGTCATTAAATAATAATCCCTATAGTGGTTTTCACAATATTAATTAGTTTATGAAAAGATTACCTGATATTCTTAAGTATTGTGAGAGGATTAATTATGAATGATATTCCTAGAATATATTTTATTATTTATTCCAATAATGGAAAATTCATCAAACCAAATGTTGAAAAGTAAGTTATTGTCTCTAGAAATTATTCTTCTAGTATCTAATTAATGGTTTTAAAATCCTAAATAAAAAATCAAGAAGAGTAATTATTCTGTAAGATGTAATTGGATGAGATAATAATTGATGATTATCAAAATTATGGAATTATAATTTCAACTAACATTTTATGGAATATTCTTCTTTGTATTTTAATTGTATATGTTACTAATATTATACAAAAAATTTGTTTTAATCATTTGAATATGTTCAAAACTAAGGTAAAATTATAATTATCCCTTGTTATAATTTGTATGATAAGGAAATTACTGAATACAAAATTTATTTAAATGTTAATGGATATCAGATAATTATATTGTAAAGACCTGAAAATTCAGTGGAATGTTTTTTCTGAAATTAATGAGAATTTTACGAGTCTATAGTTCCTAACGGTGCTTAATTCCGAGGCCCGGTGTGCCCTGAATCAATTTCTGACGTTTGTTCAGGTACGTTCAGTAAACGTACGAGCGCGATTTTATAATATTAGAACCAGTGCTCAAAATTTAAATCTGAGGGAATCATTGAACTCACAACATCGGTGATTTCTTAGTGGGACCTTCGTCGTTGTTATGTTCTAACGAGAATGGATCTTAGATTTTGGGGGTTTTAAAATAAATTTAATAAAAAAAAAGTGTTAACTTTATTTTTATTTTGGTGGTTGAATCCTCCAAGGGGAGGTTGGAGGTGGGGGCCAGCACACCCTAACATCCCATGGGATGTTATGGTGGTGGGGCCCACTATTTCATAACCTCCCTTGGGAGGATATTATATATGTGGGGCCCACACAAGCTTCAAACCCCCTAAACCCCCATTTATGTGGGATGAAACCCTTAAACTTTCATTGAGTTAATTTGTCCAACTCTCTCTTCATTTATTTGTAACATTCCACCTTCCCTCATAAGTGTGCCAAACCAAAAATTAATTAATGGTATTAATTAATTAATTCCAAATGGTTTGAATTCTTTTTCCAACAATTAAATAATGGGTGTCTTAACCAATTATTTTGGTTGGAAACTCTTTTGGTGGAACTTTTTGGGAAGAGGAGGATGAACATGGAAGAACGCTTCATCTGTCAGTGAAGAACCTTTGGTTGAGGGACGAAGCCGTCACCCACGAAGAATATCGACGACGTCATCTTCGAATCATCTTCTCTGAACTCTTCCTCTTTTGACGTTGACCAAACAATGTCTCCTTCCCACGACTTCATCAACGATTATCGTCAAGAGAGGTAGGGGTTTTTTTAATTTTTGTAGTACCCGTTCTTCATCGTTCAAGTTATGGAATGTGAATCCCCGCTTTATATCACCATAAAGAGGAGGGTTTGGACAACACAGACACGGCCCGACCATCCCTCTTTGTTGTTCTTGTTTGTTGACGACAGTGGTGGTGCAATGGATCCACCGGAAGGGAGGAACGCGGTGGCGCATAGGCATCCAGTGACGGGCTGGCCGCATGAAGAACCAGTTGTGCAAGGGCTACCAGGTTTCCAGAGGAGTGCGGCACAGTCACACCATGTGGAGGATCAGGCCGTGACCAGGCGGGCCGTGGTGGTGCCGGATGGGCACAGTGCCATCGCACCGTGCCAGAGGATGAATTCGTGGACACAAAGGCCATGGTGGTCGAATAGGATGGGAGCGGTTCCATCACGCCGCACTGTAGAGAACCGCGGTCAAAGGCCGCAGCGGACGGAGGAGGGTGGCCGGCTCAGGCGAGTGAACCACAGGTGGGACCCCTCAGGTCCCGCGATTCACTGAACCAGTGCATAGAGCCGATTCCTTTGGAATCCGGGGGGGTGAAGAACCCCCACCCCCCAACGGCGTGGACAGCCTGGCCATGTGGGCCGGACGGCTAGGCCATGTGGCCCTGCCAGCTAGGCCACATAGGCCAGCTTGCCGGGCTGGGCTGGGCCGCCCATGCGGTCTGGGCCACCACATCGGGATGGGCCGCCACATCGGGTCGGGCCGCCACTTCAGCTTGAGCCGCCACCTCGGTCCAGGCCACCACTTCGGGCAGGCCCACCCCCTCGGTCGGGCCACCACCCGGCCGGGCTGCCCCATCAGACCGGGTCGGACCCCATTCTAGATCCCTTTGACCCGAACATACATTTTCATCCTTATCTTGTGCTACGGGTGTCTGATCGATAAACCGTCAGTGACCACAGAAATCATAGAACAAGATGGTAGTTTTGGAATAACCTACTTTATTTGTAGACATATTTGGTGTACAGTCGGGTTGGTTGAACCTAAAAACCAATCGGGTCCCTGGTACAGAAATGCCAATAACTCACAGACCAGGTATCCGATTGACGCACTGTCTGTCCCGTTGGGTACCTTATGATGAGAAGAAACTATGGGAAACATAAAATCTATAATTAATTGTAGATTATTTATCCAAAAATTTCTCGAGGAGTGGACCCTCCCGGAAGCGAGTGTGCTCAGTACAGAAACCCTATGTCCGAGAGCGACGGGACGGGTCCTGGATCCTCCGTGGGTTCGACAGCGATGAGACTGGACCTTGATCCTCTGTGGGTTCGATATCAAGGAGAATGGACATGGATACTCTGTGGGTTCGACAATGAAGAGACAAGACCTGGATCGTCTGTGGGTTCGATAGGGACAAGACATGACCTAGATCCTCCCTAGGTTCAACAGCGACGAGACAGGACTTGTATCCTCTATGGGTTTGACAGGGATGAGACAGGACCTAGATCCTCTGTGGGTTCAACAATGACAACTTTTGTACTGATATCCCATGCCGGATCGACAACTTCAACAGACTGTGGATTTAGGTTTCTACGGATATTTGTTGTTCGATACTAAAATATGATTCAGTGGATATAACTAATCATCTATTACTCTCTTATAAGTTTTGTATACCTGGTGTGAGCTGAGTCATTACCTTCATGGTTAACTCATTTATGAGATGTGTACTCTTGACGACTTAGGTTCATGTATGGGAATATATCTAAGTGAGGGTGGATGTTTCTTAGGGTATGTTTCTTCGTGGATGTGTTGTGGTGAAGCCCACATGAAATTCTTATGTGAGCTGTACCTATGGGTTACACATTTTGTTTTACGTTCATTATGGAGTGTTTATAAACTTGTAGAACAGAATGTGGTTGGGATCAAGGGTTAGACCCGGTTTTTCATTGGTAACATATGTATATGTATGGGAATATAACTAAGTAAGGTTGGTTGATACATTGTGATTGTAACTTACTACTGTGGTTTATACATAGTGGATTCTAGGAGACCTTCGGGGGGTCTCAAGGTCCCCTAATAAGTATTGTTATATTCACCCCTTCACAGGCTTTACATTCACCTTATTGTGTTCTGTGCAGACGACAGACATCAGTGATCGAGGCTGAGGGTGATGGACGTGAGGCTGCTCGGAGCTGGACTAGAGGGGACATACCTCAAGGAAGAGTTGTTCGAGATCTTTACATACCCTTTAGGTAGGATTCCCCAGTGGAAGATCCATGATCTATCATTCCTTTTTTACTTGTACTTGAACTTGTTGTTCAATTGGGTTTTATACTGGCCCACTTACTTTCAGCACACCTTTCTTTTCTATATTATTACTTGTTTGTTCGACTACTAGTGTTCAGACTGTGTGTTATATGTTTAAAGGCAATGCCTTTCCATTTTTAGGTATTCTCCTTTAGTGCTAGTCTCCAGCCCCTGGCCTATGGAAGGAGGGCTTGGGGAAGTCACGACATGGGCCTCGAGGTGGGGTCCTGACATATAATTAGTATATATTTATCATCTTTATATTTTTATTATATAATGATGTTTTTTCATTAAAAATGATATATTTAAAAAGATCGATGTTTAATTGCATACAATTTGATTGTGATATATCAGTATCTATAATATTTTTTTGAAATGGATATATGGATTTAAAATCATTATAATGGATAAATTATTTATAATTTATATTAATATATAATATAGGATAATTTTTCCAACCATAAGGGGAATACATTAATATAGAATTATTTTTGGAGTAAAATACTATAATCACATATAATACAATATATGTTATGGAAAAAAATCATAGTTTCTTAATATTAGAACGAAATAGAAAGAAGATTTATTTAATAAATTTTAATTATTTATATATTTAAAATAAAATTATATTTATAAAATATTGCGAGAGGTTAGATGGATTACTATTTCTGATTTCATTGAAAAAAATAACATTATGAACTAATGTTTAATATTTTAAAATTTGGCCCCATGTGTGCCACCCCATATGCAAGAGACTACTAAATTGTAGTATAGGTATAGGTTATGTTTTTTGTGAGATTATTACAATATAATAGAGTAAGATAAACATTGGATGTTTGTAAAAAATATAAATAGTAATAAATAATTTTATTATTGAAGCGATTAATATAAAAAAATTTTAAATGAATGAAATGAAAAAGTGGTATGATAAAAAATTTCAGACAAACACCACTGATCACCCACTGACCTAATAACATATACAATATAATGAAGGAAAATAAATATAAAAGGCTATTCTATCACTCTAATCCAAAACATGTTCCTCTTCTCCAATAACCTAGATGAAATTCCCTAAAACTCTCAAAAGAGTACACATTAGCGTATCTACATAGTCATGCAACATGGGTCCAAAAATTAACCATTCTACTAATATTTTCTACCTGATGTCATACATATTGTTTGAAAGCATCAAGGTAAATTTTCATGGGGGCAGAAATAAATCTAATTAATCCATATTCAACAATTAACTAATCTTAATATTTCATAATTTTATGATTTCACAATTTCCAATCATTGAGGATATAACTAGAAATAAATAAATAAATAATTTATATTGGGTTTGGGATCTAGATTGAACCATAATACTTCGTCCAATAACATGATTTTATTTTATCAAGATACAATACCACATAAGGATATGATTCATTACCCTAGTGTTTGATGTACATTCCATTAAAATATAGAGTGATTCAGGGTAACAAAATCACATTTTGTAAATATATAGTACCCCTAGAGGCTTCAGATTCTACTCAATCCACACTATCAATGATTAAATAATGGAAGACATATGATCTATCAAAATTCCTTAATCTATTTAGTTGTTGGATTCCAAAGTCCCAATCCATTAGGAATCTAGATATTTGTAACAGTATGAGTTAATAATAGTTTTGAACTGGATATATATTTATCAAATATACTCATTATACAATATAATAACTAATAATTTTTCATTTGATGTCCAAAAAATACATTACAAAAGATATACTTGAATATAAATTTTGATTAATCCACCATATCCTATTTAATATCTTGGTAGTAGATCGAGTTGATCATAATCTATAATTGAGGATTCCATATGAATTCAATTCTTTTGTAATATATTTCCACACTAAATCCTATGAGGTATTCTAAATCTTACAGGGAATGTAATATTTTGAGACACACTTCCATTGAGGGCCTCTAAGATTCCGTCAGCACACTCCTATGTGTGCCATGTATAGGCATGAATACCACTAATATGTGGAATTATATTAATCATGTGATCTGATCAAATATAGTATCATATGCTAGACCCATTTAAGTATCTCTAAGCTTCATAACCATATCATCACATTACAAAAATCTTATAGTTCATGTGATATGAATCATGTATATAATATAAATTTGAAATAATAGGAAAATTAGGGAAATCATGATTAAATGAGTGGGGTCATAATAACACTTGATCACATTACTAATGCCACAACCCCTCAAGATCACACATTTGTTATGAGTTCTAAGAAGAAACCATAAATAATCTCATCCCAAAACCAATGCGCCCTAGATAAGGGATGGTCAACCATGTGGTATTTAGCTGGGGTCCCATATGTCAATATATATGATTGGTATCCTTTGAATGAACCGTGGGGTCAACACATGTGTGTAGACACCACTCTTGGGTTCCTCAAAAACTATACAAAGGAAGTAGAATGTATCTTTGGATTGAAATAGAAAATATGTAAGAGGATTAATATCTATTTGGACAGATAATGAATAGTATGAATGTGGAGACAACCCAAATATGTACATCTATGTCAGATCATAAAAAGATGCATCCATCATGGGATCCTTGATCACAAATCATTATTCTAAACCATTCTATTTACATAGGGATTACACACCTCTATGCTGCATCATCACAAAAATAAACTCATGGACCCATGGAAACATTTATATAAACAAAATTTTATGGAGATAGATAATTTACCATTTTAGTATAAGGTCTCACTCATTGTTATCCTAAAAACCGAACCTATCCACATCTTCATGTTTCATCTCGGTCTAACTTACTATGAAATTTACTAAGATACATAGGCTGAGGATCTTGCAAAACTATTTCCAAATCCTAAAACTATTCAAACAACCAAAATATATAGATATTTCCATGTCTCCCATCATATAGCTATTAATCCTAATAATGGATGAAGAATATCTCTATCACAGCTTTCTCATTGTAAAATTCCTATAAGGAGTCCAAAGTTTCCCCAATGAATCCACCCTCATGAACACAGAAAGAAGATAATCAAAATGGATTTAAATTTTTTCCAATTCATTCTCCATGGCATAAAATCCCCTAAACACCCATTATGGGAATTTCATGGTTTTTTTATTCCATGTACTATAAGTAAATTGAATGTAAAAAAACCTCTACCCTATCCATGTAAATACACATAGCTTTGGTATACATGGGGCCTAGTTGAGTAATTGTACAAATATATAGAATACATAGGTCTGGATGTGTACTTATACTTATCTGGGACACATATGAGTTAGGTTCATGTACCATTAAAAGGAAAATCCCCACTTACAAGGGCTGTAATCCCATGTTCCTGACAAATAAGCCTTGTAAAACAGTAGGTAATGTGTTTCTATTATATGATGTGTACTCCCAAAAACTACACATTACCATGTACTCATCCACATGGATATGTATCAGTAAACAGTGTGTACTACATGTAAATGGTGATTAAATTCATTAAAAGTGACTTCCCAAAGTAGTTTTAAGGCACATCATCCCCAAAATAACAATAAATCATCTTGAAATAAGTATGAAACCCAGATTTTCCCCTAAAATTTGTCTGAAACCTCTATAATCGGCTCGAAACCCCAATTGTCATGAAAATGAAAATATATAGACACCCAATGAGGTACTTAAAATTATTAATATATATTTTTTTTAAAAATATTAACTATTTTTTGGGGATTTAAGCATTAAAATATAAAATGGACCTAAAATAGGTAAAACAATGCCATAGCCTTTCACTAGATATGTGCCACCCATCATTCGATTCTTGATCGAGAACTACATTTCCTCCCTCTATGGTTCCTCCTCCTTCTCCCTCTCATCACTCTATATCAATCACATGACCACATTAATCAGAATACCAATGGGGGTAATATTATAGAATCACATGGGAATAATGATTTATCGAAAATGAAATAGAAAAAATTAAAAAATGAAAAGAAATAATTATGAAAAAGGGACCCCAACAATCCCCAATGTATGTTGGGATTTAATACATATCAAAAGAAACCTCCCAATTTTAGAATCATCTATGTTGAGGTAATTTAAATCCTATTTTCTATTTAAATGATATTTATTAGAGAACTCAACTTAATAAACAATCATTTAATTTGTTAAATATTTAATAATAATTTTTAAAATGAAATTTAAGGCTTGATTTTCCACCAAACTTATATAATATGGTATCCAACCTATTTAATGATAGTCAATGTTGTGAAATGAATTTTATAATATTTTTTTCTATTATAAAATGTTTATTTTACTCCTCAGGAGTTTCCAAATTCAAAAAATAAAATTTAATCTCATTTGATAGTTCAGAAAAATATCTTTCATTACAACCTCCCCACTATAAACATTATCATCCCCAAGAATATTTATTGGTAACATAAAAATAATCTTCTTAAGTAATAATATACAAAATTAGTATTATGTTGATAATAAAAAAATCTCATTACCCTCTCAATTCTATCCCTTCACAAGAGACATTCTTCCAACACCGATCAAATACTCACTACATGAAACACTCTATGATTTTATGAGATAGAATTTTTTTATATATTTTGATGTCTTGTGTTTTATACTATGATAATATTATCTTTCTCTATAGAAAACACAATATTATTTTGTAACATACACAACACTATACATGGCTTGTCTTACACACAATTTCAAGTTCATTTGGAAGAATTCATTTCCTGTAACACTAAATTTAGATTTTTTTAATGTATAAAAGAACATTGTTTGTATAATGTTATACACAACATGAAAGGATTATGGAACTAAAATCAAAACTGACATTGATTTCATTACACATAAGAGCGGCCTTCCTTGATAGCTTGCAATGTATGTTATACCAAGCATTACTAAAAACCGATATATTATTAAATTATTATAATTTAATGGGATATATGCTAGTTGTTATAAATAGAATTAAACAAATTTATAATATTATATAACATTAAAATAAATCCTATGTATTTTTAGAACATGATAAAAGAAAAAAAATCTTTTTTTAGATAAAAAACATTTTTATTAATTACAGTTTTGATGACTTTTGATCATGTTCTAATATTAAACCTTGTTTTTAACACTTTTATATATATTATATTTTACCAAATAATCTTATTAATTGGAAGTGGGAGATCGACATTTACTTTGGTAGAAGGTTTGGTATTTTTCTAATAAATTTCATATTTTTAGGAATAGTTAAAATTAATGCATTTTAATTCAAAACTGACGTTTCATTTTAATTATTTAAATTGATAGAATTTATTTTTAATTTGTTTTAAAGATAAATTATATTATTTTTTATCATTTAATTCAATGTGTGTCTTTTTAATTAATTTCAAATTTATATTGGGCATAAACACTTGTAAATCTTTTCATAGTTTTAACTTCTTAAAAACCATCTTGCTGGTTTCGACAATAGAAATTAATATTAAATTAATTAATCTATCTTACATGTTTTTAATTTTAAAAAATAGATAACATATTTGGATTAATTGGGTGAAAATATTTTAGTATTTTACTTTCATTTTTATGGATAATATGAATAGTATCTAAGGTAATTTTTATTTACCACAATCAATGGTAAATCAGGTAAATTATGGTAACAAATAATATGATAAAGAAAATAAAATTACACTAAAAATAGAAAAAATCCTATTGGATGATTTAATGTTGACCAATATCACTGTAGATTCGGAATTGATTTATTTAATGGAATTTTTCCCATGAAAGTGATGTAATTAATATTAAAGCAAAAGTAAGTGACAAAATATCACTCTCTTCTGTCACATAAGTTTAATAATTTTAATATAGTGATATGGTTGGTAAAACATATAACATAAATAGTCCCCAAAAGGATAATGTAATGATCTGCATCATGTGAATTTTTCTTTATTTTTTAGAGATTAATAAAATTACCATTAATGATGACACAATTGTGTTGTTGATAATATTTTATTGATAGAAATATAAAATAAATGGTTTTAAATATTTTAAAATAAATATCATATGATCTAATTAATTTTCTCTACAAATTATCAACGTGAATATTACATGTTATCTATGTATTAAATATTTTGGATTGTATTAGCTTCTGTGAGGATCTTTTGTAATGTCAAGTAAATGAATAATGTCAAAAGTTACCGTATTGATATTTTATAAAAATAAATATTATTAAATTAATAGAAAATAAAAAAATATATTTAAAAGTTACAATTCTTAAGTTATATGGTTGAAAATTTAATAAAGTATCCAATTATGGAAAATTTTCAATGCTTAAGTAAATATTAAAAATTATATGATATTTACAGTATTATTACCACTAAAAAACTTAAATATATTCAATAAGGATAAATAAAAATGATAAGGTTTTAAATAAAATTAAAACAAGTAGAAATATTATTGGTGGATTTTATTTTTACCCATACTCATGTCATCTAAAAAATTAATTATTTTGGGAAAATTATAAATTAAAAATAAATTTTGGATAAACTAGTATTTAAAGAATGTGATAAAGTTCCCCTCCTCCTTAGAAAAGGCAACAACCACTACTCAATAACTCACATCATTCAAGCCATCTTGTAAGTCCATACTCCTCCAAAATAAGCTACTGACATCCCTCATTTTCTCTTAGAGGCCACATGTTGGGAATTAATCCAACCTAATAATTCCTTTTGGGAAAATCAAAAGGAGAAACTTGATAAAAGAATATTTTCATACATAGACGATAGAAATTGGACCTATGGTAAACAATAATTTTTGCAATCCCATTTTTATGAGATTTTATATAAGGTAATATTTACTGGGGAATTATTTATCATCCCTCCAATGTTTTATAAAAATGTTTTTATAAAATTTTTACTATCCTTGAAATAATTTTTGATGCAATTTTTACTCATTTTTTACTTTTTCTACATGGTTTTGAATGAATCAATCTTTTTTACCATACAAGATTCTTATTTATTTTTATATGGAAAAATTTAAGGTAAATTTTTTTTAACATATAAAGCATGAATGGATATTTTTTCATGGTTTCATGGTGACTTATTTACTTGAATCTTCCTATACACTATTTATTGTTTAATTTCAACTAAATTATTATCTTTTAAAATTGCATCACATTTTGGGAAAAGAAAACATTTTTGACGGGGGAAGGATATATACCCCAAGAATAAAGTTTATGTTTTTTATAAAAATTATTTTCCTTCTAGGATGATGCTCTTAAATAGCCTTATGTTTCTATCCATACTATTACCATGATTTGATTGCTTTAATTATTGAATGATATTTTATATATATTTGATTATAATAAAAGGATGTTTCAGAAAACCATCTTATTTCATGGGTTATGCTATGAGGAATGATTTTTGTTTTTTGTGGAAAATGTAAGAATGATTTAATTGTGAGACGTCTGTGACCTATATCTCTCTCTAATTCATTGGGTAATGAGTTATATCTCATGATAAGGAAATTAATTGAATGTAAAGTAAATATGATTTAGTAATACATAGATGTAATGGAATGTAAATCTGTTTTAGAAATCAATGGATTGAACGACATGTCATCCTAGTTCAGTAATGGATTTTGTCCACTATGACAATATTGGTAGGAATATCTTAAATAATATGCAATTATTATTATGTGAATATTTGTTTTTCCACAATTTCACATTTTATTCAAATTCTATTTTATCATGGTTAATGATTCATTAGGATCTATTTCATACGTACATCCATGATTTATTTCATGACTCCAGATTTTTTTATTTAAACAACATGTTTATGTTTTTACATTCTTATGTTTATGGTTTGTTTTAGGTTCTATTTTTTTACCCTTACAGATTATTTTATCTCACCCGTTTTTTGTTTTTATTTCCCCGTGATATAAATAAGGTTTTTATATATGAAAAAAGGGGATGATATTTATGGTAGTGGATAAAGATCATTCACCATGTTAGGAAATTATTTTCCTTGTTAACAAATACATAAATCTAATACGGTGTTTGGGCATATATTTTTGTAATGTATTATTTATTCTGAAAAAAATGTAATGCCTATGTACAACAATCTTAGGTTATTAGAGTTGTTATCAAAGCAATGTTTTAGTTAAACATTAGAAACTAGGTTGTGAAAACATTAATGAGATCTCTATGGATATTTCTAATGCATGTCTAGGGATGTCCCTACGGGTAAGTCTATCTAAATTTTACTATCCTAGAATTAAAGTAACGATCATTAATAACATAGGAATAAGCCTATGATGATAGATATTGAATACACACCCCCGTTGACTTTGTTGTTTTCCTTGTATGATTTTTGGCTATCACAATATTATTTTTGGGGATTAGAGAAAGGATGGAACCCAAAGCAATTGTATTAATGATTAATGCCCTAGGAGTGAAATGATTATACTCATAATCAACCAAATGTTAGTGGAGATGGAATGAGAAATCATATTTGTATACTTAGACAATCTATGAATCATTATATAATTCCAAATGAACAGAGAAGGGAACAACATCCTGTGGAATCCTTCATGAGTGAATATCTACCTTCATTCAGTGGGTCTTCTATTCCACATGTTGTTAAACAATAGATCAGTACCATAGAAAAAAATATTTTCCATAATTCACTATTCGAAACATGAAAAATTCATTGTGGATGTTTATAATTGAGAGGATAGGGAAAACCAAGGGTGCAATCTAAACTTGAATAAAATGTCGCAATATTAAATTGAATATATTTAATTGGAAGAGTTCAAGAAATAATTTTTCCAAAATTAATTCCTTCTTATTCATTAAAAAAATATGGAATATCCGTTACTTGATCTTAAGAAAAATGATAATAGATCTGTTGTTATATAGCAAGAAAATTTTACAATACATGCAATGTATGATTATAGGATTATCATCCAATATGAATGTAATGTTCATCGACTCTTAAGTGAATTAAAACCAAATCATCAAAGGGAATTAGATATAATGTTCATCAGTAGCAATAAAGAGATTGTGTGTTTTGATATCGATGTAGAAATTTAATTTTGTGCCACAAATCAATCTCATTGATTTCATTAGAAACGAAAAATGGAGTTCAATAGAAAATCTCAAAATGATTGTTAAAATAAGACAAATGTTTCTATGCGCTCAATGTGTAGAGAGAATCATACATGATATTATCATAAAGGGAGTAGAATGTTTTTTAGAAAATAAGGTCATCTTGAATATGAGTGTTATTGGAATGGGATAAAGGTTTTTTATAATATTAATAGGGAAAATACTACATAGAATGCACCACCTATACTTTAATTCTACAAGAGACAGGAAATGTGGTATTATTCTAACCAATGCCCAAATCTGAGGGTTAATGGTGATGGTCGATGTCAACAACCTATTAAGGCCAAACAGAAATGAAAATCACATTTAATAACTATTTGTGATATTGAGTATGTCAAAGAAGTGGTGGAATGATCAAAACATTATTTTTCGGCATTCCAAAATAATGTGGATAAATATCTTTTATAGTATTATGGAATATTGGAATATCTATGTATTGGTCCATTGTGGTTTTCCATACATATATGGTACTAGTAACCATGAAAATTGATTGAAATATTTTTTCAAAGCATACGAAATTCTCATAATGAAGTGATAAAGAAATAATGAAATATTTGGTTGTATTAATGATCTCATGGAAGATATAAGGACAATGTGATTGCATGGTTTCAGTATTTTGATTGTTCATGTATTTTTGTGGTGTGTAAATAGTTTATTTTTACATAATGCATGTTTTCACTATGTTTCTATTGCAATTCATGTTATTACCCTGTTTTATGAGAATACATAATTATGGTATACACATGATTCAAATGTGAAAAAAAGAACTACCTTATAACAAATTGGAGAAAAATGTTATTTGGATTTAGTTGAACTTTTTCTATTGTGTTATATTTCTAGTTCTAGGAATTATTGTTATGTTATCTATTTATGGATAGAATAAGTCATATTCCTTTGGATTTTTGTAAGATTAATGTATTATATCACTATAGGTGGACTTATGCATATTTGATTACCTGTGATAACCATTTTGTGGAGACAAATGGAATGACATATCATTCTATTGCCTGATATACTAGAACTTCATGAAAATCAAATTTAACACCATTTAGTTAAATTAGAGAAGATGTGGAAATTTTTTAAGTCATGAACAATGGTGAGATTATACCAAAATCAAGTAAGTATTTATTCTCATTAAAAAATAATCAAATTTATAGAAATAATCCCAACCACAAAAAATGTTACCTTAGTATTCTCTTATCTAATGAATCATATGATCTCGAAAATCATCATAGTTTTATGGATTTATCTTTTTTTACTTTCTCCAAACATTCATCTCTATCACTATTCAGGAGAACTAGATGGTTATATTTCTCTTCTATATCTATGTTTTCACATCCAAACTATGTTATCCTATATAGAATCCCATTTAAGAGATACATTGGGTAACTGTCACATTTCAAACTTTCCTTTTTTAAAAGGATGTTTTACTATTCCTTTTTACAATGTAGGGATCTATGAAAGAAACATTCAAGTAGTAAACCTTTTATCATCCTGAAAAATTTCGAGGGTGAAATTATATTTAATGGGGGTATAATGTAACACCTCGAGATTTTATGAGATAGATACTTTTTAATTTATTTGATGTCTTTTTTTTACGATACACTATAATTATCATGTTCTATACAAAACATCAGATTAGTTAGTTTTATATACAAGACTATACTTGGCATATGTTTCACACAATTTCATGTTTTTTATGGAATTAATTTCAATTAACACTGAGTATAGATTTTGTACATTGTATAAAATAAATCTATATGGATTATGTTATATGAACCACCAAAGGAATCATTAACAAAACACAACACAAACTTGCCTTTCATTACATTTAATATCGACCTTCCTCGATAGCTTGCTTTGTACGTAATACCGAGTTTCACGAAACAACAATATATTACCTAAATATTATTATTTAATGGGTTATAAATAAGATATTATGAATAGAATAAACCAAATATTGAATTTTATATAACACTAAAATAATCATATATATTATCTTGAAAATTATATAAGAACAAAATGAAATTTTTGGATCAAATATGTGTTTAAAAAAATGCAGTTTTTCTATCCTTTGATTGGGAACCAATTATAAATATAATTTGTCACAATTTTATATATTCAATTTTGAAAAAATAAATTACATATTTGGATGAAAGAAATTAAAATTAACTTTGGTTTATTTTTTTTATTTTTATTGACAAATATCATACTTTATTGAATAGTGAAAATTACTGCATTTTAATCCAAATTGAATTTTCATCAACTTTATTTTTGTAGTTTACTTAAAATTTTAATTGGGTTTAAAGTGTGATTAAATTAATTTGTTAAAATTTAATCCTATTTTGTTCATTTTAAATATTTTTACATTTGAATTGGACATAGAGACAAGTCTATGGTTTGATTGTTTTTAATTATTAAAATCCCCCTTTCTGGTTTTGACAATGGGAAAAAATTTTAAATTAAATAATGGAAATTTCATGTTATGAATTTTGGAAAAAATATTTCTTATTTGGAAGAAGTGCGACAAAATTTTGTTAATAGAATACTTTTTTTTTGATATTATGAATATTAACTAGGGTAATTTTTATTCACCACAGTGAAAGGTAAATCAAGTAAATAAGGATCAAAACAATACTATATAGATAATAAAATCACCCTATCTCCTGAAAACACATATTGGATGAATTAAATTTGTCCAATATTACATATGTTTCATAATTGATTCAAATAAAATACTTTTTTTCCATTAATGTAAAATAATTATAAATAAAAAAAGTAAGAGGCAACATGTCACCTTCTTAAATATTATATGTATAATAATTTCAATATTGTGATAAACTTAATAAAACATAAAAAATAAATAGTGTACAGAAATATAATGAAAATATTTACTATAGGTGATTTTTTTTATAATTTTTAGAGATTAAATAATTAATATTAATTACGACACAATAGTTATGTATAAATTATATTATTGATATAAATATCAAATAAATAGTTTTCAAAATATAAAACTAAATATTATATTCACTAATTAATGTGACTGATGAATTTTATAGGTCACTAAGGCATGATAAGAGTGTATTAAATATTTTCTTCAATTTATCTTCGGATAGGATATTTTATTATTAAATAACTGAATATTGTCAAAATTTATACTAATGATATTTTATTAAAATAACATATTATTAAATTATTTAAAAATATCAATAATAATTTAATATTTATTTGAATATAATATTGTTGAAATTTTCATAATGTATCAAACTATAGACAATTTAAAACATATATGTTAATATTTATAACTATTTAATACATATAATATTATTATCAAAAATAAAATTAAAATAGATTAAATAAGGATAAATAAAATTAAAACATGTATAAATTTTACTGGTTGAGAGGATCTCAACCCATACTCATCTCTGCTTTGAAATAAATGAGTTTGAGATCCTTATAAATTAAAAATAAAATTTTAATAAATTAATATTTTAAGACATTTCTAAAGTGCCCCGCCTATCTTTTATAAAAGGCCACCACCTCTACTCACAAACTCATACCATTCAAGCCCTTTTTCTTATCCAGAAACTACTCAAATAAGCTACAAATTTCCCTCCCTCCAACCTAAAGGCCACACATTGGCCATATTGACATCTTAGTGAGATCTTTTGTGCTAATCAAAAGGAGATTCTCGAAAAAAGAGTAGATTCAAATACATACGGACGAAATTAACACATATGGTAAGATAAAATTTTACAAAATCATTTTTATCCTATATTTATTATATGTATGTATTTACTGTGGATATATTTATCATCCTTGTCCATGATTTCTAAATATGTGTTCAAAATATGTTTACTATTCTTCAATATATGTTTAAAATTATGTTTACCCATTTGTTGCTTTTATTACATGATATGGAAGGAATATTTCCTTTATTTACCATATGAGTTATATTTAGACATTTTTTAAAGATGTACATAGGGAATGTTTTTATCATATATGACATGAATTTATTTTTTACAGTTTTGTGACACCTTATTTCCATGAGGCTTCCTATACACTATTTAAATTTTATTTTCCACAACATTCTTCTCTTTTAGAATTGTGCAGCAATTTAGGAAAAGAAAATGTTTTTGAAGATGAAAGGATTTTTCCATTAATAATTATGTTCACGTGTTATATAAAAAACTATTATCCATCTAATATTACACTATTAAATAGTGTTCCGTTTCTATTCGTAGTATTATAATGATGTGATTGAGTTAATGAAGGAATGATATTTTATATTTATTATGTTTTGATAGAATTATGTTTAAGAAACCCATGATGTTTCTTGGGTAATGTTATGATGAGTGATTTTTGTTTTTTTGGAAGATATATAAGAATGGTTTCATTATGATATTTGTGGGACCTATATCTCCATCCAATGAATTTTTTAATGATTAATATCTAAAGAGATAGATATGATATGAATGTAATTAAAATTCGGTTTACTAACACAATGCTAGAATAGTAAGTAAATTTGGTTCAGTAATACATGGCTAGAATGACAAATAATCCCAATTCAGTAGTATACTTTTTTGACTATGATGGTCTTTGAAGCAATGCCTTGGCAACTACAGAAAACATATTTAGTGATTTTTTGTTTTCCACAGTTACATGTTTTATGCCAATGATTTTTAATCATGGTTAAATGATCCTTTCTGGTATGTTCCTTAAGTACTACAATGATTTATTTCATGACTCGTGATTTTTATATTTAAACATTATGTTAATGTTTTTACATTATTATTTTTATGGTTTATTTTATATTATCCATTTTTACCCTTACTAAGCATTTGAGCAAACCCATTTTTTGTTTTATTTTCCACAGGATATGAAGAATGGTTTTATGTAGGAAAACAAAAGGTGAAGATATTTATGGGATATGTTGAATATCATTCACCAGGTTAAAAAATTATGTTCCATGTTTCCATGGAAAGTAAACTAATATGGGATATGTTGAATATCATTGGGGTCTCTAAAAAATACTAGGGTTTCAAGGAATCCCTACTATCTTGGGAAGTTTGGAATCATGATGGGTTATTATGTCATCCCACAATGAACATATGTCTCCAACAAAAAGGAAACACCATATATTTCACATAAATGATGTAAAACTAATGGTAGGAAAACATAACATTGACCTCTATAGGACATAACCTATAATACTATGGTCAATTTTACTTGTATTAAATTTCATATTATAATGGAAAACCCCATATAAGTTGAAATTTCATACTCATTAATGGTAATCTAAATGGTAATTAATACCATAATTTAGGATTATAATTATATCACCAACCATGAATTGGATATACAAACCTCTATCATCTCTGGTCATCCTCATATAAGATTGATCTTTAATGTATCATCATATCCACATAAAAGTATAATGAAAAAACCTCACTAGGAATCTATATATGGAAATACCCTCCCCTAATCTCCATTGGGATCTAGTTTACAAAAACACTTTAGGTACCAATCATCGTCACTTTTGATATTCCTACTAGATAGCCATAAATAAAATTCAATATTGTAGAATATCATATAAATATAGATGGAAATTCTCTATTTTGATTTTTTATGTTTATTTTTTAACCATATATTAAAACAAATACACCAAAATAGGGTCTACATGAAGCGACATTGCAACTAGAACATAACTATCGGGTTTAACAACAAAAACACTTGACTATATAAAATTGTATGTGTTGTACAATACTCAATTGGTTCAGATTAAAAGATTTTCATTCCATCTTTTGATGGAAAATAGTATATAGGTTTTATATAAATCATTTAATAACAAAAAATATATAATAATACCACACATATTGTGAATGTTTTTTCACAATTTTCCTTGTTATCCCACTAGGGTCACTTATCCTAATGTGCTTGAAAACTGATTCCTCCTCCAAATGGTCTAATATCATGACATAGATCCACATGTACTTCTATAGGGAATTTAGAAAATACTACTAAATAATATTAATAACATTGATACCAAATATAATAATATATAATTATGGTTGTGGATGAAAAATTAAATAGATTTCCTCAATCATCAAAAAATGAAAGGCTATAAGTCTTGTTACTTGTTGACACTAAATTCCATACATGATGAATGAAAAAATATATCCTTCCTCTATTGACCAAGTGAAAAAATAAATCTTTATCCTCTCAAAAATAATATAAGGGAGAGAAATATACGAGAAATCATCAAATCCATAACAGATGTGTTATCAACACACCAGGTTTTTGTGCACTATAGGTTTAAAGTCATTCCAAATATTCTTATATACCATGGCCAAAACTATAAATATTTTGGAAATTAATGGCTCTGATAGAACATTTTCAAATCTAGTTTGGCCTCACTCATTAGACCATGTAGTGACACATCCCCATAAAGCACTGATTTAATGTCTAATACCACTACATTTTCATGATTACATTTAAATGAATCATAATGATATAATGAGTTTAATAGTCATGGTATACCAGATATTTATATGAGTCTTTTGTTTCAAATGAATATAATAATTACATCATAATATTTTATTCTCCAATATGATAAATGTATTCCATATATGAAATACTTGAATATATATCATAGTAAAATTAATTTAATATTGGTGAAATTAACAAAATAAGTGTGAAATTAAATGCTATAAATCTGGAATTTCCAAAGAAATAATGAATCATTAATATTAGTAAATATGAAATGTTAATAACTGAACACAAATTCTATATAATAAATAATCTGAGAAGGAATTTCAGATTTTTTTTGGAAAGGTAATAACTTAAAAAAATTATTAATTTAAGGAAAATAGAAATAAATTAATTAATATATAGAGTCAAATACAAAATCAAATAAGTAATAATAATAACATAAATATAAATAAATAAATTTTTTAAACAATGGACATCAGGTTTCGTAGGCATGTGATAACATTAGCCTCAAGGCCTTCACAAGATTGTTTAGTATATTACTATCAAGATCGTTTTGAATAATATTTAAATATATTGTTAGAAAACCATCTATTATTCATGGAAACAAAATCAAAGGGTTTTTCACATACTAATTTCAACTAATGTGACAATTTATTCATTGATGGGATTAGTTTATGTTTTCCCTGTCCCTTCTCTTTCAGGTACTAGGATTTACTCACTTATTAAATAAAAAATTTAATTGAGAAACGATGTACCATATCATGTATATATATTATGTATAGGATATTAAATTATCAATAATTATATATAAAATAACATTTCATTAAAACTAAACACAATATTAAAATATATTATTTGGCTATGATATAAACATATCCATCATAAATGATATAGTTAATTTTGGGAAATTCAGTGTTCATTGTGCGTAAAAAATTTAATATTTAAAGTGGACTATAAAAAAGATCACGTTAGGTGAATGTAAAAACTTTCATCAGAAACAATCAGTCAAGAACCATCCAAGGAAGTATAGAGATGGTATCATTAAAACACATCCCACGAGGTGGATGTATAACGGGATGATTTTGTTGATAAATAGAAATACTATAACGAGATATTCTAAAAATTTTCTTGATGAAAATTTTCTTTTAAAAATATCAACTCTATTGTAAATGAGTTCCACTGAAAAATAAATTAATAAAATTTTGTTTACATATTTACATTTTAAACTGTCAAAGGAACCGTCAATGAAATGATAGGGGTAATTATGTACATTCAATCCAACTTAAAAATAACATTCCTTTAGCAAGGTAAAAGGTTAGTAAATATCCTTATTGGAAAAGAGACAAGAAGATTCATTTGAAAAATTATTAAAAGTAAAAAAGGGTAAAAATATATTTAAAAATATATTTTGGAATGGATAAAATCTTTTTTGAAACCCTTCTAAAAATAATATTTTTAATCGAAAAGATGTTCTCTGACTAAAAAAGGGAATAAAGGAAGATTTTCTTATAAATATTTAAGAACAAAATAGTGGAATAATTATACTATTACTTTTTAATTTTAAAAAATAACCCCTGGATAATTTTTTTTACTAAATAATGAAATAATAATTTTTTATAATGGAAATTCATTAGTAAAAAATCCAAAAAACATAGAAATTTGTAAATCCTTAAAAGTAAATTAACATTTCAATTAGAATATATAAATTTATATATAATTATTGATATTATATATGAAAATGGGATGTATATGCACAAAAAAAGATGTTATGGGTGAATAATAAATTTATCTTCTATATGTAAAATGTGATATGAAATTTTTTTAACATGAACTTACATTAAAGTGAACATATTTTTACATACTATATATTACTTTTAAAAATATTATAATCTTATACAATTACCATAAGAATTTTTATAATATCAACTATGATCTTATTATAACTTATTATTACATGTTTGTTAGAAGCATTTTATTATTTTCATAAATTTAGGAGTTATTTTTTAGTTTATCGTGTATATTTTAACTTCTTCTTTCTGTTCTGATTTTGTAGATCATGATTTAATAATATAAAACATTTAAACCAAGTTGAATTTTTTTTAAATATTTAGAATATATTTATTTTTATTAATCCATAATATTTGGATATTTGAAACGAAATTCACCAATCATTGAGATGGTAGGCCATACATACGCATGAAATATACATCCAATACATTGTCATATTTTAATTGAATAAAAAGTAATTGATATATATGTATATAATATTTTTGGTATCATTTTTAATTCATATATATCAAATTGGTTTACTAAAAACATTCTTTTATTTTCTGCGTATTGTGTGAACAAATAAAATAACTTTGAGGTGGTTGTTTCCCACACTTCCAAAAACGATGTTATTGTATTTAATAAAATGGAATTCGTTAAGCTATGTTTTATATAAAAATTACATAAGTAATAATAAAATACAAATATAGTATGTATAATATAAAAAAACATTTCCATAATATTTCCCAACTGTCATAGGTAGTAATGGAAAAACAAATGTCATTATTTTGTGGGGAGGATGTTCTCCATTCATGAACTGTATGTTCGTTACCCAATTTATTGATTTGTGATTAAATGAAAGTAAAAAATAGAACCTAAAAATACCATAATATTTAGTTTTCAAATTATTTATTTAATAATTATATAAAAATAAATGAATGGGTGGGGAATTAAACTAATCCAAATTAATTGTGGAAGAATGTTATATAGTTTGCTGGTAAATATTTACTATTTATACCAAAATACTTCCTTGATTTAATTTTATCAAAAGATGAGGATTTTTAAAATGGGTTTAGGAATGTGTAAATTTTATTTGTATTGATTTTAGACAACAAATATTGATATAGAGGTGTGGATAATTTGAATGGGAGGGTGCTATTTTATAGTGGAGGATGAGTGGAATTCTTTTACATTTTTTGAAAGGAAATTCCACACATGTTTTCCCCATTTCATTTCACGCCAATAATAATACATAATTATATATTTTATTAAAGGTTATAAATATGTATATAAGATATTTTTTAACAAGTTTCTAGGTCATTTTGGGCGTTAAATATAAGGTTTAGTACATTATTATTCTAATTTTTCTCTTAATCAATGTAATTAATTTTAATAAATTTCACCAATTTTATTGGTGAAAAAATAATTGGATAATTTTTTTAAATATAAATTATTATCATTAAAAATATAGAATTATTTTTTTAAATCCATTCACAGAATTGGAATAAATTAATTTAAATTTAATTTCATGGAGGGGACGGCCAAGTGGGTAGAAAAGGAAATTATTAACTAGTTTGAGATTTTTTTAAATATAATTTCAAAGTTATATCGATTTCAATGAATCACACTATATTAATTGATTAATAATTAATGAAATAAAAATTATAAATAAACAATAATTTTAATTTAATATAATAAATAAATTAGTTTAAAAATAAATTCATAATTAAAATTTCGTATTTTTTATTTTTCAACAAAAAATATAACATCATATAAAATAACCAAAAATTTAGACTATGGTTATTATTGTTTTCATATATGTAAATTGATGACTATTTTAAAAAATAAAATTATATTTTTTATCCTAAAATAATATGTAATATTGGTCCTCTATTAAAAGGTGGTAAAATATCATTTATTAGTAAAATACTATTTCTATGCATAAAATTAGATTTATTCATTTTTATTCTTATCAACCCAATTGTATGTATATAAGTAAATATTTTATTATAATTATAATATATATCATTCATTAATGTTAAAAAATAATATTAATTTAATTTAATTTACTATGATAGACATATTTTTATCATAAAAACAGTTTCCTTATATTCTTTATTTATATTCATTTATAAATAATTGGTAACGAATTAATTATTTTAATATTTTCCTAAACCATATATTTTCATATGTTAGTTAAACATATTTATAAGTATTTATTTAATGTATTGGTTATATATTTTTAAAATAAATAAAAATATTTTTATAATATATTTATTAGTATGACATGATATTGCATGGATTACAATTCTTCATAAAAAATATTTTTTTATGAGGTGTAAAGAAAACTATGTATTATGTGCATTAAAACATATTGAATATTATAATATTATTGAAAATATTTAATATACCATGAAGTCATGATAATTTATATTTCTTTTTTTGTTTGGTGTTGGGTTTTATACATGGTATTGAATAAACGTTACACTTTTTGAATTTTCAATTTCTTAAATTCTCCCCGCCATAAATTAATTACATCTAAAGATATTAAAATTGATCATCTAATTTAGCGTTTGTTATTTAAAATTTACATTTATGTAATCCCACATTATGAGAATAGTTTATAAAATATTATCTTAATAAGAAAAGAGTGAAGTACAAAGGATACATGGGATAACATGTAACTAGGGTTTTACATAGGATAATATCTGTGGAAACTAGAGATATGGACATGTAAAGCATTTATAAATATTAATAGCGAGTGATTTATTTTATTCATCACAAACAATTCAATGA
This sequence comes from Viscum album, assembly GCA_963277665.1. Lineage (NCBI taxonomy): Eukaryota > Viridiplantae > Streptophyta > Magnoliopsida > Santalales > Viscaceae > Viscum > Viscum album. The sequence continues at coordinate 1,777,220,060 of OY728151.1, read as the reverse complement.
TCAATGGATTGATGAGGGCCTCAAATATATAAACTGGTGATGATTAAAAAGACCATCAGTTCATCAAAATTAATGTAGTATGATGAAATTTTTGTTTTAAAATAATTTCCCTAAAGGTGAGGAATTATTTTATTAAAAAAGAATATAAGGAAATAAATTAATATAAAATTTTCAGTTCTATTAAAACAATTTTCTTCTTTTTATTGTTCTTCGATCAAATTATCATTCACCACATTCATTAATAAATGAAAATCATGTAATTAAACATTTTTTTGGAGTTCTAAAATTTCATATTAACATTTCTCAATTCCCATAAAACCAGTGATTATATTTGTCTCCAACTATTTTACAAAATAAATATTGTAAATACATTAATCTCTCTCCCAATTAAAATACACCACTAGTTCATCATTAATATTTAGTCATCCAAATTTTTCAGCTAATCTCAATGATACCTTAACTAGGACATCACATAGGCCGGTTGTAAGTGTGCAACCCTTATCATCTTTCGTTCATGGGTTCACGCCCCATGGCCTTTATTAACATAATGGGTTATCACCCGGAATACATGGTCTCATTTTTTTAAACCATATTTATGTTGGAGTTGGTGGTCTAGAACCAACTAGTTTGTACATTATTCATTAATAAAAGCCTTATCGCATCTTGATTGTTCTTCTGAATGACAATTTATGTGATAATGTCCTAAGGATAGATGTTGCATTAAAGGTTCATAGTGGATCCTTTCTATGATGAGAACCCGGAAGTGCCGTAACACTATTCATGAAAGTATGTTCTATGGTCGGATGATATTATTTGAGGGGGAACAAATAATAAAGGTCATTAGGGGTGAGGACTCATAAAACATTGAGGCACCTTCTAAGGGTGTGTGCCCTTGGTAATATCCAGGAGGATATTATGAGAACGAGAACCGCCAGTAGGAAATCCACATTTCATAGTGTCATTGGATGTTCTTATCTTCAGACGTGTGTATTGGTCCTTAGACATTAAGATTATTATTATTGGGTATTACAACTCGCGCACTTAGATGTATTGACGAAAATTGTGATGGGACACTATTCACATCGAGGTATGAAATATTTGGTGCGACACGAGTAGTACTGCATTAATAGACAATGCGAGAAAGTATTTGTCGCTTCTGTTCCATAATGGAAGTAGATATCTCAGGCCCATTGATGGAATTGATATATCCTACATAAATCTATGGCCATGGTAATGTATGGGAAAGTTCAATTTCGGGAAGTCAAAGAATGAATAATCGAGCACATGGGTTGATGGCACTAGCATGAAACCCGCATGATTAGAGATATTGAGACAAAGGGATTATATTACACTGTAAGCATTCGTAGGAGGTGACACATCATTGTGGCATTAACTTCTTTCTCTATGGGTGCCTTGGCGTGTTTCTAGACGCTAACCCTAGACTTTAGGCAATCTCATCCTAATGACACTGAGAAAGAGGCCTAGAGGGTCACACACTAAGTGTGTCCATGTATCTCAGTTAAATATTAATTTAACAAGTTGAATAAAGATTATTCCCAATTGTGGTTTAATAATTATTCAAGGATGTCTGATCGCATTAATTTCAACACTAGTTATATGATAGAATATATTGTGGGAAAAATAATATGTATTTATTAGCGAGTAATGCAGTTACATTTATTTAATAAATAAATAGAAATTACTCAAGGTATAATAAATGAGGTGGAGAAAAATAAATAAAACTGGAAAAATAAAATTACATGTCGTGTATGTTTATAGATACACGCCGTGTAGTTTGTTTTTTCAGGATTCGTGAGAAAATATTTTTTATTTAATTAAATGATATTAAATGTGATACATTGGATGCATGTCAAGTAATAATGATGGTAAATTGTCATTATTAAGACATGTGGTATTAATAAGAATTAAATGAAATAATTAAATTATTTTTGGAAATTAATTCATTTTATTATTCTAAGTATTATAAATCCCAATTACATTATTCTCAAAAGGGTTGGCCATTTTTTGTTGTGCAAAACGGATTGGAAATACTCTCAAGCCAACAGAGAATTCCCTTTCTACTAAGAACACTTTCATGTTACGAAAGCAAGATTTTCCACTGGATCAAGGCGATCGAAGACGGACATTGCATGCGAAGGATCTTCCGCGCTAGAACACGGAGTTCCCTTCAGCGATGTCCGGAGATACGTGGAGCACGTGTGGATCACCGCTAGAGGAATCCTGCACTTTGATTCTACGATGCTATGACGGATCACAGGAACGTGACCGGAGGCATCAAAGATGATAGAATTCCATCGAGGTAATTCTTATGAATTAATTAAATTAATTATAATAAACATATTATGATCCCCCTCAAGGGTTATGGGACTCTTATTTTCTTTTCGTTCTTCGTTCTATTATGAAGATTCGGTGTTTTATATCGTGGGAAATCTCAGATTGAACGTTGTTTAACATTAAAATTAAAGTTGGTGAATCCCACTAATGTACTTCTGCTGCGCCCGAAACATACAGGTGGAATCAAAGGGGTCAAATCGTTGATTATGATTATTTAGTTTTTTGATGGTGATTTACGCATTTAATAATTTAGTTATTTCAATTCAAGTTTAATAATTCTGGAAATCTGAATATCGAGATCTGTTCCTCCTCCCACATTTCTCGTTCACCTCACAGAAACAAAATTTTCTTTTAATTTTGATTAAAATAAAATAGAGGAACACATCCGGAGGAGCCAAACGTTTCTGGCCATACAACACCAGAATACACAGCGTATATTCGGAAGTACACTCCATGTAGTCTAGGTTCAACTAATTGACAGATCTACCAAATCAGGCCGTGTATTGAGGTCATTTATGACACCGTGTATTGACCAAAAATAGGTGGCGCAAGTTTTCCGGATTACATGTCGTGTTTTCCAACTGAACACGGTGTGTAGTCCCTTCAGGTTCGGGATGGGCCGTGTACCCCGTACACGGCTTGCGTGGCTGGAAACCGTGTAACGCGGAAACTACATGGCATGTGCCCAATGAACACGTCGTGTACTCCGAAAATTTCTGAAGTACATTAACACTCCTTGTCCCCGGGTGTGTACATCAGATGGACGTTGAAGAAAGGTACATGTCGTGTAGTCATAACTACACGCCCTGTACTCACCCAAATTACGCAGATTTATTAAAATTTAATTATTATATTATACAAACCCTTGAGATGTGTACCATAGTGCTGGCGTAAAGCTGAGGCACAACACGTGATAGGTGTTTTATATGTGTGTGTTTAATTTAACATTTGCGTAATGAAAGGGAATTCACCGGGTTTCCTCCAAGGTTTAAATTATGTACAAGGATAATTTTAAATGAATTTATTTGTTTAAAATTATGATGGATGGGAATCTCAAGGAAATTCAAAAAGGGTTTAAGATAAAAGGATTGATTAATTAAAGATAATTAATTGATTCGAGCGTGATTTATCTTAAACAAGAACGACTATAGAATTGAATGCTAGTTTTATTTATGCGTAAATATCATTGCATGTATGGATGATCATGAGCTAGACCGAGACCTTTGTATGTGAATGGTTTCCTTTTAATTTTTTTATTTAAATTAAATTTGTTGGCCTGTGAGCCATTTCCTCATTAATATGTAGCGCCTGCGTGCCCAAGGATTCTTTTATGTAAAACCCCCTTTTTACCCATCACCTGTGTGTGAGATAAATGCATATGTAATGGATGGATCTCAATGCTAGTGGAGGCGGATCAAGTCAGGAGCTGAGGTGAAACCAATCCAAGGAGATATAAAGGTGGATAGGTGGAAAGCTGTAATCACAAACCCGCAATGTTCAAGGTGTTTCACCCCTAGGTCTTGGGTTAGTTTATCAACAACTAGATAAACTAACCAATAGTACAAGCTCATGATCATACCATGTATAGTATTTCTATTAGTATCATGGTTTATTTATTGTGGGTGAGTTGTCACGATCACACAATTAATGAATATAACAAGCTTGCAAGCTAGAACTAAAATAAGACCAGTTTATACGTAATTATTATCATAGATGTGGTTAATCACTTAATTATATCCTACATAACATTAACAATCATGTAATAAAAGATAATAAAATGGAAATTTACGTATAAGGATAAAATCCCTCAAAAGAAATATTAAGTCGGTATAGCCTTCCATAATCTTGGTTAGAATCGAACCATAGTTCAAAGTGCTTGACCAACCCTAGTTGGGGTGCTTTCAATTATCGGGGTATTCTAATTCAAGGTTTTGGGTTGAAATAACATGGTTCGCATCAAGGGTTGACTTCCACAGTAGGACTTGGTGTGACCAAGAGGCAAAGGGTGAAGAAATCCAAAATAAAAGGATTTCAGGATTGGGGAGTCCACTCAGCGGTTCAAGGAGTTGTGAGTTAATGTAGTTGGAATTTGGAATGCCTACCTAAGGCCCTTCAAGTTTCTTGACCAACCCTAGTTTGGGTAATATGAAGGTAAATATGGATCCTTTCCACTAGAATATTCCGGCAACATAATATTCCAAAATCAATGGTGAGGGCTATTGGATTTCGAAAAAATAGTGGGAGACTAATAAGTATTAATTTATTTATTTGTCTCAATTTTTGTAATAAATTACTAAACCTTTTCTCATCTTAATTTGTAGAAATGGAATGAAAATGACTTCAAACATATCATTGTGCACCATAGTCGAGAAGGAAAAACTTTTCACCAAAACCAATTTCCAAGAGTGGCAGAGGCGTTTACGCGTCGTGCTTCGCCATGAAAGGAAATTGTATGTGCTAGAAGAGCCTATTCACGTTGCGCCTGGGAAAGAGGCTAGTGATGAGGAATTATATCTCTACATGAAACACATGGATGATTCCACAGATTTACAGTGTTTCATGCTATCGGCCTTGTCTAATAAGATCTTGAAGCAACATGAAAACATGGACGCGTATAGCATGACGTCTCACATTAAAGATCTCTACCAAGATAAGGCGAGATAGAAGAGGTATGAGATCTCCAATGCGTTGTTTACCACGAATCATGGAGAGTCTGTGCCAGCTGGGCCTCTTGTAGTCAAGCTTATTGGCTATATTTAATGCCTGGACATCTTAGGGGTTAAATTCCCGGATGAGTTGCATTCAGAAATCATCCTATCATCACTGCCCAAGACCTTCTCTAGCATCATTGTCATCTTTAACATGAGCAGCAATGAGAAAAGTCTTTTGGAGCTTCTGAACTTGATTCTCTTGGTTGACAAGGTCATGGGGCGTGACAAACATGCAGTCCTTATGGTGAACAAGAAAATGATGGACAAGGAAAAGGGGCCAAAGACTTATAATCGGTATGAAGCCCTCGAGCACCGTCCCTCCAAGAAGGGGAAGATCCAGATGCAGGGCAAGGAATGGGAGGCGGTGTGTTTTGCATGTGGCAAGCAGGGCCACTGGAAGAGGAACTCCACCCGGAAGCGTGGGGACGCTAAAGGTGCGTTCTTTATCGAGTGAAATATTTCTATTTCTACACATTGGTTATTAAATAAAGCTTGTAGGGCTCACATATGTATTCAAATGCGATAACCAAGTAGATTTAGAAAGACCGACAAATGAGAGGTGGATCTTCGAGCTGCCAATGGTGCAAGGCTGGCAGTGATGGCTATTAGAGACTACCATCTCTCATTGACGACTGGCATGATTTTGGTTTTACAAAACTGTTATTTTGTGCCTAGTGTTACCAAGAACATAATTTATGTGTCTTGTTTGGATATGGATGGATTTGTTTTCATGTTTGGAAATAAGGGTTGTCTCTTTTATAAGAACAACAACTGTTATGGTATGAAACACTTGAATAATGGTTTGTATGTATTAAATTATGAAAACCATGTGTTGGCAATCGATAATGAATTAAACTCACATGACTCATACATCACCCAATTGTGGCATCACCGCCATTGTCATGTAAACGAGAAGTGCTTGAAAAAGATCTGTCAAGATGGCTATTTAGACTCTACTGATCTAAAAACACATGATAGATGTCACGCTTGTTTACAAGGTAAAATGACCAAGATGCCTTTTGGTGGACAGGGTGAAAGGGCCACAGAGCTTCTAGGATTGGTACACACAGATGTATGTGGACCATTTCTAGTAGAAGCTAGAGGTGGATATTCTTACTTCATTAATTTTACTGATGAATTGAGTAGATATGGATTTTTCTACTTAATGAGGTATAAGTCAGAATCCTTAGACAAATTTAAGGAATTCAAGAATGATGTAGAGAATCAGCATGGTAAGAAGATAAAGAAGCTTTGATCAGATCAAGGTGGAGAATATCTGAACCAAGAGTTCATCAATCATCTACGGGAGTCTGGGATTCTATCTCAGCTCACTCCTCATTATACACCACAGTGGAATGGTGTTATTGAAAGGAGAAACTGCACCTTGTTGGACATAGTATGTTCGATGATGAGTAATGCGGATATTCCATTACCCTTTTGGGGATATGCATTAATAATTGCAGCATACACATTAAACCATGTACCAACTAAGGCGGAAAATGGAATTCCCTCTGAGTTATAGAATGGAAAGAAACCCATTTTTGTCGCATACACATTTATGGGGATGCGAGGCATTTGTTAAGGCCTTCTCATGCAATAAACTAGCACCTCAGGGAATGGAGTGTATATTTATATAAAATCCTAAGGAAACTAAAGGATATTACCTATATAACCCTCAAGACAAGATAATGACAGTCACTAGACAAGCCGTCTTTTTTGAGAGGGATCACATCCTCAAGAAGGATAGTGGGAGAAATATTGACTTCGATGAATTTGATGCTCAAGATAAAAATGAGTTGGTACAGGAAAAACTTCCAAAGGTCTCCGTGTAAGAGGTTCCAGAAACAGAAGTACTGCGTATGAGTTCAAGAGAGGTAAGGGAACCAGAGAGATTTGGTTTCCTAGTCACATAGGGTGGTGAATCATTATTGTTGGACAATGATGAAACTATCTCCTATAAGGAAGCAGTAGAAAGTTCAAAAGCATCAAGATGTCTAGAAGCTATGAATTCTGGGATGGATTCCATATATTAGAACCATGTTTGGGTTCGGGTCGATGAGCCAGTTGATGTTTAGCCTGTTGGATGCATATGGGTATTAAAGAGAAAACTGGACATAGAAGTTCATGTTAGCACCTATAATGCAAGGCCAGTGGATAAAGGATTCAGAAAGAGTCAAGTAATTGACTCTGATGAATCCTTTTTGCCATTTTCCAAGTTTAAATCCATAAGAATCATACTTGCCATAACAGCTTTCCATGACAACGATATTAGGTAGATGGATGTCAAAACGGATTTCCTTAACTGGAACCTTCAGGATGATGCCTATATGACACAACCAGAAGGGTTTGTGACACCAGGTGAAGCCAAATAGGTTTGAAAGTTGCAGAAATCCATTTATGGTTTGAAGCAAGAATCCAGGTAATGGAACAATCGATTTAATGAATCCATAAAAGAATTTTGTTTCATTAAGAACGAATTTGAGCCTTGTGTTTATAAGAGGATTAATGGGAATGTGGTCGTTATCCTAGTAGTATATGTTGATGACATATAGGTTATTTGAAACAACGTACTAGCCTTACAATCAATTATGTACTAGTTGAACAAATGATTCTCCATGAATGATTTAGGTGAAGCAGCCTGCATTTTAGAGATCAAGATCATTCATGATAGATCCAAGAGGCTGCTAGGACTATGTCAGGGTACATACATTGACTAGATACTAAAGAGATTTAGTATAGAACAATCCAAGAGAGGATTGGTTCCAGTGTCACATGGCTTACATCTTTCTATAAAAATGTTTCCTCAGACACAACAAGGGAAGGATAGGATGATCAAGATCCCATACGCCTCGGCTATATGATCCATCATGAATTCCATGTTATGTACCGGGCTTGATGTTGCCTATGCACTAAGCATGGTAGGAATATATCAAGCTGATCCAGGGGAACAACATTGTACTTCTATTAAGACTATCCTTAAGTATATGATAATAACTAAGGATATGTTCCTGGTGTATGGAGGAGACGAGGAGCATACCATCATAGGGTATGCTGATTCTTGTTTTCAGACAGATCATAATGATCTATAGTCTCAATCTAGATATGTTTTATGTCTCAATGGAGGAGCTGTGAGATGGAAGAGTTCAATGAAGCCAGTTGTCACCGATTCTACAGGGGAGTCCGAATATATATCAGCTTCTGATGCACCCAACAATTCCATTTGGAATCGGAAATTTGTCTAGGAGATTGATGTGGTGCCTAGCAGTAAAGATCCCACTACATTGTATTGTGATAATACTGCAACAATGGCTATTGCAAAAGAACAAAGGTCACATCAACGGAAAAAGCATATACAATGGAAGTACCACCCCTTGGGGCATTTCTATCAAAGGGGTGAAGTTCTAGTGAGTAGAGTGTCTACGTAAGAGAACATGGTAGAACCCATTACTAAAGGCTTATCTCAGCAGAAGCATGAATATCATGTGAGAGTTAGCGGGTTAAATGTTGTTAGCAGTTGTCTCTAGTCCAAGTGGGAGTCTGTTGGAGTTGGTGGTCTAGATCCAACTACTTTGTACTTTATTCATTAACTAAATCCTTATCACATCTTGATTGTTCTTCTGCATGACAATGCATGTGATAATGTCCCAAGGATAGATGTTGCATTAAAGGGTCATAGGGGATCCCTACTATAATGAGAACCCGGAAGTTCTATAACACTATTCTTAAAAGTATGTTCTATGGAAGGATGATATTATTTTAGGGGCACAAATAAAACATGTCATTAGGGGTGAGGACTCATATAACTTTTAGGAACCTTCTAATGGTGTGCACCCATGGTAATATCCAGGAAGATATTTTGAGAACGAGACCCGCCAGTAAGAAATCCACATTTCATAGTGTCATTGGATGTTCCTATATGCAGAGGTGGGTATTGGTCCATAGACATTAAGATTATTAATAAAGGGTATTACAACTTGCACAGTTAGATGTATTCATGAAAACTGTGATGACACACTATTCGCAGCGAGGTAGGATATGTTGGGTGCGTCACGAGTAGTACTGCATTAATAGATAATGCGAGAAAAGATTTTTCACTTCTGTTCCATAACAGAAGTAGATATCTCAGGCCCTTTGATGTAATTGATAGAGCCTACATAAATCCATGGCCATGGTAAGGTATGGGCAAGTTCTATTCTGGGAAGTCAAAGAAAGAATAATCGAGCACATGGGTTGATGGAACTAGCATGCAACCCGCTTGATTAGAGATATCGAGGCAAATGGATTATATTACACGGTATGCGTTTGTATGAGGTGACACTTCATTGTGGCGTTAACTTCTTTCTCTATGGGTGCCTTGGCGTGTTGCTAGACGCTATCCGTCGACTTTAGGCAAGCTCAGCCTAATTCCACCGAGAAAGAGGCCTAGAGGTTCAAACAATAAGTGTGTCCTTATATCTTAGTTAAATTGTAATTTAACAAGTTGAATAAAGATTATTCCCAATTTTGGATTAATAATTATTCAAGGATGTCTGATCACATTTATTTCAAAACTAGTTATTCGAGAGAATATATTGTGGGTGAAATAATATGTATTTATTAGCGAGTAATGCAGTTACATTTATTTAAGAAATAAATAGCTATTACTCAAGGTATAATAAATGAGGTGGAGATAAATAATTAAAACTGGAAAAATAAAATTACACACCGTGTATATTTATACATACATGCCATGTAGTTTGTTTTTTCGTGATTCATGAGAAAATATTTTTTATTTCATTAAATAATATTAAATGTGATTCATTGGATGCATGTAAAGTAATAATGATGGTCAAATGTCATTATTAAGACATGGGGTATTACTAAGAATTAAATTAAACAATTAAATGCTTTTGTGCAATTAATTCATCTTATAATTCTAATTATTACAAATCCCAATTAAATTATTCTCAAGAGGGTCAGCCATTTTTGGTTTTACACAACAGAATGGAAATACTCTCAAGCCAAGAGATAATTCCCTTTCCACCAAGAACGATTTCAAGTTACGAAAGCAAGATCCTCTACTAGATCAAGGCAATCGAAGACGGACATCGCAATCAAAGGATCCTCCATGCTAGCACCCGGAGTTCCCTTCGGCGATATCCCGAGATACCTGGAGCACATGTGGATCACCGTTAGAGGAATACTGCATGTGGATTCTAGAATGCAATGGCGGATCACAGGATCATGACCGGAGGCATCAACGAAGAATGAATTCCATTGAGGTAATTCTTATGAATTAATTAAATTAAATATAATCAATATATGATGATCCTCCTCAAGGGTTCTGGGACTCTTTTTTTCTTTTCATTCATCATTCTATTCTGAAGATTCGGTGTTTTATATCGTGGTGAATCTCGGATTGAACGTTGTTTAACGTTAAAATTAATATTGGGAAATCCCACCAATTTGCTTCCGCTGCGCCAGGAACCTAAAATTTATTGTATTTTGAAAAAAAAATATGATGGGAACCATTGAAATATAATCATTAATAACACTTTCTCTATGGATTTCAATACAACATATATTTTTCAAACCCTTACAATATAATTAAATAATAAAAATATTTATACTAAATTTTATCAATATATTTAAACTCATGCTTCTATTATATAAGGGTAATATTCCTCAAATTGGTTTTCCAATAGATCATATACATTCCAAAAAATATCCCAAAATAACATTTTCATGTTAGAACCACATTAGAAAAAAAAACTAAAACATATTTTTAGGACCAAAAATTTATGATCAGCCTCAATATTATTATCCTATGATAGAATCCATAAATATTAAGTCAAATAAGACATATCTTCTTCTAAAATTTTAAATATTCATTAGATGTATCATGATTCCTATCAGTAAATATTATTAGTCAAAATACATCTAAAATGAAATTATGGAATCCTAAAAAATAATTAAACTATTTTATTCCAACATAATTAATTCCTTGGGAAAATGATTAACCTATGTAATTCATTTTCTATTTAAATAATTCATAATGGGTTGTAAAAAATCTTAATTATCCTAATCATCTACCCTTGGAGTTTCATACTAGGTTAATAATAAGGCTCGTTGTTGTGTACCAGGTTACACTTGGATCTAGCATGTGACACCCTTTCAATATTTTTACCACTAGGTACATATTTTCATAACCACATTCACTTTTAGTATCTATAAATGGATGTATTTATAGGAAGACACATATAATCACATCCTTTAAAAAATATCTAGATATTCATATATACCTTTCCTCTATGTATTCCTCAGTGTTATGTTACCCAAAATATATTATCCCTAAAACTAGTTCCCTTGGATTCTACTAAACGTCATATTATTCCAACTATAGCGACCAGAACACAAAAATCTTGTAGCTAGTGTCGACTTCCATTACATTGTTATTTTTATAGGAAAATGATGACCAATGGAAAAAAGAGATTATTTGTCTTATTAAACTAGATACATATCGTAGTCTTTTATTACAAATGAATATATGAATTAGAAGACAATTTCTTCTAAAAATAGATTATATAATTTCATCTTTGAAATCTAGGCAAATCATTCTTAGTACACATCATGTCATCATGTGTTAATGATACTAAATAGGGTGAGCTCAAATTCTCAATAAGGGTAATCCATAAGGGAACAGAAAATGAATAAATTCTAATAGTCAATATGGAAAGTTAATAACTGAACACACATCCCATATAATAAATTAACTGATAAGGAAATGTATAATAGATATGTGGAAGAAATAACTGAAACATATGATATTTAATCAATGAACTAAAAATGAGATGCAATCATAAATAGTATTATATAAAAAATATCATGGGTAATAAAACTAACTAAATTCTCAATAAATTTAATTATTATCAATTGGAATCCATTTATTCTAGGGAAGGGTACATTTAACTTCAAGACCGTTCACTATATTTCCCACTCATTGTTCAAACATTGCTTGTTAGATATTGTATTAAAGAGTTCAGTGTATTTATATGATCTATAATGGTTAGTGTTTTTACTATATATATATAGGTTGAATATTAAGTTGTTATCAGTCATAGGGGTCATGAATGATATGTGGAGGGAAAATGAATGATTTTTTTAATTTTCATCATACCCTATTGTGTAGATAATGTGAGATGTGGTCCTAGTTTCCTGATGTAATCTATGATTGTGAAAGAATATTTTTGGTTTTGATATGATATGTGGATATGAATATGTGTGGTTAATGAATGTATTATAGAACATTGAAATTTTGGTTGGGGTATTAGATAATCTATATCATTGGATAATAGTTTGTAGTGTACTTTTATTATTTATATTGATTTAATTCACGGAAAATATAATTATAAACAAAATTGTTAAATAATAATATATAATTTTTGACGATTATTGACATGATGTTTATACGATTTGATTCGACTATATATTCATTGAGGTATTTGTATGATTTTTTAGCATTTTCATTAGATGTTTTCAGGAGGATCTTACGTATTATTATTTTATTCCCATATCAACATATAGAGTTTTTTATTAGTTTTCACGAGGGAGTTGGTCATAAATCTTGTTCTTGTTATATGATGGAGTTTATTGGCCCGTGTAATTATTAATACCAATGGAATTTATGGTTTGTTTTTTATTGAGTTATTTTTTATGAATTATAATTTCAAACATTAACGGATAGTTATAACAATACATTATATAGTACTGACTGGTGGTAGATAATTATTTATAGTATTTATGTTGCTAGTTTCTTCAATAATTATATTATATAACTATAATGCCAGTCTCAATTCTTTGTTCTATTTGATAAATTACATGTGGCTCACACATTACCTAAAAACCAACCAAGATGGATTTACCAGTGGATGTGGTTAATGAATGAGTTGTATTATAATAATGGTTGGGAGTTATAACAAATAACCCAGTTAAAAATTAGTGATGCATATATAGGTTGGTTGATGTAACTATATTATTACAAATAATTATGGGACAATCTTATTGTGAGCAGCCTAGAAAAAATAATTATAATCCCTCTATTATATTGTTGAATAACCACATTCTTGTTAAAAATACTCTGAATGTTGATTCGTACTGTTGGGTAGATACCTATATTTGGTACATTTTTCATGAGTGGTTGAAATTTTTATTGACATTAGGAGAATTTTATGAAGTTAAAATAAAATAAAATAAATATTATTTAATGAAAATTTTCTTCATGATAATAATTTTTTTTTCATTCATCATCATGGAGATGGTTTCTAGTTTCAAAATTCTTGTACATTATAATACTGTGGTTAATTTGAAAGAACTGTTTTAAAATAGAAAAGTTAAATTTGATGAGGATTATGTGAATGAAGGAGGATGCTACATAAATTAAAAAAATCTTGTATTGGAAATTTATGGCGGGATTTTCTTTTATTAGGAGATAGATCACATATTAGAGATGTTTGAGATTTGATTTTGATTGATTATTGTTTGTAAGGGGAACTATATCTCCTTGGGTTCTAGTTAAATGAGATGATATTCTTGTGAACAATGGTTTCTATTATAATTGAACTTGGGGAGTCAGTGGTTTCAAAGAATGATTTTTAATAGTGATAAACAATATAGTTCATTTGTAGGAAGAAGAAAAAATTGATGTGGAATGAGTTTATATCTCTCTTTAGTAGGGATTCATGATCATGTATGTTCTTGAGAAATTATTCAAGGACCATCAATTTTTTCCTTGATCATTTCTCCAGTGAGGATTCTAGATCATGATAGTCTCATGATGAACTATATCCAAATATTTTTCACCTTGTTACACCATTTATGTTTTCTATTGATCTGGATGTGCTTGAAAAGTTAATGGTGATATAGAGGATGCATGAATTGTAAGGATTATCTCAAGGTGGAATCCATCAAAATATAATTTGTAGAATATTTATAGATATAGCACCTTATAATTTTTTTTATATAGTGGTATTTATCAGAAATAATATATTATTTTTACCATTTATCATTTTTCTAATTCTAGAATTTCCCATGTATCTATTGGGATATCTGTTATACTATTATTTTATTCATTATTTATTCCATTATTTATTCCAATTACTATTATTTCTTGGTGAAAAATTTGGAAGGGGAAGCCTACTTCCTATTTTACCTGAGAAATAATTTCATTCAAGACCATAATAGGAGTAGGTTCAGAATGATCATTTTTAGTTGAGGGAATATGGAGAAGGATGATGATAATTCCCTAACATCCCTAATTCATAGGAGGGTAGGGTTAGAGGTAGTTTTGGAGGTGGTCTTCTGGAGGGATAATGGGGTTGGGTTTTAGGGTATGTTCATTATAATTCCCTGGAGACACCAAACCTGTGTTGGCTAAATTTAAATTAAGGAACTAGATATTTCTCTTTTATCTTGAATTTCTCATTACATGATTCTAGATCATCATTCTGTTTTTTGTACCATCCTTTTTCATTGTGATTAGGATCAAGTTAGGGAGGATTCAAACACACCTAACATTAAAGTTTTAATATTGATGATTAAGGAAACATAATAATTGATATGATATCAATATAATGAAAAAATAAATATTTTTTTTCTTTTTTGATTACAATATAATTATATAACTCATTATTTAGATATTATCTTCACATAAAAAATCGCTAAATAAATCTAGATACAGTTCTAATCTTTATAAATAAAAAATAAAAATCTAATCGGATTAATATATTTGTTCATAAAAAACAATATAAAATATATGAAATTATTGAAATAATTATTGACAAATCTAACACATGATGATGTAATGATAACTTAAGTAATTATATATATATATATATATACATGAAATGATTTAAAATACTAACAACGATAATAAATATTAACAATAATGAAGTACTAAATATTTAATCAGTAAACATAAATTTTTATTATAAAATTGATGAATATTATTAAGGATTTGGAAAATATTTTTATCAGGTAAATGATTAATGTTGAGGTTGTTAGAATGCATAAAACAGAGAATGAACCATGTAATGTGGTTTCTCAATAATTATTTTCCATTAAAGTGATTTAATATTTCTTTTAAAATTCCATAAATATTATATTGATTAATTTTACCCTATAATCTTTCTATAATATAATTCTACATTCCTTTCGAGGGAATTATCAACATCACTTAACCAGATATTTCATTATCAGTTTTCATTATTTAGGAAAATAATACATCTTTAAAACAAATTCAAATCATTCTAATGGATATATCTCTTTCATTCCAATATTCATTCCTTAAAAAAATTTATCTTCAATTTTATTGAAATATACAGATGTATTATCATTTTAATTATTTATATTTATCTTAATCAATTATTAATTTTTTTTAACTATTTCACTAAGAGGTTTTTTTCAAATTTTTCATAAAAACTTAATATGGTATTTAATTTAAAATTAATCAATCATATATATTCTACTTTACAATTCACAATTTTTCATTTATTTCATTTCGATCTATATTTTTCTGTAAATTATTTAAATTAATGTGCTTTAAAAATTTTCTTCAAACTATGCTGAAAAGTATTTTGAATATGAATTGTAACATAATATTTCTACAGAAATTTCAATAATGTTTTATGAAATAGAGTTTTTCTAATTTTTTTTGATTTTCCTCAAAATAAAAAATCGATGAAACAGTTACTAAAAAGTGTTCATGGCGATGTTACATTTTCAGGAGGTTAAATTTTTCATATCAAATGACCAATATCTTGCTATCGTCTTATGAGATTCCAAATGAAAATTTTATATCATATTTTTATTCAATGGGGTTTCCTGATAAGATGTCTTATTCATTTCAAATGGATCATAACTGTATGATTTATCATCTTGTGATGGGAGAGGTTTTTTATATCCAACTAATTCACTACACATGGTTCTATACATCAAGGGGCCCTGTTGTTATGTATAGAAATATTTCAAATTGGACATGTTCCTATTTTTTTGTGCATACTAGATTTCATGTCCATGTCATTGTTAATATAAAATTGGGAACAATTAAATGTTTATGATATTTTGATTTTTATACTAGTGATTCATTTCAATATTTTATTTCTTTATTATTATTAATTATTCATTATTACTGTTTCTTTATTCCATACTATTATTCCATTTAATAGGATTGATCATTTGGGTTTATATTTCCTTTTCAAATTACTTATAAATTGCTCATTTATTTCCACAATTTTTTTAAAAAAAATTTCTATCATTTTTTTGTTTCTCATAATAATAATATGTATCAAATATTGATATATTGATAAGAGTTTTCTATAATCAGGGATTGAGATCATCTCATAATTTTACAATTAATTAATTTGAGAATCATATGGATTATATTATTTTGAATAAAATATATTGTCGATATATTTTGTGTTATGTTGATGTAATTTTTGAAAATTTGACTTATTAAAATCTAATATAATATTGTATAAAAAATTAATTCATGAGGTTTTGTAATTATTCAAAATATGTAGTGATTTAATTTTGAAATTATTTTATAATACATGAATTATTTTATTTTGTTTTATTAATGGTATCCAATTTCTATTTTTTTGGATGTTACTACAAAAAATGATTAAATTTAGAAGAAAAATCATAAATAATTGAAGAAATTTTAATAATTTGGTAAAACATAACATGAGTGGATTCATAGGAATGATATATGTGCCTATAGATAAAAATTCAGAATTAGGATTAGGTACAAATAAATTTATGTGTAACATAATATTAGTATGTTTTAGTTGAGTATTAAATTGATCTACCCTGGATGCACTACATGTGGTCCTAACCACACACATTGTTTTACACTTCGATAGGATATTCTTAAATTTATTTACATTATAATTAAAAATCAACACGAAGGATATTATTAAATTAGTTAATTTAAATAATTAACTAGTTAAATAAGAAAATGGAATCACATACGAACTATTTATTACCCATATTTAGACATTGAGCATTAATAAGTGGTTGTATATATTTCATTTCGGATGTATTCCTTATATATTAAAAGTTCAATTTTTTATATTCTTATTTAATTGTGTATTTTCATTCCTAAAATTTCAATTTATTTTTTTATGTATTGAACTAATATGTACCACGTTAGAAATTAATGGAGAGATAAATATGGTAGTGGTTATAATAAGAAACCAATCAAGATAATAATTGGAGTGAAAATTGTTATGGTAATGCCAAAATATCTTTCTCAAGTGATGACTAACAAATTGAGACTAACCATGTTTCTATATAATCCAAATAAGTGAAAAATAGTGTATCATGTATTTTCATATTATAATGTCCATGATGGAAAGAATTATTAATACCCAATGTTTTATGAGTGTTTAAATAATCATCCTATGATACATCATATAGGACTTCTATGATGTTTTATGTGTGGAAATTGAGGTAATATATAAATAAAAATACATTTAAAAAATGAATGGTTTAGTTATCATGTATTAGGGAAATAATTTTATTACAAACATATCAAAAATTGATAAATTTTTTCAATGTGGGGAGTTTGGAAATTATAAAATAAATTTCATAATATATAGTAACATGTGGATAATTGGAATCATAATCAACTTGGAAGAAGATAAAAAGGAAGGCCCTTTGGAATTACTACCATTGAAGAGAACCCATATAATAATGTTTTTAAAAATATGCTTATTATCCACTTTTAATGTAAATATTTTTTATGTTTTTATGGTTAATCACATTCATACATTTCATGATATTTTACAAGTTATTTTGATTCTGAACATCAAACATTATATATTGAAAATAGGATGAGAATTCCATACGATCTAATGATTCAATACATGGTATAAAACCATTTTCCATTCAAGGATTGGGGGAAGATATTACCTATATTAAATGTACTTCTACCCATGAGTTAATTTTATGTTATATTTTTTGTGATTTTTTACCCTATATAGAGGTGATATCTCTTATTGGTAAATGAAAATATAATTCCCAATCCCAAATAATCCCTTTATAATATATTACTACAATTTTGACAATGAACACCCTTTGGAATCATGATCTGCAATATCGGTCATAATACCCAGTTAGAGGAGCAATTTGCTCAGATGATTGGGGTGAATCAAAATATTTTGATATACTTATTTGGAAGGAAAATAATAATTTCATTGCCTTCATTAGGATTGTGAGGATTATATTTTTTAGACATTGCAAACACATGGGCACCTATATATATTAGAATTTAGAGATTAATAATTAATTTTATGAGGGAAAAATGTATTTAAATTGTCTATAATGTTACATGAAATGTTTTTTTCAAATAACAGTTCTACAAATTACATTTCTATAGACTATCTACATATTTTTAGATTAAGTAAATATAATTACATTCTATATAAAATATTCTATAAATGGTATAAATCAAACTAAAAATACATTATTCAATCATAGTAATACATTGAATATATGAAATGTGAAATCATGCATTAAATATTATAAATTATTTAATAACATGGGTGATTACATCCATTATTGTTCATAAATTAAAATTGGAAAAAAATAAAAAATAATAATATCATTTAAAATTGGATATACTGGGGATCATCATCACCCCTGAAAATCACCATTAGTAAAAATAAAATTATAATTATAGTGAATACCATAAAAGGAGAAATAATTTTTTAAAAAATATTATATAAAATTTATTAAATTGGAGGTGTCATTTTTTGATGTTATAATAAAATGAATCTATGGTACGCAATGCGTTAATATATCCCTTAAATAACCATTATAAAATTGGTTTATAGTCTTTGGTTATGATATATGTAAACATGTTTCCTGTTTAGGATTAAATTTTTATAATTGATATGAAAAAATATTCTTTATAAATTAAACAAAAGAAATCATTTTAAATGGAATTAAATTATAATAATTCATTAGTTGAAATAGAAAATATTATAATGAAACATTTTTTTAATAATTTTTAATAAATTTTATTTCATTTCAAAAGGATATAATGTATCCAAAAAATACAATGAATTATTAGTTAAATTAATTAATAAAATTCAATAAATAATTTAGTAATAATTATGTCTTATAATTTAATAATTTATAGGTAAATAAAAAATATATTTTGTGCAAACAATATCTTATTATATGAACTTATAATTTGATATTTTTAACTATAATGATTAAAAAAATTATTAGATATATATATTATATAACAAAAAAATCTATTCATTTATTTTTAAATGAATTAAAAATACTTTGATATGAAAAAGACAAACTATTCGAACTATGTTTTTATTTTTGTAATATTTTTTAAAATAAATTATTTTGATCACTAGTATATAATTAATTTGATAAAAATTATTTATAATTAATAAAAAACTTTACATTGATCAAATAGTTATTTTATAGAATTTAATAATAATAATATATTTTTAATCTCAAAAACACAATTTTAAGATTAATAAATTTTCTCGCATCATATATTTTATATTGAAATTAATTTTCATTATATTATTTAATTATTTATAATATAATGAATTTAAAATTTGGAATCATCGTGTATAAATTTAGTAAGATGGGTTATCTTATATTTGTTATAAAATATTAATAACATCAGTAAATATTTATTCAATGTTAATGGGGGTTGAAGGAGAAAATTAATGATTACAGTGATTAAAAAATATAGATGAACATGTTAAGATTTAAATTCAATAAATTTTTTTTAACAAACATGAACTTTTTTAACTCACCTAATTCCCATGTGATATAATATATAACTCTAACCTATCTTATGTTTTTAATTAAATGATCATCATTTTCACTTATAGAAATATATCCCTTCCACCAATTCCAAACAATAATATTCCATCAATTTTTTATTTAATGACTAGAAATGATTCCCTTCCTTCTTCCATCATTAAAATTTTTCTTCCCTTCGTTATATTAATGTGTTTTATGTCCTTCATTCACAGGAGGTCCACAATGAGAACACTCATGTTCTCAATAATAGTGTCATCCACTCTTTAATAATTTATTTTCAGTTTTATCCACCCATCACTTTTCCAATATGAAAAATCATATAAAAATATATTTAAATTTAATTTAATCTTCTAAATTAATATTATAATATAACACTTTATCATAACAAAAATAACCAAAAAATATAAAATGTTCTTGTTTAGGATAGTTTCAAAGCCAACATGAACAGTTCTATTAATTTTTATCATCTATGAACAAAAAAACTCAATTAATGATAAGATATTATATTAAAGGGTAAATAATTATTTCCATAGTTTTTGAATAGTTATATAAATATTTATATACTTATTTTTCTCCCACCATAAGTTGGTAAAAAAATAAAAATATAATTGTATTATACGATTTATCATTAAGAATCATTCATGAATCTCTAATGGAATAAAAAAATACATTTATAGGTCTTCATAGTGTATATATAATTATAAATTTAAAATTTTATAGATATTAAATGCATAAAATAACAATATAATCCTTTTATGGGTTTTATCATTAAGAATAATTAATAAATATCCAATTGAAAAAAAATTCATACATATTCCATGAATATAAATAATAATAAATTTAAAACACTATAGATACTCAATTCATGAAAATGGAATGATAAAATATATTTTTATTCCATAAGAGACAAGGAATTGTTAAAACTACTTACATGAATGATTAATATCAACAATCAATACATAAAAACAAAATAATTAATGTAAATTAAATATAAATATAAATTTTAAAAATTATGAATAATTTTTTAAAACGTTTTTTAGTAATATTTTTATTATTATACATAAGTATATTGTGCATCTTACAATGATAGATTCTTTGGAATGTGGTTTTGTAGACATAAATTCCTTTTTTTAGATGTAATATTTATTTTTAAACTATCTATTCTCATAATGATTGATTTTATAATGTGATCATGATATATTGGATCTCATATTATAATGGGTAGTATACATTCTTGGAATTCAATGTTTTTTTAAAAATTATTTCATTCTTTATTAAAATATATCATTATTAAGATTAATTTCCCTAATTTTTACGGGATCTTTATCTTATATCTATATAAATATTCATTCAAAAATATTTACTTCGTTTTTTATATAAAATATTTATCATATTTTTTACTCTTCATATTTCTATATACCGGTCCTCAAAATTAAATTTTAGCACTTGTTCAGTGATGTATGATTTTCTGTAAAAATACATTTAAATTATTGAAATGTATTTTCCCATTACATTCATCAATATTGTATCACCTAAATCATATCTCCTCATAGGATATTTATTATTTTTTGATGATATTTTACTGTATACTCTATTAAAATATATAATATAAATATCTTTTTATAAATACCTAAAAAATAAGGTTTCTATGTGATATGAAACCTCTTATTTTAATGTTATTGTGGAAAATTATTTTTTGAAAAAATATATGATTTAGATTTTATTTTTCTCTCTGTATTTAAATGATATTTATCTTGTATAATAATATTTATGATGATATTATTACTTCTAGGATATCAATTTTTTTCTATCAAACTAACCCAATTATTGATATGATATAATGTGATACAATTCGAAAATTTTATGTCAACCATATTCTTTGAATGAGTTTTCATGTCAAGATGTTTGATTTACATAATGAATCATATTTATGTATGGGATATTATCTTGTGTTATTTGTGGTTTTAAATATCACTCATGTTAATTGTTAATGGTTTATATCTCATTGTTTTAGTGATTTGGTTTTTGATTTATTGAAATGTTTTATAATTTTTCCATATTAGATTGGGTCATCCCAATCATTGATAATTAAACAACATAAATATACATATTGTATAAATTTATAACAATATATTATATGTATAATGATTATATTATGAAAAAAATAAAATAACATACAACCAAATAATCATTATATCATATACCATTACAGGGCTTCAAATATATAAATAAACATTTTCTCCCCATTATCATTACTTTATATCAATAATATTACCATATTATAATGGATTTACATCAGTTCAAAAGATATAATTAGAGATAGTCCAGTCAAGGAAGACCATGATGATTAATATATAAATTATATATTATTTTTTATATCAAATAAAACTTTTTTTATAATTTTATTACTAATACTTCATCATCTATTTACAATATGTTTCTATTTATTTCATTTTAAATTATAATATTCTGGAATAAAGTAATAAGGTAATGTAATTTTAATTTCATCATTTTTTAATAGTATGATCATTTAGAAAAATGATATTTATTTATTATAACATCCAAATAAAAATAAACACTTAAAATAAAATCATCCTTATAAATTGACTTTTTTCACTTAAATAATGAATATATTTTTGTATCATTAAAATATGAATGAATTTTCGTTATCATAAATAATTTAAAGCTTTTTTGGGATTGTATTAATGAAACTTTTCAATTTAATTCTTCTACTTGACTAATAAAATCATATTAAATTGTTTTTATGGATATTTGTTAAATTTATATAATTCATGGAGGTATATTTAACTTTGAAAAGACACAATTACCTTAATGACATTATTATGTATATTCTCATGATGTTATAAGAATCTCACAAATTTTGATAATAGCATTCTATTGTAGAAAGAATTATTATTTCATTAAAATGATGTAAATAAAATAATATGATTTTTTTATAATTATTATAGGAGTTATCTCAATATAAGGGGTCTGTATTAACTATAAATAATAACTGCAACAATATAATTTAGTGACTCACACTATAGTGTGTATGACATGAATATATGGTTATCCCCTTTTTGATGTATGTTTAATCATATCTGGTATTTTTTTATGAGGTTTTAGTGTAATATATTTTCCTAATTAATTAACATAGAAAACATTTTAGAGTTTGATCCATGAATTGTTTTGTAATGTTTCATTAAACTGTGTTGACGATAGTCACACTGATAAAATGATGAGCGACACCAGATACCCTGATTTTGATGTTTTGATATTTTTTTTATTTTAATGGTTTCATTTAAATGGGTAAAAAATCAATATAATGTATTATTTTTGTTTAATTTTCACATCATAACTAGGAAATATAATGAAAATAGATTAATATTGTTTTGCAGAATCTTTACGAAAATTAAATATAGTATTCTATAGAATAAATATGATAATATCATATTACATAATAAATCAATAATGGAATGTATTATAGAAATTTATAGAAGAAAAAAACGGAGTTTATGGAGACAAATCATTCAAAAAGTTCATTGAAAGCCATCACACCGATGAATGAGGATCAATTTTTTAAATAAAAAATCATGGTTGTTGAAGGTGTTTCATAGTCAAGCCATGATTTATTTATCTGTGGAGGGTTTTGATTTATCTACCATTTTAAGAGTTATAATAATAGAATGTGTGTGCTTCCACAATGAAATTATTATACTTTTTTGGACATAGTGAATATTTCTATATCTACACATCACAATTATGCCCCCTTGTATAATTTCAAGTGTTTAGGGAAAATATAATAATCAATTGGTTATATATTTTATACTTAAAATCTAAAATATTTAATTACATGGTGTATATGGGGTTTTTACTAATTATTTTATAGGTTCATTTAATGGTCTGTTTGAAATTGATATTCAATAATTCACCCTCAAATCATTTTCCATAGAAGAGGTTAAAATCATTATCAGAGAAGAATGTTAAAAAATAATGAATAGTTCATAATTTTAGCTATGGATGTTATATTATACCATAATTTTATTCTCAACCTTGATAAAGTTTTTTTTTAAAATATTGGAATAATAAAATTCAATAGTATTTATGATCATTGGGAACATATAATTATACCACTTCCATCTATTAATTTTATGAAAATATAGAAATAATAACATTAATTCAATGTGATCGTATGGAGTGTGATGGATCCATTTCCACATGGTTTTTGAAATTGATAACTTTTTAATGATTTTGGGTAGAATCTATGAAACCCTCTACACTAAATATATATCCTTAACATAATTATGGGATGATTAACACTAAATTAATTCCGACGGGTTTGGTGATTGTGGATATGTATCCAAATGATAATATATTGGATAATCCAAAAAATTATTAGATTTATTATAATATTAAGTGTCTTTAAAGAGGTTACATGGAAATAAATATTTATTAATAGTTGTAATTCAAGGGGGTGAAAATTGTATTGATTGAGGGTGATCTTGAGGAAAGGAAGATATTTACTTCATTTCCTTCCTTTAATTATTTATTGGAATCGAAAATGAAATTTTTAAAGGGATGTATTTTCCTACATTGTTTTGTTGTCGAATGGTTAGGAGCATATCTACTATGTGTCCAGATAATCTCCAATATAATATTTATTATGAATCATGCATAATGTAATTATAAATCTTTGTGAAATTATTGATGTGATAATAGTATAAATTCTTCATGAATAATAAACTTAATTAAAATGATGATGGTGTCATGGATGAAATAGAAGTGATGGAGAAATAATAATTTAAATATAACAGTTTTGAGACCTTTTGGGTTTTGAATACAAAATGAAATAGAATATACATGTTATTTTGAATAATAATTAGTTAATAAATGAGTATTTATAAAAGTGTTCTTTGGGAATTAGAATGATGGTATTTATGATTTCAGGGAAAAATTTAGAATTTGAATGCATATATTTTTTATTCATATCTATAATTTTATGATTAATAATTCGGGAAATTTTAGTCCTTATGAATTGAAAACCTAAAATATAGATATCTGAAAAATAATGAAATAGTTTTTATGTAAAAACAAAAAATTTATGAAAATTTTAAATTTATTAATAGATTGGCTAGAATATTAATGGATCGATTGAATCTTATATAGTATAATGAATATGGAGTAACGGGTGCATGGTAATTATTAATTGAAATTGAGCTATCTAAAAAAAGAATTTCGTTAGAGGCTCGATTGAATGATATTAGTTTTCAATGTCAATAAATTTTAAAAATAGCATACTCTATTAATACAGAATGATATGGATCACCTCAAAATAACAAATGGAAAACTAGAAAAGAAATAGATATATAATAGGGTATTCGAAAATTATGTTATATTAATATTGAATTATAGAAAAGACTAAATATTTCTGTTCAATATCTAGGTGGCTCTTTAAGGTATAATAGAAATGGAAATAGATGAAAAATTATTCAAAAAACAGTATTTCATTCGATAGATTTTATTTTCAGTATGATTTATATATGTGTAAATACATTCATTTACATTTATTATTATAAAAAATGTTTCAAACTAAAATCTACATGGAAGAAGACAAAAATGAAGATTTATCAAATAGTTTGCCAAATAAATATATCATTTCATGTAGAGGTGATCCACCATACCTAGAGGCAGAAGAAGTTCTCTCTTAACTAATTCAACCAAACAACTTTGATGCATAAAAATTTCATGATAAATTTGCAGTTATCTAAAGTCCAGTAAATTTTTTTAATAACTTTAGAGGATTTTATATTTTCAACATATCTTTTGCATATAATATAAAAAATAATAGACATGAAAAATGGAGAAACTATGAAATATATGGTTTCATAATATTATCAAATGATAATGGATTAATGATCGTTGGATCTATGGAAAAAAAAAATTGTAAAATATATAATTTACATGTATGTCTAGGTTTTTAAAGGATATTGTTACAATATTCATACTATAAACCATTTATGCGACACATAAAATTAAAAAACATTCATCAATATGGCACTGGGAATCATCAGAATATAATATATAAATGTGGTGTATGGAATTTTCAAGAAGGGGAGTATCTTACATGTTATTAGTTATGTATACTTGTAATTATTATCCAAGGAATATTGAAATAGGTTATAGAATAATATCCTTTTTAATTTAAGCCATGTTTTTTTGAATAACATGGTAATGAATGAATATGATCAAAATATTTCAATGAAATCATCGTATTATAGTCACAAATGATATAAACTCTAAATAAATAAGATCATTGAAAAGTTTTACAAATAATTGAATAAATTTTAATGAAATTCGCGATCCAATTAACATATAAATTTTTGGGAGAGATATCACCAAAATAAATTGATGAAATGTCTTATTTTTGTGCTTTATTAATTTTTGTTGCAGAATATAATTGTCGATTGGGATGGCAAATAATTTTGACATGGTTAGATGTGTTAATCATTGATTATTGTTGAGAGAAAGGATGTCTATGAATTATATTAAAATATATTTTACTTTTAATAGAATGAAATAATTTAAAAATTATTTGTTACAAAATCAAGAGAAAAAAAGCACAGGGAACCATGTTTCATAGATAATAATGTCTAAGAATGTAGTGTCACTGAGTAGAGGAATTGTATAATTAAAAACCTTGCATAAATAATGATTACTTTGACAGACCTACTAGATAATTTATGGGTTTATTCAATTTTGACACCATTCTGTATCCAAAATATACTATAATAGTTCATGGAAGAACAATGTACACACTTCAATATGTTGTTGAATATAAATATAACATTGAAATTATTTTTTTCCCTTTTAAATGTATTATCCTTATTATCAATAAAAGGCAATGATAAAAGAAAATTGTAACTCATGGTGGAGAAGTTATATTTCATGGATCCTCAACCAATAAAATTATTTGATTTTCTTCATATAATGATCAAAAAATATTTGAAAGGAATGATATCACTAAGTGGGAAAATAAAATAATTTTCATAATATATAGTGAAAAAAATCATAAAGGAAATGATAATGAGTAATGAATTATAGGTATAGCATAATAGTGTTATTGTTATTATATAGAATCCATCTATTATTATATTATTAATGTAACATCAAAATAGTTCTTGATTTCGTGAAATATTTTTTTCCAAATAATAAAATATAATTGGTGATGAGATGTATATAGTTAAAATTAGGAGAATGATGTCCCAAAAAAATCACAAATATATTAACTAGATCTAATGTGTAATGATGATTCTATTTACAATGGGAATATGATCAAAGATATTCATTAATACCTAGATCAAATATTGAGGAATCGGGTTTGGGTATGTTTTTTAAATATAAAAAATAATGTTATTGATACCAAATTTGGTCTTATATAATATGTCTGATGAAGTGGAAATGATGATTCTAAAACTATATTGGTTTTATTAAAGATATATTAATAAATTGATGGAATCAAGGTTGATAGGATAGATTATCTAATATATATACCAGAAAAAATTCAATTTTTTTTCGTATGATTGTAAATGGGATTCATTTTATATAATGTATATATCAAATCATTATTTTTGAACATATTCCTTAATAATGAATTCTACATTGAGTAACCTGGTTGATTTATCATTTAAAAAAATATGAAAAGACATTATTTAATGATAAACATTTTATATGGATTAAGAAAGTAACAAGATCTTTATATTATTAGACTTATCAATATTTATTAAGTACTAATTACCATCATGGAGTAGTTGGTCATGATATTTATGTCAAAATGAAAATGATCAAAAGATAATACCTCTTATATATATTTATAAGATAATTTTTTATGATTAAATGTAAAAAGGTTTTTTTAGTTTGTAGAGTTTATGAGGTTAAAGATATTTTTAAATAATTGGAGAGTTCAAACTTTTTCATCTATTCGAAATCATTTAACTTTTAATGTAAAATATATTTCACAATCCATGAATGATAACTATTAATTCATATGATTTATAAAATGGGATATAATGTAATAAAACCACATATTACCCAGTTTTTGGACTAGTTATAAAGTCTAGAATCTTCCAAGTATTTTTTTTATTTTATGGAATTGAAATGAGTAGGTGAAAAATGACGCGGCGTGATTCTGAGGCCCAGTGTTCCCAGAATGATTTTATGTACTTTTTTTACGGTATGTTCAGTAAACATGCGAGGAACATTTTCTATATTTTGAACTCGTGCTTGGATTATAAAACCGATAGCATCGTTGAATTCGCAGCATTGAGATTCTCTTATGGGAGACATCGCTTAGACCGATCTAGGACTGGAGAAAAACAATGATTTTGGACTTTTAAAGGAATTATAAAATAATAATGTTATTTTATTTATCTATTTTTTTCCTCCAATGGAAAAGTGACAGTGGTGAGACCAACGTTGCATCAAGCCATTAAATGGATTGACTCCCCATGATTATTGTAACTGCACCATTGGAATTTGAAAGGATCCTTAATTAAATAAACCCCATTACTTCCATGTGTGTTACTCACCCACCCCCTCTCATATTTATGTAGAGCTCGGGGTTGAGTGTTTTCATGGATTAAGAAAGAAAGGATGCTATGGAAAAGTACCACGATGTCAACCAAATAGAGGTTGAGAACTATCCAGCGAGCAATGATGAGTACCACCGAAGCATGAACTGATGAAGATGAAGAAGGAGTTTCATTGATCGATATCAGCGATCGAATCTTCCTGGTAGGGGGTTTATTATTATTTTATCTTTGATTAATTAAATATATCTCTCAGAGGATATCAAGTAATGCGGATGGAGTTGTCCGAAAGAAAAAGTCCCAGACCCTCGACCTCTTTGTTCATGGTGTTATCTTTGGGGAACGATTTCCAACTCAAAGGAAACACAAAATAGCAGGTCACGCTATGACGGAGACAGTGCATGAGAGTTGTAGGCATAGACAACACCATGAATGGACACCAGAGCATGCCCGATGCTCGTAGAAGAAACCATCGGCGTGTCATTCCACCGTTGGTAAGTGGAGACATGTTGCAACTGACCTTGGGCGGTGGACAATGTTGTGGAACGACATGACTCCATGGCTGAAGGTGCCCAGCCTAATCCGGCTGCAAGGGACAAGGGTGGCCCCTGAAGGAGAAGCTGGCCGAAGCGGTCTCCCCCAACTAGCTGCAGCAGGATGGTGGGGCACAACCCATGATGAACTGCATTGGTGGAACCACGGTCGGCCAAACTGCCAACCGTAAGTTGTGGTAGCGGACAACCCCACCAGCTAGTGAACAGCCCCGCAATCGCATGGCCAGAGGGACACAATGGTCTTCCTCCGAGTGGACTGAACGGAAGTGTGCCAACAATACGGCCTGGACCCGCCTTGTAGGCTGGACCCCCAACCCGGAGGGCCAACGCGGGTGGGCCGAGCCCCACCCCACGAGTCGGGCCAACTATTGCCTGGGCCCACGATCTGAACTAGGCCGACCATGAACATCAGTACCGGGTGAACTAGGCCGACCCTTGATGAGCCAGACTCGGGTAGGGTGAGGTAGACCAGGAGATCGTGGCATCAGGCCAGTCTGACTGAGTCGGACTGGGTCCAAACCCCATAGGTCCCCAAATAAATAAACTCAT
The DNA here is from genome assembly GCA_963277665.1 of Viscum album. Lineage (NCBI taxonomy): Eukaryota > Viridiplantae > Streptophyta > Magnoliopsida > Santalales > Viscaceae > Viscum > Viscum album. The sequence continues at coordinate 1,777,190,471 of OY728151.1, read as the reverse complement.
GTAATAGATGAATTGGGTGTCCAATGGGCATTTCTTTTATGCCCTTGGGACCCATTTTGGGAAGCGGTCCCTTTGGAATATTCTAGTGGGCCCAACGGAGGTATGCCAGACAAATGTGCGATCACCCCCTCATTTCTTGGAAAGGGATGTAACTAACTGACCATGCATCATATTATTGCGTCCTTTGTGAGATAAGGACCCTAGTGACAAGTATATCCTTTATAGTTACTCCACGTGAGTTTTGGAGAAATATGGAGTATGGCTTGGTTGGATCGACATTGAATCCAACAGGCCCCTTAACAATAAAATGTCAACAACTTACTGAACTAGTGTCTATTTGATGCACCATCTGTTGCATTGCGACCATTATGACATGACATATTATCAAATTAATTTTGCCTGGAACATTTTTCTGGTTGAAATATGATTTATGGCCTGATGAGCGGTTCTCCAAAAATAAAACAAGACTCCTTTGAGCGGGAATCCAGTGGCTAGTAGTGAGGCGAAGGTTGGAGACAGATCATTCCTAGGATAGTAACGAGTGAGCCATTGTAGGCCATAACTAATCCTATGTGGTTTAGATCTTGTGTGGGTCAGTACAAAACGATCCTAGGTGGGTCAATTCATACCTATCATAAGTGGGTTAACACTCAATGATCCAGTGAGGGTCAGTGCATACAGATCTTGTGTGGGTATGATCCGGTGTAGGTCAGCAGGGGTTAGTATCTATCAACTCCGGGCTGGTTAGATCATGTGTGGGTCTTGTGGGGGGTTGTACCTATAGATCATAGGTTGGTTAGAATCAGTATGGTCAACAACAGTACCTCTTGACATAATAATTTTATCTAGCTTCACGATGGATCATCTGAAATTCTATACATCACTAATACCAGTTTTGAGATGAGCCTCTTTTTGAGCTGTGTCTATTGCTTTGTGCATTGTGATTGAGATATTTCATTTTGGTTTACCTTCATGGAAGTATGTGAGACATTCGGGGGTCTCAGTGTCCCTAATGAGTATTGTTATACTCACCCTTGAATTGGATTCTCCCACACCTTGTTCTGCCTTGTGCAAACGACAGGAAGATATGCTGAGTCTGGAGGGAGCCAGGACCAGGCGGTACACATAGGAGATTGGATGACATGGAGATCAGTTCAGATGAGTTGTACTTGCCCATCAGTTAGGATCCTAGGTGGAAGATACCGGAGTTGTTTTCTCTTTCCCTTTTTACTTGTACATTTCAATTGGTCTTGTATTCCAGACCTGTCACTTTCAGTACACTTTTTACTATAGTAGTTTACATCATAGTTTCTTCTTGTTGTGTTTATGGTTTCTGTGTTTGTATAGGATTAATATAAATGACTTCCCATTATAGGGATAATCCTTTTCGGTGGTATTCTCCAGCCCCTATCCTATGGAAGGCAGGATTGGGGTGGTCAAAATACAAGCCCCAGGGGACGGGTCGTGACACTAGTCATGTGATGAAGAAGGAAAAGAGGTCAACATGATACAATATAGATAAATTATTGGTAGAAAATTAATTTTCCAAGTTATAAGAACTAATATTATGATTTTTACTTTTCTAGATGAAATAAACATTGAATCTTCAATAAAAATAAAATATCAATATGTGAATAGAATAAAATATTATTTCAATTCAAGAACGATTTTTTTGTTAATTTCATTGTAAAAAAATCAAGATATGCATGAAATTTAATTTTTTTAATTAATATAGTTCTCCAAATGATTGAATGTCAACATCAAGTGGTGAATTCAAACTACCACATTTTGGAATTCTGAGGATAATATAGAAAAAAGATTTTATCTCACTAAGATTTGTGGATGAGTATATATATGAGTAATAATAAAGGATGTATTTAACTATTATTGATGATTTAATAACATTAAGATGTTAGAGATGAGTGGAAATTTATCATCATAAAATAGTGTGATTAGATAAGATATTTTAATTAATGAAAAGAATAATATATGTAGATTGGGTAATAAGAACATTGTCACCATGAAAAACTAAACAAAGAAGATGATTGAGAAATTTTTACTAATTATTCATTATTTGTATGAAAAAAATAATGTCATAAATTTCAAGATGAAGGAACAACTATAGTATGTTGTCGAGAAGAATTATTTTTTTTTGAATTCAACAATCATCATTAACGTATATAGGTTAAAAACCCATCATAATGTTCAATACAGTGTTTTATAGTTTAATATTAATCAAGAAATATTATGTCATCAGAAAATGTTTTTTGAATATGTAACATATCTATCATGGTGTAATTTTTTGGGTCTAAATATTCTCAATCACATCATTTTTTTGTTCTAAGTTCATCGGGGATTGGGGAGAAAATTCATTATTTTAAGAGTTATCTAAAAATAATAATTTTTTTAAAAATAATTTCTTATTTGTATTGTCTAAAAATTATGAATTCAATTTTAAAATTTTCTTGTTTATTAGGTGAAGTAATTTGTATTTATTAAACGTAATTCTTATATTTTTTGTTTGTATTCATGATTTTGGATGTACTAATCATGAATTTACATTATTAATTAAATGTATTCATAACTGAGACAAATTATTATTATTATTATTATAAACATTTATTTCTAGAAATACCTCCACCTAAAGGTAAATTATTTTTTTAAAATGATTTGTAAGGGAAAATAATTAGTTTATTGAGTTTTGTATTTTTAGTGAACTCCACATTTAAGGGTATTGTAGTTATAAATAGGATACAAAATGTTTCATTTTTTCTCACATAAATGTTACTCGGACCATCTATGTACTACATGACGTTGATCTAGTTCTATTATTGGATGCAAAATAGTTTTATAAATCACCTGTAATGGTAATAATTGTTTCATAGATAAGAGTAAAGTCTATATGAGTCACACACCATCCAACGTTACGATTTTTATTCATGAAACAAAGGCAACAAAGAAAAGAAGGAAAAGAAGGAAGAAAAAAAAAGAGGGGGGCAGAGGGTCCATCTAGGGGGGGCGAAAGTAATGTAGGCCAAGGGCATCGCCCCGTACAAGTTCCTCCCCCTCTGAATTAAACTGGGACGCATTGAAAAAGAAACAAACCGGTGAACTCGAAGAAGAAAGAGAGGCCAGATGGTCAGCCACTTTGTTCCCCTCCCTGCACGTATGAGAGACTCGCACTTGGTTGTTGAGCTGGAGCTTGCATTTCCTCATGGTATAGGATATGGACCAGGGAATGGTGCCTTTGCCCGTTAAGGCATCATAAACAATCTTAGAGTCAGTTTCAATCTCGCGGATGAGAATACCTTTCTCCTTGCAGAAGATAAGGCCGGATAAGGCCGCATTAGCTTCCGCCCGAATTGGAGAGCCACTCCCATAGAAGATCGAAAAAGCTAGCACCACTCTCCCCCGGGCGTCCCGCACGACCCCTCCTCCACGCATTATACCCATCCCACAGGAGCCGTCCGTGTTAAGTTTAAGGCCATCCCTGGGAGGAACCCACCGGATCCAACTCCCCAGATGGTTGGCAGCGTTCTGTGCACCTGCTGCCCTCAATCCGAAAAGAGCACCCAGGGACGGGGCCTCCTTCCTGATGACACCGAGACCAACCAAATCATGCAAAAGCCACCTTGCTCTGGCCACAACCGCCCTATTAGAGGATAGGCGCCCCTCATACTTGGCACGGTTCCTAGCCTGCCATAACACCCAGCACCCCATGATGAAGATGACCCGCCTCGCCGCTGGGTCTGAGCCAGCTCCCAAGGCCCCCTGAGCCCAATGCTCCAAGAAGAATTTGATGTTACCACCCGCATCCCCATAGTCTGGTCGAATACCGACCGATCTCCAAACCTCGCGTGCCCAACCACCAGTGAAGAAGATGTGGCTTAAGCTTTCTTCACTTTTGAACACACAGCATTGGCAGCAGGAAGCCATGCTGATCCCCAGCCTTTGATATTATCGTCCGATGGAAGGGCATTGTTCCGAAGCCTCCATGAAAGGAAGCAGAACTTAGTCGGCACTCCGTTTCCCCAAACCAGATCACTCCAACCGTCATGATCTCCAGGGGAGGAAGCCATCCTCCGGAACTCCTTAGGGCTGAACAACCCCGAGGAAGAGGGGATGAAAACACACCTGTCCTGCTCATCATTCATACAAATATCATCGAAGACCTCTTTCTGGTCTGCATCCAACATATATCTGAAGAACTGGGGATAAAAACTCGCCTCTCTGAAGGTGATAGTGGGGGCTGGGCAACCCGGATACCCCAGCACAGAACCAGACCAATTGGTCTGCCAGAAGGAGATGAGGCCCTCTCCAATAACATTGGGAATATGGGGCCTATAACCATGGTTTTCCCCAAATCCATACGGATAGGTCCGGGCTAAAAATATGTATACCAACGGTTTGGAAAAACCATGGGTATAGGTTTTCCGTGTGTGTGCGGGAAATGTTTTTTTCCCATGGGACAAAAATATTTTTTGGCGGGAGTCCTATGACCACAGTTCTTCCCTCTACACACACAGTTTATATTAATATTTTTAACTATATATATATATACAGACATTGGTGATGCTAGGGAAGTGGTACGATGCGGTGTTTTCATCGAAGAGGTTGCAGGAACGAAACCCACCACCCGCAATCTTTTTGGACTTAAACCCACTGTTTTAAAACAATTGGTAAAAGACTTTGAATGTTTGGAAATTGTGTATGATGCTTTGACACGGTGGAATAATAACTATACCAACGGTTTTGGAAAACTGTGTTTATATGTTGGGGACCTATACTAACGCCACCAATGACCACCATTCAAAAACTGTGGGTATAGGCTCTACCAACGGTTTTGGGGGCTATATCCAATGTTTGGAACTGTGGGTATAGGCCGTTTTTTTAGTAGTGAATATGACTACATAAAATGACCATAAATGAGAAAACATGATGGTTTTTCAAGAATTCACATATGGAATTTAAAGATATTCATTTATATATTCTAATTAAAATTTGAAATAATCATGAACATGTGTTTTATGAACACTATCATTGAGTCATTCAATGAATCTAAGAAAAAATGAATTATTATTTTGATGCATTAAGGAGGGAATGAACTCCTTCTCTTCAATCATTTTGGTTGAAGAGAGATGCAAGAGAAACAACCATGTAGTGGATCTGTAACATCTTTTTTTTTATTTTTTTATTGTTTGTTATTTGAATTATCTAGATTCCCTTATTCAATATATGAGATTAAAATTAATAAATAATAATATGTCAAATAATCACTTGACATAAATTTTGTATGATAAAATTAATTTCTACATTATGACTTTGACATGAATATTGTGAAATATTGATAACAAATTATCAAATAAATGGTATGAAAAGGGAGAAATTTCTCATGCTAAAATTTTCTAGAAATAATAATTTGATATAACTTCATAATTAACATTACATATAAATATTTATTTTGAAAATATTTTCTCATGTAGTGGAATAATTATTATCACATCTAAAATCACCATCATATGTCATAATGCATATTATTTATTGATCGGAATTTTATATTTCTGATTTTTATAATTTTTGAAAATATAGGGATTAATGAGGAAGGAGAAATTGGTTACTCTTCCTATTATTATGAATTTGACGTGAATATTGTGAAATATTGATAACAAATTATCAAATAAATGGTATGAAAAGGGAGAAATATCTCATGCGGAAATTTTCTAGAAATAATAATTTTATATAACTTCATAATTCACATTACATATAAATATTTATTTTGAAAATATTTTCTCATGTAGTGGAATAATTATTATCACATTTAAAATATCCATCATTTGTCAAAAGGCATATTATTTCTTGATCAGAAATTTATATTTCATATTTTGATAATTTTTGAAAATATAGGGATTAATGAGGAAGGAGAAAGTGGTTACTCTTCCTATTAAAAAATAAGTATTTACGTTCAAATTTTATTAATTTTTAATAATATGATTATTTTCATAGGAAAGAGAAATATATAATTTCATTTCCTAGAATAAATATAAAAATTATAAAAATTCTCATATAGATCGAAAAGAAATCATGATTTTTACAAAATATTATTATATAGAATAAAATAATAGCATGTTAAATTTGTTAAAAACTATAAATAATTATAAAACCAAAAGTTCTATAATAATTTTAAATAGTTATATTCTTGATTGAAAAGACATGGATTTCTTATTAAGTGCGTGTTTGAAATATATTTAATAAATCTAGGAATTAGTTGACAGTTTGTTGTAAATTGTTAAATTAGATAAGCGTATTTAATTTGTTTCGATATTTAATAATTTCTTAAATCCCGTGATAATTTTTTTAAATAAATATGAATGTCAAAATAATTATTATTGAGAGTTTTATATATGAAAAATCAGGATATGAAAAAATTCCATTTTAAATAAATATTATTTTCCATTAAATAAATTATATAATGGTATATTCATGGATTAATTAATTAATTAATTGACTATTTATTTTTTATTTTGAGGAATTAAGTAATAATTAAAACATTTCCTTTGAAAAGAGAAAGGATGATCTTGTTTTCTAAATTGTGGAATGAATTCTTTATTTGGACCACATTCTCACAGGTTTATACGTGTAATAATAATTTTAATACGTATTTATAATATATATTTATTTCCCATTGATGTATTTTTTGGAAATATTGATCGGTTGGAATGAATGCAGAATATTTCCAGCACTCTGATGGTGGCATGGGGTAATAGTGATAAAGAGGATTTTGGGGTTTGATACCAGATGTGTTGTTATATGATGTGGTATTGGGGTTGACACTGGTACTAAGAGAATGAGATAAATATGAGATTCGCCAATTTTGTTTTGATGACTTTTTTTATTCTTCCTTGTTAAATATTCATACTAGTTAGTGTCCCATTAAACAAAGTATTTAAATAATTAGTGATCAATTATGCGATGTAGATTGACTTCATGAATTGTACGTGATTAATTTACGTTTTATCCTAGGTATAGTCATAGAGTAACAATATTATAATGAATTTTAAATGAATTTATTAATGAGTGTGGTTGGTTCATGATTCTGAAACGGATTACGTCAGACATGTGAATTACCAAAGATAATAAATAGGTCCATAATAACACATGTTAAACGGATTAAAATGTTAATATTTGAAATAATTAATTAATGGTTATTTAATTAATTTAAAAAGAATATTTATGATTTTATGATTATTTGAAAACTATTCCATAGCATTGGAAGCAAGGAGTATAGTATGAAATTTGTGATAGATGAGTCTATTCCAAGGTAGTTTTCCAAATTATGGTTATGAGGCTTATATATATAATGTTTTTTTTTGATTTCATACCACACTACGCCCATGTTGGTGGGATGAATATGACAAATTATAGTCTGGAGTGGTGTTTTTTATAATATCAAGGTCGATATGAAATATATGGCTTACTCCCCCTAATAAATATGCTCTCTTGACAAAGTAGATTTTTTTGATTGCACGATGGTTATATTTCTTCATATGTGTGTCTTGAGGGATGTAATGCGTTATTGTTATTTCACATGCATGTATACCTGTATATGGTGTAAATGGTTTATTATTTGTATGTTTTGAATGTGATGCGATGTATTGGTGTATTAAATGAGATATGAATCATTGTGGATAGACGATCAACCCATTATTTCTAAAAAATAGTGTATGAGCTATGAAATCTCATGGAAACTACTCAATTACCCTATGTATATATAGTCAGGACAATTCCATTTCATATGAATGATGTTCATGGAATATTAAATTATCCCATTTATCTTTATGTTGTATTTTGACGAGAGATGGCTCGGGATGTGCAACATTGGGGTAGAGTTAAAAACAAACTCACAAGGGGTATAACAGTTCCACCATTTTATATTATGTTAGATATTATATTTAAAATTTTATGGGATAATATGTGTATATAACATGTCTAGGATTGGTAAAAATGGGAAATCAATTTAGCTGACGAGTTAGGTTCATTTGTTTACATGTTTGGCTTTATTAAAAATATTTCACTTTTTTCCGGAGAGTTTGTAGAGGGGAATATATTGAATATAAATTTTATAGTCATCCTACATATATATATATGTACTATTATTAGGTGGTTTTAGATAAATCAATTATTTTATAGTATTATGATCTATTCATGAGATGTTAGAGATACATGGTTGTTTTTGAGAAATTGGTTAATAGTTTTCCACTATTTCATTTGTATGTCATTACTTTCAAGTCATGTATTGTATTTGATTATTCCTTTTTATAGGGGCTATATTTGATTGGGGTTTTTTTATCTTATTTATCTTATTTCTCGGATCATAGAACATAGTGGTACCCATTCTTTTAAGTTATACCCTTGGTGCATTTCCCTAACCCCTGTCCTGTTAGATTTAGGCATCATGATTTATGAGTGCCTAACATTTTTAAATTTTAGTCGTGGATCAAAATAGATGTATCCATTATTTTCATGTTGAGGACAATCAATATGATTTTTCAGAAAATCATCAATGATTATTGGAAGAAGAAATCATTTCACAGTAGGGGATGAACAAATAGATATAGTTTCAATGTATTCAGATTTATGAGGGATTAATTTTTGGATTTTGGGATAGAATATTGGTTATTGGCGTTAGTGATAGTCTTCGGATGGTTCATGAGTAAAGGGATAATTGGGTTCCTATTTTTTTTACAATATTTCATCATTCATATCAATAGTGGCCCTTTTTTCAATGTATATAACGAAATGGTTATTTTATGTAGGAGATTTTTATATAAATTTTCAAGATGATTTTTGTAGGGATCCAAACGTGACGTACATAGACATTACATTATTTTTGCGGAATACATAATACAAAACAAAAACAAATGCCCAAAGACGATATTTCTTTTGTGTCCTTTGAAACATGAAACATAGAATTCTAATCACGTTGAAAGATCTTCAACATCGTCCATAAAGATCTTCCACTTTTGTTTCAATACCTAAAAACATTCTTTATATCATGGGGAAAAACATAAAAATGGGTGAGCTCAAATGCTCAATAAAAGTAAAAATGGAGAACATAAAACAATCAATAAACATTTGAACGTAAAAACATGAACATAAAACATGAAAATCAGAAGTAATGACATAATTATATTCGGTACATAAAGAATTGATCATAAAGAAACATTAATCATGAAAAAATAGCATAGGAATAAAACCTGGAATTGTGGAAAACCATAAATAACATGATATGTTTTCCATAGTATCCAAGATAATGATGTCAAGACCATCATAGTGGACAATACCCCTTACTGAACTGGGTTTACATGTCATTCTTGCCATATATTACTGAGCCAGATTAACTTGTTGTTCCAGTCATGTTTATCTCATGAGATATAAATCATTATCCAATGCATTAGAGGGAGATAAAGGACTCACCCATCTCATAATGAAATCAATCCTACTTGTGCCACAAAATACACAAAAATCATTCATCATAACCCAATGAATAAAATGTGTTTCATAAACATCATCCCATCAGAACATAATCCATATAAAACAAATGGATATCAATTAATCATAATAAGAATCAAACCATGTAAATAACATTGAAATTATACATGAAACATAATAATACAAAATAATGTCATCTTAGATGGTAAATTGTTTTGAAAAAACACTTGAAATGAATTCTTGAAAATATATCCTTTCTTATTCAAAATCATTTACTTTTCACAAAATGAAATGAAATTTAAAATGAAAATGATTTTTTTGAAAATAATCATGAAATCTTGTAGAGGAAGATTCATGAAAATTAGGCGTTATGAAACCGTAAAAATCAGTTCATGCAGTATAAGTTAAAAAAACATTCTTATATTACTTTTTCTGGAAAAGTCAACAAATTCCTCATATGGTAAACAAAAGAACGATTACTTACATAACACAATGTAAAAGTCAAAGAGTGGAAAGCATGACTTTAAAAATACATGAAAAATATTAAACACTTTATAAAACAACATTTTTATGGACATGAATGAAAAATAAAACCCCAGTAAATACTTACATATAAGTAATCTCAGATAAAAATGAGATTAAAAAACTATTCCATACCTTAGGTACGATATGCTTCATACATATCTGAACCTCCTTTATAATGATTTAAATAATATCATTTAATTATTATAGAATCATATTCATTGTTATGATATCATGTATGGTTCACTTACTACTTTATATTACTTGTTATTTTGTAAATTCCATGTTAAAGTAGTGTTTTGGGTAAAATCGTTTCATTTATCATATGTGTTTAGACTTGTTGTTCTTGATATTATTACATATATCCTGATTTAATTAATTCCAAAATATAAAACATGACTTATATATAATATCTATTAATAATATAAATATATATGATGGATCATTAAATGGAATGAAATACACCGTTCATGGAGACGGTAGGTTGTACGTACGCATGAATGCTATTATTGTTTCCTTATTGAATTGAATGGAATAAAGTAAATGAATAATATATGTACATAAATCCAGTATAATTATTATGTAATATCTCTCATTATTATTTATTATATATACTATATAATCATACTTGAATGGTTAATCATGGAAAATGAATCTCACCGTGTTCATGGCGACGGTAGTCCGTACGTACGCACAAGCGATGATATCATTCTATTGATATTAAAATAATATATAATTGGATGGGATATCATATATACATAATAAAAATAATTTTATAATTATTATTTATAGCATTTATACTCATTATTATACACATCAATATGATGAAATGTTTGAATGACAAACTACACCACGACGTGGAGACAGTAAGTCGTACGTACGCACGTGTGGTGACTTTCTCATTCATAGGATGGATAAAATATCTCATATTGATTTAAAATTATTATAATAACATCAATGTATATATAAGATATTAGATTAATTATTTTCTAAAGAAACAACTATGAAGGAGGAAGGGGAAGAAGAAAGGAACTTGAAATAGGTGGTGAGATATTTACCTCTTCTTCGGGTTCTTCCTTTCGATTTGATAAAAAAGGCTCCATAGGATGGATTTATGACTAAACTAAGGCCTATAGGATGAATTTAGGATAGTTTATAGGGTATTTGGGTAGGTTTTGGCAGAAAAAATGGCTTTGGAGGTGTGAATTAGAGATAAGGGGGAATGTCTTTTATAAGATGGGCGATGGGCACCTTAGAAAAAATGTAAAATATTATTTTATAATGAATTCATATTAGGTTTATAATAGATACAAAGTGAATTATTTCTAGGATAGGATGGGGATGTGCCGAAAAGATCTCACCCAATAGGTTTTATATAAGTTTAGGATACCATTTTAACCATTTGATTTAGATTTAACACTAAGTTAAACAATTGAACTTTTACCGTGTCTTCTTGAATTCTTACAATATATGGTTAATAAACAATATATAAACTACCAATAGAACCCCAATTTGTTCATTAATGTCATAAATATTATTAAATAAGTCTTTTGGTATATCCTTAGATTTTTATGAATAGAATATCAATTAATAATATAATATTTGTTTTAAAAACCCTTTTATGTCAATTTTGACAGTATTTTGTTTTTGGTTTTTTCTAAATTCATAACAGCATTATTACTTCAAAATATTTAATCTAACCATTTCTAATATGTCATATTATCCTATAAAATTAGTGTATTTCATATAAAGTCTAAAATTACATTTATTTGGGTATTTATAATATCAATTATGTAAATATTTTATTAATAATGTAATTATTGCATCATCATTGTGTCATAAATAAATTAAATTATTTAATGTCTAAAAAATATAAATAAAACACCATTATGTAGGAAATATTTTTATATTTCTAATGAATATTTATAGTCTAATTTATCTTATGTATAAACCTATATTAAAAATGTTTTTATTATTAAACATTGATTTTAACTATTTGTACACTTCTTTAAATAAAATAATAATAAGTTTCCAAATCTAATACATGTTTACCAAAGAGGTTCATATGTTATTCCTAATGTTTTTTTGGGTAGAATTATACTTATAAAATTGAATTAGGACATGTTGTAGGTTAATAATAATATCATTTTTACCCTTAATTACCCTATTTACTTTTAACTGTGATAAATAAAAGTAAAAAGTTACTATTCACCGGAAATTATTTTTATCTTATTGAACAAAATTTTACTCATTTATATTAACCATGTCTCTCAGATTTTCAAAATTCAACTCACATATGTGGTAAAATTATGTTTAATGTATATTTGTAAATGCTCCTAGGAGATGGGTCGAAGACGGTAAAAAGTTCAATAAAATTTTTATATATCTAAAATTATTATTAAATGACTTCAATGAATTAAATTGAACTTATATAGGTATTATGTATCTTTTTTAACTAAAATAAATTTAAATAAAATAAATTATTATATAAATAAAAAGTTTGTTTTAACCAATAACATAGTGTTTTCACTATTCATCAAAAATTGAATGTTATTAGAAAAAATACCGAAAATTCACCCATGGCTAATTTCTATATTCTGAATCCAAAAACGAAGTCCATTTTGAAATATAAAATTTATAAAATTTCAAAAATTGGGTATTACTATTCATAACATCTTGTTTATATAATATTTTAAAAACATATTATTGTTTAATGAAACTCAGTACTGCGTACAACAGAAGCTATCGATGAAGGTTGCTCTTGCATTTAATGAAGGCCAAGAATAGCTTTGTGTATACTACAGGCTAATATGGTTTTGTGTATAGCACAAGATAATCTTGGTGTACCATACTACAAAAGACATCAAAAAAATTAAAAAGAATAATTCTCATAAAATCTCAGGGTGTTACATTCTACCCCCCTTAAAATGAATTTCGCCCTCAAAATTCGTCGAGGTTATAAATGGTTTTCTACATGAAAGTTTCTTTCATAGAAACCTGCATCATAACTAGGAATACTAAAACAACATTTAAAAAAAGTAAAGTTAGAAACATAAAGAATACCCCAAGTTACTCATCACTGGGATTCCACATAGGAGAATATAGGTGAAAATATGGATATGGAAGTGAAATATAAACATCATGTCCTGATAGAGAGTGGAAGAGAACATGGCTATGAAAAAGACAACAATCACAAATACATAAATTTTTAATGATCTTAGGTACCATCTGATTCATCTGATATGAGGGTACTAGGAAAACATTTTCAATATCATTTCCCTAAAGTTTAAAATTTTGAATTAGAAGAAATAGTTACTTGATTTTTGTACAATCTCACCATTAGTCATTCCATGAACAATTTCCACATGATATCTTAAATAAATGAAGTCAAATATGTCATTTGTGAAGTTTTAGAGGATCATGTAATAGAATGATAGGTCATTCCATCTGTCTCAAACTACAGGTTAGAAAAAGTTATCAGATCTACATAATTCCAACTATGGTGAGGTTAATCGTATATGATTCAAAAATGGACTTATAATTCATCTATCTTACCGCTTAATAATATAAAAATAGTTTCTAATAAATAGGTACTTCCTATAGGCTAGAGGTAGGCGACAAAAGCATGTCACACTTTGGTTGTGGGTTTGATTCCCGCATCCTTCTCCGACGCGACGGGTTGTCACACATCCTACGAGTTGTCCTTTTTCTAAAACTACAGTATTATAACATTCCAGAAATAATATCAAAAAATGGTTCTATAATTAAACAATATTATCTTATATACAAATTTTTTTTTTCAAATCTTTATATTTATCCAAAATACTTGTATCCATGCTCATATTATAAAGAAAATGATTACTAGAAATGTCATCAACCAAGAATGTGAATGCCATCATTTATCTCCAATATATCATAAGATATATCTTGGTGGTGACATTCCAAAAATGTCAAAACCTTAATCATGTATTTTCGTGAAAAATGATTACCCATTGAACATTAGTGAAAACATGAATGTTGTAAAAAGTTCACTCTTCCCACATACCGAAGTCCCAAAATTTCTATATACTCAAACCAAGATATCACATTGTCATTATATTAGTAATGAGTTCGTTGATACTGTCAAACATTTCATTATCTTTTTATCCCCTCATTAAGTGCATATAATCTGCTTTCCAAAAATATTTCAATCACCTTTCAGGGTTACCGATACCATATAATTTTTGAAAACCAAAATAATCCAAAACAAAGATATTCCAATATTCAAAAATTCTATAAATGAGATTCCACAACATTATTTTTGAATCCCATTACACAAGTACTTAATCATTCCACCGCATCATTCTCATACTCAACATCTCCAATAGTGATCACATGTGACTTGTCTTTGTCCTTTTCCTTAAGAGGTTGTTGATGTCGATCATCATTAACCTTTGGATTAGGGAATTGGTTAGCATAATGACACATTTCCTTGCACTTTAATCATTGAAGTGTTGGTGGACAATTCCCTATAGTCTTTTGTCTATTCACATCATTATATATCTTTTTCCCATTACTTCGGCACTCAACAACTCAATGACCTTATTTTCCACACTTAAATCATTTTCTAGTCCCTTTAAGACAATCTCTACCATGATTCTGTTCACAATTTGAGCATAAAGAAACTGTCATCTTATTTTCACCATGGTTTTGAGATTTTACATTGAACTCTATCTTTCATTTCTTGTCAAAACCATGGAATGGATATGTAACACCAACTTCTAGTTCTACCTTGATAGCACAACACACAATTTCTTCATAGCTATTGAAGTCTCTTATAGATAATGTCCTTTTAAGACATTGTTTTATTCCCTCGAAGAATCAATCAACATTACTTTTAGGTTGGATGATAAATCCAGATTCAAAACATGCAGGCCTTATAAAATTCACCTCGTATATACAAACAAATTCATCATTCATTTGATTATGATTGAGGTTATTCTTTTCCATCATTGTTCGAAGAATACGAGGGAAGTACTTATTGAAAAATAAGTTCTTGAACTCATCTCATTCCTTGGATTCAATTTCATCTTGGAGCCTCATATTCTTAATTAGAGTCCACCACTGGTCTTCTTAACCTTCTAAACGGTAAATAGATAGAATGACTTTTTCATTTTCTAAGCAGAGAAGTATGGAAAATATATTTTCAATGGTACTGATCCATTGTTCTGTAACAAGTGGATCAGAATAACCACTAAAATAAGGTGGATGTTTCCTCATGAAGGTCTCAATAGAATATTGTTCCCTTATCTGCTCATTTGGAAGTCCAGAATGACTCATATATTGTGTATGTATAGCTATAAGATTTGGAACTCCATCTCCCATAACATTGGTTTGTTCAGGAGGACAATCATTTCATTGTCCATTACATTAATCAACATGGTTCGTTCAAGTGCCAACCATCATCTAAAACCCAAAAAAATAGTTTGAGGAAAAAATCATGCTAGGAAAAAAAACATAATAAAGGGGTAGTACCTTCTATATATAACATCTTAGGTTTAATTCTAAGATAGTTACCATAATTCTAGGACTATTACCTATACGTATACTTAACCTTTGGGACATCCGTTGACATACCATAGAAATATCTCTAGATATCTCAGTAACCTTTTAGAATCGTAGTTTCCAAAGGTTAACTAAACCTTCGCTCTGATCCCAACTGTAGAGAACCAAACATGATGTACATAGACATTACATTACTTTGGCGGAATACTTAATAAATAACAAAAATAGATGCCCGAAGACCATATTAGTTTATTTTCTTTGGAAACATGGAACATAAACTCATAATCATGTTGAAAAATCATCAAAATATCCCATAAAGATCTTCCCCATTTGTTTTCATACCTAAAACCTTTCATTATATCATGGGGAAATGAAATCATAAAAAGGGGTGAGCTCAAATTCTTAGTATGGGTAAACATGGAGAACATAAAACAATCTATAAACATTTGAACATAAAAACATGATCATAAAATATCAAAATCATGAGTAATGAAATAATTCATTGTGGTACATAAAGCATTGATCAAAAAGGAAAATTAATCATGATAAAATAGAATGGGAATAAAACATGGAATTTTTTATAACCATAAATCATATGATATGATTTCCATAGTATCCATGGCATTGATTCCAAGACCATCATAGTGGACAAAGTCTATTACTGAACCGGGTTTACTTTCCGCTCCAGCCCTGTATTACTGATATGAATTTACTTGACATTTCAGCCATGGTTATCTCATGTGATATAAATAATTACCCAATGCATTGTTGGGAGATATAGGTCCCACCGATAGGATGATGAAATCATTCTTACATGTTCCATAAAATAAACATAAATCATTCATCATAACCCAATGAATAAAATGGTTTTCATAAACATCATCCCATCAAAACATAATCCATATAAAACAAATGGATATCATTTCATCATAATAAGAACAAATGCATTTAAATAATATAGAAATTATACTTGAAACATAATCTTACTAAATATTGTCATCTTATATTGAAAATTGTTTTGACGAAACACATGAAATGATTTCTTGAGGATAATATCTATTCTTCTTCAAAATCATTTTATTTTCAAAAAATTACAAAAAATTTTAAAAGAAAAGGATTTTGTGAAAAATAATCTTGAAATCTTGTAGGGGAAGCTTCATTAAAAGTAGGCATTATAAAACCATAAAAATCAGTTCATTCCGAATAAGTTAAAAAAACATTCTCCTCATACTTTTTTTGGATAATTCAAAAAATTCATCATATGGTAAAAAAAAAGAAAGATTCCTTCCATAACACAATGTAAAAGTCAAAGTGGGGTAAACATGATTTCAAACAAACATGGAAGAATATTAAAAACTGTATAAAAAACATTTTCATGGACATGGATGAAAAATATAACCCCAACTAATACTTACATATAAGCAATCTATGAAAAAAATGAGATTGAAAAATTATCCATTACCATAGGTATGATATGGTTAGTACATATCCAAAATTCATATATAATGATTTAAATAATGTCATTTACTTTTTAAATGATCATATTCATTGTTATGATATCTTATATGGTTCACTTATAACTTTATATTACCCATTCATTTTTAAATTCCATGTTAAAGAAGCATTTTTGGTAAAATCATATAATTTATTGTACATGTTTCGACTTTTTTTTCTTGATATTATTACATATATCCTGATTTAATTAATTATAGAATGTAAAAAATTATTTATATATAATATATATTGAGAATATTAATATATATGATCGATCGATAAACGGAATGAAATACCCCGTTCATGGAGATGGTAGGCCATAAGTACGCATGAACACTGTTTTCGTTTCCTTATTAAATTGTATGGAATTAAGTAAATGAAACATATATTTATATAAATACAGTATCATTATTTTGTAATATCTCTAATTATTATTTTTTATATATACTTTATAATCATACTTGAATGGTTAATCATAGAAAATGAACTCATCGCGTTCGTGGAGACGGTAGTACATACATATGCACGAGCGATGATATCATTCTTTTAATATTAAAATTGTATATAATTAGATGGTATATCATACATAAATAATAATAATAATATTATATTTATTATTTATATCATTTATAATCATTATTATACACATCCAAATGATGAAATGTTTGAATAACAAACTACACCACGATGTGGAGACAGTAAGTCGCACACACGCATGTGTGGTGACATTTTCATTAATAGGATGTATAAAATAACTAATATTGTTGTAAAATTTTCATAATAACATAAAAGTATATTGAATATACTGTAGTTATTATTTTATAATGGAAACAGCAATGAAGGAGGAAGTGGAAGAAGAAAAGAACTTGAAATAAGTGGAGAGATATTTACCTCTACTCCGGGATCTTCCTTTTTATTTGATCAAAAGGGCTACCTAGGTTGGATTTCTGACTAAAGGAAGTCCTCTAGGATTAAGGGAGGATAGTTGAGAGGGCATTTGGGCAGGTTTTTGGTGAGCCAAATTGCTTTTGAGGTTATAATTAGAGAGAAGGGGGGATATCCTTTTATAAGAGGGGTGATGGGTACCTTAGGAAAAACATAAAATATGTTTTTATAATAAAATAATATTCTGTTTAAAATGGCCACAAAGTGACTTATTTCGAGTATATGGTGGGTATGGGTCAAAATCCTCTCAACTAATCAGTTTTAGAAAAGTTTAGGTAACCATTTTATCCTTATCATTTAGATTTAACTCTAAGTTAAATAATTTAACTTTTACTGTGTCTTTGTAACACCCCAGGTAAATAAAGAATATGAAATCTTTATATTTATCCATATTTGTGAACAAAATATTAATATTACTTTAAAGGGGATGCTATGCTCGATGGCGTACCCAACACGCAATAACGAGTTTTTGGGAATCTTACGTTGCACTCTAATAATAAAATATTATTATTTTAAATGGTAGTTAACATGTAGTCGTTGTATTGGCAGGAATGGATAGAAATAACTAAAATATTATTATATATGTTTTTAAAAGTTTTTACATTTATCCAATAAAAGATAAATGCATAAAATACGGAAAGAATTCAATTTTAGGCGTATATGCCCTAGTTTTCACTAAAGGTTCACTTATCGCCTTTTGAAGGAGAACCGTCATTAAATATATTTTTGTTCACTATTATACATAATTTTGGACCAAATAACACTCTTATTAAGAATTGGGACATAAAAATTTACTTTGTGAAAATTTTTGGTATCTTTCTGATAACATTCATTTTTTTTAATGAATAGTGTAAAATGTTGTATTTTAATTCAAAACCTCTTTTTAATCTAATTTATTTATATGATTAGAGTATCTTTTGAATTGGTTTTAAAGTGAAATTATAATATATTTTTACCATTAAATCCAATAGTGGTCGTTGGAATTAATTTCACTTTGAAATCAGACTTAAACTAGTGTCAATCTTTTGAGACTTATTGTTTCATAAAAACACGCTATTTTCTCTAACAGCGGGAATTAATTATTAAATTAATTAATGTGACATATATGTTTTTAATTTTTTAAAATAGACTTCATTTTTGAATTCGGAATATCAAATATATCTTAGGGTGAATTTTTGGGATTTTTCTGAAAAACTTCAATTTTCGATGAATAGTGAAACCACTAAGTGGTACTTATAAAAACTGATTTTTCAGTTTAAATGAAAATTTTCCATCTTTGTGATTTGAATTTCAACAATCCGACATACATGGTTGACATTAAGAAGTAACATGTGGTTCAATGTGATAAAAATAATTTTTTGGTGAATAGTAAGTTATTAAGTTTTTAATCGCGATTAGAGGTAATTAGTGTAGTTTAATGTAAAAATAATGTTTTAATAATATGAAATGAACATGACACATGTCCTAACCTCATTTTATGTGTCATGGACGACCAAGAAAACCCATGGGTCAACTTGGGGACCCCATGAAGCCACTTTGGTTGGAAAATGACATTAATATTTTTTTTATTTAAAGTTAAAGTAAAAATGAGACAAACATGAAATGTTTTACTAAAACAATTTTTACATGGGATTATGCAAATCATATTTTGGACTATAAATATTCATTTTAAAGATAAAAATATTTCCTACATCATAGTATTTTTTTTATAATTTTTAGACATTAAATAAATTAAATTATTTATGAGATCATGATGATGCAGCGATGACCTCATTATTTAACAGTTTAAATAAGATGGAAAGATAATGTAATATCTAAGACCTAAACATGTACAAAACCTATTTGATTAGTGGATTTCGAACCCTTATCACCTTATCCGCGAAAAACATCAATGTGGGACCTCTTAAATCCGAATACCATTTTAAAATAAAGTAACTTTTCTTTACCTTCCAAGAGTTCCCCTCCTCTCCTCTTATAAAAGGCCCCCACCTCTACCTCCTTACCCACACTCCCAAAGCCTTTGGCTCGGCCAAACTATGCCCATTTTGTCTCTAAACTTCCCTCTCTTACTCCATGAAGCCTCACTTTGGGCAGAAGTCTTCCCAAGGAAGCCTTTGAGCTCAAACCAAAGGGAGTCACCCGATTTTAAGGTAATGTCTTCACATGAGTCCTTTTGTTTTATTTTGCCTCTCCAAACCCCTAAAATCTTTTTATTCATTTATTTTGTAACAACTACAGTATCTTAAATATACTAGGATGATGTTATAATAAGGATTTGAGCTACAATTACACACAACTACATCTAATGGTTAAAGATCATACTGTTTCCGTGGATGGCGAATTTCTGTCTCCCGAAACGATGATTGTTCAACACTCATATAACACCTTCAAAGGTGTCCATTAAGATGATACTATATTTATATATGATATATAATATTCTTATTTTTTCATTAAGATTATGAATTTTCCATTTTGGTCATACCTTTATGGTTTCCATTATTGCTAAACGCGATATCTTCATTTAAGGAAGTGTGGACTACCGCCCCCTCAAAGTGATGTGATTCGTTAATGCCATATGTGGGACGTATACAGGATGTATTTAAAGTTATTATATATGATGTTATACTGGAATTATAATATACCTCTATATCATTATTATTCCATTCCATAAAAATATTAAATAGAAATGAAAGTAGCGTTCATATGTACGTACGGCTTACCGTCTCCATGAACGGTGCATTTCATTTCTTATCAACAAATGTAATGTACTATTATAAGTACATGTATATAATGGATATATATGATGAATGATACATATAAATGATTAATATAATTCTGGAATTAAAATATACATACCTCTCATTTAGTTTTAATTCCATTAATATGACATAGAAATGAAAGTAGCGTTGATGCGTACGTACGGCTTACCGTCTCCATGAACGGTGCATTTCATTTCGTACCCCTAAATGACTATGTAATATTATAAATACATTTATATTATGGATATATATGATATATATGATATACAAATCATGAATATATTTCTGGATATAATGAACATTTGACCACACCAATGACATGTAATTGTAAGAAGTCCACTTTTGACTTAAGAACCAAATATCGACAAAACAAACATTATTAACATAAATGATTACACAATGGTTATAACATGGAAATAAGTGATCTAAAAGGAATAATTAACTAGAAAAAGGTTCTTAATAAAGTGGAAATTTACTCAAGTTTATTATTCAGGATGTTAAAGAACGATTGAGTCAAGTCGGACCCGAGGTAAGGGATCCTACTCCTCTCTTTCTTTTAAGTACACTCTTTTATGTCATTCCTTCTAAGCTCGTCTTTCATGTTATTGGGATGTTCTTTTATATTAATCATACTGAAATTTTTATGTTCATATCATGAGAGACCCTATTCTCTCTCATCAATCCATTTTGAATGTTTTGAGTGGCGCCGTTAGGCTGCCGAATTTTCGTAAGAGATCTAACCTCTCTATTTCTTTTTAAGTACTCTCCATTATGTCACTTATTTTAATCTCATCTTTGTTATGATGGGGGATGTTCTTTTATATTCCTCTTGCTGTAAATTATATTGTAATGTGATGAGATACCCTATTTGATCTCATCAATCCATTTTTGGAAGTTTTAAGAGGCGCCGTTAGGCTGCCGAGTTATCGTAAGGGGTTTTTCATCTCACTTTTATTCCCATCAGATTTATGCTAAATTTGCCACAATTTCCTTTGAGTGGTGTATGTACGGACCATTATTTTACTCATTGTGTAATATTATTTCATTTATGAGTATTTACATCAATGTTTTATTGTCCTTATTTCTTGGGGCGTTTGTTTCGGAAGATACCCATGTCAGTAAAGGAACCTTTCACCCTCCTCTTTTTAAAAGACTTATTTTGTTATTTCTTTTGATTCACATAATATTATTTTGGGATATGTTCTTCTATATCCTAATTGATGTAAATTTTATTTCCAAGTGATGAGATACCCTTTTTATCTCTCATCAACTCTTTTTCTGAATTTTGAAGTGACGCTGTTAGGCTGTCTAATTATTGAAAGGGAACTTCTTAACCCAATTTCGATTCTTTGGGATAAACTTGTACACCATGAATATGTCGTTCTATGATTATGTGTGAATGTACTCTGATTGTTTTACACTTAATACCCACTTATATTTCGTGTATTCGTTTGTCACACATAGTTATGTAACTGATTTATCCTTAATCCAAGGATACCGTCTTTGTATGGGACTTCGTCTCAATCTCCTTTCATTAAGGAATATTTTGTTTTATACACAACTTTATTTTGTACGGTGTATAAACCCCATTGAATTTTACATTTATCAAAAAGGAATCTTTTTATACGAAGCATTTTACTAAACGATAAAAGGGAATGTTTTTGTCGTACGTATGCGGCGACAACGACTTCTCAGCCACCATGACCATTATTTGATATTCAGCTTCCTCTACAAGCCATAACTTCTTTTTAAAAGAAAAATAAATACCATTTTTTACTTTTGTTTTATTTTGGTATTGAAATAGGTTTTCATAATGTATTTATATCAATGTGTTGTATTGATATCTTGTTATTGAAAGGTGAAAATGTTATGTTTCCTTTATGCATGTTTTATTTGATAAGATTATGTTATGGTTCTTGGGCATTGTTATGAAGATGGCTGGTTCCGTGATAAACTAAGGGCGGGTGAGCCCGATATAGCTCTCCAATGCATTGGGTAACGCAAAGGAGTGAAACGTTAAGGTTTCTCCGAATAGATTTAGGGAATATACTGTGATGGGTATTCCAAACGTAACCAAGAGGGTTACTCCCTATGTAATAATGTTATGAATTCCTCAAGTTACCTTTATGTCTTATGATTTATATGATTTATTCATGGTTTGATGAGTTATGTTAAAGTGCCTATGTTTTATGGGTAATGTATGATTTCAGTCTTATGTATATATGAACTCATGTTTCCTTTCTATATTTTTATAACCCTTACTGATCTTTTTATGCTTATCCCATGTTTTTGAAATATTTTTCACAGGTCAAGGGAAAGGTACATGATGTGATGATAGTGTCAAGGATGTGTCAAGAAAAAATCCGTGTTTTATTTTATATATGTTTCCGTTGATGGGAAGAATGAATATTGTCTTTTATGTAACCACTTTGTTTAAATGTGGAATGTATTGCAAGTTTCATGATCTAATTCTCTAAAACTCTAATCCTAAAAAGATCCTCAATGTGTAATCTTGTAATAACTCAAGATTTAGTAAGGTTTAAGGCTGGGGCCTTATAGTTGGTATCAAAGGTCGGTTTAGATAACTTTAGAGGTTGGGGTATTCTTTAAGCATAAGTGAAATTACCATAATGGTTAGGATTTCAGAAAGAGTCCTAGTTTTAGATAAAGTGAATGAGTAAGTATATCTTAGTGTTTACCTTCCTCATTAGTACATGATGGTTTTGTTGATATACTCACGCTGACATTTCTGTATTTAGTGAATGGACGGATCTAGAAGGAACCAAAGAGACAATAGGTTTGAAGGAAACTGTGGTGGTTCTCTGATAAAGATACTAGATAAAATGGAGGATTCAATGAGGAAACTTGTGGTTGTTCTAAACCAAATATCAAGGAGTCATGATCAACCACTTGAACCATGGTATGTTCTGTAATGCATCATGTACGAGATGACCAATTGATGTGGAAGTTCAGGTAATAATTATAAAGGTAACCATTAGAGTTTATATGATCCTTACTTTTGAGGTAATTATGGGTTACTCTATGATATGATGGAAAATGAAAGGCATGAGATAAACTTGAGGTTAAATTATGTTATGATTTTTTTGAAGATTTTATCTCATTTTGGGGAATTTTTTAAGAGTTATATAGTTTTGGAAAAAGGACAATACACATACTGTGTGACAACCCGTCGCGTCGGACCAACCTGCGGGAATCGAACCCACAACCAAAGTGCGACTGGTATTTATCGCCTACCACTGGACTACGTGAAGTCCCTGGTTAGTATGACTGATTCTTTTTAGTTATATGATTTTATGAATTATGAGTAAGTTTATTTTGGGTTATTTATGAAAATGATTAACCTATCATGGAGGATATGTGATTAGGTTAATTACTTTTCAATACGATACATTAGGAGCAACTGATGTTGTTTGGAGATAAATGTTACGATTTAACTTGGAAGACTATGTGACTAAATCCTTCAAATATTTGGGTTTAAATCTTAGATTGGTTTACTTTGAACAATTTTATGGACAAATTGTTTATTGGATGGTCCACGTTGAACTTTGGGTTTTTTTGGACAAATTTTGGAGATTAAGCATAGATTTTCTTTTTAATGGGTTATCCTTTTCTGGATTATCTGACCTTGTACTAACCTTTTTGGTTTTGGTTATGGTTAAAGCCTAAAGACATGGGATTTATATAGTTCTCTTTGGTGTATTAGGTGATTCTCTAGAAGTTGATTATAGTACTCTTAATGCGAAAAAGTCTCCCTAAATACTCATCTTTTGGAAAACAAATATGAGTTTGATTAATGAATCTAGTAAAAGTTAAAAGTCAACAAGATAAGTGATTATGTTTCCTTATCAATAAATTCCTCAATAAAAAGTAACTTAAAACAAAAATGTTGTCTATTAACTTTTCCTACTGGGGAATCGAATATCGTTTAACCCATCACAAGTTTGTGATTTTCTTATGGTTAACTTTCTCCTAGACATGTTTACTATCACTCTCCATCAGAACACGACCCTTTGTTTTTTCCTCCATGTCCATATTTTCATACTTGTAATCCTAGTATGGGATAACTCGGGTGACCTTTGTACTTATCATTCTTTATTTTAAAGTGATTGTTTTACCAAATCTTGTTCCGATGTGGGACTTTCAAGGATGTTTCCAAGCTCAATTTTAAAATTGCGAGGATGCAATTTCCAAAAGGGGGGAAGGATGTAACACCCCAGGTAAATAAAGAATATGACATCATTATATTTATCCATATTTTTGAATAAAATATTAATATTACTTTAAAGGGGACGCTATTCTCGATGGCGTACCCAACACGCAACAACGAGTTTCTAGGGAATCTTACGTTGCACTCTAATAATAAAATAATATTATTTTGAATGGTAGTTAACAAGTAGCCGTTGTATTGGCGGGAATGGATAGAAATAACTAAAATATTATTATATATGTTTTTAAAAGTTTTTACATTTATCCAATAAAAGATAAAGGCAAAAAATACGGAAAGAATTCAATTTTAGGCGTATATGCCCTAGTTTTCACTAAAGGTTCACTTATCGTCTTTTGATGGAGAACCATAATTAAATACAGTTCTGTTCACTATTATACATACTTTTGGACCAAATAACACTTTTCTTAAGAATTGGGACATCAAAATTTACTTTGTGTAAATTTTTGGTATCTTTCTGATAAAGTTCATTTTTTTAATGAATAGTGTAAAATGTTGTATTTTAATTCAAAACCGCTTTTTAATCTAATTTATTTATATGATTAGATTATCTTTTGAATTTGTTTTAAAGTGAAATTATAATATATTTTTACGATTAAATCCAATAGTGGTCGTTGGAATTAATTTCACTTTGAAATCAGACTTAAACTAGTGTCAATCTTTTGATACTAATTGTTTCATAAAAACACGCTATTTTATCTGACAGTGGGAATTAATTAGTAAATTAATTAATTTGACTTATATTTTTTTAATTTTGTAAAATAGACTTCATTTTTGAATTCGGAATATCAAATATAGCTTAGGGTGAATTTTTGGGATTTTTCTGAAAAACATCAATTTTTGATGAACAGTGAAACCACTAAGTGGTACTTATAAAAACTGATTTTTCCGTTTAAATGAAAATTGTCCATCTTTGTGTTTTGAATTTCAAAAATCCGACATACATGGTTGTCATTAAGAAGTAAAATGTGGTTCAATGGGATAAAAATAATTTTTTTGTGAATAGTAACTTATTAAGTTTTTAATCGCGATTAGAGGTAATTAGTGTAGTTTAATGTAAAAATAATGTTTTAATAATATGAAATGAACATGACACATGTCATAACCTCATTAGATGTGTCATGGACGACCAAGAAAACCCATGGGTCTACTTGGGGACCCCATGAAGCCACTTTGGTTGGAAAATGACATTAATATCTTTTTATTTAAAGTTAAAGTAAAAATGAGACAAACATGAAAGGTTTTACTAAAAAAAAATTTACATGGGTTTATATAAATCATATTTTTGGTTATAAATATTCATTGGAAAGATAAAAATATTTCCTACATCATAGTATTTTTTTTTATAATTTTTAGAAATTAAATAAATTAAATTATTTATGACATCATGATGATGCAGCGATGACCTCATTATTTAACGATTTAAATAAAATGGAAAGATTATGTATTATCTAAGACCTAAACATGTCCAAAACCTATTTGATTATAGGATTTAGAACCCTTATCACCTTATCCTCAAAACACATCAATTTGGGACCTCTTAAATCCAAATACCATTTTAAAATAATGTAACTTTTCTTTACCTTCCAAGAGTGCCCCTCCTCTCCTCTTATAAAAGGCCCCCACCTCTACCTCCTTACCCACACTCCCAAAGCCTTTGGCTCGGCCAAACCCTGCCCATTTTGTATTTCCACTTACCTCTCTTACTCCTTGAATCCTCACTTTGGGCAGAAGTCTTCCCAAGGAAGCCTTTTAGCTCAAACCAAATGGAGTCACCCGATTTTAAGGTAATGTCTTCACTTGAGTCCTTTTGTTTTATTTTGCCTCTCCAACCCCCTAAAATCTTTTTATTCATTTCTTTTGTAACAACTACAGTATCTTCAATATACTAGGATGTTTTTATAATATGTATTCAAGCTACACTTACACACAACTACATCTAATGGTTAAAGAACATACTATTTCCGTGGATGGCGAATTTCTTCCTCACGAAACGATGATTGTTCAACACTCATATAACACCTTCAAAGGTGGCCATTAAGATGACACTATATTTATATATGATATATAATATGCTTATTTTTTCCTTAAGATTCTGTATTTTTCATTTTGGTCATACCTTTATGGTTTCCATTATGGGTAAACGCGATATCTTCATTTAAGGAAGTGCGGACTACCGCCCCCTCAATGTGATGTGATTCGTTAATGCCATATGTGGGACGTATATAGGATGGATTTAAAGTTATTATATATTATGTTATACTGGAATTATAATATACCCTTATATAATTATTATTCCATTCCATAAAAATATGAAATAGAAATGAATGTAGCATTCATGCATACGTACGGCTTACCGTCTCCATGAACGGCGCATTTCATTTCTTATCACCAAATGTAATGTACTATTATAAGTACATGTATATAATGGATATATATGATGAATGATAAATCTAAATGATTAATATAATTCTGGAATTAAAATATACATACCTCTCATTTAGTTTTAATTCCATTAATATGAAATAGAAATGAAAGTAACGTTCATGCGTACGTACGGGTTACTGTCTCCATGAACGGTGTATTTCATTTATTACCTCTAAATGAATATGTAATATTATAAATACATTTATATTCTGGATATATATTATATATATGATATCCAAATCATGAATATAATTCTGCATATAATGAACATTTGACCATACAAACGACATGTAATTGTAAGAAGTCCACTTTTGACTTAAGAACCAAATATCGACAAAACAAATATTATTAACATAAATGATTACATAATGTTTATAACATGGAAATAAGTGATCTAAAAGGAATAATGAACTAGAAAAATGTTATTAATAAAGTGGAAATTAACTCAAGTTTATTATTCAGGACATTAAAGAACGATCGAGTCAAGTCGGACCCGAGGTAAGGGATCCTACTCCTCTCTTTCTTTTTAAGTACACTCTTTTATGTCATTCCTTCTAAGCTCATATTTATTTTTATTGGGATGTTCTTTTATATTAGTCCTACTGTAATTTTTATGTTCATATGATGAGAGACCCTATTATCTCTCATAAATCCATTTTGAAAGTTTTGAGTGGCGTCGTTAGGCTGCTGAATTTTCATAAGAGATCTAACCTCTCTCTTTCTCTTTAAGTACTCTCCATTATGTCACTTCTTTTAAGCTCATCTTTGTTATTATGGGGGATGTTATTTTATTTTCCTCTTTCTATAAATTTTATTGTAATGTGATAAGATACCCTATTTGATCTTATCAATCCATTTTTGGAAGTTTAAAGAGGCGCCGTTAGGCTGTCGAGTTTTCATAAGTGATTTTTCATATCACTTTTATTCCCGTGAGATTTATGCTACATTTGCCACAATTTCCTTTGAGTGGTGTATGTACTGACCATTATTTTACACATTGTGTAATATTATTTCATTTATGAGTATTTACATCAATGTTTTATTGTCCTTCTTTCATGGGGCATATGTTTCGAAAGATACCCATGTCAGTAAAGGAACCTTTCACCCTCCTCTTTTTAAAAGACTTATTTTTTTATTTCTTTTAATTCACATAATATTATTTTGGGATATGTTCTTCTATATCCTTATTGATGTAAATTTTATGTCCAAGTGATGAGATACCCTTTTTATCTCTCATCAACTCTTTTTATGAATTTTGAAGTGACGTTGTTAGGCTGTCTAATTATTGCAAGGGAACTTCTTAACCCAATTTCGATTCATTGGGATAAACTTGTACACCTTTAATATGTCGTTCTATGATTATGTGTGAATGTACTCTGATTGTTTTACACTTAATACCCACTTATATATCGTGTATTCGTTTTTCACACATAGTTATGTAACTGATTTATCCTTAATCCAAGGATACCGTCTTTGTATGGGACTTCATCTCAATCTCCTTTCATTGAGGCATATTTTTTTTATACACAACTTTATTTTGTATGGTGTACAAACCCCTTTGAATTTTACGTTTATCCAAAAGGAATATTTTTATACGAAGTGTTTTACTAAACAACAAAAGGGAATGTTTTTGTCGTACGTATGCGGCGACAACGACTTCTCCGCCTCCGTGACCATTATTTGAGTTTCAGCTTCCTCTACATGCCATAACTTCTTTTTAAAAGAAAAATAAATACCATGTTTTACTTTTCTTTTATTTTGGTATTGAAAATGTTTTTCATAATGTATTTATATCAATGTGTTGTATTGATATCTTGTTATTGAAAGGTGGAAATTTTATGTTTCCTTTATGCATGTTTTATGTGATAAGATTATGTTATGGTTTTTGGGAATTGATATGAAGACAGGTGGTTCCAGGATAAACTAAGGGAGGGTGAGCCTGATATAGCTCTCTAATGCATTGGGTAACATGAAGGAGTGAAACGATAAGGTTTCTCCGAAGAGATTTAGGGAATATACTGTGATGGGTATTCCAAACGTAACCAAGAGGGTTACTCCCTATGTAAGAATGTTATGAATGCCACAAGTTACCTTTAGGTCTTATGATTTCTATGACTTATTCATGGTTTGATGAGTTATGTTAAAGTGACTATGTTTTATGGGTAAAGTATGATTTCAGTCTTATGTATATATGAACTCATGTTTCCTCTCTATATTTTTATAACCCTTACTGATCTTTTTATGCTTATCCCAAGTTTTTGAAATGTTTTTCACAGGTCAAGGGAAAGGTACATGATGTGATGATAGTGTCAAGGATGTGTTAAGAAAGAATCCGTGTTTTATTTTAAATATGTTTCCATTGATGGGAAGAATGAATATTGTCTTTTATGTAACCACTTCGTTTAAATGTGGAATGTAATGCAAGTTTAATGATCTAATTCTCTAAAACTCTAAACCTAAAATGATCCTCAATGTGTAATCTTGTAATAACTCAAGATTTATTAAGGTTTAAGGCTGGGGCCTTATAGTCTTCTTGTATTCTTAAACTATATGGTTAATAAACTTACTATAAACATCCAATAAAACTTCAATAGGTTAATTATGTCATAGATATTATTATATAAGTCTTTTGTCCTTTCCTTATATTTTTAGGAATAGAATATCAATTAATAATATATTTTTTTTAAAAAAACTCCTTTATGTCAATTTTGACACTATTTGGTATTTTTTTCCTAAATTCATAACTGGATTATTATTTCAAAATAAATCTATATAAACAACCCTAATATGTCATATTAACCTAGAAAATTATTTTAATTCATAACAAGTCTCAAATTACAGTTATTTGGGTATTTATAATACCAATTATGTTAATATCTCATAATATGGTAATTAATGCATCATCATTGTGTCATATATAAATTATATTATTTAATGTCTAAAAAATATAAATAAAATACCATTATTTAGGAAATAATTTTATCTTTCTAATTAATATTTATAGTTGAATTTATCTTATGTATAACCCTATATTAAAAAGGTTTTTGTTATTAAACATTAATTTTTACTATTTTTACTCTTCTTAAAATAAAATAATAATAACTGTCCTAATATAATATATGTGGACCAAAGAGGTTCGTATTTTATTCATAAGGATTTTTTGGTCGAAATATACTTATCCAATAGAATTAGGACATGTTTTAAGGTAATAATAATATTATATTTACCCTTAATTACCCAATTTACTTTTAACCGTGGTAAATAAAAGAAAAAAAGGTGTTATTCGCCAAAAATTATTTTTATCTTATTGAACCACATTTTACTCCTTGATATTAACTGTGTATCACATATTTTCAAAATTCAACTCATAGCTACGGTAAAATTACTTTTTATGTAAATTTGCAAATGCTCATAGGAGGTGGGTAAAAGATGATATAAAGTTCAATAAAATTTTTATATATCTAAAATTTTAATAAAATGACTCCAATGAATTAAATTGAACATATATAGGTATTATGTATCTATTTTGACCAAAAATAAATTTAAATAAAATAAATGATTATTTAAATAAAAAGTTGGTTTTGACAAATACCTCAGTGTTTTCACTATTCAGAAAAAATTGAATGTTTTTAGAAAAATAAAAAAATTCACCTTATAATAATTTTGATATTCTGAATCAAAAAATGAAGTCCATTTTTAATGATAGAATTTATAAAATTTCAAAAAGTGGGTATTACTATTCATAACAGCTAGTTTATATAATATTTTAAAAACATATCATTGTTTAGTGAAACTCGGCATTGCATACAATGCATGCTATCGAGGAAGGATTCTCTTACATGTAATGGAAGCCCAGAATAGAGTAGTGTATACTACAAGATAATATGGTGTTTCATATAGCACAAGATAATATTGGTGTAGCGTACAAAAAAAGACATCAAAGAAATTAAAAAGAATAATTCTCATAAAATCTATGGGTGTTACATTCTACCCCCTTAAAATTAATTTCGTCCTTGAAATTCATTGGGGTTATAAATGGTTTCCTACTTTAATGTTTCTTTCGTAGAAATCCACATCATAAAATGGAATACAAAAACAACATTTTAAAAAGGAACGTTAGAAACATAATGAATACCCAAAGTAACTCATCACTATGTTTCCACATAGGAGAGTATAGGTGAAAATATGGATATGGAAGGGAAATCTAACAATCAAGTTCTGATAGAGAGTGGTAGAGAAATTACTATGAAAAATCCAACAATCACAAAGCCATAAATTTGAGATGATCTAAGGTACCATATGATTCATTGTATATGAGGGTACTAGGACAACATCTTCAATATCATTTCCCTAAAGTTGAAAATTTTGAATTTGAATAAATTCATAATTTATTTTGGTACAATATCATCGTTGGTCATTCCATGAACAATTTCCACTTCATATATTAATGAAATGAAGTTGAAATTGTAATTCATGAAGTGTTAGAAGATAATGTGATAGAATGATGGGTCATTCCATGTATCTAAAAAAAGGTTAGAAAAAGTTATCAAATATACATAAGTCCATCTATGGTGAGGTTAATCGTATATGATTCAAAAAATGGACTTATACTTCCTATATCATACCACTTAATAAAATAAAACTACTTTCTACTAACCAGGAACTTTCTGTAGGCCAGAGGATGGCGATAAAAACCTATCACACTTTTGTTGTGGGGTTGATTCCTACATCAATGTCTGATGCGACAGGTTGTCACCCATCCAATGGGTTGTCATTTTTCTAAAACTATACTATTATAAAATTCCAGAATTAATATCGAAAAAAGTTTCTATCCTTAAAAAATATTATCTTAAGTCTAACATAATCCATTTCTAATATTTAGACCTATCCAAAATACTTTTATCCAAGCTCATAGTATAAATAAAACGATTACTAAAAATTCCATCAACCAGGCAAGTGAATACCATAATTTATCCCCCATATATCATAAGATATGTATTGTTGGCCACATTCCAAACATTTTACTACCTTAATCATGTTATCATTTGAAAAATGAATACCCATTGAACATTACTGAAAACATGAATGTTGTCAAAAGGTAACTCTTCCCACATACCAAAATCCCAAAATTTCTATATACTCAAACCATGATATCACATTGTCCTTATATTAGTCATGATCCCATTAATACTATCAAACATTTCATTATCTCTTTATCCCTTCATTATGCCCAAATAATCTGATTTCTAAAAATGTTTCAATTACATTTCATGGTAACTGGTACCATATAATTATTGAAAACCACAATAAACCAGGTCATATATATTCCAATATTCCATGATACTATAAATGATATTCCACAATATTATTTTGGAATCCCATTACATAAACACTTAATAATTCCACAAGATCATTATCATACTCAACATTTCCAATAGTGATCGCGCGTGACTTCCCTTTCTCCTTTTCCTTAAGAGGTTATTTATGTCGATCATCATTCACCCTTGGAATAGAGAATTGGTTAGAATAATTCCCCATTTCCTTTCACTTGAAGCATTGAAGTGTTAGTGGAGCATTCTATATAGTCTTTTCCCTATTAACAACATTATCTATCTTTTTCCCATTACATTGGCACTCAGATACTCGATGACCTTCTTTTCCACACTTAAAACATTTTCTAGTCCCTTTAAGACAATATCTACCATGCTAGTTTCCACACATTGAGCATAAAGAAACATTCGTCTTCTTTTCACCATTGTTTTATGATTTTTCCTTGAACTCCATCTTTCGTTTCTTATCAAAACCATGAGATGGATATGTAACACCATCTTCCACTTCTACCTTGATAGAACAATGCACTATTTCTTCATAGCTACTGATGTCTCTTATATCTAAAGCCGTTTGAAGACTAGTTTTTAAGCCATGGAAGAATCGATCAACTTTACTTTCTGGTTGGATGATAAAGCCAGATTCATACCTTGCAAGCCTTGTAAAATTCACCTCGTATATACCAATAAATTCATCATCCTTTTCCTTAAGCTTGAGGAACTCCTTTTCCATCTTTGTTCGAATAATACGAGGGAAGTACTTATTGAAAAATAATTTCTTGAACTCAACCCATTATATGGATTCAATTTCATCTTGGGGCCTCATAATCATAATTAGAGTCCACCACCGGTCTTCTTCACCTTCAAAATGGTAAATAGTCGGAATGAATTTTTCATGTTCTGAACAATGAAGTATGGAACATATCTTTGCAATGGTGCTATTCCATTTTTCAGTATCAAGTGGATCAGAAGACCCATTGAAAGAAGGTGGATGTTTCCTTATCAAGGACTCAAAAGAATATTGTTCCCA
The DNA here is from genome assembly GCA_963277665.1 of Viscum album. Classification (NCBI taxonomy): domain Eukaryota; kingdom Viridiplantae; phylum Streptophyta; class Magnoliopsida; order Santalales; family Viscaceae; genus Viscum; species Viscum album. Next base: position 1,777,156,688 of record OY728151.1, on the reverse strand, counting down.
TATCTGCTCATTTGGAAGTCCAGAATGATTCATATCTACTATAAATATAGAAATAATATTTTTCACTCCATATCCCATGACATTGTTTATTTAAAGATGACAATCATTGAATTTTCCATTACATTGATCAATACGGTTTCTTCAGATTGCAGCCATCATCTAAAACCCAAAAAGAATATTGTGAGTGGAAAAAATCATGCTAGGAAAACAACATAATAAATGGGGAGTAACTTCCATATATAACATCTTAGGTTTAATTATAATATTGGTACCGTAATTCTAGGTCTATAACCTATACATATTCTTAACCTTAGTGACATCCGTAGACATACCATAGAAACATGGAACATATACTTCTAATCACGTTGATAGATCTTCAACATCTCCCATAATGATCTTCCCCATTTGTTATCTTACCTAAAACCATTAGTTATATCCTGGGGAAAAGAAAACATAAAACTTGGTGAGCTAAAATGCTCAGTAAGGGTATACAGGGAGAACATAAAACAATCTATAAACATTTGAACAAAAAAACATGAACATAAAACATTAAAATCAGGAGTAATGACATAATTATTTGTGGTACATAAAGCATTGATCATAAAGGAACATTAATCATGATAAAATAGCATGGGAATAAAACATGGAATTTTGGAAAACCTTAATGGACATGATATGACATCCATAGTATCCAAGGCATTGATTCCAAGACCATTATAGTGAACAATGTTCATTACTGAACTGTGTTTACATGTTGTTCCAGCCCTGTATTACTGAACCAGATTTATTTTCTGTTCTATCCATGTTTATATCATGATATATAAATATTTAACCAATTAAATGGAGGGAGATATAGTTCCCACCCATCTCATAATGAATTAATTCTTACTTGTGCCACAAAATAAACATAAATCATTCATCATAACCCAAAGAATAAAATGGGTTTTATAAACATCATCCCATCATAACATAATCCATATATAAAAATGGATATCATTTCATCATAATATGAATCAAACCATGTAAATAATAGACACATTATACTTCAATCATAATCAAACTAAATAATGTCATCTTATATGGAAAATTGTTTTGACAAAACACTTGAAATGAATTGTTGGGGAAATTATCCTTTATTCTCCAAAATCATTTTATGTTCACCAAATGCCATGAAGTTATAAAAGAAAAGAATTTTTTTGATAATAATCCTGAAATATTGTAGAGTATTCTTCATGAAAATTAGGCTTTATGAAACCATAAAAATCATTCCATGTGGTATAAGTTAAATAAAACATTATCCTGGTACGTTTTCGAAAAATGACAAAAAATTCCTTGTACGGTAAAAAAAAGAATCATTCCTTCCATAACACAATGTAAAAGTCATAGAGAGGTAAACATGAATTTATAAATACATGGAATAATACTAAAAACTTTATAAAATTTTTTTTATGGACATGGATGAAAAATATAAACCCACTAAATACTTACGTATAACCAATCTCAGATAAAAATGAAAATTTAAAATTGTCCCTTACCTTAGGTCCGATATGATTTCTACATATCCAAACCTTCATTATAATGATTTAATTAATGTAATTGACTTATTAAATAATCATATTCATTGTTATGATATCAAATATTTTAGACTTATGACTTTATATTACCAATTCATTTGTTAATTCCATGTTAAAGCAGCATTTAGGGTAAAATCATTTCATTTATCGAACGTGTTTCGACTTTCTGTTCTTGATATTATTACATATATCCTGATTTAATTAATTCCATATTTTAATACTTGATTTATATATAGTATATATTCAGCATATAATTATATATGATAGATCGATAAATGGAATGAAATACGCTGTTCATGGAGACGGTAGGCTGTACGTACGCATGAACACTGTTTTTGTTTCTTATTGAATTGAATGGAATTAATTAAATGAAACATATATGAACATAAATACATTATCATTATTATCTAATATTTATCATGATTATTTATTAAATATAATTTATAATCATACATTAATGGTTAATCATGGAAAATGAATCCTATAGCATTCGTGTAGATGGTAGTCCGTACATACGCATGATCGATGATATCATTATTTTGATATTAAAATCATATATAATTTGATGGTATATCATATATACAGAATTATAATAATGTTATATATATTATTTATATCATTTATTCTCATTATTATACCCATCCAAAAGATGAAATATATGAATAACAAACTACAGCACGACGTGGAGACGGTAAGCCGTACAGACACACGTGTGGTGAATTTTTCATTCATATGATGGATAAAATAACTAACACGGTTGTACCATTTTTTTAATAACACCAAAATATATAGAAAATACTGTAGTTATTATTTTATAATGGAAAAAATAATGAAGGTGGATGTGGAAGAAGAAAGGAACTTGAAATAGGTTGTGAGATATTTACCTCTTCTCCGGGTTCTTCCTTTTGATTTGATCAAAAGAGCTCCTTAAGTTGGAATTCTATCTAAAGTAAGGCCACTAGGATGAAGGTAGGATAGTTGAGAGGGTATTTGGGAAGGTTTTTTCCACTCCATGTGAATTTGTAGATTTGAATTAGAGAGAAGGTGGATTCCTTTTTATAAGAGGGGTGTGGGGAACCTAAAGAAAAACAAAAAATATTATTTTATAATAAATTAATATTCCGTTTATAATGGCTCAAAAGTGACTTATTTAGAAGATAGGGTTGGGATGGGTCTAAATAATCTCAACCAATAGGTTTTAGACATGTTTGGGTCACCATTTGAACCTTATCATTTGGAATTAACATTAAGTTATTTAATTTATCTTTTACCGTGTCTTCTTGTATTCTTACACTATATGTTTAATAAAATTACTATAAACTACTAATAAACCCCCAAATAGTTCATTAATGTCATAAATATTATTATATAAGTCTTTTTTAAGAACCTTATATTTTTATTAATATAATATCAATTAATAATATAATATTTGTTTTAAAAACTCTTTTATGCCAATTTTGACACTATTTGGTATTTGGTTTTTTATAAATTCATAACATCATTATTAATTCAAAAACTATTCTTCTAAATAACCCTAATATTTAATATAAACCTAAAAATTTATTGGAATCTATAAAATGTCTCAAATTACATTTATTAGAGTATTTATAATATCAATTATGTTAATATTTCATTAATATGATAATTACTATATCATCATTCTGTCACAAATAAATTAAATTATATAATGTATAAAAAATATAAATAAAATACCATTATGTAGGAAATAGTTTTATAATTTCAATTAATATTTATAGTCTAATTTATCTAATGTACTACCCTTTATTACAAAAAGTTAATTATTAAACATTGATTTTAACTATTTTTACATTTCTTTAAATAAAATAATAATAAGTGTCCTAATCTAATCCAAGTGGACCAAAGAGGTTCCTATTTTATTCCTAAGGTGGTGTGTTTCAAATTATACTTATCTAATTGAATTAGTACATGTGTTAGGGTAATAATAATATCATATTTACCCTTAATTACCATATTACTTTTAACCGTGGTAAATAATAGTAAAAAGTTACTATTCACCAAAAAAATTATTTTTATCATATTGAACAACATTTTACACCTTGATATTAATAGTGTCTCTTAAATTTTCCAAATTCAACTCACAGAAGTGGTAAAATTATGTTTTATGTAAATTTTTAAATAATCCAAGGAGGTGGGTAAAAGACGGTAAAACGTTCAATAATATATATATATATATAAACTTATTATAAAATAACTCCAATAAATTAAATTGATATTATATAGGTATTATGTATATACTCTAACCTATAATAAATTTAATTAAAATAAATTATTATTTAAATAAAAAGTTGGTTTTAACCAATAACTCGGTATTTTCACTATTCATCGAAAAATGAATGTTTTTTTGAAAAATACCAAAAATTCACCCTAGGCTAATTTCGATATTCCAAATCCAAAAATGATGTCCATTTTAAAATATAAAATTTTTAAAATATCAAAAAGTTTGTAATACTATTCATAACGGCTAGTTTATATAATATTTTAATAGCATATAATTATTTAGTGAAACTCCGTATTGCATACAACGCATGCTATAGAGGAAGGTTTCTCTTGCGTGTTATGCATGCCAAGAATAATTTATTGTATACTATAAGTAAATAAAGTGTTGAGTAAAGTGTAAGATAATCATGGTGTAACGGCCACCAATAGACATCAAAAAACTAAAAAGAATAATTCTAATAAAATCTCTCGGTGTTACAATTTCTTACTTTGATTGTAAGGGGAAGGTTACTGAGAGGTTGATGTTCTCTATAGGAATGATTATTTTTGATCTCTAAACATGATGTGTGGGGAAACCATTGAATTTTAATTCTATTTGAAAACCTTTTATTGTTATACCTTTCTATTGAATGGCTCAGATTAAAACCATTAATCAATTTTTAACCCTTACGAACGATTGTGGGAAAGCCAAATATTTTTTAATTTAACTCTACAAAATATATCTTTGAAACATGAGCATTTGTATCACATCGACACTTATCTTTCACCCCCTCCCCAAATTTCATTCAATGATGGTACATATGACTCACTCCTACCTCATGGTGTTGAGAGAGATGTGTCTTCTGGGATGAATTATTTCAATGACAATGTTTATATCATTCTATTCAAACTGATTATTGTAAAGAAATCCATTATTCATTATGGGTTGTGTATTTCGATTTTATAATGATATGGCTAAGGCATTCTGTTATTACATCCCCAAAAGTGATTTCTATTATGAATGTTACATATTTCAATTTGTTGATCTTATAAATAGATGATATACTTTACTAATCTATATGCGATATAATATAACGCATTTTAGAATACTTCAGGTGATTTTGTGATCCCCAAATATGATAATGTCATGGTGTGGTTCATTCTTTCCATTTATTTATGTAATATCCTTACGTTTTTTTGGAGATGTAAGGATCTCTTCTATTGGTACCAAATTTCCATTTATTTAGTAAATCTAGTATGGGTTTTACATTTGGTTGGTTTTGGGTGAAATTGTAATATTATGGATGGGTTTAGGGAACCACATGATTATAGAATTATTTTTCACAAACCATACGCCCTAGCCCAGACAACTATGTAACCCATATAGAAATGTATTCCGTGTTTTTTAAATAGTCATTAAAACTGTTCTCCCTATCTGGAGTAACCATTCACCCTAACTCCTAAAAGAGGTGAAGGGTTATGGGGAATGGTTTGGAATACTATGTGTCCCATCCCATGAAGCCATACATAAGAGATTAATTAGATAAATAATTAGATTAAAAATACTTGAACCACTATAATTCAACCTAAATTGACCCACGATCAACCATAAGAATCTTTTATAATTTTTTGACGCTTCCCAATGAATTACAAGTCATTTCAACCCTTGTTCTTGAAGAATCAAAGAATATATTTAAAATCATATCATCTTTGGTTAACAGTATCTTATCATGTGTGGTTTCATCTTTATCACACTCTCATACATCACTCATCCTTTGATGGGGTGATTTATTATGTTGGTAGTGGACCAAGAACTAGGTTTTATTGATCTTTATTATTTTAATCTTTTCTCTTGGTTTTGGATATAGATCTCATTACTCTTCATGATAATTGTTGTTCTACTTCATTTGGGGATTTCTTTTTGCAGTCATTTAAAATCAATTTTGAGGTTGGTAGTCTGAATTGAAAAAAATGTCATGATTCAATTATATTTATGTAATTTTTTTAAAATTTTCATGATTATTCACAATTATTGTTTATTTAAATGATTAAATATAACTTCCACATGAAAATGCTTTTAGTTTAATGGGGGAATATTAAATTGGTGGAATTGGATTAATTAATAAATGGAATATTGTGACTGTGAAATTTATGGGATATTGGGTTTATGAATTTTTCCAATTAAAGTAATTATAAATAAATTGATAATGATATTTATGATATGTGTGGCCTTACATTAATGATATAATGTGTTAAATGGTTCAAATAATTCAAAACAAATCAATGATAATCTATTGATATTATTACATGTTATTAAATTGAGGGGGCATGTTTATTGTGATAAATTGAAATGGTATACCATGATGTAAAATTGTGATAAAAGGGGATAATGATGAATAACATTGTTAATTGTAAAAAATGTGAATTGTGTGATTGTTTGATAATTGATATTGGGACCTAGAGTATGGCTTCAAAATACCAGTACTATAATTTATAGATTAATGGATTTTTTGACACAGAAATAATATTCAAATACCAAGAGGTTATTCACAATGAATTATAGTCCCAAATAAAATCATATGAAAATTATTTTCAGAAAATGGCTATTAAATAAAAATCCATCTTGTTTGATTTTTTGATAAACTAATTTCGAGGCACATATTGATGCTTCAATTACCCATAGGGTCCCATACAAGGTGTTCTTGGACCAAATTTAGGGCATTGGATTGTAGTTCCTAGAGTCTGTGATATGATTTCAATTTAAATTGTTAATGTAATCCCAGTCGTGATAAAAGATTTTGTAAATTGAATTTTTTTTATGCTTCAGACTCCAAAACAGTTCGAAGTAGGTATTGAGGAATCTGGTATCCTCAGGAACCGGTGAATTTAGGCCGTTAAATAATGAATAATTGAATATATTAAAATCTTTTACATTATTTCATGTATTTTGTTATTTATAAAATATCATATATTATTACGGGCATGATATTTTTCTAACTTTGTTGGCGGTGGCCTACTATGTTGTACTAACACCTTACTCGAGTGACCTGTTTTTTACATGAATATACTTTAATATTGGTGGATAGTTAAAGGGAAATTGTCTTATGACATAGGGAAGAGATGGAAATGAGGATGGATGAGGGAACCATATTTAACTTGGGACCCTCTTGGTATTTTATAGTGGATTTTTATCTATTGGTGTTTTCATAATGTCCCATGAGTTGTATATGGAAAGAAATATCTAATATTTATTTTTGATGGTTTTATTTTCCAGAATAGGTAATCATGCGATACACATTATTTTAGTAATTGGTTATATCATTTATCTATTCTTATTTATTTAAATTATTGTGTTTCTTTGATAAAAAGGATATATTCTTCCCATGTTTATATATCAAAACCAAAAACATTTTTTTTCATGCTTCTGGTATACAAGGATGCATGTTTGAGCTCAATTAACTGACTAGATCGGGGAACTAATATGTGTAAATTTGTTCGGGATATTATTTAGTGGTATCAAAGGCATTTTATTTTAACTAATTTTTCCTTAATATTTGAAATAGTTATACCATACATTAGGATGATTCCTCCTTTTTTAAGAGATCATGCATGGGAATAGATAACCCTTTTATAAAGATAAAATCAATGTACCCTAGTTGGGATTGTTGTTATTGATGTGTGATGTTAATGTAAATGGTTATTTCACATTGAGTGATGCACTTATTGTGTGATGTGACATTTATTTTTAGATATTTTTCTACGAATTTACTCATGGACCAGTATGGAATCAGATTTTAGTATGCATGCATCATTCTATATGTTAATGATTATTATTTCACATACATCATTTTTGGAACACACAAGAATATAATATATTTTTTTATGTTGTTTAAAAGAAAATCATATTTTTTTTGTGTCTGTTTCAAATGAAATAGGTGCCTAATATATAATTGTAAAATTTTAAAATGGGGAAAAATGCGGAAATCTAATGTGTAATGTGACACCCAAATAATGATAATGTCATTACCCATGTTAAACAGGACCGAGATGTTGGATGGATATGTGTATTGATAGCACATGGGTTTTTTCCATGTGGTGGGTTTTGGGGGAATCCATTTTTATGTATTTTGGGATACCCACTAAATAATTGTGTTAATGTTAAGTTATATTTCCATATATGTGTGTGTCTTTCATTATAGAGTTATTCCATCATGAAGATACTTATAGAAATGAAAACATGAGGATATGGTTGGAAATGCACCTATTGTGGTATACAATTAGGCACAAATAGTTACAATCAGGAAATCAAAAAGAATTTGTTCGACAACATAGAGAGTTTCCTGATTATTATTGAATTATTACATTTGAGGGTTAGAAAAAACATCCAAGACCTAACATCAATGTTTCTGTGGATGTTCCCTTTGAAATTCAACAGAGAGGTGGACCTAAGGGAGCTATGTTCTAGACTTAGTCTATCAAGATATTACATGAACTCCTAGAGATTATGGAGGAGAAGTTTGTTAAATTGGATGTTTACATGTTACATCGTGAAGAGATTCATTATTGGGACTACTATGAACGTGATGGATAGCTGGGAAACATGAGGTGGATTGAATATTATAGAGATGTTCCTGGAGCACTTTTATCTACACATGCTCAGGTAGGTGGGAGAAGCTACATTTATGTGGATGACTCAGATGAAAAAGTCTGTAATGGAAAATGATAGAGGATACAAAATTTTAATGCACATTTTTACATAATTATAAAGAGATGAAGCTACATAGAAATGAGGTTTTAGGAAGGGAATAAATGAGAAATTAAGTCCTAGGTGAATATATTAAGGTTGAATAATTTTTCATAAGTGACAAATCAAGATCTAATTTAATAGGGGAAGATAATAGAGGCTTCCAATTAAATTCATGCGCTTTTTATGGATCACCATGAGGTATAAAATTTGAGAGTATGAATTTTATCATTTAGAATTTCACCCAGATATAATGAAATTTGAGCATCTAGGGGATGGTTCAGTTACTAAAGACATTAAATGACTGACATTTCACCAATGGAGAAGGCTAAGTCACATCTGTTGGCATTGTCTTCGACCACCTATTCTGTAATGAGATTGAGATAAGATGAGACTTCTACAAGTGTTCTATAGGATCGTACAAAAAACGGGTCCTGAAGGATAAGTAATGAAAACAGGTGTAATGGAATGTGGAATTCAAACCAATATCAATATGGATGCTGGATTTCTATTATTCATGGAATTAGAGTTAGTGGATGAAGTGTTTCTCAACATTAGTTTAGAATCTACTAGAGTGGGTCATCTTAGGGGACTCATAATACAACACAGGGATGATGGGTAGGACAATAGCATGAATTTCAGCCTACACTGGTGGATTACAATGCCATAGCATCGACCGTTAGTTGAACTACTCTAATAGCTTCTATGCTATCTATTGACTTATGTTATACTAGTGCTTCTTATTCTCATATGAACTATCAACATGTGAATGTTTTGAATTTGGAAGTGGTGTTTTTGGGTGTGGCTTTGATGATCGATTCACCCTTGGGGTATAGTAGAGAGACAATTTATTTTTTATGTGGTGATATCCTGAGGTTAGGGAGTATCATTTTCATAGGGATCTCTACATTCTAGTTATATCAGGAATTGGACTAATTTTGGATACGTACTAGTTGTTATAATATCGATGTGACATAGATTGTTAAAGAAGGATGGTGACTTTTATGTCTCCTAAGGTTTATAATTATATTCACTATAAATAATGGAATATCCAAGTAGGTCATGTATGCCCATTTCATCAACTATAGGAGCTTACTACACAGTCTAATAGTGTATTTCTAGATGATTGTGGTGTAAATACGTGTGTATTTCACCCATAGTGGATATGTTTCTGGACAAGTACCTTGATGAATTCTCAAAGATTCCCCCATATAGAGATGTAGATTATATTGATGAGCTTATGTTAGGGGTTTAAAATATTTCTATTCTAACGTACAAAATTATGCCAATATAGCATAAAGAGTTGAAGTCTCTACTGTAAGTGTTCGATGGTAACAGATTTATCAATTTTATTATGTCTCCCTGGAGTTCTGTAGCTTCTATTATATTATGTATATTATAACTCTATTTTTGTGCATAGATTATCGAATGTTATAACAGAATATTTTAAATAACTAGTATCATATTCTTCTGATCGATGAACTTTTTGATCATTTGAAGGGTGGTTGTTTTTTTCTATTACCGACATTCAATCCAGGTATCATCAGTTTAGATTGCAAACTTTTGATATACCAAGGAAATCTTTTATAATAACTAATGGTATATATGATTTATTTGGACACCGTATGGGTTCAAAAATGTTGTTAGAGTGTTTATATCCTTGATGGAATAAATCATTAATCTTTACATAGTTTGGTTTTGGTAGTATTAGTGGATAAAATCTTGGTTACCACCAAGTCTGTTGATGATCATGAGAAAAATGTTGATGTCGTGGTTAGATCACTGAGATACCATTAGCTATACACTATGGTATCTATGTGTCCATTCATGAATTTTCATGTAAACTTATTAGGTGACATCATCTTAGAGTATGGAGTGTCAATAGAACCATAGAACGTTAATGCATTATTTTTTATAGCGAGGATCCCATGAATGTTTTAGATATTCATAAATTTATGGGATTTTATGGTTATTATCAGAGGTTCATCATGGAATTTTTGAATTAGGGGGAACCACTTAATTTATTTCCCATGAAGGGAGTAAAGTTTTATTTATTGGGAGCATGTGAGAATGTCTTCCAGGAGATGAAAAAGTTCATTAAATTAATATTAATCCTGATAGTACACGATCAATTTGAGGATTATATGATTTTTTATATTTATGGGGTTTTTCATGGTGTAGTATTAATTGGGTTAGTTCACCATTTAGTGTATGGCTCTTGGAAGTTGGGGAAACAGGAAAGGATCTAACATACAGATGATCTAGAAATAACTATAGTGGTTTATGACCTAAATTGTAAGTGGAATTATCCATTCAGTGAATATTTTACTATGTATAACAAACAAAAGAGGTTAACGTATACATTTTCAAAGGTATATTTGAATCTATTTAATCTGATATTTTTAGATTATAAGAATTCATTCTACCCTGAGCAAGTATATACACCTGTGAAGGGAAAAATTTATTTTGGGGTTTTATTCCTAAAAAATAAGTGTCAAAATATTTATGAGTATATTATAGAGTTAAATATAATTATCTAACTAGATAATATGCATGTTGGGGTTTTGGAGTGGATTTAGAAGATTACACTCATATTAGTTTCAATGGATTCTATTATTTTGACTAGAATCGGGGATAAGATGTATGACGATTCAGAATGATTGAACTTGATGAAAATCAATAATGGTGTGGGGAAACCATCACAATGGTTCATATATGTGGATGAGATCTTCTATTATTGCTTTTATTTGGTTGTGACCCTGATTATTGGGGAGATATTGATTTTTGAATTTCATACCTATAAGTGGATGATGCATCCTTGTGTTATGAAAATGTATCATGACCTACAAATATTTCTTGGGTGGTAGGGCATCAAAAACAAAATTTGAGGGATCATGATATGATTATACAGTTTTCAACAGGTTATGTCCAGGAATTAACAACTTGGGGGTTAGTTCATCCATTTCATATTAAAAAATTTATACAGGATGAAATTATAATTTATTTTTTGGGTTGGTCCCCTAAGGAAACCTCTGATAAATGAATCTATTTTGGTGGTTTCAGACTAATGATAGAAATTAGTGTCTTTCATTCCTAAAATGGATATATTCATAGTGGAGTCATTGGGAGATATTATGTTCAAGAGACAGTGTATATATAAGAGGTGTCATAGAGTATAGTTTCATACCGTGAATCATGTTTTACTCCATTCATCCATAATTTCTTTTTGATGGTTATTGGTACACATGTATTACTGAGGGTTCAATACTACCGATAGACAAATGGGAAATGTGAACATAATATAAATGTTTGTGAGGTTATGTTGTGGGATTCTATCAGATACATTAGTGAGTCAGGGGAGAATCACCAATCAAACTTTGAGTTTTTCTATAAGAAAAGTTAATAGGAAACAATATTGATGGGACCATATAAGGATTTTTATTGTTGTCCACATCGATCACCTCAATGTTGGATAGATGTTGGTGAGTCAGAGCTATTGGGACTGAGTCTCATGCATGAGGCTTCAAAGTAGGTTCAGTTAATTCATATATGTATGGAAATTTCCTAGAGTATGTATATGTCCTCTGATTATAGATTTCAATGACCCATGGAGTATGAATACGATGATTGGGTGTTCTTTTGGATGTTTTCGAGATTATTTCAGCATTGGATTGAAAGATATTGAATGTCGACAACAAGGATTTTTGGACCAATTGATGATGCGGGGAAAATAAGGATTATAGTGTACCAAATGACTTTTCCATGTTGGTATGGTTGTATGCATGAAATTTTTCATGTGTCACTATGTTGGTGGCATCACACCAACCCTTAACATATGATTAATGTGGATGATGATTAATTTGAGACTGATGCTTCCTTTGAGGGGAATCCCATATTTCTGTTGGATCATAGTGATAATGTGTAGTGGGGTATCTATATAGAGATAGATCATGTATTGTGGCGACATGTCCATGTTTAGGATGAATCATGTGGTAGAGAAGGGGATTTTTGTGCTTAGTGGCTTGATATTTTTGACATGGAATAGTAGAAATTCATGGTTGTAATGTTTCAGGATAATTATTTATATGGATTGGAGATTGTAATATCCCTACAATTTGTGGATATGTCTTAATATGTTCCATTTTTCTACCTTTTCCTTCTCTAGATTACATTTTGATTGGGTTTTAAAATGGGGATTATATTAATGAAATTGGGTGGTTTTTGAAGTCATTTAAGAAGTTCATGGTTAGATATCTGTTTTTCATAAATCTTCCCACTTCCAATGAAAAACATGGTAACCCAAACATAGAGCGAATAGAAGGATGGACCATCATTTTTAAAACCAAATTCCCTCATGAGTGTAACTGTAGATGCCCTAGAAAATGATAGCGGTTACGAAGCATGGTTTGGAAAACCATATGAATTTATACATGAAACCACATATGAGTGTTTAATTATTCCAAAAGTTAGAAAAAAAAATTTGAATCCTCTAAATTCCCCCTAAATCGATGCATGAAAAAACCCAAAGGTTTTATATCATTATCTTGAGGTAACCATAAGAATTTCATGCCTTTATAACCTCAAATGTTTGAGAATCAAACCCCATATTGATGATTCTCACCTCTCTTGGTAAGATAATCTAATCACATCTGGTTTCATCTCTCATTCCCATCCTTATCCAAACGATTTATGGGTCATTTCCCTCTATTGGAAATGGATCATGATCTAGGTTTTATGGATATTGATTATATTATTCTTGGATCATTTTTTTAGAATAGATATCATTCATTATCGTGAATGACATTGTTCTACTTCAATTGGGGATACATGTTGGTGATGGATCATCATAAATTTTAAAGTATGTTGTTTAAATTGAAAATTCTAGTCATTATTTAATTACTGGTATGATATTATAAAAATTACATTTAAATTATTGGTAAATTTCTATAATTTTTCAATAGGAAAAAAAATTTATTTACATGTGATAATGTAGACCCCGAATCTTGACGTACATTGACATTACATTACATTTGCGGAATACTTACTACATACCAAAACACACACACACGGATCGTAATAGTTTAGTGTCTTTGGAAACTCGGAATATAATCTTCTAATCCTAGTGAAAGATCTTCAACATCTCCCATAAAGATTTTTTTATACCTAAAACCATTCTTTATATCTAGGGGAAAAGTAAACATAAAAGGGTGAGCTCAAATGCTCAGTAAGGGTAAACAAAAAAAATATCAATCACATCGTATACACAAGAACATAACTTTTGGAAATCTTAACCTGCAAAAGAGATCATAATTTCATAACATGGGATAAATCATGGCAGTGAAATGTAATCAAAACAATCATAACTTAAACCATGAAACTTTGTGGCATACACACATAATCATAGAGAATCATTTCTTGTTAGTCAAGACTCTTTGCCAAGACTATCTTAGTGGACAAAGTCCCGTTCTGAACCAAGTCACCCTCGTTTCAGTCCTGTTTCACTGAACCGGTATAACCTACCATTCCATCCATGTCTATATCATGAGATATAAAATATTTACCCAATGAATTGGAGGGAGATATAGGTCCCACCCATCTCATAATGATACCATTCTTATGTGTGCCACAAAATCATAAATCATACATCATTGCATAACCCATGTAATACAAATGGGAATCTTAAACATCATGACATCATAAAACAATTCATATAAGATAAAGGAATTCACAAAAATAATTCTTTCACAACATAATCAAATCAATGTAATAATAGCGATAAAAATAGAACCCTTTTATTATCTTAGATGGAAAATAATTTTGATAAAACACTTGAACTCCATTCTTGAGGAAAATATCCTTTCTTCTTCAAAAACACTTTTCCATTCTTAACATGTCATACAAAAAGAAGTTGATTAAAAATAATCTTGAAAAATTGTAAAGGAAGCTTCTTGGAAATAATGTTTTAAAAATCCATTCATGCCTTATAAGTTAAAACAAACATTCTTCGCTTACTTTTGTCGGAAAAGTCAAAAAGTACCTCGTACGAAAAACGCCAAAAGATTCCTTTCATATCTTTTACTAAAATATCACCGAAGGGTAAAATTTGATATAAACTATTGTAGAAGGATATAAATATTACATATTGGGGAAACGTGGATGTGGATGATAAAATACACCCCAGTAAATACCAAAGTATAAACAATTTCAGATAAAATGAGATTGTGACATTTCCCTTACCTTAGGTCCGATTTGCTTCGTAAGTGTCCGAACCTCCTCTTCTTTGAAGCGCCTTTTTGAGACCTCCTCTTAGGGCACTAAAATTGGTCTTTGAGGAAGACCAGAACCTCTAGTATGTTTCTAGGGAAGTGGAGAAGAGAAATTTGCAGGGTTTGGTCGAGTTTGAAGGCTCAAAGTTGTGTGAGGAAGAGAGGGAGGAGGTGCCCTTTTATAAGGGAGGAGAGGGGCACCTTTGGAATAACTAAAATTATTATTTTATTATAAAGTCAAGTTCCGTTTTAAATATCTCCAAATTGATTTATTTTTAGGAAAATGTGAGGATGGGTCGATATCCTCTAATCCAATAGGATTTAGACAAGTTTAGCTTATTATTTTAACCTTATCAATTAGATTTAACTCTAAGTTAAATAATTAATCATTTACCGTGTCTTTTTGTTTTATTACACTATATGGTTAATAAACTTACTATATAAATCCAAAAGAACCCCAAGTTGATTATTATTAATATATATAATATTATATAAGTCATTTGGCCGAACCTTAGATTTTTAGGAATAAAATAACAATTAATAATATAATATTTGTTTTAAAAACTATTTTATGTCAATTTTGACACTATTTGGTACATGATTTTTATGAAATTCATAACAGAATGATATGTTCGAACAGAGTTACTTAAATCAACAATAACATGTCACATTAACCTAGAAAATTAGTGCAATTCATAAAAACTCTCAAATTACATTTATTTGGGCATTTATAACATCAATTATGTCAATATTTCATTAATAAGACAATTACTGTATCATCTTTGTGTAATAATAAATGGTAATTATTTAATCCCTAAAAGTTCTAAATAAATTCCTATGATGTATATAATTGTATTAGATTTTTGGAGACTATTCATGTTCGATGTTTCATGAAGTTTATCACTATATTAAAATTATTATACTTATAAGATTTAAGAATGTGACATGTTGTCACATTCGTTGGTTTTAATAATAATAAAATTATTTTCATTGAAAAAATTTAATTAAATGAATCTAATCCGACCCTTAGGTGATATGGGTCGTCTTTTAGTCATCCAATATGATTTTGACATTTGTTAGGGTAATTTTTAAATATTATATTTACCCTTAATTACTCAATTTACCTTTAACTATGGTAAATAAAATTTACCGTAGTTACTATTCATAATGCCCAAAAATAAAAAGTATCTTATTAACATAATTTGGACCCACTGATTCCAAATATGGAATCCATTTTTCCAAATTAAATACACAAAAGATGCATAAATTAAATTAAAATTTATCCCGTTGTCGAAAGAAAACGGGTTTTTCTTTAAAACATTGCAAAAGATTGAATTGATTTAACCTATGAATTTATGGTAAAATCAATGCTAATGACATACATTATATTAAATGGTAAAAATATATTCTATTTATACTTTAAAACCATTAAATATTATAATTTAACCACATAAGATATTACGATGAAAAAAGTTGTTTTTAATTAAAATATATCGTGTTTTTACTATTCATTAAAATATGAAAGTTATCAGAAAAATATCAAAACTTTATCTAATGTAACTTTTTATATCCTGATTCAAAAGAATAATTTTATTTTGTCAAATTGAACTTATATGCATTTCAAAAACTGGATTTAATGTGGGTGCGCCATCAAAAGGCTGCAAAACTGCATTTTTTAAAAAATACTTATTTTACCCGAAATTTTTTTTTGTTCTTATACCATGATCTAGAAAATGTGTAAGATGAATAATAATGTTATTAAATTCAAAATTTAGTTAACACTATTCATAACGGCTATTTTATGACAATATTATAATAATAGATCGTCGTTTATTAAAACCCAGTATTGCGTACAACACACGCTATCGAGGAAGGTCGCGATTGCGTGTAATGCAAGACAAGTCAGGGTTGTGTGTTGTGAAAGAATCCTTCATTGTTTCCTATAACAGAATCCGACCACATTTCATTTATACATTTAATATATATATATATATATACTCAATGTTGTGTAGAATAACTATTATTAAAATTGTGTGTAACACGGTCCAAGACTAGTGTTGCGTATACTGCAAGCTAATATGGTGGTGCGTATAGCGCAAGGTAATCATGGATTAGAATACAACACAAGACATTAATGAAATTAAAATAATATTTTTCATAAAATCTCGGGATGTTACATTCTACCCCCCTTAAAATGAATTTCGCCCTCGAAATTCGTCGGGGTTATAAATGGTTTTCTATTTGAAAGTTTCTTTGATAGAAACCCACATCGTAAAAAGGAATACCAAAACTTATTTTTTAAAACTAAAGTATAAAACGTAATGGTTACCCATGTTAACTAATCACTGGGTATCCACATAGAAGAACATAGGTGAAAATATGGACATGGAAGAGAAATCTAACCATCATGTTCTGATGGAGAGTGGTAGAGGACATGGCTATGGAAAATCCAACAATCACAAATCCATAAATTTGTGACGATCTAAGGTACCATCTGATTAATCAGATATAAGAGCACTAGGAAAACATTTTTGGTTTTCAAGATCGTTTCCCTAAAGTTGAAGAATTTGAATTAGAATAAATACTTACTTTATTTTGGTACAATCTCACTGTTGTTCGTGCCTTGACCAATTTCCACTTCATCTCTTAAATAAATGATGTTGAATTTGTTATTCGTGAAGTGTTAGCAGATCATGTGATAGAATGATGGGTCATTCCATCTCTTTCAAACAAAAGGTTAGAAAAAGTTATAAGTCCATCTTATGGTTAATCGTATATGGTTCCAAAAATGAACTTATACTTCATATATCATACCACTTAATAAAATAAAACTAGTTTATACTAACCAGGGACCTCCTGTAGGCCAGTGGTAGGCAATAAAGGCCAGTCGCACTTCGGTTGTGGGTTCGATTCCAACATCCTTGTCCGACGCGATAGGCTGTCGCCCGTCCTGCAGGTTGTCCTTTTTCTAAAACTATATTACTATAACATCCCATCAATAATATCGAAAAAAACTTCTATCCTTAAACTATACTAACTTATGTCCAACATAATCCATTCCAATCTTTAGGCTTATCCATAATACTGTAGTCCACTCTCATAATATAGTGAAAACAATTACCAGATATTTAATACCATTGTTGATCCCCATATATCATAAGATATGTCTTGTTGGTCACATTCCAAACATTCAAAGGCCTTAATAATGTATTCCATTGATCCTTAGTGAAAACATGAATGCAGTTAAAAGTTAACACTTTCCACAAACCAAAATCCTCAAAATTCTTTATAATCAAACAATGATATCACTTAGTCCTTATATCAATCATTAGCTCATGAATACTATCAAACATTTCATTTTCTCTTTATCACTTCATTATGCGCATATCATCCACTTTCCAAAAAAATATCTGAATAACCTTTCATTGTTACTCATACCATTCATCATAAACTTTCAAAACTTAAGGAAAGACAAAAGTGTAACAATCCTTAGATGTCTTTTTATTCTATAGTACAACATTACACTTGATAAACATGTAATCATTCCACTACCTTCTTAAACCATTGACCAAGATTCAACAATTCTTTCATCTCACATATCATGTGTAGTCTCTTCATCATCATCAAAAAAATACTACCCATACGACCATACTGATTCTCTTTATGAGACATTCCCTTAGGGAATTGGTTTGCATAATGCCCGTACATTCCACATTTAAAACATTTAACCATTGTTGATGTCGTAGCAATACCATTAACCTCATCCATGGTGTTAACTAAAACTTTTCCATTTCACTTAATGGATTTGTGTCCTTCTTTTCCACACCCAAAGAATCTTCCAGTTCCATTGAAACATTCTCCTTGATGCCTCTTCCCACATGATTTACATAGGGGTAATTGAACTTTCTTTCCTCTATGATCATCATGAAACTCCATCTTTCTCTTATTAGTCGAGTCAGGAAACGTACCAAATTTTACTTTATTGATCATATTATGAGATTTATGATTCGGCATAATAATGATGTTTGGACTTCCAAATCCCATTTCATTTGATTGCTTATGAAGAATATCATTCCATTGTCCATCATATCCTCCATTATCGTGAATCATCTTGTTTCCAACCATTTTCTAAAACCCAAAAAGAATAGTGTGAGATGCAAAAAATCATAATAAATGGAGGGTAACTTCAATATCTAACATCTTAGGTTAAATTATAAGATCGTTATTGTAGTGCTAGGACTATATCCTATATGTATACTTATCCTTAGGGACATCCCTAGACATTCCTTAGAAATATCTCTAGGGGTCTCACTAACATTTTCGCATCCTAGTTTCCAAAGGTTGACTAAACCTTTCCTCTGATACCAACTGTAGAGACCCGAAGCATGACGTACATTGACATTACATTACATTTGCGGAATACTTAGTACATAACAAAAAACACACACACAAGGATTGTAATAGTTTAGTGTCTTTGGAAACTCAGAATATTATCTTCTAATCCTGGTGAAAGATCTTCAACATCTCCCATAAAGATTTTTTTTAATACCTAAAACCTTTCTTTATATCCTGTGGAAAAGTAAACATAAAAGGGTGAGCTCAAATGCTCAGTAAGGTAAAACAAAAAAAATATCAATCACATCGTATACACAGGCACATAACTTTCAGAAATCTTAACCTGCAAAAGAGATCATAATTTCATGACATGGGATAAATCATGGAAGTGAAATGTAATCACAATAATCATAACTTAAAACATGAATCTTTGTGGCATACACACATAATCATAGAGATTCATTTCTTGTTAGTAAAGACTCATTTCCAAGATTATCTTAGTGGACAAAGTCCCTTTCTGAACCGAGTCACCCTCGTTTCAGTCCTGTTTCACTGAACCGGTATAACCTACCGTTCCAGCCATGTCTATCTCATGAGATATAAAATCTTTACCAAATGAATTGGAGGGAGATATTGGTCCCACCCATCTCATAATGATACCATTCTTATGTGTGCCACAAAATCATAAATCATACATCATTGCATAACCCATGTAATACAAATGGGAATCTTAAACATCATGACATCATAAAACAATTCATATAAGATAAAGGAATTCACAAAAATAATTCCATCACAACATAATCAAATCAATGTAATAGTAGGGGTAAAAACAGAACCCTTTATTATCTTAGATGGAAAATAGTTTTGATAAAACACTTGAACTCCATTCTTGAGGAAAATATCCTTTCTTCTTCAAAAACACTTTTCCTTTCTTAACATGTCGTACAAAAAGAAGTTGATTAAAAATAATCTTGAAAACTTGTAAAGGAAGCTTCTTGGAAATAATGTTTTAAAAATCCATTCATTCCGTATAAGTTAAAAAAACATTCTTTTCATACTTTTGTCGGAAAAGTCAAAAAGTACCTCTTACGAAAAAACGCCAAAAGATTCCTTTCATATCTTTTACTAAAATATCACCGAAGGGTAAAATTTGATATAAACTATTGTAGAAGGATATAGATATTACATATTGGGGAAACATGAATGTGGATGATAAAATACACCCCATTAAATACCAAAGTATAAACAATCTCGGATAAAATGAGATTGTGACATTTCCTTTACCTTAGGTCCGATTTGTTTTGTAAGTGTCCGAACCTCCTCTTCTTTGAAGAGACTTTTTGAGACCTCCTCTTAGGGCACTAAAATTGGTCTTTGAGGAAGACCAGAACCTCTAGGATGTTGCTAGGTAAGTGGAGAAGAAAATTTCACAGGGGTTGGCTGAGCTTGAAGGCTCAATGTTGTGTGAGGAAGAGAGGGGGTAGGTGGGAGGAGAGGGGCACCTTTGGAATAACTAAAAATATTATTTTATTATAAAGTCAAGTTCGGTTTTAAATAGCTCCAAATTGATTTATTTCTAGGCTAAGGTGGGGATGGGTCTAAATACTCTCATCCAATAGGATTTAGACAAGTTTAGCTTATTATTTTAACCTTATCAATTAGATTTAACTTTAAGTTAAATAATTTAACTTTTACCGTGTCTTTTTGTTTTTTTACACAATATGGTTAATAAACATACAATATCAAGCCAAAAGAACCCCAAGTTGTTTATTATTAATATATATAATCTTATCTAAGTCATTTGGCCGAACCTTAGATTTTTAGGAATAAAATAGCAATTAATAATATAGTATTTGTTTTAAAAACTATTTTATGTCAATTTTGACACTATTTGGTACATGATTTTTATGAAATTCATAACAGAATTATAAGTTAGAACAAAGTTACTTAAATCAACAATAACATGTCATATTAACCTAGAAAATTAGTTTAAGTCATAAAAAGTCTCAAATTACATTTATTTGGGCATTTATAACATCAATTATGTCAATATTTCATTAATAAGACAATTACTGCAACATCTTTGTGTCATAATAAATGATACTTATTTAATCCCTAAAATTTCTAAATAAATTCCTATGATGTATATAATTGTATTAGATTTCTGGATACTATTCATTTTCTAAGTGTCATGAAGTTTATCACTAGATTAAAATTATTATACTTATAAGATTTAAGAAAGTGACATGTTGTCACATTCTTTAGTTTTAATAATAATTAAATTATTTTCATTGACAAAATTTAATTAAATGAATATAATCCGACCCTTAGATGATATGGGTCGTCTTTTAGTAATCCAATAGGATTTTGACATTTGTTAGGGTAATTTTAAAATATTATATTTACCCTAAATTACTTGATTTACCTTTAACTATGGTAAATAAAATTTACCGTAGTTACCATTCATAAAGCCCAAAAAGAAAAAGTTTCTTATTAACATAACTTGGACCCACTGATTCCAAATATGGAATCCATTTTTCCAAATTCAACACACAAAAGATGCAGAAATTAAATTAAAATTTATCACGTTGTCGAAAGAAAACGGGGTTTTCTTTAAAACATTGCAAAAGATTGAATTGATTTGACCTACGAATTCAAGTGAAATCAATGCTAATGACATACATTATATTAAATGGTAAACATATATTCTATTTATACTTTAAAACCATTAAATATTATAATTTAACCACATAAGATATTACGATGGAAAAAGTTATTTTTATTTAAAATATATCGTGTTTTTACTATTCATTGAAATATGAAAGTTATCGGAAAAATATCAAATCATTATCTAATGTAAATTTTTATATCATGATTCAAAAGAAGAATTTTATTTTGTCAAATTTAACTTATAAAAATGTCAAAAACTATATTTAATGTGGGTGCGCCATCAAAAGGTGGCAAAACTGCATTTTTTTGAAAAATACTTATTTTACCCGAAAAATTTATTTTGTTCTTATACCATGTTCTAGAAAATGTGTAAGATGAATAATAATGTTATAAAATTAAAATTTTAGTTAACGCTATTCATCACGGCTAGTTTATGACAATATTATAATAATATATCTTTGTTTATTAAAACCCAGTATTGCGTACAACACACGCTATCAAGGAAGGTCGTGATTGCGTGTAATGCAACCCAAGTCAGGGTTGCGTGTTGTGAAAGAATCCTTCGTTGTTTCGTATAACAGAATCCAACCACATTTCATTTATACATTTAATATATATATATATATATACTCAATGTTGTGTAGAATAACTATTATCAAAATTGTGTGTAACACGGTCCAAGACTAGTGTTGCGTATACTGCAAGCTAATACGGTGTTGCGTATAGCGCAAGGTAATCTTGGTGTAGAATACAACACAAGACATTAATGAAATTAAAATAATATTTTTCATAAATTCTCGGGATGTTACAGATAATGATTTGGGTTAGATTTGGGAAATTAAAATTGGGGGAATTGGATTAATTAGTTGGTTAATAAATTCATGGAAAATTGTTATTGTGAAATATATGGGATATGGGCTGGGTGTATTTGGTCAATTGATTTAATTATGAATTATTATCAAATGGGAATGATGATATTTTCTATATAACATATCATGATATATGGAATAAATAATTAAAAACCTATTTAATGGTGAATTTTTGATATTATTATATTTGATTAAGGTGAAGAACCATTTTTTGTGATAATATTCAATGTTATACCATTATTAGTAGGTCTGATAGAAATTGGTTGTATGATGAATAACCTCGGGAATTTTGATAAATATTAATTTTTTGATTCTTTGATAAATGTTTCTTGGATAAGGAGTTATTCTTATAAATCCTTCTTTTGAGATTGATTTATTAATATTTTACTTGACATAGACTGATGCTTCAAATATCCATATACTTAAAAACATGGATTTTTATACTGAAATTAATTCTTTTTAATATTAGTGTGGTACATGGATTTCGGCTTCAAAATCCCACCTACGAGATTATTTGATAAAGTGGTTGTGGGACATGGCCTAATGTAATAAATATAAACAAGTACATAGTATTTTATTTCTTAGAATAAAATGATTCCATTTGACTATGTTTCCATGTAGCCGTATAATGAATTTAATTGAATTGGATAATGGAACCCCATGTGTGATAAATATTTGTTTTAATTGAATATTTTTATGGTTAAAATTCAGGCACTGGATGAAGTTGATATTGATGGTTTCAGTATCCTCTCGATCCTAGAGGTTTATTAAGTGAAATAGATAATAAATGAGATTGTGTAAACTATTTACATTATTTCATCTATTTCATTATTTTTACAACCACATACCCTTATATTAAATTGGATATTGTTTTATATGTTGATAGTGGTGGCCTACTATGTTTTAATCACACCCTACATAGGCTTCTTAATTATTACCAAAATAAACTTCAGGATTGTAGGGTACAATATTGTAAATAGTCTAATATAATATGGTTGAGTTTTTGTAGATCATTGATGTAGTAACAAAACATGATTCGGGACCCTCTTGGGTGTTTTCAGTGGATTTATATATATATTTTTGTTTTTCATATTGATTCTTGATAGGTATTTAACATGACATATATATAGTTTAGTTTTTGAAACTATATTTCATATTTTATTCATTAGGTGATACTGGTTTGGATTAGTTATTTTTTATATCTTATTTTATTTTTATTAAATTTCACAATTACTTATATTTGATGAAATGGGTTTAGTCTCCCCATGTTGATATATCAGACCCTCACTACTATTCCATAGCCAATATTATTTCACTCTTGATGCCATGTTAGAGAATAGATCGAGG
Organism: Viscum album; assembly: GCA_963277665.1. Classification (NCBI taxonomy): domain Eukaryota; kingdom Viridiplantae; phylum Streptophyta; class Magnoliopsida; order Santalales; family Viscaceae; genus Viscum; species Viscum album. Next base: position 1,777,132,642 of record OY728151.1, on the reverse strand, counting down.
TACATGTTCATGAAACCTGGGTAGGGATATTAAAATTTATTTTCTTTTTGGAAGAAGAACATATATTGTTATTAGTTTTTTTAAGATATAGGTATGCTATGTAAAATTGATATAAAACATTGAAAATTAATGAGTTTCACTAGTGGAATTGGGTATATAATATAATTTGTATCATTTTCATGAGTGTTTTATTGGTGAATAAATAATTTATAAAAAAAATTAAAAATATTAAATATAATTAGATTTGATTGTTTTAAAATCATTCATAGTTTTTAAAATATCACATATTTAAAATTTTAGTTCTATTTTTTATGTGTTTTTCATTAATAGTAATTGGATAAATAGAACAGTTTAAATGTGTTAGTCAAATATTAAGGATTCTAGAATATAATATAACATTCTAGTGTTTGTGAGTAATCATGTAACTCGTGTTTTGTATTTTTTTTGGAAATTATAATTTTACTATGAGAACATCATCCATTCTCCATTTTTTATTTTTGTATAATGATAATACAAGAGGTCCTATTAGAAAAATATTTATTTTATAAATTTCTATTTCTTAAACCAATAATGTAAATATTTCTATGAATCTTGTATTTATCATAAAAGTGATTTGGAAGATGTGATGAATTTTTTTGGTCAAATATTTGTTGATAAATGTATTTTAATGAAGATGGATTTAAAAAATGGGTTTCATTTTATTTTTTCTTAATCTATATTTTTATAGACCACATATATATATTGATAAATGTTTCTATTATAATATATTTAAATGTTATGTGTTTTATTTTGAAATATTTGGATACATAAAAATGTTGATATTATGGTATTTTCTTCCTAATGTAGTTTTTTCGCACTTTTTAGTCACTGTGAATTGTTTCCTTTGGATTGTGATTATTCAGATGATTTTAAATATTTTATAATATTTAATATTCATTTCAAAATAATTTTTATTTGGATATATGTGTGGTCATGTATGCAATTTTATATGGAAACTACACTCAAAGACAAGCATCTAAAATTCTTGTGTTTTTTATGAATGATTGTTTGTTCGAATGATGTATTTTAATTTTTTTTGATATATTATATTTATTTACCTCTCGATAAAATGATTCATTAATTAAATTTCACTTATTTTGAGAGCTATGCCTTCAAATAGTTTGTTTTAATGTGTAGTGTAGATATTCAATTTGTTCCTCTATTGGTTTCTATTTTACAAATATAGTGAGATCCTTGATAGGTATCTTACATGGTGGTTAAATTATACCTCATTAATTTGTCATCCCATTTACTTTTTTTTTTGTAATTAAAGATGAAAATTTTTCAGAGGCATCTGATGTATGGGTATATTTTATCCAAATACCTTCATTTTTTCTTATACAATGCCCTATAGATCAATAGAATATTAAAAAAAATTATGGTGACATAAACTAATATTTCATAAATATAAATTATATTTTAAAATGTATTAAAAATTGTGTAATTAATTTAAATGTTTTAAAAATTAATTTTAGAAATTAATTTCTAGTTCTGATAGTGCTTCAATAAATTTATAATTGTTTTGGTATTTTTAGGTGTTAATGAATCATTTCAGTAATTATATATATTTTTATATGTGAGATATAATAATTATGGAAATTTTTTACCCTTACCCATGATAATACATCTGAATAAAGCTAATTTATTCTTTTTACAGGAATTATAAGGGTCGATGCTCTATTAATTGAGTTGGGTAAGGGAACTATACTTATCATGTAAGGGTATACTATTTTTAAACAAGCTATATTAGGTCCCTTTAAATTTTACCAAATGGTGACATATACATTCTTTGTGTTGCATGATGGTATATCCATTCTCTTACTCTTAGTCTAAGCACCTACTCCGAATCATGTAAGTGTAATTTTATACAAAATATTTGACAATGATATTCTAAGTGATCCCTATGTTTATGATTAGTTTTAATTGTCCATGTAATGGGAATATAAAAATCCATGCACTACATAATGGAACTCCTAGTGGTTTTTGTTTAGAAATGAAATCCATATGATTTTATAAGGGTACGTTCGTAAGGGTCTAAAATTATTAAAGGATAATAAATTTTCTAAAATGGATAAATAACATGATTAGGGGGTGAATTAGAGTATTATGATTAACATTACTCCCCCTTTCAATTTAGTTTCGTCATTAAACAAAACACATATATCTATTGATACCAAAGAAATGTTTTTCCAAAAATGAAAGCCTACACATGAAAAAAATTATTACATAGTTCACCTAAAATAGTCTACATCAAAGGATCATATAAATATAGTGTGTCTATGTAAAAAAAATCACAAAATCATTATACATGAATGATATTTTATGCATCATCACTATCCATTCAAATTTACAACCAGTTCCAAATTCAAAGGTCATAGCCCACTATACTGATGTGTGGTAACTACACATTTAGTAGATACATATTTTGGATACTAGAATAAATATATTATACATGTCATTCTTTTGGTCATTATTTCCTCGTTAAACCACTTTATTAATAATATTTTATATATAAATACTCGACATTACATTCTGATTCGCATAAAGATCCCTTTAAAAAACTGCATTTCTAATCATTCATGAAACAGATAAATCATTCACAAAAGTATTCAATACATTGTGAAACATAATTTTATGAAAAAAATAATCCATTATTTATACAATAATGAATTCAAGAATCACATAATTAATCACAAAAATTTCAGTTTTGATAAACACCCTTCTTTATCATAACTGATATTCCTCTTATTCCTTTACGAAAGTAAATATTTTGATAAATCCATTTATGAAATATTTTAATATGGATTTTATTTAATGATTCTAATCTTAAAATTAGGGGGTAGAAATGTATTTATAGATTTTTCAACCCTTCACAAATCGTCCATGATTGCAACTACCTTTTAATGAAACGCTTAATAATAGTTTGTAAAACTACATTTTTTATGAAATATAATGAAATTTTCCCTTCTCAAATCATATCATAATTACGTGAATTATTATATTTGAAAAAAGACTCATACATATTTAGAAAATATCAAAATATGATAACATTACAAAACATTCTCAAAAAAATCATAATTCCATGATAATAAAAATATTTATGAATTCCATACATTTTCTCTATTTTCATGAGGTTGCCCTGGAAAATTACACCACCTTGTATACATAATATTATATAATAATTCCAGACCAACCATACCCCTATCTTGGATGATAGTCAACATAAATTCCCAATAATTTCTCTAGATCTCCATAATTGTCCATATAATCCTTGTTTTTCTACTAATCAAATCATTCTAGAAACACTTTAATGAATCCTTGAGGTATTTTTTCCAAAAATCATATTTTATTCCTTTATAAGGGTAACCTATGGATTTTTATGATTATATAAGTGTAAATGGATTCCAATAGTTAAATGAAAATTTATATTACCCTTTTAATGCTTCAAACATAAGCATAAACAACCATATTCTAGTAAAGTTGAATTACGCTTTAATAACACTATATACATGTGTTGGCGTGACAGGAATTACCATATTTTCTAGTTTTTTGTCTTCATAAACATGTAAAATGAATTTTCAATGTTTTACGAAAATAAATATTGGTTTTATTGATATTTAATCAGATAAAATATATCTAAAATGTTAAATATTTTAAAATGGATTATATTCATGTTTTGAATTAAAATTCAATTAAATGAAAATAAATTAGAGAACAATACATTTGTTATAAATAATATATATAAATAATTCAAAATATAATATAATTATTCTTCCACATCACATTGTATTTCAATTTATTTGTGGGCATCTGGAATATCAATCATTGAGACATTCTGTGTTTCCTTAAAATCCCAACGGGTTATGATTGATAAATCCTGGAATTGATGAACTTTTTATATTCAATGTTTTCGCACATATTGAATATTATGTGATTCATCTAGTAATGCGATTTTTGAGCCCTCATTATTTTTTCATTCAATTAACGTATGATATTAAAATGATTTAACTTCTTTGTTTTAATGGATGCAGTTAACCTTAATCAGACTATAATATGGTAAAACAATTCATACTATATTGTTTTCTATTAATATAAATTTCCAAATTTTGAATATGATATGTGTGTAGTGAAATTTTTATAATATATTCTCGAATAAATTATATAAAAATATAAAATTTTCTCATTACCAAACAATTTTGAAATATTAAATTGAGATAAATTATTACATCATGTTATAGATAAAAATTTCTTTTGAAAATATTATCTAATGACATGGAAGCATTAATCAGTAATTAAAATACATCATCACATGTCAAAAAAATATCATATGTTAAAAATGATATTTCATGTTTCTATTATTTTTGATAATTTATCAATTAATTTGTAGAGGTAAATTGGTTACTCTACATATTTAAAAATTAAAATTTAACCATAGTAGAGAATAATTTATGATAATATGAATATTATTTAATGACTTAGAAACAAAAAATTCCATGTTGTGTAATAATGATAATTATTCTAAAATTATTTTAATATAGGTAAAGAGAAATATTTTTATTCATATTATTTTATTAAAAATCATATGATAAAATGTTACATTTTTTATGATATTAAATAATAATGATTGACATTTTCAATAATTATATAAATTAGTTAATTTAAATTTTGAATAAAAAATATTTTAATTTAATTTTGTTTTAATAAATATAATTATAGTCAAACAAGGGAATAATTATATTCATTCTCGAAATATTTGAGATGTGTAATTATATATTTTTGAAAAATATTTTTTTCTATGATATTTAAAATATAGAGTTTCATGTATTGTTATTATGGTTAGGTTTAGTTTATGTTCATTGTTATTAAAAATCAATTATTGGTGGTAATGCAATGACTATAAAAAGGAAAGCTGAAATAATTATCTTTGATATTTTTTCATTGTAAAAAAATATTATATATTGAAGAAAAAATTAAATAAATATTATTTAGTATTTTAGAATGTATAATGTATGAAAACTAATATTAAACATTTCATTAATCAATAATTAGTGATATATATAGATATTGAGGTATTTATAATATCATTTGATTGCATCTAGGGGTGATTGATATTATGTGATAATAGAAAGAATGAAATGTTTTTATTGTACAAATTAATGTTGCGTTTATGAGTTGAATAATATATTTAATATGTATTTTATGCTCTTCTAATATGGATACTGGATGTGTTGTTTTGACAATCATGTGTTGTAGGAAGGATATATGGGGTTGCCTAAGGTTGTGATGGTGGAACATGGTGCTAGTGATGATGATGATTTTAGAATGGTATGTGGGATGTGATGTTATCTTCAATAGTTCAATGGTTGGAATTAAAAATTATATAATTAGATTATATTGGGATTTACATTTTCATTTTTATAATAGTATAATTATTTCATATTACAGAATATTCATTTTTAATGTATTGGTGGACAAATGGTTTTATGTAATCAATTATCTAATTACCAGAAGAAGTTTGATATCATCCACTAATAATAAATTTCTAATTTGGTTACAAAGACATCGTCCTTGACTTAACTTATGTTTATGAATGCTAAACGAAATAATGAAACAACATTGTTTCTTCTTTATTATTACATTTATTACGTATTACATGAGAGTAGAAGAAAATAATTAAAATTTATTTCAATACAAATATTAAAACTATCTATATTTTATTATTGTAAGTAAAAAAATTATAATTAATTCGTTAATTTAAAATGTTTCTTGGATACTATTGTGCTTACTCACTAACTGGCCTTAGTAACAGTTGACGGGATTCTTGTGCACCGTTAGTGGAAAATGATTCTACGGATAACTACATTTCTATATATTCATTGTGAGATATATATATATATATATATATATAATCTATGTATATTGTTAACATAAACATCCATAAAAATAATGTTAGGATGGATGAAACTTATTGTACTATATGAGTAATTTCCCCCGACATATCGGTTTATATGGGAGAGGTGTAGACTACATAATCTATATTCTCTCTCTTCTCCTAAAATATTATTTATAATTATGCATTATGGTTACCATTACAATTATATGTGTGTATAAGTAAATAAAAGCTTTGAGTTTTCATTGACATTTTTATGTCCAAATGGTGTAATCTATTAATAATTATATGTGTAATGTGTATGGGATGTAATGTATTGATTAAAATACTCAACCTATGGGTTCTCATTGATTGAGGTAAAATAATTTACTGATAATACATGATTTATAAGTTGTTTAATTTTTAGGAAACTACTCAGTAACAATATGGAGATGTGGTATAGAACTTCATATGTTTTGGTGAAATTCTCATGATCTATTAAATTAGCTAAAGATTTATTGTTCTAGGTATTGGAGTGAGATGGCTCAGGATGTGCTATATTGTGGAAAATCAACAATATATTGGGGAAGTGGTAGTGGGGTAATATCCTTTAATATTATGTTATTTTTTATAATAAAAATTTTATGTGATACATAGTGACTGGGATATTGTTAGTATGTTGATAATAATTTTAAAAAAATATAAATGATTATTTATTTTCATTTGTTTAGTAATTGGGAATCATATATTTCTATTAGGTTTGTCCATGAGAAGATGTAGGTCATATCCTCTATGGTATAGATGTTATAATCAATATATATATATATATTATTTAGTTTAATAGGTTTGGGTAACTTATTAAGATGAAATTTTCTAGTTAGAGAATATTTTCTGAAGATATTGGAGAATAATTATCTCTACCATGGATTAGTTATTATTGTTTCACTTGTTTATTTTATTTTTCATTATATAAATACATTTTATTAGAACATCATTATCATTTTTATGAGAAATATGTATTTCTTGATATTTATAACATATATCCCTCATTTATCCTATCATATATGGTAATGCCTACAATATGTGTGTATATTATTTCTACAGTTATTATAGTGAACCAGTTACATTTTAGAAATTATCATTAGACACTATTTTCCTTATTCTATAATTTCTAACCTATGGTTACGTTTGGTTTGATGGGGTCATGAAATTAATTTTTCATGTTTTTATTCCTCTATTACGGACATCGAAATATGATCTACTTGGGATCCTTGTAGAGACCCGAAGCTTGACGTAAATTGACATTACATTACATTTGAGGAATACTTAGTACATAACAAAAACAGACACACAAGGATCGTAATAGTTTAGTGTCTTTGGAAACTCTGAATATAATCTTCTAATCCTGGTGAAAGATCTTCAACATCTCCCATAAAGATCTTCTTTTTTTATTCCTAAAACCCTTCTTTATATCCTGGGGAAATGAAAACATAAAAGGGTGAGCTCAAATTCATAGTAAGGGTAAACAAAAGAAATATCAATCACATCATATACATAAGCACATAACTTTTGGAAATCTTAACCGGTAAAAGAGATCATAATTTGATAACCTGGGATAACTCATGGAAGTGAAATGTAATCACAATAATCATAACATAAAACATTAAACTTTGTGGCATACACACATAATCATAGAGAATCATTTCTTATTAGTCAAGACTCATTGCCAAGACTATCTTAGTGGACAAAGTCCCTTTCTGAACCGAGTCACCCTCGTTTCAGTCCTGTTTCACTGAACCGGTATAACATACCGTTACAGCGATGTCTATCTTATGAGATATAAAATCTTTACCCAATGCATTGGAGGGATATATAGGTCCCACCCATCTCATAATGATACCATTCTTATGTGTGCCACAAAATCATAAACCATACATCATTGCATAACCCATGTAATAAAAATGGGAATCTTAAACATCATGACATCATAAAATAAATCATATAAGATAAAGAAATTCATAAAAATATTTCCAACACAACATAATCAAATCCATGTAATAATAGGGATAGAAACAGAACCCTTTATTATCATAGATAGAAAATAATTTTGATAAAACACTTGAACTCCATTCTTGAGGAAAATATCCTTTCTACTTCAAAAACATTTTCCTTTTTTAACATGTCTTAAAATTTTAAACTAAAAGAAGTTGATTAAAAATAAACTTGAAAACTTGTAAAGGAATCTTCTTGGAAATAATGTTTTAAAAATCCATTCATTCCGTATAAGTTAAAAAAAACATTCTTCTCGTACTTTTGTCGGAAAAGTCAAAAAGTACCTCGTACGAAAAACAACAAAAGATTCCTTTCATATCTTTTACTAAAAAATCACCGAAGGGTAAAATTGGATTTAAAAAATTTTAGGTGGATGGAAATAATATTACATATTTAGGAAACATGGATGTGGATGATAAAATACACCCCAGTAAATACTAAATTATAAATAATCTCGGATAAAAAAGAGATTGTGATATTTCCCTTACCTTAGGTCCGATTTGCTTCGTAAGTGTCCGAACCTCCTGTATAATAATTTAAATAATGTCATTTACTTATTACAGAATCATATTCGTTGTTATTATATCATATATGGTTCACTTATGACTTTATATTACTCGTTCTTTTGTAAATTCATGTTAAAGTAGCGTTTTGGGTAAAATTGTCTCATTTGTCATTCGTGTTTTAACTTGTAATTATTCATATCATTACATAGATCATTATTACTTAATTATAGAATATAAAACATGATTTATATATAATATATATTCATAATATACATATATATAATAGATCGATAAATGGAAAGAAATACACCGTTCATGGAGACGGTAGGCCGTACGTACGCATGAATGCTGTTTTCTTTTCGTTATTGTATTGAGTGGAATTAAGTAGATGACATAAATATATATAAACATAAATAAAGTAGCTTTATAATGTCATATATTTCATTATTATTGCTTATATATACTTTATAATCATTCTTAAATGGTTAACATGGAGAATGAATCTCATCGCGTCGTGGAGACGGTAGTCCGTACGTACGCACGAGCGATGATATCATTTTCATAATTATTGAATAGAATTGCAGTGGATGATACAACATATCAGAATAAATATTATGTTCTAATAACTATTTATAGTTATTCTTTACACCATTATACCCATCCATGTAAGGTGGTGGTGGAAAATAGATTACACCACGGCGTGGAGACTGTATTCCGTACGTACGCACGCGCGGTGATTTCTTTTTCAGTAGGATGGATAGATGGTGAAATAGGGTTGTTTCATACTTATAATAACATATAATTATTTGATTGATACTTATGTTATTACTTCATAATGAAAAAACCTAAGAAGAAGAAGTGTAAGAAGAAATAAAGATGAATGAATCGGTAACGGAAATTACCTCTTCTTTGAAGCGCCTCTTTGAGACCTCATCTTAGGGCACTACAATTTTTCTTTTAGGAAGACCAGAACCTCTAGGATGTTTCTAGGGAAGTGGAGAAGAGAATTTGTCAGGGGTTGGCCGAGCATGAAGGATTAAAGTTGTGTGAGGAAGAGAGGGAGAAGGTGCCCTTTTATAAGGGAGGAGAGGGGCTCCTTGGGAAAATTAAAAATATTATTTTATTATAAAGCCATATTCGGTTTTAAATAGCTTTAAATTGATTTATTTCGAGGAAAAGGTGGGGATGGGTCTCACTCCACTCATCCAATAGAATTTAGACAAGTTTAGGTTATTATTTTAACCTCATCAATTATATTTAACTCTAAGTTAAATAATTTAACTTTTACCATGTCTTTTTGTTTTCTTACACTATATGGTTAATAAACAAACTATATCAAGCCAAAATAACCCCAATTTGTTTTTTATTAATATATATAATCTTGTCTAAGTCATTTGGTAGAACCTTATATTTTTAGGAATAAAATAACAATTAATAATATAATATTTGTTTTAAAAACTAATTTATTTCAATTTTGACACTATTTGGTACATGATTTTTATGAAATTTATAACAGAATGATAAGTTCGAACCAAGTTACTTAAATCAACAATAACATGTAATATTAACATATAAAATTAGTGTAAGTCATAAAAAGTCTCAAATTACATTTATTTGGGCATTTATAACATCAATTATATCAATATTTCATTAATAAGACAATTACTGCATCATTTTTTGGTCATAATAAATGATAATTATTTAATCCCAAAAAATTCTAAATAAATTCCTATGATGCAGATAATTGTATTATATTTCTGGATACTATTCATGTTCGATGTTTCATGATGTTTATCACTAAATTAAAATTATTATACATATAAGATTTAAGAAAGTGACATGTTGTCACATTCTTTGGTTTTAATAATAATTAAATTATTTTCATTGACAAAATTTAATTAAATGAATCTAATCCGACCCTTAGGTGATATGGGTCGACTTTTAGTCATCCAATAGGATTTTGACATTTTTTAGGGTAATTTTAAAATATTATATTTACCCTTAATTACCCGATTTACCTTAAACTGGTAAATAAAATTTACTGTAGTTACTATTCATAATTCCCAAAAATAAAAAGTAGCTTATTAGCATAATTTGGATCCACTGATTCCAAATATGGAATCAATTTTTCCAAATTCAATACACAAAAGTTGAAGAAATTAAATTAAAATTAATCTCGTTGTCGAAAGAAAACGGTTTTTCTTTAAAACATTGCAAAAGATTGAATTGATTTAACCTACGAATTCAAAGTAAAATCAATGCTAATGTCATACATTATATTAAATGGTAAAAATATATTCTATTTATACTTTAAAACCATTCAATATTATAATTTAACCACATAAGATATTACGATAAAAAAAGTTGTTTTTAATTAAAATATAGCGTGTTTTTACTATTCATTAAAATATAAAAGTTATCGGAAAAATATCAAAACATTATCTAATGTAAATTTTTATATCATAATTCAAAAGAAGAATTTTATTTTGTCAAATTGAACTTATAAACATGTAAAAAACTAGATTTAAAGTGGGTGCGCCATCAAAAGGCGGCAAAACTGCATTTTTTTAAAAATAGTTATTTTACCCGAAAAATTTATTTTTTTCTTATACCATGTTCTATAAAATGTGTAAGAAGATTAATAATGTTATAAAATTAAAAATTTAGTTAATACTATTCATAACGGCTAGTTCATGACAATATTATAATAATATATCATTGCTTATTAAAACCCGGTATTGCGTACAACACACTCTATCGAGAAAGGTCACGATTGCGTGTAATGCAAGCCAAGTTAGGGTTGCGTGTTGTGAAAGAATCCTTCGTCGTTTTGTATAACAGAATCCAACCATATTTCATTTATACATTTAATATATATATATATATATACTCAATGTTTCGTAGAATAACTATTATCAAAATTGTGTGTAACACGGTCCACGAATAGTGTTGCGTATACTGCAAGCTAATACGGTATTGCGTATAGTGCAAGGTAATCTTGGTGTATAATACAACACAAGACATTAATGAAATTAAAATAATATTTTTCATAAAATCTCGGGGTGTTACATTCTACCCCCCTTAAAATGAATTTCGCCCTCGAAATTCGTCGGGGTTATAAATGGATTACTATTTGAAAGTTTCTTTGATAGAAACCCACATCGTAAAAAGGAATACCAAAACTTATCTTTAAAAACTAATGTATAAAACTTAATGGTTACCCAAGTTAACTAATCACTGGGTATCCACATACAAGAACATAGGTGAAAATATGGAAATGGAAGAGAAATCTAACCATCATGTTCTGATGGAGAGTGGTAGAGGACATGGCTATGAAAAAGCCAACAATCACAAAGCCATAAATTTGTGATGATCTAGGGTACCATCTGATTCATCAGATATAAGATCAATAGGACAACATTTTTGGTTTTCAATATCATTTCCCTAAAGTTGAAAATTTTGAATTAGAAGAAATACTTACTTGATTTTGGTACAATCTCATTGTTGTTCCTACTTTGAATAGATTCCACTACATCTATTAAAGAAATGAAGTGTTAAAAGATCACGTGATAGAATGGTGGGTCATTCCATATGTTTCAATCAAAAGGTTAGCAATAGTTATCAAATATTCATAAGTTCGTCTTTTGTGAGGTTGAACTTATACTTCATATATCATACCTCTTAATAAAATATAACTAGTTTCTACTAACCAGGGACTTCCTGTAGGCCAGTGGTAGGTGATAAAGGCCAGTCGCACTTCGGTTGTGGGTTCGATTCCCACAGCCTTGTCCGACGTGATGGGCTGTCGCCCGTCCTACAGGTTTTCCTTTTTCTAAAACTACATTACTATAACATCCCATCAATAATATATAAAAAAAAGTTCTATCCTTAAACAACACTAACTTATGTCTAACATAATCCATTCCAATCTTTAGGCTTATCTAAAATACTTCGGTCCACTCTCATAACATAGTGAAAATGATTACCAAAGATTTAATACCATCGTTGATCCCCATATATCGTAATACTGCATTCCTATCTTATTGGTCACATTCCAATCATTCGAAGGCCTTAATCATGTATTCCGTTGAACCTTTGTGAAAACATGAATGCAGTTAAAAGTTAACACTTTCCACAAACCAAAATCCTCAAAATTCATTATAATCAAACCATGATATCACTTAGTCCTTATATCAATCATGAGCTCATGAATACTGTCAAACATTTCATTTTCTCTTTATCACTTCATTATGCGCATATCATCCACTTTCCAAAAAATATCTGAATAACCATTCATTGTTACTTATACCATTCATCATAAACTTTCAAAACATAAGGAAAGACAACAGTGTAACAATCCTTAGATGTCTTTTTATTATATAGTACAACATTACACTTGATAAACATTTAATCATTCCACTACCTTCTTAAACCATTGACCGAGCTTCAACAATTCTTTCATCTCACATATAATTTGTAGTCTCTTCATCATTATCAACAAAAATACTACCCATACGACCATACCGATTCTCTTCATGAGACATTCCCTTAGGGAATTGGTTTGCATAATGCCCGTACATTCCACATTTAAAACATTTAACCATTGTTGATGTCGTAGCAATACCATTAACCTCATCCATGGTGTTAACTAAAACATTTACATTGCACTTACTGGCTTTGTGTCCTTCTTTTCCACACCCAAAGCATCTTCCAGTTCCTTTGAAACATTCTCCTTGATGCCTCTTCCCACATGATTTACATAAGGGGAAATTGAACTTTCTTTCCTCTATGATCACATGAAACTCCATCTTTATCTTATTAGCCGAGTCAGGAAACTTTCCAAATTTTACTTTATTGATCATATTATGAGATTGCTGATTCGGCATAATAATGATTTTTGGACTTCCAAATCCCATTTCATTTGGTTTCTCATGAAAAATATCCTTCCATTGTCCATCACATCCTCCATTATCATGAATCACCTTGTTTCCAACCATTTTCTAAAACCCAAAAAGAATAGTTTGAGAGGAAAAAATCATAATAAAGGGGGAGTAATTTCAGTATCTAACATCTTTGGTTTAATCTAATATCGTTACCATAGTTCTAGGACTATATCCTATATGTATACTTATCCTTAGGGGCATCCCTAGACATACCTTAGAAATATCTCTAGAGATCTCACTAACGTTTTCGCATCCTAGTTTCCAAAGGTTGACTAAACCATTCCTCTGATACCAACTGTAGAGACCCGAAGCTTGACGTAAATTGACATTACATTACATTTGCGGAATACTTAGTACATAACAAAAACACACACACAAGGATCGTAATAGTTTAGTGTATTTGGAAACTCAGAATATAATCTTCTAATCCTGGTGAAAGATCTTCAACATCTCCCATAAAGATCTTCTTTTTTTTATACCTAAAACCTTTATTTATATCCTGGGGAAAAGAAAACATAAAAGGGTGGGCTCAAATGCTCATTAAGGGTAAACAAAAGAAATATCAATCACATCATATACATAAGCACATAACTTTTGGAAATCATAACCTGTAAAAGAGATCATAATTTCATAACCTGGGATAACTCATGGCAGTGAAATGTAATCACAATAATCATAACATAAAACATTAAACTTTGTGTCATACACGCATAATCTTAGAGAATCATTTCTTATTAGTCAAGACTCATTGCCAAGACTGTGTTAGTGGACAAAGTCCCTTTCTGAACCGAGTCACCCTCGTTTCAGTCCTGTTTCACTGAACCGGTATAACCTACCGTTCCAGCGATGTCTATCTCATGAGATATAAAATCTTTACCCAATGCATTGGAGGGAGATATAGTTCCCACCCATCTCATAATGATACCATTCTTATGTGTGCCACAAAATCATAAACCATACATCATTGCATAACCCATGTAATAAAAATGGGAATCTTAAACATCATGACATCATAAAACAATTCATATAAGATAAAGGAATTCATAAAAATATTTCCATCACAACATAATCAAATACATGTAATAATAGGGATAGAAACAAAACCCTTTATTATCTTAGATGGAAAATAATTTTGATAAAACACTTGAACTCCATTCTTGAGGAAAATATCCTTTCTACTTCAAAAACATTTTCCTTTCTTTACATGTCTTACAATTTTAAACTAAAAGAAGTTGATTAAAAATAAACATGAAAACATGTAAAGGAATCTTCTTGGAAATAATATTTTAAAAATCCATTCATGCTGTATAAGTTAAAAAAACATTTTTCTCGTACTTTTGTCGGAAAAGTCAAAAAGTACATCGTACGAAAAACGACAAAAGATTCCTTTCATATATTTGACTAAAAAATCACCGAAGGGTAAAATTGGATTTAAACAATTTTAGGTGGATGGAAATAATATTACATATTGAGGAAACATGGATGTGGATGATAAAATAAATCCCAGTAAATACTAAAGTATAAACAATCTCGGATAAAAATGACATTGTGATATTTCCCTTACCTTAGGTCCGATTTGCTTCGTAAGTGTCCGAACCTCATGTATAATGATTTAAATAATGTCATTGACTTATTACAGAATCATATTAATTGTTATTATATCATATATGGTTCACTTATGACTTTATATTACCTGTTCTTTTGTAAATTCATGTTAAAGTAGTGTTTTGGGTAAAATCGTCTCATTTGTCATTCGTGTTTTAACTTGTAATTATTCATATGATTACTTAGATCATTATTACTTAATTATAGAATATAAAACATGATTTATATATAATATATATTCAGAATATACCTATATATAATAGATCGATAAATGGAAAGAAATACACCGTTCATGGAGACGGTAGGCCGTACGTACGCATGAACGCTGTTTTCTTTTAGTTATTGAATTGAGTGGAATTAAGTAGATGACATACATATATATACAAATAAATCCAGTATCTTTATAATGTCATATATTTCATTGTTATTTCTTATATATATTTTATAATCATTTTTAAATGGTTAACATGGATAATGAATCTCATCGCGTCGTGGAGACGGTAGTCCGTACGTACGCACGAGCGATGATATCATTTACATAATTATTGAATTGAATTGGAGTGGATGATACAATATATCAGAATAAATATGATGTTCTAATAACTATGTATAGTTATTCTTTACACCATTATACCCATCCATGTAAGGTGGTGGTGGAAAATAGATTACACCACGACATGGAGACTGTATTCCGTACGTACGCACGCGCGGTGATTTCTTTTTCCGTAGGATGGATAGATGGTGAAATAGGGTTGTTTCATACCTATAATAACATATCAGTATATGATTGATACTTATGTTATTACTTCATAATGAAACAACCTAAGAAGAAGAAGTGGAAGAAGAAATAAAGATGAATGAATCGGTAACGGAAATTATCTCTTCTTTGAAGCGCCTCTTTGAGACCTCCTCTTAGGGAACTAAAATTTGTCTTTGAGGAATACCAGAACCTATAGGATGTTTCTAGGGAAGTGGAGAAGAGAATTTGTCAGGTTTTGGCCGAGCTTGAAGGCTCAAAGTTGTGTGAGGAAGAGAGGGAGGAGGTGCCCTTTTATAAGGGAGGAGAGGGGCTCCTTGGGAAAACTAAAAATATAATTTTATTATAAAGTCATATTCGGTTTTAAATAGCTCCAAATTGATTTATTTCGAGGCTAAGGTGGGGATGGGTCGAAATCCACTCATTGAATAGAATTTAGACAAGTTTAGGTTATTATTTTAACCTCATCAATTAGATTTAACTCTAAGTTAAATAATTTAACTTTTACCATGTCTTTTTGTTTTCTTAAACTATATGGTTAATAAACATACTATATCAAGCTAAAAGAACCCCAAGTTGTTTATTATTAATATATATAATCTTATCTAAGTGATTTGGCAGAACCATAGATTTTTAGGAATAAAATAACAATTAATAATATAATATGTTTTAAAAAAACTAATTTATGTCAATTTTGACACTATTTGGTACATGATTTTTATGAAATTCATAACAGAATGATAAGTTCGAACCAAGTTACTTAAATAAACAATAACATGTAATATTAACCTATAAAATTAGTGTAAGTCATAAAAAGTCTTAAATTACAGTTAGTTGGGCATTTATAACATCAATTATGTCAATATTTCATTAATAAGACAATTACTACATCATTTTTGTGTCATAATAAATGATAATTATTTAATTCCTAAAAATTCTAAATAAATTCCTATGATGTAGATAATTGTATTAGATTTATGTAGACTATTCATGTTCGATGTATCATGAAGTTTATCACTAGATTAAAATTATTATACTTATATGATTTAAGAAAGTGACATGATGTCACATTTTTTGGTTTTAATAATAATTAAATTATTTTCATTGACAAAATTTAATTAAATGAATATAATCCGACCCTTAGGTGATATGGGTCGACTTTTAGTCATCCAATAGGATTTTGAAAATTTTTAGGGTAATTTTAAAATATTATATTTACCCTTAATTACCCGATTTACCTTTAACTGGTAAATAAAATTTACCGTAGTTACTATTCATAATTCCCAAAAATAAAAAGTAGCTTATTAACATAATTTGGATCCACTGATTACAAATATGGAATCAATTTTTCCAAATTCAATACACTAAATTGGCAGAAATTAAATTAAAATTAATCCTGTTGTCGAAAGAATACGGGTTTTCTTTAAAACATTGCAAAAGATTGAATTGATTTAACCTACGAATTCAAAGTAAAATCAATGCTAATGTCATAAATTAGATTAAATGGTAAAAATATTTTCTATTTATACTTTAAAACCATTAAATATTATAATTTAACCACATAAGATATTATGATAAAAAAAGTTGTTTTTAATTAAAATATAGTGTGTTTTTACTATTCATTAAAATATGAAAGTTATCGGAAAAATATCAAAACTTTATCTAATGTAAATTTTTATATCCTGATTAAAAAGAAGAATTTTATTTTGTCAAATTTAACTTATAAACATGTCAAAAACTAGATTTAAAGTGGGTGCGCCATCAAAAGGTGGCAAAACTGCATTTTTTGAAAAATACTTATTTTACCCGAAAAATTTATTTTGTTGTTATACCATGTTCTATAAAATGTGTAAGATGAATAATAATGTTATAAAATTCAAAATTTAGTTAATACTATTTATAACGGCTAGTTCATGACAATATTATTATAATATATCATTATTTATTAAAACCCGGTATTGCGTACAACACACTCTATCGAGGAAGGTCGCGATTGCGTGTAATGCAAGCCAAGTCAGGGTTACGTGTTGTGAAAGAATCCTTCGTTGTTTCGTATAACAGAATCCAACCATATTCCATTTATACATTTAATATATATATATATATATATATTCAATGTTGCGTAGAATAACTATTATCAAAATTGTGTGTAACACGGTCCAAGAATAGTGTTGCGTATACTGCAAGCTAATATGGTGTTGCGTATAGTTCAAGGTAATCTTGGTGTAGAATAAAACACAAGACATTAATGAAATTAAAATAATATTTTTCATAAAATCTCGGGGTGTTACAATCCTTGATGGGATGTGGTGTTTATATTCGTAGGGGTGTTATACTTAAAAATTTCTAACAGAGATACAATTTGATGAAGTTAACTGAATTATTCTTCATTTCTTGTCGATAAATGTAGTAATTTAAAATCTTAAGTTTATTAATTTGTTTGATATTTATTATAATGTGTTTATATGGGGGAGTTAATTGAATAATTGTTTTTGATACTGATGAATAATACATCATGGTGTAATGTGGGTGGATTGGATTATTTTGACAACTTGTTTTACCAAAGTGAATGATTAATAGATTAGAGATTCATTTGGATTGTTTCATTTAACTATTTTCCATCACACCATTAATGATTCATGTGATGTTATATCGAATGACTATTAGATGGTTTATTACACCATGCAATGATTTTTTCTATAACTGATGGAGTGGTTATCATGGAATATTTTTTTAAATGATTTTTCTGTAAATGGTTTTCAATAGACCAAAATGGGAGAAATTTTTAATGAAAATAAATAAAAAAATTATTTGTGAAATTATTTCTTAAAAATTTTATTTGAAATCACTATAATTTTTTTGATCATTGAGATTTTATTTCATGTTTTTTGGTGAATTATCAAAAAAAAGTAATGTAGTCCATGTGATTTAAATCAAAATGTAATTATTACTATTTTCCTATTATGATGATGATGACACCATCATAATATCCCCCTACGAATTGGGTTCTAAAATAATTATATATAGATGAATTATTAACCCATGAAAAATAATCACTAAAAAATAATATACTTTCATAATAATATTTTTATATGGATGATTTTTCCAGATGTTTGGAATAGACACAACAGAGCTTTGTATGATTTAAATTATTGGATTCACGTAGCGACATGGAGGCTTTGAAAAAACCACTGTTACCATAGTTAATTGATACAATTTAATAATGGGTGTTATATTAGTTAACAAATACTATTTCATAAAGGATTTTTTGTTTTGTGATATGTTAAAAAAATTATTTTTTAAGAATAATTAATATTCTATAAATTATGAATTATGAGATGCGATTTTCTAATGAGTGAAGAATTTTCCATGATGATGATTACCACATTGTGATGGTGATTGGATTGAAATATTAATTATATTTCAATATTCATATCCTTCATGTATTTTATTTTTAATCATTTTCATTGGTTTTGATTCATATTTAAAGGGAAATTGTGGGTGAATGTTCCAATCGCAAATAAATAAACATGAATTTAATTTTATATATTAAATTATAATCTGTGATACAAGTATTTAGAAAATTAATTCCATGATATTGTGGAAAAATACTTATATAAGGAATAAAATTATAGATTTTTATGGGAATAAAAACATTAAATAGAATAGTTTATCTCACTTGGGGATTGTGATGAGTAGTCATTGTTATAATGGTGGTGATGACCGCTATAAATTTTTTCGCGTAAATAATCAATATTTATTTTGGATTATCACTGAATAAAATGGAGGATTAGTGATAATTCTATGTGTGTATAGAAGGTCACTAAATATCTTGTTTAGGTTTGTAATATAGTGAACCAGTGTGTCTACACTACTACTTAATGAATAATTAGTGAGCATAATACATTTTATCATCAATAAATCAATATTGTTATCCCCTTTTTTATGCATATATGTGTGAACAAAATGAAGCATTTAGGTGCATTCCTCTTACTCATTGTCTCATAGATATTTTATCAAGAGGGATATCAGTGTTTAATTATTTATAAAAGAACATGTTTTTTATGTGTCATTTTGATGTAATGAAATCATGATTATCCCCCCTCGATTTAGTGTATTGTCATTGTATTGGATCAAAATATTATATAAACGATTTATTGAAAACAGAATTGTATTATTTATATAAAATAAAAAATACCACCATTTAGCTTCAAATAAGAATATTATCACACAATTTTTTGATTAACCTAGGTTTTCAAATAATAAGTATTAATTTTCTAAAATATGTTTACAATTATAATGATCTTTTCGTGAAATTCTATATATGTATTATGTTGTTTACCTCATAATGAAAGTTTAATTTTTCATTTATTTTTAAAAAATAATGAATTTTTTATGGAGAGTGTATGGGGTAATGTAATTGTACTTCTGTAATTTTCTAGGATGTATTTTAACATTTTGATTTGTGTTTTAATCTATTTATGCTTTTGATGTAATTTTCATTTCAAATATCTAACTATAGTTTTGGATATTTCAAGGATTAAGAGTTTAAAACATAAATTTTCTTTCTTGTTGATATATTTTCAATAATTAATGGATAGTAATAAAAAATAATGTATAATAGACATCCTCAATTAGTGGGGTTAATGATGATTTTTTCATATATATGATGCTAAATTAAATAAAAATTGTGAAATTGTTTTATAAAAAATATCCACATAATAAAATAATAGTATATTCACATATGAGTATGAAAAAATTTAATCTTAAAATGCATTTTATTGTGAAAATTCAAATTCAACCAATATGACTCCATGCTTAGGCTTCGATATTTTATATACTACTATCATATATATATCTATTCTTAATTTATAAAATTATTAATATGATATGATGATTCTAGTATAAATAATGGAATCGTTACATATAACATATTACAGTAATATAATTCACTAATAAAGATTATAAAACACTTACATGATATAAATACATAGTTCAATTTTAAAATAATTACGTGACTATCCAATTAAATAGTTCAAATTCATATTGATTCTCATGAATAATAAATATATGAAAAACAGTTAGAAATATTCGTTAAGAAGCATTCATAGATAAGTATTAAATTATGAAAAATAGTGGGATTAGACACCCAATAATTGGTAATTTAATATTTGTAAGTCATTACTTTTTTCATTTTATCAAAAATATATGAATAACATAGTTTGGAAATGATTATAAGAGTAATTTAATATTATAATTTTTTAAATGAAAATTGAACATGAGATATTATTTAAATATTATATTATATTTTATATATTCCTGGTAGGAAGATATTGATAAGATAACTTTTATTATAAAATATAAATATGAAATCATAGGAAACTATTCCTTGTCCATGAAACTATAATTTAACTGTTTTGATTGAAAATAAAATCATACCATTGATAATTTCTATCAATTAGGATCATTATGAAATAATTGAAGAATATACCCATATCATATTCACTCACAAAAATGGAGAATAAGACAACCACTAATGTTCTTTAAGACATAAATCTCAGATAATACACCTTATCACTTAAAATAGTTTACTAGGATAACCCCAATACCTTTTAACAAAATGTTCTTAGGTATCCTCTAATATTCTATTTCATAAATGTGACGATATAACATCATTAATTAATTCATTAATGAGAAATATTATTCCATTAATAACCATCAAAATTTGTAATCTCTATATATATATGTGCCACCTGACTACAAAAAATAATCATATAGGAATCAGAAATAATTTTTAGGATAAGAGGAAAAAATAAAATGGTTGTAAAAGGAAGAAGGTGTAAATATTATTAAATGAAATAAATTGTTGATGTTGTTAGATACTAATTATTTTAAATAATTATTTAAATAATATTAGAACCTTATATATTAAAACATTACATGAACTTGAAAACAAATTTCCATTGTCAATTTAATTGAATGATTGTATCATTGAACACTCATAAATCATGAGAATGATATTTAGGGTATTAATAAGAGAAATATATATATATATAATTTGTATTCATGAACTGTTGATGAAACTATATGAAAGAACTAGAAAAGTCTCTATATTATCAAAGATATATAATTTCCACATTAACATATATACATTGGATTTTAGAAAACAAGTCATGGATTATAATAACATAATAAAAAAATGGATATTATCTTAGGAAAATAATGTTAACATAGTTGTGAGAGTCTTCAATGGATGATTTTTTGATGATTTTGAAAAGAACATCATTTTCTATTTTTAATGTTATAATTTTTAAAAATAAATAATTAAATGGATTAAAATACATTATATCAAATGACTCAGACATGAGAATATATATATATATATAATTCATAATTTTATAGGCAAATAAATTTAGTAATTTTATTGGAATATAACCATGCTAATAATGAGTTAGAAATAGAATCTAGAGAATGATGGTAATTTTCAAAACAATTTGGAATCATTATTAAAAAAAATTCATATATTTTTAAAAAATAATAATATTTATTTTAAAAATAAATTAAAAAATTCCCTAATAATGATAATTGAAATGAATTTAGATTACAATGTAGGAAATTTTTAGTGAATGATTAAAAATATTGAAACTTTTTAATGAAATACATTATAGGAATTTTTTATTAAGTTAGAAATTTCTCACATTAAGAAAAGGGATATAAATATCTATAATGAATAGAGATATTATGAAATATGAATGGTATAGATGTGAAATAATATTAATCATCCAATAAATATAGTTATCATATGGAAAACATGTATATAAAAGTGATATACACAAAATTGAGAGTGAAAATTAATCTTCATGGTGATATTTTTTTTATTAATCTATATTAAATCCAAAATTAGATTTTTACAATGAAATGAAGATAATAAAAAATTTAATATAAAATTAAATATTTCATTTTCAATTAATTAAATATATAGAACTAGGAGTTTGAAAGTAAAATACTAAAAACTATATCACAATTATTTCTAATTTTCTTTTAAAAAAACCCCTCAAATTTTTTGTAACATGTAATATAAAAAAATATAAAAACTATGGGTATTAAATGAGTATGAACTTGTAATAGATAGTATTGTATATAGGTTTTTATATGTTTATAACATTAAAATACGTTAAATTAGAATGTTTATTACCAAGATATATCATATAGAGTAATATTAGAAATAATGGAAAAGATATGAAGTGAATTTCATAAAAAGTTATAAAGTGTGAAATAGATATAATCATAAAGTAGATATTGAAATGATATAAAAATATGAAATTTATATATAATAATGTTTTTAGGATTTTTCAAATAATTATTATGTAAAAAATCTTATGGAAGATATAAGATAAAGGAAAAGGATCATTCATAAGGAAAACTATTGAAAATGGCCACTAATGAATTTAGAAATTTATGAGTCAATATAAAATGAAAGAGAAAATTTGAAATGGAATTGTTAACCATATTAAATATTATTAAATAATTATTAAATTATATAAATGGGGGTTATTATATACTCCATATAAAAGAAAATATGTTGAGCTTATTAATGAAGTCTGAAAAACAATTAATGAAGAAAAACTAAAATGATGTCATTTCATATGAAATTAAATTAAATATGTTAGGAGTAAAGTATAATTGTATATAAATTAATATATATTAAATAATTAAAAAAAAATTGTTATTTTTTATAAATATTTCATATAAATAAATATAATGGATATTTCAAAAATAGAATGTCCCAAAATAAGAGAGATTATAAAAACCATACACCATAGACTCCCCCATTCTCTAATACACATAGCGTTTTATTAAAATAAAAGAAATTTAATTAATATTTTATTTTACAAATTTTTTGGGATTATAATTCAATATACCGTAATTTTTTATTTTATTTATAATAAATTTTTAGTTATACATTGTTAAAATTCATTTTTGGGCCCCAAATAGTTAGTTTGTTCAATTACTTATTCATCATGGTCATTTCCATCCATAATCTACGGTCATATGTTTATCCCCAATATAATGTTCAACAAATTGTAGTGCCCCATTATTTATTCATGGATGTTAAGATAATGATTCACCAATAATTATTAGAAATTCATCCTAATGTCAATAATGGATCAATATAATGAATTCATTTATTTTAATGGATATAAATATTTATTCCCATTACATAATTATAATAGTTAAATACGTTAGAAATTAATATCCCATATTAGTTGTGTTTAAGTTCTTTAATCATTTATTTTTTATGAAAAGAACCAAAAAAGAACATGATATAACAAATTAATGAGTAATAATATATTATTTCTTTATTATGATACTTCTTCTATAAGAGAATAATTATTTATATTTCATATTGATTATGATTTATCTTAAAATAATGATTTTTCAGATTATAATGATAATTAAAATGACCGAGGGATAGATATAAACTTTGATTTAGAGTGAAGAATTCCCATAATGAACATCCCTACATTAATGTACTTTTTAATCATTTGTAAGACCATAAGATTTCTATTATGATGATGAATTATTAGAGCATAGTGGATATTAGTATAAAATTGGAGTATAACCCAAAAGAAATGTATTTTCTGTTGAGAGGATAAGGGGAGACGTTTTAAATGTGTTATTGACAAAATTTTTGAATAATACCAAATAATTATTTTATAATGAGGATATAGTTGGTCGGAGTGGATACTCATGAGGGGGGGTGAATTGAGTTCCAATTAAAATTTCTGTTTTAAAAATTTGTCTTAAAAAACCCCAAATAAAATACTGAATTAATCTGTAGTGAATGTATATCAATGTAAGGGTTCTATTGGATTCTCAATGGATTGATTATTTCCCAGTTAATCAAAACAGAAAGGTTGATTAACTTTTGAAACCAACTTACTGATTTACAACTAATATAAACACTTGCGAATTTAATTTTCAAAGTGACTTGAAAATAGATTTGGTTTTAATGAAATTAGCAGCGGAATAAAAGAATAACTTTGAAAGATATAGCACAACAGATATAACCAAGAGGTTCTGTCTCAAGACGAGACTTAGTCCTCTCAACAATTTGTATAAATTTTATCCACACCCTGGATCAGGGTTCACAACAGTTTACAACTGTCCAGGTCCAAGACCTCTACCACTATTATTCGTGGGAAACAGAACAACAGCAACCAGCTGTCTAGGGCACACACGACCTCTACCACTATCTCAGTGGGAAATATAAGATGTAAGAGTTTGAGTGAGGATTTACAGATCCTCTAGTTAAAGTATAGGAGACAATGTCTGTGTTAAATGCAGGAGATAACACACACTGCTCGAAATGTGAAATAATGAATCACAGAGCAGAGATGTCGAGTTTAGAAATGGCTCTAGTGATTTCAATGAAGCTTTGGACTCCTTGAGTTTGATCAGAGATGATTTTGAGTCCTCGTCTAGTTTTTGTCTGAAAAACATAGTTTCGTCTGCTTGGCATCCAGATTCATCGATAGTGAGAAATGTAGTCGATGTGGTTCTTCAATGTCCTTGTGGAAGTATAGAACTCTTCTTGAGAAAGCTTGAGTGTGTATGAGGTTCTGTGTTTTTCTACTACTATCTCATCCACCACTCTTTGTGCTCATATATGTGTCGTCGTTGTCACAACTGTTCTTGCACCAGCAGGTACTTCTTGTATTTATGGCAAGAGCTCCAGTAAAAGAAATGATTTCTTTTTGTAGGTACGAGTTACGGTTCCCTGACAACCATCAACCTTCATTAAATAAATGACAGAGCATTAAAATATTCCTAATATGACCGTTGGTTAGATTAAATAAAGATAAAGAAATTAAAACAGCTGTTTATGACTATCGGTGAGTTAAGTGATCGGTAGATCATCAACATCAGCATCAGTGAGACATCTTCGGTGACTCATTTGATCTGGATCGGTGTGTCATCTTCGGTGACTCATTTGATCTTGATCGCTGTGTCATCTTCGGTGACTCATTTGATCTGGATTAGTGTGTCATCTTAGGTGACTCATTTGATCTGGATCAGTGTGTCATCTTCGATGACTCATTTGATCAGCATCGGTGTGAAATCATCGGTGACTCAGCTGATCAGCATCAGTGTGTCATCTTCGGTGACTCATTTGATCAGCATCGGTGCGACCGTTGTCCATTTGATATGGATCGGTGTGACCGTTGTCCTTTGATATGGATCGGTGCGACCGTTGTCCATTGATATGGATCGGTGTGACCGTTGTCCTTTGATATGGATCGGTGTGACCATTGTCCATTGATCCAGAGGACTTCCAGAATACTTGTAAATCAATAACAAAGAGATAAAAACATGATCCAACCAATATACACAGATTCACTAAGAGATTGTGATTAAGTATATGAGAAATCCAACTGGATTAAGTAATTGATGATTTGTGATTATTAAAACAGCAATCATAGGAAGAATTCAACAATATTCCAGAGGGCTAAATAATCTCCCCCTTTTTGATAATCACAAATCTCAGCCATAAATAAATTAATATCTCATCAATAATAAGGCATAATAAGAATAAAAACATAATGAGATATAAGTCTCCCCCTGAATTTATGCCCTTAAATACTTATGGAATCATTGCCGTAATGAGATATAAATCTCCCCCTTTATAGATGCATCTCCCCCATATCGCCCATAGATCCATAGATATACAGATTTCTCCCCCTCTGGGATAATCAAAAAGGAGGGAAAATAGATAAAGAAGAGATTAAAAGAAGGCATCAGTGAGAATAAAAAGAAAAGAGAATAAAGTTTATAAGACATCACAGTACAATCACAATAGGGTTCAACCAATCAACAAAAACGCACAACTATTTCTGGGGATGTAATAGGGCTCTTCCTTTGTCAGAAGGATCAATGGTTGGTAAGTTGGAAGGCTTGGAGGTAGGTGGAACTGGGTGAATTTGAAAAGGTGGTAAGATGACTCTGGAGGGTGGAGGAGTGTATGCCACTGGAATTTGTTGTGGAGCTATAGGAGCTGGTTGAGAAGATTGCTGAGGAACTGGTCGGATTTGAGATAGAGCTTGAGTAATGGAGATCTGATTTGGAGCAACATCAGAGGAACTAAGAGGGTCAGCAGTAGGAAGCACAATGGCAATGGCTTGTGCATTCAGATAAGGCTTCAAAAGATTTATGAAATTCTGAATAACTTCTGCACCATACTGCATAACCTTCTCAAAATCATCCTTATTCTACATGAACCGTTCCAAGGTTGGAGTAAAATCTTGTAACTATCGAACATGAGTCTTGAAAGCTTGAGTGACTGGAGGTAGTCTCAGATTGTCAGCTAACACTTTGAAATTCGTGGTAATCTCATGCTTGGTATAGATTTGTGAAAAGTAGTGATCAACCTTTTCCTTGATCTCTCTCTAGGCTTTAGTGGGATCTGCTGAATATACTGTTACCATCTTATGAATGTGATCACTGTGCTCCTTAATATTCCTCAATGAGTCCAAATCAAGAACTTGTATAATGGCGGTCAGTTCATCATGCACAATCTTCCTTAGAGCCTCTAGCTCAGGAGTAGTGATTTTGGTTACTTTGGATGTTCTGGCTTGAGCAACTATCTGAGTTATCTCAGCTTTCAACTTTCTCAGATCAGACTTCTTAAGATGTTCAATCAGATTCCTCAATACTTCCATCATACTAGAGATGGTGGATCTAAATTCGTTGGATAAAGAAACTAAGACAGATTGTAGATCCTTCAGAATCTGATTTAGAGAGGCTATGTGCCTGCCAATAAATTCACCAGTATTGGCCAGGTCTAGTTTAATAGCATTTGAAATTTCTTCTCTGACTGTATCTCTCACAGTAGTAAGAAACTCACTTTTGAACTTATCAAAATCTGACTGAGAGATAGTAGAACTAGGTAGATGAGCATCTGCAGCATCAACAACATGAGCAGACCTTGCCTCAACTGGATGGCTTTCCATCATAACCGTAGTAGATTCTTCTTCTTCTTCTTCTTCTTTAGAATACTCTAAACCCAAAATAGAAAAACCAGGGTAATCATCCCAGACAGCAGCACACAGAGTATATTTCTGTTTATCATAACTTTCTTTTCCACTGATTTCAAGAGAATCTATCTTGCCATTGGCATCTGTTTCTGGTACAGTTTGATGTGTTTCTGTTGGAGGTATAGAAAGATCATCCACTGGTCGGTTATCACCATCATCATCATTATCATCTCCATTCTCATTTCCATTCTTCACAGAAACGTCACTATCAGATACTTCAGTGTCACTAGCTTCTTCACCACCAAGAACTGGTTCTGATTCAGGTAAGGGTAAAGGTGGACTGGCAGATCCAAAGTCTATTCTTATCTTAGGGCTCACAGTATCAGGATCACTCCTATCATCAAGAGGTGACATACTTCCTTCTTCTATTTCAGCTTCTTTTATCCCTTGTTTACCAGACTCTTAAGTGTCTTTATTCCTTTCAACATCTACTTCTTCATCATCATCAGAGTATATTTTCTCCTCATCTAATTTTAATCCAGGGTCTCTCAAACCCTTTGGCCTCTTTCCATGATCAGTGGGATTGTAAGATTCATAAAACGTGTCCTCATCAGCAATCCAGCATTTCTTCCTTGGGTTCCAGTTTATTTTCATATGTTTACAAATTTCTTTGTTAACACATTAAGCACTAACAGATTCAGCTATCTCATCAGCTTCATCATCACATTCCAAATTCATTAACATAGTAGAGATCATTTTGGAATAGAACATGTCAGTAGATTTCATAGAAGTTTTCACCATTCCAGCTATGTGCACCATTAGATATCTACAGAAATTGATCTTCTCATGGGTCTTTAGTAAAAACAATAGAAAAACATCCTAATATTTTACAACAGCAAAATTTTCTTTCCTGGGGAAAATTTGGTGCTGAATAATCTTAATGAGAAGTCTACATTCACCATCCATCTCTGAGGCTGTGATTCTCCTTGACTCTATATTTCCAGTCAAAAGCTCTAAAGCTAACTCGTAAGAGAAGTATTCAGTGGTTGGAGGAATGTTTCCAGCCTAATCCTCATACCGACCCTCATGGGGTACATTCGAACATTCAGCCCATTGTTTAGATGAAAAAGATATTTTCATTCCTTTCACTACAGAAGACATTCTGGCAGCCTCGACACCATCTAAAGTATCTTCCAGATTTATATAAAACTCATGCACTCGAATTGGGTAGTATACACGAGTGTTATCTGAGAACCAGGCTTTCCATCCTTGCGAATCTAAAGCTTGTAACAACAGCAACTTATTTTTCAAAAGACAGGTGGAGCTGACTTCCTTTTCTATAGCAAAAATCTGAGTTTCCAGGTTCGGATTTACTAATCATTGAGTGTTACTACTAGACTTTCCATGAGCACGCTTTGAAGGTATAGGACTTTCTGATCATTTTCTCGGTCTCTTCTGCTTAGCCATTTGACGATTCTTGGGAAAGCAGGAGTTCGAAGGTTCGAAGTGGAGGAGAAGAGAGGAAATAAGTTTTGGTGGGAAAGAAATGAAAGGTCGACGGTTTGGGGAATAGAAATAGTCGCATATCATTTATTTCACCATTTAGGGTTCCCATAATAGAGATAAAAGTAGTTAATTAACCAAAAATAAAATGTAATATAAAGAAATATCGGTTTAACAGATCGGTTTCACAGATCGGTTTCACAGATCCGTTTCACAGATCAGTTTCATAGATCAGTTTCACAGATCAGTTTCACATATCAGTTTCACAGATCAGTTTTATAGATCTATCATACACAATTCTTAATTAATAAAATTCATTCTTTCAGAACATAAAGGATTTGTAAAAATATCAGCTAATTGATGTTCAGAACTAATAAATTCTAGAGAAATATCACCTTTCTAATAATGATCTATTAGAATGTGATGTCTAATATCAATGTGCTTAGTCCTAGAGTGAGACACATTATTCTTAGATATGTTGAATACACTAGTATTGTCACAGTTAATTGAAACCTGTTTAAAATCAAATCCATAGTCCAATAAAGTGTGTTTCATCCACAGAATCTGTGCACATCAACTACCAGTAGCAATATATTCTGCTTCAGCAGTAGACAATGCAACTGAGTTCTGTTTCTTAATACACCATGATACTAGGGAATTTCCAAGTAAATTACATGTTCCAGATGTTCTTTTCCAATCTAACTTACATCCAGCAAAGTCAGCATCTGAATAACTAGTTAGGTAAAATTATTGTCATTTTGGATAGAACAAACTTAAATTCACAGTATACTTAAGATATTTAAAAATCATTTTAACAGCTAGTAAGTGTGATTCTTTAGGATTGGCTTGAAATATAGCACACATACACACACTAAACATAATATCCGGTCAACTAGTAGTAAGATAAAGTAAACTCCCAATCATGCCTCTGTAATAGGTTTGATCAACTGGTTTCCCAGTTTCATCAATATCCAATTTACAGGTGGTACTCATAGGTATATCACTTTCCTTAATACTATCCAAACCAAAACGTTTTAATAAAACCTTATTATATTTACATTGATTTAAAATAATTCCATATTTAGTTTGAAAAATTTGAAATCCATGAAAATACTTAAGCTCTCCCATTAAGCTCATTTCAAACTCATTTTTCATAACCTTTGAAAATTCAGTACATAAAGAATTTTTAGAAGATCCAAAAACAATATCATCAACATAGATTTGTACTATTAACACATCTTTTGAAATTCTTTTTATAAAAAGAGTGGGATCAGCTATTCTTTTTGTAAATTATTTTGAAATAAGAATGTTTGAAAGTCTTTCATTCCAAGCTCTTGGAGGTTGTTTTATACCATATAAAGTTTTATAAAGTTTAAAAACATGATTTTGAAAATGAGGATTTGAAAAACCAGGTGGTTGTTCTACGAAAACATCTTCAGCAATAAAACCATCTAAAAACGCACTTTTCACATCCATTTGATATAACATGAAATTTAGATGCGATGCATAGGCATGTAAGATCCTAATATCCCCTCATATAGCTACATGTGCAAAGGTTTCCTCATAGTCAATTCCTTCTTCTTGATTGTAACCTTGTGCAACTAGCCTAGCTTTGTTTCTAATGATGTTTCCAGATTCATCAACTTTGTTTCTAAACACCCATTTTGTGCCAACGGTTATAGTGTCCTTAGGTATTTCCACTAATTTCCGGACTTTGTTTCATTCAAATTGATTTAGTTCCTCTTGAATAGACATTACCCAAAATTCATCATTGATAGCATCATTGATATTTTTAGGTTCTAACTGTGAAAGAATCGCTTGATGTTCAACCTGTTTTCTTAGAGAAGCTCTAGTATGTGTTCCTCTATCTAAATTACCTACAACAGCATCTAACAGATGGTTATTTAGAATCATATTTGGTCTAGAAAAGGTAGGACTCGAGATTTCAGGTTCATCTACAGGTTGAGGTTCAACATAAGCTTGTTCTGGAAAATTTCTAGAACTGGATGTTTTAACTACAGGTCCACTGTTTTTATCATTATGGTTCAAACCAGAGAGATCATCTTCAAGATTTTCAAGAGAGGTCTTAGGTTCATGTGGATCAGTTTCATCAAATTTGATGTGAACAGATTCTTCCACTCATTTTGTTCTTTTATTGAAAACTCTATAGGCTTTACTAGAAGTAGAGTAACCTAAGAAAATTCCTTCATCCCTCTTGGATGAAAATTTGTCGAGATTGTCTTTAGTATTATGAATAAAGACTTTTCATCCAAAAACATTGAAGTAGTTAACCATAGGTTTCCTATGGTTCCACAACTCATAAGGGGTCCTCTTAAGAACAGGTCTGATCAAGACTCTATTGATAACATAATAAGCTGTATTTACAGCTTCATCCCAACAATAAATAGGTAGGTCATACTCATTAAGCATAGTCCTAACAATTTTTTGCAGGGTTCTATTCCTTCTTTTGACTACACCATTCTGTTGAGGTGTCCTAGGGGAAGAGAAATTGTGACTATAGCCACTTTGTGAGCAGTAAGATTCAAACTCATGATTTTCAAACTCACGGCCATGATCACTTCTCAGAGTTTTAATCTTAAGTCCACTAAGGTTTTCTACAGACATAGAGTATTTTACAAAGCAAGAACAAGCTTCACATTTGTGAGCTAGAAAATAAACCCAAGTATATCTAGAAAAGTCATCTGCAAGAACATAGACATAATGCTTCTCATTTAAACTAGAAACTCTATAAAGTCCAAATAAATCCATGTGAACCAACTCGAGAGGTTGACAAGTTGAAACTTATTTCTTTTATTTAAAAGAAACTTTATGTTGCTTTCCCTTGTGACAGGGATTATAAACTTTGTCTGCTGGAAATTCAAGTTTGGGTAGGTTTCTAACTATGCTCTTCCTAACAAGTTTTCTAAGTGAATTCACATTGCAGTGTCCTATTATTCTGTTCCAAAGCGAAGAATATTTATGAAAAGCATTGAAACAAGTAATATTTTTCTTAGCTAATGAATTTAAATCGACAACATAAACATTTTCATTTCTTAAAGTAGAAAACACTAAAGCAATTTTAGAGTTAAAAACATTGCAACAATAATTTTCAAATTTAACATAAAAACCATCATCACATAACTAAGAAAAACTTAACAATTTGAATTTAAGTCCATCAAAAAATAAAACCTTAGAAATTAATACTGAGTCAGTGTTACCAATCTGGCCTATGCCGATGATTTTTCCATTTTGAGTTATCACCAAAAGTGACAAAACCTCCATCAACTCTGACTAACCTTTTAAAGCCTGAGAAGTCTCCTGATATATGTTTGGAACTTCCACTCTCCAAATACCAAGTCATCCTACAGGATCTCTTTAAGTAGGTTCCCTACAAAACAGATTTAGATAGGAAATGATTTTGGTACCCAAATTTTCTTGGGTCCATACAGGTTAGCCAATAACACTTTAGGTAACCATATTTGTCTAATGGGTCTCATAAAATTTATAGAATCAACATATTTTGAAAGATAAACCATATTAGATCCATAAATATGAATATAACTAGTTGAAGCATATGAAGTTCCAGAGCTAGCTACATTCTGTCCAGATTTAGGAATGAATTTAGTTTTGGTAATTTTCCTTTGTGCAGGTTTGTATCCTATACCAGTAGTGTATCAAGGTGCTATTTTCTTTCCTATCATCTGAGTAAGAATATATTTACCATTTGTAAATTTCTCTAAGTCTTTCTTGAGTTGCTCATTAGATAATTTCAGTTCAGTGTTTCCTTTAATCAACTGAGCATTATTTTCCATTTCAATATCAAGTTCAGATATATGTTTAACAGTTAAAGCATATTGTTTCTTTAAACCTTTGAATTTGTCTTTTAGCTTATTACAGGTTTGTTATAACATATCACAATATTCAAATAGTTCAGATTTTGAAATTTTTTCTGAGTCAGAATCATCTTCAGAATAATATGAGTTTGATGCAGGAGTTTCAGATGTTACCTCAGAGGTGTTTGTCATAAAACACATGTTTTCCTTATTTCTGGGATCAGTTTCAGAAACTTCAGATTCAGTGGAGCTATCCTCAGAAGCGCTCCAAGTAGCCTTTATATCATTTTTGTACTCACTGTCCTTGTAATCATACCTCTTCTTATATTTCAACTTTGGACAGTCTGCTTTTATGTTTCCTTTTCTTTTGCACTCATAGCAGACAACTTCATCTGATCTGTCATACTTATTCCAATGTCCCTTGCTATCATACATTCCTTTATAATTTGATTTTTTTAAAAACTTCTTCTTCCTATAAAACTTTTTAAACCTTATGGCAATGTGAGCCATCTCAGCATCACTATCAGAAGCACCTTCACTATCTTCACAGCTTGAAATATCATTTATAGCTTGAAGCTTCTCTTTATCCTTGTTCTTTGAAGTTGAAGTCTTGAAAGCAACTAACTTCCTTCTAGGTTCATCAGCTTCTTCTTTGTTAACATTGAGTTCCTCTTCATACATCATCAACTTGCCAATTAGTTCCTTTATTGGTAGTTCACCAATATCACATGATTCTCTAATTGAGACAGAAGTTCCCATCCATCTTTCAGGTAGACATCTCAGAATTATCATAATTTGTTCCTTTGATGGAACATCCTTTCCCAGAGAAGTGATTGTGTTGACAATTTCATATAACCTGAGATACATGTCAGAAATGGGTTCATCAGGCTTCATCATAAAATTATCATACATAATAGTATAAGTTTTCAATCTCATTTCCTTAACATTAGTTGTTCCTTCATGAGAAACATCTTAGGTATCCCAAATTTCATAAGCCATTTTACAAGCAGATATTCTATTAAATTCCTCATCTCCTAAAGCACAGTACAAGGCATTCATAGCTTTGTAGTTATTATTGTAGGCAGCCTTAGTAGCTTCATTCCAAGTAGTTCTACCAGTAGTAGGAATTTTATATTCTTATTCTATAGCAGTCCAAATATCAAAACCCATGCTTTCTACATGAATTTTCATCTTGATTTTCCACTAAGCATAGTTAGTGCCACTGAAAAATGGTGTTCTATTGGTAGAAACACCTTCAAGTCTATTATCCATGATATCTTACTTAAGGAAAAGATTTTAAAGAGAAAAATATTTAGAAATAACATAAATTTAAGAACATTAAAAAACAACTAAAACCACAGTTGAAAAATATAGTACTTTAGAAAATATTTAAACAACCTCTGATACCAATTGTTGGTCAGAGTGGATACTCAAGAGGGGGGTGAATTGAGTTCGAATTAAAATTTTTGTTTTAAAACTTTGTCTTAAAAACCCCCAAATAAAATACTGAATTAAACTGTAGTGAATTTATATCAAAGTAAGGGTTCTGTTGGATTCTCAAGGGATTGATTATTTCCCAGTTAACCAAAACAGAAAGGTTGATTAACTTTTGAAACCATCTTACTGATTTACAACTAATATAAACAATTGCGAATTTAATTATCAATGTGACTTTAAAACAGTTTTGGTTTTAAAGAAATTAGCAGCGGAATAAAAGAATAACTTTGAATGATATAGCATAGCAGATATAACCAAGAGTTTCAGTCTCAAGAAGAGACTTAGTAATCTCAACAATTTTTATAAATTTGATCCACACCCCGGATCGGGGTTCACAACAGTTTACAACTGTCCAGGTCCAAGACCTCTACCACTGTTATTCGTGGGAAAAAGAACAACAGAAACCAGTTGTCCAGGTCACACACAACCTCTACCACTATCTCAGTGGGAAATAGAAGATGTAAGAGTTTGAGTGAGGATTTAAAGATCCTCTAGTTATAGTATAGGAGACAGTGTGTGTGTTAAATGCTGGAGATAACACACACTACTCGAAATGTGAAATAATGAATCACAGAGCAGAGTTGTAGAGTTTAGAAATGGCTCTAGTGACTGCAATGAAGCTTTGGACTCCTTGAGTTTGATCAGAGATGATTCTGAGTCCTCGTCTGGTTTTTTTTCTGAAAAACAGAGTGTCGTCTTCTTGGCATCCAGATTCAGAGATAGTGAGAAATGTAGTGGATAAAGTTCTTCAATGTCCTCGTGGAAGTAAAGAACTCTTCTTGAGTAAGCTTGAGTGCTTATGAGGTTCTGTGTTTTTCTACGACTATCTCATCCACCACTCTTTGTGCTCATATATGTCTCGTTGTTGTCACACCAGTTCTTTCACCAGCAGTGAGTTCTTGTATTTATGGTATGAGCTCCAGTAAAAGAAATGATTTCTTTTTGTAGGTACAAGGTACGATTATCTGACATCTAACAACCTTCATTAAAAAATGACATAGCATTAAAATATTCCTAATATGACCATTGGTTATATTAAATAAAGATAAATAAATTCGAACAACTATTTATGACTATCGGTGAGTCAAGTGATCGGTAGGTCGTCAGCATCAGCATCGGTGAGACATCTTCGGTGAGTCATTTGATCTGGATCGGTGTGTCAACTTCGGTGACTCATTTGATCTGGATCGTTGTGTCATCTTCGGTGACTCATTTGATCTGGATTAGTGTGTCATATTCAGTGACTCATTTGATCTGGATCGGTGTGTCATCTTCGATGACTCATTTGATCAGCATCGGTGTGACATCTTCGGTGACTCAGACGATCAGCATCGGTGTGTCATCTTCGGTGACTCATTTGATCAGCATCGATGCGACTGTTGTCTGTTTGATATGGATCGGTGCGACTGTTGTCTTTTGATATGGATCGGTGCCACCGTTTTCCTTTGATATGGATCGGTGCGAACGTTGTCCTTCGATATGGATCAGTACGACCGTTGTGCTTTGATCCAGAGGAATTCCAAAATACTTGTAAATCAATAATAAAGAGATAAAAACATGATCCAACCAATATACACAGATTCACTAAGATATTGTGATTATGTATATGAGAAATCCAACCGGATTAAGTAATTGATGATTTGTGATTATTTAAACAGCAATCATAGGAAGAATTCAACAATCTTCCAGAGGGCTCAACAGAAATGTTTTTGAAAAATGTGGTTCATAATGGAAAATGGATTAGGATTGACCATGAATTCAATCATTATTAGTTTCTATGTTTTTTTTTGTTTTTTTATTTTAATTATTATTCTATCTATTCCACCTTATCTTATACGTTATTGTTGTAACAATATTTTATGTTAAAATAATAATTTTAATAAATAATATTGAAATTGAACATATTACCTCTTGTTGAAATGATTATTCCAAAATGAAATTTATTAATTTATGTTTGTATCTATAACTAATACAATTTTTTTTAAAATTAATATTCATAAAGCATAATTTTTTTACGAAAATTTGTTTTATGTTGTTAATGAATTAATTCTTATATCATAACAATAAATAATTATTAAATATTGTTTCTGCTATAATCTTACAATTATTAATATTAATTCAACGAAAAATAAATATGTAAATTTGAAATATTATAGTACAATAAATGAAATATAAAAGATATGTGTATTTTTCTGTATAGAATATCTATTTCAAAAATTGAATATAAATTTAATTTACTCATTTTTTTATGTAATGTACTTTTCAAATATATTATATTTTATATGGTATTAATTTCTATCAATAATATTTAAAATGATTCAATATATTTTTTGGTCAAATGAACACCCATAAACAATATATTCAGTGACCATATATCACAAAACTGTATAATAAATATCTATATAAAAATTACATGACATTCACTTTAAATTTTCAAATATAATATTGAAAATTTCAATTATAGAATTCATCTGATTACACTATTTATATTTCAATACGTTTATAATATTTTTATTTTTTAAATTCCATCGATGATATGTTCTTTATAGAGTTTTTTTGTGATGAAAATTTCATTCTTGTATTATATTAAATTATTTTTGGTTTTATTTATTTTTTATGTTTCCTTATTTTGTTTCAGGTAGCAATCAATTAACGTATTTTTATTTATATAATTATATATTCTATTATTCCAACTTAATGGAATAAGGTACTATTTATTTTATGTTCATGATAAATTTAAGGAAATATATACAAGACATTATATTTATTAATTTTAATTTTAGAACATAATAATTGGTTCTTATATTATTCCTATTAGAAAAATATATTTTCATAATTTTTTTTCTCATAACTGGATTGGTGGTGGCATATCCTCAAAATATTCATGACTTCTAGTTAATAAATTATTTAGAATAATAAATGGATTTTATAAAAACATTATTTAACTCAAATACTATATAAAACAAAATGAAGAATGGATAATTGGTTACACTGAGTTAGCATAAGTTAGGGGAGACATGGAGGTGATTTACATTTATAAAGAAATTTAGGATGTAGAAATGTAATATATAATGTGATGTAGATGCTCAGACCTCTTCGAATACACAATATATGTAGTTTCATAAAAATGGATTAAATTTTTTTATTGAAAATTTTATATTTTTAGAAAAATATCCTAAAACACATATATCCATTGGGAATGTATGTTTTCATTAATACCTAAAATGAAAATTCATCCATACAAAAACATGAAAATTTATTTTAATGATACCATGAAGGAATATGTACCATAGAAAATAGATTCATTCATTGGGAGGGGAATTTTTTAACACAATATTTACAATACTGATATTGAGCAAATAGAGACACATAAAAAGTAAAAATCAATAATCATCATTTCATTTGAATAAATGGTACATGATATCAAAATATAATGTTTCTGGAATATGTATGAGGATATGATGGTGAAATTAATGAATATATTATCACGTTCTATAATTTTATAAAAATTATTTTGGAGGGTATGCATAGACTCGATGAAACCCTCAATGATATTAGTATGGATAAAACAAACACATCAACTCATTTAATATATTTTAGTAAAAGTGTACAAGGATACAAATAATATAATATTGGATTCAATTCAAACAACTTTTTATCGATAATTGAGAAGAGGAATAATGAAAATTATTATATTAATTATTAAAATAAAAATTTTGTGATAAAGGAAGTAAAAAATTGATTTATCAGAGGAGGAATGTGATGAAAAATATAAAAAATCCATATAATTACATTATTGAAATTTGGGAAGAGATATAGTAAAATTATTATGTATTTAAAAGTTATATACATTTTTTCGAATGGTTGGAAAAATTTATTAAATGACCCCAAAAGACCAAATAGGATGAAAAATATAAATCACCCATGAAGAAATTGTTAATATCTAATATAATAAATGTGTGGGGGGTTATATGATAAATGTTTTTGTGAGAATAATTTTTTTCATATTTAGATGATTTCATAGATAAAATTAATGTGAAATAGATTTATAATTGTAAATCCAAAAATCAAGAAGCACTTATTTATTTCAATGGGAAAAAAATTGAATAGATATTTGAAAGGGAAAATTATGATTTTGAATGTGGAGAATACCCTATTGTGTGATAAAGGATGCACATGAAAATTTTTATATTAATGGTTTCATAAAAATAATATAAAATATATTTTATAATGATTATAACCTCTTAATAAAAGAAATAATATGGGAAACTTATGATGATGGTAAAATTTAAAAAGTTAAAATAGATAAATAATAAAAAAACAAATTATATAGTTGAGTATAAATCAAATATTTTAGTGAAGAACCATATTATTTTTTTATTGTCTATAAAAGTGGATGATATATTTAATAATATAAATTATCAGGATGCAGAATATTTAGATCTATGGATAGATAATGGGTTACATGGAAGATAATATAATCAAGATAATACATCAATAATTTTTATCATACATGGCGTCGAATATATGAATAAGGAATATTGACATCCCAAATATATTTTGTAATATTATGTTAAAAAATAAACTCATGAAAAAATATGATGTTGGGATTGATCTCAAGAAAATAGAAACCATGGTTAATAGTAACATGTATATAAACCCACAATAGAGGATGGTTGATTATTTTTTATATCAAAATAATAAAAATGTTATTGGACGATTTATTATGAATCATAGTAATACTCAGTGGATCTAGATTTATTATTTGGGATATATGTGTTAAATTGGATATGTGTAGTACATGGATAAAATATACTTCATGACACATGAGAAATAGATGTTGATGATTAAAAAGTTATATACTCATTATGTTTTTTTTGGATAAAATATTTATTTGAATGTTAAATAAATAGATACAAAAAATTATCATCAATAATTTATTGGAATTATACATGTGAATCTGAATGTCGAGAATGACATAATTAAAGGATTCATCATGTAGTAAGAAACTGAAAAATAAATTAGATACCATACCTAATAAGGGTGAGACATTACTATCATCTTAGTTATATGTGAACTCATCCTAATGGATGTTAATCAAAAGAGATGTATCAAAAATAAAACAGTTCATAGGGAATGATTTATTGAGATCAAATTGAAATTAATGGATCCATTTAGAGTAAGAATTCATGGTTGGGGATATACTTTCCATATAACATGAAATTATAATATTTATAAGTGTCTAAAATACGTTACGAATTGTTTCAATTTAATTTAAAATAAGTAACACTTAATGATCCATATTAATGGAAAAAATAAGAGGAAAATGAATGAGATTACAAAATTTTATTTTTATGAATTTCCTTGAACAAAAAAGTCATAGATTAATTATGTTTTCTAAATCATTGATTCTTCAAAAATACATCAACAAATAAATGAACCATATTCTAAAATTTGAATTATGATTTTTTTAAGAATATATAATACCATGATATCCTCACAATTTTACATGATTTTACTCACATGTGTGAATCATTCAGGGTATGTTCATTCAAAAGTTAAATAAATTACATGGAAAATATTAACAAATGATTCAAATATTTAGTGATAATTTATGTGTTTGGGTTTATATAACAATAATCTATTGATAGGTAACAGTAATATGTGATTTTAATTAATGATAATTGTGGTACAGAATAGTTAATTGTGATCTTGCATAGTATTTGAGTGTTATATGATAGTAATCATTATATATTTATGTTAGAAAATATTCTTGGTTGAAATATTATGGAATTTATGATTGATAATGGAACATAATAAAAAAAATCAATTGGATGATTAACCAAAAATTTATTAGATAAATAATCATTTTTCTGAATAATGGATTCCTAAATAATAGGTTATTTCTTAGGATACATAATATAATTAAATACAAGAATATAAATGTTATTGCTTTGAAATACCTATAAGATATGTTTGGGGAGGAAATTTTTGGTATTTCATTATATATCATAATTTTTCAGTTATTTATTGTTGATGAAATAATCAACATATGATATGATATTGGATGATTCCATTATCGATTTAGTTTTAAAACATTTGATGTTATAATGTATTAAACATATATAGGAAACATCCATAATGATGTAATCAATAGTAAAACAATAAATATTTTATATATAATAATCAAAAAGAATTTGAGAAGCTCTATTGGGGGGTTATTCAAATAAGAATGATTTTAGAGAATACTTTTTTTGAAGACTAGGTTGATTGATCACAAAAAATTTTTACAAATAGAAGATGGTGGAATAAATAAATAAATAATAACTATTTTTATCATATATATCTAGATCAATTAAAGATAAAGATAACATATTAGATAACCCAACTATTACTACATCTAGATCCAAAGTTTTTTAGAGGCTACTGTGGTAGAAAATATGACTGAGGAATTACAATAAAAGTCCATTATCAATAGGCTGAACCAAAATTGTGTAATTTTTTTGAAATCAAAATCTTAAAAATGTCAGTAGGAAAAATGTAATTTTATATAACAAATAATTAATAGGAAAAGTTGATTTGAAATATGGGATGATGATTATGTAATGAATATTCCCATATTTATGGAACAAATTTATAAGATATTTTTTTCCCAATTAGTATCGAATGTGAAAACCAATTTTAATCTAATGAATTGTATCTACTAGAAAGGGAAATTAAAGATCCCTAAAATAAAATTTTTATGAGAATGGTAGTGGAGAAACCGTGGATAATGTTTATATGGGTGGAAGTTATAATGGATGAAATATTATAGATGTAATGTGAGACTGTAAGTTACAATTGAGATGATTTTAGGGATTTAATATAATGGTGAAAAGTAATTGAAAGAATATAACATTATAAAAAAATTAAGATCTTGTATAAGTAATTTACATAGGATACTTACGGTAAAGAGATACATCTGAGTGGATATCACTATGTAAATAGTAATATCATGATGGCTTAGAGTAGGTGACCTATTTATTAGAATATGTACTTGAGGTTTTGATTGTCTTCTCGAATTTAAAAGAGTTTTCTTGTACTAAGATATGTTTTCTGGTCTCAATCATATGATGACCTGATGATGATGACAACTAGAATCACATGCTTTACCCTATTATTTTCAGGTGGTGAATTACCTGTATATGGATTGATCAAACAATGTAATCTTTTATTATTATTATTTGAAAAATATTTCAAGAAATGGATCACCTTTTATTTGGAGTAATCATATTATATTATAAAATGGTGGTCTCTGTTTTCTATTTATTTAGTTTGTTTCTTTCATCTGATTTTTTTGTTTGTTTCATTCCTGGGTTGTTTTTAGAGATTAGATTTAGTTGTGGTGTGTCTTTTATAATTTATTCACCATATATATGGATCATTTTATCCTTATCTCTTCATTGTAACTTCTGTAAGATATTTCATAGGGGTTGGAATATTTCTATAATCTTAAAAAGTTATATGAGTGTTTTGGTGGAAATGTTTTTTCTGGTTACCATCCCTTGTAAAATGTGATTCAAAGCATGAATTTTAATCATTATTCAAAGATTTAATTTATATGGGAATCATTTTAAGTAGTTAAAAATCCCATGAAAATGATGGATAATTTAGTTATAGTTCACTATCTAGTGGATTTTATGGTGGTGGATGGGGGTAATATATGGGAGGAGAAGTTAAATTAAAGGATTATTGGGTTCTAAAAAATGTAGATAGTGGATTCAATATTATATAAGGACATTGATATTCCACCAACATGTACCATGAAAGAAGTGAAGAAGTAGGAATACTTACTGATTAATAACATGTCTCAATGCATCTAGTAAGTAATGAATGGTTCCAGTCATATAAAATTTCTTATTGGTATATATGATAATTCCACTGTGATAAATAAGGTGTTTTGTTTATAGATGTTGTTTGGAATAATTACATCATAAGGTAAACTAGTTAGAGATTATATAAATTACCTCAACAATATATGTTGTTAAATGGATTCCTGTAATGTGATTTTTTTTATTGAGCGTGGGATTCGTTGTTACGTTCACTACTACTTGTGTTTTAGGATTGTTACCAATGTGAGTAACTCATACCACAAGGAATAGAATTAATTTTAAAAATTAGGTGAAATTAAACTAAATAAATATCTCAGTTAGAATGAGGTAACATTACTTCTAAATTTCATTATATTTTTAAAAAGTGAATTTCTTATAGTATCAATATGTCATGAGATGTGTTAATGAGTTATAATTTAAATAAACTGATTCTATGTGGATAATTTGGAATAAAGAAAACATAAAGAATTATTATCATGAATGAATAGTTATCTAAGGATGAAATCCTTATATTAATGGATATAATAATATTCCATCAGATGATTTTATTGTAATAAAACTATTTGTTGCAAGCTCATTTGATTCATTAATTATTGACTCCTAATCATCATGTCACAAATCTTATGAGAGGTGGAGTATGAGGTATTATACATAAGAAATATTTGGAAAGTATAGTCGTTCATATAGAAAAATTATTATGATTTTAATAAAGTGTGACTTTTTTTCCAGAAAATGGTTATATTATTTCTGGAGTTACACGGAATGAAATATAACTCATAGTTGATAAAGTACATAATTACCTTTGGATATCTAGTTTTTCACTGTTTTGGGAAAATATTATATGATATAGTGAGGGAAATTTCACATCAATCTATTATGGATGATGACGGAGTGAATGATGGAAATCATTATATAATTGATGTATTAAAAGGCATAATTAATGAAAAAGAAGTAACTTTAACAATGTTACAACCTTATCGTTATCCATACATAAGTGTGAAATGAATTAGGATCTAAATATGAGTTTTTTACTAAAAATAAGAATCATGGAATATAGAAGACGAAATAGTATATCTTTATACAATATGGAA
This sequence comes from Viscum album, assembly GCA_963277665.1. Lineage (NCBI taxonomy): Eukaryota > Viridiplantae > Streptophyta > Magnoliopsida > Santalales > Viscaceae > Viscum > Viscum album. Next base: position 1,777,089,041 of record OY728151.1, on the reverse strand, counting down.
ATGGGTCCATACAAATAAATTAAATGGTAAAAAATAATGAGAATATATATCTGGTTAATATTGATTTATATTGGCTAGATGTTATTCATTTTCATAGTGGATAGACTACCATGCACCCTTCTTCAATGTTATTGATTTTTTTTGGTTTTTTATATATAATAATTCGAAATTTGTTTAAAACCTATATTCTATTGAGAACCACAGTGGTAAATGGTCTATGATTAAATAAGTGTGTTTTAATTCAGTTAATATCATATAGTGCGATATAAGGGAGTTTTTGTGGTTCTACTGGTCAAAGGGAATATGGTTTTAAAATTCCATAATAAAAACATTATAAAATTATGGTGTAAAATAGTGGATGAAATAAACATTTGTTGAGATGTATAGAATAATTATAATCCACATGGTATTTCCCATGGTGTTTTTATTTGAATTAAAAAAAATCCATGGACTAATTAATGAACAGTTTTCTTATGTATTCACTACGGTAAGAAAAAATGGATGTATTTTAGTTTCAAATGATTATAGACTTCACCTATGATAATTTCATATGTTTATCCTCCTATGACAATGTAGATATTAATGATATGTAAAATTATAAGTCCTTGTCTTATGCAAGATACTCTGTTTTGTATGTTGATTAAATGCTTATGTTTTTAAAATATGATAACCACCCAAAAATTGTTTTTCATAATTCCTAATATCATCTTCAAAGAAGTGATAAAATAGAAGGTTCAACACTTTATTGAAAATTTATATTGGAGGCTAGTATCAGGATATAACATAGTTCAATTGAATGGAATTATCAATTTTTTGGATTTTCATGGGATTTTAGGAAGTGGGCATAAAAATAGACATCCTAATATATGATTAGAAGTGATGTTATGTTACAATACTGTATCCATAATAGTAAGTACATGAAATATCTAAGACTTTGTAATCTCAAGGAAATTATAAGAATAAAATATTTATACATGATAAACCAAATGATTTTGTAGTACTGAAAGATGAATAACCATTGATAGTATTGTAAATATTTACAAACACAATATGTTATAGTTTGAATAGTATCAAATTTCCATTGAAAACATATTTTATATTAATGCTGGGATTATTGAGAGACCATAACATGATAGGAAAATAAAAACAAAAAATAAAAGTCATTTTTCATGGGGTAGTTGGTTAACATCCTCAGTGCATATACAATATTGGAGATTAATTAATGGGCTTATAAGAACAATGTTATTTATCTTATGGGTATATAAACTGAAAGGTTGTAGACAGTGGAAGAAAGAGGTGCAAGACATGACTAGTAATAAATCTGTTAGAATAGAATAAATATTATTAATTACCAAATATTTTCTCACTAATATGTAAAAAAAATTCAATGCATTTAGAACATATTATAGATTATATAGATAATTTCCATCTAGATAAATAATATGTAATCACATAATTAGTTATTAGGGTCATGGATTTGGAGATCTCTATTGAGAAGTTAAAATGTTCCATAGATCAATGAAATTGATTTTTTTGTAACTTAATTAGAATAAAAATAGTTTTACATAGGTACCAATTCAATGAAATATGATGTTTAACGCCATCATGGAAGAGCATAAGTTGATCACGAGCAAAGGGATACATTATTTTCAAGGGAATGTGTTCAATGATAAAATCATTTTCATCCAATTTTTTAATAATGATGGAATGATTATTTTTATTTTCGTGTAAGAATAAATTGATGAGAATGAAGGTGACATATTTAGGGAATTTATTATGAAGGTTCGATGTCTAGGAAAAAAGTTATTGTATATTGGGATTATTAGTTATCATTATTCTAGAACCCTCTCCCGGATTTATTTTCATGAAATCTATGATGTGGTAGGGGACTTAAATATAATAATGGTAATTCCTTTGATGGAATATAGTGTAAAATATATGAAAATAACATTAAAAGACATCAAAAAAAATTAAATGAATGAACTAAAGAGTAAGATGTGATTACTTGAATAGAGAAGAAATATTCCCCAAATTGAAAATGAAATGAATGGAAGAAAAATAAATAAATAGAATGTGAATGCTTGATCTAATGAATGATTTTGGGAAACCAAAATGATCAGAATTGATAACAGATTTAAATTTTCAATCTCGATAAAAATAATTATAATAAATTATGTCCCTTCCCATACTCCTAATACAAATAATTTTATAATATATTAAAATTGAGTAATATTGAATCTATTTAAATTAATAATTTCAAAATGAATTCTAATTAAAAAGATACATAAAATGTAAAATGGTTTACAATAAATTTCAAAAATAATATTTTCAATATATTATAACTAATATAAAAATTAAAAAAATAATAAATTAAAATATATATTAATTTTCTTAAAATAAAAAATGAATGAATTTCCATAATATCATAGAGAAAAATAGACTTATGAAACAACTCAAATAACAAAAAATATATTCTAATACCATCAATTATTCATAATATATTTGATTATTTTATAACGGTATTGATACCTCATTCCAAATTTGATACAAAATATTATAAGAAATTGATGTGTGCACTCATAAAACCATTCCATTATAATAAAAAATTATTATTAATTTTATATTAAAAAACAAAATACAACATCTTTCACACTAACATTCTGGTAATGAACTGATAATAAATCAATCAATAACCAAAACATCAAGAAAAAACATTCAAGAAGCATGAATCAGATTAAAAAATTAATATTTACTGATAAAATCAATAAAATGTGAAATTATTACTATAGAAATTGTATAGTTTTAATACATTGATAAATGTAAAATATTTCATAGAAACATTATTCCAATGATGATTCTCTATTTGAGTGCCAAAAAATTCAAAACATAATAATAATTTTATTTGACTAAAGAACATGAAAAATTTGTAACCATGTTTTCTATTAAAAAATGTTGTAATAAAGCTGAATGGTAATGATAAAAAGTATTTTATGGTGATTTAGATGATCATTATATGGAATTTAATTTAATGGATTGTGTTAGTTGGTACACACCATCATGGAACGATATGTTCCTTTAAAAATAAATGTGTGAGGTATATTTATTTCAATTAAAATTTAACAGATGTGACTTATAATCCATGGATTATCTCCCATGTAGTGCTAATTTTGTGGTTTTGATCCACCAATTACCCATGAAATATAGTAATTATAACTCGGTATGTGAATTCTATTATTAAATAAATGGTAAATATTTTACAGGAAATAACAAAACATAAATTGTCATATATTTACCAATTATGAAAGAAAAAATATTATTATATAAATTGCATAAAACATAATGGAATTTCATTCCATACTAAATAATATCAATTCATAGAACCTCATAAATAGTATCCAACAAACCAAAAAACTCATTGATGACCAGAAATTCCCTTATACCATGTCCCTCACATTTCGTTTCAATATTACCTAGAAATAGATTCCTAATGAACATCAATCAAATTTATAATATCTAAAAAATGTTCCTAAAATTCTCTGAAATAAAATAAAATATTTAGATCACTTGTATACATTTTGTATTCAGGATATTATTTTTTAGTTTCTAAACTTGACACAATTTCGGTGATATTATCTAAGGCCATACTTAAAACATTATTGAGAACATCATTCATTGATTGTGTGAAAAAATTATGGGAGACGATCTATTCTAAAAAAGGAATTTACATCGAATTATTTTTTTATTTTTGGACAACAATATACTAAATATTTTATGATAAGTGTTCGTAACTAAAATTTGAAAACTCATGATGATGGATTTCAAATAGAAAATCCATGTTCAGTGATAGTGAATGAGTTTTTTCATAAATATAAATTTTTTGAGTTTTTTAAAAATATAAGAAACATTTGAAAAATACTATTATTGTTTTTTATTATCCACATAATTATTCTTAGATATGATATTCCTAATTATACTCTGATATCTCTGTATAAATTCAGGTAAATTAATGGATTCTGATTCGACATAATTGGCACTAATGTTATCATTAAATGAAAAATTATAATTTTTTCTCTTAATTTTATGATTACCCATACAAATAATATCTCTAATGACAAATTAATGGAAATAAAATGTCTAACAACTCACAAATTGTGTGGATTTACTATAAACACGAAATTCATTTGTATTATCTCTTACATGTTTACTCATTTTCATTTTAACTAGTCTAAAAGAACCACATTTAGATTTAGAAATTTTATACAGTGATGAATTATATTTCATATTCATAATGAGTTTAATGAATAATGAATTAAGTGGGTAATTTTATTCTCCACATAATTTATAATAGTTCATTGAACCATCCAAATCCAACTTAATTTACCTTTTTACTCTTTTAATAAAGATATTCACATTTAAACACCCGATAGTCGTCATTCTGAAATAAATATTTAGGGTTAAGTATAACACTATAACATAGGTAACATAAATACATTTTCTAATAAATTTAACTTTTATTTAATGGACTAAATATTTTCCAAATTTTTTAATTTTTCATCGAAAAAATTAATATAAGGAAATAATTATATTCACCATTCATGTATATGGTGGTATATAGTTACATTTTTTCTATTTTCGGGCATTTTTTTAAAAAATAAATAGCAATAATTTTTAAATGTACCTAAACTAAGGGAATTTTCACTTTCAAAATCATGAAAATTTCCGGGAATTAGAGGTATTTATGTTCACCAATTTTTTCTTGAACCAATTTCTAAATGGAATTGATGAATCATTTTTTATAAATTCGGTTGGATCCTTTCATATTCATTAATAAAAACATCAATTTATCCTTTTATGAATTCTTATAATTTCATATTTTATTTTTTCTATTTATCTCATCCATAAAATCATTATTCAACTAATTTGTTTTAATATTATGTACATTTATAAATATATGTCACCTTACATAATTTCATTCTTAGAATCATTTAAAACTTCAATATAACATTCCCTAGGATTTATCATAACAACTTATTTTGTTTTTATTCCACTTATTAAAGTATAAAAAATCCCAAAAGATAAAATATTAATATATTTTATTTTTCGAATCATTCCCTTAGTCCAATTTCTCTTGTCTCTATCCAACAACACTATGTTTAAATCCAGGATATTCATGTTTGTAATTTAAGTTATATTTTTGAAATTAAATTTCATCCAAATTACTAGACTAATAAGATTACACTAGATTAAAAACATTTCTATGAAATATATATAGATACAAATAATAATTTTATTAAAATTGGGAAACAATATTTTGAATTTTAGGTTTATAATTATTAGGGAATCTATATCTAAAAACAATTTAATGACTCACAAGTCTATCTACGATAGGTTATGTTTTTCCATATATTTATGGTTATAATTTTTTTCGAAAAGGATCATTATTACCCCTATTTACATATGTTAATTCAAAAATCTTCTCAATTAATTCTTGTTTATTAGATAAGTCCTTATTAGGAAAAACAATTGTTTTCAGAAAAATATAAATATGATGAAATCGACACATAAGTAAATAATCCAAATTATAAATAATAACCCATATGGAAAATAATTTAACTTCCTATAACTAATTCATTTAATTTATTAACATTTTTTGGTGATTTGAGTATGATTTTTTATTTTTTTATTTAACAACTAATTATTTATATTATATAATCCTTTAAATGATGATTTATAATCAATAATTTTGGTGGTAGGGGAGAATACCATTTTATTATTGTTAGATTATGATGTTGGAACAAATAATAATTTTAGATGTAACATCCCAGGTAAATAAAGAATATTAATTTTTCATTTTTATTAATATTTGTGAATAAAATATTATTATTACTTTATAGGGAACTCTATGCTCGATCGTGTACCCAATATGCAACAATGAGTTTCTTTGAAATCTTACTTTGCACTCTAATAATAAAATAATATTATTTGAAATGGTAGTTAACGCATAGCCGTTGTATTGGCAGAAATGAATAGAAAAAACTAAAATATGATTTTATATGTTTTTTAAATTTTTTTACATTAATCCAATTAAAGATAAAGGCTTAAAATAATAAAAGAATTCAATTTTAGGCATAAATACTCTAAAATTCACTAAAAGGTCGATTTATCGCCTTTTGATGGTGAACCTTATTTAATATAGTTTTGGTCACTCTTATACATTATATTGGACCAAATAAAATTCTTCTTTAGAATTGAGACATCAAAATTTTCTTTATGTAAATTTTTTGTATTTTTCCGATAATGTCCATTTTTTAATGAATAGTGAAAAATGATGTATTTTAATTCAAAACCTCTTTTTAATCTAGTTTATTTATATTATTATATTATCTTTTGAATTGGTTTTAAAGTCTAACTATAATATATTTTTACCATTTAATCCAATTGTGATCATTGGAATTAATTTCACTTTGAAATTGGTCTAAAACTAGTGTCAATATTTTGATATATTTTGTTTCATAAAAACACGCTATTTGTTCTGACAAAGGGAATTAAGTATTAAATTAATTAATGCAACTTATATGTTTTTAATTGTGTAAAATAGACATCATTTTCGAATTTGGAATATCAAATATAGGTTAGGGTGATTTTTTTGGTATTTTTCTGAAAAAACTTCAATTTTTTATGAATAGTGAAACCACTATGTGGTAGTTAAAAAAATGATTTTTCATTTAAATGATAATTTACCACTTCTGTGATTTGAATTTAAAAAATCCAACAAACATGGTTGTCATTAGGATGTAAAATTTGGTTCAATGGGATTAAAATAATTTTTTGGTGAATAGTAACTTTTACGTTTTATTAATCACGATTAAAGGTAATTAGTGTAATTTAAGGTCAAGATAATGTTATAATAATATGAAAAGACCTGGATACATGTCCTAACCTTATTTGATGAGTCATGGACTACCAAGACAATCCATGGGTCAAATTGGGGACCCCATGTAGCCACTTTGGTAGGAAAATGACATTAATAACTTTTTATTTAAAGTTAAAATTAAAATGTGACAAACATGAATTATTTTACTAAAACAATTTTTATAAGGGGTCATACAAGTCAGATTTTTGACTATAAATATTCATTATAAATCTAGAACAATTTTATACATCATGATATTTTTTTTTATAATTTTTAGACATTAAATAAATTAATTTATTTATGACACCGTGATGATGCAGTGATTATCTCATAAATGAACGATTTAAATAAAATGAGAAGATAGGGTAATATATAAGTCCTAAACTTGTCACAGACCTATTGGATGGGTGTATTTCGAAACCTTATCACCTTATCCTAGAAATATATCCTTTTGGGACCTTTAAAATTGGAAAATCATTCTATAATAAAGTAATATTTTATAACTTTCCAAGAGTGACCCTTCTCTTCTCTTATAAAAAGTCCCCACCTCTACGACCTTATCCACACCTCCCAAGACATTGGATCGGCCAATATCTGCCCATTTTGTCTCTCCGCATCCCTCTCCTTATCCTAGAATCCATCCCTTAGGTAGAATGATTTTCAAGGAACCCTTTTGGTTCAAAGCAAGGGGAGTTTCCCGATTTAAAGGTAAAGTCTTCCAGAATGTTTTTTTTGTTTTTTTTTCTTCTCCAACCACCTAAACTATTTTTATTCCATTATTTTGTGAAAAAACCAGTATATTAAATATAATAGGACGTTTTTATGAGAAATATTCGAGCTACACTTACACACACCTCCGTCTAATGGTTAAGGAACATACTGTTTCTGTGGACGTCGAATTACTGCCTCATGAAACGATGATTGGTCTATCTTCTCCTACCACCTCTCACGGTGGCCTTTATGCTGGAAATATTTTTATATTAAATATATTATATTTATTTCCTCTATATTCTTCTGTATTTTATATTTAAAAACACTTTATGCTTTTCATGTTTTCAAATGCGATAAATTAATACGAGGAAGTGTGGACTACCGCCCCCTCTAGTGATTTGACTCGTTCATGCAATACATGGAATGTATAAAGAATGAGATTAATTAACATATCTGAACTATATAACATAAATATTATACTTGAATTATAATATATATATCTATCATTTATTTTTAATTCATTTAATATGACAAAGAAATTAAAGTAGCGTTCATGAGTACGTATGGCCTACAGTCTCCAAGAACGGTTAATTTCATTTATTTTTTTCTCCAAATGTTATGGAATAGTATAAAAGGAATATGCACAAGATATATCTGATATTTAAATCATTAATAATATTCTGTAGATGTTTTAATTATAAATAAATGTACAATAATTTTCAAACAAGTTCATTTTTGACTCATGTACAAAACATCGACAAAATCGTCGGATATGAACTCACATTATTAACAAATTATTATAAAATTATAATATGTTATATGAACTGAATAATAATCTTTTATTGAGGTTCTTAAGAAGTATTAAATTGACCAATGTTTATTATTCCGGAATATAAAGAAAATAACCGGACATGTCGGACTTGAAGTAAGGGATCCAACCTTTCTCTTTCTTTTTAGTACTCTCTTTTATGTCATTTCTTTTATCCTCATCATTCTTATGTTTAGGGATGTTATTTTATATTCCTCATTCTGTACATTTTATTTTTACATTATTAGGTACCCTATTTGATCTCATAAATCCATTTTTTTAAGTTTTATGTGGCGCCGTTAGGCTGCCGAATTTTCAAAACGGGATTTTCATCTCACTTTTTATTCCCATGAGATTCATGCTACATTTTACAATATTTCTTTTTGTGTGTTGTATGTACTACACAATATTTTACTATTTTTATAATATAATCTCATTTCTAGGTTTTTACATCTTCATTGTATGACCCTTCTTTCATGGGGTGTACATTTCGAATGTTTCCCCAATCGGTAAGGGAACCTTTCACATTCCTTTTTTTAAGATTTATTATGTTATGTCCTTTAATATACGTCTTTTTATGATGGGATATGTTCTTATGTATCCTTATTGATGTAAATTTTATGTCAAAGTGATGAGATACCATTTTCTCTCTCATTAACTAATTTTATGAATTTTAATGTGACGCCGTTAGGCAGTCAAATTTTACCAAGGGAACTTCTTAACCCAATTTCGATTTCTTTGGGTTGAACATGTAGTTATTGAATATGTCATCCTTTGAATATGTGTGAATGAACTTAGATTGTTTTACAATTAATATCCACTTATATTGGGTTTATATATATTTGTCACACATAATTATGAGATTGATTTATCATTAATTTAAGGATACCTTCTTTATAAGGGATTTCATCTCATTTTACATTTCTATAGAGACTTCAATGTTGTTATGAACCAATTCACTATTATATGGTGTATATAATTTCCTTTTAAATATTATATCATTAATCCCTTTATTCTCGTGATATTATAATGTTCTGATTAAATGTTATTCCTCAATTATTTGTATTCAAGTGTCTCTCATTTTGTTAAAAACTCTTTACCTAAAATATCGTTTTAAAATTTTTAAAGATTTATTCTTATAAATATTTCTCATTAATATACATGTTTTAAAAAATGGTTTTTATGTATTTATTTAAATAGATATTAATGGTTTAAAATTTTAAAATCTTCAAAGTGGTATAGGACTTCGTCTCAATCTCCTTTCATTGAGGCATATTTTATTTTATACACAACTTTCATTTATATGGTGTATAAACCCCATTGACTTTTATGTTTATTCAAAAGGAATATTTTTTCTAAGAAGTGTCTACTAAACTACAAAAGGGAATTTTTTTTTTGTTGTACGTATGGGGAGAAAATGACTTCTCCTCCACCATGACCATTATTTGAGTTTCGGCTTCCTCTAGAAGCCATAACATTTTACTTTTTTAAAAAAGAAAAATAAATACCATGTTTTACTTTTCTTTTATTTTGGTATTGAAAATGGTTTTGATAATGATTTTATTATATCAATGTGTTTTTGATATCTTGTGATTGAAATGTGGAAATGTTATGTTTCCTTTATGCATGTTTTATGTGATGCGATTATGTTATGGTTCTCGGGCATTTTTTATGAATACGGGTGGTTCCGTGATAAACTAAGGGCGGGTGAGCCGGATATAGCTCTCCAATGCATTGGGTAACGCGAAGGAGTTAAACTCTAAGGTTTATCCAATGAGATTTATGGAATATACTGTGATGGGTATTCTAAACGTAACCATGAGGGTTACTCCCAACGTAGGAATGTTATGAATGCCTCAAGTTACCTTTATGTCTTATTATTTCTATTGATTTATGCATAAATATTATGATTTCATGAGGTATGTTAAATTGATTATGTTTTATGAGTAATGCATGATTTCATTGATTCTTATGTATACATGGAATAATGTTTTCTTTCTGTATTGTTATATCCCTTACTGAGCTTTTTATGCTCATCCCAAGTTTTTTTATGAAATGTTTTTCACAGGACATAAAGTTGAATATGGTCAAGTATGGGATCAAGAAATGTGATGCTGTCTAAAACAAGAACTAGACATGACTCTTTTGTTCAAGAGTTTTTATTTTTTGAAAAAATGGAAACTGAGTAGATGTGTCTACTTTGTAATCTTTGAGATGTAATAGTTATGTCCAAATTCTCTAAAACTCTAAACCTGAAAAGATCATCAATGTGAATTATTCAATTTAATTAAATATTATGTAATGTTCTAAGGACGGGTCCTTATAGTTGGTATCAAAGGTCGTTTTAGATAACTTTAAAGGTTAGAGTGTTGTTTATTAAAAAGAGACAAGTTGTATATAACCACAATGGTCATTATATTAGATAGAGTCATTGTTATTTATGAATGTTTGAATGAGTTTGAGAAAACATGGATAGGTATATCTTAGTGTTTATCTTCATCTTTAGTACATGATGATTTTGTCGATATACTCACACTGACCTTTTTGGTTTTAGTAAATTGATGGATCTAGCAGGATCCAAAGTGACAATGGGATTGAAGGAAACTGTGGTGGTTCTCTGATTAAGAGACTGGATGAAATGTGGGATTCAATGAGAAATCCTGTGGTTATTCTAAACCAACTATCATGAGTAATGATTAACAACTTGAACCTTGGTGAGTTCTCTAATGCATCTTGTATGAGAGAACCAACTCAATGTGGATGTTTTGGTGATAATTATAAAGGTAACCATTTGGGTTTATATAATCATTACTTTTGATGTAATTATGGTTTACTATATGTTATAATGGAAAATGAAAGGGATGCGATAAACATGAGGTTAAAATATGTTATGATTATTTTTGAAGATTTTATCTCATTTTGGGGAATGTTTTAAGAATTATATAAATTTGGAAAAAGGACAACACGTAGACCGCGTGACAACTCGTCACGTCGGAAAAAGCTGCGGGAATCGAACCGACAACCAAAGTGCCACTGGTATTTATCTCCTACCACTAGACTACATGAAGTCCCTAGTTAGTTTGACTATTTCTTTATAGTTAGATGATTTTATGAATCATGAGTAAGCTGATTTTGGGTTGTCTATAGAAATTATTAACCTATCATGGAGGATATGTGATTAGGTTAATTACTTTTCAATATGAGACTTTAAGAGCAACTGATGTTATTTGGAGACAAATTTTAATTTTTACCTTGGAAGATTATGTGATTAATTCCTTCAAATATTGGGGTTTAAATCTTAGTTTAGTTTACATTGAAGAATTTTATGGAAAAATTGTTTGTCGAATGGTCTACGTTGAACCTTCGGTTTTGTTTGAAAAATTTTGGAGATTAAGAATACATTTTCTTTTTATAAAGGATTATCCTGTTTGGGTATTATCTTATCTCGTACTAACAAGTTTTGGTTTTGGTTATTGTCTAAAGAGATTGGAAATATATAGATCTCTTTTGTGGATTAAGTTATTCTCTAGAAGTTGATTATGTCTCTCTTAATGTGAGCAAGTCATCCTAAATACTCATCTTTTGAAGAAAATATGAGTTTGTGTAAGAAATCTTGTAGGAGATGAGAGGCTACATGACAAGTATGTTTGTTTCCTTTGATTTAGTTAGGCTCATAAATAAATTCCTCAATGAAAAGTAACTTAAAAACAAAAATGATTTTTGTTAAATTTTCCTAATGGGGAATCAAATACCGTTTAACCTATCACCAGTTTGTGATTTTCTGGTGGTTAACTTTGTCCTAAACATGTTTTCTATCACTCTCCCTCAAAACATGACCCCTTGTTTTTTCTTTCATAAACATGTTTTCCTACATGGAATCCTATTCTGGGTTAACTCGGGTGACCTTTCTACTTCCCTTTCTTTCTTTTAAAGTGATAGTTTAATTTACTACTTTTCTAATGTGGGGATTTCAATGTAGTTTCCAAGCCCAATTTTAAAATTTTAGGGACGCAATTCCCAAAATTGGTGGAAGGATGTAACAACCCAGGTAAATAAAGAATATTACTTTTTCATATTTATGAATATCTGTGAATAAAATATTAATATTACTTTTAAGGGAACTCTATGCTCGATGGCGTACCCAATACGCAACAACGAGTTTCTTTGAAATCTTATGTTGCACTCTAATAATAAAATAATATTATTTTAAATGGTAGTTAACACCTAGCCATTATATTGGCGGGAATGAATAAAAATAACTAAAATATGATTTTATATATTTGTTAAATGTTTTTACATTTATCCAATAAAAGATAAACGCTTAAACAAAGAATAGAATTCAATTTTAAGCATAAATACTCTAAAATTCACTAAAAGGTCGATTTATCGCCTTTTGATGGTGAACCCTCTTTAATATAGTTTTGGTAACTCTTAAACATTCTATTGGACCAAATAAAATTATTCTTTTGAATCGGGACCTCAATATTTACTTTGTGTAAATTTTTGGTATTTTTTAGATAAAGTTCAATTTTTTAATGAATAGTGAAAAATGTTGTATTTTAATTCAAAACCTCTTTTTAATCAAGTTTATTTATATGATTATATTATCTTTTTTATTGGTTTTAATGTCCAATTATAATATATTTTTACCATCTAATCCAATAGTGGTCATAGGAATTAATTTACTATGAAATTGGACTTAAACTAGTGTTAATCTATTGATATATTTTGTTTCATAAAAACACGCTATTTGTTCTGAAAATGTGAATTAATTATTAAATTAATTATTGAAATTTATATGTTTTTTATTTTTTAAAATAGAAATAATTTTTGAATTCAGAATATCAAATATACCTTAGGGTGAATTTTTGATATTTTTTTGAAAAACTTCAATTTTTGATGAATATTCAAACCACTAAGTGGTAGTTAAAAAACCGATTTTTCATTTAAATGAAACTTTACCACTTCTGTTATTTGAATTTAAAAAATACAACATACATGGTTGTCATTAGGATGTAATATGTGGTTCAATGGGATTAAAATAATTTTTTTGTGAATAGTAACTTTTCAGTTTTATTAATAGCAATTAAAGGTCATTAGTGTAATTTAAGGCAAAGATAATGATATAATAATATGAAATGACCTTTACACATGTCCTACTCCTATTGGATGAGTAATGGACGACCAATAAAATCCATGGGACATCTTGGGGACCCCATGGAGCCACTTTGGTTGGAAAATGACATTAATAACTTTTTATTTAAAGTTAAAATTAAAATGTCACATATACGTAATTTTTTACTAAATCAATTGTTACATTAGGTTATAAAAGTCATATTTTTGACTATCAATATTTATTATAAAGATAAAAATATTTCCTACATAATGATATTTTTTTATAATTTTTAGACATTATATAAATTTATTTATTTATGACACTGTGCTGATGCACAGATTACCTCATAAATGAACGATTTAAATAAAATGAGAATATGAGATAACATTTATGTCCTAAAATTGTCAAAAACCTATTATATGGGTTTATTTCTAAACCTTATAACCTTATCCTAGAAATATATCCTTTTGGTTCCTTTAAAATCCGAAAATCATTTTATAATAAAGTAATATTTTATAATTATCCTTGAGTGCCCCTCCTCTTCTCTTATAAAAGGCCCCCACCTCTACCACATTACCCACACCTCTCAAGCCATTGGCTCGGCCATTATCTGAACATTTTATATCTCCAAATCCCTCTCCACATCCTAGAAGCCTTCCCTTAGGCATAAAGCTCTTCAAGAAACCCTTTTGGTTCAAACCAAGGGGAGTTACCCGATTCAAAGGTAAAGTCTTCCCTAATGTTTTTTTGTTTTATTTTTCTTCTCCAGACACTTAAACTATATTTATTCCTTTATTTTGTAACAACACCAGTATCTTAAATATTCTAGAATGTTGTTATGAGAATTATTAGAGCTACACTTACACACACCTCCGTCTAATTTTTAAGGAACATACTTTTTCTGTGTATGGCGAATTACTGTCTCACGAAACGATGATTGTTATATCTTCTCCTACCACTTCTCATGGTTGAAATTTTGATGGAACTATTTTTATATGATATATATTATATTTATTTCCTCTATATGATTCTGTATTTTATATTTAAAACATACCTTTATGCTTTTCATGTTGTGCAAATGCGATAATTTCATACGAGAAAGTGTGGACTACCACCCCCTCAAGTGATGTGACTCGTTCATGCAATACATCGAATGTATAAAGAATGAGATTAATTAACATAGTTTACCTATATAAAATATATATTATAATCTAATTATAATATACATATCTATCATTTATTTTTAATTCCATTAATATGGAAAAGAAATGAAAGTAGCGTTCATGCATACGTACGTCCTACCGTCTCCATGAACGATGCATTTCATTTGTTTTTATCTCCAAATGTTATGGAATAGTATAAAAGGAATATGTACTGGATATATATGATATTTAAATCAATAATACTATTCTGGAGATGATTTACTTATAACTACATGGACAATCATTTTCAAACAAGTTCATTTTTGACCCATGTACCAAACATCGACAAAAAACGTCTGAAACGAACTCACATTATTAACCAATTATTATAACATTATAATATGTGATATGAACTGAATAATAATCTTTAATGGAGTTAATTATGAAATTAAAATTTTAAAAAAGTTTATTATTTAGGAATATAAAGAAACGAACAAGACAAGTCGGACTTGAGGTAAGAGATCCTACCTTTCTCTTTCTTTTTAGTACTCTCTTTTATGTCATTTCTTTTAAGATCATCTTTCTTATGTTAGGGGATGTTATTTTATATTAATAATTCTGTACATTTTATGTTAATATTATGAGAGTCCATATTTGATCTCATAAATCCATTTTTGAATGTTTTATGTGGTGTCGTTAGGCTGCCGAATTTTCATAAGGGGATTTTCATCTCACTTTTTATTCCCGTGAGATTCATGCTACATTTGCCACTATTTCTTTTTGTTTGGTGTATGTAATACCCACTATTTTACTATTTTTATAAGATACTCTCATTTATGAATTTTTACATCTTCATTGTATAACCCTTCTTTCATGGGGCGTACGTTTCGAAAGTTTCCCCAATTGGAAAGGGAACCTTTCACATTAATTTTTTTAAGACTTATTTTTTTATGTCTTTTAATTTTCAAATTTTTATGTTGGGATGTGTTCTTATATATCCTTATTGATTTAAATATTATGTCTAAGTTATGAGATACCATTTTCTCTCTCATCAACTATTTTTATGAATTTTAAAGTGATGTCGTTAGGCTATCGAATTTTACCAAGGGATCTTCTTAACCCAATTTCGATTTATTTGGGTTCAACATGTTGTTATTGAATATGACATCCTTTTAATATGTGTGAATGGCCATTGATTGTTTTAAACTTAATATAGACTTAAATTGGGTGTATTTATATTTTTCACACATAATTATGAGATTGATTTTTCCTTAATTTAAGGATACCTTCTTTATAAGGGATTTCATCTCATTTTACATTTCTATTGAGACTTCGTTGTTGTTATGAACCAATTCACTCTTATATGGTGTATATACTGTCCATTGGAATATTATATCATTAATCCCTTTATTATCATTATATTATAATGTTTTGATTAAATTTAATTCCTCAATTATTTGTATTCAAGTGTCTCTCATTTTGTTAAAAACTCATTACCTAAAATATCGTTTTAAAAGTTTTAATGATTTATTCTTATAAATATTTCTCATTAATATAAATTTTTTCAAAATGGTTTTTGAGGATTTATTTATATGGATATTAATGGTTTAAAATGTTAAAATCTTCAAAGTGGTATAGGATATCATCTCAATCTCCTTTCATTGAGGCATATTTTGTTTTATACACAACTTTCTTTTATATGGTGTATAAAACCCTTTGACTTTTATGTATATTCAAAAGGAATATTTTTTATACGATGCGTTTACTAAATGAAAAAAGGGAATTTTTTTTATCGTACGTATGCGGCGACAACAACTTCTCCACCACCATGACCATTATTTGAGTTTCGGCTTCCTCTACAAACCATATCTTTTTACTTATTTTAAAATGAAAAACAAATACCATGTTTTATTTTTCTTTTATTTTGGTATTGAAAATGGTTTTTATAATTTTTTTATAATATAAATGTGTTATTGATATCTTGTGATTGTTATGCGGAAATGTTATTTTTCCTTTATGCATGTTTTATGTGATACGATTATGTTATAGTTATTGGGCATTGTTTATGACGGTGGGTGGTTGCATGATAAACTAAGGGTGGGTGAGCCTGATATAGCTCTCCAATGCATTGGGTAAAGAGCAGGAGTTAAATTCTAGGGTTTCTCTGAAGAGATTTAGGGAATATACTGTGATGGGTATTCCAAACGAAACCATGAGGGTTACTCCCTACATAAGAATGTTATGAATTCTTCAAGTTACCTTTATGTATTATGATTTATATTGAGTTATGCATAAATATTATGATTTCATGAGGTCTATTAAATTGAATATGTTTTATGAGTAAAGTATTATTTCATTGATTCTTATGTATAAATGGACTAATGTTTTCTTTCCTTATTGTTATAACCCTTACTGAACTTTTTATGCTCATCCCTAGATTTTTTTTGAAATGTTTTTCACAGGACATAATGTAGAATAGGGTCAAGGATGGGTTCAAAGAAATGTCATGCAATATAAAACAATAACTAGACATGACTCTTTTTTTCAAGAGTTTTTATCTTGTGAAAAAATGGAAACTGAGTAGATTTGTCTACATTGAAATCTTTGAGATATAATAGATATTCCCTAATTCTCTTGAACCTTAAACCAAAAAGAAATCCTCAATGTGAATTATTCAATTTAATTCAAGATTAAGTAATTTTTTTAAGGACGGGTCCTTATATTAGAAAACATATAAAGATGTACTCCAATTAAATAAATATATTTCATGAAAAAGTTTTCCCTCTTTTGGAAAATCCCATTAATTTTTTCCATCACTTCATCGTTAATATTCCATGGATAAAATTTCATAGAAAAAACGGATCATTTTATATGATGTATAACATATCATTTAACATATATATTTCAAAAAGATTCAAAAAATTTACATTCAATATAAATTGTATAAATTTCAACTTATATTCCTCCAAGAACATATCATGAAATGGAATTAACTGAATAAAAACATAAAAACTTATATTGAACACCAATTATTACACATTAGGTATTCCAATATAGGATTGATAAACAAAGTTGAATGATTTTTTTACTATATAGTTCCATAATAAAATCGGAAAAAAATACAATATGGGTTTAATAAAATTTTAGGTTGGAGAAATCTATATTTATAGGTGCCTGATAAATTTAATTATTTTTTTCAAGAAGAATATTATATTTATTTTGATTAAAAGAGATCTCTTTTCCAATGTCAGTCATTATATATTTCATTAGAAGTATCAGGGTACTAATTTTTATCAATATATTGAATTAACGGATATAAATCCTATATAAATGTTTTGTCCCATGTGTTCATTTAATTATAGGTGCAATATGATTTAATTTATCATTAAACATAAATGAACTAATATATTTCATTATTTTTAATTTTTTTCCTCTCTATTTTTATTTAAAAAAATTAATTCACTCTAAATGATGTCAATTTACTAAGAGGTTTCATTTATACTTAAAATTAATTTTTTAAACCAATATAATAATATATGTTTTTAGAAATGTTTGAACCCACTGATGTAATATAGTTCTACATCCATTAAAACAACAAAAACAATAAAAAAATTAAATCATCAATGATATTAATTGAATGAAATATAACCTATGATAAGACGACTAAAACATTGGAATTTTTTTGTGTAATAAAAATAGAATTAGTGAAATTAGATTACATATAGACTTATAATGTCGAAACTATTGATTAATTTTTTGAAACATTTTGACCCTCAATTTTTTACAGCCTTTTTTAAACATGTAAATTTTTATCATAAATGTGTAATAATATTGAATGAATGAATTTTTAATTTCCAATATATGTCAATAATATTCTAAAAAATACCATATAATATATGGATCTAATCCAAATGGTTACATTACAACCTTTTAACCTCCATTCATTAAACAGACTTCTTACTAGCAAAAAGGTCATATGTTATTTAGTTTTAAATCTATACCCTCATTTGTTATCATAAAAAAAATAATAAATAAAATTAAATTTAACATAATTAATGAATATGTACATGTAAAAAGACATCACAAATTTAAAAAAAATAAAAAACCTCCTATAGATGCACCCCAAATGGGAGTAAAAATTATATATGATCTAATAAATGAAATAGTTATCTTAAAGAGACTATGAAGGTCTACTAGTATCATTAGACTGATCTTATTTATAGTCTAAAACATTTCATTATCTATTTTAAATATATATTGTACTTAAATCCACTAGAGCACCAAACTAATAAATTATGTTGTGAGTAAAATGTCTAGTATGATACCAATAATGCATACTTATTAATTTTGTCTCATATAATCAAGTGTGTTGAATAATTAAACAATCAGAACCAAAGAAAAAAAAAATATAATACATCAAATAAGAACCCATGAGCTAAAAAATACTCCACATGATTCAGCCACATATATTTTTAGTGCATCCCAAAATGGAAATTAGCGTATTTTAAATTATTCCCAAACTAGAAAGAAGGTTTGAAAAAATACTTCCTAACATCTTATGAGTGTCATGTGAGTTATGCTCTCAACATAAAATTGGAATCGAGTGATCATGATTCTTCACATCCACTAGTCCACAATAAATATTATTTCTACCATCAACTGGAAATCATCCTTATCAGTATCATTTATATGTATAACTCTACATCCACCCGTAATTGAGTGACGCATGTCCTCATCTTTGAGTAGTTGTCAACTGACCATGGAAATCGACATCTGTTGGGCCTTGAGTAACAAGATATTAATATTTTCCTAAGAATTTATTGTCTCACACAACATCATAGAGGAATCTTCATACCTGTACCAAATGATTTAGTTCATTTTAATAATACTTTTAAATAGTT
Source organism: Viscum album (assembly GCA_963277665.1). Lineage (NCBI taxonomy): Eukaryota > Viridiplantae > Streptophyta > Magnoliopsida > Santalales > Viscaceae > Viscum > Viscum album. The sequence goes on along the minus strand of OY728151.1, from coordinate 1,777,069,450 downwards.
TGAACTACCCAAATAAAGGATTAACAAGCTACAAATATCCAAATTCATTGGGAATCGAGAAGAACACCTCCAATGTCACACATATAAGTGTGGAAAATAATAAAATATCTTATATTCAAGAATAGACATAGTAATTTAAAATATATTTTATAATAATCAATTTTTAATAACTGTTTATGAACATGAATATGGAATCAAGTAACAAATAAGGATCTTATACGCTATGCACACACCGACAGGTGATCATAATCATTCAATGAAAACAATAGTTTCAAAACATGGAAGCTATTTTAATTGAGATTCCTGAAATATCATGGAACTCCCAAAAATAGGGAAAATTATTATCAATGATTAGGGTTGATTTCCATGTTCTATTTGAAAAATTAATCCCCATTACCTTCAAAAACAATCTCAGGTATTAATTTTTTCTCATTGAGATTATCCTACTTGCTCAAATGGCATGAAAATAAAATTATATTGAGATAAGATATTGAAGATATAAGTTTAAATGAATAAAATGAAAACTAAATAGAATAATATTAAAATATAATCATAAGATAAGGGGAGATGCATGAGTAATGGGAATGAATTATCCAGGTACATGCACCCTTCCATATTTTTAAAATTTTTAACTATCTCAATTATATATTTTCAATTTATAATTAGTTATATTTTCTTTTTTCCTTATGCATGAAACACAAAAATGTTATCCCATAAATTCATTCTGTTTTAAGTTACCTAATGAAACCAATACATGAATTGTTTATTAAAAATATCCCTATAAAAAAAATAAAAGTAAATAATTTATTACATTATAATATTATATATATATATATGGACTATACATTACTCACCCACATATATATATTTATACACACCAAAACAATCACACACACACACAAATAGATATATATAAATACATATGTATATAAATATATATGTATATTGACCCCATATATTCATTATAGTTACCCAATATTCTTATACATAAACATTAAATCATTTTCATATATCATTTAATATATTAATGACACACTCACCAAAATAAATTATTAGTTTAGTGCCCTCGGAAACCTAAAAACATAAATCCAACTCCATAATTGTGCAACACTATCCCCCAAAATGTTCTCCAGGACAAGAACCCCTCTTAAAAATGTCACACATAATACATATCTTCAAAACCTAGGGAAATAAAAAATATTTTCGTTTTCTCTTAGATTTTAAGTAATGGTAAAAATGGGGAAAATGTCTGATTAATTAGGAGACAAATTATATGAAAACATGATAATAACTTAAGAATGTCATACCATATATATGAAAGCTCAAAATATAAAGTCATGGACTAAATATTTTTTATTCATAAGAAAAGAATCATAATTAAATTAAGAGTATAATCTATGAAATATTTACATTGGAAGAAGACATGGAATGGTGGAAGACACATAACCACCTGAAATGATATCGATATTAGTCAATTCTCACTAGCATGACCATTTTATTAAATTTTCTTCAATCCTCCATTCATCATAGTTTCCATGGATCATTCCCAATATGATCTTAGAAATCAAGGTTCTTCACAAAAAATGGTTCACTCACCATTCCACACATGTCTATCTAATGAGATATTTATCTTTTCATATTTCATTGGATTGATATATTGGTCCCAATAATCACATATGAAATCATACTTATGTGATCCACGGGATAGTAAACTAATCACTATAAAATAACCCATGAAATGAATTTGGTATTATAAACAAGAAATACTATCATAACCTATTGAAAAGTGATAGGTTTTATATTAATTCCATCAAAATATCATGAAATTAAGCTGGTTGCATAAGTGTTTTTTTCATGGTATAACCCATTGAAGATATATGGTATTCAGAAACATCATTCCACAAGAACCAAAACCATTCAAGAATAAATATGAATGAAATTGTTGGATCATATCTCTGGTATGGACTATGTAACATCAAAGAATATCATCATAGAAGGAAAAAATTGAAATGATAATTTAACAATATTTCAAAATGAACATTTCATTTCTATTTGATTTTTTTAAAACATTATACATTTCTAAAATACATTTAATTGAAAATAACATTGAAAACGTATAAATTAACATTTTAAAACCATTTAAAATTATTTAATATATTTTTTTAAAAATTCAATTTCAATTAATATAATAGTAAATTTTTATATCAAATTTTTAAAAACATTTCAACAGATGTAGGAAATAACCATAGATTTTTTTAATTAAAATTACTAATTATCACAAGTAAAAAATAGTGTGAAAATAACATGGTTACATGAATATATTACTAAAAATAATATAATAAGAAACATAATGATTTTTATAGATTGATGGATCAAAATATTTAATTAATTGTAAAATAATCCCAAACAATCTGAAAAAGTGATGAGATAAAAACAACAAACTCATACAAATTTGGTAAAGTGGAATAACAATTACCATGAGTGAAAACATTACATTATAATCTATCATATAATTAAAATAATAATATTAATTATATAACATGTTTATGGGGAATTATATAAACTTTTTATAAAATTATATATTGGTGCATAACATAACAAGTGTCTCAAAGAATGAAAATTGATTCAAAATTTCCATTTACAGTTTGGTAACATTTTAATCATAATCCCCCTAAATGATAGAAAATAAAAATTACATATAAATACCTAAATATTTTTTATAATAATAATAATAAAAATTACATGTAATCTTTTTCACAAAATTTTTTAATGTTGTGTTGAATATTCCATGTGTCGTAAAAAATTAAAAAAATTGACAGAAATCCTTTACTACTTAAGATACTTTTGAATTATGGTGTCCATGATATAATAACATTAATTAAAATTTTTAATATCATTAAATAAATTACATTCATGATATATAATGTCTTAGGATACTATATATATAACATGAAATAAATGAGTGGTGAATATGGCCAATGGTTTGTAGAAATTATAATGAGACTAGAAATCCCTTACATTATGCCTTGGATCTCATCACAATCATTATGAAATACTCTATATTAAAAATAAGTATATTATACATATATGAAGTTATGATATTAATATATATATATAATACCATATTATATTTAGTTATGACATTATATTACTCATTTCATTAATATTATTTGTTAAAGATACATTTCTGATAAAAAAAGGCATTATTTTTTGTACATGGTTTGACATTTTACTTAGGGTCATCCAATATAGAAAAAAATTTAATAATATATCTAATTATTAAAATATTTTAAATATCATATATATTTTAATTATATAAATATTTATTATAATCTAGAGAAGTGAGTATTGGGAAATGAAATTCCCCGTTCTTGGAGTCGATAGGTCATACGTACGAATGAACATTGTTTTCAATTTCTTATTGAATTAAAAGGATGTAATATGTATTATATATTATATGTAAATAATATTTTATGTAATATATATCACCAAATTTTATAGAACCATCCTTAATAAATTATATATTAAGTTTGAATGAATCACATCACTTAGGGAGGTGGTAGTCCACCGTACACTTGATTAACGTTATCATGTTCCCCAAAATTTAAATCATGTATGTATGTTTGATATAAAAGTTATTTAAAATTTATAAAATAAAAATAATAATATATAACCTATAAATAAATCATTATTCACAACCTCTAAATGTTTTAATAGATGAACAAATGACGTTGTTTCGTGTGGTGGTAGCCTGACATACACATGAATGATGAACATGTATCCCATTTGAGGGAATTGTTTGATGTTTTAGATAATAAAATTAACATAATTAATTATTATTATACCTATTATAATTATTTTCATATATTATAATGATATAAAAATATAATAATATAGATTATTAATATATTTAACACAAATTATCGTTGATTAACATCACATATTATTCAAGAATCAGATTTCGGTTTACCTCAATGGACTTTTATAGTTGGAATTATTCACAAGGTGATGATTGTAGAATGAATTGAGTGAGTTTTCTAGTTTATTTGTAAGGTTTTGGATGATCTATAGGGCCTTATAGTTATAAAGATATGGAAGATATTGCGGCCTTTTATAAGGTAAGTGACTTAAAAACTGGTAAATACCAAAAAAGTACACAACATTGGGAGGGATCCATTAAAAAATGTGCCTAAAAGAGACATATTTTTTTAAAAGTGGATGTATTGTATAAATATGTCCTGAAAATGGGATTTAGAAAAGATTATTGTTATTATAACATCTATCATCTGTGTTTACCCTCTAAATAACCTTGTTTCTCCCTTAATCATTGTGATTATTTTTAATTTCATTACTAAAAGAATTTCAAAAAAATACCCAAATTATACATTCTAAATTATTATTAATAATAATATTTTATAAAATTATTTATATATATTTACAGGATTTGAATAAAATAGTCTAAAATTAATCCCACTAATGTGATGAAAAGATATGTTTTTAATATGGAAAAAGTAAAATGTTTGAAATGATTTTATATCCAATTTAAATGATAAATTGGATAAAATTACTGAATAATTTTAATTTATGTATAATTTAACTTATTATAATTTAAGACATAATTAAAATATTAATTAATAATATACCTTAATTTTATGATATGATAGTTTTCAATTAAAATAAATAAATTTTCACAATTAATCTAAAAATGAAATATTTTTGAAATATCGAAAGAAATAATCCAAAATTATTTTTTGAATTTTTAATTCATAAGTAATGTATATTTTATAAATTTAAATTTCTAAAAGTGTAAAAAATTAATTTCATTATATTATTGAAAATGTCAAAAAAGATATTTTTTTAGATAATTTTATTTTAAAAACATCTAAACAATTTTTCAGATATTAGGTATTTCATGATTTTTATGTTTTATTTGTAATAAAACATTATCTATTATTTTTATAAATTATTTATAACTATTTATTTTAGAAACTTTCTCGGCTCTATTATGACTATAATGCACAAATTACAATATTAATTATCTGTTGTTTCCTAGAATCTATGTTAAGTGATAAACAATATAATGAAATGATGAATTTAATAAAATATTAACTTGGTGTAAAATATTCAGAAATAGTATCATGTTGTAAAGTATAATATATATATATATACAATAATAAAAATTTATTCCAAAAATATTCATGAAATCATTAAATGATACATTCTACCCTCTTAAAATAAATGTGACCCTCAAAATTATTCAAGATGTTGAAAAAATAAGGTTACTTCAACCCCATAATCTAAAAAATATCTCATGTATCTTAGTTAAATATTTGGTTTCCCCATATAACAATCACTAGGTGGGTGGTATTTTGTTGAAGAACTTACTTTGTATGATCTAGAATTTCAATTGATAGCTCCCCATAAGAAATGTATAGCTCTTGTCATGTGACATATACTTATAGACCATGTGAAATATCATGTATGTACATCCTATGTATAGATATCTTTAATGAATTATAAACTTGAGAGCCGTTTTATGAAGAACTATGATGTATTGTATAGTCATTTTATGATCAAGAATTTCAAATGCACCAATATACCTAGGGCATAGTTTCCCTTTCTCTGCAAATCATATAACGATTCTCCATTGAGTAATTTTTAAAAATGAATTGTCACCATAATTGAATACTATATCACACCAATTATTGTTAGCATAACGTATATTCCAAAGTTGTTATTCATTGATATGTTGCTGAATAGATCTAGACATATCTACCCTGTCCTCAGAGATCTGGTGTTCTAAAATGATTTCATTGTCAAACATCTTTATATAATTTTGGATCTATATATTTCGTTCCATTTAGGGATTTATAAACATATATATGAGTTCTTGAGTGAAATATAATGTTTTTAGAAAATTCATCTATAAGAAGTTTTTTTCATAACCACATTAGAAATCTAGAGAATTGGATCACGAAAAATCATCTATAGTTTGAACTATTATTTTAGATTGATCATCAATAAATAGATGATATGAAGTTATAAAAAATAGTTTTTTATCACGGGATTTTTGAAAACATCACCATAACATTGAGGTAAACATCATTTACTGGTTAGATATAATGGAATTTGAAACTCCATGAAACCTTAACAATTTTTTAATGTGAATACTATCATTTTAGTATAGAGATATGTCTTATATGACAGTTATAATGTATGCCCACTTAGTAAAGTGATTAAATACCAATCATATATCTTTATTACCTTTATAGGTTTTTGGTATTCTAACAAAATAATCCATATTGATGTTCTCCCAGTTCAATTAAGGTATTGGTAATTAATGTAAATCCCCTAATGTTTTTAAATTTTTTAATTAACATTTCAGAATACCATGATCAGAAATTAAAACTATGTGATATAACTTTTCATGACATCTCACATGATGTATTATTTAAAATATCTATACATCATTATATATCTACTATGAATAGATAATGAAGTATTATGATCATCCCCAAATAACTACATCATCATAACTCACATGGGATGACAATATGCTCAGTCAAGAAAAAATATCATTCAACCTTAATAAAGACTAATCTCCTGGACATTTTTATCATTTTCTTTCTATCTGTATATCTTCTTTCTGCGCCTCTATAATCTTCACTTGTATATATGGTCGAACCATCGATTGAGATAGAAATTGATTTCACCTTCATTTAATATATCAATATCCATCATTTTCAAAGCCAACAATATTGTATACATTGTAATCCTAGTCATGGATACGCTAAAATAACCCTTTTGATTGAAATTTTATCGCACTTTTCTCTCATTAATATCAATGTAATGTATTGATTAGTCATAATCCTTAAGCATCTCTGACTATCTTATCTAGATGATGTTCATATAATTATATTTTAATATATACTATTAATTTTTTTGATGAATATATATGTCATAATTTAAACATTAAATATAATTCCTTCATTTCCATAATTAATGAATTACCATAGATAGCTCCAAATCCGGATTTGGGTAATTTTTCTCATGAATATTTTATCTTAATAAAGAATAAGACATAAAAAAATTATTTTTCATAAATACACAATCCAATCCCTTATTTTATGAAACACTATATATTTAAAATCCTTCTATGGTTGGTAGTAATTTTTGAACCGGTTCACTGACTAACCTTCTCTTCAGCTCTTTGAAATATTACTTACATTCATATGTCTAGAAGAACTTGTCTCCAATCTATGTAATCCTGGTCAAAGGATTATTTTTTCATGTGAAATTATCCACAAACCATCAGAAATATCTGGCTAAATAAAGAAAATAATGGACCTTAGACATCGTGGTTTATATTGTAACAAATTCAACAGAATATGTATTTTGTGGATCTAATTATATTCCAATGCATGAGATTATATAACCCAAAATGGAACCTTTCCTATCTAAAACTCAAACTCTGTAAAAATTTCCAATAGTTTCTCCTTCTGTAGGGTCTTTATCAAAATTCCTAGAAGTCATTCATGTTATAACTTCCCTTTTAATTGAATATTATATAATCCGTAATGACTACCATAAACTATTCATTATAATTTCTAAATACATTTTTAATAAAATACACTAATATAGTCGGGTAAAGAGAATGACCAAAAGGAATCACTATATATTCATAAGGACCAAACCATTTATGGAATTACATCTTCAATATATCCTCCCGATCATCCCTCATTTGATGACATCTAGAACAAAGTTCTACCTTGTAATAACAAAGAGGTTTGAAAAGATCTGCAATGAAGTCACCAATATTGGATAGAGGACACATGTTCTTGAATGTCGGCAAGTTAAAAATCCTATAATCAGTTTAGATTTTCATTGATCCTTTTTTATTTTTCAAAATGATGTCATGTGTAGTACAAGATGATTTTTTTTCTGAATTAATCCTTTTTCATGTTTATCATAGAGTTTTATTTTCAATTCCTACATCTCAATTGGATCCATTATATTGGGAAACATTGAAATTGTTATGGTATAAGGAATGTGTTCTATTGATAACTCCAAGAAATTTTTTTATGGAAGGATAAAAAACTATTTTAGAAATACTTTAATAAATTAAAAAACAATAGAGATATCCTTTATTTCTTGTTTCTCTCTATCCATGTGAGAAAACCATTCCTTATAAATAGGAATTATTAGCCACATACATGATGTTATCACCATTGGAAGTGTATATGTATCATAAAATTGATATGTAATCCTACATTGGTTTGATGTATTAAAATACATCTTCCCTTCCTCTATAATTTATGATGGATTTAAGAAAATAAAGCCAATACTTGACTATGGAGATATCAAATTAAAATAGTGGAATAATGAAAACATTTTCAAGAAGAACATTCCCACAAATGGCATCGAATGTATAATAATAGACTTTAGATGTGAACATCGTACTCCATGGGGTTCTCACTACTAATTCCACATGTAATGGTTTGGGTTGAATTGTCATACCCTTAGAAAATTCAGTAAATATGAATGATTTGGAAGATCTAGAGTAAAATTATACTTTATAAGAATTAGAGTGGATAGTAACTGGAACTTTCACTATTTTGTTATCTCGCTCATTAAAAATAGTGATAACATGGAATTTCCCATTATCCCCAAGATTAAGAGTATAAGGACCCAGCCTTATACCATTACATAATATTGTATTAAATGAGAAATTCACAATGAGGATCTTTTCAGGTTTACTGTTTTAGAGAATTGGGTCATCATAATTACATCTCACAAGATTACAAAGAAGACACTTTTACTCAGTTTCCATATTTTTCATAAAATAAAATCCCTTAAAAAGAAACATGTCTAGTTCCATGTTTTAGATATCATGTCATTACATGAACCCATCCTTGACCGTATTAATATTTAAGACTTGTGGAATACATTTCAAAAAAACTTTGGATGAGCATAAAAAGCTCAGTAAGGGATATAAAAATACGGAAAGAAAACATTAATACATGTATACATAATATTCAATGAAATCATACTTTACTCATTAAACATAAAAACGTTAACATACCTCAAGAAATCATAATATTTATGAATAAATCATAGAAATCATAAGACGTAAAGGTAACTTAAGGCTTTCATAACATTCTTACATAGGGAGAAACCCTTATGTTTACGTTTTGAATACCTATCACAGTATATTACATAAATCTCTTCAGAGAAACCTTAGAGTTTAACTCCTTCGCGTTACCCAATGATTTGGAGAGATATCTCGGGCTCACCCTCCATTTGTTTATTATGGAACCACCCGTATTTATAAACAATTCCCATGAACCATAACATAATCGTATCACATAAAACATGCATAAAAGAAACATAACATTTAAAAATTTTAATCACAAGATATCAATACAACACATTGATATAATCAAAACATTATCAAAACCATTTTCAATACCAGAATACATAAAAGAGTATATGGTATTGATTTTCCCTTTAAAAACATTAAAACTTGTTAAGGAATCCAAAGATCAAAAAATACTCGTGGTGGTGGAAAGTTCGTTGTCACTGAGTATGTTAAAAAGAAACATACTTTTTGTCGTTTAGTAAAACTCCTCGTAGAGAAAAGATTCCTTTTGAATTGAATTAAAAGTCGAAGGGTTTTATACACCATATAAAATAAAGTTGTGTCTAAAACAAAATATACCTCAATGGAAGGAGATTATGACGAAGTCCCATACATAGATGGTATCCTTAGGTTAAGGATTAATCAATTACATAATTTATGTGTGACAATTATAAATACACCCAATAAAAGTGGATAGTATGTTTAATACAATCAGAGTCATTCAAACATATTCATATAATTAAATATTCAAGGAGTACATGTTCAACCCAAAGGATTGAAATTGGGTTAAGATGTTCCCTTTCAAGAATTCGACAGCCTAACGACGTCACATTAAAATTCACAAAATGAGTTGATGAGAGAGAAATTGGAATCTCATAACTCAGACATGAAATTTACATCAATAAGGATATATTAGAACATATCCCAACATAATAAGATGTAAATTAAAAAACATAACAAAAGATGTCTTTTAAAAGGAGGAGGGTTAATGGTTCCCTTTACCAATTATGGTAACTTTCGAAACGTACAACCCTTGAAAGAAGGGTCATGCAATGAAGAAGTAATTACCAATAAATTAAAGTATATTAAACAAAGAATAAAATAATGGGTAGTAAATAAACCACAGAAAAGGAAATAGTGGAAAATTTAACATGAATCTCACGGGAATAAAAGTGAGATGAAAAATACCTTACGAAAACTCGGTAGCCTAACAGCGCCACGTAAAACTTCAAAAAAAGGATTGACGAGATCAAATAGGGTCTCTTATCATATGAACATAAAAAGTATAGTATGAGGAATATAAAAGAACATCAACCAACATAAGAATATGTTTCTTAAAAGAAAATGACTTAAAAGTGATAACTTAAAAAGAAAGAGAGAGGTAGGATCCCTTACCTCAAGTCCGACTTGTCTTGTTCGTTTCTTAATATTTCTTCGAATTGGGTAACTCTTTTTTATTTGAGCCCAAATGATTACTTGGAAATTCTTCTGCCAAAAGTGAGGATTCTAGGAGTAAGAGAGGGAAATGGAGTGACAATATGAGCAGAGGTTGGATGAGCCATGTGCATGATGTGTGTGGGTAAGGGGGTAGAGGTGGGAGCCTTTTATGAGAGGGAGGAGGGTCACTTTTCGAAATCCTTGGAACGTTACATTATTATAAAATGAGTTTCGGAATTTAAAGGTCCTATAATGATATATTTCTAGGATAATGTGATAAGGGTTCTAAATCCCCCAATCCATTAGGTTTTTAACAAGTTTATGTCTTAGATTTTTCCTTTTCTTTTGATTTTATTTAAATTGGTCAATTATTGGGTAATCAATGCATCATCATGGTATCTTAAATAAATTTATTTATTTAATTTCTAAAAATTATAAAAAAACACCATGATGTTCGAAATCTTTATTTCTTTCCAATGAAAATTTATAGTTAAAGGGAGAATTTATATAATAAAAACTAAAATTGTTTTAGTTAGGTGATACATACTTTGGTTATATTTTCCTTTCTTTAAGAAATAAAATGATAAAAGGTCACTATCAAACTAAAGTGATTCCATGGGATGCCAAAGTTGGCACAAGGAATCCCACATTTGGCCATGATAGTACCAATATAATTCAGACACATGTTGGGGTAATTTTTTATTTTTATGATATTATTTTATTACCCTTAACAACCCGATTACTAATTAATCACGATAACTAAAGATAATTACCGCCGTTACTATTCATAATCTCCAAAAAAAGAGTCTTAATTACATAATTTGGACATTCTGATTCCAAATATGGAATCCATTTTACCAAATTTTAAATACATAAATTGTAGTAATTAATTTAAAAATAATTCCCGTTGTCACAACCAAAGACGTGTTTTTAAGATGTAAAATTTATCAAAAGATTGAATTGTTTTTACATAAAATTGAAAAGAGAAATTACATAAAATGAACAAAAATGAATTAAGTGATAAAAACAAAATTCAATTACACTTTAAAACCAATTAAAAGTACAATCTAACTATATAATTAAATTAGGTGAAAATGCAGTTTTGAAGTAAAATGCAGTAGTTTTCACTATTCATTAAAAATGATCATTTGTCAGAAAAATACCAAAAATATATCCAATGTAAATTTCATATTACAAATTCAAAAATTATATCCATTTTACCAAATTTGAAACATAGAAGTTGAATTAAATAATTTTATAATTAATTCCCATTGTCAAAACAAATAGCATGTTTCTGTGATACAATATCTATTAACAGATTGACATTTGTTTATGTCCAATTTCAAAGTGAAATTAATTCTAATGACCACCATTAGATTAAATGGTAAAAATATATTTCAAAAAAACATTAAACCCAATTAAAATTATAATCCATCCATATAAATAAATTATATTAAAAAGAGGTTTTGAATTAAAATAAATCATTTTTCATTATTCATAAAAAAATGATCTTTATCAGAAAAAAACAAAAATTTACACAATGTAAATTTGGATGTCCCAATTTTATAGAAGGATCTTATATAGATAAATATAACATATAAAATTTTCAGAAAAGTGGATTTTAAAAGGGTTCACCATCAAAAGGTGGTTAATCAACCATTTAAAGAATATTAGAATATTTATCCGTAAATTTGAATTGTTTTCTTATTTTAAGACTCTAAATTTTATTGGATAAATGGAAAAATATTCAACAAACATATATATTCATTTTTTTGTTAGTTCTATTCATTCCCTCCATTTCAACGGCTAGACGTTAACTTCCATTTAAAATAATATTATTGTATTATTAGTGTTCCACGTAAGATTTCAAAGAAACTTGTTGTTGCGTATTGGGTACGCCATCAAACATAGCATCCCCTTTAAGGTAATATTAATATTTTATTCACAAATATTAATAAATATGGTAATATAATATTCTTTATTTAACTGGGTTGTTACATCCTTCCCCCCTTTTTGGAATTTAGTCCTCGCAATTTTAAAATTAGGCTCCAAAGCATCATTGAAAGCCCCACATCGGAAAAAGAGTCAGTAAAACTATCACTTTAAACGAAAGAAAGAGAAGTAAAAAGGACACCCGAGTTAACCCATACTAGGATTCCACGTAGGAAAAAATTGATATGGAAGAGAAAACAAAGGGTCATGTTATGATGGAGAGTGATAAAAAAATATGTCAAGGAGGAAGTTAACCACCAGAAAATCACAAACTTGTGATGGGTTAAAGGATATTTGATTCCCCAATAGGAAAATTTAACAAACAACATTTTTGTTTTAAATTACTTTTAATTTGAGGAATTTATTTATGAGCTTAACTAAAACATATGGAATCATACTTACTTGTCATGTAGACTTTAATATATTACTAGATTTCTTACACAAACCCATATTTTCTCCAGAAGGTGAGTATTTAGGATGAATTGTTTACCTTAAGGGTGCTATAATAATCTTCTAGAGAATCACCTAATCCACAAAAGGGAATTATGTATTTCCCCTGAATTTAGACCTTAACCAAAACCAAAATAGGTTAGTAAAAGATTAGATAATCCCTAAAAAGGAGAATCCTTTATAAAAAGAAAATCTATTCTTAATCTCCAAAATTTGTCCAACCAATAGAAATTTCAACAAAGACCATTCGATAAACAATTGTCCATAAAATTATTAAATGTAAACCAAACTATGATTCAAATCCAAATCTTTGAAATATTTAATCACAAACTATTCCAAGGTAAATCATAACATTTATCTCCAAATAACATCAGTTTATCTTAAAGTCTCATATTGAAATGTAATTAACCTAATCACATATCTTCCATGATAGGTTAAAAATTTCCATAGAAAACCCAAAATAAACTTATTCCTGATTCATAAGATCATATAACTAAAAATAGTTAGTAATACTAACTAGGGACTTCATGTAGTCCAGTGGTAGGCAATAAATTCCAGTCACACTTTGGTCATCGGTTCGATTCCCACAGCTTCGTCCGACGCGACAGGTTGTCGCACGGTCTGCATGTTGTCCTTTTTACAAAACTTTATAATTATTAAAACATTCCCCAAAAAAAGTTAAAATCTTCAAAAATAACCATAAAATAATTAACCTCAAGTTTATCCCTTTGCTTTCTTTTTCCATCATAACATATAATAACCCATAATTATCTCATAAGTAAGGATAGTATAAACCCTAATGGTTACCTTTATATTTATTACCAGAACATCCACATCGAGTTGGTTATCTCATACATGATTAATTAGAGAGGTCACTAAGGTTCAAGAGGTTAATAATGACTCATGATATTTGGTTAAGGATAACCACAACATTTCTCATTGAATCTCCCATTTCATTCAGTACCTTAATCAGAGAATCGCAACAGTTTTCATCAAACCCATTATCACATTGGTGCCTGCTAGATCCATCTATTTATGAAAAAAAATGTCACTGTGAGAAAATCAATAAAATAATCACATACTAATAAAGAATATAAACACTATGATATATTTATCCATGTTATCTCAAACACATTCCAACTTTCAAAAATAACAATGACTCTATCTGATATACTAACCATTGTTGTTATACACAACTTGTCACTCATGCTTAAACAACACTATATCCTCTAAAGTAATCTAAACCTCCATCTAATTACAACTATAAGGACCTATCCTTATAGCATTAAATAAAATTTAATTAAATGAATAATTCACATTGAGGATCTTTTCAGGTTTAGAGTTTTAGACAATTTGGACATAACAATTACATCTCACAAGATTAAAAAGTAGACACTTCTACTCAGTTTCCATTTTATTCATAAAATAAAAACTCTTAAAAAGAAACATGTCTAGTTCGATGTTTTAGATAGTATGTCTTTCCTTGATCCCATACTTGACCCTATTCATCTTTAAGTCCTTTGTAAAACATTTCAAAAACATGGTATGAGCATAAAAAGATCAGTAAGGGACATAATAATATGGAAATGAAACATTAGTACATGTATACATAAGATTCAATGAAATCATACTTTACTCATAAATTATAAGAACTTTTAAAAACCTCATGAAATCATAAGATTTATGAATAAATCATAGAAATCATAAGACGTAGAGGTAACTTGAGGCTTTTATAACATTCTTACGTATGGAGTAACCCCCATGGTTATGTTTGGAATACCCATCACAGTATATTCCCTAAATCTATTCGGAGAAACCATAGAGTTTAACTCCTTCGCATTACCCAATGCATTGGAGATCTATCTCGGGCTCACCCACCCTTTTTTATCATGGAACCCCCCATATTCAGAAACAATTCCCAAGAACCATAACAAAATCGTATCACATAAAACATGCATAAAGGAAACATAACATTTCCACATTTTAAACACAAGATATCAATACAACACATTGATATAATCTAAAAATTATCAAAACCATATTCAATACCAAAATTTTTAAAAGATTATATTCTATTTATTTTCCCTTTAAAAACATTATGGCTTGTTAAGGAAGCCATAGATCAAATAATACTCGCAGCGGTGGAAAGGTCATTGTCACCGCATACGTTAAAAAGAAACATTCTTTTTGTCGTTTAGTAAAACGCTTCGTAGAGAAAAGATTCCTTTTGAATAAAAGAAAAATTTAAAGGGGTTTATACATCCTATAAAAGAAATTTGTGTATAACACAAAATATACCTCAATGAAAGGAGATTGAGATGACGTCCCATACCAAGATGGTATCCATAATTTAAGGACAAATCAATTATATAATTTATGTGTGACATATATAAATACACCCAATATAAGTGGATATTAATTTTAAAAAAATCAGAGAAATTCACACATATTCATATAATGAAAAATTAATGGAGTACAAGTTTAACCCAATGGATTGAAATTTAGTTAAGAAGTTCCCATGCAAGAATTCGACAGCCTATTTGCTTTACTTTAAAATTCACAAAATGAGTTGATGAGAGAGAAAATGGTATCTCATCACTCAAACATAAAATTTACATCAATAAGGATATAGAAGAACATATCCCAAAATAATAAAATTTAAATTAAAAGACCTAACAAAATAAGTCTTTTAAAAAGAGGAGGGTGAAATGTTCCCATACTGATTTGGGTAACTTTCAAAACGTACAGCCCATGAAAGAAGGGTCATACAATGAAGATGTAACTACCCATAAATTAAAGTATATTACACAAAGAATACAATAATGGGCAGTACATACACCACACAAAATGAAATAGTGTAAAATGTAGCATGAATATCATGGGAATAAACGTGAGAAGAAAAATCCCTTATGAAAACTCAACAGCCTAACGACGCCACTTAAAACATAAAAAAAGGATTAATGAGATCAAATAGGGTCTCTAATCATATGAACATAAACTGTACAGTTGGTGGAATATAAAATAAAATCCCCCAACATAAAAGAAATTAGCTTAAGGGAAATGACATTAAATATAGTAATTATAAAGAAAGATAGGTAGGATCCCTTACCTCATGTCCGACTTTTCTTGTTTATTTCTATATATTATTTCAAATCGGGTAACTATTTTGATTTCAGCCTGAAGGATTCCTTGGAAATACTTCTACCCAAAGTGAGGCTTCTAGGGGTAAGAGAAGGATGTGTAGAGACAATATAACCAGAGGTTGGAAGATCTAAGGGCTTGAGAGGTGTGGGTAAGAGTGTAGGAGTGGGGGTCTTTTATAAGAGGGAGGAGGGTAAGTTTTGGAAAGTCTTGGAATGTTACTTTATTATAACATGAGCTTCAGATTTTAAAGGTCTCACAATGATATATTTTGAGGATAAGTTGATAAGGGTTGAAAATAGAACCATCCAATAGGTTTTTGAAAATTTTAAGTCTTAGGTTTTACCTTATCTCTTCATTTTATTTAAATCATTCAATAATGAGGTAATCATTGCATCATCTTGGTGTCTTAAATGAATTTATTTATTTAATGTCTAAAAATTATAAAAAAATACCATGATGTATGAAATCATTTTGGCTTTCCAATTAATATTTATAGTCAAAGATATAATTTATATAAAAAAAACTAAAATTGTTTTACATAGGTCATACATACTTTGGTTTTATTTTCCATTCTTAAAACATAAAATAATAAAAGGTCACTATCACACAAATGTGATTTCATGGGGTCCCAATGTTGGCACAAGGAATCCCATGGTTGACCATGACAGCACCAATAGAATTAATACACGTTTTGGTGTCATTTTTTATTTTTATGATATTATTTTATTACCCTTAACAACCCGATTAAAAATTAATCACGTTAATTAAAGATAATTACTGTTGTTACTATTCATAATCTCCAAAAACAAAAGTGTCTTAATTATATAATTTGTACATTCTGATTCCAAATATGGATTCTATTTTACCAAATTGAAAACACATAAATTTCAGTAATTAATTTAAAAATAATTCCCGTTGTCACAACTAAAGACGTGTTTTTACGGAGTAAAATTTATCAAAAGAATGACTTGTTTTTACATCCAATTGAAAAGAGAAATTACATAAAATGAAAAAAAAAATTAATTGATAAAAACAAAATTCAATTAAACTTTAAAACCAATTAAATGTACAATCTAACTATATAATTATATTTGACGAAAAAGCAGTTTTGAAGAAAAATGTTGTATTTTTCACTATTCATTGAAAATAAATATTTGTATGAAAAATACCAAAAATTTATCCAAAGTAAATTTGATATTAAAAATTAAAAAATGATTTCCATTTTCCATAATTCTAAACATAGAAGATTCTTTAATTAATTTTATAATTAATTATAGCTGTCAAAACAAATAGCTTGTTTTTATGAAACAATATCTATCAAAAGATTGACACTTGTTTATAACCAATTTAAAAGTGAAATTAATTATAATGACCACCATTGTATTAAATGGTAAAAATATATTTCAATTAAAAATTAAACAAAATTAAAAAGATAATATAACCATATAAATAAATTATTTTAAAAGGATGTTTTGATTTAAAATACAGCATTTTTCACTATTCATAAAAAATGAACGTTATCAAAAAAATAACAAAAATTTACACAAAGTAAATTTTGGTGTCCCAATTATAAAGAAGGATCTTATATTGTTATATATAACATATAAAATTTTAAAAATGTTTATTTAAAAAGGGTTCACCATCAAAAAGTTTTTAATCGACCTTTTAATGAATATTAGAATATTTATGCTTAAAATTGATTTAATTTATTATTTTAAGCCTCTAAATTGTATTTGATAAATGTTAAAATATTTAAAAATCATATATAATCATTTTTTAGTTAGCTCTGTTCATTCCCACCATTTCAACGGCTAGGCGTTAACTACCATTTAAAATAATATTATTATATTATTAATGTTCCACGTAAGATTTCAAAAAAAT
Organism: Viscum album; assembly: GCA_963277665.1. NCBI lineage: Eukaryota > Viridiplantae > Streptophyta > Magnoliopsida > Santalales > Viscaceae > Viscum > Viscum album. The sequence continues at coordinate 1,777,051,407 of OY728151.1, read as the reverse complement.
CATTGTTGCATATTCGGTACGCCATAGAATATAGCATTACCTTTAAAGTAATATTAACATTTTATTCACAAATATTAATAAATATTGAAAGGTTATATTATTTATTTAACTGGGATGTTACAAAGAGGATGGAAATATATGTCCTCATCCTTAACCTATATATTTGGCATTGGTATTTCAAAATTTCTATTCTCCTTACACGTCAAACACAAACTTGGGGGAGGTACAATATAGGAAGCAGACTCAATATATACATCTTTCAATAAACAATTTCCATAACATAGGAAATTAATTTTTAGATAACATTATATTCCCTTCCTAAATGTATTTTTCAGCCCCTTAAGATAATTTCTTCTATTATTCATTGAAGAGATTGTTCACAAATGTAAGATAAACTTAATCTCTCTATTAATTTTTTATTTTCTGTTGAACTCCATATTATTTTTCATGTCAAAGAAAAGAGATTTATATGTAACTAAAACCACAAATTCAACATTGGTATTGTAACACAAAATATATTCATAGCTATTGATATCTCATTTCCCTAACACCCTTTAAAATCTTGGTTTTAATCGATAGAATAATCGGTAGTCCTTTATTCGGGATGAATGATAATACCATAAGCATACCTTGAAAGTTCTCTAAAATTAGCCTCATAGGTACAAGAAGATTCGTAAAAACATTTATTTATTTCATGAAAATCATTATCCATATTATTAGGAATTATAATATGGATGTACTAGTTGGAAAATATGTTCTTGAATTGGAATGGATCGTTGGTTTCAATGGACTCATACTACCTCATATTATTGACTTGATTCCACGAATAGTCCACCATTATATGTTACTAAAAATTAGAAAAAACGACTTTCTCATGTTCCAAACATTCAAGAATATGGAATATCATTTCAAAGGAAGCAATCCTTTTCAATTAAACTAATGTCTCATAATACCCTTTGAAAAATTCTGGATGATTCCATCGGATGAAACCAATAGAACATTTTTTCACCTAATCTTTTAGATGTTCATCATGATTCTTCTCTTTAGAAAGAAGTCTTAGGATAGTGAAGTGGTTTTTCATTCTAGTAACCATAACATTAGGATTTTAAGGAGTAAAATATATTCATTTCTTATGACACTCATCATTAATAAGATTGCTTTTGGTTTAGTCAATCCATTAATGTAATGAAGAATAGGGAAAGAAATAATACTCATAGTATAAAAACATAATCAAGGAAATCATATATAGAATGTATATGTAGTAACACCTTTATTAATATATAACACATTATTTTTATCAAAAGTTATTCATTGAAAAAATATATTTAAATTCTTCATTATAGTTCATAAATTTGCTACTAATTACGAAATCATATTCATCGAAAGTTTCAAACTAGGTGTACAGTAATTCCCATTATCGTACATCAAATCTCGATTCAGTATCTCTAAGTACTGTGTTTTTTTGTTTACTTTTCCATGTAATATTTGTTTCATAACCACAAATAAAGTTTTATTTATATATGGATATATTTCAAATAATCTAATTGATCTATATATTTCTAAAATTATAGGTCATTTTTGAAATATAAAATCATCCATAGACATGTCCTTAATGACATGTCCATAAGGATCCCACTATGATTTTTCATCATTTTTTAAAAATAAAAACTAAAAAATCACTCTAATACCAGCATTAGAGACCCAAGATTCTCATATATATACATTACAACATTTTTTTTGAACAATTGATAAATTACGGAAACACATTCCAAAAGGCCATACTAGTTTTCTGCATTTGGAATCATGGAAACAGAAATAGGACCATCAGAGAGCCAAATAATATCTCACTAGGTTATCCATGACTATCACCCCACTTGGACACATCATGCATAATAAATATCTTCATAAAATATGAAAAGGTAACATAAGGAAGTGTGATCATAGATGGTCATTAATTGGAAATAAGGGAGCTATTTTAGAATAATATTGTGCATAAGGATATGAGGACATAATTACAATATTATCAGATATTACTCCATATAAAAATGATCACAATTAATAGTAATGGAAAAAAAATCTTGTTCAGGAGACATGCATCATTTGAAAATCAAGAGCACAATCCAAAAAATAATTACATCTGAAAAAGACATGGAATTTTTAAAGACACCTTAACATATTCAATGATTTACATAGTGGCCAATATCACATAAAAATATGTGTTAGTGGTTAGGGATCAATTGCAAATGAACCTAAGAAAAATATTATATTTGAAGAACTTTTAAAATCATTTCATGAGGAAAATATAATTTATTCATTGAAGAATAATTTTTTAAATAAAATAATTTTGAAAATACACTTATTTGAAATTAACTTTTTAAAAAGTATTAATTAAAATTATAAAACCATTTTAAAAACTATTCAATTCATAAAACATATTAAAAAAAATATTCCTTGAAACTGGTCTTAGAATAATATTTTAGAAAAAAATTTGGAATGCATATTTAAAATACATTAATTTTTAAAAAAAACAATTGTATGACCAAAAAGGGAAATAAATATATATATATATTAAATAAATGATTTCCTAATTATCATTAGTACCATACAGTGTAAAAATGTTACACTAATAGGAAAATGTCATAAATGACCATAGGATAAAAAAATTAATGATAGTTTTTGAGATATGGATCTTAAGACTTCATAAATGGAAACATAATAATATAAAATACCAATAAATGATGAGATTGTAGTAGTAAACTATTACTACATTGATATCATTGAATCAAAAAAACCATGATATAATAAAATTATATGAACATTAAAATATCAATATAAATGAATATTCCTAATATAAAATATCAAAGGGTATGTTTATAAACCATGTAAGGGAATATTGGTGCATTACATAAAATTTTTCTGAATGAAGAAACATTGAGTCAAAATTTAAATTACCATTTTGGTAACATTTTAAATATAAACAATACGACAAATATACACTTAAATGGGTATCTAAATAATGAAATTTTATCCATGATAATCATAATGTAATTTTTTTGGATATCTATATTAATATATATATATAGCATAAAATAAGGTCATAGATTTGTGTCATACACATAATCATGAAAAAATCATTACCATAGTAGAAAAGGCATACTACCCAGTCTATCATAGTGAAATGGGTTCAATCCCCGAACAGAAAATGTAGTTAAGGTTTACTCCCAATACCATCCTAACATACAAATTCCACTTCTGAATCGGGCTCACTCCCTATTCCAATAATGTATATCTCATGAGATGTTAATATTTTTGAATTTTTTTTAGATAGATATAAGTCATAGTAATAAAATTATAAAAATCATATATATGTGTGCCAAAATATTATAAACATTGATGATATCTGAACCAATGAAATGAAATGGGATTCATAAATATGCCATTATATAATAACTTGTGTAAAATAGATAGGATTCATATTCATTTCATCATTTAATAATAGGATATCCCATAGATAAATATGTTGGTTTCATAAAAAAAATTCATTGTACAACCCACAAAAGAGAAAAATGAAAAAATAACTTCTTTTGATCAAAAATATTAATAGAAATAATATAAAGGGTCTCCCTGGTTCATATCGCATGTATTGAATCAATTACATCATCGGATTCCATCTTAGTTGTAGAATTATTTGGAAATATATATGACGTTCAACATTTATTGAGTAAAACACAGGAAAATTATTTTTAAATTATATTATAGAATGTCTAACCTATGGAAAACATTTTGAAACAATCACTTAAATAATATTAAATTAATATTTATTATTTGTAGAAAACATACTTTTAGAAGGAAAATATGATTTAAAATAAAGAGATAAATAAATATGATTTTTCAATAAAAATTCTATTAAAATATTTTGTACAAAAATAGGATAATGATACGAAAAATTATATTATCATGAAGAAATAAGAGAATATAATTTCTAATTTTATTGGTAAATGTGTCATCATAATTATTCCTTAGAAACATAATAATAAAATATCCAAAAAATTGATGAGAACATTATAAAATATATATTTACTAGTTTGGTTACCTTGAATTATAGGTCATGTAAATGAATAAAATTAAATAACTCATAAAAAATAATTAAAATTATTAAATTCATTATATTACATTAAAAATGGTATTTATGTATACTTCATAAGAGAAGATAGGTTCAGAACATAATATATTTCTCATGGATAGAATATTTAGAGAAAAATCACTTACCTTAATTCTCAAAATTATATTTTAGAAATTCAATCATTCACGATAAAAAATATATATTTTATAAATATTTTAAATAAATAACATTATATATTCCCTAAAAGATATTATTTCTTATAAAAAATTTCCACATTTTTATTTTTAATTAAATGTTGATGTCACATTTTGGGGGAAAGCACTTCATTATTTTGTGTTTGTTTTTATTTTTTATATTTATGGTTATTTTAAATTGATAATGGTTTATAATATCAATAATTTTAAAAATTATATAAACATCATCTAAATTTAGTATATTAACATCTAGATAAATCTAGTAATTTTATCAATATGGAATTAAATACAATATTTATTGAGATTTTAGGTCGTACATATAGATGTGTATTGTTAACATTTTGATAAAAACATTAATTGGGAAAAGATAAATAATAATTTAAACATAAATATATGTAATTATATATATATATCTCATATGGTCATAAAACATATCCATGTTAACTTTTATTTAAAAAATGAGTGAATCACAACTATTTTTTAGGTAGTAGTTGGCCTTACACAAGAGAGAAATTATCAAATTTCCACATAATATATTATATCTGGTTATATGTGATATAATATTACAAAATATATAATAATTTCATAAATATCATACATAATCATTTAATATGTCATTAGAATCATACCTATAATTTTGAAATGAAAAAAAATCATAACATAAGTTTATGATGCGAGTGTGTGTCATACCCACGAATGATTTTTTCATTACCCATTTGATTGAACTGTATATAGTAGTATGTCTTTAATGTAACATAACAAATTCATAGAATATAGAATCTAATAATTATATAATATCACGATTTATTTATCATAATTGAACTATTAATAGGTATAAATATAACAAAAATGATCTGTGAATAAAGCTTTATCTTCCTCGTGTAACCTCCATTGGATTTCACAAAATTCCTTATATGACAATTATATATTTCTCCTATGATATTTTTCAATCTTTTACATATAAAGGAGTCTAATTATATATCATCATTTTTATCATGTTACCACATTAATTCCTCTAACAGGATGTTTCTAAAAAATTGAAGAGGTGGGTGGTCCTGTTTTGATGAAATTTCTCCTCATGATCCAGAAAATCCATCAATTTTTCTTTATAAGAAAGATATTTCTCTATCAGTATGACCTTTGAGTTCAATACATGATAGTGAAATGTATGTAAAAACTCTTAAAATATACATCGAATATATTAAGAACATGATAATAGGTTTTGGATGCACAAACTGATATGATAATATCCTAATATGATCAAGAATATCAAGGGAACAGATATAAATAGGTTATATATTCCCATTCATCTTTAATCTCCTAATTATATTTCCTTGATAATTTCTTAGTAAATTATTTTCACCAATATGAAATTCTAGGTCACATTGGTGATTTTTCAGCAAATAATTTATGCTGATATTGAGTTTCCTTGATATCATATTGAATGGATCTACCATTATATTTAGTACCTAGTTTGAAACATCTATACCATGGCTAAATAATATCCCAACATCAACACCCTCACTTTGGGAAGAATACCAACCAACGAATACCTTTGGTTTAATCCAAAATGATTAACCAATTAATATAGAGGATTTTGACGAACATGACAAGTTGAATTCGATGTTAGAGATTTCGTCTCAATCCCCTTTTATTGAGGCATTTGTTGATGATATGAACCTTTATTATTTTATAAGGATTATATAGATCACATTTTACATTCTATATCAATATTTTATCTAATCTAATGTAATTTAATGTTTTTTAAATGTTATTAATTAACGAGGATAATTATTTTAATGTTTAGAGTGGTATGTGAGCAATGAATTTCTAACGATTTAATCCATTCCATTTAGTATTCATGATGTTATTCTAGATATTTTTTATATGTATATAACAGTATTTAAAAAAGAAATTTAATTTTAAAATTGAATTTCATTTAATTTTTTTAAAATTTTAATATTTTTACATTATATATATATATATATATATTAATGAAGATTGAAAAAATAAATGTTCAATTATTAATATACAAAGAAATATAGAATTTTAATCCACCATAGACATTATTATTTTTGGTTTCCTTTCTAATATTTTATGATTTCATAAAAGAAAAATCATAATTTGTTTTATTTTGTTATTTTGGTCTTTAAAATGGGTTTTCAAGGAAAATGGTATTTTTATTTGAATGTGTTTTCGTATGTATTTAGAATGAGTTTTAACAGGTTTTAATATGAGTTAATCATTACTATTGATATTGTATATATGAATTGTATGAAACAATTGATCTCGATATAGAAGATACGATGGTCTGAGCGTCATTGTAGTTCACATAGAAGGGTGTGGCGAAAATAGATTATAAAAAGTTTTGAGCCCTATTATAGGTCATGGATAAGACATATATAACATATATGAAGGATGATCCCCATTATTGATCTCAAATTCATTGGGAAATGATAAAGATGTATTTTGGCATTATGGTTTTTCCAATTAATATGGTTTTTAAATGTTTTATGAAAATGACGTTATAAGACTCAAAAATTGGGATAATTATTTTCTATGGGTTTAAATAATTATATTTGATAAATATTTCTATTTTTTATTCAACATAAATAGTTTCATATCATATTATTAATGAAAATTTAAGATAATGTGCAATATTATATGAATTTTCATATTTTTACAAAATTAAAAGATTCCTTTCGTTTTATATCCCTTACATAAATTTTTTCTCATCCCATGTTTAAAAATGTTTTCAATTTATTAAAGGATTGGAAAGGGAATATAACAAGACAATTTGGATGCTATTGATATTTTCTATGAAACTATTTCATGTTTTATTTAAAAATATTAATATTATGGAAAAATCGGACACTGATTGGAAGTGTCCAATTTGTATTTTATTTTTTTATCTATAATTTTAGGTTTAATTCCCAAAAAATATAATCCCAAAAAGATCCTCAATTTGATGAAACGTAAATTTCATAACATAACATTATTATGAAATGTTTTAAGGTTTTGTCTTAAATTTTTTATAAAACTTAAGGCTTAGATAAGATTAGAGATTAATATAGTGTTAATATATTTCCCATAAATGGTGGTACTTTTTATAAGTTATAATGATAAAACATTTTAATATTACCTTCTTTATTGATCTAATATATTTCTATTCATAATGGTTTCCATATAGAAAACATGAAAGCAGAAGAGGGAATGAACTAAGATGATGATATCCTTCCAAATCAGCATTCTAATATGGTTAGAATCTGAATAGAAAATCTATATGTAGTGATGGATCATTTGAATTAGGCAATAAATGTTTGTGGTATGCACTGTATAGTGGAACCTTATATACCCCAAATAAGACATTTCTTTTATGGATCATTTCATCTGGTAAAATCTCCTTTCATTTAGTGGAACATCTGATCTAATTGTTTCAAAATGATGGATCAATTATTTGTAAAAGATTTTTTATGTAATTGGATGTTCATAATTTCAAATATAATCCTTTCCTTGTTTTTTAGATGTTGAAACTGATTGATAGTGGTCTTTGATTAAGAATATCATTGAAATGTGACCTTTATTGATAGTTTATTTTCCACTCAAGAATTTAATATTAATTTAAAAGTGTTTTTTTGTGCTGAGAAAAATTGACTCTGCTATTATGATGCTTATGTCACTTGAGATGAAAAGATTATGAAACAGTCAAGGTGGAATGAAACATATAATAAACCAAATTAAAATTGTATATGTATGCCTAAAACATATTTCATATGTGGTAAAACTAATTTTGGAGAATGTATGTCATGATTTGGAATGTCATACTAGTGTGGTATGCTTGGCCACAAGGTTTTGTGACATTATGTAAAAGAGTACATAACAATCCAACAATGATACTATAGATAAACAATCAAATGTAAGATTCTTAAGATACTATTTGTCGATATACAATGATATCATATATCCAAACAAATATACAGAGTTTTGAATTCATTATGATCATCCACAAAAAGGAATGGAAAAATAATTTTCCACTTCTACAGCTGATGTTGGTCTATCATGTCAAGTCGGGAAATATCTAGGGTGATAAATAATTTTTAATGTTCATCACAATACCAATGTCATAGGAACCAATAATTTAATTTTTCAAATAATCAAAATACATTTGGAGACATTTATTGACATTCAATATATTAATGAGGTATATGATAAAATTTTATTTAAGGAATTATACTTATAATGGATTGGTTGTAATTGAAATGGTGTTGGATATCATTAGGGTTATATATATGTAATCTAGTTTCAAATTTTGATATTTATATTGATCTATATTGATCAATTCATTTTGTGATAAAATATATGTTTGTATTTTATACTATGTGATAACCATGTTGTTCTTTCTTGATATCCAAAGATAGTGGAATATCATGTTCTCCATTTAAGGATTTTTCATCCATTTTAAGTTGATTCTAATGCTCTAGGCATAAAAATCATTGTAGATGCTCATAGTTTGGATAATGAGCTTAATATTTGGTGTAATTTTATAAAGCGATGAATCCCTACTCCTCAAGTATGTATATTTTCTTATTCAGTTAACATTGATCGTGAAGGAATCCATTAAGTCTGGTAAATGGATCCATAAATAAAATATTATCCTGTTACCATTATTTTTAATTATATATATGACATTTTATAAAAGTATTTATTTTTTGGGTCTAAAATAATTGAATTCATCTTTACTATGTTTTCTATCACTCTCAATTAGACCATGGGAATTGGTTTTCCCTTATAAATCTAACATTCAATTTCCACCACTGTTCACCCTATGTGAAATCCTAGTTATCTATAACTCATGTATATGTTAAAGTTTCATAATTACACTTTCTAATAAGATTTTTAATTAACCCATTGTATGATGGAAGATTAAATAATGGAATTCTATAAATGTTAATAATCTGATAACCAAGACGAAATTGGAGGTATAAATTCATTATAATGGTGCTACGATGTAACATCACAAGCTTTAATGAAATATTTTTTTTTCAAATTGATTTATATTCATTATGGGATTATTTTTAACACTATACATAGTTTGGATTACATCACACACAATACATAGTTTTTCTTTTGTTTGATGTAACATCAACTTCCTTGATGTCTTTTGTAACACACGTGCTCGAATCTTGAAAAACAATTGTATACATCTAGTATTATTATGATTGTTATCACCAATCTATTGTAATGGAATGAATGTAAGAGATTAAATATATTATGAAATTATAGTATATATGTGTTTATAAGTTGATTTCATTTGTTAATAATTAATTATAAATGAATATAAAAAGTTGTTTAATATAAAGGATGTAATAACCCAATTAATAATAGAATTTAACATTTTTTATTTATTTTTATTTATGTAATATATAGTAATATTACATTAAAATTTATTCTATACCCAATATCTTACCATATACTCTATTATGTGTTTCTGAAAAATATTATATTGCTCACTTGTCTGAGTTATAACGAAAATAATATTCATTTAATAATATTATTTAATATGGTTACTTTACACATTTTAATTGAAGAATTACATTGAAATTAATATTGTATAATTTAATTATATTTGTCTTCTAAAATTAACGACATTTTTTTAAAGAAATAAAAAAATATACAATTGTGGTTTTTGGAATTTTTCATAGAACATTCATATTTTGATGAATAGTGACTAATATTGAATTTTAGATAAAAAAAGCCTTTTCATACAATTTAATGATATTGAAAAATTATTTTTATAGTATTATAACACCAATTTATTATATTCTAAACCAAAATAGGTCATTAGAAATAATTTCTCTTTGAATATTGATCTAAAATCTTAGCTAACTTGTGATCATTTTTACTTTATAATCCCGCATGGCAGTCTAATTTATTGGATTGTTTTTAAATTAATTTTTTTGAATTATATCATTTTAATATATTAAAATGTGTTAAATATATGGAAATTTACATATTTATTATTATTAAAAATGTCCACTAACATTTTGATAGAAAATATTGGTGAAATTAATTAAAATTAATCAGAGTATGTAATGTAAAATTATTTTTACATAGTAGTATAACAATAATCATAATACTCGAGATGCCCTAGACCTTTGTCCAAGGCCCATTAGAAAGACATTATTCAACACATCCCCTATTGGATATATTTTGGACCATTATGGGAGTCACATGAGGTAATAGAGAGCTCCTAATAGTTTTTCATTTTTATATTTAAATGTACGACGCCCCCTCTTCTATGAATAGGTTCTAAAACATCCCATTTCATCACACCTATCGTGTTATTTTGGATGGTAAAACCCTTACCTAAATTATCTCATGACATCCTTCCCTTCATCCTAGTGTCCTCACCTTGGTAACAATTCGATCCAATGAATCCTTTTTGCACAATCAAAAAGGAGTTACCTGAAAAAGAGGAAAATATCGACACACATGAGTAGTCAGACTAAATGTATGAGATTCCATCTCAATCTCATTTCATTCAGAAATTTATTGACGATATACATATTATTTCTTTTATATTTTTTATAAAAACCCCATTTAAATTCCATATAATTAAATTATCTATTATAAACATATTTTAATGTTTTTTTAATTGTTATTCTTTAATGGATGTTATGATATAATGGTTAACAATGGTATGTTACACATTGGATGTTTAACAATTCAGTCATTTACATTTATTATTGTTAATAATATTTTACATATTTATTTATATGTATTTAAAATGATTATAAAATTAATTTAATGTATATTTTAAATTAAATTCCATGGTTTTTTAAAATGAAAACATCTGACTTGTTTTCATGTTATGTTTTGACATAAGACAATAGGAATGATCTATTTAGAACGTACATGGTGACAGTTAATTTTCCAACACAAGGGCAATTATTTAATTTTTGGATTCATTAAAATTAATTCATTTTTTCCTAAAAGAAAATAATTCATTCAATTTACTTGATTTTTTTGGTATTAAAAATACTTTTTCAAAAGAATGGGGTATTTATATCCAAATGCATTTTCATTTTCTTCCAAAAGTGTTTTTAAAAAGATTTGTGACGAGTGTTTTTTTAACTCTTCATATAAAACTTGATAATTATGAGAGAAAATTTTTCCCAACACATCATATACATGTAGTTGAGCCGCATCATTTCTCCCCAATGAGACTAATATAGCTTATAGAAAAGGTTGATCCCCATTATTACTCTCATGAAATAGGTTTTCCCGATATAAATTATAAATGTGTTGTTCCCTGCTATACCTCAAAAGTGATCTTTATTTAGATTATAAAACGGTGATTACCATTATATATCTATAATGTATTTGGTAATGATAATGGCAGAAATCTTCCTTAATTTATTCTAATTAAAATGGTCTTGAAATGTTTTTGTTATATAGATATCTAGGAAACCAAAAGAGAATTAATTTTATTTTTAAGGTTATAGTGATTATATATGAGAAAATTTTATTCTTTTAATTCATATGAAAATGATTTATTTAATATTCTTAAATAGCTATGAATATAAAGTAATATTTTAACTGAGTTTTCATGTTTTTACTGAAATAATTGTTGCCTTTATCTTTAAATGTCTAACATATTTTTTTTCTTCCTATGTAATTATGATGTTTTCATAAGGTTAAAGTATAGATTATGTAAATAAATAAAACATTTTTTAAGTAATGTAAATTTATCATGAAAATAATTCATCATTCATTTTAAATGTCTTATAGTCTGGGAAAATAGATACTAATTATAAGTGTCCACTTTGTATATTATGTTTTTTTATTTATGATTTATGGAAAAAATATTTGAAAATATAAAAAATATAAGTCCATACATGTGAATGAATGAAAAATCACCGACTTAAGTCAGGATTATGAAATTATACTACTCAACAACCTAGACATTCCCACGGTCTATCTGAGTAATATAACTTTTCATGGAAATTGATAGCATCTGGATGTGTTGAAGTACATGACCTAGACTCACATGGCGTCTAGTCGTGTATTTTACATAACCATTTCCCACTAGAAAGTGTGTCTTCCCATGTACCTTGGCAACATTGACATGTACTATTAAATGGTGTATACTAAAAGTAAAAAATGTGTAGATTCTAAAACTTATCATCCAATGTAATTATCTAGATAGAATAGTACATAGACCGATATTAATACACAACATATACTGATTTTATATGATGTTTACATTCCAAAATTAATTTTCTATATATATTAATAATTCAAAAAATGTTTTCTCTGAGCCACACATTGTGTACAAAGCATTCCAGGAATTGAAATCCACCAAATCCCCCAAAATCCTCTTTTATCTATGAAAAATATGTAGATAAACCAAATAAGGGCCAATGGAAATTATAATAAGAAACTAAAATATGAAAATTTTGAATTGATGATGGTTTATAGGAAAATAAAAAAGAGGACAATCGTTGGGCCAAATTAACTGAAACTTTTTCATGTTTTCATGATCCATGACTACTAGATGGCGATCTAGCTCATTTTGATCTCCATAGTGGCACCTGCCTTCTATACACATTCTCTTTCTCTCACCCTCTCCATTTTCTATATTAGTATAGTGATGAAAAAATCGAACATCGGGAGTATGTTTGAAACCAACTGGATAAAGAAAAAAAGAAAAATCGAAATTAAAATTAAAAATAGAAAAGAAAATGAAAAGGGTGTGAAACCCATCCTTGACAACCAACTAGATATTTAATATAAACTATGAAAAACTCCAAATTCATGACTAAATTCTAGTGACAAAATCATTGTCAATGCTCTATTGAAATGAAATGGTAAAATGAACCACTATGAATAAATTAAAATTTAATCAAGTAAATATTAAATATTAATTAATCAATTAACATTTTAATTGTTTATAATTAAAACAAAATCATCTCCTAAGGCAGAAATCATATCCTATGACTAAAATACTAGTTTAAAAAATTATCAGAGATATTATGTTAGGGGAAATGACTATTTTAAACCGAATAATAAACAAAAATCAAAAATTCAAATTTGTGATCAAATTTATATTATGATAGAAAAGATGTACTTATAATATTCCCACTAAATTCCTTCTCATCTCATAGAATACTTAATGGTAAACCATGAAGCCATAATCTAATCATTATATTCTTTGAAAAAACTACATCTCTATTATACAATGCCTAGTATCTTAGAATTTATTATGATGAACTACATATGAGGCATTAAACTATGAAAAATCTTTTACAAACCATCACAGGAATACACCTATCTTTGTGTCCTAAAAAATTTGATTCCTTACATCTCATGGGAAATTCTATAGATAAATTGAATATTAGGGAAACCACCACAAACATCCAACAATGAATTCCCCATCATGTGAGTTACATTAAACTTCTCCTTGAAAACAACCTCAATAGTTTCCTTCATCATGCAAGTAAATACATTTATTGAATATAATCTCATCGTAGAGTCGACAAACACCCATCATACTCATGTTAATGTCATGATAAATAATTATCGTCTCTAACTAAGAGTATACTTTTATTCCCTTAAAATTTATAAATTTATATATCAAATCAATGTTCACATTAATGTAGGTGACACATGCCTTCAATTTATACCTAAATCCATGTCTCTGAAACATGATTGTCTAGTTCTAGTCATAGTTAATCCACTACCTGGTACCCGATTCATTTCTGGTATCTCCTCTAGCATGTTGGGGCATTAATCATTTTCACCATAAATATTAGGAAACCATGTCCATTTAATTTCTTTAAAACCATTGGTCATCCACTCATATACAAAAATTTTTCGATATTTGATATAAAATCATCTACATGAAACTATTACACCCTTTTTCACGTGACACATACTCCACCAATTCATCCATCATAAGGATAAAGTGATCATGATATAGTGAATAAAAATCTCATGAATCTAGATTATACATTTGAAATACTCTTTAAAATTGGAAACCATACATGTTCCATGATTTATTCTATGATTGTCCCTCACCATGTGTCAATATTTTCATGAGCATATTACTGCCCTCTGATTATAATAAAAATAGTAAAAACATCGGTCAACTAGGTCAGGTGCCATAATAATGCTTCCCATTATAGACATTCTTGATATGAAATCACCACATGGGATTCAAAAAAAGCTAAAGGCGTCAATATTATATCATAGAAACCTAATAAATAACTATTCATTTCTCTCAAACAAGTATATATTCAAACACACTACCTAAAAAGTAATCCATAAACCTTACCAAACAAAATTCATAGGTTTCACTTGATCAAAATGAATGTTTAGCTACATGGTTCCATGTTAAAAATAATGCCACCAGGTCCTCCAACCCATAACTACCAAGAATGGATAAAAACAATGTCACAAGGTCGTGCCACCTATCCCCAAAAAGATAAATCTTCTCTAAGGGGTGTAAGGATAAAAATTACATATAAGGGTCTAAAATATCATGCATCACCCTACTGGGGTCGCGATCCACTCCAAACATAGCCACAAAAGATACCCTCCTAAGGTTCACAATACATACATAGAATATATACAAAACAAACACTAAAAGTCCTTGTATTTGTGTCGATACCCCCCTTGTGGTCCTATTTGTGAAAGATGTACTAGTACCTTTCAGTATCACACCAAGCGATATGAAGATATAACCTAAAGGATGATTGGTTATGTAGAATTTCATTCCATGATATGAATGGAAAAAATATTTTTTTAACTCATTGCATAATCTATGATAAAAAATTACACCCGATGAAGGTATCATCACAATGGAATCATATTCCCTATCAACCTACTAGGGTCATTGATCCTATTTTGTATGATAATTGATTCATCAAACTCACCATGAAATGTATCAATGTAAATTCACACAAAATTCAATCTGAAAAAAACACATATTCATGTTAGCATAGTTGAAAATAATGATACATAAAAATAATTGAAAAAATAGGTTATTTTGGAAATTTAAAAATTTCAATATATCATCATTAAAATCACAAAATAGAATGACTATAAAATGAAAATTATGTGTTATATATATAACCCATGACACACCTATTTCTTTCTCCTACAAACAATAACAATCAATCCCAAGACACATTCTTATTTCCATGATCAAATAATACAAGGTAATATACAATATCCACACAACATGTGTTTCAATAAATTGTAATGTCATATAAAAAATTTGAATTACATATCAAAAATAGAAATCTCATATTCCCTAGTAAATAAGGCATCATACGGGAACTAGTGTTGTCACTGAACTTGAATGATATCAATAATAGGTTCTAACACATTTTCAATAATCATGTATATAATATAATTTATATTAAATCAAATGGGACAGATCATCCATACTAATACATTGTAATGTACCAACCAGGGTGCTAATAAATTAGTTCCCAGAGTTGGTTCATCATATGTCGTCGAGTGTTCCTACCCACATGCCAAAGGCTTCTGATTATAAGTGAGGGTATAATGGTGGTACAATGCGTAGAATAAGACATTGTACCAGAGATACAAAGTCGAAATAACTAGATATCATTCATGGAAGTAATAAAGCTTGTTCAGAAGAAATAAATAAATGAAATAGAACATATATTTATAATAAAATACATGTTATAAAATAAAAAATAGTTGTTTCTCACATAAAACATAGGTAACCAACTATAAAAAAACCTACAGAGAATAGCACATAAATGAAAATGTAATAAATGTACAATAATACACTACTAAATCCAAGAGAGGACACATACCTAGTCTCTAGAATGTTTCAAACTTCTCCATCATAATCAAGGATATCCACATGAGTAGATCATCTTGATCATGGATCCCTGGTCATTTTCCCTATCAATAACCCAACTATGCTCTACCTATAATTAATATATAAGGTATGGACACACACATATGATCATGTAAATTAGTGAGAAATAATCTCATGATTCCACCCGAATGAAGCGCCTATGAATATAATGTCACGTGTGCAATCTAAATTAGTATGCTCATCCTAGACGAGACACACCTTGAAATAATGAATAAAATATAAAGTGAAACCACAGTTGATCCATGGGTCTTTTATCCTAATCAATAATTCAATTTTCAATCATAAATATATATGTATACAAATATTTGTACGTACAAGAGTAAGGTGAAATAAATCACATTAATCAACTATAGATGATCCATAAGTTAGTAAAAATGATCATCTAGACATCCAAAGAGATGGATATTGAGGTTTATGTCATAACACTCAAGCCTTGTACCATTAATTTGATATCATGGTATGTAATCACAATAAATAGTACATGATTTGAAATATTCATTAAATATATCTGATAAATCTATGCCACCATTGGGGGATACATGTAAAATCACATGGTTCACCCATATTCACCTCCAATACCTATAATGAAGGAGGGTGAATACTGAAAGACCTTATTTTAAAATGTCACTGAGCAAGATTCTATACCACTCATGCTAAGTAAATCATGTCTGATGTCTTATCCCTCGGTCCTGGTCCATTGGAGTTCAAGACATCGTTACTCAAATAATTCTGAAGGGGCCCGAATTTAGGCGATTAGTAAAAGAAATGATCTCTAGAACCTAGTACATTCTCATTTTCTATTCATATAAATGTCTCCACATCCCCATCTATAAGAAGCACATCTATGAGATGTAGTAATTTTTTGTCCATACATCCCAAGAGAGTATAAAAGTCATCAATCAATGTGGTATTAATCATCTGTCAAGTATATATATCAAATAAATGGTCGAGAGTACCATATCCACTAACAAAATCATGTAACATTTTATGGAGAGTGAAATAATCCCTATCGGTTAAGAAACAATCAATAAAGACCCTATATTATTACATTAAAAATTCTTGATTTTACAAAAGTAATAATTTTCATTTTCATTGAGGATAATTCCATGTTAATAGATTTAGATAATTTTTAAAAAAATAGATTCATAACCTTACACATTATTTATAGAGTGGATACCATAAAAATAGTTTCTATTTTTTTCAAAATATAAAACATTAATGTTTGAAACATTATTTCTATGAAAATTCTTCACACATTTATCTTTGCTTCGTTATTTGTTTTAGACATCCTTATGACCTATGAATATAATTTAAAGAACACGATATGAGCACAAAAAGCATATTAAGGGTTGTAAAACAAGGAAACGGCACAGTAGTCCATGAATACTTGTAACGTATGAAAACATTTTCAAAAGACATGCTTCTAACTCATATATACATACATTCTGAAACATGAGATTTACACAAGATCCACCCAAAACATTAGAACAAAAAATTATCATAAAGATATCTTAGGGAATTACGTATATAACCTTGTAACCCTCTCGGCTACCTTCTAGTGTGTTACCCTCATGGCTACATTAAAATTTGTTTAACCGTTGTCGTTACACAGGGAGTAATAATACATCTGACCTACAACACACACATACTCAATGAATTGGATGGATATATAGGTCCCACCTTTCCTCATAATCAATTCCCATTAACTAGTAAATAATCATACAACTTGAATAATTTCACAAAAACATTTCCATTAAATTTTGTAAAATAGAATTTTAAAAGGGGATTTTAAAAGAAAAGCCCCTTACATAAATCATTTAATTGAAGAGAGACTTAATAAATTGGACATAATATATATGCACAATATTATTAGACATAATTAAACATAATGTATAAATAACCCAACACACAATAAATTTTAATACAACATAAATAATAAAGTATAAGGTTAACTCAAATGATGGAAATCGTGGTAATAATTCCCTTACCTCGAGAATGTCTTAGATCCAACTCTTATAAAACTTCTTTATAAATGTTAATAGAGTGTTTTAAATATATTAAATAATCATATCCATCTTTATATTACCTAATATTATCATTTAATTACATTATTTTACCTATTAATTGTTAGTCTTTTGTTCCTTTCACTATTTTGGTTATGTTCATCAAATGATTTTCATGATCAGTTAATGATGGTTTGTTCTTCTAGATTGGAAGTGAAACTATAGAATTGTAATGGAAATGTATTTACATATTTACAACACCATAATTTATGCCATTTTCATTTTGATATTTGTTATGAGGATGATTCAAAATTGTAAACATTAATGATGTTGGTTTAGATCATTTTAGGTGTTTTTTTGATAATAATGACCACATTTTGTCTTATAAATTAAAACCATGAGTAAAAAATAATTCCATAACCATGGTTGAGAAATAAAACATATATTAAAACATTGTACAACCATATAAATTGTCTCATGACCAGTCTTGAAAAAAATAATGCAAATTGAAATCACATCGTCCACAATGTTGGTAATTCGACACATGACAGAAAATGATTTTATTCTTTGAATAAGTGGGAGAGGGAGAAGAATAATGATGATGAATTTTCCATGAACAAGAGAAAATATCGAATATACATGATTTCTGGATCATTCATGCCTATATGGTAAGAGGATATGAGTAAATAATAAGAAAACAAAGAAACTCAAAATAAAAGAATAATTGAGAAATCCATTACAAAAATTCTGCAGCCTAACGACTATGCAACATGGATTTAGAAAATATTACAAAAAAGATATGACAAGGGTAAACCCTCAAAAAATGAATCATATTATATAATAAATCGATAATAAGAAGGATATAATAACATGGTATGGAAACATGAATGTTGTACCACATAAAAGAGAACATTAATAGAAAAACAACAAAATTGAGAATTTTCGTACCTTATAGAGTAACTCCTATAACATGATGGTTGGGTCCTTGGGGGAATGATGAAACCTTGAGATGACTACTAGAGAATGAGGGATTCTAGGGCTTAATTTAGGAATAATTTTGAATGAATTTAATGAAGGAATGGGTTGGTATTTATAGTAAAAGTTAGGGATTATTTTAACAATTTCCAAGGGACACCTCATTAGTGGTATTTGACAAACCATGGGATTTCCCATGGTATTTTACCAATTTATTATCCACTTGAGACACCTCACATATTATTTATGTACTCAAAATTAAACCATATTTATTACATCATTATTACATCATCAATGATTTCCTTAACAAACCAAAACTCAAAACTGTATTTTTTTGACTATTCACTGAAATATCCACTCTTATAGAAAAATCCCCAAAATTCACCAAGACCATTTATCGAAATGTAGAATTAAAAAATTAATTCCAATTTTTGAAAATTATTTTATAAATATCATTAATTTAATTTTTAATTAAAATCATACTTAATTCAAAAATTAAATATTTTAAAAATATAATTGATTTAATATAATATTGAAAAATTAACCAAAATATCATTATATTCAAGCCTTAAGAAAATAAAATAACAATAAAATCTACTATTAATTATAGACATATTACTATTCATATTACTATTCATAAGGGTAGGATACTATACACTAAAAACAAGTTGGTTCCATTAGACTCCAAATGACTTACTGGACACAATTGTAGTTGTCTGTTTTTTAATATTGACGACATAGAAGCCGAAAAATTATGTTTAAAGGCTTGATTTAATTATCTAATTTAAAAAAATCATGCATTTTAATTGTTTTTTAGAAATCCTTTGGGTGTTACATTATCCCCAACATATTGAAATTGTGTTCTAGAAATTTTATTTACTTATTAAACAAGTGAGGTAACTTTCCCTCATATAATTTTCGTACTCCCATGTTTCTTCATCATCCATGTGGTTTCTCCACAAAACCTTTATATAGTGGGTTACCCTATTCCACTATACATGTCCCCTTCGATCAAGAAACAAAAATATTTTCTATTGATAATAATTTTTCTCTTCTAGTTGAACTACCTCTAGGCTGAAGACAGGTGATGAATCTGGCCCATACATTCTCTACATGGACACATGGAAAAAAATTATGTACCTGAGACAAACTCCAAGGAAAAGAAACTGGGTAGGATACTATTCCAATAATCTCTAGGATTTCAAAATGGTCGATTAACCACATACTTTTCATCCCTTACATATCGAAATGCATCACACATTTCCAAGGAGAGATTTTAAGGAAAACATGGTCACCTGCCTCAAAAGATAAGTCATTCCTTCTGTTATATGCATAACATTTTTTCCTACTATGAGATTTCCTCATGTGTTGCTGGATCATCTTTAATTTCTTAGTAACATCTTCTACTAATTCAGGCCTCGTCAACATTCATTCACCGACTACATCCCAAAATGCAAGAGTCCGACACTGCTTCCCATATAGTGCCTCTAATGATTCTTTCTTTATATTGGAATGGGAACTATTATTATAAAATAACTAAACTAAAGAGAGATGTTAATCACAACTTCCCTAATATTCCATTGAAATTATACAAGCATATTCTCCAAAGACTGAATTGTTCGTTTTGACTTCCCATATGATTGAGGATGAAAAGCAGTACTAAAGTGTTTTTCTGTGCCCAATGACTTTGGATGTCCCATTCATAAGTAAGAAGTGAACCTGGGATCCTGATCAGATACAATGGAAAGAAGAACTCAATGTAACCTGTCAATATCTATTAGGTATAGTCCAGAAAGGTGATCCAAATACATTGTATCTCGAATAGAATGGAAATGTGCAGACTTTGTCAGCTGATCAACAATAACCCAAATCGCACTGTCACCTGGATAAGTTTTTGTAGTCCCACCAAAATTTCCATTGATACATTCTCCCATTTCCACTCTGGAACTAGAAAAGGCTGATTCACCCCCTTTGGTTACTACCTCTCTCCACTAACCTATGGACTTTTCAGACATTTCATTGTAAAATCAGAAATATTTCTTTTTATTCCATCCCAACAATAACAGTAATGAATTTCATTGTACATCTTAGTACATCTAGGATGAAATAAAAATGGAGAACTATGCGTTTCAACCGACAAGTCTTTCTTCAGATGGAGATTACCTTACCCATACAACCTTTTTCCACATCTTAAAACACAATATTTGTCATGTTTAAATTTTGGAAACTTACCCATTTTAACGAATTCTACCTTTTTATATTGCTCATTTTATTCCTTCTACATTTTCTTTATTTTGTTTCATAACAATGACTACACTAATTACTGAGTCAAAATAGATGTATTCCATCCACCAACAACTTCTAAGAAAAAATTTATCAAATCATTACTCAAGGGATCATGTTCCAAATGTAACTTGGTTAATGATGTATGCTTTTTTCAACTCAAGGCATCTTCCAAATTGTTTACATTTTCAGGATGGTAATTGATCATGAAATAATAATCCTTTATCAGTTCTATCAGTCTTCTATCCATCCTGTTTAATTCATTATGAGTGAATATATATTTCAAACTTTTATGGTTAGTATATATTTGACATTTGGCTCTATCTAAATGATGCCTCCACATTTTCAAAGAAAAAAACCATAGCTTCCAATTTCAAGTCATGTGTGGGATAATTTAACTTATAATGATTTTGTTTTCATGAACAATAAATAATTACCTGATCATTTAGCATCAAACCACAACCAAGTCCCTTCAAAGAAGCATCACAGTAGATGAAAAACTCACCATTTCTTGAAGGAAACGACAAAACTACAACATTCACCAATATCTTCTTCAGTTCCTAAAAAGGAACATCCCATTCTTATATCTAATCAATTTAACCCCTTTTCATGTTAACTATGTTATCATTTTAGATAACTGTGTAAATTTCTTAACAAACCATCATTAGTAACACTCCAATAGAAGAAAACTACGTATCTCTGTAACATTTGAAGGTCTTGTCCACTAATCAACTACTTTTTTTTGGAAAGATCAAATGTTATTCAATATTTATTTACAATGTACTCATGAAAATAAATATGTTGCAACCAAATATCAAACTTTCTGATTTTCCATATACAGTTTCATTTAATTTAAGGGTTGTAAAACAACCCATAGATGGTTTTAATTGTAGTGACCCAAGCTTGATGTACATGGAAATTACATTACTTTTGCGGAATACATAATACATAAAAATAACCAACACTCAAGAACCGTAACAGTTTAGTGTCTTTGGAAATGTGGAACATAATCTTCTAATCGTGGTGAAAGACCATCAACTTCTCCCATAAAGACCTTCCACTTTTTTTTCTTACCTAAAACAATTTTATAAATCTCGGGGAAAAGAAAACATATTAAGGGTGATCTCAAATGCTAAGTAAGGGTATTCCTGGATAAAATAAAACAAATCATATACATTTGAATTTAAAAACATGAAAAAAATGTTTAAACATCAAAATCGTGAGCAATGACATAAAACATGGCAGTACATAAGGCATAGATCATAAAGAAACATTAATCATGAAAAAATATCATGGGAATAAAACATGTAATTGTGGAAACCATTAAGCACATTTTATGATTTCCATAGTAGCCAAGGCATTGTTTCCAAGACCATCTTAGTGGACAAAGTCCCATACTGAATTAAGTTCACTCCTCATTCCAATCATGTATCACGGAACCGGATTAACTTACCGTTCCAGCCATGTATATATCATGAGATATAAATCTTTACCCAATGCATTTGAGGTATATATAGGTCCCACCCATATCATATTGAAGTCATTATTACATGTGCCACAGCAAAAACATAAATCAATCATCATTACCCAAAGAATAAAATGGGTTTCATAAACATCCTCCCATCATAACATAATCCATATAAAAAAATGGATATCATTTCATCATAAGAAAAGTTAAATAATTTAAATCATAGAGACATTATACTTCTAACATACACATATGAAATAATGTCAATTTAGATGGAAAATGGTTTTGATAAAACACTCGAAATGAATTCGTGAGAAAAATATCCTTTCTTTTTTAAAATCATTTTCTTTTCACAAAATGACATGAAATATTAAAAGAAAATGATTTTTTTGAAAATATTCATAAAATCATGTAGAGGAAGCGTCATGAAAATTAGGCGTTATGAAACCGTAAAAATCCATTAATGCAGTATAAGTAAAAAAAACATTCTTCTCGAACTTTATCTGGAAATGTCAAAAAGTACCTCCGAAGGTAAACAAAAGAAAGATTCCATACAACCATGTAGTAAAATTCAAAAATGGATAAAAATAACTTTAAACATAGATGAAAACATTTTTATAAAACATGGACATGGATTATAAATATACCCCCTTAAATTCATACGAATAAACAATCTCAGAAAAAAGAAATTGGGAAAGTTATCCCTTACCTTAGGTCTGATACGCTTCCTACGTATCCTAACATCATATATAATAATTTAAATAATTTCATTTAATTATTACAGAATAATATTCATTGTTATGATATCATAAACTATTCACTTATGACTTTATATTACCCGTTATTTTGTAAATTCCATGTTAAAGCAGCATTTTGGCTAAAATCGTTATATTTATTGTACGTGTTTGGAAGTTTTGTTCTTGATATTATTATTACTTATATCATTATTTAATTACATATTGAATTTAAATAATTATTTATATATCATATATATTCAGTATATATATATATATATAATATATAGATGAATGAAATGAAATACATCGTTCATGTAGAGGGTAGGCCATACGTACGCATGAACGCTGTTTTCCTTTTCCTTATTAGATTGAATGGAAGTAAGTAAGTGAAATATCTATATATTTAAAAAATACAGTAGCTTCATTATGTCATATATTTCGTTATTATTAATTAAATATACTTTATAATCATTCTTCATTATTTAACATGGAGAATGAATCTCATCGCGTCGTGTAGACAATAATCCGTACGTACGCACGAGCGATGATATCATTCCCATAATTATTGAATTTAATTGGAGTGTTTGATATAATATCTCATAATCAGTATGATTTTATAATAACTATATATAGTAATTATTTACACCATTATACCCATCCAAGTAAGGTGGTGGAAAAACAGATTACACCACGGTATGGAGACGGTATTCCGTACCTACGCACGTGTGGTGATTTCATTTACCGTAGGATAGATAGAAGGTGAATTGTGGTATTTTCATATTTATAATAACATATCCTTGTATTATTGATACTTGTGTTATTACTTTATAATGAAACAACTAAATAATAATATGTTAAAGAAGAAAGAAAACTGGAATGAATCGTTAGAAGAGATTACCTCTTCTTCGACGCACCATTTTTAAGATTCCTCTTAAGGCCCTAGAGTTGACCTTTTGAGGAGACTAGAACCTATATAATGTTTCTATGGAAGTTTACAAGGTAAATTTTCAGGTTTTGTGGGAGCTTGAAAGCTCAAAATTGTGTAAAGAGAAGATGGAGGAGGTTCCCTTTTATAAGGGAGGATAGGGGCACCGTAGGAAAAACATAAAATATGAATTTATAATAAATATTTTTCGGTATACAATAGCTCCAAATTGATTTATTTTAAAGATAAACTACAGATGGGTAGAAATCCACTCAACCAATAGGTTTTAGACAAGTTCAGGTTACTATTTTAACCTTATCATTTAGATTTTACTCTAAGTTAAATAATATATCTTTTACCGTGTCTTCTTGTTTTCTTACACTATATGGTTAGTAAACAAACTCTAACAAGTAAAAAGAACCCCAAGTAGTTAATTATTTATATATATAACCTTATCTATTTCATTTTTCCGAACCTTATATTTTTAGGAATATAATAACAATTAATAATATAATTTGTTTTTAAAAACTATTTTATATCAATTTTGACACTATTTGGTAATTGATTTTTGGAAAAATCATAACTGCATGATTAGTTCGAAATACGTTATTTGAATCAATAATAACATGTCATATTAACCAAAAAAATTATTTGAATTTATAAAAAGTCTCAAATTACATTTATTTTGGTATTTATAACATCAATTATGTTAATATTTCATTAATAAGGTAATTACTCCATCATCATTGTGTCATAACTAAATTAAATTATATAATGTCTAAAAATTATAAATAATATAAAATTATGTAGGAAATAATTTTTTATTTCTAATCAATATTTATAGTAGAATTTATCTTATGTAAAACCCTATATTAATAATGTTTTAGTTATTAGACTTTGATTTTAACTGTTTTAACTCTTCTTTAAATATAATAATAATAAATGTCTTAATCTATTCCAAGTGGACCTAAAGGGTAATATTTTTTCCTAAGGTTGTTTTTGGTATAATAACACTTTTCCAATAGAATTATGACATGTGTTAGGGTAATAATATTAATATTTTTACCCTTAATTACCCTATTTTCTTTTCACCGTTGTAAATAAAAGTAAAAAGTTACGATGCACCTAAATTTTTTTTATCGTATTGAACCACATTTTACTACTTGATATTAACCATGTCTCTCATATTTTTTATATTCAGCTCACAGAAGCGGTAAAATTTTGTTTTATGTACAATTGCAAATGCTCCTAGGAGGTGGGTAAAAGATGGTGACAAGTTCAATAAAATATTTATATATCTAAAATTATTATAAAATGACTCCAATGAATTAAAATGAACTTATTTAGGTATTAAGAATCAATTTTGACCAAAAATAAATTTAAATAAAATAAATAATTATTTAAATAAAAAGTCGGATTTTGAATAGTAACCAAGTGTTTTTACTATTCATAAAAAATTGAATGTTTTCCGAAAAATACCAAAATTTCACCCTAGGCTAATTTTGATATTCCGAATCAAAAAATGAGGTCCATTTTGAATGATAAAATTGATAAAATTTCAAAAAATGGGTATAACTAATCATAACGGCTAGTTTATATAATATTTTAATAACATATCGTTGTTTAGTG
Source organism: Viscum album (assembly GCA_963277665.1). Classification (NCBI taxonomy): domain Eukaryota; kingdom Viridiplantae; phylum Streptophyta; class Magnoliopsida; order Santalales; family Viscaceae; genus Viscum; species Viscum album. Next base: position 1,777,025,150 of record OY728151.1, on the reverse strand, counting down.
AAACTCAATATTGCGTACAACACACGCGATCATGGAAGGTCGCAATTGTGTGTTATGAAAGCCATGTCAGGGTTGCGTGTAGTGAGATATTTTTTTGTTGTTGTGTATAATATAATCCAATGATATTTTATTTATACATTGAATATATATATATACTCAATGTTGCGTAGAATAACTTCTATCAAACGAACGTGAAATTTTGTATAACACGATCCAAGAATAGTGTTGTGAATACTTCAAGCTAATATGGTGTTGTGTATAGCGCAAGATAATCTAGGTTTATCATAAAACACCAGACATCAAATAAATTCAAAAGAATACTTCTCATAAAATCTCGGGGTGTTACATTCTGCCCCCCTTAAAAATGAATTTCTCCCATGGAATAGGTCAGGGTAATAAATGGTTTACTACTTACAAGTTTATTTAATAGAAACCCACATCGTAAAAAGGACTACCAAAACATAACTTTGAAAACTAAATTATGAAACGTAACGGTCACCCAAATTCACTACTCACTGGGTTTCCACATAGAATATCATAGGTGAAAATATGGATATGGAAGAGATATATAACCACCAACTTCATATGAAGAGTGGTAGAGGACATGGCTATGAAAAAAATCCAACAATCATAATACCATAAATTTTTGATGATATAAGGTATCATCTGATTCATCAGATATGAGTACACTATGACAACATTTTTTTTTCAAGATCATTTCCCTTTATTTTGGTACAATCTTATTATTTTTTGTTCCTTGAACAATTTACACTTCATCTCTTAACGAAATGAAGATTAATTTTTCTTCTATGAAGTATTAGTAAATCATGTGACAGAATGATAGGTCATTCCATCTTTCTCAATCATAAGGTTAGAAAAAGTTATAAGTCAATATTATGGTGGAATAATTGTATATGGTTCCAAAAATATAATTATACTTCATCTATCATAGTGCTTAATAAAATGAAACTAGTTTCTACTCAACATGGACTTCATATAGGCCAATGGTAGGCGATAATGGCCTCTCACACTTCGGTTGTGGGTTCGATTCTTGCATCTTTGTCTGACGCGAAGAGTTGTCGCATGTTCTGCAGGTTGTCCCTTTTTCTAAAACTACATTATTTTAACATTCCTACAATAATATCGAAAAAAGTTCTATCTTTAAACAATACTATCAAATTTCTAACTTAATTGATTCCAATATTTAGGCTTATCTATAATACTTCTGTCCAAGCTCATTGTATAAATTAAATGATTACTAGAAATGTCATCTACCAAGCATTGAATACAATCATTTATCGCTAGTATATCATAAGATATATATATCGTGTTGTTCACATTCCAATCATGTGAATTCCTTAATCATGTATTCTCTTGAACCATCAGTACCCATTGAACCTTAGTGAAAAGATGAATTTTGTCAAAAGTTAACTCTTTCCACATACCAAAGTCCCAAACTTATGTATACTCAAACCATAATATCACTTTGTCCTTATACCAGTCACGAGATCATTAATAATATCAAACATATCATTATATCCTTATATTTTAATTAATCACATATCATCTACCTTCCATAAATATTTGAAAATCCTTTCATTGTTATCGGTACCATTAATCATATACTTTAAAAAACTCAAGGAAAGACAACAATGTAACAATCCTTAGATTTTTCATTATTCCATAGTACCATACATTATTCTGGATAAACACACAATCATTACACTACCTTCTTAAACCACTGACTGAGCTTCATCGTTTCTTTCATCTCATCTATAATTTGTAGTCTCTTTATCACCATCCACATTAATACTACCCATATGACCATGTTGATTCTCTTCATGAGATTTTCCCTTAGGGAATTGGTTTGCATAATGCCCGTACATTCCACATTTAAAACATTTAACCGTTGTTGATGTCTTAGCAATACGATTATCTTTGTCCATGGTGTTAAATAAACCTTTTCATTTACAATTACTGGCTTTGTGTTTTTCTTTTCCACACCCAAAGAATCTTCTAGTTCCATTGATACATTCTACCTGATCGCTCTTCCCACATGATTTACATGAGGGAAATTGAACATTCTTTCCTCTATGATCATCATGAAACCCCATCTCTCTCTTATTAGGTGAGTCGGGAAACATACCAAAGTTGATATTATTGATCTTATTATGAGATTTTGGATTAGGCATAATAACGACATGTGGACTTACAGATCCAATTTCATTTGGTTTTTCATGAATAATATCATTCCATTGTCCTTCATATACTCTATTATCGTGAATCATTCTATTTTTAGCCATTTTATAAAACCCAAAAAGAATAGTGTGAGAGAAAAAATGATAATCAAGGGGGAGAACCTTCAATATCCTACATCTTAGTTTAAATTATAATATCGTTTTCGTAATTCTAGGACTATATCCTTTACCTAAACTTAACCTTAGGGACATCCCTTGACATCCCTTAGAAATATCTCTAGGGATCCCACTAATGTTTTCACATCCTAGTTTCCAAAGGATAACTAAACCTTTCCTATGAAACCAACTATAGAGAACCAAGACTGACGTACATGGACATTATATTAATTTCTCGGAATACTTAATACATAAAAAGAACCAACACTCAAGGACTGTAATAGTATAGTGTCTTTGGAAATGCAGAACATAATCTTATAATCATGGTGAATGATCTCCATCATCTCCCATAAAGATCTTCCCCTTTTGTTTTCTTACCTAAAGCCTTTCTTTAAATCCTGGGGAAAAGAAAAAATATAAAAGGTGATCTCAAATTCTTAGTAAGGGTAAGCCTGGGGAAAATAAATCAAATCATATACATTGGAACATAAAAACATTAACATAATGTTTAAAAATAAAAATCTTGAGCAATGACATAAAACATGGAAGTACGTAAGGAATATATTAGAATGAAACATTAATCATGATAAAATAGCATGGGAATAAAAATCGTAATTGTGGAAACCATTAAGTAGATGTTATGATTTCCATAGTAGCCAAGACATTGTTTCCAAGACCATCTCAGTGGACAAAGTCCCTTTCTGAATCGAGTTCACTCCTCATTCCAGTCCTGTATCACTGAACCAGATTAACTTACCTTTCTAGCCATGTCTATATCCTGAGATATAAATCTTTACACAATGCATTGGATGGAGATATAGGTCCCACCCATCTCATAATGAAATCATTCTTACGTGTGCCACAACATAAACATAAATCATTCATCATTACCCAAAGAGGAAAATGGATTTCATAAACATCATCCCATCATAACATAATACATATATAAAAAAATGGATATCATTTAATCATAAGAAAATTGAAACCATGTAAATCATAGAGATTTTATACATGAAACATAAACATATGAAATAATGTCAACTTAGATGGAAAATGGTTTTGATAAAACACTTGAAATGAATTTTTGAAGAAAATATCATTTATTTTTCAAAATCATATATTTTCAAAAAATTCCATGCAATTTTAAAAGAAATTGGTTTTTTTGAAAATATTAATGGAATATTGTAGATGAATATTCATGAAAATTAGGCGTTATGAAACCGTAAAAATCCATTAATGCCGTATAAGTTAAAAAACATTCTCTTCATACTTTTGTCGGAAAAGTAAAAAAGTACCTCGTATGGTATGAAAAAGAAATATTCCTTACATACCATATAGTAAAAGTAAAAAAAGGGTAAAAAGGACATTAAAAATACAGGAAACCATTTTTAGAAAATAGGGACATGGATGATAAATATAACTTCATTAAATAATTTCGAATAAACAATCTCAGATAAAAACGAGATTGGGAAAGTTATCCCCTAAAATAGGTCTGATGTGCTTCGTACGTAACCAAACCTCCTGTATAATTATTTAAATAATGTAATTTACTTATTATAGAATCATATTCATTGTTATGATATAATATATGGTTCACTTACGACTTTATATTACCCGTTCTATTGTAAATTCAATGTTAAAGCAGCATTTTGGATAAAATCCTTTTATTTATCGTACGTGTTTAGAAATGATTTTCATGATATTATTATTACTTATATCATGATTTACATACATCCTGAATGTAAATAATAAATTATATATCCTATATACTCATTATATATATATATATAATAGATAGATGATTCAAATGAAATACACCATTCATGGAGACGGTAGGCCGTACGTACGCATGAATGTTGTTTTCCTATTCCTTATTGACCGGAATAGAATTAATTAGATGAAACATATATATATATATATATATATATTCATAAATCCATTAGCTTTATTAAGTATTATATTTCATTATTATTGATTATATATACTTTATAATCATTCTTGAATGGTTAACATGGAAAATGAATCTCATCGCGTCATGGAGACGGTAATCCGTACGTACGCACGAGCGATGATATCGTTCCTATAATTATTGAATTGAATTGTAGTGTTTGATATAATATCTCAGAATTAGTATGATTTTATAATATCTATATATAGTTATTCTTTACACCATTATACCCATCCAAGTAAGGTGGTGGTGGAAAAATAGATTATACCACGACGTGGAGACGATATTCTGTACGTACACACACGCGGTGATTTTGTTTTCTAGATGATGGATAGAAGGTGAAATGAGGTTGTTTGTATTTATAATAACATATCAGTATATTATTAATACTTATGTTATTAAATTATAAGGAAACAACTTAATAAGAAGAAGTTTAAGAAGAAATAAAACTTGAAAGAATCAGTAGAACAGATTACCTCTTCTTCGACGCACCTCTTTTATGCTTCCTCTTATGGCATTAGAGTTGGTCTTTTGAGAATACCAGAACCTCTATAATGTTTCTAGGAAATTTTAAAAGGTAAATTGGCAGGGGTTGTCCGAGCATGAAAGCTAAAAATCTATTAAAGAGAAGAGGGAGGAGGTTCCCTTTTATAAGGGAGGAGAGGGCCACCTTAGGAAAAACATAAAATATTATTTTATAATAAACTCATATTCGGTATATAATAGATCCAAATTGATTTATTTCGAAGATAATTTTGGGATGGGTCTAAATACTCTAAACCAATTTGTTTTAGACAAGTTTAGGTTACTATTTTAAACTTATCATTTAGATTTAACTCTATGTTAAATAATTTAACTTTTACAGTATGTTCTTGTTTTCTTACACTCTACGGTTAATAAACATACTATAACAAGACAAAATAACCCCTAGGGGTTCATTAATCATATATGTATCTTTATATATGTCATTTGGACGATCCTCATATTTTTAGGAATATAATAACAATTAATAATATAATATTTTTTTAAACCATTTCATGTCAATTTTGACAATACCTGGTAATTGATTTTTGTGAAATTCATAACAGCATGATTAGTTAGAAAAAAGTTAATTGAATCAATAAAAACATGTAAATCTAACCTAATAACAGTGTAATTTATAAATATTCTCAAATTACATTTATTTGGGTATTTATATAATCAATTATGTTAATATTTCATTATTATGGTAATTACAGCATCATCATTGTGTCATACCTAAATTAAATTATTTTATGTCTAGAAATTATAAATAAAATACCATTATGTAGGAAATCATATTATCTTACTAATTAATATTTATAGTCGAATTTATCTTATGTAAAAACCTATATTAAATTTTTTTATTTTATTAAACATTTATTTTAACTATTTTAACACTTCTTTAAATAAAAAATTAATAAAATTCATAATCTAATCCAAGTGGACCTAAAGGGTAATTTTTTATTCCTAAGGTTGTTTTTGGTCGAATTAAACATATCCAATAGAATTAGGACATGTGTTAGGGTAATAATAATATCATTTTTACCCTTAATTACCCTATTTACTTTTAACCGTGGTAAATAAAAGTAAAAAATTTATTATTCACCAAAGATTATTTTTATCTTAGTGAACCACATTTTACTCTATGATATTTTCTGTGTCTCTCAGATTTTTTAAATTCAACTCATAGAAGTGATAAAATTATGTTTTATGTACAATTGCTAATGCTCCTGGGAGGTGGGTAAAAGACGCTGAAAATTCAATAAAATTTTTATATATATATATATATTATAAAATGACTCTAATGAATTACATTGAACATATATAGGTATTATGTATCGATTTTTACCTAAAATAAATTTAACTAAAATAAATAATTATTTAAATAAAGAGTCGGTTTTTAAATAGTAACCTAGTGTTTTCACTAGTCATCAAAAATTGAATGTTTTCAGAAAATACCAAAAATTAGCCCTTAACTAATTTCGATATTCTGATCCAAAAATGAAGTCCATTTTGAATGATAAAATTTATAAAATATCAAAAAGAGGGTTTTACTATTCATAACTGCTTGTTTATATAATATTTTAATAACATAACGTTGTTTAGTAAAACTTGGTATTGCGTACAACACACGCAATCATGGAATGTCACGATTGCATGTAAAGCAGTCCAAGTGCAGGTTGCATGTAATTCATGATTTCTTTGTTGTTTTGTATAATATAATCCAACTCTATTTCATTTATACATTGAATAAATATATATATACAATCAATTTTGCATAGAGTAACATCTATCAAACAAACGTGAAATTTTGTATAACACTATCCAAAAATAGTGTTGCGTATACTGCAAGCTAATACGATGTCACGTATAGAGAAATATAATCATGGATTATCATAAAACACGTGTAATAAAATAATTTAATAAAGAATAATTCACATAAAATATCGGGGTGTTACATTCATACCCCCCTTATTTTTTAGAAAATACATGAATGTCATTAATAAACACCACCACAAACTTATCCAAAAACTCCTCAAATATTCTATTCATAATATTCATGAATACTAAAGTGAATTTGTTAACCCAAATGGCATAAAAAATTAATATGGCTTGTATCGAGTACAAAAGGTTGATTTTGGGATGCCATCCTTATTCCCCATTTGCTGATGGTATCCAGATCTCATGTCAATCAGGGAAATGTACTGATCTCCTAGAGCTTATCCAAAAAGTCATCGATATGAGGAAAAGGATAATTTTTTAATAGTGAAATTATTCAATGAACTATAATCAATGAAAAGTCTCATGTAACCTTATTTATTTAAAAAAAACAAAACAGGAGCTCCCTATGTTGAAGTGCTAAGATGAATGAAGCATTTATCATGAAAAGCCTGCAAACTGATTTTTCAATTCAAAAAGTTTATTTATATCCATATGATATGGGGGTTTTGAAATTGTCATAACATCAGAAACTATGTAAATTTTGAAATCGACTACATGATTAGTCATGAAAATGGGTAACTCATCTAGAAAAACATGAAGGTATTCATTTACCATAGGCACATCATCAATCTTAACAGTTCCCTTGTTTTCAAAAATATGAGAATCATAAATTTCATTTCCATATTTCATTAGTTTCTAATATTACTAATATGTTATCAATGGTATGGTTCCATTCTTGTATACAAACTACAAATCTCTCTGAAAAACATCTTATTTAGCTCAACAGAAATCATAGCATAGTAAACGGAAATCGAATCCACTCATAGAATAACATCAAACTCATCTAATGAAAAACAATAAGGATTGTTGTTGAATTCATTCTATATACCATAAAATAATTATTCATATAGTTTATATTTGCTATAATATTTCCCCTGGTGTTTTAACAATAAGTTTCAGTTTCATTTGTGAGAGGTGATATTTCAAAATTTTCCAAATATTTCTCAGAGATGAAGGAATGTGTAGACCTCATATCAAACAAAATTTTAGCAAAATATTAGTAAACAAAAAATTTACCTAATACAACATCGTTGGATGGACCGAAATCTGATGATGTAGTCTCGAAGGATCTCATTACACATTAATGCTTATAGTCTGGATTCATTGCATTTTTTGAATCTCTCTTTTGGCAAGAATTTTCACAATGACCCATCTAACCACATTTAAAAAACGTTACAATTTTCTAATCATGATTAATCATAGGATCATATTCATTACCATCTCAGGCCATATTTCCAAACTCACTACATTTAAAACACATCCCACTTTTTCAAAGATAATCCCCAGGGTGTTTCTTACCACACTATTCACAAACTGAAAATTTGATTTTACCGTTGACCAAAAGTGGCCAAATTTTCCTTCAAAAAGATAAATGGAATGACATTCCTTTTGATTATATGAACATCCCATAACATAAAATATCTTTCAAGGTATTTAATCCATCCTTCGACCACTACTGTGTCAGAGTATCCATTAAAAGCAGGACAGTTTTGTTTCATAAAATGTTTCACTATTGTTATGTTCTGTTGTCGTACCTCAGATAGTTTTCTTGAATGGATTCCACCACCATTTGTTGCATGTGTTATCTGAGGAATTACTGTCATAATTTTCTCGGTTCTAATCCCAACCATTCTGGGCTACAGATTCAAAAGGTTGTCATTCTGTTGGCACCTCTCATCTTTATCTTCCTGGTTTCTGAGGCAAATAACCACTTTGAACAAAAATATATTAGACAAATAAACAGATTAATTTTTAAATACTATAAAATTTCAAATAAATGATAGAGTAAAAATCAATTAAATTATTTTTTAACATCATCCTAACCCCTAAAGATACCTAAACTGTCCATTAAAACCTACAATAAAGACCCGACCTCATTAAATTACATAATATTGATTTTAGTCAAGAAATAATATCAATTTACAATGAGGTTCTATTAATCTTTATAGAATTAGATAATTGGGGAACAATACATTCATAACCAAACACATTGTTACAGAGTGGATTCCATAAAAACAGATTCCATTTTTAAAAAAATGTTAAACATTAAACCTTTAAACGTGATTTATTTGAAAATTATTTATTCATTTAACATAGCATTATTATTTTTCATACACATACTTAAGACCTGTTAAAATCATTGAAAAAAACATGGGATGAGAACAAAATGCTCAGTATGGTATGTAAAAGAAGAAAAGAGCAGATTAGTCCATGAATACTTGTAACGTAAGAAAAAATTATCAAAAGACATACTTGTCACCCATAAATTCTTATATTGAGAGACATGATATTTACACAAGATCCAATTCAAACACAATATCATAAACATAATCATAAAGGTATCTTTGGGAATTTCTTACATAACCTTGTTACCCTATTTCCTACCTTATATTTTGTAACCCTCGTGGCTACATTACAATTTCTGTAACCATCACAGTTACACATAGAGTAACCAAACAGCAGACCTATAAAACACATATACCCAATGAATTGGAGGGAGATATTGGTCCCACCATTTAACATATACAATTCCCAAGAACCAGAAAATAATCATAAAACATGATTAATAACATAAAAGCATTACTCTGGAATTTTGTAAAATAGAATTTTAAAAGATGATATAATAAGAAACACCTCTTATGTAAATCATATAATTGAAGGGAGACTTAATAGAGTGGATGTAATATGTATATTAACTATAATTAGACATAATTTAACATAATATAAACAAAAACCATCACAAAATAAATTTTATTACCAAATAAATAATGAAGTAGAAGGTTAACCCAAAGGATGGAAATCTGGTTAAGAATTTTATTACCTCAGGATTCACTTAGTTCCAACTATTTTAAACCCATTGTAGATTATTTAAAATAGTGTTATTAATATATTAACGAATCATATTCATATTCATAATACCTTATATTATCATTCCATTACATCATTTCACCCTTTAATTATTTATATTTTGATCCTTGCACTGTTATGGGCATGTTCTTTACATGATTTTAATGATCGGTTCATGATGGATTATACCTATAGATTTGACGTGAATCTATAGAATTTTAATAGAAAGGTATTTACATATTTCCAATTCCATAATTTATACAATTTATCATTTGGATGTTTGATAGGAGTGTGATTCATATGTTAAATCATTAATGATGTTCGTTTAGATCATTTTAGTTGTTTTTTTATAATAAAGACCTCTTTTTGTCATATAAATTAAAATCATGAGTACAAAATAATTTCAGAACAATGGATGAGACATAAAATATATATTATAACATATTTCAACAATAAAAATGGTTTTATAACCTGACTTGAATGAATTATTTCCAATTGAAATCACATCTTCCAAAATGCTGGTAATTCGACACATCATGGACAATGTTTTTATTCCCTGAATAAGTGGGATAGGAGAGTAAGAATGATGATGCATTTTCATGAACACGAGAACATATAGAATATACATGATTTCTATAGTTTTCACACCTATTGGTTAAGAGGAGATGAAGAATTAATATGAAAATACAGGAACTCAAAAAATATTCTAATTTGGAAATCTCTTACAAAAATTTTACAGCCTAAGATCTATGCAACATGGTTTTAGAAAATATTATGAAGAAAAAACCACGGGGAAAAGTGTCACCCATCCAGAAATAAATTACTATTTTTAATAGATCATGAATAAGAATTAAATAATAACATGGTATTGAAACTTGAATGTTATAAAATATAAATGAAAACTAGAATTGAAAAATAAAGAAATTGAGAATTTTCTTACCTTATAGTGTAACTCCTAAAACATTATGGTTGGGACCATGGGGGATTTAGGAAACAATGGGAGGTCATATACGGAGGTATGGAGACCATATTTCCGTTGAGGTGGAATTGGAAATGAATTTAATGAAGGAATGGGTTGGTATTTATTGCAAATGTGACTGATTAATTTAATAATTTCTAATGGACACCTCATTAGTGGTATTTGAAAAACCAAGGTTTTTACCATGGTATATTCCCATTGTATTTTCCACTTGGGACACCTCACATATTATTTGACTGTAATAAAGTCTTCTAGATTTATTACATCTTTATTACATAATTAATGATGTCATTAACAAACCAAAACTCAAAACTGTTTTATTTACAATTCATAGAAAAATATGCTTTTTAGAAATATACACCAAATTATCCCTAACCATTTATCGATGTGTATAATTCCAAAATGATGTCCATTTCTTGAAAATATTTTTCTAAATATCATTATTTAAATTTGAAATTAAAATCTTAGATGATTCATAAGTTATCATTTTTAAAACTATAACTAATTTTATATCACATTGAAAAATTTACAATAATGTCATTATCTTCAAGCCTTAAGCAAATAAAATAATAATAAAATACACTATTCAGTATAGTCATATTACTATTCATAAGGGTATGTCCATATTCACCAAAATAACAAGTTTGATATATTAGACACCAAATAACTTACTAGGCAATATTATAGATAACGATTTTACAAAATATAAAACATAGAAGCACTAAAATTATGTTTAATGGATATTTATAAATATTTACAATAAAACAAATTTCATGCATTTAAATTTATTTTTAGAAAACATTGGGGTGTTACACCATTATAGTCCCTGAGTATCAGTATCATCCATATGTTATCCATGTCTATAAATCATAATCCATGGGTTCTACACCCAAATATCAAACACAAAAGGCTAAAAAGATGGATCCCCTTATGTACCTATGGAAATCCAAATTACAATAATAAGATGGATTCAAAGAAGTACCTCTATAAATCATAATGATAAATGAAATGGATTAAATTAGATGTCCTAAAATTTAAATTTGGGAATCCAAAAAAAAGAGATACATCTTGTAATGCTCAAGGTTGACAAACCATAATGCTCCTCAAGAAATCATATCTACATAAAAAGTTACTATGTGAATGCATAAATAAAAGGATAAGTGAGGAAGAGAATATAAAACCTCCACTAATACTATCCTCATTGGATATAATGTTCATTACATGATATCTAGTTACACACAATACCATATCAACCGATACCCCACACACAATTGCTCAGGTTTCAAAAACATTTGGGGATCCCAATGAAAACCAATGTCAAGTCATAGAAATACATCGTAATATAGATTCTTGGAATTGTAAATGTATAAATCATAATATAACATGGTAAACACATTAAAATTAAATTGGTAGAGGTATCCTAAAAGGGATTCCCTAGGTCTGCACATACTTGTGGGTGACCCAATGGGGATCTTCGGAAACAATAACAATATAGAGGAATCCTTCATGGGATCCTTGGAAAAAACTAATCTCATGGACTTATGTTAAAATAGGGTAAATATAAATGGGGATACATTCATAATGATCGGGAATAGAAACCGTTTTTCAAGAGAAATAGCTCATGGATCATCTAAAATCAAAGAGGTCTCACTCTCAAGAGAATATTGTATATGGTTAACAGAGGGTTGATGTCTCCATTAAAATAATAATCCAAAAAATGACACTTAGGATTTGTAATATCATCCTAAGGGTTTGACCATAATTTTAAACATTTAAAAAAAATCATGATGGACTAATCATGGGCACAAATCCAACTCTAGGGTGTAAAAATATTGAAATGACTCAATAGGTCAACATAGGGTAAGTATATAACATGTACTTCGAAACCTATTTCCCAAACATGTACATATACATGTAATGGATCATATGGTGTTTGACTATGTACTAATACATAGTCTTGAAACACCAATGTTTAGTCATCTATAACTATATTTCCTAGAAAAACCTAGGGTCTGATTGTGTATAACTACATTACCAACTCAAAACTAGTGACTGATTATATACTTCTACAAGGAAAAATCCCTCTACATGGGGTGTTTTCGAAAGTAACATAGGTATATAGACATTTCATATTTCATGGTTTTTACTCAGTGTACATGAAATGTACATAACAAAACTGTACTACCCCTGAACATGCCTACAAAGCACAGTACGTGGAATTGAATCACTACACAATTAATTATAAAATTATATTGAATGAAATTTTCAAAATTAATCTTCACCAAATAGGATGAACAACGAATTTTTTTTCACTGAGCCATGCACAATGTAAAATTGTTTTATAGGAGAGAAAACACCCAAAATAACCAGGAAACACCCATTTTCAATGAAAAAATTATAGATCATCCCACATGGGGTGTTTAAACTTCATAATGAGAAATTAAAACATGCAAATAAAAAAAGATATGGGGATTTATTGAAAATCATAAAAAATAGTCTACATTTGGGTGGAATCCAATGATGATCTCCCCATTTCTAGGATCCATAGCTACAATACGATGATCCAGATCCACCCGAGATCTAAGGTGACACCTCACATCTCCGCTATCTCTATTTATCTATCCCTATACCTCTTCTCTCTATATCTAAAAATTATGGAAGACATTGATGGATAATATGTGATAATCTAAAGCTATAAAAATTAATGAAAATGGAAAAATGAATATAAGGAAATGAAATTAAGATAAATTGAGAGGTCGGACCAAACCTAATTGTCAACCTATTTTAAGCCCCTTCGTGGAAAACAACAATTTATGGACTCAAATGTGGAGAAATAATCTCAATATGATTCTATGTTCAAAAGAAATGGACTATTGAACCTAGAGTGATAAATTTATATTTAATTAATAATTATTGAATATTAATTATTTTAGTAATATTTGATCTAATATAAATATCCCCAAACTCCAATCCTAGGATAAAATTAATATTTAGGGAATAATATAGTGTTCCAAGAAAGTATAAAAGATCATATGGTAGGTAAAATTAACATTTCACCACTTAAAAATATCTGAATGAAATATTTAGTTTTTACAAAACATTTATAGTCTGGAAATGAAAAGTTCCATTAATCCAAGGATATCATAGTGGAATATATTTACTCCCCAAACTAATATTGTAGAAATATTTCACTATAAATCCCTATATAATAAAAAAATTACCTTATTTAACCAGGTTCACTCCCTATTTCATTACTTATTTCTCTTGAGAAATAAATATTTTCCTAATTCATTGGAAGGAGATATAGGTCCCACCTCTCACATAATGAAAATCATACATAAGTGTTCCGTAATATCAATAGACATTAATTATACGATAAATCATGAAATAAAATTTTCTTTATAAACCTTTAATAATATCATGACCTATCAAAAAGAGTTAGGTTTCATAATTATTTCATCATTTTATTATTTCATAACCCAGGGGGAAAATGTATGATTCGTGAAAATTGAATCAGAGTATATCCCTTAGAAAAGAATTGATTTTCATAAACATACTTTCATCATAAAAAATTCAAATAATTAATAATAATGGTATCCTTGTTTCATATCCCAAAAAATCATAAATTACATTAAGGTATGCCTGATTTTATGCAGTGTTATTCTCAAAGAGAACCATATATGAATATTTCTTATGGAAGTCAACATTTTGTTAAAAATTACTTTATAAAAATAAATATTCATAAAATATCATGGAAATAATTTTTGTCAAAAATATCCTAGAAAACATATAATAAAATATATAATGAAAATAATAGTTATGAAATTTTAAAATTCGATTCATGTCACACACATAAAAGTTTTGATTCCATTATCATGTTTAGTAAATGATAGACAATATTTTTTTGGAAAATTACAAGAATATTTATATCCAAATTTTTTTGTTGAATCCCCATAATGATAAAATATTTCGATAATAAATAATTCTAATAATTTAGAAAAAATTATTTTTTTTGAAAACACACTTTTGGATGAAAGAAGTTTATTTGAACAAAAATATAAATAGGGTTGTTTTTTTATTTACAAATTTATTTCAATCCCAAGGGTAAAAAAATAGGAAGATGAAGGAAATAAATATTCTAATGACATATATTAATGTGATCAATATAAATATTTTTATGTGAAATTTATAATATTATTTCATCACCAAAAACATAATAAGAAGTTGATATGTTAAATTATGCCACTGTAACATAAAATCCTTAACACATCGATGTGTCGAAAATTGTTTTACCAATATCGGAATTACATTAAATACAAAAAATTAAATGAGAATAAATAAATTAACTATATTTATTTTCATAGGGGTTGTGTGTCTGCATCATTAAATGATATCAGTGCATAACATAACATAAGTCCCATACAAAGAAAATTGATTCAATAATACCATACCTTATGTTTCGACTCCCTTTTGTCACATTAAAACCTAATGTATAATAAATATTATTTAATTATACATATTTTATAGAACAATTATTATATATATCATTACATATATTATAGAGACCAAAGAATAACATACATGGATATTACACAATTATAGTTTAATATTCTGTACATTACCATAGTGCATGCCCATGGACCGTAATAGTTTAGTGTCTTTGGAAATGTGTGAAAAATATTCTCACATACTGAATGATATTCATCACCTCCCATAATCATATCCCCTTTTATTACTTCAACCTAAAACATTACATTATAACTTGGTGAAAGGACACATAAGAAATTGGTGAGGTCAGATGCTCAAAAAGGTAAATAAAGGAAATACATAAGCCTAACATGAACAAAAGAGGTTTGAACATGAGAATAACATATGAAGATCATACCATATATATTAGAGATCATAGTGAATATTGGAATATCATGAGACATGAATCATATAGAAATAAGAAACCTAAACCATGAAATCATAAAAATAGCAATAAAACATGGAAGTGTCGCAACCACATAGGCATATATAAAGATTTCTATAATAGTCAAGGAACTTCTACCAATACCATCTTAGTGGAAAAATTACTTTACAGAAAGGGATCCACACCCTATTCTAGCCTGGTATTACTTAACCATGTTCACCTGTCATTCTAGCCTTATACTACTGAACAACATTCATTTCCCATTCAATCCCTATAACACTAAATCATGTTCATTCCTCATTATATCCATGTCTTTATCTTGCGATATAAATTTTTACCCATTTTATTTGAGGAAGATATATGTCCCACTCATATCATAGTGAAATCATATAGGAATGTCTGACAAATTTATAAAAAACATATCATAATCCCTCAAACAAAATGGGTATCATAATAATGTAATCACATCATAGCCTATTTAAATGATATAATACCCACACTCATTTCATCATAATCATAACTTTTAAAATAATCAGATTTCATAAAAATATAACCTAGGAAATAGAAAAAAAAATCATAACATATAATCCATGAAAGTGAAAAAGGTTTCATACAGACCACAACATTAAGCATAACCCATTCATAGAAATAAGATGAATGTTTCCTTTAGATTATTTCCTAGAAGGTAATGAGTTACATTAATGTATGTCATATTAGAAGGAAAATAACATGGAATGATATTTTCAGAACATTTCAAAAGAAAAATATCTATTCTTCAATGATTTTACAAACACAATATAATATAAATTTCATTCCATTAGAAATACATTGAAAAAATATTATTATGGTTAGAAAATATTTTGAAAACCTTTTCCTTAAAAATAATAAAATATTATTGAAAATATTTGGAAATCATTTTCCATTAAAGATTGTAAAAGGATAATGAAAATTGATTGAAAACCATTTTTTTAAAATAACTTTTATAAAAATTTTGTTAAAAATTATTCATTAAACATGAATTTATTTCATCAAATTTTTGATGGAGAATAAATGTGTACATGTCATATGAGGTAAAAACAACATTCCTTTTTCATGGTAAAATAGTCAGAAAAATGCCACTTTTATAAAGTCACATGAATATTAATATGAATATTTTTTTTAAAAGTAAAAATAGTAAAATTCAATTTTAATGATCACATAGAATAATAGAACATTTTTATAATCCCATTTTGGAAATATTTAATTTAAAAGATGAAATATTTCTGACCCTATAGAGTGTAAAGTTGGAATTCCATAAAAAGAATTTCATAACTATATTATCTATGAAAGAGTAGAAAAATGGTACTAATACAATATCATATCATTAATAACTATAATATAATAAATTAATGAATGATATTATGATATTGATCCTTATATTTCATCAATGAAATAATAATTAAAAACAATATCGAAATGTGAAGAGATTCCTTTAATAAACTCCGACAACATGGTACATCGGTCCATAATTAGATTTAAGAAAATTAAATTAAATAAATCCTAAAATATAATAAAATGAATAATATTCGAATATAAAATTTAAATGGAAGATTATTCCCCTCACGTAAAAATATAAGTTCATCATAAAACATTTCTCTCAAAGATGGCCAATAAAGAAAAACCTGTCTTACCGATTTGAATGATTTTGAAAAAATAACCCCATTAAATAAATATCATACAATAGATATGAAAATAACCATAAATTAAATTATAATAATAATTGAATACATAAATTGAAAGTATAAACCCCACATAAAATGAATAATTGGTGAATAAAACATGTATCTTAATGAAATAAAAAGTGATATGAAATCCCCAAACCTCATGTCTTACCTCTCATCGTAATTGTACAAACCACCGTTATAATAAATATAAAATCATTATAAAAATTTTACATTACCATATTAATATATACATTACTATATATTGTTTTATTACAACCATATATCAGCTTCATGTTAACTATCCTATGCTAAGGTTTAACTATAGATATTTTTCACTTTGTTCTTCGTATGGGACTTAATTTGTTATATTATTAGTCATTATAATTATATAATGATTATAAAATTTAAAATATGATATAAATATCATTATAATATAGTATATTTGGATTTTAATAATATTTAGAATATAGTATTATGAAAAGGAATACACAGTTCATGGAGACATTAGTTCATACGTACACATGAACATTATTTCTGTTTTTATTATCGTATTGAAAGAATTAATGTACATGAAAAGTATGTATATATATATATCATTATCAAGTAGATTTATTATATCATACAGATAATATAATATCACTACTCCCATCCTTTATACATTCCATGTATTGTGTAGACGAATCACATAACATTAATGGGGCAGTAGTCGACACAACCTTTAAATAGGATAATTTTTTACCACCAAATAGAAACTGAAAATTTATTTGTTCTAAAAGGATTAAAAAAAATTAAAAAATAATAAATGAAATATATATCAAAAATAAATATATTTTTCATCATAACTTCCACTATTATGGGTTGTTTGGAAAATTGATTGATTATCATTTTGCGAGGCGATAGTTCATCGTTCACATAAATATAATGTTTTTTACCCATTAAACAGTGGTGTCTGTAAGTGTAAGTCAATACAATAGAATAAAAAAATACTAGAAAATTTATCATAATAGTTTTTTATAGAATAATATATTATATTGTTAGTAAGGGTGGATAAGGATAATAAAATAAAGGACATGAGAGAAGGTGTTACGTCTTAATCGGGTAACTCCTTTTGGATTGAACCAAAAAGAATCCTTGGGTTTCCTTATGCCTAACTTAAGGATTATTTGAAGAAGTTAGGGAATTTTTGAACATTATTTCTTGAATATTTTCCAATCCTAATTTGTTTGATAGGTTATAGGATGAGGGATAGTTGGTGGAATTTTATTGGGAAGTCGGAGTGAAACAGTTGTAAATATTTGGAGAGATAATTCCTCCCATGTTTTCATGTTTCATATGGATACAGTAATGTTAAAAATTAGATAAAATCATGGATATAGTGATATAGGGTCAAACAATGGATTTTTCGAATGTGAAGATTTCTTTTTGAGTCGTAATTTTTCGGTTTTGTCCATAGTTAAGGTTAATTTTACATTAAGCAATGTAATTATGTTTAATCTGTTTAAATAATATTATTTGTCCAAAAATAAGTTGTAATTATTATAAAATATATTGTATTGTCCTTAAAAATATGGATTCTATATTTAAAATTTTAATCATAGAAGTGTGAGAAATTAATTTAGAATTAATCCCATAGTCGAGTCGACGATACTATTTATAAAGTAAATTTCATCAAATGTATTCTATGTTATTATTTTAAATTTCAATGTGAATTTTCTTCCATTTACCCAAATATAATAAATTAAAAATAATATAAGCTAATTAGACATTTAGACCAAATTTAAATATATATTGAACTTATAAAACAATTGATGATTTTTTTTTTGAATTAATATCCTATATTTTTCACAATTTATCCAAAAAATTTATGTTTCTCAATGAAATCCTAAAAATTTTCCCTGTGATAATTTAGAAAAAAAAATATTTTTATTTTTATTATATAAAATTAAATTTCGAAACGTGTCTAAAAATAAATTTATTATTAAAATCAATTCATTCCAGAAAATGATAATTTTACCAATAAAAGGGTATTATTGAAAATCATATATTTCATTATCAATATTTTTTATCTAGATAAAACCATTATAAATAATATTTTTGGATTATTTATCATTATTAATTTAATGATGTTTAATGGATAAGTTATATTTATCTCATTTAAATAATATAATATAAAAATGTTGTTTTGTAGAAAGCATGGTGATGAATGTAATGTACACTGAGTCAATGTAACAGATTGCACATACCAAGTGAGTATTTTATGTAGCACACGAAAAGTATTCATTGTTTTTTTGTGAAAGATATGGTATTTCCATGTGAATTAAATGTATTACATAGTGTTATAATTTTTATATATATATGAATTATTTTTGTTTACATGTGAAATGAAAAATATTAAAATGATAAATTAATTCAAAAAATAATGAACAAAATAATGAGTTATTATATTATAACACCCTTAAAATAAGTTTCGTTCTTGAAGTTCATCTATGTTATCAAATATTTAATACATTGAAGGATCCTTAATATAAACCCATGTAATAATAATGAATACAAAAATATCCCTTAAAAGGGGATAGTTGGAACCATTTTGGTTACCCATATTAAAACATAAAAAGATTTCAACATAAGAGAATACTGTTTGAAAGTGAAAACATGGACATCGAAGGAAATCCTAAATATAATATTATATTGGAGAGTGATAGAGAAAATGTTCAGAAAAACATTGACTATCATAAATTCATAAATATATGATGAACACAGGGGCCATCTGATTCATCAAAAAAAGATGTACTGAGATAATATTTTTGGTTTGAAGATTATTTTTCACATAGTTGAATAATTTTCATGGAAATATATACTAGTATGGTTTTAGTACAAACTCTCCCCCTTTTTCCCTGATACACTTCACCTCTTTCTCTAAAATGGAATGTGAATTAATAATTCTCAAATTTGTAACAGATCATGAGATTTATGATATGACATCCCATCTATAATCAGTTATCATCAACACAACATTTTTATAACATATTGTCTAATATGTGTAAATCAAAATGTTGTAGGATAATAATATTTCTCAAAAACCTCATCCAAATTTTATATTAATAATTACGTTATTTTTCAACACCAGAAACCTTATGAAAATAGAAAATTCAATGCTTTTTAATGAATGTCATGAAATCATATTAACATTGATCCCCCATATATCATATTGCACCTTTGGTTATCACATTCCAACTATGTGGATAACCACATAATATATTTCATTGAAACATGGTAAGAAAATTAATTACCACAAATAATTATGGAAAACATGAACTCTCCTTTATTCAATATATTACGTGATATATTCTATAAATCCAAAAAATAAATGTTTTAAACTTCATCAACGAAAGAATAACCCACCTTCAAACAAGTCCTTACATAGTTCGGGGTTATTCAGTACCTTTATATTTTCTTATTTATAACATTATTATCTTATCATAAAGGTCATATTAAGGGTCAGTTTCGCTTAGTCAAAATATCACCTTGTCATTACGTTACTTCACCAGTCCATCCAGAACATTGAACATAAAAATTTAAATACATAGCGAAGCACATAAGTAGAAAAATCATTGTATATTAGGTCATTTATAAAACATAAGTTCTTATTCAAGACACATAAAATCATTGATTATTCTACATCATCATTATTCTATTAACAAGTATACGTCATCTTATTAGACAATACCTCTTTACATTCACATTTCATCTATTGTCTCTTCATCATCAACAATGTATCCATTATTCCTTCCTCCTTAATTATCCTCTTCAGGATCATTCTAATTAGAAAATTGAGTTTCATAATAACGATTTACACCACACATAAAAAAATAACATTCGATTATGCCTTAGAGATTCCAACATTCTTATAAATTCCATTAAATGTACTATTCAATTTACCAATAAAGTCACTCTATTTGTGCCCTTTGTTTCAACAGTAAAAAATTATTCTTGTTCTTTTAATATATTCACATAGGTGATTCTTTCCAAATTATTGAAATAAAGGAAACAAAATATTATTTCATTTATATTCTACATAACCTCAACTCTTAGTTTACTAATCCATTCTCTTCCATGGTCCATCAAAGATTTTGTTAAGGACTAATTTTTTTATCATGTTCTTGGAATACAAATTTGGAATGATAAAAATATCCTTCACTCCCATGATCATCCCAATTAAATCATCATTAGAAAATCATCCATCACATTCAACATTAATATAGTTCATTCGAGTTCCCTCAGTTGAATAAAACCAAAATCATTGTGTAGAAATTTATTATCATATCATAAAACCACATATTCCTGAAAAGAATTACTTACATTGTTTCTAAACCATTTCACCTTCTTTAATCAATGAAACCCAATTTTCATAATAGGTTACACATAGAAAACTTTTATTTAAATCCTTATGATTGTTTTTTTAGTTTTCCTGTATTCCCAAAACATATCCCCACAGATTGTAAAAATAGTAGTGGAGACCATCCTATTTTCATGTACCATATTACCCTAAGTCAGGCTCAGAACATATTTTCAGTGCAGTTAATCCGAGGTACCTCAGTTCTAGAGTATCTTCCACTTGTTGTATCATGAACGAGATGTATTTATTGGAATACAATAACTATTTCCATTAATAAAAATCATGGACATTATCCTAAACATTAACTCTTCTGTATCCTTATCCGTAGAGATACATAGATATATCCTTAGAAATATACCAATAGATCTCATAAAGAATTTCAAATCCATGTTTTTAACGGTTTACTAAATATTTCATTTGATAACAACTATAGAATCACATTCTTATCATTAGTGGATATTACTCCATTTTATATGAATATTCATTACATTAAAATAATACATAGAAAGGGACCATAATAGTTTAGTGTATTTGGAAACATGGAAACAAATTCTTATAACCTGGTGAAATATCTTCAATATCTCCCATAAATATGTCAACTATTTTTAATTCTACCTAAACCCATACATCCTTACTTGGGGAAAGAAAAAATAAGAAAGGGGCGAGTTCACAAACTCAGTATGGTAAATAATGGAAACGTGTGAGCATAATAAGAACAAAATGGTATGGAACTGGAGCATAATATTTGATGATCAAACCCTACATATTAGAGTTCATAACGAAGAATGTATTTTCACGAGAAATGAATCACAATTAAATAAAAAAAATCCATGAAAAAAATCTATGAATAAAACATGGATTTCTAGAATACATGTATTCTTATATAATGATTTCTATAGTAGTCACGATAATGTGGTCACAAACCAACTTGGGTCAACCATGAACTGGTCACCTGAGCTGAGATGTGGAATGTCCGGAAGGGTGTTTCTAATCCCCATGGGCTATAATCTTGTGTTAGACAACAATAGAGAACATAAAGTGAAGAATTTTTTCCCCTAAATAATAAAGGGACAAAACAATGAAAAAATGAATAAAAGAGTTCGATATAAAATAAAATGAACATATTTTATAAAAATATGTAAATAAAACATAACTATACATCATTCTAAACTAAATTAGATGACCACATGATCTCCATGTTTCCTCATGTTTCCATCTCTAACAAAAAGTTAAATTATCGCCCATGGAAATTGAACTCAATATGAACCTTCACGAGGGATAAAAAATGAATGATTTATTTGCGTGAGTGCTAAAACTCAAAAGGCTATCATGATAATCAATTTCCCAATGAACATAAATTAATGTAAATAAATAATACATTTTCAGGTTTTAACTACAATATATAAATGTATAATTTTCTATTTTTTTTACTGAAAAACAATGTAAGATCCATTTCCCATATTCATATCAAAAGCAGAGAGATACTATTTGTGAGACATTATCATTCACAAGGGGAATGTGATGTTAACATATTCAACATTTATAAAAATCATAAATCACGGTTTTCTTCTAAATAAATTTTTATAAACCAATAGGGATCATACACATCACATTCCATGAAAACCACTACATATAAAAGAACTATAGAATTCACAAAACAAGTCAAATGGAAATAAAAAAAAAGTATCTCATTTATCAATAGAAACAACTAAGATCTAGTGGACATATGTGAACCCAATTTATCATGAAAAATAAATATCCTAATATTACATTAGACCCCATCCCCAGTAGCATGAGACACATGATTATATATAAAACATGGAAATTCCTGACCACCAAAACATGTGACAGAATGATGTGTCCAATCCAATTATAATAAACACAAATATATCAACAAAATATGGGCCACTACTCAGTATGTAACCTACCAGTGCAGAAATAATTTATCATAAAACTCTCTCAAAATTCCAGGTTCCCATGTCTCTGGT
Organism: Viscum album; assembly: GCA_963277665.1. Lineage (NCBI taxonomy): Eukaryota > Viridiplantae > Streptophyta > Magnoliopsida > Santalales > Viscaceae > Viscum > Viscum album. The sequence continues at coordinate 1,777,001,500 of OY728151.1, read as the reverse complement.
ATATAATTGGGGTGATCTAACTGATATAAACCAATCATCTACACACAACGTATATATAATAATAATTCACAACTTTCCTCCCTCGAGTCTCTAAAAGAACTAATAACTTGCCTTATAATTAATTTAACATAGAGGGTTCCAACTATGGAACTCTGATAATGTATCATGAGGACTCTACAACAAGTAAAACCCAGAAATTATGAATAGACATAGTTTTAGAATCATCTAGTGGAGGATTTCATAATAAACACTTTCATCATATTCACAATGTTTTCAAAATAGGACATTAATAATTTCTCACAATAACAAAATTCATAAATAATAAAAATCCACATTTCAAAAAACAAATTAAACACACTATTGACCATTTCAAACCATTTTCAGAACACTTTAAAACATTTATGTTATCCTTTTCAAACAAAACCATTTTTATCAAATGCGAAAATAATCATTTACTGAGATTACATTAAAAAACATGGTTAAAACCAAGGCCCATTTCTTTATAAAATACAAATATACATGGGAAACGCATAAAAAGAACCAATGAAATCCTTTCACAATTTACAAATCCATTTTAAATTTAAAAAATTAATTTCATACCAAAAATCACCCATAAAATCCTACTGTACATTTAATCAAATACTTCTGGTGCACTATTTACCATAATAATTCTAATCACAAAAAAACACATATTTCACATCAAAACAATTTAACCAAGGATCACATATAAATATTTATAAATGATATATGTTGTGAAAATCATGAAACTAATGGTCCATAAATTAAAAATTCAAGTTCATGGGAAACAATACCTCTGATCCATGATGTAATGATAATGCACCACCGAAAATACTACGCCTGGGTTCAAAAACCAATGATCTATTAAGTGAAACCCTTAATGAGAAAATCCACCAATATAATAGAATAGATAATAACCCTAGGTCAACATGACAATGAGAGAAGAGAAAAAAGTGAACAAAATAGAGGATAAGGAATTGGTATATGATACGAGGGGTTTACCATGACAGATTGGACCAAAACCATGATGATTTCCCCTTTGAATAACCCTAGATAGAGGTGGATGGCCTAATAAAGAGGGTATGGGTCCCCAAGAGCTAAAGAAACTAAATGAGAAAGAATGGGTGGGTTTTAGATTAAAATCTGGAATGGCGTATAAATGGAAAAACTAAAAATTAAAAAATATGGAAAGTCGGGTGGTTTGGATGCATGGTTAAACAAAAATTATTCTAACCATGCGATATTCACATCCCATAGATGATTTAGTAACATTTTTTCATGGGAATGGACCACACATTTTCACAAATTGTGTGGTAGTCATGTGGTAGGTTCTATAACCTACTGCATAGTTTCCATGTCTAGCCACATGGTTAGCCCTAACTGTTCACCAACATTGTGCCAGGGCCTGACTATGCCAAAATTCAGTTCATTTTCCAAGAAATTTACAAACAAGACAAGGATTTACTGTTGGGAAAAATATAGACATGGAAACACTATATTACTTTTCCCATGTCACACCCATAATCTAAGAAAAGACAAAAAATCCAATCAAACCGGAGTATAGGCCTATACTAGAAAAATCAAATATGACATCTCCTCCCACCATTAATGATTTCTACCCTTGGAAAAGCCTCAACACCTTTCATCTGATTGAACAATTCCTATATATTCCACACCAACCTAATCCTCCCTCTCAATCCAAGGTCATATCAATGAACACCATCAGAACTCAACCCTATTTTCAATAATTAAGTAATAACCCACAACCACTTCCCATGAACAACAAAAAGAACAAACAACCACATCCATATCCAATCCATACCCAAACCATTGGACCTTATCCCAAGAAACCCAATTATAGCTAAAATATAAAAAGGAACTATGAAATCAATGGTTTTTGAAAAGCTACATAAATCACAACAACAGAATCGAAGCCAAGAGAACTCATAGAAGCAAATGGTTTCTAAGGATGTCAGTACATACTCCCCTCTATTATGAACACACTACAGAATGGAAAACGGAACATCAATATGAACCAAAAAAATGCCACTCCAACAAAGGAAAATAAAACTCCCTTATAACGGTCTATCAACCGAAGCTAAGTGGAACATTAAATGAATACTTATGCTATCCACTCCCTAATGAACGGTTCAGGAACTCTTTCAACAATACCACATAGACTAAAAACCCACACCACATGGAACGAGAGGGAAGGGACCCAATGAATTATCTTCTAAACCACAACCATCAACAACCCAACACTTGACCCTCCAAAAAAATGAAAAACTAGATCGAACCTGATTCACATGGGTGGTCCACATGAGGCCATTGACCAATAACTCACATACTAAAATGAAAATTAATAAAAATATATTGGGGGTAAGTCCACTACGTACATTACAAAGATATGGAATTCTCTTTGACAAATAATTTACAATAGAAACACTAGAAATGCCTCATTGTAACAGTGGGGGAACAATCTTTACATGACTCTTTTAACCTATAGGATTTCTGACTACACAGTAGTTTCACTCTGGGACCTATTGATAGTCCTCTGATGTATGAAGTATCTATTACCTCATAGTGAGGATTTATTAATCACAAACCATAACCCCTACTTATATTTCCACATAAATCCAGATAATTCTCCCACGTAGGAAAAAATTAATTATGACATATCATGAAACTCACATCATCAAACAACACACATTTAATCGAACAATGACTTGAAGATACACATGACCATTCTCTCTCACTCCAATTGAGGAGAAGAATGAACAAAGAACAAAGATAATCATGCCCAACATCACCAAACACCACTACTGTAACCAAGATAATTACCACAAGAGGAAAGCATTTTAGATTGAGTGAAAATAGCTCTAAATTTCAACAAATGGAGAGGGGAGTCCATCAATGTAGAGGATTTATACATTGAAAACAGCAAACAAAATCCATAGGTTAATAAAATTGAAATATTGTCAATGGATAACCACCTGTATCCATACTACAATATTCATCATCTCCATACGGGGTAGAACACAAAGAAACAAACAAAACAGAAAATGGTGTGATCTATCCAACCCAGATTATGAACAAAAATTCACCTAGAATGAACACAATCTTAGAGGTACACACCCTTATATATCCCAATAAATATATTATAAATCCACTAATTACTACTCCAAACCCTAGCCACAAATAGGATTCCATCCCAAGACACAACATAGGTAACACTTCTGGATCATGATGAAGCATACCAAATAAACTTCACTATAAGACTATGAAAAACATTCCACATAACAATTGTCTTAAAAAACACATTTTATATTTTAAAACACTTTTGGAAGACATAGAAATATGGGGATTTTTTTACACTCACAAATGGTGTTATGTCATGTCTTTCTCACATGAATATTTAAATAACAAAATGTCCTTCCATCCAAAATTATTGACCAAACACTAATCCACATTTCAATATAAACCAATGGATGTGAGCACCAATGAAAACAAATAATTCTAAAACAAAACAACATCATTTTCCAAAAAAAAAACATTTAACTCATCTAATAAATAATGGTCTTTATCAAGACCAACAATAACTAATTGAAAACCCATGTTCAGATTCTATATATCAATTTATTTCACCATGATAGAAAATTTTGTCCCATGTAAATCCCTAAAAAATCATTTTCTTGTCATTAAAAATATTTTCCCATATTATTTAAATTCTATTTTCACAAAAACCATTTGATTAAAACCCATTTGTATTACATTTAAATCAAATTCAAAATTAAACATTATATTTCCAACAACCAATTTCAATTTTAAAAAATTCACCAATGTGTCTTTTCATAATCTACATTCCATCAAGATCAAAACACATTTCAAATTATAAAAAAACATTTCAAAAAATAACAAATGTTTCAAAAAAATTCCCTAAACAATTTATCCGATTCAGACAACTTTCCACAAGATATTCTTTTGAAAATAACCCATTATTTCAAAAAAAATTATTTTAATAAACTGTATTTATATATTATGGAAATAAAATCCCATTAAACCATTACAACTTTAACAAAATATTTTTTATACCGAAACACAACTTTTCATAACATTACTTAATGTAAATCATGAAAATACATTTTCTGCTTTTTCAAAATCAATGAATTCCAATAAAAACACAATTTTGGAAATTCCCACACTAGGATTTTCTATGAAATTTACAAAATTCATGATTGATCTAAGAGATCCAAAAAATGGAACTTGTGTTGGTTTTTGACTTGACAATATGGGTGGATTCCGTATGCCGAACACATTACCTACAGAAAGATCTACCTAGAACCCAGCCCCTATCTCCACATGGTTTACTAGGACCTATAGATCATGTATACCACTATATTAACTCCCATTTCATATCCTAATCACCAAACAATTACTAAATACCATGAAACTAACATACCCAATCATCCCATGGTAACTCGTGAATCTGAATGAGAAATAGTTCCAAATGCTCATACCACCCATAATCCTCATGTTCTTAAAATCCTACTAAATACACCAAGACATTCCCAAGTATCTATGTTCACTATAAATGTCATGTTTTCAATGATCTGACCTCTTAAGATACCAATTTTTCACAAATAAACCTGAGTTAACACTGAACTGGTCAGCTGTTCCATTCCGTTTAATGGACTGAAGGGCCCTCCTAGTCCCCACGAGCTGGAAACTATTACTGGATATCAACTGAGTACACAACAGGAATTATTTACCCAAAAAATATTAAAGCTAATAAAAAACTATAAGGTGAAAAAACAGAACGATAATTATTGAACTGAACTGAACTTCTTTTATACAAAATCGGAAAATACAACCAAACTCCATCACAAGTCCAACCAAACTAGATGACCACATGATCTCTATGGGAACCCATGGGTTACAATCCAACACAATGATCAACCTTCATTCAAGGTGATCGAACTCAAGATGAACACGTAAAAGGGCTAAAAACAAAAAACAACAATATGTGTGAGTATTAAAACTCTGTAGGAAATCATGTAAATATATTTCCCAATAAACATAATTTAAAATAAAAGGAACATTAATTTTCATGGTTCTAGAAAAATATAGAAAATAATTACTTAATAAATTTTTTATAGAAAAAAAATTTACAATCCATTACCCATATTTATATAAAAACCAAAATAATTCCATTAGTAAGACATTATAATTTTCATGGGGATGTGATGTTAATATTTTCAACTTTTTCAGAGACAATAAAGAACATTATTATTTTAAAAGAATCTTTATAAACAATTTGGAAACTAACACATCACTTTCAGGGAAATAGACCACATAGGAAGTCACTAATGAAATCATAGAATGAGGGAAATGGAAATAAATATACAAGTATCTCCTTCATCACCACAAGAAATGACGATCCAATAGATATAGTTGAACCCAATAGATCATGAACAAACCAGATATAGACAATATAAGAGATACCATCATTGGTATCTTTCCATTCATGATGAAATCAAAAAAAAATCATATCCACCTTTTTTCTGGATTGTTTGAGGGGAATAGTCACATTTTAATAAACACAAATATAACAACCTAATATGGGCCACTATTATCTACGTGACCTATCAGTGTAGAAATAGTTCTCAGGAAATTACCTCAATATACGAGCTTCTCATTTAACATTTATATAATTTGGGTGATCCAACTGATGCCACTTGGTCCTCCCATCACAACATATATATAACAATAATTCACAATAGGCCTCACCTCGGGTCTCCCCATGGACTAATCTCATGACTTATAATTAAAAGAACAGAGTGTTTTCCAAATGAGGAACACTGATAGTGGAACATAGGGATTCAATAGTGAGGAAATCCCATCCAGTATTCATAGATAATGATTGAGAAATATCAATAGGATGTTTTCATAGTAAACACATTCATCAATTTCACGTCGATTCCAAACAGGCCTTTAAGAATTTCTTACAAAACAATCATTCATTAAAGATAAAATTTTACTTTTTTAAAAGGGTTTACACGGAACATATATCATTTAAAAAAATCTAAAAAAATTAAAATAATTAGGTTAACCTTTAAATTTTTTTTTTATGAAATTCAAAAATTCCATTTCCTAGAAAGACATGCCAAACCATTGTAGAAAACATTACCCATTTCTTCATAAAACAAAAAAATCACTTGGGAAACCCATAAAAGTAACCCAAGAAATCATCTCCCAATTTATCAATACATTAAAAAAATATACCAAAAATTAAATAGCACAAATTTCTCACAAAAGAAAATAATGACTTTAATAAAACACATAGTGTACGCTACTAACAATAACAATTATAATCACTACATAACAAGGATTAAAACATCAAATTCAAAAAAAATTATTGAACGATCACAAATAAATATTTATAATTAAATATTGTTCCAAATTAATAAAACTAATGATTATAAACTAGAGAAGACTAGTTCTTGGGATAATCTACCTTCAATCAATGGCACAATGACAACACACCACGGAAAACACTCCAGTAGGATTCAGGACCCTATTATCTAAGATCAGAATCACATAATGTGAAATCCCCCCAAATAATCAAATATGAAACAAAACCCTAGGTGTACATGATCATTGGATAATTTAGAAATATGGACAAAACCGAGGATAAGGAACACAGAGATGAGAATAGGTATTTACCTTGAATGATTCGACAAAACCCTTTATGATTTTCCATTGTAATCTACATATATGGATAGTTAAGGTGTGAGGAATGATGGAGAGGTACAATAAAAATGAACAAACTAAATGGGAGATAATATGAGGGTTTTTTATTAATATAATGAAAGGTGTATACATGGAAAACTACAAAAATTAATAATTGGGAAAATCACACGGTTAGGCAGAACAGTTTAAGAAAAACCAATTTGTTACCAAGAGATAGCCACTATCCACAGATGAAATGGTTTCCCAATTACATGGGAATTGACATCAAGGTTTCCTTGATTGACAACATTGTTGGCACAAACCTCTTTCCTAATGTGTGTTAGCACGTTCAAGGAAAAACAACAATTCATTACCCAAATTTTTTGAAATGATCCAATGATAAAAAATGGGTGAAAACATAAACAATGAAAAAATAAAATCCTACCACCCATCACACCCTGAACTCAAAAAAGAACATATATTCCCTCTAAATAGGATCATAAGACAAAACATGAAAAACTTGGTGTGAATTTTTTTTCCAATTCTGTCTTAGTGGAAAATTCCCTTTACTGATCCATGATAAAACCCATTTCCTTATTTTTAGTAAAAAATCTAATTCGCCACTAATTTTGGACCTTTATTATATAACTGAGTTCATTTCACATTCCTACATAGTAATAGGTAACTGAGTTTATTTCTCATTCCAGTCATACATATCACATGAGATATAAATCACTAACCTATGAATTTGAGGGAGATATTAGTCCGACCCTTCTCATAGAGAAATATTACATACAAATGAAAACAAATCATGGAAAATTATACAATTACCCACGAAATAAGATTGGTATCACAAACCTATATTCATATTATAAATTTTGGAAAAATATATAGGATCTATAATCATTTCTCTATAAGTAATTCATGTGAAAAAGAAGCTATTTTCATAGAAATATGACCTTTCAAAGATAAATGGATTTCATAAACCTATAACCCATGGAAGATAAATGAGTTTCACAGTGACCATTACATTAACAATAACCCATTTATATAAAGTGTATTAATTGAACTATTAGATCATTTCCAAGAAGGAAATGTGTAACATAAATGGATGTTATCATAGAAGGAAAATAACAAGGATATTTTAAAACATTTCATTAGAAATATATCTGTTCTTCATTGAAAAAAATATATTTAAAATATAAAACCTTTTGAAAACCAATTTAATTGAAAATATATTGATAACAAATGAAGATGTGTTGAAAACATTATTGAAACCATCTTCCATAAAATGGTTTAAAATAATCCTTAATACATTTAAAAATAATTTTCACTCAATATTTTTTAAATGAGCTTGAAAATAAATTAATGAAACTTTTTGGGAAAATATATGTTAATAAAAAATTTTAAAAAATTGATCTTTAATCCTGAAATTAAATCTTTAATGGATTGAAGGATAAATTTTTTTTTCATGAAGTAGAATGTAAATAGAAAGTTCCATTTGACTAGTAAAATGTTTATAAAATTTACTTATTCAGAAACAAATAACATCATTCCTTTGATAATATTTGATGAAGAGAAAAATGGTAAAAAACATAAATGCTCAGATTATAGTAGTAGAATATTCTTGGAACCCCTTTTTGGAAAATAATATTTTAATGTAACTTTGGTTCTTGGCCGAAGAAAGGGAAAAATTGGTCTTTCAAAAAAACACTTTCTCAACTATAATATGTATCAAATTGTAGAAAAAAATGGTACCAAAACAATAATATATGATAATATATCCATATTTAAAATAATTAAAGATTTTACAAATGTTATCAGTCAAAAAAATTTATCAATGCAATCCTACACATAAACAATCTCAAAAGGTGATCAGATAGTTTCAGTAAACAATTAAAACATGGAAAATTTGGAGCATTTTCCCTATTTAAAAAAATAAATAAATTGAAGCCTTAAATAACATGAATACAATAATATTAATGTAATATAATTTCTATTTATTTATATAGTCCTCATGGAAAAATATAGGTGCATTAAAAAACATGTTTCTCACAGAAGGCACATTAAGACAAAATTGTCTTACCGATTTAGTAGCTTTTAAAATATTAAACCGATGAAATAATTATCATAAAATGTTAATGTAAATAAGCAAAAATTGAAAAATTATAGTCATTTAATATATACATGGATAGTATACAAAAATAATAATTTAGTGGGTGTATATCAAAGAATGAATCTCACAGAAATTATAAACAATATGAAATCCCCGAACATTGGGTCCTGACTCTCATTGTCCTCTATCAAAACACTTGTATAAAAAATATAAATTTATTATAGAAATTTCCAGTGACCATATAATTATATATAATACCATATATAGTTTTATTAAAACCTCTTATTACCTATTTTTAACCATCCTTTGTTATGGTTTACGTTTGGGTAATATTAGAATTGTTCATTGTATGTGTCTTAATTTTTTATATTATCGATCCTTATAGTTAAATAAGGATAAAATAATGTAAACATTTATATAAATATCATATATTAAAAAATATATAGAAATTTTTTATTTTAATAATCTATAGGACATAGTTTTTTGAAATAGAATACATAGTTCATGAAGATGCTAAGCTGAACATACACATGAATAATGTTTCGGTTTTTATTATTGTATTAATGTAAACATAGTATAGTAAATAAAAGTATATGTATGTATTCATATATCATAATAAATTATCATTATTATTTAATATATATAAAAAAATTGCACTAATACAATCTTTAATACATTCTAGTATGTGTATGAACGAATCGTATCGCTTGGAAGGGGTTGTGGTCTACACTGCCTCAAATAAAGATATCCGATTTAAAAAAAATCTGGTGTAAAAATTTATAAGCTTTATAAGTAATAAATATGTTTAATAAAATAATATATATAATATAAAACAAATATGAATTGTTTTTATGTAATAATTTCCACCATGAGAGGCTGTAATGAAAATTTAACAATCATTGTTTAGTGAGGTGGTACTTTGCCATACAAATAAATTGTTTGATATTTACCCATTAAATGTATGTGTCTATAAGTCTAAGTGAAAACATCAGAATAATAAATCCTATTATATTGAGAATATTTTAATTATAAAATCATTTATTAAGCATAATTGAGGGGGTGGGGAAGTAGAATAAAAGAAATGACTTTAGAGAAGACGTTACCTCTTTATCGGGTAACTCGTTTTGTTTGTGAATAAAGTATTACATGGTATCCCATAAGACCAAGGTAATGAATATAAGATGAAGGTATGAATTTAATAATGTTTATTTTGATTATCATGTCAAATAAAGTAGTTTTATAGGTGTGATGATGTGGAATATGTGGTGGGCTTTAATAGGGAATGATGAGTGAAACTCTTGTAAATATTTCAAGAAAGAATTACACCAATGTTTTTCATATTTAATAAGGATCCAAAAATGGTAAAACATATATAAAGTATTTTATTGGGTAGTTTTATGGCCATAATATGGATTTTGGGAATGTTCCTTGTTTATTTAGTTTCATTAATTTAAGGTTTAGTTCTTAGTTATGCTAAATTTTACCATAATGATGCAATTAATTTTAACAACATTCAATAATAGTTTTTAGTAAGAAATAAAGTCGGCCATATTAAAAATTATAATTTATTACTATTAAAAATATTTTTTAAATTTTTAAAATTATAATAATATAATTGGATGAAATTAATTTAAAATTAATCACATAGTCAGGCCGACATTGCAGGTTTTTAATGTAAAAAATGATCACAAGTTTTCTATATTATTTTATCCAATTTATTTTTAAATTGGTTCCAATCACAAAAATTGATTTCATTTATAAAATTATAATATAATTAATTTTTTAAAAACAATTAAAATATAAGTTATCCATATATAAAAAATATATGAAAATGATATTTTTAATTGATATCCGGTATTTTTAATTATTCATCCAAAATAATGTTTCTCGAAAAAGTTCCGAAAATCACTCTAGGATAAAATTGAAATTCAAAATTCAGAATTAATTTTATGTTTTATAAAATATAAATTCGAACTTGAACAAAAATTAATGGTATTACTAAAACAAGATTATTCAATAAAATAGTATTTTTAAACAGAAAAGAACTATACCGAAAATCTTTTCATTAATTATCAATATTATTCATCTATATAAAAATTTATAAATAACATTGAAATATTAAATATTACAATTAATATAACTATGTTTATTTTCCTAGATATAATTATCTTTTTTTAAATAACTATAATAATAAAATGATGTTTCATAGAAACATCATTGTTGTGTATAACATTCAACAATTCGGTATTGCGGGTAATGAAAGAAAATCGGTATTACATGTTGTGTAAGAAAAGTCGGTATTCCCTGTATCACATGTTATATAGTTTCCATGTCAATGGAATTCCTTACATAGTGTATTAATATATATATATATATATAATGATCTATATCCATTTTCAGGTTAAATGGAAAATATCAAATAAAAATTATTTCGATTTTTTTTTCAAAAATCTCATGGTGTTACATATTTATTTGAATTATGACTTCATACTACCTATTTATTAATAATTTTATGTTAAATTAATGTTTCAGGTAATATCAGATTGGTTTTTAATTCATGTTTTGATTTATTATATTTCAAGTTCCCATACATTATTAATGGTTTCATTATAACTAGAACAGAAAATATGATATTTAAAAAATATATATTTTATATATATATTTATATTTATATATATATTAGAGTAATCTATATAAGATAGATATACAAAATAAAATATGTATTTCTTTCGGACAGTAGTCCGAAAAAATGCATGGGAATAGTTTCCAGTTTCACATAAAATTAAATGAAAGAAAGGTAAATAATATATTATAGTTTTAGAATAATTTTCTTGTCTTATATTTCACATATTTTCATAAACCCCATTCATATTATCTTATATTTATTCTTTGAATCAATCACATTGCTTCACTAGGCTATAGTTATCCATACACTTGACTGACGTTAGTGTATTCTCAGATAATGGAATGCATTAACTTAAGACTGTTATACTAATTCAAGAAGAATAGTAACGTTATAAATAACATGTATAAAAATTTAATGAATTTTTAATGTATGATATGATAAGATTTAATTGAAAAAATAATTACATCGGTTCAGGAGGAGGTAGTCCTCCTTTTATGTGAATATTGATTTCATAATCCATTTGATTGATGTGTAGATTGTTTTAGGTAATCAATTTAATATGAAAATGTCTATATATAATTATGATACATAGTTTATTATATAATCATTGTTCAATAATTATTTAAGTATTTGGAGGACGAAATAAAAAATGACACTCAATGAATAACATTATATCATCTTCGAGTAACCTCTTTTGGATTGCAATATAATCATTCCATGGTAGGATTTATGAAAAAAGGATTTAATATGAGATGATGGATACTAAGATATTTGTTTTTTGGTATTTTTAGATTAAAACAGGTTTTTTGACATATAGAAGAGAGGATAGTATATGGCATGTTTTAAGTGAGATGAGTGGAATAATTGTTAATTTTTTAAATTAAAATGTTGTACCATCGTTTTTTTAGCCCACAAGTCACCAAAATTGGGAATAATGGGAACATATACAATATAGGTTGAAATTTATCATTAAAATAGATTTTATATAAATAATTAGGATATTTTAACCCTTATACGTTTAGTTTAACCCCCCTATAGATAATTTTTATAGTAATCATGGTAATAAATATTTACTATTTTTCAATATTTATTGTAGACAAACAATTAGTTTACAATAACCTATAATATAAGTTATGATAATTAAAAATAATTAATATAATCTTCAAATAATGTTCATAGATGTGGAAAAATATAATTTAAACTTTTTTCCATATATGTGATGGAAAAGTGGGTTTTGAAAGAGAAATTCTCAACAATTTACAATGATTTTATATAAAACATAAATTTGAAAACAATTACAATGAAATTATTTGAATGAACTATTATATAATATATATAATATGATAATAACACAAAAATCATATGAAGTTTAATTTATTAAATATTAAAATAAAAATGTGGGTTTTAATTGAAAATCATTTTTTAACTATACATAGAATTATACTTTGAAAAAACTCATAAACTTATACTAGGATAAAGATGATATTATGTTTTAAAAAATGAGGTTTATTTTATTGAATTCAGTTTCTAAAATTGTCAAAAACAATTTTTTAATTGTTCAATTATTTTTTCAAAAATGGTACTTTTGAAACATAAAATGAAATTATTTAAAAATTCACTATGTTTTGGTCAATTCAATTTATTTATATAATACCAGAATGCATAATATTAAAAATATGAGTATTATAATTCATATAAATTTGGTTAATAGCTAGGATATAATAATCAAATTTTAATAATACTAATAATATGTCATTGAATTATTGAAATTCATTGTTGTGTGTAATGAATTATAAACACAGTGTTTTAAATAATGAATGCGTAAATTAGTTCCACATGAAACCGAAGATATTAATAAAATTTGATTTACTCAAAATTTATAATTCATAAAAACTAGAGGTGCTAAAATATAACCCAAATATATAAAAATAATATAGACACACACACACACAGATATATATATATACAATCCAAATATATAAATATACAAATTATATATATACAGCCACAATCAGAGATATTTATATATAAATTTATATTTAACCAATATATACATATTTACAAATTTACCACATATAAGAATTATTTTACAAAAATAATATGAGAATTAAAAAACTATAATTATTATTAAATATAACCATTATTACCCCATAAAAATATCTATGAAAAAATCCATTAAATACTACTAATATTGAACATATTTTATTAACCGCAGAATTGAATTTATTTGGCACATGTAACAATATCAAAATTGTTATATTGACCAAAAAATATATATACCTAACAAATATTTCAATTTTTATGAAATTATTAATTACACTTGTATATTTCCATTTTATTATTCAACAAAAACAAGGAAAAAATTATTATTATTATTATTATTATCTATTCGAAAAATAAGATATAGAATAATTCTAATAGTTGAAAGAAAATGATGATTTTTTTTTCACAATCATATATTATTCATTTTAATAAATCTTCTAAATAAAAAAATTATTCTTATAGAACTAGTAATTACAATATTCATACCATATTACAAGTTATCCTCCATGATATTTTCAAATCATGGAGCCACTATTCCACAAAATAATAGTTTTCATACTATAATTAAAATAGTTTTTTGAAAAGATAAAAGATGTAATATTTATTTTTTCAACTCCATCAAATAAGATCACAATCTACAGTGTACCTAATGTTAAACTACTATAAATTATTTATTAAATATAATGTATTATTTTATTTATTACATGTTAGCATTACTTCCTTGAAGACATAGCAACATATATACAGTGAAACATAAAATATAACATCAACAAATAAAATATTTCATAAACTAATTAACTTACCCACATATCACTAGTTTAGTATATATTAAAATATTTAGTATATACCTAATGAAATAAATAGTAACTATATTACCATGATGTTGGAATGCAACTAATAAATCATAAAAAATATTAACTACAATACCATCCATGATAACATAGAGGTCTGTTACAGATGTATTAGACTAGAAGATGGAATCTATCCTACTAGGGTCCCAAAAAACAATCTTCTTTCTACCATCTATCATGTTAGTCCAAAAAATAAAAGTACAATAGGATTTGTTAAACAATTTTGTAAGACTGTAACTCAATCCAATAGATCTGATACAAATAGTCTCAGAGCCTCTATCATGACTCTTCATATGTAAAAGGCTTTGTATTAGTAGTGAGTATCAAGGTACATTAGTGGGAGACTGTACCCCTTTTAACATTTCATGAAAATAAAAATAAGTAAACGTATAATAAATAATCAGAGTATGTGTGGGAATCAAAAAAATATTTAAGTGTAGCAAATAAATATTCTGGAATAATGGAAATTGTATCAATAATGGGAAGTGAAAATAAATAAATAAATAAATAATTGGGCTATAAAATCAATCATCGTCCACAAGAATATATAAACACTTATTCTCACCAATTCAATTTAGACACCTTTCACTTCATAGGTTATATAGACATGATATCTACATGTTCATAGAAATCCATGTGTAGGGTGTGATTTGAATGCTTAATAGGGAACTACCAAGGCGTACTTAATAATGTGTTCCCAATTTAATAAGTGTCCACATTAAATAGTCAATGAAAGAAAAACAACACATTAATAGAAAAAAAAATTGATCACTGGATTTCTAAATAAAGAACCATGATCTCCATCAATTCATTCATTGGATCCATGCTAGAATGGACAATACATAATAAAAAATAGTCATGAATTGGTCCTAAGGCTAGAAAACATACTGCCCGACATCCTATAATAATTATGTGAGACATGTTCATATCATACACAATGCATTGAGTTACCACAATAGTCAAGATAAAAAACTTCTTGAGTATCATGGTATATGTAATCAACTGGTAATCATGTTCATCAGTATTTTTTGTTCCTACCACTCTGCATCCATTAATAATTAATTGATTTATGTAAATAAAATTTAGTAGTAATCTAGTGATCATGTCATTCAGGATCCATCAGGCATTGAGTAACATTATACATAGGATAATTTAGAAATTATTGCGTCACTTGAAGAAATTTAGGCATTATGATATCCTTTATTTATCACTAAACCCTTCATCAACATCATCACAAATAAAGAACACTAACCCTTTATGGGATAAATAGTTCATGATAGACTACCTTCTATGGGAACCAAGAGCACCACAACTATGGGAACATATAACATTTATAAAAATAAAAGGAATAATATAATATCATAATGAATAAATTCCTAATCACACCATACATTTTCTTATCATAAAATATGATTAAAAATATAAAAACATAAACACTTCATCATGTAAAAAAATAGAATTTCATGGGAAACACAAACACACACATGCATTCAAATTTAATAACTTAAAAAAAATTGTTATAAAATTATTTATACTTTAAATGAATACCCCCAAATGTACTGAAACTTCATAAAAATGTTATAATTATGATTATTGAAAAGATATTACATCCGAGTATAATTTCACAATTGAATTATCAATGCCTTGAAAAAAACATAGGGTTTATTATTCTATTGTGTTTTATAAAATATTAATCTGGTGGGTATAGTCTCTCCAATATTATTATCAAACCACCGCTTCTTATTGGAATCCAATAGTGTATTGGTATGTGTGATTGATTTCTTGAATCCAAAATCATTTTGCTTTTGGAGATAGTTCCATATCAGAGGATGTTACCATGTGGTATTAGAGGAAGCCCCTGGTTTCTCATTCAATTTTATTACTTTTTAGGAATTGTATAAGAGAAATAAGAATTTTTTTGGGATATTCTAATGAGATTTAGTCTTAGAGTAGCTAACCATATATAGGGTAAATCTTACTTCCAAAGGGTGGATGGTTTTATATTTCATTTTCTTATTATATTTGATGTTATTTCAATAAGGGTGTTTCACTTGTTTTGTGAGGTTGTTGTTATTTGAGGTTATTATTTATTTATATTTATACTCGTATCCAGGTATGGAAATATATGAGTATTCATGAATAATAATATTCAAGTAATGGTATATTGACATGCATTTTTTATGATAGGGGTATACTTATTTTCCTTTGATATAAAATTTCTTGTGGAACTATGATATTAGATTCATGTTGTGTTTGAGGATTAAAATAAAGTTATAGTAATGTAATGATAAACACTTGTAATCTATGATTAGAGATACAGTGAATATATATTTCACTATTGTTGTCATCTATTGATGTTGAAATTGTTTTTAAAGAATGTATTTTGAAGAGTTTATTAATATTAAAGATAAAATTCATCCTCATCATCTCTGAGTTAAGATTTATGAGAGTGGAAATCAGTACAATCCTATTGTAACTGAACTAGAGCATCATATAGATCTTGATGATTAGTTGGATATTCAACTTTATATTAGATTCATTAGTCAATGAGATCCTTTTAAAGAGAGAATTGTGGAACCATTACTTTTATGTATGATCACAAAAGATAGTTTTATATATATCACACACCATATTTCATTGTGAAGTGAGTACACTAGACAAATGAGTTACAGATCAAGTCAGTCTAGATGTTCTTTTGGATTCATGAGATATCCATTCACATGATGGTTGATGATTCTCCATATATGCATCATGGGATATAAATGTTTTGGTTGCACATTTTGGAGAAGATCGAGAATGATGAGGGGATATTTTGGAATGAATTAAATATAATTTTCGATGTAAAATTATATACAGTGTCATTGATGAAGGATAATAATGCAGTGTTCAAGCACATGGCATAAGAGTGCTTATCAATGATGGTCTACAGAGAATGTTTACCCAAACTTGAGAACATTGTGTCACCACTGGCATATAATGAGATCTCTAGGGTGAGATTTTTTTAGGATTTCCTTCTCCATGATATCATGTCATATATTAAAGTGTTCCTTTGCACTTCTTTTTCAAACATCATATATCAAAAAATGATCATTGAAGGAAATATGAGTAAGTACTTTTGTATTTTCAACATTTTTTATCAAGGAGAAATATAAATTATTCTTCTAGCATAAATAGACTACATTATGATAGCTTTCTCTAGGGATATAATTTTTAGAGAATTCATACTACCGGGTATCTATTTGATATTTGAGTTCCAATGTAGTTCTATTATTGTGGAATGATGGGTCAAAAACAACTTCAATATATGTACCCCACATTGGAGTGTCACTACTATGGTTGATTTTTCCATATAAAATCTTATTTTGTGGGAATATAGTAAAATAACAATGGTAGGAGTATAAGACATTAACCATAGTCTAAAAAGGACTAATCTATGCATTAGCATATTGGTAGGTTGAATTTCACACGATACTCTAGTCGAAGATGGTGTTTTGGTACACTATTAAAGAAACAAAAGTTCCAGGAAGTGTGTATAACATTGGGGATTTAGTATAGATACTAAGTCAGAGGTTTTAGTCAGATGCATGTTATGAATAATAATATAGCTATCCTGGACATAGGGTCATCTACTCTCAAACGTATAATTTGTCACGACCTGTCCCAATGGGGCACCCGCCGCAACTCCCCATGAAAACCTCCAATAGGCCAGGGGCTGGTGACTAGCACCGAGTAGGAATATTACTTACAACAGGGGCATTGGATAAGAACCTATACACACACAAACTTCTCCAAACCCACATATGATAAATTGTAAAATCCACTAAAGAACAAAATTCTTGCATAGAACCAATCCGAACCAACAAAGTATGACCGAAATTAAAGTGTTGAAAGTAAACTGGGCCAGAAGACAAGCTCACCAAAACAAGAGTCTGAAAACTACAAACTCCAACATGTAACCTAAAGAGGTACTAGGATAGCTTCTCGTAGCCCTAGGAACACCTCCCCCTGTGGGGAAACTCATAAATCTTGGTATGGTCTTGGTATGCCCTGGACTCTATCAAAAGACTGGTTGTCTGCACAACACACGACACATTGGGGAAAAGCCCATGCTGGGGTGAGTGTAACAGTACACAGTATAGGACCCCAGAAAACCAAAAACAATTCACAATGTAAAGGTACAATAATCTCTACACAATGTATGTCTATAGAACATATAACGAAGAAACACTAACCAGATATACTGTAAACCATGATCCGTAGTCGATAGACATGTCATAAAACTCCATACCCCCTCTCTAAGGATTCAGTTCGAAGATTCAATGAAGGACTCATTCCAGGAGAACACACTCCATGAGTCTAGAAGCTGAGATGGAATCCAACCGAGAAGTACTATTCGTTGGGAAACATCATGAGAGGGGGTTATAGTCACTATGGGAGACACACTCCTGAGTGTGAAGATCGTGATGGATAGATACACTAATTATGAGAGACACACTCATGAGTGGGAAAGATCATGACACACATATGAGGGCCACTTCTAGGACCATGGTCGATACCGAGAATCATTCGGATTCACCAACTAGGTACAGGATCAATGCAAGGTAGAGTTGGTCATTCCGATGTCTGACTCTACCTAGGTTTAGGAATGGATAGAGGAACTCGCTCTGGGGCCCTCGAAGGGATCCTGACTCTATCAAAGAATTTCTTGCTGATGGGATCATAATCCTATAAAAGGAAAATATGCATGACCCTATGGGAAAGGGGAATAAGGGGAACTAACCCAAATGATACATGGCCAAGACACTGTGGACAAGAGGATAAACCCATTTTCCAAAAAGTACAAAGTGTGTAGAAAAGTCACATGCCATGTCTTCTAAAAATGGGTACTTCCCATGTACAATGACCCGTGTCATAAGGCTGGTTATGTAGAAAAAGTCAGTACACAGCATGTGGTATGGATTACACTTTGTGTACGAGTATCTGGGTTCGGTTCTGTATACACTGGCTATGTGCCTGTACACGGCCTCAAACCATGTATTCCAACCTCTGTAATAGTTACATAGGGTGGCCCGTGCTACATGCCTCACCTGGTCTTCTGGTGTAGTACATGGTCATGTACTACACCTCGGGTCTGTGTATCCCTTGGATACACGCTGAGTGTTAGGGAAAGTACAACTCACCGTCTGATTAGGGTCACACACTGTATGATTCTTATCTTACCCCTGAAACCCTTGCTGCTACCGCCTGTAACACACAGTGTGTTCTTCGAAAGTACATGCCATGTATCCTTGAATTTTTCAGAAACAATGATCTTCACCAGCGTGCCTCCCGTGCTACCCCTTTCATCGATCAGGCCGTCTGATCACCAAGAAACCCCAAAATCTAGGTTTCCAGGATGTCCTAATGTCGTTTACATTGTTTTCGGGCCTTTTATCGGCCTAGATAATGCATTTTGATCCACCCTCATAAAGAACGGTCGCAGAACGGTAATTCCAGAACTATGTCGAATTTTCTACTACAGTCACCGTCCCACCTTCTCTATGTCGTCGCAATGTCGGTTATACAATTCGAGATCATTGCATCAAAAGAAATGATATACAACGATCCGTTGTTCATCACCCCATGAAGAACATGAAGAACACGATGAACACGTGAGAGAAGAAATGGGGAGAAAATCCAAAAAAATAAATCAAGGAGTGAACCTCCACCATCCTTCATCACAACATTGATATGCTCCCATCTGTAGTATCAAATGGAGAAGGATAAAAATGACAAAAAATAATCATTGATCAATCCCAAAAAACGTCCCAACAAAAACCCTTCCGCAAGAACACGCAAATTCGCAGATCAACCTATTCATGGTTGATCTGCATACGTCGTTTAAATCAAAAACGGGGAAACAAAATTTAAATAACAAACCCCTACAACAAAAAGGATTGATTGTTGACGAATCGGTCGTGCTTTAATCTTCTACTATATCCTCTAACTCGTTGGCATAGTGATTCTCATCTTTGATTCTTCTTCGTTTGTCACCAAGAGTTTTCTCCAAAGGCTCCATATATTCTCTATATCTTTTTCTTAATTTTCTGTCAACAACCATTGTTTGATTAACCCACTAAAAAGGGGAAGTTTGTTTTGGAATTCCATCACACTATGACATTAATGATTCTAGATATCATTTCTGATCCATTATGAGATGGAATTAATTATTAAAAATCTTCCCCATCGTTGCACTGCAACGAATGTCTCCAAATAAAAATAAAATAACCTCTTCCATTTTTTTTAATTTTATTTTACTAAAAACGTCGGAAAATTAACGTTTTCCCTCAACCCATTCCAGTATAAGTTAGACCCATCCATAGGTAAATTCGTTGTCCCGTACGTAATGATTCCATCAGTTTTGTAGTTCGGGCATCGCTTTGCAATGTGCCTCAACCATGAACATGTACCGACTCACATAACATAAAACAAGTTAAAAAAACATAATGGGATTACTGGGCCTTGGAATGATGTTCCACCTTTGCGCCTGATCTTGTAATAATTCCATATAATATATAAAAATAATACACAGAAATATGAGACATAACATTCTCACCAACTTGGGGATTTGCATCCCTAAAAATCCAAAACAATACTACTAAAAAAGATGGGGGTACTGGGCACAGATTTTAGCCTCCCACCCCAACGTGCTCTCCTAAAGATTCTCGTGCTTCCACCGAATATGCACCAAGGGAATCGATCTACCAGGAAGGATCCTCTCCTGCCGATCATTGATATCCACCAGGTACTCTGTAAAGGTCACTCCATCCTCAATGTCGAGCTCGCCCCAGTCGATGATGTGTGATGGGTCATGCACGTACCTCCACAGCGAAAACATGTGGAAGACATCATGTACCCAATGAAACTGTGGTGGTACGCCAACTCAACAACTCTACACATTATCTAGAAATGTCTGATGATCCTCAGATATAGCCTTCTACTTCGGAAAAGTCTCTATAACCTTCATCAAGGTGAGACCTGAAAAATAATTGGTCTCCCTCCTCAATGTCTAGGGGTCTCTATCGCATGTCATCTTAAGTCTTTGTTCAGCTCTGTGCAATATTTATCCACTCCCGGATGATCTACACCTTCTCGGTGGTAGCTGGAACCAACTCTGGACCCAGGAGTGGTGACTCTTTGGGGTCGGTCCAGCAAAGAGGTGACTGGCATGTTCTCCCATATAAATCTTCAAAATGAGTCATAAAATTGGGGGAGTGATATCTGTTATTATATAAAAACTCCACCAGTGGTAGGTGTTCCTCCTAACTGCTACCAGATACATACATATAGGCCTACAACATATCCTCCAGAACCTGAATGGTTATCTCAGTCTGACCATCGATCTGGGGATGCAATATCGTGCTCAAGCATAGATGAGTCCCAAAAGACTCCAAAAATTTCTTCAACAAACAATATGTAAAGTAGTTATCTCAGTACGAGACTATCATTAAAGGGATTCCATGGATCCGATCAATCTCCTACATAAAGAGGCATCACAGTCTTTCTATAGAACTCTGCTCCCTGTTAGCTAGAATGTGGTAGACTTGGTGAGTCGGTCAACGATCACCCAGATGGAATCATGCCCCTTGGATTTCCATTGTAATATTTTCACAATGTCCGTCGATATTCCATCCCACATCCACTCTGGACCTTCCATGGGGGGATCTAATCCCAATGGAACCTGGTGCTCAGCCATTACCTACTGGCATGTGAGGCATAGGGAAACGAACTCTACTACTTCCTTCTTCATGCCTGACCACCAGAACTGTCATTGGAGATCCTGGCACAACTTTTCCACTCCAGGATGTACCACCAAGGGGGATGTATAAAACTCCCTCAGGACCACTTCTTTCAACTCTACTAGTACAACAGTGCATCCTTTGAAAGGAAGTACGTGTTCCCCACTTTGAAAATATCCATCAAGGGCATGTCATGTGGATAACTAAGCAAGTAAATCCCGACAGTCGACATCCCCCAGATATGCTTCCCTAAATAATTTTATGAGTTTAGGGGTGACAACAATCGAATGTAGGTAAGATGCATCCTCTCCATCCATAATGAATAACTGCAATGTGGATAACTACTCTGTCACCTCACTCAACAACTACGAGCTCGACCTTCTGCTAAGGGAATCTGCCACCTTGTTCCACTTCCCATAAGACTAGATGATCTCAAAATCATAATCCTATAGGAACACTAGTTAACACCAATGCCATAGATTTATATCCTTCTATGAGAAGATGTATGTGAGGCTCTTGTGGTCATATCAGACAATGAACTGCTCACCCAAAAGGTAGTGTTGCCACATCTTCAATGCGAAGACTACCACAACGAACTCAAGATCATGTGTCTCATAGTTATGCTCATATGGCCTAATCTATCATGAAATATAATCAATCACACTACCTTCGACGGCATCAGGACACAGCCACCCCTGGTCCCTAATGCATCACAGAATACTATGAACTCAACACCCTCCTCAGGAAATCTCATGATTAGGGTGCTCTTGAAACTCTATCATAAATGCTCGAATTCCTACTGGAAATTATCAATCCATATAAATGGTTTCCACTGGCTGGACAAGGATTTAATCGGTGATGATATTTGGGAGAAATAATGGACGAATCTCTAGTAATATCCTTCCAACACAAGGAATATCTGCACCTATGTCACGGGCTGTGGTTTCTCCTATGCTATCAATTCCTCCACCTTGGTAGGGTCCACAACCACTCCATCTGATAAGTTGAAATTCCCTAAAATGTGGACCTCTTGAATCTAGAACTGGAACTTTGAGAGCTTCCCATAAAGATGGTTCTCTTGGAGTACATCACGAACTATTAGTAGGTGTCTCGCATGATCCTCTTCTAATGCCGAGTACACAATGTTTTTGGCGATGAAGACCACTATGAACCAGTCCAAGCATGGATCAAAGATATATTTCATCAATAAAATGAACACGGTGGGGGAGTTTGTTATGCTGAAATGCATTACCAAGTACACATAGTGACCGTAGAGGCATATGAAAGCCTTCTTCAGTATATCCTCATCCAGTACCCGTAACTGGTGATATACTGATCGAAGGACAACCTATGAGAACCGTTGTGCCCTCTTAGCTGATTGAAGAGGTCATTGATTCTCGACAGTGGATATTGGTTCTTCATCGTCTCATGGATCTGGTGCTGGTAATCCATGCACAGCCTTAATCCTCGGTTTCCCTTCTTGGAAAACAAGACTATGGCCTCCCAAGGAGAAACATTAGGTCTCACGAAACCCGTGCTCAGAAAATCCTCCAACTGCACCCTCAACTCGTGAAGATCAGTGGGATCCGTCTGATATTATGATAAAGAAATTTGTACCATATCATGGTGTAAGTCGATGAAGATGTCAATTTTCTGGTAGGGAGGTAGTTTTGGAACATCTATGGAAAATATTCCCTCATACTCTACCACTACTGATGGGAACTGGGAATTCATCACATCTACTTCTATGAGGTCAAGGCTAGAAAACTCACGAGTAACCAGTTGTACCATCCTATGAATGATCCCATTCTATTCTTGTTGTGTCTCATTTTCTCTGACAAAGGAAATCCTCCTCCCATCACTACGGACACACCACACTCATCGCCTAAAACCCACAATATGGGCATGTACCAAAGATAAACAATCTATACCGTAAATGACATTGTAATGCTTAAACGCTAACACCAAGAGATCCCACCTGAATCTCTCGCCTCCAAGGGTAAGATCACACTGCCTACAATGTTGTGTGATCATCGAGTCTCCTCTCATAGGTATCTCCAAGCTTATGGATCGAGTTAATGGTTCTACCAGAATTTCAAGGATTCACACAAGACACTTGGATATGATGGAATGAAGGGAACATGTCTCTATAAGTACGTAAGATAAGGTAGATAAGACATATATTGTATCTATCATCATCCCTAGATCCCCTGGGTCATACGCCTCGACCGCATAGAGCTGTCCCTGCCCCTATCCCCCAGCTCCCTAAGCCTGGTGCGGACCTCTTGGGGGTGGTGGTGGAAGTATGTCGAAGCGTTTTCCATCACCTGTAGCTCTCCCTTATTCTCTTCCATGTCTGGTACCTGGTGGGTCTGTCTTCTCCACTCATTTCCTCTACATCGGTGGTCCATCCATAGCTTCCCTATTAGCATCTTGATGGGTCAGACAATCCCTAGCGCGATGTCCCCTTCTATCGCACGAGTAGCACCACTTCACCCCACTATGACTGGATCCATCCTGAGAGCCTTGGACTATCGGCACCCTATCCTGGGACCTCCTCTGACATCTCCCACATCCTTATCCCTATGTCTAATGTTGGCTCCCCACTGTCGAAGTCTCCAGACCTATCATCCTGTTGTTGACTGTCGTCAGTTGTCTCTGCTCTGAAAAGAAGCTCTTGACCACCAAGGCCTGATCGAGCACTCCAGCATAAGTCGAAATTCATAGAGGCATGACACTAGCTCAGATGCCCCATCATAAACCATGATCAAAGGTTTGAGCTCTAATGAACTGATCCCTGACCATATCCATCGTGTACATAGTGAGGTTGGTGAAACTCGATGAATATTCAACTACCATCATGTTGCGCTGCTAGAGAAGAAGAAGCTCCTGGTTGCATACTTCTTTTAGAGTAACTTGAGAGGACTCCTCCCTGATGTGTTCCTCAAACTCTGTCTACTAAATAGTCTCCCTGTCATGAGTCTGTGTGGTCAGACTCCAACATCTTCCTGCCGAACCCTGAAGAAGCTCTTTCTTAGGATCCCCATCTAGTCTATGGGTGTCCTCAATATACAGCTAACTCTAGTAACCGCCTCAATCTAGGCCACATCCTCCTGAGGGTTGGGCTCACCTCAGAACCTGAGAGGTCTCTATCTCTGGAACTCATGGAGCGTGCTCAGATTGCGCCCCTCATCAGTTGGTACTGAAGGTTCCACGGGTTTCTCCACTGGTGGTGGTATACGAGGTGTACCACCTGGAGGCAACACCTCAGGAACTGGTCCGTATATCAAATCCTCATCACTGAGGGGGTCATCCTCATGATAGTGTAGTTGAATCCTAGACGGTAAGCGTCACAGAGACCTCCTGTAATGAAATAATATGAACCATGGTTATTGAGTATATCTAGAGAGAAAATCCAAAGGACATGGAATACAAAAACCATTCCAATATGATGCATGTACTATTTATTATTTCCCCCTAACTAATGATTCATGTACCGAGTCGAAGAGCAGGTTATCAGAGTCCTGGTTTATGGATACGTTGGCCGCCCACACCAACACTTGTCTCTCCGGCATAAAAGTCGAGCTTGAAACACCTAACATTATTACCCCAAACCAATTACATAGACTTTTGTTCCTAAGGTAGAACCATGCACCTCTGAATCCATTCTGTCATGACCCGTCCCAGTGGGGCACATACCGCGACTCCCCATGCCCATCTCCAATAGTCCAGGGGCTGGTGACTTGAACCGATAGGCATATTACTAACATGGGAAGCACTGCCTATGAACACGTACACACGTACAAATCTCCTTGCCCAAAAATGCTGAAATGTAAAACAACTAAGGAAAAAATGCATGAATACATCTAATCCAAACCAACAGAGTACGGCGGAATGTAAAGTGCTGAAAGTGAACTGGGCCAGAATAAAATCCCTCCAAAACAATAGACTGCAAACTACAATGTACAACTTGTAACGCAAAGAAGTACTATGACTGCTGCCCGTTGCCATAGAAACACCTCAGCCTATGGTGAAACTCAGAATGCTGGGTCTTGTCATGGTCCTCCATGGACTCTTTCAAAATGCTGCTTGTCTGCATAAGACACGACACATGCGGGAAAAGCATGTTCCAGGGTGAGTATAACAATAATCAATAGAGGATCAGCATAGGAATCATTCCAGAAGAACACACAACCACATACCCCCATCTAGGGATTCAGTTCGAAGATTCCACTAAGGAATCGTTCCAAAAGAACACACACCATGAGTCCGGTAGCCTTGATGGCGTTCATCTGAGAATTAATGTTCATCAGGAAACATCATGAGAGGTAGTTACACTCAATATGGGAGACACACTACTTAGTGGGATGATCATGATAGATAGATACACTCATTACAGGAGTCAAAATATTGAGTGGGAAAGATCTGGATACACAGATGGAGATCACTTCCACGGCCACGGTGAATACCGCGACTCATCCATATTCACCAGCTATGTAGAGGATCAACACTTGGTAGAGTTTTTTCACATCGATTTCTAACTCTACCTAAGGTTATTAATGTATAGAGGATCTATCTCCAGGCCACTTGGAGGGATGCTTGACTCTATCACAGAATGTCCTGCTGAAGGGATCATACTCTTATAAAAGGAAACGATGTCTAACCTTCCGGGGAATGATAAGAAGGGGCATTAACCAAAATGAAACATGTCCAAGATGTGATGTACAGGAGGACCCATCCATCTTCCAAAAAGTATATGGCATGGTTAATAGTCCCACGTCGTGTCTTATGATCCTGGGTACTTCTTGTGTAATACATCCATTTTTGTAAGGCAGGTCATGTAGAAAAAGTTAGTACACCTTGTGTGGAACAGATTACACACCATGTCTATGTATCCGGGGTCGGTTCCACGTACTCTAGATATGTACCCGTACATATACTCAGCCCATGTATTACAACTCATGTAATCGGTACATGGGGGACCCATGCTACTGGGCTCACCTAGCCATGTGGTGTAGTACATGGTCATTTACTATACACTGTGTCTGTGTATCCCATGGATACATTCCAAGATTCGGGGAAATTCCAACTTGTCTTATGACAGGTGTCACACGCCATGTGATTTCTCTCTGACCCCTGAAGCCATAAACACTTCCATAGGTACTACACGGCGTGTTCTTAGGAAGTACACAACGTGTATCCCCGAATTTTCCAAAAATCACGCTCTTTGACGGCGCTGCTCCCGTGCATCCCTGTTCGTCGATCTGGTCGTCCGATTGCAATGAAACTCCAGAATATCATTCTCCCCGATATCCTGATGTCATTTTCAATGTTTTAGGTCCTCTTATTGGCCCCAAAAATATATTTTGATCCACCCTCACAAATAACGGTCGATGAATGGTAATTCCTGAACTGTGTCGATTCGTTTTTCGCCGTTCCTGGTGCACCTCCACTAGTTCGGCACGATGTTGGAATTCCAATTTTGGATCATTGTGTCAAAAAAAGATGGAAAAAAAATCCATTTTTAGTCAACCCACAAAGAACATGAAGAACATGAAGAATGTGCGAGAAAAGAAAGGGGGAGGAAATCCAGATAAGAAATTGAGGAACTAACCTCCATCTTCGTTCATCATGACATTGATCCTCTCCCATTAGTAGGATCAAATGGTTAAAGAACAAAACTATAAACAATAATCATGGATCAATCCCCAAAAAAATCCCAACAAAATCCCTTCCTCGAGAACGCATGAATCTATGGATCACCTTGTTCGTGGTTGATCTATGTTTTTCGTTTAAATTAAAAACAGGGAAAAAGAATTTAAATAATAAACCCCAACCTCAAAAGGGATCGATCGTAGATGAAGAGGTCATGCTACCATTGTCTTCAATATCCTTTAACATTTTTGCTCTGTGATTCTCATCCGTGATTCATCGTTTTTCGTCGCCGAGAGTTTTCTCTCATGTTCCACGAATTCTCCTGATTTTTTTCTCAATTTTCCATCAACGACCATCATTAAATTAACCCATTAAAAAGGGTAAGTGAATTTCGGAATTCCATCACACTGTATAATTAATGATTCAAGTTGTCATATCTGAGTCATTATGACATGGCATTAATTATTAAGAAGCTTCCTCATCGTTGCGCTGCAGCAAATGTTTCCAAAAAAAATAAAATAAACCTTTCCATTTATTTTATTTTATCTGTCTAAAATCATCCAAAAATTAATTTTTTCCGTCGACCGATGCTGACCAATGTTGGGCCCATTATTAAGTAATTTCATCGTCCCAAACACAACGATGGCCTCATATTTTTAATCTAGGCATCCGTTTGGTAACATACACTACTGCGCACAAGTTTCTACTCACATAACAGAAAAAAAATTCAAACCACCGTTTCAGGATCACCAGGTCATGGAATGATGTGTCGTTCCTACACATGGTCTCGTAATAATTCCATAAAATATTTAAAAATAATACATGTAAAATCCGAGACATTACATAATTCATTTATTATATACCCTTCCCTGTATTTTTTTTGATATAGGATTATAACATGTATTTTTATCAACTCTGAATCTAAATGTTTTGATGTACTATGTTTAGAGGTATCATTGAGTTTTACCCCTCGAGACATCATTGATAATTTGCTCAAAAAATATCAATCATTGCAAGTTTTGTTTTCAAGAGATTTGTGGTCACAATTTCATTAGGAACAATTTGTATTGGAAATGATAGATTTAAATTTTATTCTTAGTACGGATTTGATATTTATATACTAGAATCATATAATTTTAGTAGGAGATGGTTTTTATTTATGTCCTTAGAAGGTGGAATCTATTCACACTAAGGTTAGTCAGATAATTTGGGTAATAATTGAGGGGGGGGGGGGAATTAAACAAATATTTCCCTACATCAAGACACAAATATATTATTTTCTCCTAGATGATGGTTGAATGTAGTAGGATTGTATTAATTTAGTGTTATATGTTTTTCATGATTTTTTATGAATGATTTAAATGACTAATGACGTAGTAAGGATATTGAGTTTACAATCAAGTTGGTGTCAGGAGTAAACATGGTTTCTATCCTCCTTATAGAATAGAACCTGAAGATCCTTAGGAGTTTAATTCAAAGATGGAAGATTAAGAATCTTATGTATTCATATGAACTAGTAAATATCATTGGGGTTCTCAATTTCCATTGAATATGATATCTTATGTGTCATTATGCGTATGTGTAAAATATCATAGATCGAACTAGATATAAATCTAGATCCAACATTCACTTACTTTAATCGAGGATATAATTTATTATATGATAGGTTAAAATAACATCTCAATGATTGATATTAGATCAGGATACCAACCATTGTGGATGAGGCCATCTAATATACCTAAGATTTCTTTTAGTAGGTATGTCCAATATGATTTCAAATTGATGCCTTTTTATTTGAATAGTTAACCTAATGTATTAATGGGGTTGGGGAATAAGGTTTTTTCCACTTGTAGACTGATTTGTATTGGTTTTAGTTGAGGACCTCTTATTTTACAACCAATTAACCTAGGATTATACCAAACATCATGAATTCATCTTTAGTACATTGAGAAAGAATCAGAATTAAAGAATGCTAACGAAATACAATATATGGATTGATAATGTGTACTTATTGGGCCATGTCATCTCAGGGGAAAGAGTTTTAGTTGAAAAAAAGAAAATTTTATGGATGATATGTAATTCCCCGACGCCAGTTAACCAGAGTCGGTGAATTATTACATAACATTGGCGTGATAAAAAAAGATCATGTCTCGAAAGACCGATTAGATTAGTAGCCTTGGAATCACTGGATACATCCATAAAGTTTACATTACATCATATAATGAAAACTACAAAAACATAGTCACCATAGTCCACACTCATATCCCCTCATACTATCCCAGATGGTCATTCATAAATTAATTCTTCATATCCTTGGAATAATAAAAAATTGAAAGGGGTGAACTCAAATGCCTAGTAAGGATAACAATATAGAGGAATCTTTCATAAATAAGCATAAAAATTTAATGCAATGTGTAACTGAAAAAAGCCTTTTAAACTTGACCATCGGCATAATAAGGTAGAAATAAAATGAAATAATTCAATTTAATTATTCACATTGATATTCTACTAGTCGAATAATCAAATACAATATCAATAACCACTTTCATATTGATGGAATGCATAATGCCAAACTATCATAACCACATAGTCAAGTCCTTGTTCCAAGACTACAAATAATATTTTTTCAAGGCCTTGTTCCAAGACACTATTTTGTATCATGAGACCTACCGATGCATCAAAGAGCTATAGCGGGCTGCACCCGTCACTTATTAAGTCCAATGCATTCCTCATATGAACATGTTTAAAAATAACATAAACATTCGTATTAAAACTAGCATAAAAAAGTCAATACATTCTCCATAAACCATGAATGGAATAAAAATAACACATCAAAAGTCAAATATATCACAAAACCTTCAATACAATATGGATGTTTTTTATCATAATTAATTATCTTGAAATAAGCTTAAAATCCATCAAAGGATGTTCACATAGATGAATTCAAAACTATTTGAGAGAAATATCTCTTTTTTTTGAAATAATTTAAAATTCCCATAATTATAAAAGAAAACATTTATTTTTAAAATATCCTTATCATCTTGTAAGATAATCTTCAAAGATTTTATAACGGCGGAAAATAGCCGCACCTTCCATATAAGTTAAAAAAGACATTCTTACCTTTAATTTTATTGAAATGGTTAAAAAGGACCTTGTTTGGAAAATGATGGAAAGATTCATTTATAAACATATTATAAAAAGTTAAACAAGTGTATAATTGACATTAACCCATATTCTTTAAAATAGTACGAATGATTTGAAATACGTTTTTATGAAACATGGATGTGGATGATAAAGAGGTCAAAGTAGATAATTACGTATAAACAACCTCAGATAATGAAGAGATTCTAAAATAAAAAATTACCTTGTACTTTTCCTTAGTCTATGGTATGTTATCCTAATGTATAATAGTTAAAACATTTTTTTATATTATACAAGAACCATATACATAATTATGATATCATATACGATCTTTTAATAATTCTTTGTTAATACTATTTTGGTATTATCGTCGTTTCATGTGTTAACTTACTCGTTTTATTTTATATGTTTTTTTACATAAGTCATGTTTATTATGGATAGTTTGTATCTTATTCATATCAAAAATGATAAAAGTTCATAAAAATTAATCCTAATCATCAAATGAGAATTATTCTTGAATGGATATGATGGGGCATTAATCTAATCGCGTTCGTGGAGACAGTAGTCCGTACGTACGCACGAGCAACAATATCATTATTTTGATTTTAAAATAATATATACTTCGATGGTATATCATATATAAAGAATAATTATCATGTTATATTTATTATTTACATGAATTACATATCATTATTATACCTATCCATATAATAATATATTGAATAACAATTACACCACGACATGGAGACGGTAAGCCGTACGTACGCACGTATGGTGACATTTCATTCAAAGGATGGATAGAATACTGAATATGGTTGTACCGTATTTATAATAACATCATATTATATATAAGATACTGGAGTTATTATTTTATAATGGAAATAACAAAGAATGATGAAGTTGAAGAAGATAGGAACTTGAAAGTGGGTGGTGAAAACATTACCTCTTTCTCGGGTTCTTACTTTTGATTTGGTCAAAATGGCTCCTTAAGTTGGCATTATGATTAAACTAAGGCCTCTAGTTTGAATCTAGGGAAGTTGAGAGAGTAGTTGGGTAGGTTTTGGCCGAGCCAAAAGGCTTTGAATGTGTGAACTAGTGAGAAGGGGGAGTTCCCTTTTATAATAGGGTTGAAGGGCACATTTGGAAAAGCTAGAAATATTATTTTATAATAAATTTATATTCAGTTTCTAATGGATCCAAAGTGGATTATTTAGATTTTAAGTTTTGGATGGGTCGAAATAATTTCAACCAATATATTTTAGAGAGGTTTGGGTCACTATATTAACCTTATCATTTATATTTAACTCTTAGTTAAATAGTTTGACATTAACCACGACTCTTTGTATTTTTAAATTATATTATTAATAAACATACTATATTACCCCAAGCGACCAACAAGTTGTCCATTAATGATACATATATCATTATATATGTCTCTTGGGCGAACCTTAGATTTTTAGGAATTGAATATCAATTAATAATATAATAATTGTTTTAAAAACTCTTTTATGTCAATTTTGACACTATTTGGTGTATGATTTTTGTGAAAATAATTACATAATTATTAATTCGAAAAAATACAATTAAATCAATAATAACATGTCTTATTAACATATAAAATTAGTGTAATTCATAAAAAGTATCATGTTACATTTATTTGGATATTTATAATATCAATTATTTTAATATTTCATTTATTTGGTAATTACTGCATCACAATTGTGTCATAAATAAATTAAATTATTTAACGTATAAAAATTATAAATAAAATACAATTATGTATTATTTATTTTTATCTTTCTATTGAATATTTACAATCGAATTTATCTTATGTATAACCCTATATTAATATTGTTTTAGTAATTAAACCATGATTTTAACTCTTTTAACTCTTATTTGAAATAAATAATAATAATTGTCCTAATCTAATCCAAGTGGACCTAAATGATAATATTTTATTCCTAAGGTTGTTTTTGGTCGAGATACTCTTGCCCAATAGAATTATTACATGTGTTAGGGTAATATTAATATAATTTTTACCCTTAATCACCCTATTTACTTTTAACCGTGGTAAATAAAAGTAAAAAGTTACTATTCAGAAAAATATAATTTTTATCTTATTGAACCACATTTTACAACTTGATATTAACCATGTATCTCATATTTTCAAAATTCCACTCACAGAAGCGGAAAAATTAATTTTTATGAGAATTTCCAAATTCTCCTAGGTGGTGGGTAAAAGACGGTGAAAAGTTCCATACAATTTTTATATATCTAAAATTATTCTAAACTAACTCCAATAAATTACATTGAATTTATATATGTACTATTTATCCATTTTAACCTTAATTAAATTTAAAAAAATTAATTAAAAATTAAAATAAAAATTCGGTTTTAAACCATGACTCAGTGTTTTTCACTATTCATCAAAAATTGAATGTTTTCATAAAAATACTAAAATTTCACCCTATGATGATTTAGATATTCCGAATCCAAAAATGAAGTCCATTGTGAAAGATAAGATTTATAAAATTTCAAAAAGTGGGTTTTACTATTCATAGCAGTTAGTTTGATTGGTTGTGGTGTGTGTTAGAACTCGAAGTTGCGTACAACACACGCTATTGTATTATTCAAAGAGAAGCGTACCGTGTAAGCTTGGGGTGTTACATTCTCGTCTCCTTCAAATAATTTCTTCCTTGAAATTTTAAGAATACTACTGCATGAAAAGACTAAGGTGGTTCTTCATCATATGTTCCTCGGGTTCCCACGTTGCTTCTTCCATCTTATGGTTTTTCCAAAAACCTTTTACCAGATGAGTCATCTGATTTCTCTATACATGTTCTATCGTATCATGAATCCTGACGGGCTCTTAGAAATAAGACAGATCAAGTTCCTGTTCTGATTCCTCATAGGTGAGTACATGCATTGGATCAGGCATGTATTTCCTCAATAGTGATATGTGGAACACATCGTGAACTTTGGAGAGACTTAGCGGCATTTCCAAATGGTAAGCTACATCCCCAATTCGTTCTAGAATTTCGAAAGGTTCGATGTACCCTGGACTCAATTTACCCTTCTTACTAAAACGTATAACTCCCTTCCATGGAGACACCTTCATGAAAACTTGATCTCCTACCAAAAATGACAAATCCTTCTTTTGGTTATCGACATAGCACTTCTGCATACATTGTGATGATTTGATTTGGTTTTGTATTTCCTTTAACTTTTCCATTGTTTCCTCCACCAGTTTTGGGCATACAAGTTTTCTTTCACCAACGTCATCCTAACAGGTTGGTGTGCAACATCTCTTTCTGTATAACGCTTCATATGGTGCCATCAGAATACTCGAATGGATGCTATTGTTATAGGAAAATTCTACCATAGGTAAATATTGATCCCACATACCCTGAATGTCAAGTGAGCAAGATCTCAACATCTCTTCTAAAGTTTGAATAGTTTGTTCTAGTTGTCCATCTATTTGAGGGTGGTAGGTAGTGCTCAAACGATTTTCAGTATGCAAGGCCTTCTGAAGACACTTCGAGAATCTTGAAGTAAAACATGGATCACGATCAGAAACAATCAATAGGGGTACTCCATGAAGTCTCACAACATCATTAATATATAGTGTTGCTAGATATTCATGTTGTAAATTTCCCCTTATATCATGAAAAAGTCTTGACTTGGTAAGACGATCAACAATGAAACATATTTAATTGTTCCT
The DNA here is from genome assembly GCA_963277665.1 of Viscum album. Classification (NCBI taxonomy): domain Eukaryota; kingdom Viridiplantae; phylum Streptophyta; class Magnoliopsida; order Santalales; family Viscaceae; genus Viscum; species Viscum album. The sequence continues at coordinate 1,776,966,822 of OY728151.1, read as the reverse complement.
TCTAGGAGTCATTGGTAGCACCATGACAAAGTCCATCGTAATATTGTCCCATTTCTACTCCAGTATGGGAAGAGGTTGCAATACTCCTCCAGGATGTTGCCTTCTAGCTTTCACTTGTTGAAAAACCATACATCTTGACACAAAATCAAGAATCTCCCCCTTCATGTTGTCCCACCAAAAATGTTCCTTCAATATCTATACATTTTGGTGCTCCCAAGGATTATAGGGAAATTGGAGCTATGAGCATCATCTAACAATTCCATTTTAGATCAGGTATATCGGGAACAAAAAGTCACTTCCCAAATTTCAAAATTCCTCCTTCATACACTATGTCTCTCAATCTCCAATCATTCATAGCTTTATTATTCTTTTGAAACTCTTCATCACTGGTCTGTGAACTCTTTATCTTTGTTATTAAAGATGGTTTGGCAAGCATTTGAAAAATTATCGATATTTCACCATCCGTGGTAATTCTCATATCCATCTTCACTAGATCCATTAAAATAGGATCCCTTTAAATTCTCATCATGTTTAAAACTCCGTGAACTTTTCTGCTCAAAGCATCTGCCAACTTATTTGCCTTACCTGGGTGGTAGTGTATCGTACAATCATAATCCTTGAGTAGTTCAAGCCGCATCCTTTGCCTCATGTTGAGTTCATTCTGTGAGAAAATATACTTCAATCTCTTGTCATCAATATAAATCTCACATTTTTCACTACAGAGGTATTGTCTCTATATCTTCAAAGCAATGATCACAGCTGAAAACATGAGATCAGGAGTAGGATAATTTTTTTCATGAATTTTCCACAGTCTTGATGCAGAGGCAATAAACCTATCATTCTACATAAGGACACAACCAAGTCCTTTCTTCGATGCATCACTATAAATAAAGAACCCATCATTCCCCGATTGTAGAGTCATTATTGGAGCATTGAATAATCATCCCTTAAGTTCTTCAAAACATTCTTCACACTCTTTTTTCAAAAGAAATTTTACCCTTTTACATGTGAGCTTTGATAATGGGTTAGCCAACTGGGAAACATTCTGGATGAAACGTCGATAATAGCATGCTAATCCAATAAAACTGCATACCTCAGTTATACTCATCGGTGTAGGCCATTCATGGATTTCCTTGGTCTTAGAAGGATCAATAGAGATTCTATCATTAGAGACAATATGGCCAAGAAAAGAAATCTCCTGAAGCCAGAATTCACACTTGCTAAACTTCCCATATAATTCATGTCTTCTCAGAGTCTTCAGGATAATGCAAAAGTGATTTTCATGACCTTCATAGCTTTTGGAGTATACAAAGATATCATCAATAAATACAACAAAAAATTCATCGAGATATTCCTTGAAAACTCTATTCTTTAGATCCATGAATACTGAGGGTGAACTAGTCAATCCAAAAGGCATTACTATAAACTCGTAATGACCGTACCTGGTTTGAAATGATCTCTTCAAAATGTCTTCCTTCTTCACACACAACTGATGATATCCATATCGAAGGTCAATCTTTGAAAAGTATTGAGCTATATGCAGTTGGTCAAATAAATCATCAAAGTGAGGTAGGGGATACTTTTTATTTATTTTTATTTCATTGATCTCCCTATAGTCGATACATAACCTCATAGATCCATCTTTCATTTTAACAAAAATAATAAGGGCTTCCCATGGAGAAACACTAGGGCGATTAAATCTCTTATTACTCAACTCCTCTAGTTGTTTCTTTAGTTCAACTAATTCCACAGTGGCTATTTTATAAGGGGTATTCGATATAGGAATTGATCCAGGAATTAAATCAATGGAAAACTAAACTTCTCATTCTAGAGGATGTCCTTGTAAATATTCCAGATACACATCAAAATATTCTTTCACAATAGGTACATCCTATATTTGAACATTCCTTTCCTCACCCACAACCATTTCATTCTCTTCCTCCCCAATAATTGAATTTAGTTGAGCTACTAGGGGTAGATCTAGGTAAGAATTAGGTGGTGATGATTCTGCTCTAAAGATATGGTGTTCCTTATCATCATCATAAAAAATAGTAACCTCCTTATTCTTATAGTAAATTTTTGCATCATGGTCTGAAATCCAATCCATACCGATGATTATATAAAATTCAATCATAGGTATGACGATGCAATCAGTGGATAATGAACATTTATGTGCTTTAATGGGGACTGATTCAAAAATCATTATTGCAATGATACTTCCCTTAGGAGTGTTAACTGAAAACTCCTTTTTTAAATAATATTGAAAATATCTATTTTTCTTAGAAAACTGGGAAGATATGAAACAATATGATGATCCAGAATCGAAAAATTCTTTTGCTAAACTTGAGGAACCCATTAAATTACCTGCCACCATGTCTTTAGGAGCTTCTACCTCATCAGTAGTGATTGCATAAGCTTAGACATGATCCCTTGGCCTTTTATGAGGTAAGTTCCCCAGATGCTTAGGACATTCATTTTCATAATGTCCAATATCCCTGAAAGTGTAGCATTGGACATCAGTAGCTTCCTTATTCCCCATGCAATCACGAGCTTGGTGGCCTTTTTCACCACACTTGTAACATAATCCCATTGTTTTTAAGCAAGTACCGAGATGTTTCTTCCCACATTAACTGCATGATGGATATTCAACTTTTCCCTTCATCTCCTTATTTCCATTCCTAGAGTGATCAAAAGATCTCTTCTTCTCTTTCGTTTCTTTAAAGTCGTAAGACTTAGAGAATTAATTTTCTGTCTTGATAACACATGAGACAATATCTTCGTACAACGATAAGGTTTTTGAGAATAATTCTCGATAGAGAAACGGTTTTAAACCATCAAAGAAATGATCAATTATACTTCTTGGGTTACGTATATAGTCTCTAGAATAAATTTCTAACCTTGTATATTTATCCTCATACATTTTGCATTCTCATCCTCCTTTTTTCTTGGACTCACAAATTGCCTTTCCATATCGACTCTATGGCCACATGGAATTTATTTTTCTAGAAAAGGTCTTTAAACTCCCTCCATTCCATATTTGATACTTCCTCGTCATCCTTTGTGTTTTGAATCAAGGACCACCATTGATAAGAATCTCTAGTGAGGTGGTAAACTTCCATGATATCTTTTTCCCTTTCACTACTCCCCAAAGCCTGAAATATTTTCTCTAGGGAATTTATCCATTTCTCAGCTACTAAGGGATTTTTAGTCCCATTGAACGTTGGTGGTTGTTTCCTCATGAAGCGATATAGTAATGATCCTCCACGCTGCGGATCAGGGTCCTCTATATGGGTATGTTCATTATTCATAACCTGAGTGAGTTGTCCCAGTATGGTGATTAGCTGATCAGCACCAATTGCTTCACCAGCTCCACTATAATTATCTTGAGCATGAGGGAAATCCCTATATGGAGCGCATGCATTGATACAATTTCCATTTCTTCCACTAGGCACCATTTCTAAACAATGGCATAAACTAGATCAGTTTATGAATCAAAATACATAATTCCATACTTGTAAAACACTTAACATAAATTGAACTATTTATGGATATAATCCATTATCATAAAAATGTTTTCTTTGAGGAATTATATACTCATAAACCCTTCATAATGGTTTGTAATGAAAATGATAATCATCCTAATCATATCCCCCAGGAGTGTCGTAACCAAGAGTTCAATAAGGCCTGTTACCGTGCACCAGTTCTCGTTCAAGTCTAGCTCAAAGCGGTGTTTTTTGGTTTTACCCCTAGGCACATCTTTTCTAGAGCCGCCTCTACCTACACGTATCCAGAAATGGATGCATTTCTTCGAAAACTCACAAAATCTCTACAATACCAAAATCCTAGGAAGCTCTTCTATACTAATCCTCAAATTCCATCTTAGATCCATGTTCTCTAATCAGTGTTTATCTAAATATTGTTTCCAAGGTTTTTACTAAACATCCTCTGATACCAATTGTATTTCCCCGACCCGAGTTACAGAGAGTTGGTGCATTATTACATAACACTAGCATGATCACAAAAGATCAAGTCTCGAATGAACGATTAGTTTAGTAGCCTTGAAATCACTAGATACATTCATAATGTTTTCATTAGATCATTAAATGAAACTACAAAAACATAGTATCCATAGTCCACACTCATATCCCCTAATACTATCCCTGCAGGTCATTCATAAATTACTTCTTCACATCTTGGGAAAAATAAAACATAGAAAGGAGTGAGCTCAAATGCCCAGTAAGGATAACAATATTGTGGACACTTTCCTAAATAATCATAAAAATTTAAGGCAATGTATAACTAAAACAAATCCTTTTAAACGTGAAATTAAACATAATTTTATATAAATAAAAAAGAAATAATTTCATTTACTTATTCACATGTATATTCTACTAGTCTAATAATCACATGAAATATCAATAAACACTTTCATAAAGATGGAATGCATAATGCCAGACTATCATAACCGCATAGTCAAGGCCTTGTGTGAAGACTACACATAAGATTTTTTCAAGGCCATGTGGCAAGATAGTAGTTTGTCTCATGAGACCTACCGATGCATCGAGGAGCTAGAGTGGGCTCCACCCGTCACATATTAAGTCCAATGCATTCCTCATATGAACAGATTTAAACATAAGATAAACATTCGTTTTAAAACTAGAATAAGAAATGTTAATACTTTCTCTATAAACCTTGAATGGTATAAAAATAACACATCCAAAGTAAAATATATCACAAAACCTTCAATACAATATGGAGGTTTTTATCATAATAAACCAACTTGAAATAAGCTTAAAATCCATCAATGGATGTTGACATAGATAAAATCAAAACTATTTGAGAGAAATATCTCTTTTTTTGAAATCATTTAAAAGTACCATAATTATAAAAGAAAACATTTAATTTTAAAATATCCTTATAAGCTTGTAAGGGAACCTTCTATGATTTTATAATGGCGGAAAATAGTCGCATCCACCATATAATTTAAAAAATACATTCTTACCTTTAATTCTATCGAAAAGGTTAAAAGGGACATGGTTTATAAAACGAAAAAAAAATTCCTTTATAAGCTTCTTATAAAAAGTTAGACATGGGTATAAATGAATTTAACCCATATTCTGTAAAATAGTCAGAATGTTTTGAAATACATTTTTATGAAACATGGATGTGGATGATAAAGTTGTCCCTGTAGATAATTACATATAAATAACCTCAGATAAAGAAGAGATTGTAAAATAAACCCATACCTTGTACTTTTCCTTAGTCGATGGTATGTTAACCTCTTATATAAGAGTTGAAACATTGTTATTAAATTATACAAGAACCATATACATAATTATGATATCCTATATGATCTTCTAATAATTCTTTGTTAATAATATTTTAGTATTATCGTCGTTTCGGGTGTTAAATTACTCGTTTTATTTTATATGTTTTCCTACATAAGTCTTGTTTGTTATGGATAGGTTGTATCTTATTCATATCCAGAATGATATAAAGTTTTTTAAACATTAATTTTAATAATCAAATGAGAATTAGTCTTTAATGGATACGATGGGGAATGAATCTCATCGCGTTCATGGAGACTGTAGTCCGTACGTATGCACGAGCGACTATATCATTATTTTGATATTAAAATAATATATAATTGGAAGGTATTTCATATATACAGAATACTTATCATGTTATATTTATTATTTATATGAATTACACATCATTATTATACCCATCCAAAAAATAATATATTGAATAACAATTACAGCACGTCGTGGAGACGGTAAGCCGTACGTACGCTCGTATAGTGACATGTCAATCAAAGGGTGGATAGAATACTGAATATGGTTTTACCATATTTATAATAACATAACAGTATAAAGAAGATACTTGAGTTAATATTTTATCATGGAAATAAAAATGAAAGAAGAAGTTTAAAAAGAAAGTAACATGAATGATGGTGGTGAAAACATTATCTCTTCTTCGGGTTCTTCCTTTTGATTTTGTCAAAAGGGATCCTTAAGTTGGATTTATGAACAAAATAATGCCTCTAGGTTGAAGTGAGAGACTTTAAGAGAGTATTTGGGCAGGGTTTGGCTGACCCAAAAGGCTTTGAATATGTGAATTAGTGAGAAGGGGGAGTTCCTTTTTATAAGAGGGGTGAGAAGCACTTTTAGAAAAGTTAGAAATAGTATTTTATAATTAATTCGTATTCGGTTTCTAATGGCATAAAAGTGGATTATTAAATGGTTAAGGTGGGGATGGGTCTAAATACATTCAACCAATAGATTTTAGATAGTTTTGGGTCACTATATTATCTTGATCATTTATATTTAACTCTTAGTTAAATAGATTGACATTTACCATCTCTCTTTGTATTTTTATATTATATAGTTAATAAACGTACTACATACCTACAAGAGACCCCCAAGTTGTCCATTAATGTTAAACCTGTAATTATATAAGTATCTTGGACGAACCATAGATTTTTAAGAATTGAATATCAATTAATAATATAATATTTGTTTTAAAAACTCTTTTATGTCAATTTTGACACTATTTGGTATTTGATTTTTGAGAAAATAATAACAACATGATTAATTCGAACTAACATTATTAAATAAATACTAACATGTCATATTAACCTATAAAATTAGTTTAATTCATTAAAAGTCTGAAATTACATTTATTTCGACATTTATAATATCAATTATTTTAATATATCATTAATTAGGTAATTTCTACATCACCATTGTGTCATAAATAAATTAAATTATTTAATGTCTAAAAATTATAAATAAATAAAAATATATAGTAAATATTTTTATCTTTCTAATTAAAATTTATAATTGAATTTACCTTATGTATAACCCTATATTAAAAATGTTTTAGTAATTAAACTTTGATTTTAACTCTTTTAACACTTATTTGAATTAAATAATAATAAATGTCCTAATATAATCCAAGTTGACCTAAATGATAATATTTTATTCCTATGGTTTTTTGGGTCTAGAGACACTTTTGAAATATAATTAAGACATGTTTTAGGGTAATATTAATGTAATTTTTACCCTTAATTACCCAATTTACTTTTAACCGTGGTAAATAAATGTAAAAAGATACTATTCACCAAAAATTATTTTTATCTTATTGAACAATATTTTACTTCTTGATATTAATTGGGTCTCTCAGATTTTTTAAATTCCACTCATAGAAGTGGGAAAATTAAGTTTTATGAAAATTTTCAAAATTCTCCTAAGAGGTGGGTAAAAGACGGTGAAAAGTTCCTTAAAATTTTTATATATCTAAAATGATTTAAAATTAACTCCAATAAATTAAATTGAACTTATATAGGTACTATGTATCCATTTTGACCTTAATTAAATTTAAATAAAATAAATAATTTTTTAAATAAAAATTCGGTTTTAAACCACGACTTAGGGTTTTTTCACTATTCATCAAAAATTGAAAGTTTTCAGAAAAATACAAAAATTTCACCCTCGGATAATTTAGATTTGCAGAATACAAAAATGAATTCCATTTTGAAAGATAAAATTTATAATATTTCAAAAAGACGTTATTACTATTCATAACTGCTAATTTGATTGGTCATGGTGTGTGTTAGAACTAGAAGTTGCATACAACACACACTACTGTATTATTCAAAGAGAAGTGTACCATGGAAGCTTGGGTGTTACATGATATCATAGGATTATTAAAATTATTTCCATTAGAATAATATATTTATTGTTTATGAAGGTTATTAAAATGGTTTTTCCAAGTATTTATCCTGATTGGATTCAACAATGACCGGATGAAAAAGAGAGCAGTGTTGTTTATTTAATAATATTTTTTCGAGATATTTTCATGAAATGATAGGTAGTCTGACCACATCACTTATCCTCTCATTAGTTGTTCATGGTAAGGAATATATTGTGCTTTATAACCCATGCATCGTTTCACTTTAGATGTTTTGTTGTAGGGGCATCATGTGGTTTTATATTTATGTAGATAGTTGAGGACACATGAAAGGAGTTCTCCTATACATGAATTCATGTAATAATTTGTGGATCATTCCTTGACATGTTAAGTGTATTATCAGACTTGTGAGAGGTTTTTTGTATACATTAACCACAAGAGCTTCAACTACATCTTTTTTAAATGGGAAATAAACCTTTGGTTGAAGCGGTGGGTTATATATCTGTATTATTGTGAATTTTAGAAGGCTTAAAAATATTCCAAATGAAACATCATTACTGCTACATTGATATGAATGACATAGGAATAGGATTTATGGGAGTCTTGTTATGAGTATCGAACAATTTATCTCCATGCAGTCATGCATCAAGGTTTTTCGAAGTCTTCAGGATGAGTATAATTTATAGAGACATTTATTGTACCCATTATTTGGGAACGAAATATGATAGATTAGTTGTCTAATTTGGTGGGATTATTTATGATAGAGATCATATAATGTGGGGAGATAATTTCAGGATTGTCATTTGGTTTGCGAAATTATCTTCTTTTCCATGTAAGAGAATCGATTTCTATGGGATTATTCCATGAGTTAATATGGGAGTTTCTAGCTTTTTGATGAGAGATACATCACATATTGAAAAGATTATATCATGATATCCATATCTAGTATTGGATGTAAGGTATGAAGAATGTAATATTAATATTTGTGGAAATATGTTTCACATTTCTTTAAGATAAATCTATGTATCTAAGGCATGTTCGGATTTTGAAGCCTTATCCCAATAATTTGTCGAAATTAGATGACGTCACTAATGATATTGTGACCAGAAAACTTAGAAAAATATGTATGATCAATGCTCTATGGGTGATTTTGGGTCTAATGATGAAATTACTCCACATCTTACCTGTACATGTCACCTTCAAAGTTGATTATATGGGATGTATATACATGTTTGAGGTTGTTTGGATACATTGTGTTTCAAGGGGGATCATTTAAGATATAGAACCTCATTTTTGGTAGAATTTTTATAAGGGTATTTAGAATTCATTGGAATCATAGTTTCTTTTGAGAATGTCCAATCATCATTATATTGAAGAATAATATTATAGGACTATTCAAGTTTCATATGATATGATGCGAGCATGTCTTTTGGTTTTTCATTGGATCATTGGAGAAAAATATTGAAATAATAGTTTTTTCATTCAATTTAATCATCCTAGAATCTATCCAAATGGAAAATTTTCATGAATTTTAAGGTAGCCATTTAATTTTCTTCCATGTTGAATTGTTGTGGGGGATTTCTCATTTGTTGGTATTGGTCTTGTGCAGGTGATGTTTGTGAATGCTGAGATGTTTAGACATCAACATTTGTATATTGAGAGAAAGAAAATAAACTTATACTGAACATTAGAAATAACATATGGTGTTTGAGGTATGTAATCATGTTTTTCTTTTGGTGATTCAATGGTTTGGTAAATTCCCTATCATCGAACGTGGGAAAATAGAGCCCGTTCTTGTCGGGAAATGGGGGATAATTGACAGGGTTACTCTAGAGGTGTAATTTTTTATCCCCTACGTAGAACTAAAGTTCCCTGCATTATGTGTTCCACATGATGCATCTTCAGAGAAATAAATCCTAGGATGTGGAATGTGACTTAAATTCTATAGATATATGCTTCTTTTAATTAATGGTGTCAAGGTATATGTAGGAAAAAATTTACAATGGTTTAATTATATGTTGAGATTACATAAATTGTGATTGTTTTGATTAAAAGGGAATTGACATGAAAACCATATTCAAAATATTAAAAAAAAGAGTTAACTAGTTACAAATTATGTAATATTTTGTATAATTTTAATATTTCAACTTGGGGTGATAGGATTTTCACTATATCCTATTTACGATAATTGAACGATGTGTTTCTATAGTATATATAGCATAATTACTCGACCATTATTTTTATAGTAAATCATGTTCATTATTTTTCCATTCATTCCCCATTAGACCCTTTGGCACCCACCAAGAAATTTTTTAGATCCCACCTCCCATTTGAATGTCTCAATAAAGAATCTGATCACGGGTAAGTGGTTTTGGTCATGTATTCTATTCTCTACCTTGTTTCTTCATATGTTGTAGGGAAAACCCCATGACCATTTGAATTTTTTGATTTGATCTTCATCATTTTTTATTTGGGATCCTTATTATGATTATCGCCACCTTCTTCCATGTGGTGGTTTGCTGCAGGGAGCATTGTTTTATGGTCATTTAATTGTAGGGTTTTTAGAAATTAACCCTATGGTTTGATAATTTTAATCATTATGATATATTCGAATTGAACAAACATATCATATGCTGAATAAGATGAATGATTGAATTTAATAATTCCTTATATTCACATTGGTTAAATTTTATTATTGACCTAGTTAGTGGATAAAATTTTGGTTACTGAACCCTTCAATATTAATGAATTGATTAATGGATGAAATTTTTTCTAGAATGAAATGGGTTTGGGAAAATTATTGATGTAAATTATCCTCATTTTTTATTTTCTATTGAAATAATATTTCTGTTATTAGATATGAATAATTTTTATATTAAATATGTAAATATATGTTAAATGATAACTTTGATAATTAATAATTAAACCATATGATGTGATATTGTGATATCCCTATTTATCTTATTTGAGTCATGATTAAATGATAAAATGATTCTATAAGGCTATTCCAAGTGACACATACTGAAATTTAGACTTGGAGTGCTTGGCATGGTTGATGTGGTGAATCTATTAGATAGAGAGCATTTCCCAATTGGTATACTGAAATGAAAATATAGTGAGTTTGGCCCAGTTGATATGATTAAATACTGATATAGAAATATTAGTCCATATTGAATGACGAAATTCTAATATATAATGTTTAAAAAAGATCTTTTGGATTTAAACCATGGAAATGTGATTATGGTTAGATTTGTTTTAAGACATGATTAGAGATATTTCATCATGGAACTGTGGGACACTATCTATTACCAAGTATATATGTTAATGTTGGCATGGTTTTGATACATCCTCAAACATATTCTAGATTAACAGGTAACTATGAAGGGGGTGGTGATGATTTAAATGTGTTTCCTGAAAATCCATGATATTTCTTATAGATTAGATATTTCATTAATATTTATTCATTAGGAATTATTCGTGGTTCTATTAAATTATTTATGTTCTATTATATATTTTTTATCATTGTATTTCATAATTTTTTAATCACATAATGATAGAAAAAAATCTATTGTATAGAGATATGCAATTAAAGAGATTATAGGTAAACCTTAAATTATTCTTATTGTGAAATAATGCATTACGAGCATATTTTTAAAAGTTTTTATTTAAAATTTTTTACCTCACATTACACTATTGAAAAGGGTTTTTTTTATTATAATAATTTTTATTTATTTTTGTGGCTTGTTGGAAGGATCTAGTTCTTTTTACACAACAATGATTGATCTGCTATTGTGAAGTTATGGTAGACATAGAATGTCTTATTGTGTGAAATATGAGTGGGTTTTTGATTATTTTGTTGGATGTTATAAATTTATTAATTAAATTAAGGTGGTTGTGATTTTTTAATGGGGTCCTCTTATAGTTTCATATTACTGTGGAACATGGTTCAAATTAAAGAAATCAATAGTTGTTGATGTGATGAATTTGATAAATAATGTGCTATAAATAGTAAATTATAATCAATGAAATGGTATGGAATTATAATGTGATAATGGGTTGTGGAGTTGTAATTATTCATTAATTATAGGGTATGTGAATATAATTTTACTTTTAATTATAAATTTCATTTAATGTAATGATTTTGGTAATATTGAATATAAAATTTCTCAATTATAATTGATATTAAATTTTTTTAATGATTATTATGTATTTTATGAGATAATTTAGTGTTCAATGGGGGAATTAAGATAGAGATGGATCTAAATAATTTTTAGTAATGACATGGTTGTTGATGTGGATTTTAGTATTGTTGGTTTAGTGTTTTCCCAAATATTTTGCATGTGTGTGAAAACTATATTTAGATATTTTTTAATTATACACCACCACCTGTGTCAGATTACCCTATCGGTGGCCACATGGTATTGGCTTTTAATATCTATCTGAATATCTATTTTTTTAGTTGGAACTGATGGTTGATTGATCTCTCTACCCAGCTCCCTATTCAAACATTGAATGCATTATAATGGATTAATTAGTTGTTTTTATTTTTATGAGCTTTAATGGTAAGTATTTTTTTAATAATATACTGGTTTAAATGGTTTTATTTGAGATTTTTTTAAATAAAGGGTTTCATGAATGGTAGGAGGATGAAAACTAGTTGATTTCATTCATTTTTCATAATACCATATCATGTAGATAATATGATATGTGGTTATGGTTTCATGTTGTGGTATGTGGTTGTGGTTTCATATTTATTGATGTCAAATGATATTTGGATATGACTATGTATGGATAAGGAAGGTATTGTTTCCCATGGCCAATTTTGTAGGGTTATTAGATAAAATATGTCATTGGGGAATTGTTTTCAGTGTAACTTCATGAATTATAATGATTTACTTTAAGAAATCTATAATTATTTATGACATTGGGTGAGTAATATTTTATATTGTTAGAATATTTTCGACATGATTTTTTTTGTGAGTTTGTTTTACTATTTATTCATTGATTTATATAAATTATTTCTAATTATTTTCATTATAGGTTTTTGGGAGGATGTTACTCAATTTTCCGATATTCCAATCTGTGCATATAGAAATTTATTTATAGGTTTTTAGAGGGATATGGTGGTCAATCATGGTCTTACTAGCAGATGGAATTCATTGGATTGGTTATTCATTTCTAATGATTTAATTAATTTTTTGGAGTTTATATAGAGAATATATTTACAAATTAAAATAGCATACATCATAGGAATCTATTAACATTACATTATATTGTATTGAATAGAGGTATATATTTATTCATAGGATTTAGGTGGTAATTTTATTCTGTTTTTTTATTCTATATCCATAGTTAAATTCTCTATTATTTTTCATATTTGAGTAATTATATGTGTCTAACACCATCCATGATAGGAAATAAAGATGGGTTTCCCAGTTCATTTGGTTCAAGAATGAGTTTTGTTATGCCATTGGATGGGATTTATAATAGATATCCGATTTAGAAATGGTGATGAATGTTTGGGTTTTTAGATGTAACTATATCATGAAAAATTATTATGGGACATTCATATTATGAAAAACAATGGAACAAAAATTTATACAACTTATTATATTATTGAATAAAATAAATATTAGAAAACATAATAAGAATTATTATAATAAATTCTAGGTAGATAACTATATTTTATACTTACATCATGAGTGGTTTAAATATTTATTTAGAGTAGGTGATTCATAAGAAGATAAAATAAATTAAAATATATATTATTTAATGGATATGATGTTCTTAAAAAATCATTCATTATCAGATATGGTTTCAGGTTTTGATCATCAATGACACTATATTATTGCGGTGATGTAGGAAGTCTAGTTTGATAATAGAATGGTTGAGTTGGATGATAATGATATTCATGGAGAATGATTCAATATAAGTTCCAAATTTTTAGTATAAAAATGTATGGGCTGTGTTTTATCGAACAATATTTAGATCACTTATTGTAGGAGTTGTAGATTTCCTTTTTTTAATTTTTCTTAAAGGAGGATCAATATCTCCTTAGGTTCTAGTTAAACGCGGTTATTTTCATATATGATGTTTTTTCTATTATTATTTATTGTGGAAAGTAAGTTGTTTCAATGGTTTATTTGTAATAGCTATTACAATTAGTTTTCATTTCATGGAAGATGAAGGTATTTATATATATTGAGTTTTTATCTAACTTTAGAAGGGATTCATGAGCATGAAATATCTTGAGAATTTATTCATGGATCATTAATTTTTTCCATCATCCTTTTATTTAGGAAGAGTCTAGATAATGATGTTTTTATGTGGGAAGATATCCCAATATTCATCACCAACTAACCCCATTTATTTTTCCTATATATCTATATGTTCTATTAATGTTAGTGGTGACTGACTGGATGCATGCATCCTAATGATTTTCTCATGAGGGAAGTCATCATAACATATTTAATTTTGTATTTGTAGATATATGGCCTTAAATTTTGTAACACTAGTGGTATTTATCAGTAGGTATATTTTATTTGAAACCATTTCAATTTATCTAGAGCTATTATTTCTCATGTATCTATTGGGAAATCAAATTTATTATGATTTTATTCATTATTTTATACATTATCTATTCTAGTTCTTAGTCATTCTCAATGAGCAATGTGGAGAAAGAATCCAACTTCTGATTTTTTCCAAGAAATAGTTTCATTTAAGGCCAAACCAACAACGGGGTTAGAGTGATCTTTTACATCTGAGGAGAGACAGTGTAAGCTGAGGATAAACCCATGATATTCAATTTTTTAAAGGAGGGTAGGTCTAGTGGTGGTTGAATAGGTGGCCTTCAAGAGGTTATTTGGGGTGGACGAGTAGGGTTTGTTCACTTTAATTCCATACAGATTACCAATATGGGAGGGACAAAAAAATTTAGGAACTATCTATTTCTATTCGACATTGAAATTGCATTATTTATTTTAAAGAATTTTTTTGTTTTACTATACCATGCTTTTTAATTATGATGATCCTGAAAGTAGAGAGGATTCCAACTCAACTACAATTAATAATGTAATTTTTATGAATATAGATTCTTAAATTTTTTATGATATTAATTTAATGAGAATTTAATTATTGTTTTGGTTTTGTGGTGATAATGTAAATATTAAAGTAATTATTTATATACCATCACGAGTTTATTGGGAATTTCAAAAAATCTGGATACATGTTTTCAGTTTAGAAATAAAACCTAAAAATCATATGACATTAATCTAGATATTCATATATTTTTATGGATCATATATCCAAGTAATACAAACATTCTTCAGATTTTCTAAAATAATGATTGATATATAGCATATTTAATTATACAAAAACAAATATAGAATTAATTAAAATACTAAAACCATTAAAAATATTAACAATAATGATGTATTATATATTAAATTTTTAAATATTAAGGTTTAATATAAAATTTAAAAGTCATATTAAGGATTTGAAAAATATTTCTATCATGTCTATGGTTAATATAGAGGATGATAGAGTTCATACTACTATGCAAGAACCAAGATATGTGAATTTTAGAAATTAGATTCCTTTTAATGAGATTGACTATTTTTTTAGATCCGTTAATATTATATTGATTAATTCTATTATATAATAATTATATATTATAATTACACATTCGGTTTTGGGGAATTATCATATTCACATCAAATGAATTTTCATTGATGTATTTCATTAATCATAAAAATATTATATTTTTGAAAATAATTTCCAAATATTGTATTGATATATCTTTTTCAAGACCATATTCAATTATTCTAAATACATTTCTTCACTTATTTTTAAATATAAGTACGTATCATATTTTTTACTCTTTATATTTCTCTTTATAATTTTTTATATGTTTTGAAAATAATTATCACTAATATTATTATTTTAAAAAGGTTTATAAAAAGAATAAAACGAATATCATTTTACAGTAATCAATATAATATATTCAACATTACATTTCATAATTTATAGTATATTTCTTTTTTAATTTACGTATAAATATTTATATTTTGAATATTTTTTTACAAAATTCATCTTCTCCCCATGTTGAAAAGTTTTTTGAATATGACTTGTAACCAAATCTTTTTATAATAATTTAAATAATGCAACATGTAATTATTCTTTTATAAATTTAATTCTGTTTCCTCCAATTCTAATCTAGATTTAACTCATAGAGAATAATATTCTGATGATATTAATTTTTTGGGACAATATATTTTTCCTATCTAATGATCTAATTCCTCATGTCATCATATGAGATACCATATGAAATAGTTATAACCTATTTTCATTCTAATCGCGTTATAGATAATATGTATGATTCATTTATTATGGAACAAAATGTATGGGTTATCATCTTGTGGGGGGAGAGTTCCGACATATCCCTATAATTCATTGTTTACGGTTCTATATTTTATAGGATAATGATTTTATGCATGGACATAATTGAAATTTTTCATGTTCCACATTTTATTTTCATACTATATTTCATGTCTATATTATAAATCATAAATCATTATGAACATTTAAATTTCAAGGAATTTTTGATTTCCTATACTTGTTATACATTTAAATCATTTACTCATTTTATTGGATCCATGGTTCACTATTACTATTTCTTGATTCCATACTGTTATTCAATTGAAAATGAGTAATCATTTTTTGTTATATTCCCTTAAAACATTCATTATATATTACTCAATTTTATTCATAATATTGTCAAAAATATATTTCTCCCATATTCATGTTTCTCTTAATGATATGATATATCATATTTTGACTAGTTGATATGTTTTTCCTATATATATGGTTTGAGATCAATTCATTTTTAGATAATGAATTATCCTTGGAATTACATGAATTATATAATATATAACAAATTCAAATTTAGAGATATTTTGGGTTATGTTGAGGTAATTATTTAAAATATGAATTTTATGATCATAAAATCATATGAAACAAAACCTTTTTTTCACATGGTTTTGGGATTATTTCTTATATGTATTTATTTAATAATTAAATTATTTTAAAATTTAGGATTTTTTTTGTTTTTTGTTAGTTTGTATCAATGATTGGATTTTATTTTATTTTTTTGGATTTGGGCCAGAAAAAATTAGTGAACGGACTATGAAAATTTCTAAATATTTTAAACCATTATAAAAATTGTGTAAAATATATAATGATATCAACATTATAAATGATATATGTGTATGGATATAAACAATAGGATTCATCACATGGATCGAATAGACCATGGAGAATAAAATATAACTATTTATTGGTTGACTGTCAAATTATTGTTCACATTATTCACTATAGGTGGGCCTAACCTCACTCCAATGTTGACACTCCAATGACATATTTGTGTGTTAATTACCATGATATTTAAAAACTATAATGAA
Organism: Viscum album; assembly: GCA_963277665.1. Taxonomy (NCBI): domain Eukaryota; kingdom Viridiplantae; phylum Streptophyta; class Magnoliopsida; order Santalales; family Viscaceae; genus Viscum; species Viscum album. The sequence continues at coordinate 1,776,949,672 of OY728151.1, read as the reverse complement.
GGATTTTATAAATTTTTTAATTTGAATAATTAACTTGTTATGTTATAAAACGTAATCATTAATGAACTTAGGGTTACCATATTTAATCATTTAACATTTATAATTAATTTTATATATGTAATTTGTGATTAATTAATTCTATATTAATAATACCCATTACTATATTATTTTTAAATTGGTTATATTCATCCCATATTTTTAATTTATTGAATTAAGAGGTACCATGATAAAAATTAATATAGAGGGAAATACAATTGTTCATAAAATAAGAAACCATTCAACAATAGTTCTTGGGTGAAAAATGTTATGGATATTGTTAAATAGATATATCATGTAATGAATATCAACAGTAGTTTAGAAAATTTTTTAAACACATCAAATAAGTGAAATATGGTGTACTATGGCTTTTCATTGTACAATGTCCGTCAGGCAATAAATATTCAATATCCCATGTTTCAAGAATGTTTGAATAATCATCCCTAGAAACTTAACAGATGAACAAAAAGATGATTTCTGTCTAGAAACTGGATGGAATATATAGATAAAAATAGATGAAAAAATACTATTTCAATTAACATGAGGGTAAAATATAACATTATTTCAAATATATCAAAAAAATTAAAAGTTTTAATTGTGGTGAGTTTGGAAATTATTTAAATAAATGCCCTAATATATGGTTTAATTTGGATAATTGGCATGATAAAAACCCTGGAAATATATAACATGGAAATACCTATAGAATAACTACCATGGAAGAGAACCAAGATTATTATATTGCTAAAGCTACGCAAATTCTCCTCTCCTGATGCTAATATTCTTCCTTTATTTTATTTACATTTATCATGATTTCATTTTATGTTATATTTTTTCATAAATTTTTTATCCCTATATAGAGGTTATATAAATTATTATTAAACCGAAATATCATTTTATAACCCAAATTATCCTTTAAAAAAAATACATTTTTTATAATGAATATCCATTGAAAAAAACTTCCTTAATATATGTCACAATACCCAGTCTTGATGGATAATTAACTCAAATGACTGGGATAAAACTAAATACTTTAATATACTTATTTTAAAATAAAACATTACTTTTATTTTCTTAATTATTAATTATTGGATTATATTTTTTTTAGATATTTGTAACATATAGATAACATTATATATTTTAGTTAGTGATTAGTAAATAATGTTCTGAGGGAAAATTTTATTTATGTTTAAGAGAATGTCAGATACCATGTTTTTTTTCCCAAATTTTAGATCCACAAATTTTATGTCTACAATTCATATAAATATTTTTATATTATTTAAATATAATGAAATTGATTATGAAATGGCACATACAAGATATGAATCAACCTAAAAATTATTTATTTTATTATTTTAATACATTAAAAATATGGAACATGAAATCATGAATTTAATACTATAAAATACTACATACCATGGATGATTACATCCATTAAAGTTCATAATTTAATGTGGTGAAATAAATAACAATGAATATTGTCATTTTAATAGAATATTCCATGGATCATATTCACCCCCACACAATCAATGATACTATAAATAAACGTAGAATTATATAATGTATCATGAAAGGATATATAATATTGAAGAGTATATGTTGAATATTTATTAAATGTGAGGTGTTATTATTGATGTTTTGGTGGAATGAATTTGTAGTTAGAAATGGGTTAATATTACCCTTACATATCTTTTATAATATGGGTGTATAGTCTTTTGGGTATCATACCTGTAATAATGATTTATTTTTATGATTATATTTTTTTAATTGATACGTAATAATATTTTTTATGTGTAAAAATAAATTAATATTCATTTAAAATAAAAATATTTTTTGAAAAGTGGCATTTTTTATCAAAATTAAATGATTATCATTATTTTTAGAAATTAAAGAATATTTTTATACTTTTTTATAATATTTATATATCTAAAAAGCACTAAATGTATTCTATGAATAAAAATAGTTATTAGATTAATTAATTTAAAAATTGTTATAAATTATTAATAAAAAAATCAGATATATAATTTATTAATTTATATATAATAAAAATAAATATGTATTGTGAAAACATTATCATATTATATTTACTTATAATTTGTTATTTTTGAACTATAAATATTATTCAATTATATTGTCTATATATATTAATAAATAAAAAATATATTCATTTATATTTAATTTAATATAAAATCATTTATTTTTAGAAAGAGAAACGTTTCAATTCACCTTTTTATGTGTAATTATTTTATTTTAAATTAGGTGGATGAATATAAAAGAATTATTCGGATTAAATTTAGTTGTAATAATTATAAAAAACTCGCATTCATCAAATATTTATTATAATGAATGTAATAAGAATAAATTATTTTTATTCTCAAAAACGTATTTAAAAACACTATTTTATGCACCAAGCATTTTATATTAAAATTAAAATTCATCAAATATATAAGTTGATAATAATATAACGGAATTAAAATTTTGAATCATCAATTATAAATTCGGTATGAAAGTTTGTCTTATATTTCTTGTAAAATACTAATTACATCGGTAAAATTTTATTCATGGTTAATGCGGGTTAAAGGGGTAAGTTATTGCATACAACGATACAAAATAAATCTACATGAACTATTTTGGATATAAATTCAACGAATCATTTTCCACAAGAATGAATGTTTATAACTCCCCAAATTTTAATGTGATATAATATACACCCCTCACTTGTTTTAAGATTGCAAATAAATAACCTTCAATTTCACCTACAAAAATTGGTCACAATATCCAATTAAAAACTACCCTATTCTATATATTTTAATTGAATGTCTATAAATTTTTTCCTTCCTAAAACCCACATCAAATGTTTTCTTCCATTTTTTATTTTAATTTGTCCCATGTACATTATTTTCAAGAAGGCCTCCATGAGAACATTCATGTTTTCAAAAACAGTATTATTCACTCCATTATCATTTATTATTTATTTATTCCAACCATCTGTTTTCCAAAATGAAAAATCAAATTAAGAATATAATTAAAATTAATGTTTTTTTATATTAAAAATAATATATAATACATCTTCCAGACCATAATAACCTAAAAATATAGTATGTTCTTTTTTTTGGATGGTTTAGCCACCCAAATTAACAAGGATGTTAGTTTTTATCAATGATTTATGTTGAAATATAATTAATGATATGATATTATATTAATGATTAAATAACAATTTTATATATGCAGGGATAGTTATATTAGTATTTAACTCATTATTATGTTACCACATTAAGTTGGTTAAATAATAACAATATCATTATATTATGTGTATTATTATTAAGAATTATTCAAAAATATCCAATTTAAAAAAACGATAAATTCATAAGTATTCATATTATAAAAATATTAATAAAATTAACATTGTGTAGATATTAAATGCATGAATATGGAATAACAATAATAAATCTTCAAACCAAAACAGACATGTAATAGTTAAAACTACTTACAAAAATGATTTAAATTAACTATCACTACATAATAACTATTAAAATAATGAATATTAGAGATCAATATTAATGGATAAAATTTTGAATATTGTTTTTGAATATATATTTAGTGATTCTATTGGTATTATACATAATTATAGAGTGCTTATAACTATGAGAGATACCTTGGTAAGAGTGTTTGTAAACATAATTTCCTTCGTTGGGATGTAATATTTTCTCAAGAAGTCCAATATTCTAATATTGATTAATTTAACCATATGATCATGATATATTGGAAGTACTCTTATAATGTGGAATATATTTTTTTTCCAAATTTTAAGATTTTTCGTATCCTTACTTCATTTTATATAAAAATATAGAATTTATAAAAAATAATTTCAACCCTTTATAATAGCTCATTTTATTATATGTCTATCTTCTGTATTTCCAATAAAAACATCCTTTCATTTTTAATGATAAATATATCTCATATTCTATACTATTTATATTTTTATGTACCACTTTAAATATTCTGTGTTAACAGTTGTTCTTCATTGTGTGTTATTTTTATATAAAAATATTTAAATGATTAAAATGGATGTTCACATTACATTAATTAGTCACGTATCCTCAACATCTTATTTACTTACATGATATTTATTTTCTCTCAATTTTATTTTACTATAGATCCTATTAAAATAATGATTTTAATATATCTTCTTCTCAATCACTGAAAAATAATTTCTAAATGTGATACAAAACATTTTGTTTTAAGATTATGTGGAAAATGTTTTTTTAATATGATAAAAATTTTATTTTTCTCCATATATTTTATAGATAATTATCCTCTGTATTATCGTTTATGATGATATTATTTCCATTAGGTGATCGATCGTCTATCTGACCATCGATATTCCAGATATTGTTTGATATAACACCATTATAAAATATTATGTAACCCGTAGTCATCCAATGGGTTTTTTATGGTGAGATGATTGCTTGATTTCATATGTTACACATATGCAGATGATATCATCATGTGATAGTTGAGGTTCAATATATCCTTCATGTTAATTTGTTAAGTGTTTTTATATTATTATTATAGATATTTTGTTTTTGATTAATGGAAATATTTTATTATTTATCCATTTTTTCTTGGGACATCTCAATATATTAGAATTAAAAAACATAAATATACATATTATATAAATCTATATCCAACTTATTTATGTTGAATGAATATATATTCAAAAATCATATAACTAATAAGAATATAATTATTATACCTCATTCCAAAGCACTACTTCAAATAAATCACTAAAAATATTAACCCCATTAACATAGTTCCATATCATGATTTTTATCATATTTTAATGGATTTAAAATTATTCTGCGGATTTCAATTGAGAGAGGATTTTCATCATACACCATGATGATTAATATTTAATTGGGTTTTATTTTTTAATATCAAGTAAATAGATTATGTAATTTTCTTATTAATATTTAATAATCTATTTACTATCATGTTACTATTTATTTCATTTTATATTATAATATTCATGAATAATATAATACTGAAATAATTATTTAATTGTAGTTTTTTGTATAAAAATATTGTTCGAAAACATGATATTTATTTAATTGGATTTCAAAATAAAAATCAAGGGTGTTACATTTCCCGCTAAAAAATATCATCATTGAAATTTGAATTTTTTTTCTCATAATATCTAAAATAAATTGTTGTATCATTATTATAGGCATGATTTTTCTTTATTAGAAACTATTTAATACTTTTTTGGTATTGGATTATTAAAAGTGTTCAATTGAATTCCTCAAATTGACTAATAAAACCATGATGAATTGTTTCCATAGATCTTGGTCAACATTAGATGAATCAGGGTGGTATATTTACCTTTGTAAAAAATACCCCACACCAATGTTTAAAAAAATTTAATGTATATTCTCACAATGTTATAAGACATTCATGAATTTTTTTTAAAACATTCAATTAATGAAATAAGTATTATTACTGATTTTTTTTTAAAATATAATAATTGGAATTGTAATAAATAACTTTGGATGGATGAAAACATAGGAGGTTTGGATTTAAAATAAACAGTCATTTTAATAGTAAATTGTTTTGATTGAAATGATAATACCAAGGACTTGATAGTATGATGAACCGTTATTTTATATACGTTACATCAAGATGGGGATTTTTTTGATGTCTTATTTAAATATACATTCCTAATAAATTAACATAAACCAAATATTATTTTATTATCCATGAAATGAAGTGGATATTACTATTAAACTACAACGATGGTAGTCACGCTGAGAATATTCTGAGCCAAACTAATTACAAGGATTTCATTGTTCTAATATTTTTAGTATTTTATGTTTTTTAATTAAATTTTTTAAAAATTAATGTAATGTTATATTTTGGTTGAATTTTCCAATCTTTATTAAGTAACATAAATATAATAGATAAGTTTAAAATTGTATAACATATTTGAAATTTCAATATATTATACTCTATAATAATTAGGATAGTATCATAATATAGATGATATATATAGATGACTGAATTCTATAAAATTTATAATAGAAAAAATGGATATTTTGGATTCCTCTATTTCAAAAAGACAACGAAAACTCATCACACCAATGGAAGATATTCATATTTTGAAATCACCATTCATGGTTGATCATGGTGTTTCTTGAATTCATAGTGATCTATTTAATTGTGTAGATATGTGATTATTCTAATAGTTTGAGAGAAATAATCATAGAATGATTGTGTGACCACAATGAAATTATTAATTTTTATTTGCATATGTGTATATTTTTATATAAACACATTACAATTATGTGCACCTTGGATAATTTCATGCATGTATGGAAAATGTAAAAAATAATTTTCTATATATATTTTGGTTTATCTCATAGATATATTATTATGAGGGAGAGATGAGTGTTTTTTCTAATTATGTAACAGGTTACAGGAATGGTTATTTTGAAATTGGTATTCAATTATTCACCCCCAAAATTTAGTTTTCCATATAAGAGATGAAAAATATATTTCAGATGATAATTTTCAAATATAATTAATATTACATCAATCATGTTATGAAATACATTCTATATCATTATCATATTCTGGTCGTTGATAAAATTATTTATTAAATTTTAATGAATAAAATGCAATTGTACTTCATATCATTATGACTATTTATTTATAACCCTTCCAAACATGAAATTTAGGAAAATATGGAAGTAATAACATTAATTTAATGTGATCATAGAGATGTATATGGATCCATTGATGCATACATTTTTTATGTGATAAAATTTCAACAATTGTGGGTTAACTTTGTGAAACCCTTTATGATAATAATATCATGAATATAATTATGAGATGATTACTAATAAAATCATTCCAAAGGATTATGTGATTATAAATATTTATCCAAATAATATTATTTTTGATAATCCTAATAAATATCTAATTTAATATAATATTCTGATTATTGAAATGGGTTCCATATAAATAAATAATTATCATGAATTTGAATTCAGGGTGGTTAAAATGATTTTGATCTATTATCATATTGTGGAATGTAATATATTTAATCCATTTCAGTCAATTTATTATGATTTATAATTGACAAATATATTTTTATTGGGAATTATACTCTCACTTTGTTTTATTGTTGAAAGGTTGGGAAAATTACAAACATGTGTCCCAATAAGTTGCAATTTAAAATTAATGTTTATTCTCCCATAATTAAATATCCCATTTATGTGAAATTATTGATTTGATGATTAAATAAACTCATCATGAAGAAGAAAATTAATCCAATCTATGTTTGTATAAGGGAAGAAATATAAATAAAGGAGATTGAAGAATTCAAATATATTAATATTTGTGACCATGTCAGTTTTTTATAAATACAAGAAAAAGAATATCCATGTGATGTTGAATGATAAAATGTTTAGAAAAGAGGATTTTTAAAAGTGGAGTTTGAGAATTATCATTTATATATATATGATTAGAGGGAAAAATTGATGAATGGGGATCTTTAATTTTATAATTCAATCCTCTAAAATCTAGAGTAATGTTTTGAGGAAATTTGTGTCAAATGGAATATTAAAAATAAAAAATATAGAAATTTGTAAAACATTAACAAGGTTTTAATGTCATATAAAAAAATAATGAATATGCTAAATTTATTAATTAATTTAATATGATAATTAATGATCTATTCAACTCATCCAGCATAAAATATGATGAATGATTTGTGTATGGTTATTTTTTTAAAAAAAAATTCAATATAAATGATGATTTTTTGTCCTGATTTCATGAATATGGTTTTCATTGTATATTATTTTTCACAATAACCCACTCTTATAATGAATATGGAAATTTGATCCCCTCATAATACCCAAAATAGTACTATAAAATCAATAAATACATAACAAGATACGTAAAAATTAGGTTTTATTATTGTTGAATCATGGGAAAAACTAAATATTTGTGTTCTATATCACGATGGATCATTATGATATAAAAAATGGAAATATATGATATTGTATTTATTTTGATATATTTTATTTTCATTCTAATGTATATGGAATCATATACATGAATTCCACATTATTATTATTAAATAATGTGTTAGATTTTTCTCTATGAGGAAGGGGGAAAATTTGGATTCATCAAATAGTATATACACAAAAACGACATTATATCCATTCATGTTGAGGGTGATCTATCATTTCTTGAGGTATAAGTACACTCTACACCAATGCTGTTAAATATTGATATTGGATAAAAATAATGATAATGTAGCATTAATGTGAATTCTAAGAAATATATTAAATAAATTTAGTGTATTTTATATCGTTTTTATATTTACCTCTAATATGATATGAAATAAAAATCACAACAAAGGGAGTAATTATGTTAAATTTTCGTTCATAAGATTTGGAAGTGGTAATTGATTTGAGATCATTGGATCAATAGAAGAAAAATGCGGAGGAAAATATCAAAGGATCTTGGATCTCTATGTTCTTGATGTCCATGATTACAATATTCATAGTTTAAACTATTTCTGTGACTCATCGTTGGAAATAAATTTCATCAATTGGAAACTATTAATAAATTTTAGATAATATAGACTTGTAGATTATGGAATTTTCATGAACGGTGTTCTCTTTCATGTTATTTTTAAAGAATACACATTACTACTATCCAGAAAAGATAAAAATAAGTTATAGAATAAAATCATTGTCCATTTTAACCAATTGTTTTTGTAAAAGTTGGCAATGAATGAATATGTTCATGATCTCCTAAATATATCATCTAATTATAATAACAATTGTGATAAATTAAAAATGGAGAAGTTCATTGAAATGTTTTATTAGCTAAAATAATAGTGGTCTAATTAATTGCATGAGTCGGTGAACATATTATTTTGTGGGGAGGTATCACCAAAATCCAATCATGGGATTTTTTATTTCATTTAATTATTAATTGGTATTTCATAACATAATGACTGACTAGGATGAAACATAATTTATTGGTGTTTAGGTACATTAATCATTATTGGTGTTTGAGAGAAAATATAATAATGAATAAGATTAAACTATTATAAATTAGTAACATCATAAATTCAAGGAAAATAATGTGTTCGAGTTTCTTGAGCATAAAAGGATAGGGCTCCATGTTTCATGAAGAATGAATTCTATGAAAATATTGTAATTTAGTACAAGAATCTGATAAATAACATCCTTGAATAAACAATGTTGAAATTCAAATACCATGAATAGAATATATCAGATGAATCTATGTTCAGATCATTCCATATAAAAAATATACAATTATTATTCAAGGATTAACAAAATACACCATTAGAGATATTTTCGATGAAAAATATAAAACATATATAAATTTGTGCCTTTAAAAGTATTTTCCTTTTTCATAATACATTATAAATATAAAGGATGTTTGAAACTCATGGAGAAGAAGGAAAATTTCTTTGATACACAAAAAAAACATATAAATGATTTACAATACTGATAAAAAATAATTGAATGGAAATATATCACTTTTAATGAAAATTGAATATTTTCGATAATATATAGTGAGAAAATCCAGGAGGGAGATGATAACTATTCGAGATTTTTAGGATGTGAATAATAGTATTATTGTTATTATGAAGAAACCATCAATTATTAGAATATAAATTGAACACAAAAAGTTGTCAATATGATGAGATGTATTTTTTTCAATGAATAATGTATCAAATTCGATGATATATATCCAGGTAAAATAAGGACAATGGAGTCCTAAAAAAGTCACACTTATCTCAATGTGAACTAATTTCTAATTATGAGTCAATTAATAATTGTACTATGATCAAATAAATACATGAATACCTTGGTCATGTATTTAAGAATCATATATGACTAAAAAATTTTAACATATGTTAGAAAGTAATTTTATCAAAAACAAATTGGATTTATCAAATAAATCCCTTGAAATGGAAATAATGATCCAAAAAACGAGTTTTATCAATTTTATATTAAAAAACTGAGCAATGCGGGGTGGTTCGGAAAGATTCTCAAATTTTTTGTCTTAAAAAATTCAAAATTTTCAGTCGTATCACTGTAAGTGAGAGTTCTATTGTATAAAGTTTTTATCAAATTAATATTTTTGAACATAATCTGTTATAATTAATTCTATATTGAGTAAATAGGTTGATTTAATAATAATAAAAATTATAATAAATGTTATTAGATAATGAAAAATTTAGATGGAATAAATCATGTAACATTTTATTTGTATTATTAGATTAATCAACATCTAAAAAATACAATAATCCAATATAGTGTAGTTTTTTTTGAAATTTTTTTCAAAGACGATTATGATAAAATTGTGATGGTTATATTTTATATTGATGATAAATTTTTTTTTAAGATTAAATGTTGAAAATTTTGATTAGATTTTAATGTAAATGAGGTTATATATATATTTATCATGTATTATGGGGTCCACATTTTTTCTTAGTTCCCATATGATTCAATGATATAAGGAAAATTTAGTTCACAATCATTTTTTGATAAGTATTTAATAAGATGATTTGTAATAAAAAACTCTAATTTAATGACAGCACCGAATTCAATGTGGTTAATGTATTCAAGGGATGATGACATAAAAGATATCTGTTTTAAGAAGAATAGATAAATAACTGGATGAAAATTATATGACATTGTGAAAAAAAAATTTGATTTGTAAATTTCATAATGAAAGTTACCATAAAATATCCAAACAAATACATGTTGAATAAGTGGATAGATTAATATATTATTCAATTTCCAGAATTATTTCAGTTTTTAATTTCATGATATATGACATCATGATATGTGGGTCATGAGAAATTATAATTAATATAGTTCATTATATGAATAAATGTGAACATCAACTGGTGCATTTAATATTCTAGATTTTAGAATTTCATAGGTAATATTCCAAAAAATATTCTATCTCACTGTGATCTATGGATGCTAATATATATCATGAATACTAAATTATGTCTTCAATTTTTATGGACGATTCAATAAAATGAGGATGTTAGTGTTTTGTGGAAATATTTCATAATTCTGGATTGTGATTACGCATGTTCTGTTAATAAATAGAAAGAATAATATACATAACTTAAGGAAGAATTCCATTGAGACCATGAATCACTTCACTAAGGTGCTGATTGAGAAATGTATACTGATTATTGAGTGTGTGTATCTAAAATATCAAGTCAAAGTTGTAAGGATAATGGAACATGTATAGTAATTAGTTGATATTATTCAGTTTTATTTATGAATTCATCCATCACCATCCAAATATTTGTGTTGCAAAATCTATAAAACAATATATATGGTGTTTCACAGTCCAATATAATACTTTAAATATTATATAATTATTAAATTAAAATGGAAATGGTGAAAATAAATTTTTTTACATTGGGGTTTTAGGTTTCACATTGTTTTTATGGTGATGTTATTGCAGGAAATGTAAATAATCCAATTATTACAACATTTAAATTAGCTAACATTAAAAAATATAATTTTCAGAGGTTTTTCATGTTGGTTATTTAATAACCTATTTGAAATATGTATCATTAAATGTTTTCACATCGGTTACTTAAAAAAGTAACTCTAAAAACATCCTACCAAGACATTTTTTATATAACAGACATGGAAAACCCTGATCACAATGCATTTTTCACATTTTTTAAGAAATAATTGATGTAAAAAATATCCTTCCACATTAGTTATTTAAAAATCGACATGAAAAAACCCAATCTCAGTGAATTTTTAATGTATGTTATTAAATAACATAAAACAATAATATGTTTTTCATATAAATTATTTAATAACTAATGTAAATATATATATATATATATACCATGTCAGTTATTAAAAAACAGATATGGAAAATGAAAATTTTTATTTTAATATTGGTTAATAAATAACTTGCGTACAAACTAATTTTTGGTTTTCTAATAATTTATGAAACAATTACTCACCACTACAGAACCAAACACCAAACAACCAAAACCACACCAGAAACAAAACCATAAACAAGAAAAACAAACCAAAAACAAGAAAAACTAGTAGATGATTTATACCTTCACTTTTATAACATTCTGAAATTATAATATAATAAATACACATTTATAATTACAACATTAAAAATTAAAATATTCACTAAAAAAATATTAATCACTAATAAAAAAATTAAAATAATTTCACCATTTCACTTGTATGTGTTTAACTCTTCTCCACTATAAGGCCAAGGGACATTAAATAGATACAAATAAAATATAATTTATATAACATGTACAACCAATAAAACAAATGAAATATTAATCAGTATTTTTTGTGTAAATATAACCTGGTTGTATATTGTAACAGTTCATGTTGTAATAAATTCATATATAAATCATAACATACAATATTTTTATTCAATGAAACGTTTTTGATTATGAAAATTTAGTTTAAATGATATTTTCAATTCAAGATATGATTTTTATGTAACAAAAATGTACTAATTATAAATCAAAATTCACCTTTACTTTTATATATTTTTTATATTAACACTCTTCCACTGTGTATCATTGAAATAAAGTTCATCCCCTGTTAGAAAATGATAATAATGAAATAAATTTAAAATTCATTTTAATATAAACTTTTATTAAGAAATTAACACTATCTTTTCTAATAAGTTCTAAAAAATTTCTCACACATCTCCATGGATAGAACATTTCCAATAAGGTGTTTTCTCTCTTGAAAAAAAAATATTCAATGGTCACCGATATAAAAGATAATTTTACTATTGGTTATTATGTTAAATGATAAATCACAATGTTTGAGACAGATGTTTCATACCTCTCAACCAAAGGAAACATCCAATACTACATAATTATATTCTGTTTAAATCTTTCTGCAATATTAACTGCCTTTGGTTCCTCATCTAAATCATTCCATTCTGGTGAATTAATTGTAGGTCCCTCAACCCATATACATCTGTCTACTCATTCATCAGACATATTTTTTATAGATACCTAATACACAATAAATAATTATAAATTTTCATTAATGTTAATGCAGAGAAATATTTTTGGTATGATGTACATGGAAAAAAAATTTACCACGTTCATGCCCAACATATCACTAATAAGAAGCTTCATGGTACTATTTTTTTGAATCCACACATATATTACACATCCAAAAAGATGAGATTTCATTAGAAACATATAATGACCCACTAAAAACATTGAATATCTTTTCAACCAGTCAAGACCTCTAGAAACCGAATCAGATGTCATGGCCATTTTTCTTTGTTATTGTCTATATTGTATTTAGTTACATTTAATGTATTACTATAAATAAATATTAATATATATTTACCTTAAAATGATAAAAAAAATTAAACAAAAAAATAAAAAATATATATATAGCAAACACATACCTATATGGTAATGGGTGACATATTTCTAGATGGCTAGACTAAGAAGTGGTTGGTTCGCTATCCATCTTTGGTCACCTAATCTATAAGTAACAGGACCCCAACTGATATTTCTATAATATCTTATACAGTGGCCGTACTATGTTATATCTATAAGTATGGATGATTAATTGTTTCTCATATAAAATATGTCAGCCCATATGCCACTATATGACAGTTAGAATCATAATCATACAACTCAGAATAACATGGAATCTATGGGTGAGGGGGTCAGGGAGTTGGATAGAAAATGGAGATTATAGGTGGAGGTGTATGATAAATAATATGGTATGTAGGAATAGATGGAGGATAAATAATTGGGTATGTATGTGGAGGTGGGGAGTGGGAGATGTTGGAAGAGGTGGAGTGGGAGATATAGTCTGAAATTGTCATTGCATGTCTACAAACATAGATTATACCAACAATTTGATCTTTTACACCATAATCACACTAATAATGTTAAATTCATCATCCAATGATGCTATTTATTTTTTATATACCCTACATGGAAGAAGCAGGAGAACGTGGTAACAATGTTCATATCAATACACTTTTCTGGTATCCTCGCACATGACTCGAGTATTCAGGTATTCCCAGTGTAGATGATAAATTATCATGCCTCCCATTAGCTTTAAAACTCCATTTGTGATCTTATCCTGAAGATAATACATTTTGAATTATTTGGAAATTTATTTAATGATTGAATTATTAATTTAATTGAATTTAATTAAATAATGAAAATAAACTACTAACAATCCTCTCGGATATGACCATCAAATATTCTATAAGATATTCCCCTTTTTTCTCATTTTCACCCTCTTCCATTTTTCATGTCTATATATTGGGGATGGAGGGGAAATATATCCAGAGCTGGAAGATTCCTCTCTTTGATTTTGTAAATTTTTAGCTATAATTTGTTCAACCAATAATGTATATTGTTCTTTAGATAAACCATGATGGTAAACCTTTCTAGATTGGATATACTAAAGATATCTCCTTCATTAGTGTAAATTAATAATAACAAATTATTACTATGTCACTAATAAAATCATTAATATAAGAATACTTTTAAACTTTTACACATCACTTACCAAAAATTATTCTTTTCTACTGATTTCAAAAAAAAAATTCATTGTTAAATGATCATTTTACGGATAAATGTGACATGGGATGTCATGTTTCTTATCTGCAACAATGATATCAGATGTGAGGGTTGAGTTTAGATATCTCTATCTCATATTAGTCATAGATAAATATTTTCTCATGACTGTAAATGTTTTCGGTATATCAAATTACATATAATAATGAAGAGGGAAAACATATTATATAATAAACATTTAATTATTATTCAAACAATAGAAACATATATAACAAAAATAGTCACCCACAACTATGCTACTATTGATTTTTCAACACTTATCCTATTAATAATTGATAAGATGTCATTGATTTTAACTAGAGTTGATACAAAACTTTCGAACTATTTTGTATTAGCAAATCTTAGAACATCATTCTCAAACAAGTGTATAACTATCATCTGGTCCTGGCTACAAACTAGTGATCATTACGGTAAACATGGCTTGCGGCCTTTACCAACACTCAATATCATCTTTTCGGTTGAGGGAGCTCATGAAGTATATTTAGGAACATCAAGAGAAGCATGTGGATGTTCCTCCTCTGAGGATTGATCGTGACTCACAACTCCAGAAGATTGTTTTTTTATCTAATTGATCTTAAATAATCATTCGAATCAATGAAACAAATATTATGTACAAAAAATATAAAAAATCACATATTATAATACTATTTTAAACAAAAAAACAAAATGACGAAACCCAAAAATAAACCATAACATAACACATTATTATTTTTATTTTTACAATTAAATAATATTCTGAAAATAGTAATGATAAACGAAATTACATTTTAATTAATTAAAAAACCAAAAATGTTATAGGAATATTAAAAATGGTCCATCCTAATAAATTTTTTAAATTGTTTTTTAACATATTTATTTAAAATAATTATCATTCAACACAATTAATAAATATATATGTTAGATGATGGTAAATATGGTAAACTAAAAAAACTAAACTAAAATAAACAAGCATTTATCCTTATTCATTTTAATTGGGTATTTGTTAAAAAAACACAATATAAAATTTTATGAAATTAATAAATGTAAATGAAAAATAAACATTTGTTACCTATAATGTTATCAATATACTAATGGATTGTTTTCACAAATTCCTTCTTCATGACCATTCCTTATGGAACAAACCCAAACCACAATATTTTCATCATTATTATCTATTAATAATTCCATGGATGTAGGGATCTCACATAAATCAGAATCTTCATCAAGTTGATCATCAACAATATATTGTTATTTTCTTTGTTAATAAATAGACCACTATATATCAGATTGATTAGTATCGATGAAATTTCATTTTTCATGTGTTTAGATTATAATATATTTATTTGTGTCTTCTATTTTATTCATATTTATTATATTCATTACAAATTCATCGTGGCCGAAAATTTGGTTACTGATAAACCATTTGTGGTTAAACACATGAACTTTATTTTTAATATAATCATCCTCCAATATTTCATAAATAACTCCATAATATGCACTTCATGCTAAATATGGATTTTTTTCTTTATAACTAGAAAATTTAATTTCTTCTTTGAACACCAATAACCCACTATTCTAAACTACCCATCTTTTTTCCAATGGTTTTATATAAAATCTATATCCATTAATTTCACGCCTGGACCATGTTATCACATCTAAACATTGACCAACCACTAACCATCTTAATTTATCTCATTCATCTTCTCAACCAATAATGGTCCATTTAAAAAATGGTAAAACAAAATTTATGCTTGTTAAAAATCCACATTCCTTTCTTCATTGGATGACATTGTTTGAACACATTAATATGAAATGTTATATATGTTTGATCATCAACCATGTTATTTAAGACAAATAAATTATCTTCTTCATATGTTCTCTTGACAACGACTTTTCTTTCATGCCACGAATCCTCTTTCCCTCATTATTGACATGTTAATGGAGTGATGGATGCAACCAATGTGCTCCACCATATACAAGTAGATCATAAAAAACACAAAAACATCATCATAAATATACTTTTCAACAATAGAGGATTCAGGTGGATATGGATTCTTATCATACCTCTTAAATATCTTCATATAACTTTCTAAAGGTTACTTATGAAATTGATATAAAGGTCAATAATGATTTATTTTTTTGAAGCAGATGAGCCCTTAAATAAACCATTATATCCAAAAAATATGAAAGAAAATACATTTCCAAATGACATAGTATATAAATTTCATCATTTTCTGAAATGTTCAAAGAATCAAAATCACTCACCTAATTAAAAATATAATTGAAAAAATAACATAACTTCATTATATTATTTCTAGAATTTACTGAAAATATTTCACATCATGAATCTAGTATAAGTTGTTGCATCCTGACGTGAAAATCATTTCATTTCATACCTATCAACATGAAATCATTCAAATGGATTTTTTTACATTTTAAGAAAAACCATGCAGCAATTTGATATCATGAAGAAACTGAAAAAGGTAATTATCTCCCTCCTTGATAATTTATGACAAGTCAGGGATGAAATATTTATCCTCCATTAGGTGTCGGAAAAAAATCTACACATATTCCCATGGATAGTAAGTCTAATAATTCATTCAACCCATCTCTTGTATTTATTTTTATATCTTAAAATATTTTAATAAAATTGTCAGAGATGTACTTCTATATGTGCATAAAATCAGTCTTATGTTTCAATTTATGGCATTTAAAATATTTTAGGATAAAAAATATTGACCATTTTTTCCAAATATATCTATAATTATTAGATTTACATGTTGTTCCAAATGAAACAAGAAGAATTTCAACCCTATAATATAATAATTAGTGCAAAAATGTTTTCATCAATATAAAATTTCAATTAGCCCATGAATGAACTTTCTAATATTCTATAAGATTGATCTATAGGAAAAAAATATTTGATGACCCATGTAAATTTTTTTCATCCCATGATGAAATTGACAATATGAAGTCTGTTTTCTGAAAATTTGACAATCTTTATGCCGCTTAACATTGTATCCATAATAATTTCCATCCACTGGGAAGTCATTTATATTGAAAATAATTACTATATTTAGATGAAAATATTCCATTTTATATGAATCTTACATTCTAAGTCCATCCCACCCCTAAGATTTTCAAATCATCTATTAAGGATGAAAAGAAAACATCAATATCAATTCTAGGTTTCTTTGATCCAGAGATCATTAAACTCAACATGACATATTTACGATTCATAATAAATTTGGTATATTGGATGTAAATTACCAATAAAATATTCCTTGATCTGTGTGTGTTACTAAGGCTTTGATAGGGATTCATTCCATCCATGCACAACCGAAGTCTGAAATTTCTATCTTCATTTTTGAATATATGATAGTTGTCATCATTTTTCTTCCTTAGTAGAAAATTTTATGGATGATGTATTTTTCCATCAAATAACTGCTCATTAACAAGACATCATAATCTTTTTTCATGATGTGAATTAAAAAATAATTTTTTCAACAGAGGAATTAAAGGATGTTACCAAAATACCATGGAAGGGTTTTTTATAATGTCAACATCAGCAGTGATTTTTCATTCATCTTATACCGTGATGACCCACATTTAGGACCCTCTGATATAAATCAATTTTTCATTCTAAATATAACTCAGTCATTCTGGTAGGAATTTATTTTCATGAATTCCAATCCCATTGGAAATAATATTTTCTTAGCCTTATAATGTGAATCATGATTATATTTGTCCTTTTGAAGAATTTCTTTCAATAGTTGTGGCAACTCTGTAAATTTTTTTCACACCATCTGTGCTTCTACTTCAATTTAATCAATCATAACACCGATGATAAAAATTTAAAATCTAAACAACCATGATACAATGAGTTTTTATTATCAATATTTAGATTCCTAAATTTCGGTTCATTCTCAACATGTTTTGCATCAATATCATGAATTATATATACAATTTCATCAATATTTCCATCTTGTAATGGATCATCATTAGTAGATCTAATATTCTTCCCAATTTCACCTTTAGAAATCCATGGGGGGTATCATGGATTAAAACTATGAAAAATTAAATTATATTTCACCTTTAGACTTCTCAACATCATTATATTTTACCATTTCTTTCTTGGACAAAAAAAATGTGTCGTTGTTTTGAACATTTCATTTAGAAAAATCCAAAAAAGAATCAACACCTTCATTATGTTCATTACTCATTTGATGTGTTGTAATACGACATTGTCCCATTATTTAATATAAAAAAGATCAAAATTATACATATTTTGAAGATAATACAATTTTATATTTATTCAAAATATTTCATAATTTAAAATTAACACAAAATTAAAATATAAAACAAATATATGGGTATTTGAAAAATATAATTAATAATTCTACACAATAATGGATGATATTTTATATATAAATGATAAATAATAAAAATATATACATGAGAATAATTTAAAAAATAAACTATAGTTATATTCTATATTTATATAAAATATTCTATAATTTGAATTTAACTGAAATTTGAAATAAAAAATTATTATATGCTTACTTGAAAATTATAATGATATTTGTTCGATAAATAATATTGAAAACAAATAAATTAGAAAACACCATCCAAACCTATGATATAATATTAACCAATCAAAAAAATAAAATATTTACTTACTTTTTATCATAATTAAAAAAAATATTAAACTAAAAGGTCCTAATATTGTATTAAACTTAAATACTTTCATTATTTCATATAATTTCTCGAGTCAAATTTATGTGTTTTAACATTCATATTTGGTTTTATGTGGAAACTTTTATTCTGAAGAGATGACTAGTGGGAAAACTTCATGTGGATAATAGTATTTTGGGAAAAGGTATTGTGTAAAAGTCTTGTAAGGAACCTAAAATATCTAGGATAGTGGTGAAATTATCCCATAAGAAAAAAAAGTTATAATGACTTAATTATAAAGATTTAAATGTGTCATATAGTATCTCAATGATCATCTCATCCATTTATAATACATCAGGATATATCAAAATGTATATTGGGTGACATTGTATGCATATCTAAATGAAAATCCAAATTTGATTTTACGTCCCCAAAATTCTAATTGTAAATATGGTAACTAAATTGAATAAACATTGAACAAATATTCTAGGATACCTATGATAAAATAATATCATGATACTATACCACCTTTAACAATTAATAGTGAAATACATGATGAAAGAAATCACAAAACATAGATTTAGGGCATTGGTGAATGAAAATGATTTATAACATGATGGATGGGTTGGATGATAGACATCGAACCAACATGGGGTTAATCAAAACAACATATAATAAACCATTTTTATGATTTTTACTCTAATAAACAAACACTTTGAAAACATTTTAGTGAATGTATGAGTGTTATTAAAAAATAAAAAACCTTTCTAAAACCAAATATTTCTAATAAACCATAATATAGAAAAAAAATCATTGCAATTTTGAAGACATATTTCTTCAAAATTCACCATTATTTTTTATTACAAAAAATTAAAGAAAATTAGAAAAATAAAAACGAAACACAACAAGTTATCATTGAATAAATAAACTAAAGAAACAAAAAACCATACCATAGTTCCACATAATCCAATCAAAATACGGAATTTCAAAAAATAAATAATGGTAATTACCTATAATTTCATAAACTATCACTAAGTATTAGAGTAAACATAATAGCACTTAAGGTGTGATTTTCCTAGAATGTAAAAATAAAATAGAAATTTTTTTTGTTGGTTTTGTGTCCAAACTGAAACAGAATCTATCCTTCTAGTACACAAAAGTTGATTAACCCCCCCCCCCCCCAAACCCTGGTATCACATAACAAGGGGAACAAGAACATGTCTACAATGAACTATTATAAAATAAATCTGGACCACTATCTTAGTTCCAAAAGTTACAATTAATGTAAACTTAGTAGATATGTGAAAATTATAAATCCTTAGATTAGAATATAAACTAATAAAATATCTTATACATAATTATCTTGTCCCTATTAATTCCCTTGATATCCCCTTTTCAAATCAACCACAACACGATTTCAAATAAAATGCATCCCCCTTAGAGACAACAATTCATATCAATTATAAAAAAACAATGTGGCTTAGCAATGGGTCCCATAATCCATACGAAAACTGTCTTATAACGTTTGAAATTAGACGTTACCAAAATAAACAAATAATTTTAATCGATTCCCACAATTTAAGATCAAAATTTAAAATTTTCAACCAAGATGAAGCCATGTTAAACCACAAATAAAACCATTTAAAGTGTAAACCATATAAATTTAAATTCCATTTTTATATACTTCCATTTTCTTTTTTCCAAAAAACTCCATGAAAATGACACCATTTCTATTCCAATGACCAAAAATAGATTAAACTATTGAAAACATAAATATCATTTAGAAAAAAAAAATTAAATTTTTTTCACAAAAAATTGGCATTTGAAACATCTCTTTAGAAACTAAAAAATCATTGAAATTTGATTATACAAAGATATAAAATAATAAAACAAATTGATAAAAAGCATTTGGACAATTACATATAAAAAAATTTGACAAAAATGTATTTATATAACCTAAAAACTAAAATGACATGTATAATAATGTAATTATATCCCATCGCCTACCTATATGAAGTAAAAATAATCACTGAGAAATTTTCCTACAATGATTAAGATCAATAAACCAAATAAGAACCCTCTTTAATTACAATACACTAAAAACACCAAATTAGAACCATTACAAAATACTATTAAAATCCAAAAAACATCAATGGTTTATCGGTATAGACATAACAATAATGAATTGGTTTATGGAAGATAATAGATGATGGAAAAGAGGAAAAGGGAGATTGACCTTATGAATCTTCTTGATTGTTGTAAGTCAAGAAGATAGAGGCACAATAAGAAAACCTGATGAAAGATGATTTCAAAATAAATTTTGATTCCATGAGATCGATGATTCGAATGTAGGGTATATATGTGAGGAAGACTGAGTCATTTCATCCCAAACAAAAAATAGAAGAATAAAATGAAATGATACTTTATAAAATATTTACAATATTTATCATGTAGTTTATATAATAACTGATGTGTTAAAGATCTTTTTTACATGTATCACATCAGTTATTATATAACCGACATGATAAAAAGATTTATAATTCCAATTATTATATAAATATTGTGATAAAGTTATTTATCACGTTGGTTAAAATATAACTGACAACATAAACTGGAATTAACACTTTTGTTATTTTATAACTAGATTGATTAATAAACCAAATTCATTTTTGACATCAGTTATAATATAACTGATGTGATAAATAAATATTTAATTCCTTGCGCATCAGATATTTATAACTAATGTAAAGAATTATGATTTGGTATATACATTTAATGTTAGTGTGAAAATGTTTGATTTCTCTCATGGAGTAATTTTATGGGTATAATGTTTCTAGATATATTTTTTTTGTTCTAACATGCTCGGTGATTCTGGAGAAAATTCCTTATTTTACAATCCATCATAAAATAAAATTTTTTAATATATCATGAAAATTTTCAAATAGTATACAAATTATGGAATTTATTTAAATGTTTTTACAGTAATTTTGGGGAAAATAATTTGGATTTAATGAATGTAGTTCTAATATTTTTTTAATTGTCATCTGGATTTGGGAGGTGTATATGATGACTTTTTTAATTAGTTATATGATTTTATAAGTTAAATAAGATAAATTTTAAAGTTAATTCTAAATTTATTCATGGAAGTACCTCCTTATAAGGGTAGAAAATCCAATTATAGATAATAATAATGGTCAACAATTAATATTTTATATTTTTTAAGGTTAGTGAACTTCTCATGTAAGGGTACCAGTAATTTATATTGGCTATATAAGGGTATATTCAATCTCACATAAATCTTAATTAGACCCTATATGTAATGTTTAAGGGTTAAAAAGATATATTATTGGATGTGTAAGGGTTTTCTATATCTCAGGTATTGGTAATAATGGTTTTGTAAATATTTCTAAAGGTTATTATGAGTATCTCATATAGGTATGATTGAGTTTCTAGTGACTACATAAGTGTAATAAAAAAAATACATTGTGCTACATAATAGTACCCCTTTTCTGGGTAAATATAGCACTATAATCAATAACGATATGTAAGGGTACCCACGTATAAACATTATCTCAATTATAGGTTATCATTATATCATGTGTAAGGGTCACATATGGATTGGGAAGCTCATGTATATGAAACTAGTTACTTAAGTGTAGAATCACATTACCCTTATACAGAACATTCATCTCACATATGGGTATTATTATTCATATTGGTAAAACTATATTACCCGTACATAACACTATATACCAACAGATGTGTAATTTGAATTACCCAGGTTCATAGTTTTTTTCATGATTAAATGGTATTATTATTTTTAAACATTTTAGAGAACCTAAAATAATTATATTGATTTTGATTGATTCAAATAATTTATATTTTTTATTTTATTTATTTATTGACTTAATATTTATATATATGACAAAATAAAAATAAAATAAATTGGATAACATGGGGTTTTTTTAGGAATTCACATACATCCTTAAAAATCTATTTTATGTAGTTTTTATAATTAATAATGGAAACATTCTTCAACATGTTATTATGAACATCATACATGCGTCATTCTATGAATCTACAAAAAAACATCCAAGATTATTTTGATGAATCCATGTGGGAATAAAATATCTCCCTCTCACTCTTAAATATTTTGGTGTGATGGGAGATGGTTGAGGAACATCAATGTAGTGGATCAACGACATCTATATTATTATTGTGAATGTGTTTTATTATAATTTTCTATCTTCATTGATTTAATAGTATAGAATAAAATTAATAAATAACAATATGTAAAATAATCACATGGTGGACCTTTTGTATGACAATATTAATTTCCATATGATGAAGATGAAATGAATGTGGTGAAATTTTGAAAATATATTATCATATAAATGTTTTGAAAAGTGATAATTATATCATGCTCATAATTTCTAGAAATAATAAAGTTATACAAATTCATATTTCATATTACATATGAATATTTATTTATAAAATATTATCACATGTAGTGTAATAATTACTCTCACAATGAAAATCACCACCATATGTCATAATGGTTATTTATTATTATTGTGAATGTTATATTTCATGTTGTTAATATTTTTTTTAAAATATAGGGATTACTAAGGAATAAGATAGTTGTTACTAATCACAATAAAAAATGAGGATTTACATGTAGTTGATAATAAATTTTAATAATTTGATGATTATTGGATGAAGGGGCAATAATTAATTTCATGTTCCTGAGTAAATATTATTATTCAAAAAATTCAGATAGAGATAGAAAAATTTATCTTCATGATTTTTCAAAAATATAATTATTAAATATCAAATATTATTATTATTCATTATTAAATGGATTATATAACATATATGGGATATTTATTGGTAACTATATTTTTTATAATATTGAAATTGAGAGTATCACATGTTATAATTTAAGTAAATTATATAACTAATAAGTGTTATCACAATTGGAAATAATTATATTCATGCACTAAAAATTTTCGATGTGTGAATACATTTTTTTTGTGAAATATTTATTTCATCTTGAAATTACAAAATAGTTTTCTATATATTATTAATATTGCTATTAATTCTTGTTTTTCATTTATATTAAATAATATATTGATGCTTGTAATTTAATATTTACAAAATAATTGTTTTTTTAATATTTATTGTTGAGATTTTTATATATGAAGAAACAAGTTATGAAAAATATCCAAAATAAAAAAAATTATTTACATTTAAATACATTATATGGATGGAGATTATTGTATTATTGGATTAATTAATATTTTAATTAATCATGTTTTCTTAAAAAATAATTATACCATAATTTATTTTTTTGGGGAGGACAAATAGTGTTTTTGTTTTCTAGCTGCTAGAATAAATTCATTATTTGGCCATATTTCCAATGGGTTTATCGTTTGAATAATAAATTTAATATTTTTTTTTGCTGAATATATTTTTTTCCTAGATGCAATTCATGAAAATATTGTGAGGTTGGAATAATTGGAGAGGATATCCAACTTTTGGATGGTGGCGTGGGAAAATAATGATGATGATGATGATTTTGGAGTTATATGCCAGAATTTTAGTTATGTCATGTCATGTTGAGTGTGGAACAAGGATTGGGAGAATGGGTTTCGGCAAAGAATTCATAATTTTGATTTGTTAAATTTAAGCATTATTTCTTGTTAATGATTATTATTAGTTAAAGGAAAATGTAACAAATGTTTTTATATAATATGCTTCTAACTATGGGAGGCAGGTTGTACTCATGCATAGTATGTGGATATTTTAAGTTTTATAATTGGTTGATTCCTAGATTAACTATAAAATAATGAATTCTAAATTAATTTATGAATGAATAGTGTTGGTTCTAGATAATTACATTGTCAAATTCATACATGTGAAAACAAAAAGATAATAAATAGTAATATCATAACATGGATTGAATGGATTAAAATGTTAATATTGTAAATAACTTATTTATGGTTAATTAATAAATTAAAATTATTTTTTATGATTTTACGGTTATTTGATACCTATACCTTAGTAGTGGCATAATAGTGTCCAGAAAAACATTAGAAATATTTGATTCTATGCTTATGTAGTTTACTATATTATGGTTGCGACATTTATAAATATAATGTATATTTGTTTACTTCATACAATAGCCCACCCATGTTGGCCAGGTTACTAAACCCCATTGGATTCTTGGAGGGAGTATTCCCCCATATCTATGATGACAAGCCATAAATGGCTTACTAACCCCTCATAATATGATATCTTCCCTAGGAAGAATTTTAGTTTGTATTTTGGAAGGGTATTTTCCCCATATGATTTTCTAGAGGGTTGTAAGATATTATTGTTATTTCACACACATGTATCCCTGGAAATAGCGTCAATGGATTATTATTATTATGATATGTATTGGATATGATGGATTGATTTAAAATACATTCCTTTTGGAAATGATGGATTGAGTTTCAACACATCAATTATAATAAGTAGTTGTGTATCTTAAAAACTACCCAATCACTATATTGATATATATTTGGGATTATGGAATTTCTTGATTCATGATGTTCAATACATATTACATTATCACATGTATCATTATAATGGATTCAGAAGACAGATTACTCTAGATGTGAAACATTGAGGAATAATGGAAAACTCCCTGGTAAGGGGTATACGAGTATCCTTATTTGATATTTTTCTGGATTTTATATTCAATCTGGTATATGATAGTATATGAGTAGGATATGTTAAAGATGGGAAAAAAATGAAATTCAATTTAATTGATGATTTGTGTTCATTTATTTAATCACTTGGCATTATTAAGCATATTGAATAGTTATATGAGAGTTTTCTGATAGGAACATATTAAATATAAATATTATACTAACATAGTTTATAAATAATATAATTATATCATAGTATGATATGGTTGGAGATCTAGAAATAATTTTCTTGATTTATTAGTTTTTTTAGAGTTGTTTGAGATTAATGGATTATTACAAGGATCTAGTTTATAAATTCCCACTTTCTCAATTGTATGTTATTACATTCATATCATGTATTTGGATGTATTATTTTCTATTAATAAGAGTTGGATTGGATCAGTGGTTGTCTTTATCTTATCTTACTCATTTCTGATATCATAGTGGGTAGTGGTTCCCATTTTTTTGTATATTATATAATTTTAAAATTTCCCCAACCCCATGTCCTATTGGTGTTGGGATTCATGTATAAATATCTCCCATATATCATTTCCTCTCTAATAGATATACATTTTTGTCATGTGGGTCAGGATAGATTACTGTCGATGTAAATATTTGAGAGATAAGATAGAGTATAGAGTTATTCACTAAAAAGGATTCATGGGGTGGTTGAGTAAAAATTTCATTTGGGAGTCAATAAACGGGGGAGACCATATTCAAATGGAAATTTTTGGATCCATTACAATTAGAAACAAATTCATAATGTTTGATGGATATTCTATGTGATGTTATAGGGCCTAAGGTATTAAGTCATTAGAATGGATCATGTTTCCTTATTGTATGTGACTATATTTGAAAAGGGTAGATAATTGGAAATTCCCCTAAAGGATGTCATTAATTACCCTTAAGTAATATATTTAATGATTAAAGAGTTCATAACGTTTCAATTTTGTAGGTGTAAATTCAAGGAAATGTATCAATTAGTTTCATACTGAAGATATATATTTAGATTTTTCAAAAAAATCATCACAGATTAGTGAATAATGAAACAATTTCAACGCTGGGACACCCTAATAGTTCGATTTCCAAATTTATATGACGGTTCTGGGATTAATTAAGTATCCTTGGACATAGGGTTGGTTTCATGAGGCACTTATATACCACATTAGAATCGTGATTATAGAGGGAACCCAATTCCTTTTTCTGTTACAATGTTTTGTGGTTCCCCTCGACAATGGTGTTTTGTCCCCAAATATACAATGTTTTGTTATTTTATGGGGGGGGGGTTATGAGATTAGTCTTCTTGATGATTTATTCCTTATACTTTAATTGAAATATTTCTCAATTGATGATTTTCATTATATAAATGATTATTTTATAGATATTCTCATGATGTGTGGTAAAACCCTTGAATTAAATATTTGGTTTGAAACCATTTGATTGATAACACATTAAATTTAATGAAAGGAAATTTCATAATTCATCAATTTATTGATATTCAGAATGGTTTTTTGAAAAATCAATTTTTTGAATTGGTTTCTCGAAAATAAATGATTGAGATATGAGAATTTTTTATCATTTCAACCATTATTTTCCATCCCACACCAAATTTCCTTCAAATATTGAATTTTAAACTCACACATATATCATAGTGTTTTGATGGTGGTGAATTCTAGGAATAAAACTTTTGTGACCTTGATCATATCATTCAATTTACGTTAATTGTTGTGAAGAAAATACACATACATTTTTGTATTTTTATTTGGATTTTCTTATGATATGGATGAGCCCTTGAGTTTTTACATTAGTATAATTGAGTTCATTTATGAAATTTAATTTTATAATTCTTTTTTTGAAAAATAAATTATCATATTTCATCATCCTTATGTTTCATATTAAGATGCATTTTAAAATATTTTGAGTGTGTATCTAATTCCCAATGTGGTTAATTTCATGGTGTAGTCTATTTTTTCCATTGATTTATAAAATATCCAGTAATTTTCTAGAGATTATTCAATCACTTTTACCGATATAATTTCTTTTTCTAATTAAATCATGATTTGTTATCAAATTAATGTTTTTTTAGGAAAAATTTGAATATTTTGGAAAGGTTTCAGTAGTGCAGGATTGGTGTATAGTTTTCCAAAACATTAGGACCTACCCCAAAAAACTATGAAACCTCAGATAGAGAAGGATTTCATAGTTCATTAATTATTTCACAAATTTTTTTCCCTATTATGAGTAACCCCCCCCCCCCCTAATAGAAGTGGTGCATATTTATAGAGAAAAATTAAAAAACCCATTTTCCCCTAACTAGGAAACCAAGAAACTGAGTTTAATTAGTTCATAAATTAGAATAAAATATCCAAATACCAATATAATTCACCATAAATCTACCCTTGATAAACCCTAAAAATTTTGTTTTTGAGGAACCCAGATGAATTATAAGTGTTTCGAAACACCGTTCATGATTCATCAAATCCCATATTGAAGATATGAACAACTTATGGTAATACAATCTAATCATGTGTGGTTTCCACACACACTCTGCCATTATTCACTAATCATATGACGTGATGGTTGTCTATGTTGTTAATGGATACAGATAAATGTTCTATGAATCTAAATTCATTCAATATTATATATAAGTTTTTGATCTTGATATCATTCTTCATCATGATCATGGTTGATCCGCTAAAATTGGGGATTTCTGTTGGTAATCATTCTATATAAATTTTGAGATAGGTAGTCATTAATTTTAAATAGTGTATAATTTATTAAAATATGTGTATGTAATTATAAAATATCAATTTCTATGATTGGTTAATTTCATAGATGATAGAATCAAATAATATTAACATACACATGAAAATGAGGTTGGTTTAACTATGGAAATTGAAATTTGTTGAATTTGATTAATTAATTGATTAATTAATGAATGGAATATTGTGAAATTCAAATTATTGGGGTATTGGGTTTCTGTATTTACCGATTAATGTAATAATTAAATAATTGATGATTATATTTATGATATTCATGGAATAAACATAATGGGTAAATGGGTTTGATGATTCAAATAATGAAAAATTGTTTAATAGTTAATTGTACATATTATTCCATGTGATTAAAATGTGGATTCATGATTTTTTTAAGAACTATATGTTTATAACATGATGTTAAAGGGTCATAAAAATGGGTACAATGATGATTAAAATTTATTATTATGATATATGTGAATTATATGATATTATGTTAATTATGTCTAGGAAACAATGTGATATATCCAAATCATACTACTATTATTTATGTAATAATGGGTTGTGGAAAAAATTGTTGCTTCAAATATCCATGGTGTTCTATACATGGTGTTC
This sequence comes from Viscum album, assembly GCA_963277665.1. Lineage (NCBI taxonomy): Eukaryota > Viridiplantae > Streptophyta > Magnoliopsida > Santalales > Viscaceae > Viscum > Viscum album. Next base: position 1,776,920,183 of record OY728151.1, on the reverse strand, counting down.
TCGAACCAAATGCATGCATTTGAAAATGAGTGTGGGGTACTTACTTCTACTTTAAAATTCCACTTGTGTGATTGTTTGAGAATGGGTTGTAGGACACTTAATAATGCTTAAAATACCCATAGGGTCCTACCCATGGTTTTGAGGCCCAAAATGATGGTATTGGTATGTGGTTCCTTGTGTCGATGAAATGAAATTAATTGATATTTATAATGAAATACCATGTGTGATAAATAAAATTTGAAATGAATTTGTGTTATGGTTTAGAATCAAGAAAATTTCAAAGTAGATATTGACGGATCAGATATCCTCGAGAACCTGTGGTTTTAGGTTGTTAAATAATGAATAATTAAATATATGTAAATTTTTAGATTATTTTTTTAAATTTATTATCTACAAAACTTATTATACCATAATGGAATGATATTTTATAGACACATTTGGTGGTTTATGACTATGTTGTACTCATACTATACTTAGGTGTCTTTATTGGTACCTAAATAGACTTCAAGTTTGCAAGAAAAAAAAATTAAAGAGTCCTCTGCTAGATGGATGATATGTAATGGATCATGAATGAGGGAACCAGACATGATTTAGGAATCTCTTGGGAGTTTTAGGTGCCTTTATGTATATTTGGATTTTTATAAATACACATAAAACATATTTGGAATTGAATATCTATTATTTAGTTTTGGATCCGGTATTTCCTAGTTTATGTAATCATGTGATAAATGTTTTTCATATTAATTGGATTTATCATTTTTTTATTTTTATTTATTTATAATGTTGTGATTCATTGATAAATATGGAATAGTCTCTTTATGATGATATTTTAGAACCATGTAGCAAGTCACTAGCCATTGGGGTATGAGGAGGTATTCTTGATTTCATTTTATTGGCCGACATGGGATAACATTATGTGTAACTTGTTTCTGAACAATACAACATGGTATCAGAGGCTCTTTATTTTATTTTTTATTGTCATAATATATGGAAAAGGTATACCTAAGACTGTGATGATTTAGTCGTGGTTAATCACTCATGTGTGGGAGTATATAACCCACGCACCAATGTAAAATTAGTGTACCATTTTTTTGATTGCTTTTATTGACATCTTTTGTTAATGTTAAATTTTATTACACATTGAGTGATTTAATTGTTGTATATTATTGTGAATATTTTGGAGACTTTTCTATTATTTTACTCATGGACTTGTATGAGATGATACATTATTATTAATTGATCATTATAGGTACTATTTTTTATGATATTACTTGAATCATTATTGGCACACATGAAAAAGTATTTCTTTGTAAGTTGTACAAATGATAATGATTTTCTTATCATGTGTGTTTTACATGAAATAGGTTCCTACTATAGAAATGATAAAAATTAAAATGATGAAAAATATTGAAAATGAGTGTCTAATGTCAACCTTTAATAATGATAACTGTTTCCCTTTTTTAACCATGACCAATATGTAGGATGGTTAAGGATACTGATAAAAAATTCTTCTAATAAAGTAGTGGCGTTATGGGAATTGAATTGTTATAGAATTTGTGATACCCACTTATTAAGTGTGTTAATGTTATATTATGTTCCTTGAAATGTATTTGTTTTTAATTATAGAGTTATTCCTACATGAATATTGTAATTTATATAATAATAGGGGGAAATGGATGGAAATGTGCCTAGTGTGGTGGAAAATGAGGCAACAATTGTGTCATGTGAGGTTGTAAGAGAGTAGTAGCTAAAGAAAATATAGTGGTTAGTGTAGATTACGGAATGATACCAAGAGCGGGTTTAAAAAAAATCTGGCCTTACATCAATGTTTCTGTTAAAGAAACCTTCGGCGTTGATCCTGGATATTGGACCTAGGGATTAGAGATCTAGATTGAGTCTATCCAAATGATACATGACCACATTAAGACTAGGGATGAGAATATTGTGAAATTGGCTATTTACATGATTCTTGGACAAGAGAATCATTTGTGGGACATCTAGGAAGACAATGGATAAATGGGAACATGGAGAGGAATAAATTTTAGAAGACATATAAGGATCAATTTGATCAATATTCGATCAAGAAAAAGAGTGATGGAAATTTTTTAATGATGAGTTAGAGTATAAAGGATATGATGGGAAATGTCGGATGCTTCATAGATTTGCTGTGATTTTTTACTTCATTGGTTGTTGATGAAGAAAATTTGGAAAAGAGAATTCAGTATAGGATTAGATGTGAAATTATGTCCCTGGTGAATATCTATAGGGTTAATAATTATTCATAACTGATGAACCACACTCTTATTTATGAGGGGATACTGAAGGAGGGTCTCAGTTCTAGACATGTGGTTTCATATGGAAAACCAGGATATATATATTTTTGATAGTAGTAGATTTCTCTATTATAATATCATCAAGGGATATGAAATATATATTGGATAGGTGGGAGGGTCTGTTCTATAAGACTATACATGACTGACCTGTCACCTGTTCTGTTGGATGACTCACATTTGTAGACATTTAATTCGACCACCTATGAAGTACTGAACTTGAGGTAGGATGATGAATCTAAAAAGGGTTTGTAGGAAACCACAAAAAATGGGTAATGATGGAGTAGCATGGATGAACTATTGTACGATAAGGGAATCGTCGTCCCCATATCAATATGGATGATGGAGTTCTACCGGCCATTATAGTAGAGGCAGTGGATGCAGTTTTTCTTGTAAAGTGATCATGTTCCAATAGAGTGGTCCATCTTAGGGGACTCATACTGCAACATAAGGAAGATGGGTTGTAATATAACATGCAGTTTTTCTTATATATGTGGATTGCGAGGATGGATCATTGATAGTTATTGGTACTATTCTTATAGATTCTAAGCATTCTAGTGACTTATTTGATAAAAAATCCTCACAATCTTTTATATATTCTGAACATGTTAATGGTTTGAGTCTAGAGGATGAGTTTTTCATTATGGTTTTTATGATTGATACACCCAAGAGGGTATGGTTGAGAGAAATATGTATTTCAGGTGGTGATCTCTCGAGGAATGGGAGTACTATTTTCTTTGTTATCTCTACATCACAGATATTTCAGGAAATGATCTAAATTTTTTGATGGACTGGTTAGTAGAATACTGATTCCATATATATTTTTACCACATTATAGTGTTTTTTACATCTCCTAGTTATTATAATTTTATTCACCATGGATAATGGAATATTAAAGAGGGTTATATAGAACCCATTCAAATTTTAGAGGAGATTAGTACCTTGGATTCTAGTATATTGATGGATGATTGTGGTGCAAATCATAATGAACTTATAACCATAGTGGATAGTTTTTAGGATGTGTTTCTAGGAGACCACATACGTATTCACCCCGATTGAGATGTTGAATTCACTATTGAGATCATGCTTGGGGCTGATCATGTTTCTATTCCAGAATACAAAATATCAACAAAAAGAGCATCTAGAGCTGACAACTCAATTGGAATAGTTTGATGATAATGGATTTATCATTGAAAAGTAATTGTTGGTTTTCTATAATATTTTCTCTAAGAATATTTAAATGAATCTGTTTTTCTATGTTGACTATCAAATGATGAAATGTAAGAGTGTTAATAATTGGCATCCTCTTAGGAATATTAATGCTCTTTCTGACTAGTTTAGGGGAGGTTGTCTTTTTTCTATGATCAACATGTGGAATGGATATCATAAGTTGATAATTATTAATTCTAATATATAGAGGACTATTTTTAGAACTACTTATGGAATATATGAGTTCTTGGTGAAGGTGTTTAGGTTGAAAAACAATCTAGTATCATTCATTGCCTTGATGAACTGAAACTTCTATCTGTACCTATATCTATTTGTGGAAGTATTATATGATGAAATATTGGTTTAATCGAAAACAAAATATAATCATAAAAATAATCATGACATCAAAATTTGTACATTCATATATAATTAGATATATGTTATGTTATCTATTTTCCAATTTTTTATTGGTTAGGTACACTTATTAGGTCACATTATCATAGTGGAACGTGTTTTAGTGGACCTGGAGAAGGTGAATGTATTTTTTTCATTTGTGGATCATAAGAGTGTTTTCAATTTCAATTTATTTCAAGGTTTGGTAGGATATTATAAGAGGTTCATCTAATACATTTCCAATTTGAGATCATAACATTTGTAATTTACCAAAAGTTTAGTTTAGTTTTAATGGTGGAGAGTTGGTGATAGTGCCTTAGAGGAGCTGAATAAGAACCTGAGGATAACAGTAATCAAGATCCAATTGCATCCAAGTGAGCAGTATATGTTGATTTGGGACCCTTATGGGGTGAGTCTTGGTGTAGTATTGATGTAGGTAGAATGAGTTGTAGTGCATGGGTCTCTATTGTTGAGGCCATGTGAATGGAAATAAACTATGCACATCCTATAATTTCATGTAGTTGTTTATACCATGATGTGTTGGTGGAATTGTCTATTAGATAAAAAATTTACATTTTATACTGATCATAATAGCTTATTGTAAATACATTATATTGGTGATTTTAATATCTGACAGTGATGATGGGTTCTGTATATTTATTCTTTCACCCACGATCTATTGTATACACCCGATAATGGAAATAATTTTGTTCATGATTTAGGAATGAAAATTTAGACTCAGAAATATTAGGAGTCTAATGTTGATTAGATGATAATGAAAATAATGGATGTGATGCATGTTGTCATTCTAGAGATACATGAGTAGATTAATCTCATATTAGTTTCAATAGATTCTACAAATTTATAGTGGATCAGCCATAGGAAGTGTGATGATCAGGAATGTTTGGACTTGAGGAAAATCCTCAAAGATGGGTTGAAACCATCACATTGGACTATAGATAAGGATGATATCATCTATGACAGTAATCATGTGGGTATTCGTAGGAGTATCTGGGATGCGTGGATTCATGAATTTCAAACCATGATGTGGATGGTGAATCCATGTGTGAAAAAATGTATTGTGACTTACAATAAATGTTTTGGAGTTCATACATGAGAAATAAAATTATATGGTTCCTGAAAATATGATACACCTTTCAGTAGTTGAGGGATTGAAATTAATGAACAAGTCATTTACTATAACCATTTCCTGATAAAAAATGTATGTGGGATGACATTTCAATGGATTTTGTGATGAGTCTCTTGAGGACACATTAGATTAATGATTTTATTTTGGTGGTTATGGACCAACTAGCTAGTGTATCACATTTAATTCTTATAAGGGAGAATTTATCATTGGAAAAATATAGAGATATTAATGTTTAGGAGATAGTCAATATGTATGCGGTTCTGTAGAGTATACTATATGAAATAGACCCATGTTTTATATAGTTCATCAAGAAGGGATTGCATAAGGTTCTGGGTACATTGGTTTTAATGACTATGTCCATCCACTAGTAGGAAAATGTGCAATTATAACATACAATATAGGAGGTTGAGGATATGTTTTGGGCTTCTATTATAGACTTTAGGGAGTCTTGGGAGAATAATCTAGAACCCATTGAGTATTAATATAACAATATTTATCAGGAAACTATATAGATAGAACCATATGAGGCACATCATGGTTGGACATGAAAAACACCACTATACTAGATGGATGCATGTGAGTCAGAGCTATTAGGACAAAGTCTCTTCCCTAATACATCAGAGCGGGTTTAGCCAATTCATAGGTTTATGGCTTCATATTAGAGTATTCATAAGTTTTAATCTTGTTGAAGTGGGTGAGACCTATAGTTGGAAGATGGTGATTGTTTGTTCCTTTAGGTGTTTTGAAGATTGGGTCCTGGTAGGATATTGATATAGGGAATGATGGTACCCATAATCGTTGGACAATTTCATTATGTTGGGAGAATCATGCAAGTTTCGTACCAAATGGATTTTCCACAGAGGTATAGTTATATTCCTAACATTTTTCATGTGTAACTATATTTCATGTATCACCCCAACCCTTCTCATGTGATCAATGTGGATTATGTTGAGTATGATACTGATGTGTCATTTGGGGAGCATCTAATACATGTGTTGGATCATAGTGAGAATGTGTTATTCAGTAAAATCATTGTTATTGATCAAGTATTGTTAAAACATGGACATGTTCAGGAGGAAATGTTATATAGAGAAGAGGTTACGCTGGCTTAGTGGCCTGATATTTTTCACTTGGAATCATAGTCATTCTTGATAGTACATCTCATAGATGAGCTATTATAAGGTAAGGACATTGTAATGTCCCAACCATTTATGAATATATCTCAATATTTTTTCACATGTACTATTTTCCCTTTTTTAGGGTATATAATGTTTCGGTTTTAAATTGGGGAGTTTTTGGAAGAAACTGGATGATTTTGGAAGGGTTTTGGGAAGTTCATTGTTGGCACACAATCTTCCATAATAGTTCCCAATTCCCCAAAAAAAATTCATAACCATACAAAAGGGATTGGATGGTTGGAATGGTTTTTCAAACCTTGTTCACTCATAGGAGTAACCATACCCCCCTATAAAAGGTGCTTGGTTAAGAAACATGCTTTAGAAAATTGTGGGCCCCTACAGAAGAAACCATGGATACGGGTTTAATTATTTCTGCAATTAATTATAAAATTATTGAATCCTACTACATAACCCTAAATCGTCCCTAGATGAACCCTTAATTTATTTTGTCATTTTATGATGCTCTTAGATGTATTCCACTTCATTCCCACCTCCATTCATGGAGAATCAAACCCCTAGTTGAATATTAGAACCTCTATCAGTAAGAGAATCTCATCCCATGTTGTTTGGTTTCTATCTCTCCCATCCATCTCTCATCCATTGAAGAGTAATTTCCCTCTATTGCTAATAGAAATTAATCTAGGTTTTTATTGAAATTGATTCTCTATTCATGGATATATGTTTTAGATTAGTTCTCAGTCAATATTGTGAATGTGGTTTTTTATCTTCAATTGAGGATATATGTTAGTGACTGTTCATCATCTATTTTTATGTGTATTATCTATATTGATTTTCACATTGTAGTGATTTAATTATGTCAATGTGATTATAAAATTGAAATTTCAATTTATTGGAAATTTCATTAATGTTTGATTTGATTAAATTTAATTACCATCTGATAATGATGTTGGTTATATTTGGGAAAATGAAACTTGTTGAATTAGATTATTTATTTGGTTAATTAGTTAATTGAATATTGTGATTGTGAAATTGATGGGTTATTTGGTTTGTTTATTTGGTTAATTAATTTAATAATTTAGTATTTGGATATAATTATCATTACATGAGTGGATTAAATTTAATGGGTAATAGGTTATAAGATTTAAATAATTCAAAATTATTTAAGGGGGAATTGTTCATATTATTCCAAGAGATTCAATTGATGAACCATGGTTTTTGTGATAATTTTTATTTTTATTCCATGATGTTAAAGGGTGATAATAAAGGGGTTAATGATTATTATCCAGGATTATTGTGTTATATGGTTACTGTGTGATGGTTTGATAAATTTTATTCGGGCATGGAGTTATAATTCAAAATAAATATTGGATTATTGATTGATTAAAGGGTTGTAGAGAAATGAGTGATGATTCAATTACCCACAATGGGTAAAACAATGAATTTTTTCTATCAAAATGATTGCTTTTGAAAATGAGTGTGTTACATGTACTATTACATCAAAATCCCACCTATTTGATTAATTGATAAATGGGTTGTGGGACACATACTAATTCTCCAGATGCCCATGAGGTCCTAGCCATGGTGTTCTTGGAAAACAATGTTCACATTGGACTATAGATCCATGTATCTATACCATTAATTTAATTTAAATAGACCATAAGACCCCATGTGTGATAAATATTTCTTTTTAATTGAGTATTTTATATGGTTCAGACTCTAGAACTAGCCGAAGCAGATATTTTGGGATCGAGTATCCGTGGAAACCTGAGGTTTTATATTGTTAAATTAATAACAAATGAATATATGAAAATAGTTTATTTTATTGATATTATTTTATTATTTTTACATCTATTTATACTTTTTATAACTGGATATTGTTTTAGATACCGTTGTTTTCTTCCAATTGAGATGCATTAACACCCTACCCAGACTTCCCGATCATTACTAGAATAAACGTCATGTTTGTAGATGATGATATGGGAATGATTACTATCTTAACTGGATGAGTTGTGATGGAGCATGGATGAGGAAATCAAACAAGATTCAGGACCCTGTTTGGATTTTTTGGTCTATTTATATTTTTTCGGTTTTTTCATATTGATAGTAGATATGTATCTACAATGACATATCTATAGATTAGTTTTGGATATTGCACATCCAATTTTGGTCATCATGTGAGACTAGTTTGATTATTTATTTATTATAAAAAATTTCATAGTTATTTATTTTCAATGTTCTACCCATTTGATGAAAATGGTATAGTCTACGCATGTTGGTAAACTAAACCCCCACTTCTAGTTAGTATCCTCATGCATATGATGTCATTATTGATGTCATGTGACAGAACGGATATAGGTACCAGTATGCGGCACTCAGTTCGGGATGCAATAATTTATAATCATTTTGAACATGAATTCATATTTTTATTATTTTTTTTGATAATTTACGTATTATACATGATATTGTTTTATAAAACATAAAATTATTGATTTTTACTAGTTTTAAATGGTATATTATTTCATTTATATAATTTTAATGAGTGTTCCACTAGTGAATATTTTTTTAATAACTATATCGAAATTTTAAATCCAATTAAACTATATTATTTAATAATTATTCATTTTTTATAATATATATATTAATATAAAATTTAGGTTTATATTTTTTTATGTATTTTACAATAAGATTAACTTTAAAAATATAATGGTTTATGTTTTTTAGTTATATTAAATGGATTAGGTGATAGAATCTGACATTCATATTTTCATGAGTTATTTAGGAAATCCTAATAGATATGATTTTTTGGAAATTGATATTTTTCTATAAGTATTTCATCAATAGTACTTTCTTGATTATCATTAATAATATTCTATATAATCCTCTTAAAAAAATTAATTTTTTCAACCATAATATTTCTTATATTATTTATTTAAATTATCTTATAAATTATTCATTTATCTTAAAAATGGGTTTGAAAAGGTGTTCAAATAGTTTTCCGAAATATGTTTTTGATAAATAGATTTTAATGAAGATTTATTTAAATAAGGGTTTTCAATTTATTTTTTTTATTAACACGACTGATTATAGAAAAAATAGACATAGTGTAATATTTTTATAATAACATTTTCAAATTTGATGTGTTTTGTTTTGAAAATTTTGGATATCTGAAAAATATGGATGTAATGTTGTTTTTATCCAAATGGAGTTTTATGCACATTTTGATCAGTGTGTATTTTTTCTTTTATAGTGTGTTCCTTCTGATTTTATTATAATTTTTTTTTTCATGAACATTCACTATTTTATATTCAGTATTTAGTTATTTGTGTAGACATATATGTGATTTTACTTGGAAACTAGACTGCAAAACATGTTCCAAAATTACTTATTTTTTATGAATGGTTTTTCGGAATGATTTATAATATCTTATGATGTTAGAAGATATTTATTTCCCTATAAATAAACTACTTTATTAATTTACATTCTATTTTTTAAGACATATCCCTTACAAGAGTCTGTTTTAATGTGTTTTGCATCCATACATGTTGTTTCTATTCATGTTTACAGGTTCTAAATATTGTGATATCCTTGAGAGTTATCTCTCAATAAGGATAAATTATTCCCTATTCATTCCTTATTTTTTCTAGTATTATTTTAATTATTAAGGATGAGAATTATTGAGAGGTATCAAATATTTCTATCCAGATTTAATGAATCCCTTCATTTTTTCTTTTGGTTTGTCCAGTGGATCCAAAAAATATTAAAATGATTATGTAGTTACTACAAAAATTAGTTTTTAATTGTAAATTAATAGTTAAAATGTTTTAATATTTTCTGGAATTAATTTAAATGATTTAAAATGTTATTCAAGAAAAAAAATTAATCTCTTTATAGTGCTTCTAATAATTCAGAAATGTTTTTGGGTTATTAGAAGAATTAATGAATCATTTTCATATTTATTTAATTTTTTTTATGTTATATATAATAAATCTGAAATTTTCATACCCTGACCAATGGTAATACCTTATTATAAAGGTAATTTCATGTTTTTAATTGAAGCATAATGGTTGATCCATAGTTTCTTGAGATATATAAGGTTAATATAACTATTATGTAAGGGTATCATATTTTTAAACATGTTATATATGGATATATTACTTTTAACATAAAGGTAATATAGACATTGTATGTTTTCATAGAAGTGTGTTAATTCTATTACAATTTTGTTAGTGTCTTATCTAGATCACGTATGTGTAATTATTTTTTCGATAACATTTCCCAAGGGTAACATAAAGAGACCATGGAATCCGTAATTGAACTCCAATCTCTGTATTCATAGAAATGAAATCAACATGGTTTTATATATGTACTTGTTTAACTATAGAGAATCGTGTAAGGATTATATAGTTTCCAAACATGGTTATCTACTGTGATGATGGGAGGGGGAGAATTTGAGAATGAAATATTCTAATTTTTCCCCATCATATCTAGATTTATCATTAAATAAAACACCTTTCACTCTCATTTACATAATATTGCATCACATGAAATGAATTCATCCACAAAAAATATAACACGGTTCACTTGTACTGGGCTACTAAAAAAAGAATAAAAAATAATTGTTCCTATGTACCACATTCACTAAATCACACTTCTTCTCTATTTTTTTCTGAATAATTATCCATTGATGTTTACTACCACAATAAAATTGAAATATCACATCCCACTTAGCCAAAATGTGGACACAAATTCTTTATAAGATACCTATTTTTGTTACTTGAATACATAATTCACACATTTCATTTGATTAGTTGTTATATTCTACCTTATTCCACATGAGGAATAACATTTACCATATAAATATTCTGCATTCCATTTTGATATGTATAATATTTCCTTTCATAAAACCCATTTCATATCTTAAAAAAACATTTAAAACCATTTTGAAACATCATATTCTAAAAAACTAATAATATTTTATGAAACATTATAGAATTCATGAAAATAATAACCATTCACCAAAATTTATCTATTGATAGACCCCATTTATTTGAGAGACAAATATTCTTCTGTATCCATTGGTTAAGGAAATCATTTTAGAAATCCCTTCATGAAATTATAGAATTTTAAATTTTTTTAAGGATTAATTTTTTCAAATTATGGGTTAAACACATATTCATATAATTGTGTATCCCTTCTTTATGTTTCCTTGATCACCACTACATTTTAAGGAATCACATCATAACTATTTCTAAATATCCCTTTCATCATGAATGTTAAGGGTAATTTCTATTCTAAAATCTTCTCATAATCAAGAAAATTTTCTTATTTCCAATTATTATCATCCATATATTAGAAATATAATAATATTCTCATGTTAAAAAACATTCTCAAGACATTACAATTTCAAATTACATAAAATGTTATTGAATGTCACTATTTTTCCATATGTTCATGTGGAAGCCTTGGTAAATGATGCCACCCTTTACAGATAATCTTTTATTCCCTAACAAGAAAAACCTTACACATTTCTTGGATAATTGTCAATATAAATTAACTAATATTTATATATATCTCCACAACTGAATTTTTCATCTTACTTTCTCAACAAATAGAATCATCCTAAAAACACTATAAATAAGTTGTTGTATTTTTTCACATCAGCATCTCTTAAGCCTTCAAAGGGGTAACCTATGAATTGATAATATTAATTTTTTTAAATCAGTTTATATATATATATAAGATCATTTCTATATAACATTTAATTATTCATATATAATGTTAATTAACCATGTAAGAGTAACGTCATATTATGAATTCATAACTCTCAATAATTGTGTTTGGGATATGATAGTTACCCATTATTCTAGTTTTTCATCTTTATCAACTTGTAAAATTAATTTTCATTCTTCTTAAAAACAAAAAATAATTTTTTTGAATTATATTAAATTGGTTAAAATATATCTAGCATTTTCAATGTGTTTAAATGGATCACATTCAAGTTTACAATGAAAATATAATTAAATGATATAAAATTAGATAAATAACCATTTTTTATTGAAAATGAAAATACAACATAATAAATACAATCTAATTATTATTCCACATAAAAGTAGATATCCCTTTATATATGAAAATATAGAACTTCTTCCTTCGAGTAAATTTATGTTTCTACAAAATCATACATAATTCCAATCAATGAATCCAGGAATTGAAGATCTCTATGTATTCTATGTTTTGGTATGTATATAATTTCAAGGGAATCATCTAGGAAAGGAATATATGAATACCCATTATTTTATACTATTCATGTGTCATATTACTATTATTTACCTTCTTTTTTAATGGATTCAATTAGACATAACCATATTATAAAATGACAAATAAATTTAAGTTGGAATTTTTTATTTTAATTAAAATTTCTAATGAAAAAGATGATATGTATGCAATGAAATTTTTAAAATTGTTTTTCATATAGAAGATATTAAAATATAGAATTTTCTCATGATCAAATTATTACGAAATAATCAGTTGATATGAATTTATAATACTTTTTATAGAAATATATTTCCTGTGAAAATATTATTGCATGTTGTGGAAGAATTATTCTCTGATTAAAACACATCATCATGTATGAAAATATATATTTATTATAATTTAATTTTGATATTTTATATATCAATAATATTTTACAATTTATTCATTAATTGGGAAAAGTGAAATTGGTTATTAATAATATTTAAAAAAGACAATTTACACATATAATATACTAATGTTTGATAATATTAAGATTATTGAAATAAATTTTAATAAAAAATTCATTGTTGTATAATAATGATAATTATTCTAAAATTATTCAATGGTATAGAAAGAGACAGTTTATATGTTTTTTTAATCATTATTTGATAAAACATATGATAATAGTCTGTAATATTCATTGAATTAAATAGTAATTATGGGTATATATTTAATAATTCTATTAATTTGATGAAGAAAATTGGGTTTTCAGAATTTTTTAATTTGTTTATTTTCTAATAACCATAAAGACAATCAAATGTTGGAATAATTATATTCATTCTTAAAATATTTAATATGTGGGTTCATATATAGTTGAAATATATTTTTTCCTCTGATATTTACTAGATAGGTTTGTATGTAATATTATTATGGATAACTTGGTTGATGTTTATAGATATTATAAATCAATATAAAACATATATACATGATTATAAATTGACATAATTAAATATTTATCGTCAATTTTTTGTAATTAAAATAATTATTATGGGGTGAAGATAAATCAAATAAACATTCTTCATCCTTTTATAATGTATAAGGCTAAGTAAACTCATAATAAAACTTTAGTAATTCAATTATTAATGAAAACGATGAATAATGAATGATAACTTATATCATTAGATTAATTCTATGTTAGTATGATATTATTTGGTAATGGTAAAAATATAATGTTTTTTCTTACAAATACACTTTGGGTTTATATGTTGAATAACAAATTTAACATTTATTTATTCTATAACAATTTTTTTACTTGTATTTGTTTGAAATTATTGTGTTGTAGGATTGATAGATGAGGATTCCTAAGGCTGTGATTGTAGAATGAGTTTCCAGTGGTAATGCTGATTTTAGAATGGGATGTTTGGAATTGATGTAATATTCAATGGTCCCAGGGATATCATTAGGAATTATAAAATGGTTTATAAAGGGGTTTCTTTGTTTAAAATTTTTAATGGTATAATTATTTCTTATTACAAAATAGTTATTTTATTTTCCTTGGGAAAAATTGGTTTTATATAATTAGTTTTCAAACTTCTAGAAGTAGTTTGATATCATGCACTATGATTATATGTGAATTTCGGTAGTAATGAGTGTGTCCCAACTTCATAGATGTTTAGGAAAGCCTCAGGAAATAACAATAGAATATATTTTCCTATTTTTTGTTACCTTGTTTACATAATACCTGAGGGTTGAATAAAATAATGAATAGAATTTTCAACACTTGGCATAAATGTATTTTAATTATAATGAAGGAATTAATTAATTTATGGATAATTAATTAATTTAAAATGGTAATTGATTATTTTATGTATGCACGCTAACTATACATAAAAAAGGTATTTGTGTGTCATATATGCCTATAGTGGAAAATCACCATAAATATAAGTATTTTCCCATATTTTTTGAGAGATTTATATACTAAATCTAGGGTTATTGATTACACACACTACCATAACAATATTGGTAGGGTGGTTGAAACCATGGGGACTCTAGAAGGTTATCATCCCTAGAATATTTGTTTACATGGATCAAATGGACAACTACCACAGATATATTATCTCTCTTATCCAATAATATTTATTATAAGTATTCATTATGGCTATCAGTACTTATACATGAGTGTATAGGGATATAATAGCATTTATTTTTCTCAGAAAAGTTTGTATTCAAATGTAGTAAATTATTAATCAATATTAAGAAGATATGGATATGATGTCATGGATTTAGTACCAAACACAACATATGGGTTATGATAGATTGAGGTTCAATAATTCTTGGATAAAACATGATGTAATTGTTTTTTTATTCTCTAATAATCAACTTGGTTATTATATGGGGACGTGGTTGTGAATTTTGAATGTTGTGATGAACAATTACATTGAAATATTAATTGAGATCATGATTCATTGAGCTAGATGTTATAGTGAGATAGCTCAGGACAAGCCCCTTTGGGGAATGCATCAATGTTGTGGGGAAGTATTAGTGAAGTATCACCATTTTATGTAAATATTTTCATTATGTTTTCACTTTTATGTGAAACACTATGAGTGGGATATGGAGAGGATGTGAAAAATAATTAAAAACTAATTTACATGATTAGTTAGTTTCATGTATTTACTCACTAGGATTTTGTATATGTATTTCATGTTTGTGAATGGGTGAATGTAGGGAGTTTCTTACATTGTATACATGTATTACTCACCCTCTATGTATACTATTTTATAATGTCAACAATTTGAGGTCAATAATTAGGATGTATATTTATAGATAGAGGATCTCTTTTGGAACTATTGGAGAATCATGGTAACCAAGAAGGATATGTTATTGTGGATATATTTGTTTTCCATGTTTTTCATTATATTCATTTCAGGTATTAGACTTACATTTTCTTTTTTTAGAGTAACATGAACTTGGTGTCAATTTCTAACTCATGTCACTTATTTTTTATTTTTTTATGGCAATGCCACCAATCTATTTGTATGTTAATCCCCAGGACTTATCAGGTACTAGTGACCAACTAGAAATGGTCTTCCGACATTATTATTATAATTCTCTCATTTCAATCCTTGGGGGAATCTTTTGGTGTATTGTGTCATGATATTAATTTTTTTGGGTTTTTATTCCTCTCTTATATAGATTAAAATAAGATCTTCAGGGTATCATTTATAGGGGGATGTGTTTATAATTTAAGAGGATGAATACTGAATATTTTAAAAAGGAGATTAAATCCAATGGATTTAACTAATTTTTAAAAAAAAATTATATTTGAAGATATATAAAAATTTAAAATGTTAAATTAGTTTGATATTTATTTGGATAATTTTAAATGGGGGAGTTAATTGATGAATGTTTTTTATATACATGGTTAATATTTCAGGGTGTTCAGTGGCTAGATTCATTTATTTTAAAAACATGTTGTTCCTATGTGAATTATTATTATATTAGTTATACATTATTTTTGATTTATTTATCATTATTATGTCACACTATGATTGAATTAGGTGAAGTAAGAGTGAATAAATAGTGGATCATTTATTACCCCTTAATGGATTTTTTTATAGGTGATAGATGGGTGATAAAAGACTTTTTTTCTAAAGGATGATTCATAAATGTTTTTCTATAGATTCAATGGTGGGAGACTATTATTAAAAAATATAAAAACAAATTTTCTTAATTTTGTTTCAAAAGTGTTTTTGAAATTCTTATATGTTTTTTTATCCTTGAGAATTTATTTCACGGGTTTTGGATAAATCTATCAAAAACAAAAATGTGATCTATTTTCAGGGATGGAAATAATAATTTAATTATTCCTATTTTTTCATAATGTTGATGTCCACCCCATAAGAATATCCGCTTTTCAATTTGGCTTAAAACTTCTGGGAGCAAGAAGAATTATTAACCCATAAAATAACAACTAAGAAATAGTTTACATTTGATAGAATATATTAAATGTTAAAAAAACTAAGTATTTTCAAAAGCTTAATAAAGATATAAATATTTTAATAAATGCTATGCATGTATGAATATAGTGGAACAAAAAAAGAAGTTTTATGACAGTTAACAAATATGATTTCTTCAAGGGTGTAATATCAGTTAACCAAAACTATTTCATAAAGGATTCTTGATTCATGATATACTAGTAAAATATAATATTTATGATGAATTACTTATATATATATTATTCAGTTTTTGTTTTGATTTCCTATGGATGGATAAATATTACTTTTTGATTATGGTCTCATAATGATGGTGATATGATTAAATTATTAAAAAAAATTCAATGTTTTTATCACGTA
The DNA here is from genome assembly GCA_963277665.1 of Viscum album. Taxonomy (NCBI): domain Eukaryota; kingdom Viridiplantae; phylum Streptophyta; class Magnoliopsida; order Santalales; family Viscaceae; genus Viscum; species Viscum album. Next base: position 1,776,903,373 of record OY728151.1, on the reverse strand, counting down.
TGTATTTTTATCTTACTCCTTTTAAATAGAATTAACTCATATTTAAATGGTGATAGTATGTGAATTTACGCATCATAATTATGGAAATATGATTTTCATTTTATACTTTCATTGATATTGTGAGATAATAATATTTTAAAAACGAATAGAATTATTTATTAGGAGATGTTTTATGTAAGGATGAAAATTCTATATTTTTTTGAAAGAAGAATTATTGTTATAAGATACTATCTCATTAGGTGATTTTTAAGATTCATCATGTTTAATATGGTGGTGATTTCCACTATAAAATTACAGGTGTAAATATTCACTATTCTTCATGACGGATGAATAAATTTGATTTAGTATTAGTGATAATTCTATTTTTGGATAAAACATAGTTATTTATCATCATGAGGATTCTAAACCTTGTGCACCAGTGTGTCTTCATAGATGTTGTGAAGAATAAGATGTGCATATAATATAATTTTTCATCGATAAATTTTTGTTATATCTCCTTGATCATATCCCTATACGAGTGAACAAAAACTATAATTTTAGTGCATCATTTTTAATCATTTCATCATATATATTTTATCATTAAAAAGAAAGGTGTTTAATTATTTAAAAATAAACAAGATTGATAGAAGTGTCACATTAAAGTCAAGAAACAATGATTTCCCCCACTTTAATTGAATTTTCATTCTATTTAATAAAAATATATGACACATGATTTATGGAAAACTAAAATTTATTATGTTAAATATAATAAACAATTCCCTCATTTACCATGTAATTAGAAAATGATGATAAATTTTTTTGATTAACACTTTCTTTCAATTATTAAATATTTATTAGGTAAAATTACACACAAACTAGAATGAGTTTTTGGAGATGTGTGTTAAATGTATTGTGTTGTTTAACCCAAAATGAAAGATAAATTTATTATACATATGTATAAGATTATTTATTTTAGGTGGATAGTAAGTGGGAATTATTTCATTGTACGTCTACCATTTTTTGATAGATTTTATTATTTGGTTGTGTTTTAGGGTTTATCAACTAGTGGATTAATTTTAAATTCACATTTTTATCATCAATATTGGCTAGTTCAGGGATTAAGAATTAAAATCCTATCTTTTCTATCATTTTTATCCATTTTCAACCGTTAATGTCCAATACTAACCAATAATATATCATGTTCATCCTCTTTTTGTGCAATCAATTATTTGTCGTTTCCATATATATGACCCTAAATAAAACACAAATAGAGAATTTGTGTAATAAACAATATTAATATAATAAATTAATAGTAAATTCACATATAAATGTGAAAAAATGAATCTTATAATGAATTTTATTCTAAAACAATCACGTCAATATATTATTCTACATGTTATCCTATGATATTATATTATTATTATTATCATACATTTATCTTCTTAATTCAAAAAATTAATAAAATGATGTTCTGATACTAGTTGAGATGAAGAAATATTTATAGTTTTCATTTTACGGGATTATATTTAACTTATCAATAATAAAAGACACTTACATGATCCAAATGTGTAGTTCCATTTTATATTATTTACCAAACAATCTTATTAAATAATATAAATTCCAATTCATTCTCATGAATTATCCTCATATGTAAACAACTTTGATATATCCTTTGAAAAACATTCATACATAAAAATGAAATAAAAGAAAAATTAGTTTGGTTAACCACCTATTAAGAGATAAATAAATATCAATAATTCATATTTGATTTACCATTTTATTCATGAATATGCGTGGAACATAATTTGAAAAACCATAAAAATATTAATATTATATTACCTTTTATTAAACAAGATGATATCTGGACATAATATTTGAATATTATAAATCATTTCAAAGAATTATTGTAAGATAATGTTTATAAGATAAAATATAGTATAAAAAATAAATTTTAAATTGTAGGAAAATATTCATGGTACCTGGAAGTATAACATTAAGATATCGTATACAATAATGAATATAAAATCATTACATAGATTATGCCTAAACAAAATAAACCTTATGATATAATGAAGAAATATTTCCATATCATAATCACTCACAAAAATTAGACTAAGATAACCTATTATGTCTATTAATACTAAATTGTTAGATAATTTCACAAGTCTAGTGAAATAGTGCACTAGGTTATCCTCACATACCCCCTTAGAATAGTGTTCTTAGTTATCCTCCAATATCCCATATTTTAAGATGTGTTGAAAAATAATCATTAACCAATTCAATAGTGAGAAATATTATTCTTGGCATAACCATCACAATATAATATATCCATATATATATGTGCAACGTGACCAGAAAAAAATAATATATTAATCAAATATCAACCAATGGTTAACATCTAAAAATTAAATGGTTATATATTGAACGACTTGTAAATATTATTCAATTAAATAATGTTCATATCTAGTTATTTACTGATTTATTTTATAATTATGTCTATAAAATTCAAACCATATAGATTAAAACATTACATAGACACAAAAACCGATTTCCATACATAATTAAATTGAACAATTATCTTAGTGAACACTCGTAAATCATGATATTTAAATTTTGGATATTTAAAATGGAAATATATTTATAGTTAATTTATACTCATGAATTGTTGATGGTAATATAAGGAAAAAAATATTTCTCTTTTATTATCATAGATTTCTAATTTTAACATCAACATATATTACTTTGAATTTAGAAAACAAGTTAGTGGATTATAATTATATAATGACAACATATCAATAATATAATAGGAAAATAATGTTTACTCATGTGAAAATTCATTTAATAGATGATAATAAATTTTTAATGATTTATTTAATAATATCCATTTCATTTTTTCATTGTTAAAATGTTTATAAACAAGTAAGGAAATGGCATAAAACACATTCTAATACATGACCTAATCATATGAATACCATTATATATATATATATAATATCAAAATTTAATATACATATAATTGAAATAATTTTATTGTAAGGGAACCATGATAATAATATGTGGGGAATATACTTGAGAAATTAATGAAATTTCCATATAATTTTGGAAACATTGTGATAAAAAATATGTAAAATATACATTAAATAATGGAAAATCGAAAAAGCATTTTAAAAAATAAAAATAAATATTTACCATAATATTGATAATTGAAATTAATTTAGGGTATAATATTAACAATACTTGGTGAATTATTCATAAATTTTAAAATTAAGAGTGAAATATGTTATAACCATTTTTTTAATAAATTTTAAATTTCTCACATAAGAAAACAGTTACAAAAAAATTTATACTAAATAATGATATTATAATATATGATTGGAATAAATGGGGGAAAATATTTATAATTATAAAAAATATATATTTATCATATGAATGATCATGGATATAGATTTGTTATATGAAAAATTGATAGTGAAAATTATCCACCATGATGACATCGTTTTTATTAATCTTTATTGAAGATGTAATTAAATACTGATAAGGATATTTAATTAATCCTAAATTGAATATAAAATAAAATTTCATATTCAATTAATTAAATATATTGATCCAATAGTATGATATTAAAATATGAAATAATATATAACAATTAATGCTCATTTACTTTAGAAAAACCCCCACCATGTTTTGTAACTTGTAATATCGAATCACTTAAAACTATGAGTATTAAATGAACAAGAAAATATAATATATAATAATTGATATTTTAGTTTTATATCTTTATAAAATTTAAATAATGTTACAAATTATAATATAGATACCGAAGGTATATCATATAGTGTAAGCACTGAAAGTGTCGAAAAGAGATGAAGGAAATTTCATAAAAAATAAAAATGTGTGAAATTAATATAATATTAAATGAGAGATTAAAAGAAAATACAGATATATACAATACATATAATAGAGGATATTTATGATGTTTCTAATGAAGGATTCATTGATACTCATAAGGAAGATATAAGAAAGGATAAAAATCTAAATCATAAGAAAAAATACAGTGAAAACCACTAATAAATTTGTTAATTTATGAGTTAAGATCCAATGAAAGAGATAATGGTAAATGGAATAAAGAACCCCAATAATTCACATTAAAATATGATTAATTGTTATCAATTTGGGTTAGTGTATACACTATATATATGAAAATGGATCGAGAATTTGAAACCAGACTCAATGAAACAATTTATAAGGAAATCTTTTTATGATATCAGTTGATGAAAATTTAAAATAAATATGTTTCGAGAAACCTTTAGAGGTATTTAAATTAAAACATTTGATATAATGAAATAAAATATGTTATTTTGTATGCATATTACATATAAACCATTCAAATTCAGATTTCACATATAGAATTTCCAATAATAAGATTGATTGGAAGAACAATATACAATAGATTCCGGCATGCTCTAATGCACTGTAATTTATATTGAAATAAATTATATTTATTTATTGATTTACATTATAATTTTTTTTTGTTTCATAAATTATTATACCATAATTTTTAAAATTGTTTTTAATTATTTATTTATTATTCTTAGTTAAAATTCAATATTGCACCCGAATTAATTTTTTTCTAACATAACTTATTCATCACGGTGGTTTTTGGAAATTATTTATTATCAGATGTTCATAAAAACTATAATTTTCCTTGATATGATATAATTGTTTTGGATCACGTTCTAGTGTCTTGTTATTAATTCATGGTTGTTATTATAATTATTCAAAAATAATGGTTATAAATTAACCATATTATCATTATTTAATAAATATAAAAATGTATTTTTTAAAATTAATATAAATATATATTCCAATTCCATAATTATAACCATTAATTTATATAATAATTATTAGCCCATATTAATATTATTTATGTTCATTAATCATATAGTTAAGAAGAGAAATAAATCATAAATAAATGATTTAACAAATTAATGAGTAAGAATTTATTATTTCGTTATTATAATTTATATTTTATAATAGGACAATTTATTTAAGTTTTATATTGAAAATTATTTGAATTGTAATAATTTTTTCATTTTAATATAATTGTAATGAAAATTACTACGGGAAAGATGAAAAGTTTATATTATAGTGAAATATTCCCTTAGTTAACATCCATGAAATATTTGATTTTTGTCTCTTTGATAAGACAAGAAGATTCCAAATATGATAATGGATAATTAGTATATGTGGTACATTATGATTAAATTGATAAGAAAACTAAAAGAAATATTATGTTATTAAAATTCATGATGGATATTACTTTTTGAAAAATAATTTTTATTTATTTAATGAATCGATTCTTATATCATAATAAGATATAATCATTAAATCAATTTCATGTTATAATTTGAAAATTATTAATATTAACTTTTATGAAAATAAAATTTTAATTGTGAGATAGTATACTAATAAAATTAACACATAGAAATCATTTTTTTTGTAATATATAATATATATTTCAATAATAGAGTAATTATTTTATTTGTTGATTTTTTATATGTAATTTACAATTCAAATATATTAAATTTCATATGTTACTAATTTTCATAAATAATATTTAAACAATTTCAATTTTAATTTTTTCCAAACATACACACATCAATTGTATAACCAATTACCATATAACAAAAAACTATAAAATAAATGACTATATAAAAATCAAATGTGTTAGAGATTAAATCCACAAATATAACATTTCAAATTTAAATAAAATAGTTAATCCAATTACCCAATTTATATTTCAATATTTGGATAATATTTTTAATTTTTTCATCTCATAAATGATATGATATCTATAGGGGATTTTTATAATAAATCCTTCATTATTGTGTTGTATTATATTTCATTGGATTTATTTATATTTTATATTACCGTATTTTGTAGCATAAGGCTACCGTTTAACATATATTTATTTTTATAATAGTATATTCTAATATTTTATCTTATGAAAATAATATACTATTTATTTTATCCTGATGATACATGTATAGAACTAATAATTGGTTTTTACATTATATTCATTAGAAAAATATCATTTTATAAATCTGTGTTTTATCTTATATATAAATAGTAGGTGTGGAATCCTCAATGTATTCATGAAATTATGTTAGAAATTATTTATAACAATTACTGGATTTTTAATAGACATTTTATAGATCAAATAATATATATAACTCAGAGATGAAAGTATAATTAGATACATAGATTTAGTAGATTTTAGAAGGACACCTAGAGGTGATTTAGCTTAGAGGATATAATTCATATTGTATCAATGTAAATTGGTATGATATGTAAAATATCACACCACTTAGAATACAATATACAGTTTTTCGAATAAAACTGGATTTCATTTATTTATTTGAAAAACATATTATTATATAAAAATATTCTACAACACATCTGTCCATTGAGAATGTGTGTTTTAATTATTATGCTGAATGAAATTTCTTTCTTCATAAAACATGTAGACTTATTCGAATGATGACATGAAGATATAGATACCACTACATATTTATTCATTCATTAAGTGGGGAATTTTCATACAAAATATATATAATGGTGATGTCTTATAAATCCTCTTGCATAATGTAATAAAATATATAATAATATTTGAAGTATAATGAAATCTAAACGGTGTTAAATACATAATTTATGGAATACATATGAGGTTTTTATGATGAAATGAATGAATCCATTTTCATATTCATAGATATTGTAAAAAAATAAATTGGAGGATATACAAAGAATCGATGAAACCATCAATAATATTTATATTGAAAATATAATTTTGATAAAAAAAACCACAACTCAGATAATATATATTAGTGAGAGTGTGCAAGTATAAGAATAATATTCATGTTTATGGTCCTAAAATAATTTATATGAAATTGAGATGAGTAATAATGAAAATTATTATATTATATAATGAGAACTAATATGTTGCGATGAAGGATGTAAAAAAGGAATTATCAGAGGATGAACATGATAATAAATATCAAAGATGTGATCTGATTCCATTAGGAAATTTTGAGAGGAGAATTAATAACTTTAAGGTGTAAAGAATCTTGTATACATTCTTTTTCTAATGGTTGGAATGATTTCTACATAGTGTCACTAGAAGACACAAGAAAATGAAAAATCAAATTCACCCATGATCATATTGACAATATACAATAGAAGAATGTGTGGGATGGGGGGTTATCATAAAAATTCTTGGATGAAAATTTGATTCACTTGTATATGATATTTTAGATGAAATTAATGTGAAAGATATTTTGAATTGTAAGTCCACAAATCATAATTACCTTCTTTATTTCATTGATAAATATAAATTTAAATAACTATGTGATTAGGAAAATGCTTATTTTGAGTGTTGATAAGTCTATATGGTGAATTCGAGTGATGGAAATGGTGATTTTGATATTAGTGGTTTCATAGAAACAAAATAAAGTATATTTTTTCATGAATATAACCTCTTAATGAAGAAAAAATATAATGTAAATCCATGTTTATGGTGAAATTTAAAAAATATGAATGTCTATAAATTATCACTACACAATGAATTTCATTTATTATAAACCAAAAATTGAAGATAAGAACTATATTACTGTTTTATTGTTTTCAATTTTTTATGATATAATGAAGAATATAAATTATCTAAAAGACAAAAATTTATATCTTTTGTTACATTTTGGGAACATGGAAGACTCTATAAACACTATGAGGCATCATGAATTTTTTTCACAAAGGGCACAAAATATATAAATAATGTAAATTTTCATCCCATAGATAAGTTATAATATTATCATAAAAAAATTTCTACCAAAATAAATATATATTAAAGGGATAGATGTCATGAAAAAGGTAATCATTGTTTATAGTAAGATGAATATAATAAAATAATGGAGGATTATTAATTTTTGTTAACACAAAATACTAAAATGTCTATTGGACCATCTGTAAAAATTCATAATAACACTCAATGTATATAGAGAAATTATTTTAGAAACATGGGTTATATTCTATATGTTTACCCGATTGATAAATTATACTCAAAACACATTTCAGAAAGATATAGATGATCATAAATTAATATTCTCAATATTATTTTGAGGGTACTATTTTTTATGTGTTGGATAAATAAACAGATATATGAATTTATAATCATTAATTTGTTGGCATTTCCCTTTAAATTTTAATGGGTAGAAGGAAAATATTGAAGGATTTATCAAGTATGAAGAAATTGAAAAATAATTTTTATACCTTACAATATATGGGTGATCTTTTGTAATCGGCTTATGAACAAGTGATCTCAACTTAAAGGAGGTGAAACAATATAGATTTATCAAAAATAAAAGGGTTTATAAGGAATGATTTATGGGGATAAAATAACAACTGATAGATCTGTCTAGATTTATAATTTATGATTGGGGATGAAAATCCATTATAACATAAAATAAAAAAATATTATTAGAGTATAAAATACATTATAAATTGTGTAAAATAAATTTAAAACAATGAAAATATAATTACCCCTAGTAATGGAATAAATAATGATGAAATGCATGAGATTAAAAAGGGTTTTTAGAAATTGACATAGCCACAAAATTCATAGTGTAATAATGTTTTCTAACTCAAGGATTCCACTATAATTCAACAATATATATAAGAAACCTAATATGAAATTCTATTTAGATTTTGAGAATAATTATTATTCCCATTATATTATCACTATTTAAAATTATTTTACTCACATGTTTGGATCATTCCCTATGGGAAGTTAATTCATAAGTGTTGAAAATTCCTTGCCCAACTGATGAAGTGATTGACATGTTTAGTCAAAATTAATTCTTGTGGGTTGATATAACAAGAATCCATTTATGGGAAATTTTATTATGGGATTTCAATTAATGATAATATTTTTATGGATTGGTTTATGGTGACAATTCAAAATTTTGTAGAGTTTAATTATATTTCCTTTTATCACTATTGGTTGGAATCAATGCATGGGTCAATAATTTTGGTATTCATGATTGATAATGAATCAAAATTCAAATAATAGATATGTGTATGATTATCCAAAAAAATTATTGCATAATTAAACATTTTTTTGAAGAATGGGTTCTTAAAAATTTAGAATTTGAGAGGATTCAAAAAATCCATAATTACATGTATATTCAAGATATTACATTGAAATAACAACAAATTTTGTTTTAGAATGAAAATTTAAGGATTTAAATTTATATTATATATTGTGTTTTGATATATTTATGTGAATAAATAATCTATAAAAGATAAAATATTGATAATTCCATTATATAATTACATTTAAATATTTAGATGTAATAATGAATTCATCATAGAGAGGAAATATGCGTGATGATTTATTACATAGGAGAAGATTGTATTTTTTCAAGACACTCATATAAATGATTTTAGATGTTTGTACCTGAATATAATTAGGATGAATTTGAAGCATAATTATAAGATGAGTAGTTTTAATTATAATATAAAATAATTAGGATGTTAAGATGAAAGAATAACTGAAAAAAATAATTATTAGTGACCATATAGATTATTCAAAATCATATTAAATGAATAAAAAAAATAAATACATACAATTTGGGAACCATGAATCATTTTTTAATAGGACACTAAGGTTGAAAATATGACAAAGTAAATTCTTAAAAAAAGAATGATCAATTAGGGTAGAACCTGAAATTAGAAATTTTTTCAAATCAAAATGAAAATAATGTCATTAGAAAAAACTATTATTCCCATAAAAAACTAATGAAGATGAAATTGTGATTTAAAATAAAGAATGATTATTATGTAAGCTATATTAAAAAATTAGATGAAAATTTTTTGAAGATATTTTTCCCCGTTTTATGTATCAATGTTGAAAAAAAAATTCAACTAATGAAGATGAACTAACCGAATGAAAAATTAATGATCCATAACATAAAAGTGTTATGATTTGGAAATTAGAGTTATACGGGATAATTTTTATATGGATGTAAGTTATAATGGACTAAATATATTAGGTAGAATGATAGACTAAATGTTAAAGTTCATATGATATGATAGATTTAATAAAATGGTAAAAATTATTATAAATAATATATAGTTAGGAATGTGTAAGATTCCTTATAAGTAATTCTCAAATAAATTTTGTGGTAATGATATATTTTTTTGTGATTATCTATGTAAGAGTAAACTCATGAGAGTGTTGAGAGGGTGCAATATTCTCTAAAATAAGGATTTGAGGTTTTTAATGTCTTTAATAATGTATAGAAGTTTTCTTGTACATATATATGAATTTTTGACTCAATATTATGATGGTATGATGATGAAAACTAATGTGTTCATGTTAGGTCCACTAGGTTAGATACCCTGAGAGGGGGGGGGGGGGTGAATCAAGTTATGACAGATTAAAAAAACTACCCCTATTTATCTTGTCTCGCTGTTAAGCCAGACTCTCTTCTCTCACTTTCATGCAGCAAAGTATAAACTGAAACTAAATCATGCACAAGACACAACGATTTTTACATGGTTCACCCTCACTGGGCTACATCCAATGAGCATACACCGGAGATGAGCCAATGTACCAAATCCACTAATATTGTACTGCTGATTACACTGTTTGTGATAGATCACTTCTATTTCCAGGCTCAGTGCCTTTACAATGTTTAGGGTCAGCTTACTGATTTCCCAAGGGCAACCCATATCTCTCCCTCTCTGGCTCACTACTGGTGGAGAGGATCACATTCTTCAACTTCCATTGCTCCCTACTCTAGAAAGGATCCACTCATAGTTTACAGACCTTTAGGTCTCTTCATTATCACTAATGAATGCATCCTCTTTTGTATATAAATTCTCTGTTGTAGTCCACCTTTCACCCGTAGATGAATCTCACATTTCACCGAAGGTATCAGACAATCTTCTATATTTCAAAAAGCCTTGAATCACTACAATGAATCAACCTTACCTAGTGCCCTTCTCTAAGCTAGTGCGCAAGTATCAGCGCGCAATTTATAGCTGGCGCAGAAGTCCACCTCAACCAGTTGAGTGACAAAAGCTTCTCCAACTCCAAACATGAATGACTCACACCTTTTTACGCCCAAACCAATATTGGCGTGAAAACATCAACTATCATGCTTCTTCAAAACCTGGTGCGCATTTCCACCTCAATCACTTGTGTGAAACCTCATTCATCAACTCTAAACTTGGGCGACTCACTTCCTTCCTCTCCCAAACAACCTTAGGCCTGCAACTATAAGCTGGCCCATAACTTCTACTTGCGCGGCCACACACCACTTGCGCGACCACCACTCCTTCGCGAAGAGAGCTATGATTTTTCTAATTGTTGAACTCTTCTCTGAATGAGGAGGGGTTGACCTATATTTGTAGGAATTTGGACACCCTGCGCGATAGCGCATAGGTCTCCCCGCGGTGTGTATGTCTCGGTGCTCAAGTCTCTGCCCCACATGTCACATACACGACCAACCGTAAAACTTGGTCTCCCCTTATCCATTTTCCATATTTTGATGTTCTGATCTTGAAAAACATATGGTACATAAGTTTCCTCTCCTTCAAGACAACGACACACCGGAAAACGATGCTACCTTGTATCTTATCTTTTTGTACCGCCTCCAGATCATCCATTCCATTGTCGACATTCTTGAATCAAACATGGATTGTCAACCACAACCCTTGAACTCGAAATGCTGCCATAAAATCCCCTTTGTCAACAATTTTTCATGTCAGGGTTTTCATTGTCAACAATCACAAAACAGATGTCCACTTTGTTGAAAAACATAATCAACTAAAAAATTCTTCAATGATACCTTAAGGAATTTTTTCCCAGCAATCTCCCCCATTGGGTTTGTTGACAACTCTTCCATAAAAAGATACATCGTTAATTCTTCAGCCACCATTTTCCTGTTGTGATTCCGACAGCAATAAACAATTTACTCAACACATACTCTAATCCCAAATGAGCAATGCTTGATGTGGGAAAAAGAGTAAATGAAAAATTCATCAATGAATCACTTCAACTCTAACACCCACTATTGACACCAAACAGATACCAATTTTTGGAAATATTCTTACTGCATTCAAACACCACTCTTATACTTTTATCACGATCCTCAGCTGTCGTTATATCTATTCTTTGATCGATCACTTATAGCATCGTTAGATTTAATATTATCCCCCTCTCATTGCACTCCCCCTATCTCACTACTCCACCTGTTAGCTTCTCCCCATATCAATCATGATTTATCATATTGTCACACTGTCTCCCCCTTGAACAATCACTATTTTCTCCCCCTTTGTCAGTGAACCCATAGTTCACTCCTTTGAAGTCTGTAACAGAGTAGAGAACACATATCATCACATTATGAAAAAAACACATAATACCTCAGGGAGAGGGGGTTCCACATCCACACTCTTTCAGGTGCGATAAGTCAACTGAACTCCCAGATCCAGTCGATGCCTCTAAAACACTTCCTTGGGTAAGGCCTTTGTCAGAATATCTGCAATCTGTTGCTCTGTAGGAACATAATACAACTTCAAAAGCCCTTTCTCCACATTCTCCTTGATGAAATGATATTTTATCTCAATTTTCTTTGTACATGAGTGATGGACTGTATTTTTTATAAGATTCATAGCACTTGAGTTATAGCACTGTATTCTGATCAGAGACATCACTTCAACTCCCATATCTTCAAGATGCTGCTTCCTCCATAATAATTTTGTACAAGCTTGAGTGTCCACAATATACAAAAATTCTGAGGTTCTTAATGAAATGAAATCATTCTTCTGTCTTAAAAAAGAAATACATAGTCCACCATGATAGAATGCACCTCCAGATGATGATTTCATGTCATCTGCTGAACTGGACCAATCAGCATCAGTATATCCCAAAAACTCTGTCTGAGATTTGTCATTATATGTCAACCTGATGTCCACCATGCCCTTGATATACCGAAGTATTATTTTCACTAGAGGCATATGGATTTCCTTTGGATTAATCTGATATCTCACTGCTTGGAATGTGGTGAAAACTATATCAGGCCTTGTTGCAGTCACATTTTCCTATAATCTATGATACTAACTACCTTGACATCCTTATCTTTGGACAGTTTCATCCGGGTACCAACTGGAGTCTTCATCTCTTTGGAATTTTCCATTGAAATATTTTCAAAACCTCCATGGAATATTTTGAATGAGAAATTAATGTTCCATTCCTTCCCTATGTCACTTGTAGACCAAGGAAAATCATTATCTCTCCAATCATTGACATTTCAATTCCAGTTTTCATGAAATTGAAAAACTATCTGCACTGAGCTTCATCTGATCCACCAAATACGTTGTCATCGACATAAACCAGCACCATCATCCTTTGATTACTATTTCTGTTGAAGTAGATTTTGTAATCAACTCAACCACATTGAAATCCATGTTTCTTCAAATAGTGATCCAACCTTGAGTACGATTCTCTTGGTGCTTGTTTCTACCCATATATTTCTTTCTTCTGCCAACAAACTTTATTATCATCTTCATGAATGAGAAAAACGTCTAGATGATTAATGTGCACCTCTTCTTCAAGAACCCCATTTAGAAATACAGATTTGATGTCCATCTGGAATACATTGAACATATTTTTCACTCCTATGGCTATAAATAATCTGATTGTCTCCACCTTGAATCTTGTGAAAATATCTCATCAACATCAATACCCTCTAACCGGGAGTATCCTTTGCACACCAATCATTATTTGTTTTGAGTCACTGATCCTTATTCATTCATCTTGTTGGGAAATACCCATTTAGTCCCGATGACGTTCTTATCTGCTGGCCTCGAAACAATCTCCCATGTATGATTTTTCTCAATCTGGTCTAATTCGTCATTCATCGCCTAAACCCATTACTCATCTTCAGCTGCATCGAAAAAAACTTCAGCTACACCTGAGATAAAAATGATTTTTTCTGTAATGATTTCATTATTAGATTCTGAACTGGAGCTGTATGATCACCAATGATATTCAACTTATCAATTTTAGTTTGGCTCTTTGTCTTCCTTGCAGACATAGACTTGAAACTTTCTTGTTGATCATCTGTGTATTCTTCTGTGTGAGAATCTATGACTTCTGCTTCTCCTTTGTTATTTTCCTCTTCATCACATTCATTAAGAAACTTCTCACTGTGTAATTGAATATTCTCTTCATTTTCCACAATAGTGACATCATTGCTTTAAAAAACATTTTCGAGCCACTTACTAAATCATTTGTATGCTTTTATTTTTCCTGATTATCCCAAGAATATTCCCCCATCTCCAGGTGATTAAAACATCCTATGTTTTTCTTTGTTGAGAATGAAGCACATACATTCAAATATTTGAAAGAATTTCAATGTTGGCCTCTTTCCGTACAACATTTCAAACATATTCATTCCTTACTTTGGAAAAAACAAAGCACTATTAGAAATGTAGACTGATGTCAATACTGATTCCATCCAAAACTCCTCTGGCAGGTGTTTTTCTATAGGCATTGTTCTGGCCATGTTATAAATGATCTGATTTCTCCTTTCAACCACTTCATTCTATTGGGGAGTTCTTGCTGAAGAAACTTGTTGTCTTATTCCATGTTTCTCAAGATACTCTTCCACCTAACTATTTTTTAATTTCGTTCCATTTTCTATACAAAACATCAGATTTTTTTTCCAAGAATCCTTTCAGATTCCCTTCGGTACTGTTTGAGGTAGCTAAACACATCATAATTATGGGAAATAACAAATACCCATTCCATTCTACTATAATCATCAATGAAAACAACATAATACCTCTTCCCGTCAATTACTCTGGTTGAAATAGGTCTACAGACATTAGCATGTACCCATTCAAGCAGTCTTTTCAACTTCTTTTCCTTTTCTTTGTTAGCCTTTCTGATGATCTTACCTTTTTGACAGGTGTTGCACGTATGTGTATGATCACGTGATAGATTAGGGTGCTCTCTTGCTGCTTCACACATCACCAGGTCTTCTAGGGATGGTTGGAAAGGATGAACAAGTCGTTTATTCCACAACTTGTTTTATTCCTCTCTGGAAAGGAACCACATATCTTCTTCACCACTTACCAGGTAGAGATTTTCTTTTGTTCTTTTTCCCTGTAGAACAAATGCTCCGTATTTTCCTTTCACAACACAAATATTCTTCGTAAATCTGATAGAGTGCCCTAGAGTCACATTGTTGACATACATTGACAAGTTATGACAAAGACCCTCTAATACCAAGACATCAGCATGTCTCATTTATTTTCCCCAGAATTTAGCCTTTCCGGAACCAACGATCTTCATCCCTTCATCGTTCCAAAATTTGATGACTCCTTCTTTATCATATTTTATGAACATAATGAGATCCTTGTTCCCTATAATATGGGATTTACAACCACTATTACGGATCCATACTCCTGAACGATCGGATGCTTTAAAGGAAATTTACGCAACTACTTCCTTCTCATCATTTTTCTTTTAGATCCATGTCTTCGACTTCAGAATTGGTGCGGATTGGATAACTTGATCTTCCTTAGAGTGTGATGGACTAGCTTCACCCTGTAGTACTGAAAATCGATTTTGTGTTTTCATCTCACTTGTCGATTCCTTAATTTGTTGCTTACGACCGCTCGAGTTTTTTTAGGTACACACCTCTGTATGATTGATGTGAAATATTTAGAAATTTTCACATATCCTCCACAACAAAAACAGTCACTATCAAAGGATGTTCTGGAGAACCATTCTCTATTTGGCTGCCACCTTTGTTCTCGATTCCATTGATATCTCTTGGCTATGGAACACACATACTATGAATGTCCCATATTTCCACAACAATAACACCTGATATAAGGTACATTCCTTTTTGTTAATTCAAAACCACGTGTTTCTTTAATGGACCGGACCTCTTAGGTCCATTACGTGGTAAAAATTTGATGTGGTCAAACATGACGCGTGTTATAATAATACTTTTTTTGATAATAATAATTGATAATGGTGGCGTGAAAATATTTGGTGTTAATTAGATTAAATGGTTTTAATTTAATCATTGTGAAATAAATGAAATAAAATTGAATGTATTTAATTCAATGAGGGGAGGAACATGGAATAAATTATAATGGAATAAATTATAATAAATGATGTGCAAGTAATAAATTATAATGGAATGAAATTCATGTGGCACAACCCCTTATGGGTGAAACCAACTTGTATTTTGGAATATTAAAATAATTATAATAATATTCATTTAAGAGATTATA
Source organism: Viscum album (assembly GCA_963277665.1). NCBI lineage: Eukaryota > Viridiplantae > Streptophyta > Magnoliopsida > Santalales > Viscaceae > Viscum > Viscum album. The sequence goes on along the minus strand of OY728151.1, from coordinate 1,776,887,026 downwards.
AGAAATAATAATAAAATGATAATGAAGAATTGAAGGGGTTCGCAACCCATGCGTGAATATCATATGATTGGAGAGAAGGAGTAGTTATGTGATAATAATGAGAGTCAATAATAATAATAATAATTAATTATAATTATGGTGACCCATTGATGAGATTGAAAGAGGATTTATTACAATTAAATAATAATGGAAATGAGGGATTTTAGTGTTTGATTAATTAAATCGAATGGTTTTAATTAAATATGAGAATAACCATGGTCAACTAATTTAATGGTATTAAATTAGAACATTAATGAAGTGTGTTATTATTATTAATTTTTTTAATAATAAATTGATAAAAGTGATGGGGTGTGATGGACATGGAGAAAATGCAAGGGGGAGGTGCCACTTTTTTTGGAGTGGGTTAAAGATTGGAAGGAGAGTGGAGAGAGAATGTGAGAATTGAATGGGGAAGTAATAAAAGAAAAGAAAAGGAATTCAATTAAGGTGAAAGGGAGTTCGGCACACAAAATTGGAGAGAAGGTGGTGCGTGGCTTGGGGTATTTGAAATAAATCAATTAAAAATTATAATATAATAATCATGTTATTTTTTTTGTTGACAAAACACTTTTTCGAATATAACATATTCGTGCAACCACAGTTTCATGAACCTTCTGTGGAAGTGTGACCCAGCTTCCCAGATGGACATTTCATGTCCAATATTGGATTTCATTTTTGGGTTTTTGGATAGGGTACATGAAGTGCTCGAAAAATAATATATGTAATATTATTATTAAATATTTCACCCGCCATAACTCCCGCGTGCGACGTCCGATTGGCATCTCGTTAGGGGAGATGTGGTCTTGTCATTAATATAAACGATTCATGTATAATGGGGGATATTAAAATATGTTTCATGGATTCAGACCACAAAACACCGAATCATAGTAATATTATTATTACGAGATTTTTCACCCAACATATCTTTCTCATATGGTGTTGGAATGACGAACCGTCTATGACGTTGAAACCCTGAAATTATGACATTTGATTTAAAGACCATAAATACTATATTAATTATTCCTATGGCTCGGATGAATATACTCAGTCAAACCTTGTGGGTTAATGTGCTCCTTTCTTATGGGGAATTAAGCGTATCTGAAACTACCACCCCATTAAATCTTTAAAAGGGAACAGATATCATCCTCTATTGTTCATCCATATTGTTCTTGGCTATGAGATTCTAGAACCTTTCAATCCTTCTCATAGGAGTTGATCAATCAAATTTTACTCTCAGATCAGTTCAGCTCTGTTTTGATGAAACCAAGCTGTATCGATCAATCCTCAATATATTGTATGTTTTAAAATAATTCATTTGGGATCACCTTCTCCTATTTCTCCCTCCCATATTAAATTATGTAATATCCTTGATTCTAATGGTGTTTTTCATGTGGTTTGGTTGGTGTGGTCGTACCATGGCATCCTCGGGTTGATGTAGTTGGCGTGAGAGGAGGATCGTGACCCGTTGGTGTGGATGGTGAGAAAGTGGTGTTTGTTTGTGAGCGAGACCCTCAGATGGGTCATAGCCATGTTCTATCCTTATCATCCATGATAGCTGAGTTGATTCTGAATTTTTCATAGGTTCAGCCATTGGTGTTTCCTAGGGTCATATTGGAGTACCCTAATGTCTTTCCAGAAGAGTTTGTAGCATTACCCCCTCCACGAGAGATCGAGTTTGGGATTGAGCTATAGCCAGGAGCATATACTATATATATTTCTTAATATAGGATTTCCCCTTCCAAGTTACAAGAGCTACATATACAGATTGATGGTATGTTGTAATTCAGTTTTTTGCGGCCAAGTGTGTCACCATGGGGTGCACCAGTTTTGTTTGTGAAGTAGGCCGACGATAGTTTGCGGTTGTGTGTCGATTATCGTTGCTTAAATAAAGTGAAAATAAATAATTGTTATCCTCTTCCACGAATTGATGATTTATTCGATCAACTGAAGGGTGCGAGTTGGTTCTCAAAGATCCCCTTTTGGTTGGGATACCATCAGATGCGTGTGAAGGACGAGAATATTCCAAAGACTACTTTCTGTTTTTTTCATGGGCATTATGAGTTCATCGTAATGCCATTTGGCATGAAAAATTATCCAGCTATATTCATGGGATTGATGAATTATGTGTTCTGTGAGTTCCTGGACAAATTCGTGGTAGTATTCATAGACGAAATACTTCCGTACTCCACATCTGAATAGGATCATGTAGAGCATCTACGAGAAATTTTGGGAGTTCTTTTACAACATCAGAAGTACAGGAAGTTGTTTAAGTGTGTGTTTTGGGATCAAGAAGTCCTTTTCTTGGAGCATGTTGCGTCCCAATAGGGAGTAGTTGTGGATCCATCGAAGGTATAAGCAGTTTTGTCTTGGGAAGCCCCCACGACACTGTTAGAGGTGCGATGTTTCCATGGTCTCGTAGGCTACTAATGGAGGTTCATAGACATTTTCTCACGTGTTGTGACTCCTCTGACAGCTTTGACCAGGAAGGATCATGCATTCATATGGACTGATCAGTGTCATGCAGCATTTGAATTTCTAAATTAGAAGTTAGTAAGTTCTCTAGTCTTTTGTATTCCAGTTGAGGGAGTCCATTTTTATGTTTTCTGTGATGCTTCGAATCTGGGGTTTGGATTGTTCTCATTTCGCAGAGGATAGTTGTTTCTTTTGGGTCTCGGTATTTGCGTCCCCATGAACGCAACTATGCCACCCATGATCTTGAGTTGGCAGCTGTGGTGTTTGATCTGATGTTGTGGAAACAGTACCTCATTGGTGAGCACTTTTTGGTTTTCAATGATCACAAGAGTTTGAGGTATGTTTTATATCAGTGTGACTTGAGTTTACGACAGTTTCAGTTGATGGAGTTCATACAGGAATACGACATCGAAATATCGTGTACACCTGGAAAAGAGAATATTGTAGCTGATGTGCTGAGCCAAATGTCACGTAGTGATGCTATGCATGAATCCAGTGATTCCTGGAGAGTAATGGAAGAACTGTCAGCATTGCATGGGAGAAGGAATTCCCAATCCATGTGTTGGGGCAACATGTTGCTTGTTTTATGTGGTGTTGGGGGCAGTGTGTGTTTGATAATTCCTAAATTATAGGGGTGGGAGGACCTAATCCGTAATCGAGATGCATTAATTTGGATTCAATTAAACTTGTGCAGGAGATTCAGTGCCTCCTAAAGAGGATAATATCTCAACATGGGGGAAGGAATTCCCTGAATCATATAATTAGGATAGTGGTTGTATTCCTATTTTGACAAGAGCCTTGAGAGGTATTTTGTGGGGTGGTTGTTTGGACCTTTACCCTTTTTATGGGTTGTTTTTTTATTCTTGAGGATTAGATTGTTTTGAGAGGTATTTGATGTAATGGATCAGACCTCTCAGGTCCCTTACGTTGTAAAAATTTGATTTGGTAAAACACGACGCGTGTTATAATGATGATTTTTTATTATATTAATTGATAATGGTGGTGTGAAAATATTTGCTGTTAATTATAATAAATTGATTAAATTTAATCATTGTGAAATAAATGAAATATAATTGAATGTATTTAATTAAATGAGGGGAGGCGCACAGAATAAATTATAAAGGAATAAAATATAATAAATGAGGCGCATGTAATAAATTATAAATTAATGAAATTAATGGGGCGCAACCCCTTATGGGTGAATCCAACTTGTATTTTGGAATATTAAAATAATTATAATAATATTCATTTAATAGATTATAAACATTAATAATAAAATGATAATGAATAATGGAAGGGGTTAACAACCCGTGAGTGAATATATTGTGATTGAAGAGAGGGAGTAATTATAAGATAATAATGAGCATCAATAATAATAATTATTATTAATGATAATGATGGCGACCCATTGACGAAATTGAAAGAGGATTTATTACTATTAAATAATAACGGTAATGGTGGATTTTAGTGTGTGATTAAATAAATGACATGGTTATAATTTAATATGAGAATAACCATGGACTACTAAATTAATGGGATTAAATTAGAACATTAATGAAAGGTGTTATTATTATTAATTTTATTAATAATAAAGAGGGAATAGATATGGGGCGTGATGGACATGGAGAAAAGGCAAGGGGGAGGCACCACTTTTTGTGGAGTGGGTGAAAGATTGGAAAGCGATTCGAGAGAGAGTGAGAATTAAATAGGGTAGTAATAAAAGAAAATAAAAGGAAATAAATTAAGGTGAAAGGGAGTGAGGCACACCAAATTGGATAGAGGTTGGTGCGTGGCTTGGGGTATTTGAAATAAATAAATTAAAAATAATAATATAATAATCACATTATTGTTTTTGTTGATAAAAAAAATTTTCTACCGTAACTTATTCGTGTGACCTCAGTTCCACAAACTGTCTACAGCATTGCGACCCAGATTCCGAGACTGACATTTCAAGTCCAATATTGGATGTCTTTTTTAGGTTTTTGGATTGGGTACCCGTAGCGCTCAGAAAATAATAGATTTAATATTATTATTAAATCCTTGACCCGCCATAACTTCTGTATGCGATGTCCGATTGACTTCTCATCAGTGGTGATGTGATCCTGTCAATAATACGATCGATTCAATTATAATGTAGAATATTAAATTATGGTTCATGGCTCGGGTCCATGAAACAACCAATAATAATATTAGTATTATTATTACAGGATCTTTCACCCATGATATCATTCTCATATGGTGTTGGAATGGTGAACCTTCTATGACGATGCAACCCTAAAATTAAGACTAATGATTCAAAGACCACAAATAATATATTAATTATTCTTATGGCTCAGATTTTTTTACTTGGTCAAACCGTGTGGGCTAATGTGATCCATTTTCTTAATGGGGAATTACGTGTATCTTAAACCTTTACCCCATTAAATCTCCAAAAGGGATGGGATATCATCCTCTCCTGTTCTTCCTCATTGTTCTTGGGTATGAGATGTTATAACCTTTCAATCCTTCCCGTAGGAGTTACACAGTCAATCTTTACTCATCAGATCAGTTCCGCTCTATTTTGATGAAACCAAGCTGTATCAATCAATCCTTGATATAAGGAATGTTTTATAGTCGTTCCATTGGAATCATCTTCTCCAATTTCTCCCTCCCATATTAAAGAATGTACTCTCCATGGTTCTAATGGGGCTTTTCACGGGGTTTGGATGGTGCGGTCGTATTTTGGAATCATCGAGTGGATGCAGTTGGCGCGAAAGGAGGATCATGAACCGCTGTGTGGATAAAGAACATCAAGAACTCTCCGAGGTATGGGATTCATTTCTTATCATTTCTTTTAAGTGCAACTGTATTATTATCATGTTTAATCCCACTGGATGACAATGTAATTGATATAATAAGTATTTTAACCAGATAAATAAATTGATATCGATCAAATATTTTTGCCTCATGTTTTTATATATAGTGTGATATATATGATTTCATTGATTATGTGTTCGTCCTTGATGGAAAATTGGTATTAATTGATAATTGTTTGGCTAAAGATAAAGAGGCATGTAAACAAATTTGGTTCTTGTTGAAATTTGATGTCAATCAAATTAGTTCAGTAAGCATGTTTATTTATTTATGATAACTTACTAGTCAGGTTTCCCGAATTTGGAACCAATGAATAATAAATTGGTTAACCCAAGATGTATTAATTAAATGATTGATTGATTGTTTTTAAAGGGTTCTGAGTTACCCTCTTGATTGTTAATGGGCCAAGATCCCATTGATGTGATATGTTGTTTTCCTGTTGCTTGTTATTTGATGTGAGCCAAGATGGATTTTTTGATATGTGGAGGCATGGAGACTTTTGGTTGTAGCAGCAGATGACTCCTAGAGTGGTGAGTTGCATCGGTTTATATATGTGGGTGTCGAGGAGGACACTAGGGATGATGTAGTGGGATTAATGTGTTTGTTTGAAGCTTTCCGGTTCATTGGATGTTTATCTGCTTTAATTTTCCCTACAACTCAAGGCAGCTGGTCTTGATTACCCTTCTTTTGAAGGAGGTAAATACATGAAGGGTATGCCACGTGCTTTCCATGTTTAGCTTCTCCAGGGAGGATGGGTCTACACTCTTGCTATAGGCGGCAAATACTCGACTGGTAGTACATCTACTCACCGTTTTGAGCCCCTTGTGTTAGTATCATATGATTCTGTTATATAATTCCTCAGAATATGGAAAAGTAATTATATAATGAATTTTCAATAAATGGTGTTAACTCATGGGGTTGGAGTTCGCTGGAACATAATGATCAGGTTGTAATTTTTTTAAAGGGACAATTGACTTTGTTTGTGATGCTAATGGAACTTATTGTGGAATTGTTCATGGTTAATTAATGTATAAATAATTAATTAACATACAGTAGAACTGATAAAAAAGGAATGAAGTAATCTAATAAATCACTTTAAATGGTTGTGTTCTTATAGGATTCCAAGTCCTAGAAGTAGCAACCTAGAGTCAGAGAGACGTTAGGTACAGTTGTGTATAAGACTAGGTAATTCCAATAGTGTGGTTGTGAGATTTAATATATCCTATAATTTTTGTGTTTCTATACTCTACTCTACCCTGTCTGTAAGGGAAACTGACACCCCAGGGATTCTGAGGCATGGGGGGTGTTTTCCCCAACATTCCCGTGGGAGGAGGAATGGATGAATACCCCCATTGTACCCACTCTCTTCTCTTGGTAGTTACTTGTGTTGATAGGCACATTGGTTAGTTTTTGCAATATATGTGTGTAGAGGGATATAATGGCTTGTGGTTTTTCACACACATATATTTTGGATATATTATCCTATTTCCTACTATAGGTGTAACGTGTATAGGTTGTGATGGCTTGAGGATCCTTACTCGGTGTATGGGATGTAATGGCTTGAGGTATAATACTCGACGTATGATACATGTTTTGCGAGCTATGGTGGCTCCTAAAAACTACCTGGTAAATTTTGGTGGTGAAGATGGTGTGGTGCTTCACCCATGTTTCTATGGGAAAGCCTTTGTGGTGCATAAGGTGCATATTATGGTTCTTCTCCCAGGTGTCTGCGGGCAAGCCTTTTTTGGAGAGAGATGCTTAGGACGTGCGATGTTGGGGAAAAGCCGAAAACCATTTGGGAAGTAGTAGTATGGTACCCTTGATATTCCTTATTATATGATATATTTTTGTATGCATTACTTGGTGGGAGTATCCATGGTGAGGTTGGGAACTTAGTATACCTGTTTAGGTGACGAGTTAGTTTCCCTTGTTGTTCACTGCGCTTTAGCATGATTTTGTTACTTTTCACGAGAGGATTCGGGGAGGATCTTACTGACTATACTATTATACTCACCCAAGGTATATATAAACTATTTTTCATGTCACATGGAGAAGGTTGGAGATCAAACTGGTTTCTACAAGCTTAGGGTTGCAGGAGCTGTTCGGGCTTGTGGTTGCTGATTTTTTTACTTCCTTTTGGGTACTAGTAATTTTTCCCTTCTAGTTTTAGTACTTTTTCATGAAATTTCATACGTGTACTTGGGATTTCATTATATTGCAATCTGAGTTTGAGTTGATTGGTGTCTATCTTATCTCTCTCTTCTGCATGTGTTCTCTTATAGGGTAATGCCTCACATTTGTGGGTTTATTTTACCCTCAGAGTTAGTCGCCAATCTGGGGCCTACTGGAGGCGGGACATGGGGGGTCATTATCTCACATTTCTGGCCTATGAGGGGTACAATTTTTGGGGAGGGTGTCGTGACAGTTCCACCTTGGGATCTCTGAATATTCTGATTCTACTTTGTTCCCAAATCAACCTTTTATCTCAGGACAGGTGTTTGTAGTGTGACTTTAATTGTCACAGATATTTGGTTCTGATCAAGCACTGAATCAGCCTTAATGTTTGAGCTCAATTGCTGCTTCTTTCTTATTGAACTACTAGGGTCCTCTTTCATCTTTTCAGTCTTCTGAATGACCTTTTTTCTGATATCATACCGGGGATCAAGGGTTTTTCTTGATCTTTCAATTTTCGCCACATACTGACCACTTCTTCTTTATTGTCTTTGATACACCTAACTTGATCTTTCACTTCTCTATTCAATCCATTGATCTCCCTTTTCTGTTCTTCAAACTTGAGAATATACTCACAAAATGATTCATAGTTCTCTGGTGTTGATATCTTGAGTTTCTCAATTTCTTCCATCAACTCAGACTTCTCTTTTTCCTACTGCCGCATATAGAGTTTTTCCTCATGAACAATATTGTTATCATTCAATGTTTTGGCTCTTCGAACATATATCTACTCAAGAGCAGCCTCTAACTCATCTTGCATATCTTTTCATCCGTCAACTTCTTCATCATCATCATCACATTCGGTTTTGTTCTTCTCCGGAGAACTACCTACGACTGCCACCATAGCTTTTTCTCTATGATCTTTGCAATTTTCAATCTCCTCATCCTCTTCAACCTAAAACTCTTCTGAACTGTCAATTTATTGTGAAAGAAGAGTCTTCTTATTAAAGAAATTTATCTTGAACACCTTCTTCCCTTCCACATAGGATGAAGACTTCTTCATGGGAATTTCAACTTCATCTTCATCATTTTCTTATTGAATCTTTTGGGGGAACTTGCGGAAATATGGCCAAATTTTCCACATATAAATCAAGAATGTTGAAGTTTCCCTTTGAACATTCCTTTTCCTCTTTGAAGATTTGAGGTGAGGAATGACATTAACTCATCTGTCTCTTCTTCTTCCTGAGAATCTTCAACGGTGAGCTTCTTCATGGCCTTAAATGACACCAATTTGGAATTCCCCTTATCCACAACATTGTTATCATCATTCCTCATTTCATATGCAACCAAAGTACTGTGAAAATTGTTTAGTGTTAGCTCTATTGGATATTTATCGTCTAGTACTGAAACTTTTGGATTAAGCCGAGGTGGAAGATTCCCCAAGATGTTCTATACGATATTTATGTCTTCAATGACTTATCCAAGACCTCACATATCTTCCACAACAATATTTACCACGTAAAAGAATGCATCCATAGACTCATTTGGGTTCATTTTCAGATCATCATTCTTATTCCATAGTACTTGAAGCTTTCCCTCTCAATCCTTTGTATCTCCTTCATATATATTCAAAAGTATTTCCTACATGGCATGAGATGTTTTTCATGAAATCACCTTCGTATAGATTTAAATGGATAGGGCTCCCCCTAAAGCATTTATGACCATTGAATTAAAATCCAATTCTCTTCGCTCCGCTTCTGATAATGCCCCACTATTGATGACAACTGTTATACCAAGCATTGATGTTGTGAACACATCCATTCCCAATGATAGGAAGTAGTGTTGCATCTGATTCTTCCATAGATGAAAATTGTTTCCTTCGAATATCCTAATCCCATTATGATTAGTGACCTCCATTTGAGAGAGAATTATATATATAATCTTTTCCCTCTGATACCAATTGTTAGGTATACTAGGTTAGATACTCTGAGAGGGGGGGTGAATCCGGGTATGACAGATTAAAACAACTGTACCTATTGATCTTGTCTATCTGTTAATAAATACTCTCTTCTCTCTCTTTCTTCCAGTAAAGTATAAATAGAAACTAAAGAATGCATAGTACACAACAATTTTTTCTTGGTTCACCATCACTGGGCTACGTCCAAGGAGCATACCCCAGGAAATGAGCCGATGTACCAAATCCAATAAAAGCGCACTGTTGAATACAATGTTCAGGATAGATCACATCCATTCCCAGGATCACGTCCTTTACAATGTTTAGGGTCAGCTCACTGCTATCTCAAGGGTCACTCCCTGTCTCTCTCTCTCTGGCCCACTGCTGGTGGAGAGGATCACCTTCTTCCTCTTCCTTTTCTCACTGCTCTGGAAAGGATCCACTCACAGTTTATAGACCTTTAGGTATCTTCATTATAACTAATTAATGCATCCTCTATTGTATGATGATGCTCTATTGAAGTGAACCATTCACCCATAGATGAATCTAACTTTACAACGAAGGTATCGGTCAATCTTCCAGCTTTCACGAAGTCCTGAATCACTATCGTGAATCAAACTTACCTGGTTCCCTTCTCTAAGCCGGCAAGCAAGTATCAGTGCACAAGTTATAATTGGCATGCAATTCCACCTCAACCACTTGCGCGACACAAGATTTTCCAACTCTAAACTTGCGCGACTCACAACCTTTTACTCCCAAACCAATATTGGCATGCAATCATCAACTTTCGTGCTTCTTCAAAACATGGCATGAATGTCCACCACAATCACTTGTGTGACACCTACTTCTTCAAAATTAAACTTGGGTGACTCACTTCCTTCCTCAGCCAAACCACCTTAGGTGAGAAACTATAACCTGGCACGCAACTTCTACTTGCACGACCACACACCACTTGTGTGACCACCACACATGCGCGAGAGGAGCTTTGAAATTTCTAATTGTTGAGATCTTCTCTGAATCAGGAGGGGTCAAACTCTATTTATTGGCATTTGGACACCCTATGAAATGGCATGCAAGTGTCCGCTCAGTGCACAAGTCTTGGTGAACAAGCCTCTGTTGCGCAAGTCACTTGCGTGACCAACACTAAAACTTGGGTGCCCTTTATACCTTTTCCATATTTTGATGTTATCATCTTGAAAAACATATGGCGCGCAGTTTTCCTATCCTCCAAGACAACAACACAAAAGTCCCTCTTCCAAAACCTCTTTTCTCCAATTTTCAATTTTTAGGCCCAAAAATTTGGAAAACACTGGAAAAAAAGACCACCTTGTATCTTCTCTTTTTGTATCCCCTCCAGATTATCCAATCCTTTGTCAACGTTCTTGAATCAAACATGGATCATTAACCACAGCCCTTCATCTCGACATTCTGGCATTAAAATAACCTTATTCAACAAGTGTGTATATCATGGTTTTCTTTGTCAACAATCACAACACAGATGTCCACATTGTCAACAAACACAATCACCTAAAAAATGATTCAATGATACCTTGAGTGATTTTTCCCAACAGTTCACAAGTTAGACTCCATTATTTTAGTTAGGGAAAATAAAATATGTATGGATTTATCAAACAATTTAACCCTCTATTATTATTATTTTGATTATTTCTAGTCGAAATGTTCCCCCTTCATTTTGGACTAATGATAAAAAATTTAAAACACATGCCACTATTTTTTTATTATTTCATTTTATTTAATTAATCTTAATTTTTTTGGTTTATTCGAAGGTTATCTGTTTTATTAGGGATATTTAATTTTGGGTTGTCTTATATAATTCATACACCATGTCTAAGGATAATTTTATTTCTTATATCTACCTGTTATATTCTTTTATACAATTTATAGGGGTAAGAAGATAGCTAATATTGTACAAAGTTGTATGAGAGATTTAGTTGAAGATTTTTTTTTCCAGAAAACCAGCCCCTATTAAATGCGATTCATAGAATATATTATCATCATTATTCATCATTTTATTTTACAGTTAAATTTTTGAATATATTTTATAATCCCCTTAAAATATTAGATAATTCTGTGGGAGTCCATTATCTATGAGATGTCATGGTAATGGATGATTGTAATATCTTTGGGGAGAAGTAATATGAAATGCATCTTGGTATTAAAAAAAATATCTTTTGGATTTTAAATCATATAAGGACTACTATCATCCATTGACATGTACCATGATAGAATTTGTGGAGAAGGAATACTGAATGATTCAAAATGTGACTCAACGTATCCATAAATTAAATATTGATTCAAAAAAAATTCTTATAAGTATATATGATAATTCAACCATGATGATTAAGATCTTCCTTTAATAGAAGTCGTCTATCAGTAGTATGTGTTAAGTTAAACTTGTTATATTTCCTATAAATTATCTGAAAATTATATTGAATAAAATAGAATAATGTAATGGGATTTTTTGGATATAGAGTGGTTGTTGTGGTATCTATCATCCCTTATTGAGTTTTGGGACATAGATTATACAAATGTGAGTAACTCAAGTTGTATGGCTTAGAATTCTTTTTCTAAAATAGGAAAAATTACACTAAATAAAGATCTCATTTGGGTTGAGATATTAGTATTTCTATAAATTGTGATTTTTTGTAAAGAATTGAATTTATTATAGAATCTAAATTTAATGTGATTGGTTAAGGATGTATAAATTAAATAAATTTATTCTTTGTGGAACATAAATAATAAAGACAAACTAAAAAAGTATTATCGTGAGTGAATATTTATCATTGGAAGATATCCGTTTGTGAGGGGATATAATAATATATTATCAAATGAAAAGATAGTTATAGTACTAAGTGAGTCCATATCACTCTGTTCATTGATTATAGAATTTTATGATTTGTTTCATGTATCATATGAGAGGTGCACTATGAGGTATTACAGAAAATTTTTATTGGAAAGGTGATTCATTTTTATAATAATTATATTTAAATTCTACTATTGGGTAATTTTTTATCAATAATATATATATATTTTTTCTGGAGTTACACGTATTGAAATATAACCCATGTTTAAGGAAGAAAATAATTTCATTTTGATAGCTAGTTGATCATTGTTTCATGGGAAAATTCTACGATAGAGTGTCTGAAATATCACATCAAGACATGATGGTGGATAATGGATTGAATCATCATTAGTTTCATATAATACAAGTACTAGAAGATAAAATTAATCATTATTAAGTAACATTAACAATTCAAAAACATTACCATTAGTCTCACATAATTTATAATGGGATTAAGATCCTAAAAATTATAGGAATACTAAAAATTATTTTCATAGATTATAGAACACCGAATATTGTATATTAATAATGTATTATAATGTTTAAATCCATTTTAATTTAATGTTAAAAAATAATGAGATGATATCATTGGTTAAACTTTTATTTATATGAGAAAGATGTTGTTCATTTTCACAGCTCACACTCTTTTATATATACATCATCATTGATGTTGCACAAAATTGTGTGGTTTTTATATAAAAAAGAATTATAAATTTTATAAAACCAATATTCAATGTAGAACCACAGTGTTAAATGAGAATATGAGTAAATATGTGTGTTTGAATTTATAAAATGGATTTTAGTACAATATAATGGAGTTCTAGATGTTATGCTGGTGGAATAGAATATGGTTTGAAAATACCATAATATATACTTTGTGACAAAATGATGTCATATAGTGGATTAAATAGAAAATAGTTTAGATGGAAACAATTAATATAATTCAAAATGGATTACCAATTGAATTTTTATTGGAATTAAAAAAATATAATGGTCCAAATAATCAATAGTTTTACTTTCTATTCTATAAGGTAGAAACATATTGATGTATTTAAGTTTGGATTGATTATATATTTCACCCATTCCAATTTCATTCATTCATAAACATATATAAATATCGATACTAAGGATATTTATAATAATAAGGACATGTATCAGGCATGTTACATTGATTTTTATGGTGTTTAAAAGCATATTTTTTTTAATTCATGATTAAAAATCAAAAATAGGTTTTTAGAACTCAAATTTTCATCCTTAGTTAAGATATCAACTAGAAGGATAAAATCATAGATGATACAATATATTGGACATACATATAATGATATAACATAGTTTAATTGAATGTATTAATAGAATTTATGTATTTTAAAGAGATTTTAGGTAGTGGGAAAAAATAGTCCAACATATGATTAAAAATGATTTTTTGTAACAACAGTGTATCCATGATAATGTGTAAATTAAATTTCTAGGTCTATGAAATATCATGGTGTTTCTATGAATGAAATATATTTTCTATATAAATGTAATGAAGTTTTATTATTGGAATATAAAGAATCATTGATTATGTTCTGAGGATTTACCAAAGATAAGTTCCAACAGGAAAGGTTTTAAATCCCCTTTCAGAAAATATTTCTTATTAATGATGGGAATATTCAACGACTATAAGAGTATAGAAAACTAAAACCCATAAATCAATTATTTTCACCATGGTGGTGATATTTTCATCCTCCACCCATATAATATATTGGAGATTAATTACTACTACGGTAGGAAAAATGTTCTTAAAAACATATCGGTATATCAACAGAAGGAGATAGATTTTAGTAGGTGAAAGGCATGCATAATCATTAATGTGCTTGAAAATAGTAAATATATTTATTATTTTATATTTTACCAATAATATTTTAACATATTTCAATTCATTTGGAAAATATCAGGGGTTATATAGGGATTTTTTATCTTGATTAATTATATGTGAATAAATAATTACTTCTTAGGGATATGGATGTCAATATCTACATCGAGTAGATAGAAGGGTCCACGGATCAATGAAATAGAAATATTTTTTTTAAATTGAATTAGAATATAGATATTTATACATATGTACCAATGTAATGAAATAATAAGTTTAACATTAGCCTAGTATAGCATATGATTATCATGAGAAATGTGAATCATTATTGCTAATGGAATGTGGTCAACGATCAGAGCATCATCATCCTATTGATTAATGATTGTCACCTTTTAAGTTCTATTTTTTTGAATGAATTAATTGATGACAATAAAGGTTAAATTTATTGAGTATTTGAGATGAAGGATCTCATCCAAAGTAAAAATTAAATTTTTATTTGGAATGTGAGTGACCTATGTTATGGTACCCTTTCCTTTACTTATTTTCATTACATCCATAAGGTGTTTGAGCACTATCACATTATCGAGATGATACCTATCAAGTAATCAATGTGAAAAATAAGAAAATGACAATTAAAACTCCAAAAAATATTAAGAAAAAATAATAGAGTAATATGAGATGTGTGTGACATAGAGGAAATATTTGATATATTGAAATGATTTGAATAAAAAAATAAATAGAATGGGAATGTATGATAAAATGAAGGATTTAGGTAATCCATAATGATCTAAATTGATAATGGTTTTTTATTGTCTTCCTAAAAAGATCATTTTTAGAATAAATTGTGTCCCCTTCCCCACAAATTATACCATTTATTTTAAAAAATATTATAGTCGAATAATTTTGAAACAATTTAGAAAATTTATTTCAAAATCGGTTGTAATTAAAATATTTAAAAACCTATATAATAGGTTTAAAAAATCAAAAATAATATTATTAACATATTATAACCAATATAAAAATATTAAAAAATAACTTATAATATATGTTCATTTTCTTAATATATATAATGGATGAATTCCCATGGAATATCAGATAAACAACAGGTAATGAAATCATTCCTATAAGATATAATATATTCTAAAAAATGAAAATATTATTAATATATTTGATGTTTTTATAAGGTTACTAATACATAATTCCAATTTGGATAAAAAAAGATTATCAAAAAATTGTAGGGAAAATTCATAACATCATTCAATTATAATAAATAATTATTACAAAATTACATTAAAAAAATTCAATTTCTACCACACTATTATTCTGATAATGTACAGATATTATATCCATAAATAACCAAAATTACAATACAGACAAAACATTAAAATAATTTTTCATGAGAATCAAAAATAAATATTACAATATTAAATTAATAATATAAAATAATTACTCCATTGATAGTGGTTTTTTTATTTTAAGCACAACTTAATGATCGATATGTTTTAGAAGAATTATTTCCCACATGCTTCTCCATTCATGTTCCAAAAAGAGTTAAACAAAACAATAATTTTATTTGACTACATAACCTATATATATTGGAAAAAATATCTATGAAAATGATAAAAAAATGTTTTTATATCGGTGTAAAGGATTTTTAGGATGAATTTCACCCAATGAATAAGGTGATCAGGGGATATACTGTAATTGAGAATGTGTTTCTTCACAAAGACAATATTGAGGGGTATTTATTTGAATGAAATTAAACACAAGTGACTTATAAGCCATGAATTATCTCCTATGTATGTATAATTTAATATTCAGCATCCACACATTACCCCTGAACTATAGTCATAATAATGAGGTATGTGAATTTTATTATAAAAAATGCATAAATATTTTATTGGAATGAAAAAACATAAATTCCATTGAATTTTCCAATTCAAGAAGTAATTTTTGTTATATAAATCACCCAAAAGATATGTGATTTTAATTATATTATTAATAATATCATTTCCTAAAATCCCACAAATAGGAGAAAAAAATACAAAAAATCACATTGATGAGATGATATGTCCTTAGAGTCTCCCCGCACATTTTGGGACGAATTTACCCACAAAAATATTATAAATCACCTTAAATCTATTAATAATTTCTGTAACATAATGTTAAAGTAGTTTTAAAATTAAATAAAAAGGGTGAATAACACATAATTGTTTTTCATTCATGATATCATTTTTGTTTCTAAACGTGTCTCAACTGAAGAATCATTCTACTTGAAAAGATTTAAAAAAATATACGAAACCTCAATCATCACTAGTATGAATCATTCTAGAGGTAAGAAATATTATAAAATAGAAGGGATTTATTCATTTTTATCTCTTGACATTGTGACTTCTACAAGATTAATTAAATATTATAAATGGCCTAAAATATTATATGAAAACACATGATGATGGATACTAGGTAGATAATCCATATTAAGTTTTAGGGAATGGGTTTTATCACAAAAATAAAATTCTGGGAGTTATATAACAACTTAAGGATAATTTTAATCAAACTATTATAATTTCTTATTAACCTCATCATTATTCATAGATATTATATTCATAATTATACTCACAAAACTCAAAAGAAATTTATGTAAATTAGTGTATTCATATTCAACCTACCTGACTCTAATGTTCTCATTGATTGGACCATTATATTTTTCTCTTACTATTATGAGTATCCTTCAAAATAATTTATCTAATGACATCATTATTTACATAAACAATCTAAAAACTCAATAATAATGTTGACTTAACAAAAATAGTTAATACATTAGTATTATCTCGAACCCAAGAATTAATGTTTCTTTTGAAACATCTAAAATAATTACATTTATAGAATGAATTGGTATACCATGATTAACTTTATTTTAGATTCATAATTAATTAATTTAATTAAGAAATATGTGGGTAATTTTATATTCCAAATAATTTGTAACAGTTCATCCATCTATCATAATTCTATGTTATTTTGTTTCAAGCTATTAGAATGTCTTATAGATTTAAACAACCTAAGACCAATTTTCTGAATCATGGTGTAGGGATTAATGCTGACACTATCCCATAAGAAACATTAATTTATTTTCTCTATATATTCACTTATTTTAGAATGAATAATTATTGTCCCACGGTTTTAATGTTTTGGTGGAAAAATCATCAGAATAAAATAAATTTTCATTATTTATTTTTATTTTTGAATATAATTCAATTATTATATTATTAGTGATTTTTTTTACAATTTTAAAAATTAAGTAATTGGTTTTAAAACCTGAATAAATGTAATGATCCACTACAATGTCTGGATAATTTCAATGAATTCGTGATTATTGGGATCATTAATTTCTTCATGACCCTTTGGGTAAAAGGAATTTGTGGGTCATTAATTTTTTAAATCATTGTTGATTCCTTTATTGCACATCGATATTAAAATATATTCATCCTTCCTTAATTATTTCTAATATCATATTCCATTTTTCATTATTTTTTTAAAGTAGATAATCATTATTCTACTATGTTTTGATCATGATGTATAATTCTACGGATGTGTAAATTTATATATTTGTATTATTGGAATCAAATAAAACATCAATATTATATTCCCAATATAGTATGATAACAAATTAATATGATTTGAAACCAATTAATATGTTCAAAATCATCTATAAAATTTCATTATTACTCAATATTATGTTTAGATACATTTTATTATCCTTATATATCTTGTCTCTATCCAAATATCCCATTTTTAGTTCTAGGAAATCCATGTTTGGAATTTAGGGTATAATTTTGAAATTTCAAATCATACATATTTCTAAACTCATAAGAGTCCCCTATACCAATCATATATAAATGAAATCTATATTTATTCATATAATAATTTGAATAATTATAAAAAAATTATTTTGTAATCGTCTTTTTCGATGATTTGGGAATCTATGGGTAAAAACAATTTAAGGACTCTCATGTCCCACTAAGATAGGTTATGGTAGGTACTATATCTATAGATATAAATGATTGTAAATGGATCATTTTTACCCCTATTTTTATAAGTAGATTCCAAAATATACTCAACCTCTTCTTTTGTATTGAATGTATCATAATTATTACACACATTTTTTGGTTTGAAAAACATATAACTGAATACATTTTCGTGTAAGTGATGTATCCTAATTCAATTAAAATTTCAAGATGGAATTTTTTTTACTCCCTATAGTTATTATACTTTATTCATGGAAATTTTGGTTTCTTGTTTTGAGTGACCTTGTTTAATATTTTTTTAATATATAGTTGGTTATATTAGAGAACCTAGATGATAAGATCGATAATTAGAGATTATTTGGTATGGTGAAATACCATTTTATAAATTATCTATAATAATTTGTTTGAAATTAAGAATATTGGGAATGTTATTATGAAGACCTCAAATCCCGCGAAATTTTTTATTAGAATTTAGTCCCTCTTTTTGAAAAACCTCAATAATTATTCCCTCACTTCGAGGGTCATATTAAATGGATAAAATTTAAAAGAAAACACACTGAACCCATTGTCTGATGTAAAAAAAATATAACTACATCAAGCTATTACATATAGCTCTAATAGATTCCAATGAAGAAAAATTTTAAAAACATCAACTAAAGTTCCTCCTCACTGAATACATTTAATAGATGTTACGTAATAACACCATAAGAACCTCAAGTGAAATACAATGATATCATATTTGGTATAACTATAGAGGAGTCATGAATGAAGTTGAATGATTGTTTGACTATATATTTCTAATATATAAGTGAAAACGTTATAATATATGGGTTTATTAAAATGTAAGGCAGTTTAAGATCCCTATTTATAGTTGTATTGGAAATTTAATTCCTTTCTTTAAGTGGAATAATATATTAATCTATAATGATATCTCTCCCATTTTCGAAGCCTCTCATTATATTTTTCTATTATTTTCTCCAGGTGCTAATTTGTTTTCAATATCTTGGATTAATGATTATAAATCACAAATGAATTTTGTGTCCCATGTTTTCATTAATTGAAAGGATTAATCTAACTTAATTTATCTTTGAACATAATGGAATAATTGTATTTCAAATGAAATTTTATATTTATTGGTTACTTATTTTTCAGGATAAAACTAAAATTACCTAGAAATGAAATAAATTTATTATTAGGATTTATTTAGACATAAAAATTTATTTTTTTAAACATATAAGATAATATTTTATTATAATAATGGTCTAACCTAGGGCTGTAATATAGCCCTATGTCCAAGAAAACAATACAAACTGTGAAAAGAAGATAAATTTAAATCAATGTAATTTAATTAAATACAACATATGTTGAGAATAAATAAACATATAATATGTTTTATTATAATGAAAACTGATATGAGTAAAAATATCTGAGATGATGAGTCTTCATGTACGAATTATTGGTTATGTTCTAGAAACATTTTTTTCGTAATTGATATGGGACTTTAGACATCTATTATGATTTATCCTCATTGTGAAAAAAAATGTATGAAATTATTTTTATTCACTAATATATTATTGGCATATTTTAAAACATATCATATAAATAATGGGCCAAATTAAAAATATAAAATGACCTCATGTTGTCCACTTTACATAAAATATTCTTCTAACTACTAACAACAGTCTTTGTCTATTAGTAGAGAAACTCTACCCTTAGTTTCTTTTCAAGATAACAATAGTATAAAATTGTATATTTTATGTAATTAGAGTAGATGCATAAATAAAAATATGTAATGCATTTAAAAAAATATTAGATCTCATATATAGGAAATAAGAAATATGATAATGAGGGATGATGAAGAAATAATTAAATAGTGATACCAATGAGTATATCATGCTCTAAAATATGATCTATACTAAAATTATTTATAGTCAAACACATCGGGCTTTCAAATTTCAAAATATTTTTTCACTAAATCTTCAAGAACACTAATTTGAATAGATAGGTAGTCAGTACAAGGTTTAGTAGGACACCCCTAATGCATCCTTTTCATGTTTTACTCATGTAAAAATGTGTGTATCATAAGTATAAAATTAATGCACAATTTAAAAAAAACAAAAAAGTAGAATCGATGTCCTAAAAACCACCACATGATTTATCAATATCTATTTATTATGCATTATAAAAGGGAAATCCTGTTATTGAAAAATATTAATGAACTAGACATAAGGCTGAAAAACATACTTCCGTAAATCCTATGAATGTCACGAAAGTTATGTTTGTACCATCAACATGGGATTGATTGATAGTAATACATCACATATACTCGTAGTTAAGTAATATTATATAAGAAATAAATTAGTAATCATGCTTCATGACAGAATTTGTATGTATAACTCCACATCCATCAGGCACTGAGTGAATGATATCCTCAAGGTTAAGTAGGCTTCAAGTGATCATTATATTCGACATCGCCTAATCCTCGGGACCATGATACCTAAAAAATTCTAGTAATTTTGTTTATCACCCCACATACCAGAGGAATCTTTATATCCTTACCCAAGAGTTTATGAAATCCTCATAATAATTTCAATTAATTTAACTCCCCCTATAAAAGAAAAACATTTCATAGTGGACCAAATTCATTGGAACAAAGAAAGATAACACCAAAGTCACACATAATATCGTTAAAAAATATCATATCATCATTAATAAACATAGAAGTGTTAAATACATATTTTTATAATTATTCTCTAATAATAGATTAAGAATGATGACCTAGAATCATGTTACCCATAAGGATCCCATGGACTATGTACACACTCACATGTGATCATAATTTTGCACAGAAAAAAATAGATTTATAAAATGGAAGAAATTGTAAATGAGATACATAAAAAGGAATATAACTCTCTAACAGAGGTAAAATAATGATTAAATATTAGGGTTGATTACCATGTTCGATGTCACAAATGAATAATCACTTCCTTCAAAAAATGTTAGGTATTAATTTTTCCTTTTTGAGAAGAACCTAACTACAACATTGACATGTCAATCTGATCCGTATCATAGTAGATATTGAAGATAATTGTTTGAAGACAAAAAATGAATACTAAATGGAAAGGCATTGATATAGATTACTAATAATGATACATATGAATGAGTAATTGTAATTAATTCTATCGTTACATGCACCCCAATCAAAAAATTGTAAATTTTTATCAATCTACAATATATATTTTTTTCAATTCATAATTTATAACATTATCCACTATACCCTTGCCTGAAAAAAATTAACATTACCTCATACATTCATTTTCATCATATTTTTCTAATAAACTCTCTTACATTATATGGTTTTTAAAAAAAACCCTATAATTTAAATTTAAAATAATAACTTAATAAATTTTAATTCTTATATATATATATAATATATACGCACCCACATATATCTGTATATACATACACACACATCTAGAAACACACAGATACATATATTTATTAATAAGGTACAATGATTTTAATTATAGAAGGCTAGTTTTAACTTAAAAATAGATTATATCATTTAAAGAGCTTTTAATACATTATAGTTTATCACCCCAAATGGCCATATCAGTTTAGGGACATTGGAAACCAGGAAACAAAAACACTACTCCATAAGTGATATAACTTATATCCCAGTATGTTACCCATGATTATAACACTTCATAGACATGTCACCCATAATATATATATATTCCAAACATTGGGAATGAAAAAAAATACAAAATCCTAAGCTCAGATGATCAATAACGGTAAAAATGGGATAAATTTAAGAAAGAATCGGGATTATAAGGGAATTGAAAATGATAATAAAATTAGAGTATTGTCCCATTCATATCAAAAAAACAAAATAAAGAGTCATGGAATAAAAATTATTAGTTCAGATGACATAAATCATAAGAAAATCAATAGCATAATCCAAGAATGAATAGCACAGGAATAAGAAATGGAAAGGTAGAAGACACATAAACATATTAAATGATATCCATAGTAGTCAATTATCACTATAAATGTTATCATATTAAAATTGGATCAAAACCCAATTTATCTTAGTAGTAATGGTTCACTCCCAATACCATATTATAAAACAATTTCCTTTACTGAACTGGGTTCACTTTCCATTGCATCCATGTCAATCTAATGAGATATAAATCTTTTCCCATTGAATTAGAGGTATATATTTGTCTAACCCATTACATAGGGAAACCATACATACATAAACCACAATATAATTAAAAATCACCATACCATAACCCTGGAAATGAAATGGATATCATAAACAATTTATAATATCATAACCTGTTTAAAGTTAATTGGTTTCATAATTACTTCATCAAATATAAAAAAATGTAATGAAGAATGTTTCATATATATTTTATCATGGTATAACCTATGAATGATAAATGGGTTTCCTAAACATCACCCCATCACAACATAAACCATTGAAGAATAAATATAAATGACAATTTAGAACATATACACACTAAAGAATATGTAACAAAAACTATTTTCAACATATACAGAAGTTAATTTTGAATGATATTTAAAAAAAATTATTGATATGAATTTCATTACATTTTGAAAACATATTTTGAAAACATTATACACATTGAAAATACATTTATTTGGAAATAATATATATATATATATAAATGATACTTTGACAACCATTTTAAATTATTATTAAGATATATGAAATTTCTAAAATAATTTTCAATTAATATGAGAATAAATTATTATTTAAAATATTGATTTCATTTTTAGATGACCTGGTTTTTGAATAAAAAAATATCTGACGATAGAGAGAAATAAAATTGGATTTAATTAAAAATCATAATTATATTGAGTATAAAAAGGTGTAAAAAACAATACCATTTCATGAATATATCTTTAATAAAAGTACGATAAGAAACATCATTAATAATTTTGAATGATTCATCATAATATTTCATTAAGGTAATAATAATCTTAAAAAGTCCGGAAAAATTGTGAGATTGTAGCAACAAAATCATACCACTTTGACAACATTGAATCATAAAATCCCTGAGATGATAACATTACGTTAATATTCGATTATAATGGAAAGAATTAGATCCATTATATAAATTGTTAAATGATAAGTATCAACACCTTGTCATTAAATATATGTGTATAACATAACATGTGTCTATTATAACGAATATCAAGTAAAACATTCTCTCCACACTTTGGTAACATTTTAATCATAAACCACAAAAAAGATAGAAAAAAATAGATTTATAAATACAAAAAACAATTTATGTTGTATTATCATAATTTTCATTTATTGTAATTTCATACAAAAAATTTATGAATGGGGTGATGAATATAGCATGTGTCACACAATTGTAAAAAAGCGAGATAGAAATACATTACTACTTGAATAACTATTAAATCCTCATATACATGAAATAATAACATCAATTTAAAGAATTAATATATATAAATAAATTATATTTATGATATAACATTTCTTAGGTCAGTATAAATATGACATAAAAGAAACTATTGTTGAATATGGCATATGTATCACCAAAATAAATGTTAGAATAGAAATCCCCTTACATTAAGTCTTGAATATCATCATACTCATTAAGAAATCATATATAATAAGCAATAATTCACTGTACATATATAAAGTTACCATATTCATATATATAACAACATATATTATTCATTTAGGACTTTATGGTACTGATTTATTAAATATTACATATTAATCATACATTTCTAGTAATAACCAAATTGTTTTTCGTAAATGAATTAAAATTTTATTCATGGTTATCCTATATAGATCATTATTTAAAAATAACTATAATTATAAAAATCATATAAATATAACATATATATTCATTTATTACAATTTGTTATAATCTATAAAATAGAGTAGTATGAGTTGAAATTCACTATTCTTGGAGACGGTATGTCGTATATAATCATGAACATTGTTTTAATTTTATTTTCTGATTAAAAGGAAGTAATGTATGTGATATATTATCATTACATAATCATATTTATGTAATATATATCATATATATTTATTAAAACCATCTTTATTACGTTCAAGGTATTGCATGAATGAATCCCAACAATTTGGGAAGTTGTAGTCCACCGTTAACACGTACGACATCTTCATATTCCCAAAAATAGAAATCATTATGGTATGTGGGCTATTTAAATTAATTAATATTTCTATAACTACAAAAATAATAAATATAACATATATACTATAAATCCATCATTTTTCACAACATTCTAAGGTGTTATGGATGAAATAACGACATCAGTTCAGGATATGGTAGCTTGACGTACCCATGAATGGGGATCACTTATCCAATTTGATAGAATTGTGTGATGACATAGATCAAACCATTAACATAATAAAAAAATATTATATTGAGTATAATTAGGTTACTAATGTCTCATATTTTCACATGTATTATTTTTAGAAATTATTTGGATTTATTTCAATTCCAGGCATTGAGACACCATGAGATTACAAGATCCAGTTTTCCCAAAAATTTTTATTTAAACAATAATAATAATAATTTAATAAACCATGCATGAGGAATTCCTTTATATGTTTAATAACTCTTAAATGGTTCCATATATCAGAAATATGGGGGAACTATTAAATTCAGAGTATGGTTTTATCCTAGGCATGATATAAATTTTGTTGGCGAAGGTCTTCTGTAAAACAAATAATTGGATGGCATAAATGTAAATAAAATAAATTTTATTAAAAAAATTATTTTGAATTAGCGACTATAGTTTTTATTAAGGGTATATCATATATTATGTGTTATCATTTTAACACTATAATTTCTATGGAGAATTTGTGGATAAACTATTTGTGAATCTATTGGAGGACGATAATAGATCTATCAAAGGATTCCCCTCATATTCCATGAATCAAGGATTGAAGACGATGTGATGACCACTCTTCATCATGAGGAAATCCAAATTGAGGATGTATTATTGTTTCTATGAGGTTTTCAAATTCTTGATTTCCATGAAAAATGTGAGTCAATCCCTGAACATATTGATACGTGGATTGATCATTGTGGGATGGTTTATAATTTTGGGGACTAATTCACCTGATTTCCAAATTCAAATTTATTCCTCATTATAATGATAATTAATTGAGGACAATATGAAAAAGGAAGAGGTTCAGTCCTAGAGGTGTTCATGGTTCTTTCCTCCCCCTGTTTTTCATGTTTGTTGTTGTTAGACCCTCGTAGCTTCTTTTCAAAATCATGGGTGAATTTGAAAGTGATTAGATCCTCATATTGGAGGAAAATTGATAACAGAGTTTAGTTCAATATAGATCAAGAAATTATGAGCTCGAATATGAGATTGTGTCTTATTTTGGGAATCAATAATTTCTTGGTGATCCGTAGAAGGGACCACTGGTGTGTGTTTGGTGTGGGGGTCTAGTCAGGCATGGTGGCGATGGGGAAATCAGGGTGGTGAAGATCAGAGGTTACTACGACATGCATGTGCAATGTGGCAGGTATCGATATGGAACATGGAAGGTGGCCACATGGGAGCTAGTGGGAGTGTACCATAATGGATACTACAGAAGACATAGAATGTCTCCATGTAGAGCGGAGGACACATACTTGTGCATGGAGGACAAGTTCAGTGCCACACGTTCATGCGAGTAGGGCTAGGGAAGATTAGTCAGTCCCAAGCATTGTGGGTCAAACCTAGGATAAGTGGTACAAGATGACTAGGATGAGCCATGTGTTCTGGGCCTAGGGGGTCCTGACTAGTGGGTTAGGACCAAGACATACATGGGGGACACCAGCCCGGAGCCGAGCCACATTTGACAGCATCGGTTGACCATTATCCACAATCATTCTTGTTCCCACTTATACATAGAAACTTGGGGTTTGATCAACCATGGAAGTTATGGGGTGGGTAGTCTAGGTGGTCGACC
Source organism: Viscum album (assembly GCA_963277665.1). Classification (NCBI taxonomy): domain Eukaryota; kingdom Viridiplantae; phylum Streptophyta; class Magnoliopsida; order Santalales; family Viscaceae; genus Viscum; species Viscum album. Next base: position 1,776,860,794 of record OY728151.1, on the reverse strand, counting down.
ATGGTAGTCGACCATTAATTCAGTCTATGGGCCTAGTGACAACCATTTTTGAAACTTCATAATTCTATAACATTCAAATAGTATATTCGTACGATGAACCATCTATAGAATTGGGACCCTAGAGAATAGAATTATGTTTTGGGAAAATGGGTATTTTCTTGTTTGGACAAGTAGAGGTTGAGATAATTTCCCTTAGTCCTTTTATCAAGGGTTCAGTACGATACTAAGTCCACATCACTGGATTTTATTTACCTCTAAATGATGAGTCCTATATAGGGTATAGTATCCCTTTGTTGGACTAGAGTGAGATCCCCTATCTCCCTTAGTAGATTTGTGTGAAATCCAAATAACTACTGACATCAGGGCTTCAGTCATTCATCTAGTGGGAAAAATAAGAAGATTTAGTGGTATTCAATAGTGGGTATAGGTAGGGTCTTCTACATTGTGGGTGGATCAATCTTGGGATTGTTGTATTCCCTAGTGTTTCATGTTTGGATTCCTACTATATATATCATATACTTCCTTCACATATACATTAACATAGGGGGGAATGATCATGAAATATTCATGTGTGTCATTGATGATACCATGTATCGATGAGTGTGTTCTCCCATAACCAGTGTGCTTCGAGAAGAATCTTGTGGTTTTTAATTCATTGTGGTATCCCTACGTGGTACTCATGTCATGTATTACATTAAGGTAATCCATTATGGTATTCATTCGGGGTAATATTGTAAGGTAATCATGGGTGATAATCCATTGTGGAAATCCTCTATGGTATAAATTGTGGTAATATTGGGTGGTATTCCATTATGTTAATCGTGTGTGGTATTCCATTATGGTAATACTTTATTGTAATCACTTGTTGTAATCCTTTGTATTATTCCATTGGGTTAATCCGATGTGGTAATTCATTGTGGTATTCCATAGTGGTAATCCACTATGGAATGCCTTCATGGTAATTATCTATGGTATTCCTACATGGTAATACATTGTGGAATTCCTTTGTGGAAATCCTGTGAAGTAATACGTTGTGGAAATCCTTTATGGTAATTATTTTTTGTATTCATTTTGGGTATTCTTTTGTGGGTTTTCATTATGATTTCTGGGTGTCATATTGGGTATTTTTATACTCAACCATGCAAGGGCTTTGACCACACTTGTCCAATATTATACATAAAAATTTCCCTTTTATAAAGTCCTAGAAAGACAACGACCAGAAAATTTTTAGTGAGACCAGACAAACCTAGGTGTTCCTATGACTTTCAAATAGGAGTACCATTACCATTACATTCAGGTTGGATTTTTGTTATATAATCATTATTATGAGCTTGTATTTTTTCATGTTTACATTCCTGTAATTTTATTATTTTACTATGTTTTGAGATCTTATTAGTATGCATCCATTGTTTATGTGGTAGATTTTTTATAATTCAACATTATTAGGAATGTAGATGTGTGCACATGTACATGTCATCAGTGAAATGTCTCCCATTTGTCGGATAAAACAACTCAATGTTAGTCACCATCCCATAAAAAATTTGATGTGGGATTGGGGTATCATTGGAACGGGTCACTATGGGATGGTCGTGACATGTTTATTATATTATAATGATATAAAATTAAAATAAGATGTCTGTGGAATATATTAATTTTTTTTTGATTAATGTTAAATCTTGTTCAAGAATCTTCTTTTGGTTTTCCACAAAGGATATCCATGTTTGGTCTTATTCACAATGTGAATCTTCTATGATGAATGGATGGATGTTTTGAGTTTATTTGGATGAGTTTTGTTGAGCCAATGGGCAAGAGATAATAGAAGAGAGGGGGAGAGTTGGAGGCATTTTATATGGGGGAGAGTGCCAAATATGTTAATACCAAAAAAGGTAATCAATATTGGGAGGGATCCCTAAAATAATGAGACTAAAATAATGTTCCATTTTTGGTCAAAGAGGTGGTAAGGTAGAAATATTTCATTCCAATGGGATTTACAAAATTTTAAGGACATTTTCACATCTTAGTTTTATGTTTAACCATTACATATCCTTTTTTACAATGATTTATTTAATAATTGTTATTTTCTTCATGAAACAATACTGTAATAAAATTACCATATTATGAATTTTAAATTTTTCTTATTTCAAATATTTAATACAATTTTATAAATTATAATATTAGGTATGGCATAACATAATTTTAAATTAATCATGCAAATTGTATGATATGGTTGGTTTTTAATGTGGAAGAGTTCAAATGATTGAAATGATTTAATATACAATTTATAATTTATAATTGATAAAATTCCACTATATTATAATAATTTATGTATAATTTAAAAAACTATAATTGAAAAAATTTAATATATTATTTATCTAAATAATCTAATTATATAAATTATTGTTTCAATTAAAATTTAGTATCTTTCTCTATTATTCCAATAATGAAATATTTTATACAAATACTAATAATTAACCCTAATTTAATTTTGTTATTATGAATTAAAAATAAATTATATTTTATCAATTTAAATTTCTAAATTTTAAATAACTTTATGACATTATTTTTCACAAAATGTCCTAAAAAGATACATTCGTGGAAAATAGTATTTTCAAAATATATAAGGACTTTTCTAAAAAGTATATTTTTTATTATCAACATGATTTATTTATTAAAAACCACTATAAAGAATAATTAATTTTTTTATTACTATTCCTATTAGAATGTTTAATGGTTGGGTTATAATTGTTTTTCTTATGTAACTATAATAATAAATGTTTGTTTCATAGAAACTCATTGTTTTTTGTAAAACAAGATATGAAAGGGTTTAACATAGTGAAATATTAACTTCGTGTATCATATGAAGAAATATTAAATTAGTGAAGTGTTTAAAAAAAGACCTCAAAGGAAAATAATTTACTCAAAAAAATATTCAAACAAAATTTTGGTGTTACATTATATCACCTTAAATTAATCTATGCACTCAAAATTCATCAATATGATGAATATAAATTATATTTACCTTAGAACTCCCTTGAATAGGTGGTTTAACCATAAAACATTCCACCGTTGAGTGTTCTTTCTTCATAGAACATCATCTTTACGATCTAGAATTTTAACTGGTTGTTCACAATATGAAAATCATGCTCATATGGTATGACCTATGAGTCCATTACATGTGAAGTGTCATGTATGTACTTTATTTTTGAAATTACCTAGAACACATTTTAATGATTAAAGAATATTGGTAAAATTACTATGAGGTAGGCTATAGTCAAGATATGATCATGAATATAAATTTGACAAATATACCTAGGTCTTAGTTTCCCATTCATCCCAAATCTCATAAACATCTTCCATGGAGATATTTTTGAAATGAATTTTACCATCATAGAATTATATATCATTATAATGGTTATCATAAAATTATTTATTATGATATTGAGTTGGATTGATATGTTTTCAATTGGCTCTGACCTTCTCTTCCATTTCACCAGTAATATTTGGTCGCAATAGATATCTTTATCGAACAACATTCTATCTTGTTGGAGCTATGTATTTATTTATATATAGAGACTCATAAGGATCCATATGAGTTCTTTAATGAAATATAATGTTTCAAAAAAATTCAACTAGAGGACGTTTTTGATCCCAATAACCTTATAAATCTTTATAATACTATCCTAGCATTTCCATTATTGATAAAATTTTTATTTCAGTGTGACTGTCCATCTATTGACAACAAGTAGTGAAAAAATTAGGTTTATATCAAGTTATTGCTGAATAAATCACCATAACATTAAGGTATTTCTCAGATCCATATATGATACAATAATATTTGATACTCCATTCCACCTTTCAACTTATATAATGTGAATCCTAGAAAAATAATTTATGGAGAAGTCTTCTTTAATAGTTATAATGTGTGGTGACTTACTAAAGAGATTGACTACCACTCGTATATAGTTAGTTCCTTAATTTTTTTTATATTATATCAAAAATATCTATAGTGATGTGCACCCACTCCAATTATGGTAATTGTAATGAACATAATATCCCCTAACAATTATTCTGTTTATCCTCAACTTTCTGGGATACTAATACCCAAAATAAAAAATATGGGATATATAAATTAATGCCATCCCCCAAAAATTATTCATTAAAATAAATAAATATATTTATACTTATAGTATTAATATATAAGGAATAACTATGAGTTTTATCTAACAACTACTTCTTAAAATCAAGTATGGACTGAACACATGCATAGTTCATGAACCATGTCATTCCTACCTTATCAAACATTATATCATGAGCATTTAAAACCTTATTTTCAATCTCTAATATTCCTATTGATCAACATTAATCATCACTTATATAGATGGTTAAAATTTCAATTGAGAAAGATAATATATTCCCCTTTAATAATTTCATATCCATCATTTTCAAATCAAATTTATTGAATCATTTGTAATACACATCATGGATAAGATAAAATGATCTATATTATTCAATTAACATTCCTAATTTTTATCTTTAATATGTAGGTAATGTTTTTTGTATTCATAATCATTAATCCAGTCTAACGATATTTACTAGAGGATATTCATCACCTACAATTAGAATATTTTCTATAAACAGTTTTGATCATCATATAAGTCAATGTTTTCTCCGTAAAGACATTTCATCGATACATTTAATTCAAAAATTACATTAGCTAACTCCAAATCATGAATTTGGAAATTTTTCTCAGGAATCCTAAATTTTAATTTAGAATAAGCTATAACTATATTATTCTACAAAATAACACAATCCAATCCCTTAATGGATTCATAACTATAGATTAAAAACCCTTACCCGATATCGGTTATTTTATGAACATGAGTTCTTATTAAACCAAAAAAACTATAGATTTAAATCATTATGGTTGGTCTTGGAATAAAATGAAATAGAATCATTCTTCGATGTATGTAAAAATATTTCCTTTTTTGAGATTATATAACCCAAAAATGAAACCATTCATATCCAATAATCTCATGATGTAAAATATTTATATTGTTTCCCCTTATATAATTTTTCACAATTCATAAGTGGTTTTTTTGAATGACATTTCCCTTTGAATTGAATAGAATATCATCCATAAAGACAACCACAAACTGGTCAAGGTAATATTTAAAGTCTCTATTAATCAAATTAATGAATATAGTAGGGGAAGTAATAAGAAAAAAAGGAATCAATATTTATTCATAGTGACCATACCTTTTACATAATTGTTTCTTCAATATAGCATCCCTCATAACCCTCAATTTATGATATCTTGATCAAATTTCAACCGTTTAATAGTATATATATCTTCATGTTACTCAGAAAATTAACCAAAATGGTTAAAATGATACTTGTTAATGATGGTGAACATGTACAAAAATTTTAGTATAAATGAATATAATAATTTATCTGTATTTAAATTGTAAAAAAAATGACATTTCTATACCTAGGCGAAAAACATTTCTAAATTAATCCACTATCAAGGATTTCAAAGATTTTCATTTTCAATTCTGAAAGCTCCATCAGATCCATTCTCTTGGGAAACATTGAAATTGGTACAGTACCAGGTATGTGTACAATTGAGAACTCCACTTCACATTTTTTTTGCTTGCTAGTAAAATATTTTATAAAAATATCAAAAATTTACAAAACAATAATAATTCCATTAATTTAGAGTTTCTCACCAACCATATGAGATAACCATTCATTTAAATGAGAATTATAACCCATAAGCATAATTAATCATCATAGAATGTTCATACCTATCATCGCATTACTATTACATCATATATTTTTTTGAAATGTTAAATGTATCATCCTTTCCATGATAGTTTATGTGTTATTTATATAGTGAAATCCATTCTAGAACTAAGATGAGGTCAAATTCAAATGGAGGTAAAATGAAAAGTTTTTTTATGAAGCTTAATTCCATAATTTTCAATGATAGATGAATCATATAATTTAGATGAGGACATTGTACAACAAGGGTTTTCACTAGTAATTCATCATCTAATCATTTTGTTGGAATCATTATACCACTATAAAATTAATTATATATTGTAAGTTGGGAAGATATACAATCAAATTAATCATTTGAAATTCTATATTTTATAGTAATTCGATCTTTCACTATGTCATTATCACAATTCTCTTCAGAAAAATTGATAGCATGGTATTTCCCTATATCCCATATCATATGTGGATGTTGATGTAAATCATAATCACTAACCCTCAAATTTGGGAACATTTTCCATTATTTCTATTCTCCTAACACACGAAGGCCAAAAGTGGGATAATCCATTATATGAAGATTTTTCTCTATAAAAATTTTTAGATTAATTATTTCTATCACTTTGGAAATCAAATAATAGAGCACCTAACATTCTGCACATAAATCATTTACGAATCCCATTAAGAAGATTTCATCTATTATTCATGTGTCACGTAGATCATAAATAAAATACCATCTTCATCACTCTATTTGTTTAGAATTTTTTAAACTCCACCATTTTTTCTTGTTAAGAAAACAAGATTTATATGTAACTACATCCCCCATTTCAATTGTTATAATATAAAACACAATCTATTAGTTTGTAATGATGTCGTCTTTTTATTACAGACATAAGAGATTAGGTTTTAGAAAAAGGGGAATCAGTCAACATTTTATTGTGGTTTGATGATAATACCAGAAGCGTACCTCACAAGACTTGTAAAATTATCCTCATAGTTAATAGTTAATTTTTAATCCATTTTATTTAACTCATGGAACAAATTCTCTATATTGAAAATAAAAATATTATGGAGATACATATTGAAGAATAAGATTTTTAACTATCCACAAACCATGGTTTCAATGAAATCATGCTTCCTCGTATTCATGAAAATATTTCACTACTATTAGGGATTTCTTACTAATTGATAAATTCCCTAAATTAATTTATCATATTCCAAACAATATGTAATGTAAACTATTATTTTAGTTTTATAAATCCTGTGATCATAAACTACTATATCAAAATACCCTTTTAAATAAGGTCTATAGATCCTCGGGATAGACTTAATAGAATGGTTTTCTATCCTTCAGTCGTTTAGATGTAAATCATGATTCTTATCTTGACAACGTTATGTCAGGATAATGTGTAGGTTATTAAATCCAGAAACTATGAGATTTAGAATCTTAGGAGAACTGGTATTTTATTTACTGTCACACTCAGTAATGAAATGATTCCTTTGGGTTCTGTAAATTGACTAAGATACAAAATTAGAGTATGTAAAAATAAGCATATATTGAAAATACATAATCATGGGAATTACTTATATATTTTTATATAGTTACACATTCTTTAATATATTAAACATTAGGATTATCCTAGGTTATTAATAAAAAACTATTTATATTCTTCCTGATGGAGCATAAATTTATTCTATATTCCCAATGAATATCCGTCTACAGTTTAAAATTAGGGGTGTTGTAGGGCCCATTATCAAGCACTAGTTCAAGATCAATTCTATCACCATATGATTTTTTTGGATTTTTTCCGATGGAATATATGTGCGATATCCAAAAAAACATGTAGTATATACATATGGATATATTTATAGTAATCTAATCAGTCTATCCTTTTAAAAAATTATTGGACGTTTTATGATAAATTAACTCTTATTTAGAAATATCATTAAGGACATGTTCTTATAGACGTTACAATTATTTTTTCCTAGTTTTTTCAAAATATTAATTAAACCATTACTCTAATAACAACAATAGAGACCCGGTTATATCAAAAAATGAAATTATATTATTTTTCTAGATCATTTAATACATTACACAAACACATGACCAAATTACATAATATTACAACACTATTTGAAACATTGAAAGAGAAATAATATCCCATATGTGATATAAATTATATCTAGTTATGTTATCCATGAGTACAATCCCTCCTAGATTCATTGTACATAATGAATTTCTTCAAAAAATTTGTAAGGGGAACATAAAGAAGGTGAAGATATATGGTTAGTAATTGAAATCATGGGATATATTTAAGAATAATCATAAGAATTAGGATATGTGAACATAATGATAACATTATAATAGAATACCCTACATATCAAAAATCATATTAAAGACTCATAGAAAAATTATTTGTATATCCTAGGACATTCATCATTTGAAAATCAAGATGTTAAGCCACAAAATAATAACATATGAAAAAACATGGAATTTTGGAAAACACATAAACATATGAAATGATTTACATAGTAGGCATGTTTACTTCCAGAAATATCATAGTGGAATGGGTTCACTCAAAAAAAACAATCATAGATTATAAAATATTTTTGGATGATAATTTTAAAAAAACATCATTGATAAAATATCCTTCATTGTTTGAAAATTTATTTTTAAAACACTATACAATTCAGAAAACCCCTTCTTTGAAAATAAATAGTTAAAAAGTATAATTTATTCATTGAGACCCATTTTATATATTATATTAATTATCATTAATACAAAAAAATTAGAAAAAAATTAACATTAAAAGAATATATCATGAGTAACTACAGAATATTTAAATTCATTATATTTATTGCGATATGGATCCTAAGATTAAATAAATGGAAGTGGAATCGTAAATAATCCAGATAAACAGTGATATGTTATTAATAAACTCTTACCACATTAGTAGCATTGAGTCATTATACCCATGATAGAATAAAATAACATAAAGAATAAAATTTCATTAAAAAAAATTTATTCCTGATATAACATGTCAAAGGGATATTTTAATAACCTTATAAAACAATATTAGTGCATAACATATCATTTTTCTTTAGAAGAAAAATTGAGTAAAAATATAACCTCATGCATTGGTTTGAATTTACCCATAAACCCCAAGATAGATGGATTAAAAAATGATAGTTATATATAAGAATTTTATATACAATAATCATAAATTACATATATGACAAGTATATAAGACATATAAAAGAAAGAGGTGGTGAATATAACATGTGTATCAAAAAATAAAATAGTTATATGTTTATGTCATACTACATTTGTAGCTCTTGAATCATGAGTTAAATTAAATAATAAAATCAATTTAAACCATTATGGTCACAAAATAAATTAGTTTCTGGATATAAAATCACATATGGATGTATATACACCACCAAAAAAACAATTTTTGAATATAAAATAGGTCTCACAAAAATAAATGTTAGACAAAAAAATACCCCTACCTTAAGTCTTAAAACTGATTGTACTAATTGTACTTAATGATGTCTCATGTATAATAAATATAAGATCATTATAAATTAAAAAAACTATATTAATTTAAATAATACCATATATGATATCCTTATGAAATTATTTTACTTTTGAATTAATAATTACATGTCAGTGTTATGTTTCGTGTAATAACTACATTTTTTAGTAAAAGTTTTGACTTTTTATTCTTGGTAATATTCTATATATCACATATTCATGATATTTAGAATGATAAACCTGATATAAATGTCATATATATTTTCATTATATATTTATTTATAAAATATTATATAAGATATCAGTAGGAAATGAAATAGATCGTTCATAGAGAAGGTAGGTTGAACATACACATGAAAAATGTTTTCATTTTATGATAACATTAATAGAAAGACATTTATATTATATATTTTTAAAAAATAATTAATTTTTTATATATGTGACATATTTACATTAAATAAATCCTTAATTCAATAAATTTAAATCATGAACGATTCACATCACTTCATGAGCAAGTATTTCAGCATACACATGACATACATTATCATATTCCCACAAAATAGAAATCATAAAGAGATGTTTAATATAAAAAATAGACAATTATAATAACATAATAATAATAATTTAGATCTTATATAATATATAAACCCATGTTTATTATTAACATTTTTTGAATAAAGGGATGAATGAATCACATCAGTTTTTGTGGTTGTGGTCTTCTATAAACATGAATGTTGATTGTATATCATATTTGATAGAAGTGTGTGATGTTGTAGGTTTTTCTATAACATGATAATATATTTATATACATGATAAAAAATTTATTATATAATAATGGAATAAAAAATAAATCATGTTATTTTAGGTAGAAATTAAAAAAAATTCATTAATGGGTGTTACTGCATCTCTGGGAATCGCCTTTTGGGTTTTTCCAAAGGACATCCATAGTAGGGTTTAAAAAATGGTGAGTTTTATAGAATTTTGTTATGGGTGATGGGAGTATATTTTTATGGGATGTGGATTTGAAAATGGTCTTGTGGGGTGTGAAGAGTGTAGTACAGTCAGTGGTCTTTTATAATGCAGATGAGTGCGAATGTTCCAAATAACAAAAAAGTAAAGAATACTGGGAGGTCTCAAATACATCATGTTCTAAAAATAATGATACGGTGTAGGAAAATTAGGGGTTAATTTTTCTATATGTTTATCCAATGGGTTTTGGAATTGTTTGAGGTCATTTTGAAATATTATGGTTTACAATTTACTACTAAATTATTGTTTTCTTACAATAATTTTTGTAATTAATTTTAATTGCATCACTTATCAAATTATTCAAATAAATTAAGTTAACCATTTATAATATTATAAATTATTATTATTACCAATATTGAACAAATATTTCCATATTCCAGTCTCAAATGTGGTGGAAAATAATTTAAATTTAATATCACAAGTGGGACGATATGTATGGTTTTTAAAACGAAAATGCTCAAAATATTGAAATGAATTTATATCAAATTTAAGTGTGAAATTGGATCCAATGACCAAAATTATTTTAAATTATGTACAATTTAATACATTCAAATTCCAAACCAAATTAAATTATAATTTAATTATATAATTTAATTAGGGGAAATAATATTTTCAAATAAAAGTCAATATAATTCACTATTCATCTAATATTGTTTTCTTGAAAAATTAAAAAAACATTCTCTGACATAATTTTGGAATTATAAATTTTAAAAATAAATATATTTTATAAAATTAAATTTTTAAAAGGGATTTTTTTATTTTTCACAAAAAGACAGAAAATAAACCTTTCTTTGAAAATTCTATTTCGAAAACATTTTAACATTTTAACAAAAATTATTTATTTTCGAATCAATATGTTTTCATTAAATATATCCATTATAAATAATTTTTTAATAATATTAATTATTATTCATATTAAAGTGTCTAAATACTTGATTATAACTATGTTTCTTAAAATATTACAATAATAAAATGTTGTTTTGTAGAAACTCAGTGTTATGTGTGACACATGATAATTTTTTTTGTCTATTGAAAGCATCGCATGGTGTATAATACAAAGAAATATTAAAATAATGTATAATAAAACAAATTATATCAATTAAAATTAATTTTCAATAAAAATGTTACTTAAAACATTAGGTTTTACAATCCTACATAGATATTACATAATTTCCTATAAAAAAAATATATCATTACACAAACACAAGATTCTGGATCCTAAATGTATATATCCTTTATAAATGATAAAAGAAACAAAATTTTCATATATATGATAAATAACTTTCATATATCTTTTTCTTAACAATAACCCTTCATAGATATACCATACCCACTAGATTGTTTCATAATATGGGGAAAGGAAACAAAAAATAAAGGTGAGTGAATATTTTCATCAAGGGTAGACAAATGAGATACATATTCATAACATTAATATAAGGGAATGATAACATCATAATAAAATTTGGAAAACATACCCTTCATATAAATATCATAATATGGTTTCCTGACATAAATATAATATTTTTATAATATATTATACATAAGAGAATCAATGAACATATGGAAAGAGAGAATCACAAATGAATAAGACCAAGATTTTTGGAATACACATAATCATAAAAAATGATTCTCATTTTATATAAGTCTCACTACAAAGGCTATCATGGTGAAATGGTTTTACTCCCAAAACCATCAATGTATTTAAGGCTCACTCTGATGAAAATAATAACAGAAAATGACCCTTTCAAAACCATATTTACTCCCGATTCCAATCATCTCTATCTCATGACATTGAAATATTAACTAATTTGTTTCAATGAGATATAATTAATAGTAATCAAATAATTAAATTCCAATATATGTGTACAAAAACATTAAAAACATTGATAATATCATAACTCATGAAATGAAACTTCTTTCATAAACATGCCATTATTTTATAACCTATGAAAAAATAGATTGGATTTATAATTATTTCGTCATTTTATTACTTCATGTCACATAGGTAAAGAATAAGGTTTCATAAGTTTTTTAATGTATAACCCGGGGAAGGGAAATATTTTTCTTAAAGTTCTCATCACCATAATCCATTCAAGTAAAAAATATGAAAGGTATCCATGGTTCGTATCGTATAAAAATAATAAATTAAATCCGTGGATTTCATCTTAGATCGAGAATAATTTTGGAAAGATACATCCCATGGAACATTTGTTGGGGAACATAGATTTTCAATTTAAAATATAATTTAAAACTAAAGAATCATAAATTTTTTGGATATTAATTTATTTGAAAATAAACTCATAAATATATAATGGGATATTCAAAAAAGTTAATTTTCATGATTATAGGAATTTTTTTATTATTTACACATTAATATTAATCATTCAATCATATTTTTGGTAAATGAAAAAAAAGAATTATTTTGAAAACCACATGATGATTAATTATAATTATTATTTGTATAATGTCAATCCATTGAAAATGTATTTTAAAAATAATTTTAATTATTTTAACAAAAATATGAAAACTTTTTCAGAAAACATTGTTTATAAAAAAATGTTTATTGACTAAGGGGATAAATAATAATGATTTTTTGAAACATTCTATTAAACTATTTACAAAATAAAAATATGATAATAAAGGGGGAAATATATTCTGATCACCAAAATATATGGGATGATAATTATTTATTTTATTAGGAAATTACATATATTATTTATTTGTTAGAAACATAACAATAAATAATCCTGAAAAATTATTAGAATATAATATAAAATTTTTATAATTTTGGTATCTATGAATTATAAGCCCTGCCATGGAGAAACATTAAATAAAAGGTAAAATATCATGAAAATTAATAAATTCATGATATTACATTAAAAATGTGATGTTTGTATTCATCAAAAGAGAATATAGGTTTTTAACAAACATATATCTTGTAGAAAGAATATTTTAAAGAAAATAACATACCATAGGTCTCATATTCATTTATAAAAATTCAATCATTCTAATTAATAAATAGAATTTTATTAAAAATATAATTAAGTACCATTATTATATAATGTCACAAAAAGTCCCCTAGGGCCCATGTCGTGACTACCCCATGCCCTCCTTCCATAGGTCATGAGACGGAGACTAACAAAAAAAAGGTATATCCCAAAAATTGAGGGCATTTCCCTTTAACCTGTATAGACACTAATAGACCATATTTTAGAATTTATGATGAAATTGGAACCAACCACTAAAATAAGTACTACATAAAGATAAAGTATTCAGAAAACCAGCCCAAGTGAAAGGAAAGTACAGAAAAAAATATACATGCTCCGGAGGTCATCCGGCAAGGACCCAACCTGAAGGGTTTGGGATTCTCACTATCAGATAATATTGAATCACAACACATCTATTGATCCACCCCTAAGTACCCTTTATCCATAGCTCCCCAAAGTCCCATGTAATGTTGTCCAATGTATGCATAAGGCCCAACAGGTGAAGTAGAATCCCGTGCAGGGATGAGTATATCAATACTTAGTAGAGACCTAGAGACCAACTCTAGTATCATAAAAATATACAAAGGGAATCACCAAAAATTGTGATCTCGTATTAAAGCACAACAGAAAAGACATATCCCACCATAGGTATAACATTATACAGATGTAAAGATGATTAATCATAAATATATATCATCTTATTCAATTGAGAGGTCCTAATAATGATCCATGAAGGGTTTCTCATCTACTGATCAATGAAGGGTCTCTATACTGTTGATGCACAATGGGTCACTCTTCTGATAATCCATGATGGGTCATGCTACTTCTAATCCAAAAAGAGTTGATCTCATGTTGATCCACGATGAGTCCCTCTCATGATGATCCATGAAGGGGCACTCTCATACAGATCATTGAAGGGTCTCTTTCATTCTGATCCTTAAATGTTATCTCTCATGCTGATCCATGAAGTGACTCTCTCATGTTAATCCACGAAGGGTCACTCCATTGTTGATCCATGAAAGGTCTCTCTTTATTGTTCACGTCACAACCATCCACTGGATTCCCACACTATGAATACTTGGTTCTAGGAGGATATGCTCCTAAATACATCAATTGTACCTCAACTACGAGGATGTCCTAGATAGAGTAACCCGAATGAACCTATCATCCTAAGGGTTCCAACACAGTAGACAACATGTCAAAATGTACACTTGGACTATAATGTAAGGGCATTTTTTTTAAACGGGAATAGTAGGATTCATGTTTGATCCAACCCATATATTCACCATCCTATGCTAAAACACACATATAGTATCTCATTAGGATAGCTTGTCACATGGGTCCTCATGCCATAGACGATGCATCATTATGAAACATGGTTTAAGAGATATAGGTGTTTATGTAAACAAGGGATAGTTGCGTCCAATGCACGGTCCGATTGGTTTGGACCAACCTGACCCACCTGGCCTGGTGTCCCAGAAGCCCCGAACTATCTGTAATAAATGATGTGCAAGTAATAAATTATAATGGAATGAAATTCATGTGGCACAACCCCTTATGGGTGAAACCAACTTGTATTTTGGAATATTAAAATAATTATAATAATATTCATTTAAGAGATTATAAGAAATAATAATAAAATGATAATGAAGAATTGAAGGGGTTCGCAACCCATGCGTGAATATCATATGATTGGAGAGAAGGAGTAGTTATGTGATAATAATGAGAGTCAATAATAATAATAATAATTAATTATAATTATGGTGACCCATTGATGAGATTGAAAGAGGATTTATTACAATTAAATAATAATGGAAATGAGGGATTTTAGTGTTTGATTAATTAAATCGAATGGTTTTAATTTAATATGAGAATAACCATGGTCAACTAATTTAATGGTATTAAATTAGAACATTAATGAAGTGTGTTATTATTATTAATTTTTTTAATAATAAATTGATAAAAGTGATGGGGTGTGATGGACATGGAGAAAATGCAAGGGGGAGGTGCCACTTTTTTTGGAGTGGGTTAAAGATTGGAAGGAGAGTGGAGAGAGAATGTGAGAATTAAATGGGGAAGTAATAAAAGAAAAGAAAAGGAATTCAATTAAGGTGAAAGGGAGTTCGGCACACAAAATTGGAGAGAGGGTGGTGCGTGGCTTGGGGTATTTGAAATAAATCAATTAAAAATTATAATATAATAATCATGTTATTTTTTTGTTGACAAAACACTTTTTCGACTATAACATATTCGTGCAACCACAGTTTCATGAACCTTCTGTGGAAGTGTGACCCAGCTTCCCAGATGGACATTTCATGTCCAATATTGGATTTCATTTTTGGGTTTTTGGATAGGGTACATGAAGTGCTCGAAAAATAATATATGTAATATTATTATTAAATATTTCACCCGCCATAACTCCCGCGTGCGACATCCGATTGGCATCTCGTCAGGGGAGATGTGGTCTTGTCATTAATATAAACGATTCATGTATAATGGGGGATATTAAAATATGTTTCATGGATTCAGACCACAAAACACCGAATAATAGTAATATTATTATTACGAGATTTTTCACCCAACATATCTTTCTCATATGGTGTTGGAATGACGAACCGTCTATGACGTTGAAACCCTGAAATTATGAAATTTGATTTAAAGACCATAAATACTATATTAATTATTCCTATGGCTCGGATGATTTTACTCAGTCAAACCTTGTGGGTTAATGTTCTCCTTTCTTATGGGGAATTAAGCGTATCTGAAACTACCGCCCCATTAAATCTTTAAAAGGGAACCAATATCATCCTCTATTGTTCATCCATATTGTTCTTGGCTATGAGATTCTAGAACCATTCAATCCTTCTCATAGGAGTTGCTCAATCAAATTTTACTCTCAGATCAGTTCAGCTCTGTTTTGATGAAACCAAGCTGTATCGATCAATCCTCAATATATTGTAAGTTTTAAAATAATTCATTTGGGATCACCTTCTACTATTTCTCCCTCCCATATTAAATTATGAAATATCCTTGATTCTAATGGTGTTTTTCATGTGGTTTGGTTGGTGTGGTCGTACCATGGCATCCTCGGGTTGATGCAGTTGGCGTGAGAGGAGGATCGTGACCCGTTGGTGTGGATGGTGAGAAAGTGGTGTTTGTTTGTGAGCGAGACCCTCAGATGGGTCATAGCCATGTTCTATCCTTATCATCCATGATAGCTGAGTTGATTCTGAATTTTTCATAGGTTCAGCCATTGGTGTTTCCTAGGGTCATATTGGAGTACCCTAATGTCTTTCCAGAAGAGTTTGTAGCATTACCCCCTCCAAGAGAGATCGAGTTTGGGATTGAGCTATAGCCAGGAGCATATACTATATATATTTCTTAATATAGGATTTCCCCTTCCAAGTTACAAGAGCTACATATACAGATTGATGGTATGTTGTAATTCAGTTTTTTGCGGCCAAGTGTGTCACCATGGGGTGCACCAGTTTTTTTTGTGAAGTAGGCCGACGATAGTTTGCGGTTGTGTGTCGATTATCGTTGCTTAAATAAAGTGAAAATAAATAATTGTTATCCTCTTCCACGAATTAATGATTTATTCGATCAACTGAAGGGTGCGAGTTGGTTCTCAAAGATCCCCTTTTGGTTGGGATACCATCAGATGCGTGTGAAGGACGAGAATATTCCAAAGACTACTTTCTGTTTTTTTCATGGGCATTATGAGTTCGTCGTAATGCCATTTGGCATGAAAAATTCTCCAGCTATATTCATGGGATTGATGAATTATGTGTTCTGTGAGTTCCTGGACAAATTCGTGGTAGTATTCATAGACGAAATACTTCCGTACTCCACATCTGAAAAGGATCATGTAGAGCATCTACGAGCAATTTTGGGAGTTCTTTTACAACATCAGAAGTACAGGAAGTTGTTTAAGTGTGTGTTTTGGGATCAAGAAGTCCTTTTCTTGGAGCATGTTGCGTCCCAATAGGGAGTAGTTGTGGATCCATCGAAGGTAGAAGCAGTTTTGTCTTGGGAAGCCCCCACGACACTGTTAGAGGTGAGATGTTTCCATGGTCTCGTAGGCTACTAAAGGAGGTTCATAGGCATTTTCTCACGTGTTGTGACTCCTCTGACAGCTTTGACCAGGAAGGATCATGCATTCATATGGACTGATCAGTGTCATGCAGCATTTGAATTTCTAAATTAGAAGTTAGTAAGGTCTCTAGTGTTTTGTATTCCAGTTGAGGGAGTCCATTTTTATGTTTTCTGTGATGCTTCGCATCTGGGGTTTGGATTGTTCTCATTCCACAGAGGACAATTGTTTCTTTTGGGTCTTGGTATTTGCGTCCCCATGAACGCAACTATGCCACCCATGATCTTGAGTTGGCAGCTGTGGTGTTTGATCTGATGTTGTGGAAACAGTACCTCATTGGTGAGCACTTTTTGGTTTTCAATGATCACAAGAGTTTGAGGTATGTTTTATATCAGTGTGACTTGAGTTTACGACAGTTTCAGTTGATGGAATTTATACAGGAATACGACATCGAAATATCGTGTACACCTGGAAAAGAGAATATTGTAGCTGATGTGCTGAGCCAAATGTCACGTAGTGATGCTATGCATGAATCCAGTGATTCCTGGAGAGTAATGGAAGAACTGTCAGCATTGAATGGGAGAAGGAATTCCCAATCCATGTGTTGGGGCAACATGTTGCTTGTTTTATGTGGTGTTGGGGGCAGTGTGTGTTTGATAATTCCTAAATTATAGGGGTGGGAGGACCTAATCCGTAATCGAGATGCATTAATGTGGATTCAATTAAACTTGTGCAGGAGATTCAGTGCCTCCTAAAGAGGATAATATCTCAACATGGGGGAAGGAATTCCCTGAATCATATAATTAGGATAGTGGTTGTATTCCTATTTTGACAAGAGCCTTGAGAGGTATTTTGTGGGGTGGTTGTTTGGACCTTTACCCTTTTTATGGGTTGTTTTTTTATTCTTGAGGATTAGATTGTTTTGAGAGGTATTTGATGTAATGGATCAGACCTCTCAGGTCCCTTACGTTGTAAAAATTTGATGTGGTAAAACACGACGCGTGTTATAATGATGATTTTTTATTATATTAATTGATAATGGTGGTGTGAAAATATTTGCTGTTAATTATATTAAATTGATTAAATTTAATCATTGTGAAATAAATGAAATATAATTGAATGTATTTAATTAAATGAGGGGAGGCGCACGGAATAAATTATAAAGGAATAAAATATAATAAATGAGGCGCATGTAATAAATTATAAATTAATGAAATTAATGGGGCGCAACCCCTTATAGGTGAATCCAACTTGTATTTTGGAATATTAAAATAATTATAATAATATTCATTTAATAGAGTATAAACATTAATAATAAAATGATAATGAATAATGGAAGGGGTTAACAACCCGTGAGTGAATATATTGTGATTGAAGAGAGGGAGTAATTATAAGATAATAATGAGCATCAATAATAATAATTATTATTAATGATAATGATGGCGACCCATTGACGAAATTGAAAGAGGATTTATTACTATTAAATAATAACGGTAATGGTGGATTTTAGTGTGTGATTAAATAAATGACATGGTTATAATTTAATATGAGAATAACCATGGACTACTATATTAATGGGATTAAATTATAACATTAATGAAA
The DNA here is from genome assembly GCA_963277665.1 of Viscum album. NCBI lineage: Eukaryota > Viridiplantae > Streptophyta > Magnoliopsida > Santalales > Viscaceae > Viscum > Viscum album. The sequence continues at coordinate 1,776,841,776 of OY728151.1, read as the reverse complement.
GGTGTTATTTTTATTAATTTTATTAATAATAAAGAGGGAATAGATATGGGGCGTGATGGACATGGAGAAAAGGCAAGGGGGAGGCACCACTTTTTGTGGAGTGGGTGAAAGATTGGAAAGCGATTCGAGAGAGAGTGAGAATTAAATAGGGTAGTAATAAAAGAAAATAAAAGGAAATAAATTAATGTGAAAGGGAGTGAGGCACCCCAAATTGGATAGAGGTTGGTGCGTGGCTTGGGGTATTTGAAATAAATAAATTAAAAATAATAATATAATAATCACATTATTATTTTTGTTGATAAAAAATTTTTTCTACCGTAACTTATTCGTGTGACCTCAGTTCCACAAACTGTCTACAGCAGTGCGACCCAGATTCCGAGACTGACATTTCAAGTCCAATATTGGATGTCTTTTTTAGGTTTTTGGATTGGGTACCCGTAGCGCTCAGAAAATAATAGATTTAATATTATTATTAAATCCTTGACCCGCCATAACTTCTGTATGCGATGTCCGATTGACTTCTCATCAGTGGTGATGTGATTCTGTCAATAATACGATCGATTCAATTATAATGTAGAATATTAAATTATGGTTCATGGATCGGGTCCATGAAACAACCAATAATAATATTAGTATTATTATTACATGATCTTTAACCCATGATATCATTCTCATATGGTGTTGGAATGGTGAACCTTCTATGACGTTGCAACCCTAAAATTAAGACTAATGATTCAAAGACCACAAATAATATATTAATTATTCTTATGGCTCAGATTTTTTTACTTGGTCAAACCGTGTGGGCTAATGTGATCCATTTTCTTAATGGGGAATTACGTGTATCTTAAACCTTTACCCCATTAAATCTCCAAAAGGGATGGGATATCATCCTCTCCTGTTCTTCCTCATTGTTCTTGGGTATGAGATGTTATAACCTTTCAATCCTTCCCGTAGGAGTTACACAGTCAAACTTTACTCATCAGATCAGTTCCGCTCTATTTTGATGAAACCAAGCTGTATCAATCAATCCTTGATATAAGGAATGTTTTATAGTCGTTCCATTGGAATCATCTTCTCCAATTTCTCCCTCCCATATTAAATAATGTACTCTCCATGGTTCTAATGGGGCTTTTCACGGGGTTTGGATGGTGCGGTCGTATTTTGGAATCATCGAGTTGATGCAGTTGGCGCGAAAGGAGGATCATGAACCGCTGTGTGGATAAAGAACATCAAGAACTCTTCGAGGTAGGGGATTCATTGCTTATCATTTCTTTTAAGTGCAACTGTATTGTTATCATGTTTAATCCCACTGGATGACAATGGAATTGATATAATAAAAATTTTAACCAGATAAATAAATTGATATCGATCAAATATTTTTGCCTCATGTTTTTATATATAGTGTGATATATATGATTTCTTTGATTATTTGTTCGTCCTTGATGGAAAATTGGTATTAATTGATAATTGTTTGGATAAAGATAAAGAGGCATGTAAACAAATTTGGTTCTTGTTGAAATTTGATGTCAATCAAATTAGTTCAGTAAGCATGTTTATTTATTTATGATAACTTACTAGTCAGGTTTCCCGAATTTGGAACCAATGAATAATAAATTGGTTAACCCAAGATGTATTAATGAAATGATTGATTGATTGTTTTTAAAGGGTTATGAGTTACCCTCTTGATTGTTAATGGGCCAAGATCCCATTGATGTGATATGTTGTTTTCCTGTTGCTTGTTATTTGATGTGAGCCAAGATGGATTTTTTGATATGTGGAGGCATGGAGACTTTTGGTTGTAGCAGCAGATGACTCCTAGAGTGGTGAGTTGCATCGGTTTATATATGTGGGTGTCGAGGAGGACACTAGGGATGATGTAGTGGGATTAATGTGTTTGTTTGAAGCTTTCCGGTTCATTGGATGTTTATCTGCTTTAATTTTCCCTACAACTCAAGGCAGCTGGTCTTGATTACCCTTCTTTTTAAGGAGGTAAATACATGCAGGGTATGCCACGTGCTTTCCATGTTTAGCTTCTCCAGGGAGGATGGGTCTACACTCTTGCTATAGGCGGCAAATACTCGACTGGTAGTACATCTACTCACCGTTTTGAGCCCCTTGTGTTAGTATCATATGATTCTGTTATATAATGCCTCGGAATATGGAAAAGTAATTATATAATTAATTTTCAATAAATGGTGTTAACTCATGGGGTTGGAGTTCGCTGGAACATAATGATCAGGTTGTAATTTTTTTAAAGGGACAGTTGACTTTGTTTGTGATGCTAATGGAACTTATTGTGGAATTTTTCATGGTTAATTAATGTATAAATAATTAATTAACATACAGTAGAACTGATAAAAAAGGAATGAAGTAATCTAATAAATCACTTTAAATGGTTGTTTTCTTATAGGATTCCAAGTCCTAGAAGTAGCAGCCTAGAGTCAGAGAGACGTTAGGTACAGTTGTGTATAAGACTAGGTAATTCCAATAGTGTGGTTGTGAGATTTAATATATCCTATAATATTTGTGTTTCTATACTCTACTCTACCCTGTCTGTAAGGGAAACTGACACCCCAGGGATTCTGAGGCATGGGGGGTGTTTTCCCCAACATTCCCGTGGGAGGAGGAATGGATGACTACCCCCATTGTACCCACTCTCTTCTCTTGGTATTTACTTGTGTTGATAGGCACATTGGTTAGTTTTTGCAATATATGTGTGTAGAGGGCTATAATGGCTTGTGGTTTTTCACACACATATATTTTGGATATATTATCCTATTTCCTACTATAGGTGTAACGTGTATAGGTTGTGATGGCTTGAGGATCCTTACTCGGTGTATGGGATGTAATGGCTTGAGGTATAATACTCGACGTATGATACATGTTTTGTGAGCTATGGTGGCTCCTAAAAACTACCTGGTAAATTTTGGTGGTGAGGATGGTGTGGTGCTTCACCCATGTTTCTATGGGAAAGCCTTTGTGGTGCATAAGGTGCATTTTATGGTTCTTCGCCCAGGTGTCTGCGGGCAAGCCTTTTTGGAGAGAGATGCTTAGGACGTGCGATGTTGGGGAAAAGCCGAAAACCATTTGGGAAGTAGTAGTATGGTACCCTTGATATTCCTTATTATATGATATATTTTTGTATGCATTACTTGGTGAGAGTATCCATGGTGAGGTTGGGAACTTAGTATACCTGTTTAGGTGACGAGTTAGTTTCCCTTGTTGTTCACTACGCTTTAGCATGATTTTGTTACTTTTCACGAGAGGATTCGGGGAGGATCTTACTGAGTATACTATTATACTCACCCAAGGTATATATAAACTATTTTTCATGTCACATGGAGAAGGTTGGAGATCAAACTGGTTTCTACAAGCTTAGGGTTGCAGGAGCTGTTCGGGCTTGTGGTTGCTGATTTTTTTACTTCCTTTTGGGTACTAGTAATTTTTCCCTTCTAGTTTTAGTACTTTTTCATGAAATTTCATACGTGTACTTGGGATTTCATAATATTGCAATCTGAGTTTGAGTTGATTGGTGTCTATCTTATCTCTCTCTTCTGCATGTGTTCTCTTATAGGGTAATGCCTCACATTTGTGGGTTTATTTTACCCTCAGAGTTAGTCGCCAATCTGGGGCCTACTGGAGGCGGGACATGGGGGTCATTATCTCACATTTCTGGCCTATGAGGGGTACAATTTTTGGGGAGGGTGTCGTGACAGTTCCCCCTTGGGATCTCTGAATATTCTGATTCTACTTTGTTCCCAAATCAACCTTTTATCTTAGGACAGGTGTTTGTAGTGTGACTTTAATTGTCACAGATTTTTGGTTCTGATCAAGCACTAAAACAGCCTTAATGTTTGAGCTCAATTGCTGCTTCTTTCTTATTGAACTACTAGGGTCCTCTTTCATCTTTTCAGTCTTCTGAATGACCTTTTTTTCTGATATCATACCGGGGATCAAGGGTTTTTCTTGATCTTTCAATTTTCACCACATACTGACCACTTCTTCTTTATGTTCTTTGATACACCTAACTTGATCTTTCACTTCTCTATTCAATCCATTGATCTCCCTTTTCTGTTCTTCAAACTTGAGAATATACTCACAAAATGATTCATAGTTCTCTGGTGTTGATATCTTGAGTTTCTCAATTTCTTCCATCAACTCAGACTTCTCTTTTTCCTACTGCCGCATATAGAGTTTTTCCTCGTGAACAATATTGTTATCATTCAATGTTTTGGCTCTTCGAACATATATCTACTCAAGAGCAGCCTCTAACTCATCTTGCATATCTTTTCATCCGTCAACTTCTTCATCATCATCATCACATTCGGTTTTGTTCCTCTCTGGAGAACTACCTACGACTGCCACCATAGCTTTTTCTCTATGATCTTTGCAATTTTCAATCTCCTCATCCTCTTCAACCTAAAACTCTTCTGAACTGTCAATTTATTGTGAAAGAAGAGTCTTCTTATTAAAGAAATTTATCTTGAACACCTTCTTCCCTTCCACATAGGATGAAGACTTCTTCATGGGAATTTCAACTTCATCTTCATCATTTTCTTCATGAATCTTTTGGGGGAACTTGCGGCAATATGGCCAACTTTTCCACATATAAATCAAGAATGTTGAAGTTTCCCTTTGAACATTCCTTTTCCTCTTTGAAGATTTGAGGTGAGGAATGACATTAACTCATCTGTCTTTTCTTCTTCCTGAGAATCTTCAACGGTGAGCTTCTTCATGGCCTTAAATGACACCAATTTGGAATTCCCCTTATCCACAACATCGTTATCATCATTCCTCATTTCATATGCAACCAAAGTACTGTGAAAATTGTTTAGTGTCAGCTCTATTGGATATTTATCGTCTAGTACTGAAACTTTCGGATTGAGCCGAGGTGGAAGATTCCCCAAGATGTTCTATATGATATTTATGTCTTCAATGACTTATCCAATACCTCACATATCTTCCACAACAATATTTACCACGTAAAAGAATGCATCCATAGACTCATTTGGGTTCATTTTCAGATCATCATTCTTATTCCATAGTACTTGAAGCTTTGCCTCTCAATCCTTTGTATCTCCTTCATATATATTCAAAAGTATTTCCTACATGGCATGAGATGTTTTTCATGAAATCACCTTCGTATAGATTTAAATGGATAGGGCTCCCCCTAAAGCATTTATGACCATTGAATTAAAATCCAATTCTCTTCGCTCAGCTTCTGATAATGCCCCACTATTGATGACAACTGTTATACCAAGCATTGATGTTGTGAACACATCCATTCCCAATGATAGGAAGTAGTGTTGCATCTGATTCTTCCATAGATGAAAATTGTTTCCTTCGAATATCCTAATCCCATTATGATTAGTGACCTCCATTTGAGAGAGAATTATAGATATAATCTTTTCCCTCTGATACCAATTGTTAGGTATACTAGGTTAGATACTCTGAGAGGGGGGGTGAATCCGGGTATGACAGATTAAAACAACTGTACCTATTGATCTTGTCTATCTGTTAATAAATACTCTCTTCTCTCTCTTTCTTCCAGTAAAGTATAAATAGAAACTAAAGAATGCATAGTACACAACAATTTTTTCTTGGTTCACCATCACTGGGCTACGTCCAAGGAGCATACCCCAGGAAATGAGCCGATGTACCAAATCCAATAAAAGCGCACTGTTGAATAAAATGTTCAGGATAGATCACATCCATTCCCAGGATCATGTCCTTTACAATGTTTAGGGTCAGCTCACTGCTATCTCAAGGGTCACTCCCTGTCTCTCTCTCTCTGGCCCACTGCTGGTGGAGAGGATCACCTTCTTCCTCTTCCTTTTCTCACTGCTCTGGAAAGGATCCACTCACAGTTTATAGACCTTTAGGTATCTTCATTATCACTAATTAATGCATCCTCTATTGTATGATGATGCTCTATTGAAGTGAACCATTCACCCATAGATGAATCTAACTTTACAACGAAGGTATCGGTCAATCTTCCAGCTTTCACGAAGGCCTGAATCACTATCGTGAATCAAACTTACCTGGTTCCCTTCTCTAAGCCGGCAAGCAAGTATCAGTGCACAAGTTATAATTGGCATGCTATTCCACCTCAACCACTTGCGCGACACAAGATTTTCCAACTCTAAACTTGCGCGACTCACAACCTTTTACTCCCAAACCAATATTGGCATGCAATCATCTACTTTCGTGCTTCTTCAAAACATGGCATGAAAGTCCACCACAATCACTTGTGTGACACCTACTTCTTCAAAATTAAACTTGGGTGACTCACTTCCTTCCTCAGCCAAACCACCTTAGGTGAGAAACTATAACCTGGCACGCAACGTCTACTTGCACGACCACACACCACTTGTGTGACCACCACACATGCGCGAGAGGAGCTTTGAAATTTCTAATTGTTGAGATCTTCTCTGAATCAGGAGGGGTCAAACTCTATTTATTGGCATTTGGACACCCTATGAAATGGAATGCAAGTGTCCGCTCAGTGCACAAGTCTTGGTGAACAAGCCTCTGTTGCGCAAGTCACTTGCGTGACCAACACTAAAACTTGGGTTCCCTTTATACCTTTTCCATATTTTGATGTTATCATCTTGAAAAACATATGCCGCGCAGTTTTCCTATCCTCCAAGACAACAACACAAAAGTCCCTCTTCCAAAACCTCTTTTCTCCAATTTTCAATTTTTATGCCCAAAAATTTGGAAAACACTGGAAAAAAAGACCACCTTGTATCTGCTCTTTTTGTATCCTCTCCAGATTATCCAATCCTTTGTCAACGTTCTTGAATCAAACATGGATCATTAACCACAGCCATTCATCTCGACATTCTGGCATTAAAATAACCTTTTTCAACAATTTTGTATATCATGGTTTTCTTTGTCAACAATCACAACACAGATGTCCACATTGTCAACAAACACAATCACCTAAAAAATGATTCAATGATACCTTGAGTGATTTTTCCCAACAGTTCACAAGTTAGACTCCATTATTTTAGTTAGGGAAAATAAAATATGTATGGATTTATCAAACAATTTAACCCTCTATTATTATTATTTTGATTATTTCTAGTCGAAATGTTCCCCCTTCATTTTGGACTAATGATAAAAAATTTAAAACACATGCCACTATTTTTTTTATTATTTCATTTTATTTAATTAATCTTAATTTTTTTGGTTTATTCGAAGGTTATCTGTTTTATTAGGGATATTTAATTTTGGGTTGTCTTATATAATTCATACACCATGTCTAAGGATAATTTTATTTCTTATATCTACATGTTATATTCTTTTATACAATTTATAGGGGTAAGAAGATAGCTAATATTGTACAAAGTGGTATGAGAGATTTAGTTGAAGATTTTTTTTCCAGAAAACCAGCCCCTATTAAATGCGATTCATAGAATATATTGTCATCATTATTCATCATTTTATTTTACAGTTAAATTTTTGAATATATTTTATAATCCCCTTAAAATATTAGATAATTCCGTGGGAGTCCATTATCTATGAGATGTCATGGTAATGGATGATTGTAATATCTTTGGGGAGAAGTAATATGAAATGCATCTTGGTATTAAAAAAAATATCTTTTGGATTTTAAATCATATAAGGACTATTATCATCCATTGACATGTACCATGATAGAATTTGTGGAGAAGGAATACTGAATGATTCAAAATGTGACTCAACGTATCCATAAATTAAATATTGATTCAAAAAAAATTCTTATAAGTATATATGATAATTCAACCATGATGATTAAGATCTTCCTTTAATAGAAGTCGTCTATCAGTAGTATGTGTTAAGTTAAACTTGTTATATTTCCTATAAATTATCTGAAAATTATATTGAATAAAATAGAATAATGTAATGGGATTTTTTGGATATAGAGTGGTTGTTGTGGTATCTATCATCCCTTATTGAGTTTTGGGACATAGATTATACAAATGTGAGTAACTCAAGTTGTATGGCTTAGAATTCTTTTTCTAAAATATGAAAAATTACACTAAATAAAGATCTCATTTGGGTTGAGATATTAGTATTTCTATAAATTGTGATTTTTTGTAAAGAATTGAATTTATTATAGAATCTAAATTTAATGTGATTGGTTAAGGATGTATAAATTAAATAAATTTATTCTTTGTGGAACATAAATAATAAAGACAAACTAAAAAAGTATTATCGTGAGTGAATATTTATCATTGGAAGATATCCGTTTGTGAGTGGATATAATAATATATTATCAAATGAAAAGATAGTTATAGTACTAAGTGAGTCCATATCACTCTGTTCATTGATTATATAATTTTATGATTTGTTTCATGTATCATATGAGATGTGCACTATGAGGTATTACAGAAAATTTTTATTGGAATGGTGATTCATTTTTATAATAATTATATTTAAATTCTACTATTGGGTAATTTTTTATCAATAATATATATATATTTTTTTCTGGAGTTACACGTATTGAAATATAACCCATGTTTAAGGAAGAAAATAATTTCATTTTGATAGCTAGTTGATCATTGTTTCATGGGAAAATTCTACGATAGAGTGTCTGAAATATCACATCAAGACATGATGGTGGATAATGGATTGAATCATCATTAGTTTCATCTAATACAAGTACTAGAAGATAATATTAATCATTATTAAGTAACATTAACAATTCAATAACATTACCATTAGTCTCACATAATTTATAATGGGATTAAGATCCTAACAATTATAGGAATACTAAAAATTATTTTCATAGATTATAGAACACCGAATATTGTATATTAATAATGTATTATAATGTTTAAATCCATTTTAATTTAATGTTAAAAAATAATGAGATGATATCATTGGTTAAACATTTATTTATATGAGAAAGATGTTGTTCATTTTCACAGCTCACACTCTTTTATATATACATCATCATTGATGTGGCACAAAATTGTGTGGTTTTTATATAAAAAAGAATTATAAATTTTATAAAACCAATATTCAATGTAGAACCACAGTGTTAAATGAGAATATGAGTAAATATGTGTGTTTGAATTTATAAAATGGATTTTAGTACAATATAATGGAGTTCTAGATGTTCTGCTTGTGGAATAGAATATGGTTTGAAAATACCATAATATATACTTTTTGACAAAATGATGTCATATAGTGGATTAAATAGAAAATAGTTTAGATGGAAACAATTAATATAATTCAAAATGGATTACCAATTGAATTGTTATTGGAATTAAAAAAATATAATGGTCCAAATAATCAATAGTTTTACTTTCTATTCAATAAGGTAGAAACATATTGATGTATTTAAGTTTGGATTGATTATATATTTCACCCATTCCAATTTCATTCATTCATAAACATATATAAATATCGATACTAAGGATATTTATAATAATAAGGACATGTATCAGGCATGTTACATTGATTTTTATGGTGTTTAAAAGCATATTTTTTTTAATTCATGATTAAAAATCAAAAATAGGTTTTTAGAACTCAAATTTTCATCCTTAGTTAAGATATCAACTAGAAGGATAAAATCATAGATGATACAATATATTGGACATACATATAATGATATAACATAGTATAATTTAATTTATTAATAGAATTTATGTATTTTAAAGAGATTTTAGGTAGTGGGAAAAAATAGTCCAACATATGATTACAAATGAGTTTTTGTAACAACAGTGTATCCATGATAATGTGTAAATTAAATTTCTAGGTCTATGAAATATCATGGTGTTTCTATGAATGAAATATATTTTCTATATAAATGTAATGAAGTTTTATTATTGGAATATAAAGAATCATTGATTATGTTCTGAGGATTTACCAAAGATAAGTTCCAACAGGAAAGGTTTTAAATCCCCTTTCAGAAAATATTTCTTATTAATGATGGGAATATTCAACAACTATAAGAGTATAGAAAACTAAAACCCATAAATCAATTATTTTCACCATGGTGGTGATATTTTCATCCTCCACCCATATAATATATTGGAGATTAATTACTACTACGGTAGGAAAAATGTTCTTAAAAACATATCGGTATATCAACAGAAGGAGATAGATTTTAGTAGGTGAAAGGCATGCATAATCATTAATGTGCTTGAAAAGAGTAAATATATTGATTATGTTATATTTTACCAATAATATTTTAACATATTTCAATTCATTTGGAAAATATCAGGGGTTATATAGGGATTTTTTATCTTGATTAATTATATGTGAATAAATAATTACTTCTTAGGGATATGGATGTCAATATCTACATCGAGTAGATAGAAGGGTCCACGGATCAATGAAATAGAAATATTTTTTTTAAATTGAATTAGAATATAGATATTTATACATATGTACCAATGTAATGAAATAATAAGTTTAACATTTGCCTAGTATAACATATGATTATCATGAGAAATGTGAATCATTATTGCTAATGGAATGTGGTCAACGATCAGAGCATCATCATCCTATTGATTAATGATTGTCACCTTTTAAGTTCTATTTTTTGTGAATGAATTAATTGATGACAATAAAGGTTAAATTTATTGAGTATTTGAGATGAAGGATCTCATCCAAAGTAAAAATTAAATTTTTATTTGGAATGTGAGTGACCTATGTTATGGTACCCTTTCCTTTACTTATTGTCCTTACATCCATAAGGTGTTTGAGCACTATCACATTATCGAGATGATACCTATCAAGTAATCAATGTGAAAAATAAGAAAATGACAATTAAAACTCCAAAAAATATTAAGAAAAAATAATAGAGTAATATGAGATGTGTGTGACATAGAGGAAATATTTGATATATTGAAATGATTTGAATAAAAAAATAAATAGAATGGGAATGTATGATAAAATGAAGGATTTAGGTAATCCATATTGATCTAAATTGATAATGGTTTTTTATTGTCTTCCTAAAAAGATCATTTTTAGAATAAATTGTGTCCCCTTCCCCACAAATTATACCATTTATTTTAAAAAATATTATAGTCGAATAATTTTGAAACAATTTAGAAAATTTATTTCAAAATCGGTTGTAATTAAAATATTTAAAAACGTATATAATAGGTTTAAAAAATCCAAAATAATTTTATTAACATATTATAACCAATATAAAAATATTAAAAAATAACTTATAATATATGTTCATTTTCTTAATATATATAATGGATGAATTCCCATGGAATATCAGATAAACAACAGGTAATGAAATCATTCCTATAAGATATAATATATTCTAAAAAATGAAAATATTATTAATATATTTGATGTTTTTATAAGGTTACTAATACATAATTCCAATTTGGATAAAAAAAGATTATCAAAAAATTGTAGGGAAAATTCATAACAACATTCAATTATAATAAATAATTATTACAAAATTACATTAAAAAAATTCAATTTCTACCACACTATTATTCTGATAATGTACAGATATTATATCCATAAATAACCAAAATTACAATACAGACAAAACATTAAAATAATTTTTCATGAGAATCAACAATAAATATTACTATATTAAATTAATAATATAAAATAATTACTCCATTGATAGTGGTTTTTTTATTTTAAGCACAACTTAATGATCGATATGTTTTAGAAGAATTATTTCCCACATGCTTCTCCATTCATGTTCCAAAAAGAGTTAAACAAAACAATAATTTTATTTGACTACATAACCTATATATATTGGAAAAAATATCAATGAAAATGATAAAAAAAAAATTTATATCGGTGTAAATGATTTTTAGGATGAATTTCACCTAATGAATAACGTGATCAGGGGATATACTGTAATTGAGAATGTGTTTCTTCACAAAGACAATATTGAGGGGTATTTATTTGAATGAAATTAAACACAAGTGACTTATAAGCCATGAATTATCTCCTATGTATGTATAATTTATTATTCATCATCCACACATTACCCCTGAACTATAGTCATAATAATGAGGTATGTGAATTTTATTATAAAAAATGCATAAATATTTTATTGGAATGAAAAAACATAAATTCCATTGAATTTTCCAATTCAAGAAGTAATTTTTGTTATAGAAATCACCCAAAATATATGTGATTTTAATTATATTATTAATAATATCATTTCCTAAAATCCCAAAAATAGGAGAAAAAAATACAAAAAATCACATTGATGAGATGATATGTCCTTAGAGTCTCCCCGCACATTTTGGGACGAATTTACCCACAAAAATATTATAAATCACCTAAAATCTATTCATAATTTCTATAACATAATGTTAAAGTAGTTTTAAAATTAAATAAAAAGGGTGAATAACACATAATTTTTTTTCATTCATGATATCATTTTTGTTTCTAAACGTGTCTCAACTGAAGAATCATTCTACTTGAAAATATTTAAAAAAATATACGAAACCTCAATCATCACTAGTATGAATCATTCTAGAGGTAAGAAATATTATAAAATAGAAGGACTTTATTCATTTTTATCTCTTGACATTGTGACTTCTACAAGATTAATTAAATATTATAAATGGCCTAAAATATTATATGAAAACACATGATGATGGATACTAGGTAGATAATCCATATTAAGTTTTAGGGAATGGGTTTTATCACAAAAATAAAATTCTGGGAGTTATATAACAACTTAAGGATAATTTTAATCAAACTATTATAATTTCTTATTAACCTCATCATTATTCATAGATATTATATTCATAATTATACTCACAAAACTCAAAAGAAATTTATGTAAATTAGTGTATTCATATTCAACCTACCTGACTCTAATGTTCTCATTGATTGGACCATTATATTTTTCTCTTACTATTATGAGTATCCTTCAAAATAATTTATCTAATGACATCATTATTTACATAAACAATCTAAAAACTCAATAATAATGTTGACATAACAAAAATAGTTAATACATTAGTATTATCTCGAACCCATGAATTAATGTTTCTTTTGAAACATCTAAAATAATTACATTTATAGAATGAATTGGTATACCATGATTAACTTTATTTTAGATTCATAATTAATTAATTTAATTAAGAAATAGGTGGGTAATATTATATTCCAAATAATTTGTAACAGTTCATCCATCCATCATAATTCTATGTTATTTTGTTTCAAGCTATTAGAATGTCTTATAGATTTAAACAACCTAAGACCAATTTTCTGAATCATGGTGTAGGGATTAATGCTGACACTATCCCATAAGAAACATTAATTTATTTTCTCTATATATTCACTTATTTTAGAATGAATAATTATTGTCCCACGGTTTTAATGTTTTGGTGGAAAAATCATCAGAATAAAATAAATTTTCATTATTTATTTTTATTTTGGAATATAATTCAATTATTATATTATTAGTGATTTTTTTTACAATTTTAAAAATTAAGTAATTCGTTTTAAAACCTGAATAAATGTAATGATCCACTACAATGTCTGGATAATTTCAATGAATTCGTGATTATTGGGATCATTAATTTCTTCATGACCCTTTGGGTAAAAGGAATTTGTGGGTCATTAATTTTTTAAATCATTGTTGATTCCTTTATTGCACATCGATATTAAAATATATTCATCCTTCCTTAATTATTTCTAATATCATATTCCATTTTTCATTATTTTTTTAAAGTAGATAATCATTATTCTACTATGTTTTGATCATGATGTATAATTCTACGGATGTGTAAATTTATATATTTGTATTATTGGAATCAAATAAAACATCAATATTATATTCCCAATATAGTATGATAACAAATTAATATGATTTGAAACCAATTAATATGTTCAAAATCATCTATAAAATTTCATTATTACTCAATATTATGTTTAGATACATTTTATTATCCTTATATATCTTGTCTCTATCCAAATATCCCATTTTTAGTTCTAGGAAATCCATGTTTGGAATTTAGGGTATAATTTTGAAATTTCAAATCATACATATTTCTAAACTCATAAGAGTCCCCTATACCAATCATATATAAATGAAATCTATATTTATTCAAATAATAATTTGAATAATTATAATAAAATTATTTTGTAATCGTCTTTTTCGATGATTTGGGAATCTATGGGTAAAAACAATTTAAGGACTCTCATGTCCCACTAAGATAGGTTATGGTAGGTACTATATCTATAGATATAAATGATTGTAAATGGATCATTTTTACCCCTATTTTTATAAGTAGATTCCAAAATATACTCAACCTCTTCTTTTGTATTGAATGTATCATAATTATTACACACATTTTTTGGTTTGAAAAACATATAACTGAATACATTTTCGTGTAAGTGATGTATCCTAATTCAATTAAAATTTCAAGATGGAATTTTTTTTACTCCCTATAGTTATTATACTTTATTCATGGAAATTTTGGTTTCTTGTTTTGAGTGACCTTGTTTAATATTTTTTTAATATATAGTTGGTTATATTAGAGAACCTAGATGATAAGATCGATAATTAGAGATTATTTGGTATGGTGAAATACCATTTTATAAATTATCTATAATAATTTGTTTGAAATTAAGAATATTGGGAATGTTATTAAGAAGACCTCAAATCCTGCAAAATTTTTTATTAGAATTTTGTCCCTCTTTTTGAAAAACCTCAATAATTATTCCCTCACATCGAGGGTCATATTAAATGGATAAAATTTCAAATAAAACACACTGAACCCATTGTCTGATGTAAAAAAAATATAACTACATCAAGCTAATACATATAGCTCTAATAGATTGCAATGAAGAAAAATTTTAAAAACATCAACTAAAGTTCCTCCTCACTGAATACATTTAATAGATGTTACGTAATAACACCATAAGAACCTCAAGTGAAATACAATGATATCATATTAGGTATAACTATAGAGGAGTCATGAATGAAGTTGAATGATTGTTTGACTATATATTTCTAATATATAGGTGAAAACGTTATAATATATGGGTTTATTAAAATGTAAGGCAGTTTAAGATCCCTATTTATAGTTGTATTGGAAATTTAATTCCTTTCTTTAAGTGGAATAATATATTAATCTATAATGATATCTCTCCCATTTTCGAAGCCTCTCATTATATTTTTCTATTATTTTCTCCAGGTGCTAATTTGTTTTCAATATCTTGGATTAATGATTATAAATCACAAATGAATTTTGTGTCCCATGTTTTCATTAATTGAAAGGATTAATCTAACTTAATTTATCTTTGAACATAATGGAATAATTGTATTTCAAATGAAATTTTATGTTTATTGGTTACTTATTTTTCAGGATAAAACTAAAATTACCTAGAAATGAAATAAATTTATTATTAGGATTTATTTAGACATAAAAATTTATTTTTTTAAACATATAGGATAATATTTTATTATAATAATGGTCTAACCTAGGGCTGTAATATAGCCCTATGTCCAAGAAAACAATACAAACTGTGAAAAGAAGATAAATTTAAATCAATGTAATTTAATTAAATACAACATATGTTGAGAATAAATAAACATATAATATGTTTTATTATAATGAAAACTGATATGATTAAAAATAGCTGAGATGATGAGTCTTCATGTACGAATTATTGGTTATGTTCTAGAAACATTTTTTTCGTAATTGATATGGGAGTTTAGACATCAATTATGATTTATCCTCATTGTGAAAAAAATGTATGAAATTATTTTTATTCACTGATATATTATTGGCATATTTTAAAACATATCATATAAATAATGGGCCAAATTAAAAATATAAAATGACCTCATGTTGTCCACTTTACATAAAATATTCTTCTAACTAATAACAACAGTCTTTGTCTATTAGTAGAGAAACTCTACCCTTAGTTTCTTTTCAAGATAACAATAGTATAAAATTGTATATTTTATGTAATTAGAGTAGATGCATAAATAAAAATATGTAATGCATTTAAAAAAATATTAGATCTCATATAGAGGAAATAAGAAATATGATAATGAGGGATGATGAAGAAATAATTAAATAGTGATACCAATGAGTATATCATGCCCTAAAATATGATCTATACTAAAATTATTTATAGTCAAACACATCGGGCTTTCAAATTTCAAAATATTTTTTCACTAAATCTTCAAGAACACTAATTTGAATAGATAGGTAGTCAGTACAAGGTTTAGTAGGACACCCCTAATGCATCCTTTTCATGTTTTTCTAATGTAAAAATGTGTGTATCATAAGTATAAAATTAATGCACAATTTAAAAAATAAAAAAAAGTAGAATCGATGTCCTAAAAACCACCACATGATTTATCAATATCTATTTATTATGCATTATAGAAGGGAAATCCTGTTATTGAAAAATATTAATGAACTAGACATAAGGCTGAAAAACATACTTCCGTAAATCCTATGAATGTCACGAAAGTTATGTTTGTACCATCAACATGGGATTGATTGATAGTAATACATCACATATACTCGTAGTTAAGTAATATTATATAAGAAATAAATTAGTAATCACGCTTCATGACATAATTTGTATGTATAACCCCACATCCATCAGGCACTGAGTGAATGATATCCTCAAGGTTAAGTAGGCTTCAAGTGATCATTATATTCGACATCGCCTAATCCTCGGGACCATGATACCTAAAAAATTCTAGTAATTTTGTTTATCACCCCACATACCAGAGGAATCTTTATATCCTTACCCAAGAGTTTATGAAATCCTCATAATAATTTCAATTAATTTAACTCCCCCTATAAAAGAAAAACATTTCATAATGGACCAAATTCATTGGAACAAAGAAAGATAACACCAAAGTCACACATAATATCGTTAAAAAATATCATATCATCATTAATAAACATAGAAGTGTTAAATACATATTTTTATAATTCTTCTCTAATAATAGATTAAGAATGATGACCTAGAATCATGTTACCCATAAGGATCCCATGGACTATGTACACACTCACATGTGATCATAATTTTGCACAGAAAAAAATAGATTTATAAAATGGAAGAAATTGTAAATGAGATACATAAAAAGGAATATAACTCTCTAACAGAGGTAAAATAATGATTAATTATTAGGGTTGAGTACCATGTTCGATGTCACAAATGAATAATCACTTCCTTCAAAAAATGTTAGGTATTAATTTTTCCTTTTTGAGAAGAACCTAACTACAACATTGACATGTCAATCTGATTCGTCTCATAGTAGATATTGAAGATAATTGTTTGAAGGCAAAAAATGAATACTAAATGGAAAGGCATTGATATAGATTCCTAATAATGATACATATGAATGAGTAATTGTAATTAATTCTATCGTTACATGCACCCCAATCAAAAAATTGTAAATTTTTATCAATCTACAATATATTTTTTTTGCAATTCATAATTTATAACATTATCCACTATACCCTTGCCTGACAAAAATTAACATTACCTCATACATTCATTTTCATCATATTTTTCTAATAAACTCTCTTACATTATATGGTTTTTAAAAAATAACCCTATAATTTAAATTTAAAATAATAACTTAATAAATTTTAATTCTTATATATATATATAATATATACGCACCCACATATATCTGTATATATATACACACACATATAGAAACACACAGATACATATATTTATTAATAAGGTACAATGATTTTAATTATAGAAGGATAGTTTTAACTTAAAAATAGATTATATCATTTAAAGAGCTTTTAATACATTATAGTTTATCACCCCAAATGGCCATATCAGTTTAGGGACATTGGAAACCAGGAAACAAAAACACTACTCCATAAGTGATATAACTTATATCCCAGTAGGTTACCCATGATTATAACACTTCATAGACATGTCACCCATAATATATATATATTCCTAACATTGGGAATGAAAAAAATACAAAATCTTAAGCTCAGATGATCAGTAACGGTAAAAATGGGATAAATTTAAGAAAGAATCGGGATTATAAGGGAATTGAAAATGATAATAAAATTAGAGTATTGTCCCATTCATATCAAAAAAACAAAATAAAGAGTCATG